>OY754307.1:30794885-35594885 GCA_963573325.1 Astragalus glycyphyllos
AAAATTGGTGCTTCCTAAAGTCAATTTTGCACTAGTGTTAGCTAGTACAAAATGTATTGGCCAGCCTTGTACTTCGATGGCAGAGAAGAGACACCGTTACCATGTACAATAGAACACAATAGGGACTCTTACTTAGTATAAATAGTGCACGTTACTGTTGTAATAATGGGGATCCTTTTTTCTATATACTTGGGAGATCTTCCTTAACAAGGTTAGCATCTTTAAAGATGTACCATCCTCACTTAGTACACGAGAACATTAGCACCTACCGTGGGATCACTGGAAAAAACTCCTTTCCCGACGGCTTCACAACGTTGAAGTCGCTACGTGCTTCTACCTCAATCATGGTGGCCACACGACGTTCGTATAAGCCCTAAACATGGGCCAAATAATTTAAGACATGCCTAAACATTTAAACCCAAGTTACAAACTAAAAGTATACCCTATTATACAAATAAAGGAAATCTAAATAACCTCTAATTGCTTCTTAATATTCTTTCCTCTTCCTCTTATTATTGGTCCTAATTCCAATTCTTGAATCTTCATATTCTTATTAAAGCAAAAGTGCACATTACGGCTATTAACGTGCAACACAAGAGCATTACAGAAGCGCAACCACACATTAGTCAACATGGGGATGTCTCAATTGGTCCACGCATGTTGTAGTAGGCAATGGTAGAGCAAATGGCGCAAACCACAATGGTCAATGGATTGATTCAGTAAATCTATTTCTAGTTTCTCCTCCGTTCTCTATCTCCAAATAACACCACATGGAGAGAATAAGTTGCAATATGTACGGTAAGTGGCTTAGTTAGGGAGAAATCATAAAACTAATGAAATAGATAAAGGGTAACGCAAAAATCAGTCATGGAAAATTTGCAAAAATTAATTAGTGAGAGAAGGAGTTAATTGCAAATAAAGGGAGAAAGTGTTATCGGCAACCTAAAGCTCATAAGCGCGGTAGATAGGAAAACAAATAGTCACAGGTCTATGGCAGAGACCTTTTAATATTTTGACGCCTTTTTTACTTACAATTTTTTTGGGGGCCTGTTGTAGCTGAATTTCGAATTCGAAATTAGCTCTAAGAACACGTTAGCAAATCTTTAAGGCGGTGTTCAAAGGTTACTCCAAGCCAGGGTAAGGTTATTCGAGAGACGATATATTTGGATGGTACACATGCAATTTTGAAGAAGGCTCCATAGCAAGTTCCGAAGGCTGGGACATAGTGCGCGAAGGCTTGAAAAGCGATTAAGGTCTTTTCTTCAAATGAGATTTAAACACAAGGACATGTGTAAAGTATCCAGACACCAGAGGACGCGTGGCACTCAACATCATCAGTCATTAGTTTGTTGAATTTTCATTAGATTTCAAAGGCGACATCTGTGCACCATGCAATAAGTTAGGTTCTGCTTGTAACGCTATAAATAACAATTTGTATGTAGTAGTACTAGGGGCGATTCTATAACACTCAGTAACCCATCACGCCTAACACACCCGATAACACAGGGTCTCTAGCAATTGTGGTGAACAATGTCTGTTGGAGCCAATCTCTTGTATTTTTGAAACTCTTACCAATTCAATGAACTCTCACTTTTGACAGTCAAGTGCCTCATTCATGTCTTTTTCTTTCATCTCTGTACTTTGTTTTACTTCATTAATTGCTACACTTAAGGAATTTGTGACGTTCTTTCCTTCTCAGGATTGATTTCCGCGAATTGTTTAAGTTTGTTCTTGTTTTATTTACACCATAGAAAACCATTAGTGTAAAGTGCTTGAGGGAGTCATGATGTTCAACCCTTTCTGGGTCTTATTCTCATGTTTTGTTCAATTGATTAGTGTTAACAGTTAACTTCAAATTCAATTAAGTAGTTAATCTAGAATCTCTAATTTGGTTGATTGTACGACTGAGTTATGTTTTAAACAATTTTTCCTTTTCAAACGCACGCTAATTGGGGCTAGTGTTGTATACTTGTCAGCAGGTGAACTCACGATCTAATTCAAGTTCTCTTATATTATCTCTTTCGAATTCCATTTGTTTGATAGAAAACCTTAACGAAATTTATTGGAAAACAATTTGGCACGCCCGGTTGGACTTAGTAAGAGATTGTTACCATCTCTACATGCAGATTGGTGGCTCTTGGTGTGTCGTTGTCTGGGTTAGAATCACTTTCTTCTTTCTTCGAGATCTTCTCAATCTCACTGACTACCTTTTTCCCCTTTCTGGGCGATCGCGTTCGCACTCGATCTTCGGCTTTCTTGACATACTCTTTGAATTTGCGTTTCTTGATGAGTTCCTCTTTTTCGTCTTTCAGAGTGAGACTCTGATTGGGGTCCTGGCCTCTACTTTGGTGATACCGCAATATTCCTTTCTATTCGTCCATCTCGTCTCGAGGATTGACTCAGGATGTTTTATACCTGGAAGGTCAGTGTTAGCACATTCGGCGAGGATGTTTGAAATGGGAGTGTTAAGGGGAGTATGCTTGGTTATTCGAGGTCCTCGACAACGTGGCTCATGTACTTAGCAGATCTTTGGAGGAATTCTTTCAGGTTGCGGGGTTTGTTAACTCTGACATCGATTTGGAAGAGGATTCCAAAGCGAATGTTGTATTGCATGTAATGCCATCGCATCTCATCTTCTAGCCCGTAAATATTCAGAACTTCGACATTGAATCTTTCTATTTATTTTCTAATGGTTTCGCCTTCGTGCTGGAGGATTGCCCTGTGAGTGTCTTCTTGGACTTCGATTTGACTCGTGAGGCAGTGAAGTTCGCTATGAAGATCTCGGTGAACTGGGACCAACTGGTGATGAAATGTGATTTGAGTGTATACCAAACCAGTGCTGCCTTGGTGAAGGTCATGGGGAAGATTTTGCACTTGACTTCGTCTTCTACGTTCATGTATCAAAGCATCAGCTTGAAATAATCGACATGGCCTTCGGGGTCCCCGGATCCATCATAAAGATTCAGAACTTGAGGCTTCTCTAATGAACTCGGGACGGGTACTCATCGATTTCTTTGGAAAGTGGCCCCAGTTTGGAAGATTTTTCATGCTTCTTTAAAGGTTTTGTCTTGTGAGGTGACTTTCCCCTTCTTCGCTCTCGGCGCCGAGGGGAAGATGAACCCAGAGAGGAGGTGTGATTGGATGGTTCCCTTCGGTGTCATGTGAAGTTGGGAGCGTAGGGGGAGAGCTTGGGAGAGACCTAGAGTATCTCACCTGGTAGTGATGTCGGTGAGATTGATGTCATGGGCGAGGAGAATGATGACGCCTAGAGGCCACTATCTTTGGCGGTGGAGATCGCGGTGGACTTCTCTCAAGCTCGGGAGCTGTGTTAGCCCATACCATTGCGACATTTCCATCGTTGTCGACTCTCCAATCGTTTTGATCAGCAAAGCTTCAAGCCTTGTCACTAAACAACGCGATGAGGTTCTGAACTGCTTGAGCCGGTCGAGGAACCAACGGTACTCCTACGTGAGCTGCGACTGTGGGGGCATCGACTTGGGCCGGCCTAGCCGCAATAATGGTTGCTACAGGTTGAACTTCTTGATTCTGAAGGTTTTTTCAGTGGTAGTGTTTGAACATGACCTTCAGGTGTTTGGGACCTTAGAGGAGGTATCGTGACTTGAGAACGAACGCGGGGGATGGATCTCACTAGATTCCTGCGCGGTTGAGTTTAGCGCTTTGGAGGCATCGTGATGCTTGGAGCGGGTTCAAAATTGGTTTAGAGACGTACTCCCACTGTGGTCACCAATGAACTGTACTAGTTGCAGATCTCGGTCAGTCAGAGGGCCGAGATGCTCACCAAGATGAGTAGCT
Source organism: Astragalus glycyphyllos (assembly GCA_963573325.1). Taxonomy (NCBI): domain Eukaryota; kingdom Viridiplantae; phylum Streptophyta; class Magnoliopsida; order Fabales; family Fabaceae; genus Astragalus; species Astragalus glycyphyllos. The sequence continues at coordinate 30,798,699 of OY754307.1, forward strand.
AGATCGCTCTAAATTGTTGCCGAGATGCTCCTCGTGTTGATCCGGCGAGGGGGGTGGTACCAGTACACACTCCAATTCTTAAGTCAACATTGAGAATAGATGATGTGAGATACTAAATGTGTACCTGACACACTAATGGGACATCGCTTTTATAGAGAATAGTGCCAACATGTGTCACATTGTGAGAGGTGAAACATGTGTTTACAAGTGGGCACTTGGACCGTTTGATGGAGAGAATGCCTCAACAGCGTTCATTTGAATGGATCATGGGCTTAGCTAGTATGGGCTTAATGATATATGGTCGCTATGGAACAGATACAAAAATGTCACACCCTAAATTTTACTCGTCAACAAAATTTTGAATTTCATTCATTTTACCACATCAAACTAAATCGATGGAATTAAAGTCCCAAAAATGACTCAATATAAGTTATGGTCATACATAACACCACCAAATCTTAGGCTATTTTATAGTAAAGGGTACCCAAAAGAGTCATTAATACACAATGATCCAAATTTTAATAATGTGTACAACTTAGTTCTAATGTCATAATACAATTGGTACACAATTTTGATTTAACTATCCAAATACAAAAGTACTAAGAACACGACAAACTTACCTATAAGTGTCAGAAAGGCAGTTGGAGAATGCGCATTCTAGCTTGAACACTTGCACGACAAAGACAACCTAAAATCCATGAACGCAGCAAATTACTACATCTTGTAATTTGTGAACTGATGACTAAAATAATTTTTTGAGAAATGTACAAACAAATCAAGATCCTAGAGGCTAGTGAAATTTTAAGCACAACTGTTTCTCGAAAACTTCATGGGCCTCTTCCTGGCCACTTTTCACCCCTGCTAACAATCAGTAAGTTGGGTTTCTCTTGATCAGGTTCATGAGGTCGGAAAAAAATCTAAGCCATGAGCATGACCACCCAAAGCGTTGACGTAGTTTTTCCCTCTCTGCCCTCACTCACTTTTTGGGTTCTAAGCCATCAGCTTAACCACACTAAGCCTTGACTAGGTTTTTCCCTCTCTTTCTCGCGATAGAATTCAGGAGGTCATTCTAAGCCACAAGCTTGACCTTTCTGAGCCTCGACTCGACGTAAAAAAAGGGAATAGAAGGCAGAGATGGACCCAAACACCTCAGCAAAGTCCCGCCTCAAAGAGAAAAGGAATGGCAGAAAAACCCGACGAACAATACCACAAATCCTATTCTTCAATTGAATGTATTACAATTATGACAGAAGGCTATTGCTCAGCTGATCTAGAAGGACTAACGCTTGAAGTAAAATAGAAATGAAATAAGTTACAAGCAGGCATGTTCGAACACGATAATCTAGAACACCTAGCAATCCCATTTGTAAGAGTTTTAGGACTCTTGAACCGTACAACTTATTAATCCCAATATGCACAGTAATCTGGTTGTGCAACCGACTTAATCCCTTATTAATATATTTTGTTTGATTTGTTGTTTTCTTTTGTTTTGGATTTAAGAAACACTTGATGAAAATTGTTTATTTTTGCGCTTAATTGGCGTGTGTCCCCGTTCCTACGTATCTTCGGATAGAGAATCGAACGTAGCTCTTGGTAGAAAATGTTTTTTGTGCTTGTCTTTTTTATCTTTTGAATATTTTTTAAACGTGGATGGCATTCGTATTGACCAAACGGATAAATCAAGATTGGTCACCACCGATAGCCTGTTGAAGAATAAAGGTGTTCACAATGTTCAAACGATTTAAACCCTGATAGATCATTGCAAAAAAATTTGATTTTGGTTGACTGTTTTATTATTTAAAAATTGATTTAAGATTGTATGAAAATGATTTGAACTTGTTGGCTAGTGAGAAGGGGATGAAAATATAAACCTTAGGGTGTCTATAACAATCAGAAATTTGTATAAAGTGAATAAACATTAAACAATAAAAGGCTTATTTATAAGAAATAAAATAAAAGAAAAAACTAGATGTGAAAAAAAAGAAGTTACGGACATATGCACAAAACTAACTTATGTTTTGACCAAAAAAAAACTAACTTATATTTTAGATTTAGCAAAATGGCCTGAGCCCATGTATTGTGTTTTTTTTTTTCTTTTTACAAAATCAATCCATGTATAACTGGAAAAAATAAAAGCATAATAATCCATCTATATCTTAATATAGTGACCCCAAGGGGTTCGCCTAGTGGAATATGACATGAGTTATTTTTGAGAGGTTTTGGGTTCAACTCCCCAGTAGTCCCCTTGGGTGAGGTAAATGTAATTTACCTTCATAAGTGCTTAAAGAGCCCGAAGGTCTTCCTTGCCTCAGACTGGGGCGCCATCTCCTCACCCTAAATTTTTGTATACCAAAAAAATATCTTAATATAATAAAAGAGTATCTTATCTTAATAAAATAAAAGAAGGTTTAGCAAAATGTCAATTTTAGTTTAACTCAAAGCATGCCACCTGTCGAATTTCAAGGCTAAAATTGTAAAAACTACACTAAAAGACAAAAAAAGGTCAGATTTTTGTTTTTTGTTCTCTTCATCTCTTTTTCTCTTTCCTTTTTTCTTTCTCTTTCATCTTCACAACTCATTTTCAAAAAAAAAACTTAAAATCATCTGTCTTCCCGTTTCTTCCTCTTTCTTCTCCATCCATCCAACTTACACCGAAAAAACCATGTCTTTCATCTCCAAATAATCTGTCTTCCAAATAGGAAAAGGAGAAAGAAACGATGGGAAAAAGAAAACAAAGGGAAACAGTTGAGAAAAAAGAAAGGGAAAACAGGAAAGAAAAACCAAGGGGAGTTGAAAGAGATGCAAAGAATCAAATCAAAATTGAAGGGGAATCCGTAAAAAAAAAAGGGAGAGAAGGAAAGCATTTTCAAAAATGAAGATTCATCTAAAGAAAGATGGAAAGTAAAAATAAATAAATAGAGAAAATGATAACCAATACTACTGTGAACCGCCACCACACCTCTGACGACCACCCTATCCCCTCCACTTCCCCCTTCGCCGGACTCGCCGTTGACTGCACAACTGTCGCTGCACCACCCTCTCTCTCTCTCTCTCTCTCTCTCTCTCTCTCTTCTTTCTCGGTTTTTTCTCACTCTCTCTGAATCTATTTCTTCCTCTTCTCCTCCTTTTTCTTTCTTCTCTCAAACTTTTTCTCTTTCTCTCTCCTTGACCAACGTAATGACTAATGAAGTATTAGGGTTTCAATCCCTTCTTACTTCCTTTTTGAATGCATTGCATTAACATTTAATTTTTTACCAATTCAATTCTCTATGTTTCTCACTCTTTTTGGAACAATTGCGAACACACTAACGAACACGAACAATTAGGATGAGTCGCAGGTGTGCAAACAGTCTCTCCTAGCCCCATCGTCCCTAGGATAAAACAACCTTTTCAAATATAGGGTCTTTCCTGAACCTAGAAAAACCTCCAAACTTACTCCCCCTTATCTTTATTTTACTGCTCGGAATTCTTATGCTTTTCTCAAAAAATGAGAAGTATCATCTTTTGTATATATATATATATATATATATATATATATATATATATATATCTCCTAAACTCTGGCCAATATAGCTATATTTATATATGAAGCCTTTGGTCATGTTATAAGTACCCAACGTTCTACTCTTTATATGGATTATAAACCAATGATAATATCCATAAAATAAATTGAAAGTCATATAACTAATTACGTTTCAGAAAAGCCAATTAAAGACCAACGTTATAATCATCTTAATAAATAAAAAAAAAACAGTTTCAACGAGTTTTGTGAACCTTGTACCTTGTAACATGCAATATAATGAGTAATATACTAAAAATGTTCAAACGGATACAAAATGAACCAATGAAATAAAACATCACAACAATCCCCCACTTGTTTTCTTTAAAAATTTAGTTCATCGAGCAGTAGTTCATACTAATAAGATTGAGCATAAATATTGGTGCACGTATACTTAAACCAATACATAATGGTTATGCTTCCGATTCAACAAGAGTGACTCGTAGTCTTGAACTCAATCTTAGACAACATTACACACTCAATCTTCTAGGGTGTAGTTTATAAGCCCGTGCATTATGGCCCTGCACGTTATCCCAGTATAGTGAACGCTCTAGCAAGTTTTGCCCAAAACTTCATAGGAAGCGGCCACACTTCCACATTCACATAGGTGAGCCTATCAAGAGTACTCGTTTAGTTACGTACCCCACTCTATATAGAGTATAGAACTTATTAAGAAATTTATTCAACCATCCAACACTACATATATCATTATCTGCACTATGAATGAGACTTTAAATTATTTGTTCACGATTCTACATCTTATTATAATTTTTTATTACCACATTAAACCTATTTCTTGGAATATTCAGTCTATTAGGTCGGGTTACCCTTATAAAAGAAAAATTAAAGGGCATCAGTCTCATTCCTCTTGCTATTCTTTCGTCAAAGGATCAAGTAAATTTTCTTCAAACATCATATGATCTTCTCACTTACTTTGTGATATCCGCGGTTCTATCACAATAGATCCATATGGTTGGAATCAACTTTTCATACTTAGGAATATCTAAATGACTATTCCATTCGTCATCACTGTAACTTCATAGCACGTTGGGAAACTTTTTCTAATCGTAGGTGCGTGGTCCTTTTCATACGTAGACTTTTCAACACTCTCATGGTGTTGTTCTTGAGCAACTTGACACTAGGATCATAATGAATGCTTGGTTTACAACAGAAGTAATTTATAATTACTCTACCAACGTCTTTCATATCAAAAAAAATTTCAAAACATATTTTTGACAAAAAATAATATTAGAACCAAAATTAGGTAAGTTATCCACGTGTAGAAAAATAATAGTGCAACTATTATTATCCAAAATATAATATAAGCACTTAGTACTTTTGTTAATTTCAAAACATATGAAATCACAAGATTCAACTTCTCATAATTAGAGAAAGCAAAAGTCATCACGTTGATCCAAATAAATTTCTTTCTTAATATATTAAAAAAATATTTTTTATTAGAATCACATGTTCTAATAAATCACTATTAAAAAATAGAACCCCACTATTTTTCAGATTTAAACGAGAAACGATTTTCGTAACATCCATGTTATCTTTTTGAATAAAAATGTCATCATTTAATTAAAATCTATAATTTCATTGTTAACCATATACATCATAAAAAAAATCTAACTCCATGGGGACAAAAATAAATAAATAAACACTTTTTTTCATGGCATGGTTTTTTCAAAACGTTTCCAATTCCAAAACCTGGTTTTCATAAAATTAATTGCAAGACAAATCTCTTGTAGCTCTTTAAAACATATATAATACTAGATTAAACATAATAACAGTGCAAAATAAAAGCGAAAAGTTGTAGCTCATTAAAAAACAATGATTCAAACAAAAAAGTAACAATAATATCGTATAATAGTAATATATTTAAATACTCATAATCAAAATATTTAAAATATATGAATATATAAAATAGGGGACACATTCATTGGCATGGATCAAGTCTCTACTATTTTCACCTTGCCTCCTATCGATATCATCAGCTTTTGATGTAACGTATAGGGGACACATTCACTGGTATGGATCAAGTCTCTCGCCAAGATGACTGCGTATGAAGGCTTCCCTTCTATGACGAAGAAGGGCGAGCGAGTGACCTTAGACCCAACCGTTACATCGGCCACCAGCACTCCCAATGCGCGAGATGGGTGGCCCATGAAGCTGGTCATGGTCATGGTAGTTGGAATGAGATCTTCGGCGTTCTTCCCAAGCTTCTTCATCGTAGCCAGCAACATAATATTCAGCATAACACCACCATCCACGAAGACCTGATTGAAAAATTTCCTATTCAAGTGGACTTTAATGTATAACGGCTTCAAGTGTCTAGTCATGTCTGCCGTTGGCTTTTCAAACAACATGCCTTCCGTGACCGATCCCTCGGTTTCTGTCAAGGCAGCCCATTCGGCTTCCTCGGCGAAGACATCTCCTTTGAGGGTCTTTGGTTGGTCCTTAGTTCCCCAGAACTCAGGTGGGAGGAGGCCCACCATTTCTATATCAGTACATAATTCCCCGTCCGTTCCATCCATTAAGTCATCGAGGAATGACTCGGTCATGGAGTTTCCATCAAAATCTAGCGGACCGAAGGGATTTTCTTCTTCTTCTCCAAGGACGACCATCTTCATCGAGCTCTTGCTCTGTCATCGTTCCCTCGACCCGGGTTTCATTAATTGGATGGGTCTGCTAGGATTGTTGTGTACATAAAGACATTCTATCATACTGGAGGTTTTCCTTCATTCTACTGAAAGCTCTAGCCCTTTGCATCCTCCTCTTTTGTGAGCGATATTTAGCGGCCATTCTGGGGGATGACACTTCCACGACTGCCTGTGTCATCCATCGATCTTGGGGCACCTCGGAAGGTGGCTTCATAGTTTTGGTGGGCCTTAGCTCGCGGTCGTTCAGGAACGTAATGTCCACTGAAGTTGAATTCTGAACCTCGGTGACGTGTGCCACCCTTCATTCATCTCTGGGGTGAGTCCCTTCTCCCATGGTTGGCTTGGTGCCCTGTCCAATGGGGTCTTTAAGGGGCCATACGTTCTGCCACTGTGGACCCTCTCGGGGGCGAACCCAGACGGTCAAATACCGACGTCTTCTTTTCTGGGAAGGCCTCCGGTTTGGGGACCCACACCTACTTCTTATTTCCTTTCCCTCGGTCACGCCCTGAAAAGGAGACCATGTTGATGTTCCTGCTTGGGAAAGGGTCAGTGTCGATAATCATCTCTGACGCCCCCTTGTCGATCATTTTTAACCTCCCTTATTTGATGGCTTCTTGAATAGCTCGGCGGAAGATAATGCAATTGGAAGTGGCATGATTGAAAGAATTATGTTATTTGCAATATTTCTTCCCCTTTATCTCTTCAGGAGGAGGTATCTTGTGGCCGTCGAGGAGTTTGATCTGCCTGTTTTTGAGTAGGTAGTCGAAGATTTGGTCAGCGATAGAGATGTCAAAAGAGTATTCAATCCTTTCCTCGTCACTCTCTTTTCCTTTAACAGGTTTAAGAGCTGGGCAGAGGTAGGCCTTCCCCTTAACTATCTCAGCCACTAAGATGTCTTCCGTGTAGTCGACTGATTCATCATAGTCCGAATCTTCAGTTGCATCCATCACTGACACAAGTTGTGGTCCTCGACCCCTAGTGGCCCTCTTCCTTTCTCTTTCTTGTATGAATTGTTCCATTTGAACTGCCCTGGAAGCCAAGCCGCTGAGGTCACTGCAAGCTTGTCCAACAAGCTTTTCCTTACACAGAGCGTGCGTTCCAGAGATGGCCATGGAAGTAAGTTGTGATTCTGGAAAAGGTACTGAGCATATTCCGGCCATCTTTCTAAATCTTTCAATGAAGTCTGTCACAGCCTCGTCCACCTTCTGCCGTAAGTTCATGAGATCGGCCACGGTAACTTCAGGCTGTGGCCAATAAAATCTGTCATGGAAGCACCTTTCCATGTCTGCCCAGGTCTGTATAGAATCAGGTGGGAGAGAAGAGTACCATGAGAAGGCAACTTGTGGTATTCATTCTGGTTTCCTTCCCCACATTGGGCCTTGAATCGGCTGATGTGCTCCATGGTAGATTTTCCATCATCCCCAGAAATCGTGGCAAAGTCAGGGGTTTTAAATCCTCTGGGCAGAGGCACCAATCTATCCACCCACTGGGAGTAAGGCTTCATGTACACTGGACGGTCAAGCGGTTTCAACTGAACACCAAAAAACTTCTTAATGGTGTCAGCTATCACATTAGGGTCTAGGAGTTGGGCCCCCGATGGTCTTTAAAGTGGAGGCGTTGGTCGCCATAGTGTATCTGGGGGACCTTGCGCCCTTGGCTGTGGTGGTACCTTAGGTGGAGTGTCTGTCCGTGGCTGCCCAGGCACTACTTAGGCCAGGTTGACAAGGCCAATTCCTGGTATAGATGCCTGCGTGCCTCGGTGAGGTGGAAATTGATTCCATGGTTGCTCGACTGAAGCAACATTCCTCTGTGTTTGTGTTTGTGTACGGCTGGCTGGGAGGTAGGCTTGTCGAGCCAGGTGGGCTCTGGACCCATGGCTGCTGACTCGGGCAATACCCACCTATCCTGTCATTCCCTAATTCTAGGGTGAAGGCTTGCCCCCCTGCGTAAGCTGGGTAGTTAGCCACGACAGATCATCCGTAGGATGATCCTTGCGGCAGACCCACCAAGCCTGCTGCCTTGGGTGGCCTTCTAGCCAATTGCACTTCTCCCTGCTGAAGAGTAGTCGTATTAGTCACATTTCCCATAAAGTGCCCCCCAGTGTTGGTAGTGGCAAAAGTACCAGGTTGTGGAATTACAGGAGTAGGATTTACCTTATGAATGTATGCCTGCTGAGGCCCAATCACACTGCCACTCGGTGGACACTGTTGCATGCCTCCCATAGAGTTATAAGAGGATGCCTGCTGATGTTCGACCGGGTTGGTGTATGGCGGGGTCTGATGCGGTCCTCCCAAAGAAGAAGGTTGTCCTCCCTGTGATTGGCCGGAGACAACATAGTTCATAGTGTTACTGGCATGCGCAGCACGTCTTTTCTCCTCTTTCTAGGCTTGTTGCACTTCATTGTGCACCATAGGTTTGACTATGTCAACCAATTGGTGAGACAATTGATACATGATGTCGTGTATCCCCATGTAGATTTGTTGCCGGATAAACGACATGGACATGACCACAGGTTCCTCGCAATCTTGAGGGGAACTGTCGTTAGACTCAGCATTAACTGCAGGAGGTGTTGTCCCCGAAACACTTACTGGCTCAGTGTTCTTCGCCTTAGGATCAGTGCCCTTTTTTAATGCCGATAGTGGCTCCATACTTAGGTTCCTTTCAGAGTGTAGATGCATATGCCAACTATAATCCAGTCCAGGAGAATCAAACGAAATCGTTTGCTCACCCGTTTCGGTCCCACTGGGCGTGCCAATCTTTGTTGTCGTCAAACTTTTAGGTCCTAGCCGTGGGGTCGGCCAGAGGTTTGACAGTCTTTTGATTCCTCTTTTCTTCAAGCAATTGCGCCTAATGCATAAAGTAAAAATAAAGTGCAGTAAAGAAAGATAAAGTGAATTTATCATAGAGTTTTTGATTGATTTGGATGTGTCTGTACAATTACTCTATTGCTATATATATACACAGGCCCTCGTCGGCCACTATGCGAGCCAACACTTGCCTGTTGTTGGATCAATCTAAGATCAACGGCTCTCATTGCTTTTTAGGCCCTAAAAGAGACGGAGTAACCACCCACGATCCCACTAGCACAGTTAGTGAGGTTAATGTTTGCTGCTCCGTATTTTTTGGCCTGGCTCTTCCGCTTGATCTTCAACCACTCCCATGTTCTATCTTCGTGCCACGTCTTCCTTGCCTTCCAAGCAACGTCTGCCTTGCCTCGGCCACTTGGTCACTCGGCTGCTCTTTGTAACACCCCCCTTTTACTATTACAATTAAATAGACAATTATCAGAGTCACCTCGAAGGGCGCTACATTTTTTCACCATTTTTAAAAAAGGAAAATCTCCAAAATAATTTATATAAAAGAAATCACCAAGCAGCGGAAATATTAACCAGTTTAAACATCTCCAGAATTAACAATTAAAGACATCTCCAAAATTAATTAAAACAATTTCCAATAACTAAAATAATAGTTCAAAACGATAACTAACGACTCCCCGGTGCTACATATCAGAGCTGACACAGACCCAAACGAGAGAGGAAGCAAAACCTAGCAATTCCTCCACGAGCACTAGCGATCACCTGCAGCGTTGCCGCATGAGAGCAACATTCCAAGCAGAAGGGGTGAGTCTAACAGAGATAATAAGCAGATGATAAAAATATGCTAGCATCAGGTAACTACAGCAGCACAATACAATTACACCATATCACAGCACCAGATACCAAAGGAAAAATCCATTTGACAGTGAACCACCAAAATTATAACATTCATAGACAATGGGATGATATGCAACCCCTCCAGTGGGCATATGCATGCGGTACCGATCACCAAAATGAGCCACGACGGGCATATCACCAATAAACACCAGAGGCAGAGCCTATATCACCAAAACATGCATATGACAATGCGACACCATGATTATGCACCAACTCACCATAACAAGTATTTAAAATAAATACTATATCACCAGAATCAAAACAAATGATTTCACCAAAAATAGCACCAAGTTGTAGCATCACAGCTACCACCAAACTCTCCTGAGCATACCAGCACCGCACCTGAAATATTAACACCAGACGGCTCCACAACGCGGACATAACGCACGCACACCACGCACAAGACTGGCGCACAGCGCCTAGGCACATCGCACCTACTTCAGCGAATTAATTAAAATAGCAAACGACATCGGATTTCAACAAATAAATACTTGTTGGAAAGCCCTATGGGTCTGGTTATCATCCCTAAGTTCAGTTTTTGAAGGAGAGTGTCCAATAGGTACAGTTTTCGAAAAGCACACAGGCTAGTTGCAAAAGAGGACAGTTTCTGTCCTTCAAATTCAAGCAATTCCAAAGTGACCAAAACTCAATCAAATTGCATGAAACTTGTGCATAAACTGGGGAAAATTTTGTCTAGTTTTCAAAGAAATTGGATTCGTTCGAAAAGGAGTTCTTTTGAAAACGTGGTAACCAAAACACTGACCCTGTGTCCAGATTGTTTCCAGAATCTTACTCTAACTTGTGGAATTCATATCTCGAGCTACACAACTCTAAACGCAACCAAACCAGTGCCAAATTAACAAGCATTAAGTCTATTTTCCAGAAAAATAAACCACATAATTTTTCGGTCAATACAACGTTCCCAGTCACCGAAATACCGAATCTATACCCAAATCGTTTCCAGAATTTTAACCTAACTCGTATCACCTATAACTCGAGCTATACAACTCCGAATTTGACGAAACCAGTGCCAAAACGACCGGAGTTAAGTCTATTTTCAAAAACAGTCAACCTCATAATTTTTGGATATACCAAACAGCGCCAGTTTTAGAAAAACCGAACCTGTGTCCAGAATCGCTAAATTGCCAAACACCAAACCCTAACGGCAACGACACCGCAACCACCACAACAAAAACGACAATTCGACAACGCGACAACAACAATCAACAACGCACAGCAACAACAAAAACACGAACAATAACAACACCATCATCGTGATACAACAATCACGCAACAACAAATAACGAAACAAATCACAATAACGTGCAATAATCATCAAAGCACCAATCTCAACGAAAACACGATATGCAACGACACGAACAATTCAACAAAACCCTAGACTACCCACACATAATTATCATCAACCCATTATCAAGGTTAAGCCCACCCTTACCTCAACTATGGTGGCGCAAACTCCCTCCTAGCCTCGTTCCTCGATCTCCGAATACGGCGACTCCCCCAAACTGCAGCTTCAGTGCGATGCCAATATCTCTCTCCTCAGAACTCGTTTCGAAGATCCGAACGGTGAAAGTGTAGAACTATATCTCACGAACCTGCTGCCCAAAAACGAAGACGATCCAACGGTTAACGAAACCGGAATCGTAATTTTACGGTGACAGGTTTGAGAAAAACGGGAATTGTTTTCTCTCTTCTTTTCTCTCTCTTTGGTGGCTGCTCTAATCCGAAATTCCTTTCTCTCAACCCTAAATTAATCCTCTCCACTTATAATAAGTGAGAAACATAATGGGCTAAATTATTTGGGACTTTATCCACATAGGAAGGGAGCCCAATGCTATTTTTAACTAGCCCACAACACGTGATTATCATCTAACTCGTTTTCAACATAGCTACTACGCCCATAATTTCAATTCTTACAATTATCCTACGGCAATCCAACTTCGAAATAATTTGATTAAATTTTAGGGCGTTACAACTCTCCCCCACTTAGAATCTTTCGTCCTCGAAAACATACCTGATTCAAACAGCTCCGGATAGGACTCTCGCATCTTGCTCTCCAACTCCCATGTCATGCTTTCACCAGCAGCTCCTAACCAGACCACTTTCACCAGGTTTATCTCTTTGCCACGTAAAGTCTTCACTTCACGATCTTCAATTCGCACAGGCATTGTCTCCACAGTGAGATTATCCCGCACATGCACATCATCCATCGGAATTACATGGGACGGATCCGAAATATACTTCCGAAGTTACGACACATGAAATACATCGTGCAAATTCGAAAGATTAGGCGGCAAGGCCACCCTATAAGCAACATTACCAATTCTCTCAGTGATCTGATACGGTCCAATGAAACGAGGAGTCAACTTCTTTGTCTTCAATGCACGCCCAACACCAGCCATAGGCGTGACTCTCAAAAACACATGATCACCAGCTTGGAATTCTAAATCCTTCCTTCTCTTATCATGATAGCTCTTCTGTCTATTCTGCGACGCTTTCATTTTCTCACGGATCAATTTCACCTTTTCAGTAGTCTCTCGAACAACCTCGGGTCCAAGAACAATACTCTCCCCAGACTCATGCCAACACAACGGAGTCCTACATCTCCGACCATACAATGCCTCGAACGGTGCCATCCCGATGCTAGAATGGTAACTATTGTTGTAAGTAAACTCGATCAACGGAAGGTGAGTATCCCACGCACCTCCCTGCTCAAGAACACAAGATCTCAACAAGTCTTCCAACGACTGAATGGTCCTCTCTGTCTGTCCATCAGTTTGAGGATGATAAGCTGAACTCAACCTCAATTTAGAACCCAACGCTTCTTGCAAACTCTTCCAGAAATCAGAAGTGAACCTAGGATCTCTGTCAGACACAATGCACAAAGGAACACCATGCAACTTCACAATCACCTGAATATAAATCTCTGCCAATCTCGACACCGGATACGTGATATTGATTGGAATAAAATGAGCAGACTTCGTCAATCTATCCACAATCGCCCAAATTGAATCGTGCCCCCTCACAGTATTAGGTAACCCTATCACGAAATCCATAGAAATACTATCCCACTTCCATTCCGGAATCTCCAACGGTTGCATCAACCCAACAGGCTTCTGATGCTCAACCTTCGATTTCTGACAAGTCAAGCAGGAATACACAAACTGCGCCACATCACGCTTCATACCAGGCCACCAAAACATCTTCTTCAGATCCTGATACATCTTTGTAGCTCCCGGATGGATACTCAACTTACTCCTATGACCTTCTTCTAAAATTGCTCTTTTCATCTCCTCATCATCAGGAATGCAGATTCTTCCACGGTACTTCAATACATTCTGCGCATCCAACTCAAAGTCTTTATTCTCGGATTGATCAATCCCAACCATCAGGTCAACTAATTTAACATCTAACTTCTGAGCTTCTCGAATGCTAGCCATGAATTCATTATCAATCTTCAACATCCCCAATCTGACACTCTGAGGCGTCACTTCACAAACCAAACTCATATCCCTGAACTGCTCAATTAATTCGAGTTCTCTAACCATCATTGCTGACATATGCAACGTCTTTCGACTTAAAGCGTCAGCTACCACATTAGCCTTTCCCGGATGATAGTTCAAGCTAAAGTCATAGTCTTTCAGCAACTCCAACCATCTGCGCTGTCTCATATTCAACTCTTTCTGATCAAACAGATACTGCAAACCCTTATGATCACTGAACACCTCAAACCTCGAACCATACAGATAATGTCTCCAAATTTTCAACGCGAACACAACTGCAGCAAGTTCTAAATCATGGGTAGGGTAGTTCTTCTCATGAGTCCTCAACTGTCTCGACGCATAGGCAACTACCTTGCCATTCTGCATAAGCACACCTCCCAACCCCATCTTGGAAGCATCACAATACACCACAAACGACTCTTCCGGATTAGGCAACGTCAGAACAGGAGACGTCGTCAACCTCTTCTTCAATTCTTTGAAGCTCTCTTCACAACAGTCATCCCAGATGAAAGCTTTACCCTTGCAAGTCAACTGAGTCAACGGAAGTGCCAACTTCGAAAATCCTTCTATAAACCTCCTATAGTAACCTGCCAGACCCAGAAAACTTCTAATCTCAGTAACTGACTTCGGAGACTCCCATTGTAACACGGCATCAGCCTTAGACGGATCCACGGCGATTCCATTCCCCGAAATAACATGACCCAGAAAGCTAACCTCCATCAACCAAAACTCACACTTAGACAGCTTCGCATATAATTTCCTGTCCCTCAGAATTTCCAATACCAATCTCAGATGTTCTGCATGCTCCTCTTCTGACTTAGAATAAATTAGGATGTCGTCAATGAATACCACCACAAACCGATCCAGATACTCACGAAAGATACGATTCATGTACTCCATGAACACTCCCGGCGCATTAGTCACACCGAAAGGCATCACGGAATACTCATAATGCCCATAACGGGTTCTGAAAGCTGTCTTCTGAATGTCTTCGTCTTTCACCTTGATCTGATGATAACCCGATCTCAAATCTATTTTACTGAACACCTGAGCACCCACCAACTGATCCATTAAGTCATCAATCCTCGGAAGCGGATACTTGTTCTTAATAGTCACCTTATTCAGCTGCCGATAGTCCACGCACAACCTCATACTACCATCTTTCTTTTTCACCAACAACACTGGAGCTCCCCACGGCGACACACTTGGCCTCACAAATTTCTTTTCAAGCAGATCCTCGAGTTGCTTCTTCAGTTCTGACAATTCAGATGCAGACATTCTATACGGCCCGCAACCCATTTTCAAACTTGATGCATTTGGAGAATTCAGCACCAGCCTCACCATAATGTGGATAGAACTTCGGCAATTCAATGAACTTGGCAGCATACTCAGTCACCGACATATTACCCTGCTTCAGCTCCAGAAACTCAATCTCTTTCTTCCCACGGACATCTTCAGGATAATACTTTCTCAGAAATTCTCTGCCGAACGCAGCCCAAGTGACCTCTTCATTCACAGTCGCCAACCTCTGCCTCACCTCCAACCACCAGTCATCAGCCTCCTCTGCCAGCATATGAGTACCATACCTGACTTTCTGCGCCTCAGAGCAATCCATAACACGAAAGATTCTCTCCATCTCTTTCAGCCACGCCAAAGCACCATCAGGGTTATACTT
This sequence comes from Astragalus glycyphyllos, assembly GCA_963573325.1. Classification (NCBI taxonomy): domain Eukaryota; kingdom Viridiplantae; phylum Streptophyta; class Magnoliopsida; order Fabales; family Fabaceae; genus Astragalus; species Astragalus glycyphyllos. Next base: position 30,813,830 of record OY754307.1, read on the forward strand.
GCCCTTAAAGGTAGGAGGATTCTCCCTCTGAAACGTAGCCAAACTGCGCGACCCAGCATCACCAGCAGCACATGGGTTATTCTCCACAGCTTGAGCCACAGCCTGCAAAGCAGCAGCGAGTGCAGCATCGTTCCGTCCTGCCATCTCAACCTAACACTGCAACAGAAACTATAACCAGAAACGAGTAACAATTACTCAAGTGTTACTCGACTCGACGACTCGACAACTTGGCCGGACAGACCGAACTGCTCTGATACCACTAATGTAACACCCCCCTTTTACTATTACAATTAAATAGACAATTATCAGAGTCACCTCGAAGGGCGCTACATTTTTTCACCATTTTTAAAAAAGGAAAATCTCCAAAATAATTTATATAAAAGAAATCACCAAGCAGCGGAAATATTAACCAGTTTAAACATCTCCAGAATTAACAATTAAAGACATCTCCAAAATTAATTAAAACAATTTCCAATAACTAAAATAATAGTTCAAAACGATAACTAACGACTCCCCGGTGCTACATATCAGAGCTGACACAGACCCAAACGAGAGAGGAAGCAAAACCTAGCAATTCCTCCACGAGCACTAGCGATCACCTGCAGCGTTGCCGCATGAGAGCAACATTCCAAGCAGAAGGGGTGAGTCTAACAGAGATAATAAGCAGATGATAAAAATATGCTAGCATCAGGTAACTACAGCAGCACAATACAATTACACCATATCACAGCACCAGATACCAAAGGAAAAATCCATTTGACAGTGAACCACCAAAATTATAACATTCATAGACAATGGGATGATATGCAACCCCTCCAGTGGGCATATGCATGCGGTACCGATCACCAAAATGAGCCACGACGGGCATATCACCAATAAACACCAGAGGCAGAGCCTATATCACCAAAACATGCATATGACAATGCGACACCATGATTATGCACCAACTCACCATAACAAGTATTTAAAATAAATACTATATCACCAGAATCAAAACAAATGATTTCACCAAAAATAGCACCAAGTTGTAGCATCACAGCTACCACCAAACTCTCCTGAGCATACCAGCACCGCACCTGAAATATTAACACCAGACGGCTCCACAACGCGGACATAACGCACGCACACCACGCACAAGACTGGCGCACAGCGCCTAGGCACATCGCACCTACTTCAGCGAATTAATTAAAATAGCAAACGACATCGGATTTCAACAAATAAATACTTGTTGGAAAGCCCTATGGGTCTGGTTATCATCCCTAAGTTCAGTTTTTGAAGGAGAGTGTCCAATAGGTACAGTTTTCGAAAAGCACACAGGCTAGTTGCAAAAGAGGACAGTTTCTGTCCTTCAAATTCAAGCAATTCCAAAGTGACCAAAACTCAATCAAATTGCATGAAACTTGTGCATAAACTGGGGAAAATTTTGTCTAGTTTTCAAAGAAATTGGATTCGTTCGAAAAGGAGTTCTTTTGAAAACGTGGTAACCAAAACACTGACCCTGTGTCCAGATTGTTTCCAGAATCTTACTCTAACTTGTGGAATTCATATCTCGAGCTACACAACTCTAAACGCAACCAAACCAGTGCCAAATTAACAAGCATTAAGTCTATTTTCCAGAAAAATAAACCACATAATTTTTCGGTCAATACAACGTTCCCAGTCACCGAAATACCGAATCTATACCCAAATCGTTTCCAGAATTTTAACCTAACTTGTATCACCTATAACTCGAGCTATACAACTCCGAATTTGACGAAACCAGTGCCAAAACGACCGGCGTTAAGTCTATTTTCAAAAACAATCAACCTCATAATTTTTGGATCTACCAAACAGCGCCAGTTTTAGAAAAACCGAACCTGTGTCCAGAATCGCTAAATTGCCAAACACCAAACCCTAACGGCAACGACACCGCAACCACCACAACAAAAACGACAATTCGACAACGCGACAACAACAATCAACCACGCACAGCAACAACAAAAACACGAACAATAACAACACCATCATCGTGATACAACAATCACGCAACAACAAATAACGAAACAAATCACAATAACGTGCAATAATCATCAAAGCACCAATCTCAACGAAAACACGATATGCAACGACACGAACAATTCAACAAAACCCTAGACTACCCACACATAATTATCATCAACCCATTATCAAGGTTAAGCCCACCCTTACCTCAACTATGGTGGCGCAAACTCCCTCCTAGCCTCGTTCCTCGATCTCCGAATACGGCGACTCCCCCAAACTGCAGCTTCAGTGCGATGCCAATATCTCTCTCCTCAGAACTCGTTTCGAAGATCCGAACGGTGAAAGTGTAGAACTATATCTCAAGAACCTGCTGCCCAAAAACAAAGACGATCCAACGGTTAACGAAACCGGAATCGCAATTTTACGGTGACAGGTTTGAGAAAAACGGGAATTGTTTTCTCTCTTCTTTTCTCTCTCTTTGGTGGCTGCTCTAATCCGAAATTCCTCTCTCTCAACCCTAAATTAATCCTCTCCACTTATAATAAGTGAGAAACATAATGGGCTAAATTATTTGGGACTTTATCCACATAGGAAGGGAGCCCAATGCTATTTTTAACTAGCCCACAACACGTGATTATCATCTAACTCGTTTTCAACATAGCTACTACGCCCATAATTTCAATTCTTACAATTATCCTACGGCAATCCAACTTCGAAATAATTTGATTAAATTTTAGGGCGTTACACTCTTGCTCCCTTAGGCGTCCGATTTTCCTTGTCCGTGGACCTCTATAGGCTGAGGTCATTACTCTCCGTCGGCTTATCCCATTAGCCCTCGGGCAAGACCCTCCCTCGAGGGGTTTTATCTTTTAGTGTGCCCCGAGGACTTCTCTTGACTCTATTTTATCAGCAAGTATCCCTCTTGATTTTAGTGGTATGGCTTGCCTCAACACACAAAGGAGTTGAAAAATTGAATTAAACGCCCTAAACCCGATGAAGATTTCGTGGAGGTACCTCTGGGAGACGGCCCCGCTAGAAGACTATACAGAGACATTGAGCACCAACAATTGATCCAGGATCCTAGATCAGAGGTCACGTTCTGACAATTTGCAACCACAGTGGGAGTTGATCGTTAATCTCTCACCAAATCAAAGTCTACTCCCATAGCCCCCGAGGCCAGTGCAAGTGTCCGAGGATATCCTTCCATTAAAGCTTCACCAACTTTTTCCTCAAGACTACCCAACCCTGAAAGCCACGTCAGGCCCGAGCAACTACAGTTATCATCTTGGGTGGTTATTCAGACGAATCCCCTAAGACCAGCATATCCCTTAAGAGGAAATGGGAGTAAATACTACACATCTCCAATAAACCCACTCGGAGGAAGGGTCTGATTCGACCTCCACTGATCTTCTCAGACCATGAGCTATTGAATGGCACTATAAACAAATACATTGCTATCATAATCTCTGCGACAATGTTTGACGTCTGAGTTCGGTGGATAGTAGTGGATCAAGGGAGCTCTATGAATGTCATGTTCTAGGGTCTCTTGCCAAAATTGAAAATTCTTGAGGCCGAACTCATATTTTACAACGGGACAGATCTATCAGGATTCAACGGAGCCTCGACTCGGCCTCTCGGATACGTCGAACTCATGGTTACCTACGAAATAGGCGATCTCTCACGCACAGTCATGACACAGTTCCTTGTATTGCCCTGTGACTCAACCTTAGGTGCTGTCGCCTCCACCGTTTATCTGAAAATGAAGTTCTACTCGTTGAAGGATGAAGTCATGACGGTAGCCGCCGACCTAGAAGCTGCAAAGAGGTGTCATTACTTATCAGTAAAAGCAATACTCCATTCTGAAGAGACCGGCAAGACTCCCCAGGAGAAAGTCGAAGAAATGCAGGTTGAGATGCAAGTTCAGCAAACACCACAGGAGGTCGTCCTCAGAACTATTGCTACCAAGTGTTGCCCTTTGGATTGAAAAATGTCGGTGCCATATACCTGCACATGATGAAAAACGTCTTCCACAATCAAATAGGACGGGTAGTGGAAGTATACCTAGACGACATGATCGTCAAAAGTAAAACCGACGAGGATCATCTAGCCAACTTGACCGAGACCTTTGCTGAGGCTAGGAAGAATAACCTCCGATTCATTCTCGAAAAGTGCAACTTTGGAGTCCGAGCCGGAAAATTTCTGGGATTTTGCCTCACGAAGCGAGGGATCGAAGCCAACCCCGACAAATGCAGGGCTGTGACCGATATGCGACCCTCATCTTCCAGAAAGGAAATCTAGAAGCTGACCGGGATGATAGCGGCGTTGTCAAGGTTTGTGTCCAACGCTGCCAACAGGTCATTGCCATTCTTCAATCCTTAAGAAGGGGGTCGAGTTCCAATAGACCCCCGAGTACGAGCAAGCCTTGGCCGACCTCAAGCAAATTCTCATGGAGCTACCCATCTTAACTAGGCCGGTTGAGGGGGAGACACTATACCTCTACCTCGCTGTGGCAGAAGAGACACTCAGAGTTGTCCTAGTCTGCAAAATCGAATAAAGGCAGAGGCCAACATACTTCGTCAGCAAATCAGGTGGTGGTCAGGACCAACTAGCCGATCATACAACTCCTGCAAAGGGCCGACCTCGTGGGGAGCATAATCAAGTGGGTAGTGGAGCTCTCCGAGTTCAGCATTAAGTATGAAGCAAGAATGACTCTCAAAGCTCAAGTCTTGGCGGACTTCGTTAATGAGATGACTCTGCCTCTCCCCGACGCAGCCGTTATGACCTGGAAGCTCCACATTGATGGTTCCTCAAACAGTAAAGGGAGTGGCGTGGGATTCATATTTGAGAACAACGAAGGACTAGAAATCGAGGTATCTCTCAGTTTTTCCTTCCTGACATCTAACAACCCGACCGAGTATAAGGCGTGTGTTGCTGCATTACTATTGGCTCGGGACTTCAATGCGAAGAAAATCGAGCTCAATACCGACTCACTCGTAGAAGACGTTGACCCGACCCAATGTCAGCTTTGCACCTGCTCCGACATCGTCAATACATGTCATCGACCCCGGGAAGAGTTGGGTCACCCCAGTGAGGAAATACTTAGACGACGGCCTTGATCCATCCGACCCTAACGAAGCCGCTCTAGTCAGAAAGCGTGCCGCATCCTACTCCCTCATAGAAGATACACTCTTCCGTCGAGGATTCTCCACCTCGCTGCTAAAGTGCATGGAAAATGAAGTGGCGGACTACATTCTGACCGAGATACATGAGGGAATTTGCGGACAACACCTGGGGTCGAGGGCTATGGCCATGAAAGCACTCAGAGCAGGTTATTATTGACTTACCATGTCCCGGGACGCCAAACTACTTGTTGAAAAATGTGACAAGTGCCAATGCCACGCCGACGTCCATATTTCCCCACCAACAGACCTCACCTCGATCTTGGCAAAATGGTCGTACTCGTGATGGGGGATTGACCTTGTAGACTTGTTCCCTGTGGCAGTGGACTACATCACCAAATGGATCGAGGTTGAACCTCTGGCAACAATCACAGGAAAGGCGTGCATAAGTTCTTTAAGAAAAACATATTGGACAGATTCGGAATCCCGCAGGTTGTGATGACTGACAACGGGACACAGTCCTCCGACAACGGTTTCAGAAAGTTGATGTACAGCCTTAAAATCAAACATCACTTCACCTCGATCGAACACCCACAAACTAACGGGAAGGCCGAGGCAGCCAACTATGTGATTTTGCGAGAATTAAAAGGAGACTGTACAACTCTAAGGGATCTTGGGTCGAAGAGTTACCCTACGTCCTCTGGGCATACCGTATAACTCCTCACTCTACGACGAGACAAACACCTTTCCGACTCGCATATGGAACCGAAGCAGTAATACCAGTTGAAGTCGGCGAGCTCACCTGGAGAACCTTACACCCCCTCAATAGGGAAGACAACAATCAAGCCGTTCGACAAGTGTTAAACCTCGCCTGCGCAATTAGGCAGCCCTCGCAGAAGCATGAGTCAAACGCAGGACCACGAGGAGATACAGTGCCAGAGTTCTTCCACGCGACTTCAAAGTCGGCGATCTCATCTTGCGCCGAGCCGACGTCGGGGGAAAGTACTCTAGGCAAGACCGGCAAAGGAGCCTACAAGTTGGAGACCCTCGAAAGGGAGGTGATTTCGAGAATTTGGAATACTACAAGACTCTGAAGTTATCACTGTTGAAATATGAATTGTAACTAACCAATTGTCATATATGCAAGACAGAGCTCCGAGTCCACCTTTTCAGTAAAATAACTTCTTTTTCAAGAATGATTTGTTGCTGTCAAAAGAACGCTGGTCGAGGTCCAGGCCGAGCCCTTGCACCCGACCTCGTATGAGCTTCTTGACACATTGACTCCAAGACTCCGCACTTGGTGAACTGGACCGAATGAAGTCTCACTTGATTCATGGCCTTGGATTGACTTCCTTCTTTAAGAGTCTCTCCGACGTGCCTCCAACTGACCTCTGTACGACAAGGTCGGGCCTAGCATGGCCCACAGATCTCCAAGCCGAGGTTGAGCCTAGCGTGGCTCACTAACCTCCATGTCGATGTTGGGCCTATCTTGGCCCACCAGCTTCCCAATCGGGTCGCCTCATTCACGGAGTCGGACTCGCAGCAGCCCTGGAGTCACATTCAAATGTCAAGCAAGTGCAGAATGATAAGACAAGGAACTACAAAGCACAACACGCATCAAAATATAAAACCGGATGCGGTTGGGACCTCGAGTATATTATACAATCAAAAGGTGACCCCATAAATTACCGAGGCCACCTATTTAAAAATCCAAAGAAAAAAATTTAAAGAGAAAGGGATACAACTACTAGGGGGCAGGGAAAATGATCTCTGGCTCGCCACCCTTCGTCGGCTTGACTATCCGACCCTCCCTCACTGTATAATTGACCTTCGGGAGGGACAACTCGAGCTTGGGGTACAGGACCTTGACCTGCTCTATGGCATTCTTGAGGGACCTGACGACAATTTCAGCCCCCTCTCGACCATACTTTTGCTTAAAGGCAAGGGCATCGTCCCGCTCTTCCTAACTCTTCCAAACCTGCTCTTCCCCGGCTTTCACCTGCTCTTTAAAGAGGCTGACTTGGTTCTTCAGGCTGGTGTTTCGAGTCCCCAGCTCCTCCTTCTCCCTTTCCAGCTCGGGCACCCTGGGGGCAAGTTTGGCCTTCTCTTTGAGCTCATCCCGTTCCTTCTTCAGGGTTCCCATTGCCGCCTCGGCATGGCTATTCAGTTTGGCTTGGAGGCTCTCCTTCTTAAACCTAAGCCGATCTGCCTCGTCACGAGCCACTGTGAGAAATTCCAAACCATCAGTTAGTTTAGCAGTTGTATAACTCAATTCTCGAGCCAGCAACACATAACAGAATCGAAATTGGTACCTCGCTCTCTAGTAGCTTTTAGTATGATATTATTCATTGTAGTTACCCTTTTTTTGTTTAATTGAATTAAAGTTTAATTGCTCTGATTATGTGACATCGGGATTTGGTTTGTATTTTCAATATTATATTTCAAGTCATTTGTTACTATATTAAAAGAAACGTTTTATCGCTTTAATATTTAATATTATTATAAATCATGTTTATATGATTGGAGGAGTTAGATGATATCTTTTAGATACAAAATGTTTCGAAAATAAAGTGGAAATCTTATTTGGAAAACAAATTTACTCGTTTCTAGTACTTTTTCTCTTATAATTACTTTCGGGTAAAGGGTGTCACATCATGAGCCTCAAAGGTGGGGACCTTTATATCAATTACTTCCATGTGTGGGGACTCGGCCAACTTGTGGTTAATGCTTTTTTCCGATGCTGTTGTTTGCAGATATTCTTGAGGCTCATTTTCCTCATTTACTAAACCAAGCATAATCGTTTCAATGTTGGGTTCTACTTGGAATATTAGGAGCCGATCCATCAAGCTATGTAGCTCAGGAGGTGTACTAATCATTAGATTTGGAAGCAGGTTGTGCATCGGCCAAAGTTTTCAATCAAAAACCTTCCCTAGTCAGCTCACGCAACTTCACTCCTCCTTGTTCATATCCCTCAGGTATTGCAAAGGGGCATAAGTAGAATACGGCTTCTAGCATCTTATCCTCAACTGATAAGGGGTTTTGATCAACCTCAATGAATTCCACCTTGTCACCTATCTAAACCATCAACTTGTGGTGTAGGATAGACGACACACACTCACTAGTATGAATACAGTCTCTACCGAGGATGACTTCATATGATGGTTTCCTTCTATCACAAAGTAGGAAGACCTCATCACCTTAGACCCAACAATCACATCGGCTACAAGCACTCTCAAAGCATGAGAGGGATGGCTCATGAAGCTTGTCATTGTCATATTGGTTGGAATGAGGTCATCTGCATTCTTACAAAGCTTTATCAGAGTGGCCAGTGGCATGATGTTTAACAATGCACCTCCAGCCACAAACATCGAATTTAATAGTATTCCATTGATGTGAGGCTTAATGTAAAGAGGCTTCAAGTGCTTTTTCATGTCTACAATAGGATTTTCAAATAGCATTCCCTCGGTTATTTGCTTCTCTGCTTCGGTCAAGGTAGACCACTTGACCTCATCGGCGAAGATGTCACCTCCTAGTTCCTTAGGTCGTCCCTTGGTTCCCCCAGAATTCCATAGGAAGCAATTCAACCATTTCTATATCTGCTAGACGGCCCTCGCCTTCGTCGTTGAAGATGTAATCCAAGATTGAATCATTGAAGGTGCTATCATGGGACTACCAAGATGACCATCTACCTCCTAGATTACTCTGCTATCAACCAACTGAATTGACTCCAAACCAGGGATAGAATTGGATGTGTTGGCAACACCACCATTCACTTGGTATTTTTAGGGACTATGGGGACCATAGAGATAAACCAATGACTTCTTCCGTGAATAGGCTATGGGTAATATCCACTACCCTAATCATGTTGCTAAACTCGGGTTCCTCTTTCGAAATGGTGTTGAGTTTGGGTGTTCTAACTATTTTCTCAGACAGGACGTCAGCCTCGAATTGTTTAGGAAAAGTTTGTTACTATTTTATGGCTATAGGGGCTATAGGGATCTCCTGTTTATCCTTTTCCCTAGCCACAGTCAACATCTACAGAGTATTTTTCATCTTTTGAACAGATTTAGCCGTCTGCAACCACCTCTTCTGCATGCGTCAAGGGGGTTAATTTGATAGTTGGTTCTTTGAACACATTCTTTGCTACCCATTGGTTCTGAGGTATAATCGAGGGTGGCTTGACCTTTCTAATAGCCCTCAACTCCTTGTCGTTAAATGATTGTGACATCAACAGACGCCACTTCTTGTTCTGTTGTGATCTTTGCCACTCTCCTATTTTCTTTTGGGATAGTTTCTTCATTAATTCTAGGCAAGGAAGTCTAGTTGAAGCCTCCATCGAGTGATAGACCTTGCCCCCAGGCAGGAAGTCTAGTTGAATAACTTGAAGTGGAGGACATAGAGAGTCACAAGAAAAGGGGTTCAACTGTGAGGCTTTGAAAATTTAGATCCTACAACATAGAAAATATACTCTCAATTTGATACTTGAAAATGAGATACCAAGTATAAAACGATTTCACAAGACATTCTCTACTTGAGGAGGTTTCATGCATTAAACCTTCTCTAAGTTGAGTAGGTTCCACACAGTGAACCTTCTCTTGTTGAGTAAGTTCAATGTGTTGAACCTTCTCTGGACTGAGTAGATTCCACAAATGTGAACTTCCTCTTTTTGAGTAGGTTCATGCAATTTTATGTTGTGTTATGCATAAAAACATTTTGTAGATCATATGAGATTTATCCTTTTGTGGAACATGGTCATATAGTGTTTGCTAACATGAGGAATATGTTATCAAGAGATATGTATACTAAGGACAAACTCTTTAAACTATAGAAGCTTTAAGGATGAAATCAGTACAAATTGAAGCTTCTCAGAATTAATAGATGCTTCAAAACAAAGTATGAGTTATGCATAAAATACATGAGTAGGTTTTGTTTTAAGAATTAGTTAATGTGAGGTTTAGAGGGCAGTGCAATATGAGCGTAATGTAAAGCATGCAGAGATAATGGATGAGAGGATTACACATTGAAGATTTATACTGGTTCACCCATTAACATAGAGATACATCCAATCCTCATCTCCTGTGATATTTTTCCACTTTTCTCACATAGTTATTACACTTGCTTTTGATCACACACAAAGACTTCCTTGTTTTGATCATACAAAAAGGACTTCATTGCTTTAGATCTCACACAAAAGACTTGCACCAACACTTTTCTACCCACCCTTTTCTCACCAACACTCACTCATCCTAGGTAGCTTGGTAGAACAACACATGTTGTATTTTCTCACCTACCCTAAGTAGTTTGGTACAATGTTATCAAAACCGGACCGGCATCGAGCCGGTCAAGGCACTGGGTCACTGGGTCTTTAGTCGGACCGCATGAGCCGGACACACTAAAAATAAACCTGATATGAATAAATTTGTACATAACAAAGCCATCAAAAAATTGTAATATATCTTAGTAATCTATAAAACAAATTCTCAACACAAAATTAACATAATTCAAATTTACTATACAAGTTCAAATCCATAAGGACCATAAGTCCATAACCACATTGTAAGTACCTAATTAAATAAACAACCGCGAAATAATAATGGTCTCAACATATCCAAAATCATAATTAGTACCTAATTACATATACTTACGTAAGATATATAATATATATCATGTTTGTAAGCTTATTAACAACATATGAAGAACACTGGTTTGGTATGAAGAACAAGGTACAAAGATAGTGAAAAAAGGGTTAGGGATTTGCTACCGCTTTGTACACTTATAGGAAGTGGATGTGATATATGTAAAACAAGCTACACACTCTTTCTAAGATATCCCAAAGTGTAGAGCTTGATAACTCTTATTTATAAGAGTTATCTATGCTCTCTAGACTTAAATCAATTTGAGTTCTAAAGTAATATTGTTGTTTAATTAAGTAAATATGTGTTGTTTAATGTAAAAGAGGGTTAGGAACTAATTAAGTGGTCAGTTGGCGCTTTGGTTCCCCTTGTTGTATTTTAATTTGTTTGCTCAGTATCTTGCAGCATTGGATGCTATAACATTGCGTTCTGCAGCAAAGGCGAGTGAAAACGCTCACACACTAAAAAGCAACATTTGCTTTATGCAAAATTGGAGAAAATCAAGTGGACAACAGTTGTCGTCAAACTCTTAGGTCCTAGTCGTGGTGTCGGCCAGAGGTTTAGACAGTTTTTGATTCTTCTTTTCTTCAAGCAATTGCGTCGAGGAGGGAACTCTTCTCCTCAACTATGGGTTTCCTGACTCCTCTAGAAAGGGTCAGGCAAGGTGAGAAGGGACGCGAGTGTTGGGTTATACTACGGCTAATGCATAAAGTAAAAATAAAGTAAATGCGATAAAGGAAGATAAATTGAAATAAACGTAGACTTTGATTGATTGATGTGTCTTTACATTTCACTCTAACGCTATATATATATATATACACATGCCCTCGACGCCCACTATGTTTGCCAACATTTGCCTGCCGTTGGATTTATCTAAGATCAACGGTTCTCATTGCTTCATAGGCCCTCAATGAAGCGAAATAACTGCCCACGAGTGGGGTGAGTGCTCGTCGCTTCGCGTTTTCTGGCCTCGCTCTCCCGCTTGAACTTCAACCGTTGCCACGTTCTATCTTCGTGTCATGTCTTGCCTTCCAAGTAATGCTTGCCCTACCTCGGCCGTATGGTGGCTCGGGTGTCCTGGCTCACTTTAGGCAATGAGCAAGGTGTCCGAGCCACCTAGGCCTTGGCACTTTATAGGCTGGGGAAATCACTTTCCCTCGGCTTGGCTCATTGGCCCTCGGGCGTAGCCCTCCCTCTGGAGGCGGGGGGGTTTGTCACTCAGCGTGCCCCGAGGACCTTCTTTTGGCTTCACTCTTTCTGGCAAATACCTTTTCTGCCCTTGCCGTGTGGCTTGCATTCACATCATGGGTCCCTTTTTCCTCTCTTGGTCCTCGGCCTACGGCCCATTTATTTTTGGATGTTAACAACAACTTAGCATTTTCAGCCGCCAACCAAGTTGCTTTATAGAGACACTTGTCACTTCCAAGTGGGAGATGAAAATAGTTGGTGCTTGTCGCATTACACCTTTTTGGATAAATATCAAAGATCTTCTTCTTCATTCTGCTCCATTCAGCTCTATTCTTGCTGGTTCAAATGGAGAGACACTTAGAATTACTTTCCTCTCCAGTTTAGTTCTAGCTACTTTTCATCAACGAAGTAGAAATTTTGCAATGCAATGTTGTAAGAAATGCTACAGCATCACAGGAGCTGTCATCATTTGGAGCATTTTCCTTCTCTTTGATATTTTGGTTTTATGGCTTTACGTATCAAATTTATGCTATATTTCTTGTATTTGTTGATCATCATGATTTGACTCTCTTATAGTTGGGATGTTCTAGCTATGTAATGAAGTTTTAATGGTTTTAATGTGATCTGTGATGTTTAGTATTTTATCATTTGCGTAAATATAAGTACCATTTATAGATTTAGACATGGTTAATAAATTGATCTCAATGGTTAATATGTATGATTGATGATTAAAGGACACTATAGCAGCTCGTGCTTAAACCTAGACATAGGAGAGTATAGTCAATAAGGTGAACATTTAGAGTTTAGAATAAGCCCTTGTAATGAAACCCTGACTATAGTGACTGAAAGGTACGCATCATTTGCTACAACACCCAATGCTACAACACCAAACAAAGAATTAATATGTTTTTATGAGAGTACATAGTGGAAGACATCCCAACTTACTCGTAGTCTAAATTTCAACTCATCATTTATTTTCCTTGTTGTTTGATGATAAAACTGGTTTCTACAACTTGTTATGTTATTTTTTGTTACTCACTTGCTTACTTACTAACTCAAATATAGAAAAGAACTCACCAATTGAAGTCAATAAATGTCACAAAGAAGGGGGGTTGGAATTGTGACCCCTTTTAAATTCACCTGAAATCAAAAAACTCTCTTCACAAGAATGATTAGATATTAAGATAGTGAGTGCTTTAAGTTAAGAAGGGTGTATTAAAACAATCTTCTTAACTTAGTTATTGAGTGGAGAAGGTTGAGAGTAAACTATCTTCTCAACTATATATCAGAGTTGAGAAGGGTCAGTGTCTTCTATCTTCAACACATGACTGTTTTAGTGCTCGATTGTTTCTTTAATAAAGTAGAGTGACCATATGTGATTTTATATTAATGCATTTAACTATAGATCATCCAGAGACTTCCTAAGATGAAGGAATTTCAAAGAAGATGTGAGAAGGGTTGAAAACTATGTTTTAGTTTAAAACATTTCTTAGCAGAGAAGGGTCAGAATGCTGCCTTCTCAGTTTTCACAAAGCTTCTCCTGAAGGAGAGTTTTTTCATGCAGTGTAAAACTAAGTTATGAAAGCAGTAAATAGCACAGTGATTTATAGTGGTTCACCCAAATCCCTGGAATACATCCACTCCTCACTCCCTGTGAGTATTTCCACTATTTTCCAAATAGTTTACAACTTTTGCACCTCCCTAGGTTCAAAGTACTCTTGGTAGTTTTCTTCACACAGCTCTACCTACTGTGTACACCCCTAATAGACTCCTTCTGATCTATTAGACTACTTCTATCACAGAAGCAGTCACTTCTCAAACCCTACAGCAACACATGCTACTTGAGAAGGTTCCCTACAGGTTTTCTGTTAAGTGTTTGGGTTTGTGGGATTTCTAGAGCTTGGTTGATACAAATGGAGTATTCAATGATTACAACAACACAAGACTTAATACATACTCAGAGATCAATTGAATCCCTTCAGTTTTGGAGTAACTGAGTATGGATGAGAGAAAACTTTGACACTTGAGAAGGTTGGAAGATTTGAGCTCAATGTACTCTCATGCGGATCAACAATGGCCAGGAGCATTTATTCAAAGATGAAATTATGTGTAATAACCTCTGGACCAAAGATTAGAGTCATTGGCAAAAGCATATAGCCGTTGGAAGATGCTGCCAGCGTAATACAGCTGTGTTTCTGCTTTTCTGCAGAAGACAGCTGTTTCCAATTGTCATGACTCTTCTCAACTATGACAGATGTTGAAGATGATGCTTCTCAAGTTGATGCTTCAAATGAAGATACTTGTAGTATGACTTTATGACCTTTCTCAACTTAACTCTTCTCTTCATGACCCTTCTGATGGTCATGACTTTTCTCAATTTGACCCTTCTTATCTGATGCTTCTCATCTCCTTTCTTATGATTCTGTCATGATGCTTCTTAGGTTTATCCTTCTTAGATACCCTTCTAATGTTGCCACTGATATAGATGAAGCTTCTCATGATGATCTTTCTCAAGTTTACCCTATGGTTTTGATCTTTTGATCTTGCCTTGAGAAGGTTTCTTCTTTATAGAATGCATGCTCATTGCGATGAGAGAGAAGCTCCTGCCTCTCTCTAGGTTTCCAATTTCTCCTCCCAACCCTAGGGTTAGTGGAGGTTTTCCCCTCCTTCTTGGAGGTTCTCTCCACCATCATGGTGGCTCGCCCCTCACTCGTGGAGGTCCTTTCCCTCCCCATCGGTAGGGGTTCACTATTGCTAGCCTTTGTTTTCTCCACCACCGAGTCCAAACCACCATCGGATCCTATCCCCACCAAACATTCAAATCCCTCTCTTCGCTGTCCATTCCTCAACCGCCACCCACCCTTCCCACCCACCTGATTATGGAAGCTTTCCCCTACCCCAGGTACCTCATTAAACCAGATCCCCTTTCCCCAAACCTCAGCGCCTCCATCACGAGCTTTCTCACCACCCCCGAACCCTCAGCGCCTCCATCGCCTTACACCCACGTTTCGGTTCCCCTCATTTTGCTGGTTCTCCGTTCGAGTTCTGATGCTCTGTTTCCTCATCCTCGGACCACCACTCTACCGACGGCAGAGCGTCCTCCGGCAAAGCCTCCTCCACTACAGCGAGTCTGCTACTTGGTAAGGCTTACTAACCCTTCGGTTTCTGCTGCTCAGTTTGTGAATTTTCCTGCCATGTGTGTGTCTCCAACCCGGCCACCACCAAAGCCACCATGGCTCTTGTATGCTCCTCTTGTGTTTCTGGTCTGGGCGTTTGAATATGGAGTGTCTATGGGATCTTGGTTTCAAGTTTTTGGTATTTGTTTTTCTTCGCCTAAATATGCACAGCAGGTGTTTGATGAAAACCCCCATAGAGCTCTCGGTTGCCTAAGCACTCGGCTGTGGATGTTGTTGCAGTACATGGTGATTGTTATAACCTTTGGAGATGACACCTTTGCCGATGACTACGCCAGATTTCAGTCTGCTTTACTGTCTCATGATAAGTGGGTTAATCTTGAGACCATTTTTAGTCGAGTTGAGCGTACACAAGTCAAAGATATCATCCGTAACTGGATAGGGAAAAAGACTGCAGAGTCTCTGTCACTGATTACCACCTCTACTTGGGAGTTAAAGCTTCTGTTACTCTGGTTGTATCATTGTTGTGTTATGGTTGCTTATGTCCTTATGGACCTTAAACATTCTAAATGTATTGGCTTGAATGCCCATAAGACATGTGTAGTAGTTTCCTTTATAGTTGTTGCTCCTAGTCTTTGTTTTGGAAATGTCCAACCTCACCTTCTTCATGTAATCTCTTTGATGCTTTTGGTAACAGTTGAATGAATGAAGTATGTTGACTTAAAAAAAAAGAAGGTTTCTTCTTTAAGAATATTGTGAGCAACATTCTTTTAAGTCTTCTCACACATAATGCTTCTCATAAGCATATACCTTATTGAGATTTAGCTTGGATGTTCCTGTTCTTATTTTTCACTCAAGAAGAAGCATTAGTAGCATAT
This sequence comes from Astragalus glycyphyllos, assembly GCA_963573325.1. Classification (NCBI taxonomy): domain Eukaryota; kingdom Viridiplantae; phylum Streptophyta; class Magnoliopsida; order Fabales; family Fabaceae; genus Astragalus; species Astragalus glycyphyllos. The sequence continues at coordinate 30,829,762 of OY754307.1, forward strand.
GAAATCAGATAACTTAAGCTTCTCACATTTGCGGTTTGTTAATCATCAAAACTAACTAGGGATTTTGCCTCAACAATCTCCCCCTTTTTGATGTTTGACAAACTCTATTGAGATGAATTAAGTTTTCTGATATTTGTTTTAAAATTTTCTAAGGCAAGTTTAATTTTTACTCCCCCTGAACATGTGCATACATATTAAGACAATTATTTCACACATTTCAGTTATCACACACAAGAACATAAGCAAGAACATATATTCTCATTAGCTCCATCAAAAGAATCATTATAATGATTACAATAGGTCATGTTCTTTGTGGCAGGTATGCCTATGAAAATAAAAACAGCTAATGAGAAGATCACTTCTCAACAAAATGTGTCTAATAAACACAGATGCTAGCTAATGCAGATCACTCATAAAACTCCTAAGACCTAAGAACTTAATCTACTCTTCTCCCCCTTTTGGCACACATCAGAAAGGTGGAGGCTGACAGAAAAGATTAGGGAGCTACTTTGATGGGGAAAACTCATCAGAAGAGGAAGAAGTAGCAGGCCTAGGAATGTCAGGAAACTAAGCAGCAGGACCAAATTCTGGTGGAATTAGATTTGGAGCAATAGTGGTAAACCCTTGTTGCAGAATCCATGACTGGTATTGCTCATCACGAGAAGCTTGAGCCCTTTGGACTTGTTGTATGATTGCTTGACCCCCAAGTACATCTTTTAGCAAAGCCTTCATCTTTCTCATCATTTTCTCCATTTTGGACATCCTCTTTTCAATAGCTTCAGAAGCAGGTGGACTTTTCTCTTTAGATTGCTCATCAACCTTCTCTTGTGCAACACCAGAAGGTTGACCAGCACTAAAGAAGGAGGAATCCAAAGACCCAAATTTTGATGGCATGTTAGAGGGGTGAGTTTGGGTGTTGATTGAGGGGAATATTGGTTGAGGAGAGTCATCTTAAGGAATTTGGTTAAAGTTTAGGAATTGGTTAATGTTTGAGGAGGTTATGGTGTTGGTGGTTTTTAGAGGTGAAATATCATGTTCTATGTTGATGGCAGCAAGAAATTGTTCAAGGTTGTGGGAGGTGACACGTGAGATGGTGGGATTTGGTGATGGTTCAGTAGGAGGTGCAGTTGCTATGGGAAAAGGTTGAGGTCAGAAAGGTGGGACAGAGTGTGGTATTGTGGAAATGGGTGAGAAAAGTGGAAGTGTGGGCATTTGGTCATTGAACATGGATGGGAGAGGGGTTTGTATGATAGGTGAGGAGGTGTTAAATTGAGACTCCCCCTGAGGTGATGCTGGGATTGGTTGGGTTAAAGGTTCAGAGACATTACCATCTAAGATTTCTTGAGCAGAATCAACTTGCTCAACTTCATCACCTTCACTCTTCTCAGCATCCAGACCCTTCTCATCTTGTGTAGACACTTCCTTCTCAGCTATTTCGTCATCCTGTTCTTCAATTTCCACCTCATGTTGTGGTTCATCAGTGACCTCAACATTCAAATTGAATGGAGTCATGCCTTCAAGCACCACTGTTCTTTCAGAACCATGCTCACCAGATGAGTTGAGGTGCAATTCTTCAGTTCTTTCTTCTGATTTTTCACTACCAGAAACTCTTTCTAGTGTGTTCATACCTATTTCAGCAGTAGCAACATTGAAACTCTCCACCAGGTTACTTTTAACCTCCTGTTCAGCAGGTTACCATATACATATTGTCTTTCCTCTTGCGTAAACTTTAGTTAGAGGAACCATAACTTCCTTTGAGGAGGAGTGGTTTCAATATCCTTTCTTGTCTGTGATGGTCCTGTCATCATCAGACATGTCTTGAGAACCCTTCTCAAGTTCTTTTGAGGCTTGTTCCACTTTAGTTAGAACAAGAAAAATTCAAAATTAGTGACAAGGAAAAAAATGGAAGGTTAGCTAAAGACTATAAATTAAGTGCTACTGGGAGGCATCCCATATTTTTAGGACCAAAATGATTGGGTACCTATTTCAACACCAGAGCCTCCATTGACCATAAATTCAACGCAAGAAGTTATTTTGCAAATGATTGATGCTACAGCACTAGAGGGATGCTCGAAGAATCATGTCAAAGAACATCCTCACAAGGGGCCAAGGTCTATGCAAGATACCTGTCAGACTTAGTCTGACTGACGACTCTTAAACCAAGCGCTACTGGGAGGCGGTCCAGAGTCTTAAACCAATAAATGTGTTTTTGTTGTTGTTTTTGATGTTTGGTGATTTGAATGGGTGAAGAGAGCTTTAACTGTGAAGTTGTATCACCTGATGCTTCAACATCCACTACCAGGGGCGGTTCTTTGTGAGGGCTAGGGAGGACCACGACCCTCCCTAAAAATTCATGTGAAATTGCCAAAATACCCCTATTTTTAAGTATTAACTACTAAATGTATATAAACGTTGCGCAAATACATCAATAGTGATTGTCTGGCCTAATGGTTGAGATTCCAATTGTTTGCTCGTTGGTTACGAGTTCGATTCCCTCTCTTGTGGTTGTTTATAAATTCTTTTGTTTCTTTTTGTTTACCAGTCCTATTTTATTTCTATAAAAACCACCACTGCTGGTTGGTAAATATTATCGTTGCCAAAATTTATTGGGTATCCGAACCCATTACTAAAGTGTTTGTTCCCCCAACAATTTACCATTAAGCCATCAAATGTATTTTTTTGGTATAAAGCCATCAAATGTTATTGCTAGTAAGTTTACAAATATATATATATATATATATATATATATATATATATATATATATATATATATATATATAAGCAAAATATGTTTTTTATGCACTAATAATATTCTTTTTACTCTTAATGTATAGGTGATATGTAACTATATATAGTATTTTTTGTATTTTTTGGTGTATAAATTTTATTCATATTTTTAATATTATCATATTCTTATATTAGAATTAAAAAAATTATGAATAAATGGTTGATGATTTTCGAAAAAAATATCTTCTACATTTTAAAATTAGAATAGAATAAATTTAAAATTATACTTTTACAAACAACTTCAATTGAGTCTTTATATGAAATAAAAATTATAAAAATTATATTTTTAGCCTTTTAATTTTGTCTCTAAATAATTTTAATTTATATTTATCTATTTTAATTGGATTTGCGTTTTTACATATCTGTTTATGTGTTTCTGAGTTTTCACGTCTATTTCATGACCGGCCCTCCCGGAGATTTTGTTCAAGATCCGCCACTGTCCACTACAACAGCAAAAGAAGTCGAACAAGAATAAGGGCCGCCATGAATGATCGTGAAGCTTGTACTTATTTATCATCTCAATCCAAGTGCTTTCAAATTCATCTTCCGAGTGGCAACCTGAGGTGCACTTTTTGAACAATTTGAAACTCATGGTTAGAATTAAGACCACCTAAATAAGAAGGAGCATTTTTAGCTATATGCCACAAACATAATCGATGACTTGCATTTGCCATTACCTCTCTGACTTCTTTTGCCATAGCTGGAGCTTGATCTGTAAAGATTGTTTTTGGTTGTTTGTTTCCCATGCTTTTCAAAAACTTTTTAAACAATCAACTAAAAGAACTTGATGTTTCATCAGATATCCAAACATAACATTTTTCCAATAATGATTTACACCAACAAAAGGAGCACAAATTAAGTCGTATTAAAAACCACAACATCTCCAAAACAATCATAATCAAATTTGGACTTACCATCTCTCCAAAAAACATTGGTCAAACGTGACTCTTGATCAAACTGCACACTATGGTAGAACATGCAATCTTGTGCTTGTCTCTTTCATCGTCATACCAAGGTTATCAAATCCACAAACCCCTCCCCTAAGTAACTCCAAATGTTTGTAACATTAATACCTGCATTCACCATAGACTTTATAAATCCTCCTTTGGCTTCTGATACTTTGCTCATAGAACAAACCAAATGCCTCTGCTCAGGTGGTACAAAGTCATGATTGTGATCTGTTACCAACTTTGTAACTTTCCATATTCCATCTTTGCTCACATTAAATCGGACCAACGCTTTGCAATTTCTTTTTGAATTCATTCTCTCATACGCCACTTCACCTTTGGGCTCATTGTTCTTAAACCCTTGTTTTAGAACAATAAAATCTTTCAAGCGTGTGCTTTTTCTCATTATCATAATACAACCCCTTCCCTTTTCGCACGCTGAAACCTACTTTGAAGGCATGTTCTTGGTATAAGTTATAGGCTTCATCTTTATTACTCACAACTTAACCAAGAAAAATGTCTTTGGGCTCACTGTCCTCCATATTTCCTATAACCAAAAGTAATGTTTCATATTGAAAATATATTTCCATGTTAATTTAAATAAAAACTACATCCTTCAGATAAATGGTGCAGTTATTATATTTGTAAAGAGGTGTTGTGGTGTTGTTATATTTGTAAAGTACATTATCCTACCCTATTATGTTTAATCTAACCGTGATAAAAAAAGTGAAATGGTGGTGCTGTGAAAGCAATGCAGCAGATTGAAATATAAAACAAGAATAAAATGACTTATAGGGAGGAGGCAACTTGAAAAATAAGTGTTTAATATATGAAGAAATTGAAATATAAAGAACTAACCTCAAAATCTAATAATTCGGCTCTATTCCTTTCTTTTATTTTTATTGAGCTGGCTATATTTTATTGGCTGCGACTAAATCCATGTATTGAGTATGTGACTACCTAAAAATTACTCATAGTCATAGATATCATATTGATGTAGGATACAATCTGGGTAAAATTCATAGATATCATATTGATGTAGGATACAATCCGGGTAATATTATTACATTTAATGGTAGAGCATAGTTTTTTAGTTTTTTTTTTTTTACTTTTAGGAAAAAAGGAAACAATTGCATATATTTTATGGTATTGAATTTCAAAAACAAAACATTTTCATTAACGAAATAAATACAAAATTATTTTCATTCTTATCCAATTTTAAATATATGATTTTCCGTCAAATATATAATTTTGAAAATTCAATCAAAACTCAATTAATTGTATTTCTCTTTTTTTTTGGTTTGGACCGTTGTTGCCTATCTATGGAGTGACTCAACGCTTTAAATAAAAAACTAATTTATACTCTTACTTAAGAACAACCAACGCCAAATTTGTTTACAATTAACTTTATTTAGCTGTTATTAAATATTAATAACACTTAAATTGGGTAATTCAAAATATATTAATTGACTTGTTAATGGAGTGATATATTTTTTTAAAAATTAACTCATTAATTTATTAATAAGATTGACAGATTATTTCAGTGAGATATTTTAATATTTAGATTGGGTAACTCCAAAGATGTTGATTGACTCGTTAATGGAGTGATATATTTTTTAAAAACGTTAACTCGTTTTTTTTATAAGCAAAAAATATATTAAAGAGGGTGCAAACGGGCACCTCAACCGTTACAATTACAAGGGGTCTTATTAGGTCATTGGGCCAAAACTCCATGGGATAAAGACTCAAGGAGGAAAGAGTACCCGAGTAAGAATGAGGCAATGGTCCAGATTATACTGAGTTCATACACATAAGAGGATTTTTCCACCAATCAGAAATATTTAAAGACGAATTGCGACATTCAATACTAATGAACCAGGTCCAGGGTATAGATTTGACAATCACTTGAGAATTATAGACTTAATCCCTAAAAAGAATATTGTTCCGATGGACCCAGATACACCATATGACAGCCATCCAGAGCAAATACTTCAATCTCCCAGCCTTCTTGGAATCCAGCGTGAGCCCATGAGCCTTAAAATGCGCAACTCCAACAAGTGAATCCATAACCGTAGTGTTCGTCCAAGTATGAATAGTAGTCCAAACTGACCGGGAACACCTGCAAAGTAAAAATAAATGGAAAATAGATTCATCCTACTCAACAAAAAGGACAACACGACCCATGAGGGTCCCTAATAACACCCTTTGAAATAAGAGCATCACGAGTTGGAAGCTTTCCCAACATCAATCTCCACCCGAAAACCCCCACCTTAGTGAGAATCGAGAGCTGCCACATCTCATCTAAAGTGCTTTGAATGTCGCTATCCAACCTATTATGATGCATCAGATTCAACATAAAAGCATAACAGGATTTAACTGTAAACTCATGGAATTTATCAAGCCTCCAATGCCAACGATCATGGTCGGCCGAAATCGTCAGGGTGGATAGAATTCAAAATATTTAATAACATGTCATAATCAGCAGTTTCCTCCGCAGACAAAGGACGATCCCATTCGAGTTTCCAATACCAAATATTACCAATCCAATAACCGTGCTCCCTAATACTGCTATTTTTAAATTTTGCCAAATGGAACAGGCTAGGAAACAGGTCCTTAAAATTCTCACTACTAACCCACCTGTGCAACCAAAAAGATATCAAATTCCCCATACCCAACACCGGCCTAAGAGCAGAAGCAAAAGCACCCAGCCATGAAGGAACTCCATCTTCCAAAAGTAACAAATCTCTCCACCAAAAAGAATCCTTAGTGCCACCAGTAGATAAATGAGCACCCGTGAAAACAAACCTCGGATCCTCGTAACGATGATAAATAAGCGGCCGCCAATTTGCATTAAAATCATTTATACACCTCCATTTGCAGTTGCTCAAAAGAGCCAAATTAATTAAAAGCTTCTAGATTTTTCACCCCAAAACAACCATCCTTCTTAGCTCTACACACTTTCTCCCAAGACACCCAATAAACGGTTCGGCCCTCTTTAAAGCCCGCCCACAAAAAGTCCCTTTGAATCTTAACAAACTCTTGGATAACAAACTTTGAAACCTTAATGAAGGAAAACATATAAAGTGGAATACTATTAAGCACAGAATTTATGAGAGTCTCTCTACCCCCAATAGACAAGAATCGTCCACTCCACGACGAAAGTCTCTTTCTCACCGTATCAATAACCAGACCCCAAGTATGCTTTCTTCTAGGGTTGGCTCATACCGGAAATTAGTTCGAAAATTCTGAAGATCGATAGATATACCAGCTCTGAAGATTGATATCTTCTAGGGTTGGTCATTCTTATTTTTCACCTGTACTAACCCATACTAGCTCTTTCTCACCAGCTCGATAGATATACCAGCTCTTTCTCACCTGTACTAACCCATACTCGTTAATTTATTTACAAGATTGACCAACCTAAAGAATTACATTTAACGGATAACCGAATTTTTTATTTACTTTTAGGAATGAAGGAAAAAAATTAAACTTGTATGGAAATTCAATTTCAAAGACTAAATATTTAAGTTGGTCAAAGAAACGATTAAATGTATTCATTTAATGAAATAAATATAAAAATGCACATTTATTTTCTTATTCCCCAAATTTCCAAATTACCATAACTGCTAAGAAATCTTGCCTATAAATAAGACATGCTTCTAATGGATGATCATATACAGAAAACAAGATGTCAGGGAAAAATTCAATTGCTCTTTTTGTTCCCATGATGGTTTTAGGGTTGTTGGTAACAACATTTGATGCCAGTCAAATTGATAGCATCACATGCTCTGAAGCTATTTCATCGATGTTGCCATGCTTGCCTTTTCTAGAAGGTTCTGCCCCACCTGTACCCTCTACAGACTGTTGTGCAGGAGCAAAGAATGTATTCCAAAAGGCAGACACTACTCCAGTTCGGAGGGATCTATGTAATTGTTTCAAATCAGCTGCTACAAAATTTGGAGTTAACCCTGATAGAATAAAACTGCTCCCTCAATTGTGTAGCATCCCTCTTAGCTTTTCACTTGATCCTAAAGCCAATTGTAGCTCGTAAGTTTTTCCCCTCTTTCAATGTTAAATCTTATGTATTTACGTTTATACATATATATCACGGTTTGAGTTTTATTTATTATTCTTGATGTTATTGCTTCTTGATTTTGTACAGGATTCCATGATGCTACAAAAGGGGTATATTGAGAGTTTGATGAACAACATAAAATAATCTTGCAATAAGTATATGTAATGTCAAAATTGTAACAGCTTTTTCAAGCTGGATATCTCAAGCGATTTTGTAATAGAAAATCGTATTATAAATCTTTACCATAGATTTAATTTTGGCTTCAATGTTAATTATATGATCGGTTGGTTTCGTTTATGGTAGATAGTATATAACGCGCATTTATAAATGTGAAACTTGATTTATTTGTAAAAAAATAAGTGTTTGGCTCTTTAAATCTCTCCGATGCAAAAAAACGTGAGGGATAAGCTCAAATTAAATAAGGATATAAAAGAAATTTCAGCAATTAATTAATATACTTTGAAAAATGTATCTTTTCATAAGCATATTTATTTAAAGTGTCCTTTTTCTTATAAGAGTGATAGGAGGAAATTTGTCATACATCGTTGGTCAGAAACAAGTATATATATATATATATATATATATATATATATATATATATATATATATATCCAAGATAGAATATTTTGGTCAAATAAAAAAACTGACAATATATATTTTCTTACTGAATTCTATTTTCTTAAAAAAATTGAAACCATGTTACTACCTTATATTTTTTTTAATGTATTTAGCACAATATATATATTAATTCTCATTAAGTACACTTTAATAATTAATAGTTTAAAAATGAGAAATATTAATTGTGAGGAACGAAACAAACATGCAGTTATTGTAAGGAGACAAATAAATTAGAAAACTGAAAATTAAAAAGATTGAATTACATCACTATCCACCCATTCATTAACTAAAAGAAAGGTTGGGTTTTATGGTACAAAACAAAATGGTATAGAGTGCTATGTTACAGCTTCTAAAAAATAGGTGGGTACGTAAGTTAGCAAGTTTATTCGGTACACACTTTAACAATTAATAGCTTAAAAGTCGGGGACACGGGGTCGATCTAGTGCTTCCGGGTTCAATTCCTGCAGTGGACAAATTCGGTGATCGCTGGTGCAAAATTTGATTCTAAACACGGGCGGCAATTACTCTTTTGTTGAAAGCGTTGGGACACTTCGTGGGTAGCCAGCGATGGTCCAAACCAAAAATTTAATAGCCTAAAAAAATGAGAAATAATAATTGGGAAGAAAGAGAAAAAAAAAGCATTTATTGCAAAGAGATAAAGATAAATTAGAAAATTTAAAAACAAAGAGTGTAAATTACATCTCTACCAGCTCATTTATTAACTTTCAAAAAGAAATGGTTGGGTTTATTCTCCAAAAACAAAAACTTGTGTTAAACCTTTTAAAAACTAGGTGGGTTGTGAGAAGTTGAGAGGATTGAATTGTAGCCATAGATTAAATGGATAGTCGTTAAGATCAAAACAAAAAGTTAATGTGATAATCACTCACTTTTAATCACAACCACACATGTATTGTTATACGGTCTAGATTTACTCCTCTTACCTTCTCATATGAAAACTCCACTCACTTGAGACACCTCCATATATATAGGGAATTAGTCACTGCGTTCGGCCGTGGATACCCTGGTCTCGACCAAATATATATATATATATATATATATATATATATATAGGGAATGTATAACGTGAGAGTAGTGCTAACCAACCCCCTTTTAATCACAACCACCCATGTATTATTGTACAGTCCAGATTTACTCCTCTTACCCCCTCTACTGCGTGATGTCGTTCGGCCTAAAGAACCCCATATCGATGTATCAATGGATGATGTACAAAGTCTCCTATTCATAAATCGGGTGAATGTTGGAGGTATACATGGACGACATTATCGTAAATACAAAGTACAATGTCGACCACATTGCCAATTTGACGGAAGTATTCTCTGTAGTCCAGATGCATAACATGAGACTAAACCTAGAGATATGCATGTTCGGTGTCCGAGCTGGCAAGTTCCACAACTTTTAATTAACTAAATGAGGGATTAATTGAAGCTAACCTAGACAAGTGTAAGGTGGTGACCGAGATGCGTCCCCCTACCACTAAGAAGAAAATAGAAAAACACACCAGAATGATAGCAGCTCTCTCACAGTACAACTCGAAGGTTGCTAACTTGTCCCTACCTTTCTTTAAATTGCTTAAAAATGCGTAGAATTCAAATGGACAAATGAATGTGAGGGAGAAACCCTTTACTTGTATCTAGGAGTCGGAGATGAAGATTTGAGCGTGATCCTCATCCGGGACACATAGACCTGTCAATACCCTGTATACTTCCTCAACAAGGTGCTCCAAGGCTCCGAGCTAAGGTATTGAGTTGAGAAGGTCGCCCGCACTCGTACTCTCTGCAAGACAACTAAGACCCTACTTTGTGGCTCATCACGTTGTGGTTAGGACCAACTAGCCAATCCAACAAATCCTACACCGACCTGAACTTGCAAAGAGAATGATCAGATGAGTAGTTGGGCTACCCATATTCTAGATTAGATACTAGTCGAGAGTGGCGTTGAAGGCTCAAATATTAGCCAACTTCGTGGAAGAAATGACTCCGACTCCACTAGAGCCATCGTATCGACTTGGACGCTCCACGTTGATGACTCCTCACTTAGCAAAGGAAAGTTGTGCTAGACTCATCCTAAAGAATAAGGAAGGACTGGTAATCGAAATCTCCCTCACCTTTTCGTTCTCAATATCAAACAATCTGGCCGAGTACGAGTCCTATATCGCTGGTCTCCACCTAGCAAGGGACTTCAATGCTTCAGGAGTCGAGGTCGTATCTTACTCGTTGCTAGTGGTTTTCTAGATAAAGGAGGAGTTTGATACGAAGGACGTCATCTTGTAGAGATTCTTGGCTAAAGTAAGATAACTACTTGAGCTGTTCGACCAAGCCGAGGTCAAGCATGCCCCAGGTGAAAACACCAAGGCTTTACACCCTATCGAAGCTCGCCAGCACCAACAGATCTAGGAACAACCGAAGCAAAATCCGAGAAACTGTCTCGGCCAAGCGTGTCTCTAAAAATGAGCTCGGCACCACAGTCTTCGTGGTCAACCCCGACCGAAGACGGATCTACCTGATCCTCAGATATATTGAGCTCAAAGAAGAACCAACTGGCTTTAAGAGCGAAGCGCAGACCAGGAAACAATATTCTTCTTCCTACTCGGTTATTGAGGGAAGATTGTTTCGTTGAGGCTTCTTGATGTCGATATTAAAGTGCATTGATGGTGAAGAGACCTGTTATGTACTGATCGAGATCCATAAACGAATCTGCTGCATTATTTTAAATAAATGTCAAAATTTCACAAGAGATCGATAAATAAAGCAGAAAATAAGTTGGTACTAATATTACCTTTTTAGCGATGTTATTTGTAGGAATTTGGGTATTTTAATATTTTCTTTGATGAAATTATATATTTAGTAAAAATTTACAATATCTTTTAAGAAATAATATAGGCTATTTTTTTACCCGCACTAACAAAAATTTCTTAATCCGTCACTGTGGCACAGAGGGACGCAATCAAACAAAAACTTCTACGAAAGAAAAAAAGAAAGAAATGTTGAATAATACATAGAAACAGTGAGTGCTAATATTCATAACAAGAGAATGAAATTTTACTGTGGAGGAGAGATGATTATTCTTTAGCCCGAGGCACGCAGTGAGAATGAAAAATCTTCTTTAGCAACAATGAGAAGTTAGAAATGACGAGAGAAAAAAGGTTTGCAATTGTGCCAACAAAAAACAAGTGGAGGAGGGTAACATGGGAAAGAACCCACACACTCCGCTTCATCTCCACTAAGTCTCGCCTAAGTTGGAGAATTTTTTTTGTGAGTCCCCTTCGTAAAATCTCTCTCTCTCTCTCTCTTACTCACTTATTTCTCTTTTTTGTTAATATACTAAAACAAAAACAGGGTTTACACGTTGTAGTCCCTAAGCGACTCTTCTTTTCTTCTCAATAAAGAAACATTTATCAAATGTGTCAGGCTGTGCAATCTTAGAGTCACTAATCGATAAGTAGTCGCTAAGTGACTCAATTATTACATGTTAGACAACGTATCTTTCTGATTTGTTGTTGGGAGGGTGCAATAAATTCCTTATTTGCTAAGCGAGTTGTATTCGGTAAGCGGGTCTACCTTTCTTTAGAAGGAAGAAAACTTTGTAAACCATCTCTTTTTAATCGTCTCTTGTTTTCTGGTCCATTGTAACACCTTTACCTACTAACGGGGAGAGTGGAGAACTTTTTCTAGGGTTTTCTTTTTGCTAGGGTTTTCTTTTATTTAGAAAATAAGCTTAAGTTTTGGTAAACCGTGCATTATAATTAACTAAAAGGTAGGTAAGGACTCTAAATTTGGTTATCAACTTAGGTAAAATGAGTACTTATCAGCTTGGCCCGGGGACAACCCATTTTCAGGGGAGGGCATTCAACGTTCTAGAGCCAGTCATCCTTGAGAAGGGGAGGTGAACGTGGACAGGGCCAACCCAAAGCCCAATCCACCAAAGCAAAGTTTCAAATTTTGTTGGGGCCTCAAAAAATTTCGGTACATATTATTAATATTAAATTCCACTTAACTACCAAAATGAAACCCAGTTCAAATGGTAGGCGGATGGCATTACAATTCGCTGGTGAGATTATCCATCCACTAATTTGGCGCTTATGTTTTTAATTTTTATGTGAACTTTTGTTTTTATTTTTGGACTTGTGATTAATAAAAGGTTAACTAGGTTTGCTAAAAACTATTTGATAAAAAAAAGGTGTGCTAAAAAAAGCCCATCCTGACCAAGAAACTATCATTAGCATTTCATTTACCGGCTTCCTATTCTATTTTACTATCTTTTTAATATGAAATAATAAGCCTTTCCAAGGAGCGAAATCATCAACAAGTGTCCGCCACTTCCACTTACTTAAAAGAGCCACATTAAATAAATCTAATTTTTGATACCAAGGCCTCCATCATTCTTCGGTTTGCAAATTTTGTCCCAAGCAACCCAATACATACCCCTATCTCCATCATTGATTTGCCACAGAAAATCCCTTTGTATTTTAATCATTGCTTTAATAACCGACTTCGGTGCTTTATAGAAAGAAAAGAAATACAAAGGGATACTATTTAACACTGAATTAATAAGAGTGACTCTACCTCCAATTGAAAGATGACGCCCCTTCCATGATGCTAGCCTTTTTCTAAGCATATCAAGTACCGGCTTCCACGTTGTCGCCCTTCTCGGATTGGCCCCAACCAGAATCCCCAAGAACTTAAACAGGATGGACTCCGTTTTACAATGAAGGAAAGTAGAAGCGGAATCAAGAAATTCCTCTGAAGTGTTAATACCAATGATCTTGCTCTTATGAAAATTCACACGTAACCCGGAAACCAATTCAAAGCTTCTTAAAATTGTCTTGATGGCCCACAGATTATCCCAAGAAGGCTTCCTCATTAACATCGTATCATCCGCAAATTGCATAATAGAAAACCAGAGAGAAGAATTAATATCATAACCCGCAAAATAGTCAATCTCCACCGCTTTAGCTACTAAAGCCGACAAGCCTTCCGCCACAATGAGGAACAAAAAAGGGGAAAGAGGATCCCCTTGTCTCAAACCTCTAAACGCCTTAAAATCATTAGTGGGACTCCCATTAACCAACACCGAAAAAGTAGTATTGCAAACACAAGACTTCATCCAAAGAATCCATTTTTGAGGAAAGCCCATCCGATCTAACATATAAAATAAGAACTTCCACGAGATGGAGTCATATGCCTTCTCGAAATCAACTTTAAAAATCAAACATTCATTCTTCGATCTCTTAGCATAATCAACTACCTCATTAACGACCAACACCCCGTCCAAAATTTGCCTACCCCCCAAAAAAGCCGATTGGCTATTTGATATAACACTAGGGAGCACCTTCTTAAGCCGATTTGCCAACGCTTTTGCCAAAATTTTGTAGAGAGACCTTATCAACGAAATCGGTCTATACTCCCCCAAACCTTGAGAATTATCATTTTTGGGAATCAATGCAATAAAAGTTGCGCTAATGGCCTTAGGGAGAAATGCTTTATCATGAAACTCATTCATAAAATCAACAACATCCTTTTTCAACAAATCCCAACATAATTGGTGAAGCTCATGTTAAAACCGTCCGGCTCGGGGCTCTTATCGCCATCACACCTCCACACTTCCTCCCTAATTTCTTCCTCCGAAAAAGGTTCGATCAGAAATCCATATCAACCCGAGAAAGCTGATTAAAAGCAAGACCATCAAGAGTGGGGCGAAATTGACAAGACTCCACAAAACAATTCTTAAAATGATGTTTAACCGAATTCTTCACTTCCTCCACCTCCTCCATCATCTCACCATTACTCCTTAATAACAACAAACTACAACGGCGCCTTTTAAATTTTAAAAGGGAATGGAAATACCTTGAGTTCATGTCACCTTCCTTGATCCACCGTGCTCGAGACTTTTGCGCCAAAATTGACCCCTTTGCTTGAATTTGATTCCAAAAGGAAGTTGAGACCTCCTTTCGGTTCATAACCAAACCGCTATCCCACCCCTCACATAAAGCATGGTCAAGCGAATTCAAATCCCGAACCAACGACTCTATGTTCAAGTCAAGCTTACCGAACACCTCTCTATTCCAACCCCGCAATTTCTCCTTTAAAAGCTTGAATTTTTCCTTTACCACATGAGCCTTATGACCCCTAATATTGAACCCATTCCAGCACTCCTTCACAAAGGGTAAGAAATCAACATGATCATACCAAGCCTTAAATATCCGGAAAGGCTTTGGCCCCTAGTCTTTTGCAAGACGAAGGAGCCAAATAGGATTGTGATCGGATATGTCACGCTTACCAATCCATTGTCCAGATATGCCCCACAAATCAATTAAACCCTCAGAAACAAGGAACCTATCCAAACGACTCATAGAAAGACCATCCGAACAATACCAAGAGAATCTGTTACCTGATACCAGAACATCAATCAAATCCATGGTTGATATAAAGTTGTTAAAATCAGAAATTTCTATATAAGAACTATCACCACTTCTCCCCCACCGCTCCTCCACACTAGAAACCGCATTAAAATCCTCAACAACACACCATTCCCCTTCTCCAATGGACTGTTTAATCAGTCTCAAATCATTCCACAATCTTCTCTTTTCCACTATCGAGCATGGGGCGTAAACATTGATGATATGCACCAAGCTAGATTGGAAAGATATAGTAACTCCCAAAAAACCTTCACCATTAAAGGTAGAAGAGACAGACCAACCACTTTCAACCCAAGAACACAGTAAGCCACCTGAGAGACCCGTCGACGGATGATAAATAAATTTAAACGGTTTTGCTCTCCATAACACGCCCACTTCCCTTTCATCCACCACCTCCCTCTTAGTTTCCTGAATGCAAATAAAATCAAAGCAACCAGACTGAATGTTAGTTGCTAGCCGGCGTCGTTTACTACGGTCCCCCCACCCTCTCATATTCAACGAAAGCAAATTCATGAAACCCCGTTGGTGTTCACCCTCTTACTGCATGCCTCTATATCTGTTGCCTCCCCTTCCTCAATCAGCCTAACATAATGTCCGTCAGGCATGTTTCCTTCAATTCCCAAACTCTTTGCAGACTCCCACACCTTTTGAGCAACTGACTTACTCTGCAGAATCCAAAACTTATTATTATAGCAAGCAATATTACCCGAAGAGATAGAACCATCACGTAACACCCCCCCACCCCGGAAAATAAAGATGATGAGTTTGGCCTTTGATTGGATACCAAAGGAACGACGACAACATCGTTTTCCTCAAGAGAAGCGGTGGAAACGGATTTGAGCTCACGGGGAGCTTTCTTTAGCTTGCCTTTTCTTGGGTTATGTTTCGGTACCACCATTAAAATTTTACGCTCCTTCTTGGTTTTGGTCAAAGCAGGTGGGGTGTCCACACCATGCTAATCATTAGGAACACAAGTTACCAGCGCTGGTCCCGATTTTTGATTGGAAGAAAACAAAGACTCTTCCACCATA
Organism: Astragalus glycyphyllos; assembly: GCA_963573325.1. Lineage (NCBI taxonomy): Eukaryota > Viridiplantae > Streptophyta > Magnoliopsida > Fabales > Fabaceae > Astragalus > Astragalus glycyphyllos. The sequence goes on from OY754307.1 coordinate 30,845,656, forward strand.
GTTGGAGTCGCTCCACCGGCCTGTGTAACACCCCGGAAATAATTTAATTAAAATGGTTGATTGAATTATTAAAATAATTTGGAGGCGGGATATAGATAAATTAAAAGGTTAATATTTTATATGCGTAGGAGGTGAAACGAGTAAAGGAGGTGGTGACGTAGAGAGCCCAGTGTTTACTGAGCCCTCAACTTAAACCCTGGGGGTTTAAGCCAAACCCTCATTCGCAGCAAGCAAAAGAAAAACGAAAGTGAGAGTGAGAGAGAGAGCACGCGGCGCAAAGAGGGAGAGAAGAGGAGGGTTTCGCGAAGAATTTCAAAAGGAGATCGTTCGTGTTGCTGTGGTTTTGTTCGTGTCTCGTTCGTCGTGTTCCGGAGCTTACGTTATTCGAGGTAAGGGTGGGCTTAACCTTGATAATGGGTTGATGATAATTATGTGTGGGTAGTCTAGGGTTTTGTTGAACTGTTCGTGTTGTTGCATATCGTGTTTTCGTTGAGATTGGTGCTTTGATGATTATTGCACGTTATTGTGATTTGTTTCGTTATTTGTTGTTGCGTGATTGTTGTATCACGATGATGGTGTTGTTATTGTTCGTGTTTTTGTTGTTGCTGTGCGTGGTTGATTGTTGTTGTCGCGTTGTCGAATTGTCGTTTTTGTTGTGGTGGTTGCGGTGTCGTTGCCGTTAGGGTTTGGTGTTTGGCAATTTAGCGATTCTGGACACAGGTTCGGTTTTTCTAAAACTGGAGCTGTGTGGTTGATCCAAAAATTATGAGGTTGATCGTTTTTGAAAATAGACTTAACGCCGGTCGTTTTGGCACTGGTTTCGTCAAATTCGGAGTTGTATAGCTCGAGTTATAGGCGATACAAGTTAGGTTAAAATTCTGGAAACGATTTGGGTATAGATTCGGTATTTCGGTGACTGGGAACGTTGTATTGAACGAAAAATTATGTGGTTTATTTTTCTGGAAAATAGACTTAATGCTTGTTAATTTGGCACTGGTTTGGTTGCGTTTAGAGTTGTGTAGCTCGAGATATGAATTCCACAAGTTAGAGTAAGATTCTGGAAACAATCTGGACACAGGGTCAGTGTTTTGGTTACCACGTTTTCAAAAGAACTCCTTTTCGAACGCATCCAATTTCTTTGAAAACTAGACAAAATTTTCCCCAGTTTATGCACAAGTTTCATGCATTTTGATTGAGTTTTGGTCACTTTGGAATTGCTTGAATTTGAAGGACAGAAACTGTCCTCTTTTGCAACTAGCCTGTGTGCTTTTCGAAAACTGTACCTATTGGACACTCTCCTTCAAAAACTGAACTTAGGGATGATAACCAGACCCATAGGGCTTTCCAACAAGTATTTATTTGTTGAAATCCGATGTCGTTTGCTATTTTAATTAATTCGCTGAAGTAGGTGCGATGTGCCTAGGCGCTGTGCGCCAGTCTTGTGCGTGGTGTGCGTGCGTTATGTCCGCGTTGTGGAGCCGTCTGGTGTTAATATTTCAGGTGCGGTGCTGGTATGCTCAGGAGAGTTTAGTGGTAGCTGTGATGCTACAACTTGGTGCTATTTTTGGTGAAATCATTTGTTTTGATTCTGGTGATATAGTATTTATTTTAAATACTTGTTATGGTGAGTTGGTGCATAATCATGGTGTCGCATTGTCATATGCATGTTTTGGTGATATAGGCTCTGCCTCTGGTGTTTATTGGTGATATGCCCGTCGTGGCTCATTTTGGTGATCGGTACCGCATGCATATGCCCACTGGAGGGGTTGCATATCATCCCATTGTCTATGAATGTTATAATTTTGGTGTTTCACTGTCAAATGTACTTTTCCTTTGGTATCTGGTGCTGTGATATGGTGTAATTGTATTGTGTTGCTGTAGTTACCTGATGCTAGCATATTTTTATCATCTGCTTATTACCTCTGTTAGACTCACCCCTTCTGCTTGGAATGTTGCTCTCATGCGGCAACGCTGCAGGTGATCGCTAGTGCTCGTGGAGGAATTGCTAGGTTTTGCTTCCTCTCTCGTTTGGGTCTGTGTCAGCTCTGATATGTAGCACCGGGGAGTCGTTAGTTATCGTTTTGAACTATTATTTTAGTTATTGGAAATTGTTTTAATTAATTTTGGAGATGTCTTTAGTTGTTAATTCTGGAGATGTTTAAACTGGTTAATATTTCCGCTGCTTGGTGATTTCTTTTATATAAATTATTTTGGAGATTTTTTTTTTGGAATAAATGGTGTTTTTTTTTTAAATGGTGAAAAATGTAGCGCCCTTCGAGGTGACTCTGATAATTGTCTATTTAGATGTAATAGTAAAAGAGGGGTGTTACAGCCTGGGTCCCACCCATCATAGCCTCATGATTCCCATTTATATTTAAATTTGAACTTTCCCACAAAGGTTGTACCTCATCAACAGCTTTCTCATTAATACCATCCTTAATTGCTCCGTTACTCCCCCTTAAATTGCTGGGCATTGATTCCCCATTAAAGTCCTTATCATCACCAGATGCATCCCCGAAGGTATCACCGTTACCGGAAAAGTAGGACTCCAAGAACTCCGCATCAGAACTAGAGGAGTCATCATTCACCTTTTTTGTGTCATTCTTAGTCCACACCGATGGACCACACCAATCTTCCACCATTTTAATCGAAAAAGATACCTTGTTAATTGATACGTGGATCACCTTGTTGACTGTTCCCGTGATTGGAGTGCGAACCATGATTCGGGCAACATCGAAAGGTGTATCATCAATTTATTTTTACTCGACTTAAATTATCGGTTTATTTTTACTCAGATTAAATTATTCAGTTAAGCTATTAGAATAATATTTTAAGTGGAGCTTAAATTTTTTTTCCGCAATATTTTGTGGTTATTATGTTGCCTATAATTTAATTTATTTACATCTTAAAAAAACAATTTTTTATTAAAATTCAAGAAAATAGAGTTAAAATTATATTTATTCGAACATTAAACGTTTCTATTACTTTATTTTTATCTTTTAAGCCTCAACCCAATGATTGCTTTAGTCCTCCATATGTGTTGGGCTGACCTTGAACTTGGAGGATCTTGGGGCTATGGCTGCAAGGATATCCCAAATGATGGAGGAGGACGATGTGTTGTGAGGCCACCACATGTGACAATTGTTTTTTTACTTTTTGCTCGCATCTTTTCGAGCCCTTCTAATATGGTCCGGGTCTAAGCGTGGATCTGGAGAAATGACCAGCTACTGCAGGTGGACGTGCTTTGCATCATGGTTGCAACGTTTTAGTAGACATTTTAGGTTTTGACCCTTAATAAATGTAATTTTATTAGATAGTCCCTCGACAAAAAATTAGAGTTATGTTTGTTAACATAAGGAAAAAGAAAAGGATGGAAAGGCATTAGGGTTCAGAACGGCTTCATTATATGTGTTTCGAAATGATAGTTTCCTCTCGCTTCCCTCAATTTGTTTCCCCATATCCTCTTGCCTCCCTCAATGTCGTTCCTCATGTACCTCTAGTTGATATCGATTACAATCTACCTCTCTATTTATGTATTATAGTTCTTTTTTGTTAATTTTTTTAATTTCGAGTTTTATTCCATTTGGGTTGTTAATTTCATTTAGTTAATCTATTGAAAATCGGATTGTGTATATAGACATTGTTGGGATTATTCTTAATTTAAAGACCGGAAAAATAGGGTGTATGGAATGTTAAAGGCATATTATGAAGTCTACCATAATGAATTATGGTGATTGTGTTTTAAAAGTTGCACATTTTGGGCTTTTGCAGGAACAAAATTAAGTTTAAAGAAAACTTGAATGTCATTTGGTACATTAGTGTACTGTAAATATATGTTGTCGCTTAGGTTTGATTATTGTGCTATCTAAGAAACATGAATTGAATTGTGTTGTGCAGAGTACATCAGGTTCTGTACCCAGTGCATAGAAAAGTAATGACATGACACAAGCGATGGGTGTTGGTATGTTTATTCATTTTACTGTTATAATTCAGCAACAACATGGTATGTTTGTCAATGTTCATATTTGTAAAGAATGCATTCAACATAGTAATGATATTTTTTTTGACACACTCAACATAGTAATGATAATGGAGTATAGACATGTTTATATGAAGCCAATTAATACATTGTTTCTGCAGAATATTTTTTTATGCGAAAGTGAACTGGTTATGTTAATGATAATGGGCTAAGACACAACCGATTACAGCCAACCAAGTAGAATGCAACTGGTCGAAAACACACGGCCCAATCTGCTAGAAACACTACCTGAACCAACAACAATACAATATTAGCAACTTACGTAAACAAGAAAATGATAGGAGAACTAGAGCACAATAGCACTAAAGGAAAATCCTAATAAAGTAAAGACAAAAGACCCGCCCAGAACCACCCTAGAAGGAGACAATATGGCTACTTTGATTCTCCGATTAGGTAAACTTAGATTTCATGTTTATATCATGTTTAACAATTTGGTCAATACCCTCCCTTATCATCGTCAGAGTTATCCTCTAGAATTCTCGTTTTGTTGAAACTCATGCCAGAAACTTTTGTTAGGCCCAGGGAGCATTCCTCTTTATCGTTACTATGGATCAAGTTGACGGTAACATTAGGGACTAATGGCTGAGCAGTTTAATTCTTTTTTACCTTGGGACACCATGTAAAGCATCCTTAATGTGAAGGTTCAACGCACAGTTCTTATAGTGTCTTTGCAAAACATCTTCATACTTTGTAAATTCTTTAAAACTACCACTTTCTGGGGGGAATCATTCTGCCACTCATCTCTTCCCATGAACTTAATATTTCTGGGAGCCCCAACAGTAAACCCCCGGTACATATTTAGGCTTAGAGGGGTTGGAAGCAGCCATAGCATGGGGGTTTTGACAACTAGTTTGGTCATGGCCAATAATACCACAGTTATTGCAAAGAAATTGCGGCCTCTCATATCTATATATGACCCAAATGTTGGAGAGACTTATCCTAGGAACCCATCACCCTGTAGGAAGTGGTTTATCCAGACTCAACTTAACCCTACCTCTGATGAAATTTTTTATGAGTTTACCCTCAACAAATGGATTCTTGACTTCCAAAACATCTCCAACTTTACTTAACAGTCTCGTAGCATTAGCGACATTCATATTCTCCATGGGTATGTTATGGATCTAGATCCAAAAGGGATATTTATTAAAATCTATCTCGTAGAAATATAAATGAGAGATCCAATGCTCTAGACACGATAGGTTTGGTCTTAAAAGAATGTTGTTTTAGGGGGAATGATCCCCGTTGGTACCGGGTTCAAAAGAATAATGCACCGTCCGCGGTCAGGGCAACAGAACAAGATTACCTTGAAAAAAAAAAGAATTTATTCGAAGTAGAAATTAGAAATCTTTTGTTCCATCACAGAAAATTATTTGATTTTTTTCATTTCAAAGAATTTATGTGATACATTCGAAATCTAGGATTTAATGCTTCCTATAAAGAAGATTAGATTCATCCCTTTAAAATTAAAAGCAATCATTTGATTTCTTAATAAAGTAAGTATAATAAATATAATAAATAGAAAAAAATGAATGGCTTGATTATGTATTAACAGACAATCTTCAATAAAAGAGAAGGTTCCATCGGAACAATTATTTATTTCTATTTCAGGATACCAGGTCACTTTTTTTTCAATTTTTTTAAAAAAATGTGGGGATAAATGACAAAAAGATATTGGAACATAACTTTTGAAGAGATGATGGAAGCAGGAGTTCATTTTGGCCACGATACCAGAAAATGGAATCCTCGAATGGCACCTTATATATCCACTAAGCATAAGGGTATTCATATTATAAATCTTACTCAAACTGCTCGTTTATTCATAAGAAATCATTGCTCTTTTTGTAAAACAAGAACAACATCAGCTTCAGATACAAAGCTAAAAAGGATCATATTGTTTCATAGTTTATTAATATGAAGACCAACAAACGTAGACCAAGCCTTAACGATCATCTCTTTTACAACTTTGACATTCAATACATTCTTAACACTGATTTTGCCCACTAATGTTTTTTGGGTAATGACAGGTTGTTCATACTACAACATTTTGATCCAGCAACAACGCCTGAAAACCATTGCTTAAAGCCAGAAAACTGTTGCCTTTACTTTCTGAAATGGTTTTAAAACTGTGTTGTTCGCAGGCGTTATTCTTTAGGCAACAGTTTTTTGCTATCAAAGACAACGCCATTACAAAACTGTTGCCACTGAGGGCACAAAGACAATAGTTTTTGAAATCTTCATTGAAAATGGTGTAAAAGTGTTGCGGTCAATGGCAACGGTTTTGGACCGTTGTCTATTATAAAATCGTTGTCTGTTCACATCATTTACAATAGTTTAAAACCGTTGCCATAGATAAAATAAAATTAATAATAATGAATTTTTAGATCCATATGCAAAGAAAAACCGTTGACATAGAGAAAAACCGTTCACGAGGAAGCTGGAATGGAAATCGGTCGAGCAAAGCAATGGAAACTAATCACGATCAGTCGGGCAACATAGGTTTGCCAATTACCATCCCTAAAAAATTCCAATGTAGTGACTCAGCGACATTCTCTTGAATATTTGTTTGGAATCTGTTAGCATTATTCATTCCTCTAGTGTAGCAATTCACCGGTTAATGATAAGCCGAATTTCAATCCCAATTCCTTTTTCATATTTTGTTTTGTTAAGAAGGTTCTCTGTCCTCAAGGCAGGGTTTATTTTCTCTTTCTCATCCCTATGATATCTTTTCTTAGACAATTAAATCACCAAATTGAACTATCAAGTTACCACTTAGACAGAGAAGCAAAATGCAACTCTGTATAGTATATAACTATATATGGAGTTCAGATTCCTGGATCATGATAATCAAATCACCACCAGAAAGGGCATGATATTATCTACGTTTACACATCAGATTATTTAATCACTAACAGTCTAACACACATCATCAACTATTAACAACGCATAAAGGTAAAGAGGGAAAATATAAGTTACCCTGCGCTTAATGAAGCGCAGTGAAGGTTCACGCTTCTTACCATAAGTTAGCGATCGAACCCTAACAACATGAGGGTGAATAGCGCAAGAAACGTAGAACTGCATTTTCACAAACAACTTTGGAAAAGTGTATTCTACAAATTAAAAACAAAAACAAAAATGAAACAATCGAATGAATTAAATTAAATCAAACAACATAGATATGCTTAAAAAATAAACATAAAAAAGAGAAGAGAAAATAATATTACAATCATAAACACATTCTTCCTGAACCCCTTTGACTGCGGTCTATTCAACAACGTTTCTCACAAGAAATCACATGATCTCCCTATCTTGCTACTCTTATATTTTCTCAAACCAAATCAAGTCTTCAATTCAATGACAAATTTGAAGATGCGATATAACGTGAAATAAATTACCTTAGGGAAGAATTTTCCACAGTTGGAGCATCGAATGAATTTGGAGTGGCCACATCCATGGTTGTTTGCGGTGTTGTCGTTGGAATTACGGTTCTCTTACTGTTAATCTTGTGTGATGATGTTCGAAGAATTAAGTTCGAGGATTGAGGTTGAGAGACAATTTCTATCACTAGTTGTGGTTCAGTCGGGTGAGAGAGGGAGTTCGAGGGTGAGAGAAGAAGTTGAAGTTGGAGCGTCAGAGAGGGAGTCTAAGGGTGGGATAAGGAGTTTGAGGCTGAGAGAGAGATGGAGTTCGAGGCTGAGTGTTAGCCCTAACATTCAAGCGTAGTAAAAGAAGAAAGCGGAGAAAGTTAAGTGAACGGTGATGGACATTTGTTCCCGTGTATTAAACAATATTCTTTCTCTCAGCGAGCAATTCATTAAATTCATTCTATGTGGATCCTCTAAGATTACGATTTTTTAGTTTTTGAAAATGAGTGTTGTAGTAGTTATAAAATGTTGTAGTAAGTGAGAACCTCCTCCAGTACTTCCAGGTTCTCCAGTAAGGCCTCACCGTGACACGACCAGAGAACGAACAACAAACAAAATGGTAAGTCTTGTGTTATTTTCTTTTGGCTTTATTGAAGTTGGTCATTTTCTGATAACAAGTCATGTGACTAGTGCACTTTATCTACTCTGATTACAAGTCATTTTATGTAGAATTGAATGACCTTAACAAATTGACAAAAATGGTGAAATATCATACATTATTTAAACAACGATGTGAATCTTGGATTCTTCACATTACAAGTTGTGTTTCTTATCAGGTGCCAAGTGCATAACCTGTGGTGAGGATTGGGAAATAGTTTTGTTATTTCATTTTTTAGTGAAATATCTCTATCAATTATCACTGATACAGGAACTTCCCCACCCATTGCTTCTATGAATTACTCAAGCAACCAGACATAGGTTTCTTCAGTTTCATGGACACCTAATGCAGTATCAAATACAATTGTTTGATTGTGATGATTTACACCCGAAAATACAAACAAAGGACATGAGTATCTATTCTTATTGTATGTGGCATCAAAATCATACACATCGCGAAAAATAGAATAGTCCAACTGACTCCTACCTTCACACCAAAATAAACACTCCATTCTATCTTACTTGTCAACTGTGTGCCTCCATACATTTGCGCATCAGATGAAGAATGCTAACTATTTTGGAAAAAAATTTGCTTCTGATGCCCAAGCAGATGAGGAATGGTAACATACGCTTGAAAATGAAAATAAAACTAAAATTACCTAGAAGTAAAAAATCCTGCTCTTTTTCCTTCTTTTGCACCACCAATCAGCGAAGTGTTGTCTTCTTCCTTCTATCACGCCGACGATGCAGCAAAATGAATGTAACTAAATCCAAAAGAATAAATAATGTTCCATTGAAGCGTTGTGAAGAAGGTGAAGAGAAATAATCTACGAAGAAGAAACGTGCACGGATGAAATAAGCGAAGGATCGACACAGATCAAAGGCTTCTTCCTTGTCTTGTGCTAGATTCGTTTCTCTGAACCTAAAACCCTAGAAATCCCAAATAAAGATCTGATATGTGGAGTGATATGCAATGTAAATGTTAAAAAAATAAAATTGGGTTGTCTACGCAAATAACGATTTGTCCAAAAACGAGTTGCCAAAAAAACGAAATAGCTTGTTGATCAGCACATTTTAATGCACTCTTTTTACAGCTTTTCGTTTGATATTTTTGAATGTGTTTTGTCCCTAATATTTAAGTCTTAGCACGTTTCTAGACTTTGGGTCTTAATTGAGCATTATAGAAAATTCTTGATTAATTCTTCTTTTTATTCCTTATTGATCCCTGTCTACTCTACAAGCCATAGCTTTGGCTACGGTTATCTGGTTGAGGCATGTTAGTATGCGTTCGAAAGCTAAGGAACAGAGCTAAAATTCTTCTGTTAAGCTCGAAACAAAATTCTGAAGTCTTGAAGGTCATAACTTTGAATTACCGAAGCAGTCGAATGTAAAACAGGTTTTGGGCCAAATTTTACTTTGTTATCGCGCTTTTATCATAGAATCCGTATAGGGATTTAGGTTTTTGGTTGAGCTAAGACTAAATAGAGTTTAGAAGCCGTCTTTCGCTTTTGTTACCCATTATTATACAGTTTTGAGAATTTGGTGGTCTAACTTCCATGGAAGCTTAATTACACAATATGCAATAAAAAGAAGAATGAATCAAGAATTTTCTATAATGCTCAATTAAGACCCAAAGTCTAGAAACGTTTCTATAATGCTCAATAAAAAGAAAGACGACTGCTGAACACAAACCGAATTAGGTGAAAGGCGTTGTTGTAAGGATTTTAAGGTTAAGTGTTTAATGTTTATTTCGTTTTTATGGTTTTAATTCTTTCTTTATCAATTTCATCTCCGTAATTATTGCTGCAAATTCGGTTTGTGTTTTGCTTAATTACTCAAACTTTGTGATTTGCTTATGTGATTCGTTTTATGATTCAATTTTGCTTAATTACTTAATCATGATTCTGTTTTGTAATTTTCTTTATTCAAACTATTTTACCGCTTGTCTAATTTAGTTTGGATAGGAATTGATAGAGTCTATTGAAGTGACTACTAAGTTACTCAAGAAGGGGGGTTGAATTGTGTACCCTTTAAAAACTTTAGACCTGAAACCTTCTCAAACAAAATGTTCTCAATATAAACTTGGGGATGAGAAGGTTAAAGTTAGTTCCACTAACAGCCATCAAATGTATATATAATGAATGATGAGTAATAAGGATGATTTAAATAAACTTAAGCTTGTAAGAGAGTAGTTGTATTCAAACCAATATTAGTTATTTAAAAGGTTAAGAGTTTGTTTGAAAAATTGTCTTGAGAAGGTTGACGAAGTTAACCTTCACAAAGTTTGAAAACAATCACAAGTGTAAAGAAATTAATCAGATAGTATGGAAAGCAAGTAAATAAGACAGTAGAGTTATAGAAGTTCACCCAATCCTTGGCTTTTTCCTCTCCCCACTTCCAAGTGAGTATTTCCACTATCTTCCAAATAGTAATTACACTTGCTTTTGCTCAACCACAAAAGACTTCAAACACCACTTACTTTTGATCAACACACAAAAGCAAAGTGCTCTCTTACACAGCTACTCCAAGATGTTCTTCCTACTATAAAACTCTCTCCTAGTTTCCTAAAGGGTTCCTCTATCAAGTAGTTTCTCACCAACACTCACCTCTCTCTAGGTAGTTTGATAGAATGCTCACAAGATAGTTTTACAACAAAGGGTTTGGGTTTGGGATGATTCAGAGCTTGAAAATAAACTACAATAAGTGTTTATAATGAAGTTTATCAAGCTTATACACACTCAACAAAAGAATCCTAGAATATGAACTTGAGTAGCTTTGAGTGTGGGATGAGTAGGTTGGATGAACTTTGAGAAGCTTAACTTTTGAACATTCTAATTCAATCTCATGCTTTGTAAATTCGAAGTCCAACCTTTAAATAGCCATGGAGACTAAGTATAGTCGTTAGAAACTTGAATATAGACGTTTGGAGATGTCCATTGGTCCATAGGAGTGACAAGATGGAAGGGACCAAAGTTGACAGCTTTTGAAGATTCTCAAGCTGACATTTGTACCTTATACTTGCTTTTCAACCTTCTCATGCTGACACAGTCCTTTTCTTGCAGTCTTGGCAGCTATGCACAAACCTTCTCATTCCTTTGAATCTTAAAAGGCCTTTTGGTTGGCCTAGGAATAATCTAGGAGTTCCGCCTTTCACATTTAACCATTTTCCTTCATTTACTCCTTGACTACAACATTAAATAACCTCTGATCTTCATTCAAAGAGAATTAACATGTTTGTCATGTTGAGAAGCTTGTTGGGCTAAATCTTCTCTTCTTGTATCTGAACCTTCTCATGAATGGATCTTCATTATAGAGGTGGGGCCAAACTTCTCTTGACTTCTGGTCAATGTTGTGTTGACTTGGTCAAATTTTTGCGTTGGCTTTTTGGTCAACCTTCTCATATCATTTCTACCCTTGTATTGTTATGTTCTTTTTAGTCCAAGGTAGGTTCAAGTTTTGCTATATTTGAGGCTTGTTCTTCACACTTGAAATAAACATGTTAGACAACAATCAACCAGAAAACTTAATTTCTTACTAAATTTGTATCATCAAAACATGGAAAGAAATTTTCATTCCAACATCTATAGGCTTGTTCTTCACACTTGTTTATAGGATTGAGAGAACACATTTATGACGTTAGTTGTGTTATTGGCGCTTGTTCACTATCACGATTGATTGAACAAACTGTTTTGACGCTTTCTTCAAAACGGTGCTTGTTTATTTAGTTCGTGATCAATCAAGAAGTATCAAACCTTGCACGAATCTTTATTTTAGAACCGATGAGAAATCCAAGAAACGCACCTGAAACCAATGGATTGATTGCCTATAATTGATTTTCTTTGTCAACATTAAACTATTTTCCTCAGAAAATCCCTTTTATTGTTAGTTTCGTCCTTGATTCTGGTAGACTTTAGTTTAGAGGTCCTTGTGAGACGACCAAGGTTAACTTCCTTGTACTATACTTTATATCTTTATAATTATTTTGACCCACGTACAACTATTGATCAAATTGGTGTCGTTGTCGGGGACCTCTGACTACGGATTGCCAAATTTAGAACCTCACTAAATTTTAGTTTTGTTTCTGTGCAGGTTCGGTTGATTTCGGATTCGTTAAGTTCTTTCTCAGATTGAGCTTTCATAACCCACATCTTTTTCATTTGTTTAGAACCTCAGAAGGTTGTTCTCCATAACCCACATCTTTTTCATTTGTTTCTCATGATGGGCTTTCATTCTCTTCATGGATTTCTCCATGACCTCCATTCTGTCAACAGAAGGATGAGACTCAACCTTATCTACAGAAGGTTTGATGGTGTATGGGCCCTTGTCAGTGGAGGAGAGAGGAGCATATGTGGTCTTGCAGAATGAGCTGAGAACCAAATTGGGTAGGCATAGATTGACACACCAGAAGGTTCATTCATTCTAGGAATGGAGGAGTCATAGATTGGAGTTTAGGAAGCTATAAACCTATTGATGTTCTCTGAGGCTAGAGTGTTTCCTGTCTTAGCTGATGAGGGATTTGGTTGGTCTTGCCACTGTGAGACTTGACTTACAAATTGCCCAAATGATCTTTGGACATCATTGTGACCATGAGTCGATGGTGGTGCATTTTTTGGAGCTGGAGTGTGGAGCAATTCAGTGAGGGCCATGGATGCAAGGATTTCAGAGTTGGTTTCTTGAAAGAGTGGGGGATTCACTATTGCAAACTGATTATCAATGTCCTGAACAACTTCATGGACAACTTGCAATATCGGAGATAGTTGATTGTAGATTGGAGATTGATTGATTGCTTCTTCTTCTTCTTCTTCCCTAGCTAGAGAATGATTTATATCAAACTCCCCCTAAGCTAGACCATCTACTGTATTATCTTTTGTTCCTTTCTCACCTTGTGAGGAACTATAGGGAATCAAGGGCACTCTTCGAGAACGCGGATCTGCAATTTGCACAATGTCAGCAGAAGGTGTAACAACAATAGAAGGTTGTTTAGTAACTGCAGGATTTTCCTCAGTGAGTTCAACAGAGGATAAATATCCATGAGATGGTACCTCTTCATTTGCAGGGAAGTCATCAGAAGGTTGATCTTTTCCCTCTTTTGCAGGAGATGGTTCTTTTCCAACAACAATAACTTCTTCGGTAGGTTTACCTTCTTGAGAAGGTTCATTCTCATCTAACTGATCAAAAGGTTGGTCATTCAGATCATCAATCATTTTCCTAGAGGGTCGTTTCTCAACAATCTCATCTTCATACACATCAGGAGGTTGTTCATCAGGGGTTTCTTCATGCTCAAATACTTCCATCCAACTTTGAGCAGGTTATGTTTCCACAATAAGGTCTTGAGAAGGTTGGTCAGTTTGTGGAAGCTTGTAGTTTGCAGGGAATTGAACATTTAATGATTGAGCATCAAGGATCTTTTCATTGTTCAATTACTCCCCTTGATGAGTTGCTTCCTCTTTTCCATCTTTCTTGGTGATTTGCTTATCTGTGGTAGTTTTAGTGACTAGTTTCTTTTGAGAAGGTTTGGTGGCTTTGGTTTTGGTTTTGGTTTTGGTTTTTGAAGTGGGTTTGGTGTCAAACAGTTTAATACCCATTTGTTTCATACTTTTGGACCAAAACGCAATTTTGTCGTTAATACACTCCTCATTTTCAAAAGAGATTTTGTTCATCCTAAAAACTTTGATCAGAAACATTCCATAGGATTGAGATGGTTTGTTTAAGGGTCTTAACAATGTTTACCATGTAGTGAAAGATAATATAGGGTAGATCGATTACATCCCTCCTGTACATATGGTACACAAGGAGTAGGTCAGATGATTTGATTCTTTCAAAGCCCCCTGCTCTTGGCAATAGTGAGTGAATAACCATGTTATGCATTATTCTTGTGTTGTCCTTGAGGGATGATGAGATGAGGTTTGCTTTGTGATCCTTTATTAACTCAACAAGAACATATTCCTTTGTGAGATTTGCAAGATCATACCAATCTTCGCTGTATATTGAAACACCAGATAGAGGAATGCCTAAGGCATTTGACAACATTTTAGGGGTGATAACCATCATACTTCCATAAAACTCCCTAACCAAGGTTGGATAGACGATTTCCTCTTCAGTTAAGAGTTTTAGCCAGCCTTGTCTTGCAATGTATGGACAGAAATCCCAACCAGACATTTTTAATCCATCAAGCAAGTAAGTTCTTCCAATCAAAATACCTCTTTTCAACCATTTCTCTTGGTCGTACACTTGAGAAGGTTGAATTTCACTTGGAAGTTCATCCCTTTCTGGATTCTGATCATCATTCTTTGGTTCCTCAACAACCTTCTCTTTTCCTTTGTTTAGGTCTTTTCTAGGTTTCTTTGAAGAGGGTTCTGGTGTTGGTGAGGATTTGCGTTGAAGAACAAAGGATCGTTTGACATAAGCGATTAAATAAGAGATGGTAGCTTATGAATCTTCCTTATTTACGATAATAGGTTTTGAGCTCTTCGTACCAAGACCATCAACGAGTGCGAATGAGGTTGTTTTGATCATAGATGATCTTCGAGTAGGAGTGAGAGATGTTTTGGAGGACTTAGAATAGGGAGGCATGGTTTTTGGTGGAGGAGGAATTGGTTCAGTTACCATTACATGCTTCATGGTGCTTGGTTCAGGGTGTAGATTTCTCTTCACATTTGGGATTTTGACTCTTACCATTTTTGAAGATAAGAAGGAATGGATTGTTTAATGGTGGAGAGAGAGAGAGAGGAATGGATTGTTTAATGGCGGGGAGAGAGAGAGAGAGAGAGAGAGAGAGATGAAATGAAGTGTTGGAAAAGAGAGAAATAAGTTGATTTGATGGAGAGAAGTGCGTTGAGGGAGTGGGTGAAGAGAGAGGTTGCATCTAGCCGTTATGACTTGACAAGGTTCAGTTATGATGGGACATAACTGCATCGCTTTTTCATGGAGAACTGAACACGTGTGATAACGGTTCCCTAAGTGATTTCAACCGCCCTTTTTAAGTTTCCGCAAGTGAACCTTCTCATGTGTTGAGAAGGTGGGGTTTTTGAAAAATCTTCTAATCTTAAGGACATTATAAAATGTGCAAGGCCTTTTTAATGAAATTAAAACTTTCTTCTAACAAAGGCTTTGTGAAAATATCAGCTAATTAATGTTTGGTATCAACAAAAAGCAATTCTACATCCTTCTTTTGAACATGATCACGAATAAAATGATGTTTAATATCAATATGTTTAGACATTGAATGTTGGATGGGATTTTTTGATAAATTAATAGCACTAGTATTGTCACAATAAATGGGGATACATGAATACCTCAATGAGTAGTCTTCCAATTGATTTTTGATCCACAGAACTTGTGAGCAACATTCAGCAGTAGATACATATTCTACTTCAGTAGTTGATAGGGGAATTGTGTTCTGTTTTCTACAAGACCAAGAGATTCAAGATTCTCTCAATATTTGACATGATCCACTAGTATCCTTTATTTCAATCTTATCACCAGCATAATCAGCATCACAATATGCAGTTAGATCAAAATGAGTACTTTTCTTGTACCACAAGCCAACACTTGTAGTTCCAACAAAGTATCTGAAAAAATTTCACAGCAGTGAGATGAGATTCTTTTGGAGAAACTTGAAACCTTGCACATAGGCCAACTGAAAACATAATATCTGGTCTACTGGCAGTTAAGTACAATAGAGAACCTATCATACCCCTGTATTTCTTCTCAGATATTGGTTTTCCCTCTTCATCCTTCTCAACATGTATAGAAGGATGCATAGGGGTTACCATGGCTTTTGCCTCATTTATTTTGTATTTCTTGAGATGGTCTTTAATGTATTTTTCTTGACAAATAAAAATGTCTTCCTCAAGTTGTTTCATTTGCAAACAAAGAAAGAATCTTAACTTACCCATCATACTCATTTCAAACTCACTTTACATGAGATTTCCAAAATCTTTGCATAATTTTTCATTTGTTGATTCAAAAAAAATATCATCCACAAAAATTTGAATGATCAACATATCTTTTTTAAGAGTTTTTTTTTAATAAAGTAGTATCTATTTTTCCTCTTGCAATATCATTTTTAATCAAGAAGCTACGCAATCTTTCATACCAAACTCTAGGAGCTTTCTAGAGCTCATATAGAGCTTTGGTAAGTTTGAAAACATGGTTGGGTCTATTTTGATCAACAAAACCAGGAGGTTGGTTGACATCAACTTCCTCATTTAAAAAGCTATTTAGAAAAGCACTTTTCACATCCCTTTGAAATAATTTGAAATTTTTGTGAGCAGCAAATGCAAGTAAAATTCTAATATCTTCCAACCTTGCTACTCGAGAAAAGGCTTCATCATAGTCAATACATTCTTGTTGATTGTACCCTTGAGCAATAAGTCTTGCCTTGTTTCTCACCACCTTACCATTTTTATCTAGCTTGTTTTTTAACATTCATCTTGTATGGCCTCATTGATGGTTTTTGGCTCAATGTCAGATGGGAGTGTCATTCCAGCAGCATTGTCCCTAAATGATGTTCTGGTTCTAACAGGATCTGAAGTGCTACCAATGATTTAGTCTTGAGGATGGTGAACTACCAATCTCCAACTTTGTGGCATTTGAGAAGTTTGGTCAGTAGCTTTAGTGGCTTTGTTTGGGATTTGAGAAGGTTGAGGAGAAGTTTCTTGTTCATCCTTCTCAATCCTATTTTCTGTTGCCTGACCATCTTCTTTGTATATATTGAGCTCATCAACATCAATCAATTCATTTGGACTGTTAGTTTCACTAAAAATGACATGCATGCTTTCCTCTACAGTTTGAGTCCTAAGATTGTACACTCTATAAGCCTTAGATGTTCTTGAATAATCAAGAAAAATTCATTTGTCAGATTTTGAATCAAATTTTCCCAAATTGTCTTTGTTATTCAAAATAAAACAAGTACATCCAAACACCCTAAAGTAGGAGATGTTTGGTTTTCTATTTTTCCAAATTTCGTTAGGGGTTTTCTCAACATTTTTTCTAATGGAAACTCTATTCAAAATGTAACACGTTGTATTCACAGCTTCAGCCCAAAAATACTTTTCAATATTTAAATCATTTAAAATTGTCCTTGGCATCTCTTGGCATCTCTTGCAAGGTTCTGTTTTTCCTTTCCACAACACCATTTTGTTGCAGTGTTCTTGGGGAAGAGAAATTGTGAGAGTTCCCATTTTCATCAAAAAAGTTTTGAAAAGACATGTTTTCAACACTAATGCAAAAAAGGCTTTTGGAATCGGTTGTTTGGCACATTTGGAATCGGTTATTGGCCGACTCGTATACTCCCGATTCTAAAGGTGGGGACCTTTTAATGCAGTTGAATAACAGATTCAAAAGTGTAATTTTTAAATCGGTTATTTAAACAACCGATTTTAAATGTCCTAAAAAGCAGAATTTTTAAATCGGTTATGTAAAGAACCGATTTCTAATGTCCCATTTGTTTAATATTTTTGTTTTAATTCATATCTATTAACCAATTTGTAATACAAACTGATTTCCATACAGATACTCATAATAATTCATAAAAGTACTATAAACACAAAATTCAACCAATTCATTAAACTTGAAAGTTATACAAGTTTCTTTAAGCAAAACTTTTACAACATACTATGAAGACATGATATGGCCAAATTACTTTAATCATGGTAGAAGAGGAAAGAAGTAGCAAGAAATAATAAGATGCTCAGTTACATATAAAAGCTTCTTTTGTTCTTCATTGCTAAGTTCCAGTGTTCCACTATTTTCACAGCTAACCACTTCTTTTGTTCCATTGTTAAGTTTCCTGAAAATTCTGGGGTTTCTTTATAGCAAGCTCATTCACATATTTAGATCCTAAATTTAATGCTTTGTAACGACATACCATCCTAGAATCCCAATCACCAGATTGTTCTTCAGTGGGACTTGTGGCACCGTCCTTAGCATTCTTTGACCATCTCTCCAAAACAATAAACATTGGAATTTCAACAATGTTCAGTTCAACCATAACGTCTATTATGTGGTCACAAGGAATACCAAGGGATTTCATTGTCAAGCATGAGCATTTAAACTCCATATTAGTTGGGGAGAAATAAGCATGCCACTCACATTAGTGTTTGGAGTATTTAGTCACAACAAAAATCAATGAAATATCTGTTTCCTTGCAATCACTTACTCTAATCGTCAGTGCTTTCTGAAAAATAGTTCGAACCAAGAAAAACATGTATCTTGTATACAACTTTGGTGCAGACCTCTCTAGTGAACCCAGATAAGTTTGCAAAACTTGTTCACCATGCAGCGACGCAAAATCCGCTTCCAACTCTTTGAAGCTTATATATTTTGTGCACTGCTTAAAGTGTTGAAGCAACTCAGTCAAGTTTTGTGGAAGTCCACAAACTTTTCAACATGTGCATGCAAGCCCTCACATATATACGTGGTCCTATACCCAACAATTCTAAAATCAAATTGTTGTCCTCTACCCACACTCAGTCACCATGTCATACCATTTCCTTTCAAAAACATTAATCTCATAATCTCCTAGCATACTTTTTTAAACAACGATGTGAATCTCGAATTTTTCACATTACAAGTTGTGTTTCTTATCAGGTACCAAGTGCATAACCCGTGGTGAGGATTGGGAAATACTTTTGATATTACATTTTTCAGTGAAATATCTCCATTAGTTATCACTGATACAGGCACTTTCCCACCCATTGCTTCTAGGAATTACACAAGCAACCGGACATAGGTTTCTTCAGTTTCATGGACAAATAATGTAGTACCAAATACAATTGTTTGATTGTGATGATTTACATCCGAAAATACAAACAAAGGTAATGAGTATCTATTCTTCTTGTATGTGGCATCAAAAGCCAACACATGATCACGAAAAACAGAATAGTCCAACTGACTCCTACCATCACACGAAAATAAACGGACCATTCTATCATACTTTTTAACCGCGTGCTTCCATAAATTTTTGCATCAGATGAAGAATGCTAACTATTTTGGAAAAAAATTTGCTTCTGTTGCCCAAGCAGATGAAGAATTAATGGAAACATATGCTTGAAACAAAATGAAAATAAAGTTAAAACTACCTAGAAGCAGAAAATCCTACTCTTCTTCCTTCTTTTGCACCACCAATCAGCGAAGCATGTCTTCTTCCTTCTCTCGCAACCCACCATGCAGCAAAGCGAATGTAACCAAATCAAGAAGTACAAATAATGCGCGGTTGAAGCGCTGTGAAGAAGGTGACGAGAAATAATATGCAAAGAAGTAACGTGCAAGGATGAAATATGTGAAGGATCGACACAGATCGAATGCGTCTTTCTTCTCTTGCGCTACATTCATTTCTCTGAAATCCCAAATAAAGATCTAATATGTGGAGTGGTATGCAATGTAAATGTTAACAAATAAAATTGTGCTCTCTATGCAAATAAATATTTGTCCAACAACGAGTTGGCCAAAAAACGAAACATATTGTATCTAGTAAAAAACCGTTGGGTCCACCTTTGGACCTTTTTCACTGTGTCCATATTAGACGCGCCCAATCTTTTCTGTGCTTTTTGTTATGCTTCTGAATATTTCTTATTTCCGTACTTTGGGGCGTACTTTTACCAGACTTGTTGCTAGCATTGTTGATTATGCTGACATTGGGTGACTTTTTGGGGTATATTTTTAGTTAGCTACTATTGTATCGATTATCTAAAGTTGAAAAACTAAAAGAACAACACAGCTTAGGAAAAATCCAAAAATGTAACACCTTAATTTCTCAGCTGTTAGAAACTAAGATACTCACATGCATAACATTCAGAAAACGTGAATTTCAAAAACTCAAAGGATGATGGTTTAGATCGTCCATAAGTAAATGAACAAGGGTAAAATGTAAAATAGATGCATGGTTGGATTACTGTTATTGAGATCTCTAACCATTTTTATTGCTTATTCAGATTAAGAATAACATATAATGATTTCTAAAGCAAAGTTTTTAGAAAAGTTATATGTTTAGGATCAATAAAGATTTCTTTTACAATGAATAGATAACTTGTTTGAAATAGTCAATTATAATTTCCAAGAAAAAGCAAAAGAGTGGAACTTTAAAAGATACATTTTACAAAGTGGGTAGATGTATCTAGAGTCTTGGAAATGTGGAACAATTAATGTCCACCCAAATGGATGAATGATAGTCATGTTCTCTCATATAAATAGAGAGACTTCTGAAGAGATGAGATATGCCCATATGAAGAGGTGAGACATCCTCATTCTTAGGTGATAATGTAGAGAGGTGGAGAATCTCTAGCTAGATCTTAGGTAGAGGAGAGTGCTGGTGATCATTTGTTGTGAGATGTGAGTGTTGCCATCTCTTGTAACTCTAAGAGTGAAAGAGTATTGTAGGGTGATACGCATATTGGGGCAGGTTACAAATTGTTGTAATCCGTATTTGAAATATGAATGAATTGTGTTGATGTGTTCCCTTGAATGTAGGCAAGAGGTGTCAACCACATAAATTATTTGTTTGTATTCTTCTCTCCTTTATTCTTGTGATATGTTCCTGTACATTCTCTCAAAAATCCTTGAACGTGTGGGTTAATCCATTGACATGTGCGGTTTTCTCCAACCATGTGCTGAACAATGAAAATTGAAAGTATTGTCTATTTTTCTCAAGATTTTACACAGCTACATACTTACTATAAAATAAATTATAGTCAAATAGGGTGTTAAATTTCCTTATACTTGGTTGTTTAGCTAATGCAAGCCTAAAACTAGAGTCAAGGGATTCTGTCGCATAGGAAGAGTTGTCATCGTTGGCTTGTGCCTCTCTTGTCAAATCCTCAAGAGCCAAGGCACCAGATCAAGCTTTTCTTTTGTAAAGAAACATGTCTATGTCGAGCTCTTGGCGTGGGTAGTAGCCAATTTATTCATGTGGGACCCCTGGCCCCGTAAGTTCGTGGAATAGTAACTTCCTTTTCTTTTACGCTTAAATATGATTCAAATTTCTGCAAATACATTGTATTTTGGTTAAGTCCCTGCAATTTTTTTTTTAATAAGAAATTCTTGCAAAATGTAGCATTTTGATGTTAGCCCTTCTGTTAGAGTACTATTAGCGTAGTGTTAAAAAATTGACAACCTGTTTGCCACCTGTGTTTTTAAATGCTGCCTGTAGATTAAAAATAAAAGATTAAAACTCATCTATCTCTCACCACTCTCTTCTCTCTCTCACACGCCACCATGAACTGAAATAGTTCTTCTTCTCTTTGATTTTCTTCTTGGTGTTGAAAACAAACTCACTCTCACTCGCCTTCAAGCAACCAGGCAAAACACTCTAAAACTATATTTCAATTTTTTTTTTTCATTTGTCATATTTTCATTTTTTTCATTCACCTACTTCACTTTCTTCCCTTTTTCTTTTTCTCTCTCAAAAAAATCCCACAACCTGAAGCTCTATTTGCTTTCACTGTTCCTCTTCAATACTGAATCTGAACCATACCCATTTACCATTCCCTTGATCTACACCACCGTCTCACTTATACAACCCCAGATTTACAGTTTCAGGGTTATGAAAGAGGCAATGTGAGAAAATTTTCCAACCTTTTGCAATGGTGGCTGCCATTTTGGAAACCCCATTAACCTCCTCCAGAACACAACAAAAACACCACACTGAGAAAGATAATGTGAGATTTGAAGGAACCTTCTACGAAATATGTGTGTTTCCATGTTTGGAATCAATTTGAAGATTTAGGGTTTCTGGGTTAGGGGATTTATTTGGTGGTAATAGTCATCAATGGTGGGTGGAAGAAATGGAGAAGATGGCTTCATCTTGCATAAGAAAATATTGAGAGAGATGAAGATGGAGAAGATGACTTTATCTGTTAGAAGATGGAGAAGATTGTGAGAGATGAAGAATAAAAATTAATTAAAATAAAAAGAAATCACACGGTAGCCCCAATCAGCATTAAAAGTAAATTAGGAAAAATAAATAAATGATAAGTCAGACTTCTGTTAGTCAACTTAGCATACATTGATTAACAGAAGGGCCTAAATAAAAATATGTATTTAGCAAGGACTTTTGATGGTAGTTTATAGTGTTTTTTAAAAACACTAATTCAATTAGCGTTTGAGTTTATAGCTTATTTTTACCCTTATTAATTTAGTAATATTCCTCTTTAATCCTTTATAAAGTAAAATATTTTTTTTTAATTACACTAGTAACATACCCATTATGTGGTACACTAGTAGCATCTGCACGGGTTGATCACGTAGTCAAACCAAAATTGAAAATTTGAATCCCCATTGTTCTAAAAACCGACATAGAAGACCAAACGATGTTAGTTTTGTTGTTGTGAGACAAAATCAGAAGTTAATAAAAATCAAACAATTTAACCAAAAAAAAGTAGAACAACATATAAATTTAAATTGGATAAAAATTACTATTAAAACAATAAGACGGATGATAATAGTCAAAAAAATTTGTATGTTCAAACAACAAATAAATTAAATAACAATGTCGCACAAAGAAAAATATAAGATTGGCGTGACTTTCTTATGGTTATTATTGTCTTTGCTCCAGTTCTTTCTATGTGAAATTTTGATTCAGTTTAAACAACATCTATTTAGATGGAAATCTTCCAGAGTACCTTGAAAGGCTCATTCCACAGCGACTATGCGTGCGTGACTAGGGTTTTGGGATTCTTGCTTTTACCATATTCGCGATTCGAAGATCATGGGGCACTCCAATGTCTGGAATTCTCACCCCAAGAGCTATGGAGCTGGTTCTCGCACCTGCCGTGTGTGTGGGAATCCTCATGGGTTGATTAGGAAGTATGGGCATATGGGTTGCAGGCAGTGCTTCCGTAGCAATGCCAAGGAAATTGGCTTCATTAAGTATCAATTAAAGGATAGTGCTTACTTCCCCATGTTCATGGCCGAACTCAAGAGAGAAATAAAGATGTACCTCACGGTGAAAGACGGCTTATCCGGGTTGGTGAGGTCTTCCATCCGAGGTGGAGTTGTCCGAGGTAGATCTTCGTTCGAGGTGGAGTTGCCCGAGGTGGATCTTCATCCGAGGTGGAACTGAGGTAGATCTTCAAGCCAAGGATGAGGACAGCGATGGTGGTACCTGCAAAGAGACTCTGACGCTCAAGTTAGAGAGGGAAGTAATAATGAAGAGAAGTTAAGAGAGAATGAATTGTGTCCCTTTTGTCTTGGGTGGAGGCCTATTTATAGGCGCTAGGAAAGAGTAAAGTGTGCTTTGGTGCACAAGGAGGAGGTGGGATCTAAGCCGTTCAACTAGGCCGCGCGATCTCCACAGGTGTGTTCCTCGGTGTGTTTGGACCACCAAGTTGGCCCCAAAATCTGGGTTGGGCTTGAGCCCAGTTCGAAACAGTAGCCCCCCAAGTCGAGGTCGGCCAGGTAAAGCAAGGGCGACCTCGCCTTGAGATGTCATGTGTCAAGTAGACCATAGTCGGATACATGAGAGAGAGATAGAGATACCTGAAGTGAGGATTGGGCGTTTGGCTTTGATTTCCGGGGTCGCTGTGAATCCTTCTCTGGGATCGCTGTGGATCCGCCTCCGGGATCGCTATGGATCCGTCTGGATCTTAACTGAGCATTAAAGCTCGGAGTTAAGAGGGTCTGAAGCCGCAAGGACTTCTTTCTCGGTCTCTGATGGAGCTGAGCTCAGAGATCAAAGAGGAGGCAGCTCGACTGAGCATTGAAGCTCGGAGTCAAGAGGGGTCGAAGCCGTAAGGACTTCTTCCTTCGGCCTCTGATGGAGTTCCGAACTCTGACATCAAAGGGAAGGCATAGGGCCACTATGGACCTGAGCCGCTGAGGGCCTAGGCGCGCTCCATGACTGAGCATTTAAGCTCGGAGTCAGGGAGGACGGAGTCACTGTGGACGTAGGCGCGCTCCATGACTGAGCATTTAAGCTCGGAGTCAGGGAGGACGGAGTCGCTGTGGACGTAGGCGCGCTCCATGACTGAGCATTTAAGCTCGGAGTTAGGGAGGACAGAGTCGCTGTGGACTTAGGTGTGCTCCATGACTGAGCATTTAAGCTCAGAGTCAGGGAGGACGGAGTCGCTGTGGACTTAGGCGCGCTCCATGACTGAGCATTTAAACTCAGAGTTAGGGAGGACGTGTGTGTCGTTCTTTGATAGCGTCGCCTCATACCGTCGTCCGTCGAGTGGCCAGCTCGAGTTAGACTCGGGTGAGAGGGGCGTTGTAGTAAGTTGGGAGCTGATGTCTCCAAGGATCCTGCATGTTAAGAAGACATGAATAATCTAAACTGTAATTTTAAAGCGGCTAGGTGTGAAGCGTGACTGAAGAGAAGAGAATGAGGCTGAGGCTGAGGCTGATCTGGAGCCCGGTAGAAGGTGAGAAGCTGAGGCCAAGGTTGATTAGAAACCTGGCTGAAGATAATAAGCTGAGGCCGGGGTTAATCTGGAGCCCGGCAGAATATAATAATCTGTGGCCGAGGTTGACTTGAAACCCAGCTGAAGATAATAAGCTGAGGCCGGGTTTGATCTGGAGCCCGGCAAAAGATAATAATCTGAGGTCGAGGTTGACTTGAAACCTGGCTGAAGATAATAAGCTGAGGCCGGGGTTGATCTGGAGCCCGGTAGAAGTTAATAATCTGAGGCCGAGGTTGACTTGAAACTTTGCTGAAGATAATAAGCTGAGGCTGGGGTTGATCTGGAGCCCGACAGAAGATAATAAGCTGAGGCCGGGGTTGATCTGGAGGCCGGCAGAAGATAATAATCTGAGTCCGAGGTTGACTTGAAACCTGGCTGAAGATAATAAGCTGAGGCCGGGGTTGATCTAGAGCCCAGCAGAAGATAATAATCTGAGGCCAAGGTTGATTAGAAACCTGGCTGAAGATAATAAGCAGAGGCCGGGGTTGATCTGGAACCCGACAGAAGATAATAATCTGAGGCCAAGGTTGTTTAGAAACCTGGCTGAAGATAATATGCTGAGGCCGGGGTTAATCTGGTGCCCGGCAGAAGATAATAATCTGAGGCCAAGGTTGATTAGAAACCTGGCTGAAGATAATATGCTGAGGCCGGGGTTGATCTGGAACCCGGCAGAAGATAATAATCCGAGGCCAAGGTTGATTAGAAACCTGGCTGAAGATAATAAGCTGAGGCCGGGGTTGATCTGGAGCCCGGCAGAGGATGATAAGATGAGGCCGATGTTGACTTCGACTTAAACATCCAAACTTTACTTGAGGGAGGCCGGACTTGAAAGTCGGCATCCGAGTTTCACCGCCGTGTATGAGAAGAGAGTAGAGAAGCTCCCACTGTGGTCGCGATTGTTCGTGCCCGAACTCAAGAGAGAAAAAGATGTACCTCATGGTGATAGATGGCTTATCCGGGTTGGTGAGGTCTTCCATCCGAGGTAAATCTTCGTCCGAGGTAGATCTTCGCCCGAGGTGGAGTTGTCCGAGGTGGTTCTTCGTCCAAGGTGGAACTGTCCGAGGTAGATCTTCAAGTCAAGGATGAGTTCAGCAGTAGTGGTACCTGCAAAGAGACTCCGACGCTCAAGTTAGAGAGGGAAGTAATAATGAGGAGAAGTTAAGAGAGAATGAATTGGGTCCCTTTTGTCTTGGGTGGAGGCCTATTTATAGGCGCTAGGAAGGAGTAAGGTGTGCTTTGGTGCACAAGGAAGAGGTGGGATCTAAGTCGTTCAACTAGGCCGCGTGATCTCCACTGGTGTGTTCCTCGGTGTGTTTGGACCACCAAGTTGGGCCCAAAATCTGGGTTGGGCTTGAGCCCAGTCCGGAACACCCCGCCTGAGTTGGATTCTGTCATTGGGATTTTATTGATGTCGGGTTTATTTTGTGTTTTTTGAAGAACTTGAGAATTTTGTGACATTTAGACTTAATTATGTCAATTGTTGAACTTGTGTTGCGAAATCAATGACTTATTTACTTTTTACAAAAATGTATAAAAGGCTCAATATTCAACCGTAAATTGAAAAGGTTGAGTAATTTTTTCCTGTCAATTTATGGTTATAGCCTTAAGGCTAGGTGTCAAGTAAACGTGGAGGTTTGTTTGAGTAGTTTAAAGGTGATTTATTAATATAAATAGATATTAGATTAGACTAACTTCTTCACTCCGCCGCTTATCAAAAAAAAAGCTTCTTCACTCCGCCTCCTCTTCAGGTACCTAACTTTTTTATTATTATTTTATTCACTGCTTAGCTTGACGTTTATGATTGTTGTTTGTTATATTTCTTTTGTTGAATTGAACCTGCATAACTGTTTGTTCATGTTCCCTCTTGTCTGCATAATTTAGCCATTATTTATTTCTGTTATAAGTTATTTTTTGTAAGTTATTTGTATTTTAAATTAGCTTTCAAATCAATAAACATAAATATTTAACAAAATTATTTTCAAAATAACTTAGTAAGTAGTTTAATTATGATGAATTTATAGCAAAATAATTTATAAATATTTATACATAATTTACATTGTTTAAATAAATCTAACCAAAATTAAACATGCTCTTCTAAAATAATAAGGTAGTGGATTAGCTAGCTTATCAGCTATCCACTACCTTATCCGCTATCTACTATTTTTTGCTAAACAGAGTCTTAGTTTGTGTAAGTTACTATAAAAATTCAAAAAAACACCGAAGGATGCGACTTCTAAGTGAATAATTTGTGTCGTTAACAAATTCTAAGTAAATAATTTTAGTTAGCAAGTTAAAACAAAAATAACAAATTTCCATTTAGAAAATATTTATATAAATTATAAGTTATTACTTTTAAATTTGTTATTTAATTTCAGGCTAAGAATTACATTTAATGGTTGACCATGATATTTTTTTCCTTTAGTATTAACAAACAAAAAAGGAATAAGGATAAAAACACAATCTGTTAATTATTAGCTTTGACCATACATATTGCATACAATATTTTATTCCTCAAAGCTTAAAATATTGAAAACAAAAATAACTAAACCCTAATCGGTTACCATATACGCAAAGAGATTTTTCCTATATATATTAAGCCTTGCTTCCAATGGATGATCATATAGAAATTAATACACACAAATATTGAAATTAAGATGTCGATGAAGAAATCAGTAGTTGCTCTTTTCATTCAAGTGATGGTTTTAGGCATGTTGGTAACATTTGCTGAAAGCCAAACAAATAACATCGTATGCTATGAGGTTATTTCGTCCTTGTTTCCATGTCTTCCTTTTGAGGAGAGTCATTCTCCAATAAAACCATCTAGTGATTGTTGTTCACAAGCAAATAATGCATTCCAAGCCAATACCACTCAGGATCGAAGAGATCTATGCAATTGTTTCCAACAAGCTTTTACAAAATTTGGAGCTCCTTTTGCCAAAATAAAACAACTCCCTAGCCTTTGTAACATCAAACCTTCTATTCCACTTGATCCTAAAGCTAATTGTAATTCGTAAGTTTGTCTTCCTCTTTCCTTTCAAACTCTCACACAAACACACATAATACACACACACACAGATATATATATATATATATATATATATATATATATATATATATATATATATATATATATATATATATATATATATATTAATTTTTTAAATTATTGTTAATATATATTGTGCCGATTTTTGACGGGATTCCGTGATGCAGTGTTGGGGTATTTTGGGAAGAAAGCGTGAAGGACTAGAAGAAAAAGAGATTGTACCAAAACTAATAAGTATACCAAATAAGGGCACGATATCTCTGATTAGTACGCAATGTGATCAATTGAAACAACTCTTCTAAGATGGATATATCCATCAATTTTGTAATGAAAAACATAATATCTTTAAATCATTATACTATCCAGTTTTGGTTTCACATTTTACTAAAGCTTATGACGTTAAATGTTTCGGGAAATAAAGCGTACAAAAGAGAAAGTCAGGTAGTTTTTTATCAGAAAAAAAAAGAGAGAGAAAACTAAATAGTCACAAAAAAAAGAGAGAGAAGGCCAAATAAAGTGTAACACAAATTAATCACTTATAAAATATCGTCATGATTTTACAATTTCCATAACCTTACCTAGTTTCGACAATTATCGGAGGCAAATAAATGAATCGGTGTTTCATCATACTATAGGTAAAAATAGTTGTGCAAAGAGATGTGAATTTATGTTAGAATATATTTAAGGATTTCAAATGACTTATTTAGCTGGAAAAAATCCTACGGATTTTAATGGACTTTGCAGAAAATTCAGGATTTTCAGGAATAGATTTATCCTTCAAATCAATTCTTCTCTGATGATTTATTTCCAGAAACCATATCCGTTGCCTTTTGATTTATCCTTCAAATCAATTCTTCTTTGACGGTTTGTGGATTTGTGAACTTCAAAGCAATTCTTTTGAACTTCTTCTCTGATGGTTTGCCTTTCCCAACAATAGCTTCACGAGGCCAACATCATCGCCACAAGCGAGGAACAATTCATGCTGACGAAGAACAGTGTCGGGTTTGACGAAGAACAATTTACGTTTAAAAGTCTGAACAAGAGAAAAGTCCTTTGGGAAATCCTATCAATTTGAGTGGGATTGTTTGATGGATTTTGTATTTATAGACACCACTAAAAAGTCACTCAAAATCCATCAAATAAAACAATCTTTTAAAATCCTTATATTTTTGAATACCAGTGGATTGTTTTTAAGTGAAAGAAAGTCTCAAACGAATACCAATGGATTTTCAGAGACTCTTTAAAAAGTCTTGAAAATCCGGATTAAATACTATTGGATAGTTTTTAAGTGGCAGAAAATCCTAAATGAATACCAGTAGATTTTTTTACTCAAAAAAGGTCTTTTAAAATTCTGTGAACCTAAATCATTCTTAGATGAAATATATAATCATCTCATTTCAGTCATACAATGATAAATTGAACATATAGTTTGTTTTGTTTCAAAAATACATGTCTCACACGTGTTCTATATTTCGGTTTTTCGAAACATTTATAATTTCAAAACATTTCATTCAAAACACCATGAACATGTTCAAAACCAAGCCATTAATATTAGTTTCAATTATTAGTTTCAACTCATAAGAATTGGTTTGGAAGAAGATTAGAGAAGGTTTGGATTCGAAAGGAGCAACGAAACAAAAATTTCGCATCCGGGGACACGTTCCTATGCACGATCCGTGTGCCCTAGGCGCACGACCCGTGCGCACTGCACAGAAGTGAAGAAACATATGCACGATCCGTGCTCAGGGGCGCACGATCCGTGTGCCCTGTGCAGCACAACAGTTTCATTTCATTTCGTTTCTCCATTCGCATCCAACTCGTAATCCAATCAAAATCCAACTTAAAAATAGTCATTTTTCACACATTATCAAGCAATATAATCCATGTTTCAAACAACATTTCAACACGTTATTCATTTCGAAACATCAAGAACACAATTCTCACAAATACGATTTTTCGACTCTTAAAAACTTTCGAAACCAAAACTTTCCGCATGACCAACAATTCAAGACAGTAAAAATCAAAACATAAAAATCCTAAACGTGAGTAAAACTCACCGATCGTGATGAAAATCACGCAAAACCGAGACTTCCCGAAGCTCAACGATTCTGAAACTTCACAAACTCACTCCGAAAACACTTCCAAAACCGAACCCAACCACTCTAAACTCGAAACCAGCAGCTACACCACTCTAAACTTCCTTCAATCAACAATGTAGGTTCAGTTTCACCCTCACTCTAGTTCCAAATGCACATGCAAGCCTTCCATTTGTTCAAAACTCTGTTGTTGCTCTATTTGAGCTTGAAAACTTGGAAATGGTAGATGGAGGAAGAGGATGATTCAGCTATTAAAATTGGTATCGTTAGAAAGGGAAATGAAAATGAGGACGATTAGTGTGTAGAACACTTACATGCACTAAGGTTGGGGTGAGGATTTGTTCTTCTTCTTCTCTCTTCTCTCTCTCTCTCCCTCTCTCTCTCTCTCTCTCTCTCTCACTTCTTTTCTAAATTTAGATATATATTGTGTGTAATGAGACGGTGTGGGTGGGTTTTGGTGTTTTGAGCTGAGGTTTAAATGAATAGGAAAAAGACCATAGTACCTTTGGCTTACTAATTCCTTCTTAAACCCATTTTTGATCACCCATACACAATCAATCACATAATTCACATAACTTAATCATTTAAATGACATTCTCCTAACTCTAACATTGTATATGCCTCGGCTTATTATTTAAACGAATAATAAGTCGCTAGTTAATTTCGTAAACCGAAATTAACCGAACTATAGATGTTACAAGACTACCATGTATTTTATTTACATTTAAAAACAACTAAGCACAGAGATTTTTCTTTTTCTTTCATTTATGTAACCAAAGAAATTTAGCACAGTCCACCCTAGAATTCTCCAACACTATCATGTATCTCATTTGAAAAAAAGAAAAAACTCCACCACTCTAAACCACTCTAGATTTTGCACTTTCTTTTTAATTTGTTTTTGTTTTGTTTTGGTTTATGGTTATGGGTTGTTTCAATGGAAGTCAATATTTTGATTTTTGGGTACTGGTTTTCTACTCCCACACATGTCCCACATACCCTCACATTTTCGTTTAATCCAATTTTCCTATTTCAAAATATTTTTTCCGAATTTATGTTTTTGACATAAATTTAGAGTTAAGAAAAAAACATCCTGGATTTATGTCAAAAACATAAATCTAGAATGTAAAAATTAATTTTGGGGAAGTCTTTTAATAGTGTTTATTTGAGTAAGCCCTATTTGAGTAACCCAAACAAATGTCATTGAAAGTATAACTGAGATTAAAATTTAATTCTAGATTTATGTAAAAAAAGATAAATTCAGAATATATTTTTCCATTTATTCCAATTTTAATTGTTGAGTTTAATCAAAGTCAATCAAAATGCACCAGAAACAAGTATAAGAACTATATTGAACTTATTGGGGGAAAGCTAAATCTTTGCTATTAATTAGTCAATTAATGAGTATATATACACAGAATTAATCAAAATTACCCAGTACTTGATTAGAACAATCCCTAAAACATATGCTCATATTTTCCAATAAGATTACAAACAGAGAAATAAATATCATTGAGCTAACAAAACCCACATTTTCAGTACACAATTTGTCAACAAAGGATCCACATATGATTTTATAAATGAAAACATCAGTGATATGCATACATGTATGTAGGGGTGTGCAAATATACCGGTAAACCTAAACCATACTGAAAGCCGTACTGAAACCACTGTAAAATTCCTGTACCATTCTTGAGAAAAATGTTCCATTCCATTTTCGGTGAAAATTAGAATACCGGGAAACTATTTTTTTTAACCGGTAAAATACTGCTTATTTCCCATCTGCATCGCTCCTTATTCCCAAGTGCAGTATTCCACCTTTTCTTTATGTTAGCGTAGAGAGAGAGAGGCTTCAGAAAATGACAGTGAAAGACAATCAATTAGTAATTAATTAATTAATTGACTAAACAAGTGAGAGCATTTACATATAATCAACATTATCATTTTCATCTGTCAATATTATTTATTTTCTTCAAAAATTTAATTTAATTTCATATTTTAAACCGAAATTGTTTCCCGTGCATCGCACGGATTACATACTAGTTAAGAACAAATAAAAACTAATAATATTTTTTGGTACTTTAAGAACTAATAATTTACAAGATTTTTTTTTTGAAGCAAATAATTTACTAGATTAATTTATCAAATTTTAAGTTCCTAATTTAATTTTAAATTGAGACCTGTTTCAAAAGCAATTTTGATCCAACCTATCCAAACAAAAAGATTGATAAAAATCACTTTTTTGATAAATGTATCCAAACAAAAATCACGTCACTTTCAACTCACTTTTAACTAAAATCAATTATGCAGAATCAATTCTCTCATAATCAATTCTTGTCACCGCAGAACCAAACACACACGAAATCATGGCGGAGAGATTCCACTTTTTCTTTATGTTAGGGCAGAGAGAGAGAGGCTATAGAAAATGACGGTGAAAAAAATTAATTGAATACACAATATTTTTATCTTTACCAAAAAAAAAACAATATTTTTATCAGTAATTGAATAAGCAATATGAAGTCATGACAAAGAGATAGTTTCAGGTGGGGTCCTGTCATACCCTAATTTTGTCCGCCTAGTTTCAAAACCCTAATTTTCAGCAGAAACAAATAATTTTGTGAGTGATGCATTATTTGAGAAAGGGTTTAGGGTATTTACCCAAGCATTCTAAGGTTTTCAAAATCATTTTTGAGAAATTAAGGAATTTTGGGGCATTTAAAAGGGGCATTGTTTGGTCAATTTCAATTTAATAAATTTTTGCTAGCTGAAAATCCAATTAATTAATTTTTGGGAATTTATTTAATGAAATTGTATTATTTTGAACAAAAAAAATAAATAAAG
This sequence comes from Astragalus glycyphyllos, assembly GCA_963573325.1. Lineage (NCBI taxonomy): Eukaryota > Viridiplantae > Streptophyta > Magnoliopsida > Fabales > Fabaceae > Astragalus > Astragalus glycyphyllos. The sequence goes on from OY754307.1 coordinate 30,878,091, forward strand.
AAAATCATTTTTCAAATTATGCGCATTTTTTATATGTGTAGTAAAAAAATCAAGTTCAAATTAATTCAAGAAAGCATTTCAAAAATAGTACAAGGAATATTCCCAAAAATTATATGATAGGATTTTTGTTGGCAATTTTGGTCATCTCTCATTTTCAAAAATGGCATATTCTTCAAGATACCTTGTATATGGCTCAAAATGGTTAGATTTATGTACAATTATCTTGAAAGGAATAATCAAAATTGAGAGGATAATTGGAAGGTTCATGGATAGTACAATAGTACAATTGCCAACTTGCAAAACTTGGGCACCACTCTCATTGCTTGGATGAATATCTACCCCTTCATTTCCCTCTCATTTTGCATTTTTTTGCCCCTCATCAAAGTGTGTTTCAATCCTCACCCTTGATTCAAAATTAAAATGCAATCCTAGAATGAGATGAGGTACACAATGACCTAAATGCCCCTAAACCTAATTGCACATTTTATATACCCTCATATCCTCACCTCTCACAAGGTTTTGGCACACAATTCACACTCAAAAACCTAGCCTCTCCTCTTCTCCCTTCTTGGCCGAATACCCCTCTTCATTCCCTCACCTCATTTCTTCACTTTTTCACTTCAAATCAACATTCTAGTCCTAAATCCTTCATCATCGTTGCATTCTCTTCAAAGATCCATCTTCAAATCTCAAGAATCAAGCTCAAGATTGAAGATTAGAGGGTTGATTCAAGTGGTTTAGTGTTCATTCACCTTATTTCTTTCGCTATTCTAGCTTGGAGTTGAGGTACACTCTCAATCTTAGCATCATCAAAATTTTAGCATCAAAAATGTAGATCATCAATCTATTTTTGCATATCAAGCATTTCTTTGCATTTTAGTGCTCTATTTTATGTTGAAATGTTGATATAATTGTTGTTGTTGAATGAGAGATGTGTTTCAAGCATTTTGACAAACACTTTGGGAGGTTTGGATGCTTGAAATGCATCTCTCTCTTGGAATAAATTGTGTGTTTGTGCTATTTTCATTTTGTGCTTGCATTTTCATGAATAAAATTGTGATTTGGGCTTATGTTTCATTTCGCATATTGTAGAAAAATTAGAGTTTGTGTGATTTTAGTGCATTCCTTTGCTTAATCATGTGAATCCTTGCCAAAAAGTTTGATCTATGTCATTTGCTTGCATGATTTTGTTGCTTTCAAAGAATAAAATGAGGTTTTAGCTCTATGTTGGTGTCGCATTTCATGAGATAATTAGGGTTTGTGCTTGTTTTTGTTGCTTGCTTTGAAAATCATGTTTGTGTTGATGATTTGGTAAGAGGATTTGACACTTATGCACTTGTGCATATCCCAAGTGTTAAAGATTACCTAAAGGGATTCAACACCTTAATTGCATATGCTTACTAAATAAAATGTCAAATTGATTGTAGAAATATGCTAAATGTTGATGCCATCAAAATGATACCACATTGTTGCTTATGTCAAATGTTGATGTGAAATCCCCAGGGTTTTGCAAGTGATTCATTAAATGTTTGAATTCACTTGTGCTTTGTAACTTCCTTTCCTACTCACATGTTGTGTCATAAATGCCTAGTCAGGTTCATTTCTTGCCTATTCATGCATCCTCAATAAGATGTTCAATTTAGGTTCATTCACTTGCCTATTCATGCATTTTGCAAAAATGTTCAATTTAGGTTCATCTTGCCTAGCATCTTCAATAAGATGTGCAATCTAGGTTCATTCTCTTGCCTATTCATGCATTTTTGCCAAAATGTTCAACTTGGGTTCATTCTTTGCCTATCTATGTATTGTGACATGATATGTGTAGTCTAGTTTCATCTTTGCCTATTCATGCATTGTGTATTCAAATGTTGTAATGAGATGTTTTCAACATGAAAGGGTAAGTTACAAATTGTGTCTATGTTGTTGCTTGCTTGATAACATGATCTCAATGAATGTGCTATGCTTGCATCTATGAACTTTCTTGCATTCATTGTTTTCTTTTCTAAACAACTTGACATGAAAATGGTTACTAGTTTAGATCATTGCATGAATTGTAGTTTAGTAATTTGCATTTTGGTTATTGACTTGCAACTTGATTGAAAATGTTCTACTAGTTTTCCAAAACTCTTTTCCAAAAATCAAATTGCTTCAAACTTCTTTTCTAAACTATGTCTCTAACAAATCAAAACCAATTTCTTTTCCAAGCTTAAACCCTAAGTTTTTCATAAACAAAATCATTAGTGGCCACTCGAAGCCTTTGCTTGTTTGATCACTAATGAAGAGTTATTAGTGGTAGTCACTCGAAGCCTTTGCTTGTTTGATTATCATGAAAGCTCCCAAACCTTAAACACATGCGAACCCAATTCAATTCCAAAAACAACACGAGTCATTAGTGGTAATTGTCCTAAGCCTTTGCTAGATGATTATCACCGATGCTCGCCTCATTTGCAAAAAGATAAAATAAAAACGTTGTTACTTATAATCACTCGAAGCCATTGCTTGTTTGATTATCGGTTTCAACTCATTTTCTTTCGAGTTAGTAATGAAAACCACTCGAAGCCATTGCTTGCTTGGTATTAGTGAACACTCGAGTCTTATTTCAAAAAACACCTAAAAACTAAAAAGCTAAAAACAAAGGAGCCTTTTCAAAACAACACTAGAACTACGTAGCTTTGAATTCCTCATCGCACCGGAGGATACGTAGGAGCGGGTTCACCTCCCGTCAAGCACCCTTTTAAAAAAAAATAATAACAAAAAGATTCTTCTTTCCCCAGTTTTCAAAAACATTTTCTTAAATAAAAAAAAGAAGAAAAGAAGTAGAACAAAGTGTTTCAAATCAACAGTCAAAAACCACACACTAAATTAAAGGTTCCCTTTCGGTAGAAAGGATGTGTGGGGAGCTAATACCTTCCCCACACATAACCGACCCCCGAACCTATATCTCTCGTTTTCAAAAGACCAATCGCCTAAAAGGATTTTTCCAATGTTTTTTTCCTAAATTAAAATATTGGTGGCGGCTTCATTGTTTTTCCCGTTGTACGAAGAAGGATCCAAACCGGATTTTTCGGGGTGCAACAGGTCCCCCATTATTATTTACAATAAAGATAAAGATAAGGTTTTTCAATATGGAGTGGTATTGACAATTTGAGCTGCGAAATTGCCAATGGTACAAACCGGAATTGAAACCGGTATGAACCGGTTTTAGAAATGGGAACAGTCTTTTTCAAACTAGTATACTTGAACCAATATTTTAAAACAGTGTGGTACAGCATGGTGTGGTTTATGTACCATGCACACCCCTACATGTATGCATATAGAAGTGCATACCCGCTACTCAAATTTTCTGAACCTCAGGCAACAATCAACAGAAAAAAATGACGATTTCTATATGAAATTAACTCAAACCCAATGTGAAAAAAGCAACATAGAAACATAGAGAAAGAAGAAGCAATGTAAATAGGAGGAGAGGGGATGATTAATGAACTCACCATCAGAACTCCCGCAAATTGAACATCTCCAGCGCACCATCGACATCGCCGCCGTGCTCCACCTGATCGCCGACTTTTCCCCCATTGTCGTTCCCATTCTTTTCCCTCATCTCTCGCAACCTCCATTTCGCCCCATCTCTTTCTTCTTCTCTTTATTTCTACCAATGTTTTTGTCTCTCACTCACTTGCAGCTATTAGGGATTTGAATCCCATTCTACCCACATGTATTTGCCTTTGCATCCTCCGTCCTTCTCTTTCTTCCTCCCACAGTTTCTATCTCTCACTCTCATTTTGTGTATAGTGAAACGTGGTGTGATGAGGAGAGAGAGGGAAGAAGACGAGAGAGAAGGAAAGAGAGGAAGAAATTAAGAAGACGAGAAACTGAAAAAACAATAGGAGAAACAGAAGAAGATAGAGAGAGAGAGAGAGAGAGAGAGAGAGAGAGAGAGAGAGAGAAGAAAAGAGAGGAAGAAATGGAGGTTGGGAAAGTGAGAGTGAGAGAGAGAACAGTGGGAGAAAGAAAGAAAATGAGAAAGAGAGAAAGATGTGAAACTGACAGTACTGATAGCTCAGGAAAGTAAGAGGACGTGTCTCAAATGCAATGAAAATCTGAATTGAAATGACGAAAATACCCCTCTCTGCCATGAGGGAAGGCAAGCCACATGATTAAAATAAAAAGGGTACTTGCTGACAAAGTGGAATCAAAAGAGGCCCTTGGGGGCACACTAAAAGACAAAACTCCCCAAGGGAGGGTTACGCCCGAGGGCCAATGGGCTAAGTCGAAGGAGAGTAATGGCCTCGGCTTATAGAATGCCAAGGCCAAGGTGGCTCGGGTGCCTAAGCTATTGCCTAAGGGTCAAGAGTAGCCGACGCAAGGCAGGCGTTGCTTGGAAAGCAAGAAAGACGTGGCACGAAAATAGAACGTCGGAGCGGTTGAAGATCAAGCGGAGGAGCGAGACCGGAAAATACGAAGTAACGAGCATTTACCTCACTAACCGTGCTAGTGGGATCGTGGGTGGTTACTCCACGTCTTTGAGGGCCTAGGAAGCAATGAGAACCGTTGATCTTAGATTGATCCAAAGGCAGGCAAATGTTGGCTAGCATAGTGGCCGACGAGGGCCTGTGTGTGTGTGTGTGTGTGTGTGTGTGTGTGTGTGTGTCTGTGTGTATAGCTATAGAGTAAATGTACAGGACACATCAAAATCAATCAAAGTCTATGTTTATTTCAATTTATCTTCCTTTACCGCACTTTATCTTTTTTACTTTATGCATTAGTCAGTAGTATAATCAAACCCTTGCGTCCCTCTCACTCAACCTGACCCTTTCCAGAGGAATCAGGATACCCACAGTTGAGGAGCAAAGTTCCCACCTCAACACAATTGCTTGAAGAAAAGAGGAATCAAAGACTGTCAAAACCTCTGGCCGACCCCATGGCTAGGACCTAAGAGTTTGACAACAACCAAAATTGGATTATAGTTGGCGTATGCACGTACGCTCTGGTAGGAACCTAAGTATGGGGCCACTATCAGCATAAAAAAAGGGAACTGCTCCTAAAACAAAAAACACTGAACCAATAAGTGTTTCAGGGACATTACCTCTAGCGGTTAATGTTGAGTCTAACGACGGTTCTCCTCAAGATTATGAGGAACCTGTGGTCATGCCCTCGTTGTTTATCTGGCACCAAATCGATATGGGGATACACGACATCATGTATCAATTGTCTCATCAATTGGCTGACATAGTTAAACCTATGGTGCCCAATGAGGTGCAACAGTCTATGGAAGTGGAGCAAAGGCGTGCTACGCAAGCCAGTAGCACCATGAACTATGTTGTCTCTGGTCAATCATAGGGAGGACAACCTTCTTCTATGGGAGGAATGCATCAGACCCTGCCATACACCAACCCTGTTGGACCTCAGCATGCAACAGTGTCCACCGGGTGGGAGCGTGACTGGGCCTCAGCAAGCGTACTTTCATAGGTAAATCCTACTCCTGTAATTTCTCAACCTGGTACTTTTGCCACAACCAACACTGAGGGGCCGTTTATGGCGAATGTCACTAATACGGATTCTCTTCAGCAGGGACAAGTACAATTGGCCAGAAGGCCGCCCGAGGTAGCAGGCTTAGTAGGTCTACCGCAAGGATCATCCTATAGATGCTCTGCCGCGGCTAACTACCCGGCTTACGCATGTGGGCAAGTCTTCGCCCCGGAATCAGGGAATGGCAGGATAGGTGGGTATTGCCCGAGTCAGCAGCCATGGGTCCAGAGCCCACCTAGCTCGACAAGCCTACCTCCTAGTCAGCCATACCCAGGAGCACTCAGTACCTACCCGGCGGGTTCCTTTATACAAACACTGATGAATGTTGCCCCGGTCGAGCAGCCATGGAATCAAATTTCACCTCAACGAGGCATTTAGACATATGTACCTGGAACTGGCCTTGACAACCTAGCCCAAGTTGTGCCTGAAAAGTCATGGATAGATGCTCCACCACAGGTACTACCACAGCCAAGGGCGCAGGGTCCACCAGATACACTATGGCGACCAACGCCTCCACCTGAAAGACCATTGGGGGCCCAACTCCTAGACCCTAATATGATTGCTGACACCATCAAGAAGTTCTTTGGCGTTTAGTTGAAACTGCTCGACCGTCCAATGTATAGGAAGCCTTACCCCGAGTGGGTGGAGAGATTGGTGCCTCTGCCCAGAGGATTTAAAACCCCTGTTTTTGCCACATTTTTTGGGGATGATGGCACGTCAACTATGGAGCACGTGGGAAAGGAAACCAGAATGAGTACCACAAGTTACAGCTGTTTTCTGTGTTTAATAGGGACTGCCTTCTCATGGTACTCCTCTCTCCCACCTGATACTATACAAACCTAGGCAGACATGGAAATGTGCTTCCAAGACAGATTTTATTGGCCATAGCCTGAACTTACCGTGGCCGACCTTATGAACTTACGGTAGAAGGTGGAGGAGGCTGTGACAGACTTCATTGAGAGATTCAGAAAGATGGCCGGAAAGTGCTCAGTACCTTTCCCAGAATCTCAACTTACTTCCATGGCCATCTCTAGAATGCACCCTCAGTTGAAGGAAAAGCTTGTTGGACAGGCTTGTAGTGACCTTAGTGGCTTGTTAGGATTGAAATTTGGTGTTTGAAGCCTCACAATCGCACCGGAATGCTCCGTCACCGAACCACCGCACCGGACGTCAATCTCGCTCATAACAGTTAGTTTTTAAAATAAATTGTTGTTTTTAAAATAAATTGTTGTTGTTGGTTAGGATTGAATTGGTTAGGATTGAATTAGTTAGGATTGAATTATTTGTTGTTGTTGTTGTGTGTTAAGTTTTGAATTGGTTAGGATTGAATTATTTGTTGTTGTTGTTGTGTGTTGTTGTGAATTGGTTAGGATTGGTTAAGTGATATTGTGAAATATGAGTTGTAGGATTGAGTGTGAAATATGAGTTAAAATTGAGTGAATATTGTGAAATGTGAATGTTAGTAATTGAAAAATGAATTTAAATTTGTTAAAGTGAAATTGTTGAGAAGAGTTAGATTGAAAATTGTGTATGTTGTTAATTGTGTCAAATAGTTGAAATTGAAAAGTGTATTATTTTAGAGTTGTTAATTGAAAATTGTTTAATTGTTGTTTTGATGAACCCTAGGTTAGATGACTGTGTGTTGTTGATGGAAAAGGATGAGGTGCTGTCCCTCACCCCCATAATTTGCTCGAAATCATCTCCATTGAGATAATTGCGAGACGATACTAACAACGGTAAGGTTGGGAGTTATATGAAATAACTTCCTTCACTACTTGGATGGAAAAGGGTTTTGTGCTGTCCTTGACCCCCAGACTCGGCTCGGAATCATCTCCACTGAGATCATATCGATGCCACTAACTTGATAGGTTATTGGGAATGTTATGGGAATCTAACACATTTTCTTAAATATGTGTAGATGAATTGGTATGAATTTAATCGTGATTGGGTGTATGATCGGTTATTTCCTAGAAGAGCGGGTTTGAAGGGAACTTTTGTAATTGGGGTTGAACAGTTTCTTGTGGTAGCGTGGCGACATGAATTGGCTAGATGGGAAAAGGGGGTTAGATTTCCATGCTTAAAATGGGACGGAATACCTATTAAGACCGATTATGAAATTAGGGAGCACTTGTATCGTTGGGGTTTTAAGCCTAATTATTGGATTTGGGTGGAACATGGAGAAAAAGGACGTCCAAATTTTGACGCAGGGGCTTCAAGCAGTTCTGGTTTTTGTGTTGCACGTAATGAAATTTTTGAGTCGATGGAAAACATGATTTGTGATGGTCTTAGGGTGAATGTGCCATTTGATGAGCCTCAATATGACGATTATGATGAACTTCCAAATGAAGAAGCACAAAGATTTTATAACTTGTTAAGAGATTCGAACAAACCGTTGTTTGAAGGCTCCCCACAGTCAAAATTATCTATGTGTGTGAAGCTTTTATCTCTCAAGTCCATGAGTAATATTTCTGATGTGGGTTTAGACTATGTGACTGAAATGAGGTTGGAAGCGACACCTAATAAGGATAGTTTGCCCAAAAGTTATTATGAAGCAAAGAAGTTAGTTTCGAAGCTGGGATTGAATTTTAAGAAGATTGATTGTTGTTCAGAAGGGCACATGTTGTTTTACAACAACGAATTTGGTAAAAACGATGGTGAGCTACTTGAATGTAAATTCTGTGGAAGACCGAGGTATCACGACCGTAAAGGGGCAAAACGTAATTATAAACCAATCCCAATAAAGTCGATGTTCTATTTGCCTATAGTTCCAATGTTGCAAAGAATGTTTGCATCGGCCAAAATTGCGCAGAAAATGACTTGGCATTATGACAATAAGTGTACCTCGGACATTTTACGCCACCCATCTGATGGTGAAGCGTGGAAGCACATTGATCAAGTGCATTCTGATTTTGCCTCAAACCCACGGAATGTTCGGCTTGGCTTGTGCTCTGATGGATTTACTCCATATATCCAAGCATTGGCTTCACGCTACTCTTGTTGGCCAGTCATTGTTACCCCTTACAATCTTCCTCCTGAGATGTGCATGACTAAGCCGTATATGTTTTTGACTTGTCTTATACCTTGTCCACACAATCCAAGGGCTAATATTGATATCTTTTTGGAACCTCTGATTGATGATCTTAAGAGATTGTGGGGAGGTGTTTTGACATATGATGCAGCACGAAAGAAAAATTTTATGATGAGAGCGGCATTGATGTGGACAATTAACGACTTTCCTGCATATGGTATGTTGTCTGGTTGGGGGACTCACAGTAAATTGGCATGTCCCCACTGCATGGAACACACAAAGGCATTTACGCTAAAGTACGGGGGCAACAATTCTTGGTTTGACTCACATCGTAGATTCTTACCACAAGATCATAAATTTAGAAAGAACAAGAAGGCCTTTAAGAAAGGGGTAGTTGAAACAGATGGACCACCGCCTTTGTTGACATCAGGTGAAATCTGGAGCAGAGTTATGGATTTGCCACAAGCCACAGAGGTAGGGGAGCTCACCTGACTGGATGCTTATGGACGGGTGCACAATTGGACAAAAAAAAGCATATTTTGGAATCTCCCATATTGGAAAGATAATCTGTTGAGGCACAATCTCGATGTTATGGACATTGAGAAGAATTTCTTTAACAACGTATTTGCCACTATGATGAATGCGAAAGATAAAACCAAAGACAATAATAAGGCAAGATTGGATTCTGCTCTTTATTGTAGCAAACATCGATCTGATTTGAATTTGGTGGAAATGCCTAATGGGAAGATGTTAAAACCCAAAGCCAAATATTGTATGACACCAGATGAAGCGAAAGATGTTTGTCGATGGTTGAAAGGATTGAGGATGCCAGATGGTTATTCTTCTAACCTTGCAAGATGCGCCGATGTGAACACCGGGAAGATGTATGCAATGAAAAGTCATGATTGTCAAGTATTCATGGAGTGTTTGCTTCCAATTGCTTTTGATTCATTACCAAAGTGTGTCTTGGAACCGCTTACTGAAGTGAGTCAATTTTTTAAAAATATGTGTTCTTCAACATTGAGAAGGGATGATCTTATTAAGATGGAGCAGAATATTCCTTTCATTATATGTAAGTTGGAGAGAATATTTCCTCCCGGTTTCTTTGATTTCATGGAGCATTTACCGGTTCACCTTGCGTATGAAGCAAGACTTGGTGACCCAGTTCATTATAGGTGGATGTATCCATTTGAGAGGTAATTATCTATTTCAATTAAGTGTCTTTCGTTCATATATATGTAGATTAATGATGTGTCTTTCGTTCATATATATGTAGGTTAATGGGTGATTATAAACGATCGGTGAAGAATAAAGCTAGAGTTGAAGGATCGATCTGCGCAGCTTACGTACACCGTGAAACAATTTATTTTTGTTCACATTATTTCAAAAACTTTATGTTGTCAACAAATAATAGAAACCAAATGGAGGTTGAAGAAGAAAGACACCCGCTCGCTTTAGCTGTATTTAGCAAACCTGGTCGCCCTTCGGGAAAGAAGTCAACCAGCTACTTATCAGATAAAGAGCATAAATCAGCACATGTTCATGTCTTGATCAATTGCACTGAAATTAAACTATATCTTGAGTAAGTATGCTCCAATTCCATTTTTAATCTATACACCTTTAGAGTATGAAGTTAAATCAAGTATTGATCAACTTTCAATCTAAAGATATATGAATAATTCCTTTGCAGTGCATTCTTACGAATTGAGGGTATAGGCGCTGAAGAATCTTCTATTCGTATACATGAAAGTTTCCCATCCTGGTTTAAGGCTAGAGTAAGTAGATAAAACTAATTTTAATGTCATACGTTTAAAGTAGATATGAGACATGACTTATTTTTTCCATATGTGGTTACTTAGGTTTATGAAGCGGAACCAACTCCCCAAATCCGACACTTGAGGAACTTAGTTGAGGGTCCTTTTCTTGAGGTGACCGAGTGGCACACATACCTAGTTAACGGTTACAAATTTTACACTCAATCATGGAGTGAGGGAAAAAGAACAATTAATAGTGGGGTATATGTTAAAGGGGAAACTGGAGGAGGTGAAAATGACTACTATGGTGTGATTGAACACATATATGAACTTGAATACCCACGTTTAGACTATGAAAAGAAAATAGTTTTGTTTTTCTGTAGATGGTTTGATCCATCAGTTAGAGGAATAAAATTGAATCCAAAATGCAATACCGTGGACATTCGAATGAATGGAAGGTATAAACTTTATGATCCGTTTATCATGGCAGAGAATGTGAGGCAGGTGTATTATGTTCCATATCCATCAACTCGAAGAGGATGATGTGTTGCAATTAAGACAAAACCTAGGGGTCGCATTGAAGCTAATGATGCGGAGGATGACGTTCCTTATCAGGTGGATGAAATTTCGGGAGTAAATGAGGTAATTGAAGTTGAACGGATTGACTCCTTATGTGATGATCGATTCCTAGTTGAAGAAGTTGAAGCAGTTGAAGCAGAAGTTGATGAAGATGAAGAATATAATGAAGATGAAGAACAGAATGAATATGACGAATATGAAGAACATGAAGATGAGCAAGATGAAGATGAACAAGATGAAGAAGACAATGAAGATGAATAATTTTATTAATCTTATGTTGTATTTAAATTTATTAGAGTTATTGTTCTTGTGTTTTCTTATGTTGACTCATTATGTTGTCTTTAAATTTATTAGAATCATTAATATATCATGATTGTTCTTGTTAATTTACTTTCTTTAATTTATTTATAATATACATCATTAATGTTGTTAATATCACATTTGGTTTCTCTTTTTTCATAGATATGGATCCAGGAGGTTCTGACCCACCGAGACGTGATGTAAGGAAGCAGATTGCCGATGAACCTCCCAAGAGGAGGCGTAATCGTCGTAATCGTGAGGTGGTTCTCAATATTGGCAACATGAGGCAGGATCATACATCATATATGGGCTCACCAGGTACCGAGCCGATTGCCCCACGACCTCCGTTTCCATCTGGTCCCGAATTTTTCATTTACCCTCGCATGGGCATTATATGGGCCCATCATATATGTATTCAGCAGGGTATATGGGTGCACCACCTGGACATATAGGCTCATCGTCTGGGCATATGGGCACACCAGTTGGGCATATGGGCACACCAGTTGGGCATATGGGTGCACCACATGGACATATAGGCTCATCATCTGGGCATGGCAGACTAGCAGGGCATATGGGCGCACCATCTGGACATACGGGCAGACCAGCTGGGTTATCTATGCCTACCCCATCGCCCCAGGATGATATTGATCCTGATATTGAGCCCGAGCAGGATGATATTGACATCGATGAAGAGACGGTGAGGTGGTTGTTATTGATGGTGTTAAACTAAAAGTCATTTATCCTAGTAGTGACACGTAAGTATTTTGTTTGTTTTTTTTAAGTTAATTTATGGAACGACTTATATTTGATTGTTTGATATATCTTTCATTATGCAGGCTTCTTCCTGCAAATGTAGCTTCATCGAACATTACCCGTGTCATCCGGAAAATGTACTTTCAAAAGTTTCGTTCAAAGTGGACTAAGGTCACTGACGAGGAAAAGAATGAACTGCTGGAATTCTTTAGGGTAAGTGTCAATTATGTCATTACTTATATTGTTAGTTTAAATTTAGTGTTTAATATAATTACTAATACATATTTTTGTTTTACTTAGGGCAAAGTGACATGGCGCGAAGAAGATGATGAAGAAGTGAGAAGAGTTTTTAATAAAAGGATGAGCGCTCAGTTATCAGATTTGCTTTATAAGTTGCGGGCTAAAAATCAGCGGCCAAACTACATGAGTGATGAAGTTTGGAATGTCTTCCAGGCTCATTGGCCTACAACAAAGTTCAAAGCAAAATCTGAAGCAGGCAAGAAGAATAGAAACTCAGAGAAGGGTGGCTCGCTTCACACCTGCGGGTCCATCAACCAGGCTCGGCATGCTCTTAGATTGGTATATTATTTTAAAAATCTATGTTATTTTTACATTGGTTAATTAGTTTGCAATATTTGAAAATGTATTTCATTTTACAGAGTTTGAAGGCAGGACGCCCTATCACTGCTCCTGAGCTGCATAGAGTCACCCATTTGAGGAAAGGGACTAACGAGTATGTTGATGACCGCGCCAGGATTACTCAGGTAAATATACAACTTGATTTGTATTATATAAAGTTGCTTTGTTAAAATGGAGCGCTAATTATGCTATGTTCTGTGGTTATGCAAAACAGGAGCAAATTAATGAGATCATGTCTCAGCTCACTCAGGGGAGCTGGGACCCTGCCTCACTTGGTGAACTTCCTCCTGAGATGAGAGATCTGGCAAACATCAATTGGGAGAAATTAGTTGGTTGGTACAAGGGTCGTCTGTATGGTACTGGGCCAATGGCTCCTATTATGGGTTCTAAGGGCTCGTCTGGGGCCGGGAGCAGCAGAGGACGCAGTCGACCAGGTTCTACTAAGTCAGATGCGGAGACAGAGCAGCTTAGGAAGGAGCTGCAATCTACTAAACAGCAGTTGGAGGATACTCAAGAGGAGGTTAGGGGCTGGAGGGCAGACCATGCGAAGGTGCTAAGGAGACAGGAGCTGATGTATAACTATTTTAAGAGCAAGAATATATTTCCAGATGAGGAGGAAGATCAGGAGCAAGCTCAGCAGTCAAAGGAGTCAGAGGAGTCTGACTGCAGCTTTTAGAATAGTTTGACATTTCAGTACTTTTTTATTCGGATATTATGTTATTTTTGATTCGGATATTATGTTGTTTTAGTTAGGATTTTATGTTGATTTGGATTTATATTATGTTGATTTGGATGGAATTAAAACTGTTTTAGCTATTTCAATTAGGTATAAAAGCAGGTCTATCAATAAAAAAATAGGTTTAGCAGAAAAAAAATTGGGATTAGCGATGGATTTAGCGAGGAAATTAGCGAGGGAATAGTGGACGCGTGGCTGTCTGAACTTCGCCACGTGTTTCTAAATATTATTAGCGAGGGATTCAAATCCCTCGCTAATTAACGAGGGAATTAGCGAGGGAATTTTCCCTCGCTAATTAGCGAGGGATTTAAATTCCCTCGCTAATTGGATTAGCGAGGAGGGATTTAGCGAGGGAACCTGTCCCTCGCTAATTCCCTCGCAAATGACCATTAGCGAGGGATTTTGGTCAGTTTGCGAGGGAATTTTCCCTCGCTAATCCCTATTTTTTTTGTAGTGGAAGAGGGTGAGAGAGAGAGAGAGAGAGAGAGAGAGAGAGAGAGAGAGAGAGGACCACGCCGGAGGGGGAACCGTGTCGGTGATGATGGTGACAGCGGAGGGAGGAGAGAGAACAACAGTGATGACATCGAGACGGTGGTACACCGACGGCGGGGTAACTGGACACGGCACTCCGAAGCACGCAACGACAGTGATGGTTGAAGCGCGAACGGGGAGTTCGTCGCGGAGGGGATGGTGGCGTTCGCGGGAACAGAGGATTTTTCGGAGACCACTATTCACCGTGGTTGGAGGTGAGTTTATTTTTTGGTGCACCAAAGGGCCCTCAGGCCCAACAGAAATCAATTCATTGAAGGGCTAGCTAGCCCATGAGAGTCCATAGCTATTACATTAATTGACTAAAAAGTCAAGCACAAATTCATAAATTACATGAGTGTCCCTTATCTGATAACTGTTCTTTGCTAAGATATCAACACATGTGTTGAATGCTGCTCTGTCCACTTTTGACCAACCAACATCAAAAGCATTTCCACCAATATTCTTGATTCCATCAATGAGAAGTTGCAGAGAAGCATCACTGCTACCACCATCTTCAATTAACCTCAAAGCTTCCAGAGAATCGGTTTCCACCATCAACTTCGTGTAACCTTTCCCACAAGCCAAGCTCAAACCGTGATAAACACTCCACAATTCATCTTCCACTGTTGAACAATTCTCCAGCTTCTGCGAAAATGCGAAGGGAAGACGACCATAGCAATCCCTGAGAATACCACCGCACCCAGCTTCTATTTTTCATGTTGAATTTTTCCCACAATGCTCTACTTCTGTAACAGTCCCTGAAGCATTGAAAAAGCGTCTCTGCCTCCAGGTTACAGATGGAGCAGAGATTCAAATTAGTCATGGTTCTTCTTTGTCTCTCAGCGTTGGTGAGAAGATATTCATGCGCAAGCTTCCACAAAAGGTACCGAATTCTCTCAATTCCTTTCCAATTCCAAACTACTTTGAATATAGGATGAGCATCAATCAATTTGTGCTCTTGCAAGCTATCATAAGCTGATCTAGAAGTAAATCTTCCATCAGAGGAGAGACCCCAAAAGTATTTGTCAGTAGATTGAGTCACTAATGGGGGAATAGTAGCATTGATCTTCTGAATAATAGTTCTAGGAAGCAAGTTCTCAATAGAATTAAGATCCCAATTTCCATTATAATTGATATAGTTACTTACTGAGTGGTTCAGTAAGCTTTGAGTGGTTCAGTAAGCTCTCATCAAGAGCTGTAGTGCAATAAGAGCTTAGCACTTCACAATTCTCCACCCATTTGTCATTCCGGAATTGAATCCAATCACCATTACCCATCTCCCACCTCAGATTACTTCTGAATTTGTTCCACATTTGCCCCATACCATTCCAGAAGTTAGAACCTTTCCTTTTAATATCAAAATTAGGGAAGTCTCACCAACCACATTTGTATTTACTCCTTATCACTTTAGACCACAAAGAATCTGGATTAGAGCAAAAGTTCCAAAGAGCTTTCATCATGAAGACTGAGTTAGCATCTCTAGTGGACCTCAGGCCAAGGCCACCCTCTTTTTTGGGTTTGCAGATCTTTTCCCAGCTTATTAGGTGAATTTTCCTCTGGTTGATCTCATCCCCCCATATAAAATTCCTACATCTCTTGTCTATCTCATCACAGATGCCTCTAGGAAGAACACTCGATTGCATCACATAGGTGGGCATAGCTTGAATAACAGATTTAGCAAGAGTAACTCTTCCTGCAAAGGAAAGAGTTCTTTCTTGTTTTCCGGTTGCTAAGTCTCTGGTTCACCTTTTCAATAACAAAGTTGAAAGTAGTTAATACCACTCTTTTATGGAAGATTGGGACTCCCAAATACTTACCCAAATCAGTAGTAGAATTATAACCAAGCACTTCACAAATATCTGTTCTTAAAAGTCTCGGAACATTTTTGGAAAAATAGACTCTAGTCTTATCTTGACTAATTTTCTGTCCTAAGCTCATACAAAAATTGAGTAAGGTTTGCTGAATCAAACTAGCCTGTTCAGTATCCGCTTCCGTGAATAAAAGAAGGTCATCTGCAAAAGCCAGATGAGAGATCTTAGGGCCACCTCTAGAAATTTGGATGCCTTTCCAGCTGTTGTCATTCACCTCCAGCTCAATGACCTGAAATAACCTCTCTATGCATAGGACAAAAAGATAAGGAGAGATAGGATCTCCCTGTTTAATACCTCTAGAAGGATTGAATTCCTCTAAAACTTCACCATTCCAAAGGACATGCATAGAAGGAGAAGAGATGCAGTGCCAGATGATTTGACAAAGATGTTCAGGAATTCCAATATCTTCAAGGGTGTCTTTGATAAATTCCCATCTAAGTCTATCATAGGCTTTTTCAAGATCTATTTTAATTGCCATCCATCCCTTCTTACCACTCTTGAATCTCATAGAGTGAAATATTTCTTGCGCTACCACTATGTTATCATGGATTTGTCTATTAGATATGAATGAAGCTTGGGCAGGCCCAACCAGCTTCTGCAGAGCATTTCTCAGTCTACTGGAAACCATCTTAGTAATAGTCTTGTATATAACATTACAGAGCCCAATTGGTCTGAACTGTTTCATACAAGTAACATTATCAACTTTAGGGATTAAAACCTACAAGGTGGAGTTAATGTCCTTAATCTTCCAAGGATTGGACCAAATATCCATAACCATTGTGCAAAATGAGTCACCAATTATTTCCCACTGGTTTTGAAAGAAAATGGCTTGAAATCCATCAGATCCAGGTGCTTTAAAGGCTCCAATATTTTTCACCATCTTGTAGATCTCCTCTTTGGTTATGTCCCTACTCATATCATTTAAGATTGAAGATTCAATAGTAGGAAAATGTCCCTCCAACACATAAGGAACCAGAGGCTCAGAGGCAGTGAACAAATTTCTGAAATATTTTGTGGCCACCAATTCCAACTCCCTAGGATCATCAATCCAATCACCACTATCATTTTGAAGGGAAGAAATGTGATTCTTTCTTCGTCTTATAGTAGTTACTCCATGGAAATGCCTCATGTTTCTATCCCCAAACTCAATCCATTTAGCTCTAGATTTTTTGGTACCAAAGAATTTCCTCTTTGGCTAGAATATCTTCATAAGCTTTCCATGTACTTTGCTGAAGCTCCAGAAGATGAGTAGTCCTATTGGTTTGCAATTTTCTGTCTATCTGGTGTAGCTTTTTCAGAAGAAGCTTCTTTCGAGTAAAAATATTACCAAACACATCCTGGTTCCACATCTTCAACACATCTTTCAATTCAGCAAGTTGAGCAGGGAAATTGGAGTTTTCAGCTCTCCAATTATCCTGAATAAGTTGATTGAATGAAGGATGAGTGATCCATATAGCTTCAAAGCGAAAAGGTCTTCTTCTCCTATTCATAGGTCTATTATTTTCCAAAAATAATAAGAGAGGAGCATGGTCAGATTTGAGTTTAGGTAAATGAGAGATTCCAGCTTCTAGGAATCTGATTCGCCACTCCAAATTACATATAGCCCTATCAAGCCTCTTTCTAGTATTTCCACGAGCCCAAGTGAAAGGATCACCATTAAAACCAAGGTCAATAAGATCACAAATATTCATAGTCTCTTGGAAGCCATGCTCAGCAGTATTAGGATTAGTAATAGGAGGACCAACCCTCTCAGAGTTCTTAAGAGTGGTATTAAAATCACCAAGCAGAATCCACAATTGTCATGAACCAAGGTCTGTTATTAAGATAAGTAGCCTCCGCATGGACCATTTTATTAGAATCAGATATAATTCTAATATTCCATAAATTAGACTCCCACAAGAGCCAAATACCACCCGCTTGGCCTCGGGCATCTTTAATAAAATGGCTATCAAAGCCAATCCTTCTCACTATTCTCTTGGCTTGAACACCACTAGTATGAGTCTCAAGAAGAGCCACAAAGGAAGTATTATACTCTCTCTTCATATCCTTAATAAGACCTGCAAACCCCTTGATAGCCGTTCCCCGGAAATTCCAACAAATAACATTCATTGAGAAAGGTTAGATTGGCGAGGATTCACATCCTCAGAATCATCCATAGGTGAAATTTCACTGTTTTCATGGTTCTTTTTTGTGCCTTTGCCATTTTTGGTATCATCTTGATCTTTGGAAACATTAGCACCTTTTGAATTTCTCAATGCCTCGGCTCTCCTTTCCCCACTATCATCAACAACATTTAATGCAGATCTGATAGGGACAGCAGCTTTGAATTTATTCAATAATTCCTCTCTATGAGTCTTGTATATAGTTCTCATATAGGCCATAATGTATTCTTCTTCTTTCTTCTTTTCCTCATCAATAACAATTTGATGGCTAGAAGAAGGAACATTCTCTTTACCAATTGGTAAAGTATTAACAGAGACAGGTTGTTGTTTAGTACTCTTGTATTTGAATTGAGTGTTAACAACAACCCCTCTATCATTATTAGAAATACCTTTGCCATTCTTAGAGATACCTCTATTCTTCACAAGCAATTGGGGATTCCTTCCACCCAATGTATTTCTAACTCTAGGTTTAATTATTTGACTAATAGATTCAGTTCCTCTTCATTCAAATTTTGTTCAGAATCATTACCTTCAATGATGTCTTGGTTGGAGTTTTCTTGCTCTTTAGACATAGAAGGATTTCCTTCATTTCTTTTACTTTCTGTAGCATTACTACCAGCAGTATGTTTCATGTTTCCTTGCTTCTTAGCACCAGGACTAGTGGAATTGTTCTTCTTTTTCTCCTTGGTAATATATCTAGGGATATTCCATGGTCCCATCCCAACCATTTCCTCATTAATTACTACCAGCAGAGCAACGAGGAGAGAGAAATTGGAGGTGAGTTGTCTCTTGGTTTCCACTTACCATTATTTCTCATTCTTTGAATTTAATTGTTCTATTATAATCTCTATGACCATTATCTTTGCTTTTAAATTAGGCTTCCCATTTAAACTCTTTCTGTTATGTTAGAAAAATAAAGAAAATGTCTATCCTAATTCATTGTATTTTAAAAACCATGTTCAGTTTATCCCTTCTTTAGTTATGAGCATGCATAATATTCATTCTACTTTCAGAGTTTAAAGAAGAGGTGTAGAAAAAAAAACAACTTGGCTTCCGTGTTTCTGGAAAATTGACCTTTAATCGGCTTCTTTGTTATTCCTTGATTCTGAAAACGCTCTTTATTTATGTCACTAGATTAGCATCTTTGACACCGCTCCCTTCACTTGTGTTTGGAATTTTTCGTGATTAGGGTTCCTATTCAAAACCTCTAATCTTTTTTAACTAGTGGTAAACATCCCCCCTAATTGATCTTATTTTCTATTTCAGATTCTTGAAGACTTGCTCAGCAAGTAGAAGACAATGGGCTGAATGTTAGAGCTTGCTGAGAGACTAGGCTGGACCTGTTATTTTGCTTATTCTTTTTATTCTCGTTTTCTATTTAAATACTTTTTTGTATTTTTGGAATTTTATTATTGTTTTTTTTTATGATTTTGTGTAATTTTTATTATAATTTTGTATTTTTTTGAACCTTGGACAATTTTTGTAATTATTTGTATAATTACTTTGGACTTTTTATTATTGACATGATTCTGATTCTTTTTTTAAAATATTTTTGGGTTAAATGGGAAGTCTAGAAAAAATAAAAATGATTAAATTTGGCCAGATCCTAATCGAACAAAATACTAAAACTAGGCCCAAGCAATTTACCACACATAGGCCCATTCACATAAATTACTAAGCGTAGACCCAAAAAATAAACATCAGCCCAATTAGACAAAATAACATCTAAACGAGCGCAAAAACTAATATCGCAGTAATTCGACCTGAGGCTTCACAACACACACACACACACACACACACTAGTAAATCAAAACATCGAAGCGAACAAAATTAGGGTATAACAAAAAAAAAGGAGCAGAAACGCATGGCAGAGCCTTCAGCCCTCCATCCTAGCGACCGAAAAATCTGGAGGTGGGATTTTTCGAAGTTTTGGTATGAAGCCGCCATCATTAGGTTAAAAGGGGCAAACATTGAGAAATCCCCTATAAATGTCTATACAAACCAAATATGGGCTCACGAGTCGGTTATGCGCGGGAAGGTACTAGCACCCTGCGGCATCCTTGCTAACGAAGGTTACCATCTAATTAAACGTGTAAATAGGTTGTTAATTCAAACATATATTTACTTTTACCCTTTTCTACAAATTTAAAAATAAAATAAAAAGACTTGATAAATAGTTAGTTATTTTTTTTGAGAAATAGGAAAGAAATAATTAAAAAGACTTAAAAAAGGGTTTTATTAGTGCACTTGACAGAGGTGGATTCCCTCCGCTTCTACGTATCTCCTGGTAGAGAATCAAAGATTACGTAGTTCTTGGGTAGAAAAAGGTTTGTTTGTTTGTGTTTTTTAATTAGGGATTTTTAACAAAAATGGTTTTGATAATTATAATATCAAGAACTGGGGGAGGCAATTTGGTCGCCACCAGCTAGTGACCGAGAAAGGATCCTTCGAAGATTTTGGAATGAAGCCGCCATCTGGTCATGAACCTTCGACCCCCAGTGGAGTCGCTAGCTGTAGCGACCAAAAAATCCAAGAAAGGATTCTTCGAAGTTCGAAATGAAGCCGCCATCAAAGTTTATTTATTAGGGGCAAACTTTGATAAATCCATTTGGTTTGAATAAGGGTCCTACGTATCTCCTGGTAGAGAATCAAAAGCTACATAGTTCTTGGGTAGAAAAAGGTTTGTTGGTTTGCCTTTTTTAATTTAGGTACGACCAAGTTAATCCCCTATTTGTATTTTATAAAAGAAAATATTTATTTATTTATCTTTTTATTTTTATAGGCTTTTTATAAATAAAAATATATGTTGTAAAAGAAATTGATTTTTGTCTAAAGGAATATGTTAAAAAACGAAAAAGGGGTGCAATAGTAAAATGGGGTGTAATTAGAAGAAAGGGGGTTCTATTATTAAAACTGGGGGTGCTTTTAGCAGCAATCCAGTTTATGTTTGGATTTACCGGTCCACGAATTTTGGGCTTTTAAGGGGGACTGTATAATTAAAATGAGGTGGTGCAGATAGCGATATGATCTTTTGATTTTTTTTTAAATAAAATAAATAATAGAAGAGGGAGTATTTAAAGGAATCTGATGTTTCAAACAGAACCCTAATTCTGTTTGCTTGTAACCTTCAAATCCAACATACAGTCAACTCTATCTTCTTCCCTTAGTATAAAGAAAAAAACCCAGAATACAACACAGAGAGAAGAGGAGAACAAAACAAATAGAGAAGAGAAGGAACCAGAGAGAAACGAGTAAGATTAATACATTGTCATCAACCATAATCCAATTATACGTGCAAGGATAAAACACATTCTAGACCTATAATTACCGCGTGAATGGTCATTATCAAGCAACTAAATGTTAGTCAAGTTTTAGGCAATTGATCCAGTGTTTCCAATTCACAGCCGCCCCTCCTTTGTGTTTATAAACGCTATACCATAGTATTAGTTTACATAACCAACCAACTGAACCAGGGGAGCTGGCAAGTAGTTAGGTAGTGTTTAAGACGATCATAGAAGTGGTATTACAGTCAGATAAGTGGTTTGACAGTTACATAATACTGTAGCAGCGTATAAGCTATTATTAGGTACTGAAATGTGGTGGTGTAATCACAGAATTGGATGGATCGAATGCAGTCGGGTTTGGATGCATTCGGTGCAGTTAAAAAATCTTGGAGTGCTAACCTGATATTCTTTTCTCAAAAGGCATGGCCTCCCCTAATGGACTTTGAATGTAAAATATTTAAAGGTTCAATTAAAACTAGATGCCTTCAATGGTTCAGATTTTCTGAATGTACGGAATGCATCCAAATTTTCTGCTGTAAAAACTAATGTTCCTATAAAATGACTTCAAATTAGGTTGAAATTACAATGACGTGTTGGAGGGAGTCTTCGGGGAGAGTCGTGATAATAACAAAAATCACAATATATACTAATGATTTTCTTGGATATATTTTTTTGAAATACGAACTGGTTATTATTTAAGAAAACAAATATATGGAGGATCTATTTTAAGTTTTTTCAAATAGTTGTTAACAATTGGAGATAAATCAAGAGATTTTGCCTATAAATTGAGATATGCTTCTAATGTATTACAGGTACACTGATGATAAATCAGCAATAGAGAACACGAAAAAGAGAATGGTATTTTCCAACATCAAATGAGGTGGGAAACAAAAAGACAATAGCTGATCACACTAAACCGGAGATTAGCATATAAGATACATTTTTAACACTATGCACAATAGATATTCAAAACTAAAGGGATCTGGTAGGAGAACGGGATAAGGAGGAAGAAAACCAATTGAAAGAAAATCACGAAGCACCTTGGAAAGACAACCGATCTCGAAGAGTATCAAATATTGATGAAGCTCCTGCATTTTGTGCAAATGTCAATTTCAACCGATCAAGGAATTCGCCATCTTTTGCCTGTGAAGCAGCATCCGCAGCTTCCTTGGCCATACCAATTCGAGCATATGACTGTCCAAAATTAGAGAAAAGTTATATGTAAATGCAATAGGTACATTATACTTGAGCAAAAGTATGCTGAAAGAGGAGGCAAAGCTGTAATTTGAGCTTAAGTCTCGCTTTCATGGCAAAAGCTGTAGTCCCATACTTTAAATAGAAGCGACTTTGTTTATGACTTCTGTTTGGCATTCTATTCACCACACTGTATTAAGAGAATAATTATATCTTAACCTTGTAACTTGAATTTTTTCAATTTCAGAGGATGTCTTATACTCTGCCTAGTTGACTTGTCATCCTTTTTTAATAAAAATAATTCTATAAATATCCCCCCTTCCCCCAGACAAATCGTTTAACCCCCAAAGAATTCTACATCACAACAACTAATAATAATAATAATAATAATAATAATAATAATAATAATAATAATAATAATGGTGCTGGAGTGATAATGCTTATGATCAAAGGCAGGAAGATATATAGGCGGTACAAACAACAATTATATTGACAATAGGCAGTTGATTTAATCTATAACATGAAAACACAAAAGAATGAAAATTGAAAATGACTACGATAATATTGGTTATTATTAACACTTAAATCTTTTAATCCTACCAGACTTGAAAATGCTGTCATGCTGTATGGATAATGTTAAGCAGCAAAATAAAAAACGACATCAACTGGGACAAGCTTAAAATACCTCAGCTCTTTCCCGAGGGTCTGCAATTTTTGGGATATATTTAATAGCTTCTCCTTTTTCATCTGCATCAATGCATGCCTCCACAAATGGCCTATACCCTATGGATGCCAGAGCATGTAGGTATTAAACGTCAGAGTAATAATAAGAAAGCTACTAGCAACAAATCAAAACTGTCTAAATCACTTTTATTTCATAGGGTCCCACTAACAAGTGCCCTAAAGACATTGGATAAGAAGCATTTGATAGAGTAAGCGATAAACACTTGAGTATTATAGGGTGCCTAAGTCTCACATCTAGTAGTATGGGATGGATGTAGGTCGAGTATTATGTGGCTTGCTTCTTTCTTAACAGCTAGCTTTTAAAGAAGGGTTCCTCAAGTGCTTTGGTACTACTCTGATAGAACCCGTAATTTCAAGAATGAGAACTGTAATGTTTATTATTGAATGAAAAAGATGAGCACAACGAAAGAACTCCAGAGTCAAAGTCAAAGACTCCTAACCAAAGCTCTTGGCCCCTATCTGGAGAAAGAATTCTCCTCACAATTTTTAAACAATTAGCATAATGAATAACTCTACTCTATTGAAGCCCCTTATATACAAGTGGGGGTATTATCATCTAACTAATTATTACTCCCTCAGTCTCATATTAAGTATCGTTTAAGATTATGCGCGGGTATTAAGAAAATGATTGGATATGCTAAATTTTGTGGTAAAAAAATGTGGTAGGACTAAAACACTCTTACACTTTTCTTGATTAGTGCAAAGGCACGGTTATTGATATTCTAAAGTAAGGGTATTGTTGGAAAATAATAATAAATGTTGTATTGGGATTCTAAAGTGACAGATAATTTGAGACAAAGAGAAATGGCAAACAGGACACTTAATATGAGACGGAGGGAGTAACTAACTGCCACTAATAACTACCAACTAACCAAATATAAAAACCTATTAACTAACTGCCACTTTTAATTTCCAACTAAAAAAATATAACAACCTCCCAGCTAGGTATCTTATCAATGCCACCCCTTTAAAACCAACCTTGTACTCAAGGTTGGAAGTGGTTTTTATTGTCTTCTTGACACTAGGAGATCCTTCAACTCGCTTGAGACAAATAGGAAGTAGGTTCCTCACGACAATATTTGTGGACAGCAACTGCACCCAAATGCCGGAGTATCAAATCTTTCCTCTATCATAAACAATTTTCAGAAACCCGTAGATCGTGAAAAAATTTCTCCAAAAGAATTTTCAGAAACCCAGAACGGGGGTATTATCATCTAACTAATTATAACTAACTGCCACTTATAACTACCAACTAACAAAATATAACAACCTCCCAGCTAAGAATCCTATCATACTCCCTATGTTCCTTTTTAAGTGCCTTTTAGAAAAAAATTGTTTGTTTTTATTTCTCGTTTTCAAAGTTCAATGCAACATTCACTATTGTTTTGACAATAATACCCTTAACATTAATTACAGAGAGAGAAATATGTAAAATGAAATACATAATTAACCCTATGTTTGGGGGAGTAATGAAAATTTTGGGTGGAACTGAAATATTTTAGATTAAAATTTTGAACTAAAATATTTCAATTCCCCCCATAAATTACATTACCCCAAAAACTACTTCATCCAAACACACACTAAGGGTATTGTAGGAAAAAGACAAATAATTTCATCGAAGACTAAACGCTAATCCCTATTTATAGGGAATACAAAGACTCAACCCTAAATAAGTAAATCAAGAACAAATAATACTAATAAATATAATTAATGGAGATCAAATCAACTCCTAATTTGTCTTGCTTAAAATAGGAAAACCAATAAATATAATTGCAAAATACCACATTTCACTTGACGGTGTCCCTAAATATTGCATATGTGAGGATTCCACAAAACAACAATAATGACCCAATAAATCTTTACAAAAATGCACCAAAACAATAATGGTGCAATCAATGTTTTGGTGCATTTTTGTAAAGATTTATTGCATATGTGAGGATTCCACAAAACAATAATGCACCAAAACATTGATAGATTTCAAAATGTCAAATTCCAAAATAGATCAAAAAGCATATTTTCTGCATGGTTATTATTAGAAATAATTGAAATAATAACAGAATTGAGCGAAGGAACTTTGTTAGAGCAGTTCTTCCACATAGAATAGTATTTATTCACTAAATTAAATAGATATATTTACATATTCCAAATAAAAATTATAAAATTTATGTAATCAATACAATAATAATTTTTTGACCAATACATTATTAATTTTTTTTGGACCAAAATACATTAATTTTTTTTTTGACCAATACATTATTAAATTTTTTTGACCAAAATACATTATTAATTTTTCTAAGTCTATATATTGAGATTGGTCTTAGCCTTACTTCATACAAGAAAAAAAATATAAGTTGATATCAATCTTACAAAATGGTCTCTCACATCTATCAATCCTATCTTTTGGGTATTTCCTGCATTGCTTTGGTCTTGGTTTCAGGTAAGGGAGGATTGTTATT
Organism: Astragalus glycyphyllos; assembly: GCA_963573325.1. Taxonomy (NCBI): domain Eukaryota; kingdom Viridiplantae; phylum Streptophyta; class Magnoliopsida; order Fabales; family Fabaceae; genus Astragalus; species Astragalus glycyphyllos. Next base: position 30,903,648 of record OY754307.1, read on the forward strand.
CTTTTATCTTTTTTGAGTTGCATTTTTTGATATAAAATTTACCGACCTAAATTGAAAACTATTGTTGTTCCTTATAATAATGCATTTTTCAGGTGTCGTTACTAGTTTGGAGTTTCCAACAATAGAGCCTAGCAATGTTAAATGCATTGTGAATACTTCAGGTATTATGCCACTATGTTGCATAGATGCTTGCAATTCAAATTGCGGTACGGCGTGCCTTAGAGCGGGATTTCAGAAAGGGGGACAATGTTATCATCCAATTGGCGTCGAGTATTGTTGTTGTTTTAAGTAATTTAGTTCTATTTGTATCTCACCACATGAAAAATAAAAGATTGGACTTAAACCATGTAAGAGCTTTGTTTGGAACTGTAGAAGCTCTAAACAATTATCAATGAATACATTTCAAACTAAAATAGTTCACCTTCATTATCTTCTATTGCTTAAGTTTTTTTGGTCGAGACCAGGGTATCCACTGCCGACTGCAGTGACTAATCCCCTCGCTGGATTGGAGGCACCTCGAAGGGTGGGACAGCTGGCTCAGAGATTTAAAGTTGCTTCATACCCAAGACGAGGATCGAACCCTCGACACTTGGTTAAGGGAGGATGAGCCCCAACCACTCAACCACACCCCCTGGGTTTCTATTGCTTAAGTTGTTTGATGATCCAAATTTTATAATTCTAACTACAAGAAAAATACACCATTTACTACTATCGGAAAAATCACATTTTAACAAAACTTTTAGGTGGAATAGATTAGATTAAAATTTAATTAAACTTTTAGTCAGATTTCAAATGTCGAAAGTCATGTATTCGATCATGAAAAATTTGTTTCCAGGTTAATTTTAATTATTGTTTAAATATAGAGAAAATTATGATAACTGTCTGAGTGGAAAATTTAGTGAATTTTTTTATTAAACAAGTCATGTTAGGATTAGTGGGTTGTCTAATAACAACACAAGTATTCCTAATAGGGTGTGAAAAATCGACAAAAAAATAATTTAAAGTAAAATAATATACATTGTCTAATCATAATATACATTGCAAAATAAAAGTCTAATCATATAAATATCAACAAAAATAATTCTTGTGAATTAAACTAAAATAAATTAAGGTAATTACAATATAAGTATCCTAGTTATTAAATCTCACGTCTAGAAAGTGAATTCAAAACAATATCTTAGGGAAATATTGATTTATTTTTTATCACTTAGTCTATTAAAATAAAGTAAAAACGAACTTTAGAGTTCTACTTATAAAAGTGTAGAAACTCACTTACTAGCCCAAATGCAATTGATTCCTTGACTCACTTACAAACAATCCATATTGTTATGGTATGTTTAAAAATTACAATAGAACATTAAATTCAAATTCTTTTAAACATAGCTGTAGCTATCTTAAAAGAATTAAAAGAAAATAACTTATATACTACGTATATTTGAGCATATTTTTTCTTAAAGATTTATGTTAGCCGTTTTTTATTTAGCTAATTTTAACTCCGTTTTAAATTATATTTTGTCTTGGAAAAAACCGAACCAATCCAAACCGCATTGATTTTGTTTGGTTTTTTTTAGGAAGCCAACTGAATCAAACAAACCGCATGTAGTTTTTATCTTGCGATTCGGTTCACTTTTTGTCTCAAAATCGAATCAAACCGCACCGCGAACACCATAGTTGGGAGGGGAGAACCAAACGAGCCGACAAAGCCGAGTACTCGTGACCAGGTTCCGCGGCGTAGATTAGTCATCAGCAAAGCCAATGAAAACTGCGCGCACCAATGACATTGTAACCCAAAAAAAGGCGACGATAAAACTCCATTAAAACTCGAGTGCTTTTAGAGTGAAGAAACAAATCAAATCTCTCACTGGTAAACCACTAAAATTAACTGTAGGATGTTGTTAAAATGTCACGAGCGGTTAAGATTAAATCAATTATTATTAAATGTCAACGTTGATAAATTTTTATACGACATCCTACCATCATATTTAATGGTTCACCGGTGAAGAATTTGATTTGCTCCCTCACCCTAAAAACTAAAATAAAATAACAAATAAACCCACCTCTCTTGAAACAACACCGCTGGAATCTCACCTAAAAGAACAACACTGCTGAAACAACGCCGAGACGAAAACCGTTAACAGCAGAAGGACACTGCCGGAAAACACAGGTTTCCTTCCCATATTCCTTCCTAGGGTTTTGAATTTTGATTAATGGCATATATTAGTTTGCAATAGCTTTGCGATTATTTGTGTCGAAGAAAGGGGTTTGATTAGTGAGCAATCGTTGCTGTATCTTTTCTTTACTTTTTAAGTTCATAGTCATTATGTGAATCTGATAGTAAAGTATTGAATTTCTTCGAATTCTGCTTCAGAACAAAACTACATAGAAGTCCCTCTGGTTTAATTAATAAATTCTATTTTTTTTAATGTTTATGTTGAAGTAATCCTTTTTTGTATCACTGATTAATTGATTTGTGTGAATTTCTTGACTGAGATTTTATAGCCTTATGTGATCACCAAAGGGAAAATTTATTTGTTAGGGATAAGTAAATACTTGAAATAATATTATTCATTGCTTGATATTATTGAAATATAAATTATATGTTCTATTTCATTTTTCTAATAAACTCTTCAATAAGCAAGCAATATATGGTCTTTTATAATTTATTTAGTATCTGAATATTGCTGCAATTCTACCCTAATAAAAAATTGTATATTTGACTGTTGGACCCCTCAAAGAAATAAGAAAGAATAATGTAATGAGCTGTTATTAAGGGCTGTTAGCAATTAGTTAAAGCAGTTAGGGTTAATTGTAACTCACTCCTATGGATCCTATGTTTTATAAATAGGGTCCCTGGCTTCTTGTCAAAAAAAAAATAGGGTCCCTGGCTGTGGATTAGTTAGTTTTTGATGACTAGTCTTATGCTAAGATAGCAGAGGAGGTTCTGGTAAACCAGATACCTAGCAGGGGATTAGTATCCTCAGTGTACTTGAACAATTCTTTGATAATCAATAAAACTAACAGGGGACACTAGCCCCCCTTTCTGCTAGCAGTTCTCTGGGAATCTATCAATTTGGTCCGACCTGCCGGATCAGAAATGGTGAGCGCCGTGGATGCTAAGATTGCGGCACAAGACGGCAAGATTTCGATTCTGGAAGAAAAGCTTGACGATTTGGCCAGCGAACAGAAGGAAGAGAACTGAACACTCGCCTGGAAAAATTGACAACAGACATGGCATCAATTCAACACATCCACCAAATCAGCGACGAGCACATCGACACCCACCCCTCCGGCGAGCCGAGGAAGCACGACCACCGGTGGAAACAACAACAATCACAAGCGCGGTGGGGTGCGTTTTTTATCTCAAGCGGAGTGGGAAAGACGACGGGAAGCAGGATTATGTTACACGTGGTCGTACATATGGCCCAGGACACCGTTGTCCAGAACGAAGTCTTCGTGTGGTAATTCTGGAAGAGAACGAAGACATCAACGAAGAGGGAGAAATCATCCACCTGGAAGGAACGGAGGACAACGGAGATGGGTCTGATGAGAATGAAACAGAGGAACTACAATGTTTGGAACTCTCACAATTCACCTCACAGGGAGTAAACCAACCTCAAACGATGAAATTAATGGTAGAAGTAAACAACAAATCAGCCCTGGGACTGGTAGACACAGGGGCTAGTCATTGCTTCATATCCAAACGATTATTGCAGAACTTAGGAATACAGGCTGAGCTTGATGACATCTACAAGGTCAGGTTAGGAGATGGTAACAGAAAGAAGACTCTGGGAAGTTGCAAGGGGCTCAAACTCAAGATTGGTGAATATGAGCTTGATGACATCTACAAGGTCAGGTTAGGAGATGGTAACAGAAAGAAGACTCTGGGAAGTTGCAAGGGGCTCAAACTCAAGATTGGTGAATATGAAGGTATAATAGACGCTGTGGTTTTTGATCTAGGAGGTATAGACAGATCTAGGAGGTATAGACATTGTGCTGGGGATGTCTTGATTGGCAACTTTGGGGGAGGTCAAGGCAAATTGGAAGGATCTCACCATGAATTTCAACACAGGCAAAGGCCCTGTAACCATCAGAGGGGACCCTAGCCTGGGAAAGTTCCTGGTTTCACCTCAGAAGTTATTAAAACTGGCTGAAGTAGAGGCCATGGCTTTAGTTTGGAACTCTTCAATTGAATATGAGGCTTGTATGTCCACTATGAGAGGTGAAAACACTGAAACTCAACAAGATGATATAAGACAGATCCTAGAAGAGTTTGCTGTGGTGTTTGATGAGCCAAGGGGACTACCACCTAAGAGAGATGTGGACCACCAAATTCCCATCAAACCTAATGAAGGACCCATTAATGTGAGACCATATAGGTACCCACATTTGCAAAAGGAAGAAATAGAGAAGCAAGTTGATGAGATGTTACAGGCAGGGATAATAAGGCCCAGCAACAGCCCCTACTCAAGCCCAGTTATATTAGTTAAAAAGAAGGATGGTAGCTGGAGGTTCTGTATTGATTACAGAGCTCTAAACAAGGCTATAATTCCTGATAAATTTCCAATCCCAGTAATTGAGGAACTCTTGGATGAGTTGCATGGAGCTAAGTATTTCACTAAAATAGATCTAAGAGCTGGCTATCATCAGATAAGAATGGATGAGAGAGATGTGCACAAAACTGCTTTTAGGACCCATCAAGGGCATTATGAGTCTTTGGTGATGCCATTTGGCCTAACCAATGCTCCAGCCACTTTTCAGGGGGCTATGAATGCCACTCTACAGCCCTACCTGAGAAAATACGTGCTCGTTTTCTTTGATGACATCTTAATATACAGCAAGGGATGGGAGGAACACCTACAGCACTTGAGAACAGTATTGAAAACTCTGCAAGACAGTCACTTCCATGCAAATCTCAAGAAATGTGAACTAGGCAAGACTGAGGTGAGCTACCTGGGACATGTAATATCCATCAAAGGGGTCTCCATGGATCCACAAAAGATAGAAGCTATTATGAAATGGCCTATGCCTAAGAGTGTCAAGGCTCTGAGGGGCTTCCTTGGGCTGACAGGTTACTATAGGAGGTTTGTATATAACTATGGGAAAATTGCAAGACCACTGACTGACCTTTTAAAGAAGGGAAAATTTGAGTGGACATCAGCAAGCACTGCAGCTTTTACAAGTTTACAGAAAGCAGTAACTACAGCACCTGTTCTCACTATGCCAGATTTCTCCTTACCTTTTTGCATAGAGTGTGATGCCTCTGGTAATGGACTGGGAGCAGTGGTTATGCAAAATAAAAAGCCCATTGCCTATTTCAGCAAGGCACTCTCTGATAACTCCTTAACTAAGTCCATTTACGAGAAGGAACTCATGGCATTGGTCTTAGCCATACAACATTGGAGGCACTATCTGATTGGGAGTAGGTTCAAGGTGTACTCAGATCAAAGAAGCCTGAAATTTCTGTTAGAACAAAAGGTGATTACACAGAACCAACAAAACTGGGTGGCCAAATTGCTTGGGTATGATTTTGAAATCATATACAAAAAGGGATCTCACAACAAGGTAGCTGATGCCCTATCCAGACAAAATGAAGGACATGAATTAGAAGCCATAACCAAATGTTACTGGCAGGACTCTACTGTGATTGAAGAAGAAGTTCAGCAGGATACAACCTTAAAGAAAATCATCACAGAGCTACTGCAGGACCCAAACTCACAGGGACACTATACCTTAGAAAATGGTAGATTGCACTACAAAGGGAAGCTGGTCCTATCTGCTACTTCCAAGTGGATCCCTACATTACTTCAGGAGTTTCACACCACTCCAACAGGAGGTCACTCAGGAGTTTTTCGCACCTACAGGAGACTTGCTCAATCTGTTTACTGGATAGGAATTAAAAAGACAGTGACAGAGTTTGTGGCAGCCTGTCAAGTCTGTCAAAGGAGCAAATACCAGGCTTCTTCACCTGCAGGCTTACTACAACCTTTACCTATACCTAACATGGTGTGGGAAGAGCTAAGTATGGATTTTATAGTCAGCCTACCCAAGGTCAAAGGGTATGACATCATTTTAGTGGTGGTGGACAGACTCAGTAAGTATGGCCATTTCATAGCCATCAAACATCCATTTACAGCAAGGTCCCTAGCAGAGACTTTCACCAGAGAGATTGTTAGACTGCATGGCACCCCTCTCTCCATTGTTAGTGACAGAGATCCCACATTTTTGAGTCACTTTTGGCAAGAGATATTCAAACTACAGGGCACTAAGCTCAAAATGAGCACTACATATCACCCACAGTCTGATGGCCAGACTGAAGTGCTGAACAGGACACTTGAGACATACCTAAGGTGCTTCTGTGCTGAACAACCCAGAGCTTGGTTGGAGTGTCTGCCATGGGCAGAATACTGGTACAATACGTGTTACCAAGGGGCTGCAGGGTGCACACCATTTGAAACAGTTTATGGCAGGCCACCCCCATCAATAAGCAGATACATACCTGAGGAAACTTTGGTGGAGGCAGTAGCACAGGACCTGACTACCAGGGATGAAGCTCTAAGACAGCTCAAGGATCACTTGAAAAGGGCACAAGAACAAATGACTAAATATGCTAACCTACACAGGAAACCAGTAGCTATAAAAGTGGGAGATATGGTGTATCTGAAGATACGACCACATAGACAGACCACCATGCCTTCAAGGTTACACCCAAAGTTGACAGCAAGATACTATGGGCCCTACTAGGTGTTGAAACAAATTGGAGCAGTAGCATTCAAACTGCAACTGCCAGCCACTGCCAGAATCCATCCAGTATTTCATGCCTCACAGTTGAAGTTAGCTATAGGTGACCACTCTGCAGAAGAAGAGCTACCAGAAGGTTTGCAAGCACCTATGGAACAGTATATCCAGCTAAAGTCCTCAAGACAAGGGAAGTGGAGCAGCGAGGTAAATTGATCAAGCAGATACTGATACAATGGGAACATCAAACTGAAGAAGAAGCTACTTGGGAAGACACTACACACATCCAACAACAGTTCCCATCATTCAACCTTGAGGACAAGGTTGTTTCAAATGGGGAGAGTATTGTTGGACCCCTCAAAGTCTATACAAGAAGAAATAAGAAAGAATAATGTAATGAGCTGTTATTAAGGGCTGTTAGCAATTAATAACAGCCTTAAGATGGTTTGTTTAGTTTGTTAGGTAGTTAGAAAGTAGTTAAAGCAGTTAGGGTTAATTGTAACTCACTCCTATGGATCCTATGTTTTATAAATAGGGTCCCTGGCTGTGGGATTAGTTAGTTTTTGATTAGTCTTATGCTAAGATAGCAGAGGAGGTTATGGTAAACCAGATACCTAGCAGGGGATTAGTATCCTCAGTGTACTTGAACAATTCTTTGATAATCAATAAAACTAACAGGGGACACTAGCCCCCCTTTCTGCTAGCAGTTCTCTGGGAATCTATCACTACCAGTACCGCCTGAGTCTAATTTTTTTCTCCTAGAGTACACCCTTCCATATATTGAGCCTAGCTGGAACCACCACATTTGCTAAATCAGCCACATGATCTCTATCAAATACCTACAGAGGGGCTGATCGGAAATGCCACAATATATGGAAGGGTGTACTCTAGGAGAAAAAATTAGACTCAGGTGGTAGTGAGTTTGTTATAACGTGACATTAGGGTTCCAATCTATCATACTACCGCATAACAGGATTAGAGTGCAGACGCTGAGACGTTGGCTCTCAAGGGCGGTGCTATGATAGACACTTGGGTATTGTGCGGTACTTTAGTCTTATATCAAGTAGTAATGTAGTATGAGATGTTTGGTGGGATAATTAAGTGGCTAGATTCTTCCCCGTTAACAGCAAGCATTTACTGGAGGGTTCCCAAAGTGCTTCGGTGCTCATTAGTAAGTACCAAATGCTTCCAATTACAAAACAAAGTATGTATTAAATGGTTTTAATATTTCAAAATAATACTTTCTATATTTGATTCTTTACCTTTGCCCTCATATGCAATAACAAAAAGGAGATAAAACAATATTGCATGCTTACCAACCAGACAAATCTGTTTAATCAGGAAATATTTTTAACCTATTTGAACATTTATCTACGAAACGCCATTTGAAATTGACTGGACAAAACACCACCAAAAATTCCACCAAAACTACTAGAGAAAGGTTGGACTGAAGATAGAGTTTTTAATTAGAGTAATTTTGGCATTGCTTCTATAACTAACTACAATATGCTTCATATTATCAACCATTAGAATAAATTTTCCTGACGCAAATACGAACAAAAAATCAGGATGATTATAAACAAATGAGGGAATGTCAACAAGGAGAAACTGAATGTCAGAGAGAGATAAGTCAATGTATTTTCATTTTAGATGAATGGTAAATTTTACGTTGAAATATGGAAGACTAAACTGCAGAAGTGTAAGATCTGACCAATATGTATAACTAACCAATTCAAGCCTTTCAGTTTGACTAACTACTGCTTATATTGAAGTTCATCATACTTCAAAGGCAAGATGCAATTTCAACAATTTTTTCGAATCCCCAACAAAAATTTGAAAGCTTACCTATTGGAGGTTTCTTTTCTTTCGAAAACTTCTCTAGTGCAACCCAATCTTTGATTGTAGCCAAAGCAAAAACTTTGAGCCAATACCATCTCTTCTCAGATACCTGATGTAATACAACGACAAAATCACCTGCCTCAGGAACTGATTTACACAGGAAAGGAGGTGGGAGGAGATAAAGGGCATGTTTGATTATTGTTTTTGAAAATAGCTTACAATTTTAAAGTTTTAAAAACCTGTTTGATTGATCTCATTATTGTAACCAGTTTTGAAAACTGTTTTTGTTTTACTGATTTTGAACCATAAAAATGAAAATAGGTAGGTCCGTAGGTGCTGTTTCTATTTTTTGAGTTCCCTTTTCAGTTTGAGAAAACAGGTGGAGAACAAGCCCATTTCATTAATGGCAGCTTTGTAATACCTGGAAAATGCTTTTTAAAGCAATAATGGACGATCGTATACATGGGGAGAAGAAGCCCATGAGCGTGTGATATGACAATTTTGCGGATGTGCTTTGTAAAGCCTATTTTTTGTTCAAATACTTTGTTTTAAAATTATGATTACCAAACGTGTTTTGTTTATACGAAAATGCTTTGTTTATACTAAAATAGAAAACTCATTCAAACAGACCCAAAAAGTTTTCCTATTTGGTTCACATTGTTTTAATTTCTTCACAAAAAAAATCAATAATGCAAGGAGGCATGAAATTAAATATTCTTTCTCTTTGAAGAACCACAACGAATGTACAATTTAAAAGTCACCAACCTTAAATTCAGTTTTCACTCTCATTGCAGCTCGATGATTTCCTAAGACAATACAAGTACGGATCGTATCACTTATACTTGAATCCACAAAAATGGCTTGCTTTGTAGTCACTTCAAGTTCATGCTGAATTCTGCAGTAGCAAGTAGCAACAGTGTCATAACTCACTCTTTGATTGCACCAAATGAATATTGATTCAACAAGGATTTATATAACAGCTCAGAAAAAAAAGGATTATTTCTGCAGAACTATATCAGTAATTGCTTCTTCATAAATATATGGACTTGTATTACTTTATGGTCTACTGATGTGGGGAAGAAATTGATAGTCACACCTTAACAGTTTCGCATGCTCTTCAGCTGCTTTTGATTCAAAGGTATGTTCCTTGGTTTCTGCAAAAAGATTCTGGGCCTTCTCAATAAGTTTTATGCGAGGACCATGAAGTGGAGATCCCTTGCTTGCCATGGGATTTTTTCCAAGTTCCCATGATTCTTTCCACAGAAGAAATGCCACATCCTACATGGATTTACTTCAGAATAAATTCCAGTGTTTAAATGGAAAGGTTGAAGAGTTGTAATTGAGCATATAAGGATATGATTACACATTATTAAAATCCAACACAACAGGCATAACATTCCACACAAAAATAAGCGAGATTGAATGAGATATTATTAGTGTTTTGTGTAAAAGTATCCTCCTTAAGGTAATGCAACCTATGACAAAACTGGATGTGTTCCTTCCTCAAATATACATATTCCAAATTAAAAATCATGCATATGATACAAACTGTTGCAAACAATTAAACGTACATGAAGTTGCCCAGTTGATAAGAAGAAGTCCTTCAAAAATTCATGTTTATAGCACCTGAAATTGAGATCAATTGATTAATAATGGCTGCAAGACATGATATGATGCACAGAGACGATGCGAGTATCAAATACAATACGAATCCGATATGGCGATACAAGCTTCCTTGAAAAACATAGGATACGATACGTCTAGGATTCTTTTTTTTTTAAAAAAATGTTCACTAAATAATAGAAAATATATATACACATAGACCCAAAGAAACATAGGTTAGCACACTAAAACAAAGAGACATGTAGAAACTAACGAGTTAAGACTGAGGAGAGTTGTTTTTTCTCTCGTGTTTGTATTACTCATGTTACATTTGTTCTTGTGTTGAGAAGGTGTCCTCACGATGTATAGGGACTTTTATTTTGAAAAAGAAAAAAAGAAAAACATTTTAATACTACTCTGGTACATACTCATGATGTATCCGGGAAGTATTGGGAAGTATCGGATACGGATACGAACACATGTCGAATACGGATACAGATACGGCAACAAAACTCAAGTATCCGTGCATCATAAAAATATTCAATATTTTACATCATGTGTTCTATTTTGATTCTCTCAAAAAGAAATCAGTATGCTGAAGCTGGCAAACATGAACACGGACTCATAAATGTGATTGAGGTTATATTTTAACTGCTACATTTTGCCCATCTCTGCCCCTACCCATTTTTAATGTTCAAATACTTGCCTCACAAATATCCCGTTTGAGATGTAGTTATTCTGGCTGACATATATTCTCAACAAAATATTATAAATGCCCTGGGAGATTAAACAGCCAAGAACCAACATCTAGAAATAGCAACAAAAGCCGCTAAATCGAGGGGGACAGAGAATTGTGTATGTTATTGATGAATATATCACAGTTAAAATTATAGGTTTTAATCTTTATAGGGGGAGAAAGGGAAAGAACAAAAACTACGTGTACTCTGAAATTTATATTTATTTGATGAGATCTTGCAATATTGACAATAGGTTACAAATCCCAATGAACATTGTGTTATTACTACACATAATTTGAAAATACAATATTTAAATGGGCTTAAATTAAAAATATTATACCTAAAAATATGGAAATTTTTGACGTTAGTCCCCATAATTTTTTTTTCATTCAGTCTTTATATTTAAAGTATTTCTAACCCTCTTCAAAGACTAAAACACACTTTCAAATTTGCCAAAAAAAACACGGTTTTAGAGACTAAACTATTTTTGTAAGAATATAGAGAGCGCAAAAATAAGGGATTAATTAGAAAAACATCATTTATATTAATACTTTTTCATAAATTCTAGGACATCATTTATAGTGAGTAATCTCTTTGTAAGAATATAGTGAGCAAAAATAAGGGATTAATTACAAAAATGTCATTTATATTAACCCTTTTTTATAAATTCTAAGACTCCCCCTCAATATCTTTTTAATAGCTGCTTAATTACTGTGACATCTATACCATTTCTATACCATTATATAAAGAGAGTAGGGTCTGATAACTGTCTTTTTGGTTTCCTATTTTCCTTCCTAAATTACCCTTACAATAACCATCGACTCCATGCTCTTTTGTCATGCATTAACCATCGAACACTGCTTTGCCTATACATTAACTGCAACAAAAACTGGACGGTATTTGTCAAAAAAAAAACTGCCACGGTACGCCACGGCTATCTGATGCAACCAGAAAAAGAATCGAGAGGGGCACAATGCCAATGAATCAATAGTATGCAACTGAGACAATGGATGGAAGAGTGCACAACAAAAATGACATGTCATGTTCTGTGAACGGTCACACTCGAGATGCAGAGCAAAGCGGCAAAAGGTAACCTCTTTATGACTTTTCCATTCTTCTCTCCCCCTGTATTTTTCTTCTCCGAATTTCCCCTTCCTTTGTTGTTTGTTAATTTGTTTTTTAGTTCTAATTTTTCATAGAGCATGGAATGACGAACCGTGGATAGGAAATATAGTAGTTGGGCTGGGGAAGTTATTGAAGCATCTGTTAATTACTACATTATTATTAAACATCTCACTTGAGTGCCTGACAATCTGATATCTCTTCCATTACTCTACTACTCAGGGACCACACAGCCTAGAGAAAGCACCACTTGGAGCACTCCACCCAAACTTACTCGTAAAATTGGTTTTGTGTTGGCTGTCTACTCCCCTCCCCTGTCAATATAAGTATTTAGTTTCCTTTCATATTGAGGTGATACTATTGTTTTTAACTTTTTGCCTTTATTTGGTCTATAGGCTATAGGCTATAGCCAAGGATGAGAAAAAAAGATTATAGACAAAAAATCAAGGGGATTTTTGAGATATTTATTCTTTAAACTTATGATTTTGAATAGATGCTAACTAGTGGCTGATAAATCTGAAGGGGTAGGAAAAGTCAAGATTTTGGTGTTTGAATGTTCATGTGACATGTCCACTGTTTTACCATATGCATCCATGTAAAATAGAATCAAATGTTGTGGTCTTATATATGTTAATTAGAACCACTGCTGCTATATTAGTATTACTTACATATTTGTAGTTTTGTGTGTAATTAGAACCCGTCTTCTGTAGTTTTGTGTGTGCTTTGGAGAGCGTTAGCACAGTCCAAATGGGCTTCGCTACAAAGGCCCAATAACCACATCACTGTGAAACTCTTTAGACACCCTCCTGATCCAATGGTAAAGCTCGGCAAGGCGAGGTCGAAAGGTCAAGATCACACCTCGCGTCTCCAAGCGCGCTACCATGAACCTTTCAACCTTGCCGAGCCGAGCTTGGCCGTTGGATCAAAAGGGTGTCTAAAGAGATTTGCAGTGATGTGGTTATTGGGCCTTTGTAGCGAAGCCCATTTGGACTGTGCTAACGCTGTCCAAAACACACATAAAACTACAACTATGTAAGTATCTACTGTAGCGCAGTAATTAAAATCGGAAGACAGATAGGGAGTTCCATTGTACACATTTTTCTTTTAGCAACTTCTAAAAGAAATCTACAAACCCCACCGCTGGTCACCAAAACCAAGTTGTAGTCTGAGCTACGACTTCCGAATGTTCGGCTCGCTTTTTACCACTGCTCCATTGAAAACATATGTTCTAAAATTTATTCCAAAAAAAAAAACCATGAATTCCACTTATGACCCATCCCACCCTCTTTTATCCAACACATGCTACAAGAACTTCCCTAAATAGAGCCAACCCCGCATCTGCCTGCTTCTACTCCAAATAAAAAAACACATTGCATTCATTTTGTCAAACTTTATTACGATCGTCACAGACTCAGATATTGTAGCCTCAAAATTCAGAGAATGGCTGAACAGAAACGGCTAATAACTATAACAGAAGGGCTCGGGTTGGGTATTACTAAACAAAACGAGATCATTTTGTGCAAAAAAAAAAATTTAAAAAATAAACTGGCTTAATTAGCTAACAGGACTGCTAGTTAACAGCTTGTGCTGTAAATAGCATCTTATCTATCACTGTGCAAGATAGCAGTTTTCTTAAAGATTAGTGTTCAAAGATCCCCTGAACTTTTACTTTTATGACAAAGCATAGCTTTTCCAAGCAATGATATGGTCAAAAAACAGTTAGCAAATGAACCTTAATATTACACCACCTGGAGGATCCATACTATCTTGCCTTCTAAAATATAGATCTAGATCACATACCGTGCATAAGCTATAAATAAGTCGCGCGCTAATGTTCTGGCCTGTATGGTTCCAAAGAACTCCAATGGCTGCCTCTGGATCATCAAAAGAATGTGTGAATGAGAGATACACTCATGTTATTCCATTCACTTCAGAAATCTGAAAATGTTTAAAATATAGTTTTCCAGAGCCCAATACCTTTTGCCAAATATGAAAGAGTACAAGGTAAACAAGGTCAGTATCACCACATTCGGTCGCCTTCATTAAGGCTACATCTTCTTCTCCTATGCTTAACAGGAGAGGAACCTGAACAGAAGACTTAATAAGTGATATATACGGGGAAGCATAGATTGAGTCTCCATTAATTCAATATTTATCCAAAATAACCAGAAAACAAGAATACCACCTGTTTAGACGAACGGGGTTCATGTTCAACAAGCAAGGCTGCTAACTTCCGGCGACCATTTTTGTCTGCATGAGCAGCAACTGCTGCATAGGATATGCCTTTGCACAGTTTTAACTGAGAGCACAAAAATGTAATTCAAGAGTAATAGGAGATAACAGAATGATCAGAAAAGAACTTGAAGGGGGAGAGGGAACCTTATCGAGCAGAATCTCTAGAAGAGTTGCATCAGGAATTGCCAATGAGGCAGTTATCTTTGCACATGCCCAGTGCATTATCACCACCTCCTACGCAGCAGTCGGAAAAAACATCAAACTTATGTGTGCGCTCAAAGGAGATTACTGATATACGATGATATCAACAATAATACAAAAACAACAGGAATTTAAAAGGGGGGAATTTTTTTTAATTAATCTGGCACTAATGGTCATTTTATGACCGTCCCCAAGGGGATATGAACTCCATCCCATGAGGTTACAAGGTCAAACTCTTACCACTGAGCTGACACCTCATGGACATTTATTTAAACTATCAATAATATCTTTATTCATTTAAACTATCAATAATATGTACAAATTTACGCCAATACTATAATGTTTTAAAAACAGAAATGGAGATCGAACTATTGAGACTTCTGGGTTATGATTCAGTTGGCTCATCCAGTTAAACCGTTGATCCATTTCAGACGAAGAAAAATTTTAAAAAAACAATCCACTTCAGACAGTTCAACATGGTTTTGGGTCCGGTTCAATCTGGTTATGGGCAGTTCAACTCACCAGCAGTTCAAATCATACCAGCGGTTCACATGGTGAACCAAACCATGGAGACGGCGGTTTCCAGTTCATCCGGATGAACCATTGGGTTCAATCTGGTTTTTAAAACAGTGGGTACTGAACCTTCACGCACCTGCAAGCAGCAAGGACAGTATCGAGGCAGAGGTCCCTTTTTGCACCAATTATGTCGGTGCTCCTCTTTACTGACAAATTGGATAGACGCAACTATAATACATTAGCTTCTTAGTTATGGCATCAAGTTGCCGCTTATGTCTGTAACAGCCAAGGCTACACTCTGACCACCCTACAACAAAATCCACCCTTATGTCTGACAGCGTGTTTTGGCTAAGTGCAATTTGATGTAGGTGGGGAACATATTTAAAGTTATAGTTAAGACAAAGTGCATGAAGAGTTTTGAGGGAGAGATAGGTAAGAAAGGATGGAGGAGGAGGGTCTGATACTTGCTCTTGGTAATGATATCCAGTTGGCTATGGCAGCAATTTTCAACGTGATCTTATCCAAGAGATAGGACAGCTTGGCAGCATCTGGTATAAATAGAGATTGGACAGTTTGGCAGCATCTTGGTTTCTTCTCCTCATTGTTGTGTGTTTCCTTTTTTATGTAAGCAGGATCTGTTATTCTCCATATATTTAGTAATCATCTTTTTAGTGCATTAATCTAATAAATAACATTGTAGTAAAAAAATGGCAACGAGATCCAGGATTTGGCATGTAATGCACACATCTCTGCTCATATTACAGAGCTGATACTTCATGAAAATCAAGTTTCAACTTGGATTTGATTGGTGGGTGCGACGTAGTAATTAGAAAATGAAAAATATATAGTATGCAGACTTACTTGATTCGTCCCAACATATTCTGATATCCGCAATGCAAGCAGATGTTGGTGAGCATTAATCAGGCGACCAATCAGCACAGATGGTGTAAGCAGCTGATGGCAATAAGCAAATTCAGTACAATGTCAGCAAAGAAAGTTTCAGCGGTAGATAGAAAAGTATGCCTTAAAAACCTTATATTGCTGAATACTAAGGGGAATGCCAATCTCGGGGTTGCGCACTGCATTCAAGACCCGCAGAATTTTACACATCTCTTGGATACGATCACGTTGGAAATTGCTGCCAAAGTCAACTGGATATCATTACCGAGAGCAAGTATCAGAAAATATACTTGTCCCACTAAGATTTTCACTAGTGAAAAGAGTGTAATAAAGCCATCAAAAAAAAGTGTAACGTTCTCATCAGTGTATCCAACAAAAACTCTAAATCAAACTCACCTGCAAAAGGCCTGCCCATAACTAGCAGCCCTTAGGAGAGTCCGTTGGCGTGAAACATCAAATTCATGACCGGAAGCATCAACACATGCTTCAACAGCTTCAGGAAGGGATGGTCTTATCAATCTCAAATTTTCGTCTGCCTGAGGAATGATAAGAGAATCAGACTCATTTACAAGTAAAAACTCTTTCATGATGCCATAACTAAATTGCAAATGAAGACCTGACACATCAACTAAGTCCACATTGGCAAAACACTTATTTTATATATAAACAATCCACAAATGCATGTTTGATTCTTCATTTTCCTTTCTGTAGGACTATTTAAGAGAAAATACATTAACAATTCAGTAAGTCAAATATAGCATTATCTTCCATCATCAATGGAATAATAGCTAGTAACTTTTTGTTTCTTTGAAACTAAAGTCCAATAAATGTACATTATGTTGTCACTAAAAAGCAATGCTCAGATATATTTGAGCATTTACTTAAGTTCTTCAATATAAAATAAAGGAATCAGAATCAGTTTGCAATGTTACAAGTTTACAGTTTTTAAAAAGTTGAATATATTTCACATTAGGGTCTCTCACTTTGTTACCTAATTGTACAAATAAAATAGCATCTTTGTGCACAACAAAGCATAATCTTGTTAGCCTACATTTTGATAGAACCTTGAAGTCTAATGAAGAAATGGGCCAGGTGCTGGACAGTGGGCCAAAGCCCAATACTTGGCTTGTGTACTCGAGAAGAAAGAAGAGAGGAATCCAGAGTTGGTGACAGTTGGGTAGTTAGTAAGGTTGTTAGGATTCTGTTATGTAGGCTGTACAGTTAAGGTTGTTTGGATTCTGTTGTGATGGGGTAGTATATAGGCTGTACAATTAATTGCAAATATGCATTATTGTAGAATCATTTTCAAACTGATATTCAGTGGGCAGAGATAATTGTCTCTGAAGGAGCCTTGGCTCTGGTGTACGTTCAATAGTCTGTAAACACAACATTCTGTAACTCTTTCTTCCACATTCAATAAAGAATTACAAGTTCTCTTTTGGATAACATAGACACGTTCATGGTAAGAATTTTCCTGTCAATGAATGACTCGGGGTACAGTTAGAAGCGTCTAACTGCCAGAGACAAGCAGCACAAGCTAGTAAAAGAAGAAAAACCACTGTAAGATCAAGTTCCTTTGTAAAAAAATTCCAAGGAATTTTTATCAAGACAAAAGAACAAAAAATTAAGAAAAAGGTCAATATAGTGGTTTATAAGCCAAAGGAGAATTCCCATCAAGCTCTGTAGACAACTGAATTAAATTTCAAGATCTTTGCTCTTCAAGTTCAAACACACACAAACTCTGCAGCTTTTCTCTATTCTATACCCAATGTTTGTAACCTAAATTTGGCAGTGAGTAGAAACCGAATTCAACCAATGACTACTTTCCGCATTTTTTATTTCATTTGCTCTGGGAAATTTGATGATGAACAAAATTTTCATAGCACACAAAATTTCAGTTTTGTTTAGAAATAAGATAGTATTTAAAATTTAGTTAGTTTAAAATTCCAGTTTTGTTTAAAAGCACAAAAATAACCTAATACCAAATATAAATTTAACAAAGGCAATGCCTTTATATTTAAAGTAGACATACATTAGCTGACACCTCAAAAGTTCTGGACATACAAACTCTACGTACAATTAAAACTTCAGAAATAGAGTGACACTGATAAAGTCGGTCATGCAAGGGTAAGAGAACAACAGGAATAAAGTCTCTACCTTAGCACTACGCCTATCAAAATGATCCAACGCGTCATACAGCAAAGCCGCAGGTGATGTACTACCAATTGTGAAGATCGAAACTGTGGAATCAGGAACCCGCTGTAGAAATTCCATATTATTATTGGACAATATCCTCACTCCATCACACTCTGGAATAAGAATTATTGGTTCATCAAAAAGGTAGTGAACTGGATCTCCATCAGGGCCCATCATTAAAAGCATATCATCCCAGTATAGCAGCACAGCGTCCATTCCACACCAAGCAAGCTGCTCCGGAGGAAGAGCTGACTGCAATATGAAAATAACTATTGAGCTAATGGTGCCATATAAGCTGCTGATCCAACTGTAGAGTGAGTTTATAGGCATAAAAATGATTTTTCACTTGAAAGAATACGTAAAAAAGAAACATTATGTAGGTCACTTTCAAGTCCAAGATTGGATAAACACGTTTGTGTTACTTAGGACATGGTTCTGGCAGCATATTGGAAGCATGAATAATTTTGTTAAGCAACAACATTTACAAAAATCAACCAAAATTCAAAATTCTAAATTAAAGCATTCAACAATCAAGTATCAACACTTCTGCATGTCCCTTAAGATCTACAAAATCCCATAACACGGCACTCCATTTGTGTTTGGATAAGGGTCTTGGAGGGAGGGCTTATTTTTATCTTCTAAATTAAAGAAACTATAAATATTTCTAAGAACAAATAAAAGATGATTGAAATGTGATTTAATCATCTATCGTGTTACTCTTTCAATTTTCTTAAAATCTCAAATATATATAAATATATGAACTCAGCACTCCAAACTCTCTAAAATCCCCCTCCATGAATGTAACTAATCCTCCAACAAATTAGCAACAGTTCAAATTTCAAACGACACAACATTCATGATAACAGCTGATTTTCAATTTGCAATTTAATAATTCATAACAGGATTCCAAATCACCAACCTCACACTCCCTCTCGATGATGATGTCAGTCAAATCTGAAGTGGTGACCAGAAGCCTGCCATCATGCGTGAACGATGCAAGCCACTTGCCATCGCGCGACACCACCATCTTCTGCAGCGGTCCCCGGAGCATCCCAACACCAAGCCGTTGCACACCATCCTCCTCAACAGCAAGCACAGCAGCATCATCCTCCTCACTACCATCCCCCACACCGAGCAAAACCTCAACATTCCCAGACACCGTATACTGCGGCTCAATAACAGCCATACATCGCGGCGGTTCAAGGAGACCAGGATCGGCGAGTTTAACAGCGGTAGGGTTTTTAAAATCCGCGATACAGAAAAGCTCATTCGCTTCCGTGATAGAAACGACACCGTTTCCCCAAAAAGCACAATCGGCAACGTTGCTTTCAAAACATTCTTTACCAAGCGATAGATTCGGTTCAATGAGGTGCGCGTGTACGTCGTAACGATAAACGGTACCGTCTTGGACAACGCAAACAAGAGTATGATCATCGGTCCACGACATTCCGATAAGACGTCCACCGGGATTGCGCCAGATAGTATCAGCGAGGAGTTGGCCGGAGGAAGAGAAGATGCGGAGTTTGCGGAGGGCGGACTCGCCGTGAAGTTGGACGATCTTGGAATCATCACGGATGACGGCGAGGGGACCACCGAAGGGAGCAGCGGCGACTTTATTGCGAGCAAGGTCCACGTGTTTCCATCGCATTTGGTAGAGTTCGGGCTTACGGTAGTAACGGTTGTAGAGGAGTTGCCACTCCGCGGCTACCGAGACGTTGGCCATTGTAGGATGGGAATTGGGAACCCTAGAAAGGGAATAGTGGGGAGGTTGCGATCAAATTGAAGGTGCAAACATGGATGGATCTATGTGGTTGCCGGCCGGTGGTAAGAGAAAATGATGGGAAGTAAAAAAAGCTATGTGCTGTCCTAGTAAGTAGTAAGTGTATGATTGATTATTGGTCATGTGGAGAAAAAACACAACTAAATTAATTTCTTCTTTTTTGGTAAATACTCCCTTCGTCCGTATTATATGACTTTCTAGGCAAAAAAAATTTGTCTCATAATACAAGACTTTTTACAATACCAATGCAACAACAATTTTCTTTTCCAGTCATACCATTTATTATTTAATATATTTCTTCTTACAATTTTACTTTTTATGTTTCTAATGTCATTAATGAAAGACAATTTGGTAAACTAACTCACAATCTCTCTTTGCTATACAAAATTAACTATTTTTCTTAATTCTTGTGACACAACCTTAAAGACATGTAATGTGGGACGGAGGGAGTAAAAGGTAAGTTAAATTCTTGCCTTATATATCATCATTTTGGTCTCTATCAATATAACGAATATTCATTTTAGTTCTTATATATACAAACATTTATTTTTTAAAATGGCCTATTTCTTCTGTACCTTCCAATCATTCGGGCCAGATTTGGAGACTGCAGCTAGTAGGTCTCCTGTTGTCCAAGTAGAGTATCAAGTTGATTTCGGGTGGGGTCTCCTGTTCTCATTCTCCTGTGTAGCAGGGAATGAGAATATACCTATTTTTAGCAATGTGTGTCAGTATTTATACGGATTCGTGTTAGCTTTGAGTCGTTGGATCGATCGGTTGAATCTGAGTCGTTGAGGCATGATAGTCATAAATGGGATGATAGTCTAATTGCTGGAGTGGGTCTCATGACCCACGTGAAGTCAGCCTCAGCATCTCCAATTGCTTTAATATCTTCAGGAAGGTCTAAAAGGTTCTAGTTTGATTCAAATCTAAAAGGTCTTCTCCTCCTATTTAAGCCTCTTGTAACATCAAAATTCGCATGAGAGGGTAGTGATCAGATTTGTATTTAGGAAGGTGAATGTTGTCCACATTAGCAAATCTCAAGTGCCAGTCAAGGTTGCAAAGAGCTCTGTCAAGTCTTTTTTTTGTCTGGCCACGGGCCCAAGTGAAAGGATCACCTTTAAACCCCAGGTCCATGACATTACATTAGGTAATCATCTCTGGAAAACCAATATCATGGGCTTGATTATGGATAATAGTTGGTCCAACTCTTTCATGATCATGAAGAGTAGTGTTGAAATCTCCAAGTAATACCCACGACCCATTTATGTTAGAACTTAACTCTTTGAGCTCATCCCAAAGAGATTGTCTTCTAGCATAGTGAGGATTTCCATAAATGAAAGTAATGAACCAAGAGCTAGCACCTTGGAGTTTAACTTCAACATGGATCCATTGAGAGGAGGACTTCAGAATGTTTAAATTCCAATGGCCTGAATCCTAAAGCAGCCAGATCCCACCAAATTGTCTCAGGGCTTCTCTAATGTAATTTCTATCAAAACCAATTCTGTTAATAATCTTTTTGACTTTAGGTCCACTAGTGTGAGTTTCTAAGAACACAACCATAGAGATAGAGTACTCCTGTTCAATGTCTCTAACAAGGCCAGCAAAGCCTCTAGCTACCGTCCCACGGCAGTTCCAACAGATCATATTCATTAAAGGGATTGAATGTTTTGAAGGTCTACACCTTCAGTGGTTTCCATGGGAACAACCTTAGTTGAGGCATCCATATTCCTTTTAATTTTATCAGCTCTAGTGGCATCGTTTTCATCAATTTTTGCTGGAGCAATTCTGCTATTAGTCATCCCCTGTATCTTGTTGGTAAAATTAAGACTCATAGTTTCATGCATGCTTCTCATGTAAGCCAAAATTAAGACTCAATCAAACTAGAGGAAGAGCCAGGATTATTTTCTTTCCCTTGTATCAGTTTCTCATCAAAAGTAGAGTCTCTGCCCTCCTTGATAGAGGTTTTCACACTTTGGAATATCCCTTTGTCCTTGCGTATATTGCCACGCCCCTCCACATTCTGTTGTTTTCTTCCTTTGTGTTGCGACCGAAAAATCCAAAAGAGGGATTCTTCGAGGTCTTGCAATGAAGTCGCCATCAAAGTTTAGGTTAAAACAACACTTGTGTGTGGGTAAAGTTGAGCTAACAAATAGAGACATATCATGGCCTTTAGAGAATGACACCAGGAAACATATAAAGACACATACCAGTCCTTCCAAGCAAGATTTACCAGTGATTGCTTCAAAAGATCTTTCATATCCAACAAAACTTCAATGAAATTAGGTACAACTAAATCACCCCATGCCTCTCTGGTAGCAACCACGAAACCAAATCCCCGCGTACCAGCTCTAGAAATTATATAAAGACCCCTTTCTGTACCCCTTTCTTCAAGCCACATCTCCCCATTATTGTTATTATTATTATTCACCCAATGGCAAAGAGTCGTGTTACTATCAAAAAAGAAATCGTGATCCTGCCATGCTTCAGTTCTTACCTTGTGGTGTTGATGTGTTTGATTTCCATGGCTTTCCAACACACATGTGTTGTCACTCTCCAACATGCTCCCACTTTGTCCAAGGCCACTTGGCTTCCACCCATCTTGTTTGATGCCACCTGGATCCCACTCATAGACAAATAAAAGCACCATCATGATTGAAATATTTTTTACTTGCATTAATCTTCTGCCACAGCCCCTACCACCCCACATTAAAAACATGATTGTTTTACCAAAAACTACCTTGAATAATAGCTGAAAAACATTGTCTTGGTTGTCTTCCCCCTTTTTAAGCATTCTACACACTTGTAGAAAGGTACAATTTCATTATGCATAGCTCCCAAGCAAGTAGGTGATAGAAAACAATCATCCATTAAAAGAGTTGAAGTAGTTACAGCGCCCTGGACAGTGTTGGTGTACACGCTGAAGTGTTGCCTGGTCGTGGGAAGATGCTCTTGATAAGCATGTGAAAATATCTCAATAACAGTGGAAAATAAATCCACTTTAGTTGTTGCACCCTTTTTTACTTGAAACCCCCCCTCCCCCTCCACTACTAGTAAATATTGTGGGCCTAATAATAAAATTGTGGGTCTGACCCATAGGATTAAAAGTGAGATCCACTTTCTTTTGAACCCCAAACAACTTATCTTCGTTTTCAGTTTTTACTGTTAACACCAGCCCTTCTATCTGAAATAAATCAGCCTCACTAACCTTGGCTTGGGCCTGGCCCAATGAGATCGCATCAGCTTCCATACTCCCTGGAAAGCCTTCGGCCCAACTCTTCTTTTCCCATGCCTCCCTGTTACGCATCTCAACTCAGAAAGAGAATACCAAATCCACTACAAGAATTACTTGCATTACTGGCTGAACATTTCTGGCGGAATCAGTCTGCCAGTAAGTTTTTTGGCGGAATTTGGCAATTTCTGGTGGATTTAGCCTGCCAGTACGTTTCTGGCGGATCTTATAACATTTCTGGCGGATTTAAACGGCCAGTATGTTTACTGGCGGAGTTTTTATGCATTTCTAGCGGAATTTGGTTGGGATATTAAAAATATTTTTTAAATAAACAAATCCGCCAGTATTTGCAGTTACTGAGGGATTGAACACATTACTGGCGGATTTGAAATTCGGCCAGAAAGTGCAGTTACTGGCGGAATTTCCGAATTCCGCCAGTAACTGCACTTTCTGGCCGAATTTCAAATCCGCCAGTAATGTGTTGATTCCGCCAGTAACTGCATGTATCCGCCAGTAATTGCAGTTACTGGCGGATTGGAATGGGTGAGGCGCTGTTGACCGTATATTTCCGCCAGTGAGGACATTTTTTGGATGAATTTGAATTCCGCCAGTAACGCTTTAAATCTGCCAATAACGTAATGGTAGCCTCGAAATGACGCGTTGAATCCGCCAGTAACGCATTCAATCCGCCAGTAACGTATTGGACGAATTAAATTCCGCCAGTATTGCTACATTTCTGGCGGATTCTCAATTATAGTTGTTGCCCTCTTCACCTACTTATAAGTCATCCGCTTCTCAAATCTTTCCATCTTCATTTTACTCTCATCTTCATTTTTCTCAAACTTCTATTCTCTTTTCTTCTCACATTCCAGTTTTCTCTAATCTCTTCTCTTCTATTCTCAACAGCTTCCTCGACAGCAGCTCCACCAACCTCAACAGTAGCAACTCCAGCAACCACATCAGCAGCTCCAGCAACCCCAACAACAGTTCAACACAGACACCAACACTGATACTTATTTTAATTAGTTTGCGGATGACGACGATAACAACAACAACAACAACAACAACAACAACAACAACAGCTCTGGAGACTACTATGGAGATAACTAGTAGTTTTATTGGATATTTTAATTTGCATTTGTAATGAATATTTCAATTTATATTTTGTTATGGATATTTTAATTAGTACTTTGTTGAATGGGATTTATGAAAATTTTATCATTATCAAAAATTATTCGATTATTGTTTTATTTTTTGAATTAAATAAACGAATTAAAAAAAAATTAAAAATGAATTAAATATTTAAATAATATTAATTTTTTAAATCTACAGATTTTTAAAATAATTTTAAACGAATTTTAAAATAATTTTAAATGAATTTTTTTAAAAAAAACGCATTTTATAAATTTTTTTTTTAAAAAATAAAATACATTGCTGGCGGAATTGTGTTGTTTACTGGCGGATTTACTGGCTGAAAATCCGCCAGTAATTACTGGCTGAAAATCCGCCAGTAATTACTGGCTGAAAATCTGCAAGTAAATCCGCCAGTAATTACTGGCTGAAAATCCGCCAGTAACTGTTACTTGCGACCGTTTTTCTGGCGGATTTCTGGCAGACTAAATCAGCCAGTAATGTCCTATTTTCTGGCGGATTTTGTCCATTACTGGGGGATTTGGTCAGCCAGTAATACACAAAATTCTTGTAGTGATCGCGAACACGCTGTACCCTCACCGTGTTCACTCCTTCGCCGGGCACCGTCGCTCCAGCTCCCGTCTTCGTCGTCGGTGACTCCTTGTCATCTCCTTCCCGTTTTCACGGCAACCGTGTTTCTGTCACCTACAATTCTGTCGTGAGTCTCAACATTGAAGGAAAGGAACACCTTCCCCAAATCGTGAGATTGTCCCACTGTCGCTGCCTTCAACGCCCCCTTGGACACACCATGGTCTGGTAGTTCTGGTGGCGGTTCCTCCGTCAACGATTCCTCCACTCCCTGGGCTCCAATCTTCACCTGCTCCTGCGGTGGTTCTAAGTCACCCTCCTTGACCCTAACGACAACGCCCACACTCTCAATCGCACCTTCCTATGTTTCAGAGACGTCGCCTTCGCTTCCCATCTCTGCTTCCTGTATCGCAACTTCTTGTTCACCTTCTTTCATCTGATTTTGGTGATTCGCGAACGCTTCTACTTTCTGGAAGTTCAAATCTACCTCGATCTCTTCATTCCATCCTTCCTCTCTCTGTTCTTCCATTGGCGTTGGCTTCATTTTCTTGCGTTCTAGATCCTTGAGTTCCGCACTGTTTTCGCCATCGTCACCTCCAAACGTCTGACCCTCTGTTCAACAACATCCATACGATTCTCCAAACTTCCTGCGCTACCCTCCATTTTCTTGTGTGCTGGATCTCTTTGGTTACCCGGAATCGAATGCTCTGATACCAATTGATAGGTACCAGAATACATAGTGAAACTAATGTAATGAGAGCTCATAGAGCTAATGTAATGGTGGAAAACGAAAATACAAAGAAGGATAGCAATTCTAGGCACTATAGAGGCCTTATCTCTCCCAAAGACCCTAAGTCTCTTCTTAATTCTTGCTTACCTTCTAATTCCCTCCCTCTCCTATTTATAGCATTCCACTAACTCACTCTCTTTCTCTCCAATTTTCCACATCAGCAAGTTGGTTACAACCATTTCCCTCCCTAAGCCATAAATTAATCCCCTACATCTCATATATTTAATTCCCCTTCCTACATTTTCTTTAAATTCAGAATATAAAAGGCGCCTTTGGATTTTATTAGTAAAAACAATGGTATAATAAAAATCACTATTTAAAGAATATCCATATAAATATGCATAGTCAATTGGACTATTTAGGGTTTTTTAGGTAACAAATCTACTAAAATCTTAAAGAATCTTAACCTCCAAATAATTACCAGATTTTTATTTATATTCTCCTAATTTTTAGTTTTGTCTTTCACATTTATAAATTTTTCCGAAATACCATAAATACCATGAGAGAATTCGAGATTATGAAATATATATCTTTTAATTAAAAATTAAATATATATCTTAGTATAATATATATATATATAAATATAAATATATGTTAATTATATATATATATATATATATATATATATATATCTATTATATAACATAATACGTTTATTTTAGATGATGTACAAAGTATTTTATATCTTACATAATACACTTAAATATACAATCGTATCTTTTCGTAGTCCTAAATTAAAAAAGGCAAAATATCATCCGAGGTCCCTTAACTTATTTTCCGTTTTCGATTAGGTCCCTTAAGTTTTCGTTGTAACGTATAGGTCCATTAACTTTAAAAAACATTGTGCCGTTGTCCTATTTAACTTTTTAACACTAACACCGTTAACCAATATCTTGTTTGACTATTTGAGTGCTAAGTTAGCATGCCACCTAAGGTCATTTCACTAATCATACAATTTTTTAAATTAATTATCATTAAAAAATAAAAAAAAACCCAAAATTTTATCATCTTCTTCAACAAAAATTATGCACCGGTTCATCTTCCCCAATCCCAAATTTCTCTCCAAATGAGATTTCACTTCTTCTCTGTTCAAAATGCGATCTCAGTTTTGAATATGTGATGAAATCAAGTCTCGATTCTTTTTGGAGTGGAGAGGAGTAAAAACAATTAAATGCGTTGATGAAGAAAAACTAAAGAATTGGAGAAACAACAAAATCACGTCAAGCTATTCATGTTCTACAAGTTCCACTGTGAGCTTCTTCCCGGTTCTCTTCTTCCATTCGTTTTCGTTTCTGCTCCACAAGTTACACTTTTAATCAGATCTAAAAACAAAATTGAAATCACTGCTGCTGCAAAAGCAAAATCGAAATCTGTTGAAAAACAAAATAGAAATGGAAACAAATCTGAAAACAAAGCTGAAATCGCATCAGATCTGAAAACAAAACCGAAATCGAATCAGATCAGAAAACCAAACTGAAAATCGTTTTCGTTTTTGTTTTGTTCTTTCGTTCAATCTGGTGTGATGTTTCGATTGTTGATGAAGACAATGAAGTTCTGGGTTTTGTTATTGATGAAGTTCTTGTTTCTTGGAAGAAGATGAACCAGAAATATTTTTTATTTTTAATTAAACTTAATAAAATAGTTAATTAAAAAAATAATCAAAGACTATACATCCTATGGGTGTCTCCAGCTAATCAATGGGTGGGTCCTACAACGAATTTTGGCGCCAAACATCCCTATTTCCCGCCCAAAGCTTCCAGCCAGTTAAACGCCGCCACGTGTCACACCATTTGCCAGCATATTGCTGGCGCCAAAGAAGAATGTCAGACTGGTTACCAATGCTTACACTCAAAGCTGTTGTGCACAGTAAAACAATTCTCACACGTAAAAGCTTCAACCACAGCCAAACCCACCTTCTCTCCTCGCCATCTCTCTCAATGTTCTCTCTTCTACTTCTCCTTCTGAACACAGCTCTCTCTTCTCTAACCCTAAGAATTTCATTCCCAAATTCCATCAAAAATCATCCACAAATCACCACCATGAGTCCCACGAAGGCGGCGACGACGTTTTGGGACCAACGATCACTGTCACCGTCTACGGTGGTCGGAACTTACAGGTACGGTTCTGGTCATGTTGTTTTCATTTCGTTTTTCTCTGTTCTTCTTCTTCTGTCTACTGAATCCTAAAAAAAACTTGATTTCTGCCTTCAAGTTATTTTTGTTGTTCTTAAACTTTTTTTATTTCTGGGAATGCTTTTTATTGTGTATGATTATCAGTAAGGAACGCAAATATCAGTCTTCATCTGTATTTCTCTGATTCTCCTTTTCTATTTTTTTGGGTGTTTTGGTCACAACCCTTTTTGATGAACTTGTGAGGGAGTGAGAAACAGAAAGCCACATTAGCAAGAGATGAAGAAGAATACGGGGGAGGAAGAGACGCTTCATGGAGAGGGAGAGATGGGAGAACGGCGGCGCGGAGGACGTTTGAATGCGGCTATGCAGACAACGTTTGCGGTGACCGAATCGGCGATCAAGGCGGAAAGTTGGGTGCCCCTATTCTTTCCTCGCTCTTCTTCTTTTGCTCTCTAAATTGTTTGTCTCTAAATTGGAAGGTCTCCTCCTTTGTGTTGCTGCCTTGGTGTTTGATGAAATGCCTAAGCTTGGTTTAGGGAGGATTGGTGGTTCTGTGGTTGATTCTATAGTTACATTTGCAGTGGTATTACTATTTCGTGGTTATGGCGTCTAATATTGCCTACTCATTCTGAAATTTCATCTTGTAGGAGTGGTTTTTCTGTTGTTATAGCAAACTGGCAATTATGGATACCTTTCCAATTTCTCAACTTCAGATTCGTTCCGCAACAATTTCAGGTTAGACTAGCTGACTAGACTGTATAAGCAAAATTGGGAATTGTATTCATTGACCTTATCATCAATAATTTGTTTTAAGGTTTTATGATTTGCCTCTTCCATTTTATTTAATGTTATTGTTAAGTTTAATATATATATATATATATATATATATATATATGGAAATGATTTCAGGTCCTTGCTGCTAATGTTGTTGCTTTGGTTTGGAATGTTATTCTCTCATTTAAAGCACACAAAGAAGTTACATCATCAAAAGTTGCTTATGCTAAAGTATTTGTGCCAAAATAAGTTGTTGATCTTGTGACCTCATATCATATGCCAGTGATTTGATCTGCTTTGTTGGTTTTGTTACTGAGTTTCTTAATAAATTTGCTACAGACTGTAAAACGGAAGAAATATCACAAGTTCTTTGGATACATCATTGTATAGTCTGCAGTAGGTGTGTTCTTAAAATGGTAGGTCAGTTGCTTTCCAAATTGGATGATATTTTAACTTTCAACTTTGCGTTTGAGTTTGCAATTTGGCAAGTAGTGTTACATCCATTATTTAAAGGTTTTGAGGTGTTTAATTAGTGAAAATCACAATACTACTCATGACTCAAGAAACATGAACTCTTAGGGTGAGTTTCAATGCTTGGTAATTGTGATTTTAGATAGTAGATTACATAATTTGGGGTTTTGACATACTTCGTGGTTTGGAGAGTTCTTCAACATTTGCTATATTCTCTTTGACTCTTATTGTTTGCTCATAATCCAACCTATATGATGTGAAAACAAGTAACATTCCTTTTTATGCAGCTTTGATTTTCTATTTATTGAGCTACTACTAGATTAATTATGATTTGAGTTTGTACAAGATCCCAACTCTGATTTTCCTTTTTATATTGTAGCATTTTGGGATGGAGATAATTGCAAAGGTGCTTGGGATTGATGAAAAGCATCCTCATGTACAGTAGTTATATCTAGCTATATATGTAAACTTTGTAGAAGTATCTAATTTTATTTGACACTTTCATTTTCAGTCTTGAAATCTTGGTGGTGAACATTATCTATTCATTTACTCCATGAACATAATATGCTTCTGTTCTGTTGGTTAAAATACTGTTGTATTTATAGGCAATTGATGTTGTGGATAATGGAGTGAATCAATATGACCTGAATGAACCACCTAAATATGTAATCAGCACAGGCCTGTCATCTAGAATTCAGCGAATGAATTTGAATTGGATGGATTCTGACCAGTCCTCTAATGCAGAAAATGAGGCCTTTCATAGGGCAATGGTCCTTGCTGGTAGTGAGTTTTTGGAGGTGAGACTGAGACTATTTTGGAATGTCATGTGTGTATACTGTTTATCACTGCCTGCTGAATAATCATTTTAGTTTATAAGCTTATTCCTATGAAATGATGAATCTAAAAAGTCATTGGTTAATTTTCAAGTTGTCTTTAAATTTCCATTAGGTGATGGTGTTTACATTGTTGTTATCAGTTCTTGGCAGGGGTCCATTTTCTTTGGACATCTCATTTTCTCATGAATTGTGGTTACTTTTCAGTGATTTGTAGTTAACCTATATATCATCAACAATTCAAAGAACTGCAATTTTTCTAATCCACATGGTTGGTGCAACTTAAAGTTGTACTTTTTATAAAAACATTGTTTCTGCATTTGTTTTTTAAAATATTAGACTACTTGCACTTTAAAATTCTATGAGGTTTTTGGGATTCCATGATACTGCCACTTTCTAAAATTCCTTCCTTATTATTGGCCTTCTAATTGTCTCAGATTGTGGTTTATTGCGATGATACAGCTGCTAGATGTTAAATGGCATTTTTAGCATTTATGTCATTGTGCTAATAGGTTCTATGTTGATTATGGTTATTTGAGTTATGACGACCCTTAATAATGTGCTTGGCTTTTAATTATGCAGGAGCAGAAGATAAGCAATATGTGACGATCATCTTTATGTGATGCCTTTTATGTCTAGGGGGTGATAATCTCATTGCTAATGCTTATTGAATGTCATGTTTTCTCTTCTAATATTTTTTGGCTCCTTTTAATTCAAAGTAGTATCTTGCACGACACATACTTCATCTGATGAGTTTTGATTTAAATCATCATTCTTATACCCCACAATTAGCTAAATCAAATTCCATTCTGCATGATTCTGTTAAGGATTGGGGCTTACAATGCAATATGATTGATTGTGTTTATGTTTCTTCTTGCGGCTCATTCTACTTGAATCTTGCTTCAATCAAATTGTATAAGATTTTCTGAAAGTTATCATCCAAACATGTTCTTGATGCCAAAATCTACTTAATAGACTATCGACCACAGTGGTTCCCAACAAGTAATAATTTTAAAATTCTGTTGTGCTTATTTTGATTGTTTATCTTATCTCCTCCTGGTGTACGATATTAAAATTTATATATAAAGGCAAATATAAAAGATTAGAGTTCGATTTTAACAAAACATTGTGGCAGTAGACTGTTACAACTTTTAAAACAGTTGGAAATGCTTAGAAATAATCCTCATTCATATAATTGTCATGTTTTGGATGTTTATTCTCATGGAATTATATTATGAGCAGCAAGTGTTTATTGGTGGATTTGCTGTTAACTGGTGGACTTTAAATGGTATAGGTGGAAGGAGTTAAGCTTTCTTGCTATCAAACAAAGTTCTTTTTCACTCTTATGTTCAGAAACTATAAACAACCATGTCACTGTGCGCCAGAGCAATATCAAGATAAGAGCAGCTAAGGTATTCAGTATTAGACATTGTGATTTTGTATTTGATTTTCAAAATTAACTGCAGTATTCAGTACAAGAACACAAGCATAGTAGATGCTCTATTTTTTGGGACTGATTGCTTTGGCATTTGGCTATGATCATTGTCTCACTTTGATTGCTTGGTGCTATATGGAACATGAAAATGGTTGGATTTAGATCAATGTTCACTTTACTTGCATCATTATTTTCATATTAGCAAACCAATTGCACATTATTTTGTGATTAGTTCTTTTACTCATTATTAATTTGTGTTCTGATTAGATTGCATATCTTTATTAATCATGCTTTTGTAGATCTTATCCAAAGTTCTGTTTTTCATGCTTATGTATTGTTCTGCCACATTGGATAAGTGTTTTTCTATGAGGTTGTGTTATTGCTAATTTAGAGTGAATTACATATTATTTGGCTGACTCTTTTGCTCATCAATTGGATTTATATTGGTGCCGTTGAGAATACAACCTTACATTTGAAGCGAATTTTTGTCAGGAAAGAAAATTCAGGCGTCAACAAAAAGAGAAGACAAAACCAAAACACATGAAGAGCGTGAAGGTGAAAGAAACAAACTAAAGGGGGGAATAGAACAAATGCTACACACAAATGCTACATCTTACATTTGAAGTTGTACACTTGAGGGTACTGGCTTCATTTTGTAAAATGACAATTAGTATCACTTTGATAATTTTTTTAAAAAAGAAGCTGTATAATTGACATTTGTCTAACATAATAAGTACTATAAATTTAAAAATAAAAGAATAATTCCAGGAATCCGGGGAATTAAACTGAAACCTGAACGTTGTCGTGTAGCCAAATGTCAGCTAGTGAGGGGGCGAGCATCACGGAGAGCGTGAAGGTGAAAGAAACAAACTAAAGGGGGGAATAGAACAAATGCTACACACAAATGCTACATGTGCTGACTGCTGAGATAAAATGTTAATTCTTCTCAATTCTTCAATGACAATAACTATTTTGGTTTCCCTTTTTCACCACTGAACTGAAATTGAAATTTTATTGTTATATTGGCATTATATAAGATTCTCTTATGAGCTTGCCATATGTTGTTAGGACTAGACACCAACCAAAGTTCTACAAGGTGATATGGTACGCTCTAGAGCTTCCTCCCAATCGAACCATGCTACCTGATTCCATTCAAAATTATTGGCTTTTTGATGGATACCCCAAGACTTATGACATGGTTATCACTCTTAATTAATCGATTTGGTTCCTTCCTCATTTTTTACTTCTTTAGATTGCTGCAATGCAAATTCACAGGGAACAACCTCTCATTTTATGTATCTATGAATTTGATATTTTGAATCATGACATGATATCTTTTTTAAACTGATTTGCTTGAACCACGACACGATATGTTAAAGGGAAGATTTAATTAATGGTTTCTTCTGGGTATTTAGGCTTCAGTCAATACTTCATTTTTAAATGAATTGCAAGTTGAAATATTTTAACTTAAGCTGAACTTTCTATATCTGCAGGATGAAAGGCAAACTCAACAAAAACGGTTAAAATCTTTATATTTTAAAACTAATATTACTTGACTGCCACTTGAAATTGTTTTGTCTATATTTAAACAAGACTTCTTTCAAATTACAGTTTAGGCGACAAATTTTAGTATTACAATAATTTTGTATTAACTAAAGCTTTGATCCCGTGCAACGCACGGGTCACGACGCTAGTTATTAAATAAAATGCAAGCTGGAACTGCCATGTCATTTTAATTATAGGTCACGTCAGCACCGTTAGCCACATAAGTGTTTTTTTAACAGAGTTTAACGGAAATTACAAAAAAGGGTAACAGTTCAACGATTTTAAAAGTTAAGCGACCTATTCGTTACAACGAAAACATAAGGGACCTAATCGAAAACTGAAAATAAGTTAAGAGACCTCCGATGGTATTTTGCCATTAAAAAAAACACATTTTAAGTTAACAAAAAATGTATACCCGGGTAATGCACGAGTCTTAAAAACTAGTAACCTTAAAATGACACTTTATAGTTTGCTATGCAGAAATTTTTATACAATTTAAAAGGGGTTAAAAAAAAAGGAGAAAACTTACGTACTGGTGGTACTGGTATCCACTTAAAACAAGACATGTGTAAATTTTAATCCACATCATTCAAAAGAGTTTACGGTTTCCGTTAGTTGCCGTCATCTCACGTTTAACACCCTCCGTCATCGTCCCCAATCAACACCCTCACCTCCACCAATTCATGAATTCCTGCAAGTGCCGCCCCAAAGACCCTTCCTCCAATCCACCCCCAATCCCCTTTCTCCCTCTTTCATCTCACAAGATTTCCAAATAAGGTTTCACTGGCAAACAATTAGGCCAGAGCTTCCATTTGAAACGAAAATCTCAACAGGGTAGTCTTATTTTTCATTACACTTACATGTTGAAATTGGACTGAATGATAATTGTATAGAATTCTTACTTTTTTGTATTGTCAAAAAATTCAACAGATGAGAAGTAATTATAGGAGTTGGAAAAGGGAACAAACACTAATTTCCCCAAAAAAAAAAAGCTTCCAAAAAAGCGTTTGTTTTGGTACCATTTCTGGGTTGTTCTTCTCTAACAGATCATGCTCTGTTATGGTATCAGCGCAATCCGGAAACATAGGATCGAGACAATTGAGAATTAAAGAGAAGTGAGTAAAATAGCAAGTAAAATAAGACACAAGATTTACGTGGAAAACTCCTCAATGTGAGAAGTAAAAAACCCCGGGCGATCACGAGCAAAGTTCCACTATATAAAAGAAAGAGTACAACAAGTCCTCTTATAGAAATGAGGACAAAGAGCAATATTTTCTCTCAATATCTACTCAAAAATACTCCCAAATGGAACAAGAATTATCACCAAAATCACTCACTTGAACTAATGTTATAGTGAATGTTATATGTATCACTCTATGTTTTGTTGTTATGTGTTCTTAGCCTTTTGTGTTGCTTCCATATTTATAGGCCAAGATCAAAGTAGTAGGTGTAGTAGGTGGAAGAGTAGGTGTAGTAGGTGAATTAGAACCACAAAACCTAACAATTTCCACCTTGGTTCGAATTCGACAAGTGCTCATCGCCAAATAAAGCCCCGAAGGGCACTTAAGTACTGTAGAGACCAACCAAGTCTAGACAATGCTGAAACTTGGTATTTGGAAGTCGCTTGGTAAGCATATCTGCTGGATTCTCAGAAGTGTGAATCTTTTCAACGATAATTTCACCAGCAACAACAATGTCTCGGATAAAGTGATGTTTTACATCAATGTGTTTGGTCTTGTCATGATAGCGACTATTCTTGGTCAAATGAATAGCACTCTGGCTGTCACAAAACACAGTAAGAACACCCTGTGTAAGACCAAGTTCATTAACCAAACCTCGAAGCCAAATAGCCTCTTTAACACCCTCTGTTGTTGAAATATATTCTGCTTCAGTTGTAGACAATGCATCAATAGATTGAAGTGTAGCTTTCCAGCTGATAGCACTATTACAGAGAGTAAAGATGTAACCAGAAAGAGATCTTCTTCGATCAAGATCACCACCATAATCCGAGTCAACATAACCTACAACATCATTGGTTGTAGCCATTCTTCTGTCAAATACCAAGCCAAAACCGGAAGTATCTTTTAGATATCGAAAAATCCATTTTACAGCACTCCAGTGACTCTTGCCCTGCATATACCGGCTTACCATGCTAACAGCATATGCTAGATCTGGTCTAGTGCATATCATGGCATACATAAGACTACCAACTGCACTAGCATAAGGAACATGCGACATGTGCTCCATCTCTTCCTCTGTATCTGGGCAAAGATCTGAAGATAACTTGAAATGTGCAGCAAGTGGAGTAGAAACAGGTTTGCAATTATTCATGTTAAACCTATCAAGCACTCTCTCAATATACTTTTGTTGAGATAAGAATAGTTTACCAGCTTGACTGTCCCTGCGAATCTCCATACCAAGAATTTTCTTTGCTGCACCTAATTCTTTCATATCAAACTCATTATTGAGTTGAGTTTTCAATTTCTTGATCAAAAACTTGTCATGTGATGCAATTAGCATATCATCAACATAAAGTAACAAGTATATGAAAGATCCATTTTTAAAATTTTGAAAATAGATGCAGTCATCATATTGACTTCTGCTATAACCTTCCCCAATCATGAAAGAGTCAAACCTTTTGTACCACTGCCTGGGAGCTTGCTTAAGGTCATATAAAGATTTCTTCAAACGACAGACAAGATGCTCCTTACCCGGAACAATAAATCCCTCGCGTTGTTCCATGAAAATTTCTTCTTCCAACTCTCCATGTAGAAAAGCTGTCTTAACATCAAGTTGCTCCAACTCCAAATCAAACAAAGCAACAAATGCAAGCAAAACACTAATGGAAGTATGACGAACAACAGGTGAGAATATCTCATTAAAGTCAATACATTCCTTTTGATTAAAGCCTTTAACGACTAGTCGTGCTTTGCATCTTGGATCTTCAACCCCGGGAATGCCGTCTTTCTTCTTATAGACCCATTTACACCTTAATGGTCGCTTGCTTTTGGGAAGTTCTGTCAAAGCCCAAGTACTATTTTTATGAAGACTCTCAATATCTTTATTCATAGCCACTAGCCACTGAGAAGACTCAACACAAGAAACAACTTCAGTATAGCTGGTAGGTTCAACACCATCTCTTACCTCTTGTGCAATAGACAGTGCATAAGCAACTAAATAGTCACTATCAGTGTATCTGGCTGGCTTTCTAATTTGTCTTCTAGTTCTGTCTCGGGCAATAGAGTAATCATCTCCTTGTTGCTGAATAGGAGAAGTGATACTATCATCACGATCATCATCAACACAATGATCTTCAATGCTAGATTCATTTATAGAGGAAGATGGGACATCGACATCAGAAGTTGCAGGCTTCAATACAAACTCCACCTTCTCGCTAGTACTCTGCATATTACCTGTACTAGTAGAAGAAGACACAAAAGACTGTTTTCCAGAAGATAATAATGCATCCTCATTAAAAGTCACATCTCTACTAAGAATTAATTTTTGTGATTTTGGATCAGAGCACCACAAACGATACCCCTTAGACTCAGATGCATAACCAAGAAATATGCACTCAACAGCTCTTGGAGCTAATTTGCCATCATTAACATGTGCATATGCAGGACATCCAAAAATTCTTAAATTAGAATAATCAACAGGATTACCTGACCAAATCTCTTCTGGAACTTTGAAGTCAAGTGCCGAATGTGGAGAACGGTTGACCAAGTAACATGCAGTAGATGCTGCTTCGGTCCAAAGATCACGTCGATGCCATAGCCCAACATTTGAGAGCATACAACGAGCTCTCTCAAGTAGAGTCCTGTTCATCCGTTCTGCAACACCATTTTGCTGGGGATTCCTTGGAATGGTTTTGTGTCTAGCAATACCATGATTTGCGCAGAACTCATTAAAGTCACCACTGCAGAACTCTAATCCATTATCTGTTCTGAGCTTCTTCACTTTCTTCCCTGTCTGAGTTTCAACAAGAGTTTTCCACTTCTTGAATGTGGGGAAAGTCTCATTTTTATGCCGCAGAAAATAAACCCAGACCTTACGAGAAAAGTCATCAATGATAGTCATCATATAGCGGCGTCCTCCATAGGAAGTAACTTTAGAAGGCCCCCAAAAGTCAGAATGAATATAATCAAGAATACCTTTGGTACGGTGAGTTGCAGTAGAGAAACTAACCTTTTTCTGTTTCCCAAAAACACAATGTTTACAAAACTCCAACTTACCGATGCCATGTTTACCAAGATGACCTTGCTTGCTTAGAAGATGCATGCCTTTTTCACTCATATGGCCCAGGCGCATGTGCCATAATTTAGTGACATCATTCTCAGGCATAGAAGATGATACAGCTGCTGAACCTGTCACAACAGTTCCTTGCAAGACATATAAACTACCAATTCGGTTAGCTTTCAATAAAACAAGAGAACCTTTCGATACCTTTAGAACTCCACCTTCAGCTGAGTACTTGTACCCGAGAGACTCGAGAGTGCCAAGAGAAATTAAGTTCCGCTTTAAATCCGGTATATAGCGGACGTTAGTCAAAGTCCTGACGACACCATCATTAGTCTTGATCTGAACTGTACCTATTCCTGCAACCTTGCATTGGGCATCATTACCCATCAAGACAACACCACAATCAACAGATTCAAAAGTGGTAAATAAGTCCTTATAAGGACACATATGAAAAGTACATCCAGAATCAAGAATCCATTCTGTTTTACTCCTCTTATTAGAAGAGACAACAGATAAAGTAATGTCACCGTCAGAATCAGCTTCAATATTGGCAGCTTCAGGAGATTGTGGAGTTTTCCCCTTTTCTTGTTTTTCTTCAAGATAAAACAATCAGAAATCTCGTGCCCAGGTTTCTTGCAATAGCGACAGAATTTGTTGGGTTTGCGTCCCCTGGATTTGGATCTGGAATTTTTGTAACTGGTACTCCCTTTTTCTTGAGTTCTACCTCTAACACTTAAGCCCTCACCCTTGTCCACAGAATGAACCTCAAGATCAAATTTTTCTTTGGACAATAAATTAGATTTAACATCTTCAAAGGATAAGGTATCATTATTTCCATACAACATGATTTCTTTGAAGTGTTTGTAGGTAGAAGGTAAAGAGACAATCAACAAAACAACTTTATCTTCATCATCTATTTTAATATCAATATTTTCCAAATCCAAAATGATAGAGTTAAATTCATCAAGATGAGATTGAATAGGAGTACCTTCAACCATTCTAATGGTATATAAATGTTCTTTGAGACGAAGCTTGTTTGCAAGGTTCTTGGTCATGTATAGAGTTTCTAACTTCAGCCATAATCCCGCAGCGGTTGTTTCATTGACTACTTCACGGAGAACCTCCTTAGACAAGCAAAGTTGGATTGATGAAAGCGCCTTTTCATCCAACTCGTCCCACTGCTCGTCGGTCATGGAAGCCGGTTTCTTTGCCTTTCCATCTAAAGCTTTCTTTAATCCGTTCTGAGTAAGAACAGCCCTCATTTGGACTCGCCAAATAGAAAAGCTAATCTTGCCATCAAACTTCTCAATGTCAAATTTAGTAGACATTTTGAAATTCCCAACTGAGAGCTCTGATACCAGTGGTATCAGCGCAATGCGG
This sequence comes from Astragalus glycyphyllos, assembly GCA_963573325.1. Taxonomy (NCBI): domain Eukaryota; kingdom Viridiplantae; phylum Streptophyta; class Magnoliopsida; order Fabales; family Fabaceae; genus Astragalus; species Astragalus glycyphyllos. The sequence continues at coordinate 30,942,061 of OY754307.1, forward strand.
AAAAACAGGATCGAGACAATTGAGAATTAAAGAGAAGTGAGTAAAATAGCAAGTAAAATAAGACACAAGATTTACGTGGAAAACTCCTCAATGTGAGAAGTAAAAAACCACGGGCGATCACGAGCAAAGTTCCACTATATAAAAGAAAGAGTACAACAAGTCCTCTTATAGAAATGAGGACAAAGAGCAATATTTTCTCTCAATATCTACTCAAAAATACTCCCAAATGGAACAAGAATTATCACCAAAATCACTCACTTGAACTAATGTTATAGTGAATGTTATATGTATCACTCTATGTTTTGTTGTTATGTGTTCTTAGCCTTTTGTGTTGCTTCCATATTTATAGGCCAAGATAAAAGTAGTAGGTGTAGTAGGTGGAAGAGTAGGTGTAGTAGGTGAATTAGAACCACAAAACCTAACATGCTCTTGTCCTCCTTCTTATCCGAAGATTTGTTTAGTTGATGGAGAAGGGAGGGAGGAAGAGAATAAAGGGGATTGGGGTGGATTCGAAGGGTCTTTGGGACGACGATATTCGCAGGTGGAGAAGAGGTTGTCGATCAGAGTCGATGATGGAGGGGATTAAAATTTACAGGTGTCTTATTTTAAGTGGATACCAGTACTCTTGTCAAAAAAAAAGTGGATACCAGTACCACCACCAGGTAAGGTACCGTATTTAAGTTTTCTCCTTAAAACCCCCCCTAATTATTCCCTCTTTTCTTTTTGAGTGTCCGCTTCCGATCTTTTTGTCTTCTATCATAAACAGTCCACACTCGACGACGGCCGCACTCAACAGATTTGCCTTCACTCTCACAGCATCGCACACCGTCCCATTTCTCATCTATCGGCGGGGCACCAGCAAAAAGCGTTATTTGGCCCTAATCAGCTTTCAATGTCCCAAAGTTCGATTGTGGGTACCCAGCTTTCAATCTTCATTTAACCATTTTTATTGTGATTTCTATGTTACCGTATTTGATCTATTTGCATCTGCAATTTATAGGGTTTGTTTATTTCTCTATTTATTAATAAATATATTTGTTGTTTCGGTTGGTGGAATCATGGTGATGTCATTGGTTTGGGCATAGTTTTTCTCTCGGCTGGATAATGACTATTGAGTCTTGACCCAATCCCTTTTCCAAGTTGATGATGAAGAAAGCAAAAATTCCCCAAGCACCAAGATAAGATACAAGGTCCATAAGATAGGTAAAAAGTTTTTGCTTCATGATCTGATTGGCAGATAACTGAAATGAAGTGATATTTTGAGTTTTTTATTATTGACTGCAGGAGGATGTAGTGAAGTCTCTAATTGAAGTTAATAGAAAGTAAATTTCTGCAACATTTGTTTCCTGTTTTTTTTCTTTCATAATCAGAAGCTTAAAGATTAATTTTCCAGGCAATTAGTCTCCCATTTTGTCATTTTCTTCCTTTTTGTTTCCAAATCTCAATTAGTGTGAATATATTATCTTACTAGTAATTGGGGTATTCACCAACATTGCTACTGCTCTCAGTCTCTTATATTGTAACTTGTAATTATGCAGATCATATAATTATGCAGAGCATAAAATTATGCAGCAAAACAGATTCTGCATGCGTTCTTGCACTCCGGCACAACTACTTTAGCCCCTTTATGAGTTTTAGAGCAAAGTGAAGAAAGAATCATCTGCTTTCATTTATTTCCAGCTCGTTCCATATTTTTAATCCTGGGTAAGCCATGACCCTATATTGCAGAGGTTATAACATCAGCAGAATTCCACCCTATACACATTGTTTTATGTTGGCATATAGCAGTTCAAGGGGATCAATCCATTAATTTCCAGCTGGTGTTGTCAAAGCTTATTATGTAAGAGCATTCAATCACAAGTATTTCTATCTACATGTGAGTTCCATTATCCATTTATTTCATATGTTAAAACATTAACAGAAGTTAGATGTGGCTCAACTAATAGTCTATATTTTAAATACTAGTGCACGTGTATGCAATTTCAGGGGGTAGTGATGCTGGATATTTAAGAATTCAAAATGCTTTGCCAGGACCAGTGTAAATGTATCGAATGTCTAGCCTTTCATACAAACTTTTTCCAGAATAGATTATTGTTTCTATCTCTGCTGCTAGAGGGAAATAATTCGAAACTTATGTTTGTTTCTAATTTTTGTTTTGAATTAATTTTCAATACTGAGAGGATATAGTGGTATAATTGATTTCTCAATTTTGTAGATGGTCTAGAATAATTTTTCTCAGATGGGTATTTATTGAAGCATGTATTACTTGCAGTTATCTCTCATACGTAGGGTCTATTGGAGAATGAGTAGAATGCCTCACCCATCATTTTCAGAGTTTTTATATTGGAGATTTGTTATTTGAAACAACTATAGATACAAGAGAATAACAATCATTCGATAATACTTGTTGCATAAGACATTGAGTCATGTCTTCATTTATGTTTATGTGTCTTCATCTTACTCTTTATTCCGATAATGTTGCACTCACCTTATGTCAATTTGTCTTAACCTTATTTTGATGTTCTAACTTTCTACTTTCTAGCCATTCCTTTGCAGCTTTTTTCTTGTTTTGTATCTCTAATTACGTTGAGGTAGGTGTTCAACATTTCTTCCATTGAGGTAATAATTCTGCTTAAAAGAGTTTGTTAGTAGTTGAGACTCAATTTCTTTATAAAAGTTTAGGTAGATACAGCGAATTGTATAATATTTGGTATAATTATTTCTCTCAGATAATGCAGATTGTTTTGCTTCTAAATCCCCTCCTTATATAAAGCTGAAGTGCTAAAACATGTACAAAATCAACTTATGGCTATACGTATTATGTATTTGTATACTTATATTACTTTAATCATGCATGACTCCAACTTGCCATAGCCTTACACCATACTTTATCATCCTTTATATGGCCATTGATGGTAGTTACATATCATCAAGGAAAATAATAGAATAAAGCCAGGCATATGGTAGTTACATATCATCCGTAATTTTTTAATCTCACTCAAAAAGAGATTTCATGGTATATATTTAGTACTAAACGAGGGCATATTCCTACTAAACCAACTCCCTTTAGTGAGACAGTTTTATAATTAGATTCTCTCAACTTTTCTTCCTTTTAAGGTTAGGTACCTTATTATTCCCATGTCCTTGTGATATTCCTCTTCACCGACTAACATGTACTCAGCAGACACAACATTCGCAACAACCAGCTGGATCCAGTTACTTCATTTTTTTAAATATATAAAGAGGTTTCCATACATAATCTCCCAGCAACCCGGACCTTATGGCCATTTTTTTTACTTCATGGACTAACCCACTCAACTCCGATTCAGTTACTTCATTTTTGTAACATATTGAACCATAACCCACTCAACTCTGTATCCACCCTGTTTCTGAGATCATCTGTCTAAGAGTTTTCATATATATGTAACTCGCTATTTCGCTAAATACGTATTATGCTATACATTATATTTCTCTTTAGCTTATCATGTATACATTTTAATCCATTAGATAATACTGCATGTCGCCGTGAAAATAAACCAAAAGAAATTTGGAACATGCTTTATTCAGCAGCACTGATGTATTCGACACCTTTCCACTGGTGGATACGCCCTGCTTTCAGCATTCACGTTCTCATCCTCCACCACACAGTCAATCAGGTAATGATTTATAAACTATTATAAACTTCTATAATGTAGATTATATACAATTTCTCCATATCTAGCTTAGATTTTCGGACTGCAAAGTATTTTTAGAATTAGGTTTGATCAGTCCATGGTCCATTTGTTTTTTTCCTACAACTCAAACTTTATGTCATTGTCACACATTTTATTATAAATAAGTTGAATCTCATTGTTTCCCAGATGACTTTTCTGAATATTGGAACATTGGCCAACCTTCATCAATGTGTCAGCATTTCCATGCATTGATGTGGTACAGAGAGCGGATTGAAAAAAGTTACAATGCATCTAAACCAAGGTTTCACATATGCTGCTCCATAGTCGTGTTCTTCTTCCGCTGTAAGAACAACCACCAAAGCAATTGTATGATCTTTATTACAATATTGATGGAAAAAGTAAACATTTTCAAAAAAAATGTTAGATCATTCAACACTGTGTTTGCCCTAACATCAATGGGTGAAACAATTGAACAACAAATGAACGTTGGTGGAGGACCACCAATACTTGTAATGAATGGGGAAAATTATCTTCAAATGAACGTAGTTTACTACCAATGCTCGGAGGACCTCCTAAATTTGCAAAATTATACGTATATGACACGAAAAATGAGCCAAGTCCAATTAAATCATTCGCAAGACTCATATATTGAATTCCAACTACTTAAGTCCTAACCATGAAACACAACATTCCCCCATTTACCACTGACACATAGAACAACAATAGGCATACTATTCTTTGACAACAACATCTCGCCACTCAAGCCCGTGCAAAGCACGGGTGAGGGTCTAGTTATTATAGTACTCACCGTAGGTAGTTGGTATGTTTCTTCTAAATTATAATTATTTCTCTCAGATAATGCAGATTGTTTTGCTTCCAAATCATGTCCCCAATTAGAATAGCTTGTGGGTTGAGTCACTTCTCAACAATTCAAACAATCACCTATTTCTGGACTTGCCACCATTTGCCTCCCCTTCCATTATTGCTTTGTAAAAGTAAGCCAATTCCACATTCAAACCAAGAAGTCATTGTGTTTTTCCTTTCCATCTATATATATATATATATATATATATATATATATATTCAATACTTAAGGCTTAATAGAAGGAAGAAATAAACCTATAACTTTGATGTTTAGTTTACATCTTGCTGAATTATTTATTTATTTATTTCTGTGCTGAAAATTGAATGTTGTCTTTTTTAACAGGTGATGCAAACAGATGGATGAGTTTTACTGAAAAAGGAAGAACATAAAGAGGTGGCTGAAGTGGCTTAGGAATTGTAGAAGTATTGTGTGAATGAGACTGTGAAATGCCCTTTAATATTTGGAGGTATTTAAACTCTGGGACCAACTGTAACAGAATTCATGCCATTTTAATTATTGTTAGGTTCTATTTTTTCCGGATGAAATTGTTTACAAACTGTCCATATGCAACAAAATTATATGCATACATATGCTCTCCCTGTCAAAATAATTCAGTTTATCAGCATAATGATTGGTTGGTCATATTTGACCTTCAGTATTTCATTTTATTGTGATAGCAAGTTGATAGGTAGATGTGTCAAAAAAAAAGTAGATAGATAATTAGTTTTACATCTAAGTGCGCTAATTTGGATCTAGATGGGTTTATTGTGTCCCTGTCGTTGCTGTGTTGTGGGGTTTGAAAATGGTTTGCCTTTGATTTGCTCTGGATCGATCCTAGTCTAGACTATATACATACATACATACATACATATACTGCTTCCTATGTTTATTATACCATTCTAAAATGCTTTAATTGAAACTTTGATAGGGAAAGTGGACAATTGTGTGCAATAAAGGAAGTCAGGGCTGTTTGTAATGATCAAACCTCAAAAGAGTGCCTCAAACAACTTAATCAGGTAATTCTATTGTTTTTGTAAAGATATATGCTTAATGCTTTGAGCCTTCAACACACACTATAGCATCACTTTTGTAGTTATTATTTTTTACAGTTGCAACATAGTTTGTTTTGATACATCTTATAATCATTTGGTAGTCTAATAATATTAATCTATGCCACATTACTCAATCCATCCACTGCAGGAGATAAGTTTGTTAGTCAGCTTTCACATACAAACACTCATACAAACACTGCTCAATACTATGGCCACTTGTATATTTTTTTTTTCTTGCACAGCATGTTAGCCGACCCTGCTTTTAACCCAACACCTCAAATTGTGTGTAAATGAAGCTTAGCTTCCCATAGCTGGTAAAAAATATGATTAACAATGAATCTCTTCTTTCTAAAAATGAATCATTTTTTTAATCAAAAATCGATTAGCAATGCTAACTAAAAACACTTTAAAAGTTGCAGTCAATTTGTTAGGTATTTTCATGAATTTAAATAACTTCATCATGTACTCATTAATTATCTTTGATCAATAAGAAATCTTAAGATCTCTCCTTCAAGCTTCCAAACTTTGGTTCCCCCTTGTCAATAGCAACTGTACTTGATTCTTCTTTTGATAGTCAATATCACCTTATTCAAGAGCTTCACAGAACTACCTCCTGCCAATTATAAAAAGACAAAAGCAAAGTATATGTGCATCATTCATGTAGAATGCTTTGACAAGTTAAGTTTAACATGGATCTTTGGAACATTTTCTATTTTTTTTTAGTGTGATTTCTAATTCACATTTTTTTCCCTAGAAAGATAGAGCATAAATTGAAGAAGCAATTGAAGAAGCAAAGTAACAAACAGGGAAAGCTTGAAAGTTGAATTAGTTTTTCTTTTTACAAAATCTGAAAATTAACGAAATAATAGAGCTAATAAACATGCATGTAATCAAATTGAAAAAAAAATTACAGAGGGTTTATTCATGGAAAGCCCCTGTTCTACTTTCTATTCCTCATTGATCTACATAATTTTAGAAACATGATGTTGTTGGAGTACATGCATAATCGCTTGAAGACACCATGTCGTAAAGAATTAATTACTCCTTGGTTATGTGCTAATATTCATTGTGTGGCATTGACAGGTGTTAGATATGATTGAAGATGCTTGTGAATAATTGCTTGGAAAAGAGGCAACATGAGAGAAAGAGAGAAATACATTGAAAGGCAAGGTCTGAAAGAGATGAGGAGGCCGGTTCTAGGTAGGGTGAGGTTTGGACGCGGTGGGGGACCCTAATCGGAGGATTTTGTCTTTGTGGACCGTCAATCGTTTTCCCTTTCCATTTTCTCTTGCTAATGCTTTTTATTTGTTGTGTTTGGATCACCTTACCTTCCTATTGTAAAGATTAGTGTCCCTATCATATTAGGTGTTACTTTCATAGAATGACATGAAATAAGAGTAGAAAATCCAGAACTGGGAGATCATGGAAGGAACCAAATGAGCATGGAAACACGAGATGTGGAAGAACAACAATTAGGTAGGTGGGTTCCCAAACAGTACATGGACAACAAATAATAATAACAATTGGGGCAACATGTTAGAGGTAGCATTAGAGAAATGGGAAGGTAAGGCAGCTAGTTATATATGGGGTAGCAGAGCAATTGTATTTTTTTAAATATTATCTTCTCTTTTAATTTATTTTTGTGCCTTATTGCACCTCTTTTGTGGTATGTTTTCATGTTGATTAAGAAACGCTCAACCACAAGAAAGTATTGTGGACATGAATAAGCATTATTGTCACTAATAAAGGACACATTGCAATAAGGTGGCATGACCAGAAAATTACAGCAAAATAAAAGATCATTAAATTGAAAAAAATGAAAGATTCAAGCGTGTGAACCAAATGTAATGTTAGAGAGAAACAAAGGGAGATGAATTTGGCGCCAATGTTTAAGCGTGAGAACTGTGTAGGTATCTCTTATATATATGTGGCTTGTCATGCCACTTCAAATTGGCTCCAAACTTTTTTTTTTCTTTCCTTCTTTTCCTTTTTTCCATTTTTTCTCTTTTTTCTTTTTCTTCTTTTATATTTTAAAGTTTTACTTTTTTTCTTCATTTTTTTCCCTTCTTCGATTTTGGTTTCAGTTTTTTTTTTCTACTTTTATATTTTAAAATTTTGTATTTTTTCTTTTTTATATTTTAAGGGGTGTTTTACAGTCTCGAAAAAATTTAGATGTTTAAATATGCAAAAAAAATTCTTCAATAATCCATTTTGTGAGAAAAAGATTTAATTTCATTACAAAATATGTAACGAGATGCTAAACAGTGTGTTTTGGTGTACTTGGGCAAAAAAATTATTTTGTACAAAAATGCGTAAAGTGAAATGTTAAGCAGTATGTTTTAGGGTACTTTAGGATTCATAAAAAAATTTAACTCTTCAAATACCAAAAATTTCTTTGAAAGTAAACGGATTGGTAAAAAATAATAATAAGGTTGTAACAAAATACGTAAAGTGAGATGCTAAACAGCATGTTTTGGTGTACTTATGGTGGAAAAAAAATATTTTGTACCAAAATACGTGTGAAATGTTAAGCAGTATGTTTTGCGGTACTTTAGAATTCATAAAAAAAAAAATTCTTCAAATACCAGAAGTTTCTTCGTAAGTAAACTGTTTGGTTAAAAAGAATAATAAGTTTGTGACAAAATACGTAAAGTGAGATGCTAAACAGTGTGCTTTAGTGTACTTGATTGTGAAAAAAATCATTTTGTACCAAAATGCTTAAAGTGAAATGTTAAATAGTGTGTTTTGGGGTACTTTAGAATTCATAAAAACTTTTTAAGTCTTCAAATACCAGAAGTATCTTTGTAAATAACCGGTTTGGTAAAAAATAATAATAAGTTTGTGATAAAATACGTAAAGTGTGATGCTGACGATGTATTTTGGGTTACTATAGGGTCCCAAATTTTTTTTAGATGTTCAAATACGCGAAGTTCGTTCCTCAATAACATGTTTGATGAAAAAGCAAAAAAACATTCGTGACAAAATAGGTTCCAGAAAAATGTTTACATGTTCAAATTGGTGTTTTCTTCTTTATTTTGATAATTTCGCACAAGCGAGTATTAGAAGCATACTTAAATTGGTGTTTAGTTTTAAATCAGACTCTTTATGATACCTACATACATGTTTCACTTTCTATTTGTGTTGTCTTATTTTCTTTTTCATTATGGGTTAGGTTTTTATATTTCTGATAAATATAGATAACATTATTAAAACTTTTTATATTTTTTCTTCTTCTTATTATTTGTGAATTTTCGATTCCAATGTCTTTGTTAAAGTTTATTTTTAATTTTATAATATTGTTATTTAATTTATATTTAAAAGTTAACTTTTTTCCATGGGAACGTCGGTCTCATTTACAATAGAACTCCCCAACATTTTCTTACAATTTTGTATAGGTGTTTTTATTTTAATGGTGATTTTTATTTAACCTTGCATGATGTATTGATGTACTTCTTCCGGACTTGATTATAAGCAAAAATAATTACTTTTACACATATTAAGAATAGTAGTTTTATGCATTTAATTTTCTTGGATTCATGGAAAAAATAAATACATTTACTAAACTATTTCTAATTAATAGTCATCTTCTCACAATATTAATGTTTTTTTGGTCAAAAAAGGAGTTGATTTAATACATTTACATCCATCGATACTAGCTCACCCCGTGCATCGCACGGAGTGATACACATATATTTCAACCAACTATGTATAAGCTACTAGCTAACATTACTTTCAACTTTCTATAGGTGGTGCTATTTTATTGGTGGTTTTCATCTAACCCTGCACGATACCCACGTGTTTCACTTTCTATTTGTGTTGTCTTCTTTATTTTTGTCATTTCGCATCAAACGGTATTAAAAACATACTTTAACTGGTTTTTAAATTTTTATCTTCTTTCAACGGGAACTTCAGCCACATTTATAATACAACCTCCACCATCTTCTTTCAACTTTATATAACTGCTCCTATTTTATCATGAGTTTTCATACAACCATGCATGATACCCACGTGTTTTAGTTTTTAATTGTGTTGTCTTCTTTTCTTTCTTATCATGGGCTAAGTTTTTATATTTACATTTGATAAATATGGATTATGTTATTAAAAGCTTTAGACATTTTCTTCCCATTATCTATGGATGTTTAATTTCAACGTTTTTTGTCAATATTCTTTTTAAATTTTATAATCTTCTTATTTAATTTATAGCTATAATTTAATTTCAATCCACAATTATTTGACTATATATTTTACAAACCAACATCATTGGTCCACTAGCATAAGCTACCCTGGGATACGGGGTCGACTTAGTGCTCCTAAGTTTGATTCCTGCGGTGGACAGAAAACTGTTGTCTTGAATGATTGGTTTATTAAAGAGGGTTTCCCCTTCTGGTTTTACTTTAGTTTTGCTAACTAAAATTTAGTCAACCCCGTGCGTAGCACGGGTCAGGCGGCTAGTTGATCATAAAGGTAGACATCCTTCCTTTATCTTTAAAAGTAATTAACGCTGCTTAACACTGTTTTATAAAGGAGCTACTTTTGGGCGGGAATCCTGATTATACTCAAAAGGGCAGATTAGTAATTCCAGAATTATTTTTATTTGACACACACGAGGAGCGGTACCATTTCAGTCTTTCTTTTCCTTAATCACAAAAACCCTAGATGAAACCTTCCTCTGAGAGACCACAACACCGCTTCAACTTTCCCTCAAGAATTCGAGAGTTCTGCTTCAAACATTCAAGCAAAAAATCGAGAGCACAACTTCAGCAAGCCATTTCGTTTATCTGTAGCCTACATCCCGCAACAATCGATCCGCATAAAGTCTATAACAACGATCCTTCAACTTTCGGTGAAACCCAAACCCCATAACAAAAGCTGAAGAATTGATTGTTCACTCTACTCCCCTATTCATTCACCCCTAGCATCCAAAGCTTCTCCTTCTTTAACAGTTCGATTTTGCTCTTAGAGCTTTTGAAGATTAGAGATTCAACATCCATTGCAGTAGAAGTGAGGTTTTCTGTTTCTGGAGTAGCAGCCATGATCGAATTTGGGTGCATGTGCTGTAACCAAAACATTGAGGGCCCGTTTGGTGCACAGGATAAGGAGATAGGATATGATAAATATATCCTATCCTACTCTAATCCTTTGTTTGATGCACCAATAGGATATGATAAATTAAACCCATCACTTATCCTATCCTATCAGCCCTTTGTTATTTTAATCCTAAATATTAGCTGAGTTTATTTTATCCTATCCTGTTGTCTATCACACTTTTCACACTCTCTCAACCTCTCAGTTGCGCTATCTCAACCTCTCAGTTGCGCTATCGGTCTCACGAACCCACTTCCTCTTCAACCTCTTGCTATTCTTCTTGCATCTCTGAACAAAAAAGAAGAAGATTCGTGCTCTGAAAATCGTCCCTAGTTGCAGAACCGCCGTGACTTAGGAAGAGGTACGTTTTCCCCCTTTTCTGATTCTTTCCCATCTTCACTGATTCTCGTTTCCCCCCTTTTTCATTGATTCTGATTTCCCCCTTTTTGCACTGATTCTGAAACTTAGGGCTTGTTGTTCTTTGATGTTATTTCCAGTTTTCTACAAATTTTTGATGTTATAAGTGTTGTTTGCAATTAGTTCTAAAACTAATTTTCTGAAGCTTATTGAGTTTGAATCGAGAATTGTGGTATTTGTCTTGTGTTTGCTAAACTGTTTTTTGGTAATTAAATTAGAAAGTAATAATGTATTGTGGGGAAGATGGATTTAATGGGTGTTTTGCTTTTTTCATGATATTATAGTTGAATCTAAGTTGTTGTTTTTTCTAATTTTTCTAGCTATCTCTTTCAATTTTCTAGGTAAATATGAATTCACAAGAACAACATGATGTGATGGTATATCTAATTTTGGAGCAAATGTTTTTAGAGATGGTTGAAATTTGTTTTGCAACTTTCATGGCTGTGAGCCATTCTGCATTATGGTTTTACGAAAATCATAGCATTAGGCAACAGCCGGTGGATAGAGAAGGATTACGTGGAGAATTTTTAGAGGGTTTGATCAATCGAGATGATGTAATATGTGTTGATCAACTCCGCATGGATATTAGATCCTTTCGTTTATTATGCGGTCTCCTACGTACTGATGGTAAATTGAAAGAAGATGGATTAGTAAGTATTGAAGAACAAGTAGCTATGTTCTTACACATATTGGCACATTATTCTAAGAATCGTGTTATTAAGTTTCTATTTAAACGATAAGGAGAAACCGTTAGTAGGTATTTCAATTCAGTGTTGAATGGGGTCATACGATTACATGAAATACTTCTTAGAACACCTGATCCTGTCCCAGAAGATTGTTTAGACGAAAGATGGAAATGGTTTAAGGTACTTTGTTAGTATGTATGCCTTCATTTTTTAGCGGTCACCATTTTTGAACGCTATATTGTGCTTTGATTTAGGTGTTAACCAAACAATAAAAGAAGGATATATGCTTAGAAGGTTTAAATTCTTTCAACCAAAGAAGGATATATGCTTACAAAAATGTATTTTGCACATTTTGTAACATCGGAAAAAAATTGATGACAGCTACTAAATATATTGTGCTTTGGAGATGAGTTAAGAAATGGAGATTGTCATTGATAAATCTATCTATATAATTTATACAGTAATTTAAGTTTGGTGTGAGAATTTTCCACCCTAAATTTGGGTATTTAGATCATGATACTTAAATTTGATTTTTTTAAATCTTTAAATGTGTAGTGGCCTGAGACTAAGGGTATAGCTGTATTATTTTTTCTATACTGTGTTTAGTTTTGTGCAGATTTGTTTCAAGGAAAGAAGGTTTTGGAGTTTTTTGTTGCATTTGGGATGCCTTTCATCTTTGATGTTTTGGCTTATGTTTTGCTTTGTATGGTAGTTCTTTCTTTTTTTTTATGTATTCAGTGTATTATTACTCATTAGCATGAAATTATCATGAAAATCCTTCTGTTATCTAGCATTATATTTAGATATAAGCAAAAGCAATAATTAAACCAACACTCCTGTTGTTTAGCATTATTCCTAATTGCCAAATAACTTACATTGGGTTTCTTTACAAATGTATATTATTTGAAATTTGAAATTAAACCAAATATTGTGTATCTAATATGTCATATACCCCCATGGAATGATGGAATATAAGCAGAACGCCCTCATCCATTTATATATAATGTATCCCATGGAATTTAAATTAGCACAACAAAGCACTGCTTTAACTAATCATAAAAAAGTTGGGTCAATTAGGTGGGTTAAGGGAGTGAGATAATTGGTAGAGAATTGCTGGAAATTTGGTGATTGCCTTGTTGGGTTATTTGGTAGAGAATTGCTGGAAATTTCACGTAAATCCCTGCATGGGAGATGAAAAGGCCGCTTGAATGGTTAATTTATGAACGTAAAAGCATGCAAGTAGGAAAACAAAATTGCATTACACTGTGCATTTGCATTTAGGATTAATATAAAGAGATATGGTATCAATTGGAAATGCCTCAGGCCAATAGATAGTGCATTGTAGGTTGTGTTAGTCGCACTACAAAACTGATGAACATTGCTTCCTATTGCTATAATTTGTCTTCCAGAAACATATTACACTTTATTAGGAAACACTCATTTAATCTCTTAATCATTTATTCTCTCAGTTTAACATATGTTATTCTTATGTTCTTTTTACGGTTTAAAGTTTAGAGGTGTGGAAAAAAGTGTGAAACTATTATGCCTTGAAAGAAAAATCACATTCCAAATTAGTTGTGGTTGTGGCAAAGAAATTGCGATCAGACTCTTTGTTATTTTGAGTCTCAATAAAAGTGTCTGAAATATATATATATATATAGTGGCAGAATTTGAGGACCTGCAATGAAACCCGATCCTGTTTCGGGAGATGGGAAGGGGAAAATTTGAACCCACTAGAGATAGGGGTGGGGACGGGGGGATGCCAAATCCGCATCTGCCCACTCTATAGCCATTCCTAAAGCAACGAGATGGGGTGGGCCACTGGGGTGTGTATTATGATAAAAATATTTCTAAAAGGTCCCTCACTTTGTTTGCATTAACAATTTTCAATGATTTGGGGGCGTCGACTTTTGGGTTGAAATTGGGTGTTTCCATTTAATAAGTGATTAGTGAGCTACCGTGGGAACAAACGTTTTTAAATGAGCCAGGTAGAAAGAGTAGCTCCTAAGGCAATGGTTTCTGTTGAAGTAATGCAGATTTTATGTATTAGTTGTAAACAGTTAATTCTAAAAATTCGAACGGATGTTAAATCAATTTTTATATTTGCATAAAAGTCGTATATAATTTTGTTATATAATATTAAAATAGAATAGTACTTTATCTGTGCATCGCACGGGTTATAATCTAGTGAGGTGTAAAATTAAAAAACATTCTTTGGTATGTCGGCGTTAGGGGTGGCAATGAACCGAACCAACTCGAACATAGTTCGAAACTCGACTCGACAAATAGCTCATTCAACTTGGTTCATTAACCAAATGAGTTGAACTTGAGCTGAAGATTGAGCTCGTTAAATAAATGAGCCGAACTTGAGCTAGGTGTAGTTCGACTCGTCTGGTTCATGAACTGACTCGATAACTATATATATTAATTTATATTTCAATATGATCTCTCGTTTTTCATGTTATGCATTTTGTGTTTCTAGAACAAAGTTTTTTGTTTATTGGTTGGTACAATTTGTTTAGCAATAATTATTATATCATTATACCATTCTGAATTTGTTTTATTATTATGCTTATTTATATTTTTTATTAAACTCATGAGATAGGTAAACAAAAGTGTTATAATTATATTTATATTTTAAATTTGGTAATTATTTCATTCAAAAACTTCCAGTAAATTGCTATTTGAAAATAGGCAAAATTACACCAGGGGACCTTTAACTTATTTATTTGTAACAAGTTGGCCCTTTAAGTTTCTTTTGTAACAAATAGGCCCTTTAAGTTACCCGACGTTGACACCGTTGGCCCTTTTAGTAAAATGTAATATCGTTCATTACATCAAAATACACCAAAATATGTTTGTTTGCATTAAAATACATAAGCTAGAGTAGTCACAATATATAAAGTAGCATTACATCAAAATATATAAGCTAGAGAAATCATTAAAAGGGCCTATTTGTTACAAAAAAAACTTAAAGGTCCAACTTGTTACAAATAAATAACTTAAAGGTCCTCTAGTGTAATTTTGCCTTGAAAATATCAAAGATTTAGAATTTTTCATTTTTTTCGCATTTTATCTAGCGAGCCGAGCTAACGAGCTGAACCAAGCTGTTCGCGAGCTTGAACCGAATCGAGTCGAGCTGTAAAAAAAGGTTCATCTCGAACTCGAGTCAAGCTACGAACTGAGCCTATTCTTATCGAGCCGAGCCGAGCTGAACCAAGTTCGACTCAGCTCGACTCAGCTCGGCTCATTTCCAGCCCTATTCGACGCTATTGATTTGCTATTTGTTTCTCTCAAATAGAAACATGGTAGGTAGACCAATAGAATTATCAATCTTTTACAAATAGAAGTATACAAAATATTACAATGACATATAGCTTTTACATGACTGAATCAGAATACATTCAAGGGAATTGATAGAAATCACATTTACGTGACATGTGTAAAAACTATATGAGTGTAAAGAATAAAGTATATTTAAGGAAATAGAGATGAGTGTAAAATTAAAAATCTTATCTATGGATTTGGTTTTTTTGATACAGATATCTATTGATTTGGTTGACATGCCTTTAGAGAAAAATAAAATATTAAGCTTAGTAAAAAAATGGATCCCTTTTGCTTTTTTGTAATTTTAGCAACATTAACAAAAAGTATAGTTTACTGAGTGAATCAGAATACATTCAAGAATAAAATATATTTAAGGAAAGAAAGATGAGTGTAAATTTAAAAATCTGATCTAAGTCACCCAGAGACTCAACTCACAGTACATAGTCACAGTCACAGGAACCGTCGAAATATATTTAAATCCCTAATTTGCGCTCCCTCTCATCCAAGTCAATCTCCCTCTCATTTTAACGTTTCTTCTTCTTCTTCTTCTTCTTCTTCTTATTTGAGAGAAACTGAGCGCTCCCTCTCTCATATCAATGGAAAACATGAAAATGTTATGTCTATGCATTTTGTTACTCTCTTTTTTTACTATGTCCTCAACATTGAACATTGTTACTCCCAACCAACCCTTCAGAGATGGTAACCAAACTCTTGTTTCAACAAATGGAACCTTTGAAGCAGGTTTTTTCACCCCAGCTGTAAACTCAAACAACCGTTATTTTGGAATTTGGTACAAAAACATTTCTCCTAGATCATTTGTTTGGGTAGCCAATAGAGAAAAACCACTTACTGATAGTTCAGGAGCTTTGGAAGTAGACAATGAAGGAAATCTTAGAATCATGGATAAAGGAGTTGAAATCTGGTCCTCAAATGCTTCCTCAAAGCTAGCAAATAGCTCGGTTCTTGTTCTTCAGCTTCTGGAATCTGGAAATATGATTGTGAAAGGTGGAGAGCAAGTGTTATGGGAGAGTTTTGATTATCCGGGTGACACACTTCTCCCGGGAATGAAAATAGGAACAAATTTCAAAACAGGTACATTTTGAAATCTTTTATTTATTTATTTGACTAAAAACTTAAATTAGACTCACATATGAAACTAATTTGAGACTAATTCAAAAGACTAATCAAAAAATAAATATCAGTCAGAAAAAGTAGCAATTTAAAAGACTAATCAATAAATAAATATCTGTTAGATCAATTTGCTACTTTATCTATCTGTTAGAAACTTCTTTAAGTTAGTCCCAAATAAATAAATATCTGTTAGAAAACTGATTAGTCTTTTAAATTGCTATCTGTTAGAAACTTAAATTAGTCTCAAATAAATAAGTTTCATATCTGTTAGAAAAGAAAGTAGCAATTTGGGCCTTGTGAGATGAAAATGTAGAGCAAATCAGTTGCTAAATTTATTTTTAAAAGACTATTTTAGCCCACTTTTAAAATTGTCGAGGACAAAATAAGCACTTATAATTTATCCAGGAATGAAAATTGGAACAAATTTTAAAACAGGTACATATTAAAGTCTTTTATTTATTTATTTATTTATTTTCAGGTAAAAATTGGAGTCTAACATGTTGGAAATCTTACCGAGATCCTACTCCAGGAGCATTTTCATTCCATATTGATACTAATGGGCTTCCTCAGTTAGTAATTACAAATGAAGGTAGTATAATTTCCAGACCAGGTTCATGGAATGGAATTAGGATTGTAGGAATTCTTGAAGAAGAAAATGGATCTAGTTTTGAAATGAACAAAGAGGAAGTCTCTTATGAGATTAAACCGAAAAATCCTTCAACTCTCTTGAGAAGTAGGCTAATTCCACATGGCTTTCAAGTACTATTACATTGGTCAAATGAGACAGGGTGGGTAAACGAAATCCCTGGTGCTGCTGATCAATGTGAAAAGTATGCCTTTTGTGGAGTCAATGCTATTTGTGAAGCTACAGGCTGTGGATGCTTGATAGGATTCAAGGCAGATTCAACAAGAAATATTAGTGGGTGTGTTAGAATTAGAAACACCACACAAGAGTGTAACAAGGGAAATGAAGATAGTTTTCATATCTATCATGGAATGAAATTGCCGGACACTTCTTCATCATGGTATGATAATACCATTAGTTTAAAGGAGTGTGAACAATTGTGTTTGAAAAACTGTTCCTGCACGGCTTATGCTAAATTGAATGTCAGTGGCACTGTAAGTGGCTGTCTGCAATGGTTTTCTGACATTGTTGACAAGAGAAAATTGCCTGTGGGAGGACAAGATTTCTATTTAAGAGTTACTGCAGCTTCAAAGCCAGCTTCAAAGCCAGGTATTGTTTATTTTCTTTTTCCATTATCTTTTTATGATGCTAACTTTTGCTTTTTGGTAATGCTGCTAGCTGGTAGTGCTTTAGGAAAATGCTGGAAAATTAGTAAGAAACAGTTTTATCAAACCTACAGAAAGTTATTAGTTATACAATTTCTCATTTTATTGTTTTATAGAATTGTTCATTACTTAAACTATTTGGATACACCTGTAGCAATTAAACCTTGCTTTAGTTGTTGTTAGTTATAAACTTATAATAACCTGAATTAGTTACTCGAGTCTAATATCAATGTGTTATGAGTCCAACTTGTGTTAGTATTAACTCGAGTCAACAATACTAACACAAGTTGGACTTAAAATCACCAACACAAGTTTCTATCACTGAAGTAACTAACACAGATTAATGTAATCGAGACAGTAAGGAATCAATTAACAAATTGAGTGTATGCAAATTGATCCTTGCAAATGAAAAGTTCCAATTGGTCCTCAAAAATCTCAAATGTGGGTTAAATTAGTCCTTTTTAGAATATTTATTAGAGACTAATTTAATCCACATTTTTTTAAGAACTAGATTGGTACTTTAGATTTCTCAAGAATCGAATTGGTACGTGTTTTTGGTTGGGGACAAATCTAGGTATTTACTCTTACTAATTTCTAAATCGGCTATTTCCTTCTCTGTTATAAATTAACATGAAATATATTGACTCTTTAATTTAGTTTCCAAGGTGGAGTTTAGCAAATATTCTATATTCTATCTTTTTTATTTGTAATTTGTTTTTTTCCTTCAAATGTTTCCACATGCTTGTGTATTAGTTGATAGTGTTCTCAATCTTTCAGATGGCCACTCCAAAAAGAAGAAACTAATAAAAATCTTGGTGGGATGCGGTGTATTCATCATTTGCATTATCTTATTTGGTCTGTTATTATTTTGCATTAAGAAGAAGTTGTTCATGCAGCCAGGTTAGTGAAATTCATGATAACTATATGTTGACTCTTTGTGTTGTATGATCAAGTTTAATTGGAATTCAATAGCAACTAATTTTCATTCATCATTCGAATCACAGTCTATTATACTTATAAGTTTTGTTTGCTAATATATGTTCATAATGTGTTGGTATTAGTAATAAGCATCCCATCTTTTTGTTTTCATTGATTACAGAAACCATTGACAGGAGGGATGATGATTACATTGATTTACCTACATTTGATTTTTTAACCATCTCTAATGCAACCAATCACTTCTCTGAAAGCAACAAATTGGGAAAAGGAGGCTTTGGTCCTGTGTTCAAGGTACTAAACCTAAACTTAATACAAACATTCATCTTCATGAAATTAATTTCAATGTTTCCAAAACTATTGTCAGGGCATATTAGAAGATGGGCAGGAGATTGCTGTTAAGAGGCTTTCTAGTACTTCTAGACAAGGTGTGGAAGAGTTTAAAAATGAAGTGATGCTAATTGCAAAACTTCAACACCGAAATCTTGTGAAGCTTCTTGGATGTTCAATTCATCAAGAGGAGAAGCTGTTGATTTACGAATTCATGCCTAATGGAAGTCTGGACTACCTTCTTTTTGGTTGGAACTCTATTAAAATCCAATGTTTTAATGTTTTTTTATGATGAAATAGTCTCCATGCTTACTTGGAAGGGAATCTTTTTCAGACTCCACAAAGCGTAAGTCATTGGGTTGGGCTGTGCGATTTAAAATTGTTGATGGAATTGCCCGAGGACTTCTTTACCTTCATCAAGATTCTAGGCTTAAAGTCATCCACAGAGACTTGAAAGCGAGCAATATTCTTCTTGATGGTAATATGAATTCGAAAATATCAGATTTCGGTACTGCAAGAACATTTGAACAAGATCAAGAAGAAGCAAAGACAAATAGAATGATGGGAACATTGTAAGTATTTCTGAACTTTTTTTTAATTATCTTTTGTAATCAGCCACTTTTCTTTATTAACTTCTCATCTTTCGAATATTTGAATCTATTTTGAACACTTTTCTTTTTGTGCAGTGGTTATATGTCTCCCGAATATGTTGGGGAAGGATCTTTTTCGGCCAAATCAGACGTCTACAGCTTTGGCGTGATTTTAATAGAGATAACAAGTAGAAGGCAAAACAGGGGATTTGTTGATCCACATCAGCAACTTAATCTTCCTGGGCAAGTAGGTTTGAAAAATAAGCAAACAACTCTTCATTTATTATTATAACAAATAACAAAAGACTTGGTCATGTGATAAGACCTTTGAAAAATGAACTTGATTGCCTTCATTTCATTTTCATGTAATTTTCAGGCTTGGAAACTGTGGACAGAGAACAGGCCAGCAGAATTTATTGATGACATACTGGAAAATGATCAAACTAGTGTATCCGAGATTTTAAGATATATGCATATTGGGTTGTTATGCGTACAAAAAAGACCAGAAGATAGACCAGACATGTCAACTGTGGTTTTAATGTTGAATGGTGAAAACATACTACCTGAGCCAAGTCAACCTGGGTTCTATATAGTGGAAGATCCTCCAATCCAGGGAGATTCTGGAGGAAGTGGTGGTTCATATTCACTCAGTGACACTTTTAGCTCTTTGCAGGGAAAATAAAAAGAATAACTCCTAGGGGAAATAAAAAAGTTGACTCTAGTCTCCACATCAAGTGCTAAGTGTGGTAAAGATCAATGCAACAATGTGAGCGAACCTGTATATAAATCACAATCACAGTGTGCAATCTCTCTCTCTCTCTCTCTCTACTTGATTATTTGTTCAGATCTGCATATTTGAACTCTTGATTTAATTGTTCAGTTAAAGCATATTTAAATCAGTTCCAATCCTTGCAAAATCGATGTACAGAGATTACAGAAACCAAATTTTGTCTTGAGTAGTTAAAGTTATTTAAACAGATTTCTGGTTTTAATTGCTAAACCTTGTAAACATATCTGCTGATATAATTTTAAATCTTCTGAACAGAAGGTATTTGGCATAAATGCTTGGTTTAACAACCAATCTTTTGAATAGTTGTTTAAATTTGTGTGACAGTATTCTTATTTAGAAAATTTTACTTCTGCACCAGATTAATCTTATTTGTCATATTTACAAAAGTGCATAAAAGTTTGCTTTAACCAATCTTCTGAATCATTGCTGCAAATTTCTATGGAAGTAATTTGGATTCAAAAGAGTGTATATCAATACTAGGTCACTTCTACTAGATGTATTCCCAAAAGATCTTAACCTTCTAATCTGGTACTAACTTTCTGAACCAAACTACTGAGCAACAACTGCATACTTCAGTGAGAGTTTTGTGTCGGTAACCAAATCATTGTGCAACAAATTCACTTAAATTTTGGTCAATTCACTTAGTATTAGTTTTGTGGGGGCAAAAAACTTCCAAGTGACAATATTCAAACCTCCCTTCTAGTAACCAAATCAATCATTTAAATTTTTAGAGAATCGATGTTTAAAAATTGATTTTGAATGAATTGGTCTTTATTAGGGAATGATATTTTAAAATCTAGCTTAAAATAATTGATCTGGTTTGTTCAGAGTAAAGTAAAATTATTAAACAAAAAAAGGTAAAATCACTAAAATATGATTGTGTTGCAGACACACATTACAGTATCCATCCAGCAAAAATCGTATAAAAGGTCATTGTAATGTAGATTTGAGGGAGAAAATGGGCCAATTTTAAATTGGAGGTATTCCTTCTAGCATTGAGGTCCTCCAATTGCTTAGTAATATCAGCTTTGTTCACATCATGCCTGCCAAAAAAATCATCTTCCTTTTGTTCTGTTCTGTCTGTAGAGTAGCTATTGGTTCCCACTATCTCTCCGGAATCTTCATCACCTAGTTTCTGCTTCGACTTCTCAGAGAATGTTAAACAAGGAAGATTCTTTAGCTTCGTAATGTTGCCAGTCTTTTTTATTTCTTGAACAGATACTGTCTGTTCAATCATACTCCTATACAAATTCCATATAGGAAATCTTTATGTATAATTCGAACAGAGTAACAACGATTACAACAGTCGCACGTTTTAAGGTTTTAAGGTTTTGCTTTCATTTGATTATATTAGCCACTATCCTGTGATCTTAAGTGTTCCACCGTTTCAGCAAAACCGAATTTATTTACCATGTCTTATTTGTTCATTGCTTCCAACCTAGCCTTGCTTGCTAACAATGATTTTTGATTAGCTGTCAATTGATCACGTCGACACATCTAAATCTTTGTTAGTGCTGTGAGTTTAATATGTTGCTAGCTATCGCCATTAATTGTGTGTTGTCAAATTTCTAGCTATTCTTTTTTATGTTCCCCAACTTTTATTCCTCCCAGGCAACATGTATAGCAAGATACACGCTAGAGAGAAGAGAAGTTGGAGAGTCTAGAAGAGTAGGAGGCATGAGAGAGAAGAGATGGTAGTCGGCGGAGAGAAGGAGATGAAGGGGATGGAACGGGGTACGGCCCCAAAAATCTCTTATCCACGGCGGAGGCAAAAATGTATACTTTTTCTGTTTCCTTTCACTCGCAATCCCTGTCATTTTGATGCTAACGAGTATTCCAATTATATGAGCAGCAACGGTTAAACTGATAAAGGTTTGGTGGCGGAAGTAGAAACTTCTACAGCGCGAGACGATGCAGACGAGTTGCGTAGAGGGTTGAACGCCGGTGAAGAGGGTGAGATTGAGTAGAGGGAAGAGAAGCTAAGAGAGAGAAGTAGAATTTGAGAAAGGAGGTGCGACTACGAATGGAGAATGAGAGATTTGCAGTGAGGATGGAGACCGCTGCCAGTCTGCCACCACCAGTCTCATTTTGAGGAATAATATTAAGTCTCTCTCTCTCTCTCTCTCTCTCTCCCCTATTAGACTCCTTTCTTTCAGATTTTTCCCCAAATAAGAACCCTAGAAGACCTTAGTTTCTCAATGGACTTTGTAGTTGTTTGTTGTTACTGTCTGCATTTCATCGTTAACAAATGTGATTCCTACACATTGAGATTTGAATTAAATTGTGTAAAGTTGTTATAAAGGTCAATTTTTATTATTCAACTCTTTATTCTTATTGTTAGTGCAGAGTTAACTGACTGAATGTTGGTATTTTCAGTTCATATTTGACTAATTGAACGCTATTTTGCTGTCTTACTGATATTGCTCATTCAATTTGAATCTGATCAAGGATCATGTTATATGTGACATCTAACAAAACCTCCTTTTTAAGCAATACATGTGATTATATATGTTGTTTCTTTAAGGTGAAACCATGAAAGAGCCTCTGAAATGTGTTTTAATTTCAATTTATTATTGTGTGTTGATTTTGTGCATTCTATTATTAAGGCTCTGTTTGGTAACAAGTAGCGGATAACGAATAAACTAGCGGATACTGGATGAGTGGATAGCGGATATCAGATAAGCTAGCTGATAGAAAATGATGTGTTTGGTAAAACTAGCAATTGAACTAGCTGATAAATGTAAAATGACATATTTATTTAATTCATGATTACATTTATTTAATAAGGATAGAGAAGTAATTTAAGAAAAATAAAAAAAGGGTAAAAATGCCAAAAAAGTGAGACGCTATCCGCATGCGTTTGAAAAAACGCTAAACGCTAGTGCTTACCAAACACGTACGTGTACTCTTCACCCGCTAGTTCATCCGCTGCGGATGGGACGCGCCAAGCAGAGCTTAAGTTACTAAAGTGATTTATGTTGGGTGTTTGTTGTCATTCTGTGGGTCTACGTAAACATTTATGATTACTATAAAATAACTCTGGTCTTTTGCAATTATTGCATATTAGTGAAGTCAACGTAAACAAACATAGAAGGGCATTTCCTATTCTGAGATAATGCCCATCTCTTTTAATTTAGATTGCATTTTCTTCTTCCTTTTGTTTACTTCTGACTGGTAGTGGTAATTGCTTCTTCTTTGAACAGGTACAAACGGGATGTCCTTTGGAAATTAAAAACACCTCATAAATCTAAAAGGCTATTGTGGAGAGCTGCTAGGGGAGTGCTATCTGGAAGGACAAATCTAGCATAAAAGGGGGTAGAATGTAGCACATTATGTTCTCAATGTGAAGATTGGCTTGAAGATGAGTGACACTTATTTTATGGACGTACACATGCGATAAATAGCTGCAAAATTGAAGGTATGTTTTTTCAGGTTTCTTATTCTTTGCGTTGATATAAACCCATGAAATTCTAATTCCATCTTCCCTTTTTTTTTTTATTTTCCCCCCTGATTTTGCTATCTAAAAAACTCAAGTAATATCATCAATAATGAATATTGTAGATAATCATATTTGTCATTATATTTGTCACTATGGTCCTCTTTCTCACACACTGAATTCCATTTAGAAATTCAAGGCTATCAACACTAGCAGGTATTTCTATTTTTCCCCTATACATGATTTGGTTACATTTATCTTCTTCCATGCTTCCCTCATGATTACATAACCCCACAACAAGTAACAAAATGGGAAATTGAATCCCCTTTTATCTATTGTTTTTGCTCTCTACCTTCTCCCCCCTTCCACTTAACCCCCCTTTATCTATTTCTTACACATATATTAAATATTATTTTGATTTGTCTCCATTTGCCAACACATAATGCTCAGATGAGAGTTCAGGGCTTTAGAGCCTCTTGATCCCGATGTTATTAAAACTCATGCTACATTTTCCCATTCTTTGTAACTAGCATTAAGCTGATACTACTTTTTACATTCATGGCAATATAAAAAAATAATTGGCAAAGTATCTTTGAACATTGTGTATCCATAACAGCTTCATGCTTTAAGGATAAAGTTATCATGTTTTTCCTCTAGAAATCATAACTGATATTTGTAGATTTACGCAGTTTTGTATTATGTGGATGTCACATTGGGTGGAAAGCTTGCTGAAGTGATGATTATTTCTTTACAGCGTATTACTGTATGTGACTTAAATTCCACTGGTATTAAGTATATTGATGCAGAAAAATATACTGGATATTATTTCAAGTGTGTTTTGAGTACAAACACTAGGCTATTCTAAATGTAAACCTAACGAGCCTGATAAATGGGCCGGATACATATTTACAAATAAAGCTACTATTTACAACACTCCCCCTCAAGCTGGTGAATGGATGGATATCTATCATTCCCAGCTTGGATGTAAGCTGATTGAAACGTTCTGTTGGCAAGCCCTTTGTCAGCTTATGGTCATTGAAATAGATGAAGAGGACCCTTCTGAAACCATCCAAACAGAACCAGACCCCACCCCTACCACTGAAACCAACCCTCCCTTAGACACCCCTTTACTATCCCTTCATGCTATGAAAAGCATGTCTAGCTATCAAACCATGCGAGTCACAGGCATGTATTTATAAGAAACTATTGCACATTTTGCTTGATAGTGGCAGTACACACAATTTTTTGGACCTAGAGTTGGCTAAGAAACTAGGTTGCAAGCTGGAATCTGTGGAAATGTTACCTATTACAGTTGGTGGTGGTCACAAGTTGTATGCTCCTAATGTGTGTGTAGAAAAAAAGACACGATATTGGTCACGCAGTTCGGCCAATCTTTGCCTACGTCTGCGACTACAGAGCAGCTGTAGTTCCGTCTTATTAATTGTGTAATTGTCATTTGAGTACAAGCACTACTGAGTTTAAATAGGCTACTTAACGGGCCAGGTAAATGGGCCGAATACATATATAAATAAATCTACTATTTACAACATATTTCAACACTCCCCCTCAAGCTGGTGAATGGATATCTATCATTCCCAGCTTGGATGTAAGTTCTTTGAAATGCTCTGTTGGCAAGCCCTTCGTTAATACATCTGCCAATTGGTGTCCGGAAGGAATGTAAGTTGTAGATATTAACCCGCTGTCAAGTTTTTCCTTAATGAAGTGACGATCTATCTCAATGTGCTTCGTTCTGTCATGTTGAACGGGATTATGAGCAATACTGATAGCCGATTTGTTATCGCAAAATAACTTCATAGGACCTTCAAATTGTATCTTCAAGTCATTTAGTATAATCTTCATCCACAATAGTTCACAGATTCCTTGTGCCAAAGCTCTAAATTCAGCCTCAGTGCTTGATCGAGCCACTACATTTTGCTTCTTACTCCTCCAAGTAACAAGGTTCCCACATAGGAAGGTGCAATAACCTGAAGTAGATCTTCTATCACTTATTGAACCTGCATAGTCAGCATCAGTATAAGCTTCCATAGTTAGGCTCCCACCACTTTTGAACAATAGTCCTCTTCCTGGAGAGGCCTTGAGATATTGAAGAATACGATCAACAGCATGCAAATGTCTCTGCCTCGGGTCATGCATGAATTGGCTTACCACACTGACTGCATAAGCCAAATCAGGTCTAGTGTGTGCCAAGTAAATCAATTTTCCCACCAATCTCTGATATTGGACCTTGTCAACTTTGGCACTTTCTTCTTCAAAGCTAATTTTGTGATTTTGCTCAATAGGAACACTTGCAGGTTTACATCCAAGCTTTCCGGTTTCTTTCAGAAGGTCAAGAACATATTTTCTTTGAGAAATAAAAATGCCTTTATCGGAGTAGGCCACCTCAATCCCTAGGAAATACTTAAGTTTCCCAAGGTCTTTCATTTCAAACACTGCTGATAATTGCTCCTTAAGTAGTTGTCTCTCAGCCAAATTGTCACCTGTAATAATGATATCATCAACATAAACAAGAAGTATAGTCAGTTTTCCATCTTTCGAATGTTTGAAGAAAAGAGTGTGATCTCCTTGGCTTTGCTTATAGCCTAAGCACACCATTGCCTTTGTAAATCTCCCAAACCATGCTCGAGGAGACTGTTTTAGCCCATATAAAGCTTTCCTTAATCGACACACCTTGTTTGTTCCATCTTTTGAACCAAATCCTGGAGGAATCTCCATATACACCTCCTCCTCTAAATCTCCATGCAAGAATGCATTTTTGACATCAAATTGGTTTAGTTCCCATCCGGAGTGAGCAGCAAGTGATAGTAAGATCCGAACAGTGTTCATCTTTGCCACAGGAGCAAAAGTCTCCTCATAATCAATGCCATAGGTCTGAGTGAATCCTTTAGCCACTAGTCTTGCCTTGTACCGATCAATAGTACCATCTGATCTGTGCTTGACTGTATAGATCCACCTGCAACCAACAGGCTTCTTGCCTCCCGGTCTCTCAACAATTTCCCATGTTCCATTCTTCTCAAGTGCTTTCATTTCCTCATCCATGGCTTGAACCCAATTTCTATCTTTGAATGCTTCTTGAACAGATGATGGGATTATCACAGAATCAACAGCTGAAATAAAACTCTGATGCTGCACAGAAAGATTTTTAGTGGAGACAAATTGAGAAATAGGGTATTTCGCACAAGACCTTTTCCCTTTCCTCAAAGCAATAGGCAAATCATCTGTATCAGTGTCACTAGTGTCAGAACTGTGGGAATCACTAGTAGGAGGGTTAATTTCAGTACTTACCTCCGGTTCAGGCAATTGAAGTTGTGTCTGGGGCAGGTCGGGCTTACTTCTTCTCTGATACACCAAAGTTGGCTCACCAGCTTTAGCATTTGCTGGTGCCGAAGATGATGGTTCCTGCAAAACAGAAGATAAAGGAGGGACCAAAATAGAAGTAGGTGACTCAAATTCGGTATTTGTGGAAGCAGGATCAATAGTAGAAGGTGAGACAGGAGTATTTGTGGAAGCAGGATCAATAGTAGAAGGTGAGACAGGAGACACATGCGACTCAGGGGACTCAAATGAAGGACTTGTGGATGCAGGACAAGTAGGACCAGTAGTAGGACTTAAGACAGGAGCCTCAGGTAACTCAGGTAGGACCAGAAACTCGGACTTAGATTCCAAATAATCATGAATACTCTCCCCCTGAAGCTGAGGACGAGTGAAGTAGGATACATTCTCATGAAACGTGACATCTTTAGAGATAAAGTACTTACGACTAGGAGGATGATAACATTTATATCCTTTTTTGTTAGGAGGATAACCCACAAAAATACATCTGACTGCACGAGGGTCCAACTTACTTCGATGTTGTTTGTGAACATGGACAAAAGCAACACAACCAAACACTCGAGATTGAAGACTCTGCAAAACATGAACAGAAGGAAACCGTGAAGTCAAAAACTGAACAGGACTAACATTACCTAACATTGGTTTGGGGACCCGATTAATCAAGTAGGCAGCAGTCAGTACTGCTTCTCCCCAGTATGAGTTGGGAACAGCCATTTGGAAGAGAATGGCTCGAGCAACTTCAAGTAAATGACGATTCTTTCTTTCTGCGACACCATTTTGTTGTGGAGTGTCGACACATGTAAACTCATGAAAAATTCCTTGTTGACTGGTAAAATTTGAAAGACTCTGATTGGCATATTCCTTGCCATTGTCAGAGCGAATTCTTTTAATGCCTTTGCCAAATTGTGTTTGCACCATGTGATAAAATCTGATAAATAATTCTGGTACTTCTGATTTATCCTTCATCAAAAAAATCCAAGTTGCTCGAGTACAATCATCAATAAATGACACAAACCATTTAGCACCCGAAACATTAGAAATAGGTGCAGGTCCCCAAACATCAGAATGTATAAGATCAAAAGGTTCAGCACTTTTAGTGGAACTAAGAGGAAAAGAGACACGATGATGTTTAGCTAACTCACAAACTTCACATTTAAAAGACTCAACTGAATGATGTAAAAATAAGGAAGGAAACATAGACTTAACTAAAGAGAATGGAGGATGACCAAGACGTTTGTGCTGAAGCCAAATTTGTGCGGCAGAATGAGAAGACTCAGCAGACTCGGTTTGCAAGCAAGAAGCCAACACCTTCGAACAATCTGGTTCATCAGATAAGTAGTATAGCCCTCCCTTTTCCTTAGCAACTCCGATTATCTTCCCCGTGGTCAGATCCTGAAAAACACAATAAGAAGTGAAAAAGGTTACTTTACAATTCTGATCACGAGTGAGTTTACGAACAGATATTAAATTGTGAGAGAGTGTGGGAACATGTAGCACATCCTGTAATTGAAGTGAAGATTGCAAGTTAATACTCCCAGAGCCATCAATACGGGCATAAGAACCATCAGCAATTGTAACATAACAATTCTTCTCAGAGGAGGTATAAGAAGAAAATAAACTCGAATTGAATGTCATGTGGTCGGTAGCACCAGAATCCAAAATCCAAGCATCCTTAGGGATTTTACCGCAAACATTGAAAGATCGGGAGCATACGCTAATACCGGTCGTTGGTAGAGAACAAGACTTACTAAGAGAGTAAAGTAGGGCCTTCAAACGATTCACCTCATCCTCGGTGAATGATAAAGAGTAATCAATAGCAATATTGTCAGACATCTGTGACAATAACCGAAGAAAACAAGGCAACAACTAACAGACAAACACAATAACTGTGTCCAAAGTTGCCGAAAGAGCGATAACTGTAACCAATAATGGGCTTCGAATAATGAATAACCCAGCAATAAATTGTTGAATCTGTATATCGCCAATAGGTGCCGTAACAGCAAAAAAACTGAGCAGAATTGATACCAAAAACAGAGCAAAAACACAACCAAATGGCTCCAAGATTATCCAAAATATCAAAGTGCTCCAAATTGAACACGGACCCCCAAAACAGAAAGAGGAACCTTCGATCTACAACCTGTCCCAAAGAGCCGCCGCGAAAAAATGAACGTAGGGTGGCGCGTGGACCACAAACGATGGAGGATCGCCGGAGCTAGGGCGGCGCGTGGCGGCGCGTACGGCTTCCGATGACGGCGAAATTTCACAGGGTGGGTCGGAATTTGATTCCGAGAGTGATGGTGAGGGCGGTGAGAAACAAATAGTAGCGCAAGGTGAAGAAACAGATCAGACAGTGGGTTGCTATTTTTCTGGAAAAAAAAAACTGCTGCAATATGAAGACAGCACAGTACAACAGGTTCTGTTTGGGGTTGTAGGGTTCTGAGAAAGACTGCAATGAAGGCAGGGAAGGGTCACAATGAAGGTGACTTGGGTTTGCCGAAATAAGGACGGCTAGGGTTTATGCGGAAGCAAGGCCCTCAAGGACGAGAGCTCTGATACCATGTAGAAAAAAAGACACGATATTGGTCACGCAGTTCGGCCAATCTTTGCCTACGTCTGCGACTACAGAGCAGCTGTAGTTCCGTCTTATTAATTGTGTAATTGTCATTTGAGTACAAGCACTACTGAGTTTAAATAGGCTACTTAACGGGCCAGGTAAATGGGCCGAATACATATATAAATAAATCTACTATTTACAACATATTTCAACAGGAAAGGATTTTCTTGGCAATTACAACAAGCCACATTTACTGCTGACATGATAGTCCTTCCTCTTGGCAGTTATGATGTTATCTTGGGTATTCAATGGTTGAAGTCTTTGGGACCCATTATATGGGACTTTGACAAGCTTCAAATGGAATTTACCATTCAAGGGCGCAAGTTCATAGTTAGAGGCGCCAAAATTCCCTCTATTAAGCTCATGAACAACAAAACCTTTGCACATGCATTGCAACAAGGTGTAGAATTATGTTTCCTTAGTGTTCAGGACATTGCCACTCATTTGTCTCTGCCCACTTGCAACCTGCTCATTGCTGGTGAAGTTACTAAGGTGCCTGCAGAGATTGTTTCCTTACTGGATGATTATTCTGATGTCTTCCAGGAGCCTACTCAGCTGCCCCCTCCTAGGCCTGGTTTTGACCATCACTTTCCATTGAGAGAAGGTACTCAAGCATTTAAATTGGGACCATATAGATATTCTGCTAGAAAAATGTTGTTGATAAACTAGTTGGTGATATGCTTGACCAAGGGTCATCCAACATAGTAGTAGCCCTTTTGCTTCACCTACTGTGTTAGTCAAAAAGAAAGATGGATCGGGGAGACTTTGTGTTGATTTTAGAAGACTAAACACTAACACCATTAAGGATAGATTCCCTACACCCCTAATTGAAGGTTTAATGGATGAATTAGGAGGTGCTACTATTTTTTCTAAACTTGATTTAAAGGGCTGGTTATCATCAAGTTAGATTGGATATGGGTGAAGAATACAAGACAGCTTTGAAGACTCATTGTGGCCACTATGAGTACCTTGTAACGCCTTTTGGGCTAGCTAATGCGCCTGCCACATTTCAGGCCCTTATGAACCATATCTTTAGCTCTTTTTTGAGGAAGTTTGTCATAATATTTTTTTGATGATATTCTTGTTTATAGTAAGAATCTCACTGAGCATGTGCAACATCTGTCCATGGTATTTAAAACTATTAGACATGAACAGTTATTCCTCAACAAAGCTAAGTATCAATTTGCTACTTACTAGTAAAGTGGAGTATTTGGGCCGCTTCATCACTCCAGCAGGTGTTTCAACAGATCCTGCTAAAATCCAAGCTGTGAGGGATTGACCTCTGCCTTCTGATTTAAAGGAGCTTCGTGGATTTCTTGGCCTGGCAGACTACTACAGAAGATTTCTCAAGGGATTTGGTGCTATTGCTAGACCCTTAACTAATACGTTAAGAAAGGGCTCTTTTATATGGATTGAGGAATCTGCTACTGCTTTTGCTACATTAAAGCAGGCTTTGATTTCTTCCCCAGTTCTGAAATTACTAGACTTTTCTTAGAGATTCACTCTGGAAACAGATGCCTCTGGCAAAGGGATTGGAGCTGTCTTGATGCTAGGGGTGGACATCGGACGGTTAGGGTCGGATTCGGATGGAAAATAGCTCACCCAAAGTTAACTGATGAACTGAAATGTCCACCCATCTCCGACCATTTAAGTTACGGTTAGAGTCGGTTGCGGGTTGGGCGGTTACGGCGGTCGGTCAGGTTCGGTCTGCAGCTTCTCACATGGTGGCTTTTATCCTCATGGTTGAAGCTTCATTTTTTGCTTCAATGGCTGCTGCAAATGTTGAAGCTTTTTTTCTCTCTCATATATTTATTGTCTAGGAATTAAAAGAAATCACATTGCCTTTCTCTCTCTTCTCGTTTTAATTTGAGTTTCTTTTCTCTCTCCTTTTGTTTTTACACTAGTTTATTTTAAAGTATTACACTGCTACTGACTAAAGCTGTAGCTATATGTCTGCTGCGCTGTACTACTACTGCAGAGACCAACGTTTTATTACATAAGTACTAGCTTTTTGGAATTATAAACTAATAAGTTATACCTAGGAGGACAGACTACAATGCATGTTTACGAAGCATAGGCGAGATCACTCTACAATAGCAATCCGACTAAAACTGTGAAGCTCACCCGAAAAACCGTTTAACCGTTTATAGCCGTCCGAACAAGCATTTTATCCAACGGGTATTTCGGTTGTCGGGCTGGTTATTGGATGTTGTCCACCCCTACTTGATGCAAGATAATCATCCCATTGCTTATATCAGCAAATCCTTGAGTCCCAAGCAACAGGATCTCTCTATTTATGAGAAGGAATTATTGGCTATTATCTATGCTATTAAAAAATGGAGCACCTACTTGGCTTATGCTCCCTTCACTATCAAAACTGACCAAAAAAGCATAAAACACATCTTGGAGCAAAGACTCAATACACCTTTTCAGCAGGTGTGGGTTTCTAAACTAATGGGCTATGAATTTGACATTCACTACAAGGAAGGATCTTCTAACTTAGCTTCTGATGCTTTTTTTAGAAAGCAAGGAGCTGAACTAGTGCCTATGTTGTTGGATAATGGTCATCATGATCTTTCTGAATTGATAAAGAGAGGGTGGCAAACTGATGTATTACTGCAGCAAATTGTTACTGATCTATCTTCAAATCCTGCAAGCCACGCTAAATATTCTTGGGTGAGGAATGAACTTAGAAGAAAAGGGAACCTAGTAATTGCCTCTGATCAAGCTTTGAAAATCATTATTCTTAAAAGGTTACATGATTCACCTCTTGGTGGTCACTCTGGCAGAGATGCTACAGCTTCAAGGGTGAAGTCTTTGTTCTTTTGGAGAGGCATGAATAAGTAGGTCCGGACATCGGGTGGTTTCGGCCCAAAATCACTGATTCGGCCAAAACCGCAGTCCAGAAACACATGCCCAATTCCGCCCAAATGTTTTCTCGGATAATACAGATACGCTTTGGTGGGTTTTTCGGGTAAATCAATGGGTTGAGTCGGGTCTGAGACAGTGAGAGATGAATGAAAGAAGAAGGAAGAAGATGAACGGTAACTAACCAGAGAGGGAGACGAAGGATAACGAGAAGAAGCATGCGACTTCCGAGGCAATAACAATAATAATAAAATAACTTTTTGTGGAAAAATATAAGTCAATTATATTTCAATTGTATATCGTATACAAGTGCTAAATGATATATATAGGTTATTCTAAAACTAACCCTAGGGGCCTTATAAATGAGCCGGATAATTACAATTATTCACTATCTACTATTTACAACACTTTTGCTCTGCTCAACAACTTCCAAGACAAGTGAAATGATGTTATTTGCTTCCAGATTCTATTTATAACTCGGTTTTCACAAAATTTACTATCATAATGACAACAGTCTCGTAGAGCCAGAGCGAGCAGAGCTAGAACTAAAGTCTGACACTTGAGTTACTAATATATAAAATATTAGTATTAGAGTATAAGTTTTTAAATATCAAAAGGTAAAACTAGACATAGAATATTATTTATTTCTCTTAGTCTTCTTCTTTCTTTTCTCCATTTCACACTGCCACTGCCATGGCTTAAAAACTGCAGAAGCAAGTCGCAGTTTTATAGATATTGATCGGTCGGTTTCGGTATGGTTTAAAATTTGACAATCGATTCCGACCATATTCAACCGTTCCAAACTCTGTGCCTTAATCTGAATACCCGAATACCCGTTCTCACCCGCACGTTGCACTGAAACTAGACGCGGATAGTTCAGATTCGGGCGGTGAAGAAATGGTCTCCACCCCTATGAATAAGGATATTCAGTCCTATATCCGAAACTGTGGGGTGTGCCAGACTAGCAAGCCTGATCAGGCTGCTTCCCCAGGCTTATTGCAACCCCTTCCTATTCCTAGTAGAATTTGACAAGATATTAGCCTTGACTTCATTGAAGGGTTACCTAACTCTAAAGGCAAACAAGTGCTACTGAGCAACAACTGCATACTTCAGTGAGAGTTTTGTGTCGGTAACCAAATCAATGTGCAACAAATTCAGTGAGGGTGTGTTTGGATGCAATATTTTTAGAGGGTCATGTATTTTTAGGAGGAAATTAAAATACCTTCAATTAAAATTTTGTGTTTAGGTGATAAGTGAGAAGAATTTTAAAAATGCTGGAAATTTAAGAAGGATTTTATTACACTTAAAAATGATGCAGTTGAAATTCCACCTAATTAGAATTTTAATTCCACTCTCGCACTCTCTCTCTCTCCTCGATATCGCTCTTTTCTAAGCTCTTGTCCGCTCTCCTTCATCTTCTAATGGCAGAAACCTAATCTCTCGCTGTCTTCTTCAAAGGTTTGTTTTCGTTTTCACATTTTCTTCCAGATTTCATTTGTAAGTTCATTGAATTTGTGATTTGTTTTCTCTTTCTTTGAAAATTTCAGAGCAATATTTTCATCTATTTGGATTATCTCTGTAAGCAAATTCTGTTAGTTTCAGAATAACTCATCTTCTAATGTTCAATGTTTGTTGTATTTGTGTATTTTTATATTTGTGTGATGAATTTTGTGACACTACAGTGGTAACGTTCATTTTTTAGTTTTGTTTGTATTGTGTGTTGAAATTGTGCATGTGTTGGGATTGACAAAATGCACAAGTCTCACTGCTGAACTGTGTATGTAGAGTGATAACTCCATTTTTGAATGACTTTGTAAGAGGTTATTGCGGATGAGTTGTGGGAGTGAGAGTAAGCTGTTTATTTATGTGATGATTTATCTGGTTGGAACCTCTTAAAGAGGGGTATTGTGGATGCTGTGATTCTGTTATTTCTTTGGTGTTTACTTGCTGTTTTAGATAGCTAATATCAACTAATGTATGTAGTTGAGCCAAACCTGATCATTATATTACAAAGTAGAATGATGAAGTAGGAATGTGTTATCTATTACATCAATTACATAAAGATGCATACAAAGAACATGTTCAAGTGTTTGTTGATTATCAAGTTAGAAGAAACAATACTTAGTGGGGAATCCTTTTATCAAGTTATTTTGTATATGTTATGGACATAAGCCTCATACTCACAGGTGATTGCTTTGGGAAGCTACAATGTGATTGCTTTGGATATTGTTACTTCACAAAAGGTTCTGATGATGTACTTCACAAAAAAGGTATTGAAACTTGGTTTGTTATGCTTACATGGCATGCACCATGTTGTGAGATATTTGGAGAGAGACGTGGCTTTACCAGATTTGTTTTTACTTAGTTTATCTTCCATTGGCTTAACTCAAGTCATATATTGCATTTGGTTTGTCACTTGTTGGCACATTGCTTATTATCTTTAACCTTCTCGCCATCAGATTTGGATTCGGTGGATCCATCGGACTCCAGCAAGCCCATGTTTGGTCCATTTTTGTCGGACCCGTTGACCAACAAGTCTGGCCATTTGTCATTGGATGGGTCCGCTGGGCTCGTCAAATGTTGAATTTGCATGTACGTTTGATAAAAAAATGAAGAGTTCTAAATATTCTATTCGAACAAATAATTTTAAGAATGAAGAATTTCAATTTCTTTATCCAAACAGGAAATCTGGAAATTGAAGGGATTTCAATTCCTAGAATTTGAAATTCCCTAGAGTTTTTAATTGCTCCTCCAAAACACACTAATTCTGGTCAATTCACTTTGTATTAGTTTTGTGGGGCAAAAAGTTTCCAAGTGACACAATATTCAAACCTCCCTTCTAGTAACTAAATCAATCACTTAAATTTTTAGAGAATAGATGTTTAATAATTGATTTCGAATGAATTGGTCTTTATTAGGGGATGAAATTTCAAAATCTAGCTTAAAATAATTGATCTGGTTTGTTCAGAGTAGAGTAAAATCATTGACCAAAAAAGGTGAAATCACTAAAGTATGAATCTTTTTCTTATATGCGGCTTGTCACCGCGCGCCAATTGCCTTTTTTTTTCTGTTTCCAAAAAAATTGCTTCCCTTTCCCACACGTCGTCCTCTCATTAACACGTCTCTGGCTTTATATCTTCCCACACTTAAAATCCCGTTCGTTTACACGTGTTTCCTATGTGTCGTTACATATATTTTTTTCACTTGATGGACATAATTGTTTTTCTTTTGCGTAAGAGGAAGCAGCGAGAGAGGAGAGACTGCAGAACGGATGTAGTGAGAAGAGGAGAGACGAGCGCTGGAAATAGAGAGCGAGAGATAGACGCAGCGACCACAAAACTGCGAGCAGCACCACTGTCCAGAGGTGGTGCGAGGAGACAATGTTAAGACGAAAAGGATCCAACTCGCGGCATCGCCAATAATTGGAGCAGCGCTGCGGCTAAGCAGTACAACGAAATGCTAACGCAGGGGACAATGTGCATGTACTACGACGTGAACTCCGGGTGGTATCGAAGTGGCAGTGACCACCGTAAGTGGTGCCCGATGGTAAGGTTTTCATACATTTGTTTTTGATTTTCAAACTTAATTGTAATCATGTCTTTTTTTAATTAAATTAACAAATTAAATATGTTCGATCTTTTTCTCTTCTAGGCTTGCATGTTCTGCCACTGTGGTGAGGAAGAGGGATTTTCCCTATCGAAAAAGTACCGCCTACATTTAACCTTTTTTTCAGTCTTCATTCTTTTCTCACAGCCAAAGGATTTCCCTTCATGTCTTCAACTCATCCCCCACAGCCACAACCATTCATTTCGTTTCATTTTTCTTACTTCCTACTCAAACCTGTTAGCAAACTCCCACATCTAAGCTCTCACATTCTGCTATTTGACATGATTTTTTACTCCCCAAAAGAGGGTGTAAATTTAAATTTGTAGGCAGAGATGATTGTTGAGTGCCAGTTCATTTTGACCCGTGGTAACCATTTTACCGAGCCCTCTACTGGTTTTAGCAAGCTCCTGGTTTTTCTATATTTAGCTTACTCTTTGAATGATTAATAGAATCACGGGCAGTAGCTTAATCTTAATTTTATTTTGCATTATTCATTTCAATTTACTTAATTGTTTTAGTTGATTTTTTTGTTATTGTTGCTGATGTGATTTTTTTTGTTACTTATAGATTGGAAAGCCATTGGCTGTTGTGTTGTCTACGGGATTAAACTTAATGGTTTATATGCAGTGAAAGGAATTATGAGACAGGGCACGATGGAGACAAGTTGGAGCACATGATGTAGG
This sequence comes from Astragalus glycyphyllos, assembly GCA_963573325.1. Lineage (NCBI taxonomy): Eukaryota > Viridiplantae > Streptophyta > Magnoliopsida > Fabales > Fabaceae > Astragalus > Astragalus glycyphyllos. Next base: position 30,978,792 of record OY754307.1, read on the forward strand.
AAAAAGCCAAGCCCCTCAAACAAATCTGTTATTTTTCTCAGAGTTTGTTGTGCTCTAACTCTATTTCTCTCATTTATTAAAATCATTTTATCTTTCACCCCTTAGAAGTATATGTATTCTGTGTTGTTCTAAATTCTGTATTTTCACTCATTTTTGCCATGGTTTTAATTTTAATTGTGATATAACTCTATTGCTCAAACTTTCTGTCTGGGATCTTGATGGAGTTTCTGAATGTCAGAAAGCCAGTTCTCTATCGCCAGCTGCTGAAAATTGGTTCAGGCTATTGCGAGTTAATCATCCTGATTACAATTATTTCATGTCCCATGGTACACATTTGAGATGAGCAGAGGTTTCCTTAAGCAGAAGCAGCCCGACTCTCAAATACCTGCTTATGTATTCCGTTCTTGCCCGGCATACGTGCTTATGTATTCTGTCCTTGCTTGGCATACCCCTGTTGTCCACTGAATGAACTGTTAAAGCCTCAGTTGGTGTTTTCAATAATGATTGGGTACTGTCGTGCTTTTGAGCATTGGGGTCTTGATGCTTTTATATGGTTCTGCCTTTGTTTTGTATTTAGCACTACTTTAGACATCACTTTAAATGTGGTTTATTGTATGAATCACAACTACTTGAACCAGTAATCTCATTCTAACGGTGTCACTAGTGTCAGCACTGTGGGAATCACTAATAGGAGGGTTAATTTCAGTACTTACCTCCGGTTCAGGCAATTGAAGTTGTGTCTGGGGCAGGTCAGGCTTACTTCTTCTCTGATACACCAAAGTTGGCTCACTAGCTTTAGCATTTGTTGGTGCCGAAGATGATGGTTCCTGCAAAACAGAAGACAAAGGAGGGACCAAAATAGAAGTAGGTGACTCAAATTCGGTATTTGTGGAAGCAAGATCAATAGTAGGTGAGACAGGAGTTACAGGCGACTCAAATGTAGGACTTGTGGATGCAGGACAAGTAGGACCAGTAGTAGGACTTAAGACAGGAGTCTCAGGTAACTCAGGTAGGACCAGAAACTCGGACTTAGATTCCAAATCATCATTAATGCTCTCCCCCTGAATCTGAGGACGAGTGAAGTATGATACATTCTCATGAAACGTGACATCTTTAGAGATAAAGTACTTACGGCTAGGAGGATGATAACATTTATATCCTTTCTTGTCGGGAGGATAACCCACAAAAATACATCTGACTGCACGGGGGTCCAACTTACTTCGATGTTGTTTGTGAACATGGACAAAAGCAACACAAGCAAACACTCGAGATTCAAGACTCTTCAAACATTCAAAAGATGGAAAACTGACTATACTTCTTGTTTATGTTGATGATATCATTATTACAGGTGACGATTTGGCTGAGAGACAGCCTGCTCAAAGAGAAATTATCAGCAGTGTTTAAATGAAGGACCTTGGGCAATAAGTATTTATTGGGAATCGAGGTAGCCTACTCAAAAGAAGGCATTTTTATCTCTCAAATAAAGTATGTGCTTGACCTCTTGCATGAAACTGGAAAACTTGGATGCAAACCTACAAGTGTTCCCATAGAGCAGAATCACAAAATTAGCTTTGAAGAAGAAAGTGCCAAAGTTGACAAGGTTCAATATCAAAGATTGGTGGGTAAATTGATTTACTTGGCACACACTAGACCTGATTTGGCTTATGCAGTCAGTGTGGTGAGCCAATTCATGCATGACCCGAGGGTGAGACATTTGCAGGTTGTTGATCGTATTCTTCAATATCTCAAAGCCTTTCCAGGAAGATGACTATTGTTCGAAAGAGGTGGGGAGCCTAACTATGGAAGCTTATATTGATGCTGACTATGCAGGTTCAATAAGTGATAGAAGATCTACTTCAGGTTATTGCACCTTCCTATGTGGGAACCTTGTTACTTGGAGGAGTAAGAAGCAAAATGTAGTGGCTCGATCAAGCGCTGAGGCTGAATTTAAAGCTTTGCCACAAGGAATTTGTGAACTATTGTGGATGAAGATTGTACTAAATGACTTAAAGATACAATGTGAAGGTCCGATGAAGTTATTTTGCGATAAGAAATCGGCTATCGGTATTGCTCATAATCCCGTTCAACAGGACAGAACGAAGCACATAGAGATAGATCGTCACTTCATTAAGGGAAAGCTTGACAACGGGTTAATAACTACAACTTACATTCCTTCCGGACACCAATTGGCAGATGTATTAATGAAGGGTTTACCAACATAGTATTTCAAAGAACTTACATCCAAGCTGTGAATGATAGATATCCATTCACCAGCTTGAGGGGGAGTGTTGTAAATAGTATAATTTATAAATATTTATCCTGCCCAATTATCAGGCCCGTTAGATTTACATTTAGGATTAGTCTATTTAAATTCATTAGTGTTTGTACTCTAAACAATTGAAATAATATATTCATCATATTATTCTACACTTTTCCATATGAATTCTTCACAGAATTTGTAGCCGTTGCTGGAAACCAAGCTGCGGCCGTAAATGGTGGCTACGCATGGATTCAGCGCTCTGTTGAGGCTATCACCGTCTTTCCCCCTTTCTCATATTTCTTTCGTCCTTCTCACGTTTTCACCTCCTTCTCTCCTCTTCTATTTTCTTTAATTTTTTTTTTTGCTGTTGTAAATTTCTTTTTTCTTCGGTTTGGCAGGTTTCAATTCTTGTGGAGAGTGAGTAAAATGTTGTTTTTGGGTTACAATGGTGAGTGAGCTTCTCCTCTTTTTTTAATTGGTATCAATCACCCTCTTAAGGCATGATTTCTTCAGCTTCTCCTCTTTTTTTAATTTGTCTATTTTTATGCTTCCCTTTTTTAATTGGTAATTAATTTGTTATAGGATTTGTATATTTTATTTTCAATTTAATTGGAATGGTGGTCTTTCATGTGGAACAATAAGTTTAGAAATTGTTGTTGCTTACATGTAGAGAGATGGATTAGTTTTTTGTTTTATTTAAGAATTTATTGGTGAATAGGAAAATTGAATATTTGCTATTTGTGAAACTGCTAAGAGGAGAAAAGATGAGCTTTGGCGTTACAGATTGAGATGAAATTGGTGCAGATGAGGGGCTTGAAATGCAGGCAATGGATTTGGCGTTACATTTAACATCCTATCAGAATCAGCTACATTAAAATTCACAGTCATTTGATGCCCCCTTTCCAATGTAGCTCTCCTATCTTTTTCTCCATTTACTCCTTTCCTTCTATCCTGATCCTCCACTGAATTTCCATCTAAAAAGATCTCTGCTTCAGTTTCTGATTCATTTGCATGAATACTATTATTTACTTTGTACACTTCATTATAATATCATTACTATTTGGCTCACCTACTTGACCTTAGTTTTTTTATCTTTTGCTTAAGGTTCCAGATAGAATTAGCTTAAATTTGTTTTTGTTTTGCTCTGTAATTTGTAGTTCAGTAGAACTAACAATTATCATCTATTAGGTTTGTGACTAAGCTTCATATGTTTGTTGATATTATATGTCTACTACATCATAGATGACTTCAACATGGAAGATAGTAAGTATGAGAGTACATCTATGATTTTCTATGTATTTTCTTCTCCTAAATTATGAGATTTGCCACTGAGGTCGGCTCCTACTCATGTGGTTTTCAATGTAAGAGGACCTATGATTGACTACATCTTCAATTGGCAGCAGTTGAGGAAATATTGCACCATGGCAATAACATGTTCTACATACATTTATTGTTAAGAATTTCGCCGAGCTGTTACTTTTAGATTATAGATGAAATTGTGATGACTATGTCAATAGTTATATCACCAAAACATTACTTTGGGTTTAAGTATTGGCCTTTGAGGGAATATGCCAATTTGATGAGCAATATTACAGGTGTTCTTTCAAAGTATGCTATGCCTTACAACCTTTCTAACATCCTATAGGGACATAATGATATGTTAATGTGACTATATTGTTACTGATATGGTTTTCCTTGCTAGATATATGTTTCAGGTGTGAGACTTTTGATAGCAAGGTATTTTTCTTGTCATTGGTAAGTTTTGAACCTCCATCTTTTTTGTATAATGGTGAATCGCTCATGTTTGTGAAGTCATGACATTGGCTGAAAGGTTTGGTTTTTATTTTGAGGGTAAAGCACTAACTCAAGATCAACAGAACTCCAGTCTGAAATAGACTCTCCCATGAGTATTAAGGCATCTTCTTTAGATCACGAACAATCTTTTGGTCAGCAAAAACAGAAAAAGCAGCAACAGGGGAAGGCAACTGATGCTACAAGACTGAATATTGTATATTTGGATTCGTGTTACATGATTGATTGTGATAGAATTTGTATTTTGCCTTATATTAGTCTTTGATACGAACAGTTCTTATGGAGGGCATATTGGGAATATTCAGAAAGTTAATGAAAGAAAGAAGTGGAAACCAATTTCTTTGGGACCACTAGCACACAAACAATCACTGATGTAACAGAATTGCCTACATGGCAATTGGGTGGAGAGTGTGGGAGAGTGCTATATATAGTTGGTTAGCATTTCATTCAGGTTTTAGGCTGGTTTTGGGAATTGTTTGGGAAAGGGGCTTGGTGATAGGATCACCATTTCACTGTTACATTGAACTTTCCATTTGCTCTTGTAATTCGCCATAGCAATTCAGAGAGATCCTCTGAATTGTGATCAATAATACAACTATCAATTCCCATTTTATCAATTCTGTGCTCTGTTTGTATCAAGTGGTATCAAAGCACTAGACTCTTAAGTGCATGGTACTTACGCGCCTGACCATGGAGAAACGCATCGACCGCATTGAACAGCAAATTGCTGACCTAAAGAATTTGATCATTTCACGCAGCAAGTCTCGCAGTGGTCGTCCTCGCAAATGCCATTCTCACCGGCGGCGTCAAAATCGACCCGACCCGATTGACGAAGATGAAGGAGTTGTCAACTCTGACGACGCCGACGACTCAAGCACCACAACGCAAGATCGAAACAAACCAGAAGAAAGAATCGAAACGGAGGAATTGAAAAGGGAAGGGAATGAAATCGAAGGTTCTGCCATGGAGTTTATGGAAGAAGTGGAACCAGAAATTGTAAATGATGGAATCAAAGGTGGAGAGTCCATTAGCGAACCTTTGGAGGTTGTTACGATACCAGAGGGAGCGGAGGTGGAAGGAGATGAGCTCGGTGGTGACCTAGAACCACCGCGGGAGCAAGCGACGATGGAGGTACAAAAAGAGGAGGAATCGTTGACGGAAGAACCCCCACCGGAACCTCCAGAACCACCGGAAAGAGGCATGGTGTACGACAAAGAAGGAGAAGAGACGAAGGGAAAGGGCGATTGGGAATTAAAGGAAGTGGACTGTGCTTCTGACTGAGAACCACCACCGGAGGAGAACGCCGGCGGAGCGACGGCAACCGGAGGTGGAGCGACGACACCGGACGACGAAGTGGAGCTGTTGGCGCGCAATGGGGAAGAACTTCTCTCTCTTGCAGCGCTGTTGAAGGATCGAGAGTGGGAAGAGAATGAAGTTAAGGCTGATTGGATCTCATGGGAATTGGGTTTCTGGACTGAAGCAATGGGCCAGGCCCAATATCTATTAATTACACCCCCGCAGCTTACTAATACTAGTGGGGTGTTTCAAGAAGAAAAAAAGGGAGTAGAAAATATCCTGGGTTTACTTTCTCCTATTATGCCTTCGCAAGCATTCCATGTCCACCTTCCACTGCTGGTAACTCATTTAATTAATGATCATCTTCTACCACCAACTCATGCCATTAAAAGGTTAGAAGAATTGTCTCTTGCAACATTTTTATTGGGCGTTCCACGTCAAAAAAATAAAACATTTTTATTGGGTGTTAAAGATGGAAATGGTTTGAGTTATATTAATAGCTTTCAACTATTACTCAAAGGAGTGACCGAACTAATTAAGTGGCTAGTGGAGTTTGGTTTTGGGCAATTAATAAATATTCCAATCTTGGTAATGCATCCACTTGTCCATAAGTGGGATCCAGGTGGCCATAAACAAAAGGAGTGGGATACAAGTGGCCTTAAACAACATGTGAGCTCGCACGAGAGTGTCACATGTGTTTTGGAATGCCATGGAAATCACAAACATCAAAAGAATGAAGCAAGGATGGTTCACAATCTTTCTTTTTACATTAACACTTTTGTTGGGCACTGCACTAAAAATATTAATAATGGGGAGGTGTGGCATGGTGCAAGGAAGACAAAAAGGGGTAAGTGGCATCCTAGTGCCCTATTGGCAGATACGTTTTTGGGGCACAACCACACCAACACGTTATCACCAAGTCTTCATTCACATCACCCCATTGCAAAGCAAATTCATGATCAACTTGGCAGCAAATATATAGAACTGTCATACTATGATTTTCCTTCTTTTATAGATGATATGGATATATGGGGGTGTGATGACTGTATGGATCCCTTAGAAGTCTTTCCTCTTGTTCATGGAATTTCCTTGGAAAGCAAGGAGTTAGATTTGAAACTGCCAGACTTGGAATTCTTTGGCGAGCAAGGAGAAATACACCCTTTGCTAGAGGTGTTATTATCTAGAAGTAGTGAATGGAGAGAATTACCTTGGTCAACAAAGGTCGTATTGGCTGGAGTTCTTACCAATAACAAAACATTGGCTGCATATGGAAATTTCTTCACCATTGCAAATTGGCAACCACTCAAGTTTATTGACAGTATTAGCAAACTTCTAGCATGGCAACAGATGTCTAATTTGGCTCCGTATTCCAGTGCAGTTAAAAAGAAGACAAAATGGGAGGTTGGAAACAAAAATTTGGACTCAGGTGATGACTTGATTCCATACTTTGTAGAAGATTCTTCGCGTCAGGGCATGAATGACCATAGTGCTGACCATCTTATTTCATTTACTCGCTTCATAACTCGTGACATCGTCCAACCAACAAATCACAAGCAATGGAATCCTGGGGCACATGACTATGCTTCTTACTTCCGTTGGGCAATGACCTGCAAACAGTGGGACCTTGGTGGAAGAATGGTAGTGGTTTGTTTTTGGTATCTTCACCTTGAGGACAAGGTGAATTTTGAAGGGGAAGGTGTTGATACGAACAGTTCTTATGGAGGGTTTATTGGGAATATTCAGAAAGTTAATGAAAGAAGTGGAAACCAATTTCTTTGGGACCACTAGAACACAAACAATCACTTATGTAACAGAATTGCCTACATGGCAATTGGGTGGAGAGTGTGGGGAATATTCTGCTGATATGGAGAGAGAGTGCTATATATAGTTGGTTAGCATTTCATTCAGGTTTTAGGCTGGTTTTGGGAATTGTTTGGGAAAGGGACTTGGTGATAGGATCACCATTTCACTGTTACATTGAACTTTCCATTTGCTCTTGTAATTCTCCATAGCAATTCAGAGAGATCCTCAGAATTGTGATCAATAATACAACTATCAATTCCCATTTTATCAATTCTGTGCTCTGTTTGTATCAGTCTTCCTTCTACCTTATACCTTAAGCTGATTAGTAAATTATATTTAAACCTTAAAATAATTTTTTGTTAATTTTGCATGTCTGCTATAGCTGTTAATAGCATGAAAGAAACACTCTTTTAAATTATGTAGCCATCCAACCTTTCAAGCATTCCTTGAATTAGCCAATATCTAATTATTGGCATCGGTAGAAAACACATCCTATCTAGCTCTTTGCTATTTTGGGCACTGTTACGGTCGGTTTCTCGGGATGAGAAAGGAGCGAACGTGTGTCTGTGGTGTGTTTAAGAGATTGATTTGAAAGAATGAAGGTGGGATCCGTTTATTGGCCTCAGTGGGCTGTTTATATATTACACTGTACATAAATGCTAATTAATTACAATTATGGCCAAGTTGACCGTTACAGACAGGGGAGCGAAATCAGGGATATTTCCCCTCTGATTGCGCCTCATTCCTTTTTAGGGAGGAAGAGGCTTGACTTTGGAGACCGACCGGTTTCTCTCTGGGCGAAGCCCTTCAATAACCGAGCGGATGTATTAGCCGAATAATCCTGGCCGGAACAGAGCCCTTCGAGCGGCGAGCGCGTAGCGTGAAGTTGTTCAAATAAGTGGAGTTCGGTTCTGAATAGCCCTTCAGTGTGTTTGGACTTGGTGCTTTGACGCCTAACTCTTAGGCTTTGAGGAAGTTCTGAGTGCTTGAGCGTTACTTGGTCGGTGACTTGACGTCTCTTGATTTCTGAAGTCATTGATGGGACTTGATGTTTTGATTTGACGGGTTTGACCGCTTGACCTTTGACCATTGAATGCATCGGTTTTCTCCGTTTGACTGCCGTTTCCCAAGCTCTTTATTAATGCTGGTGCTAACTCCCCATTCCCTTCGCCTATATATACGTATTTGCAGTGGCAGGGAAGGGAAGCCCTTCGTGGTTATTTTTCTTCTTTCTCTTGGTGATGGTGCTGTAGAAGTGTGGGATCAAATCTCCTTCTTTGGGTTCTCTGACCGCCCCCGCCGGCGCTGTAGTGCACAACGGGAGCGTCAAGGGACTCGAGGTGGGAGTCTTTGATCTGAGGGAGCTGTGGATTTTCACTATTTGCGTTGACTCCTTTCCAGCAGGGACGTTCAGGGAACCCGAAGTGCCTCCCCTCATTGGGGTAGAGCACCGTGTCGTCCGCCCTCGCTCCACCGCGGGTTTTCGCCGGAGGCCCAGGAAGAGAAGTCTCTTGCGCCGGCCAAAGCGGTGGTGGAGGCTTTCAAGCTTCTGAATCCGGGACCTCCCTGGGACGTTGAGTGGAGCGGGGGCGGGGGCACATGGCTTCACCAAGGAGTCCCGCCCGATCGGTCTGCCTTTGGGTGTTTCCGCGTTGGAGTTTTCCTACCGGTGGAGGATCTACATGCTCACTCGACTTGGGAGAGTCTTCTTTGGGTGGAGGATCTACATGCATTCCAATTCCGAAGGGAGTGCTTTTCAACCGACTGCGCTGGAGTTGTGGAGGATTTGCTGCAAAGAGACACATAGAGGGCTCGGTCGTGGCTCGGTGTTACGCCGACCGGTCCGCAGCATTAGGATACGTTTTGTACATGTAACTTCATTTTTTACGCTTCGAATAAGGTGTACACATCATGAATTGTACTTATTTATAAATAAAAATCACTTCGTACCTGTTCGTGTTTATCGTTCTTCTCTTTTTGCTTTTATAGCTGATCGGTTTAGAGACGCGTCGCTCGGCTTGTCTTTGAGTGACGTTTGATTTGACTGATGCGACATGAACTTATGACGTGTGGTGGTTGCGCCTGTTCCCAAGGGGGAGTCACTTCATGACATCTCCTTTCGTTTTTTGACACGTGGCTTGATCTGACGGTGGGATGGGAAGAGGTGCGTCGATCTGCACCATTCGCTTCGTGCCCCTTCATCACACCGTTGGATGGGGCGCGTTCGGACCATCACAGCCCTTCATCGTACCCTTTCAGCTACTTATAATTATTCCCTCTCTTCTACGGTCACCAGTTTCGCATTTCTCACTTTTTTTTTCAGTTTCTTCTCTGCAAGTCCCTCTCGTTGCTGTTCTGTGTTCTTGCACTTCCTGCGCGATTTCTGCGTTGCGCCATTGCTACATTTGTGCGAAGCTTCCAGTTTCCTTCGTCGTTTTCTTCCAATCAAGGTACGTTTCTTGATTCATTTTCTTTGTGTTTGCCTGTTTGTTGGTCGCTTCGCATTTCCTTATTCTTGAAAATGTCAGTGGTAGTGCTTAGTAGCGATAGTGAGGGGGAAGTTACCTATGTCAATAGGCCTTGTGGGAAAGAAGATTGTAGGGGTAAATGTTTTAGTTGTATTGTTGCTAGGGGAAACATTTGATTTCTGAATTGGAACAACTCTGCCCTTCTTCAGATAGTGACCCTTCCTCTTTAGGGATGTCTGACGATTCTGGCTCGGAGCAAGAGGGGTTTTTTTGATCCAGTGGCTCCCTATGGTTGGGTGAAAGATGAAGTGAGGGACGCTGTTTTTGAGCTGGGCACCGACGATGAGGTTGAGGAGGTTCAGGGCCTCTTGTGCCATCCGGTGGACGTGGGATCGGCCATTGCTCGGCCTGTTACCCTCGCGGAGCGTGTGTGTCATCTTTCTTCTGCGATCGGTTCTCCCCCTGCAACATACATGTACAAAACCTTGTTTAAGGATTTGGGAGTTAGGGTTCCCCTTTCTTTTTATTATTGTTCCTTGTTGCGTCTGGTCAACGTGGCTCCTACTTAGCTTCATCCTAATGCTTAGGCCTCTGCACGAGCGTTTGAGATTATTTGTGAGTGTACGTCAATAGAGCCGACAGCGGAGAAGTTCTTGAGCTTTTTTAGGGTTTCGTCTGAGAGGCCACGGAAGTGGGTTTCTCTCTGCGACATTCCTAAGCATCCTTTCATGGTTCCTTATAAGAGCAGCTACAAGCTTTTTAAGGATAGTTTCTTCAAGTTTGTAATACCCTAGAAATTTCACAATTTATATGAGTTATAAATTGTGATTAATGTAGAGATTAGAGTGACATATTGAATGATAATTCTTGGGTTGTTTTAATATAATCAATTACTAGCCACATCAATACCGAGAAAATTTGTTCGCGATATCTGTTTGATAGTTTTAATATTGCGTTCTTTGAATGTTTGCAAATAAAATACTATTTTAGTGACTCTATTGTTTTGAATATTTTATAAGAGGATAGATGAGAAGTTATACTTTATTGTTTTGAATATTTTATAAGAGGATTTTTATATGTATGAGTATTTTAAAAATGTAAGGATTTTAGATATGACCTATGATGCACCGTTATCCACTTAGGTGCACCGAAGTACTATCCGAATCTCACTTCTCCCTTCCCTTTTCCAACCGTGGCATGATGTAATTTTCTTAGACTATGGTGTACTGGCATTCATTTAAATAAATGCATCTAATAGCTACCCAAAAAGCATCTCCCTTTCCCTTTTTACTTTAGCCGTAGAAAGAAATCATCCCTTCCACCATCTTACTCATTTTCCACAAATCATAATATTGAAGAAGCTCTCCTCTCCCACTTCCATGGCCTCCGCTCCTCTCCGGTCGCCTACCACCTCTTTCCAGCTACCTTTGGTCAAAGTAATTAGATATTCTTCATCTCCATGACCTCCTCTATCTTTGTAACCAAGTAGATTTTCAAAAGGAGAAAACTTTAAAATGGGTCTTCTCTAGAGTTCCATTTTCGGCCACCATAGACTTTCAATCAAGAAAACCAGTTTGATATTCATAATCCCCACTTCATCCTCTTGCAAAGGCTTCAACAAATTTCATGATCGGAACACCCTTCGCCGGAGCTCCGCCGCGCCGGAAATTGATCCACCGTGTCGGAGCTGCATTCCACGGCCACCTCATCTTCTTTCACATTTATAGGCTGTGACTCTTGACGGAGAAAGTAATATAGAACGAGTGCATATAGATTTAAAGGATCGGGTTATAGAAGTTGTGGGTACGATCAGATGAGATCTACACTAGGAAGGAAAGCGGCTTAGGTAAGGGCTTCTTTCTAATTACTTTTATATGTTGTGGTCGGTAATTGTTTGTTGGTTTTGTTGTTGTTGTTGTTGTGAGCTTTTGTGGTTTGGTCCTTATTAGGACATTGTGTGTTGTGGCCTTTGTAGGCTTATTTGTGTGCTTGTTCTATGTTGTGGATCTGTACATATGATGTTGATGATTTGAGTTTGAGATGTTTGGTGGGAGTCAAGGGTGATTTTGAAGTGAGGGTGAGAAAAAAATATATGTAGGTATGATCATTTTTGTGACTAAGTTAACCGTTTTTGCAAAATATCTTTGAAGTCATTCTTTTTAACAAATATGAGTGTAACAATTGAATTAGATTTTGGAAAAAGGGTTAGGGTCTGACTTTAAGAATGAAAAACAAATGAAAAATGTTTGTGAAACAAGAGGAATACTTTTGAGAGACTAGAATCATGATGAGTTAATATTTTTGAAAATTATGACTCTTGAACTAATAGAGATTTATTTCGAGAAGTGAGAACAGTAAAATGTTAAGGAGGTTAATGTGAGATTTTGAGAGGCACTCTAAGTGGAAATTTGTTGTTGGTATGAGGAAGCTATTGAGGTGATTAGCATGGGGAGATAGATACTTACGAGGTTTGTACAGTGTTGAATCAAAAATGAAAGGTTTATACAAGCTTTGTGAGCATTACTAAAATTGTGAATGTTGTGATGATTTATGCTGGTTGGTGTATGAGGTGTTAGCATGGTTGTTTTCGTGTTGGTGTTTAGTCATTATTTTTGATCAATGCAATGATTTGTTGAACAATGATTGGTTGAATAATGCTTGGTGTGGTGAAATTATGCATGATATGTTGATGTATAATCATGCATACATAGGTGGTGTTGTTCTTTATTGGACCTCACAAATGGTGGTGTTGTTCTTTACTGGACCTCACAAATGGTGGTGTTGTTCTTTATTGGACCTCACAAACCCCTACGGGGGAGGTGATATTCCGGAATCATGTGCATTGGCATATAGGCATTGCATTAGAATATATGGAGTGGTGTGTTGTGTTGTTGGTGATGAGCAGTTAGAATACTTTTTGAAACTTGTTAGTATTATGCATATGTGAGTCTATCAATATCTATATGTGTAATTCTAGAAGATGACCCTTGCCTGTGGTTCTCCAATGTAATGGATGTCAACCCAGTTATTGGAGGACCATAGTTCAGTTTTTCAGAGACAAGGTTGCAGAGGTCCGTGCCCTTCCATAGTGGAGTTCTGGTCGACTCATCAAGTCCCAAACTTGAAGTTTAAGTATAGAATGCTTGATCAGCGTAGGTGTCTTCTTTTGTCGTCGTTTTGAGAAATTTCTCAAGTGTCTGATTCTTGAGCAGTTCTTTGTATGGGCATTTCTGTGTATGTATCAATAGAGATAATAGCCAGTTTTAGATTGAGCGTGTCTTTATCTCAAACAAATTTTGTCCTTGCATTGTACACTTTTTTTGAAAACAAGTACCATTTTGTCGCAGGGAAGTAAATCTATACAAGTCATATTTTAGTTCTAATTCTGGTATCATATTAAGAGAGACATCATTTTTCAAATAATGTTGCAATACTCTGATTATTTTGAAAATAGTTTTAAAAGAAAAAAAAATATGCACATGTTATGAGAAAGCATGAAGAGCACATTTCCAAAAATCATTTCATATTAGGAGTTGAGTTTACTTAGTAGCGCTCCGAAATTCGGGTGTTACAAAGTTGGAGGCGGGCCCTCTTTGTCCCACCTTGGTTGTGGACGAGCAAGGTGTAGAGAAGTTTCCCTTGGCTTGGACGCGTCGGCCACGGAGGGGGCGCTTGGTAGATAATCGTGACCTCTCCCCTCTGACCGGGCAGACATTGATCGTCTTTGGGAGGGTGCTCCGGTCAAGGCTGGTCTTATTCTGAGCACTGTGGACCAGAGACGGCGTTGATTTCATATTTAGGTAATGACCGTTTTACCTTTGCCGTGTTGTTGTTTCTTTTTGCTTTTGTTGCTGACCGATTGTTCGTTTGTTTTTTGTTTGTGTAGATTCTTGTGGAATGGCATCACTCAGCGTCGCCGAACGGAAACGCCTTCATGCCGAGCAGAAGCGGAAGTTGGGTTATTCTGACACTCCTGCTGCGACTACTCCTGTTCCAAGTCCTGCTCGTTCTCCTCCAGTGGTGCAGATTCTGGACGGTTCTGCGTCACGAGAGATTTCTCCCGTCAGGGCTCCAAGCAAGAAGAGGAAGTCAGACGCTGAAGTTTTGGCCTCTTTGGTGCATGCTGGAGCGGCCGATCCCCCTGTTGACCCTTCCTGAAGGAAACACCTGAAGGTTGTTACTACTGCTAATGCCGAAGGTCCAGTGAAGACTGCTTGGGATTCCAGGTACCATTTAAACCGAGGGGTGTCTCCTCCTGGTGACCGAGAGAAGGCCACAACTATGGGTTTTAGTCCTGCCATGGCGACCATTAAGACTTATGGGTTGTGGACTTCTATCGTGGCCAATCTTGTGGAGAGCTCGTTCAAGCAATCTATGGAGGAGTCTGGTCGGTTGGAGAGGGAGCTTCAGGAGGCTAAAGCGAAGGTGGTTAGTTTGCAAGCCGATGTGCGAAAGTATGAGGGGAATAAGAGTATGCTGGAGGGGAAGGCGTCTAAGCTGTCGAGGGAGGCTAAGAGTGCTTCGGCCAAGGTGAAGGACTTGGGGGGGGGGGGGGGGGGGTGATTTGTCTTTGGTTAAGGAGCAGTTGGGGACCGCTGAGGCCAAGTTGAAGGAGGTCGAGGCTGTTTCTGAGTCTGAGCGGTATGAGACTTTGAGGGTCGCCTTTGAGCAGCTGAAGCTGGAGACTCTTACTAGCTTTGACAGTGGTTTCAACACGGCTGTTGCCCAAATCAAGGCATTGCATCCTGGGATCGATGTTTCTGGCATGAATATTGACAAGATCGTGGTGGATGGTCGACTTGTTGACGTACCTGATGAGGAGGAGGAGGGGGAGCCCCATGTGGAAGCAGAGCATCAAATTGAGGATGAAGTTCCCTTCGGCTCAACAACTGGTCCTTAGGACCTTTCGATTGAAGTTGATGCTGATGTGGTTCCGGAACCTGATTTGGGTATGTTGAACGCCGAAGCTGTTCGTCAGAATGTGGTGATGGACTCTGTTGACTCAGAGGCTACTCTTTAGTTCTCCTTTCTTCAAGTATTGGTCGGTCTGCGTGCCAATTGTGACCGTCGGCCTGTGTGCCACCCTTTTGATGAACTGTCGAAAGACTTGTTTTGCTTTTTGTTTGAACTGCCGAAAGGCCTTTTGGTTTGTTATTTTGTAAATATGCCTTGGTTTGTTTGTTTCGTTTATTGATCTTGCTTTGTATGTTTTAATACTTCGCATTTTTCTTTGAGGTCTTCGAGTTATTTTGGCACTTCATGTCGCTTTTCATAGTTATTTCATAGAATGACCGATTGCCCGAGGGTGTATGTCGGCTTTCGCCGGTCTTCACCTATCAGGATTTGTTCTTTATGGGAGTGTAAGCACTCCACGTTGTCGCCCAAGGGTGCATGTCGGCTTTCGCCAGTCTTCACCGGTAGGGACTTCGTATCCTCCTCAATAGACCAGTACTACCGTTCGGTGTACTGCGACATTTAGTTGTGCCGATTTTCTAGAGAGATTCCTTACGGTGCGGCAAGCTTGCCAGACTTGCTTTTCCCCATAAGCTCTGCCCAAGGGTGGGGCAAGGACTCGTCAACCCCGCCTATTGCCTGTCGGGACTTGATTTTTTTTGCCCAAGGGTAACGTCGAGGCGTTGCTCGGTACTTTACCTGTTGGGGCTTTTGGAGTTATTATGGTCAATTCTAGAATTTAAAAGACAAGAATGTAGTAATTCATCTGGTCCTTTTTATTATTGTTTTTTGGACACTTGGAGGGCCTATATGGCCGTTATGCAAAGGTACATTTTATTGTTTTTCTTCTTCTTCTTTTTGAAGGACCAGCGCTAATGTCAGCTGGTCGGTTCTTGTGGCTAGCCACTTAGGGGTGTTTTCTGCAACTTGCTTCTTCTTCTTCCGACTTCCTTTTCCTTTGACCATTCCACCCGGATCTTACTTCCCTTGTTGAACTGTCTTGACTTTCACACTCTCTGCATAACATCTTCTCGCCATTGCCTGATCTCCTTTAACCGATCCTACCCTCTCGTTTGGGAGGGGATACTTCACGCATAGGAGCGGGTAGGAGACTGCCGCTAGGAGAGCGTTCAGGGCCGGCCTCCCCATGATCATGTTGTAGGAGGACTGGGCTTGGACGACCATATACTGCAACATCATTGTTTTCGCATCATCATTCTCTCCAAAAGTTGTGCGCAGGTTTAGGTGTCCCCTGACTGCCACCTGCTCTCCCGAGAATCCTACCAGTGTTCCCTGATATTCTTTCAGGACGCTCGATGGGAGTTTCAGCTCGTCGAAGCACTCTCCGTAGATGATGTTGGCGGAACTTCCCCCGTCAATCAGGACTCTGGCTATCTTGAATCCGCTAGTCGTGACCGAGATGACAATGGGGTCGTCTGAGTGTGGATGAACGCCATCGAAGTCTTGCAGCTCAAAGGTGATTCTGGGGTACTCTTCTACGATGCTGTCATCATTACTTCCAATTGCCATTATTGACTTTGCATACCTCCTTCAAACCGAAGAGGTAGTTCCTCCGCCAAAGAATCCGCCAGCTATGGAGTTGATTCCTCCTTTATCTGATGTTTCATGTTCAGTTCCTTGGGTTTCTTCTCGCTCTTTTTCTTTAGTTGCGTCCTGCCTTCTGCTTGAACTTCCCTTCCTCCTCTTGCCATCACTTTCTCCTTCCTTTGTGTACTTCTTTAGTGCTCCTTTCTGAATCAACTGTTCTATCTGTTGTTTGAGGGTCCAACAGTAGTCTGTTGTGTGACCGTCCGTTCTATGGTATCTACAGTAAGAATCCAGGTTTCTTCCCACCGTTCCTACAAACGGGGCTGGCCTCCGGATGGATCCGTCCTGTAGGGATTTGTCCAGTATGTCCGAGGGCCTGGCGGTCAGTGGGGTGTACCTTTCGTCAGCTGTTAGTCTTGCCGACTGGTTCTTACTTTTGTTTCCTCTGTCTCTTTTGTCTCTGCTCTGCTGCCGGGGCTGTCCAGCCCTTTCAACGATGGATGCTAGTCTTCCTGTCTCTTTCTCCTTCTTCCCTGCATTGGACCCTTCTGCCTCTATGTGCTTTTCCGCCCTCACTTGGACCTCGTCCATGGTCCTTGGCTTCCAGACGACGAGGGCTTCGCTGAAGGTTCCACTTCGTAACCCCTTGATGAAGGCCGTTATGAAGAAATTCTCATCTGGTTCTTTCACGAGGACTGTGGTCTTGTTGAAGCAGTCAAGATAGCTCTTGAGCGGTTCATTCTGTCCCTGCCGTACGTCAAACAGGTCTCCTAGGCCGACTTCCGAAAACTGCTGGACGAATCGACTGGCCAAATCTTCAAACCCCGTTACTAACCTAGCCGGGAGTCCTTTGAACCAATTGGGTACTTCCGGCGAACATTTTGCAGCTAATGGCGTCGTTTCCGCCGCTGATGAACATTTGTGTCTGGAAGGCATCGACATGGCACTGGGGATCGCCGGAGCCATTATATGTCCCAATCGCGGGTTCCCGGAACCTGGGGGGAATCTCTACTGCCTGGATTGTGTCCGTGAATGGTTGGAACGCAAGCAGGGGAGTTCTGGTAGCTTCTAAGACCTGCGTGAATCACTGCATGTCCGTCAGTTGTCGCTGCAACTGATCTTCTCGTGCCTCTAGGGCTTGAGACCTTGCCTGCTGCTCCTTATTTCGACGCTGCTGGTCCTGGTTTTGGGTCTGGAGGAACTGCATGGCATTCATCAGTTCCTGGATGCAGGGGTCAGGTGGAGGCTGCGGTCCCTGAGAGGCGCCAGGGTTCGATGATCCGTTTCTGGTAGACACCACCATTGTTTGTCAGGTGAGGACAAGCTTCTTTCTTTCAGGTGAGGCGCAGGAGAGTTTCACCGGGCCCCACGGTGGTGTGTTTAAGAGATTGATTTGAAAGAATGAAGGTGGGATCCGTTTATTGGTCTCAGTGGGTTGTTTATATATCACATTGTACATAAATGCTAATTAATTACAATTATGGCCGAGTTGACCGTTACAGACAGGGGAGGGAAATCAGGGATATTTCCCCTTTGATTGCGCCTCATTCCTTTTTGGGGAGGACGAGGCTTGACTTTGGAGGCCGACCGGTTTCTCTCTGGGCGAAACCCTTCAATAACCGAGCGGATGTATTAGCCGGGTAATCCTGGCCGGAACAGGCACTAAAGCCTTTGTTTAAAAAGGAAAAGATTAAGTATCAAAGACACTGCAACAATGTATTGTAGCGGTATGTTTGTGCTCATATAACTGAGGTCTTGGGTGATTACTCTCTCCTATTTTCTTTCACTACATCAGAGTTTTTCCTTTATATGAATTATTATCTTTTGAGACTTTTGATAGCAAGATATTTTCCTCAAAAAGGACTTTCTTGGAGCAACCTCAGAGAATCCAATTGTTTTAACTTAGATAATTGAGTTATACCTTATCATCGTACCATCGTATTCATACCTTATGCCTTATTATGATTATGTATTAATATTATGACTTCTTATTGTGCTTTATTAATATGTAGAACTTTTAAACTGCTCTAGCTAATAATATCTACAACTCTTAAATTTGTAATGCAATTTTTATATGTTCTATTTAATTATACCGAGTTTAATATTAACGAAATCCTTTTTTGCTTATAAAAAAACAATATCCTTTTTTATCAAGTTTTTTTGACAAGCTTTTTTTATCAAATTAACAATATCAATTTGGTTTTTGACAAGCTTTTTCCGGCTCGCTGCCCTGGTTAAGTCTACTTCTAAACATGTTTTGCTTTCAAATTCTTGTACTCAGTTTTTGAGAGTCGTTTTCTTGATTTTCAGACTCGTTCACTAGACCGAAGACTTTCAGAGTCCCTTGCTTTTGCTGGTATCAGATGGGCTAACAATGCTTGGCCAGCTCTTCTATGGTTCCGCCTCCGCCGATTGTCGCCAAGGCCGTGCTCGAGGACTCCGAGCTCGCTCCACATGGTTTCAGAATTAAGAAGCGCAGTCTTCCGAGCTTTGCTTCCGAGGCTAAGAGGCTGAAAGTCAACCATCCTCCTGAAGTTAACGCTGAACTTTCCCGTGCAGACTTTGAAGCTTGTCTCAGGGTCGCTGAATTTGGTCAGCAGATGCTCAGTCGATGGAGCTCGAAGGTTTCTCTTAAGGAGAAAGGTAATAACTACTCTGAGGCTGAGAACTTGTGGCTTGATGGTGAATTACATGACAAATATGACAGACTAACGGCTTGCTTGGAATTCCTTTCAAAAGCTCGTGAGGATGCCGTGAGATTTCAAAAGGAGAAGGAAGAACTCCAAGCTCGATTGAATAATCTGGCTGAAGCCGAGGCCAATGCTGAGGCGCTAAGGAAGGAGCTGGCCAAGCTTTCCAAGAAGGCAGAGCCTGTTGGGGAAGTATTGAGGCTAAAGGGGGAGACAGAGGCGTCTGAGGCCACGACTCGAGGTTTGGATACCGAGGTTGTGAGCTTGGAGGGGGAGCTGTCTTTCCTTACGCTGTTTGCGCTTTTGTCTTTTCCTTTGTTGCTTGAATTATTATCCTTCATGTTTTACCTCGTGTGAGATCCATAAGGCTCGGGGTTGACACACTTTGGTGTTGAGCTTTCAAACTTGAGAATTCGCGCAGTTCTTCGAAACTGAGCGAGTTGAGTGAACAGGGGTCGAGTGAACGACCCCGAACTTCGATCCTTGATTTCAAGAGGAGTATCTCGAGGGGTACAATTCAAGAGATTGTGAGGAAGCCGATCCCAGCTAGAGCTCGGAGAGAGGATGGGGTGCATCAGGTCCGTCCTTATGAAAGATTTCTTGTGGGCCACGCTAGGCTCCACCTCATGGTAGAGGTCGGTGAGCCACGATAGGCTCGACCTCGTGATAGAGGTCAATGGGCCACGCTAGGCCCAACCTCGTAAACGAGAGGTCATTCGTAGGTAAGTCGGAGCGACCCTTCATGTGAAGGAAGTTAGTCTGAGGCTGCGGGAACATGTGACACTTCGTTCTGTCCGGTTCACCAAGTGCAGAGCTTGGAGTGAATGCGTGAAGTGACTAAGTTACGCAAGAAGCGGGGGTTGAATTTTGTACCCTTTTAAAATCTTGCACCTGAAACCTTCTCAAACAAAATGCTCTCAAGATAAACTTGTGGTTGAGAAGGTTAAAATTAGTTTTACTAACAAACAACCAACGTATATAATGTATGATGAATAATAACGATGAGTTAAATAAACTTTAGCTAGTAAGAGAATTGTTTTAATCAAACTAATCAGATAATGGAAAGATTAAGTAGTAGTTTGGAAAACTGTCTTGAGAACGTTGATTGAGTTAACCTTCACAAGGTTTTGAAAATAATCACAAGTGTAAAACAAGTAGGTAGATAGTATGGAAAGCAACTAAATAACACAGTAGAGTTATAGAGGTTCACCCAAACAATGGCTACTTCCTTTCCCCACTTCCAAGTGAGTATTTCCACTATTTCCCAAATAGTACTTACACTTGCTTTTGCTCAACCACAAAAGACTTCAAACAAGACTTGCTTTTGATCAACACACAAAGGCAACATGCTCTCTTACACAGCTACACCAAGTTGTTCTTCCTACTAGAAAACTCTCTCCTAGTTTCCTAAAGGATTCCTCTATCAAGTAGATTCTCACCAACACTCACCTCTCTCTAGGTAGCTTGATAGACTGCTCAAAAGATAGTTCTTTACAATCAAAGGTTTGAGTTTGGGATAGTAAGTAGCTTGAGAATAAAATATACTAAGTGTTTACAATAATGTATATCAAGCTAATACATACTCTCTAAAAGAATCCCAGATTATGAACTTGAGTAACTTGAGTGTGGGAGGACTAGGTTGGATGTGTAACACCCCGGAAATAATTTAATTAAAATAGTTGATTGAATTATTAAAATAATTTGGAGGCGGGATATAGATAAATTAAAAGGTTAATATTTTATATGCGTAGGAGGTGAAACGAGTAAAGGAGGTGGTGACGTAGAGAGCCCAGTGTTTACTGAGCCCTCAACTTAAACCCTGGGGGTTTAAGCCAAACCCTCATTCGCAGCAAGCAAAAGAAAAACGAAAGTGAGAGTGAGAGAGAGAGCACGCGGCGCAAAGAGGGAGAGAAGAGGAGGGTTTCGCGAAGAATTTCAAAAGGAGATTGTTCGTGTTGCTGTGGTTTTGTTCGTGTCTCGTTCGTCGTGTTCCGGAGCTTACGTTATTCGAGGTAAGGGTGGGCTTAACCTTGATAATGGGTTGATGATAATTATGTGTGGGTAGTCTAGGGTTTTGTTGAATTGTTCGTGTTGTTGCATATCGTGTTTTCGTTGAGATTGGTGCTTTGATGATTGTTGCACGTTATTGTGATTTGTTTCGTTATTTGTTGTTGTGTGATTGTTGTATCACGATGATGGTGTTGTTATTGTTCGTGTTTTTGTTGTTGCTGTGCGTGGTTGATTGTTGTTGTCGCGTTGTCGAATTTTCGTTTTTGTTGTGGTGGTTGCGGTGTCGTTGCCGTTAGGGTTTGGTGTTTGGCAATTTAGCGATTCTGGACACAGGTTCGGTTTTTCTATAACTGGCGCTGTTTGGTTGATCCAAAAATTATGAGGTTGATTGTTTTTGAAAATAGACTTAACGCCGGTCGTTTTGGCACTGGTTTCGTCAAATTCGGAGTTGTATAGCTCGAGTTATAGGCGATACAAGTTAGGTTAAAATTCTGGAAACCATTTGGGTATAGATTCGGTATTTTGGTGACTGGGAACGTTGTATTGACCGAAAAATTATGTGGTTTATTTTTCTGGAAAATAGACTTAATGCTTGTTAATTTGGCACTGGTTTGGTTGCGTTTAGAGTTGTGTAGCTCGAGATATGAATTCCACAAGTTAGAGTAAGATTCTGGAAACAATCTGGACACAGGGTCAGTGTTTTGGTTACCACGTTTTCAAAAGAACTCCTTTTCGAACGAATCCAATTTCTTTGAAAACTAGACAAAATTTACCCCAGTTTATGCACAAGTTTCATGCAATTTGATTGAGTTTTGGTCACTTTGGAATTGCTTGAATTTGAAGGACAGAAACTGTCCTCTTTTGCAACTAGCCTGTGTGCTTTTCGAAAACTGTACCTATTGGACACTCTCCTTCAAAAACTGAACTTAGGGATGATAACCAGACCCATAGGGCTTTCCAACAAGTATTTATTTGTTGAAATCCGATGTCGTTTGCTATTTTAATTAATTCGCTGAAGTAGGTGCGATGTGCCTAGGCGCTGTGCGCCAGTCTTGTGCGTGGTGTGCGTGCGTTATGTCCGCGTTGTGAAGCCGTCTGGTGTTAATATTTCAGGTGCGGTGCTGGTATGCTCAGGAGAGTTTAGTGGTAGCTGTGATGCTACAACTTGGTGCTATTTTTGGTGAAATCATTTGTTTTGATTCTGGTGATATAGTATTTATTTTAAATACTTGTTATGGTGAGTTGGTGCATAATCATGGTGTCGCATTGTCATATGCATGTTTTGGTGATATAGGCTCTGCCTCTGGTGTTTATTGGTGATATGCCCGTCGTGGCTCATTTTGGTGATCGGTACCGCATGCATATGCCCACTGGAGGGGTTGCATATCATCCCATTGTCTATGAATGTTATAACTTTGGTGGTTCACTGTCAAATGGACTTTTCCTTTGGTATCTGGTGCTGTGATATGGTTTAATTGTATTGTGTTGCTGTAGTTACCTGATGCTATCATATTTTTATCATCTGCTTATTACCTCTGTTAGACTCACCCCTTCTGCTTGGAATGTTGCTCTCATGCGGCAACGCTGCAGGTGATCGCTAGTGCTCGTGGAGGAATTGCTAGGTTTTGCTTCCTCTCTCGTTTGGGTCTGTGTCAGCTCTGATATGTAGCACCGGGGAGTCGTTAGTTATCGTTTTGAACTATTATTTTAGTTATTGGAAATTGTTTTAATTAATTTTGGAGATGTCTCTAATTGTTAATTCTGGAGATGTTTAAACTGGTTAATATTTCCGCTGCTTGGTGATTTCTTTTATATAAATTATTTTGGAGATTTTTTTTTGGAATAAATGGTGTTTTTTTTTTAAAATGGTGAAAAATGTAGCGCCCTTCGAGGTGACTCTGATAATTGTCTATTTAGTTGTAATAGTAAAAGGGGGGTGTTACATTAGTGGTATCAGAGCAGTTCGGTCTGTCCGGCCAAGTTGTCGAGTCGTCGAGTCGAGTAACACTTGAGTAATTGTTACTCGTTCCTGATTATAGTTTCTGTTGCAGTGTTAGGTTGAGATGGCAGGACGGAACGATGCTGCACTCGCTGCTGCTTTGCAGGATGTGGCTCAAGCTGTGGAGAATAACCCAGGTGCTGCTGGTGATGCTGGGTCGCGCAGTTTGGCTACGTTTTAGAGGGAGAATCCTCCTACCTTTAAGGGCAAGTATAACCCTGATGGTGCTTTGGCGTGGCTGAAAGAGATGGAGAGAATATTTCGTGTTATGGATTGCTCTGAGGCGCAGAAAGTCAGGTATGGTACTCATATGCTGGCAGAGGAGGCTGATGACTGGTGGTTGGAGGTGAGGCAGAGGTTGGCGACTGTGAATGAAGAGGTCACTTGGGCTGTGTTCAGCAGAGAATTTCTGAGAAAGTATTATCCTGAAGATGTCCGTGGGAAGAAAGAGATTGAGTTTCTGGAGCTGAAGCAGGGTAATATGTCGGTGACTGAGTATGCTGCCAAGTTCATTGAATTGGCGAAGTTCTATCCACATTATGGTGAGGCTGGTGCTGAATTCTCCAAATGCATCAAGTTTGAAAATGGGTTGCGGGCTGATATCAAGAAGGCGATAGGGTATCAGAAAATTCGGGTGTTCTCGGAGTTGATTGACAGCTGCAGAATCTTCGAGGAAGACAGTAATGCTCATTCTAGAGTCATGAGGGATAGGCAGAAGAATTTCTCGAGTCGTGGGAAGCCGTATGAGGTTCCAACTGGTAAGGGCAATCAGAGAACTGCTGTGGGTAAGAGACCTAGTGGGGGAGATGCTGCTGCTAGTGTGGTATGTTACAAGTGTGGTAAACCCGGTCATAAGCGTCCTGACTGTCCAGGTGATGTGAAGAAGTGCTACAAGTGTGGTAAAGAGGGTCATATGGCGTCTAGCTGTGATCGAAAGGATGTGTTATGCTACAACTGTGGTGAGGGTGGTCATATCAGCACTCAGTGTCCTAAACCGAAGAAAGAAAGGTCCGTTGGGAAGGTGTTCGCTCTGGCGGGGTCAGATGCAGTGAATGAGATCAGAGGTACATGCTATATTAATAATTCTCCTCTTATTGCTATTATTGATACTGGTGCTACCCATTGTTTTATTGCTACTGCATGTGTTGAGAAATTAGATCTTGTTTTATCTTCTATGTTGAGGGAGATGGTTATCGATACTTCGGCTAAGGGTTCGGTGACTACCTCGGTTGTTTGTGCTAAATGCCCTTTATCGATATTCGGTAATGATTTTCTCGTTGACTTGATTTGTTTGCCGCTGAGCGGAATGGATGTTATTCTAGGTATGGACTGGTTAGTTGATAACCATGTTCATATCAACTGTCATGAAAGGTCTGTGAGTTTCTTTTCTCCTGAAGAGGAAGAGTCTGGTTTGTTGTCTGCTGGTCAGTTGCATAGGGTAATGAGGGAAGACATCCAGTTGTTTTCATTAATGGAGTCATTGTCTGTTGAGAGCCAAGCGAAGGTTGATGAGTTGCAGGTGGTGCGAGAGTTTTCTGAGGTTTTTCCCGACGAGATTCCGGATGTACCACCAGAGAGAGAGGTTGAGTTTGCTATTGATCTGGTACCTGATACTAAACCTATGTCTATGGCACTGTATAGAATGTCTGCATCTGAATTGTCAGAACTGAAGAAGCAACTCGAGGATCTGCTTGAAAAGAAATTTGTGAGGCCAAGTGTGTCGCCGTGGGGAGCTCCAGTGTTGTTGGTGAAAAAGAAAGATGGTAGTATGAGGTTGTGCGTAGACTATCGGCAGCTGAATAAGGTGACTATTAAGAACAAGTATCCGCTTCCGAGGATTGATGACTTAATGGATCAGTTGGTGGGTGCTCAGGTGTTCAGTAAAATAGATTTGAGATCGGGTTATCATCAGATCAAGGTGAAAGACGAAGACATTCAGAAGACAGCTTTCAGAACCCGTTATGGGCATTATGAGTATTCCTAGATGCCTTTCGGTGTGACTAATGCGCCGGGAGTGTTCATGGAGTACATGAATCGTATCTTCCGTGAGTATCTGGATCGGTTTGTGGTGGTATTCATTGACGACATCCTAATTTATTCTAAGTCAGAAGAGGAGCATGCAGAACATCTGAGATTGGTATTGGAAATTCTGAGGGACAGGAAATTATATGCGAAGCTGTCTAAGTGTGAGTTTTGGTTGAAAGAGGTTAGCTTTCTGGGTCATGTTATTTCGGGGAATGGAATTGCCGTGGATCCGTCTAAGGTTGATGCCGTGTTACAATGGGAGTCTCCGAAGTCAGTTACTGAGATTAGAAGTTTTCTGGGTCTGGCAGGTTACTATAGGAGGTTTATAGAAGGATTTTCGAAGTTGGCACTTCCGTTGACTCAGTTGACTTGCAAGGGTAAAGCTTTCATCTGGGATGACTGTTGTGAAGAGAGCTTCAAAGAATTGAAGAAGAGGTTGACGACGTCTCCTGTTCTGACGTTGCCTAATCCGGAAGAGTCGTTTGTGGTGTATTGTGATGCTTCCAAGATGGGGTTGGGAGGTGTGCTTATGCAGAATGGTAAGGTAGTTGCCTATGCGTCGAGACAGTTGAGGACTCATGAGAAGAACTACCCTACCCATGATTTAGAACTTGCTGCAGTTGTGTTCGCGTTGAAGATTTGGAGAATTATCTGTATGGTTCGAGGTTTGAGGTGTTCAGTGATCATATGGGTTTGCAGTATCTGTTTGATCAGAAAGAGTTGAATATGAGACAGCGCAGATGGTTGGAGTTGCTGAAAGACTATGACTTTAGCTTGAACTATCATCCGGGAAAGGCTAATGTGGTAGCTGACGCTTTAAGTCGAAAGACGTTGCATATGTCAGCAATGATGGTTAGAGAACTCGAATTAATTGAGCAGTTCAGGGATATGAGTTTGGTTTGTGAAGTGACGCCTCAGAGTGTCAGATTGGGGATGTTGAAGATTGATAATGAATTCATGGCTAGCATTCGAGAAGCTCAGAAGTTAGATGTTAAATTAGTTGACCTGATGGTTGGGATTGATAAATCCGAGAATAAAGACTTTGAGTTGGATGCGCAGAATGTACTGAAGTACCGTGGAAGAATCTGCATTCCTGATGATGAGGAGATGAAAAGAGCAATTTTAGAAGAAGGTCATAGGAGTAAGTTGAGTATCCATCCGGGAGCTACAAAGATGTATCAGGATCTGAAGAAGATGTTTTGGTGGCCTGGTATGAAGCGTGATGTGGCGCAGTTTGTGTATTCCTGCTTGACTTGTCAGAAATCGAAGGTTGAGCATCAGAAGCCTGCTGAGTTGATGCAACCGTTGGAGATTCCGGAATGGAAGTGGGATAGTATTTCTATGGATTTCGTGATAGGGTTACCTAATACTGTGAGGGGGCACGATTCGATTTGGGTGATTGTGGATAGATTGACGAAGTCTGCTCATTTTATTCCTATCAATATCACGTATCCGGTGTCGAGATTGGCAGAGATTTATATTCAGGTGATTGTGAAGTTGCATGGTGTTCCTTTGTGCATTGTGTCTGACAGAGATCCTAGGTTCACTTCTGATTTCTGGAAGAGTTTGCAAGAAGCGTTGGGTTCTAAATTGAGGTTGAGTTCAGCTTATCATCCTCAAACTGATGGGCAGACAGAGAGGACCATTCAGTCGTTGGAAGACTTGTTGAGATCTTGTGTTCTTGAGCAGGGAGGTGCGTGGGATACTCACCTTCCATTGATCGAGTTTACTTACAACAATAGTTACCATTCTAGCATCGGGATGGCACCGTTCGAGGCATTGTATGGTCGGAGATGTAGGACTCCGTTGTGTTGGCATGAATCTGGGGAGAGTATTGTTCTTGGACCCGAGGTTGTTCGAGAGACTACTGAAAAGGTGAAATTGATCCGTGAGAAAATGAAAGCGTCGCAGAGTAGACAGAAGAGCTATCATGATAAGAGAAGGAAGGATTTAGAATTCCAAGCTGGTGATCATGTGTTTTTGAGAGTCACGCCTATGGCTGGTGTTGGGCGTGCATTGAAGACAAAGAAGTTGACTCCTCGTTTCATTGGACCGTATCAGATCACTGAGAGAATTGGTAATGTCGCTTATAGGGTGGCCTTGCCGCCTAATCTTTCGAATTTGCACGATGCATTTCATGTGTCGCAACTTCGGAAGTATATTTCGGATCCGTCCCATGTGATTCCGATGGATGATGTGCATGTGCGGGATAATCTCACTGTGGAGACAATGCCTGTGCGAATTGAAGATCGTGAAGTGAAGACTTTACGTGGCAAAGAGATAAACCTGGTGAAAGTGGTCTGGTTAGGAGCTGCTGGTGAAAGCATGACATGGGAGTTGGAGAGCAAGATGCGAGAGTCCTATCCGGAGCTGTTTGAATCAGGTATGTTTTCGAGGACGAAAGATTCTAAGTGGGGGAGGGTTGTAACACCCCGGAAATAATTTAATTAAAATAGTTGATTGAATTATTAAAATAATTTGGAGGCGGGATATAGATAAATTAAAAGGTTAATATTTTATATGCGTAGGAGGTGAAACGAGTAAAGGAGGTGGTGACGTAGAGAGCCCAGTGTTTACTGAGCCCTCAACTTAAACCCTGGGGGTTTAAGCCAAACCCTCATTCGCAGCAAGCAAAAGAAAAACGAAAGTGAGAGTGAGAGAGAGAGCACGCGGCGCAAAGAGGGAGAGAAGAGGAGGGTTTCGCGAAGAATTTCAAAAGGAGATTGTTCGTGTTGCTGTGGTTTTGTTCGTGTCTCGTTCGTCGTGTTCCGGAGCTTACGTTATTCGAGGTAAGGGTGGGCTTAACCTTGATAATGGGTTGATGATAATTATGTGTGGGTAGTCTAGGGTTTTGTTGAATTGTTCGTGTTGTTGCATATCGTGTTTTCGTTGAGATTGGTGCTTTGATGATTGTTGCACGTTATTGTGATTTGTTTCGTTATTTGTTGTTGCGTGATTGTTGTATCACGATGATGGTGTTGTTATTGTTCGTGTTTTTGTTGTTGCTGTGCGTGGTTGATTGTTGTTGTCGCGTTGTTGAATTGTCGTTTTTGTTGTGGTGGTTGCGGTGTCGTTGCCGTTAGGGTTTGGTGTTTGGCAATTTAGCGATTCTGGACACAGGTTCGGTTTTTCTATAACTGGCGCTGTTTGGTTGATCCAAAAATTATGAGGTTGATTGTTTTTGAAAATAGACTTAACGCCGGTCGTTTTGGCACTGGTTTCGTCAAATTCGGAGTTGTATAACTCGAGTTATAGGCGATACAAGTTAGGTTAAAATTCTGGAAACCATTTGGGTATAGATTCGGTATTTTGGTGACTGGGAACGTTGTATTGACCGAAAAATTATGTGGTTTATTTTTCTGGAAAATAGACTTAATGCTTGTTAATTTGGCACTGGTTTGGTTGCGTTTAGAGTTGTGTAGCTCGAGATATGAATTCCACAAGTTAGAGTAAGATTCTGGAAACAATCTGGACACAGGGTCAGTGTTTTGGTTACCACGTTTTCAAAAGAACTCCTTTTCGAACGAATCCAATTTCTTTGAAAACTAGACAAAATTTGCCCCAGTTTATGCACAAGTTTCATGCAATTTGATTGAGTTTTGGTCACTTTGGAATTGCTTGAATTTGAAGGACAGAAACTGTCCTCTTTTGCAACTAGCCTGTGTGCTTTTCGAAAACTGTACCTATTGGACACTCTCCTTCAAAAACTGAACTTAGGGATGATAACCAGACCCATAGGGCTTTCCAACAAGTATTTATTTGTTGAAATCCGATGTCGTTTGCTATTTTAATTAATTCGCTGAAGTAGGTGCGATGTGCCTAGGCGCTGTGCGCCAGTCTTGTGCGTGGTGTGCGTGCGTTATGTCCGCGTTGTGGAGCCGTCTGGTGTTAATATTTCAGGTGCGGTGCTGGTATGCTCAGGAGAGTTTAGTGGTAGCTGTGATGCTACAACTTGGTGCTATTTTTGGTGAAATCATTTGTTTTGATTCTGGTGATATAGTATTTATTTTAAATACTTGTTATGGTGAGTTGGTGCATAATCATGGTGTCGCATTGTCATATGCATGTTTTGGTGATATAGGCTCTGCCTCTGGTGTTTATTGGTGATATGCCCGTCGTGGCTCATTTTGGTGATCGGTACCGCATGCATATGCCCACTGGAGGGGTTGCATATCATCCCATTGTCTATGAATGTTATAACTTTGGTGGTTCACTGTCAAATGGACTTTTCCTTTGGTATCTGGTGCTGTGATATGGTTTAATTGTATTGTGTTGCTGTAGTTACCTGATGCTATCATATTTTTATCATCTGCTTATTACCTCTGTTAGACTCACCCCTTCTGCTTAGAATGTTGCTCTCATGCGGCAACGCTGCAGGTGATCGCTAGTGCTCGTGGAGGAATTGCTAGGTTTTGCTTCCTCTCTCGTTTGGGTCTGTGTCAGCTCTGATATGTAGCACCGGGGAGTCGTTAGTTATCGTTTTGAACTATTATTTTAGTTATTGGAAATTGTTTTAATTAATTTTGGAGATGTCTCTAATTGTTAATTCTGGAGATGTTTAAACTGGTTAATATTTCCGCTGCTTGGTGATTTCTTTTATATAAATTATTTTGGAGATTTTTTTTTGGAATAAATGGTGTTTTTTTTTTAAAATGGTGAAAAATGTAGCGCCCTTCGAGGTGACTCTGATAATTGTCTATTTAGTTGTAATAGTAAAAGGGGGGTGTTACAGGATGAACTTTGTGAAGCTTTAAATGTGTAGGTTTCCAATTCACTCTCATGATTTGTAACTTCGAATTCCGGCCTTTAAATAGCCATGGGAACTGGATATAGCCGTTAGAAACTTGAATATAGCCATTTGGAGATGTCCATTGGTCCATAGGAGTGACAAGATAGAAGGGTCCAAAGTTGACAGCTTTTGAACGTTCACAAGCTGATAATTGTACCTTATGCTAACTTTTCAACCTTCACATGCTGACAAAGTCCTTTACATTGAGTGTTCTGACTCTCTCATAGCTGGCTTGTCATTTTACCTTAGATATGGCAGCTGTACACGAACCTTCACATTCCTTTGAACCTTAAAACACCTTTTGGTTGGCCTATGAATAATTAAGGAGTTCCTCCTTCGTTTATTGCTTGACTTCAGCATTAAATACTCCCTGATATTCAATTAATGAGGGTAAACATGTTTGTCATGTTGAGAAGTTTGATGAATATAATCTTCTTATCTTGTTCTTCAACCTTCACATAACTGGATCTTCATCATAAAATGTGGGGCCAAACTTCTTTTGACTTATGGTAAATGTTTAGTGGACTTGGTCAAACTTTTGCGTTGACTTTTTGGTCAACCTTCATTTGACTTGGTCAACCTTCACATACTTCAACCTTCATATCTCATTTCTACCTTTGTATTTTTATGTTCTTTTTAGTTCAAGGTAGCTTCACATTTTGTTATCTTTGAGGCTTGTTCTTCACACTTGAGATAAACATGTTAGATAAACATTATGTAGAAAACTTATTGTCTTACTAAGTTTGTATCATCAAAACATGGAAACAGATTTTCATTCCAACAATCTCCCCCTTTTGGTGATGACAAACTTGTGAGTAAGTTTTAAGTTTTCTGTTTTTCAAGGATAGACATTTAAGCATACTATAATAGAATTATTTCAAAGAAATATAACCTTCACAACAAGCATATAGAAAAAGATAATTATCGTTAATCATTCAAGGCAACTTTGATGAACACATTGTTATGATAATTATCATTACATAGTGTTAACACCCAAAAATAATTAAGTCGTAGGACGAGGGCTAAGAGGAAAGAACATAATTATGGTGTGAAGGCAAGCCATACGACAAAGGGTAAAAAAGGGATATTTTGCCAAACAGAGTGAAACTAAAAGAGGTCCTCAGGGCACACTAAACGAAAAAACTCCCAGAGGGAGGGTTACACCCGAAGGGCCAAAGGGCTAAGCCGAGGGAAAGTGATAGCCCCAGCTAATAGAGTGCCAAGGTCTAGGTGGCTCGGGTGCCTAAGCTATTGCCTAAAGGGGCTAGAGCAACCGAGAAATCGAGTGGCCGAGGCAAGGTAGACATTGCTTGGATGGCAAGGAAGACGCGTCACAGAGACAGAACATGAGAGCGAGGCGGGAAAACACAGAGCGACGAGCGCTTACCCCACTTACCGTGTCAGTGGGATCGTGGGTGGTTACTCCGCCTCTTTGATGGCCTAGGAAGAAATGAGAGCTGTTGATCTTAGATCAATCCAACGACAGGCAAATGTTGGCTAACATAGTGGCCGACGAGGGCCTGTGTATATATATAGCTATAGAGTAATTGTACAGGGACACATCCAATCAATCAAACTCTATGTTTATTTCAATTTATCTTCCTCTATCGCATTTTATCCTTTATTTTATGCAATAGTCAGAGTATAATCCAACTCTCGCGTTCTCTCACTCAACCTGACCCTTTCTAGAGGAGTCGGGATACCCACAGTTGAGGAGCAGAGTTCCCTCCTCGAAGCAATTGCTTGAAGAAATGAGGAATCAAAGACTATCTAACCCTCTGGCCAACCCCACGGCTAGGACCTAAGAGTTTGACGACAACAAAAATTGCCACGCTCAGTGGGACAGGAAAGGATGAGAAAACATTTCCGTTTGATTCGCCTGGACTGGATTATAGGTTGCATATGCACCTACGCTCTGGTAGAAACCTGAGTATGGAGCCACCTTTGACATCAAAAAAGGGAACTGCTCCCAAAACGAAGAACACTGAGCTAATAAGTGTAGCGGAGACAACTCCTCATGCGATCAATGCTGAGTCTAACGACGGTTCTCCTCAAGATTTTGAGGAACCTGTGGTGATGTCCACGTCGTTTATCCGGCCGCAGATTGACGCGAGTATACACGATATCATGTATCAACTGTCTCACCAATTAGCTGACATAGTTAAACCTGTGGTGCACAATGAAGTGCAACGGGCCAAAGAAGTGGAACAGATACGTGCTACGCAAGCCAGCAGCACCATGAGCTACGTTGTCTCCGACCAATTACAGGGAGGACAACCTTCGTCTATGGGAGGGCAGCATCAGACCCTGCCATACACCAACCCTGTTGGACCTCAGCAGGCATCCTCTTGTAACCCTACGGGAGGCATGCAACAATGTCCACCTAGTGGGAGCATGACTGGGCCTGAGCAGACGTACTTTCATCTGGAAAATCCTAATCCTGTAATTCCTCAGCCTGGTACTTTTTCTACTGCCAACACTAGGGGCAGTTTTTGGCGAATGTCACTAATACGACTTCTCTTCAGCAGAGACAAGTGCAATTGGCCAGAAGACCGCCCGAGGCAGCAGGCTTGGTGGGTCTGCCGCAAGGATCATCTTAAAGATGCTCTATTGCGGCTAACTACCCGGCTTACGCAGGGGGGCAAGCCTTCACGCTAGAATCAGCGAATGACAGGATCAGTGGGTATTTCCCGAGTCAGCAACCATGGGTCCAGAACCCACCTAGCTCGACAAGCCTACCTCCTAGTCAGCCGTACCCCGGAGCACTCAGTACCTACCCGGCGAGTTCCTATATACAGACACAGATGAATGGTGCCCTGGTCGAGCAGCCATGGAATCAAATTCCACCTCACAGAGGCACGCAGAATCTGTACCAGGAACTGGCCTTGTTAACCTGGCCCAAATAGTGCCTGGGCAGCCATGGATAGACGCTCCACCTCAAGTACTGTAACGCCCTAAAATTTAATCAAATTATTTCGAAGTTGGATTGCCGTAGGATGATTGTAAGAATTGAAATTATGGGCGTAGTAGCTATGTTGAAAACGAGTTAGATGATAATCACGTGTTGTGGGCTAGTTAAAAATAGCATTGGGCCCCCTTCCTATGTGGATAAAGTCCCAAATAATTTAGCCCATTATGTTTCTCACTTATTATAAGTGGAGAGGATTAATTTAGGGTTGAGAGAGAGAGGAATTTCGGATTAGAGCAGCCACCAAAGAGAGAGAAAAGAAGAGAGAAAACAATTCCCGTTTTTCTCAAACCTGTCACCGTAAAATTGCGATTCCGGTTTCATTAACCGTTGGATCGTCTTCGTTTTTGGGCAGCAGGTTCGTAAGATATAGTTCTACACTTTCACCGTTCAGATCTTCGAAACGAGTTCTGAGGAGAGAGATATTGGCTTCGCACTGAAGCTGCAGTTTGGGGGAGTCGCCGTATTCGGAGATCGAGGAACGAGGCTAGGAGGGAGTTTGCGCCACCATAGTTGAGGTAAGGGTGGGCTTAACCTTGATAATGGGTTGATGATAATTATGTGTGGGTAGTCTAGGGTTTTGTTGAATTGTTCGTGTTGTTGCATATCGTGTTTTCGTTGAGATTGGTGCTTTGATGATTATTGCACGTTATTGTGATTTGTTTCGTTATTTGTTGTTGCGTGATTGTTGTATCACGATGATGGTGTTGTTATTGTTCGTGTTTTTGTTGTTGCTGTGCGTGGTTGATTGTTGTTGTCGCGTTGTCGAATTGTCGTTTTTGTTGTGGTGGTTGCGGTGTCGTTGCCGTTAGGGTTTGGTGTTTGGCAATTTAGTGATTCTGGACACAGGTTCGGTATTTCTAAAGCTGGAGCTGTTTGGTAGATCCAAAAATTATGAGGTTGATTGTTTTTGAAAATAGACTTAACGCCGGTCGTTTTGGCACTGGTTTCGTTAATTTCGGAGTTGTATAGCTCGAGTTATAGGCGATACAAGTTAGGTTAAAATTCTGGAAACGATTTGGGTATAGATTCGGTATTTCGGTGACTGGGAACGTTGTATTGACCGAAAAATTATGTGGTTTATTTTTCTGGAAAATAGACTTAATGCTTGTTAATTTGGCACTGGTTTGGTTGCGTTTAGAGTTGTGTAGCTCGAGATATGAATTCCACAAGTTAGAGTAAGATTCTGGAAACAATCTGGACACAGGGTCAGTGTTTTGGTTACCACGTTTTCAAAAGAACTCCTTTTCGAACGAATCCAATTTCTTTGAAAACTAGACAAAATTTGCCCCAGTTTATGCACAAGTTTCATGCAATTTGATTGAGTTTTGGTCACTTTGGAATTGCTTGAATTTGAAGGACAGAAACTGTCCTCTTTTGCAACTAGCCTGTGTGCTTTTCGAAAACTGTACCTATTGGACACTCTCCTTCAAAAACTGAACTTAGAGATGATAACCAGACCCATAGGGCTTTCCAACAAGTATTTATTTGTTGAAATCTGATGTCGTTTGCTATTTTAATTAATTCGCTGAAGTAGGTGCGATGTGCCTAGGCGCTGTGCGCCAGTCTTGTGCGTGGTGTGCGTGCGTTATGTCCGCGTTGTGGAGTCGTCTGGTGTTAATATTTCAGGTGCGGTGCTGGTATGCTCAGGAGAGTTTAGTGGTAGCTGTGATGCTACAACTTGGTGCTATTTTTGGTGAAATCATTTGTTTTGATTCTGGTGATATAGTATTTATTTTAAATACTTGTTATGGTGAGTTGGTGCATAATCATGGTGTCGCATTGTCATATGCATGTTTTGGTGATATAGGCTCTGCCTCTGGTGTTTATTGGTGATATGCCCGTCGTGGCTCATTTTGGTGATCGGTACCGCATGCATATGCCCACTGGAGGGGTTGCATATCATCCCATTGTCTATGAATGTTATAATTTTGGTGGTTCACTGTCAAATGGATTTTTCCTTTGGTATCTGGTGCTGTGATATGGTGTAATTGTATTGTGTTGCTGTAGTTACCTGATGCTAGCATATTTTTATCATCTGCTTATTATCTCTGTTAGACTCACCCCTTCTGCTTGGAATGTTGCTCTCATGCGGCAACGCTGCAGGTGATCGCTAGTGCTCGTGGAGGAATTGCTAGGTTTTGCTTCCTCTCTCGTTTGGGTCTGTGTCAGCTCTGATATGTAGCACCGGGGAGTCGTTAGTTATCGTTTTGAACTATTATTTTAGTTATTGGAAATTGTTTTAATTTATTTTGGAGATGTCTTTAATTGTTAATTCTGGAGATGTCTAAATTGGTTAATATTTCCGCTGCTTGGTGATTTCTTTTATATAAATTATTTTGGAGATTTTCTTTTTTTAAAAATGGTGAAAAATGTAGCGCCCTTCGAGGTGACTCTGATAATTGACTATTTAATTGTAATAGTAAAATGGGGGGTGTTACATTAGTGGTATCAGAGCAGTTCGGTCTGTCCGGCCAAGTTGTCGAGTCGTCGAGTCGAGTAACACTTGAGTAATTGTTACTCGTTTCTGGTTATAGTTTCTGTTGCAGCGTTAGGTTGAGATGGCAGGACGGAACGATGCTGCACTCGCTGCTGCTTTGCAGGCTGTGGCTCAAGCTGTGGAGAATAACCCAGGTGCTGCTGGTGATGCTGGGTCGCGCAGTTTGGCTACGTTTCAGAGGGAGAATCCTCCTACCTTTAAGGGCAAGTATAACCCTGATGGTGCTTTGGCGTGGCTGAAAGAGATGGAGAGAATCTTTCGTGTTATGGATTGCTCTGAGGCGCAGAAAGTCAGGTATGGTACTCATATGCTGGCAGAGGAGGCTGATGACTGGTGGTTGGAGGTGAGGCAGAGGTTGGCGACTGTGAATGAAGAGGTCACTTGGGCTGTGTTCAGCAGAGAATTTCTGAGAAAGTATTATCCTGAAGATGTCCGTGGGAAGACGTCCAGTTGTTTTCATTAATGGCGTCATTGTCTGCTGAGAGCCAAGCGAAGGTTGATGAGTTGCAGGTGGTGCGAGAGTTTTCTGAGGTTTTTCCCGACGAGATTCCGGATGTACCACCAGAGAGAGAGGTTGAGTTTGCTATTGATCTGGTACCTGATACTAAACCTGTGTCTATGGCACCGTATAGAATGCCTGCATCTGAATTGTCAGAACTGAAGAAGCAACTCGAGGATCTGCTTGAAAAGAAATTTGTGAGGCCAAGTGTGTCGCCGTGGGGAGCTCCAGTGTTGTTGGTGAAAAAGAAAGATGGTAGTAGGAGGTTGTGCGTAGACTATCGGCAGCTGAATAAGGTGACTATTAAGAACAAGTATCCGCTTCCGAGGATTGATGACTTAATGGATCAGTTGGTGGGTGCTCAGGTGTTCAGTAAAATAGATTTGAGATCGGGTTATCATCAGATCAAGGTGAAAGACGAAGACATTCAGAAGACAGCTTTCAGAACCCGTTATGGGCATTATGAGTATTCCGTGATGCCTTTCGGTGTGACTAATGCGCCGGGAGTGTTCATGGAGTACATGAATCGTATCTTTCGTGAGTATCTGGATCGGTTTGTGGTGGTATTCATTGACGACATCCTAATTTATTCTAAGTCAGAAGAGGAGCATGCAGAACATCTGAGATTGGTATTGGAAATTCTGAGGGACAGGAAATTATATGCGAAGCTGTCTAAGTGTGAGTTTTGGTTGAAAGAGGTTAGCTTTCTGGGTCATGTTATTTCGGGGAATGGAATTGCCGTGGATCCGTCTAAGGTTGATGCCGTGTTACAATGGGAGTCTCCGAAGTCAGTTACTGAGATTAGAAGTTTTCTGGGTCTGGCAGGTTACTATAGGAGGTTTATGGAAGGATTTTCGAAGTTGGCACTTCCGTTGACTCAGTTGACTTGCAAGGGTAAAGCTTTCATCTGGGATGACTGTTGTGAAGAGAGCTTCAAAGAATTGAAGAAGAGGTTGACGACGTCTCCTGTTCTGACGTTGCCTAATCCGGAAGAGTCGTTTGTGGTGTATTGTGATGCTTCCAAGATGGGGTTGGGAGGTGTGCTTATGCAGAATGGTAAGGTAGTTGCCTATGCGTCGAGACAGTTGAGGACTCATGAGAAGGACTACCCTACCCATGATTTAGAACTTGCTGCAGTTGTGTTCGCGTTGAAAATTTGGAGACATTATCTGTATGGTTCGAGGTTTGAGGTGTTCAGTGATCATAAGGGTTTGCAGTATCTGTTTGATCAGAAAGAGTTGAATATGAGACAGCGCAGATGGTTGGAGTTGCTGAAAGACTATGACTTTAGCTTGAACTATCATCCGGGAAAGGCTAATGTGGTAGCTGACGCTTTAAGTCGAAAGACGTTGCATATGTCAGCAATGATGGTTAGAGAACTCGAATTAATTGAGCAGTTCAGGGATATGAGTTTGGTTTGTGAAGTGACGCCTCAGAGTGTCAGATTGGGGATGTTGAAGATTGATAATGAATTCATGGCTAGCATTCGAGAAGCTCAGAAGTTAGATGTTAAATTAGTTGACCTGATGGTTGGGATTGATCAATCCGAGAATAAAGACTTTGAGTTGGAGGCGCAGAATGTATTGAAGTACCGTGGGAGAATCTGCATTCCTGATGATGAGGAGATGAAAAGAGCAATTTTAGAAGAAGGTCATAGGAGTAAGTTGAGTATCCATCCGGGAGCTACAAAGATGTATCAGGATCTGAAGAAGATGTTTTGGTGGCCTGGTGTGAAGCGTGATGTGGCGCAGTTTGTGTATTCCTGCTTGACTTGTCAGAAATCGAAGGTTGAGCATCAGAAGCCTGCTGGGTTGATGCAACCGTTGGAGATTCCGGAATGGAAGTGGGATAGTATTTCTATGGATTTCGTGATAGGGTTACCTAATACTGTGAGGGGGCACGATTCGATTTGGGTGATTGTGGATAGATTGACGAAGTCTGCTCATTTTATTCCTATCAATATCACGTATCCGGTGTCGAGATTGGCAGAGATTTATATTCAGGTGATTGTGAAGTTGCATGGTGTTCCTTTGTGCATTGTGTCTGACAGAGATCCTAGGTTCACTTCTGATTTCTGGAAGAGTTTGCAAGAAGCGTTGGGTTCTAAATTGAGGTTGAGTTCAGCTTATCATCCTCAAACTGATGGGCAGACAGAGAGGACCATTCAGTCGTTGGAAGACTTGTTGAGATTTTGTGTTCTTGAGCAGGGAGGTGCGTGGGATACTCACCTTCCGTTGATCGAGTTTACTTACAACAATAGTTACCATTCTAGCATCGGGATGGCACCGTTTGAGGCATTGTATGGTCGGAGATGTAGGACTCCGTTGTGTTGGCATGAATCTGGGGAGAGTATTGTTCTTGGACCCGAGGTTGTTCGAGAGACTACTGAAAAGGTGAAATTGATCCGTGAGAAAATGAAAGCGTCGCAGAGTAGACAGAAGAGCTATCATGATAAGAGAAGGAAGGATTTAGAATTCCAAGCTGGTGATCATGTGTTTTTGAGAGTCACGCCTATGGCTGGTGTTGGGCGTGCATTGAAGACAAAGAAGTTGACTCCTCGTTTCATTGGACCGTATCAGATCACTGAGAGAATTGGTAATGTTGCTTATAGGGTGGCCTTGCCGCCTAATCTTTCGAATTTGCACGATGTATTTCATGTGTTGTAACTTCGGAAGTATATTTCGGATCCGTCCCATGTGATTCCGATGGATGATGTGCATGTGCGGGATAATCTCACTGTGGAGACAATGCCTGTGCGAATTGAAGATCGTGAAGTGAAGACTTTACGTGGCAAAGAGATAAACCTGGTAAAAGTGGTCTGGTTAGGAGCTGCTGGTGAAAGCATGACATGGGAGTTGGAGAGCAAGATGCGAGAGTCCTATCCGGAGCTGTTTGAATCAGGTATGTTTTCGAGGACGAAAATATTCTAAGTGGGGGAGAGTTGTAACGCCCTAAAATTTAATCAAATTATTTCGAAGTTGGATTGCCGTAGGATGATTGTAAGAATTGAAATTATGGGCGTAGTAGCTATGTTGAAAACGAGTTAGATGATAATCACGTGTTGTGGGCTAGTTAAAAATAGCATTGGGCCCCCTTCCTATGTGGATAAAGTCCCAAATAATTTAGCCCATTATGTTTCTCACTTATTATAAGTGGAGAGGATTAATTTAGGGTTGAGAGAGAGAGGAATTTCGGATTAGAGCAGCCACCAAAGAGAGAGAAAAGAAGAGAGAAAACAATTCCCGTTTTTCTCAAACCTGTCACCGTAAAATTGCGATTCCGGTTTCATTAACCGTTGGATCGTCTTCGTTTTTGGGCAGCAGGTTCGTAAGATATAGTTCTACCCTTTCACCGTTCGGATCTTCGAAACGAGTTCTGAGGAGAGAGATATTGGCTTCGCACTGAAGCTGCAGTTTGGGGGAGTCGCCGTATTCGGAGATCGAGGAACGAGGCTAGGAGGGAGTTTGCGCCACCATAGTTGAGGTAAGGGTGGGCTTAACCTTGATAATGGGTTGATGATAATTATGTGTGGGTAGTCTAGGGTTTTGTTGAATTGTTCGTGTTGTTGCATATCGTGTTTTCGTTGAGATTGGTGCTTTGATGATTATTGCACGTTATTGTGATTTGTTTCGTTATTTGCTGTTGCGTGATTGTTGTATCACGATGATGGTGTTGTTATTGTTCGTGTTTTTTTTGTTGCTGTGCGTGGTTGATTGTTGTTGTCGCGTTGTCGAATTGTCGTTTTTGTTGTGGTGGTTGCGGTGTCGTTGCCGTTAGGGTTTGGTGTTTGGCAATTTAGTGATTCTGGACACAGGTTCGGTTTTTCTAAAGCTGGCGCTGTTTGGTAGATCCAAAAATTATGAGGTTGATTGTTTTTGAAAATAGACTTAACGCCGGTCGTTTTGGCACTGGTTTCGTTAAATTCGGAGTTGTATAGCTCGAGTTATAGGCGATACAAGTTAGGTTAAAATTCTGGAAACGATTTGGGTATAGATTCGGTATTTCGGTGACTGGGAACGTTGTATTGACCGAAAAATTATCTGGTTTATTTTTCTGGAAAATAGACTTAATGCTTGTTAATTTGGCACTGGTTTGGTTGCGTTTAGAGTTGTGTAGCTCGAGATATGAATTCCACAAGTTAGAGTAAGATTCTGGAAACAATCTGGACACAGGGTCAGTGTTTTGGTTACCACGTTTTCAAAAGAACTCCTTTTCGAACGAATCCAATTTCTTTGAAAACTAGACAAAATTTGCCCCAGTTTATGCACAAGTTTCATGCAATTTGATTGAGTTTTGGTCACTTTGAAATTGCTTGAATTTGAAGGACAGAAACTGTCCTCTTTTGCAACTAGCCTGTGTGCTTTTCGAAAACTGTACCTATTGGACACTCTCCTTCAAAAACTGAACTTAGGGATGATAACCAGACCCATAGGGCTTTCCAACAAGTATTTATTTGTTGAAATCTGATGTCGTTTGCTATTTTAATTAATTCGCTGAAGTAGGTGCGATGTGCCTAGGCGCTGTGCGCCAGTCTTGTGCGTGGTGTGCGTGCGTTATGTCCGCGTTGTGGAGCCGTCTGGTGTTAATATTTCAGGTGCGGTGCTGGTATGCTCAGGAGAGTTTAGTGGTAGCTGTGATGCTACAACTTGGTGCTATTTTTGGTGAAATCATTTGTTTTGATTCTGGTGATATAGTATTTATTTTAAATACTTGTTATGGTGAGTTGGTGCATAATCATGGTGTCGCATTGTCATATGCATGTTTTGGTGATATAGGCTCTGCCTCTGGTGTTTATTGGTGATATGCCCGTTGTGGCTCATTTTGGTGATCGGTACCGCATGCATATGCCCACTGGAGGGGTTGCATATCATCCCATTGTCTATGAATGTTATAATTTTGGTGGTTCACTGTCAAATGGATTTTTCCTTTGGTATCTGGTGCTGTGATATGGTGTAATTGTATTGTGTTGCTGTAGTTACCTGATGCTAGCATATTTTTATCATCTGCTTATTATCTCTGTTAGACTCACCCCTTCTGCTTGGAATGTTGCTCTCATGCGGCAACGCTGCAGGTGATCGCTAGTGCTCGTGGAGGAATTGCTAGGTTTTGCTTCCTCTCTCGTTTGGGTCTGTGTCAGCTCTGATATGTAGCACCGGGGAGTCGTTAGTTATCGTTTTGAACTATTATTTTAGTTATTGGAAATTGTTTTAATTTATTTTGGAGATGTCTTTAATTGTTAATTCTGGAGATGTCTAAACTGGTTAATATTTCCGCTGCTTGGTGATTTCTTTTATATAAATTATTTTGGAGATTTTCTTTTTTTAAAAATGGTGAAAAATGTAGCGCCCTTCGAGGTGACTCTGATAATTGACTATTTAATTGTAATAGTAAAAGGGGGGTGTTACAGGTACCACCGCAGCCAGGGGCGCAGGGTCCCCAGATACACTGTGGCGACCATCGCCTCCACCTAAAAGACCGTCGGGGCCCCAACTCCTAGACCCTAATGTCATCGCTGACACCATCAAGAAGTTCTTCGGTGTTCAGTTGAAACCGCTCGACCGTCCAGTGTACATGAAGCCTTACCCCGAGTGGGTGGATAGATTGGTGCCTCTACCCAGAGGATTCAAAACCCCTAACTTTGCCACATTTTCCGGGGATGATGGCAAGTCTACTATGGAGCACATCGGCCGATTCACGACCCAATGTGGGGAAGGAAACCAGAATGAGTATCACAAGTTGCAGCTGTTCCCTCTGTCTTTGATAGGAACTGCCTTCTCATGATACTCGTCTTTCCCACCTGATTCTATACAGACCTGGGCAGACATGTAAATGTGCTTCCATGACAGATTCTACTGGCCACAGCCTGAAGTTTCCGCAGCCGATCTCATGAATTTCGGCAGAAGGTGGATGAGGCTGTGACTGACTTCATTGAGAGATTCAGAAAGATAGCCGGAAAGTGCTCAGTGCCTTTCCCAGAATCACAACTTACCTCCATAGCCATCTCTGGAATGCACCCTCAATTGAAGGCGAATCTTGTTGGACAAGCTTGTAGTGACCTCAATGGCTTAGCTTCCAGGGCAATTCAAATCAAACAGTTTATACAGGAGAGAGAAAGGAAGAGAGCCACTAGAGGCCGAGGACCATAGTTAGTGTCAGTGGTGGATGCAACCGAGGATTCAGACTATGATGAATCAGCCGACTACACGGTAGACATCTTAGTGGCTGAGATAGTTAAGGGGAAGGCCTACCTCTGTCCAGCTCTTAAACCTACCAAGGGCAAGGAGAAGGACGAGGAAAGAGTTGAATATTCCTTTGACATCTCTATGGCTGACCAAATCTTTGACTACCTCCTCAAAGACAAGCAGATCAAACTCCTTGAAGGCCATAAGATTCCCCCTCCTGAAGAAAAAAAGGGGAAGAAATACTGCAAGTGGTATAATTCCTTCAATCACGCCACTTCTAATTGTATTATCTTCCGCCGAGCAAAATGGGGAGATTCAAAATGGCCGACAAGCGGGCATCGGAGATGATTGTCGACACCGACCCTTTCCCCAACATGAATATCAATATGGTCTACTTCTCAGGGAGAGACCGGGGGACAGGAAAGAAGAAGTATGTGTGGGTCCCCAAACAGGAAACTTTCCCAAATCTTTAGATTAATTATATTAGAAGTATTTCTAAAGTTTCATTTTTTTGACCAAAATTTCATACAAATTACACAAAAACCTATTTGTTTCCAAAAATAATTTCCTCAGACTTTTAAAATGAGAGAGAGTCGTCTCTTTGAGAACTTGTTTTGACAAATGAAGATTCCTTCATTCATTTGCTTCACTTGAAGTCCCAAAAAGAAATTCAGCTCCCCCATCATGCTCATCTCAAACTCGCTAGTCATCATGTCAGAAAACTCCTTGCACAGATCATCATTAGTAGACCCAAAAATAATATCATCGACATATATTTGAACTACTATGATATGTTTGCCCTTGGTTTTAAGGAATAAGGTAGAATCAATCTTACCCTTTTTGAAACCATTTGCAAGTAAATGTTTGCTCAGTCTCTCATACCAAGCTCTAGGAGCTTGTTTTAATCCATAAAGTGCTTTGTCAAGTTTGAAAACATGGTTTGGTTTCTTAAAATCTTCAAAACCAGGGGGTTGTTTTACATATACTTCCTCTTCTAAAAATCCATTTAGGAAGGCACTCTTGACATCCATTTGGTGTAGTTTGAAGTCCATGTAACTAGCAAAGGCTAGAATTATACGAATGGACTCCAACCTAGCCACCGGAGCAAAAGTTTCTTCAAAATCCACCCCTTCAATTTGGTTAAAACCTTGAACAACTAAACGACTTTTATTTAATAAAATAACACCATTTTCATCAAGTTTGTTGCGAAAAACCCATTTAGTACCAATGATGGTTCTATCAACAGGTTTTTCAACTAAATGCCAAACTTTGTTCCGTTCAAATTATTCAAGTTCCTTTTGCATTGACAAAACCCATTCTGGATCACATAAAGCTTCCTTAATATTATTAGGAACTATTTGAGAGACAAAAGCACTATGAAAGCATAAATGATTAAGAGAAGAACGAGTGGTTAACCCCTTTGATGGACTACCAATAATTTGCTCCACGGGATGATCTCGAACTGATTTCCAAGTTCTGGGCAAATCATCATGTGTTCTTCCATGGAGATGGTCATCGATGTCTTGGGGCTCTCGTTCCACTTCAGTTTCTTCATGAGGTTCCACTTTCACCTCGGCTTCTTCCACACTTTCACTGGTTGATTCAGGCATTCTGTCTTTGATCACTTCAACCACTTCATCCTCATCATCAACTTTCTTAGCAAATGGGTTAGTCTCATCAAAATAAACATGTATTGATTCTTGCATACATTTATCAATTTTATTGTAAACAATATATGCTCTACTATGACTTGAATAACCCATAAAGATACCTTCAGTTGATTTTGCATCAAACTTACCCAACTTGTCCTTTGTGTTGAGAATGAAGCACTTACTTCCAAAAACCTTGAAGTATGAAATATTTGGAGCTCTACCATTCCACAACTCGTATGGCGTCTTGTTAAGAGATGGCCTCAGGTACACCCGGTTGATCACATGACATGCTGTATCAACTGCATGTCCCCAACAATATTTGGGAAGGTTGTGCTCATTCAGCATTGTTCTACTCATCTCTTGTATGGTTCTGTTCTTCCTTTCCACCACACCGTTTTGTTGAGGAGTCCTTGGAGCTGAAAAGTTGTGATGAACACCATACTTTTCACACCAAGTCTTGAATGATGAATTTTCGTACTCTCCTCCATGATCACTTCTAATTTCCTTGATGGCTAAGCTTTTCTCATTCTGTAACTTTCTGCACAGCTTAGCAAACTCATTAAAAGCATCACTTTTATTTGCAAGTAGAATGACCCAAGTATACCTAGAATAATTATCTACAATCACGAAGACATACTTGGCCCCTCCTAGACTTACAACATCAATCTCACCAAATAAATCAAGATGGAGCAATTCAAGCACATTGTTAGTGGAAATAACAGGTTTTGAATTGAAGGAAGTTTTATGCAACTTACCTAGCTGACATGCATCACATAATTGACCATTTTCATACTTTAGCTTGGGTAGACCTCTAACATGCTCATTCTTACACAACTTAGATAAAAGTTCAATACTAGCATGTCCTAAACGTCTATGCCACAAATTCACATCATCAACCAAGGAAGGCATGCATACAATATCATCACTCACATTGTCAAAATCAACATAATACACATTATTTTCTCGAAAGCCAGTAATATAAAGTTTAGAAGTCCTATGAGCAATAACACATTTATCAACAGAAAAATACACATCAAAATCACTATCACATAATTGACTGACACTTAGCAAGTTAAATTTCACACCATCAACTAGTAAAGCATTTTTAATTTTGATTGTGTTTTCCTTACCCACACAACCTTTACCTATTACTTGAGCAGATTCATTGTTGGCAAACTTCACAGATCCGCTGGCCTTGTTGCTCAACTTCAAGAATAGTGAGGCATCACCAGTCATATGCCTCGAGCACCCACTGTCAACCATCCACACATTTTTCTTCTTGGATGACTGACCAACCTGCAAAAGGAACACTAACAACTAGTACGAGGTACCCAAATTTGATTGGGTCCTTGGGGGTTAGTCTTCAGGGGGTTTGTTTTCACAATCCACCTTGGTTTCTTACAAGCAGGTATAAGGGTACCAAGCTCACACAATCTACGA
The DNA here is from genome assembly GCA_963573325.1 of Astragalus glycyphyllos. NCBI lineage: Eukaryota > Viridiplantae > Streptophyta > Magnoliopsida > Fabales > Fabaceae > Astragalus > Astragalus glycyphyllos. Next base: position 31,023,686 of record OY754307.1, read on the forward strand.
ATAGGGCATCTATGAGAGCTATGATTCCCTTTCTGACAATAAGTGCAAGAGAAAATAGTAGGTGTCTTACTTGAAGTGGCAGCTACAAAAATCATTTTCTTTTTCAAATCAGAGGAGGTGGAATTACCTTCATACCCAATACCTCTCCTATCAACATATTCATGTTGGGAGTGAAGTAACTTGGTTAAGGTCTTTTCACCAACCTCAAACTTTTTTAAGGATTCTTTCAAATTTTCATTTTCAACCTTGACTTTTTCAAAATTTTGTTTTTTTTTTGATAAGCAAAAGATTTTATTAAATGGTCCGAGAGCACAAGTGGTACTCCAACCGGAACAATTACAAGGGGGCCTCGTTAAAACCTCCAAGGGCCAAAACCCAATGGGAAAAAGACCCAAGGAGGAAAAAAGAGTACCCCAAACCTCAATAATGTATTAAAACAATGACGGTGCAGTTGCACAACTGATACACAGATAATTAAAAACCAGCAGGAAACGAAAACTCAATACACAACTTGCTGAATGCATCGCAACAACTCCCAGCCTTCAACTCCATAATACTCATAACCTGGAATTCACTAGTAGCTTGTCTTCATCAGCCTTTCTTATCCATATCCACTCCTACTTTTCTCCATAAAATTATTATCAACACTAGGATAAATACACCCACAACTTCATCGAAACCATACTTCCAGTGCTTATCCACCAATCTATAGCGTAACACCATAATGAGCACCACTAAGTTTCCTTCCCCACAACCATAATTCTGATGCATATCAGACCCACAAATGACAGAAATCAAATGCCAATACCAACTAATTTCCTCCTTGTATTCTCTATATCAGAGTTACCTTTGCAACAATAATCATAGTACCAAGTCAACCGAGTTGAAGATTAGCAACAAAATTCTTCAATATGACAGCCATAATTTAATTCTGCTCAGATCCGATTTAAAAAACTCACTGGTGTAGAGCGCCAACTTACAAATGGCACGCTCAGATTTCTGCCTGCCCTTTCTTTAAACCATTGCCACGACAATACCACCACTTTATTAAAAATTACTTCCCCGTCAGTTAACAATCCTTTGAAGACAACATCGTTTCTTGCGCCCCATATTAACCAAGTTACCGCTAACCATATGATATATTTGATTTTCTTCTTCTTTGTTCCGGAATAAAATCCCCCGTGCTGTAGGAAGTGATCCAAAGGCTCTATGTGAGGAGTTTCACAAACACCAATCCAGGCAGCAACTCTATTCCAAACAGAAACAGCAACCTTACACCGAAAGAAGAGATGACTTACCGATTCTTCTTCTTCAATACAAAGTGGACAGCAACTATTAAAATCTGGTTCAATTATTCCCCGTCTGATCAAGCTATCTCTAGTAGCCAGCCGCTTTTGAATTAGCCTCCACCCAAAGACCTGGACTTTTGAAGGGACATCACATACCCAGAGACGCTTCACTGCTTTCCTAAAATCAATACTTATCTCCATTCCCTCGTCAAGGCCAATTAGGGTACTATAACAGGTTTTAACAGAAAACCCTTCTGCTGGGTTTGGAACCCAGCTCCATCGATCCATCACACCCTCCAAAGGTCTGAAGTCTGCAATCAGAATTTCTAATTCGCGTACCTGCTCTTCTTCATGATCTAATAACGCTCGTTCCCACTGCCACTTCCATACCCATGAATCTCCACACTTTTCCCCCATATCTTCAATGGTACCATCACGGTTCCCTGATAGCAAGAATAGTTGAGGAAAGTGAGTTTTAAGAGATATCGTACCTATCTTACGTTGTATCTGATTGCGGAACCATGAGCCTTGTTCGCTGTTACCGATTGCTAACGAGTGTATGTCACGCCACCAAATAGAGCACTTCTGTAAAGTCCCTACACCATAGTCTTCCGGATAAATACACCAGTTTGTTAAATCACCATATCAAAATTTTGTTTAAGCTCAAGAAGCTCAAGGTTGAAAGGTTTAGTTTTATGTAGCTCATTCTTCAACTTAGCTACTTCCTTCTCAAGAGTCTCAATTTGAGTGAGCATGCTTTTGTTGCTCTTTCTCAAATCCTTAGATTTTATCAAAAGAGTTTCATGTTCATTATAAAGAGCGTCAAAAGCCTCACTCAAGTCTTGACTACTACACGCATCATCAAATAAGTCATCATGTTCAAGTGAATCAGAAAAACTATGGTTAGCAATGATTACCTTAGGGGTGTCATTTGCCATAAGACAAACAACATTTGCAACCTCCTCTTCTTCATCTGTTTCACCCTCAGTGTCAATATCGTCCCATGTAGCCTTCATGGCTTTCTTTTGTGGGTACTTGGACTTTAGCTTTGAACAATTCACCTTGAGATGACCCGGTTTGTTGCATTCAAAACATTTTGGTTGATCATCTCTTTTCTCATAACTATCTCCTTTGTTGTTCCCAGATTTCTTTGAATAGTCACCCTTCCCAAACTTGTTGAATCTCATGAACTTTTTGAATTTCTTGGCCAACATAGGCATGTCTTCATCATCGGATTCTTCATCAGAGTCAACCTCTTTCCTTGCCATCTTAGGAGTCTTGGCAGCCGCAATAGCAAGAGACTTCCTTTCTTTGACCGCTTCTTTTTCTTGAGTCTTCTTAGCGGCCAACACCACCTCAAATGCAAGAAGTGACCCAATCAAGTCTTCTTGAGGTAAAGTGCCAATATCTTTGGCTTCAGTGATAGCACAAGTCTTGGGAAAGAACTCACTAGTCAAGGATGCAAGAATCTTCCCATTCAAATCCTTCGTTGAATGCTTCTTCCCAAGTGCTCTGAAGTTACTGACTATCAAGTTCAATCTCTGGTGCATAGCTGCAACAGATTCACCTTCCTTCCTCTTGAAAGCTTCATACTCAGAAGTGAGAACTCTAATCTTTGTATCCTTCACTTGACTCGTACCAACATGTGTTGCTTCTAGATAGTCCCAAATTTCCTTTGCTGTCTGACATCCTTTCACCCTTCCATATTCTTCTTCACATAAAGATAGGTGAAGAATATTCATTGCTTTAGCATTGAGAGATATTTTTTCTAGCTCAGACTTTCTCAGCTCACTCAAGTCAATGGCATAAATATCTTCAATAGGTACTTCCTCAACTGTACCAGTGGCTTGATATTTGGTAGTATCTTCGTCAGCAGCAACACCAGGTTTAGTAATCTTGATTCTCATAGGAATGAGTGGTCCATCAACAATGATCCTCCATAAAGTGAAATCTATAGCCTGCACATGACATTTCATTTGACTACTCCAATAGTCATAGTTAGTCCCATCGAACAGGGGTGGCCTATTGAAGGACATCCCCTCTTTCATAAATGAACCCATAATCAAAAATTGCGAGATGTTAAGCTCTATATGCAATTTCTAGCTCCTGATACCAATTGTTGGACTATATGATAACCTTAGGGGGGGGGGGGGGGGGGGGTGAATAAGGTTATATGCTAAATATGACTTCTTTTGGATTTTCGAAAAATTAACAATGCTAGTTTAAATCGAATGCGGAAAATGGGATTTAAATTATATGCAACAACTTATGCAAACTATAACAAAGACACAAACAATTATAATTATAACGATAATCAAATATGCGCGTGATAATAGCAAGTGCGATGACAGTTAACAATTATAAAAGAAAACGCAAAGTAAAGATAAGGGATAGGAGTACACCGTGATTTTTACGAGGTTCGGGATAATAACCACTATATGAGAAGATACTTCTTCAACGTCTTACAAGCAAGCAACTTCGATATAGCTACCACACCAATCTCAATTTTCCCCAAATTGAGAACCCAAGCTCCCCGCTAAGGATTTCGCTACAATTCAATCTCCCTGATTGAATTACCCAAGAAAACTTCCCAGGATTTCACAACAGCCAAGTATTACCGATTACAAATTAAAACTAGGATCCAATCACTCAAGAAATATAACAAGATGTAGTTGAGAGAGATGAGCGATTTGAAACCCTAGATGAAGAACGTGAAGAAAGAATGTGACGGTGAGTGTTTGCTTTCTTTTCTTTTTGATTTGTGTGTTGTGTATTTTTGATCGTAAAAACCCTAAGTGCTATTTATATGGATTGTAAAAAATATGACCGTTGAAGCACTTTTTAACACAAATTTGATAAGTGAAGAATCGATTGATTGCTTAAAAGAAAGAGAAGAGAAATCGATTTAGTGCTTCCAAAAACACAAGATAGAAATCGATTTTGTGCTTAAATAAAGGAAGCAAAAAATCGATTGTTCTCCTTAAAAGAATGAGTGAGAAATCGATTTTGCACTTAATGAAGGAAGTAGACAATCGATTGTTAGCTTTATAAAAATAAGGAAGGCAAGCTACAAGAGACAAGCCACAAATCGATTTCTTGCTTGAATGGCATAGGCTAGAAATCGATTTCTAGCTTGAATGAAATAGGTTGGAAATCGATTTTCCACTTTAAAAACACAAAGTCATCAATCGATTGTTTTCTTTCCAAAACAAGTTCTTTTAAAAAACAATCAAGAAGTAGGAATCGATTGTTGGCTTTTAAAAGGAAGAGAGAAATCGATTATTGGCTTAAAAAGAAAGAGATAAATCGATTCATTGCTTTAAAAATAAGTGGGAATCGATTTCTAGCTTTATGTACCAAATCAAGAATCGATTCTTTACTTCAAAAACAAATTCTTTTTAAAACAGTAACTCATGAATCTATTTTCTTTAAAAAATCAACAATTCAAGACTCAAACTATTTCTTTAAAAACACTTTGTGCCTAACCTAATTAAACATGGTTTTATATAAAATATTTTTCCAAGACAAGTTCAATTTCAAAAAATCATCTCTCAACTACAAAAGTCATAAAGCTTAAGTGACGAGATCTTACACGCGTCCTATGCAAAGCAAAATAACACATAAGTCTTGAACGCGTCAGTAGTTTCTCCTTCGAGCTTCTACACTTTACGATATCATATCATGCCAAGCGCTTTGGTTCATTGCCCTGTGCTTTGGTTCATGCCCTGCGCTTTTGGTTCATTGCCCTGTGCTTTGGTTCAACTATAACCATTAGTAAACAAATTATAATTTGTTATCATTCAAAACAAAGAGTGTTTGACCTTGGTTCAACAGATGCCACCCGAAAAGATCACTTCCCCTTCCCTTTATTGATCAAATGCTTGAGAGAGTGGCAGGTCATGATTTTTATTGTTGTTTGGATGGATAATCCGGTTATTTGCAAATACCCATGACTTCTGAAGATCAAGAAAAAACTACTTTTACTTGCCCATATGGAACATTTGCATATAAAAGGATGCCATTCGATTTATATGTAATGCCCTTGCCACTTTCCAAAGATGCATGATGGCTATTTTCTTTAACTTGGTTTAAAAATGCATTGAGATATTCATGGATGATTTTACTGTTTTTTGGATCCTCTTATGAGGATTGTTTGCATAACTTGAATTCAGTGTTACAGAGATGCAGGGATACTAATTTAGTGCTCAATTAGGAGAAATGTCAATTTATGGTGCCAGATTGCTTTATTTTGGGACACAAGGTTTCCACTAGAGGCATTGAAGTTGATCCTGCAAAGGTTGAGGTAATTGCAAAGTTGCCCCCACCCAATTCTGTTAAGGGGGTCCGTAGTTTTATAGGCCATGCTGGCTTTTATAGGAGAAATTTGTTAAAGACTTCTCAGAAATTGCAAAGCCTATGACTGACCTCTTGGTTAAGGAGGCCACTTTTGATTTTTCTGATACTTGTTTGAAGGAAAAATTAATTAGTGCCCCTGTTGTTCCTGCCCCTGATCGGTCGCTTCCCTTCGAAATTATGTGTGATACTAGCGATACTGCTGTGGGGGCTTTTTTGGGGCAAAGAAAGAATAAGGTGTTCTATACCATTTACTATGCTAGTCGCACTCTTGACGATGCTCAAAGAAATTATACTACCATAGAGAAAGAGTTGCTACCTGTAGTGTTTGCATTTGACAAGTTTCATCATTACTTTGTTCTTTCTAAAGTTATTGTTTATACTTATCATGCTGCTATTAGATATTTGCTTGGAAAGCAGGATGCCAAACCCAGATTAATCAGGTTGATTTTGTTGCAACAAGAGTTTGACTTGGAGATTAGAGACAAGAAAGGCTCAGAGAACTTTGTAGCTGACCACCTCTCAAGGCTTGACCATAGTGTGATGCAGGCCTCAAATGATGGGGAGATCAATGAGGTTTTCTCTGATGAGAGACTTTTAGTTATTTCTACTATTCCTTGGTTTGCAGACATTGTCAAATACTTGGTGGGTAAGGTTGTTCCCCTGACTTTTCTTTTCAGCAAAGTAAGAAATTGATTTTTGATGCTAGACACTACTTGCGGGATGACCCTTACCTATTTAAAGTTTGTGGAGATAAGGTAATTAGGCGTTGTGTGCCTATGGATGAGGTAACTTCTATCCTTGAGCATTGTCATTCTAAAGAGGTAGGTGGCCACTTTGGCCCAATAGAACTACATATAAAGTTTTGCAAAGTTGTTTTTATTGGCCTACTATATTTAAAGATGCTCTTGAATTTGTGAAAGCTTGTGATAGTTGTCAGAGGAGTGGAAATATTTCTAGGCGTCAAGAGATGCCCTTAAACAATATTTTGATTTGTGAGATATTTGATGTATGGGGAATTGACTTTATGGGTCCCTTCCCTAAAACTTTTTCAAATCAATATATTCTTGTTGCTGTGGATTATGTGTCTAAGTGGGTGGTATCTGCAGCCTTACTGTAAGGTACCCAAAAATGGGTGAACCTTCAAAACACAATAAGTTGAAAATAAAAGCTCCTTTCGAGGGGAGAGCGCCTCCTTTAAGAAAATAAAAATACTCTAAACATTTCTTTTGATTTGATTGATGATCTCATTCAAAGGATTGAGGGTACATATATAGATGCTAAAAAAGGGTGACTCACCCCACTAAAGAACATTTTAGATTGACTAACAAAAAGACAAAATAAAGGAATATAAAATGGTGACTCATAAGGAATAAAATGGTGACTCATATGCTTCTTTTTAGGTCACATAGTCTCTTATGTATTTGGGCTTTTCTCTCTTGGGTTGGGTCATTACACTTACCCACTAATGATACTCGGGTGGTGGTGAAATTTTTAAAGAAAAATATTTTCTCCATATTTGGCACTCCCCGAACCTTTATTAGTGATGGTGGCACTCATTTTTGTAATAAACAATTTGAAAATATTTTGAGAAAATATGGTGTCACTTATAAGGTAGCAACTCCTTACCACCCACAAACTAGTGGGCAAGTTGAAATTTCAAACAAAGATCTGAAAAGGATTTTAGAGAAGACAGTTAGTGCATCAAGAAAAGAATAGTCTTTGAAACTCGATGATGCACTATGGGACTATAGAACTGCTTTTAAAACCCCCATTGGGATGTCTCCTTACCGTCTTGTTTTTGGAAAGGCATGTCATTTGCCTGTTGAATTAGAGCATAAATCACTTTGGGCTTTAAAATTTCTAAACTTTGATGCTCAACTTACAGGTGAAAATAAGTTGCTGCAACTCGATGAATTGGATAAGCTCCATCTGGGAGCTGATGAGAATGCCAAGTTATATAAGGAGAGCACTAAAAGTGGCATGATAAGGGCATCCAGCAACGTGAATTCGATGTTGGTGAGAAAGTTTTAATTTATAACTCACGTTTGCGTCTTTTTCCAGGAAAGTTGCGCTCAAGGTGGTATGACCCCTACACTGTTACTCAAGTTTTTTCTTTTGGAGTTCTTGAGGTATCTCATGAAGATGGTACCACTTTTAAAGTCAATTGTCAGCGTGTGAAGCAGTTTTAGGAATTAGCTCAATTTGCAAGCTCTCTCAGGGAAGTCACTCTTACTCTCTCTCTCTCATTTATTTCCTTTTGTTTCTATTTGATCATTTGCATTGAGGACCGTGCTTCATGCTAGTCTGGGGGAGGAGAGTTTATTTTTTGTCACTTGATCTCTATTAATGCACATACGCACCATATATGTTGATAGCATTTTTTCTGGCTTATTTTAGTGACTTACGCTTCAAGTTGGAAAAAATAGAGATTTTGCCTTCAGGGGATCCCATAATTAATTTACTTGACAGACTTGTGGTTAATTGTAACTGTGAGGATGTCCTTAGGAAGCTGATAATTAGCATTTGTCCCTCTTGAGTACTTTTTGTGAACTAGCTTCTAAAAGTGAGATCTGAGCCTTCATAAAGGGATTGATACTAAATCATAAATTTTTACCCCTTTTCTTTCTTTGAGTGTGTTTCCCAATTTGCTACATTCTAGAATTTGTCTTTTGAGCATTTCAAGGCGAAAATTGATTTGCATCATGTAAAAAGATTTGAGGAATTTAGGTATTTTCTGGGCTCAGTGTTGTTTGTTGAATTTATCCGTTAGTTGCCCCCTTTGAGCCTATTTGTTATATTTTTTCTTTGGTACCCAGATATAGTATTATTTTTTTGTGGTAACCATTTGAAATTAAATGTGGAGCAACTATTGAAAATTACAATTTCGTCCTATACTTTAGTTGTCTATCTTGTCAGGATGAAGAAAAAAAGGGTAGTAAATCATGTGCTTACAAGAATATTTTCCTACAAAGGAAACAAAATAGGAGTTTTTATGTACTTACCTTTTCCTCCTAAGAAAAAAAAATGAAAAAAAATAGAAAGAAAATTTGAAAGAAAAAAGGAAAGCAAGAAGGAGGAAAAGACACATCAAAAGAATGGAAGAGCCAAAGGGAAAAGGAAAATCAAATACAAAAAAAAAGAGTCTACTCAAGAGAAAAAGCTAATCAAAAAGAGTTGAATCAATAGAAAAAAAAAGATTGAAGAAATGGAAGTGAAATTAAATTGGAATTTGGACAAAAATTGTAAAATAGATAGGAGTTCCATATTTGGTTTCAAATGTTACTATTTGTTTCTTGTTTTTTTAGCCCTTTGATTATCCTTTCCTTCTTATTTCCTACCCTGCATGAATTCACTCTGGCCCCATTACAACCCATGAAACCCCATCTTTTGCATGCATGTGAAATATTTAGTGGGGATTTGGTCAAATTACTTGCTTATGGTAATGTGGATTTTGTGGGAACTTGAGTATGTATTTCCCTAGTCCCTAAACACTTAGAGAGATTGTGAGCGAGTGCCCTTGTTCACAGAAATGTATTCTTCAGGGACTTGAGCCTTTAATTGGGCAACCTTTTGACACCTCATATGTGTTATATTTTCTATTGTCTATTATTATGCTTCTAATTTTTGGGCCCCTTGTTTTGCTGTTTCTATTATTCTTTTTTTTGAAAATTTTATTGAGCTAGAAATTTTGCTTGAGGACAAACAAAATTTAAGTGTGGGGGAGTTGATAAACTCTAATTATGTGCATTTTTTAGAGATATTTTGAGTCATTTTTTAGAGTAATTATTACTGATTAAATAAATATTTAACTTAAATACACTCTTTATTTTGCAGAAAAGAAGCTAACATGAAAAAGAATAAAAGTTCAATTTAAATATATATATATATATATATATATATATATATATTATGGATTGAAGATTAAAAGATTAGAGGGAAGAAGAAGTCAAACCCAATTCAATTGGACTTGCCAACAAACTCAATGCAGTAGAAGAATTAAATTAAGGGTTTTTTTTGTACCCCACGTTTTTCAATTATACCCCCACAATAATTTTTTAGACGAAAATACCCCTAGTTATGTTTGACTAAATCGGATCTACGTGACCCTTAGGTACATCCGATTCATTTTTTCAAAGCGGATCTAGGTAGATCGGATAAGATTGGAAAAATTCCAATCGGATGTACATTGCGTGAGGTACATCCGATTTTATAATATTCAAAAGTGGATGTATCTAAGGTCCGATTCATGTAACACTCAAATCAGATGTACCTAAGGGTGGGGGTACATACGATTTGTAAAATATAAAGTAGATGTACCCCCACCATTAGGTACATCCGATTTGAGTGTAAAATAGACGGCCAGATTGACTCCCCTGGCCCAACGACTATATTTTCAACGGTGTAGATTGCACAGATAATATCAACGGTTGATAATCATTGACGAATTCTATAAATACCCACCCCCACCCTCATTCTTTTCACACAAAAATTTCACTCTCAATTACTTATTTCACACATGCAGAATGCAGATCTGCCTAACACAACGCTCGGACGAGAATAGACTCTGCGGTATACATCATGGGAGCAACATCACAATGAGAGAAGATGGTGTCTACTTCTGGAGTCCGAAGCCGGTGTTATGCAGAATCCATCGCGCCATGGGGTTTGAAGGTTTGAAGGATAAAGTGTGGTCAAAAGTTCAAGTGACCGGTGACGATCGTGACGTTACTAGTATCACTTATCGCAAACCCGATCATGGAGACGATGGACGCATTTCCTTCTAGTCCATGTCTATCAAGACCGACGAAGACTAGGCGAACATGTTCAACATCCATGACACGCTTTAGGGGTATAAGCCGTTGGAGCAATACGTGGAAACACAACAGAGCGTGAATGAGATTTTACGTCGTCTGCGAGCACCGGAATATTAGGGTTTAGTATCTGTCTATTTTTATTGTAGTTCGTTATGTTTTATCTTTTATGTAACTTTGTTTTATCGCATGAATGAAATCGAAATTTTAATGAAACTAGTCAAATATAATAATAAGCAAGAAATAATAATAATAATAATAATAATAATAATAATAATAATAATAATAATAATCAAGTTCTATAATAATAATAGTTCAAACATACAACTGTAAAACAGTACAATCCCTCAAAAGTAAGTCCCTAGCGCTCACGCCTCTCTAGCATATCCAACAACTGCGTGTAGCGAGCGTAGGTCCTACAGCCCATCCGAATGTCTCCGCTACTAAGCCCCATCCGAATCTCCTCCTCCAAAATCTCCAACAGCTCTGCATGTCCCCTCACAGGCTGTGGTGCAGTTGGCTGTACTGGTGGTGGTGGTGTAACCCGTAAGAGTCTAGGAATAGATGCTCTGACGTACCACTGTAAGTAGTCCGCAGCAACCTGACCCAACTCCTGAGCAGCATAAGCAGTCTGAATCACCTCGAGCACACTGGGCATATAGTGGGAAATTCGGAAGATGCAGTCCGCATGGCTAGGACGACCAGTAAGAGGGGGACGTGGGATGACCTGGACGTACCCAAACTGTCGGAGGCACCTATCCGGCATGTAGGGAACAGTGATGTCTCTCCCAGCTGAGGTGTCCCCTGTAGAGTGAAACCTGCTCAAAGGGTCTAACCCCCCTATGGCCCTCAGACATCATCGGACATGAGGGAATCAATCCTTTGCCTGTATGCCCCCAACTTCAGTGCATCTGTCTTCTTTCTCTTCCAAATTCCACAGAGTCCTCCGCCCTGCACTCCAATGGGTTGCCTCTCCACTAGCTGAGGCAAGTACCATAAAATCTAGCTCTGAAATGCAAAGATAAAAAACTAAGTTAATTAAATTAACTATTTAACAGAAATTTAAGCAAACTCAGAAAAAAGGGAAAAAATTAATTAAAATCTATTAACTATAATAGGGACGCATACCTAGCTAAATGTCTCTCCTAGTCCAATGAGGCGTAGTTCAACTGGTCATAATTAAAATCTATTAACTAGCAGCAGCCACTTGGCCTCAGCCCTGTCTCCAGTCTTCACCGTGATGATGCTCCAGCTCAGAACCAGAACGATCATCGCCCTAATAGCAGGAGCAATGTCATCGGCAATGGAGCTCACTCTAACTATCTCCTGGAGCCACTCAAAACGGTAATATGGCCCCAAAGCAGCTCGACACTCAGCAACTGCGTCCTCATGAGTCACCCCGAGATATGCGACAGCAAGCTGAATGTCCTGATCAGTGGTGACAGACATGGGTGGAGATTTGTAGTATCTGCCGGAGATGGGAAGATGCAGCAAACATGAGACTTCATCCAAAGTAATCTTCGTTTCACCGAATGGTAGGTGAAATGACGAAGTCTCCTGGTGTCATTTCTTAACAAAAGCGGACAACAGCTCGTGGCCCACAGTCAGATGTCCTGTCTGGACGAGTGGGGCCAAACCGAAAGCAGAGAACCTCTGCCAAAACTGGATGTTTTGGGAATACCCCAGTAGTCTCTTACCCAGCTTGTTACCATGGTTGGTAACCTTCAATTTACGCTCATATGTCTGAATTTAAAAAAAATAAAAACAATATTAGCCTATGTAAAACAATAAATTCAACTAACAAGACTATGTAAATAAATTCAATTTACCGGCGTGGTCAGTACATGAGAACAAACATGAGACGTCAGCCCAACGAATAGAGAAGGCTGCTCCTGATGGTCCTCCTCCTGATGGTGCTGATGCTGCTGATGGTTGTCGTGCTGCTCCTGATCGTCCTCCTCCTCATAGTGCTGGTGCTCAGCCATATACTGGTCCTCAGGCATAAACTGGTGGTGCTCAGGCATATAGTGCACATGATATGAGTCGTCCTGCTGCTGCTCGTACTGATACTCTGGGGACTCCTCCATCGGCTGTTGTCTACCCTCGGCCCGCCTACGTCGGGTGGACGCATGTCCCGCAACCCTATGGCGGGTGCATGTATTGGGAGCAGACGACGACAAGGATGCCTGCTGCTCAGTCCGTCGAGAAGACGACTCCCCTCGGATCCTATGTGACACTGAAAAATCAAAAAACAAACAAATTAAAAAAAAATGGAAATCGAATCTACCTAGATCCTATGCAAAATTGGATCTAGGTAGATCCTATGGGGAAATCGGATTTAGGTATATACGACTCACTGTTTTTGAAGGTTTTGGGGATCGATCCGATGCGAAAAACTTGGGAAATCAGATGTATGCCTGGTGAGCTAAATCCAATTTTCTCTGAAAATTTTTTGGTCGTTATGGATGAAAGTGACAATAGGTAATTTTTTTGTAAATTTGTAAAATTATTAAGGGCATTTTCGTCTTTTCGCAGGGTCCATGGGGGGGGGGGGGGGGGGGGGGGGGGGGTATGGGGTGAAATGGTGGGGGTACCAAAAAAAAGGCCCATACTTCGTCGAACCCCCCTCTACTCAGTGGACACCCCCAATTTTTGTATATTCCCAAAATGCCCTCTCGTGGGACACATGTGGATGTTGTTAAAATATAGTGTTCGACGCACGGGTGCCCGAACAGGTTCGGTGGCACCTCCACCGAGTATTGAAAAAACATGGTTCAGTTGTTCCAAATCCGAACAGGTTCGGACGATTCTCCACCGAACATGTTTAGACACTAACTAACCTGGTTCGGCCCACGGTGCTCCGAACCAGTCTGTTACAAGACAGAAAACTGAAGTTTCTGGCCAGAAATTTTGTGCCCAAAATTGGTCCAAAACTAGTGCTTTTGATAGTAAGTATAAAATAACCATTACTATTTGAACTTAATTTCAAATACGAATATAAAACGAGTATGATATTGTCTTAATACATTACTTGTCTTAATACGCAACTAATATTAAAATTCGCAAACATCAATCAGATAAACATAAATCTTTTTCTAAGTCAATACAAGGAGGACCACCTAAATCTAAGGTTAAAGCTTTCCATTGTTGCAAGCGTCCTGTGAATGGTTTGGGCCAATCCTGTGCTATGTCTTTTTTGAATTTTGTCTAATAGCTACTTATTCCTGGCATCGGGGAACCTCTCTTCATAACCATGTATACAAAGTGATTACCCGTGAAACACCACTATATTCTTGATTGGTGCAATTTGAAATGGATAAACCGAAAAGGAAAGATGACGAGACCAGCAAACAAACACGACCATGTAATCATTTGCAACCAATTCTCCGTTCCTTTTATTTCCCTATGTTGTTTGATCAAAGCCTTCATAACATAGGTGACTTTGCCCATCCCATTAAACAAGTTTGAGTACAAATCGTAATCTTGCTGAACCTTTTCAAATAAGTCTTTCCTCACGCTCCACCAATCTTCCTCACCCCTTCCAAGAAGTCCAGCAACACACCGAAACCCCCAGTTACCGTCACCTTCCACATTCACTATATCCTCAACAAAATGATGTATCTCTGGAGGCAAAAAACCTATGAATTCCTAGTATGCATCTGTCCGAATGATATCAGGGGTAGGGTTTAGTGTAAGCTCTTGAATTTGAGTTACTGGCATATTGGAACTTGTAGTTTGGGTTGGTTTTTCAATTGGTGATGGAGTAGGATTGATCTTTTTTGGTAACAGGGGTGTAGGAGCTCCACTTTTAGACATTTTCGGTATAGGTAACTGAAATGTACTTGGGGTGGAACTTTTACTCTGTCCTGGAGTTGATGACTCTGATAATGGGGGAGTATGGCGTTTGCGAGACTGAGCAGCAGGAGATGTGCTATCTTGTTGTGAGTCAAAAATGTGATCAACATGTTCCCACCATGGGTCTCGCTTTGTTGAGAAGTCATCTTTCTTCTTCTTCCCCTTTTCCTTTTTGGGTTCCCCATTGGTAGTGATTGGTTCCGGAGGTGGACACGTGGAAATAGTGTCTGGGAATGCCAACTCACGTGTTTTTTGCTTTATCATTGTTCTACCAGCACGATCAGCGGCATCAAACCTCCGTTGTATAACCTCAAATTCAATCTTCAAACTCAACTCATCATTTGAGATTTCAGAAGAATCTTCATTATAGGAAACCTTGAAATTAAGTCTCTTCTAGTGATTATGTATTATATCCAATGGAAAGCGAGTCAGGTTCACCATGTAGCTACAAAATATGTGAAATTAACATTAGAAACATAATCTTCAATAATTTATATAAAACTAAAAGACTTAGTTGAATGAATTACCTAGCAAGCTCACATGCACACGGTAGGCCGTGCGTCGTTCTTATGACGCATCCACAATCGGAAGACTCCATACCAATGAAGCTACCCTTCAAATCTTTGCCAATATGGTCCATCCCAGTGGAAGAAACTAAACCCTTTAGGTTGTCATAAATTTTGCTCCAATGACTATATTTGACTCTGCTGAGGCTCAACTCAAAATGTCGCTTAAGTTCACCATGTTGTACTCTTAGCATTTCATCAACTGAATCCAAACACTTACACAAATCGCCCCTAATGTCATGCAAAACCTTCTTTAAATTTGAGTGCGCTGACTCCACTCGGTTGGTCGTGGTGTTACCGAAGTGCATATGACGGTTTATCCACGCTTCTGCAAATCTCTCTTTATAGGGGGTGGTCCAATGCTTCTTCACATAACCAACAAAGTTGTCAAATGGTTGACTTATACCCTCAAATTGCTCCAAAGCCAACTCATACGCTTCCTTCGTCTTCGCATGGACCACTTTTTGGAATGCTTCTATCATTTCGTCAACTCGGTCTATCGGACGCTCTTCGTTGCTCTCAAGAGCAACCACGGGATGGATGTACATCCTAGCCTTGGCCCTGACATTCTTTTTTATGTGGAATTGGCACAACAAGTTTGCGGATTCTGGAAAAACGATCGCCAAAGCATTCGTATAGGTGTGTCACAGTCGGTAAGTATGACATTTGGCAAATCTTCCGGTCTTCTAATCAATCCCCTCAGTTTTTCAAGAACCCATACAAAATTATTATTCTTCTCCCAATTGACATAAGCAAACGCAACAGACAAAGTATGCTCGGTTGATATGACACCGACAATCTCAACCAATGGAAACCTATACCGGTTGGTCTTGTACGTGGAATCAATCAACAAAACAATGGGAAATGTATTCAAAAGCTCAATCGAGTCTGAATGTAGCCAAAACATGTCTTTGACAATCTCAGTCCCATATTCAACTCTGTGCCAATACACATATTTATCACGCTCCAAATAAGTCATCAACTGTTGGAGTTCAGTCCTACCATGACGATTATTTGATTGTAACCTTGAACGCGCATTGTGTGTTTGTTTGAGATTCAAGTGGCTGTCTATAGGGTACATAGACCTTAGTTCAGCCAAGATTCGATTAGGTGGAATCAAGTTCTTCGTCATTCTAGAAACAACTTCCTTCTGTTCTGTTGTTAAAGGAACCATATCAGCATGCTTGTATTTTCCTTCCTTTTCACAAACCAGTTCACAGAAGATTTTCCCTGACCTTTGTCAGTTGTCCGACTGGTTGATGACAATAACCATCCCAAGAGTACGCGCAACAGAACGAACATATACAAGCAAGTCATCACGAGTAGCAAAGACTTCATTCGTTTCAAATGAATTCGTATGGTCGACAACAAGAGCATCAGCTTGAGGATAGCCACTTTCATCCATATTAGTACCTAAAAATCGGAATAAAATCAAACATGGTGTTAAAAAACATGGTTTCTACATAATCTGTTCAACAGGTAGGTTCGGACGCCCACCAAACGAACCGGTTCGGGGCACGGTTGCCCGAACCATTCAAAAACTGACACCCCCATAGCAGGTTCGGCGAACGGTTGGCCGAACTAGTTCGACGCATGGTTGGACGAACCGGCTCGATTGCTGTGTGTCCGAACCAAGCTCGATTTAAGAACATAGAGAACACGAAAATGAACGAAAATGCGCCAAAAAAAACCAAAATAATGGGAAGATATGCTACAAACCGTAATATTGATGAAAATAGGAGGATGATTTAAGCTAGAGAGGTTAGATTGATGTGAGGGTGTGGAGTGAGAGTGATGAGAGTGAGTGTGGGAGTAGTGAGGTTTAGGGGTTAAGGGGGGTGTTTTGGAGGAGGGGTGTGAAGGGTGGATGAGTTTGAAATTTTAGAATTTTAGTGAGCGTATTTTGGTCATTTCATAAGCGGAAGGGGTGTCCACTGAGTAGGCGGGGGTTGTACGAAGTATGAGCCAAAAATAACCCTTAAATTAAAAGGCCCAAAGTTGTAGAAAGTCTAGCCCATGGCAATACACGTGATCAGCAAGAAAAGTTCCTTGAGTTAACTTCCTCAGTTTGGCTTGTGCACATAACCCTAGGGAATAATTATAAAAGGGGAGACGCATGAATTAACATAGGAGCACACACAGAATTACAAGCAGCCGCCGGACACCAACAGGAACAAACGCAGACGCTGACGGCAAGGAGAGAAAGAGTATTTGGTACCCGTTATTGACACCGTGAGAGAGCTTTGGAGCAGAAAAAGGGGACTGAAAACGATATTAGAATTTACCCAATTTTCGGGTTATTTTTATATTTTGTAATTCATGACTCCACATTTTATTCCAATGTTCTTGACTACTATGGATAACTAAATCATTTTCTCGGGTCTTAGGTGGATCTTGCTTGATTAGAGACATTTTTATGTTTTAATTTATACTTTGAATTCCCAATTTTTACTTCAATTAATATTATCCTCTTGCTTTATCACATAATTAGGATTGACATCTCTTTGCAAGTTCATACTCAATTAGTTGATTAGCCACCGTACTACAACTAGTTGGTGGAACTATAGGATAATTGAGACTATAATTAACGAATGACCAAACTTTAATTTAGTCTTCCAATCATTCAAACAGATTAATATCTTTAGTAAAGGGATTGGTAATTGAATAAAATAAGGGAATTCAGGTAGAATTAGACATAGAGGAATCGAAACTTGCAAGTGAAACCGTGACCCTAGGCTTCTCTCCATTGATCAAACTTTACAATCTAAGTACTTGCTATTTATTTCTTCTTATTTTAGTTTCTACAATCACTAACATTCGTTAGTCTAAATAATAATTAATCTTAATTAGTTTGATACTTATTAGTTAATCCCTGTAGAGACGGTATTTTTTATACTACTTCTGCGATAGAGTACACTTGCTATAAGTGTGTCTTTGACGCAACAAACATGTCCTAAGTGGGGGGCACGGTAGGCCCGCCAATGATTCCATTGGGCAGGCCACCCTGCCAACCTCGGAGGAAGGGGCTTGCCCAGAGAAGAAAGGAGGTTGGCACATGTTACCGATGAAGTCAACAATGTCACAAGGAAAGGGGGGTTGGAATTGTGACCCTTTTAATTTCACCTGCAAGAATAGAACTTTCTTCACAAGTATGACTTAGAGTTAGGACATTAAATGATTTGAGTTAAT
The DNA here is from genome assembly GCA_963573325.1 of Astragalus glycyphyllos. NCBI lineage: Eukaryota > Viridiplantae > Streptophyta > Magnoliopsida > Fabales > Fabaceae > Astragalus > Astragalus glycyphyllos. Next base: position 31,041,752 of record OY754307.1, read on the forward strand.
AAGGGTGAGTCAAAAACAATCTTCTTAACTTAATAGATGAGCAGAGAAGGTTGATTTATCAGTCTTCTCAACTATATAGAAGAGTTGAGAAGGGTCAGACAGTTTCACCTTCAATACTTAACATTCTTAACAGTGTATCAGTTTAATTGTTAAGATGTAGCTAGACAGTTTCACCTTCAATACTTAACATTCTTAACAGAGTATTTCCACTATTTTTCCAAAATAGTTTACACCTTTAACACCTCCCTTGGGTAAAGGAACTCTTGGTAGTTTTCTTCACACAGTTCTACCTACTGTAAACTCCCCTAATAGACTCCTTCTGATCTATTAGACTGCTTCAAACACAGAAGCACTCACTTCTCAAGTCCTACAGCAACACATGCCATTTGAGAAGGTTCCCTACAGGTTTTCTGTTTAAGTATTTGGGTTTGTGGGATTTCTAGAGCTTGGTTGATACAAATGGAGTATACAATAAATACAACAACACAAGACTTAATACATACTCAGAGATCAAGTGAGTCCCTTCAGGTTTGTGGCAGCTGAGTATGGATGAGAGAAAACTTTGACACTTGAGAAGGTTGGAAGTTAAGAACTCAATGCACTCTCATGAGGATCAATGGCGACCAGGAGCGTTAATTTATAGATGAAATTATGTGTAATATCCTCTGGTCCAAAGATTATAGTCATTGGTGAAGTAATATAGTCGTTTATAGCCGTTGAGAAGGGTTGTCTGCACAACACAGCTGGGTTTCTGCTTTTCTGCGGAAGATAGCTGTTTCCAGTTGTCATGACCCTTCTCACAACACAGCTGGGTTTCTGCTTTTCTGCGGAAGACAACTGTTTCCAGTTGTCATGACCCTTTTCAACGTGACCCTTCTCATCATGACCCTTCTCATGGTCATGATTCTTCTCAACTTGACTCTTCTCACCTGATGCTTCTCATACACATGACAGATGATGAAGATGATGCTTCTCAAGTTGATGCTTCTCATGTTGATGTTCCTTCGAGTAGTACTTGTAGTATGACCCTTCTCAACATGACTCTTCTCATCATGACCCTTCTCATGGTCATGATTCTTCTCAACTTGACTCTTCTCACCTGATACTTCTCATCTCCTTTCTCATAGTTCTGTCATGACTCTTCTTAGGTTGATCCTTCGTAGATATCCTTCTCATATTTCCATAGATACAAATGAAGCTTCTCATGATGATCTTTCTCAAGTTTACCATATGGTCTTGATATTCTGATCTTATCATAAAAGCTTTCTTCTTTAAGAACATTGTGGGCAATATTTTCTCAAGTCTTCTCACATTCTGATGCTTCTCATAAGCATATATCTTCTTGAGAATGTATTGATTAACTTGTACTTATTTATCACTCAAGAAGAGACATTAATAGCATATGAAATCAGATAACTTAAGCTTCTCACATTTGAGGGTTTGTTAATCATCAAAACTAATTAGGGATTTTGCCTCAACAATCTCCCCCTTTTTGATGTTTGACAAACTCAGTTGAGATGGATTAAGTTTTCTGATTTAGCTTTAAAATTTTCTAAGGCATGTTTCAGTTTTGTTCCCCCTGAATATGTGCATGTAGATTTAAGACTTTTAATATCACATAATTCAGATATTCACATATAAGAACATAAGCAAGAACATATATTTTCATTAATATCATCAAAAGAATCATGAATGATTACAATGTGTTATGTTCTTAGTGGCAGATATGCCTATGAAAATAAAAGCAGATAATGAGAAGAACACTTCTCAACAAAAGGTGCCAAACACACAGATGCTAGCTAATGAAGATCATTCAAAATAATCCTAAGACCTAAGAACTTATCTACTCTTCTCCCCCTTTTGTCACACATCAGAAAGCTGGAGGCAGATAGAAAAGATTAAAGGGCTACTTCGATGGGGAAGACCCATCAGAAGAGGAAGAAGTAGCAGGCCTAGGAATGTAAGGAAATTGAGCAGCAGGACCAAGTTCTGGTGGAATTAGATTAGGAGCAATAGTAGCTAGTCCTTGTTGCAGAATCCATGATTGGTATTGCTCATCACGAGAAGCTTGAGCCCTTTGGGCTTGTTGTATGATTGCCTCTCCCTCAAGAACATCATTCAACAGGGCATTCATCCTTCTCATCATTGTCTATGGAGTGCCAAGGTCTAGGTGGGTCGGGTGCCTAAGCTGTTGCCTAAAAGGGCTAGAACAGCCGAGTGATCGAATGGTGGACGCAAGGCAGGTGTTTCTTCGAAGGCAAGGAAGACTTGGCATGAAGACACAATGTGGGAGCGGTTGAAGATCAAATGGAAGAGCGAGGCTAGAAAACATGGAGCGACGAGCACTTACCCCACTAACCGTGCCAGTACGAACGTGGGTAGTTACTACGCCTCTTTGAGGACCTAGGAAGCAATGAGAGCCGTTGATCTTAGATTGATCCAACGGCAGGCAAATGTTGGCTAGCATAGTGGCCGACGAGGGCCTGTGTATATATATATATAGCTATAGAGTAATTGTACAAAGACAACATCCAATCAATCAAACTCTACGTTTATTTTAGTTTATCTTCTTTTATCGCACTTTATCTTTTACTTTATGCATTAGTCAACCTGACCCTTTCTAGAGGAGTTAGGATACCCACAGTTGAGGAGTAGAGATCCCTCCTCGACGCAATCGCTTGAAGAAACGAGGAATCAAAGAATGTCCAAACCTCTGGCCGACCACACGGCTAGGACTAAGAGTTTGACGACAACAAAAATTGGCACACCCGATGGCACAGGAACGGGTGAGCAAACGATTCCATTTGATTTGCAAGGACTGGATTATAGTTGGCGTATGCACCTACACTATGGAGCCACCATCGGCATCAAAAAAGGGAACTGCTCCTAGAACGAAAAACACAGCCAATAAGTGTTTCGGAGGCAACTCCACCTCTGGTACCACCGCAGCGGGGGGCGCAGGGTCCCCAAGATAAACTGTGGCGACCAACGCCTCCGCCTGAAAGACCATCGGGGTCCCAACTCCTAGACCCAAATATCATCGCTGACACCATCCAGAAGTTCTTCGGTGTTCAGTTGAATTCGGTCGACCGTCTAGTGTACAGGAAGCCTTTCGCCGAGTGGGTGGATAGATTGCTGCCTCTACCCAGAAGTTTTAAAACCTCTGATTTTGCCACATTTTTCGGGTATGATGGCAAGTTTACTATGGAGCACATCATCCGATTCATGGCCCAATGTGGGGAAGGAAACCTGAATAAGTATCACAAGTTGTCGCTGTTCCCTCTGTCTTTGACAGGAACTGCCTTCTCATGGTACTCCTCTCTCCCACCCGATTCTATACAGACTTGGGCAGACATGGAAAGGTGCTTCCATGACAGATTCTATTGGCAACAAGATGAAGTTACCGCAACCGATCTCATAAATTTACGGCAGAAGGTGGATGAGGCTGTGACAGACTTCATTGAGAGATTCAGAAAGATGGCCAGAAAGTGCTCAGTACCTTTTCCAAATTCCCAACTTACTTCCATGGCAATCTCTGAAATGCACCCTCAATTGAAAGAGAAGCTTGTTGGAGAAGCTTGTAGTGACCTCAGTGGGTTGGCTTCTAGGGGAGTTCAAATGGAACAGTTTATACAAGAAAGAGAAAGGCAGAGAGCCACTAGAGGCCGAGGACCGCAGTTAGTGTCAGTGGTGGATGCAACTGAGGATTCGGACAATGATGAATCATCCGACTACACGGCATACATCTTAGTGGCCGAGATAGTTAAAGGGTACCTCTGTACAGCTCTTAAACCTGCCAATCGCAAGGAGAAGGACGAGGAAAGGGTTGAAAATTCCTTTGACATCTCTAAGGCTGACCAAATCTTTGACTACCTCATCAAAGACAAACAGATGAAACTCCTTGACGGCCATAAGATTCCCCCTCCTGAAGAGATAAAGGGGAAGAAATACTACAAGTGGCACAATTACTTCAATCATACCACTTCGAATTGTATTATCTTCCGCCGAGCAATTCAAAAAGCCATAAAAAAGGGGAGATTCAAAATGGCCAATAAGGGGGGATCGAAGATGATTTTAGACACCGACCCTTCCCCTGCATGAATATCAATATGGTCTCCTTCTCAGGGAGTGACCGGGGAAAGGAAAGAAGAAGTATGTGTGGGTCCTCAAACAGGCAAAATTACAGATAGAGGCGCCGAATCAGCCTCAAGACCCCAGAATAAACTTCCTAAGCCGGAGAAGCTTCTCCACAAACTCAGGGAGCTGCATTTATCAAAAGTCAACCTCGAGAGACACTTCCCTAAACCCAAGGAACTGAGGGACTCGCCCCAGGGAAGAAAGGTCAACTTCGGTAGATATTATGGTCCTGAATGACCGTGAGTTGAGAGCCACCAGAACAGTGAAACCACCTTTAGAGGTACCGCAAGATCAATGGATGATACAGGCGATCGTCATAAAGCAAAACCCCCAGAGTGGCCTCCAAATCTCGGTCGCAGAAGAATAGGCTACAGCGGGCTAGAGCTTTCATCTCGATGAAGGAGACACTCCAAATGCTCACCTCAGCTAAAGATGGGAATACCCAGACTATCCCCGTAGCATCTGTTGCTACGTCGTTGGAACAGGCTTTCCCAAAACCAGTTGAGAATATAGCTCCAGAGCAGATTCCTGAACAAGCTGTCCCTGAGCCACCTCTTGATCAAGAGGGAGAAGACCATGCCATGATAGGGACGGTGGACGCACCTCATTGCCCACTCAATGATGCTGTGATAAAATTCCTTTATGGGCCTCATAGTTCCAACCAGCCCCAGCCAGTCCATAAACCCCTAGATGAGGGAACGAAGACAGAGCAAGAGTTGGAGGAAGATGACCTCCTGGGTGAGGAAGAAGCATACCCCTTTGGTCCTTTAGATTATGATGGAAATTTCATGATCGAGTCAATACTAGACGACTTGATGGATGGAACAGATGGGGAGTTCTGTGCTGACATAGAAATTGTAGGCCTCCTTCCACTAGAGTTCTAGGAAACTAGGAACCAACCAAAGACCCTCGTAAGAGACGTCTTCGCCGTGGAGGCCGAATGGGCTGCCTTGATAGAAGCTGAGAGACCAGTGACAGCAGGCATGCTACTTGAGAAGTCAACGACAGACATGACTAGACAGTTGAAGCCATTGTACATTAAAGCCCACCTCAATGGGAAGTTATTCAATAGGGTCTCCGTGGATGGTGGTGACGTGTTGAATATTATGCCACTGGCAACCATAAAGAGGTAGGGAAAGAACGCCGAGGATGTTATTCCGTACATCATAACCATGACTAGCTTCATGGACCACCCATCTCATGCTTTAGGAATGTTGGTGGCCTATGTAATAGTTGGATTTATGGTAACTAGTTCGACATTCTTGGAGAGAGACTGGATCCATACAAGTTAGTGTGTCCCTTCTACTTTGTACCAAAAACTCACGATATGGATAGGAGACAAGGTGGAGATAGTCGAGGCCGATCCTAATCCTTTCCCTGCCGAAGTGAAGATGTTTGAGGCTATGTTCTACTCCCCTCACCTGCGTCCTATTGCTATCGCTTGGGGACTATGAGGAAGGAGGTATAGAGTCGTGTGATTGGACCAAGAAGGATTTTGAATTCAAGATGTTGGCCGACCCACGCCCTAGCAAGGAGAGCAATTATAAGTCTTCCTTCAAAGGTACAAAGCCTGTTGGATCGACTGCACCTATTCCAAATAGAATCCAGCAATGAAGAGACTATGTTTGCTGCCGTGTATGGAGAAGACCTTGGCAAGAGGACGTCGAGCGAACCTCCCTACATAGAACCTATCCAGAAAAAATATTTACTTTAACTTTATATTTTATAAAATGTTTATTTAAAATAAATAATTATATGGTTGCTAGAGCATTACTCAGATGGTTCTGCTTCTTGTGAAAGTGTTGTTGTATTACTTGATCCAGAGAGATAATGAGGGAGCATTCTTCAACATCATCATTTGGGTATTTGAGAGCATTCATAATGTTGAAAAAGACAAGAAGAAATGTATGATCAATCACCAAGAGAACAAGAAGAAAGAGACTACTATGACAAACTAAGACTTTTTTGCAGACACAAAAACAAGAAACAAAAAATTTTGAAAGGCTAAACCAAATTTAGAGCACTTAAAGACAAATTTAAACAATGAAAAGAGACTCAAAAGAGTGCTAGCAATGCACCAAACAAATTACAACAAAGTAAGCAAATAAGCCTCTAAGGAAAAAATGGTCCAAATGTCCCCAAAAGAGTTTGAGAAAATTTCTCAATGATCCAAATAATGTTTACTAACAATGAGAATTTTTCTGGAATTTTTAGAATTTGCTTAAATGAACTTTTGGTCCCCCTATTTTACTCATTGTGCAATTTTGATCCCCCTATTTTAAATTGGGCCACTTTGGTCCCCCTATTTTAGAAAATTGTGTGATCCCACTTTACGATTGCACACCCAAGTATAGGTTTGTCTCAAGTAATAAATTTCTCGGAAGTCCGAGTGTCGAACCACAGGGATATTTTGAAGGAAAAGGTATGTCAATCTATTTGTGAAGTTTGAAGTTTAAATAAGACTAAGTACTAGAGCTTTGGGGTTCCACTTAAGTAAAATCATAGTGTTGTTCTTGGTTAAACTCGATAACTCAATTGAAATCCAACAATCAAGTGATTTCAATCGGAAGATAAATCGTTAAACACTTAGAAAACTTTGTAGCTTTTGAAAACTATCTTTGTAGTTGTCTTAAAGAGTTTATGTTACCAATTGTTGTTATGTACAACTAAGCATTCATTGTGCCAAATAGGCCTACAACAAATCAAAGCTTTCACAAAACAAAATCATTTTCATATCTCATTAAACAACTCAAAAGATTTAACATTAAAGATCATTATGAAAACCAAGAACAATACTACTACTTTACAAAAGCTTCACTCTTAGCTCTAGCTAAGGGTTTAGCTACTCATATTACAAAGAAAACAACTCTTAGATACTAAATATATGTAATATTTCTGAAGTTAGGGAGTGATGCCCCATGGCTTGCCAAAGCCCCCTTTATATAGGCTTGAGAAGTGAGAACACTTGAATACTTCAAGACAATTTATTCAATTTTGACAGCTTCTCATGCCTAACTTCTTTGATTAATTGCACCATGAAGTCGAAGTCTAATACATGTGGTCTCTGAAGATAAAATGAGGGGCATTAAGTCTTCTTTCCAGATCATTTTTTATTTTCCCAATTGGATTTTCCATGTAGAGTTATGGGCGAAATACTGCTCCTTGGTCAAAAGCTCATTTCAATTTTGACAACTTCTCATGCCTAACTTCTTTGATTAATTGCACCATGAATTCAAAGTCTAATACATGTTGTCTCTAAAGATAAAATGAGGGGCATTAAGCCTTCTTTCCAGATCATGCTCTATATTTCAAATTGGAGCTTTGTGTGAATTATGGTAAATATAATTCCCCAATGTGTGCTGTGTAGTTTGAAATCTGGAGCATTGTCATAATGATCACGTTGCATGTCATTTTCAACCTTGAATCAAATCTTTTCAGCACTTTGTTCCTGAATCAAAGTGGTAGATACATGAGTTAGCTAACCACTAAAACTAGAATTGGATCAATTGGACTTGTATTGCTTGAGATATGGGTCAAATACGAAAATGTGTTATGGGCCAAAACTCAACCAAACTTTGGACAGAATTGTTGTCTAGTATTATTGAGGTTCATTGGACTTCAAACTAGCAAAACTAGTTTCCTACACCCATTTATATCTTTAGTTCATTGTCTTAGGTGTCCAAGAACATCAATATCACAATTTTTGAATGAGTGTAACTTAGGTTATGGCCCAAACATCAAGCAATACACATACTAATCATGTCCAAACATGCATATGCCTTCTATTAGTATAGAAAATTGGATATTAATAGTTAAATTAGATAATACCTAATTATGCATAAATAAGACACAAATACTGTAATACCATAACTAAATAGCACATAAAGTTAATATAACATATGCATGTTTACTCACTAATCATTGTGCTATTAGACCAAATTGGAATATCAAACTCTAAGATATTGATGTGTCAATATTTTAGTTGACATGACAGTTGACTAAACATTATTGGCATCCCACTTCATTTCTTTAATAAAAAAATATTTACTTTAACTTTATATTTTATAAAATGTTTATTTAAAATAAATAATTATATGGTTGCTAGAGCATTAGTCAAGTGGTTCTGCTTCTTGTGAAAGTGTTGTTGTATTATTGATCCAGAGAGACAATGAGGGAGCATTCTTCAACATCATCATTTGGTTGTTTGAGAGCATTCATAATGTTGAGTTTTGTAACACCCCCCTTTTACTATTACAACTAAATAGACAATTATCAGAGTCACCTCGAAGGGCGCTACATTTTTCACCATTGAAAAAAAAAAAACACCATTTATTCCAAAAAAAAATCTCCAAAATAATTTATATAAAAGAAATCACCAAGCAGCGGAAATATTAACCAGTTTAAACATCTCCAGAATTAACAATTAAAGACATCTCCAAAATAAATTAAAACAATTTCCAATAACTAAAATAATAGTTCAAAACGATAACTAACGACTCCCCGGTGCTACATATCAGAGCTGACACAGACCCAAACGAGAGAGGAAGCAAAACCTAGCAATTCCTCCACGAGCACTAGCGATCACCTGCAGCGTTGCCGCATGAGAGCAACATTCCAAGCAGAAGGGGTGAGTCTAACAGAGATAATAAGCAGATGATAAAAATATGCTAGCATCAGGTAACTACAGCAACACAATACAATTACACCATATCACAGCACCAGATACCAAAGGAAAAATCCATTTGACAGTGAACCACCAAAATTATAACATTCATAGACAATGGGATGATATGCAACCCCTCCAGTGGGCATATGCATGCGGTACCGATCACCAAAATGAGCCACGACAGGCATATCACCAATAAACACCAGAGGCAGAGCCTATATCACCAAAACATGCATATGACAATGCGACACCATGATTATGCACCAACTCACCATAACAAGTATTTAAAATAAATACTATATCACCAGAATCAAAACAAATGATTTCACCAAAAATAGCACCAAGTTGTAGCATCACAGCTACCACTAAACTCTCCTGAGCATACCAGCACCGCACCTGAAATATTAACACCAGACGGCTCCACAACGCGGACATAACGCACGCACACCACGCACAAGACTGGCGCATAGCGCCTAGGCACATCGCACCTACTTCAGCGAATTAATTAAAATAGCAAACGACATCGGATTTCAACAAATAAATACTTGTTGGAAAGCCCTATGGGTCTGGTTATCATCCCTAAGTTCAGTTTTTGAAGGAGAGTGTCCAATAGGTACAGTTTTCGAAAAGCACACAGGCTAGTTGCAAAAGAGGACAGTTTCTGTCCTTCAAATTCAAGCAATTCCAAAGTGACCAAGACTCAATCAAACTGCATGAAACTTGTGCATAAACTGGGGCAAATTTTGTCTAGTTTTCAAAGAAATTGGATTCGTTCGAAAAGGAGTTCTTTTGAAAACGTGGTAACCAAAACACTGACCCTGTGTCCAGATTGTTTCCATAATCTTACTCTAACTTGTGGAATTCATATCTCGAGCTACACACCTCTAAACGCAACCAAACCAGTGCCAAATTAACAAGCATTAAGTCTATTTTCCAGAAAAATAAACCACATAATTTTTCGGTCAATACAACGTTCCCAGTCACCGAAATACCGAATCTATACCCAAATCGTTTCCAGAATTTTAACCTAACTTGTATCACCTATAACTCGAGCTATACAACTCCGAATTTGACGAAACCAGTGCCAAAACGACTGGCGTTAAGTCTATTTTCAAAAACAATCAACCTCATAATTTTTGGATCTACCAAACAGAGCCAGTTTTAGAAAAACCGAACCTATGTCCAGAATCGCTAAATTGCCAAACACCAAACCCTAACGGCAACGACACCGCAACCACCACAACAAAAACGACAATTCGACAACGCGACAACAACAATCAACCACGCACAGCAACAACAAAAATACGAACAATAACAACACCATCATCGTGATACAACAATCACGCAACAACAAATAACGAAACAAATCACAATAACGTGCAATAATCATCAAAGCACCAATCTCAACGAAAACACGATATGCAACGACACGAACAATTCAACAAAACCCTAGACTACCCACACATAATTATCATCAACCCATTATCAAGGTTAAGCCCACCCTTACCTCAACTATGGTGGCGCAAACTCCCTCCTAGCCTCGTTCCTCGATCTCCGAATACGGCGACTCCCCCAAACTGCAGCTTCAGTGCGAAGCCAATATCTCTCTCCTCAGAACTCGTTTCGAAGATCCGAACGGTGAAAGTGTAGAACTATATCTTACGAACCTGCTGCCCAAACACGAAGACGATCCAACGGTTAACGAAACCGGAATCGTAATTTTACGGTGACAGGTTTGAGAAAAACGGGAATTGTTTTCTCTCTTCTTTTCTCTCTCTTTGGTGGCTGCTCTAATCCGAAATTCCTCTCTCTCAACCCTAAATTAATCCTCTCCACTTATAATAAGTGAGAAACATAATGGGCTAAATTATTTGGGACTTTATCCACATAGGAAGGGAGCCCAATGCTATTTTTAACTAGCCCACAACACGTGATTATCATCTAACTCGTTTTCAACATAGCTACTACGCCCATAATTTCAATTCTTACAATCATCCTACGGCAATCCAACTTCGAAATAATTTGATTAAATTTTAGGGCGTTACAACTCTCCCCCACTTAGAATATTTTCGTCCTCGAAAACATACCTGATTCAAACAGCTCCGGATAGGACTCTCGCATCTTGCTCTCCAACTCCCATGTCATGCTTTCACCAGCAGCTCCTAACCAGACCACTTTTACCAGGTTTATCTCTTTGCCACGTAAAGTCTTCACTTCACGATCTTCAATTCGCACAGGCATTGTCTCCACAGTGAGATTATCCCGCACATGCACATCATCCATCGGAATCACATGGGACGGATCCGAAAAATACTTCCGAAGTTGCGACACATGAAATACATCGTGCAAATTCGAAAGATTAGGCGGCAATGCCACCCTATAAGCAACATTACCAATTCTCTCAGTGATCTGATACGGTCCAATGAGACGAGGAGTCAACTTCTTTGTCTTCAATGCACGCCCAACACCAGCCATAGGCGTGACTCTCAAAAACACATGATCACCAGCTTGGAATTCTAAATCCTTCCTTCTCTTATCATGATAGCTCTTCTGTCTACTCTGCGACGCTTTCATTTTCTCACGGATCAATTTCACCTTTTCAGTAGTCTCTCGAACAACCTCGGGTCCAAGAACAATACTCTCCCCAGATTCATGCCAACACAACGGAGTCCTACATCTCCGACCATACAATGCCTCGAACGGTGCCATCCCGATGCTAGAATGGTAACTATTGTCGTAAGTAAACTCGATCAACGGAAGGTGAGTATCCCACGCACCTCCCTGCTCAAGAACACAAGATCTCAACAAGTCTTCCAACGACTGAATGGTCCTCTTTGTCTGCCCATCAGTTTGAGGATGATAAGCTGAACTCAACCTCAATTTAGAACCCAACGCTTCTTGCAAACTCTTCCAGAAATCAGAAGTGAACCTAGGATCTCTGTCAGACACAATGCACAAAGGAACACCATGCAACTTCACAATCACCTGAATATAAATCTCTGCCAATCTCGACACCGGATACGTGATATTGATAGGAATAAAATGAGCAGACTTCGTCAATCTATCCACAATCACCCAAATCGAATCGTGCCCCCTCACAGTATTAGGTAACCCTATCACGAAATCCATAGAAATACTATCCCACTTCCATTCCGGAATCTCCAACGGTTGCATCAACCCAGCAGGCTTCTGATGCTCAACCTTCGATTTCTGACAAGTCAAGCAGGAATACACAAACTGCGCCACATCACGCTTCATACCAGGCCACCAAAACATCTTCTTCAGATCCTGATACATCTTTGTAGCTCCCGGATGGATACTCAACTTACTCCTATGACCTTCTTCTAAAATTGCTCTTTTCATCTCCTCATCATCAGGAATGCAGATTCTTCCACGGTACTTCAATACATTCTGCGCATCCAACTCAAAGTCTTTATTCTCGGATTGATCAATCCCAACCATCAGGTCAACTAATTTAACATCTAACTTCTGAGCTTCTCGAATGCTAGCCATGAATTCATTATCAATCTTCAACATCCCCAATCTGACACTCTGAGGCGTCACTTCACAAACCAAACTCATATCCCTGAACTGCTCAATTAATTCGAGTTCTCTAACCATCATTGCTGACATATGCAACGTCTTTCGACTTAAAGCGTCAGCTACCACATTAGCCTTTCCCGGATGATAGTTCAAGCTAAAGTCATAGTCTTTCAGCAACTCCAACCATCTGCGCTGTCTCATATTCAACTCTTTCTGATCAAACAGATACTGCAAACCCTTATGATCACTGAACACCTCAAACCTCGAACCATACAGATAATGTCTCCAAATTTTCAACGCGAACACAACTGCAGCAAGTTCTAAATCATGGGTAGGGTAGTTCTTCTCATGAGTCCTGAATTGTCTCGACGCATAGGCAACTACCTTACCATTCTGCATAAGCACACCTCCCAACCCCATCTTGGAAGCATCACAATACACCACAAACGACTCTTCCGGATTAGGCAACGTCAGAACAGGAGACGTCGTCAACCTCTTCTTCAATTCTTTGAAGCTCTCTTCACAACAGTCATCCCAGATGAAAGCTTTACCCTTGCAAGTCAACTGAGTCAACGGAAGTGCCAACTTCGAAAATCCTTCTATAAACCTCCTATAGTAACCTGCCAGACCCAGAAAACTTCTAATCTCAGTAACTAACTTCGGAGACTCCCATTGTAACACGGCATCAACCTTAGACGGATCCATGGCAATTCCATTCCCCGAAATAACATGACCCAGAAAGCTAACCTCTTTCAACCAAAACTCACACTTAGACAGCTTCGCATATAATTTCCTGTCCCTCAGAATTTCCAATACCAATCTCAGATGTTCTGCATGCTCCTCTTCTGACTTAGAATAAATTAGGATGTCGTCAATGAATACCACCACAAACCGATCCAGATACTCACGAAAGATACGATTCATGTACTCCATGAACACTCCCGGCGCATTAGTCACACCGAAAGGCATCACGGAATACTCATAATGCCCATAACGGGTTCTGAAAGCTGTCTTCTGAATGTCTTCGTCTTTCACCTTGATCTGATGATAACCCGATCTCAAATCTATTTTACTGAACACCTGAGCACCCACCAACTGATCCATTAAGTCATCAATCCTCGGAAGCGGATACTTGTTCTTAATAGTCACCTTATTCAGCTGCCGATAGTCTACGCACAACCTCATACTACCATCTTTCTTTTTCACCAACAACACTGGAGCTCCCCACGGCGACACACTTGGCCTCACAAATTTCTTTTCAAGCAGATCCTCGAGTTGCTTCTTCAGTTCTGACAATTCAGATGCAGACATTCTATACGGCACGCAACCCATTTTCAAACTTGATGCATTTGGAGAATTCAGCACCAGCCTCACCATAATGTGGATAGAACTTCGCCAATTCAATGAACTTGGCAGCATACTCAGTCACCGGCATATTACCCTGCTTCAGCTCCAGAAACTCAATCTCTTTCTTCCCACGGACATCTTCAGGATAATACTTTCTCAGAAATTCTCTGCTGAACGCAGCCCAAGTGACCTCTTCATTCACAGTCGCCAACCTCTGCCTCACCTCCAACCACCAGTCATCAGCCTCCTCTGCCAGCATATGAGTACCATACCTGACTTTCTGCACCTCAGAGCAATCCATAACACGAAAGATTCTCTCCATCTCTTTCAGCCACGCCAAAGCACCATCAGGGTTATACTTGCCCTTAAAGGTAGGAGGATTCTCCCTCTGAAACGTAGCCAAACTGCGCGACCCAGCATCACCAGCAGCACCTGGGTTATTCTCCACAGCTTGAGCCACAGCCTCCAAAGCAGCAACGAGTGCAGCATCGTTCCGTCCTGCCATCTCAACCTAACACTGCAACAGAAACTATAACCAGAAACGAGTAACAATTACTCAAGTGTTACTCGACTCGACGACTCGACAACTTGGCCGGACAGACCGAACTGCTCTGATACCACTAATGTAACACCCCCCTTTTACTATTTCAACTAAATAGACAATTATCAGAGTCACCTCGAAGGGCGCTACATTTTTCACCATTTAAAAAAAAACACCATTTATTCAAAAAAAAAATCTCCAAAATAATTTATATAAAAGAAATCACCAAGCAGCGGAAATATTAACCAGTTTAAACATCTCCAGAATTAACAATTAAAGACATCTCCAAAATAAATTAAAACAATTTCCAATAACTAAAATAATAGTTCAAAACGATAACTAACGACTCCCCGGTGCTACATATCAGAGCTGACACAGACCCAAACGAGAGAGGAAGCAAAACCTAGCAATTCCTCCACGAGCACTAGCGATCACCTGCAGCGTTGCCGCATGAGAGCAACATTCCAAGCAGAAGGGGTGAGTCTAACAGAGATAATAAGCAGATGATAAAAATATGCTAGCATCAGGTAACTACAGCAACACAATACAATTACACCATATCACAGCACCAGATACCAAAGGAAAAATCCATTTGACAGTGAACCACCAAAATTATAACATTCATAGACAATGGGATGATATGCAACCCCTCCAGTGGGCATATGCATGCGGTACCGATCACCAAAATGAGCCACGACGGGAATATCACCAATAAACACCAGAGGCAGAGCCTATATCACCAAAACATGCATATGACAATGCGACACCATGATTATGCACCAACTCACCATAACAAGTATTTAAAATAAATACTATATCACCAGAATCAAAACAAATGATTTCACCAAAAATAGCACCAAGTTGTAGCATCACAGCTACCACTAAACTCTCCTGAGCATACCAGCACCGCACCTGAAATATTAACACCAGACGGCTCCACAACGCGGACATAACGCACGCACACCAAGCACAAGACTGGCGCACAGCGCCTAGGCACATCGCACCTACTTCAGAGAATTAATTAAAATAGCAAACGACATCGGATTTCAACAAATAAATACTTGTTGGAAAGCCCTATGGGTCTGGTTATCATCCCTAAGTTCAGTTTTTGAAGGAGAGTGTCCAATAGGTACAGTTTTCGAAAAGCACACAGGCTAGTTGCAAAAGAGGACAGTTTCTGTCCTTCAAATTCAAGCAATTCCAAAGTGACCAAGACTCAATCAAACTGCATGAAACTTGTGCATAAACTGGGGCAAATTTTGTCTAGTTTTCAAAGAAATTGGATTCGTTCGAAAAGGAGTTCTTTTGAAAACGTGGTAACCAAAACACTGACCCTGTGTCCAGATTGTTTCCATAATCTTACTCTAACTTGTGGAATTCATATCTCGAGCTACACACCTCTAAACGCAACCAAACCAGTGCCAAATTAACAAGCATTAAGTCTATTTTCCAGAAAAATAAACCACATAATTTTTCGGTCAATACAACGTTCCCAGTCACCGAAATACCGAATCTATACCCAAATCGTTTCCAGAATTTTAACCTAACTTGTATCACCTATAACTCGAGCTATACAACTCCGAATTTGACGAAACCAGTGCCAAAACGACTGGCGTTAAGTCTATTTTCAAAAACAATCAACCTCATAATTTTTGGATCTACCAAACAGAGCCAGTTTTAGAAAAACCGAACCTATGTCCAGAATCGCTAAATTGCCAAACACCAAACCCTAACGGCAACGACACCGCAACCACCACAACAAAAACGACAATTCGACAACGCGACAACAACAATCAACCACGCACAGCAACAACAAAAATACGAACAATAACAACACCATCATCGTGATACAACAATCACGCAACAACAAATAACGAAACAAATCACAATAACGTGCAATAATCATCAAAGCACCAATCTCAACGAAAACACGATATGCAACGACACGAACAATTCAACAAAACCCTAGACTACCCACACATAATTATCATCAACCCATTATCAAGGTTAAGCCCACCCTTACCTCAACTATGGTGGCGCAAACTCCCTCCTAGCCTCGTTCCTCGATCTCCGAATACGGCGACTCCCCCAAACTGCAGCTTCAGTGCGAAGCCAATATCTCTCTCCTCAGAACTCGTTTCGAAGATCCGAACGGTGAAAGTGTAGAACTATATCTTACGAACCTGCTTCCCAAACACGAAGACGATCCAACGGTTAACGAAACCGGAATCGCAATTTTACGGTGACAGGTTTGAGAAAAACGGGAATTGTTTTCTCTCTTCTTTTCTCTCTCTTTGGTGGCTGCTCTAATCCGAAATTCCTCTCTCTCTCAACCCTAAATTAATCCTCTCCACTTATAATAAGTGAGAAACATAATGGGCTAAATTATTTGGGACTTTATCCACAAAGGAAGGGAGCCCAATGCTATTTTTAACTAGCCCACAACACGTGATTATCATCTAACTCGTTTTCAACATAGCTACTACGCCCATAATTTCAATTCTTACAATCATCCTACGGCAATCCAACTTCGAAATAATTTGATTAAATTTTAGGGCGTTACAAGTTTGACCTCTTGATCATTGACTCTCATGGTCAATTCACCTTTTTGCACATCAATGAGTGTTTTGCAAGTAGCCAGGAATTGTCTTCCCACTTGTGTGAATATGTATATAGGCATCAAGCTTATGCTTGCACCTAAATCACATAATGCCCGACTAGTATAAAATTTTCCAATTGAAAAAGGTATAGTGAAACTGCCAAGATCTTATAACTTTCTTGGTATTTTGTTCTTCATGATCATGCTCCACTCCTTTGACATGGCTACTGTCTCAAATTCCCCCAATCTTCTTCTCTTTGTGAGCACATCATTCATGAATTTAGTGTAGTTGGGCATTTATTGTAATGCTTCAACAAGGGGTACACTGATGTATAGTTGCTTAAGCACGTCAAGAAACTGACCAAATTGTTTTTCCTCATGTGCCTTCTTCAATCTCTGTGGATAAGGAGGAGAAGGATATTATGGAAACTATCCTTGGGGGTGTATAAGCAGTTTCTGATGCTCCATCTTTGGATGCTTCTGCATCTATTGCTCTTGCATTTGTTGTTTTAGCATCAATGGTATTTTTCTCTTTTCTATTTTTTTTCATTTTTTTCTTTTTCTTCCTTTTCTACACCTTCTGTTACATATGGCTCTGAGAGATCTTTTCCTTTTCTCAAAGAAATGGCTTTTACCTGCTCCTTCCCATGCTTTTGTGAGGTTGAGACTTCTGTAGTGGATGGTAATGAACCATTAGGCCTCTGGTACAATGTTGTAGCTAGTTGCCCCACTTGATTCCCCAAGTTCTTTAATGATGCATCATGAGCTTGTCTTGCAGTTCTAGTTTCACTAATGAAAGCATCAGTTTTACTCATGTATGCTCTGAACATTGATTCCAAGGAGTTGTCATTTGCTGGTGTAGGAGGATTTTTTTTGGAATTTTGGGATTGAAATCCTGGTGGAGTTGATGGTGCTCCAGCATTGGATGCTAGGGCATTGTGACTGCTCCACTTGAAATTTGGGCGATTTCTCCAGCCTGGGTTGTAGGTGTTAGAGTACAAATTGTCGTTTTTGTTGTATCCCACATAGTTAACAAAAATAAGGTTGCTTGGACATTCTTCATACAAGTGTCCACCTCTACAGTATACACAACTAGTTGTTCCAGGAGGGGCTTGCTCTATTGTAGAAGCAATGTCTGCTGTTGCTTCAACAATTGATGTTGGTGCATTGTTGGAGTTGAGATTTTTTATCATGATGGTGAGAGATGCCATTTGAGCTGACAGAGCTGATACTTCACTAATTTGATGAACCCCAGCTATCTTCTTTTGAGCATTGACCCTCTCTGTGGGCCAACTATAGTTGTTGGTTGCCAACTTTTCTATCAACTCAGATGCTTCTTTGTATGATAAGTTCAGTAACACTCCTCCAGATGATGCATCCAACATGAGTCTGGTTTGGGGATCCAAACCAATGTAGAATATTTCTATTTGTATTATAACAGGGATACAATGATGAGGACATTTGCTTAAAAGTTCCTTCAATCTTTCCCATGCTTCAAACAGTGATTCACCTTCTTTTTGTCTAAAAGAGGTTATGTCATTTCTCATCCTGGCATTTTTACTTGGTTTTTTTTTTGATAAGTCAAAGAATTCATTTATGGAGGTACAAGGGGTACCGCAACCCATTTACCATCAACAAAATATCACATTGAACTAATACACTCCATTGGATCTTGCTCCCAGCTTTCAAATTCAATTGAAATATTTCTCCCTGCCTTGTTTATAAACCACCCCCAAGAAATTCTCACCACATGTTCAAACATTACATTCACATTAACAGAACCCCTCCTAAAAATAACATTGTTTCTATTAACCCAAATTTCCCACACCAATGCCATCCAAATTAAATGTCTAACCTCCCTCAGGCATTTTTACTTGGTGGAACATCAGGGGTTTAAATTCAAAATGTTTTGCATTAATTTGATGTCTAATTATGTTGGTCTGCATGTTTTGATGATTAAACACATTATAGTCCCTCATTGGTTTGTCATTGTCATTTATCATACTTATTGGTCCCGTGTTGATGAATTTGTTTCTGTAGGGAACGATGCTGTGATAGAATTCCTTTATGGGCCTTATAGTCCCAAGCAGCCCCAGCCAGACCATAAACCCCTGGATGAGGGAACGATGACAGAGCAAGAGTTGGAGGAAGATGACCTCCTGGGTGAGGAAGAAGCATACCCCTTTGGTCCTTTAGATTATGATGGAAATTTCATGACCGAGTCAATACTAGACGACTTGATGGATGGAACAGATGGCGAGTTCTGTGCTGACATAGAAATTGTAGGCCTCCTTCCACTAGAGTTCTAGGAAACTAGGAACCAACCAAAGACCCTCGTAAGAGACGTCTTCGCCGTGGAGGCCGAATGGGCTGCCTTGATAGAAGCTGAGAGACCAGTGACAGTAGGCATGCTACTTGAGAAGCCAACGACAGACATGACTAGACACTTGAAGCCATTGTACATTAAAGCCCACCTCAATGGGAAGTTATTCAATCGGGTCTCCGTGGATGGTGGTGACGTGTTGAATATTATGCCACTGGCAACCATAAAGAGGTAGGGAAAGAACGCCGAGGATCTTATTCCGTACACCATAACCATGACTAGCTTCATGGACCACCCATCTCATGCTTTAGGAATGTTGGTGGCCTATGTAATAGTTGGATTTATGGTAACTCGTTCGACATTCTTGGAGAGAGACTGGATCCATACAAGTTAGTGTGTCCCTTCTACTTTGAACCAAAAACTCACTATATGGATAGGAGACAAGGTGGAGATAGTCGAGGCCGATCCTAATCCTTTCCCTGCCGAAGTGAAGATGTTTGAGGCTATGTTCTACTCCCCTCACCTGCGTCCTATTACTATCGCTTGGGGACTATGAGGAAGGAGGTATAGAGTCGTGTGATTGGACCAAGAAGGGTTTTGAATTCAAGATGTTGGCCGACCCACGCCCTAGCAAGGAGAGCAATTATTAGTCTTCCTTCAAAGGTACAAAGCCTGTTGGATCTACTGCATGTATTCCCAATAGAATCCAGCAATGAAGAGACTATGTTTGCTGCCGTGTATGGAGAAGACCTTGGCAAGAGGACGTCGAGCGAACCTCCCTACATAGAACCTATCCAGAAAAAATATTTACTTTAACTTTATATTTTATAAAATGTTTATTTAAAATAAATAATTATATGGTTGCTAGAGCATTACTCAAATGGTTCTGCTTCTTGTGAAAGTGTTGTTGTATTACTTGATCCAGAGAGATAATGAGGGAGCATTCTTCAACATCATCATTTGGGTATTTGAGAGCATTCATAATGTTGAAAAAGACAAGAAGAAATGTATGATCAAGGAATGTATGATCAATCACCAAGAGAACAAGAAGAAAGAGACTACTATGACAAACTAAGACTTTTTTGCAGACACAAAAACAAGAAACAAAAAATTTTGAAAGGCTAAACCAAATTTAGAGCACTTAAAGACAAATTTAAACAATGAAAAGAGACTCAAAAGAGTGCTAGCAATGCACCAAACAAATTACAACAAAGTAAGCAAATAAGCCTCTAAGGGAAAAATGGTCCAAATGTCCCCAAAAGAGTTTGAGAAAATTTCTCAATGATCCAAATAATGTTTACTAACAATGGGAATTTTTCTGGAATTTTTAGAATTTGCTTAAATGCACTTTTGGTCCCCCTATTTTACTCATTGTGCAATTTTGATCCCCCTATTTTAAATTGGGAAACTTTGGTCCCCCTATTTTAGAAAAATGTGTGATCACACTTTACGATTGCACACCCAAGTATAGGTTTGTCTCAAGTAATAAATTTCTCGGAAGTCCGAGTGTCGAACCACAGGGATATTTTGAAGGAAAAGGTATGTCAATCTATTTGTGAAGTTTGAAGTTTAAATAAGACTAAGTACTAGAGCTTTGGGGTTCCACTTAAGTAAAATCATAGTGTTGTTCTTGGCTAAACTCGATAACTCAATTGAAATCCAACAATCAAGTGATTTCAATCGGAAGATAAATCGTTAAACACTTAGAAAACTTTGTAGCTTTTGAAAACTATCTTTGTAGTTGCCTTAAAGAGTTTATGTTACCAATTGTTGTTATGTACAACTAAGCATTCATTGTGCCAAATAGGTCTACAACAAATCAAAGCTTTCACAAAACAAAATCATTTTCTTATCTCATTAAACAACTCAAAAGATTTAACATTAAAGATCATTATGAAAACCAAGAACAATACTACTACTTTACAAAAGCTTCACCCCTAGCTCTAGCTAAGGGTTTAGCTACTCATATTACAAAGAAAACAACTCTTAGATACTAAATATATGTAATATTTCTGAAGTTAGGGAGTGATGCCCCATGGCTTGCCAGAGCCCCCTTTATATAGGCTTGAGAAGTGAGAACACTTGAATACTTCAAGACAATTTATTCAATTTTGACAGCTTCTCATGCCTAACTTCTTTGATTAATTGCACCATGAAGTCGAAGTCTAATACATGTAGTCTCTGAAGATAAAATGAGGGGCATTAAGTCTTCTTTCCAGAACATGCTCTATATTTCAAATTGGAGCTTTGTGTGAATTATGGTAAATATAATTCCCCAATGTGTGCTGTGTAGTTTGAAATCTGGAGCATTGTCATAATGATCACGTTTCATGTCATTTTCACCCTTGAATCAAATCTTTTCAGCACTTTGTTCCTAAATCAAAGTGGGAGATACATGAGTTAGCTAACTACTAAAACCGGAATTGGATCAATTGGACTTGTATTGCTTGAGATATGGGTCAAATACGAAAATGTGTTATGGGCCAAAACTCAACCAAACTTTGGACAGAATTGTTGTCTTGTATTATTGAGGTTCATTGGACTTCAAACTAGAAAAATTAGTTTCCTACACCCATTTATATCTTTAGTTCATTGTCTTAAGTGTCCAAGAACATCAATATCACAATTTTTGAATGAGTGTAACTTAGTTTATGGCCCAAACATCAAGCAATACACATACTATTCATGTCCAAACATGCATATGCCTTCTATTAGTATAGAAAATTGGATATTAATAGTTAAATTAGATAATACCTAATTATGCATAAATAAGACACAAATACTGTAATACCATAACTAAATAGCACATAAAGTTAATATAACATATGCATGTTTACTCACTAATCATTGTGCTATTAGACCAAATTGGAATATCAAACTCTAAGATATTGATGTGTCAATATTTTAGTTGACATGACAGTTGACTAAACATTATTGGCATCCCACTTCATTTCTTTAATAAAAAATATTTACTTTAACATTATATTTTATAAAATGTTTATTTAAAATAAATAATTATATGGTTGCTAGAACATTAGTCAAGTGGTTCTGCTTCTTGTGAAAGTGTTGTTGTATTACTTGATCCAGAGAGACAATGAGGGAGCATTCTTCAACATCATCATTTGGGTGTTTGAGAGCATTCATAATGTTGAGTTTGACCTCTTGATCATTGACTCTCATGGTCAATTCACCTTTTTGCACATCAATGAGTGTTTTGCAAGTAGCCAGGAATTGTTTTCTCACTTGTGTGAATATGGATTTAGGCATCAAGTTTATGCTTGCACCTAAATCACATAATGCACGACTAGTATAAAATATTCCAATTGAAAAAGGTATAGTGAAACTGCTGAGATCTTTTAAGTTTCTTGGTATTTTGTTCTTCATGATCATGCTCCACTCCTTTGACATGGCTACTGTCTAAAATTCCCCCAATCTTCTTCTCTTTGTGAGCACATCATTCATGAATTTAGTGTAGTTGGGCATTTATTGTAATGCTTCAACAAGGGGTACATTGATGTATAGTTGCTTAAGCACGTCAAGAAACTTACCAAATTGTTTTTCCTCATGTGCCTTCTTCAATCTCTGTGGATAAGGAGGTGAAGGATATTATGGAAACTAACCTTGGGGGGTGTATAAGCAGTTTCTGATCCATCTTTGGATGCTTCTGCATCTATTGCTCTTGCATCTGTTGTTTTAGCATCAATGGTATTTTTCTCTTTTCTATTTTTTTTCATTTTTTTCTTTTTCTTCCTTTTCTACACCTTCTGTTACATATGGCTCTGAGAGATCTTTTCCTTTTCTCAAAGAAATGGCCTTTACCTGCTCCTTCCCATGCTCTTGTGAGGTTGAGACTTCTATAGTGGATGGTAATGAACCATTAGGCCTCTGGTACAATGTTGTAGCTAGTTGCCCCACTTGATTCCCCAAGTTCTTTAATGATGCATCATGAGCTTGTCTTGCAGTTCTAGTTTCACTATTGAAAGCATCAGTTTTACTCATGTATGCTCTGAACATTGATTCCAAGGAGTTGTCATTTGCTGGTGTAGGAGGATTTTTTTGGGAATTTTGGGATTGAAATCCTGGTGGAGTTGATGGTGCTCCAGCATTGGATGCTAGGGCATTGTGACTGCTCCACTTGAAATTTGGGTGATATCTCCAGCCTGGGTTGTAGGTGTTAGAGTACGAATTGTCGTTTTTGTTGTATCCCACATAGTTAACAAAAATAAGGTTGCTTGGACATTCTTCACACAAGTGTCCACCTCTACAGTATACACAACTAGTTGTTCCAGGAGGGGCTTGCTCTATTGTAGAAGCAATGTCTGCTGTTGCTTCAACAATTGATGTTGGTGCATTGTTGGAGTTGAGATTTTTTATCATGATGGTGAGAGATGCCATTTGAGCTGACAGAGCTGATACTTCACTAATTTGATGAACCCCAGCTATCTTCTTTTGAGCATTGACCCTCTCTGTGGGCCAACTATAGTTGTTGGTTGCCAACTTTTCTATCAACTCAGATGCTTCTTTGTATGATAAGTTCAGTAACACTCCTTCAGATGATGCATCCAACATGAGTCTGGTTTGGGGATCCAAACCAATGTAGAATATTTCTATTTGTATTATAACAGGGATACAATGATGAGGACATTTGCTTAAAAGTTCCTTCAATCTTTCCCATGCTTCAAACAGTGATTCACCTTCTTTTTGTCTAAAAGAGGTTATGTCATTTCTCATCCTGGCATTTTTACTTGGTTTTTTTTTTGATAAGTCAAAGAATTCATTTATGGAGGTACAAGGGGTACCGCAACCCATTTACAATCAACAAAATATCACATTGAACTAATACACTCCATTGGATCCTGCTCCCAGCTCTCAAATTCAATTGAAATATTTCTCCCTGCCTTGTTTATAAACCACCCCCAAGAAATTCTCACCACATGTTCAAACATTACATTCACATTAACAAAACCCCTCCTAAAAATAACATTGTTTCTATTAACCCAAATTACCCACACCAATGCCATCCAAATTAAATGTCTAACCCCCCTCAGGCATTTTTACTTGGTGGAACATCAGGGGTTTAAATTCAAAATGTTTTGCATTAATTTGATGTCTAACTATGTTGGTCTGCATGTTTTGATGATCAAACACATTATAGTCCCTCATTGGTTTGTCATTGTCATTTATCATACTTATTGGTCCCATGTTGATGAATTTGTTTCTGTAGTCATTCTCAGAAACATGAACAGATCCTCTGCCTCTTCCTGAACCTCTACCAGTGCAATGATGAGAACCTTCTCCTACTCCTGGGTCAGACATTGTTTGTCCAGCTCTGCCTCTTTGTCTTTGAAGTATACACAACCTTCTAAATCTCCTCTCTATTTCAGGATCCAACTGGAATTCTGGTGTGTTGGACCTGAGCATTTGCTGTAGCAACTATTGCTTGGGGAACAATTGCTCTAGAACAAGGAACAAACAAGCAGAGTAAAATTGATCAGTAATTTACTACTAATTTAAACAATAAAAGTTAATGGCAATCCCCGACAATGGCGCTAAAAACTTGTTGTGTGAAAAAGTGTGCAAGTATACACAGTCTAAAAACAAGTAATAAAACGATAAAAAGAGATCGTACCCACAAGGATTGGATTAATTTTTGAAAGTTTAAAATGGTAGCAAGACTAGTGATCATAGAAATCGAAAATAAACTAAAGGATGAGTGGTGTGTGTGTAGACAGAATTTAAATTTAGCAAAGTAAATATGAGTTGTGAATCAATTGAGAGAAATGGTTGGAATCCTCTCTCCTTAGTAAAATACTTTGAAAGCATTATGCTATATGTGATGCTCCTGCAATGGATGTTGTAGCAATGGATGTGTGCCTTTCAGCAACTAACTTCAGGGTTTCTTTACAAGTCCTATGTCTAAGCCCTAAATAAGTTCACCCTTGTATATTAAGCTTCCACAATATCACCCTATGGACTATGCTATCATATATCTTGGTTTTAGCATGGAGTTAACAAAGTTTCCTCTTATTAAAACACTTATCCATATTAGTTCTTGAGTTCAATTCATAAACCATGTCTGTATTTATGACCCTACTTATTCTAAGCAATAAACCTTAAAATAAGTTTGAAAGAATTATAGCAGAAGAACTAAGTTGCAAACATCAATATAAAATAATAACTATTCAAAGGTTCATTACAAAGTTAAGGCATCCCAACCAAAGGTATTTAGCTCATGCTTGACATAACTAAGCACATATAAATAGAAGGAATCATGTTCATATGAAGAAAAATACAAAGGAAAAGAGATAAGATAGAAATTACATAAATGAAGTTCCTATGCATATTCTGCCTAGCACTGCTGGGGAAATCATCTCTCAGCAATAAAAATGCAACAAGGAATGATATAGAAGTAGTGAGAGAAGTTGTCACTTTCTCCCTCTCCTTCGAACTAAAGTAATATATCGAACACTAATACTAAAACTTGAGATGATTTCAAATGAGGAAGAGGAGATGTATTTATAGGCTCCATAAAGTGAAGATGTCTTGGGCACCAAGTTGATTTTAGGGTTTCCTTTTCCACTTGTCTTCAAAATACTTGATTTGATCATCCACCAACTAAAAATAAGGGGTCCAATGGTGTGAGGACAAGTGTTCCTAAAAACTTCCCATTTGAAGTCTATGATGGCTGAAAGTTGGCGTCGCATCCTTCCACATGGGCAACTTGCACTTGCAACTTGACTTCATGACGTCATCATCAGATTGCTATAGCATTTTATGCTGTGAAGATTTCTAGTGCAATTGATGCTGGTGAAATGCCACTGCTTCTGTTGGAGTTCTCATTGCTGGGGCAATGACTGTTGTATCTATTGTCGGGGCAATGATTGCTGCAGCAATTGAACAAACACATAAAAATGCCACAAATCATATAAATCAATAATGATGAGTTCCAAACTTCTCTTTATCTAAAAATGCAGATTTTCTTTGGTGTTTGTTTATTTGACACAATACTATTACTGAGCTTCTCACAACTATTTAGTTTTGAAAGCATAAATAACTCTATATAAAATATAATAATCATCTCCCCCACAATAAACACAAGAATCAGTATTTGCGGTGGCAGTAAAAACCTCAACAGGTACCACAATAGTGGAGGCAACACTTATAGCAGAAACAAAACTAATTGAAGGGTTTCTCTTACTAGAAGCACTAGAGAAAAGGATAATAACTTACAGAGCATTCCTAAGGATATCAATTGTAATCTATGCTATTTCCCCGGAAAACTTACTGAAACACAAACAAAGACTAGCAGTCTAACTCTAAAACTGAGCAACAATATACTTATCACGTTAGTCAAAACAACCCGAAACTTGGAGTTTTGTTCGTCCTCAAGCATCATTCAATTCAGGATGTGTCAATTTTTATATTTAGCTTTCACACCTTTCACACATAGTACCAACGTAAGCAAAACAAATAAATACTAAGAGTAATATAGTACCAACGTAGTATAAACTACGGTTTAATATAATTTCAACACGTTTTAATAATTATAATATGTTTAAAACTATAAAATCACTTAAAATAGATAATTACTAAGACAAAAAGACACACAATATATCAAAAGGATTACTATCATGTTCATAAATATACACAAAACATACTAATACGAAAATCAGGCTGTTACAACGCTAGTCAACACAACCCCAAACTTGGTGTGTTGCTCGTCCTCAAGCAATCATTCATTTCAGGTTGTGTCAATTTTTATATTTAGCTTTCACACCTTTCACACATACCATTAGACACTTCAACACATCAAACACACATAATTCCGATTACATGACCATTGAATCCAACACACATAGTTGGATAACAAGAACATTCAATTAATTAGTCAATAACAAAATATTAGAAATACGTAATCACTCGTTTAATGAGTTAAGAGTATTTTGAAAAGTAGTACCTACGCTTGGGCGGCGTCAACAATTGAGAATTACGTGGAAATGCTCTAGGCCTCCTAAAGAATTTCATGATGCCTTGTCGGTGGAGGACGATACGAGCACAACTTAAGTGATGAACTATATGCAAATCAGACACGGCTAAAGTACTTGTAAATGGAAGCAAACGCAGGTTGTGGTGGCGATGATAATGGTGGTCGTGACGATGGATGGGCATGACGGTGGCTCACAGTTGAGACCGAAGAACGGTTCCTGAGGAGGAAAAGAAGAGGTACGGACTGGTGGATCTTGGACAAGACTGCCTGATAAGTCCAAAATTAGGGTGTTTTTAGTGAATGGAGGACCCAAGCTTAAGAATGCTAGGGAACTGGTTTTCTATGCGGACATTGAACTCTAACTTGATGTTCTGACACCTCAAACTTGTCTTGCATTTCACATAAAGCCCAACTAGTGAGTCTCAAACCAATGAATAAGTGCGGAAGAGTACCACCAGTTCACTTAAGGTTTTTTGCATGAATTTGAATAAATTTCCTGGATTGGCCTAATGGATTTTATAGTTTTGCTTGAGGACAAGCAAAGATTCAAGCATGGGGGAGTTTGATAAGTCCAATATTAGAGTGTTTTTAGTGTTTAATTTGAATAAAGATTGTGGGATTTTAGTTCTACTTTGGAGCTATTTTACTGCAAAGTGTTGGTTTTCATTTTCAGGGTAAAATAATGAAGAAATGGAAGAATTTGGGTGAATTAAAAGCAAGGATCAAAAGTGAAAGGCTAAAGAAGCAAAATCAAGCAATATGGAGCTAAGTGTCAACTGTTCAAGCACGGTCCGTGTGCATTCAAGCATGGTCCGCGCGCCCTCTACGCACTCTTAGAAGAAAAAAAAGAAGAAACTCACGTTAAGCCTGTGCACGGACCGTGCGTCCATCAAGCACGGACCATGCGCCCCATTGCTGCTGAGAATTCCAAAAGTTTCACGATGAGCACGGTCCGTGTGCCTCCTCAACACGACCAGTGCGCCTTCTGCAGAATTGAAACAAATGTTACAAAACTCTTCCCATTCTCATCATTATGGCTTGTAACTCGAATTTAGTGCCTTGTCTACTGATCCTAGGCTATAAATAGGACCTCAATTCAGTTGTAATCCTACCTTAGGCTATTGTATTCACTTGCAAAAGTTCTCTAGAATTAGTATTATGCAATCTTCTACTTCATCTTTACATTCTTGCTCTTTTATTTTCATGTTCTTTACTTTCTTGCTTTTATAATTTCTGTTATTTATCTTTTCAGCAACTTTATATTCAGCTATTTATCGCTTTATTTCAATTCTCGTCATTTACATTACGCAATTTAGATTTCAGCCATTTACAATTATGTCTCTTTATCTTATTGCAATTTACTTTTTAAGCATGAGTGAGTAGAAATATGGTCTTGGGTTATTGGGAGTAATCACAATGATAGGTCCCTAGTAATTCCCAAAGACTATTCTCCACTTAAATTGTTTTGTAATTCTAATGTATTTTCATTATGCCTCAATCTTATTTTTAAACATTAGAGTGAAGTACCGAAAGGTGAAATTTTATGTTCGACCTATGAAAATAGACAAGAGAACTAAGATATGAGAATAATCCTAATTCCCTTGAGGCATTTAAAAGGTTTTGTTCTTAAAGGGTTTTGCTAACTTTCAACCATGAGAATAGGATTGAAAGTTAGATCAAAACACATCATTTTACTTTGAAAGAAGACTATGATTACATTTGTTACCTTGCCTTTAGAATACATCACTTTTGTGTGTTGGAGGATAGTTAAAGAGTTACATGGGTTCTCATTATTCTGATGAAACTAATAACTCGAGATTCTTTACATTCCTGAATTTCAATTAATCAAAAATCTCTTCTACAAATCATTCTTTTTAGCTAATCACAATCGAAAATGAAATCGGTAACTACAAAGTCTCTGTGGGATCGACATTTTTACTGCGCGATAGAACCGTGAACTTGCGGCCTATCACTGCCATGGTTTCTCGGCGAAGTGGCGAGGGAGAAGGTCGGGACAAGGGAGGTAAAGGGGGCTACGGCGTGGCTTATCGCGGAAGTTTGGGGCGGCCATGGGCTTTTCGTGCAAGGAATGGAGAGGCTAGAGTGGAACGTAGGGGCTGTGCATGGTTGAAAGGACACCAGAATCGAGTTTAGGAGGAGATTTCGAGTTTGAATGTAAAGTTTGGGACGCTGCCGTGGCTTGAGGAGGAAGAAGGAAATTGGGGAAGGAAGCTTGCTTACGTATCCATGGCTGCTCTGCTCACCTATCTGTTAAGGGAGAAGACCAGGGTGAGGATCGGGTCAGGATCCAGTGGGCTGCGCGTTGGTTTGTGGATCTAGTTGTGAAATGGGCTGGGTTTAGCGACAGGGGGTGCATGAAGCAGAGAACAGGGTGCTTTATAATTAATAAACGTGGGTGTGTTTGAAAAAAGACCTAAAACCCATTTTAATTTATTTTTAAAGCCTAATTTTACTACAACTATAATTTTAACATCTCAATAGCCCAAAATAATTTTCTAAGTAAATAACATCTCAAATACTAATATTTTATAAAATAAAATAATTAACTAAAACATTAGTATTTCAAATATGAATATTCTGTAAGCAAAACAATTAAATACTAACAGTAATATAGTACCAATTAATTCTAATATGTATAAATGTATAAAATCACTTAAAATAGATAATTACTAAGACAAAAAGACACACAATATTTTGGTGGCTCAACTAACGGTCAAATGTGTAGTCAAATATATTAATAGTCAAAGGTAAAAAAGGAAAAATGTAATTGTATTTTTTTTGGTATATTTATTGATATTTATTATAAAGGACAAAAAGATGAAAACGTAACAATGTTTCAATCTTATCTTTTATTCTGCCAAAATATTTCAATCTTATCTAACCTTAGTGGGGACACTATGTGCCAGGTTGCAGAGTTGACATATGTGAATTTCAATTCTATTTCAATCTTATCTAACCTTTCCTTATCCTATTTCAACCTATATATATATATATATATATATATATATATATATATATATATATATATATATATATATATATTTATATAGCAAGGTATCATAGTCGCAAGAGAAGGAAGAATGTCTCGATTTGAGAGAAGTGTTTTGCTGTTGGGGTGGGTGCTTACATTGCTAGTATCGGCTAGCAATGTTCCTAGAGGGGCAACAACAACAACTGTCAGTATCACAAATTCTTTGTCTGATGAGACTAAATTGATCGTTTCATGCATTGACACAAATGCAAAAGACGTAGTTGGCGTTCGAAGACTTTCTGTAGCTGAGTCCTTTCAATGGAGTTTTAATGAACCAACAGCTTACAATTGTAGCTTTATGTGGCAAAAGATCAGAAAACCTATACTCCTTTATGTATTTTATGTATATAATGCGAATTATAAATGTGAAACGTGCAATTGGTTTATCCAAGAAATTGGGCCTTTGCTGTATAATCCTCAAAATGGGAGTAAAGTCCGCTATAACTGGCCTGAACCAGAGCCTTGTTGTTGATTAGAAATAAATTAGTTCCAGATCTTGAATAATATTTTATTTCTTCCTTTTTACTTGTTTGTTTTTTTTTGTTACATAAATTTTTTACTTGTATGTTTGTTAAAACAAATTTGTTTATTTTTATTTTTGTTATTTCATAATTTAAGTTTTGATTAATCACTGTTAATTATATAGAGAAAAATAAGTGTGTTAGACACTAACAAGACACTAAAAAAATTAATGAAATCTATTGGTTTGTATATTTGCAGGGGGATCAAATATTTAAACTTTAAAAAATTAATAATTTCAGGAAAACAAAAAAATTAATGAAATCCATTGGTTTGTATATGAGATCCTTAAAAGACACTAACAAGGGTTCCTTCAAAGGTCAGGTTAGGGAATCGCTACAAGGATTTGTGAAGGATGCACGCGGAATTAGCAGCTAAAGGTTCACAAACTGAAGAAGCATATATAATAGCTATCAATGGTTTGGGTAAGACTATGGAAGACATAGACGCATGTCTTAGGGGTACAAATAAGGAGACAATCATCGATGGAAATTCACTCATTAATACTGATAAAGTTTCTTGCAGTAGTCATACTTATAATAATGTAACGGGAATAAAGATCAAAGAGAAACGCCGTGGAACATCTACAAGGCATAAAGGGATTCTTGAAAGAAAAGAAAATTGAAAAAATTGTGCAAAATGAACCCTCTTCACAAAACTTGAAGCCATGAAGCAACGTAAACATGATGGAATTGTTGCAGGCATATTGGTAGTACATAGTACTTCTTTATTTTTCTTGTAGTCAATATTATATTTCCTTTTTTAAGAAATATATGCATCTATTTATGTTCAGGAACAACTATGAGGTGTCATACCCTAATTTTGTCCGCCTAGGTTTAAAACCCTAATTTTCCGCAAAAATAAATAAATTGAGAAGTGTGGTTTTATTTTGAAGAGTGAAGAGCATTGTGCATGCATTTTTGGGTTTTAAAAGTCATTCTAGGGCTTTTAAATTCATTGTTAGAGTGGAAATGCATTTGTTGTTAAAAAACAAGGTTTTTAGGGCAAAAGGGTATTTTGGTCATTGTCAAAAATAAGATAATTTCTCATCAAGAATCATTGTGCAATTTTAGAGAAATTTATTTGAGGCAAAACATTTTTGGTCATGTTTGTATGTATGCGCATGCATGCATACATTGTGCACAAAATTTCAAAAAGGATCAAAAGGGAATATTCTACAAAAAGTTCCAAGATGTGATTTTTATGACATTTTTGGTCATGGTGATCCCATAAAATGGCATATTCCTCAAGATACCTTGTATGTGACTCAAATTGGTGTATTTTTGTACAATTATCTTGAAAAGAATAATCAAAAATGAAGGGATAATGGAATGGTCATATAATAGTACAATAGTACAAGATGACAACTTGCAAAACTTGGTCACCAAGGACCCCTCCCAATGTTTATGCGCCACCCCCTCTCTATTCTCTCATTTTGTGTTTTCTCAATGTCCTCAATCCATGTGAGCCTCAATCCTAGCCTTTGATTCAAAATTAAAATCAAATCCTAGAGCACAACTAGTGCACAATGACCTAACTACCCTTAAACCTAATTGCTTTCTATATATACCCTATTAACCTCACCTCACAAAAGGAAAGCTTTTGGCCTCACCATTCACTCATAAACCCTAGCACACAACCCCCTCCTCACCTTCTCTCCATTTATGCGCCACCCCCTCTCCCTTCTCTCTAACTCACTTCTTCATTTCTCATCTACCCACACACATTCAATCCATCTTCCAAGCCTAAACACTAATTTTCAACCATCAATCCTTCATAAAATCACACAAAAGTTCAAGATCAAGGGTCATTTTTTGGAGATTGAAGACCAAGCTTGAAGATAAGTTGATTTGGTTGATTGTTTCTTCATCTATTGTATTTATTTGGAGCTCATCTTAAGGTATGTGATTCCTAGACCCCTTCTCTTGTAAATCCTTGCATAAAGTCATCATTTCTTGCATATTTGTGAGATTTCCACTTCCAAAAATGTAGATCCTCTCTTTTAACTTCATTTTTATGCTTGTACATATGTTAATCTCATGAATCTTTGTTTTGATGCTTTGATTTTGGGGTTATATGCATGATTTTGTTGTTTTAATTGAAATAAAATGTTATTTGCTTTGATGATAATTTCGCATGCTTCAAATAAATATGTGTTTTATGATTTTTGTTGGTTCTCATGGTTGAATCTTGTGAATAAATGCATCTATGTTTTGGTTATGTCACTCGCTTGCTTGATTTGGTTGACTTGTTAAAATAAATTGATGATTGGCCATTAAACTTGCAAATATTCAAACCTATGTTGTTAATTGTGAAATTTGTGATTTGAGAAAAATGAATTTGGGTTTTGGTTCATTTATGATCCACAAATGATCTTGGGTTATGCTAAGTTGGCAAGAGATAGGTTACTTCAACCTTGATGCCTATGCTTGTAAGCATTTAAAAATTCAATTCCCATTTGATGTGCTTGTGAAATGTGAGCAAAAAGGGGTCTATAAACAATTGAATTTACGCACATGATTGGTCTCCAATGACCTTGATGCATCCTCAAGTTTAATCATGCTTTCTTTGCTCTTTGAGTTTATTGTAAATTGTTGTTTGAAGCTTGTGAAGTTTCGGCAAAGGATAGGTTCATTTAACCTTGATGCACATGCATTTTGCATATTCATGCATTCTTACCTATTCTTGCATCCTTGCCTACTCATGCATTCTTGAATTGAAGCTTGGTACTCCATGCTTGATATACTTGTTTATGTGCTTATGGTGCATTAAAATGTTGAATTGGTGTTCACAATTTGCTTGTTTTGATTTCCACCAATTGTTACTCGTTAGTAACTCTCCAAAACTTCAAAACCATGTTGCATACAAAGAACAACTTGTTACTCGTTAGTAACGTTCCAACTTCAAAACATTTTTTGCATTTACATAATCATTGATAAACAACTTCACTTCTTCTCAAAACAATTCCAAACTATTTTTCACAAATCAAACTTTGTTGAGGATAATGCGAAGCCTTTGCTTGCACGATTGTCAACAATGGGGTGCTAGTGGTGATCACTTGGAGTCTTTGCTCAATTGATTATCATGAACACTCATTTTTCAAAAGAACTCTCATTTCACAAATTAAAAACTTTGTTGAGGATAATGCGAAGCCTTTGCTTGCACGATTGTCAACAATGGGGTGCTAGTGGTGATCACTTGGAGTCTTTGCTCAATTGATTATCATGAACACTCATTTTTCAAAAGAACTCTCATTTCACAAATTAAAAACTTTGTTGAGGATAGTGCGAAGCCTTTGCTTGCACGATCGTCAATAATGGGATGCTAGTGGTGATCACTCGAAACCTTGGTTGTTTGATCACTGTGAACATTCAATTTTCACAATTAAACAACTAAAAAATAAAAACCTTTTCTCGACAACCGAGAACTACGTAAGCTTTGAATTCTCCATCGCACTGGGAGATACGTAGGAGCGGGTCACATTCCCGTCAAGCACGACAAATGAAAACCATTTTCTTTTCAAAAAAACAAACCATTTTCCAAAACAAGGCAATTTCTAAAAACAAAACAATTTTCGAAAACAAGAACTACGTTGCTTTGATTCCCTCCCCAGGATACGTAGGCACGGTGCCCTCCCGTCAAGCGCAAAAGATTAATTTTTCCTTAAGTTTTTCCATAAAGTAAGGAGAGATAAAGAGAGATAAAAACAAAGCATTTCTTAAATCAACCTTTTAAATCACACGTCAAATCGAGGTTCCCTTTCAGTAGAAAGGATGTGTGGGGTGCTCGTACCTTCCCCATGCATAACCGACCCCCGAACTCAAATCTCGTGGTTCCAAGGACCATTGTCTTTCAAGAAAGGTTTTTTTCAATGTTTTACCTCTAAAAAAATATTGGTGGCGACTCCAATTCATGTTGTGCGAAGAGAAATCCCTCCAAAGGATTTTTCGGGGTGCAACATGTGGCACAAGACATGGAGCAGTCAACATCACGACCTTTCAAATGAATGATCAAGAAGACCATCATCCATGACAACACTTTTCTCAGGATATTTATTTCACTTTGATTTTACAAGCGATGTGCTGATTTTGTGTTTAAACAATTGGATAACCAATGTATTTTAGAATATTTATTTGATAACTCTAAGTTTGGCAACCTTAATATGATTCCTTTAACTACTTTATTTTTTATTGGAATGATTCTTTATTCTTATAATTGCATTCATTGAGTTTTTTGGAGTGAGCGAAGGCACAAGAGAAATTGTGTTCGGTACCGGAGTACGGTGTTGAAGCTCTCGATGTTGGATACGGTCCGAACCCGGGGCTCAATTGCTTGAATGCTTCCAATGAGATAGGTCCTTGCGAACGAGTGATGGACTTGGTTGGCCAGGATCAGAGGCTCGAATGCCTGAGGTCACGTTCCGTCCACGCCGGGTGGGGGGTACCTGCAAGACACTCCGACGCCCAAGTCAGTATGAGAAAGGGATAAAATATGATGGAAAGATAAGAAAGATATGAAGAATATAAGCTCGGCTGATGCCGAGGTGCGTGGTGAAGAATCCGAGTCCGTCATGCTCAGACGGCTCTAGAGCATGAGGATGGGGTGGCATGACGTTATTATCATCATCTTCGTTCTCGTCGTCTTTTTTTGATTGGAGGGCGGAGCCTCTATTTATTGGTGAGGTGTCGTACCTGGACCGTTCGATGCATGGAATAGATCCTGTCCGTTGGGTCCACACGGAGTGCGGATATGATTATGGGAAGCGGAAATGGGCCAGGCCTAAACCAGTCGAAGGGTTTGGCCCAGTCCGGAACAGTGGCCCCTCATGTAGAGGGCAATCTTTCGTGAGCTCGGGCTTGGCTTGTTTTTTATCTTCTTCCGAGGCGGAAGTCTTGTCAAGACCTGCTCTTTCCTGAAAGGTGAATTTGAATTTATATGTAACGTTTCAGGGGGTTCGGATACCTGCTCGTGAAGACTCGAAGAGTTGCGCATTTAATTCATCGTGGCGCTTCACCTCCTGCTCCCATAAAAAGGCGAGTTGGAGATTCATTTGGTCATTCTTGCGTATTCCCTAGTTGTGAGCTCTGCAAAGCGAATCTTTTAGTTGGTGCGCGAGATCAATTACTCCACCGTCAACGTTATTTTCTGGGATTCTTGTCCGCAAGGTCATCATTCAGTCCGACATCAGAACGTTCCTGCGCAAAGGTTAGTTTTCATGCACAAAATCTGTTTAATTACTTTTAACATTCGAGTAGCGGCCAATGTCACTAGACATGTGCCATTGCAAATCAAGATAGAATGCATGATACGAGTAGATTAAGTGATAGCGCCGTCCTCCCCTTGCAGATAATGCCCTGAACTAGGAGTGAAGAAAGACGGGCTCCAGGAATACCGCCTGGCAAACCAATTCTACAGAAGTCGGCAACTGGAGAACCGATGCTGGCCCCTAAGGGGGCCCCTTCTCTAATGTCTTCGACCCATGCTCCTTCTCCAGCCGCGTCGGGTGCTTTGGCCAGGGAGCCATTTTTGCTGACCTCAGAGTGCACTATTGAGGAGAACCCGGAAATGGAAGATGTCGAGGTCGTCTCTTGGGCAGAGGAACTTGAAGCTGAACTGGAAGTTGAGGCCGAGGCGGAGGATGCTGAAATTATGGTTGAAGATCAGTACCCCTGGGTGTCCACGAGGTTTTCCAATACTGCCGCGAGGTTGAGGCCGGAGAAACCTCTTTCCTACTACGAGAAATTCATCACTGGTCCTGCTGAGCAGAGGTGGAAACTTATGGATGCTGAAAAATATCTGGTGTGCATGGAGCACGATGCAGTTGGCTTCTTCTTTTATGGAGTCGTAATGGAGACCATGGGAATCCGGATCCCATTAACCGAATTCCAGAAGAGCGTACTGGAGTTTTTGCGTGTGGCCCCTTCGCAACTGACGCCGAACAGCTGGGGCTTTGTCAAAGGCTTCGAGCTGGTTATGGAGCGCCTCGGGAAGCTCCCGACTGCGGTGCTCTTCTTCTGATTTTTCAACGTGCTTCGTTCTCCAGAGGCCGGATTTGAGGGTAGGAGGCACGGGGATGTTGGACTGAGCTGTAATGCAAGCCGGTCTTACTTCTTCGCGGTTAATGACTCGAACCGAGACTTCAAGCCGAATTTCTTCTTTATCCGAGCTACGAGTAGTGCCGCAAAGCTTGCCGTTGCTGATTTTGAGAACCAGAAGCTGAAAAGGGCGCACTTCCCGCTGTTCTGGGATCAGAGGCATTATATCCGAGACGGAGTTGAGATTGGCACCCAGAGCTATATGATGAATCCTGAAAATCTGAAAGGAGAAGACAGGAAATCATATGAGTTGTTTAATAAGTGGGGAAAGATAATGGTCAAGGCCGGCCTTCGGTTTCATTGCGGCTCAATGATAGACGCCGTGGCCGAGTCTAAAGCCAAATTGAATCAATATTTTTCCACTTGTAATCTCTTTTGATCCTTTCTTGCTTGTTTGCTTTGTGTCGGCTTTGGCACGTCATTGTTGCTGACTCATCTTTTTGTTGTTGTTGAAGGTAAAATGAACGACTTAGACTTTGATGCCGTCTTCGAGGTGGCTGGGGTTGACACCACGGTCACGATAGATAAAAATAGACCTGCAAAGAAGGTAGCAAACAAGCCTTCCGGGTCGGCCACAAGGACCGGCCCATCAGATAAGCATGCGGGCAAGTCCCACTCTGGGGGGCCCGCCTCAGAAAAGTAAAAACATATTCAACATAACCCTCAACGGAATTCCCCTGCGGTCCGATCTCCGACGCCGCAGCAAGATTCGGGGGTCGGCCGGAAGAGGAGCAATACGGAGGCTGCCTTGAATGATCTTGCTAAAAAACAAAGGTCAGCGCAGCAAGGTACGGACAAGGGGGGACAAGGGGACAGGGCAGGCCTCCCTTGCCGACTTTGAAGCTTGTGTAAGAGTTGGCCAAACTGGTGCTGTGGTCATCAAGGAGCTGCGAGAGCTGGTGACGAGAAAGATGACTGATCGTATGGCGGCGGGAAAGATGACTGGCTGCGAGAGCTTGTATAAGAGTTCCCCCTTCTGATTAACGCCCCATCGTCGTCTTTAAGGGACATGTAATTATTGGTGTCATGCCCATTGCTCTTATGGTAACGACAGTGTTTTTTGCTCAAGCGCTGCCTCTCTTTGAGGATGGGGGGTTCTGGTCTTTTAACATCCCTGAACTCGGTGTTCGCACACTCCGATAGGATCTGTGCACACGAGGGGTTCTGTCCTGACATTGGGAAAATATTGCATTTCACAGGTCCGGCTGCCCCCTGTATTTCATCATTAGGTCGAAGTGTTTTAGGTGGGCGACAGAATCTTTCGCGCAATTGTACATCTTCAAGGCAGAGGGGGTTTTTTCTAACGAGCGCGAAATGTGGTACTTGTCTACCTATCTGGTTAATGATCCCAAGCTCATGTCGACTCCGCCTTTACGAGGTGGTCGGTCCTCGAAGTATCGACTTCGATGACCACGTCGTTCTTCTTCGGAATAGTCTTCTTAATGGTTGAGTGGGTATCTCCCGTGAGATCCCCTACGAGACCGCGTAGGCGAGCCAGATGAATCATACGAGGATTTCTAGTGTGATGACTCTTCCGGCCAGTAGGTGTAGTCAGAAGTTGAGGGTGTTGTCCTATTGTGGGGAAAGAGGTCGATCTTCCTGAAGGTGGGTCTGACCGATCGAAGAGGTCTAATTGGCCAAGGAGGTTGTTGATCACAAGATTGAAGAGCTTGATGGGTCGGTCTGAAAGCTCGAGGGCTAGGTTGAGGACTTGAACTTGGCGAAGAATGCTGCAGAGGAGGCGAAGGAAGAAGCAGAGGAGAGCGCTCGTACGCTCGCTCGAGAAGGGATCAGGGTCGCTCACTCGGTCATCTTCCAGGGACCATGAGGGTCAAGTCGCCTCTGGTCAGGGTGGTCATGGTCTCCCCTGGTCAGGGTGGTCATGGTCGCCCCTGGTCATGATCGTGCTGTCTTTTATTGTAATCTAAACTTTGATCATTTGCGCTTTGGTATTCTACTTCACGCTTGACTTCTCAAAGTTCATTTGCTCTTTCATGTTACACATTTGATGCTCTGATCGTCTAACATCTTTGGATCACCCATGCTCTTTAGGTCGTCCAATATCTTGGGTCCCCCAACAAGCATGGTTGTCCCGTCTCTTTGAGCCGCTCCTCCCCATGTGGGGGTGCTCACGCCTGAACAATTAGATCGCTCCCGGAAAAGCATTGCTCGTTGGGGCTAATCCTCCTCCTCCACGTGGGCAAAAATATATGTTCCCTAAGCGGGGTTAATCCTCCTCCTCGTCCCCTTCGACGGGGTGGAGATTTATGGACGAGATGTCTTCGGGGTGGGGAACGATGTCTCCTAGGCAGGTTGGCCCGTGGGACGGGAGACCCGTTGTTACGGCGGCGTGGTTCGGGTGCTGTGTTTGCTCGTCTGGAAACCATTAGCTCCTCCCTCTAGGTGAGGCGGTCATCTTGGCGAGCGATCTGCCGATCTCGATCGCGGAGTAAGTCACGAAGCTCCTAAACCAGGTTTGCTGGAAGGGTGACATCAACCTGCTGGGTCGAGCCTAGCTGGGCACCAATGCCAGCGACCTCAGCGTTGGTCGTCGTTCCTTCCAATGCTGGGGGTGGCCGGACTGGTATCTCAGCCACGCTTTGCAGGCGGGTTGACCGTGGTCTGCCTCGAGGTGCCTTCGGAGGCATGAGAAGTGTCGGTGGGATAGCGCGTGGCCTCCCACTATGGTCGCCACTGATCAGTACCTTTAGGTCGGTTGTAGAGCTGGTCAAAGGAGTGGTCCTCTGATGCTGTAGAAAGTGGTCGGCCTGATGCTGTTGAGGTAGGTCTAGACGCGCGGGGGGGTGTACCTACAAGGACACTCTGGCGCTCAAATGATCTAAGTCGAGCACTATAATATCGAGTTAGAATTAGAACAGATTGTGTACCTGGCATGGCCGTCCGATTCGAATGGAGTGATCCAGATTGTTGATTCTAATGGCTCATTAATCTGTTGGGCTGATCCACTAATGGGTTGGGCCTGGCGACTGGCCAGTCCAGAACAAAATTCTTCATAATAGAATGTTCCTGCTAAAACTACTTTCAAATTGTTCCTTGCAATGTTCCTCTTTGTGCAAATTCTTGAATATATTTTAAGATGACTGATCAAGTGTTATATCATTAGACACTTCAATACATACCATTAGCTTTCACACCTTTCACAGATACCATTAGACACTTCAACACATCAATAATGCAATATTTCCAATTAAATAACCGTTGGATCAATTGTGGATCAGCATTTTTAATGTCATTATTGCATGGACTTAATGCTAGTAAAAAAATTGACAAATTAATAAATTAGGATGAAAAAAAATCCCATGTCAGCTAATTTGGGAACAGATCAACGAACACACCACGTGGGGACACTATGTGGCAGGCTGCAGAGTTGACATATGTCAATTTCCTAATTGTAGTAGTAGATAGATAGATATTTTGGTGGCTCAACTAACGGTCAAAAGTGTAGTAAAAAAAATTGATGGTCAAAGGTAAAAAAGGAAAAATGTGTATGTTTTTTTGGTTTATTTATTGATATTTGTTATAAAGGACAAAAAAATTAAAACATAACAATATTTCAATCTTATTTTTTATTCTGACAAAATATTTCAATCTTATCTAACCTTAGTGGGGACACTATGGACAAAATATTGCAAAGTTGACATATGTGACTTTCAATCCTATTTCAATCTTATATATATAGCAAGGTTTCATAGCCGCAAGAAAAGGTACAATGTCTCGATTTGAGAGAAGTGTTTTGCTGTTGGGGTGGGTGCTTATATTGCTAGTTAGCAATGTTCCTGGAGGCACAACAACAACTGTGAGTATCAAAAATTCTTTGACTGATAAGACTACATTGATCGTTTCATGCATTGACACAAATGAAAAAGACTTGATTGGGGTTCGGAAACTTTCTGTAGCTGAGTCCTTTCAATTGAGTTTTAACAAACCAAAAGCTTACAATTGTAGCTTTATGTGGCAAAAGATCAGAAGACCTATACTCCTTTACGTATTTTATGTATATAATGCGAATTATAAATGTGAAACGTGCAACTAGTTTATCCAAGAAAGTGGACCTTTGCGGTATATACCTCCAAATTGGAGTAAAGTCCACTATAACTGGCTTGAACCAGAGCCTTGTAGTTGATTAGAAATAAATGAGTTTCAGATCCTGAAAAATATTTTATTTCTTCCTTTTTACTTGTATGATTTTTTGGTTACATAATTTTTTCCACTTGTATGTTTGTTAAAACAAATTTTTTTATTTTTATTTTTTTATTTCATAATTTAAGGTTTGATTAATTAATTGTTTTCAATTATACTATTAATTATATTGAGAAAAATAAGCGTGTTAGATAACAAACAATTTAGTATATAATTACAAAACTAATAATTTCATGAAAACAACAAAATTTATAAAGTTCATTGGTTTATATAAAGGATCCTTAAAAGGCGCCAACAAGGGTTCCTTCAAAAGTAAGGTTAGGGAATCGCTAAAAGGATTTGCGCAGGATGCACGTAGACTTAGCAGCTAAAGGTTCACAAACTGAAGAAGCATATAAAACAGCTATCAATGTTTTGGGTAGGACTATGGTAGACTGTTCAGTAGGGTGACTTCGGATAGTGACCCTTGAGTCAATTAGAGTCGGTAGTTGTCTCTGTTGTCTTCTCCTTGGATCGAGGTCGGATGAGAGTCTTCAGAGTCTGAAGAATAGTCTTCAGAGTCGGGATCCTCCGAGCTGAGTTATATCGTCGTCGCCGTCTTCCCAGGTCGAACTCGAAAGGGTTGGGTACCTGTTGACACTCTGATGCCAAAGCCAGCATCAGAAGTCAGTGAGAGGCACAAAAAAGAGAAGCGTACCTGAGTCTTGGGGTTCGTGCTATATTTATAGACGCGGATGCGGGAGCATTGCGCTCTTAAGCCGGCTCGGGGCAGTTGGATCGGGGCTAGTTGATATGGATCATTGATTCGGTTCCGGCGTGAACATGGGCCGGATATGTAGTACAATGGGTCATTCGCCCAGCGGATTGGGCCTCTGGGCCCAATCCGGAACAGTTGCCCCCCAAGTCGAGGTCGGTCGCTGCGGAGCAGCCTCAGCTTGATTCTTTTGGCAGTAGCCAGGTTTTTTCCCACGTTGACCCGTGAGTTTGTCTATGCTGACGTGGATTGTCAATTGAAACGAAGTGTGGGATCATTCACTATTGAAAAATCAGGAAAAGAATTAGACTTTTAAAGTCGGACCATTTGGTGTCCGACTTAAATAATAGTCGCGGTGGCAAACTTGTAATTAAGATGAAAAATTATCTGGCGCGCTTCAATTTAAGTCGGGCAAGTCTAAGGTCTGACGTTAAATGTTGAAGCTTTTTTTGAGTAAAAAAACACTACCACACTTAAACCTTAGATCCGCTTCATTTTAAGTCGGGCAAATCTATGGTCTGACCTTCGATACACTTAATACCCCTCGTTCTCGTGAATCGTATCCTTCCCTCTCTCTTTCATTTAGTCACTCAATCGAGGACCTCTTTCCCCATTCTCTCTTTCCTTCCCTTTTGCTCCTCGCTGTCAAAGAAGAAAAGAAAATTCCAACGCCGCTATCGCCGCATCTCCCTTGCATATTCTCGCTCGCTCTCGCCCAAGCCACAAAGGAAATCGCTCCACTCACTTCTCGCTCTCTCATCGCCGCCGCCACACAAATTTCTCTATCAGGTTCCCTCTCACTCTATCTCGTCCACTCTTGTGTTTAGGATTTTGTTACTGGGTTGTAGAAGGGTCACTATCCCAAATGATACCTCCGCATCTACCCACTTTCTCTCTATCTTTTTCTCAGTTAATTAGATTTTAGCTCCAAAAACCCTAATTTCCTTTTTTTTCCACCTGTGTTTTGTGGTTTCAGGTAGTTTATTAGATTCCATGAGCCCTAGTTAGTTTGTGTAAGTGTATTGATTTTAGAGTAGTTCCATTTTCCTGTTTCCAATTATGTTCTCACTCTTGTTCCCTTACGACTTGTATGACCCTTTTTTAAATTAATATGTTAATTGGCTTTGTAAACACTAGGTTATTTTGAGCTTGTTGATGCATTGCTTAGTATTGTGCAAGATTTGCTTTTTAATGCCAACAAGCCATCTGTTTTGTGGAAAATGCAATTGAGTGTTCAAGAAAGAGAATCAAAATAAAACAAATCTACTAAAATTCTGTTTTTCAAATGCAGCTATCTTGATATGCTTGAAAATAATCCACATAGCAATGAGCCTCTGAGGCAATTTGTCAAGTCAAGAGGTTAGTCAGAGTTATTCCAGAAAGCCTATCTTGAGTTTAATTATATCTTAGACTGATGTTTTTAATTTTTTCTGTGAATATCATTTTTATGTATAGTGTATATTATTATCACATTAAGTATTTTTATATTCCAAACTTTCTACTTTAAGAACTAGGACAAACTACTGCCTCTCTTCGAATTCGTAATGTAGTGACAAACAATCTAGTTCTATTTTCCAAATAATTTAAGAGTACTTCCTAATTCACTTGGTCCTATCTGCAGCTCTTTGGCAGTCCACAGTGGCTAGCTGCCAGATTGCGCTCACAAAATTATGTAAAGAAGGTGCT
The DNA here is from genome assembly GCA_963573325.1 of Astragalus glycyphyllos. Taxonomy (NCBI): domain Eukaryota; kingdom Viridiplantae; phylum Streptophyta; class Magnoliopsida; order Fabales; family Fabaceae; genus Astragalus; species Astragalus glycyphyllos. The sequence goes on from OY754307.1 coordinate 31,085,162, forward strand.
TTGTTGTTGTTTCTTTTTCTTTTTTAATAAGTATTTGTTGTTATGATGTGATCCCACATGCATTCCTAGCCCAATCATGGAGCTTGGATGAAGGTCAAAAATATAATGACTCAAAATACAAAAAAAAGATTCAACACTTAAAGGAAATATACTTTAGTGTGTCCACCTTGATAATTGACAAGGACACACTAAAGCTGACCAAGGATACTATTAGGGAATTTCTAGAATATCCAAACTCTTGTGTTTCCTACTTATTTGTATTTGCCTTTCATTAAATTTAGGATTGCATTCCTAATTGTAATGGACATTCGTTTTTGACCCTTGTTGGCCATTTAGTTTAGGCCTTGGGCGTTATTTCTTTCCTTAGTGGACTTTAGAGTGTTGGGCTTAGGATCCCAGAGTCCAACCTATATATAATTTTCCTTTCCATGTAATAGGTAGAACTTCTATGTTGAATGAAATCACTTTTCTCGTTTTAGCAAAGTTGAGAGCCAAAATACATAGTGTGTGGTGAGGGCTAGTCCATGCTTGTGAGAGTGAGGTTCATCTAGATGATTCTCATTGGTTCTTGAGATGAGGCATGGTTCACCTAGAAGATATGTTTCTCCTAAGAGACATGATTCCCATCATGAGCACTATGTAAGGAGGTATAGAAAATATAGGTATGATGAAGATCAAAGGAGGTATAGAAGACATAAGTATGATGCGGAGGAAATGAGGTATAAAGGAGATGTTGTTGAGAAGAATGAAAGGAAACATAGAAAGAGAGACATCAATACAAACATGGAAGAAGTCTTTAGATCTAAATTTGAAGATGATAAAGCTTCGGCCATAGTGCCAAATGGTAAGGAAAAAATCTCTACTTCAATTCATATTGCTAATACTTCTTCTTTATTCCATGCAAGATGTCGTGGTCAATGGTTGGTGAGAGTTGTGTTAATATGACTAGCACTCGTTTAGTTACGAAACTCAACCTTCGCTCAAGTTGCATAAAGATAAAGAAGAAATTCTTGTGAATAAAAAAGTGTTTGTTAGCTTTTCCACTCATAGTTACAAAGACATAGTCTTATGTGATGTTGTACCTTTAGAGACCGCCCACCTAATCCTAGGTATGCCATGGAAACATGATAAAAAAGTACTCTATGATGGATATGATAACAAGTACTCTTTTAGGCATGACAATTTGGATGTTCATCTTACTTCTCTTAGCCTTCATGAAATGCTTAAGGACCAAATTGCTTTGAAGAAGAAAATAGAGGAAGAAGCAAAGGAAATGAATGTTAAAATCAGTGAGGAGGATGTAGCAAATAGGGTTGGTCAAGAGCCTGTAATGATGGAATCTTCTAAAGAGGTTCCAAAAATTGGAAGTAGGGAGGAACTTGATCCATTGTTGGAAGAGTCATCCCAACTCCCATCTTCTAATGATTTTGTTTGCTTGACCACTAATGCTAACTTTATTTCTAGTTTTATTGGTTCCTCTTTGAAGGTGACTGAAGATGATGCTCCATTTGAGGCACTAAGTGATCATCCAACCCAGCAAGGGGAGGATCCGCTCGACTGATACTTGGACCCCCAACGCAACTAGGCTATCCAACGTCAACGATCTGAACTTATCACTATAAGTAACATCAGTCACCAGGTGTCAGGTACGCAATTCATTCGAATATTCACTAGATTGTACTGTAGCTCGATATAGCTGACTTGGGCATCAGAGTGTCCTTGCAGGTACACCCCCCGCGCGTTCAGGTCATCCTCAGCCTACAGTAGCGGACGGACCGTCCCTGTAACACCCCGGAAATAATTTAATTAAAATAGTTGATTGAATTATTAAAATAATTTGGAGGCGGGATATAGATAAATTAAAAGGTTAATATTTTATATGCGTAGGAGGTGAAACGAGTAAAGGCGGTGGTGACGTAGAGAGCCCAGTGTTTACTGAGCCCTCAACTTAAACCCTGGGGGTTTAAGCCAAACCCTCATTCGCAGCAAGCAAAAGAAAAATGAAAGTGAGAGTGAGAGAGAGAGCACGCGGCGCAAAGAGGGAATTGCTTGAATTTGAAGGACAGAAACTGTCCTCTTTTGCAACTAGCCTGTGTGCTTTTCGAAAACTGTACCTATTGGACACTCTCCTTCAAAAACTGAACTTAGGGATGATAACCAGACCCATAGGGCTTTCCAACAAGTATTTATTTGTTGAAATCCGATGTCGTTTGCTATTTTAATTAATTCGCTGAAGTAGGCGCTGTGCGCCAGTCTTGTGCGTGGTGTGCGTGCGTTATGTCCGCGTTGTGGAGCCGTCTGGTGTTAATATTTCAGGTGCGGTGCTGGTATGCTCAGGAGAGTTTAGTGGTAGCTGTGATGCTACAACTTGGTGCTATTTTTGGTGAAATCATTTGTTTTGATTCTGGTGATATAGTATTTATTTTAAATACTTGTTATGGTGAGTTGGTGCATAATCATGGTGTCGCATTGTCATATGCATGTTTTGGTGATATAGGCTCTGCCTCTGGTGTTTACTGGTGATATGCCCGTCGTGGCTCATTTTGGTGATCGGTACCGCATGCATATGCCCACTGGAGGGGTTGCATATCATCCCATTGTCTATGAATGTTATAATTTTGGTGGTTCACTGTCAAATGGACTTTTCCTTTGGTATCTGGTGCTGTGATATGGTGTAATTGTATTGTGTTGCTGTAGTTACCTGATGCTAGCATATTTTTATCATCTGCTTATTACCTCTGTTAGACTCACCCCTTCTGCTTCGAATGTTGCTCTCATGCGGCAACGCTGCAGGTGATCGCTAGTGCTCGTGGAGGAATTGCTAGGTTTTGCTTCCTCTCTCGTTTGGGTCTGTGTCAGCTTGATATGTAGCACCGGGGAGTCGTTAGTTATCGTTTTGAACTATTATTTTAGTTATTGGGAATTGTTTTAATTAATTTTGGAGATGTCTTTAATTGTTAATTCTGGAGATGTTTAAACTGGTTAATATTTCCGCTGCTTGGTGATTTCTTTTATATAAATTATTTTGGAGATTTTTTTTTGGAATAAATGGTGTTTTTTTTTTAAAATGGTGAAAAATGTAGCTCCCTTCGAGGTGACTCTGATAATTGTCTATTTAGTTGTAATAGTAAAAGGGGGGGGTGTTACATTAGTGGTATCAGAGCAGTTCGGTCTGTCCGGCCAAGTTGTCGAGTCGTCGAGTCGAGTAACACTTGAGTAAGTGTTACTCGTTTCTGATTATAGTTTCTGTTGCAGTGTTAGGTTGAGATGGCAGGACGGAATGATGCTGCACTCGCTGCTGCTTTGTAGGCTGTGGCTCAAGCTGTGGAGAATAACCCAGGTGCTGCTGGTGATGTTGGGTCGCGCAGTTTGGCTACGTTTCAGAGGGAGAATCCTCCTACCTTTAAGGGCAAGTATAACCCTGATGGTGCTTTGGCGTGGCTGAAAGAGATGGAGAGAATCTTTCGTGTTATGGATTGCTCTGAGGCGCAGAAAGTCAGGTATGGTACTCATATGCTGGCAGAGGAGGCTGATGACTGGTGGTTGGAGGTGAGGCAGAGGTTGGCGACTGTGAATGAAGAGGTCACTTGGGCTGTGTTCAGCAGAGAATTTCTGAGAAAGTATTATCCTGAAGATGTCCGTGGGAAGAAAGAGATTGAGTTTCTGGAGCTGAAGCAGGGTAATATGTCGGTGACTGAGTATGCTGCCAAGTTCATTGAATTGGCGAAGTTCTATCCACATTATGGTGAGGCTGGTGCTGAATTCTCCAAATGCATCAAGTTTGAAAATGGGTTGCGGGCTGATATCAAGAAGGCGATAGAGTATCAGAAAATTCGGGTGTTCTCGGAGTTGATTGACAGCTGCAGAATCTTCGAGGAAGACAGTAATGCTCATTCTAGAGTCATGAGGGATAGGCAGAAGAATTTCTCGAGTCGTGGGAAGCCGTATGAGGTTCCAGCTGGTAAGGGCAATCAGAGAACTGCTGTGGGTAAGAGACCTAGTGGGGGAGATGCTGCTGCTAGTGTGGTATGTTACAAGTGTGGTAAACCCGGTCATAAGCGTCCTGACTGTCCAGGTGATGTGAAGAAGTGCTACAAGTGTGGTAAAGAGGGTCATATGGCGTCTAGCTGTGATCGAAAGGATGTGTTATGCTACAACTGTGGTGAGGGTGGTCATATCAGCACTCAGTGTCCTAAACCGAAGAAAGAAAGGTCCGTTGGGAAGGTGTTCGCTCTGGCGGGGTCAGATGCAGTGAATGAGATCAGAGGTACATGCTATATTAATAATTCTCCTCTCATTGCTATTATTGATACTGGTGCTACCCATTGTTTTATTGCTACTGCATGTGTTGAGAAATTAGATCTTGTTTTATCTCCTATGTTGAGGGAGATGGTTATCGATACTCCGGCTAAGGGTTCGGTGACTACCTCGGTTGTTTGTGCTAAATGCCCTTTATCGATATTCGGTAATGATTTTCTCGTTGACTTGATTTGTTTGCCGCTGAGCGGAATGGATGTTATTCTAGGTATGGACTGGTTAGTTGATAACCATGTTCATATCAACTGTCATGAAAGGTCTGTGAGTTTCTTTTCTCCTGAAGAGGAAGAGTCTGGTTTGTTGTCTACTGGTCAGTTGCATAGGGTAATGAGGGAAGACGTCCAGTTGTTTTCATTAATGGCGTCGTTGTCTGCTGAGAGCCAAGCGAAGGTTGATGAGTTGCAGGTGGTGCGAGAGTTTTCTGAGGTTTTTCCCGACGAGATTCCGGATGTACCACCAGAGAGAGAGGTTGAGTTTGCTATTGATCTGGTACCTGATACTAAACCTGTGTCTATGGCACTGTATAGAATGTCTGCATCTGAATTGTCAGAACTGAAGAAGCAACTCGAGGATCTGCTTGAAAAGAAATTTGTGAGGCCAAGTGTGTCGCCGTGGGGAGCTCCAGTGTTGTTGGTGAAAAAGAAAGATGGTAGTATGAGGTTGTGCGTAGACTATCGGCAGCTGAATAAGGTGACTATTAAGAACAAGTATCCGCTTCCGAGGATTGATGACTTAATGGATCAGTTGGTGGGTGCTCAGGTGTTCAGTAAAATAGATTTGAGATCGGGTTATCATCAGATCAAGGTGAAAGACGAAGACATTCAAAAGACAGCTTTCAGAACCCGTTATGGGCATTATGAGTATTCCGTGATGCCTTTCGGTGTGACTAATGCGCCGGGAGTGTTCATGGAGTACATGAATCGTATCTTTCGTGAGTATCTGGATCGGTTTGTGGTGGTATTCATTGACGACATCCTAATTTATTCTAAGTCAGAAGAGGAGCATGCAGAACATCTGAGATTGGTATTGGAAATTCTGAGGGACAGGAAATTATATGCGAAGCTGTCTAAGTGTGAGTTTTGGTTGAAGGAGGTTAGCTTTCTGGGTCATGTTATTTCGGGGAATGGAATTGCCGTGGATCCGTCTAAGGTTGATGCCGTGTTACAATGGGAGTCTCCGAAGTCAGTTACTGAGATTAGAAGTTTTCTGGGTCTGGCAGGTTACTATAGGAGGTTTATAGAAGGATTTTCGAAGTTGGCACTTCCGTTGACTCAGTTGACTTGCAAGGGTAAAGCTTTCATCTGGGATGACTGTTGTGAAGAGAGCTTCAAAGAATTGAAGAAGAGGTTGACGACGTCTCCTGTTCTGACGTTGCCTAATCCGGAAGAGTCGTTTGTGGTGTATTGTGATGCTTCCAAGATGGGGTTGGGAGGTGTGCTTATGCAGAATGGTAAGGTAGTTGCCTATGCGTCGAGACAGTTGAGGACTCATGAGAAGAACTACCCTACCCATGATTTAGAACTTGCTGCAGTTGTGTTCGCGTTGAAGATTTGGAGACATTATCTGTATGGTTCGAGGTTTGAGGTGTTCAGTGATCATAAGGGTTTGCAGTATCTGTTTGATCAGAAAGAGTTGAATATGAGACAGCGCAGATGGTTGGAGTTGCTGAAAGACTATGACTTTAGCTTGAACTATCATCCGGGAAAGGCTAATGTGGTAGCTGACGCTTTAAGTCGAAAGACGTTGCATATGTCAGCAATGATGGTTAGAGAACTCGAATTAATTGAGCAGTTCAGGGATATGAGTTTGGTTTGTGAAGTGACGCCTCAGAGTGTCAGATTGGGGATGTTGAAGATTGATAATGAATTCATGGCTAGCATTCGAGAAGCTCAGAAGTTAGATGTTAAATTAGTTGACCTGATGGTTGGGATTGATCAATCCGAGAATAAAGACTTTGAGTTGGATGCGCAGAATGTATTGAAGTACCGTGGAAGAATCTGCATTCCTGATGATGAGGAGATGAAAAGAGCAATTTTAGAAGAAGGTCATAGGAGTAAGTTGAGTATCCATCCGGGAGCTACAAAGATGTATCAGGATCTGAAGAAGATGTTTTGGTGGCCTGGTATGAAGCGTGATGTGGCGCAGTTTGTGTATTCCTGCTTGACTTGTCAGAAATCGAAGGTTGAGCATCAGAAGCCTGCTGGGTTGATGCAACCGTTGGAGATTCCGGAATGGAAGTGGGATAGTATTTCTATGGATTTCGTGATAGGGTTACCTAATACTGTGAGGGGGCACGATTCGATTTGGGTGATTGTGGATAGATTGACGAAGTCTGCTCACTTTATTCCTATCAATATCACGTATCCGGTGTCGAGATTGGCAGAGATTTATATTCAGGTGATTGTGAAGTTGCATGGTGTTCCTTTGTGCATTGTGTCTGACAGAGATCCTAGGTTCACTTCTGATTTCTGGAAGAGTTTGCAAGAAGCGTTGGGTTCTAAATTGAGGTTGAGTTCAGCTTATCATCCTCAAACTGATGGGCAGACAGAGAGGACCATTCAGTCGTTGGAAGACTTGTTGAGATCTTGTGTTCTTGAGCAGGGAGGTGCGTGGGATACTCACCTTCCGTTGATCGAGTTTACTTACAACAATAGTTACCATTCTAGCATCGGGATGGCACCGTTCGAGGCATTGTATGGTCGGAGATGTAGGACTCCGTTGTGTTGGCATGAATCTGGGGAGAGTATTGTTCTTGGACCCGAGGTTGTTCGAGAGACTACTGAAAAGGTGAAATTGATCCGTGAGAAAATGAAAGCGTCGCAGAGTAGACAGAAGAGCTATCATGATAAGAGAAGGAAGGATTTAGAATTCCAAGCTGGTGATCATGTGTTTTTGAGAGTCACGCCTATGGCTGGTGTTGGGCGTGCATTGAAGACAAAGAAGTTGACTCCTCGTTTCATTGGACCGTATCAGATCACTGAGAGAATTGGTAATGTTGCTTATAGGGTGGCCTTGCCGCCTAATCTTTCGAATTTGCACGATGCATTTCATGTGTCGCAACTTCGGAAGTATATTTCGGATCCGTCCCATGTGATTCCGATGGATGATGTGCATGTGCGGGATAATCTCACTGTGGAGACAATGCCTGTGCGAATTGAAGATCGTGAAGTGAAGACTTTACGTGGCAAAGAGATAAAGCTGGTGAAAGTGGTCTGGTTAGGAGCTGCTGGTGAAAGCATGACATGGGAGTTGGAGAGCAAGATGCGACAGTCCTATCCGAAGCTGTTTGAATCAGGTATGTTTTCGAGGACGAAAGATTCTAAGTGGGGGAGGGTTGTAACACCCCGGAAATAATTTAATTAAAATAGTTGATTGAATTATTAAAATAATTTGGAGGCGGGATATAGATAAATTAAAAGGTTAATATTTTATATGCGTAGGAGGTGAAACGAGTAAAGGAGGTGGTGACGTAGAGAGCCTAGTGTTTACTGAGCCCTCAACTTAAACCCTGGGGGTTTAAGCCAAACCCTCATTCGCAGCAAGCAAAAGAAAAACGAAAGTGAGAGTGAGAGAGAGAGCACGCGGCGCAAAGAGGGAGAGAAGAGGAGGGTTTCGCGAAGAATTTCAAAAGGAGATCGTTCGTGTTGCTGTGGTTTTGTTCGTGTCTCGTTCGTCGTGTTCCGGAGCTTACGTTATTCGAGGTAAGGGTGGGCTTAACCTTGATAATGGGTTGATGATAATTATGTGTGGGTAGTCTAGGGTTTTGTTGAATTGTTCGTGTTGTTGCATATCGTGTTTTCGTTGAGATTGGTGCTTTGATGATTGTTGCACGTTATTGTGATTTGGTTCGTTATTTGTTGTTGCGTGATTGTTGTATCACGATGATGGTGTTGTTATTGTTCGTGTTTTTGTTGTTGCTGTGCGTGGTTGATTGTTGTTGTCGCGTTGTCGAATTGTCGTTTTTGTTGTGGTGGTTGCGGTGTCGTTGCCGTTAGGGTTTGGTGTTTGGCAATTTAGCGATTCTGGACACAGGTTCGGTTTTTCTATAACTGGCGCTGTTTGGTTGATCCAAAAATTATGAGGTTGATTGTTTTTGAAAATAGACTTAACGCCGGTCGTTTTGGCACTGGTTTCGTCAAATTCGGAGTTGTATAGCTCGAGTTATAGGCGATACAAGTTTGGTTAAAATTCTGGAAACGATTTGGATATAGATTCGGTATTTCGGTGACTGGGAACGTTGTATTGACCGAAAAATTATGTAGTTTATTTTTCTGGAAAATAGACTTAATGCTTGTTAATTTGGCACTGGTTTGGTTGCGTTTAGAGTTGTGTAGCTCGAGATATGAATTCCACAAGTTAGAGTAAGATTCTGGAAACAATCTGGACACAGGGTCAGTGTTTTGGTTACCACGTTTTCAAAAGAACTCCTTTTCGAACGAATCCAATTTCTTTGAAAACTAGACAAAATTTGCCCCAGGTTATGCACAAGTTTCATGCAATTTGATTGAGTTTTGGTCACTTTGGAATTGCTTGAATTTGAAGGACAGAAACTGTCCTCTTTTGCAACTAGCCTGTGTGCTTTTCGAAAACTGTACCTATTGGACACTCTCCTTCAAAAACTGAACTTAGGGATGATAACCAGACCCATATGGCTTTCCAACAAGTATTTATTTGTTGAAATCCGATGTCGTTTGCTATTTTAATTAATTTGCTGAAGTAGGTGCGATGTGCCTAGGCGCTGTGCGCCAGTCTTGTGCGTGGTGTGCGTGCGTTATGTCCGCGTTGTGGAGCCGTCTGGTGTTAATATTTCAGGTGCGGTGCTGGTATGCTCAGGAGAGTTTAGTGGTAGCTGTGATGCTACAACTTGGTGCTATTTTTGGTGAAATCATTTGTTTTGATTCTGGTGATATAGTATTTATTTTGAAGGGAGGTCTACATTAGGGCTTGGCTTATCCCACATCCCTCCCTACTCACCCCACACCACCTAACCCTGCGAAATGACTAAAAGGCCATTAATAAAACGCGCATTTTTCGCCGATTCGGTTATGGGCAACCGAATGTATTCGGTTACGGGCAAACGAAGGTGTTATTTTTGCCACACACCCCTCTTTTCCTGTTTTAGAGGATTCAGCTGAGCCTAACCGTATACATTCAGGTTTGGGCAACCAAATACGCGTTTTTTTTGAAAAAAAATTATTGAACGGGTCAGATTCCACCGACTCTTTAAATCAACGGCTCGCAACCAGTCAAACTTGTCAGGAAAAGGAGTGGATGCCATTTCCTTTGGAAATTGTGCCCCAACGAATAGAAAATAAACGGCTCAGATTTGTGATCTAAAACTTTTGATCAACGGCTCATATTTCCCGACGCCTATTATAAATTGGGCATCAGCTTTGCCTTCTACTTCACAAAAACCCTAACCCCTTCTCTGCTTCTTCTTCTCCACCAACACCCCTTCTCTGCTTCTTCACAAACACCCTAATCGCTGTAATGGAAGACTTTCTGCAATGGCAGCTGTGCCCAACCCAGAGATCCTCAGACAAATATCTAACTGCCCTGCATCGCCCTGGAACGGTCGAGGAGAGAGCTGATGGTGTTTTTTAAGTCTCGCGACAACTACTTCTGTAGTTGGACAAAAATATAACTTTTAGCCAGTTGAAGGAAAAGGTGGAGAGGAAGGTTCGCCAAGAGGGAGAGTGGGGTAAAGGCATATTTCATATACATTACCGCAAGTGCGTATGTCTACATGACGACACTCTCCGCTCTGAAGCTATGGATATCCGGAGCGACAATGATGTTCGCGCAATGTTGGAACATCATTGTAATATTCCATTGGGACATCAAATCATTGAGCTGTTTGTCGAAACAATGCGCACTCCGGAAGAGGTCATTTATATTATGGAGCAGACGCTCGCCAAAAATTAGTAGTTTCGTTTAGTTTTCTTATGTTGTTTTTTATCGTTTTCATGTATTTCAAGTTTTATGTCTGCTGACGCTTTTTAATAATAAAATTGTTGTTTAATTTAAACTGTACTATAAACCAAAAAATAATTCATAAAGAAAATAACCGTAAAAAACTACAAATGGGTAACAACAGAGTCAGAGCTAGCATCGCTCCCAGAGTCCGACCAGCATCGCTCTCAGCCTCCTCCATGTCAGCATCCATCCCAACATCCATCCCAGAGTCACTCCCAGAGTAGTCAGCCAAGAATGCCCGGTAATCTGGATCAGTCGAGTCAGAACCGACATCGTCTACCTAAGGCATAATCCTGACTACGTTGAACCTCCCTTCAACAGTATAGGTTATGGAAGCTTCCAGACTCTCAACAGCCCCATATGCTTGGCAGAGCAAACTCATATTAGTATGGACGTTGCTGGTGCGCCTATGGAGAACACCAGAAACAATACCACCAACATCCAAAAAAAGTAGCAATCCCGAGGGAGCGTGGGGCCTATCAGCTGATAAATGTTTGCTGGATTAATGTTGACTAGGCCAACATTGTTTTCAATGACAGTTACAAAATCCATAAATGCACAGAACCAAAACAGTTACACAGCACCATAACCACACAACAGGATCAACAGTGTCAGCATGATTCGGTTGCCCACAACCGACTGGATTCGGTTGACCTCAACCGAATGTATTCGTTTTCCTTCGTCCCCAGCACCATTCGGTTGAGGGCGACCAAAATGTTCGAAATTTTAGCAGAAACTAAAACGCGATAAACACAACAAAACAAGTGAAATGTAAAGAGAGTAGAGTGAGAAATCACGTACCTTATGCGTAGATTACAAGTTTGGGACTTGAAATTTGTGATTGATAGGGTTTGGGAGAGGAGAAATCGAAGGGTTTGGGAGAGGTATTTAGGTTTTCGGTTGTGGGGGTTGAGTGGGTGTGAGAGGGGGTGTGGTGGTGTTTGGGAGGGAGATAAAGTGTTTTGATTTAAGGGTATTTTAGGGATTAAAGGGGTTAGGGGATGTGAGGTGAGTAGGGTGGGGTGTGTTATAACCCAAGGCCCTACATTATCCAAACCAAGGTAATCAAAACCAGACCGGAGGATGAACCGGAAGAGGCAGCAGTTTGGGGTTCTTTGGGTTCAACCGGTTGAATCGGGGTTCAACCGGAATTAATTAAATATATTATTTAATATTTTTATTAAATATATAAAGTATAAAAAACAATAAAAAAACCATAATACTCATAATTTCACACCGTAAATATTAAAGTAGGCATAATTTAAGTTCAACAAATGTCTTGAAGACCATAATAATACAACATATTCATTATTCAAGTCATTACTTAATAGAACAACACACCTAAAACCAAAGCAAAATGCGCCCATGCCGGATCAGCTTTACCACGACCGGTAGACGGAGAATCCGCTGATTGTGTAGTACTATCATTAGTTCCTGGACTTCCTTGAGAAACATTCACACCAGCTACTTCCTATAAGTCACATGAGAATAATCAAACAAATTTAATTAACACACAATTTTATTAACTTGTAAAATCATACAAATTACAACAGAAATCACAAATAATTAACACCTATTTACTTATTCAAATAATTAAATCTGTACCTATTCATACAATTGGGCTTGGAATTGGAGTTATTTCTGCCAATTGGGCTTGGAATAACGTTATTGACTGGCCCATTAACGCCAAGCTTGCCAGAAGAAGAAAACGCATCATCCACAATTAATTCTTTCCCAGTCAACAAACGTAACACACAATCATCAGCATTAATAGTATTTTCAAATTGTCCCATAGATTCCGTTGATTTCCTATGATCATGCATATCATTCAATGGCTCATTTAAAGCAGCCACGTCACTGTCGTCCCCGTCTGCCACTTCCAACACCGGAACAATGATATTGAAAAAACTCCTCATCGGAGCACGACGACTCATCCACCTCTGATTTCTTCACGTTTCCTTTACGAGTGGCACCAATCTTCCACCACATTGATAGTAAAAAGCTCTTCGTTAATTTTAATCTGGAAAACTCTATTCACAGTATCATTAACTTGAGTCCGGACCAAAATTCGAGCAATGTCAAATGATCTTTTCATGAACGTATTATCATCTGAACTAATATACTCCCCCACATTCGCCGATAGCTTAGAAAAGAAATCCGCGTTCCAGGCTTGAACCGGAATACCATAACATCTGAGCCAAGAAAAGCGTTCCGGATCAACATCTAAAGGTTCCCACGGACGTATCCATTTCAACCATTGAAACAACCACTCCTTTGCTTCTTCCATAAAACCTCCAAAATCCTCCTCATCCTTGCTACCTTCAAGAAGAACAAGATTAGATCCCAGTGGAGTAGCCTTGATTGAAAAAAAAACCTTGCCTATAAATCTCATCCTAAATGGAATAAGATTTACCAGGGATCTCCACCTCTCCCACCATTGCTAGAGACAGTTGATCCTCGACAGGTATCTTGCAAGACCAATCGATTCGGACCTCCTCAACAGCTCTCCCCTTATTACCTCCTTCCAACGCCTCCTTGAAAGATTTGTGATGCGAGTTGCGATTCAGAATAGTTTTGGGAATCCAGTGTTGTTGCGCAACCTTTGGTTTAACCACCAAAGGAGCATGAACTCGAGCAATTGTTTCCCTTTGGTTTACGAATTTAAAAATTGTTTCGCTAAATTTCTGATTCAACTTTCAAATTTAAATTCCGTAGTATGCATTAAATGTATCAATGAAATATGTCCAAAAGAAGAAAAAAATTACTTCGTAAAAAATGCGAAATTTCCGAATTAAACAACAGTAAAACACTTTTTCTTTCATACAAACAGAAAAAATTGTATCGTATTGTACCGTAAAAATTGTATTGTATTGTATTGTACCATAACCATTTCGTAGATAATTTAAGGATTGATGAAGTTATAGGTTGTTCCGGACTGGCCCAAGGGCTCAATCCACATGAGAAACGGCCCAGTAAGCAATTGGATCCCGCCCAACACACAAACCATCCCGCGGAATCGAGATCAACGGTCCAGATTACAGCGCCCCGATAACGGCTCTGAATCGGGAAAGACACGTGGAATCCCCTGGTTCGCATCTATAAATACGACACTACCCTCTCATACCAGGTACGCTTCTTTCATTTATACCTCTCACTGACTTCTGATTGGTGGCTTTGGCATCGAAGTGTATGCAGATGCCCAACCCGCCGAGTTCAACCTCGGACGAAGGCGACGCTGGCGATAATAACCTCGGAAGATTCCGACCCCCGAATCGCCTCTCCGACCTTGAGCAAGGAAAGGACTATTACGTGACACAAGATACCAACCGCTGATTCCAAATCCCAGATCCCGTGGCAAGGTACACAACATTTGGCGACCACAGTGGTAGTTGATCGTTAATCTCTCACCAAATCAAAGTCTTTTCCCATGGCTTCGCGAGGATGGCCTCCTACCCTTTATGCCCAAGCCGGACCAGACCCCGGAAGGGCACGTTTAGGAAATCCCTGCTGGGGAGGCCCGCTCCGCGCCACTCCTCTCACCTCAGCCGATCGCCGAGGCCGTCCAGATTCCAGTCCAGCAAGTGAACCAGATTCTCGATCTCTTGGACCAACAAAGTTGGGGTATTGCGAAGCAAGAATTGCGCCTGACCTAGATGGAAGAGGAGGTCGCGGCCATCCAAGCTAACCCCGCTGCAGCCTCGGCCCGACCTCTCGACAAATCTCCACGTCAGCACACTGTTGTCTCTAAGCGTCACCGCTCCCCACCTTGAAGGAAAATTACCCACAGACATCACGTCAACATGTCTCCTCTTCACAGGGCAAGCCGACGCAAGGCCTGTCGCTCTCCCCGACTTCACCAAGCACCAGTCCTAGTCAGAGCCCTTCTTACGGATCCTCGTCATCTCACAGCCCATCTCCCCACCGAAAGCGCCCCCCAGGCGAAAGAGTCGCTCTCCTCGCCGGGCCATTCTGGACGACCCCGGCGAACTCCCTTCATCCGGGAGATCCCTGAATGCAAAGTGCCAAAATCTTTGGAGAAACCTCCACAATTGAAAATGTACGACAGAGCGGGAGACCCGGGTGAACATGTTGACACGTTTGACCTCATGATGCAATACATAAATGCCACGAACGATATTAAATGTAAGATATTCCCTTTGTCTTTTAGCAAGACGACCCTGTCTTGTTTAGCAGGTTCACAACCATTACGAATGATCTGAACTCATTGGGGAATACCTACACAAATCAAGCTAAAGTCAGAAAACTTCTGAGATGCTTGCCTAAGATGTGGAGACCTAAAGTGACTGCTATAACAGAAGGGAAAGATCTATCAACACTTCAAATGGAAGATCTACTGGGATCTCTAAAGGTGCATGAGCAAGAAATCATGGATGAACTGCATCCAAAGAAGGTTAAGACCATCGCACTCAAAGTTTCACAAAAAACCTCTCAACCTTCACAAGCAATGACTCTGAAGGCACATAGTGAAACTTATGAAGAAGAAGAAGAAGAAGAAGAAGAAGATTATGATGATGATGATACTGATGAGTCATATATTCCGTTTAAAGACTTTCTTGCCAAGGCTGTATGTCTTTTTTCAGTCTACTCAAGTCCAAACCATTTGGACCCCTTAGAGGTTCTAACCAGGGAGCACGCAGATCCCAAAAACGCATAGTTTCGCCCCCATAAATAACATCTCCAGTCGGAGAACACATTAGAAATTTACCTAAACCGGTAGGTCGTTGAGAAGATCCCACATTAGCTCCAAGACGTTGGTCTCTAACTAGAAAAGTAAATGCTTGAGCTTGAGAAGCTTCTGGTCCAGTGGGACCGTAAAACTCACTAGGATAAGTAGTATTATTAAACCAGACAAAGCAACAAGCTATAAAACCAAAAATGGATAAAGCAGCTAAACTATAAGACAAGTAAGCTTCTCCCGACCATACTAGTGCACGTCGAGCCCATGCAAATGGTTTGGTTAAGATATGCCAAATTCCACCAAGTATACAAATGGAACCCAACCATACATGTCCTCCAATTATGTCTTCCAAATCGTCCACACTAAAAATCTATATAGCCTATGTCTTGATGAATTATCTCAAGAAACTTGTCTTATGTCATCAGAAAATGACAAATGGATTTGGCACAAAAGAGCTGGTCATACAAGCATGCAAACCATCTCAAAACTTTCCAAAAAGGAACTAGTCAGGGGGCTACCTAAAATAAGCTTTGAAAAAGATAAAGTGTGTGAAGCATGTGTTCCTGGAAAACATGTAAAGTCACGTTTCAAATCTAAAAATATGATCACCTCTCAAAAATCACTTGAGCTATTAGACATTGATTTGTTTGGCCCTACTAAAACTGCTAGCCTTAGTGGGAAAAAAATATGGTTTTGTGATTGTTGATGACTTCTCTAGATTTACTTGGGTTTTGTTTTTGAAAAGCAAAGATCATTTGAAGCCTTTAAAGTTTTTCTCAAAAAGGTTCAAAATGAAAATGGAACAAATGTTGTTTCTGTTAGACGTGATCATGGGGGAGAATTTGAAAATATATCTTTTCAAAACTTTTTTGAAGAAAATGGGATCTCTCATAATTTCTCTTGTCCAAGAACACCACAACAAAATGGTGTTGTGGAAAGGAAAAACTGAACCTTGCAAGAAATGGCAAGAACTATTTTAAATGATTCTAATATTGAAAATTATTTTTGGGCTGAAGCTGCGAATACAGCATGCTACATTTCAAATAGAGTTTCCATTAGAAAATAAGTTGAGAAAACCCCCTATGAGATTTGGAAAAATAGAAAACCAAACATATATTTTAGGGTGTTTGGATGCACTTGTTTTATTTTGAACAACAAAGACAATTTGGGAAAATTTGATTCAAAATCTTATAATGAAATTTTTCTTGGATATTCAACAACATCTAAGGCTTATAGAGTGTATAACCTTAGGACTCAAACTGTAGAGGAAAGCATGCATGTCATTTTTAGTGAAACTAACAATTCTAGTGAAGTGATTGATGTTGATGAACTCAACATAAACAAAGAAGATGGTCATGCACAGAAAACATGATTGAGAAGGATGAACAAGAAACTTCTCCTCAACCTTCTCAAGGCTCAAACAAGGCCACTGAAGCTTCTGACCAAACTTCTCAAATGCCACGAAGTTGGAGATTAGTAGTTCACCATCCTCAAGACCAAATTATTGGTAACACTTCAGATCCTGTTAGAACCAGAACATCATTCAGAGACAATGCTGCTGGAATGACACTCTTATCTGACATTGAGCCAAAAACTATCAATGAGGCCATACAAGATGAGTCATGGATAGAAGCTATGACTGAGGAACTTTCTCAATTTGAAAAGAATGAAGTGTGGAAACTAGTTTTACCTCCCAAACATCAATCAGTCATAGGAACAAAGTGGGTGTTCAGAAACAAGCTAGATGAAAATGGTAAGGTTGTGAGAAACAAGGCAAGACTTGTTGCTCAAGTGTACAATCAACAGGAAGGTATTGACTATGATGAAACTTTTGCTCCAGTGGCAAGATTGGAAGCTATTAGAATTTTGCTTGCATTTGATGCTCACAAAAATTTCAAATTATTTCAAATGGATGTGAAAAGTGTTTTCCTAAATGGTTTCTTAAATGAGGAATTCTATGTCAACCAACCTTTTGGTTTTGTTGATCAAAAGAAACCCAACCATGTTTTTAAACTTACCAAGCTCTATATGAGCTCAAGCAAGCTCCTAGAGCTTGGTATGAAAGGTCGAGTAGCTTCTTGATAAAAAAGTATTTTACAAGCTAGAGGAAAAATAGATATTACTTTATTCAAAAAACCTCTTGATAAAGATTTGTTGATTGTTCAAATTTATGTGGATGATATTATTTTTCGATCAACAAATGAAAAACTGTGCAAAGATTTTGGAAATCTTATGAAGAGTGAGTTTGAAATGAGCATGATGGGTGAGTTATGATTTTTTCTTGGTTTACAAATTAAACAACTTGAGGAAGGCATTTTTATTTGTCAAGAAAAATACATTAAAGACCTTCTCAAGAAATATAAAATGAATGAAGCAAAAGCCATGGAGACCCCTATGCATCCTTCATCAGAGGTTGAGAAGGATGAATAGGGTAAATTGATCTGAGAAGGAATACAGGGTATGATAGGTTCTCTATTATACTTAACTGCCAGTAGACCAGATATTGTGTTTTCAGTTGGCCTATGTGCTAGGTTTCAAGTTTCCCCAAAAGAATCCCATCTCACTGCAGTGAAAAGAATTTTCAGATACTTAGTTGGATCTACAAGTGTTGGCTTGTGGTATGATAACTCATATTTATATGAGTTATTTATGCTTTTATTACTTAAATTAATGCAAGTTCTTAAGTAATATTGTTGTTTAATTAAGTGAATATATGTTGTTTAATGTAAAAGAGGGTTAGGAACTTATTAAGTAATTATTTGACACTTTGGTGCCCCATCTTGTGTTTTTAACGTGTTTGTTCAGTATGTTGTAGCATTAGACGCTATAGCGTTGCATTCTGCAGCAGAGGAGAGAGAAAACGCAGAAGCACTAAAAAGCAGTTTTTACTTTATGTCCAACCAACGAAAATCAAGTGGAAAATTGAGTTATTTCAGCCACCAACCAAGTTGCTTCATAGGGGCACTTGTCCACTTTCAAGTTGGAGATGAAAAGGTGGTTGGTGGTTTTAATGGAGAAACACTTAGACATGTTTTTCTCTCCATTTTTATCAATAAAAAGTAGAAAATCTGCAGTGCTGTGAGCGATGCTGTAGCACCAGGTGATTCTGTGGGGGATGTTGTAGCATCACAGGGGCTGTTATCGTTTGGATTATTTTCCTTCTCTTTGTGATTTAGGTTTTATGGCTTTAGGTATCACCTTTAAGCTTTATTTCTTGTGTTGTTGTTCATCATGAGCTGAATCTCTTGTAGTTGGATGCTTGTAGTTATGTAATGATATTTTAATAGTTTTAATGTAATGTTTGATGTTAGTATTTTAACCCTTGCATGAAACTTCTTCCAATACTTATTTTAGAATTGATCAGCTAAATATAAGTACATTTATAGGTTCAGACATGGTCTATAAATCGAACTCAAGGATTAATGTGGGTGAGTGGTTGTTTTAAGGACACTTACTAGACATAGGAAAGCATAGTTCATAGGGTGAACACTGTGGGAGCTTAATATACAGGGGTGAACTTATTTAGAACTTAGACATAAGAGTCTTGTAACGAAACCCTGACGATAGTGAGTGAAAGGCACGTATCAAACGCTACAACACCCAATGCTATAGCGTTAAACAAAACATTAAACTATTTTTATGAATTTACATAGTGAAAGGCATTCCAACTACTCTCATTCTGAATTTCTACTTATCATTTATCTTTACTTGCTTACTTACATTTATGTTTTTCACAATAATTGTTGACAACTTGTTATTGTTATTTGTGTTACTCACTAGCTAAATTACTAATTTAAATATAGAAGTAAACTCAACAATCCTCGTGGGAACGATCCTTACTTACTCTTTATTACTTGTTGCGATTGTGTACACTTGCACATACTCTTTTCCGCACAACATGGTACAAGAAAAGTAAACATTTTAACCTAACCACCTTCTGTGATGCTGGTTATGCTGGTGATAAGATTGACAGAAAAAGTACTAGTGGATCATGTCAAATTTTAGGAGAATCCTTAATCTCTTGGTCCTGTAGAAAGCAGAACACAATTGCCCAATCAACTACGGAAGCAAAATATGTATCCGCTGCTGCAAGTTGCTCACAAGTTCTATGGATCAAAAATCAGTTAGAAGATTACTCATTGAGGTATTCTTGTATCCCTATTTATTGTGACAATACTAGTGCTATCAATTTATCAAAAAATCTCATCCAACATTCAAGGTCTAAACATATTGATATTAAACATCACTTTATTCGTGATCATGTTCAAAAGAAGGATGTGAATTAATTTTTGTTGATACCAAGCATCTATTAGTTGACATTTCACAAAGCCTTTGTTAGAAGAAAGTTTTAATTTTATTAAAAATGCCTTGCACATTTTAGAACGTCCTTAAGATTAGAGGAATTGTCAAAAACTCCAACCTTCTCAGGGCTTGAGAAGGTTCACTTGAGGGAAATTAAAAGGGACGGTTGAAAGACTTAGAGAACCGTTATCACACATGTTTACTTCTCTTGGAAAAAAGCTACAGTTATGTGCCATCATAACTGAACCTAATCAAATCATAATGGCTAGTTGCAACCTCTCTCCTCACTCACTCCCTCAACGCACAACTTCCATCAAATCCCTTCCTTCTCTCTTTTCCAACACCTTACTTCATTTCCCTCCCTCTCTCTCTCTCTCTCTCTCTCTCTCTCTCCGCCTTCGAAAAAATTCAGCCCTCTTTATCTTCAAGTGGCTAGAACTAAAATCCCAAATGTGCGAAGAAATCCAAATCCTGAACCAAGCATCATGAAGCCTGTGACAGTTACTGAACCTAGTCCTCCTCCATCAAACCCCTCATCTCACGGCTCTAAGTCCTCCAAATCCTTTCAAACTCCTACTCTAAGATCATCTAGGATCAGAAAAAACCTCATCCACACCCATTGATGGTCCTGGTGCTAAGAGCACAGAACCGATCATCGTAAATGAGGAAGACTCAGAAGCTACTATCTCTGATTTCATTGCTTCTATTAGAACATCATCTGGTTCGAAACAAAAATCATCTCCTCCACCAGAACCCTCTTCAAAGAAACCAAGAGAAGACCCAAAAGGGAAAGAGAAGGTTACTGAGGAACTGAAGAACGATGAACAGGATCCAAACGAAGATGAACTTCCAAGTGAAATTCAACCTCCACAAGTGTACGATCAGAAGAAATGGACGAAAAGAGGTATTTTGATTGAAAGAACTTATCTGCTTGAGGAGTTAAGATTATCTGGTTGGGATTTCTATCCATATATTGCTAAGGCTGGTCAAAACTATTAACTGAGGAAGAACTCATCTATCCAAACTTAGTCAGAGAGTTATATGGAAGCATGGGGGTAAACGAAGAAAAGACTTGCTTTACCACTCAAGTGAAAGGAACTGTAATGATCATCACTCCTAAAGTGTTGTCAAATGCCTTAGGCATTCCCATGTCTGGTGTCTCAATCCATGGTGAAGATTGTTTTGATCATGCAAGTATCACAAAGGAGCATGTTCTTGATGTGCTGATGAAGGATCCCAAAGCAAACCTAGTCTCATCATCCCTCAAGGACCATGCAAGGATAATGCATAACATGGTCATTCACTCTCTTTTGCCAAGAGCAGGAGGTTATGAAAGAATCAAATCCTCTGACCTACTCCTTGTGTACCATATGTACAAAAGGCATGTTATTAATCTGCCCTACACCATCTTTCACTACATGATATATATTGTTAAGACCCTTAGACAAACCACCTCACTACCATATGGAATGTTTCTCACCAAAATCTTAAGGCAGAACAAAATCCCTCTTGAAAATGAGGAATGTATCAATGACAAAACTGTATTTTGGCCCAAAAGTGTGAAACAAATGGGTATCAAGCTACCTGACACCAAACCTACTCCAATAGCTAAAGCCACTGCCAAATCCAGAACCAAAGTTAGAACCACCACACCTTCTCAAAAGAAACCAGCCACAAATGACTCAATTCCCAAGAAAGATGAGAAAGAGGAAGCAACCCCTCAGGGGGAGCAATTGAACAATGAAGAATTAATTGATGTTCAACCCTTAAATGTTCAATTCCCATAGAATTACCACTTTCCACAAACTGATCAACCTTCACAAGAACCAATTAGGGAAACAGAACCTGCTCAAAGCTGGAAGGAAATATTTGAGCATGAATCATTCTCCAGTAAGAGATGAAGAAGAAGAAGCTCTCAATCAAGACTACAATCAACTATCTCCATTATCTCAAGCTGTCCATGAAGTTTGTCAGGACATTGACAATGAGTTTACACCAGTGAATCCCCCACTCTTTCAAGAAACAAAGTCTGAAATCCTAATCGGTCCTCACTGAAATCCACCACACACCAGCTTCAGAAAATGCTCCACCACCTACCAATGACAACAATGATCTCTTCACTCAGTGGCGTGATCAACCTGCACCATCACCAGCTAAAACAGGAAACACTTTGGCTTTTGAAAATATCAAAAGGTTCATAGCTTCTCAAACTCCAATCTATGATTCCTCCATTCCAAAAATGAATGAAGCTTCTGGTATATCAAAATTCCCTTCTGATTTGCCTACCCAATTTGGTTCTGTTAACTCTTTCTGCAAAACTACAAATGCCCCTTTCTCCTCCTCTGACAAAGGACCAAACACCAGCAAGCCATCTGTGGATAAGGATGATTCTCATCCTTCTGTTGACAGAATGGAGGTCATGGAGAAATCCATGAAGACAATGAAGGCACAACATGAAAAATAGATGAAGAAAATGAAGCTTATGGAGACCAATATACTGCTCAGTATTGGGATTCTTCAAAAAGAAAATAGGATTAAGACTCAAAGGAATTTTTCCTACCAACAGTGGGTTATGTAACATGCGATCCCTGCAGTCTTACTAGCCATCTCACCACCAAACTTTCAACCTCCAAAACCCTTCCAAGATGTTCCCCACCCAGCAACTTCAACCAACTCTTCTGATGATTCCTCCCCTACAAAGTAGCAGCATAATTTATGATTCTTCTTTCTTTTTGTTGTTGACAAAAGGGGGAGAATGGAGATTAAGTTTTAATTAGCTACTTAGTTAGGTGTTAGTGTATTTTGGGGTTTGTGTTGACAATCTAGGAATCTTTTTAGACATTCCGTTTTGTGTGACTTGTGAATATTGTCACACTAACATGCTTTTAAAAAATTCTCTTTTTAAAATTTTGTCTCTACTATGTGTTGTCGTCAAACTACTAGGTCCTAGCCGTGGGGTCGGCCAGAGGTTTGAACAGTCTTTGATTCCTCGTTTCTTCAAGCAATTGCGTCAAGGAGGGAACTGTACTCCTCAACTGTGGGTATCCTGACTCCTCTATAAAGGGTCAAGTTAAGTGAGAGGGACGCAAGGGTTGAATTATACTACTGACGAACGCATAAAATAAAGAATAAAATGCGATAAAGGAAGATAAATTGAAACAAGCATAGAGTTTGATTGATTGGATGTGTCCCTGTACAATTACTCTCTCTCTCTCTCTCTCTCTCTCTCTCTATATATATATATATATATACAGGCCCTCGTCAGCCACTATGCTAGCCAACATTTTCCTGCCATTGGATTGATCTAAGATCAACGACTCTCATTGCTTCCTTGGCCCTCAAAGTGGCGGAGTAACCACCCACGATCCCACTGGCACGGTTAGTGGGGTAAGTGCTTGTCGCTCTGTGTTTTCCGACCTCGCTCTTCCGTTTGAACTTCAACCGCTCCCACGTTCTGCCTCTGTGCCGCGTCTTCCTTGCCTTCCAAGCAATGCCTGCCTTGCCTCGGCCACTCGATTGCTCGGCTGCTCTAGTCCCTTTAGGAAATAGCTTAGGCACCCGAGCCAGCTGGACTTTGGCACTCTATAGGCTGGAGCCCTCGGCTTCCCCCATTGCCCTTCGGGCGTAACCCTCCCTCGGGGAATTTTGTCGTTTAGTGTGCCCCCCTTTTATGCTGTCGTGAAGCCTTGAGGACGTGACTGATAGTGCAAAAAACCCTTGATATGACTTGAGATGACGGTTCGAAGGGGACATAACTGCTGATATGTGACACTTGGCGCTTCGCGCGAATCGAAACAATTGCGCGACGATTCCCAAGTCACACCAGTTGAGATTTTCCCTAAGGCTATAAATAGCCCTCAGCATTGTGCCTGGTTCGATCGCCTTCGAGTCTCCGAGAAGGATATCTGGAATCAGTGGCACCTGTACGACATGATTTCCCTTTCTTCGTCCTACATTCCTCACGACTTTGACGTTTTACTTCCTCTTTTGGGCTTTTGGTCTTCCGCCTTCAACACCTTTGTGTTCCCTTGGGGCATGGTTACCCCTACTGTCCTGGATGTCTCCGCTATTACTGGTTTGTCGGCGCACGGCCAAAGCATCCATCCTACTAAATTGCTCAAGAAAGTAAACCTTGGCCATACCCATGCAGGAGGCGTCTATTCCAAATTACTGGCCGAGAATTCCAAAACTGCCGGAGAGATCACCGAGGAGGAGCATACGGCATTTCTCATGTACTTATTTTGCCGGTTCTTCTACGACACCGCTTCTGCCGGCGTCATTCAAGAGCTGCAGCCTTTCGTCCCCATGATGTGTACCGACGAGGTGTTCGCCTGGGCCCCCTACTTTCTCGGCGAGCTCTGTAGAGGCATTCAAGTTGTACTTGACCAGATCAAAGATTGCGGTCATGTCTCTAAGCTTCAAGGACCCTTTTGGTTTCTCCAATTGTGGTCTAAGCTCTACTTCCCCCACATTCTGTCCAAGGGGCTTACCGTTCCCAAGTCACCAACGAGCAGATTCTTTGGGCCTAAACACTTAGCTACGCCTTGTCATGTGACGACCCCTGCCCAGCTCATAGAGGCTCTTCTGCGGGTGACTTTAGAGGACATGGCATGGTGCCCTGTGTTAGGTAAAGGGTTTGGCCGGCACTAGATCTTCAATCCCCAAAAGGATCAATCTCAAGTCAAGCTCTCGACTCGTGCTGTTACCCGTGACGGCCAGTTATCTGCTGTGGTGGCGAGGGACTTGCCTATTGGCTACATTTCTACCTCTCGGTATAGCAAAGCCCTTGAAGAGTATTACTATCCCGACTTTCTCTACCATCAATTTGGCCTACTGCAGCATATCCCCCTGCCTTACCAAGCCATGGCTGACCTTGCCCGTCGTGAAGGTTTATCTGAGCCTCAGGTGTGTAAGATGATCGTTGATAACCACCACAAGCTTACTGAGGGTGGTTGGGTGCACTACGTGGTGTGTTCGGGGGAGACTAATGCCTTTGCCAATTGGTGACCTGACGTCAAGGAATTAGCCTTTCTCCAGGGGATTGAAGATTGTTTATCCCGATACCTCGGTCGCCCAAGATCAACTCCCTCCAAAGCCTTAGCCAGCACCAGTGTTTCCCCTTCAAAGACGCCTGTGTCCACGGCCTCTGCTCTCCGGCTTGCAACCTGCTCTCGGCTAATTGCTGTTATGTTCTTTAGCTTAGTCCAACCTTCCCGTTGACCTTAGTTGGGTTTTATTGCTGTTCTTACCCTTCTATTCCTACAGATTCCACTGCTGAGGAGGATGACGACGATCCTATCTCCTCTCGGCGTCGGCGACTTTCTGCTCTCCGTTCCCCATTCCAAACTTCTGTGGCAAAAGGGGCTGTTGCAGTGACGGGAGATACTTCTCCTCTTGCCATGAAGCACAAGGTACGACAGTATCTCATATCCTTCTCTTGTCATCTGGTTTTCGCCTTTTTCACGGCCATTTCTTCTGCAGGCCACCACTTCCACTCGGCGCTCTTCTCCTCCTCCAACTCCTAATTCTGTTTCTGACACTAAAGTGGCTGAATACTTTGCCTCTCGGAGCAAATCTCAAGTGGCGACCCCTTCGGCGGGAGAGCTACAGAGATTGGAGGATGCTCTTCGAGGGGATATCATTAGCGACCCTTCCCAGCTGACAGATCTACGATCTCTTGCCTTCCGTTTAGCTTCCGTGGATGGTTTGCCAGAGTCTAGGCAGAGGGTGTTGAAGGACATTGCTTACAGGCTTCCGGAGGTTTCCCAGACTTATTCAGCGGCCAAGGCTGCTAGGGATGCTGAGCAACAAGCATTAGACCACCTGAGTGCCTTGCAAACTAAACAAAGGAATTGCCTTGCAGCTTATGACGAGAAGGAGGCGGAACGCCAATCAGTGATAGATGAAGATGAGATGGTCGGGCACCAGATTGAAGAGATTGAAGCTGTGATTTCAGATCTCCAGCGGCAGCTACAAATCCTGCTCCCTCAAAGGGAGGAGACGGCCAGCAAACTTGCCAAAGTCCTGGAAGAGCAACCCCTCTTGTATAATCAGGCCAAGCCCCTGGATTGCCAAATCAAGGATCTGGAGTCTCAAAAGGAAGGCTTCCTTTACGATTGGGAGCATGGTCAGAGTAGTATGCAGTCTGCCGCCTCATCATGGGAGAGGTTGCGTGTTTGCTTGGCCAATGCCCCTTCTGATGCTGTTGAAGCCTCGGTGGCCGTGAGTTCTGACCCAGCGGCTAGCCAACAGGCGCCTTAGCAAATAGAGGGAGAGGATTCTGCAGCGGGGAACTAAAAACGTTTCAGTAGTGTTTCTATTTTCACTAGGGCGCCGGTCTGTGGCTTACCATCTTGACAATGTCCCTTTTTGCTTTTAAATCCACTTTTCTTCTCCTCGCATGTTTTCCTACCGTGGTATACTTCACTAACAATGTAAGACCCGTCCCAAAACGGGGACCACTTGCCCAATTGGGGATCTTTTCTCCCAAGTGGCAAAATGGCCTTCCATACCAAGTCCTTCAACAAACTTCTTTGGTTTGACGTGTTTGTTGTAGGCTCGGGCCGTTTTGGGTAGCCATCCTGTCATCATCCACCTAGTCCAACTCCATCAACATGGCTTGTTGGTACTCATCCATACTAAGGGAGTGCTGCCGAGCTACTCTCCACGAAGCTACATTGATTTCCAGTGGTAACACGACATCCTGCCCATAGACCAAATGATAGGGAGTTTCCCCCGTGGCCGTGGCCGTGGACTTAGAATTTCTCATAGCCCACAGAACCTCATTGAGAGTCTCGTGCCACCGCCAAGGTTTGTCCTCTATGTTCTTTTTGATGAGTTCAATGATGATCTTGTAGGTGGCCTCCGCTTGTCCATTAGCCTGAGCATAGTAAGGAGACGGATGTCTCATTTTAATGTCGTACTCTTGGGCGAAGGCTACCACTCGTTCCCCAGTGAGCATTGTACCTTGATCGACCGTGATGGTCTCAGGGATCCCAAACCTGAATATGATCTAGTTCTCTATGAATCTAATCACTGCGGCCTGGTCAACGTTTCCCAAAGGCATGGCTTCTACCACCCACTTAGTGAAGTAATCGGTGACAATAATAATGAAGTTGTGACCCTTTGAGCTTGGGGGTATATCTTGCCAATTAAATCCATGGCCCACCCTCTGAATGGCCAAGGTTTGACAATGGGATGTAGCTCATCCGCTGGCACCCTTTGGATTGGTCCGTGCAGCAAGTCTCGCATCCCTTGGCAAACTGGAAACAATCGGTCGTGATTGTCAGCCAATAGTACACGTCCTGTAAATGAGCCACTTCATGATGGGGCCAGACCTGTGGGCACCACAAACTCCTGCATGGATCTGTGCCATCACCATAGAAGCATCTTTCATCTTGAGGCATTTTAACAATACCCCATTGTCACTTCTTTTATAAAGGTCGTCCCCTAACAAGCTATACTTCAGTGCCCTTTGTTTGACCTTGAAGTCAGTATCAATCGTTGGGTTACGGAGGTACCTCGTCAATACCCCAATCCAAGCATTGGCGGGCTCCTCTTCGGCGGGAATTAAGGTATCTTGGTGTAGTACCTCAACCACTCGCTCCTTATTGCCTGAGGCCTTTTGGGCCAAATCATTAGCTTCCTGGTTTTCATTCCTGGGGACAAACGTGATGACGATGTCAGCAAACAACTGCAGCAAACCGTGCGCCAAGGCCCTCAGTTGTTTGAGCTTCGCATTGTAGCACTTGTACCCTCCCCAGTGATTTGTTTGATCACCAGCTGTGAGTCACCCCTTATTTCTACATAGTGGGCCTTCATGTCGGTCAGGATGTCAAGCCCCATGATCAAGGCTTCATACTCGGGCACATGAACTTCCACGTCTGACCGCATGGGCTGGTAATGACCACGCCTACCCCTTCCCCCGTCTGCGTGCTTGACCCATCAAACATGACAACCTAGAGGCTTCAGGCCTAGTAGTTGGCAGATTTGGCTGGAGCATTGTTCACTTCTACACATGGATGCTGAGCTAAGAAATCTGCCAAGGCTTGCCCTTTAACGGCTCTCAGAGGTAAGTAAGTTAAGGCAAACGCGTTAAATTTAATGAACCACTTAACAAGTCTTCCCTGTAAGACAGGCCTATTAAGCAGGTATCTGATAATGTCAACTTTACATACAACCAAAACTTCCTTAGGAAAAAGATAGTATTCCAGTTTCGTACAAGCATTAAATAAAGAGAAAGAAGGCTTCTCAGTAGCACGCTCTCGGCATCATTGAGAATCCTACTAAGATAATATGTAGAACGCTCGGCGCCATTATCATCACCCTGAGCTAACAGGCATCCGATTGCTTGATCCTCGGCCGTAATGTATAACTTCACCGGCTTCCCAAGCTACGGAGGCACCAGGACAGAGGGATTGGTCAAGGCAGCCTTGATTTGATTGAAGGGCTTTTGTTGTTTGGCTCCCCATATCATTTCCTCTTTCTTCTTCATCCTCAACAAGGGTGAGAATGCTTTCATCTTTCTCGCCGAGTTAGCGATGAATCTTCTTAGGAAATTGACCTTGCCTAGCAAACTCTGCAGCTCCTTCTTTGTTCTAGGAGGTCTCGCCTCCAGGATAGCCAACGCTTTGTTTTTATCCACTTCAATGCCCTGGTTGTGCAAGAAAGTTGCCTGCAGACACACCAAAAGCAAATTTAGTAGGGTTCATCTTGAGATTATGGAGTCTCATCCGTTTTAGAGCTTGTTCAAGATCAGCCAAATGGGCTTCGAAACTCTTGGATTTGACTACCACATCATCAATGTACACATCCATGTTTTTACCAATGAGGTCATGGAAGATGGCATTCATTGCCATTTGGTATGTTGCCCCAACATTCTTGAGGCCAAAAGGCATTACTAACCATTCATAGATACCTGAAGTGCCTGGGCACCTAAAGGCAATCTTATGGGTGTCAGCCTTGGCCACATAAATCTTGTTGTAACCAGAATAGATGTCCATAAAAGTCAAGATGGCATTATTTGTCGCCGCATCGACAAGCATATCGGCCACATGCATACCATACTCATCCTTTGGAGTGGCCAAGTTCAGATCTCTGTAATCACTACAAACTCTGACCTGTCCATTTTTTTGATCACAGGAACTATATTAGACAGCCATTCTACGTACCTGGAAGTTCTGATGAACCCTGCCTTCTGCAGTCTTTCTACTTCGGCTTTGATCTGCGGCATCAGTTGTGAGTTGAACCTCCTCGATGGCTGCTTGTGGGGCTTGCAACCTTCCTTGATGGGTAACCTATGCTCCACCAAGGCTCTATCAAGGTCTGCCATCTCATGGTAATCCCACGCAAAGCAATCGCAGTACTCTTTTATCAAAACCACCACCTGATCGCGTTGTTGCGTTTGGAGGTTGCCGCTAACCTTAGTCATCCTCGGTTCACCCTCGGTTCCCAGATTCACCTCTACCATGGGATCTTGAGCCTTGAAGGTAGGTATCCTCCTCTGGATAGGCTCTATGTAGGGATGTTCGACTGATGTATTGCAACCAAGGTCATCCGAAGCCTCTTGGGATGAACGTTCCGAGCCTTCATCTTCTCCATACACGGCACTAAACATAGCCTCTTCAACGCTGGACTAGATTTGGAATAGGTGCAATCGATCAAGCAGGCTTCGTACCTCTGAAGGGAGACTAATCATTATTCTCACTGCTAGGCTGTGGGTCGGCCAACATTTCAAATTCAAAGCCCTTTTTGGTCCAATCACATGACTCTATACCACCTTCCTCATAGTCTCCTGGGATAGCAATAGGGCGCAGGTGAGGGGAGTATAACCTAGCCTGGAACATCTTTACTTCGGTTGGGAAAGGATTAGGGTCAGCTTCCACTATCTCCACCTTATCTCCTATCCATATCTTGAGTTTCTGATGCAAATTGGAGGGGACACACTCACTTGTATGAATCCTCCCCAATGACGAAGAATGCCGAACGAGTTATCTTAGACCCATCGGTTACATCGGCCACCAACACTCCCAATGCATGAGATGGGTGGCCCATGAAACTAGTCATGGTGGTTGGAAGAAGATCCTCGGCGTGCTTCCTTAACCTCTTCATGGTTGCTAGTGGCATAATGTTCAGTACAACACCACCATCCACGAAGACCCTATTGAACAACTTCCCGTTGAGGTGATCTTTGATGTACAATGGGTTCAAGTGTCTGGTCATGTCGCCCGTTGGATTCTCAAATAGCATGCCTTCTGTGACTGGCCCCTCGGCTTCTGTCAAGGCACCCCATTCGGCTTCCTCGACGAAGATGTCTCCTTCGAGGGTCTTTGGTTGGTCCCTGGCTCCCCAGAAATCTGGTGGGAGGAGGCCTACCAATTCTATGTCAGCACAAAACTCCCCCTCTGTCACATCCATCAGGTCGTCTAGTATTGACTTGGTCATGGAATTTCCATCAAAATCTAGAGGACCAAAGGGGTTTTCTTCCTCTTCTCCCAGGAGGTCATCTTCTTCCAACTTTTGCTCTGTCATTGTTCCCTCGACCTGGGGTTCGTTGAATGGCTGGGACTGTCTTGGACTATGAGGTCCATAAAGGAACTCTATCACTACCTCGGTGAGTGGGCTATGAGGTGCATCCACCATACCTATCATTGATTGGTCTTCTTCCTCTTGATCAACAGGTGGCTCAGGGACAGCAGGTTCGGGAACCTGCTCTGGAGCTATATCCTCGGCTGGTTTCGAGAAAGCCTGTTCCAACACCGTAGCAACAGATGTTGCGGGGATGGTCTGGGTATTCCCGTCTCTAGCTGAGGTGAGCGAGATTTGGAGGCCACCCTGGGGGTTGGCATTTCAACGGTCTCCTGTGTCATCCATTGGTCTTGTGGTACATTTGAAGGTACTTTTATTGTCCTGGTGGCTCTCAGCTCACGATTGTAACACCCCCCTTTTACTATTACAATTAAATAGACAATTATCAGAGTCACCTCGAAGGGCGCTACATTTTTCACCATTTTAAAAAAATATCCAAAATAAAGTTAATATAACATATGCATGTTTACTCACTAATCATTGTGCTATTAGACCAAATTGGAATATCAAACTCTAAGATATTGATGTGTCAATATTTTAGTTGACATGACAGTTGACTAAACATTATTGGCATCCCACTTCATTTCTTTAATAAAAAAATATTTACTTTAACTTTATATTTTATAAAATGTTTATTTAAAATAAATAATTATATGGTTGCTAGAGCATTAGTCAAGTGGTTCTGCTTCTTGTGAAAGTGTTGTTGTATTATTGATCCAGAGAGACAATGAGGGAGCATTCTTCAACATCATCATTTGGTTGTTTGAGAGCATTCATAATGTTGAGTTTTGTAACACCCCCCTTTTACTATTACAACTAAATAGACAATTATCAGAGTCACCTCGAAGGGCGCTACATTTTTCACCATTGAAAAAAAAAAAACACCATTTATTCCAAAAAAAAATCTCCAAAATAATTTATATAAAAGAAATCACCAAGCAGCGGAAATATTAACCAGTTTGAACATCTCCAGAATTAACAATTAAAGACATCTCCAAAATTAATTAAAACAATTTCCAATAACTAAAATAATAGTTCAAAACGATAACTAACGACTCCCCGGTGCTACATATCAGAGCTGACACAGACCCAAACGAGAGAGGAAGCAAAACCTAGCAATTCCTCCACGAGCACTAGCGATCACCTGCAGCGTTGCCGCATGAGAGCAACATTCCAAGCAGAAGGGGTGAGTCTAACAGAGATAATAAGCAGATGATAAAAATATGCTAGCATCAGGTAACTACAGCAACACAATACAATTACACCATATCACAGCACCAGATACCAAAGGAAAAATCCATTTGACAGTGAACCACCAAAATTATAACATTCATAGACAATGGGATGATATGCAACCCCTCCAGTGGGCATATGCATGCGGTACCGATCACCAAAATGAGCCACGACGGGCATATCACCAATAAACACCAGAGGCAGAGCCTATATCACCAAAACATGCATATGACAATGCGACACCATGATTATGCACCAACTCACCATAACAAGTATTTAAAATAAATACTATATCACCAGAATCAAAACAAATGATTTCACCAAAAATAGCACCAAGTTGTAGCATCACAGCTACCACTAAACTCTCCTGAGCATACCAGCACCGCACCTGAAATATTAACACCAGACGGCTCCACAACGCGGACATAACGCACGCACACCACGCACAAGACTGGCGCACAGCGCCTACTTCAGCGAATTAATTAAAATAGCAAACGACATCGGATTTCAACAAATAAATACTTGTTGGAAAGCCCTATGGGTCTGGTTATCATCCCTAAGTTCAGTTTTTGAAGGAGAGTGTCCAATAGGTACAGTTTTCGAAAAGCACACAGGCTAGTTGCAAAAGAGGACAGTTTCTGTCCTTCAAATTCAAGCAATTCCAAAGTGACCAAAACTCAATCAAATTGCATGAAACTTGTGCATAAACTGGGGCAAATTTTGTCTAGTTTTCAAAGAAATTGGATTCGTTCGAAAAGGAGTTCTTTTGAAAACGTGGTAACCAAAACACTGACCCTGTGTCCAGATTGTTTCCAGAATCTTACTCTAACTTGTGGAATTCATATCTCGAGCTACACAACTCTAAACGCAACCAAACCAGTGCCAAATTAACAAGCATTAAGTCTATTTTCCAGAAAAATAAACCACATAATTTTTCGGTCAATACAACGTTCTCAGTCACCGAAATACCGAATCTATACCCAAATCGTTTCCAGAATTTTAACCTAACTTGTATCGCCTATAACTCGAGCTATACAACTCCGAATTTAACGAACCCAGTGCCAAAACGACCGGCGTTAAGTCTATTTTCAAAAACAATCAACCTCATAATTTTTGGATCAACCAAACAGCGCCAGTTTTAGAAAAACCGAACCTGTGTCCAGAATCGCTAAATTGCCAAACACCAAACCCTAACGGCAACGACACCGCAACCACCACAACAAAAACGACAATTCGACAACGCGACAACAACAATCAACCACGCACAGCAACAACAAAAACACGAACAATAACAACACCATCATCGTGATACAACAATCACGCAACAACAAATAACGAAACAAATCTCAATAACGTGCAATAATCATCAAAGCACCAATCTCAACGAAAACACGATATGCAACAACACGAACAGTTCAACAAAACCCTAGACTACCCACACATAATTATCATCAACCCATTATCAAGGTTAAGCCCACCCTTACCTCGAATAACGTAAGCTCCGGAACACGACGAACGAGACACGAACAAAACCACAGCAACACGAACGATCTCCTTTTGAAATTCTTCGCGAAACCCTCCTCTTCTCTCCCTCTTTGCGCCGCGTGCTCTCTCTCTCACTCTCACTTTCGTTTTTCTTTTGCTTGCTGCGAATGAGGGTTTGGCTTAAACCCCCAGGGTTTAAGTTGAGGGCTCAGTAAACACTGGGCTCTCTACGTCACCACCTCCTTTACTCGTTTCACCTCCTACGCATATAAAATATTAACCTTTTAATTTATCTATATCCCGCCTCCAAATTATTTTAATAATTCAATCAACTATTTTAATTAAATTATTTCCGGGGTGTTACAACGATCATTCAGGACCGTAATGTCTACCGACGATGAATTTTGTGCCTCGGTTGTTGAGGCAAAATCCTTAATTAGTTTTGATGATTAACAAACCCTCAAATATGAGAAGATTAAGTTATCTGATTTCATATGCTACTAATGTCTCTTCTTGAGTGATAAATAAGTACAGGTTAATCAAGACATTCTCAAGAAGATGTTTGCTTATGAGAAGCATCAGAATGTGAGAAGACTTAAGAAAATATTGCCCACAATGTTCTTAAAGAAGAAACCTCTTATGATAAGATCAAAAGATCAAGACCATATGGTAAACATGAGAAAGATCATCAAGAGAAGCTTCATTTGTATCTATGGCAATATGAGAAGGATATCTAAGAAGGATGAACCTAAGAAGAGTCATGACAGAACTATGAGAAAGGAGACGAGAAGCATCAGGTGAGAAGAGTCAAGTTGAGAAGAATCATGACCATGAGAAGGGTCATGATGAGAAGAGTCATGTTGAGAAGGGTCATACTACAAGTACTACTCTAAGGAACATCAACATGAGAAGCATCAACTTGAGAAGCATCATCTTCATCATCTGTCATGTGTATGAGAAGCATCAGGTGAGAAGAGTCAAGTTGAGAAGAATCATGACCATGAGAAGGGTCATGATGAGAAGAGTCACGTTGAAAAGGGTCATACTACAAGTACTACTCTAAGGAACATCAACATGAGAAGCATCAACTTGAGAAGCATCATCTTCATCATCTGTCATGTGTTAGAAGAGTCACTGTGAGAAGGGTCATGACAACTGGAAACAGTTGTCTTCTGCAGAAAAGCAGAAACCCAGTTGTGTTGTGCAGACAGCCCTTCCCAACGGCTATATTACTTCACCAACGAGTATAATTTTTGGACCAGAGGATATTACACATAATTTGATCTATAAATTAATGCTCCTGGTCGCCATTGATCCTCATGAGAGTGCATTGAGTTCTTAACTTCCAACCTTCTCAAGTGTCAAAGTTTTCTCTCATCCATACTCAGCTGCTACAAACCTGAAGGGATTCACTTGATCTCTGAGTATGTGTTAAGTCTTGTGTTGTTGTATTTATTGTATACTTCATGTGTATCAACCAAACTCTAGAAATCCCACAAACCCAAATACTTAAACAGAATACCTGTAGGGAACCTTCTCAAGTGGCATGTGTTGCTGTAGGACTTGAAAAGTGAGTGCTTCTATGTTAGTAGCAGTCTAATAGATCAGAAGGAGTCTATTAGGGGAGTTTACATTAGGTAGAACTGTGTGAAGAAAACTACCCAGAGTTATTTTACCCAAGGGAGGTGTTAAAGGTGTAAACTATTTTGGAAAAATAGTGGAAATACTCACAGGAAGTGAGGAGTCAATGTAGCACAAGAATTTGGGTGAAGCACTATAAATCACTGTGTTATTTATTGCTTTTAAATCATTAGTTTACCCTTCATGAGTAAACTCTCCATCAGGAGAAGATTTGTGAAAACTGAGAAGTGTCAACTATGACCCTTCTCTGCCTATAAATGTTCTGAAATTAGAACAAAGTTTTCAACCCTACTCACATCTTCTCTATACTTATAACATCTTGTTAAAACTGTTGAAAAGTTGTTTCTAGATAGATCATCACATTATCACCAGTCTAGCTACATCTTAACTATCAAACTGATACACTGTTAAAAATGTTAAGTATTGAAGGTGAAACTGTCCGACCCTTCTCAACTCCTCTATATAGTTGAGAAGACTGATAAATCGACCTTCTCTGCTCATCTATTAAGTTAAGAAGATTGTTTTTGACTCACCCTTATTAACTCAAATCATTTAATGTCCTAACTCTAAGTCATACTTGTGAAGAAAGTTCTAATCTTGTAGGTAAAATTAAAAAGGGTCACAATTCCAACCCCCCTTTCTTGTGACATTGTTGACTTTAATTGGTATCAGATCTTGGCGTCTGGGTTGAGCTCACTCAACAGTGAGAAAGGAAAAGATTCTGGAAGAAGTCATGGCCAAACCAAATTCTGTTGCCTTCCTACCAGAAGGTGCTTCATCAAACAGACCACCTAGGTTCAATGGTGAACACTACTACTATTGGAAAAGTCAAATGAAGCTATTCCTTGAATCTCAGGACACAGACATATGGGACATTGTTGAAAATGGTCCATTCCAACCATAGCAGGTCCTGTACCAAATAGCCTTATTCCCAAACCAAAGGTTTATTGGACTACTGATGAGAAGCATCATGTACTACAAAATGCTAAAATCGTGTACTACAATATGTGCATTGGGAAGAGCAGAATATGACAAGATAATGGGAAAAAAACTACTAAGGAAATATGGGATACACTGCAAACTGCTCATGAGGGAACTGATCAGATCAAAGAAGCAAAGAAAGGCATGCTCATCCATGAGTTTGAGATGTTCAAAATGACTGAAGAAGAGACCATTGATGAAATGTTCAGTAGATTCACCACAATCATCAATGGGTTAAGTACTCAGGGAAAAATCTAACCAAATGCTGAGAAGGTTAACAAGCTCCTCAAGTGTCTTCCACTAGCACTGAGACCAAAGGAAACTGCTATAGAAGAAGCAAAGGATCTGTCTTCAGTAGAAATTGACCATCTGCTAGGTTCACTAAGAATCCATGAACAAGAAATCATGGAGGAACTACATCCTATGAGGAAGACAGTTGCTCTAAAAGCTTCTCAGAAAGAAGACAACTCTTCTTCTCGGAAAGGAAAGTCACTAGCACCTAAATCTTCTCAAATGGATGAGGAAGAGCAAGAAACTGATGATGATACAGAAGAAGAAGAAGAACTAGCCTTGATATCCTTGATATCTAAGATAATCAACAGATGGCTTAACAACAAAAGAAGAGGAAAACCTCATTTCAGAAGGAGCACATTTAAAGGAGAAGGAAACAAATCAAAATTCACTTGTTTTGAATGCAAGAAGCCTGGCCACATGAAACAAGATTGTCCTCTTCTAAATAAGAAGAGTCCAAGAAGGTTCACACCTCAGAAGAAAGCTTTAATGGCCACATGGGATGATCCAGAAGAATCATCATGTGAGCATGAAGAGGAAACAGCAAATCTTTGTCTCATGGCAGAAACAAAACAAGAAGAGGTACAAAACTCTGAACTCTCTAAATGTGATTTTTGCAAAGAAATAGAATCCTCCTTTGATAGCTTGCTTTATGATTCAAACATTTTTTCTCAAAAATGCATGTTGTTTAAAGATCAGTTATGTGTTTTGAAAAAGGAAAATGAGGAGCTAAAAACTCTAATTGAAAGAATGGGAAAAACAATTCACACCCTACAAAAATCTCATTTCAAGCTATCTGAACAAATCAAGCTTCTCAACCTAAAAACACAATAAAAACCCATTGTGTCTAACTTGGAACTTGAAAAGGAAAATACAATGCTTAGAAAACAAGTTAGTGATTTAACAAATGAGCTTATGATCTGTGCACAAAATCTTGAAGCTTCTCAAGAAGGGTTAACTCCCTCTGAAGAAGATCAAATATATAAAAAGAGAAACAGAAAGCCCAGAATCAAGTGCTTAAATTGTAAACAAACTGGACCACATATTGCTGTCTGTAGAAATAAGCAACAAGATCCCATGAATTTGAAAACTAACCCTCAAGGACCAAAAGACCAATGGGTACCTAAATCATTGTCAAAAACTAATGCAGGCATGCCTCATAGCATCAAGAAGAAAGCTAAGGTACCTAGACAGTGGATGCTCAAGGCACATGACAGGGGAGAAGGATAAGTTCCTCTAGATAGAGAGCTTTGATGGAGGACTTGTTAGGTTTGGCAATAATGACAAAGTCTTCATCAAAGGAGTAGGTACAGAAGGTAAAATAAACTCTGCTCAGATTCAAAATGTTCAATTTGTGAAAGGACTCAAACATAACTTACCTAGTGTAAGTCAATTATGTGATTTTGGACATGAAGTGATCTTTAAATCTAATGTATGTAGAATAAGTAGTCTAGAGTCTGGAAAAACTATTTTTACTGGTCATAGAACAAATAACCTCTATAGCATCTGTCTTGATGATCTACCTGATCAAATGTGTTTAATTTCTAAAGAAGATGACAAATGGATGTGGCATAGGAGATTTGGTCACATTAGAATGAAAACCCTTCAAAATTATCCAAACTTTATTTAGTCAGAGGACTTCCAAAGATCAAGTATGAGAAGGATAAATCATGTGAAGCATGCATTCAAGGAAAGCATGTTAAATCGTCTTTTAAACCTATCAACATGATATCCACTCAAAGATCTCTAGAACTTCTGCACATGGATCTTTTTGGTCCTACTAAACATGCTAGCCTAAGTGGAACAAGGTATGGCTTTGTCATAGTTGATGATTACTCTAGGTTCACATGGGTAATTTTTCTAAAGAAAAAATATAAGGCTTTTGAAAGTTTCAAAACCTTTTTTAAGAAAATTCAAAATGAGAAGGGTTCTAACATTGATGCAATTAGTAGTGACCATGGAGGAGAATTTGAAAATGCTTTATTTAAATCCTTTCTTGAAGAGAATGGTGTGTCTCACAACTTCTCTTGTCCTAGAACTCCTCAACAGAATGGTGTAGTTGAAAGTAAAAATAGAACATTGCAAGAGATGGCTAAAACATTGCTCAATGATTCAAAAATTGAAAAATACTTTTGGGCAGAAGCAGTAAACACTGCCTGCTACATTTTGAACAGAGCAACTATTAGCTAAACTTTAAACAAAACCCCATATAAACTTTAAACTTTAAACAAAACCCCCTACGAACTTTGGCTGTGATTGCTATGCTTTAAATAAAAAGGATAATTTAGGAAAATTTGATGCTAAATCTGATCCTGCACTGTTCTTAGGATATTCTCTCACATCAAAAGCATATAGAGTGTTTAATCTTAGGACTAAAGATGTTGAAAAACGCATGGATGTGATGTTTATTGAAACTAACATTTCAACCGATAGAAATGAAGATGATGAGATTGATGCAAATAAGACAGGTGAGAAGGGTGTTGAAGCAAGTGAGAAAGTTGAAACAGAATAAACACTCAACCCTTCTCAACCACTTGATAACCCAAACAGACAATCTATTTAAGCTTCTGAATTACCTTGAAGTTGCAGATTAGTAACTCACCATCCTCAAGAGCAAATTATTGGTGAAACTTCTGAACCAGTAAGAACCATGAGCTCATTTAGAAGAGAAGATTCTCAAAGTGCCCTTATCTCAACAATAGAACCAAAGAACATAAATGAAGCAATTGTTGATGAATCTTGGGTAGAAACAATGCAAGAAGAGCTTGCTCAATTTGAGAAGAATGAGGTATGGAACTTAGTCCCTTCCCCTACACACCAATCTGTTATTGGCACTAAATGGGTATTCAGAAACAAAATGGATGAGAATGGTAAAGTCATCAGAAACAAAGCAAGGTTAGTTGCTCAAGGCTACAATCAACAGGAAGGTATTGATTATGATGAGACTTTTGCACATGTTGCTAGATTAGAAGCCATTAGAATACTTCTTGCCTATGTTGCACATAAAGATTTCAAACTCTTTCAAATGGATATCAAAAGTGCTTCTCTAGATGGTTTTCTAAATGAGGAAGTGTATGTACACCAACCTCCTGGTTTTATTGATGAGAAACATCCAAACCATGTTTTTAAACTAACCAAGGCACTCTATCGCCTCAAACAAGCTCCTAAAGCTCGGTATGAAAGACTGAGTACCTTCCTTCTCAAAAATGGTTTTTCAAGAGGAAAAATAGATGTTACTCTTTTTAGAAAAACTCTCAAAGATGAGCTACTGATTGTTCAAATCTATGTTGATGACATCATCTTTGGAGCCACAAATGAAAAGCTCTGTAATGATTTTGGAAAATTAATGATGAGTGAGTTTGAAATGAGTCTAATGGGTGAGCTAAGATACTTTCTTGGCTTACAAATTAAACAACTTGAGAAGGGGATTCTCATCTCTCAAGAGAAGTATATGAAAGACCTTCTTAAGAAGTATAAAATGAGTGATGCAAAGGCTATGGCTAACCCCATGCACCCTACTGCAAACATTGAGAAAGATGAAAAGGTAAGCTTGTTTCTGAAAAGTAGTATACAGGAATGATTGGTTCTCTATTATATCTCACTGCAAGTAGACCAGACATAGTCATCTCAGTAGGACTATGTGCAAGGTTTCAATCTACTCCAAAAGAATCTCATCTATGTGCTGTCAAAAGAATTTTTAGATATCTTGTGGGAACACCTAGTATTGGTTTATGGTGTGATAACAATCAAATATGATTGTTATTACCTCTTATTTCAAACTTAAATCATTGATTATTCGCAAGCAATTTAGTGATTAAATGTTGTAGATATGTTAGTTTAGAATAATTTAAGGTGCAAGCTTTATTTTGTTATAATGGGCACTTTGGTGCCCAAATTGTGGTCTAATGCGTTTGTTTAATTGCTGCAGCACTTATTTTGGCAGCAATGCCAAATTACACAACATGAGAGAGAAAGCAATAGGAAACGCGGAAAGTGAGGAAAGGACACCTTTCAGCTGTCTCCAGACGTGGGTGTGCGTGCCAATCATGGAATATTCGTTGGTGACCTAGGGATTTGGGCAAAAAGGACCTTTTGCCCCCATTAAAGGACGAAAGGCGCCTCCCCAATTAGGGTTACCTCTCATCCCTAGCCTCCTCTATATAAAGGCCCACATTCTCTGAATTAGGTTAAGCCGAAACCTGAGGTATAGACATAGCCTCAAGCTTCGTGCCTTACTTGTTACTAAAAGATCAATTAGTGGGATTTGATTGCTGCAGCAACACTGAAGCTTCATCTTGTGGAAGAAGCTGCATTGGAGAGCTTGGTTTGCTTCGTGGATCATCACTGAAGCTATTCCTTTGTTCTTGGGTGTAGTGTAAATTCTCTCCTCGGGATTTAGTATGATTTTCTCATCTTTGTTGATGTTTAAGTTAGTTTCTATGTTGTCTAAGCTCATCATGAGCTAAACCTCTGTAGTTGGGATGCTAATCTAAATGTAATGAAGTTATTTTGTTCTTAATGCTTATGTTATTGTGTTGAGCACTTTATCTTGTGTGTTTTTACTCTTTCCATCTTAGATTAGGATTGGCCGTCTAATCTAAGTAGCATGTATATTCACAGACATGGTTTGTACATTACCTCACAAGATAACATGGTAAGTTGCGCTATAGACATATAGTTGTTCCTTGTTTGAGCCCTAGACATAGGGGAAACATAAGCCATGAGGTGAAAACACTTAGGTGATAACTGCTTGTTCTTCAGTAGCCTAGGAAAATAATCCTTTCCGAATTAGACATAATTTAGGAGGACTAAAACCTAGTGTTAAGCATTAGACATAATGCACAATTGCAGCAGCACCTAGTGCTGCAGCACTTAACATAGCATTTTGAGCATCTCAATGGATTTACTGAAAGTATTGCATCTCAACTAGTTCCAAATCTGATCTTCATTACCCTGATACTTTTTACTTTTGTTGCTTGTTACCCAATATTTGTGTGTCATTTAGTTTTTACCCCAAATCACTATTTGTTAACTTGATTAAGCAATTGTTTAGCAAATTAATCCTCGTGGGAACGATCTCACTTTTCACTGTATTACTTGTTACGATTGTGTACACTTGCACAAGAAACAATCACGTTTTTACGCAACAAGTTTTTGGCGCCGTTGCCGGGGATTAATTAGTTTAAACACTGTTTAATTAATTGGCAAAATAGTGATCCTTTGTTGCTAATTTTGGTGCTTTGTTTGTGTTGTTACAGTAGTTAATTGCTGCAGCAACTGTTGCTGCAACATATGTACAGGCACATGTCACCAAAATTTCAACTTCATCCCAAAATAGAAAGATTGTTTAAGGCTTTGAGAAGGGAACAAGATCACTCAGGACTTATTTCATTGGGTAGGGCTGTAAACATGGCTACACCACCACCTTCTAATCATGGAAACACACCACCTCCTAGTAATGATGGTACCCAAAGGCACACCAGTGTGAGGACAGACATACAAGATCCACCTGTTCATGTACAATAGGTATTGAATGAAACAGTCATTGGCATGGCAAATGACAGGGACAGGCCTATGAGGATTATGCAATTTTTAATCCTCACACTATGCAAACTAGCATAGTAAGGCCTGAACTTGCCACAAATCATTTTGAATTCAAGCCAATGATGTTTCAAATGCTTCAAACAGTTGGGCAATTTGGTGGGGGACCTACTGAGGACCCACATTTGCATTTGAAAAAATTTGTAGTAATTTCATTCTCCCTGGTGTATCTGATGATGCTTTTAAGTTGAAACTTTTTCCATATTCCTTGAAGGATAGAGCTAAGGTTTGGTTAAATTCCTTAGAACCTAACTTTATCACTACTTGGAATGAGATGGCAGAAAAATTTATGACAAAATATTTCCCACCTATCAAAAATGCCAGGATGAGAACTGAAATTACATCTTTTAGACAAACTGAATTTGAAACTCTGTTTGACGCATGGGAAAGATTCAAAGAACTTTTGAGAAAATGTCCTCATAATGGGTTGCCTGTGGTTGTTCAAATGGAAACATTTTACAATGGTTTAGAGCCTCAAACAAGGTTAATGCTTGATGCCTCTTCTGGTGGAGTTTTGTTGAATGGGTCTTATCAAGATGCATATGACAGAATTGAAACCATAGCTGCAAATAGTTATCAATGGCCAACAGCAAGGGTTAGTGCTCAGAAAAAGGTTGCTGGTATGCATGAGGTTAGTGAAGTCACTGACTTGTCTGCTCAAGTTGCATCCTTGTCCAACATGATCAAAAACATGAGTACACCCAGTGCTGCAGCAACACCTGCTGCAGCAACTGAAGCTGAAGCAGAACCTAAAGTAGCAGCAATTGAGCAAGCACCAGTGGGTTCCACCAGTTGTGTCTATTGTGGAGGAGGCCATGTATTTGAAGAATGCCCTGCAAACCCTATTTCAGTCAACTATATTGGGTATGACAATAACAATAATCCTTATTCTCGTACCTACAATCCTTGTTGGAAGAATCATCCCAATTTGAAGTGGAGCAACAATGATAATACTGTTACACAACCAGAACAACCTACTCCATCCAGGGCAAAAGAAGAAAGCTCTATGGAAACTATACTGATGGCCTTCATGAATGAAACTAAAATTCAGTGTCAAACCCAAGGAGCTGCAATCAAGAACTTGGAGAATCAACTTGGTCAAATAGCCACTGCCCTGACCCAAAGACCTAGTGGAGCATTACCATCCACTATTGAACCATCATCATCATCAAAGGGGAAGGAACAAGTCAAGGCTATATCTCTAAGGAGTGGGAAGTACTTGAAGGGACCATCTACTGATCCTAGTGATGGAGCCACTACAAAAGAAAAAAATCAAAAAAATGAGAAACAAAAAGCAACAGATGCTGTCACAGCTGATGCTGTCGCATCTGGTGCTGCAGCACCAGTTCCATCACCAGTTGCTGATCAAGCTTATCCACCTCCTCCTTTTCCTCAAAGGTTGAAGCAGGCTCAGCAAAACAAGCAATTTGGCAAATTTTTAGAGGTGCTAAAACAACTTCACATCAATGTTCCTCTAGTAGAAGCACTTCAACAAATGCCCAACTATGCAAAGTTCATGAAGGATGTGCTTTCTAAGAGGAAGAGACTTGGAGAATTTGAAACAGTAGCTATGTCAGAGGAGTGTAGTATGATCATGCAAAGCAAGCTTCCAAGCAAGTTGAAGGATCCAGGCAGTTTCACTATTCCATGTTCAATTGGTAAAAACTATAATAGTAGAGCTCCTTGTGACTTAGGTGCAAGCATCAATTTGATGCCTAAGTCTGTTTTCACTCAGCTGGGTATAGGGGTTGCCAGACCTACAACTGTTACTCTCCAACTTGCTGATGGATCTATTGCATATCCAGAATGAATCATTGAAGATGTCTTAATGAAGGTAGATAAATTTGTATTTCCTGCTGACTTTGTGATTTTAGATTTTGATGCAGATAAGGAAGTGCCTATAATTCTTGGAAGACCTTTCTTAGCTACTGGCAAGACTCTAATTGATGTGCAAAAAGGAGAAATGACTATGAGAGTCAATGATCAAGAGATCAAGTTCAAAGTGATGAATGCTCTCAAATTTCCTGATCAAGGAACTGAGGAGTGTTATTTTTGTGATGTCTCTTGATTCTGTGGTTCAGGAACACTTCCACAAGCAGAATGATCATTTGGTGAAAGCTCTTGATGAGATTGATAAAAGTGAACTTGTGGAAG
Organism: Astragalus glycyphyllos; assembly: GCA_963573325.1. Classification (NCBI taxonomy): domain Eukaryota; kingdom Viridiplantae; phylum Streptophyta; class Magnoliopsida; order Fabales; family Fabaceae; genus Astragalus; species Astragalus glycyphyllos. The sequence goes on from OY754307.1 coordinate 31,128,429, forward strand.
AAGGTATGGTGCACAAGGAGGCCACTGTGAAGGAAATCTGGAGTAGGCAATATGAGTCCCTTGAGCTTGGGGATTCTGATCTTAAACATAATGTGCCTTCTATTGAAAAACCTCCTGTGCTTGAGCTTAAAGAGTTACCCAAGCACCTAAAGTATGCCTACTTAGGGGAAAATGATTCCTTGCCTATGATCATTGCTTCTGACCTATCCAACAGTCAAGAGCATGATCTCATTACTACCCTGAGGAGGCATAAGAAGGCAATTGGGTGGCAAATGGTAATATAAAGGGGATTAGTCCTACCATCTTCATGCATAGAATCAGTCTTGATGAAAATGATAAGAATAGCATTGAAGGGAAGAGGAGACTAAATCCTATCATGAAAGAAGTGGTGAAGAAGAAAATCATCAAGTGGCCATTCAAGTCTAGATGGTCTGGGCCATTCAAATTGATGAAATTATACCCTCATGGAGCTGTGGACTTGTATGATGATGTGAGAAAGCAAACCTGCAAGGATAATGGTCATAGAGTGAAGAAATACTATGGAGAACCAATGGTGAGGAGCAAAATCACCACTGAATTGGAAAACCTATGATCTGGGAAGGAAGTCAGGCTGAGGACTCTTAAACCAAGCGCTACTGGGAGGCAGCCCAGGGTTTTATCTAATAAATTAGTTGTTGTTTGTTTTAGTGTTTGTTTTGCAGGAATTTAATTCTGAGCAATTTGAAGTTTGAGGGTGTGACAGCATTTGCTGCTGCAGTAACTGATGCTGCTGGTAATGAAGAAGGAGCTGCTGTTACACCATCCATGAAGCAAAGGTCAAAGAGAATGATAAGAAGAGGAAGATAACTAAAGTACCTGAAGAAACACAATTGGATGCTGAAGGAGTGACTGCTGAAGAGGATGTGCTGATTCAAGCAACTGTTGACAGTGTGATGAAAGGAGTAGAAGATGCTGCAGCAATTGAAGCTGCTGAAAAGGCTGATGCTGAAAAGAGAGCTAAGGAGGCTCTGGATTTCGTGATTGCCCAAAAGAAGGCAAGTGTTTCTGATGCTGGTCCTGCTGTTGCAGATGTAGGCCCAGTGCTGCAGCAACAGAAACCTCAAAGGATCCAGATGCTCCTAAGCTTAAATTTCTAAGAGTCTACAAGAAGCCTGCTAGTAGAGGAGGAGCCACAAGACAAAGCCCAAGGGAAAAACCAGGGGCCTCTGCATCTTAATCTTTTAGTTTATGCCTTTTAATTTCTATCTTTTAATGCTTTTGATGAATAAACATGTTGAATGTTTGTGTTCTGTGATAGCATTCAATAGTTTTGGTAGTTGTTTGTTTTTATGTTTGTTTTGCTTTTAATTAGGCCTCCCCTTAGTATGCATGAGCAGTGAGGACACTGCAAGGTCTTAAGTAGGGGGGAGGACCTATGGTCTATGTATTGTACTAGCATGTTTATTAGTTAGTTGAATGAAAATTTTAAATTTTAGAAGTTAAGTTGAGCAAAACTTAGTGATGAAATGGTGAGAATTGAGTGATTAGTGCCCCTGTTTGTGAGTGAACTCTATTGCTCCTGTTCCTACACGTTTGCATGAAACTTAGGAAAGACATAGTAAATTAGAAATGATCTGAAGCTAAGCTAGTTGTTGGTAGACCAGAGAATTGCTAAATTTTTACTAAAAACTTAGGGTAGCATAAGAAACTAAGTTTGGGGGTTCTTTGAGCTATATTAAGGCAAAGCATGAAAGAATGGAATTAGGCCAAGTGCACATAGTTTAGAAAGTAATCAAATTAAGTGTATTATGTATTGTGCTGTGTTATAAAGCACCAAAGTTGTAAATATGTGTAATTGTTGTCATTGCCCATTGAAAAAAAAAAGAAAGGAAGAAGAAAGCAAGAAAAATGCTGAGAAAAAGAAATATAAAGAATAAGGGCAATGCAACACATGTGTCAAGTATTGTTTGTTTTTGAATTCTGTTTTAGTTGTATTGCTGCAGCAACTGTTGCTGCAGCACTTCAGTCAAGTTGTAATAAGTGCACTGGCCTAGAGTTCTGAATTGCTAAATCAAAGCCCTTTGTCATGCTTATCCCCTCTTTCTGTGTTGAATTGTTAGTCTACCCTTAGTTTTGAAACATCTTTGGCAATCTCAAAAGAAAGCCTCTCTAGTTTTAGTTAAGTGAAAATTTAAACCTTGCTATGTTCTGAACTGAGTTAAGTGTCATACACAAACTTTTGAGCAGGAGTAATTTAGGGAACTTACTATTCAGTGGGCTTGCAAGTTGAGTGGTCAATCTGAAAGTTTTATGCTCATCTTAATATTCTGTTGTGTGCCTTTATGAATAATTCAACTATCTGGTTTGTTTGCTGGTATAGTGCTTGTCTTTGTCAAGTGTCATTGCTTGAGGACAAGCAATGGTTCAAGTTTGGGGGTGTGATAACAATCAAATATGATTGTTATTACCTCTTATTTCAAACTTAAATCATTGATTATTCGCAAGCAATTTAGTGATTAAATGTTGTAAATATGTTAGTTTAGAATAATTTAAGGTGCAAGCTTTATTTTGTTATAATGGGCACTTTGGTGCCCAAATTGTGGTCTAATGCGTTTGTTTAATTGCTGCAGCACTTATTGTGCCAGCAATGCCAAATTACACAACATGAGAGAGAAAGCAATAGGAAACGCGGAAATTGAGGAAATGACACCTATCAGCTGTCTCCAGACGTGGGTGTGCGTGCCAATCATGGAATATTCGTTGGTGACCAAGGGATTTGGGGAAAAAGGACCTTTTGCCCCCATTAAAGGACGAAAGGCGCCTCCCCAATTAGGGTTACCTCTCATCCCTAGCCTCCTCTATATAAAGGACCACATTCTCAGAATTAGGATAAGCCGAAACCTGAGTTATAGACATAGCCTCAAGCTTCGTGCCTTACTTGTTACTAAAAGATCAATTGCTGGGATTTGATTGTTGCAGCAACACTGAAGCTTCATCTTGTGGAAGAAGCTGCATTGGAGAGCTTGGTTTTCTTCGTGGATCATCATTGAAGCTATTCCTTTGTTCTTGGGTGTAGTGTAAATTCTCTCCTCGGGATTTAGTATGATTTTCTCATCTTTGTTGATGTTTAAGTTAGTTTCTATGTTGTCTAAGCTCATCATGAGCTAAACCTCTGTAGTTGGGATGCTAATCTAAATGTAATGAAGTTATTTTGTTCTTAATGCTTATGTTATTGTGTTGAGCACTTTATCTTGTGTGTTTTTACTCTTTCCATCTTAGATTAGGATTGGCCGTCTAATCTAAGTAGCATGTATATTCACAGACATGGTTTGTACATTTACCTCACAAGATAACATGGTAAGTTGCGCTATAGACATATAGTTGTTCCTTGTTTGAGCCCTAGACATAGGGGAAACATAAGCCATGAGGTGAAAAACACTTAGGTGATAACTGCTTGTTCTTCAGTAGCCTAGGAAAATAATCCTTTCCGAATTAGACATAATTTAGGAGGACTAAAACCTGGTGTTAAGCATTAGACATAATGCACAATTGCGGCAGCACCTAGTGCTGCAGCACTTAACATAGCATTTTGAGCATCTTAATGGATTTACTGAAAGTATTGCGTCTCAACTAGTTCCAAATCTGATCTTCATTACCCTGATACTTTTTACTTTTGTTGCTTGTTACCCAATATTTGTGTGTCATTTACTTTTTACCCCAAATCACTATTTGTTAACTTGATTAAGCAATTGTTTAGCAAATTAATCCTCGTGGGAACGATCTCACTTTTCACTGTATTACTTGTTACGATTGTGTACACTTGCACAAGAAACAATCACGTTTTTACGCAACAATGGTACAAAAAGAGAACACATTTTGAGCTCATCGGGTATTGTGATGCTGACTATGCTGGAGACAAAATTGAAAGAAAAAGCACAAGTGGTTTATGTCAACTACTTGGAGAATCACTCATCTCGTGGTCATGTAGAAAGCAAAACACGATTGCCCTATAAACCACATAAACTGAATATGTCTCAGCTGCTGGATGCTGCTTTCAAATTCTCTAGATTAAAAATCAGCTTGAAGACTTCTCTTTAAGCTACTCAGGTATTCCAATATTTTGTGATAGACTAGTGCTATAAATTTGTCTAAAAATCCAATTCAACACTCTAGATCCAAGCACATTGATGTTAAGCATCATTTCATTAGAGATCATGTGCAAAAGAAAGATATTGAACTTGTGTTTGTGAATACTAAACATCAACTAGCTGATATCTTTACTAAACCTCTTTTAGAAGAAAGTTTTAGTTACATTAAAAGCATGTTTCATATCATTGAAACCCCCTCAGATGAGAAGGGTCATGACCAACCACCTTCTCAGACATGAGAAGGGTCATAACCCCCAACCTTCTCAACTCTTGAGAAGGGTCATCAGAATCATATGATCATAAAAATACCAAAAAGATTTTTTGTTTGTCAGTTGTTTGTTTTAATTATTATGTAAATTTAATTGTTTGTATATGTTTATTCATTTTGTCTTAGGTTTAACTTTACTAAAAAACCCAAAAATAGGATCCCAGCCGTTACAACGACTCTTCTCTCTCTTTTTCACACGCCCATTCAACAGTTACACACATCAGTTAATGATGCTGTAACCGTTGTGCAATAACCGTTCTCAAGTGATTAAAATCACTTCACTTCTCTCCTCTTTCCTTCACGAAACAGCTCTCTCTTTCTCTCTCTCGTCTCACAAAATCACTTGCTATCAAATGGTAAGAACCAAAAATACTGAACCCACTTCATCCTACTCTAATTTCAAATCGCAAGAACGAACTCCAAACTTTGTCCTTCTTGGTTCACCACAACAGATCGTTAACGCAAAACCCCTAAAATCACGTCCAGCAAAAATGAAACACACTCCCAGTGGAAATCTGAGGCGTTCAATGCGAGTAAAGATCCATTCCGCATCTAAGAATACCACTGGAACATCCTCTGATGCTCCCATTGATTTAGAGAAAGATGCACACCCTCCTGCACGTGAAACAGAGCAAACTCCCATTGTTGAGAAGAATGTTGAATCCTCTCAACCAGTTACCAAAACTGGTGCTAAGAAGGTTCCTGTGAAGAAGATGTTGGATAAAGGGAAGAAGGTTAAGATTCCCCTGCCTCCTAGTCGCAAGAAGGGTCAAGGGTTGAAGAAAAGGAAGCAACCAGATATGACCAAGTGGAGTTCCAAAGCAATAGTTTCTGGCACTGTCTATTCTCTGGAAGAAATTGAGAGATGTGGTTGGAACATCACCCCATTTCTCACTCAACAGAAATGGGAGAGGTTTATCTCTCTAGATGATTTGGTATACAAAGAGAAAGTCAGGGAATTTTATGCTAATGCCAAGTTCCAAACTGATCCTCCAGAAATCACATCATGGATTGCTAACAGGGAGTTCATAATCACCCCTTGCTCTATTGGACTTGCTCTGGGAATTCCAGATGAAGGAACCCAGATGTTGTGAATATATGCTTTGACAGGATTATTTTTGATGATACACAAAAGAAGGACGTGTTTACAAAAAGCGGTCAAAGATCTAGTTTACCAAAGCGTTGGATTACTAGAAATATTTTTCTTCACTATCCATGTATTTTTTAGGATCCTTTGTGAGTAGTAGAAAAAGCTCTCTTGAAAATAAAATACACACTCATAAAAATTGTTTTCATAAATTAATAGTTTTTTGATAATAAAACACTTTTGAAAAAAGGAGGTATTTTAAAAATAAAATTTTGGATCTTTCTAGCTTGGAAAAAACTTTTTTAACGAGCATAATCGATTATGGCCTAAGCCAAAATCCATTATGACTGCGGAAGCCAAATCCCGCGCTGCACTAGCTCGCATAATCTGTTATGGTATCTAGCATAATCAATTATGCCTGCGGAGTCCTCTTGCGCATTGTCAGCCGCGCCCCAATAATGGATTATGGGATCCTCATAATCGATTATGGAGCAATCTGACAGCATTTTATTTAATTGACTTCCTTATTTAGTTTTTGTCACTATCACTATAAATAGGAGTCCTTTTGACACTTTTTCCAACCTTTGACTCCGAAATTTTCAAGCAAAAATACTCTCTAATCACTCTCATTTTATTTTGCACTTATTTTATTATTCTTGAGAGCTTTTATACTATTTAGTTTATTGTGTAATTTTATTTGAGCTTCAATTTGTCCTATCTACACTTGGGTGTAATCTTCTTCATCTATTTCTTTCTTAATTGTAATTGTTTTTGGGGTGTGATCCTATAAATTCATAGAGAGGTTATATCTCGTGAATAAAGGAGACCCTATTGGAAGTTGTTTCTATTTGTAATGGTTTCTAGCTGAACCTGTTCTAAAAGCTAGTGTTTCAGTGATTAAAATCCCTTGGTGGTTTTGCCTTGGGGACTAGACGTGGGCCATAGGATGGCCGAACTAGGATAAATTTGTGTGTCTTCTCCATTTCTCTTCATCTCTTTTATTTTCTATTTCAAGCCATTATTGTTCATCTAATTTCATATTGCTATTTATTATCATTTGTCTCTTTCACTTTAAAATTATTATTAAAACAAAAAGATCTACGTTATTTATTTTTCATTAAACTCTAATTTTTATTTTATTCAAATTTACAATTCACTTGGTCAACAGATGTATGCGGAACAATGGTTCAACCTCATTGGTATTTCCATTCAGGAACTCAAAACCACCCTTCTCAAAGATTCTTTTCTCCTTATCACAGCACCCAACCTCAAAGACATGATAAGAATCCTCCACCATATCAGTTCTCACACTCTTCTTCCTAGAGCTAGATCCTTTGAAAAGGTAACAACTGGTGATTGCATGATCTTATATCATCTCATCACTTGCAAACCTATTAGCCTTCCCTTTCTCATCATTCATCACATGATAAATGCAATCAAAGCTGACAAAACTTCCAACTCTCTGCCATATGGGAAAGCACTCACAAGAATCTTCAATCATTACTTGATTAAGATAGCTGTCAATGAAGGTATCATAGAATCTAAGCAATTCACTGCTAAGAACTTGAAGCTTATGGGGCTTGATGTTTCCCCAAGAGAAGAGCAAAATGATGGGAAGAAGAAGAAACAAAAGACAAAGTCAGTATCTAGTCTGTCCACTGATTTGGATACAGAAGAAACCATTGCTGAAGTATTTAGAAGAGAGACAAAAAGCAAGATAAGGAATGATCCAATTCCTCAACCTAAGGAGAAAACTCCTGAGAAGGATTCTGATGAGGAATCAGAACATGAGAAGAGTGAAGAAATGAAAAAGAATGATCCTGAGATGGATCAAGATGAAGAAATGAAGGAGAATCAATCTGAGAAGGCTCAGAATGATGAATCAATTGCTGAGAAGGTTCAATCTCAAGAAGAGCAAGCCTCAAAGAAACTTGAGAAAACCTCTGATGATGAGAGAACCATTACTGATAAGAAGAGTGACTCTACTCACTCTACATCAAAGGAAATTATGGCTCCACTGACTAAGGTATATACTAGAGGAAAAACAAGAGGTGTGTGGAAACCATTTGAACAAGAAGTTACAAGCAACTTGGTGGATAGCTTCAATGTTGCTGCTGCTGAATTGGAGATGAACACACCAGATCAAGCTTCTGGTGGTGTTAATTCAGAAGAAAAAACTGAAGAACTGCACATTAATTCCTCTAGAGGAAATGGTTATGAGAGAACAGTGGTATTGGAAGGTATAACTCCATTCAATTTGAATGATGAGGCCACTGTTGAACCACTTTATGAAGATGCAGTTGTGGAAAATGAAGCTGTTGGTATCACCATGGCTGAGAAAGATGCGCCTGCACAAGCTGAGAAGAGTGTAGAAGCTGAGAAGAGTGCAGCAGTTGAGGAAAATTTGGATGCTAAGAAGAGTGATGACGAAGAAATTGAGCAAGAAGGCTCTGCTCATGATGGCATATCCTTAACCCAACCAAACCCATCATCACCTCAGGGGGAGTTTCAAAGAAACACCTCTTCACCCATCATCCAAACTCCTCTTCCCTCATTGTTCAATGAACAGATGCCTACACTCCCACCTTTCTCACCCTCACTCACTTTACCAAATACTCAACCTTTCTCACCTCCCCCACTGCCCACTGCATCAGCACCTCCTATTCAACCATCGCCAAATCCAGCCATTTCAAGAGTCACCTCACATAACCTGGAACAATTGCTTGCTGCAATCAAACAAGAACATGGTATCTCACCCCTTAAAACCATAAATACCATAACCTCCTCAAACATTAACCAATTCCTGAACCTTAATCAGACTCCCCAACATGACTCTCCCCAACCTATATCCCTTCCATTAACACTCAAACACAACCATCTGATATGCCATCAAAATTTGGGTCTCTGGATTCCTCTTTTCTCAATGCTGCTCAACCTTCTGGTACAGCACATGAGAAGTGATCGGTGCATTTTAATGCACTATTTATAGCTTTGCATCTGGTGTTTTTAATTGTTCTTTGTACCTAATATTAAGTCTTAGCACGTTTCTATACTTTGGGTCTTATTTGAGCAATATAGTAATTTCTTGATTAATTCTTGTTTTTATTGGATATTGACCCCTGTCTACTCTGCAAGTCATAACTTTGGCTGTGGTTATCCGATTGAGGCGTGCAAGCATGCGTTGGAAAGCTAAGGAACAAAGCTACAAATATCCTGTTGAGATCTAAACCCAGTTCAGAAGTCTTGAAGGCAAAAACAACGAAATACTGAAGCAGTTTAATGTAAAATGGGTTTACGGGCCAATTTACTATTTTTATCGGGCTTTATCCAAGAACCCATAAGGGATTAGGTTTTTCGTTTGTCTCATAAACTTGGCTGACCAGCAGCCATTTCTCTCTCTCTCTCTCTCTCTCTCTCTCTCTTACGCATTATTCACACTTTACAAGACTTTTGTGCTCTAGCCTCCATGGAAGCTTAAACTCCTAAGTCGATTCATCGGTGAAAGGCTGCCGTTTTACGGATTTTGAGGTTCGGTGTTTAATGTTATTTCGTCTACTTTGTTTTTAGTTTTCAGTTCTTTCTTCTCTATCAATTCCACATTTGAATTCTTTGTTTGCAATTTTCGTCTTATGTGATGCTTAATTACCCAAATTCGGTTTACTTGCAATATGCGAATCGTTTATGTATGACGCTTGTTTATATGTGAATCAGTTTTCGCAACTCTTAGCTATTCGAGTTATTTAATCGCTTGTTTTATTTAGTTCGAGTAGGAATTGATAGGGGATTGATTGAATTCGGTTATGATATCGATTGTGTTAAGTGGCGCTTGTTCACGATCACGATTGATTGAACACATTGCTTTGACGCTTGCTTTAAAACGGTGTGAGTTCGCATAAACTAATTGATGCTTACTTGATTAGTTTATTATCAATCAAGAATTGAAACTTTGAATGAGTCTTGCACGATTATTTGGAACCGATGATAAATCCAAACGCAAACCCGGAAACTGGTGGATCGATTGTCTCTTTAATTTGATAAAACCCCCAATAGAAATCGTTTTCTTCATAAACAAACCCCCCATTGTTTTATTGTTAATTTTGTTCCTGATTGTGGTAATTTTAGTATTAGAGATCCTTGTGAAACTCCCAAGGTTAACTTACCTTGTTACTATATTTTATCTTTTTACTTATTTTGACCGGCGTACGACTGTTGATCAAATTGGCGCCGTTGCCGGGGATCTCTAATTAGGGATTGCCAATTTTAGGACTCACTAACCACTAACATTTGTCTTTGAGTTTTGTTGCCTTGCAGGTTCTATTGTTTCAGCCCTGTTCAGTTTTGTCTCTGATTAGGCGAGAAAACAGTTTTCAGGTGAACTTCTCCGATTGCTCCGAAATTTTACCAGAAAATCAGAAATAAATCAAGGAATGGGACTCCAAAGAAGAGTTGTAGCTTAAAAATCTCAAATTCGATCGTTTGCTATTTTTAAGTAATTATTGTAATTTTTCATATCTCCAAAAAAATCCCAAAAATTTTGCATATCTCTCTTTTGATTTAATTAGGTTTTTTGTAGTGATTTTAATTTTTTTTAGATTATATTTGATACGTTTTCTATTTTCTGCCTTAATTTTAGCATAATCTTTGATTCTGATTTTGTTGACTATAACATGGTTGGTAGAACTCTTAGGGAACTTGCTGCACCTGAAGTTACTTATAATTCTTTGTGTATTACTTACCCTGATATTGCAGTTCCTTTTGAATTAAAATCTGGTTTCATACATTTGTTGCCCAAGTTTCATGGTCTTGTAGGTGAAGATCCTCACAAACATCTCAAAGAGTTCCACATTGTGCTCAACCATAAAGCCTCAAGGAGTTGCAGAGGAACACATTAAATTGAGGGCCTTCCTCTTCTCTCTCCAAGATGCAGCCAAGGATTAGTTATATTACCTCCAACCAAGTTCTGTTGAAAATTGGAATGACTTGAAAAAGTTGTTCTTAGAGAAGTTCTTTCTTGCATCCAGAGCTGCTTCAATAAGAAAAGAGATATGTGGTATCAAGCAAAACTCCACTGAGTCTTTACATGAATACTGGGAGAGATTCAAGAAATTGTGTGCAAGCTGCCCTCATCATCAAATCTCTGAGCAACTGCTCATCCAATATTTCTACGAGGGTTTATTGCCCATGGATAGAAATATTATGGATGCTGCTAGTGGAGGTGCACTTATAGACAAGACCCCAGCAGATGCAAGAGCTTTAATAGAGAATATGTCCATTAACTCCCAACAATTCACAACTAGAAGCAATTCTGCAATTCTAACAAGGGGCGTAAATGAGAAACAAGCTGCTGATCATAAGAGCTTAGAAAACAGGTTGGATGAACTCACAGTTTTGGTAAAAAAATTGGCAACAGGTCAGAAAGCAAGGGTTTGTGGTATTTGCACCTCTACAGAGCACCCCAAAGATTCTTGTCCTACGCTGCAAGAGGATTCTAATGTTGATACCCCTCAAGCATATGTAGCTAATATATTTAACCCTCAAGCCAATGTTGATTTGTCTTCTAATAGGTACCACCCAAGCTGGAGGAACCATCCAAACCTGAGATGGGAAAATCCAGCTACACAACAACAAGCTGCTGCCAGTTCTGCACCTTCATTAGAGGATTTAGTTAAGCAGATGACTGCCCAGACTCTCCAGTTCCAAGAGAGGACAGATGCCTCAATTCAAAATTTGCAGACACAAATTGGACAGATGGCTACCACAATTAATCAGATGCAAGCTCGAAGGTCAAACCAACTACCTGCTCGAGCAGTGATTAATCCAGATGCACCAAACCCCAATGTTAGTGCTATTACATTGAGATCTGGGAAGGCTGTCGACACACCAAAGGTGCCTGAAACTGCTGTTTTGAAAAATAGAAAAGCACCTGAACCTGTTGACGATGAGGAATACATACCACCACTCCCATTCCCTCAAAGAGCATCAATGACTAAAAAACAATATGAGGCAGATAGGGACAATGAGATCTTAGATTCTTTTAGGAAGGTGGAAGTCAACATTCCCCTTCTTGAGGCAATTAAGCAGATTCCAAAATATACCAGATTTCTGAAAGAGTTGTGCACATACAAGAGAAAGAGAAGACTAAAAGGAATTGAAAAAGTCAACGCGGGGTATAATGTTTCTGCCCTCATTTTGCCCATGCCTCAGAAGTGCAAGCATCCAGGAACTTTCTCCATTCCATGCACCATAGGGAGCAGTCAGTTTGATGATGCCATGCTAGATCTAGGAGCTTCAATCAATGTAATGCCCACATCTATTTTTAACTCTCTTGCTCTTAGACCTTTGCAGGAAACAGGTGTTACCATCCAACTAGCAAATAGAAGCAATGCTCGACCTGCAGGACTGGTTGAGGATGTTCTTGTTAAAGTTAATAGTTTGATCTTTTCTGCAGATTTTTACATTCTAGACATGGAGGAAGAAACTAAGTCTAGCAGGTCGCCTATCATTTTAGGCGGACCATTCTTGAGGACTGCCAAAACCAAAATCGATGTACATGCAGGAACTCTTTCCATGGAATTTGGTGATACCGCTGAAAAATTCAGCATTTTTAATGTTAAGAAACACCCAATGGAAGAGCTTTCCCTTTGTAAAATTGAATTGCATGATGGTTTGGTTGATACTTTGCTGGTTGACACACCTCCTATAGTTGATATTGTAGATGCAGCTGCTACCATTGAGCAGCCCATTGTTTTAGAGCCTGAACCACCCCCTAAAAAGTTTAATTTTGCATATTCAGAGGGGAGTGGGAAGCTTTATGAGACTAATACAGAAGGGCTTAAATCTGAACAAGAAGAGAAGCAGCCAATCCTAAGGAAACATAGGAGCGGTATTGGTTTAACCTTGACGGGCATTCCTGCCAAGAAAGTGTGGAAAGCTAAGCATGATAAGATGATTTCCAAAAAGGAGTTCTCCATTGGGCATAGAGTTTTATGGTTCAGACCCCGCCTGAAAATTATGACTGGGAAACATCGATCCAAGTGGATTGGTCCTTTTGTTATTACTAACATTTTTCCCCAGGGTGTAGTGGAAATAAAAAGTGAGGCGACAAACAAAGTTTTCAAAGTCGATGGAAAGCATCTCAAGTTTTTCCATGAGAGTTCCGCAATTGAAGATGAAACCATAAGAGAACTCTCATTGGAACATCCCACCTACACAGAAGTTTGACCATGGAGTCCCTCCTCCTTACACTTACTTTATGCTTGTTGTTTTCATTGAGGACAATGTATGATTTAAGTGTGGGGGGGTGTCTTTTAGTAGCTTAGTAGTTTGTCTTTTTCTTTTAATTTTTGGTTTGTTTTTCAGTTTTCCTTTCTTGTGTGTGACTCACTCATGTTTGTTAGTTACTCTAGAACTTGACTTGATTCTTGTTGAAACACTTGTTCACATGCATGTTTGAAATGATCTAGGCAATTCTGTTTTTTTAGCTACTAGCCAAATAAGCCTACCCTGAATTTATCCCTTTGTGTAAGCCCCTTTGAGCCTTTTACCCCATTCTTTGTTTAGCTCATTACAAGCCTAAAAGCTAAAAACAATGATATTACCCAATCTTAGAGGGTGAAGGAGCTTTGAATTGAAAATTGTCAAATCCATAAGTGTGGGGGTGTCCAAATTGTTGCAATTGTGGTTCTCACTTGGGTTAATTCTTGGGTTCTCAATAGAAATTTTGGCAAGTACATTTGTATAGAAAATATTCCCCAAAAAGAAAAAAAAAAGAGAGAGAAAGAAAGAAAAAACAAAAAAAAAGTCAAAAAAAAAGAAAAAAAAATGGAATGTGTATATATCTTTTAATCTTTGTGTCAAGAAGAGTGAAAGTTGTATGGAGAGAGTTGTGTGGAGAAGTGTGTCAAAATAGATAAATTCGTCATACCTTAATGAAGTTGGACCCTCTCATGCTCACTTTACAATTGATTTTCATTGCTTCTTTACCCTCTTTGATTCTTTTTAGCCTAGTTCCCCCTTAGGATTATCCCACCTTGACCTTGGCCCATTACAACCCTTATAAAGACCTTTTGATCTTATGTGCATGTGTTCTTAAGTGTGGATGTTAGAAGCTTGTCAAGCATATGGTAGTGCTAACTTTCATTGATGTGCTTATTATATATATGAGAGTAAACACAAGCCTAGACACTTGAGTGATTGAGCGCATTACTTATCACTTATGATTCATTCTTTGGAGCTCTATTCTCTTGTATGCCTTGATGTAATTAAGTGTTATCTCTAATTGTCATTCTCTTTGAAGCCTAGGAAAAACACCTCTCTTATGACTTTGCATTCTTTGGGTTCATTGGAAATTCGGGTATTCTTTTTGTGTGTTTTGTTTTGTGTGTTTTGCCCGGAGTGCAAAAGCTTAAGTGTGGGGGAATTTGATCGGCGCATTTTAATGCACTCTTTATAGCTTTGCATTTGGTGTTTTTAATTGTTCTTTGTACCTAATATTTAAGTCTTAGCACGTTTCTAGACTTTGGGTCTTCTTTGAGCAATATAGTAATTTCTTGATTAATTCTTTTTTATTCCATATTGACCCCTGTCTACTCCGCAGGTCATAACTTTGACTGTGGTTATCCGATTGAGGCGTCCTAGCATGCGTTGGAAAGCTAAGGAAAAAAACTACAAATCTCCTGTTGAGATCTAAACCCAGTTCTGAAGTCTTGAAGGCCAAAACAACGAAATACTGAAGCAGTTTAATGTAAAACGGGTTTACAGGCCAATTTACTATTTTTATCAGGCTTTTATCCAAGAACTCGTAAGGGATTAGGTTTTTCGTTTGTCTCATAGACTTGGCTGACCAGAAGCCGTTTCTCTCTCTCTCTCTCTCTCTCTCTCTCTCTCTCTCTTACGCATTATTCACACTTTACAAGACTTTTGTGCTCTAGCCTCCATGGAAGCTTAAACTCCTAAGTCGATTCATCGGTGAAAGGCTGCCGTTTTACGGATTTTGAGGTTCGGTGTTTAATGTTATTTCGTCTACTTTGTTTTTAGTTTTCAGTTCTTTCTTCTCTATCAATTCCACATTTGAATTCTTTGTTTTCAATTTTCGTCTTATGTGATGCTTAATTACCCAAATTCGGTTTACTTGCAATACGCGAATCGTTTATGTATGACGCTTGTTTATATGTGAATCTGTTTTCGCAACTCTTAACTATTCGAGTTATTTAATCGCTTGTTTTATTTAATTCGAGTAGGAATTGATAGGGGATTGATTGAATTCCGTTATGATATCGATTGTGTTAAGTGGCGCTTGTTCACGATCACGATTGATTGAACACATTGCTTTGACGCTTGCTTTACGGTGTGAGTTCGCATAAACTAATTGACGCTTGCTTGATTAGTTTATTATCAATAAAGAATTGAAACTTTGAACGAGTCTTGCACGATTATTTGGAACCGATGATAAATCCAAACGCGAACCCGGAAACTGGTGGATCGATTGTCTCTTTAATTTGATAAAACACTCAATAGAAATCGTTTTCTTCATAAACAAACCCCCCATTGTTTTATTGTTAATTTTGTTCCTGATTGTTGTCATTTTAGTATTAGAGATCCTTGTGAAACGACCAAGGTTAACTTACCTTATTACTATATTTTATCTTTTTACTTATTTTGACCCGCGTACGACCGTTGATCAAGAAGGTCGCTGAGGAATTCAAAGAGAAAAGCCCACCTGCTAAACCTTCTGCTGTCATGGAGAAAAGAATGTGTAAGATGGAGACAATGATGAGAAGGATGAATGCCCTGTTGAATGATGTTCTTGAGGGAGAGGCAATCATACAACAAGTCAGGCGTAACCCTCCCTCACAGAGTTTTGTCGTTAAGTGTGCCCATTCTATTTGGGATTTTAACCGACATCTAAGGCATATAGAGAAATAACCTTAGGACTCTTATCATTGATGAAAGCATGCATGTTCCTTTTATAGTAAGATTACAGGTACAGATGAAGTGATTGATGGAAAAGACAGAGAAGAAGGTCAAGGAAATAAGAAAATAGGTTTGAGAAGGATAAAACAGGAGCTTCTTTTCAACCTTCTCAACAATTAAATGAAGCTATACCAACTTTCTCAAGTTTCTTAATGTTTTAAAATGATTGAACCTAAGGATACAAAGCTATGCAAGATCAATCATGGATAAAGGCTATGACTGAAGACTTCTATATGGAATCTAGCTCCACCTACAAAACATCAATCAGTCATAAGAACAAAATGGGGGATCAAATTCAACTTGATGAAAAAGAGGTACGAATTTGATGATGGGCACTATTCACAAATACTATTGATTAAAAATCAAGATTGGAGGACTATTCATCAAGGTACACATATGTCTCCTCCTGGTATGACAATACTAATGTTCTCATGCTTCTCAAAAAATCCATTCAAGAATCTCAAATGTTAGCATTTGAGCTTCATTATATTTGTGAAAGATTTTGAAATTAATAATTTTATTAAGTAGCAAGCATCAAAATTAAAACATTCCAAGCCTCGGTTAAAAAGTAATTGCAATTTCATTAGAAAGGCTTTACACATTTCAAAATGCCCTTAAAGAATAGTACAATTGTCAAGAAACCCCAACCTTCTCAAGTAATGAGAAGGTTCACTTGAGAAACTTCATTTGAGTAGGTTTAATTTTTAGAGAACTAGTTTGCAAAGAAACCGTGAACAGTTTATTAAAAACTATCACTGTTGATAATTAGCCTTGTCATCTCTCTAAAGCGCAAACTCCAACGGCTATCTACTAGATCCTAAACCTACCTACTCTATGCGCTTCACCCTTATATCAAATCAACCCATTTCATCATCTTTTCCAATAACTCTAGCTCACCAAATATACATTTCAAGCAAACCATGTACTTAATTTCCTTTCGCCTCCGCAAAATTCTCTGAAATGGCAAGAACCAAAATTCCAAACATTCAAGCATCTCAAAATCCCCCACCTGAAACAATGCCACTAAAATCAAAAGAAGAATCAGCTCTTCCTCCTCGTGCTCCTTCGTCTAAACAACCGCCTTCAGAATCCAAGTCATTCCAAACCTCTCTCACTCCCTCTCGAAGATCATCAAGGATCAGAACAAGTTCTTGGAAAGTGATGGAAGGACATGGTTCTAAAAAGGATGAACCCATTGTTGTTAACGATACTGATTCGGAAACAACGTTGTCAGATATGATGGCAACCTACAAACATTCCCTTGCAAAAAAACGAAGCTCTAGCTATCTATCATAACCTTCTTCAAAGAAACCTAAAGTCAGTGTCAAACAAAGTGCTATCAAAAGCAAAGGAGAGATGGTTGAAGAAGAAACAACACAGAAAAAGGAAAAAGGGAATACTGTGTTGGATGAGAAACTTGAAAGAATTCAACCTTCTCAAGAATAAGATCATGAAAAATTGCAGAAAAGAGGAATTCTGTCTGCATGAGTTTACTTATTGGTTGAAATGAAGAACTCTGGCTGGGATTTATTCCTCTACATTTCAAGACAAGGATGTGGAAATCTATTGTCTGAAGAAGAGTTCATTTACCCTGACATGGTAAAAGAATTCTATGAGACCATGAATGTGAGCAATGACAAGTCAAGCCTCACAACTCAAGTGAAAGGAATAACCATGGTGATCACTACACAGGAATTAGCAAATGTTCTAAATATCCCATACTCTGGAGTATGTGTAAATGGTGACAAATGGTATGATGGTTTGAACATCAACAAGGAGGATGTCTTGAAGGAACTAATGAAGGACTCAAAAGACAACCTGGTCTTATCTGCTTTAATGGATCAAGCAAGAATCATGTACAACATGGTGGTTCACTCTCTGATTCCAAGGGCAAGAAGCCTTAAAAGAGTGAAAACTACTAATCTGCTTCTAGTCTATCACATGTACAAGAGTTATGTGATAACCTTGCCCTACATTATTTTTAACTACATCATTGACCTAGTGACAACCCTTAGGAAAACCACATCCCTTCCCTACGGCATGTTTCTGACCAAACTCTTTAAATCAAAGAATCTCTCTTTTGAAAATAAAAGTTGCATGAAAGAGACAACTATTTTTTGGTCAAAAAGTGCTAAACAAATGTTGATGAAGCCTTTTAGTGAGAAACTAGAACTGTTTTCTGAACCTTCCCAAACACAAGCACAATCTTGTAGTGAAGAAAACCCTCCTCAAAAAGACTCAGAAATCAACCAAGACCTAAACCTGTCACCTACCAAAGAACCATCTCCTAAACCATCTCCAAAATCATCTCCTAAGCCTTCACTTCAACCTTCTCAAAAACCAACAACAGAACCTTCTCCAGAACCTACCGTTGAATCATCTCCAAAAGAACCTTCTGAAGAACCATTCCATGAAAATGAACCTACCATAATCTCGACCCCATCATCACCCATCCAAGTCACTGATCAATCTTCCCAAGATATGCATGTAGATTTTGAACCTTCTAGGAGTTGGAAAGAAATTCTTTATCATCTATCTGCAAATGAAAACCTTGATGAACCAATGGATGATTCATATGAAGATTTTGAAGAAGATCGGGAATAACCTTCTCAAGTCAATCCATGCACTGATTTAGTGCTCTACAATAGAAAGAAAGTCCCTGCTGCAAAGGAATTTGAAATTCCATCTTCACAAGAGATCCCTCAGATGCACCATCAAGTCACTTCTCAAGAACCTTCTCAACAGAATATTGAAAATCAACCTTCACAAGCAGTGCGTGTAGCTGAGGAACCTGCTGTTGTTGCAGAAATGCAACCTTCTGATGAAGAAAATGCCACTCATATCTCTCCAAATGGACCATTAGTTCCATATGGTTCCTCCTAGGGGGAGCAAGAGACATCAGAAGATACATCAGGTGATCAAGCTCAGGGGGAGCTAGATGTAAATCAACCTCCTCTTATGGAAGAAAAAGAACCATATGAGCCATTATCTCCAGTCTCACAAGCTGTGAATGATGTTGTTCAAAACTCTGCCGATATTTTAACACCAGTAAATCTCCATGAAACTAACTCGAAGTTCCTAGCCTCCATAGCTTTAACAGAAATGCTAAACACTCCTGCCCCATTAACCACTCAAGTGCACCATGACATTCAAGGATCAATTGGACATTTTATCAATCCTTTCTCTCAATGGCAAGAAAATCCTAAAGCATCTCCAGGAAACACTCTAGCTTCAGAGAGTATCAACAAGTTTCTGGTGTCCCAAACACCTATCTAAGACTCTTCTGTGCCAAGGATGCCTTTGCTTCTGGCCCCTCCAAATTTCCTTCTAATGTACCTACTAAATTTGGATCAATTGGTTCCTTCTGCTAGAACTTAAATGTTCCTGCTCCTCTTCTAAGAAGGCACCCCAAAGGAACAAGCCCTCAACTGAAAAGGAAGAATCCATGGCCTACGGAGAAAAGAAGGATCTAATGGAAGCCATGAGAAAGATGAAGGCTCAACACGAAAAACAGATGAAGAAAATGAGAGCCCAAAAGAATCATCTTCTCAAAAGCATTGGAATCTTGTAGAAAGAAAATAGGATTGAAGCCCAGAGAAACTTTGCCTACCAGCAGTGGATACTGGAAAATGTTGTTCATTCGGTTTTCCACATGTGGCAGTACCTGACTTTCCATTCCCTCAACCCATTGAAGACATACCTGAACCTACAGCCTCTTCAAACTCCTCAGATGACTCTTCTCCTACAAAGTAGCATCCTAATTTCCTTTCTTCCTTCTTTTTGTTGTTGACAAAAGGGGGAGAATAGAGATTAAGTTTTAGTATTAGCTACTTAGTTAAATAGTGTAATATGACAATTTCAAATACGTTTTTGTGATATTTTGCTATGGCACTTGTGGCAAATTGTTTGTCACAATACATGTTATGTTTTTGAATTTCTGTTTCTAAGTAAGCATGATTATCAAACTTCTGTACTCTAAATGTTTCACATGATATATGATAATCATCTTTTGCTATGTAAAAACTGAAGTACATGTCAATTTAAATTGTCACACAAACATGTTCCTTTTAAATTTTCTGTCTGTCAATGTGTGTGTGTGGTTATCAAGAATCATGTATTCATATTGTTAAACATCAAATATGATAATCATCATTTTTCTATACTAATTTACATGTTTAAATTTCTTATTAAATTTCTGTTCAAAACATGTGTCCAAAAGTGAGATCAACATGCTTAAAATTATCTATATTTAAAAAAGAAAACTCAAAAACATACTCCAAGTTTGTCATTAATAAAAAGGGGGAGATTGTTGTAATAAGAATCTCATTTTCTGTTTTGATGATAACAAACTCAGTAAAATTTAAGTTTTCTAATAAAGTGTGGTCTAACATGTTTGCCTATTGATAAGAACAAGTGTCTCAACATAGCAAAATAAGGCTCTACCTTGGTTCAACAAATTGGTAAAATACAAGGGTAGAAAAAGCCTTGAGAAGGTTAAACATGAGAAGCTTAAAATAAGTCAAAAGAAGGTTTGACCAAATTTATAGAAAGTTGACCAAAAGTCAACAGAAGTTTGACCCAAAGTCAACAGAAGGTTTGACCAGAAGTCAAAAGAAGGTTGACTCACAAACATCTTAGATGAATAAGTTCATGCTTGAGATGGTTGATGTGTAAGAAGAATGAATGTTGAGAAGTTTGCTTAAAACCATATCAAATTCAATCTAAACACATTAACTTCTCTTGAATGATATTCACCAGCATTAAATGAGAATATCTTGCAATAAATATGTTGGAAAGTCTCAAGCAATAAAGAGGAAATGCTTGATTATTCCCTTTCCATATTTGGAGTGTTAGTTCCAACTTATGTCTTGTTAATGATCAAGACTACTTTGGAAAGTTGTGACTCTAAGTCAGATAAAGGAACTACTCTGGGATTTTCACCAACATCTAAGGCATATAGAGACATAACCTTAGGACTCATATCATTGAAGAAAGAATGCATCTCCTTTTTGAAGTAAGAGTACAGGTACAGATGAAGTGATTAATGATAAAGACAGAGAAGAAGCTCAAGGAAATAAAAAATAGGTTTGAGAAGGATAAAACAAGAGCTTTTCCTCAACCTTCTCAACAACTTAATGAAGCTAATCAAGCTTCTGACCAACCATCTCAAGAAGCTTAAAGTTGGAAAATGATTGAACCTAAGGATACAAAGCTATACAAGATAAATCATGGATAAAGGCTATGACTGAAGAATTCTATATGGAATTTAGCTCCACCTACAAAACATCAATTCGTCATAAGAACTAAATGGGGGATCAAATTCAACTTGATGAAAAAGAAGTATGAATCTGATGATGGACACTATTCACCAATACTATTGATTAAAAATAAAGATTGGCGGACTACTCATCAAGGTACACATATGTCTCCTCCTACTATGACAATACTAATGTTCTCATGCTTCTCACAAAATTCCATTCAAAATTCTAAAATGTGTTTGCATTTGAGCCTAATTCATTATATTTGTGAAAGATTGTGAAATTAATTGTTTATACTTGACTAGATAGATGACTTTCGTTTACACCCATATTTACAGAGAAGGTAATGCTTGTGTTGATAAGCTTGCAGGTCATGGAACTACTTCAAGTGCCTTTACCTGGTGGAATCTCATCTCGAGCTTCATTGGGGAGGACCTTTTCAGGAATAGGTTAGGTTTTCCTAACTACATGTTTTGTTAGTTACTTTGTCCCTCGATGGGTTGGGTTCGCCTGTTGCCTCCTATTTTTTGTGTATTGCAGATGCTTGTTAGCGACTCTGGTGTCGACCTGGTTGGGATGAAAGTCGTTATAGTGATGCTTTTTTGCACCTTTGTAGGTTTGATTTTATTTTTTTCTAGTTATAATGATCTTTATGCTAATGTGTTTTGGTCTAGTTCCCTCATGTTTTCGGTACTTTTTCTCTTTTTTATCAATAAAATTTAGGGGGGGTACTCTTTCCTTCCTGGTGTTTTTTCCTTGAGGAGGGTTCTGCATCAGAAGGTTTTAACGAGGCTCCATATCCCTTCCTTTTGTTTAAAATAAAAAATAAAAAAAATAGCAAGCATCAAAATTAAAACATTCCAAGCCTCTGTTAAAACATAATTACAATTTTGTTAGAAAGGCTTTAAACATTTCAAAATGCCCTTAAGAATAGTACAATTTTCAAGAAACCCCAACCTTCTCAAGTAATGAGAAGGTTCACTTGAGAAACTTCATTTGAGTAGGTTGAATTTTAAGAGAACTAGTTATAAAGAAAACGTGAACAGTTTATTAAAAGCCATCACTGTCGATAATTAGCCTTGCCATCTCTCTAAACCGCCAACTCCAATGGCTATCTACTTTATCCTAAACCTACCTACTCTCTGCGGTTACACCCTTATATCAAATCAACCCATTTCTTCATCTTTTCCACCAACTCTACCTCACCAAATACAGTATTCATGTCAACCTTGTACTTCATTTCCTTTAGCCTTTGCCAAATTCTTTGAAATGTCAAGAACCAAAATTCCAAACATTCAAGCATCTCAAAATCCTCCACCTGAAACAATGCCACAAAAATCAAAGGAAGAATCAGCTCTTCCTCCTCGTGCTCCTACGTCTAAACCAACGCCTTCTGAATCCAAGTCATCCAAAACCTCTCTCACTGCCTCTCGAAGATCATCAAGGATTAGAACAAGTTCTTGGAAAGTGAGGGAAGGACCTGGTTCTAAAAAGGATGAACCAATTCTTGTTAACGATACTAATTCAGAATCAACATTGTCAGATATGATTGCAACCTCCAAACATTCCCTTGCAGAAAAACGAAGCTCTAGCTATCTTGCACAACCTTCTTCAAAGAAACCTAAAGTCAGTGTCAAAAAAAGTGCTATCAAGAGCAAAGGAAAGATGGTTGAAGAAGAAACAACACAGAAAAGGGAAAAAGGGAAAATTGTGTTGGATGAGAAACTTAAAGGAATTCAACCTTCTCAAGTATATGATCGTGAAAAATGGCAGAAAAGAGGAATTCTCTCTGCAAGAGTTTACTTGTTGGCAAAAATGAAGAACTCTAGATGGGATTTAATCCCCCACATTTCTAGACAAGGATGGGGAAATCTATTGTCTCAAGAAGAGTTCATTTACCCTGACATGGTAAAAGAATTCTAAGGGATCATGAATGTGAGCAATGACAAGTCAAGCCTCATAACTCAAGTGAAACCATGGTGATCACTACACAGGAATTAGCAAATGCTCTAAATATCCCATACTCTAGAGTATTTGTGTTTGGTGACAACTAGTACGATGTTTTGAACATCAACAAGGAGGATGTCTTGAAGAAACTAACGAAGGACACAAACGACATCATGGTCTCATCTGCTTTGAAGGATCAAGCAAGAATCATGCACATCATGGTGGCTGACTCTCTCGTTATAAGGGAGGAAGCTTTGAAAGAGTGAAAACTACTGATCTGCTTCTAGTCTATCACATGCACAAGAGGTATGTGATAACCTTAACCTACATCATTTTTAACTACATGATTGACCTAGTGACAACCCTTAGGCAAACCACATCCCTTCCCTATGGCATGTTTCTGACCAAACTCTTTAAATCAAAGAACCTCTCTTTTGAAAATGAAAGTTACATGAAAGAAAAAATTGTTTTTTGGTCAAAAAGTGCTAAACAAATGATGATGAAGCCTTTTAGTGAGAAAATAAAACTGTTTTCTGAAAAGACTCAGAAACCTCTAAGACCTAAAACTGTCACCTAAACCATCTCCAAAATCATCTCCTAAGCCTTCACCTCAACCTTCTCCAAAACCAACAACAGAACCTTCTCCAGAACCTACCATTGAACCATCTCCAAAAGAACCTTCGGAAGAAATATTCTATGATAATGAACCAAAAATAGACTCACCCCCGTCATCATACATCCAAGTCGTTGATCAATCATCCAAATATATGTATGTAGATGTTGAACCTACAGAGAGTTGGAAAGAAATTTCGGATCGTCTATCTCCTATTGAAAACCTTGATGAACCAATGGATGATTCATGTGAAGATTTTGAAGATGATCAGGACCAACCAGCTCAAGTCAATCCATGCACTGATTTAGTGCTTTACATTGGTAAGGAAGTCCCTGCTGCAAAGGAATTTGAAATTCCATCTTCACAAGAGATCCCTCAGATGCACCATTAAGCCACTGCTCAAGAACCTTCTCAAGAGAATATTGGAAATCAACCTTCACAAGTAGTGCCTGCATCTGAGGAACCTGCTGTTGTTGCAGAAATCCAACCTTCTGATGAAGAAAATGCCACTCATATCTCTCCAAAGGGACCATTAGTTCGATATGGTTCCTCCCAGGGGGAGCAAGAGACATCAGAAGATACATCAGGCGATCAGGCTCAGGGGGAGCTATATATAAATCAAACTCCTCTTATGGAAGAAGATGAACCATATGAGCCACTATCTCCAATCTTACAAGCTGTGAATGATGATGTTCAAAACTCTGTAGAAATGCTAAACACTCTTGCCCCATCAACCATATGAGCCATATGAGCCACTATCTCCTCTTATGAACGATGATGTTCTACACTTATGAATGATGATGAACCATATGAGCCACTATCCCCTCTTATGAATGATGTTCCTAGCCTCTACAGCTTTAACAGAAATGCTAAACACTCTTGCCCCATCAACCACTCATGTGCACCATGACATCCAAGGATCAAATGGCAAGAAAATCCTAAAGCATCTCCAGGCAACACTCTAGCTTCAGAGAGTATCAACAAGTTTTTGGTGTCTCAAACACCTATCTATGACTCTTCTATGCCAAGGATGCCTGTAGCTTCTAGCCCCTCCAAATTTCCTTTTTATGTACCTACTAAATTTGGATCAATTGGATCCTTCTGCCATAACTTAAATGTTCCTTCCTCCTCTTCTTAGAAGGCACCCCAAAGTGGCAAGCCCTCAACTGATAAGGAAGAATCAATGGCTCACAGAGAAAAGAAGGATCTAATGGAATCCATGAGAAAGATGAAGGCTCAACACGAAAAATAGATGAAGAAGATGAGAGCCCAACAGAATCAACTTCTCAAAAGCATTGGAATCTTAATGAAAGAAAATAGCATTGAAGCCCAGAGAAACTTTGCCTACCAGCAGTGGATACTGCAAAATGTTGTTCCCTCTGTTGTTACACATGTTGCATTACTTGACTTTCCATACCTGAACCTGTAGCCTCTTAAAACTCCTAAGATACACTTCTCCTACAAAGTAGCAGCCTCATTTCCTTTTCTTCCTTCTTTTTGTTGTTGACAAAAGGGGGAGAATAGAGATTAAGTATTAGTATTAGCTACTTAGTTTAATAGTGTAATGGGACAATTTCAGCTACTCTTTTGGGATATTTTGCTATGTGACTTGTGGCAAATTGTTTGTCAAAACACATGTTACGTTTTTAAATTTCTGTTTCTAAGTATGCATGATTATCAAACTCCTGTACTCTAAATGTTTCTCATGATATATGATAATCATATTTTTGCTATGTACGAACTGAGCTACATGTCAATATATCTGTGAATTTGTCACACAAACATGTTCCTTTTAAATTTTATGTCTGTCAATGTGTGTGTGTGGTTATCAAGAATCATGTACTCTTATTGTTAAACATTGTCATACCCTAATTTTGTCCGCCTAGGTTTAAAACCCTAAATTTTCCGCAAAAAATAAATAAATTGAGAAGTGTGGTTTTATTTTGAAGAGTGAAGAGCATTGTGCATGCATTTTTGGGTTTTAAAAGTCATTCTAGGGCTTTTAAATTCATTGTTAGAGTGGAAATGCATTTGTTGTTAAAAAACAAGGTTTTTAGGGCAAAAGGGTATTTTGGTCATTGTCAAAAATAAGATAATTTCTCATCAAGAATCATTGTGCAATTTTAGAGAAATTTATTTGAGGCAAAACATTTTTGGTCATGTATGTATGTATGCGCATGCATGCATACATTGTGCACAAAATTTCAAAAAGGATCAATAGGGAATATTCTACAAAAAGTTCCAATATGTGATTTTTATGACATTTTTTGGTCATGGTGATCACATAAAATGGCATATTCCTCAAAATACCTTGTATGTGGCTCAAAGTGGTGTATTTTTGTACAATTATCCTAAGAAGAATAATCAAAAATGAAGGGATAATGGAATGGTCATATAATAGTACAATAGTACAAGATGACAACTAGCAAAACTTGGTGACCACTCCCACTACCTCTTGGCCGAATTTCACCCTCTCTATTCTCTCATTTTGTGTTTTCTCAATGTCCTCAATCCATGTGAGCCTCAATCCTAGCCTTTGATTCAAAATTAAAATCAAATCCTAGAGCACAACTTGTGCACAATGACCTAACTACCCTTAAACCTAATTGCTTTCTATATATACCCTATTAACCTCACCTCACAAAGAAAAGAAGAAAGCTTTTGGCCTCACCATTCACTCATAAACCCTAGCACACAACTCCCTCCTCACCTTCTCTCCATTTATGCGCCACCCCCTCTCCCTTCTCTCTAACTCACTTCTTCATTTCTCATCTACCCACACACATTCAATCCATCTTCCAAGCCTAAACACTAATTTTCAACCATCAATCCTTCATAAAATCACACAAAAGTTCAAGATCAAGGGTCATTTTTTGGAGATTGAAGACCAAGCTTGAAGATAAGTTGATTTGGTTAATTGTTTCTTCATCTATTGTGTTTATTTGGAGCTCATCTTAAGGTATGTGATTCCTAAGCCCCTTCTCTTGTAAATCTTTGCATAAAGTCATCATTTCTTGCATATTTGTGAGATTTCCACTTCCAAAAATGTAGATCCTCTCTTTTAACTTCATTTTTATGCTTGTACATATGTTAATCTCATGAATCTTTGTTTTGATGCTTTGATTTTGGGGTTATATGCATGATTTTGTTGTTTTAATTGAAATAAAATGTTATTTGCTTTGATAATAATTTCGCATGCTTCAAATAAATATGTGTTTTATGATTTTTGCTGGTTCTCATGGTTGAATCTTGTGAATAAATGTATCTATGTTTTGGTTATGTCATTCGCTTGCTTGATTTGGTTGACTTGTTGAAATAAATTGATGATTGGCCATGTATGTATTTCGCATATTTTGAGATAATTTGGTTTGATGATGATTTTTGGGTGTTTGTTGGCTTAATCTTATAATTATTTGAATATGAACCATGATTGTGAGCTTTTGTGCCAAAAGGAATGGTTACAAGATGTAAATCTTGATTTCCTTCGGCTATTTGGTTCGCATACGTTCAATAATTAGGTTTTAATATTTGATTTGATGCCTTTTGAGGTTCAATCGTACAATTGCTTGGAAATGAACCTTGATTGTGAATTTGGGTCGCTTAAAGGAATGGTTGCAAGATGTGTATCTTGATTTCTTCGGGCTAAAAGGTTTGCATACTAGGGTTTATGAATTGATTTTGTTAAATTACTTGTTTAAACTTGCAAATATTCAAACCTATGTTGTTAATTGTGAAATTTGTGATTTGAGAAGATGAATTTGGGTTTTGGATCATTTATGGTCCACAAATGATCTTGGGTTATGCTAAGTTGGCAAAAGATAGGTTCATTTAACCTTGATGCACATGCATTTTGCATATTCGTGCATTCTTACCTATTCTTGCATCCTTGCCTACTCATGCATTCTTGAATTGAAGCTTGGTACTCCATGCTTGATATACTTGTTTATGTGCTTGTCGTGCATTAAAATGTTGAATTGGTGTTCACAATTTGCTTGTTTTGATTTCCACCAATTGTTACTCGTTAGTAACTCTCCAAAACTTCAAAACCATGTTGCATACAAAAAACAACTTGTTACTCGTTAGTAACGTTCCAACTTCAAAACATTTTTTTGCATTTACATAATCATTGATAAACAACTTCACTTCTTCTCAAAACAATTCCAAACTATTTTTCACAAATCAAACTTTGTTGAGGATAATGCGAAGCCTTTGCTTGCACGATTGTCAACGATGGGGTGCTAGTGGTGATCACTTGGAGTCTTTGCTCAATTGATTATCATGAACACTCATTTTTCAAAAGAACTCTCATTTCACAAATTAAAAAACTTTGTTCAGGATAATGCGAAGCCTTTGCTTGCACGATCGTCAATAATGGGATGCTAGTGGTGATTGTAACACCCCCCTTACGTATTCTACCATTTTAATTAATAAAATCAGAGTTGGAAAATTTCTTTTTAAAACTCAACCATCACAAGGGAGATATCACATTTTCGTCGTTTCAAAAACCAAACATCACATAATGAAATCATCAACATAAAGTAGTACGATACATAGCACATAATCGGGACGAACCCTCACAATACACCTGTCATGACATAACAGTCGGATATACAACTCGCAGCGGAAATAAATACATATCTCATACATATGTATAACACATCACCAAAGTACACTGTCTAATAACAGTACAAAATACAACTCCTAAAGTGTTTCGCCCCCCCCCCCCCCCCCGGGTGCTACGTATCAGAGCATGACACCAAAAACCGGAAATAAGGAAGGTAGAACCTTCACTCGCTATCACCTGCAGGTTGCCGACATAAGAAGCAACACGAAAGCAGAAGGGTGAGTCTCTAACATATAATAGAATATGTGATAATCAAATATGATAGAGAAAAACACAATTAAAACACCAATCTACCATAAACCGGCACACCACAACAATTCACAATACATAACTCAGCTACACCAATAAACATCACCAAATGCGTATGTATATGCATGCAAATGCAACCCAACACCAAGGGCATATGCATGTGGATCCATTCATCACCTAAAAATAAGCCTTGAGGGCATTTATCACCAAAGTTGCCGAAGCCTAGACCGCAGCCTCTTCGTCACCAAAAATGCACATGATTTATGCGACACCATGAACAATGTAGAACACACACCAAAATCACCAAAATCAGCACCACTCATCATCACCAATAATTGTTTCATCACCAATAATTATTTTATCACCAATAATTATTTTATCATCACCAAAATCACCAACACCACTCCACTTTACAGCTCTAAGGCTCACACCGATATTTTTGACAAATTATAAGTCCAACCGTGGATAAACACCCACACTTGAGTTTTACAACTCAAACAGGACACACCGGCACACTAAACCGGCAAATCCGGCAAAACTGCACTCCGGCAGCTCCGGCAGCCCCGGGCAACACACTAGGCCCCACACCTAGTCAACATCATTGGCAAAACTGCCAGACAGCTCCCTTGAATACAGCACACAGCACTGGCGCACCTGAGCAACGTTGCCAGGGCGCCTGCACTTTGGCACAAAATTTGGGCAGCACACACAAAGTTGGCGCCCAGCACAAGGGCTCCAGGCAGCGTGCACCAACCAACTTGGGCACGGTGCCCGCGCCCAAACCACCGCGAACCCAGGGGCCACTCTTGGCCCCGGCCCTAGTACTCCCTCTCTCCTAGATGCGCCACAAGGGTCCACCATCATTGGGGCCCTGGCTCGCCACTTGGGCCCATGCCCAAATTGACAAAAAAATCACAAAAACAGGATTCTGGCGCCTAGACACAGGGCTCCAAACAGCTCTGGCAACCAACTTAGGCACGGTGCCCGCGTCCCAAACCACTCGTGCATTTTGGACAAACTCTTGAACCGCCCCTTTTACTAACCCTCTACTAGGTGCGCCACTAGGGTGCACCATCATTGGGGCCCTGGCTCGCCACTTGGGCCCATGCCCAAGTTGGAAAAAAATCATTTTTCATGCACACTGCACAGTTTTGGCGCCTAGACACTCTACCCACACCAAGCCACACTTCACCAAACCTAACCATTCCAACTTCAACTTCACCACCAATTCTAACCTTCAACAACCACAATTTCAACACCAATAACAACATCAATATCACCCTATTCAATCATCAAATTTCATATCCGATTCACACAAAATTTCACCAACTCATTGAGACATTTTCACAAACACATAATGTGCAATTTTTGACAACTTTTTATTTCAACAAGACAACACCAAAACCACACCCAAATTAGTTCAAAGACATCACCAAACAATCAATTCTCATATTCAATCAACAAAAATTCATTCAAACACATCAAAAACCCCTAAAACCCTATTCTAACATATTGAAAACACAAACCCTATTATAGGTTAGGTGAGCCCCCTTACCTTGAATTCCTTGAAGAAAATAAGCCCTAATCCAAGCAATTCCTCTTGAAAAATCAACAAAATCCCTTCCCTTTCTCTTCTTCTTGCTACGTCCTCTTCTCTCCTTTTTCTCTCTTTTCTTTGTTTCTTACTTTGATAAAAAAAAAATGAAAGGAAACAACACTAAGTCACTTAGTCAAATATGATGACTAAGTCTTCAAATTCAATTTGACTTCTATGTCTTCAAAGTAACTTTGATTACCTTATGGGCCTAAAATGATTATGGGCCTTTGGGCTTAATACCCACACCTCTTCAAACTTGCATTCCAACTCCTAAACCAATAAGTTAACATATCAATTAACTTAATTATAATTAAAATGTCGTAAACCCTAATAATCAATTAAATAAATAACTGAATTATTTTGGGGTGTTACAACTCTCCCCCACTTAGAATATTCGTCCTCGAAATACATACCTGAATCAAATAACTCCTGGTATGCTTCCCGCATCTTGGTCTCCAACTCCCAAGTGATACTCTCTCCGGTAGCTCCGAACCAAACTACCTTCACCAAATGGATCTCTTTTCCTCTTAAAGTTTTCACCTCACGATCTTCGATCCGCACCGGCATAGTCTCAACAGTGAGATTCTCTCTCACTTGCACGTCATCCATTTGAATTACGTGAGATGGATCCGGAATATACTTCCGCAACTGTGAAATATGAAACACATCATGAAGATTCGAAAGATTAGGTGGCAAAGCCACCCGATAAGCAACTCTTCCAACTTTCTCTAAAATCTGATATGGTCCAATAAAACGAGGAGTCAACTTCTTCGACTTCAAGGCACGACCAACACCGGTCACAGGTGTAACTCTCAGAAACACATGATCACCAGCCTGAAACTCCAAATCTTTCCTCCTCTTGTCATGATAACTCTTTTGTCTACTTTGTGAAGTTTTCATCTTTTCACGAATCAGCTTCACTTTCTCGGTTGTCTCACGAACAATCTCCGGTCCAAGTACAACACTTTCTCCGGATTCATACCAACACACCGGAGTCCTACACCTCCTACCATACAATGCTTCGAAAGGAGCCATTCCAATACTAGCATGATAACTGTTATTGTAAGTGAACTCAATCAACGAAAGATGTCCATCCCATGAACCTCCCTGCTCAAGCACACAAGCTCTCAACAGATCCTCAAGTGACTGAATAGTCCTCTCCGTCTGACCATCAGTCTGCAGGTGATAAGCCGAACTCAATCTCAACTTCGAACCCAAAGCCTCTTGCAAACTTTTCCAAAATTCAGAAGTGAATCTTGGATCTCTATCTGACACAATACATAGAGGCACACCATGCAGCTTCACTATCGTCTGAATATAAATCTCTGCCAACCTAGAAACCGGATAAGTAATGCTAATCGGTAAAAAGTGAGCAGACTTTGTCAATCTGTCAACAATCACCCAAATGGCATCAAATCCTCTCGAAGTATTTGGCAAACCCGTCACAAAATCCATGGAAATACTATCCCACTTCCACTCAGGAATCTCCAAAGGTTGCATCAACCCTGCAGGCTTCTGATGCTCAACCTTCGACTTCTGACATGTCAAACAGGCATACACAAACTGAGCTACCTCCTTCTTCATACCAGGCCACCAAAACAATTTCTTCAAATCATGATACATCTTTGTAGCTCCGGGATGAATACTCAATTTACTTCTGTGACTCTCCTCAAGAATTGCTTTCTTCATCTCTACATCATCAGGAATACATATCCTATCACGGAACCTCAACACACCTTGAGAATCCAACCTGAAATCATTGTCATCAGCTTGTCCAACTTCACCCATCATGTCTACCAACTTCACATCCAACTTCTGTGCCTCTCTGATACTAACCAGAAAATCATTATTAATCTTTAACATACCAAATTTGATACTCTGAGGAGATACTTCACAAACTAAGCTCATGTCTCTGAATTGTTCAATCAACTCCAACTCCTTAATCATCATTGCAGACATATGCAAACTCTTTCTACTCAAAGCATCGGCTACAACATTAGCTTTCCCCGGATGATAGTTCAAGCTAAAGTCATAGTCTTTCAACAACTCTAACCACCTTCTCTGCCTCATATTCAGCTCCTTTTGATCAAATAAATATTGCAAACCTTTATGATCACTAAATACTTCAAATCTAGAACCATAAAGATAATGCCGCCAAATCTTCAATGCAAACACAACCGCAGCAATAAATGAATGTGTAGCACCAGTATCAACTATAG
The DNA here is from genome assembly GCA_963573325.1 of Astragalus glycyphyllos. Taxonomy (NCBI): domain Eukaryota; kingdom Viridiplantae; phylum Streptophyta; class Magnoliopsida; order Fabales; family Fabaceae; genus Astragalus; species Astragalus glycyphyllos. Next base: position 31,160,390 of record OY754307.1, read on the forward strand.
CAATCAGAGGAATACCATCAATGAAGCACGTACCTGAAATCTCATTGGTCACCTCTGACCCAGCAAGAGCAAACACCTTTCCACTTGCTTTCTCCTTCTTTGGTTTAGTGCATTTGGTACTAATGTGACCCACCTCACCACAATTGTAGCAAACCACATCCTTGCGGTCACAATCAGCAGCCAGGTGACCTCCTCTGCCACACTTGAAACACTTTCTCTCATCAAAACTACACTCATAACTCTTATGACCAGGCCTACCACACTTGTAGCACACAACATTAGCAGGAGCATCTCCCCCACTTGGTTTCTTGCCAGAACCAACAGCAGCTTTCTGTTTACCTTTCCCACCGGACACATCATAAGGTTTACTACGATTCTGAAACTGTCCCCTCTTCTCTTTCACAATCTTATAAGAGGTATTGCTATCCTCTTCAAAGATTCTGCAACTATCCACCAAATCAGCAAACCTACGGATCCTCTGGTAGCTAATTGCCTTTTTAATATCATGCCTCAATCCACTTTCAAATTTGATGCATTTAGAGAATTCAGCATCAGCACCATTGTAATGCGGGTGGAACTTAACCAATTCCTCAAACTTGGCTGCATACTCAGATACAGACTTATTTCCCTGAGTCAAGTTCAGAAATTCCATCTCTTTCTTTCCCCGAACATCCTCCGGGAAGTACTTCCTCAAAAACTCTCTCTTGAAGACATTCCAAGAGAGCTCCTCACCGGCATCCTCAAGCCTCTGCAGAGTTCCCAACCACCAATCATCAGCCTCCTCAGCTAACTGGTGAGCACCGAATCGAACCTTCTGAGCTGGAGTGCAATCCATAACTCGGAAGATCCTCTCTATCTCTTTCAGCCACACAAGAGCTCCATCAGGGTCATACCGCCCCTTGAAGACAGGCGGGTTCTCCCTTTGGAACGTAGCTAAACCACGAGCTGCAGCATTCCCCTCAGCACCTACAGCATCTGCCATTGCTTGCATAGCAGCAGCTAAAGCAGCATCATTCCTCCCAGCCATCTCAACAAGTCACTGAAACAAAATCAGTTAGAATGAGCAACAAGACTCGAGAATTAAAAGACTCAAGACTCAACAACTTGGTCACACAGACCGAACTGCTCTGATACCACTAATGTAACACCCCCCTTACGTATTCTACCATTTTAATTAATAAAATCAGAGTTGGAAAATTTCTTTTTAAAACTCAACCATCACAAGGGAGATATCACATTTTCGTCGTTTCAAAAACCAAACATCACATAATGAAATCATCAACATAAAGTAGTACGATACATAGCACATAATCGGGACGAACCCTCACAATACACCTGTCATGACATAACAGTCGGATATACAACTCGCAGCGGAAATAAATACATATCTCATACATATGTATAACACATCACCAAAGTACACTGTCTAATAACAGTACAAAATACAACTCCTAAAGTGTTTCGCCCCCCCCCCCCGGGTGCTACGTATCAGAGCATGACACCAAAAACCGGAAATAAGGAAGGTAGAACCTTCACTCGCTATCACCTGCAGGTTGCCGACATAAGAAGCAACACGAAAGCAGAAGGGTGAGTCTCTAACATATAATAGAATATGTGATAATCAAATATGATAGAGAAAAACACAATTAAAACACCAATCTACCATAAACCGGCACACCACAACAATTCACAATACATAACTCAGCTACACCAATAAACATCACCAAATGCGTATGTATATGCATGCAAATGCAACCCAACACCAAGGGCATATGCATGTGGATCCATTCATCACCTAAAAATAAGCCTTGAGGGCATTTATCACCAAAGTTGCCGAAGCCTAGACCGCAGCCTCTTCATCACCAAAAATGCACATGATTTATGCGACACCATGAACAATGTAGAACACACACCAAAATCACCAAAATCAGCACCACTCATCATCACCAATAATTGTTTCATCACCAATAATTATTTTATCACCAATAATTATTTTATCATCACCAAAATCACCAACACCACTCCACTTTACAGCTCTAAGGCTCACACCGATATTTTTGACAAATTATAAGTCCAACCGTGGATAAACACCCACACTTGAGTTTTACAACTCAAACAGGACACACCGGCACACTAAACCGGCAAATCCGGCAAAACTGCACTCCGGCAGCTCCGGCAGCCCCGGGCAACACGCTAGGCCCCACACCTAGTCAACATCACTGGCAAAACTGCCAGACAGCTCTCTTGAATACAGCACACAGCACTGGCGCACCTGAGCAACGCTGCCAGGGCGCCTGCACTTTGGCACAAAATTTGGGCAGCACACACAAAGTTGGCGCCCAGCACAAGGGCTCCAGGCAGCGTGCACCAACCAACTTGGGCACGGTGCCCGCGCCCAAACCACCGCGAACCCAGGGGCCACTCTTGGCCCCGGCCCTAGTACTCCCTCTCTCCTAGATGCGCCACAAGGGTCCACCATCATTGGGGCCCTGGCTCGCCACTTGGGTCCATGCCCAAATTGACAAAAAAATCACAAAAACAGGATTCTGGCGCCTAGACACAGGGCTCCAAACAGCTCTGGCAACCAACTTGGGCACGGTGCCCGCGTCCCAAACCACTGGTGCATTTTGGACAAACTCTTGAACCGCCCCTTTTACTAACCCTCTACTAGGTGCGCCACTAGGGTGCACCATCATTGGGGCCCTGGCTCGCCACTTGGGCCCATGCCCAAGTTGGCAAAAAATCATTTTTCATGCACACTGCACAGTTTTGGCGCCTAGACACTCTACCCACACCAAGCCACACTTCACCAAACCTAACCATTCCAACTTCAACTTCACCACCAATTCTAACCTTCAACAACCACAATTTCAACACCAATAACAACATCAATATCACCCTATTCAATCATCAAATTTCATATCCGATTCACACAAAATTTCACCAACTCATTGAGACATTTTCACAAACACATAATGTGCAATTTTTGACAACTTTTTATTTCAACAAAACAACACCAAAACCACACCCAAATTAGTTCAAAGACATCACCAAACAATCAATTCTCATATTCAATCAACAAAAATTCATTCAAACACATCAAAAACCCCTAAAACCCTATTCTAACATATTGAAAACACAAACCCTATTATAGGTTAGGTGAGCCCCCTTACCTTGAATTCCTTGAAGAAAATAAGCCCTAATCCAAGCAATTCCTCTTGAAAAATCAACAAAATCCCTTCCCTTTCTCTTCTTCTTGCTACGTCCTCTTCTCTCCTTTTTCTCTCTTTTCTTTGTTTCTTACTTTGATAAAAAAAAAATGAAAGGAAACAACACTAAGTCACTTAGTCAAATATGATGACTAAGTCTTCAAATTCAATTTGACTTCTATGTCTTCAAAGTAACTTTGATTACCTTATGGGCCTAAAATGATTATGGGCCTTTGGGCTTAATACCCACACCTCTTCAAACTTGCATTCCAACTCCTAAACCAATAAGTTAACATATCAATTAACTTAATTATAATTAAAATGTCGTAAACCCTAATAATCAATTAAATAAATAACTGAATTATTTTGGGGTGTTACAGTGATCACTCGAAACCTTTGTTGTTTGATCACTGTGAACATTCAATTTTCAGAATTAAACAACTAAAAAATAAAAACCTTTTCTCGACAACCGAGAACTACGTAAGCTTTGAATTCTCCATCGCACTGGGAGATACGTAGGAGCGGGTCACATTCCCGTCAAGCACGACAAATGAAAACCATTTTCTTTTCAAAAAAACAAACCCTTTTCCAAAACAAGGCAATTTCTAAAAACAAAACAATTTTCGAAAACAAGAACTACGTTGCTTTGATTCCTTCCCCAGGATACGTAGGCACGGTGCCCTCCCGTCAAGAGCAAAAGATTAAATTTTCCTTAAGTTTTTCCATAAAGCAAGGAGAGATAAAGAGAGATAAAAACAAAGCATTTCTTAAATCAACCTTTTAAATCACACGTCAAATCGAGGTTCCCTTTCAGTAGAAAGGATGTGTGGGGTGCTCGTACCTTCCCCATGCATAACCGACCCCCGAACTCAAATCTCGTGGTTCCAAGGACCATTGTCTTTCAAGAAAGGTTTTTTTCAATGTTTTACCTCTAAAAAAATATTGGTGGCGACTCCAATTCACGTTGTGCGAAGAGAAATCCCTCCAAAGGAATTTTCGGGGTGCAACAAACATCAAATATGATAATCATCGTTTTTCTATACTAATTTACATTTTTAAATTTCTTAACAAATATTTGTTCAAAACATGTGTGCAAAGATGAGATCAACATGCTTAAAATTATCTAAGTTTAAAATAGAAAACTCAAAAACTTACTCCAAGTTTGTCATCAACAAAAAGGGTGAGATTGTGGTAATAAGAATCTCATTCTAAGTTTTAATGACAACAAACTAAGTAAGATTTAATTTTTCTAATGAAGTGTGGTCTAACATTTTTGCCAACTGATAAGAACAGGTTTCTTAACATAGAAAATACAAACTTGTTGTTGGTTCTTAGTAAGATTTAAATACAAACTTAACATAGAAAATACAAACTAATTAAGATTTAAATCTTACTTTTCCAAACTTGTTGTTGCTTGAAAGTCGCGGATGACCCTGGTTTGGATTCAGTGAGCGTTGCAGCAACTCCATGCATGTCAAGCAAAGAGCTTATGTGCTCCTGCCATCTGCGAAAATTTTGGCCTGCGAAAACCTCAATTTTGGAGATGTCAGGAAAGAGATTCACATAAGTGTGAGGCATAGGAGCAGGCACGACAACAGTAGCAATGATGACAGAGTTGTCGCTGTTAACACCGTTGTTGTTGGCCTCATCAGCTATGGATAAAGAATATAATATGTATTTCAAAGTAATATGATTTTATATCCACACTTAATAAAATAAAATCACAACAATCCCCCACATATTTCAAAAGTTGAAAAAGAAATAAATAAAAGAAGTTTCCTGGGTTAACATCGTGGATGTAATGCATCAGAGCTGTTTAGCAAGCTATGGAACCAGTCCTAGACAGATAAAACATAACATAAAGTGAATAGGTTTAGCAAGATATGGAACCCAAGACACATGTTATATGTTAGAGGTTTTACCCTCACATTACACCCCCACAATTCTCGCTATTTCCGCCGTTTTGCGCTACTAGGACGTGCGCGTGCTTGGTATTCATGAGTGCTCTAGAGATCACGCCAGGATCTCATGCAAGTGGCCCCACTTGACAATCATATAGGTGATTTCATAAAGTGTATGCTGCAAGTCATACACCACCCATAACGGCAATGATAATCAGTAAAATCTTTAAACTTAACCTCTTTACCCTACAGTCTAGCAGTATCACAATCATAACACCATGGGAAGGGACAAGAATAAAATTAATTACTTGAATTAATTTTTCAGTGCTAGCAATATCAAGAAGCAACTTGTTTTTACCACATTGAACCTTCTTCGTGGGATCTCCAATCATAAAGGTTGGGTTACCATCACTTCTTAATTTCATCTGGCTTAAGTCACATTCCCCTCGATGTTTCACAAATTAATTTCTTCCCTAGGGATTTTGTCAGAGGATCGGCCAAATTAACTTCTGACTTCACATAATCGACCGATATTGCTCCATATTTTTGCAATTGTTTGACAATATTATGTCTTAATTGCACATGTCTATTTTTGCCATTATAGGTCTTACTCTTTGCAACGGCTATTGCCGACTTACTATCACAATGTATTGACACTGATGTTGTCGGTTTTATTCCCAAAGGAATTCCAGCTAAAAGGTTCTTCAACCATTCAACTTCAGGACTAGCCAACTCTAGCAATAATGGATTGTTTGGCTGACCTCCGAGTTACCGCACCAACACCTAGAGTAAAAATATAACCACTAGTGTATTTTGTCTCATATGAATCAGATATCCTGTTAGCATCACAGTATCCTTCTAATACTGTGGGAAATCCACTGTCCTAATACCATAATTTGTGGTACCACTCAATTACCGCGTGAGGTGAGCAATTGCTTTCCAATGATCCTTACCAGGATTATGAGTAAACCTACTCAGACGACCAACATCGAACGCAATGTCTGACCGACAGGATCACCTCTATTTATCTTCAAGTCTGAATTAGCTTGATAAGGGGTACTCAAAGGGGTAGAGTTATAGTGACCAAACTTTATAAGAAGTTTCTCAACCTAATGTTCCTGTGATAGTATAATACTATCACCTTCCGTGATGACTGTAACTCCTAATATTACATTTGCCACACCATATCTTACATATCAAAATTAGATGAAAGAAAAGATTTAGTACTAGTAACAATATGAGGACAAGTACCAAAAATAAGCATGTCATCTACATAGAAGCATAGAATGACATGTTCTCCACTCACAGTTTTAGTGTAAACACATTTATCAACTTCAATTGTGGAGAAACCATCATTAATCAAAGTTTTATCAAACTTTTCATGCCATTGTTTTGGTGCTAGTTTTAAACCATATAATGACTAAAGGAGTTTGCATACTTTATTCTCTTGAGCAGAAACTATACATCCTTCGGGTTAAGTCACGTAAATTTCTTCTTCTAAGTCGTCGTTCAAAAAAGCGATCTTAACATCCATTTGGTGAATAACAAGTTTATGGATAGAAGCTAAAGCTATTAAGACTCTAATAGAAGAAATTCTTATTACTGGAGCAAAAGTATCAAAATAATCAATGTTTTGTTTTTGACAAAAATCTTTCGCTACTAATCTATCTTTATATTTATCAATAGACCCATCGGGGTTATATTTTCTTTTGAAAATCCACTTGCAACCTATTGGTTTTGCTCCAGGAGGTAAATCAACTAAAGTACTAGTTTTACATTTAGAAAATGAATCTATTTCAGTTTTAGTAGCTCCAGAAGAAGAAATTGCTTCAACAAAAGTTTCGGGATCCTTTTCAACAAGATAAGTATAAAAATCATTTCCGAAGGATGCTTCTTTTCTTGGTCTTTTACTTCTCCTCAATTCTTTATATGCTTCCTCACGAGTTTCATCATTATTAGTAGTTACTAATGGTTGTCTAGATGTACTATCATGCTTCAAAGGAAATATGTTCTCAAAGAAATCAGTATTTTTTGTTTCTACAATAGTATTTTTATCTAGAACATCACTTTTCACAACAAGGAATCTATAAGCAGCGCTATGTTCAGCATATCCTATAGAAACACAATCAGAGGTTTTGTAACCAAATTTCCTTATCTTAGGATCAGGCAACATAACTTTAGCTAAACACCCCCACACTTTTAAATATTTCAAGTTAGGTTGATAACCTTTCCATAGTTCATAGGGGGTTTTTCCGGTTCTCCTATGAGGAGTTCTATTTTGTATAAAACATGCAGTTAAGATAGCCTCACCCCACAAGTTATTTGGCGGACTAGAACTAATTAACATGGCATTCATCATCTCTTTCAAGGTCCTACTTTTCCTTTCGGCTATGCCATTAGATTCAGGTAATAAGGGGGAGTTGTTTCGTGTATAACACCTTCCTTTTCACAAAATTCCTTAAACGATATGTACTCTCCTCCACGATCAGATCTAACTCGTTTGATCTTCCTATCAAATTGGTTTTCTACTTCGGATTTATATGAGAGAAAAGCTTCAAATGCTTCATCTTTTTGCCTTAATAAAAAAAGCTTAGTGTATTGCAAAAAATCATCTATAAACGTCACATAATAGTGTTTACTGCACCTAGTTGGAGTTTGTTTTAAATCTCCTATGTCCGTATGAATTATACTAAGCAACTCAGATTCACGTTGTACCGGGGGACAAGATTTCTTTGTTAACTTGGATTCTACACACACATCGCATTTGCCATGTTGTTTATCACTAATCGAAATCATGCCAAGACGTTGCAATTTAATAATATACAGAAAATTAATATGTCCTAGTCTAGCATGCCACATATTGTAAGAGTCAATCAAGTAAGAAGAAGAGGAAGCATTGTTATTGAAATCAAAAGTGTTTAGTACAAAAAGTCCATGAACATAATATCCCTTTCCTACAAAATTATTGTTCTTGGTAAGAACAATCTTATTAGATTCAAAAGTGACTTAGATTCCATGCTTCAGCAGTACACCAACAGAAATCAGGTTTCCCCTTATATTAGGCACATGAAGCACATTTGTGAGAGACAAAGTTTTTCCTGATGTGAGCTTTAGAAGAACTTTTCCTTTCCCCACAACTGGGGCAGGGTGTGAGTCACCATGGTAGATGTGTTCTTCTCCTTCCCCTACAGCAGTGTAGGAGGTAAAAGCCTCTCTGTTAGCACAGATGTACTTGGTGGCTCCAGAATCTACCACCCACTTCTTCACATCAGTTGCCATATTGACTAGTGAAACGACAGCAGCGATGACATCATCATCCTCATTATCATCTCCACCGGCATCAACCAAGTTGGCGTTTGCTTTAGGAGGATTCTCGTTTCTCGCCCTATGCCTGCATTTAGGTGCATAGTGTCCTGGCTTTCCACAAACAAAACAAAAGCCCCTTTTCTTGAATTCAGAGCTATGAACAATAGGGTTATGATCATTGTTCTTTTTGCGGTTCTTTTGATTAGCAAAATTCTTGGAATCATACCTTTTGTTTGAAGAGTCGGGTTTGTCTTTGTCATAGCTTGAAGACTTATTCAGCACCAAGTTTGCACGTGCAACCATTGATTTTTGCCTTTGCTTTGTTGCTCTCCCTTCGGTTGGTGTCTTCAATAGTGATATAAGTCTGCAGCTTGTTCCGCGATAGTTGCTTGTGTTTGAGCTTTATTTGTTGCTTTTAGTCCTTCCATGATTTAGGCACTTCTCAATCAGAATTCCACCAAAAAACTCATCTGGGAGAACAGTATTTTCAGCCTTCATTTCCTCCAGCATCCTGTGATATTGATTGATCTGAGCTTTGATTTCATCAGTTTCGTTCATCATCCAATTGTAGTAGTTGCTGATGACAAACTTTTGCTTGCTAGCATCTTCAGCGGTGTATTTGAGAATCATTGATTCCCAAATCTCATTAGCCTCCTTGTAGGTGCAGTAGACATCAAACAGGTCATTGGTGAGGGTGCTGCGAGTTGTGTGACGGTACACCTTATTAGCATGTGTCCAAAGTTCAAGCTGCTTGGGAGTTGCGGATGACCTTGGTTTGGACTCAGTGAGCGCTGCAACAACTGCATGCATGTCAAGCAGAGAGCTTATGTGCTCTTGCCATCTGCGACTCCCAAGCAACAACAAGTAAGATTTAAATTTTCTAATGAAGACTCTACATTGGTTCAACAAATTGGTAAAATACAAGGGTAGAAGGTTGACCAACAGTCAACTGAAGGTTGACAAAAAGTCAACAGAAGGTTGACCCAAAGTCAAAAGAAGGTTTTACCAAATTTCATAAGGTTGACCAAAAGTCAACAGAAGGTTTGACCAGAAGTCAAAAGAAGGTTGACTCACAAACACCTTAGAAGCATAAGTTCATGCTTGAGAAGGTTGATGTGTAAGAAGAATGAATGTTGAGAAGGTAGCTTAAAACCATATCAAATTCAATCCAAACACATTAACTTCTCTTGAATGATATTCACTTGCATTAAATGAGGATATCTTTCAATAAATATGTTGGAAAGTCTCAAGCAATAAAGGGGAAGTGCTTGATTATTCCCTTTCCATATTTGGAGTGTTTGTGCATACTAGGAAGCTTGAGAAGGTTCTTTTAAATGAGTTCTAGGCTGAACAACAATTACAACTCAAGTAATAGTTGTTGACAAGGTTACTAGAAGAGTACATATCCAGCTGTATAGGGTTCAGTTCTGAAGATAAAGCATAAAGCAAGCCTTGAGAAGGTTCAAAGGTTGTCACCTTTTGCACCTTATCTCAAGTCACTCTTACAGACTAATGGATATTCCCAACGGCTCTCTTCATGTTTCTAACGACTATATTCATCATCCTTGGCATTAAAGAATTCATTCTGAAGTTCAAACACAAGAGATCTAATTGCAACCAACACAAAGTCAAGCTTCTCAAAGCAATCAACCTTCTCATCCCACACTCAAAGCTTCTTCAATTTCAGATCTGGGATCTATTTCTTGAGTGTGTGTTAGCTTGTTAGAATCATTGTCTACAGTGTATCTATCTTTATTTCAAACTCATAAACAGCCCAAACCAAAATCCCTATTGTAAACAGAATTGTATAAGCATCTCATCAAACTACCTAGAGAGAGGTGAGTGTTAAAACTCTTAGGAAACTAGAAGAGAGTTTCTAAGAGGACGAAAACAGCAAGGTGTTCCTGTGTAAGAGTATACTAGGCTTTTGTGTGTGATTAATAGCTAGTATTGTTGTAAGTCTTTGTGTGTGATGAAAAGTAAAGTGTAAAAGCTATTTGGAGAATAGTGGAAATACACACTTGGAAGTGAGGAGAGGATGTAGCGTATATTGGGTGAACCTCTATAACTCCTCTGTGTTCTTTACTGCTTTCCCTAACTATTTCCTAAGTTGTTTTTCACTCAAGATTGTTTTCAAACCAAGAGAAGGTTAATTTCATCAACCTTCTCAAGACGGTGTTTGAACTTATATTTTATATTTCAACCTACTTAACCGTGTTTGAAAACTCCCTCTCTTACATAGTAAATATATATATATATATATATATATATATTATGTTCATTATTAGTCTTCATCTTCTAAGAAGTTTTACATATCTCTATATCAACCGTTGTTTTTTAATCTAAGAGAAGGTTATTCCATTCAAACCTCTCAACCTAGATTTAACTAAAGCTAAATTGTTTTAAACCTAGAACCTAGTTAAAATCAACATATCTCTTTTATAGACTGATTACTAACAATCATTCTTCATTAGAAAAGGTTTATCTCTATGTAACGAAACTACTATTACTAACCTTCTCTTATCGATGTTCTTTTTGAGAAACACTGTGGAAGAGGTTTTTCAGGGATCAAGATTAAAAAAAGGGACCACAATTTAAACCCTCCTTTCTTATGTATTTTAGTCACTTCACATCCTTCCTCTTGAGGCATCGTAACAACACCCCATTGGCGCTTATCTTATAAAGGTTGTCCCCTAGCAAGATGTACTTCAAAACCCTTTGTTTGACCTTGAAGTCAGTATTAGCCGTTGGGTTACGGAGGTACTCCGTCAATACTCCAATCGAAGCATTGGCAGGATCCTCCTCGGTAGGGACTAAGGCAACTTGTTGTAGTACCACGACCACTCGCTCTTTGTAACTCGAGGCTAGTTGGGCTAAGTCGTTTCCTTCTTGGTTCTCATTTCTGGGGACATATATGATGACAACATCGACAAACAACTTCAACAAATTGTGCGCCGAGGCTCTCGGCTGTTTAAGCTTTGTATTGTAGCATTTGTACTCCCAGTGATCTGCTTGATCCCCAGCTGTGAATCACCTTTTATTTCCACGTATTGGGCCTTCATGGCGCAAGATATCAAGTCCCATGATCAAGGCCTCGTATTCGGCCTGATTAAAAGATATATAATATTCATGTTTGGCACACAACCAAAACCTCTTTAAGTAAAAGATATATAATATTCATGTTTGGCACAAGCATTAAACAAAGACATACAAAGCTTCTCAATAGGAGAATATCTAGTTTTAGCATCATTGAGAAACCTACCAAGATAACATATAGCGCACTCGGCGCTACTATCATCATCTTGGGGTAACAAGCAGCCAATGGCTTGGTCTTCAGCCGCATTGTATAGCTTTAGAGGCTTTCTAGGCTGCGGAGGTACCAAGACGCGAGGATTAGTCAAGGCGGCCTTGATCTGGCCAAAGGCTTCCTGTTGCTTGGCTCCCTAAATCATCTCCTTAGTGTTCTTATTTATCTTCAACAAGGCGAGAAAGCTTTCATTTTCCCAGCTGAGTTGGCAATAAATCTCCTTAGGAAATTGATCTTTCCTAGTAAACTCTGTAGCTCCTAGTTTGTCCTAGAATTCAATGCCCCGGTTGTGCACCAAAAAGCCAAGGAAATTGACTCCAGATACACCAGAAGCACATTCAGTAGGGTTCATTTTGAGGTTGGGGAGTCTCGTCCGTTTTTGAGCTTGTTCAAGCTCAACTAAGTGGGCTTCGAAGCCCTTGGACTTGACCACCACATCATCGATGTATACTTCCAAGCTTTTACCAATGAGGTCATGGAAAATAGCATTCATGGCCCTTTGGTATGTGGCTCCAGCATTTTGGAGGCCAAAAGGCAGTACCAACAATTCATAGATACCTAAGGCATGACATCTCATTGTAATCCCAAGCAAAGCAGTTGCGGTAGTCCTTTAGCAAAGCTATCACCTGATCTTGTTGTTGAGCTTCAAAAGTAGGTATCGTTGTCTAGATGGATTCTATGTGGGGAGGCTCGGCCAAGGTCCTGTAATCGGGGTCATCTGAAGCCTCTTGGGAAGAGTGTTCCAAGAATCCATCGTCTTCACACACGACACCAAACATAGCCTCTTCAATGCTGGATTTGATTTGGAATAGGTGCAGCCTATCCAGCAGGATTTCTACTTCTGTTGGGAGATTAACCATTATTCTCATTGCTACGTCGTGGGTTGGCCAACATTTTGAACTCAAAACCCTTCTATGTCCAATCACATGATTCTATGCCACCTTCTTCATTATTTCCAGGAACGGCAATAGGACGCAGGTGAGGGGAGTAGAAAACAGTCTCAAACATCTTTAGATTTTTGTGCAGGGTCTGCCTCCACTATTTCTACCTTATCTCCTATCCATATCATTAGCTATTGGTGCAGGGTGGAAGGAAAGCACTCACATGTATGAATCCAGTCTCTCCCCATTATTACAGAATATGAAGGCTTGATGTGATCCTAAGTTGACTAAGCATGTGGAAAGAAACTTATAAAAATACCACTATTTCATTGAATCCAAGTAGCCATCTTGCATTATCATTGGCTGGAGGAATTCCTATCAACTCATGCAACTAAGGTCTACACGTAGAAATTGAAGGAAAAATCTCATGAAGAATAAATTAGTTCAATATCATGAAGAATAAATTAGTGCAACTTTTTTCCATTTTTTGTACTTTCTTTTAGGATTATATCCAAGGCTTTAATATCTTTTAATTGTCTTCTTTATTTTAGGATTTGAATCAATGGCTTTAATACCAATTTATTATTTCCATTAAAATTAGGATTTGATATTTATTAGTATATTTCAATTTCTAGGGTTTTATTGAGTCAATTGAGCCTGAGTTTCTTTTGGGGCCAATTGGTCTTGAGGTTTTCTATATATTATAATTCATTTGTTGAAATAAACAAGTTGAATTTTGAGTTAAAATTTAGAGACGTGTCTTTATGGGTCTCTGAGTCATTCTTAGAGCTTATCGTCGTGCCGTGGCGCTCGACCCCGACTTATCAACCGGAACCTCTATAGCAGGTTGTGGCGTCTTCCGACTTATCGATCGGTCTTCCATCCCCGATCGTGGTCTCTCCGTCCCTCCCACTTTCATGACTCCCAAATAACAAGCCGACGACTCCGAGGTTGCCATCTAGGATTCCCTTCTAAGATGAAGAAGGTCGAACGAGTAACCTTAGACCCAACCATTACATCACCCACCAGCACTCCCAATGCATGAGATGGGTGGTCCATGAAATTGGTCATGGTCATGGAGGATTGAATGAGGTCCTCAACATTCTTCCCCAGCTTCTTCATCGTAGCCAACAGCATGATGTTCAACAAAACACCACCATCTACGAAGACACGATTAAACAACTTCCCATTCAGGGGGGCTTTGATGTGCAATGGCTTCTAGTGTCTAGTCGTATTTGACGTGGGTTTCTCACACAGCATACCCCCCGTGATTGGTCCCTCGGATTCTGTCAAGGCATCCCATTCGGCTTCCTCGGTGAAAACGTCTCTAGTGGGAGAAGACCACCATTTCTATATCAGCACAGAACTCCCTCTTTGTTCCATCCATTAAGTCATCCAATATTGACTCATTCAAGGAGTTTCCATCAAAGTCTAATGGACCAAAGGGAGTTCTTCCTCTATCATAGTTCCTTCTACCTGGGGTACATTAACTGGCTGGGGTTGTTTAGGACTATGAGGTTCGTACAATTACTCTATTATTGCCTCGGTAAGTGAGCTATGGGGTGCATCCATCATTCCTGTCATGGTGTTGGGCTCTTCTTCCTTGTCAATGAGTGTATTAGGGACAGCTCACTCAAAGGTTCATTGTTCTGGAGCTATGTTCTCGGCCGGTTTTGGGAAGGCCTAATCGAACACCGTAGCAATAGAGGCTGCGGGAGTGGTCTTGGTATTCCCATCTCTGGCCGAGGTGAGAATCTAGAGCGTTTCGCTCATTCTAATGAAAGCTCTTTCCCTTTTCAGCCTCCTCTTCTGTGAGCGTGATTTGGAGGCCACTCTAGGTGTTGGGGCTTCTACTGCTGTCTGTGTCATCCATTGATCTTGTGGCACCTTCGAGGGTGGCCTCACAGTTCTAGTAGCCCTCAACTCGTTGTAGTTCAGAACAGTAATGTCCAATGAGGCTGAGTTTTGAGCCTTAGTGACCTGTGCTACCCTTCTTTCTTCTTCGGGGTGAGCTTCTTCCCCTGAGGTTTGCATGGTGGCCTATTCAGTTGAATCATCAACCGGCCTACCATGCCCGGCCCCAAAGTGGAACGCATTGGAGTCTGTCCCTCAAATCTCTTGTCCTGGGTGCTTGCCTCTCAGGGTTGAGCTTAGACAAGTGTAACTCCCTGAGGTCATGGACAAGCTTCCCTGGCTTTGGGAGTTTCTTCTGAGACCCTTGGATTTGACTCGGCCCCCCTAGCTGCAACTTCTCCTACAAGAGAGCCATGCGTCTGCCACTGTGGATCCCCTAGGGGGTTACCCCAATCGGTCAAGTACAGATGTTTTCTTTTCTGGGGAGACCTCCTGCTTGGGAACCCATACGTATTTTTTCTTCCCATTCCCTCGGTTACTCAATGAGAATGAGACCATATTAATGTTCATGTTGGGGAAAGGGTCTGTATCGACCAATCATCTCTGATGCCCCCTTGTCGACCATCTTGAACCTCCCTATTCTAATGGCTTCTTGAATAGCTCGGTGGAAGATAATGCAGTTGGAAGTAGCAAGATTGAAAGAATTATGCCACTTACAGTACTTCTTCCCTTTTATCTCTTCAGAAGGAGGTATCTTGTGGTGGTCGAGGAGTTTGATCTGTTTGTCTTTGAGGAGGTAGTCAAAGATTTGGTCAGCCTTAGAGATTTCAAAGGAATACTCAACCTTATCCTCGTATTTCTCCTTCCCCGTGGCAGGTTTGCGAGAAGGACAGAGGTAGGTCTTGCCCTTAACTATCTTGGCAACCAGTGTAACACACCAATTTTCTAATTAATATGCGTGTATATATGTTTGAATATATTAGTCTCTTTATGTATGCATATTTTAATAATCAACATACTTTTATAGTATATTAGTATTGTATTACTGTATTATATTATTCTTGAATATTAGTCATGAGTTAATACTATTATTCTAAGTTATAAGTTTATTGACTTTAAGAGATTTGTATCTTTGAAGTATTAACATATATTTTACTAACATTTAATTGTACTTTTATATGATTGTTATTGTTTGATATATTTTGATAATGTGAAGTACCTTATTGTTATAAGAGAAATATGTCAAAGTAGATGTTATAAGAGAATTGGGCTTTAGAATATAATTAGAAACAAGTTGGGCTTTTCTAGCTAGTGATCTATTTCCTTGTTTTAATGAATTTATTGCTCGCACCCCTAGATTCAACTCGTATATGGTCGCCAAAAATTATCCAAATTCATTCTCCTATTCAAAATCACCTTCTGAATCCGTTTATGCTGTTATTTCGGTCATCAGAAACAGAAATTATAGTGTATTTCATACTGTATATCGCTGTTTCCGATCACTACGGTCAACTTTTGGAAAAACAGACATCGCCTTTGGATTCCCCTCATCGAAACCTTCCGGAAAAGGTACTGCTTTTATTATTTTGGTGAAGTTTAAAAATGACCTGTTTTGCCGGTGACTACAACTTCTGGTCTCACTTCTGGCCACATGGGTTATCACCTTGAAAAACCGAAACCTCCTTTAGACTCACCGAGAAGAATACTTTCATTATATCCAATTAGATTTGCAAACTAAGATGTTTCAAAAATGGGTGTCGTTCTTCGTCGTTCTTCTTCATTACCGTTGAGCAATACTCAAGATGATTCTCAGTTCCTTCATTCCATGGACCTCAAGATACGTTCAAATCAATTAAGGATCATTGCCTTTGCTATTTTTGAGTTTAAATTCGTCGTAAGCACATGTTCTTCATATTCAAGTCCTTTCTTTTAGTTTTATAAGCCGTAAGAAACTGTTTTTGACATATCTTTCGCTACCGATGTCAAAATCACGTGTCGTTTGAAGCTACACGCTCGTAGCAACGTCCTTAACACTACAAAAATAAGTTTTAAGCCTTTCATATCATAATTTCGTGTAAGTATCTGAGCCTTATCTTTTTGGTCATTTTGGTCTCTACTGTCAAATATTTAATATCTTACCTTTGTCCTTTTGTTATACGTGACTTCCGGGATCATCAAGAGAATAATATAAGAGTAATTTAATGCTGTTTGGAGGACATAAGTTGCTGCTATTTCTTTGTACCATCGTTCGTGATCGCTCGGATTCGAGGTAAGAAGGGGGGGTGATAACTAGGGATCATGGTAGTTTAGGATGCAATTGACATAACTGGGATGTCCCATGATCCCTATGTCTAACGCTGACATTATATTTTTGTGTAAACCATTGTATGAGCAAAGGACTTTTATTTCATAATTTGGTTATGTCCTTGTAGGAGCAAGGACTCTATTTTAATGTGTTGATGTTGATGATTTGTGTGGTTTTCAGCATCTTATGCTTATACGTTGTTGTTGATGTTGTTTTCGCCATTGTTGTTTTGATTGTTGTTGATGATGGATGATAAGAGACCAATTGGATTAGGCTGAGTCTCGTTGTTAAGGTTTAAAGGCTAACCTCTTTAGAGAAGATATCGTTGTTAGTATTGTTGTAATTGGGTAGTTATAATTGATGAACTCTAGGGTAGTAGACCTTATTGGACCTTTGATTAAGCTGATGATTAAATTATATGGTTAGATAGCCCATGAGTTGAAGATTGATGATGTACTCATAGTTTCGGTCGTCTTTAAGTTAAGTAACAATGTCAAACCATAGCATTGAAGATTAGGTTGATGATATTGAAGTTCCTAATAATTTTAGTGGTTTAATTAGAATTAAGTGTGGATATCTTGTGTTGCAGGTTAAGTTTTTATGATGAAGTAATCTAAGACAAAGTGACAAACGGAACTCCAAGGCACAACCAACTCAAGAAGTAAGTTCGTGTCAAAGGTAGTCCCTAGGAATCACTCAACACACTAGCAATCACATAATTAACCTAACATATGCCTTCAAATTGATAAAAGCATGCTAATAGGTTAGGCACAAAATGACTAGGTGTTATAAAGAAAGAAACTGAATCATGACTTGTGTTTTTAAAGCTAAAAATCAATTCATGACTTGTGGTCTTGAAGAAAGAAATCAATTCATGACTTACTGCTTTAAAGAGAAAAATCGATTGATGGCCGGTTGTTTTTAAAGAGTAAAATCGATTCATGGCTCCTTTTTCAAAGGAAGAAATCAATTTGTGGCTAGATGGTTTTTAAAAGAACTTCTTTTGGAAAGAAAACAATCGATTGATGACTTTGTGTTTTTTAAAGCAAAGAATCGATTTTGGATGTGTCATAAGAGGTTGGAAATTGATTTGTGACTTCATCACTTGGGTTAGAAATCGATTTGTGACTTCAACACTTAGTGTTGCACCCCGAAAAATCCTTTGGAGGGATTTCTCTTCGCACAACGTGAATTGGAGTCGCCACCAATATTTTTTTAGAGGTAAAACATTGAAAAAAACCTTTCTTGAAAGACAATGGTCCCTGGAACCACGAGATTTGAGTTCGGGGGTCGGTTATGCATGGGGAAGGTACGAGCACCCCACACATCCTTTCTACTGAAAGGGAACCTCGATTTGACGTGTGATTTAAAAGGTTGATTTAAGAAATGCTTTGTTTTTATCTCTCTTTATCTCTCCTTACTTTATGGAAAAACTTAAGGAAAATTTAATCTTTTGCGCTTGACGGGAGGGCACCGTGCCTACGTATCCCGGGGAGGGAATCAAAGCAACGTAGTTCTTGTTTTCGAAAATTGTTTTGTTTTTAGAAATTGCCTTGTTTTGGAAAAGGGTTTGTTTTTTTTGAAAAGAAAATGGTTTTTATTTGTCATGCTTGACGGGAATGTGACCCGCTCCTACGTATCTCCCAGTGCGATGGAGAATTCAAAGCTTACGTAGTTCTCGGTTGTCGAGAAAAGGTTTTTATTTTTTAGTTGTTTAATTGTGAAAATTGAATGTTCGCAGTGATCAAACAACAAAGGTTTCGAGTGATCACCACTAGGATCCCATTATTGATGATCGTGCAAGCAAAGGCTTCGCATTATCCTCAACAAAGTTTTTAATTTGTGAAATGAGAGTTCTTTTGAAAAATGAGTGCTCATGATAATCAATTGAGCAAAGACTCCAAGTGATCACCACTAGCACCCCATTATTGACGATCGTGCAAGCAAAGGCTTCGCATTACCCTCAACAAAGTTTTTAATTTGTGAAATGAGAGTTCTTTTGAAAAATGAGTGTTCATGATAATCAATTGAGCAAAGACTCCAAGTGATCACCACTAGCACCCCATTGTTGACAATCGTGCAAGCAAAGGCTTCGCATTATCCTCAACAAAGTTTGATTTGTGAAAAATAGTTTGAAATTGTTTTGAGAAGAAGTGAAGTTATTTATCAATGATTATGTAAATGCAAAAAAAATGTTTTGAAGTTGGAACGTTACTAACGAGTAACAAGTTGTTCTTTGTATGCAACACGGTTTTGAAGTTTTGGAGAGTTACTAACGAGTAACAATTGGTGGAAATCAAAACAAGCAAATTGTGAACACCAATTCAACATTTTAATGCACCACAACAATTTAATGCATCAAGGCTCTAAGTGGCCTATCCTTTGCCAAAACTTCACAAGCTTCAAACAACAATTTACATTAAACTCAAAGAGCAAAGAAAGCATGATTAAACTTGAGGATGCATCAAGGTCATTGGAGACCAATCATGTGCGCAAATTCAATTGTTTATAGACCCCTTTTTGCTCACATTTCACAAGCACATCAAATGGGAATTGAATTTTTAAATGCTTACAAGCATAGGCATCAAGGTTGAAGTAACCTATCTCTTGCCAACTTAGCATAACCCAAGATCATTTGTGGACCATAAATGAACCAAAACCCAAATTCATTTTCTCAAATCACAAATTAATCATCAATTTATTTCAACAAGTCAACCAAATCAAGCAAGCAAATGACACTAGCAAGACTTAGGAACATTTATTCACAAGATCCAAGCGATCAAACACCAAAATCAACAACTATTCATATTTTTTGATTTTTGTGAAAGTAAGAAGGCATGAAAAATGAATATTTGCAAAATCAAACAACATGTTTTGACATGGGAACTTCAAAATCAAGCCCCAATAACAAGATTGCATAAAGAAATGCATCAAAACTCGATTAAACCTATTTTTATACTAAAGGTGCGAAACATTCATAGCTTCCTAACACAATTTTATTTCACAAAATGCAACAAGCAAAATGATAACAACACAAATCACAATTTATTCAAGGGTGAGAAGCAATCTCAAACACCCAAGCCTCCCTAAGTGCTTGTCAAAATGTTTTAGACACCTCTCACCAACAACAATCAACAAATCAACAATATAACAACACTAAAATGCATGAAGATGGTAGGATGAAAAATTAGAAACATGATATCTACATTTTGATGCAAAAAAGTTGAAGATGATGCTAGGTTTTAAGAAGTTTACCTCAAATCCAAGCTAAGGAATGACTAATATGAAAAACAAGACCACAAATCAACTTGAATCTTCACCAAACTTCAATGAAACCCACGAAATGCTTGCTTAAAAATGCCCTTTGATGATGCAAGTTTGAATTAAATTAGGAGAGAAGGAAGATATATGAAGTAGGAGTTAATATGAGATGGAAAATGGAAGTGAAATGAAGAAAAATGGAGGAGGGAGTGGTTGTTGGTGGTTTCGGCCAAAGGAGGAGAGGAGAGGAGAGGTTTGTGTGCTAGGGTTTTGTGAATGAATTGTGAGGCCAAAAGCCTTTTTTTTGTGAGGTGAGGTTAATAGGGTATATATAGAAAGCAATTAGGTTTAAGGGTAGTTAGGTCATTGTGCACTAGTTGTGCTCTAGGATTTGATTTTAATTTTGAATCAAAGGCTAGGATTGAGGCTCACATGGATTGAGGACATTGAGAAAACACAAAATGAGAGAATAGAGAGGGATAGGCGCATAAATGGGAGGGGTCCTTGGTGACCAAGTTTTGCTAGTTGTCATCTTGTACTATTGTACTATTATATGACCATTCCATTATCCCTTCATTTTTTATTATTCTTCTTAGGATAATTGTACAAAAATACACCCAATTTAGGCCACATACTAGGAATCTTAGGAATATGCCATTTTATGTGATCACTATGACCAAAAATGTCATAAAAATCACATCTTGGAACTTTTTATAGAATATTCCCTTTTGATCCTTTTTTTGAAATTTTGTGCACAATGTATGCATGCATGCGCATACATACATACATGACCAAAAATGTTTTGCCTCAAATAAATTTCTCTAAAATTGCACAATGATTCTTGATGAGAAATTATCTTATTTTTGACAATGACCAAAATACCCTTTTGCCCTAAAAACCTTGTTTTTTAACAACAAATGCATTTCCACTCTAACAATGAATTTAAAAGCCCTAGAATGACTTTTAAAACCCAAAAATGCATGAACAATGGTCTTCACTCTTCAAAATAAAACCACACTTCTCAATTTATTTATTTTTTGCGGAAAATTAGGGTTTTAAACCTAGGCGGACAAAATTAGGGTATGACAGCTGCCCCTCTTTATTTGGATTTTACCAAGGAATATGAATTGGCCGAAACATATTCCGAGGCAAAATAGAAATAAAGAATTCAGAAATAATACTAATTTTGTCTACTTAGAGAAACCCGAATTTTCCTTTTCTTTTTTCTCTCTCTTTTTTTTTGTTTCCTTTCTTTGATCTCTCTTCTTTTGAGAGAGAGAGAGTCAACACTTGTCGCGTCGACGAGAAAGCAGTAAATTGCGTAAAGCTGTAAATGAAAGCAGTAAATTGGAAGTGCCGTAAATTGGGGATTCGGAGGTTGCCTAAAACCTTTTGACGGACTCTCGTCGAGTCCGAGCTCTGGGGGTGGCCTTTTCGAGCGGCCGATCAATATCAGGTCCGGAACTGATATGATCAATGGATCTACGCTATGCCTTAGGTTGACATAATTACTCCGATGGAAGTCTGTAGGATCTGCCGCGCGCTCGTACGCGACGTTGTGATCTGTGGAAGGAGTTCACTAACCCTGTGGGAGTTTACTAACTCTGTGCTGATGGAGTTCACTAACTCGGTGCCATGATGATTTTCTGAAAATGAGATTTCGGGGACCCATTGGTCCAAAGTAACTGACCTTTTGAAAATTTTGGGGACTAACGAGTCCAAAGTAACTGAGTTTCTTTTTGAAAATTGGGAAGCTTTGAATGATGCATGGAATGCAGGCTTTTGATGCTGGGATGCACATGGATGCAATGATTGATTTGGTGAGAGATTTTTCTGTTTGATTTTTCTTTTTCTTTTTCTTTTCTTCTGTATCCTTTCGTCCTTCTGGGATGCGAATATGAAAGTATAAAGCTCTACTGTTTGATGACATGGATGATATAGGAATGATGAATGATATGAAAATGTTTTTTTTTTTTTTTGCTGGTTAAATCAATCCGCGGGACTTGTGGCACTTGACACGAAGACCGTTCCAGGATGGTGATAACGCAAGGGTTGCGCGTTGGTTTGCAATGATCTTGTTATTTTTAAGGTGACAGTGCATGTGACTTTTTTTTTTTTGCAGCTTTACCCATTTTAGGAAACCATTTTTTCCTTTTGTGATTTTCAAAGATTTCGTAATAACCTGTAATGCTCTGAATGTATGCACATGTTTTGCAATTCAATTTCATCAATCATAAAATCATTATTTTGAAAGAAACTGAATAAATGAAAGTAAAGACACGAAAAGCACACATATGAAAGAAAAGTTGGACTTTTGCTGATATGGAAACTGGTCGTGCAGAAAGTCACGCCAGTTGAAAGTACAATTGCAATCTTTATTCTAAACTGATAAAATACAAGAAAAAGGAACAGATTCTGTGATTCTATCCTTGAAGTAACGGTGCCCACCGTTCATACTTGTGACCTTGATCAACCCCTTATCCAAATCTTCGGGAGTGCTGTATGCCCTTGTTTATTTTCATGCCCAAGTTTTCTGACCCTAATTTTTGCCTGGATCGCCCTTTGCGGGTTTTCAATCCACCGGGTCGCTCTGATTTTGCCTAGGCCGCCCTTTCGGGTTTTCAACCTAGCGAGCTAATTCTTACTTGGCTTATCTTTCTCTTTTTCTGTCTATTTCTTTAGGCATAGTACTTCTTTACCACATCTGAGTTTACTGGGTTTGGGATTTCATCTCCATCCATGTTTGCAAGAATTAATGCCCCTCCGGAGAATGCCTTCTTCACCACATAAGGTCCTTCGTATTTGGGAGCCCATTTGCCACGGGGATCCGTCTGGATTGGCAAGATCTGTTTGAGCACGAGGTCTCCTTCTTGGAATTCCCGAGGACGGATTTTCTTGTCAAAAGCCCTCATCATCCTCTGTTGGTACAGCTGACCATGGCACAAGGCGGCTACTCGCTTCTCTTCAATGAGATTCAATTGGTCAAAACGAGCCTGAACCCACTCTGCTTCTTCTAATTTGGTCTCCATCAATACCCGCAGCGAGGGTATTTCAACCTCAATGGGGAGAACAGCTTCTGACCCATAAACCAACGAGTAAGGGGTTGCCCCTGTAGATGTACGCACCGAGGTTCTGTACCCATGCAAGGTGAAGGGGAGCATCTCATGCCAGTCCTTCTAAGTTACTACCATTTTCTGTACTATCCTCTTAATATTCTTATTGGCTGCCTCAACTGCCCCATTCATCTTCGGACGGTAGGGAGAAGAGTTGTGATGTTGGATTTTGAAGTCCTTGCATAAGTCCCTCATCACCTTGCTGTTCAAATTACTGCCGTTGTCTGTGATGATTTTGTTCGGAAGGCCGTAGCGGCAAACCAAATCTTTCTTGATGAACTTAGCAATCACTGAACTTGTTACATTGGGATAAGAAGCAGCCTCTACCCACTTGGTGAAGTAGTCGATAGCAACCAGGATGAAACGATGACCATTTGAAGCTTTTGGTTCAATAGGACCAATGATGTCCATGCCCCACATTGAGAAAGGCCAAGGTGCACTCAGGACATTCAGAGAGGTTGGTGGTACATGGATGTGATCTGCATAAATTTGACATTTATGGCACTTTCTTGGAAAGCTATAACAGTCAGATTCCATTTGCAGCCAATAGTAACCTGTTCTCAGGATCTTTCTAGCCATTGTGTGCCCACTGGAATGAATTCCAAATGAGCCCTCATGAACATCTTGCATGATCTTTATTGATTCCTCCCTTGTTACACATCTGAGGAGAACCAAGTCATGGTTTCTCTTGTAAAGGACGTCTCCACTCAAGAAGAAACCCATTGACAGCCTCCTGAGTGTTCTCTTATCATTTTCTAAAGCGCCGGGGGGATATTTTCTGCTGGTGATATACTTTTTGATGTCGTGGAACAGAGTCACCATTGCTCTTTGATAAGTTGCCCCGGCATTCTTCAATCCGGAAGGCATGAACTTATAGCAGAAAGTTCCCCAAAGGGTTATGAAGGTGGTTTTCTCCATATCCTCTGGAGCCATCTTGATCTGGTTGTAACCTGAATACCCGTCCACGAAGGAGAACATTGAGTGTTGCGCTGTGCCATCCACCAGAACATCGATGTGAGGTAGAGGGAAATCATCTTTAGGACTTGCTCGGTTTAAATCACGGTAATCGACACACATCCGGACCCTTCCGTCTTTCTTGGGAATCGGGACAATGTTGGCTACCCACTCAGGATATTTTGCCACTGCTAAGAACCCTGCGTCAAACTGTTTCTTGACCTCATCCCTGATTTTCAAGGACATCTCTGGCCTCATTCGCCTCAATTTCTGTTTTACCGGAGGATATTCTGGTTTTACCGGCAATCTGTGCTCAACAATATCTGTATTCAATCCCGGCATGTCTTGGTAAGTCCATGCGAAAATGTCAACATAGTCAAACAGGAGCTGAATCAACTTCTTACGTTCACAATTCCCCATCGCGGTACCAACCTTGATCTCTTTTCTATCTTCCTCAGTACCCAAATTAACCATTTCTGTGGGCTCCCCATGGGGCTTGATGACCTTTTCTTCTTGTTCTACCATTCTCATAATTTCTGGAGGAGTATCCCAACCATCCTCAACATTTTCCTCGGTTTGGTTAACCGGGTAATCAAAGTCACAGTATGAGTTATGGGCATTATTACTTTCAAGAATTGTATTCGATCTGCATTAAAATGGAGTGGCGAATAAAGAAAAGATACGCAAATGAGAGATGAAGAAAGAGAATTTTATTGAAAATTCCAAAATAACATTTTATTCATTGATGAAGTTTGACGAAAACATGCATGCCCGAATGAAATATCCCAAGGCCTTGGGCAGAGCCGAGGAATTTTGCATTACGAAGAAAAATTACTTTAAATTGAAAATCACAGGGAAATCTAGGGCCTCCCAGTTCTGGAGCTTTTCTTTCGCAGCACAACGGCGCACTAAGCTGACAGCACCGTCACCCGAGCCTGAATCTTCTTCAATCACATTGACCTGGTCAGGGTCCAGCATGCCTACACTTCGGAAGTTGTTCCTAAGATCACCGACGACCATCCCTCCCTGGTTGGGGGTCCTTCCTTTGAGCTTTGCCAACCATTTCTCTCTTCTATCAGCTGCTAGCCTCTCTCGGTCTGCAGGGCTTGGGATGTACCCAATACCGAACCTTTCAGGATTCCCTTTCAGCAGGACGGGTGCTACAATTCCTTGAGCAGCTTTTCCCAGGCCTTTTCCAACCTGATACCCATATCCTAGCATCACCTTTGCAACCATCATGTCCGCCTTGGACCACCTAGGCTTCAATTGGGGAGGCTCACTCCCAACAAAGATAGCATTTGAGATCTCCAATCCCTGGAAGGCAGTCTCAAAAGACTCCTCTGCTGCTCCAACGTAATATTCTGGTGGTGATCGGTTTATCATCATTTCCTCCTCCCCGAAGATTACTATCAACTTGCCCTCGGCCACAAACTTGAGTTTCTAATGGAGCGAAGATGGCACTGCCCCAGCGGCATGTATCCAAGGTCGTCCTAGCAGACAGCTATAAGAGGAAGCTATATCCATGACTTGGAATGTGACATAGAACACTTCAGGACCCACCTGCAAAGGCACCTCTACTTCTCCAAAAACTTCTTTCACAGACCCATCAAATGCTCTAACCAAGGTGGAGCTAGGCTTCAGATATGAGCAATCCACATCCAACTTATCCATTGTGGACTTGGGCAACACATTTAATGACGAGCCATTGTCGATGAGCACTCTGGCCAGCATGTAGTCCCCACACTTGACAGAGATGTGAAGGGCTTGATTGTGATTCTTCCCCGCCGGAGGTAACTCAGCGTCTGTGAAGGTCAAGTAGTTGGATGCCACTATGTTCCCAACAATACCATCAAGCTGGTTGACCGTAATGTCATGGGGTATGTGTGCTTCATTCAGGATTTTCAACAGTGCAGCTCGGTGTGCCTCGGAACTAAGCAACAACGAAAGCATTGAGATTTTGGCCGGGGTTTGATTTAACTGGTCCACCACCTGGTATTCACTTTGTCTTATTACTTTCAGAAATTCCTGAGCTTCTTTGTCTGATACTTCCTTAACTTCCACAGTTTCCTTATCTTTTCCCTTACGAGCCCTTTCTTCAGCTTCCTTTGATTGTTCCTTTCTAAGATTTTCAGGAACATACATCCTTCCACTCCTTGTAATTCCACTACTCCCAGCAATGTTTGTTATATCCAACACGCCCTGAGGGACCTCTGCTTGCATTTGCACGTTGCAGCTCCAGGGAATAACCCTAGTCTCTCTACTAGGGGTAGCAGCAGGTACCGGAATAACAACAGTCAGAGGTCTTGCCACAACCGAGCTTGAATTCAGACTGTAAGGGATTTCAACCGGTCTCCTGAAACCTCTGTTGTTCGATTGCAGAGTAGATACACTTTCTTCCTTTTCCTGAACCCCAACCTGGACCAGGTGTCTGTCTAACAGCTCTTGGAGGATGGGTTTGAAGCTCTCACAGGCCCCAACACAATAAGGGTCATTGCAGATGTCTCTTCTGGCACACCCTTCTTCGATGATACCACAACGGCATAGTGCAGCATGAATGATACTCAGGGGTGTACGAATGCACTCCACCTTCCTAATTAAGTACTGACCACCCTGATCATTAATGGCATTTGTAGTGGGCCCACATGCCCCGGCAACGGGTTGGTGGTTACATTAGGTTGCTGAAATGATATACTCTTTGCATCAAGCAGGTCTTGCACAACGTACTTGAACGCCTTACAATCCTCCACCACATGACCTACTGCCCCAGAATGAAAGGCACAGGTAGCATTTGCATTATACCCTCTGGGATAGGGAGGCTGATATGGTTTCATCTGACGAGTGTTGATTAACTTGTTGGCAATGAGATAATTGAACAAATCTGTGTACGACATGGGGATAGGTTCAAAGACAACAGGCTTTTTTTCATTGTAGTTTCTGTACTGATTGTTGGACTGGAATGGCT
The DNA here is from genome assembly GCA_963573325.1 of Astragalus glycyphyllos. Classification (NCBI taxonomy): domain Eukaryota; kingdom Viridiplantae; phylum Streptophyta; class Magnoliopsida; order Fabales; family Fabaceae; genus Astragalus; species Astragalus glycyphyllos. The sequence goes on from OY754307.1 coordinate 31,187,443, forward strand.
GAGCAGGCGGCGTCTGAGCAGGAACTGGAATGGCTTGTGGGGGATTATTGTGTGATGGACCGCTAGCTCCGATGATTGCATTAGTTTCTCCCTCCTTCTTCTTGTGGGAACCAGAAAAAGGCTTTTTTTGATGGGGAGGAGGCGTTGGGCCATGGGCTATTCTTCCGCTGCGCATGCCGTTCTCCACTCTTTCTCCAATGACAACCATCTCCGAGAAATTCGAAGCCACGCTGCCGACCAAACGATCATAGAACACTGGGGGAAGAGTTTCCATGAACATATGGACCATCTCTTTATCAAGCAGGGAGGGTTTTACTTGTGCAGCGAGGTTCCTCCACCTCTGGGCGTATTCCTTGAATGTCTCATTATCCTTCTTAGACATACATTGCAGCTGGGTCCTATCCGGGGCTAAATCACTGGTATTGACGGATAAAGGCATCCACCAGATCCTTCCAACAACGGATATTAGTTGGCTCCAATTGCATATACCATTCAAGGGGAGCTTCAGCTAAGTTTTCCTGAAAGCAATGTATCATCAGGTTATCATCACGGGCGTGGGCAGTCATCTTCCGGCAATACATCGTCACATGGCTGCGCGGGCAGGTTGCTCCTTTGTACTTGTCGAAAAATGGTGCTTTGAACTTGGGTGGCAGGACTAGATTAGGGACCAAGCATAACTCATGGGCGTTCCTAGCCTGGGAACCTGTTCCTTCAACAGCTCTCAATCTTTCTTCTAACATCTGGTACTGACTTCTAGCTTCATCTGGGTAATTCTGCGGAAAACCACTCACACCGTAGTGAAGATTATTCATCTACACCACAGCTGGGGTCACGTGTGGGTCACGTGAGTGAGCGATAATCTGAGGAATTGGACCCTGAACTTGTGGATGGATTGTTGCTGGAGAATTGAAGCCAACCGGAGTTCCCGAGGTAATAGCAGGAGTAGGAATCTGAATTTGAACCTGAGGTGTCCCCGTTCCAACTTCATTCACAGCTGATTCAGGCTGGGCCTGTCTTGTGGTTCCCGAAGGACCACTTTCTGGGTTTGCACCGGCAGCAGGGAGTGTGTACCCTAATGGGAGACCATAAGGAGGCCATTGCACGTTCTGGAGAGCCCGAGAGACTCTAGGACGATCCACTCCTGCGGCAGCAGCACCTTCAGTTATGCCAGCATCCCTTAAGGCACTTAACACTCTTATGACTGTTTGCTGGTGTTTTTAGCAAACAATCACTAGTTTTATTAGAAGGTTTGTGAGATCAAACTAGAAAAATCTCAAAGCAATTGCCTTTGAATTGCTCATGGTTTTTGTTGAAGAAAACGTAGAAAAAGGGGACGATTTGCAAATGATTAACAGAATTGAAAAGAAAAGAAGCAGTAAATGGTGCAGGAATTGTAAAGAACAGACAAATAAATTGCATTGAATCATAAAAGTGGTACACGATCACGTACAGCGATTCTTCCACTCGTTTTTCGCTCTGGCTTGGAAGTTAGAGTTTCAGGAATCGGGTTGTGTATTGTGATTTGCGACCCCTGTTTCTTCTCAGAAACAGTTATTTATACAAAGGAAAAGAGGGGGAAAAACTGAACTCAGAAACCGCCTAGCAATTTGAAAATAAGTAACTGCTCCTACTTTCGACCAAAACCGCTCTATCACGCTTCGACCAACTGCTAGTCTTCAGCGCATAACTGCTCTGTTTTCTGTCTGTCGAAAGCCTGTGTCCATTTTCCTCTCTCTTGCTTTTGCTTCCCTGGAAACTTGTCGAGTTTACCTTGCGCATGACCATTTTCTCTGTCGAAATAATTTGGTCTTTGTGAAATAAATATAAGTCAGGCCTTGTTGACCATCTTTAATGAAGCCTGTCGAAATTACAAGCTAACAAATTGCCCCCCAAAAATGTCTTTTTCGACTGAACTTGAGGAGGAAGAAGAGAAAGACATTTTTGAATTCACCATCGAAATAACTTTGCACTTGAGTAAAATAGCTGTATACCTGAGGTCACCACTGTTAAGTGTTGTTTAACGTTACTCCTATATTGGTGTATTATGTGGCCTTCAAAGTTTTACTTCTCAGTAAATGCCTTATCTCACCATTTCCTATAAGGCTTCTCCAATTCTCCCACTTCTTTTGCCTCATAAGTTGCCATCAATAATCCATATTCAAACCTTGAACTCGAACAGCCTCGTAACCAACTAACGCTCTTTCATACTTCTCCTTATAAATAGAAGAGTTTTGTTTCTCATCTTCACCACTCCATGATTTTCTTCTTTTTCCTTTCCCGTTCCAGGATCATTCCCTTTGCTTTGAGTCTTCCGCGTAACCTCATCTCTCATAATTGTAGTGAGGTTGCCTGGAGGTTCAAAGTGATGGTTTTTGATCTCGACTAATTATGGCTTTGCTCCTTTTTTCTTCATGTCACTTGATCTTGCAACTTTCTGAGTTTATGCGGCAGACTCAAAATGGGAGCAGGAAGATTCATCAGGTGTTTTGCTTTGATGATGACTGTCTTCCTTGGGGACATCAATATCTCCTCTCTGAAGGGCTTCCTGAGGTTTACCAAGCAAGGAAACGCCCTGTTGAAAGGCTTACAAGCCTAACGCGCAGACGAAAGAATGACCCCCCGAACGACAGGAAGTGTCAACGTGGTCGAAGAAAACCACCCAAAAGAGAAGTTACTTGGTCGTAAAAGACCAACTGCAATCCAGCGTTTTATTTATGCCTAGTTTATTTACCCTTTCGGCGCTATGTAATTCACAAATGCCTCCTTTGGCACATGTAACTTGGCAACATTATAATGAAATTTCTTCCATTTTATTCTTGAGCAATTTCTTATTCTGTGCTTTCGACAATGTTTTGGCAACTTAAATGCCATGTTTTTACGCTTTCTTTATATTTATTCCAGCATTATTTTAACTTCGTGCAACGTTGGCTTATACTTTTTCAAGTATTTGCCATTTATACGCAAAATTCTTTCATCAGCGCCGATCTCTTCGACCTCATATGCGCCGTTTGAATAAACTTGTAAAATTTTAAATGGTCCTTCCCAACTTGGGGACAATTTACCAAAGACTCTATCTTTTTTATCCATAGGCAATAGGACCTTCCACACTAGATCACCTGAATTAAAGGCTTTAAACTTAACCTTTTTGTTATAAGTTTTAGTTACCCTCTCTTTCTGTCGAATAAGCGTATCTAAAGCTAATAACCTTTCTTCGTCTAAATCAACCAATTCATCAAGCATCATATTCCAGTAATAATCAGAGGGAATCTCCCACTGTCTTTGAATTCTTGTTGATTGTAGACAAATTTCAACAGGCAACACTGCATCGTGTCCAAATGTTAGCCTATAAGGAGTAGTGTTGATAGATTCTTTGGGTGAATTTCGACAAGCCCATAATGCTTGATCAAGGGTATTATGCCAATTTTTGGGTTTCTGCCCAACATGCTTTTTAATTAAATTAATAATAACTTTATTGGCAGCTTCTACTTGTCCATTGGCTTGCGCATAATATGGTGTCGAAGTTAATAACTTAAAACCAATTTCAGAAGCAAACTCTACCATTTTTCTACCAGTGAAAACTGATCCCTGATCTGTAGTAATGGTTTCTGGAATTCCAAACCTATAAATGATATGATTTTGAATAAACCTTATCACTGCTTCTTGATCATCATTGGCTAAAGGTATAGCTTCAACCCATTTGGTGAAGTAATCAATTCCCACAAGGATATATCTATGGCCCTTCGACGAAGTTGGCTTTATCTCTCCAATCACATCTAGAGCCCAACCTCTAAATGGCCAAGGTTTGACTATGGCATGCAATTCATTTGCAGGTACATGTTGTATCCCAGCATGCTTTTGACACTCTTGGCATCCCTTAGCAAATTCTATGCAATCTTTCAGCATAGTTGGCCAATACATTCCTTGTCGAAATAACAACCACTTCATTTTGTGGCCTACTTGGTGTGAACCACATGCTCCACTATGTGTATCAGAAACTGCTAAATATGCCTCATTTTCACTAAGACATTTTAATAGTACTCCTTCAGGAGTCTTTTTAAACAATTCGTTTCCAATTATCACATAGCTCAAAGCTCTGTATTTTACTTTTTTATTGGTATTTCTTGTGGGATTTTGCAAATATTCCACAATAGGCCTTCGCCAATCACTATTGGTCATATTGTCAAGAGCAAAAATTTCTGCTAAGTCAAAGTCACCAAAAAATTGACGTTTTTCGACAACGACTAGTTCCTCGTTTGCGTTTGTTGCCCCCCCCCCCCCCCCCCCCCCCCCAATTTTTGGTGTTGACAATAGTGACGAAGAATAGTCATTAGAAATGATTTTATCCTTTATTTCACTTAACTCTTCCAGGCTTTGTTTTGAAACTTTATAGCCTGAAGCAATTTGTGCCAATTCATTTGCCACTTGATTATCAATTCGTGGTAAATGTTCTAAGTGAATAGACTCAAATCTTTTTAACAAAGCATTGGCAACAACAAAGTATCTGATAAGGTGCTCTTTAATGCATTTGTACTCTCTTGTCAATTATTTGACAACCAACTCAGAGTCACCTTTTATTTCGACATGACTTGCCCCCAGCTCAAGTAAAATTTCAAGGCCTACTATTAAAGCCTCATATTCAGCTTCATTATTGGAGCAAACATCTCGAATTTTAAACTTATACTTCGTTGGAATGTTAGTAGGAGATATTATTAAAATACCAATCCCAACTCCATGTTTATGGCTTGAACCATCAAAGTACAACCTCCAAGGATATACGTCTACAAAACTTAATGTTTCTTCGACAACAGAATGGTCTACTATAAAATCAGCAACCACTTGTCCTTTAATTGATTTTAGAGGTTGATAAGTTAAGGTGTATTCTGACAAAGCCAAAGCCCATTTACCAATTCGGCTATGCATTATTGGTTTCGACAGCATATGCTTAATAACATCAAAATGCGAATAAACAGAAACATCAGCTGGTTTTATATATTGCTTTAACTTTGTACACGAGAAATACAAACAAAGGCACAACTTTTCTATAGGAGTGTACCTCGTTTCGGCATCATTTAAGACCCTACTGAGGTAATAAATGGCTCTTTCGACACCACGATCATCCTCTTGTGCTAACATGCTACCTATTGTTCTATCAGAAGCTGCTATATACAATTTGAGCACTTTGTGTTTAATAACAGGCAACAAAATTGGTGGTTTCATCAAATAAGACTTGATTTCGTCGAAGGCTACTTGATGCATTGGTTCCCATTTGAACTCTTCTTCCTTCTTCAGTCTTAACAATGGCGAAAAAACTTGTGTTTTGCCACTTAAATTTGATATAAATCTTCGAAGGAAATTGATTTTTCCCAGCAACGACTGAAGCTCCTTTTTGGTCGAAGGGGCCTTCGTTTCCATAATTGCCTTAGTCTTATTTTGATTGATTTCAATGCCTTTTTTGTGCACTATAAAACCCAAGAAATCACCTGCACGTACACAAAAAGGCACATTTTAATGGATTTATTTTCAATCCATATTTCCTCATTCTTTCAAAAGAACGGCGAAGATGGTCTAAATGACCACTTTCTGAGGAAGATTTAACCACCACATCATCTATGTATACTTGCATAAAATCATCAATAAAATCATGAAACATAGAATTCATGGCCCTCTGATATGTAGCACCAGCATTCTTTAAGCCAAAGGGCATTACTACCCATTCATAAACACCCAATGCCCCCGGACATCTAAAAGCAGTTTTGGACACATCCTCTTCAGCAATGAAGATTTGATTATACCCAGAATAACCATCGAGCATACTAAGATAATCAAATCCCGCTGCTGAATCTATTAGCATTTCTGCCACAGGCATTGCGTATTCATCTTTGGGAGTTGCATTATTTAAATCCCTAAAGTCTATGCAAACTCTAAGAGTCCCATTTTTCTTTATTACAGGAACTATATTGGCTAACCATTCGACATACCTGGCAGTTCTGATGAATTTGTTTCTGAATAGCCTTTCGATTTCCTCTTTGATCTTAGCCAACACTTGAGGAGCAAATCTTCTTGGCACTTGCTTCACTGGTTTCTTCCCTGGTTGAATTGGTAATTGCATTTCCACTACTTCTCGACTTAACCCAGGCATTTCGTCGTAATCCCAAGCAAAGCAGTCTTTGAACTCCCTTAGCAACGTGATGACTTGGGTTTTTAGAGAAGCATCAATATTCGCACTAATATAAGTTGGCCGTTTTATTGAGCCATTTCCCAAATCAACTTCTTCTAACGGGTCTTGAGCTTGCATATGCTTTGCCGAGTCTCTAGGATCCTTTTCAAAACCCAATGGATCATCATCATAAATGCAGTCAAGTCTTTCATCTATGACTATGCCATTTCCTTCATGTAACTCACTGGCTTCGACAGCCATTGTTTGTTGAATAATTTCGGCCTCCATAGCCGCTTTAAACTTGTTTTCGGCCATATAAGCCGTAATTTTGTCCCATGCATTGGGCACTGACATAAGAACACTTTCAAGAACCAGTGTTCCACCCCGTTGTGCGAAGAACACCATCAGGATAGACACTATCATCTCCCATTATTTCTCTTTCCCAAACAAAACCATAATTTGGGTCGAGATGAACTGAGGCAAAAACATTATCCGCAGGAACATATGCCTCATTAGAAGATGAACATGGCGCAATCTTCGCCATTTGTTTCTCAAAATTTTCCTTGGTAACTTGATTCACGTCAGCACGGAAGTAGCTCTGATCGGCTTCAACATACTCTACCAAACCATCTTCCTTCCACATTACTAAACGTTGATGCAAAGTTGAAGGGACAGCACCAACTCCATGGATCCACTCTCTACCAAGGAGTAAATTAAAATTCGCTTTAGAGGCTATCACTAAGAACAATGTAGTCCGCTTTATGGAACCAACGATTATGTGGCCTGAGGTCAGTGTCGAACTTACCAATCTTCTTCAAAAGACCATGTGGCATTAAATTCACTGCAGCTCCACCATCCACTAACACTTTGTTAATTCCAACACCATTGACTTTGGCTTGGACATACAGGGGTTTCAAGTGGTTTTGCATACTCATATCTGGCTTCTCGAAGGTAGCCATTTGGTCTTCGACACAACCATTGTTCATCACATAGTAACACATTGGCTTATGACGAGCCATATCCTCTGTAAAATCCTCTTCAACATCATTTGGTACTGTGATAACATCGTACTCAAGAGGCAGTATTGATACCACATTGCAAACAACATCGAAATCATCTTCAGAATCATTAAAATCAGACTCCATGTCTTCATCCATGTCGAAATCAGCATTCCTTTCTTTCACTGTTGACAATGGAGGAAATATTCTTTCAAGAGCAGGCCTTCTTGGCTTTTCTGTTACTACAGCCTTGCCTTTGGCCTTATTCGCTGCACACACATGACTAGCAACATCAGCATTCCTCTTTGTGGCAACTTCAGCTTTGTGAACCTCACTCCTCGCCACTATTATGCTGCGTGGAACTTGATTATTAGCCAAATGACTTGGAACCTGGTTAATGTCAAAGTGTGCCTTCTTCTTCTGTTGTCTTTGGTAACGACGCCACTGTGTTCTAGTCATGGGGTTCTTACCCTTATAGTTATTCTTATAATTAAACTTAACAGCATCAGTACCTAGCTTGACAGCTTTAGCATGTTGATTATTGGGTACCCACGCTTCGACAGGAGCACTAGCACTTGGGACAAAGGATTTATTTGTTGACAGCTTCAAATACCCTTTCGCGGAGGACTTCTCCTTAGCAAATTGTCGTTTGCTTGTTGAAGGCTTTGTCAACACATTAGCCTTATAGCCAGGAAGATCTCCTTTTGCAAAGTCAAATTTCGGCCTGTTATCAAGCCATTTTCTTTTACGTTGTTGTTGGTCCTGATAACCTTCGACCGCTTTAGCTGCTTCTTTGTCGAAGACAGCGCTGCACCTTGGGCAAAGCATAACTTCAGAGTTGTTCCACTTACACCGATTGAGGAAATCTATCAATTCTTCCTCAGCCTTAGGATACACAGCATGTATCTTCCCATCATATTCTTTTAGGGTCACTTCCTGTTTCTTACCTTCAGAATACATAAAACCTTTTGATGTTGCTGTCGCTTGGAACTGAGCCCCGACGTTCACACTTTGTGCCCGAGATTGAGATCGGGTAGGTGGTCGTCCTCGCGGAAGCATGAGTAAGTGTGTATGTGAGTTCGGAAACGAGTGATTATGCTCCCACTGTGGTCGCCAATGTTCGGTACCGGAGTACGGGTTTGAGATCCCAATTGAAGTACTTCGCGAAGGTTGATGGTTGACTTCGGATGAATGATAGTGGACCTCGGATTGGCCGAGATGATCTTCTCCCGCGCCTCGGGTGGGATACCTGCAAGCACTCCAATGCCTAAGTCAGCAAGGGAAGAGAAGAGGTATTTGGGAGAGAAATGAGCGCGTACCTGGAAACGGAGGGTTGCTCATGTATTTATAGACCACGGCGACGTACCCTGACCGTTGGATCGAGTGGACATGTCCTTACCGTTGGATGCGGGTTAGGTGCGGATACGGATGCGGCGGAGTACGGAAATGGGCTAGGCCGAATTTCTTTGAAGGGTCGGCCCAGTCCGGAACAATAATAATAATAATAATAATAATAATAATAATAATAGTAATAGTAAAAAAAGATTATTAAAAAAAGGAATGATAATCAAAAAATAAATAAATAACTATACACATAAAAAAAATGATTAAATAAATCTATACATATGTCAATGGGAATACGGCAGTTGGCGATTTCCGGGATGAAAAGGCTAGCCCGGGACCTTCCCTCGTTTTTCTTGGACTTACCCTTTGGAGTTCCCTTCTTGCGGGGAGATGGATCTCGGAAGGAAGAGGAGGAATTGGACGAAGGGTTGTCCGAGCTGTCAAGGGAGTCCGATCTCGGCGGTGACGGCGGAGTCGGTGGTTTCCCGCGGCGCTTTTCCCCGCGAACCGGTGCTGGAGAGGTGTCACTTGGGATACAGTCTATGGGGGCGGAGTCCGGTGTCTTCGAGAAGCTGCAGTCCCTGGCGGAGACTGGGGAAGTCGGTCCACTGGCTGTGGTTGGGTCACGGCTGCTCGGGCAATGGCGGCCATTTCCTGCTGCATCAGCCCCTGGCTACGGCGCTCCAACACATCGAGGAGTTGGCTGACAGCTTGGAGTTGAGTTGGAATGGCATATGTCAATGGAGCCGGTACAGGTGGTGGAAGTCGGCCTAAGTTGGGAATCCCCGGAACTTCCTAATTAAGCAAGGTATGAACGTGACCTTCTGATGTTGCTGTCGCTTGGAACTGAGCCCCGACGTTCACACTTTGTGCCCGAGATTGAGATCGGGTAGGTGGTCGTCCTCGCGGAAGCATGAGTAAGTGTGTATGTGAGTTCGGAAACGAGTGATTATGCTCCCACTGTGGTCGCCAATGTTCGGTACCGGAGTACGGGTTTGAGATCCGAGTTGAAGTACTTCGCGAAGGTTGATGGTTGACTTCGGAAGAATGATAGTGGACCTCGGATTGGCCGAGATGATCTTCTCCCGCGCCTCGGGTGGGATACCTGCAAGCACTCCAATGCCTAAGTCAGCAAGGGAAGAGAAGAGGTATTTGGGAGAGAAATGAGCGCGTACCTGGAAACGGAGGGTTGCTCATGTATTTATAGACCACGGCGACGTACCCTGACCGTTGGATCGAGTGGACATGTCCTTACCGTTGGATGCGGGTTAGGTGCGGATACGGATGCGGCGGAGTACGGAAATGGGCCAGGCCGAAGTTCTTTGAAGGGTCGGCCCAGTCCAGAACAATAATAATAATAATAATAATAATAATAATAATAATAATAGTAAAAAAATATTGTTAAAAAAAAGGAATGATAATCAAAAAATAAATAAATAAATAACTATACACATAAAAAAAATGATTAAATAAATCTATACATATGTCAATGGGAATACGGCAGTTGGCGATTTTCGGGATGAAAGGGCTAGCCCGGGACCTTCCCTCCTTTTTCTTGGACTTACCCTTTGGAGTTCCCTTCTTGAGGGGAGATGGATCTCGGAAGGAAGAGGAGGAATTGGACGAAGGGTTGTCCGAGCTGTCAAGGGAGTCCGATCTCGGCGGTGACGGCGGAGTCGGTGGTTTCCCGCGGCGCTTTTCCCCGCGAACCGATGCTGGAGAGGTGTCACTTAGGATAGAGTCTATGGGGGAGGAGTCCGGTGTCTTCGAGAAGCTGCAGTCCCTGGCGGAGACTGGAGAAGTCGGTCCACTGGCTGTGGTTGGGTCACGGCTGCTCGGGCAATGGCGGCCATTTCCTGCTGCATCAGCCCCTGGCTACGGCGCTCCAACACATCGAGGAGTTGGCTGACAGCTTGGAGTTGAGTTGGAATGGCATATGTCAATGGAGCCGGTACAGGTGGTGGAAGTCGGCCTAAGTTGGGAATCGCCGGTACTTCCTCATTAAGCAAGGTATGAACGTGACCTTCTGATGTTGCTGTCGCTTGGAACTGAGCCCCGACGTTCACACTTTGTGCCCGAGATTGAGATCGGGTAGGTGGTCGTCCTCGCGGAAGCATGAGTAAGTGTGTATGTGAGTTCGGAAACGAGTGATTATGCTCCCACTGTGGTCGCCAATGTTCGGTACCGGAGTACGGGTTTGAGATCCGAGTTGAAGTACTTCGCGAAGGTTGATGGTTGACTTCGGATGAATGATAGTGGACCTCGGATTGGCCGAGATGATCTTCTCCCGCGCCTCGGGTGGGATACCTGCAAGCACTCCAATGCCTAAGTCAGCAAGGGAAGAGAAGAGGTATTTGGGAGAGAAATGAGCGCGTACCTGGAAACGGAGGGTTGCTCATGTATTTATAGACCACGGCGACGTACCCTGACCGTTGGATCGAGTGGACATGTCCTTACCGTTGGATGCGGGTTAGGTGCGGATACGGATGCGGCGGAGTACGGAAATGGGCCAGGCCGAAGTTCTTTGAAGGGTCGGCCCAGTCCGGAACAATAATAATAATAATAATAATAATAATAATAATAATAATAATAGTAAAAAAATATTGTTAAAAAAAAGGAATGATAATCAAAAAATAAATAAATAAATAACTATACACATAAAAAAAATGATTAAATAAATCTATACATATGTCAATGGGAATACGGCAGTTGGCGATTTCCGGGATGAAAGGGCTAGCCCGGGACCTTCCCTCCTTTTTCTTGGACTTACCCTTTGGAGTTCCCTTCTTGCGGGGAGATGGATCTCGGAAGGAAGAGGAGGAATTGGACGAAGGGTTGTCCGAGCTGTCAAGGGAGTCCGATCTCGGCGGTGACGCCGGAGTCGGTGGTTTCCCGCGGCGCTTTTCCCCGCGAACCGGTGCTGGAGAGGTGTCACTTGGGATACAGTCTATGGGGGCGGAGTCCGGTGTCTTTGAGAAGCTGCAGTCCCTGGCGGAGACTGGGGAAGTCGGTCCACTGGCTGTGGTTGGGTCACGGCTGCTCGGGCAAATGGCGGCCATTTCCTGCTGCATCAGCCCCTGGCTACGGCGCTCCAACACATCGAGGAGTTGGCTGACAGCTTGGAGTTGAGTTGGAATGGCATATGTCAATGGAGCCGGTACAGGTGCTGGAAGTCGGCCTAAGTTGGGAATCGCCGGAACTTCCTCATTAAGCAAGGTATGAACGTGACCTTCTGATGTTGCTGTCGCTTGGAACTGAGCCCCGACGTTCACACTTTATGCCCGAGATTGAGATCGGGTAGGTGGTCGTCCTCGCGGAAGCATGAGTAAGTGTGTATGTGAGTTCGGAAACGAGTGATTATGCTCCCACTGTGGTCGCCAATGTTCGGTACCGGAGTACGGGTTTGAGATCCGAGTTGAAGTACTTCGCGAAGGTTGATGGTTGACTTCGGATGAATGATATTGGTCCTCGGATTGGCCGAGATGATCTTCTCCCGCGCCTCGGGTGGGATACCTGCAAGCACTCCAATGCCTAAGTCAGCAAGGGAAGAGAAGAGGTATTTGGGAGAGAAATGAGCGCGTACCTGGAAACGGAGGGTTGCTCATGTATTTATAGACCACGGCAACGTACCCTGACCGTTGGATCGAGTGGACATGTCCTTACCGTTGGATGCGGGTTAGGTGCGGATACGGATGCGGCGGAGTACGGAAATGGGCCAGGCCGAAGTTCTTTGAAGGGTCGGCCCAGTCCGGAACAATAATAATAATAATAATAATAATAATAATAATAATAATAATAATAATAATAGTAAAAAAATATTGTTAAAAAAAAGGAATGATAATCAAAAAATAAATAAATAAATAACTATATGCATTAAAAAAATGATTAAATAAATCTATACATATGTCAATGGGAATACGGCAGTTGGCGATTTCCGGGATGAAAGGGCTAGCCCGGGACCTTCCCTCCTTTTTCTTGGACTTACCCTTTGGAGTTCCCTTCTTGCGGGGAGATGGATCTCGGAAGGAAGAGGAGGAATTGGACGAAGGGTTGTCCGAGCTGTCAAGGGAGTCCGATCTCGGCGGTGACGGCGGAGTCGGTGGTTTCTCGCGGCGCTTTTCCCCGCGAACCGGTGCTGGAGAGGTGTCACTTGGGATACAGTCTATGGGGGCGGAGTCCGGTGTCTTTGAGAAGCTGCAGTCCCTGGCGGAGACTGGGGAAGTCGGTCCACTGGCTGTGGTTGGGTCACGGCTGCTCGGGCAATGGCGGCCATTTCCTGCTGCATCAGCCCCTGGCTACGGCGCTCCAACACATCGAGGAGTTGGCTGACAGCTTGGAGTTGAGTTGGAATGGCATATGTCAATGGAGCCGGTACAGGTGGTGGAAGTCGGCCTAAGTTGGGAATCGCCGGAACTTCCTCATTAAGCAAGGTATGAACGTGACCTTCTGATGTTGCTGTCGCTTGGAACTGAGCCCCGACGTTCACACTTTGTGCCCGAGATTGAGATCGGGTAGGTGGTCGTCCTCGCGGAAGCATGAGTAAGTGTGTATGTGAGTTCGGAAATGAGTGATTATGCTCCCACTGTGGTCGCCAATGTTCGGTACCGGAGTACGGGTTTGAGATCCGAGTTGAAGTACTTCGCGAAGGTTGATGGTTGACTTCGGATGAATGATAGTGGACCTCGGATTGGCCGAGATGATCTTCTCCCGCGCCTCGGGTGGGATACCTGCAAGCACTCCAATGCCTAAGTCAGCAAGGGAAGAGAAGAGGTATTTGGGAGAGAAATGAGCGCGTACCTGGAAACGGAGGGTTGCTCATGTATTTATAGACCACGGCGACGTACCCTGACCGTTGGATCGAGTGGACATGTCCTTACCGTTGGATGCGGGTTAGGTGCGGATACGGATGCGGCGGAGTACGGAAATGGGCCAGGCCGAAGTTCTTTGAAGGGTCGGCCCAGTCCGGAACAATAATAATAATAATAATAATAATAATAATAATAATAATAATAATAATAATAATAATAATAATAATAATAATAATAATATTAATAATAATAACAGTAAAAAAAGATTATTAAAAAAAAGGAATGATAATCAAAAAATAAATAAATAACTATACACATAAAAAAAATGATTAAATAAATCTATACATATGTCAATGGGAATACGGCAGTTGGCGATTTCCGGGATGAAAGGGCTAGCCCGGGACCTTCCCTCCTTTTTCTTGGACTTACCCTTTGGAGTTCCCTTCTTGCGGGGAGATGGATCTCGGAAGGAAGAGGAGGAATTGGACGAAGGGTTGTCCGAGCTGTCAAGGGAGTCCGATCTCGGCGGTGACGGCGGAGTCGGTGGTTTCCCGCGGCGCTTTTCCCCGCGAACCGGTGCTGGAGAGGTGTCACTTGGGATACAGTCTATGGGGGCGGAGTCCGGTGTCTTTGAGAAGCTGCAGTCCCTGGCGGAGACTGGGGAAGTCGGTCCACTGGCTGTGGTTGGGTCACGGCTGCTCGGGCAATGGCGGCCATTTCCTGCTGCATCAGCCCCTGGCTACGGCGCTCCAACACATCGAGGAGTTGGCTGACAGCTTGGAGTTGAGTTGGAATGGCATATGTCAATGGAGCCGGTACAGGTGGTGGAAGTCGGCCTAAGTTGGGAATCGCCGGAACTTCCTCATTAAGCAAGGTATGAACGTGACCTTCTGATGTTGCTGTCGCTTGGAACTGAGCCCCGACGTTCACACTTTGTGCCCGAGATTGAGATCGGGTAGGTGGTCGTCCTCGCGGAAGCATGAGTAAGTGTGTATGTGAGTTCGGAAACGAGTGATTATGCTCCCACTGTGGTCGCCAATGTTCGGTACCGGAGTACGGGTTTGAGATCCGAGTTGAAGTACTTCGCGAAGGTTGATGGTTGACTTCGGATGAATGATATTGGTCCTCGGATTGGCCGAGATGATCTTCTCCCGCGCCTCGGGTGGGATACCTGCAAGCACTCCAATGCCTAAGTCAGCAAGGGAAGAGAAGAGGTATTTGGGAGAGAAATGAGCGCGTACCTGGAAACGGAGGGTTGCTCATGTATTTATAGACCACGGCGACGTACCCTGACCGTTGGATCGAGTGGACATGTCCTTACCGTTGGATGCGGGTTAGGTGCGGATACGGATGCGGCGGAGTACGGAAATGGGCCAGGCCGAAGTTCTTTGAAGGGTCGGCCCAGTCCGGAACAATAATAATAATAATAATAATAATAATAATAATAATAATAATAATAATATTAATAATAATAACAGTAAAAAAAGATTATTAAAAAAAAGGAATGATAATCAAAAAATAAATAAATAACTATACACATAAAAAAAATGATTAAATAAATCTATACATATGTCAATGGGAATACGGCAGTTGGCGATTTTCGGGATGAAAGGGCTAGCCCGGGACCTTCCCTCCTTTTTCTTGGACTTACCCTTTGGAGTTCCCTTATTGCGGGGAGATGGATCTCGGAAGGAAGAGGAGGAATTGGACGAAGGGTTGTCCGAGCTATCAAGGGAGTCCGATCTCGGCGGTGACGGCGGAGTCGGTGGTTTCCCGCGGCGCTTTTCCCCGCGAACCGGTGCTGGAGAGGTGTCACTTGGGATACAGTCTATGGGGGCGGAGTCCGGTGTCTTCGAGAAGCTGCAGTCCCTGGCGGAGACTGGGGAAGTCGGTCCACTGGCTGTGGTTGGGTCACGGCTGCTCGGGCAATGGCGGCCATTTCCTGCTGCATCAGCCCCTGGCTACGGCGCTCCAACACATCGAGGAGTTGGCTGACAGCTTGGAGTTGAGTTGGAATGGCATATGTCAATGGAGCCGGTACAGGTGGTGGAAGTCGGCCTAAGTTGGGAATCGCCGGAACTTCCTCATTAAGCAAGGTATGAACGTGACCTTCTGATGTTGCTGTCGCTTGGAACTGAGCCCCGACGTTCACACTTTGTGCCCGAGATTGAGATCGGGTAGGTGGTCGTCCTCGCGGAAGCATGAGTAAGTGTGTATGTGAGTTCGGAAACGAGTGATTATGCTCCCACTGTGGTCGCCAATGTTCGGTACCGGAGTACGGGTTTGAGATCCCAGTTGAAGTACTTCGCGAAGGTTGATGGTTGACTTCGGATGAATGATAGTGGACCTCGGATTGGCCGAGATGATCTTCTCCCGCGCCTCGGGTGGGATACCTGCAAGCACTCCAATGCCTAAGTCAGCAAGGGAAGAGAAGAGGTATTTGGGAGAGAAATGAGCGCGTACCTGGAAACAGAGGGTTGCTCATGTATTTATAGACCACGGCGACGTACCCTGACCGTTGGATCGAGTGGACATGTCCTTACCGTTGGATGCGGGTTAGGTGCGGATACGGATGCGGCGGAGTACGGAAATGGGCCAGGCCGAAGTTCTTTGAAGGGTCGGCCCAGTCCAGAACAATAATAATAATAATAATAATAATAATAGTAATAGTAAAAAAAGATTATTAAAAAAAAGGAATGATAATCAAAAAATAAATAAATAAATAACTATACACATAAAAAAAATGATTAAATAAATCTATACATATGTCAATGGGAATACGGCAGTTGGCGATTTCCGGGATGAAAGGGCTAGCCCGGGACCTTCCCTCCTTTTTCTTGGACTTACCCTTTGGAGTTCCCTTCTTGCGGGGAGATGGATCTCGGAAGGAAGAGGAGGAATTGGACGAAGGGTTGTCCGAGCTGTCAAGGGAGTCCGATCTCGGCGGTGACGGCGGAGTCGATGGTTTCCCGCGGCGCTTTTCCCCGCGAACCGGTGCTGGAGAGGTGTCACTTGGGATAGAGTCTATGGGGGAGGAGTCCGGTGTCTTCGAGAAGCTGCAGTCCCTGGCGGAGACTGGAGAAGTCGGTCCACTGGCTGTGGTTGGGTCACGGCTGCTCGGGCAATGGCGGCCATTTCCTGCTGCATTAGCCCCTGGCTACGGCGCTCCAACACATCGAGGAGTTGGCTGACAGCTTGGAGTTGAGTTGGAATGGCATATGTCAATGGAGCCGGTACAGGTGGTGGAAGTCGGCCTAAGTTGGGAATCGCCGGAACTTCCTCATTAAGCAAGGTATGAACGTGACCTTCTGATGTTGCTGTCGCTTGGAACTGAGCCCCGACGTTCACACTTTGTGCCCGAGATTGAGATCGGGTAGGTGGTCGTCCTCGCGAAAGCATGAGTAAGTGTGTATGTGAGTTCGGAAACGAGTGATTATGCTCCCACTGTGGTCGCCAATGTTCGGTACCGGAGTACGGGTTTGAGATCCGAGTTGAAGTACTTCGCGAAGGTTGATGGTTGACTTCGGATGAATGATAGTGGACCTCGGATTGGCCGAGATGATCTTCTCCCGCGCCTCGGGTGGGATACCTGCAAGCACTCCAATGCCTAAGTCAGCAAGGGAAGAGAAGAGGTATTTGGGAGAGAAATGAGCGCGTACCTGGAAACAGAGGGTTGCTCATGTATTTATAGACCACGGCGACGTACCCTGACCGTTGGATCGAGTGGACATGTCCTTACCGTTGGATGCGGGTTAGGTGCGGATACGGATGCGGCGGAGTACGGAAATGGGCCAGGCCGAAGTTCTTTGAAGGGTCGGCCCAGTCCGGAACAATAATAATAATAATAATAATAATAATAATAATAATAATAATAATAATAATAATAATAATAATAATAATATTAATAATAATAACAGTAAAAAAAGATTATTAAAAAAAAGGAATGATAATCAAAAAATAAATAAATAACTATACACATAAAAAAAATGATTAAATAAATCTATACATATGTCAATGGGAATACGGCAGTTGGCGATTTCCGGGATGAAAGGGCTAGCCCGGGACCTTCCCTCCTTTTTCTTGGACTTACCCTTTGGAGTTCCCTTATTGCGGGGAGATGGATCTCGGAAGGAAGAGGAGGAATTGGACGAAGGGTTGTCCGAGCTGTCAAGGGAGTCCGATCTCGGCGGTGACGGCGGAGTCGGTGGTTTCCCGCGGCGCTTTTCCCCGCGAACCGGTGCTGGAGAGGTGTCACTTGGGATACAGTCTATGGGGGCGGAGTCAGGTGTCTTCGAGAAGCTGCAGTCCCTGGCGGAGACTGGGGAAGTCGGTCCACTGGCTGTGGTTGGGTCACGGCTGCTCGGGCAATGGCGGCCATTTCCTGCTGCATCAGCCCCTGGCTACGGCGCTCCAACACATCGAGGAGTTGGCTGACATCTTGGAGTTGAGTTGGAATGGCATATGTCAATGGAGCCGGTACAGGTGGTGGAAGTCGGCCTAAGTTGGGAATCGCCGGAACTTCCTCATTAAGCAAGGTATGAACGTGACCTTCTGATGTTGCTGTCGCTTGGAACTGAGCCCCGACGTTCACACTTTGTGCCCGAGATTGAGATCGGGTAGGTGGTCGTCCTCGCGGAAGCATGAGTAAGTGTGTATGTGAGTTCGGAAACGAGTGATTATGCTCCCACTGTGGTCGCCAATGCTCGGTACCGGAGTACGGGTTTGAGATCCGAGTTGAAGTACTTCGCGAAGGTTGATGGTTGACTTCGGATGAATGATAGTGGACCTCGGATTGGCCGAGATGATCTTCTCCCGCGCCTCGGGTGGGATACCTGCAAGCACTCCAATGCCTAAGTCAGCAAGGGAAGAGAAGAGGTATTTGGGAGAGAAATGAGCGCGTACCTGGAAACGGAGGGTTGCTCATGTATTTATAGACCACGGCGACGTACCCTGACCGTTGGATCGAGTGGACATGTCCTTACCGTTGGATGCGGGTTAGGTGCGGATACAGATGCGGCAGAGTACGGAAATGGGCCAGGCCGAAGTTCTTTGAAGGGTCGGCCCAGTCCGGAACAATAATAATAATAATAATAATAATAATAATAATAATAATAATAATAATAATAATAATAATAATAATAATAATAATAACAGTAAAAAAAGATTATTAAAAAAAAGGAATGATAATCAAAAAATAAATAAATAACTATACACATAAAAAAAATGATTAAATAAATCTATACATATGTCAATGGGAATACGGCAGTTGGCGATTTCCGGGATGAAAGGGCTAGCCCGGGACCTTCCCTCCTTTTTCTTGGACTTACCCTTTGGAGTTCCCTTATTGCGGGGAGATGGATCTCGGAAGGAAGAGGAGGAATTGGACGAAGGGTTGTCCGAGCTGTCAAGGGAGTCCGATCTCGGCGGTGACGGCGGAGTCGGTGGTTTCCCGCGGCGCTTTTCCCCGCGAACCGGTGCTGGAGAGGTGTCACTTGGGATACAGTCTATGGGGGCGGAGTCAGGTGTCTTCGAGAAGCTGCAGTCCCTGGCGGAGACTGGGGAAGTCGGTCCACTGGCTGTGGTTGGGTCACGGCTGCTCGGGCAATGGCGGCCATTTCCTGCTGCATCAGCCCCTGGCTACGGCGCTCCAACACATCGAGGAGTTGGCTGACATCTTGGAGTTGAGTTGGAATGGCATATGTCAATGGAGCCGGTACAGGTGGTGGAAGTCGGCCTAAGTTGGGAATCGCCGGAACTTCCTCATTAAGCAAGGTATGAACGTGACCTTCTGATGTTGCTGTCGCTTGGAACTGAGCCCCGACGTTCACACTTTGTGCCCGAGATTGAGATCGGGTAGGTGGTCGTCCTCGCGGAAGCATGAGTAAGTGTGTATGTGAGTTCGGAAACGAGTGATTATGCTCCCACTGTGGTCGCCAATGCTCGGTACCGGAGTACGGGTTTGAGATCCGAGTTGAAGTACTTCGCGAAGGTTGATGGTTGACTTCGGATGAATGATAGTGGACCTCGGATTGGCCGAGATGATCTTCTCCCGCGCCTCGGGTGGGATACCTGCAAGCACTCCAATGCCTAAGTCAGCAAGGGAAGAGAAGAGGTATTTGGGAGAGAAATGAGCGCGTACCTGGAAACGGAGGGTTGCTCATGTATTTATAGACCACGGCGACGTACCCTGACCGTTGGATCGAGTGGACATGTCCTTACCGTTGGATGCGGGTTAGGTGCGGATACGGATGCGGCGGAGTACGGAAATGGGCCAGGCCGAAGTTCTTTGAAGGGTCGGCCCAGTCCGGAACAATAATAATAATAATAATAATAATAATAATAATAATAATAATAATAATAGTAAAAAAACATTATTAAAAAAAAGGAATGATAATCAAAAAATAAATAAATAAATAACAATACACATAAAAAAAATGATTAAATAAATCTATACATATGTCAATGGGAATACGGCAGTTGGTGATTTCCGGGATGAAAGGGCTAGCCCGGGACCTTCCCTCCTTTTTCTTGGACTTACCCTTTGGAGTTCCCTTCTTGCGGGGAGATGGATCTCGGAAGGAAGAGGAGGAATTGGACGAAGGGTTGTCCGAGCTGTCAAGGGAGTCCGATCTCGGCGGTGACGGCGGAGTCGGTGGTTTCCCGCGGCGCTTTTCCCCGCGAACCGGTGCTGGAGAGGTGTCACTTGGGATACAGTCTATGGGGGCGGAGTCAGGTGTCTTCGAGAAGCTGCAGTCCCTGGCGGAGACTGGGGAAGTCGGTCCACTGGCTGTGGTTGGGTCACGGCTGCTCGGGCAATGGCGGCCATTTCCTGCTGCATCAGCCCCTGGCTACGGCGCTCCAACACATCGAGGAGTTGGCTGACATCTTGGAGTTGAGTTGGAATGGCATATGTCAATGGAGCCGGTACAGGTGGTGGAAGTCGGCCTAAGTTGGGAATCGCCGGAACTTCCTCATTAAGCAAGGTATGAACGTGACCTTCTGATGTTGCTGTCGCTTGGAACTGAGCCCCGACGTTCACACTTTGTGCCCGAGATTGAGATCGGGTAGGTGGTCGTCCTCGCGGAAGCATGAGTAAGTGTGTATGTGAGTTCGGAAACGAGTGATTATGCTCCCACTGTGGTCGCCAATGCTCGGTACCGGAGTACGGGTTTGAGATCCGAGTTGAAGTACTTCGCGAAGGTTGATGGTTGACTTCGGATGAATGATAGTGGACCTCGGATTGGCCGAGATGATCTTCTCCCGCGCCTCGGGTGGGATACCTGCAAGCACTCCAATGCCTAAGTCAGCAAGGGAAGAGAAGAGGTATTTGGGAGAGAAATGAGCGCGTACCTGGAAACGGAGGGTTGCTCATGTATTTATAGACCACGGCGACGTACCCTGACCGTTGGATCGAGTGGACATGTCCTTACCGTTGGATGCGGGTTAGGTGCGGATACGGATGCGGCGGAGTACGGAAATGGGCCAGGCCGAAGTTCTTTGAAGGGTCGGCCCAGTCCGGAACAATAATAATAATAATAATAATAATAATAATAATAATAATAATAATAATAATAATAATAATAGTAAAAAAACATTATTAAAAAAAAGGAATGATAATCAAAAAATAAATAAATAACTATACACATAAAAAAAATGATTAAATAAATCTATACATATGTCAATGGGAATACGGCAGTTGGCGATTTCCGGGATGAAAGGGCTAGCCCGGGACCTTCCCTCCTTTTTCTTGGACTTACCCTTTGGAGTTCCCTTATTGCGGGGAGATGGATCTCGGAAGGAAGAGGAGGAATTGGACGAAGGGTTGTCCGAGCTGTCAAGGGAGTCCGATCTCGGCGGTGACGGCGGAGTCGGTGGTTTCCCGCGGCGCTTTTCCCCGCGAACCGGTGCTGGAGAGGTGTCACTTGGGATACAGTCTATGGGGGCGGAGTCAGGTGTCTTCGAGAAGCTGCAGTCCCTGGCGGAGACTGGGGAAGTCGGTCCACTGGCTGTGGTTGGGTCACGGCTGCTCGGGCAATGGCGGCCATTTCCTGCTGCATCAGCCCCTGGCTACGGCGCTCCAACACATCGAGGAGTTGGCTGACATCTTGGAGTTGAGTTGGAATGGCATATGTCAATGGAGCCGGTACAGGTGGTGGAAGTCGGCCTAAGTTGGGAATCGCCGGAACTTCCTCATTAAGCAAGGTATGAACGTGACCTTCTGATGTTGCTGTCGCTTGGAACTGAGCCCCGACGTTCACACTTTGTGCCCGAGATTGAGATCGGGTAGGTGGTCGTCCTCGCGGAAGCATGAGTAAGTGTGTATGTGAGTTCGGAAACGAGTGATTATGCTCCCACTGTGGTCGCCAATGCTCGGTACCGGAGTACGGGTTTGAGATCCGAGTTGAAGTACTTCGCGAAGGTTGATGGTTGACTTCGGATGAATGATAGTGGACCTCGGATTGGCCGAGATGATCTTCTCCCGCGCCTCGGGTGGGATACCTGCAAGCACTCCAATGCCTAAGTCAGCAAGGGAAGAGAAGAGGTATTTGGGAGAGAAATGAGCGCGTACCTGGAAACGGAGGGTTGCTCATGTATTTATAGACCACGGCGACGTACCCTGACCGTTGGATCGAGTGGACATGTCCTTACCGTTGGATGCGGGTTAGGTGCGGATACGGATGCGGCGGAGTACGGAAATGGGCCAGGCCGAAGTTCTTTGAAGGGTCGGCCCAGTCCGGAACAATAATAATAATAATAATAATAATAATAATAATAATAATAATAATAATAATAGTAAAAAAACATTATTAAAAAAAAGGAATGATAATCAAAAAATAAATAAATAAATAACAATACACATAAAAAAAATGATTAAATAAATCTATACATATGTCAATGGGAATACGGCAGTTGGTGATTTCCGGGATGAAAGGGCTAGCCCGGGACCTTCCCTCCTTTTTCTTGGACTTACCCTTTGGAGTTCCCTTCTTGCGGGGAGATGGATCTCGGAAGGAAGAGGAGGAATTGGACGAAGGGTTGTCCGAGCTGTCAAGGGAGTCCGATCTCGGCGGTGACGGCGGAGTCGGTGGTTTCCCGCGGCGCTTTTCCCTGCGAACCGGTGCTGGAGAGGTGTCACTTGGGATACAGTCTATGGGGGCGGAGTCCGGTGTCTTCGAGAAGCTGCAGTCCCTGGGGGAGACTGGGGAAGTCGGTCCACTGGCTGTGGTTGGGTCACGGCTGCTCGGGCAATGGCGGCCATTTCCTGCTGCATTAGCCCCTGGCTACGGCGCTCCAACACATCGAGGAGTTGGCTGACATCTTGGAGTTGAGTTGGAATGGCATATGTCAATGGAGCCGGTACAGGTGGTGGAAGTCGGCCTAAGTTGGGAATCGCCGGAACTTCCTCATTAAGCAAGGTATGAACGTGACCTTCTGATGTTGCTGTCGCTTGGAACTGAGCCCCGACGTTCACACTTTGTGCCCGAGATTGAGATCGGGTAGGTGGTCGTCCTCGCGGAAGCATGAGTAAGTGTGTATGTGAGTTCGGAAACGAGTGATTATGCTCCCACTGTGGTCGCCAATGCTCGGTACCGGAGTACGGGTTTGAGATCCGAGTTGAAGTACTTCGCGAAGGTTGATGGTTGACTTCGGATGAATGATAGTGGACCTCGGATTGGCCGAGATGATCTTCTCCCGCGCCTCGGGTGGGATACCTGCAAGCACTCCAATGCCTAAGTCAGCAAGGGAAGAGAAGAGGTATTTGGGAGAGAAATGAGCGCGTACCTGGAAACAGAGGGTTGCTCATGTATTTATAGACCACGGCGACGTACCCTGACCGTTGGATCGAGTGGACATGTCCTTACCGTTGGATGCGGGTTAGGTGCGGATACGGATGCGGCGGAGTACGGAAATGGGCCAGGCCGAAGTTCTTTGAAGGGTCGGCCCAGTCCAGAACAATAATAATAATAATAATAATAATAATAGTAATAGTAAAAAAAGATTATTAAAAAAAAGGAATGATAATCAAAAAATAAATAAATAAATAACTATACACATAAAAAAAATGATTAAATAAATCTATACATATGTCAATGGGAATACGGCAGTTGGTGATTTCCGGGATGAAAGGGCTAGCCCGGGACCTTCCCTCCTTTTTCTTGGACTTACCCTTTGGAGTTCCCTTCTTGCGGGGAGATGGATCTCGGAAGGAAGAGGAGGAATTGGTCGAAGGGTTGTCCGAGCTGTCAAGGGAGTCCGATCTCGGCGGTGACGGCGGAGTCGGTGGTTTCCCGCGGCGCTTTTCCCTGCGAACCGGTGCTGGAGAGGTGTCACTTGGGATACAGTCTATGGGGGCGGAGTCCGGTGTCTTCGAGAAGCTGCAGTCCCTGGCGGAGACTGGGGAAGTCGGTCCACTGGCTGTGGTTGGGTCACGGCTACTCGGGCAATGGCGGCCATTTCCTGCTGCATCAGCCCCTGGCTACGGCGCTCCAACACATCGAGGAGTTGGCTGACAGCTTGGAGTTGAGTTGGAATGGCATATGTCAATGGAGCTGGTACAGGTGGTGGAAGTCGGCCTAAGTTGGGAATCGCCGGAACTTCCTCATTAAGCAAGGTATGAACGTGACCTTCTGATGTTGCTGTCGCTTGGAACTGAGCCCCGACGTTCACACTTTGTGCCCGAGATTGAGATCGGGTAGGTGGTCGTCCTCGCGGAAGCATGAGTAAGTGTGTATGTGAGTTCGGAAGCGAGTGATTATGCTCCCACTGTGGTCGCCAATGTTCGGTACCGGAGTACGGGTTTGAGATCCGAGTTGAAGTACTTCGCGAAGGTTGATGGTTGACTTCGGATGAATGATAGTGGACCTCGGATTGGCCGAGATGATCTTCTCCCGCGCCTCGGGTGGGATACCTGCAAGCACTCCAATGCCTAAGTCAGCAAGGGAAGAGAAGAGGTATTTGGGAGAGAAATGAGCGCGTACCTGGAAACGGAGGGTTGCTCATGTATTTATAGACCACGGCGACGTACCCTGACCGTTGGATCGAGTGGACATGTCCTTACCGTTGGATGCGGGTTAGGTGCGGATACGGATGCGGCGGAGTACGGAAATGGGCCAGGCCGAAGTTCTTTGAAGGGTCGGCCCAGTCCGGAACAATAATAATAATAATAATAATAATAATAATAATAATAATAGTAAAAAAAGATTATTAAAAAAAAGGAATGATAATCAAAAAATAAATAACTATACACATAAAAAAATGATTAAATAAATCTATACATAAATAAATAAACAATAAAATAAATAATAAATAAATATGGACATAAATAACTAAATAAATAAATAAATAAATAAATAACGTTAAGTTGATGAACACGATGAATGCCGAATCGGACCGAGCAGTCTGACCAGATTAACCGTGAACCAGACTCCTATCTGGTCCACTTTGAACCCAAAACCGCCTTGTGCAAAAACCGCTTTGAGAACCGGAAAGCCGATTCAAAAAACATACAAAATAATCAAAGACGGGCTTTTTAGTGCAATGGACCTGCAAAGGCTAGCCCAAAAGATCACTTAATTCGCCAATGACCTCCCCCCCTCAAGTCTTCGCCTCTCAACCTCTTATATAGCCCATTGCTTCTCCCAAGCGATGTGGGACAAAAACAAGATAAAGAACACAATTCCCATTTAGAGAAAGTAATTCCCGTTTTTGTCAAACCTGTCACCGTAAAAGTGCGATTCCGGATTCGTTAACCGTTGGATCGTCTTCCTCTTTTGACAGAAGGTTCGCGAGATATATATCTTCACTTTCACCGTTCGGATTGTCGAACCAACGTCTGAAGAGAGAGATATTGCATACGTAAAGTAGCTGCAATTTTGGGCATTTTCAGCTTTTGTTCTCAATTTGTAAGCTTTTGTGGTTTGCCTCACTTGCCTTTTACTTGAGTACATAGAATCGTTTGCCTCAATTAGACTTGCACATATAATTAGAGAGAAGAGGCCATTTGTTGTTTAGTTCCCATACACAACTATTGAGAGGCCACTATATAAACTTGAGAAATTGATAAGAATGTTACATGGTAGATCAAGATGACAAGCTCAAAAGATAATGTATAGGTCTTTGCATAATCATCTAAAGATGTTGAAGGTGTGATTTGCAACAAACAATGGAACTTCTCACAATTAACTTTACGATGCACCCAATGATTAGCAATTTTTTTTAGTATAAAAAAGGATAATAATATGCAAATAGCGAATATTTTTGTGATTTTTTTGGGAAAATTTGAAAAATACCAGTCAAAATCGAGTGTTCACAGACGCTATTACAGTTGAAATAACAAATGTTGAATTTGTTACTAACCTATTCTTTTTGAATATGAATGGGCCTCCGAGTCCACTTTCTCTGAATTAATCTTTCAGGAACACACTGCCGCACTGGAGACAAAGACTACGCTGGTCACGGTCAAGGCTCGACCCCTTGCACCCGGCCTCGTTCGAGCTTCTTCACTCCATGTTCACTCCAAGACTACGCACTTGGTGAATTGGACCGAACGAGGTCTCACATCGCGGCCTCGGGTGGACGTCCTTTCTTAAGAGTCCATCCGATGTGCCTTCAACTAACCTCGCACCGAGGTCGGGCCTATCGTGGCTCACTTGCCTCCACGTCGAGGATGGGCCCACCGTGGTCCAAGTCGGCTTCCCGCTCGGGTTGCCACATATATGGAGACGGGCTCACAGCATCCTCGGGGTCGTTCAATGATCCAGAAACAAGGATGCAGACATCAAGCAATCATCAACAAACAAGCAAGCAGTTATATCAAATATACCAAAGTAATTAAAACCGGATACCGCCGGTGCCTCAAGTGTGTTACATTGAAAAAGGGTGACACCGTAAATATCGAGGCTACCTGCAACAAATTACAAACAAAAAAGAGAAATTTAAGGCTGCTCTGGTTCTGAAGCTCTAGGGGAGCGAGGGAAAATCTGCTTCGGCTCAACGCCTTTAGCTGGCCTCCAAATATTTCCATCCTTCATAGAATAGTTTACTTTCGGGATGGAGAGATCGGGCAGTTCCAGGTGCATCAACCTGACTTGGTCCATGGCGTTCCGGAAGACCCTGTAGGCGAACTCGCCATCTCTTTGCTGGTCTTTTGCCTCAAAGCCAAAGCCTCAGCCTTCGAAGCTCGGCCCTTCTCAGTGACCTCCTCCGCAAGCCTTACCCTCTCTTTCAAGAGGTTGACTTGTTTCTTCAGACCGAAATTCAGAGTTGCTAACTCCGCTTTCTCCCTCTCAAGCTCGGGGACCCTGGCAACAACCTCGACCTTCAGTTTTAACTCATCTCTCTGCTTCTTGAGGCTCTCCATTGCCGCCGCATCTTCAGCAAGACTGTTCAGCTTGGCCTGCAGGACCTCCTTAAGCTCACGCTCCCAGTCGACCTTGTCCTGAGCAAGTGTAAGTAGTTTCATGGTGTCAGAGAACTTGGCAAAAATTTCCCTCAATTCTCGGGCCATCGGTCTATTTTCAGAATCAATATTTGTACCTTTCTCCTTCTCGGAGATCTCGGAGTTCCTCTTGATGAAGAAGTTATGCCCCAACTTCCCCACTTGGCGCAAGCCTCGAAGTCTTCCAAGGTCAGATCGGTGGGGGACACGTGCAACTCAAGGTTTCTTCCCTGCCGACGCCGAGCTTGGAGGAGGGAGTTTCTTGGGAGTAGTCTTTGGCACAAGAGTGTCCTTCAAAACCACAGAAGGAGAAGTCTGAATAGCAACCACCCCAACATCAGGGATGGGCTCGGAACTCAGAACGTCGGCCTCGGCCCGTTCGAGGTCAGCCTCGGAAATCCCGACAGCATCAAGAAACTCATCGAAATCTATGAGATCAACAATTTTACCTGCACACAAAAAAATAAAAAATAAAAACAAAAAAAAACAGGTCAGATATCAGAACTCAGGCCACCAAAAAAAAAGAAATAGAACCCTACCAATAACGCTTTTCAAGGCCTCAGGAGACTCGGCCTCGGCACTTAAAATCTTTTTGCAATCAATCTTACGTAGGGAAACTATACTCGGAGTCCTCACACTCAAAGTGCCCCAGAGAACACGCAAGAGGAAACAGGTGCCTCATTCACGGTTTTGACGTGGAAGAACTTGTACTTGAAGTACTTCACCGAGTCTATAACGGGGAGAAACAGGCTACACTTTCGGTTACAGCGCAGCCCTACCGGATCCGATCTCGGCCTGCCAGAAAACCTCGAATAGAGAAAAGAAGACATTGCGCCGGCAAGGCCGCCTCAGGGAGTCCATCACAATCTGAAAAGTCCTAAGAAACCCTAGGCAATAGGGGTGAGCTGTGAAGGAGCAACGAGCAAGTAACGCATGATCTGCACTTCGAACTCGGAATAGGGGATTGGCATCTTCATCTTCTCAAAGAGGGCCAAGTGCGCAAAGAATTGGAGACCCAAGACCCTCGGGCATACGACATCAGCAGCAGAAACAGGCTCAAACTTCTACTTTTGGTCTCCGCCCCCGATAAACTTCTCGAATTTCTTTAAGTCCCTCACCTCGGGGCGACCAATCTGGTAGACGGAGCCTTTATTCTGAACATCCCGGGAAACCCAGTGGTAAGGATCGTCCGCATCTACTCCGCCCGCATCACCGACCTCCTACTCGGATACGAGGCCGGAACGGCTCCTGGGGGGCAAGATGCCAGCCAGCGAGAGCGATACCAAGTCAACCCTCTTGACATCCCCGAGTTTCACCAAAGAAGACATGCGGTCGTCTGCCGCCCGGACCAGCATCGGTTCTCCCTCCACCGATTTCTTCAAAAGTGGTTTCCCGGGGGGCACACTGTTAGGAACGATAGGAATCTTTCGTTCTCGCCATCCTCACTTGCAGGGGAGGAAGCCAGTGTCGGACATTGTTTTCAATAAGGGGTGTCAGCCCCGTCGGGTATGGAGCCGGACTACACCATCTTCCTTCCCCCAAAGGTGAGATGTAAGGGAAACAGGCTCGCCGGCGAGCGTGTTTACCTCCCCTAAATCACTAAAGCAGAAACTAGAAATAAAAAGGGGGCTAACGTAGAAAATACGAAGATGTCACTTCTGGTGCCGGTAGGGTCAAAAAACTACAAACACAACCGTCCGATATCTTAACTCATCCCGTCAACAGGCTCGGAAGTCCGGGTATCAGGTCGGGAAAATCAGAATTTGAAATGAAAAAATAAACGCGAAACCTGCTACGCCTATTTATAGGCATAAGC
The DNA here is from genome assembly GCA_963573325.1 of Astragalus glycyphyllos. Taxonomy (NCBI): domain Eukaryota; kingdom Viridiplantae; phylum Streptophyta; class Magnoliopsida; order Fabales; family Fabaceae; genus Astragalus; species Astragalus glycyphyllos. The sequence continues at coordinate 31,216,004 of OY754307.1, forward strand.
CAAACGGCGAGTCCCCTGCCGAAAAACGAAATAAAGACAAAACGGTGGGAAAAATCATGACAACTAAATCACTAGTGCAGAAAAAGGGATTTAAAGTCGGGCAAATTGGACATTTAAAGTTAGACTTTTATTAAGGCGACTTCGTACGTTAGGAGATTTAAAGTCAAGCGATCGCCCGACTTAAAAAGTATGTTTTTTGGGTCGGGTCGTAATTTGTCCGACATCAAATCCCAGTGTAAGTTTTGGTCCTTCTCTTAGAAAAACTTTTAAAATCGGGATACTGATTCGCCTGACTTCAAAAAACTTTTAAAGTAGGATTTTGGTGACGCCGGACTTTAAAAATTCCACATGGAGCTTGGATGAAGGTCACAAAGATAAAGACTCAAAATACCAAAAAGAGATTCAACACTTAAAGGAAATATACTTTAGTGTGTCCACCTTGATAATTGACAAGGACACACTAAAGGTGACCAAAGATACTATTAGGGAATTTCTAGAATATCCAAACTCAAGTGTTTCCTACTTATTTGTATTTGCATTTCAATAAATTTAGTATTGCATTCGTAATTGTAATGGACATTTGTTTTTGAGCCTTGTTGGCCATTTAGTTTAGGCCTTGGGCGTGATTTCTTTCCTTAGTGGACTTTAGAGTGTTGGGCTTAGGATCCAAGAGTCCAACCTATATATACTTTTTCTTTCCATGTAATAGGTGGTACTTCTATGTTGAATGAAATAACTTTTCTCATTTTAGCAAAGTTGAGAGCCAAAATACCTAGAGTGTGGTGAGGGCTAGTCCATGCTTGTGAGAGTGAGATTCATCTAGAAGATTCTCATTGGTTCTTGAGATGAGAACCTAAAGCTCACATCCTTGAGGCTAGGAGAACTTAATGATAGAGTGATCTTATCACCTTTCCAAAAGAGGTGTGGTGATCTTCCTCTTGTAAGTATTTGTGTCATCCTTTTGGGGTTTTTGAATGTGTTTTTGTGAGAAAATATTTGATTTCCCATATTTCTAGATCCAAATTTTAAAATATCATGTTAGATCTTATCATGTTAGTATCAAAGCTAGTGAGATATGGCAATTTTTTTCTCACTACAAAACTGTTTTCGTTTCCAGCTTTCAGCAACACTTTGTGTTTTTCTTGCTTTCACGTTTTTCATACATTCTGCCCATTTTTCGATTTTTCATTTCCTGTCAATTTCGTCTTTAGTTCCTGTTTGCATCTTGTTTGTTGTTGAATTTACAACATATGACACTCTTGTTTCACTTTGTTTGAGCAAGAATCAATCATTTTCGACGTTAAAATCCTCATATTTCGCGAATTCGAATTTCGGTTTTGTTCTCAATTCTTGTTTGTTTTTGCTGAAAAAAGTTGCTAGAAGTCACTTATTGCACTGATTTCTCACCTATTGCAAGTTGTTTCATGAATTTTGGTCGATTTTTGAGCATTTGCCCAATTTCAAAACCCTAAAACACGTTTTTCTGAAATTTCGCGTTTTGAGTAAGCTCTTCAACTTTTTTGTGCGAATCGAAGATTTATTCAGATTCCTTGTGAAATTTCACACAAAATGGACTACTCATTTGTTTAATTTGTGAAGAATTGCGAATTTTATGATTTGAAGGTTTTCATCTTCAACCTTGTGTTGCTCCTGTTGTTCTTGCTGTTGCTGTTACAGTCTTCATTTTCAGATTTCTTTGATCCAAAATTGTTTGCTTAAAACTTCAATTTGTGTTTCTGGATTCAATATAGCTCGTTTTCTGTGATTCAAAAGCGAGGTTGTTTGTATCAAAATCTAGTATTATGTGAGACATTGAAAAAAAAATAGAAAATACTGAAAAATAGGAAAAAAAATAGCAAAAAAAATATTATTTTCAAAAAAAAAGGCATCAACCTAATAACGGGAGCATCGTTAAATGACAAGGAATTCATCAACATGGGACCAATAAGTATGATAAATGACAAAGACAAACCAATGAGGGACTATGATGTGTTTGATCATCAAAACATGCAGACCAACATAGTCAGACATCAAATTAATGCAAAACATTTTGAATTTAAAACCCTGATGTTCCAAATGCTTCAAACAGTGGGTCAGTTTAGTGGTTCTCCTCATTAGGACACTCATTTGCATCTAAGGCAATTTTTAGAAATATGTAGGAATTTCATCAACCCTGGTGTTTCAGAAAATGCTTTCAGATTAAAACTTTTTCCATATTCCCTTAAGGATAACGCAAAGGCTTGGTTAAATGCCCTAGAGTCTAACTCTATCACTGAGTGGAATGAACTAGCTGAAACATTTCAAGCAAAATATTTTCCACCAAGTAAAAATGTCAGGATGAGAAATGACATACACTATTGCAGAAAAGACATTTAGCATCGGTTGTTTTGGACATTTAGCATCGGTTATCTGACGATGCTAAATCCACCAATGCTAAATGTGGGACATTTAGCATCGGCTATTTAACCGATGCTAAAAGTCAGCTTTAGCATCGGTTGTATAGAATACCCGATGCTAAATGTCTCTTACAAGTACATTTAGCATCGGGTATTCTATACAACCGATGCTAAATGTACTTGTAAGAGGCACTTATCATCGGGTGTTCTATACAACCGATGCTAAATGTACTTGTAAGATACATTTAGCATCAGGTATTCTATACAACATTTGCTAAATATATAATTTTTATTTTTATTTTTTTTATCCATACCAGTCAACTAATTTATAAGAACCTGTTATATACCGATCATTCCAGTCATCAACACATAATAAATATATAAAAATACTTCAAATTTCATTAAACGTAATATCTTACATTTAGGGAACACAAGTTAAACTACTTAGAAAACAAAAGAACAACAATGTTTGTTCAAAATTTGTGGTATCCACCATAACACGCTTTAGGATCCCTTTCCTACTTTACCAATTCAACCAAAATTGAAATGCTGATAAATCTTAGATGAGCCTATCAAATCTCTCCCTTACTTCATTCTTAATAAATGACTTCCCACTAATGGATGAATCTCTATAGAGACAGTTGTGACTATTATCGTGACCCTGTGGATAGAATGGTGGGCTCTCCACGTCTCACATGCATATGTTCTCCACGAACTAACTGGTTTTCCTCTATATATCCACAAAGGTAGAAGATAAAATCTTCAGAGAAATGAGAGTTATTGACACCCTTTTCCTCGCATGTAGTTGATAACTAATATGATTTTGATTCAAATGTTGCTTCTTTCTACAAGACAGACAGAAACTCATTCTAATCTATCCATCAATGATTTGATATTAATCACAAATGTAAAAAAAAGCCACTAACCCAGGAAGTTATAGATTGAAATTGTGGCAAAGAAGGGAACTTCTATTGCTTTTGAGCTTCCAATCCATGCAAATGCAATGCTAAACTGACATAAAAGTTAAGTTAAAAATGAGGAACTATTAGCAAAGACCTGATAGATGGTGTTAGAGCACCATTTTGCCTAGTACCTCTAATCACATTATTTATATATTTACCTTCATGACAATATCAGAAAGACTTTTAGTAAACAATTACAGGAAAAAATATCTGATTAGCAACTTCTAATATCATATAAGAAAGAAAATAAGTTGTCAAAAAAAAGAAAGAAAATAAGAAAGAAATATGAGAGGTAGCAAACCTTATTGAGTCAGAAGTCATGATTCCATGATTTCGTGATTTCCCAATATTTTCCTTCCTGCAGCACTTGGGAAAGATCATTGCCCTTGACATGGCAATTTCTTCATCACAGTAAGATGCCAATCTATAATAGCACAACTGGTTTTTAACAACACCTAATAAAATCAACAAATGAGGTATAAGTGAAAGAAAACTAATAGCAGCAAATTCATCGGTCCTTCACCACACATATAACAAAATCTGATCTAATGCTATGCCAGAATTCTTCTGATTTTCAACTTCATGTCTTTTTTAACATCTCATCAAATAGAAATCAGTGCCAAGGAATTCATATAGAAAAAAATGCAAACATCGCTCATGTCTAAGTATTACTAAAAACGAATCAAAGTGATAAGATAATGGCTTGCTAAAATAGCCCATCATTGTATGGAACTCCATTAATAATTTCACCAACCGAGTCAAAGCATAAATAGATAAGGATATTAGATTAAAGAAGACACCATTTCAATCCAAAGAAGGGCCCATAGACACTAACCATGCAACCCATCTCAGTTATATGTATTGTCATTTGTAGATAACTCACTTGCATATTAGCTTGCAAAGAGAACACGTAACAAAAATGGTTAGTACCGTTTCCTGAAACAAAATAGATTGGAATAAATGGAGAAGCTGCTAAAAAATGGAAATCAAGGACAAAAGAAAGCAAACTCAAAAACACAAATGAAGTAGAAATAATGCATTATAAGCAATATAATCTTGACACATGACTTCCATCAACATATATCAAAATAATGCAATGAAAAGCCTTCAATAGAATGTCCCATGACTTCCATCAACATATATCAAATAATGCATACACTAATTTTAAGGGAAGGAAGGATACTTGCCTTAGCAAACCATTTATATTCAATCCAAAATATAAATTAAAACCATATCATTCTAGTGTTGTGAAATGGTAATTCTATGTATCAGGGAATTAATAAATGCACAAATCAATGAATGAAGTATTCAAGTACTGTTCTATTGAAAGAGGAATTCAATACAGTACAATAGAGATCCAGAATGGTTCAGATAGAGGAGAGTAGAAATATTCAGTTAGAAGAGAGAGAAATACAACTCATAAATGATCAGATATCCTTTTCTCACTCTCACACCTCACTTAAGTACATAGTCATTCATTCGCACATTTGCCACGCGCGCTCTATTGCTGACTCTGCCTTTGGCCTCATTTGGGCCACACCATGAGATTGTTGCTCCTTTTGTCCCACTAACTCTTCATTCATTACATGTTGAAACTGAAATTATGATTTTCAATCCAGCATCAAATCCCCTAAGATAAGTAAAAAACCAACCACTGCTTCAAATGTGAACAAATCACCAGATTAAAAGCAATGCATCCAGGCCCTAGCAAACACTAATTGAAGTGTGTTTGGAGAAATATATTATTTATACTCAGCAAGTAAAAAACTCAAATTGAGAACTCGTGAGTGCAACACCAGTTCTGTTGAGGGCCTCAAGTTCATTCCCTAAATCAAATTGAGAGTGTATCTTGAAGCCTGGATAATCCAAACTAACCAAATAATCTAAAGGTCCTGTTAAGTGTTCCGACTTCCCAACAGTCAACAATCACCAATCACACCATAAAACCAATTAATAATTTAGAATCACAACAACAAAATAGATGTGAATATGAATCAACACAGGGAAGCAATTAGATACGTTTCACTTTTGGAGTGGTCAAGCATTTCGTTCTTCTACCTTGAGCAAGGTAAACCTGAAAAATTATTCATTTTTAGTGTCAATACACATAAAAATACAATAAACCGAGGAAAATACTTATAAACATTAAGACGTAATAATTCAATGAAGCAAAATTATAAGTTCCAAGTAGAAACGAAATCAGAATAATGGGGGAAGGTGAAGGTAATTTTTGTGTTCTTGTGATTTTGATGGTTGAAAATTACCTCCAGATACATGAAAATACAAAACCTAAGAACACAAAAACAAAATCATAAGTTCCAAGTAGAAACGAAATCAGAATAATGGGGGAAGAGTACCGAAGGGCCATACCTGGTTGAGCGTTGTTCGAAATTCTTGTCACTGCTAGATGAAAAAAAAACGACGAATCAGAAACATTAGAGAACAATTAGGGTTTCAAAACAATATGGAAGCAATTAATCAAACCAGGGGAGAATAAAAACCAGGTGAGAAGGTGCGAGGAAGGTGACGGCAAGGACGGCAACAGCTGGGGTTCATCAAATTAGTGAAGTATTAGCTCTGTCAGCTCAAGTTGTATCTCTCACCATCATGAAAAAGAATCTCAACTCCAACAATGCACCAACATCAATTGTTGAAGCAACAACAGACATTGTTGCTACAATAGAGCAAGCCCCTCCAGGAACAACTAGTTGTGTATCCTTACTCTAACACCTAAAACCCAAGATGGATAAATCACCCAAATTTCAAGTGGAGCAACAACAATGCCCTAGCATCCAATGCTGCAGCACCATCAACTCCACTAGGATTTCAATCCCAAAATTACCAAAAATAACTCCTACACCAGTAAATGATGACTCCTTGGAATCAATGTTCAAAGCATACATGAGTAAAACTGATGCTTTCATCAGTGAAACTAGACCTGCAAGACAAGCTCATGATGCATCATTAAAGAACTTGGGGAATCAAGTGGGGCAACTAGCTACAACATTGTACCAGAGGCCTAATGGTTCATTACCATCCACTACAGAAGTCTCAACCTCACAAGAGCATGGGAAGGAGCTGGTAAAAGCCATTTCTTTGAGAAAAGGAAAAGATCTCTCAGAGCCATATGTAACAGAAGGTGTAGAAAAGGAAGAAAAAGAAAAAAATGAAAAAAAATAGAAAAGAGAAAAATACCATTGATGCTAATTAAAACAACAAATGCAATAGCAATAGATGCATGCAGAAGCATCCAAAGATGGAGCATCAGAAACTGCTTATACACCACCAAGGTTAGTTTCCAGAATATCCTTCTCCTCCTTATCCAGAGAGATTGAAGAAGGCACGTGAGGAAAAACAATTTGGTAAGTTTCTTGACGTGCTTAAGCAACTATACATCAATGTACCCCTTGTTGAAGCACTACAACAAATGCCCAACTACACTAAATTCATGAATGATGTGCTCACAAAGAAAAGAAGATTGGGGGAATTTGAGACAGTAGCCATGTCAAAGGAGTGGAGCATGATCATGAAGAACAAAATACGAGGGAAGTTAAAAGATCTCGGCAATTTCACTATACCTTTTTCAATTGGAAAATTTTATACTAGTTGTGCATTATGTGATTTAGGTGCAAGCATAAACTTGATGCCTAAATCCATATTCACACAACTGGGCATTGGAACTCCAAGACCTACCATTGTGACCCTTCAATTGGCTGATAGGTCAATTGCCTATCCTGAAGGGATCATAGAAGATGTTTTGATTAAAGTTGACAAATTTGTGTTTCCCGCAGATTTTGTTATTCTTGATTTTGATGCAGATAAAGATGTACCAGTTATTCTTAGAAGACCATTCCTGGCTACTTGCAAAACACTCATTGATGTGCAAAAAGGTGAATTGACCATGAGAGTCAATGATCAAGAGGTCAAACTCAACATTATGAATGCTCTCAAATACCCAAATGATGAGGTTGAAGAATGCTCCCTCATTGTCTCTCTGGATCAAGTAATACAACAATACTTTCACAAGAAGCAGGACCACATGAATAATGCTCTAGCAACCATATAATTATTTATTTTAAATAAACATTTTATAAAATATAAAGTTAAAGTAAATATTTTTTTATGAAAGAAATGAAGTGGCGCCAATAATGTTTAGTCAATTGTCGTGTCAATTAAAATATTGACACATCAATATCTTAGAGTTTGATATTCCAATTTGGTCTAATTGCACAATTTTGTAAAATAGGGGGACCAAAGTTGCCCAATTTAAAATAGGGGGATCAAAATTGCACAACGAGTAAAATAGGGGGACCAAAAGTGCATTTAAGCCAATTCTAAAAATTCCAGAAAATTTCCCATTGTTAGTAAACATTATTTGGATCATTGAGAAATTTTCTCAAAATTTTTTGGGGATATTTGAACCATTTTTCCCTTAGAGGCTTATTTGCTTACTTTGTTGTAATTTCTTTGGTGCATTGCTAGCACTCTTTTGAGTCTCTTTTCATAGTTTAAATTTGTCTTTAAATGCTCTAAATTTGGTTTAGCCTTTCAAAAAAATTTGTTTCTTGTTTTTGTGTCTTCAAAAAAGTCTTAGTTTGTCATAGTAGTCTCTTTCTTCTTGTTCTCTTGGTGATTGATCATACATTCCTCTGGCTCTATAGTAACATCAAAATCAAGGATCGGATAGAAGCTTAAGGGTTCCTTTTCAAGATCTAAAGGAGGATAAGAGTGACTTGAGTGACCTACTTTACATTTGTGTGCCCAAAAAAAACAATTGAGTTAAGAGTGTTTGTTCCTAAAAAGCCTAAACACGAGTGGAGTGACACTTGGTGAGATAAACACCTTTTGTGAGGACTATTGTGACTGTTTAATACTAACATTTTATTGTAGGTACACACAAGTTATTGCGTGATGAATTCCATATTTGTAGGAGGAACACTTGGACACCAATGAGGTACGATTTACCATGAAGTATGGTTCTCCTAGGAGGTATCATTACCCAAGAAGGCATCACTCTCCTAGAAGGTATCATTCCCCAAGTAGGTGTCATTCCCCTAAGAGATATGACTCTCCTTGTGAGTATTATGACAAAAGAAATAGGAGAACCTAAGGATAGAGTGATCTTATCACCCTTCCAAGAGAGGTGTGGTTATCTTCCATCTCCATTCCATTCCAAATCTTGTCCATATTTGATCTTTATTCCTATGATCACAATAAGTATTTGATCTTTTTTGGTATAGTATCAAGTGCTTTGATACCACTTGATAAGATGAAACATGATCTTTTAAGATTTGGATCTAGAAATATGGGAAATCAAATATTTTCTCACAAAAACACATATTCAACAACACCAAAAGGAAGACACAAATACTTACAAGAAGAAGAAAGATCAAAGATGGACAAGACTTGTAATAGAATGGAGATGGAAGATCACCACACCCCTCTTGGAAAGGTGATAAGATCACTCTATCCTTAGGTTCTCCTAGCCTCAAGGATGTGAGCTTTAGGTTCTTATCTCAAGAACCAATGAGAATCATCTAGATGAACCTCACTCTCACAAGCATGGACTAGCCCTCACCACACTCTAGGTATTTTGGCTCTCAACTTTGCTAAAATGAGAAAAGTGATTTCATTCAACATAGAAGTTCTACTTATTACATGGAAAGGAAAAGTATATATAGGTTGGACTCTTGGATCCTAAGTCCAACACTCTAATGTCCACTAAGGAAAGAAATAAGGCCCAAGGCCTAAACTAAATGGCCAACAAGGCTCAAAAACGAATGTCCATTACAATTAGGAATGCAATCCTAAATTTATTGAAAGGCAAATACAAATAAATAAGAAACACTAGAGTTTGGATATTCTAGAAATTCCCTATTAGTATCCTTGGTCACCTTTAGTGTGTCCTTGTCAATTATCAACGTAGACACACTAAAGTGTATTTCCTTTAAGTATTGAATCTCATTTTTGTATTTTGAGTCTTTATTTTTGTGACCTTCATCCAAGCTTCATGATTGGGCTAGGAATGCATGTGGGATCACATCATACTCCCCCTCTTGAACTTCACTTGTCCTCAAGTGAACTCCCCCTCTTGGAAACCTACATCAAGGTGGACAAAAATCACTTATTTTGAAAATAAAAGACAACTAAACAAACGAAAGAATTACTTAGACTCCACCGGGATCAAAAGAAAAGTCAGTGACCCCAAATAAAAGCCTAATAATGAAAAATCCAAGCACTAGTTTCAACACAATAAAAACCATGGTAAACTTCCAAGCAAAAGAAAAAGACGTAGAGAAAGGAATGGAGAAAAGATGGAGAATATTATACAATTTTCAACTTAAAAACATTAAGCCCATTCTCCATTACCTTGTAATGCGCTTGTCCTCATGTATCTCACAATTCTCATTTTTAGAGGCATTATGGTGCTCTTGGCCACATTCAAGTTTTTCACCTTTTAAATTTATGTGCTCTTCCAATACTTGGGAAGCATCATTATTTGCAAGTGCCTCAAATGGAACATTGATATGATCTAGGATAGATCTAGAAAGATAGGATCTAGAATTTTGACAATTCACTAATTCTCACACAAGATCAAGAACAAGTGTTCTTGACAAATCAAGAAAGATGAACAAAATATACAACACAAAGCACAAGAATCTTACATGAAAAGTAGAAGAAAGAACAAATGTGGATGAGACTAGAGATGGATGTGGAAATGAATGATCGCCACACCTTCTTGGAAGGTGATAAGATCAACTAGCCTTGGGTGCTCCTAGCCCCAAGGTTGTGAGCAAGGTCCTCTCCTTCAAGAACCATGGAGAATCTTCATGATGAATCTCACTCTCTCATATGCATGTACTTGCCACCTCTCACCTTTCTCTAGGTTTCTCTCTAGGCTTTCACTTTGCAAAAATGAAGAAATGAAACTAATTCATCAAGAGTTCTCCCTAATTACACTAAGGGATAAGGTATTTATACTATGGACTTATTGGATCCTAGGTCCACAATTACATGAAGGGCCTTTAGCCACAAAAACTAGTCTAGGCCGTAGCCCATATACTCAAAGCCACATGGCCCAAAATGAAAGTGTCTTACAAATACACAATTATTAAAAGAAAACATAATATAGGAAACACTTCATCCAAGCTTCATGCATGTGGGCTCACATCAAACATCATCTTCAGCCACCTTCAAAGAGGAACCAATAAAACTAGAAATAAAGTTAGCATTAGTGGTCAAGCAAACAAAATCATTAGAAGATGGGAGTTTGGATGACTCTTCCAACAATGGATCAAGTTCCTCCCTACTTCCAATTTTTGGAACCTCTTTAGAAGATTCTATCATTAGAGGCTCTTGGCCAACCCTATTTGCTACATCCTCCTCATTGATTTTAACATTCATTTCCTTTGCTTCCTCCTCTATTTTCTTCTTCAAAGCAATTTGGTCCTTAAGCATTTCATGAAGGCTAAGAGAAGTAAGATGAACATCCAAATTGTCATGCCTAAAAGAGTACTTTTTATCATATCCATCATAGAGTACTTTTTTATCATGTGTCCATGGCATACTAGGTGGGCGGTCTCTATAGGTACAACATCACATAAGACTATGTCTTTGTAACTATGAGTGGAAAAGCTAACAAACACTTTTTTATTCACAATATCTTTATCTTTATGCAACTTGAGCTTATATGGTGTTGGATGGTCAAATGTGTGAAGGTTGAGTTTCGTAACTAACGAGTGCTAGCCATATTAACACTACTCTCACCAACCATTGAACACGACATCTTGCATGGAATAAAGAAGAAGTAATAGCAATATGAATAGAAGTAGAGATTTTTTCCTTACCATTTGGCACTATGGCCGAAGCTTTTCCTTTCATCCTTCTCAACAACATCTCCTTTATACCTCATTTCCTCCGCATCATACCTATGTCTTCTATACCTCCTTTAATCCTCATCATACCTATATTTTCTATACCTCCTTACATAGTGCTCATGATGGGAATCATATCTCTTAGGAGAAAGATATCTTCTAGGTGAACCATGCCTCCTGTTGTACCTTCATCCATCTTTAAAGTGCAAAGTGGTATCTACAAGAAGAGATAGAAAGTAACAAAAATTTTCGGCAACCAATAAGTCCTCACAAGTGTATTTAGCTCACCACACTCTAGGTATTTTGGCTCTGAACTTTGCTAAAATGAGAAAAGTGATGTCATTCAACATAGAAGTTCAATCCATTACATGTTAAGGAAAAGTATATATAGGTTGGACTCTTGGATCCTAAGCCCAACACTCTAAAGTCCACTAAGGAAAGAAATAAGGCCCAAGGCCTAAACTAAATGGCCAACAAGGCTAAAATACAAATGTCCATTACAATTAGGAATGCAATCCTAAATTTATTGAAATGCAAATACAAATAAGTAGGAAACTCTAGAGTTTGGATATTCTAGAAATTTTCTAATAATATCCTTGGTCACCTTTAGTGTGTCTTTGTCAATTATCAAGGTGGACACACTAAAGTATATTTCCTTTAAGTGTTGAATATATTTTTGGTATTTGGTGTCTTTATCTTTGTGACCTTTATCCAAGCTCCATGATTGGACTAGGCATGCATGTGGGATCACATCATAACAACAAATACTTATTAAAAAAGAAAAAGAAACAACAACAAAATATCTAATGTTCGTAGGATACTCAACTAAAAAGGTAATATATGAATTAGCTAACAAACAACAAATGCAGCATCACTGACCACCACCATGCTTTGCCATGTTGTGTTGTTGTGGATCTGTTTCTTTACATACGAGATAGCTAATCATATCAGCATCACTGACCACCAACCCCTTGATTAGTTCATCAGGACATTTGAGATAGCTAATCATATCAGTATCATCTCTACAAGATCTGATGCAGTTAGCCACTGTGAGTGCAATCTAGCAGTTAATCAATAATAAAAGCACCTTCTTTACGTACATTTGTGAGCGCAATCTGGCAGCTAGCCACTGTGGACTGCCAGAGAGCTACAGATAGGACCAAGTCAATTAGGAAGTACTCTTAAATTATTTGGAAAATAGAACTAGATTGTTTGTCACTACAATATCTATTCGAAGAGAGTCAATAGTTTGTCCTAGTACTTAAAGTAGAAGTTTGGAATCTAATGTGATAATAATATACACTATACATAAAAATGATATTCACAGAAAAAATAAAAAACATTAGTCTAAGATATATTAAACTCAAGATAGGCTTTCTGGAATAACTCTGACTAACCTCTTGACTTGACAAATTGCCTCAGAGACTTTTTGCTATGTGGATTATTTTCAAGCATATCAAGATAGCTGCATTTGAAAAATGGAAAACAGAATTTTAGTAGACAGAAACATTATTGAAGCACGCCATATCAACTAAGGTTTTTTACTCAAAAAAAGCTTCAACATTTAACGTCAGACCTTAGACTTGCCCGACTTAAATGGAAGTACCCCAGATAATTTTTCATCTTAATTACAAGTTTGCCACCACGACTACTTTTTAAGTTGGACACCAAATGGTCTGACTTTAAAAGTCAAATTCTTTTCCTGATTTTTCACTAGTGAATGATCCCACACTTCGTTTCAATGGACAATCCACGTCAGCATAGACAAACTCACGGTCAACGTGGGAAATAACCTGGCTACTGCCAAAAGAATCAAGCCGAGGCCGCTCCGCAGCGATCGACCTCGACTTGGGGGGCACCTGTTCCGGACTGGGCCCAGAGGCCCAATCCGCTGGGCGAATGACCCAATGCACTACTTATCCGGCCCATGTTCACGCCGGAACCGAATCAACGATCCATATCAACTAGCCCCGATCCAACGGCCCCGAGCCGGCCTAAGAGCATAGCGCTCCCGCATCCGCGTCTATAAATATAGCACGAGCCCCAAGACTCGGGCACGCTTCTGTTATTTGTGCCTCTGACTGACTTCTGATTGCTGACTTTGGCATCAGAGTGTCTACAGGTACCCAACCCTTCCGTGTTCGACCTGGGAAGACGGCGACGACGATATAACTCACCTCGGAGGATCCCGACTCTGAAGACCATTCTTCAGACTCTGAAGACTCTCATCAGACCTCGATCCAAGGAGAAGACAACAGAGACAACTACCGACTCTAATTGACTCAAGGGTCACTATCGGAAGTCACCCTACTGAACAGTCTACCATAGTCCTACCCAAAACATTGATCGCTGTTTTATATGCTTCTTTAGTTTGTGAACCTTTAGATGCTAATTCTACGTGCATCCTGCCCAAATCCTTTTAGCCATTCCCTAACCTTACTTTTGAAGGAACCCTTGTTGGTGTCTTTTAAGGACATTTATATAAACCAATGGATTTTATAAATTTTGCTGTTTTCATGAAATTATTAATTTTGTAATGATATACTAAATTGTTTGTTATCTAACACGCTTATTTTTCTCAATATAATTAATAGTATAATTGAAAACAATTAATTAATCAAACCTTAGATTATGAAATAAAAAAATTAAAAATAAACAAATTTGTTTTAACAAACATACAAGTGAAAAAAATTATGTAACCAAAAAAAACATACAAGTAAAAAGGAAGAAATAAAATATTTTTCAGGATCTGAAACTCATTTATTTCTAATCTACTTCAAGGCTCTGGTTCAAGCCAGTTATAGTGGACTTTACTCCAATTTTGAGGTATATACCGCAAAGGTCCACTTTCTTGGATAAACTAGTTGCACGTTTCACATTTATAATTCGCATTATATACATAAAATACATAAAGGAGTATAGGTCTTCTGATCTTTTGCCACATAAAGCTACAATTGTAAGCTTTTGGTTCGTTAAAACTCAATTGAAAGGACTCAGCTACAGAAAGTTTCCAAACCCCAATCAAGTCTTTTTCATTTGTGTCAATGCATGAAACGATCAATGTAGTCTTATCAGACAAAGAATTTGTGATACTCACAGTTGTTGTTGTCCCTCCAGGAACATTGCTAACTAGCAATGTAGGCACCCACCCCAACAGCAAAACAGTTCTCTCAAATCGAGACATCGTACCTTTTCTTGCGGCTATGAAACCTTGCTATATATATAAGATTGAAATAGGATTGAAATTCGCATATGTCAACTTTGCAATATTTTGTCCATAGTGTCCCCACTAAGGTTAGATAAGATTCAAATATTTTGTCAGAACAAAAAATAAGATTGAAATATTGTTACGTTTTAATTTTTTTGTCCTTTATAACAAATATCAATAAATATACCAAAAAAGCATACACATTTTTCCGTTTTTACCTTTGACAATCAATTTTTTTGACTACACTTTTGACCGTTAGTTGAGCCACCAAAATATCTATCTATCTATCTACTACTTCAATTAGGAAATTGACATATGTCAACTCTGCATCCTGCCACATAGTGTCCCCACGTGGCGTGTTCGTTGATCTGTTCCCAAATTAGCTGACATGGGATTTTTTTTCTTCCTAATTTATTAATTTGTCAATTTTTTTACTAGCATTAAAGGCATGCAATAATGACATTAAAAATGCTGATCAACAATTGATCCAACGATTATATAATAGGAAATATTACATTATTGCCTCCATATTATCTTGTACTTTTCAATTTGAATTGTCTTGCTCATCATAGGATACTATGCTAGATGATGACTTTTGGTGTGTTGAAGTGTCTACTGGTATGTGTGAAAGGTGTGAAAGCTAATGGTATGTGTTGAAGTGTCTAATGATATAACACTTGATCAGTCATCTTAAAATATATTCTTGAATTTTCACAAAGAGGAACATTGCAAGGAACAATTTGAAAGTAGTTTCAGCAGGAACATTCTATTTTGAAGAACTTTGTTCTGGACTGGCCAGTCGCCAGGCCCAACCCATTAGTGGATCAGCCCAACAGATTAATGGGCCATCAAAATCAACGATCCGGATCACTCCACTCGAATCCGACGGCTCTCTCGAATCTCTCAGCCACTATAAATAGCACTAAGCACCAAGATGCCAGGTACACAATCTATTCTAATTCTCACTCGATATTATAGTGCTCGACCTAGATGACTTGAGCGTCGGAGTGTCCTCGCAGGTACACCTCCCGCACGTCCAGACCTACCTCAACAGCATCAGGCCGACCACTTTCTACAGCACCAGAGGACCAGTCCCTTGACCAGCTCTACATCCGACCTAAAGGTACTGATCAGTGGCGACCACAGTGGGAAGCCACGCGCTATCGCACCGACACTTCTCATGCTTCCGAAGGCACCTCGAGGCAGACCACGGTCAACCCGCCTGCAAAGCGTGACCGAGATACCAGTCCGGCCACCCCCAGCATTGGAAGGAACAACGACCAACGCTGAGGTCGCTGCCATTGGTTCCCATCCAGGCTCGACCCAGCAGGTTGACGTCACCCTTCCAGCAAACCTGGTTCAGGAGCTTCGTGACTTGCTCCGTGATCGAGATCGGTAGATCGCTCGCCAAGATGACTGCCTCACCCAGAGGGAGGAGCTAATGGCTTCCAGTCGAGCAAACACAGCACTCGAACCACGCCGCCGTAACAACGGGTCGCCCGTCTCACGGGCCAACCTGGCTAGGAGACATCGCTCCTCACCCCGAAGACATCTCGTCCATAAATCTCCACCCCGTCGAAGGGGACGAGGAGGAGGATTAACCCTGCTTAGGAAACAGATATTTTTGCCCACGTGGAGGAGGAGGATTAACCCCAACGAGCAATGCTTTGCCGGGAGCGATCTCATGGTTCAGGTGTGAGCGCCCCCACATGGGGAGGAGCGGCTCAAAGAGATGGGACGACCATGCTTGTTGGGCGACCCAAGATGTTGGACGACCTAAAAAGCATGGGCGATCCAAAGATGTTAGACGATCAGAGCATCAAACGTTGAAGATGAAAGATGAAATGAACTTAGAGAAATCAAGCGTGAAGTAGAATACCAAAGCGCGAACGATCAAAGTTTAGATTACAATAAATGACAACCCGAGCATGACCAGGGGTGAGCATGACAACCCTGACCAGGGGAGACCATGACCACCCTGACCAGAGGTGACCTGACCCTCATGATCTCTGGAAGATGACCGAGTGAGCGACCCTGACCCCTTCTTGAGCGAGCGTACGAGCGCTCTCCTCTGCTTCTTCCTTCGCCTCCTCTGCAGCATTCTTCGCCAAGTTCAAGTCTTCAACCTAGCCCTCGAGCTTTGAGACCGACCCCTCAAGCTCTTCAATCTTGTGATCAACAACCTCCTTGGCCAATTAGACCTCTTCGATCGGTCAGACTCACCTTCAGGAAGATTGTCCTCTTTCCCAACAATAGGACGACACCCTCCATTTCTGACTAGACCTACTGGCCGGAAGAGTCATCACACCAAGAATCCTCAAATGATTCATCTGACTCGCCCGCGCGGTCTCGTAGCAGATCTCACGGGAGATACCCACTCAACCAGACTATTCTGAAGAAGAACGACGTGGTCATCGAAGTCGATACTTTGAGGACCGACCACCTCGTAAAGGTGGAGTCGACATGAGCTTGGGACCATTTACCAGATAGGTAGACGAGTACCACGTTTCGCGCTCGTTACAAAAAAACCCCTCTGATCTGAAGATGTACAATGGCGCGAAAGATTCTGTCGCCCACCTAAAACACTTCGACCTAATGATGAAATACAGGGGGGCAGCCGGACCTGTGAAATGCAAGATTTTCCCAATGTCGGGACAGAACACCCCGTATGCCCAGATCCTATCGGACTGTGCGAACACCGAGTTCAGGGATGTCAAAAGAGGGGCAGCACTCGAGCAAAAAACACTATCGTTACCATAAGAGCAATGGGCATGACACCAAAAATTACATGGCCCTTAAAGACGACGATGGGGCGTTAATCAGAAAAGGGAAGCTGACTCAATATATAAAAAAGAACCAGACTGATGGGCGGGACGACAGGCAAGCAAGTCGATCGCCTAGGAAAGAAGAGGCATCTGCCGATGAAATGTCCAAGGTGTTAGAAGAAGATAAAGACGAAGTTGATGATGTCCCAGACACTAGAAAATCAAGGGGAAGTCCAGTTGCCATGGTAGTCACAAGAGGCATTCCCACTGATGCTTCAACAAACAAATCGATAGAAAGATGGTGGGATACAATCATGAGCGTCGGATCAACGTCCGCCCCAGGCCCTCTCGAAGAGGCCGCCCATTTCCTTCGGGACGAGGACCTTATTGACGGGACACCCAACAATGGTGTACCAGCGACCAACGTGGAAGTCAGAGGAATACTGATCGACCAAGGGAGCTCTGCAAATATTGTTTTTGAAGATCTCCTAAACATTCTGAAGATATCAAAAGGAGATTTGAGACCTTACAAAGGAACTGTCCTGACCGGATTTAATGGAGCATCCACCACACCGATCAGACGAATCGGATTGATGGTCACCTTCGAAGACGATACTATGGAGAACGAACCTCAAAAGTTCGACTTGCTGTGCGAGTTAAGTTCGAACCGTGTTCGATAAACTGCGCGGTCTGGAAACAACACTTAAACAAATTTAAGTACAAACGAAGCAGCCTAAGATTGGTCGCACCCCTAAGGGCGAGTTAAATCCGAGTAGAAGCTTGGTAAACTGTCCAAAGGCACTTAAACGAATTGAAGTACAAACGAGGCGACCTAAGAAAGGTCGCACCCCCTAAGGCGAGTTAAATCCAAGTAGAAACTTGGTAAGCTGCCTAAGGGTTAGGGCCGAGACCCGACCAGTTAAAAACGATTAAACGAATAAAGACAACCACTCCGTGTGGAACGATCAACAAAGCGAGCACCTTCCCCTTTTTGTGAGCCCTCAAGGGCTACCACACCTTGAGCCATGGGGGATGGCCAGTTAATTGCTATAGGAGACGGCCAGTTTTTGGCAAAAGCGAAAACCCCTGGCTTAGAGAAAAAACGACCTCACACAAGCACAAAGCGCGGAAGAGACAATAAAGCGAGCAACAAGTATAAAGCGAAAACGACCAAAAGAAAGCTCAATTAAAACAAGTCACCCCGGAGAAGGCCAGGCCCCTTCAGCATAAGAGGTTCAAAGAGAGAGACGACCTGGAGGTCGCCCCGTTAAACATTACATAGACAAAAACAAAAGCAAAAGAAATAAAGTGCGAGAAAGTTTTATACCCCAATTTTGTCCTCTCTCTTTTTATTACATTCATTTTTGTTACTATTTATTTCGTATGTCGTGTCCCAAGTCATATTACCACGAGAAAAGTGTTTCGGGGTCATTCGACGTTGTTTCATTTTAAATTTAGGGCAACGCTTAGTATTTTGTTCAATTAGTCGGAGATAACTTTTCATCTAAATTAGGCTTGTGCTTTTGTGATTTCGCCTATCCTTGTATCTTGTGTTAATTGGGCCTGTTCTAACAACTTGGGCCTATGCACGCCAATTGGGCCTAATTTTAGCATTTGTTGCTTATCGGGTCGTTCTTTATATTTCATCATAATCGGGCTTCATTTTAGCGTATTGTTTGATTGGGTCCGCTTTTCGTCCTTGTGTCTGGCCCAATTCACTTTAGTTTTTCTTTCTTTTACTTAATCAAAAAGCCATAAAAATCATAAAGCATTAAAAATATAAAGATAAATAACTAGAATAATTCAAAATTGTCCAAAAGTCCAAAAGTAATCCAAAAAATACAAGAAAATAGAAAAAAAAGGAAATTAAATACAAAAATAACAAATGCAAAATCAAGTCTCAGTTAGGACGGTTCTTGCTCTCCAAGGCTTCTCAGCAAGCCCGATACTTGAAACAGGAAACAATATCAATTACGATCAATCAAATTAAATTCAGAAAACCTAAAAAAAACACTATAAAAAGAAAACGAATTTCACTGTATAAGGGGACGAATGCAGAGACGAAAATTCAGAGAAAAAACACGAAACGATTAGGATTCCACTGGATTCCACGTTGGAACCCTAATCACAAAAAAAAAATCAAAAGTATAGAAAAAGAGGCAGCACAGTAGCAGAGCAAACAAAGGTCAGCTGGAAAAGAGGGTAGTACGCTGTACGTATGGTCTAAAAATAATCAAGCTCGGTCTATAATATGTCCTCTTTTCCTTTTTACTGAACAATATGTAAATATTATAGCTTCAAGCATGTTTTTCATTGTTATCATTACCTGTTAAATATATGTTTAGAAATGTATATTTGAGTTTAAGAAAAAACAAGCAAAATTAGTAGATATTAGTTTGAAACTAGTATAGTAACCGTAAAAACAAAAAGAAGAGAATCAGAAATCAAAAAGGCAAGAACAGAGATAGTAGAAGAAAGAATAAATAGGAAGAAAATGAAAAAAGAAGATAAGAATACCATTAGTTCCGGCCACCATTGTCCCAAAATCACAAAAACGTGGTCTTCCTCCCCTAAGCTCCGCGTTCACTCCGCCGTCGCTGTCGACGCCCGCCGCAAACCACCACCACGAACAGCAGGTCACCGGAGAAACCACACCTCCCTCTGTAGTCGTTTCCCTCCGACGAAACCCCTATGTGCGTCAGTCTCAACGGCACCACCGTTGAGCTCCGGCGAGGACCACAACTCTCCACCGTCCCTCTCTTCCTCTTCGCGTCTCCTCCTTCTTCCTCTCTCCCATCATTCACGTCTTCTCTCTCTTAGTCTCTCCCTAAGTCTTCTCCTCAAATCTCTCTCTTTCCGTTTTTTTTCTTTCTTTCTGAACTCTCTCTCTCTCCAAAACATGGAGAAACGGTGCTGATGGTGAGAAAATTAGGTTTCCAAATAGAATGTTGTCTTATATATTACTCATTTCAATATTTATTTATTTTATTTTACTTTTAAACATCAGACTTATATTTACACCACCTTTTATTCTCAAAACAACTTCCCTAGAAGCCCATTCTTAAAAATGTAGGCCAGTTCAAAAACGAAACTGGGCCTCAGCTGACTGCACCCCTTTTTTAACAAATACTGCACCCTGCAGTTAATTACACCTCCCTCATTTCTATTTTACAACTTACCATATTTTGCTTATTTTATTCAATCAAAAACCATTTTCTTATAAATTAAAAAACACCAACACACAAATATTTTTTACTAAGAACTACGTGTGATTTTATTCTCTATCAGGAGATACGTAGGAGCAGAGGGCGGCCGACCTCTGTCAATTGCACTAATAAAACCATTTTTTTTAGTTTCTCTTCTAACTTATTCATTTCTTATTTCTCAAAAAGAACAAAAACAACCAACTATTTATCAAATCTTTTATCTAATTTTAATTTGTAAAAAGGGTAAAAATAAAAATATTTTAAATTAACATTCATTTGCACGTTTAGTTAAAAGGTAACCTTCCTTAGGAAGGATGTCGTAGAATGCTAGTACCTTCCCCGCGCATAACCGACTCCCGAGCCCATATTTGGTTCATAGACCTTTATAGGGGATTTATCGATGTTTTCCCGTTAATCCTAAACCTTGATGGCGGCTTCTTCTTTTGAACTTTCGAGGAATCATTTCTCGGATTTTTCGGTCGCTACAAAAAGCAATTAAGAACAGGATCATACTGGAGGAGCCCAAACGACCGCCTCCTCGCTAACAACTTTTCCCTCCTCGTCCAACTGCTCGGGCCTGACGATGCGGCCGCCCTCCACGAAATGGGAGTAGTTGACGACTTCTCGATCGAACTCGATCTCAGGCTGCATATAACCTGTCTAAATGCGTCCTCAAAGCGCTCAGCGCAATAACCCACGATCTTGTCCCTTAAGGCTGCGTGATCTTCGACCACTTTGTCACGTTCCCCTTCGACATCAACAAGCTTCTTGTTCAAGTTCTCGACCCCGGGTCAGACACCCCCTCCTCGCTCTAATCAATCAGATAACAAAGACACAAATTGAAAGATAGAATAGAGAGCGAGGTGGAAAACTCACGTTTGGTCAAAGAAAAGCAGAGAAGGGCGACCTCATCAATGAATAACACCACGTGAGTAGTGGTCGATCTCAGAGGAGCGCTGGTCGATCTCAAAGCAGGAAGACTAAGTGACAATATCTAAATAAAGGAGAATGAACCCTTTAAATAGCAAGAACTCAGGAAAACGAAGCAACGCGATTAATCGAATCACACGTATTCGAAGAAAAAATCAAAATTCACAACAGGTCAGAAACCAACCGACGTATTACAAACTAGTAAGAATCGAAGTCGCATACCGTGAAATACGGATCAAGCAGCCGTGAAGATCAAACCACCAAAGCCTCAGAAAGACAAAGAGCACCACCTAGAAAAGACCAAAACGTCAAAAAATATTCTAAGTCACCACTACATCAATGTAGAATGATACAAAAGAAAAAAGAGGGAAGAGGACTCTCCAAGCACTAGTGGGTCGCCCAAGGTGGGGCGCCCACCACGCGTGAAGAACAACGCACGCTCCAAACACTAGCGGACTTGAGCGTCGGAGTGTCCTTGCAGGTACACCCCCCGCGTGTCCAGACCTACCTCAACAGCATCAGGCCGACCACTTTCTACAGCATCAGAGGACCAGTCCCTTGACCAGCTCTACAGCCGACCTCAAGGTATTGATCAAATTTCAAGCTCTTTTTTGGGGCTGTTTTAGTTTTAGCAACAATTTGTAAAATAGTTTTAGGACATAATGTAGATAAGGAGTTGCAGTTCAATTGTTAAGAACTTCCTTTTTGTTATAAGTTTTTATCTCTTTTTTGATATATAAAATGAGCTTCTTTGTTTCATTGCAATTTCTCTTGTCCCTTCACTCACTCCAAAAAACTCAATGAATGCAATTATAAGAATAAAGAATCATTCCAATAAAAAATAAAGTAGTTAAAGGAATCATATTAAGGTTGCCAAACATAGAGTTATCAAATAAATATTGTAAAATACATTGGTTATCCAATTGTTTAAACACAAAATCAGCACATCGCTTGTAAAATCAAAGTGAAATAAATATCCTGAGAAAAGTGTTGTCATGGATGATGGTCTTCTTGATCATTCATTTGAAAGGCCGTGATGTTGACTGCTCCATATCTTGTGCCACATAGTTGTTCCTGAACATAAATAGATGCATATATTTCTTAAAAAAGGAAATATAATATTGACTACAAGAAAAATAAAAAAGTACTATGTACAACCAATATGCCTGCAACAATTCCATCATGGTTATGTTGCTTCCTAGCTTCAAGTTTTGTGAAGAGGGTTCATTTTGCACAATTTTTTTCAATTTTCTTTTCTTTCAAGAATCCCTTTATGCCTTGTAGATGTTCCACGGCGTTTCTCTTTGATCTTTATTCCCTTCACATTATTATAAATATGACCACTGCAAGAGACATTATCAGTATTAATGAGTGAATTTCCATTGATGGTTATCTCCTTATTTGTACCCCTAAGACATGCGTCTACGTCTTCCATAGTCTTACCCAAACCATTGAAAGCTATTATATATGCTTCTTCAGTTTGTGAACCTTTAGCTGCTAATTCGGCGTGCATCCTTCACAAATCCTTGTAGCGATTCCCTAACCTGACCTTTGAAGGAACCCTTGTTAGTGTATTTTAAGGATCTTATATACTAACCAATGGATTTCATTAATTTTGTTGTCTTCCTTAAATTATTAATTTTTTAATGATATACTAAATTGTTTGTTGTCTAACACACTTATTTTTCATGCATTTGTGTCAATGCATGAAACGATCAATTTAGTCTCATCAGACAAAGAATTCGTGATACTCACAGTTGTTGTTGTCCCTCTAGGAACATTGCTAGCCAATACTAGCAATGTAACCACCCACCCCAACAGCAAAACACTTCTCTCAAATCGAGACATTGTACCTTTTCTTGCGACTATGATACCTTGCTATATATATATAGGTTGAAATAGTACAAGGAAAGGTTAGATAAGATTGATATAGGATTGAAATTCACATATGTCAACTCTGCAACCTGCCAGATAGTGTCCCCACTAAGGTTAGATAAGATTGAAATATTTTGGCAGAATAAAAGATAAGATTGAAATATTGTTACATTTTCATCTTTTCGTCCTTTATAATAAATATCAATAAATATACCAAAAAAAACAATTACATTTTTCCTTTTTTACCTCTGACTATTAATATATTTGACTACACGTTTGACCGTTAGTTGAGCCACCAAAATATCTATCTATCTATCTACTACTACTATTAAGACTCTGCACCCTGCCACATAGTGTCCCAAATTAGCTGACATGGGATTTTTTTTTTCATTCTAATTTATTAAATTGTCAATTTTTTTACTAGCATTAAAGCCATGCAATAATGACATTAAAAATGCCGATCCACAATTGATCCAACTGTTATATAATAGGAAATATTACATTATTGCCTCTGTATTATCTTGTACTTTTCTATTTGAATTGTCTTGCTTATCATAGGATACTATGCTAGATGATGACTTTTCATGTGTTGAAGTGTATAATAGTATGTGTGAAAGGTGTGAAAGCTAAATATAAAAATTGACACAACCTGAATTGAATGTTTGCTTGAGGACGAGCAACACGCCAAGTTTGGGGTTGTGTTGACTAACGTTGTAACAGCCTGATTTTCGTATTAGTACGTTTTGTGTATATTTATGAACATGATAGTAATCTTTTTGATATATTGTGTGTCTTTTTGTCTTAGTAATTATCTATTTTAAGTGATTTTATACTTTTATACATATTAGAATTATTAAAACGTGTTGAAATTATATTCAACCATAGTTTACACTACGTTGGTACTATATTACTGTTAGTATTTAATTGTTTTGCTTACAGAATATTCATATTTGAAATACTAATGTTTTAGTTAATTATTTTATTTTATAAAATATTAGTATTTCAGATGTTATTTACTTACAAAATTATTTCGGGCTATTGAGATGTTAAAATAATAGTTGTAGTAAAGTTAGGCTTTAAAAATAAATTAAAATGGGTTTTAGGTCTTTTTTCAAACACACCCACGTTTATCAATTATAAAGCACCCTGTTCTCTGCTTCATGCACCCCCTGTCGCTAAACCCAAACCATTTCACAACTAGATCCACAAACCAACGCGCAGCCCACTGGATCCTGACCTGATCCACACCCTGGTCTTCTCCCTTAACAGAAAGGTGAGCAGAGCATCCATGGATACGTAAGCAAGCTTCCTTCCCCAATTTCGTTCTTCCTCCTCAAGCCATGGCAGAGTCCCAGACTTTACATTCAAACTCGAAATCTCCTCCTAAACTCGATTCTGGTGTCGTTTCAACCATGCACAGCCCCTACATTGCACTCTAGCCTCTCCATTCCTTGCACGAAAAGCCCATGTCCGCCCCA
Source organism: Astragalus glycyphyllos (assembly GCA_963573325.1). Taxonomy (NCBI): domain Eukaryota; kingdom Viridiplantae; phylum Streptophyta; class Magnoliopsida; order Fabales; family Fabaceae; genus Astragalus; species Astragalus glycyphyllos. Next base: position 31,240,698 of record OY754307.1, read on the forward strand.
AACTTCCGCGATGATGCCACGCCGTAGCCCCCTTCACCTCCCTTGTCACGACCTTCTCCCTCGCCACTTCGCCGTGAAACCATGGCAGCCTTGTCCAAGGCCCACCAGTCCGTACCTCGTCTTTTCCTTCTCACGAACCATTCTTCGGTCTCAATCGTGAGCCACCGTCATGCCCATCCATCGTCACGACCACCATTATCATCGCCACCACAACCTGCGTTTGCTTCCATTTACAAGTACTTTAGCCGTGTCTGATTTGCATATAGTTCATCACTTGAGTTGTGCTCGTATCGTCCTCCACTGACAAGGCATCATAAAATTCTTTAGGAGGCCTAGAGCATTTCCACTTGAGTTGTTCTTGTATTTTACAATTTGAATTGTCTTGCTTATCATAAGATGCTATGCTAGATGATGACTTTTGATGCGTTGAAGTGTCTAATGGTATGTGTGAAAGGTGTGAAAGCAAAATATAAAAATTGACACAGCCTGAATTGAATGATGCTTGAGGAGGAACAAAACTCCAAGTTTAGGGTTGTTTTGACTAACATGATAAGTATATTGTTGCTCAGTTTTAGAGTTAGATCGCTAGTCTTTGTTTGTGTTTCAGTAAGTTTTCCAGGGAAATAGCATAGATTACAATTGATGTCCTTAGGAATGCATTGTAAGTTATTATCCTCTTCTCTAGTGCTTCAAGCAAGAGAAACCCTTCAATTAGTTTTGTTTCTACTATAAGTGTTGCCTCCACTATTGTGGTACCTGTTGAGGTTTTTGCTGCCACCGCAAATACTGATTCTTGTGTTTATTGTGGGGGAGATGATTACTCTATTTTAAATAGAGTTATTTATGCTTTCAAAACTAAATAGTTGTGAGAAGCTCAGTAATAGTATTGTGTCAAATAAACAAACACCAAAGATAGACTACAAGTTGCAAGTGCAAGTTGCCCATGTGGGAGGATGCGACGCCAACTTTCAGCCATCATAGACTACAAGTGGTAACTTTTTAGGAACACTTGTCCTCACACCATTGGACCCCTTATTTTTAGTTGGTGGAGATCAAATCAAGCATTTTGAAGACAAGTGGAAAAAGAAACCCTAAAATCAACTTGGTGCCCAAGATATCTTCACTTTATGGAGCATTATAAATACATCTCCTCTTCCTCCTTTGAAATCATCTCAAGTTTTTGTATTAGTGTTAGATATATTACTTTCGTTCGAAGGAGAGTGAGAAAGTGACAACTTCTCTCACTACTTCTATATCATTTCTTGTTGCATTTTTATTGTTGAGAGATGATTTCCCCAGGAGTGCTAGGCAGAATATGCAAAGGAACTTCATTTGTGTAATTTCTATCTTATCTCTTTTCCTTTGTATTTTTCTTCATATGAACATGAATCCTTTTGTTTATATGTGCTTAGTTATATCAAGCATAAGCTAAATACCTTTGGTTGGGATGCCTTAACTTTGTAATGAACCTTTGAATAGTTATTATGTTATATTGATGTTTGCAATTTAGTTTTTCTGCTATAATTCTTTCAAACTTATTTTAAGGTTGATCGCTTAGAATAAGTAGGGTCATAAATACAGACATGGTTTATGAATTGAACTCAAGAACAAAAATGGATAAGTGTTTTAATAAAAGGAAACTTTGTTAACTCCATGCTAAAACCAAGATATACGATAGCATAGTCCATAGGGTGATACTGTGGGAGCTTAATATACAAGGGTGAACTTATTTAGGGCTTAGACATAGGACTAAAGAAACCCTGAAGTTAGTTGCTGAAACGCACACATCCATTGCTACAACATTCATTGCAGGAGCATCACATATAGCATAATGCTTTCAAAGTAATTTACTTAGGAGAGAAGATTCCAACCATTTCTCTCAATTGATTCACAACTCATATTTACTTTGCTAAATTTAAATTCTGTCTACACACACACACACACCACTCATCCTTTAGTTTATTTTTGATTTCTATGATCACTAGTTTTGCTACCATTTTAAACTTTAAAAAATTAATCCAATCCCTGTGGGTACGATCTCTTCTTATCATTTTATTACTTGTTTTTAGACCATGTATACTTGCACACTTTTTTACACAACAAGTTTTTAGCTCCATTGTCGGGGATTGCCATTAATTTTAGTAAATTAGTGATCAATTTTACTCTGGTTGTTTGTTCCTTGTGCTAGAGCGATCGTTGACCCAGCAATCGTTGCCCTAGCAATAGTTGCTACAGCATATGCCATGTCCAACACACCAGAATTCCAGTTGGATCCTGAAATAGAAAGGAGATTTAGAAGGTTGTGTAGACTTCAAAGACAAAGAGGCAGAGCTGGACAAACAATGTCTGGCCCAGGAGTAGGAGAAGGTTCTCATCATTGCATTGGTAGAGGTTCAGGAAGAGGCAGAGGATCTGTTCATGGCTCACACCCTGATCTTGAGAATGACTACAGAAACCAATTCATCAACATGGGACCTCTAAGTATGATAAATGACAAGGACAAACCAATGAGGGACTATGATGTGTTTGATCATCAAAACATGCAGACCAACATAGTCAGATGTAACACCCATAGTCCATTTCTTGATTGATTAATTATTCTTTAATTTAATTGAGTTATTTAGATATTAGTTGTTTTAAAATAATTGTGTGCTAAATTCTATTTGAAAATATGTGATTGTATAAGATAAATTTTTGTTAATTAGGGGGTTATTAAGAGTTAGAATGAGAGTTAAGGGGTTTTTAAGCAAATTAGGTGGGGAAAAGACCCATATACCCTTCATTAAACATTACACCCTATCTCTAGAAAACACAATCAGCAAAACATTCCCCTTCCCTTCCCTTATTCGACAAAACAGAGAAAAAAAGAGAAAGATGAGAGCTTGGAGAGAGAGAGAGAGTGCAACTAGGAAGAAGAGGAGAGAACTCTTCACCCTTTCAATGCATGTCCTCCATTCTTGTTCCATTGCATTCCTTGTGTGATTCTCTACAAAACCATACCAATTTCAGCAGCAAAAACTCCCCCTTTCTCAAACTCCCAAATTGAGCCCTAGGGAGAGAAAGAAGAGGAAGCTTGAATCCATCCATGGCAACTTTGTTTCGGAGGTGAAAGAGAGTGTTTAAAACTTGGTTGCTACTGTTTTGGGGTCAAATAAGGTGCTAGGAGGAGAAACTCAGAGTATAGAAGCTGGTCCTAGAGGGTTGGGGTCGAGTTTGGTGATTTGGAAGCCATAAAAACCAATTTTTGTGAAGTTGTTTGTGTTGTGCATTTGTCTTTGCACTCAAGGTGAGTTCTACGTTTTAATGTGTTTTGATTCTGTAAAAATATGTGTGTTTCTGTTCCATGATGATAATAGGTCTTAATTGTTGAATTTGGTGCTTGTTTGATGCTTATTGTGTTGTCAAGTTCACTGTTTAGAGAGATTTTGGGGTAGGCTGATTTTTTCGCTGACTGGGACTGTTTTACTGGTTGTTAAATTATGTGTCTTACCATTTTAGAAACTAGATTGAAATTGCGTTATTTTGGCTCTGGTTTGGTTGCAATTGGAGTTGTGTAGTTCAAGTTATAGACTCCAGAAGTTAGGGTAAAATTATGGGCACAATCTGGATATAGGGTCAGTGTTTTGGACATGGTGGTTTCATTTGAGCTCCTTTTTGAAAGATTTTTACTTCTTTGAAAACTAGACTTAATTTTCTACTGTTTAGGCTCACGTTCCAGGTTATTTGAGCAAGTTTTGGTCATTTTAGAAGGACTGAATCTAGGTTACATTTGCAGTCCCGTTTTCTGGACATACTGGCTTGTTTTCTAAAACTGTACCTATTGACCAATCATTTCGAAATTCTAAAAATATAGTCAAAAACTATACTTCATTGTCGTTTGTTGAATTCCGATATTGTTTGATAGGGTAATTAATTTGTTGAAGTTTATGTGTAAATGCTGAAAATTTTCCGTGGACTGATTATGTACGTTTTTGCTAAACGGGTGAGACCACTATGTATCCTATATATAAGGGAAAATAAATTGATTAAAGAATGGAGGGTGTACCTGGGCTTAGTGTCATGGACTACTCCCAGGGTCTTCATGGTTCTATTACTCGTTAAATTGGCGAGTGTCGGATTCCCTCACCGTGTACGCGATAGCATTTATATTATGTAAGTCTATCACGTTAGGAGGGATGCACCCTAGGCTATAGTAATTAAAACTGAACAACTGAGAGTATTATGGTAAGGGGTTGCGAGAACTCACTGAGATTAAGTAATCTCATCCCTCATTGTTGTTGATTTTCAGATTCCCAGGTGAAGGACTCAGGTAATTCAGGCAAAGGCAAAAGTTCAGCTGGCTGAGGATCTCAGTTCATGGCTATCATGTTCAGTTTCCTGTTTTAGTGTTATGTATTATGGAGACTATATCTAGTCTTGTCCATGTCAAGTATCGGTCTCGAACCGCTTTATGTATTAGGGATATGTGCACTTATGGATACTATGTACTTCTATTGACTTATGTGATGTGTAAAACATTTTCTAAATTTCATGGTATTTTGAATGACTAAGGCATCACTGGTTGTGGATTTATATATTTATTGATTATGAGTTTTATCCATTATGCATTGTGCACCTCTGATTTGGCTAAAAGGTAATATTTCGCCTTTGTATGGTCGACTACGAACTAGGGATGTTACATCAGACATCAAATTAATGCAAAACATTTTGAATTTAAACTCGATGTTCCAAATGCTTCAAACAGTAGGTTAGTTTAGTGGTTCTCCTCATGAGGACACTCATTTGCATCTAAGGCAATTTTTAGAAATATGTAGCAATTTCATTATCCCTGGTGTTTCAGAAAATGCTTTCAGATTAAAACTTTTTCCATATTCCCTCAAGGATAAAGCAAAGGCTTGGTTAAATGCCCTAGAGCCTAACTCTATCACTGAGTGGAATGAACTAACTGAAACATTTCTAGAAAAATATTTTCCACCAAGTAAAAATGCCAGGACGAGAAATGACATAACTTCTTTTAGACAAAAAGAAGGTGAATCACTGTTTGAAGCATGGGAAAGATTGAAGGAACTTTTAAGAAAATGTCCTCATCATTGTGTCCCTGTCATAATTCAAATGGAAATATTCTACAATGGTTTGGAGCCCCAAACCAGACTCATGTTGGATGCATCATCTGAAGGAGTGTTACTAAACTTATCATACAAAGAAGCATCTGAGTTGATAGAAAAGATGGCAACCAACAACTATAGTTGGCCCACAGAGAGGGTCAATGCTCAAAAGAAGACAGCTGGGGTTCATCAAATTAGTGAAGTATCAGCTCTGTCAGCTCAAGTGGCATCTCTCACCATCATGATAAAGAATCTCAACTCCAACAATGCACCAACATCAATTGTTGAAGCAACAGACATTGCTACTGCAATAGAGCAAGCCCCTCCAGGAACAACTAGTTGTGTATACTGTGGAGGTGGACACTCGTACGAAGAATGTCCAAGCAACCCAATTTTTGTTAACTATGTGGGATACAACAAAAACAACAATCCGTACTCTAACACCTACAACCCAGGCTGGAGAAACCACCCAAATTTCAAGAGGAGCAATAACAATTCCCTAGCATCCAATGCTGCAGCACCATCAACTCCACCAGGATTTCAATCCCAAAATTACCAAAATTACAAAAAAAAAAACTCCACCAGTAAATGACGACTCCTTGGAATCAATAATCAAAGCATACATGAGTAAAACTGATGCTTTCATCAGTGAAACTAGAACTGCAAGACAAGCTCATGATGCATCATTAAAGAACTTGGGGAATCAAGTGGGGCAACTAGCTACATCATTGTACCAGAGGCCTAATGGTTCATTACCATCTGAAGTCTCAACTTCACAAGAGCATGGGAAGGAGCAGGTAAAAGCCATTTCTTTGAGAAAAGGAAAAGATCTCTCAGAGCCATATGTAACAGAAGGTGTAGAAAAGGAAGAAATAGAAAAAAATGAAAAAAAAGAAAAAAATAGATAATACAAAAATACCATTGATGCTAAAACAACAAATGCAAGAGCAATAGATGCAGAAGCATCCAAAGATGGAGCATCAGAAACTGTTTATACACCACCAAGGTTAGTTTCCAGAATATACTTCTCCTACTTATCCACAGAGATTCAAGAAGGCACATGAGGAAAAACAATTTGGTAAGTTCCTTGAGGTGCTTAAGCAACTACACATCAATGTACCCCTTGTTGAAGCACTACAACAAATGCCCAACTACACTAAATTGATGAATGATGTGCTCACAAAGAGAAGAAGATTGGGGGAATTTGAGACAGTAGCCCTGTCAAAAGAGTGGAGCATGATCATGCAGAACAAAATACCAAGGAAGTTAAAAGATCTTGGCAGTTTCACTATACCTTTTTCAATTGGAAAATTTTATACTAGTTATGCATTATGTGATTTAGGTGCTAGCATAAACTTGATGCCTAAATCCATATTCACACAATTGGGTATTGGAACTGTGCAAGACCTACCATTGTGACCCTTCAATTGGCATATAGGTCAATTGCCTATCCTGAAGGGATCATAGAAGATGTTTTGATTAAAGTTGACAAACTTGTGTTTCCTGCAGATTTTGTTATTCTTGATTTTGATGCAGATAAAGATGTACTAGTTATTCTTGGAAGACCATTCCTGGCTACTTGCAAAACACTCATTGATGTGCAAAAAGGTGAATTGACCATGAGAGTCAATAATCAAGAGGTCAAACTCAACATTATGAATGCTCTCAAATACCCAAATGATGATGTTGAAGAATGCTCCCTCATTGTCTCTCTGGATCAAGTAATACAACAACACTTTCACAAGAAGCAGGACCCCCTGACTAATGATGCTCTAGCAACCATATAATTATTTATTTAAATAAACATTTTATAAAATATAAAGTTAAAGTAAATATTTTTTTATTAAAGAAATGAAGTGGCATGCCAATTAAAATATTGACACATCAATATCTTAGGGTTTGATATTGCAATTTGGTCTAATTGCACAATTTTGTAAAATAGGGGGACCAAAGTTGCCCAATTTAAAATAGGGGGATCAAAATTACACAATGAGTAAAATAGGGGGACCAAAAGTGCATTTACGCCAATTCTTAAAATTCCAAAAAAATTCCCATTGTTAGTAAACATTATTAGGATCATTGAGAAATTTTCTCAAAATCTTTTGGGGACATTTGGACCATTTTTCCCTTAGAGGCTTATTTGCTTACATTGTGGTAATTTCTTTGTTGCATTGCTAGCCTTCTTTTGAGTCTCTTTTCATAGTTTAAATTTGTCTTTAAATGCTCTAAATTTGGTTTAGCCTTTCAAAAAATTTTGTTTCTTATTTTTGTGTCTTCCAAAAAAGTCTTACTTTGTCATAGTAGTCTCTTTCTTCTTGTTCTCTTGGTGATTGATCATACATTCCTTGGGCTCTATGGTAACATCAACATCAAGGATCGGATAGAAGCTTAAGGGTTCTTTTTCAAGATCTAAAGGAGGATAAGAGTGCTTGAGTGACCTACTTTACATTTGTGTGCCCAAAAATAACCATTGAGTTAAGAGTGTTTGTTCCTAAAAAGCCTAAACACGAGTGGAGTGACACTTGGTAAGATAAACACCTTTTGTGAGGACTTTTGTGGCTGTTTTATACTAACATTTTATTGTAGGTACACACAACTTATTGCATGATGAATTCCATATTTGTAGGAGGAACACTTGGACACCAATGAGGTACGATTCACCAATGAGGTATGATTCTCCTAGGAGATATCATTACCCAAGAAGGTATCATTTTCTAAGAAGGCATCACTCTCCTAGAAGGTATCATTCCCCAAGTAGGTGTCATTCCCCTAAGAGATATGACTCTCTTTGTGAGTATTATGACAAAAGAAATAGGAGAACCTAAGGATAGAGTGATCTTATCACCTTTCCAAGAGAGGTGTGGTGATCTTCCATCTCCATTCCATTCCAAGTCTTGCCCATCTTTGATCTTTCTTCCTCATGATAAGATCACAATAAGTATTTGATCTTTTTTGGTATAGTATCAAGTGCTTTGATACCACTTGATAAGATCTAACATGATCTTTTACGATTTGGATCTAGAAATATGGGAAATCAAATATTTTCTCACAAAAACACAAATTCAACAACACCAAAAGGAAGACACAAATACTTACAATAGGAAGAAAGATCAAAGATGGACAAGACCTGGAATGGAATGGAGATGGAAGATCACCACACCTCTCTTGGAAAGGTGATAAGATCACTCTATCCTTAGGTTCTCCTAACCTCAAGGATGTGAGCTTTAGGTTCTCATCTCAAGAAATAAATGAGAATCTTCTAGATGAACCTCACTCTCACAAGCATGAACTACCCCTCACCACACTCTCGGTATTTTGGCTCTCAGCTTTGCTAAAATGAGAAAAGTGATTTAATTCAACATAGAAGTTCTACATGGAAAGGAAAAGTATATATAGGTTGGACTCTTGGATCCTAAGCCCAACACTCAGAAGTCCACTAAGGAAAGAAATATGGCCCAAGGCCTAAACTAAATGGCCAACAAGGCTCAAAAACAAATGTCCATTACAATTAGGAATGCAATCCTAAATTTATTGAAATGCAAATACAAATAAGTAGGAAACACTAGAGTTTGGATATTCTAGAAATTCCTTAATAGTATCCTTGGTCGCCTTTAGTTTGTCCTTGTCAATTATCAAGGTGGACACACTAAAGTATATTTCCTTTAAGTGTTGAATCTCTTTTTGGTATTTTGAGTCTTTATCTTTGTGACCTTCATCCAAGCTCCGTAATTGGTCTAGGCATGCATGCGGGATCACATCATACTCCCCCACTTGAACTTCACTTGTCCTCAAGTGAATTCCCCCTCTTGGAAACCGACATCAAGGTGGACAAAACTCACTTATTTTGAAAGTAAAAGAAAACTAAACTAACGCAAGAATTACTTAGACTCCACGGTATCAAAAGGAAAGGTAGTGACCCCAAATAAAAGCCTAATCATGAAAAATCCAAGCACTAGTTTCAACACAATCAAAAGCATGGTAAACTTCCAAGCAAAAGAAAAAGACGTAGAGAAAGGAATGGTGAAAAGATGGAGAATATTATACATTTTCAACTTAAAAACATTAAGCCCATTCTCCATTACCTTGTAATGCATTGTCCTCATGTATCTCACAATTCTCATTTTTAGAGGCATTATGGTGCTCTTGGCCACCATCAAGCTTTTCACCTTTTAAATTTATGTGCTCTTCCAATGCTTGTGAAGCATCATTATTTGCAAGTGCCTCAAATGGAACATCATCTTCAGTCACCTTCAAAGAGGAACCAATAAAACTAGAAATAAAGTTAGCATTAGTGGTCATGCAAACAAAATCATTAGAAGATGGGAGTTTGGATGACTCTTTCAACAATGGATCAAGTTCCTCCCTACTTCCAATTTTTGGAAACTCTATAGAAGTTTCCATCATTAGAGGCTCTCGGCCATCCCTAGTTGCTACATCCTCCTCATTGATTTTAACATTCATTTCCTTTGCTTCTTCCTCTATTTTCTTCTTCAAAGCAATTTGGTACTTAAGCATTTCATGAAGGCTAAGAGAAGTAAGATGAACATCCAAATTGTCATGCCTAAAAGAGTACTTGTTATCATATCCATCATAGAGTACTTTTTTATCATGTTTCCATGGCTTACCTAGGATTAGGTGGGCGGTTTCTATAGGTACAACATCACATAAGACTATGTCTTGGTAACTATGAGTAGAAAAGCTAACAAACACTTTTTTATTCACAAGAATTTCTTCTTTATCTTTATGCAACTTGAGCTTATATGGTGTTGGATGGTCAATGTTTGAAGGTTGAGTTTCGTAACTAAACGAGTGCTAGCCATATTAACACAACTCTCACCAACCATTGAACACGACATCTTGCATGGAATAAATAAGAAGTAATAGCAATATGAATAGAAGTAGAGATTTTCTTCTTACCATTTGGCACTATGGCCGAAGTTTTATCATCTTCAAATTTAGATCTAAAGACTTCTTTCATGTTTGTATTGATGTCTCTCCTTCTATAGGGTGTGTCTGTGTCCCGGATAGAAATTACACTCCAAGGAATCTCATACTCTGGAATCCGATGACAAGGAATGTGATTGTTGAGTATTTTCTAAAACGTGTTTGGTTAGTTGCAAGCTCTGGAATCCAATTCTTTGGAACAATTTATAAACTTGTTTGGTTCGAACTATGCATTCTTGGAAATGAACATTGTAATTATCGAAATACCCTTGATTATATATGACATGTTATTTTAGCTTTCTAAGTAATTAAAGGTGAAATAAAAGTATAAAACTAATTACGTAAAAAAGCAATATATATATATATATATATATATATATATATATATATAAAAGTATGCATTGGCATTAATATTAATGTACTTATAAAGGAACGTAATACATTACTTAATTATGTTCCTTTTTTCATAGCAAGTGTATATATATATATATATATATATATATATATATATATATATATATATATATATATATATATATATATATAAAGCATACTTGCTGCGAGAATGTGACTTCACATATATAAATTAATACGAATACATATGTGCTATCAAAACGAGTCACAACCATAATTCATTAATACTAGTGCATACTTGCTATCGAAAAGTATCTTTGCACATATATATATAAACCAATAATAAAACCAATACGAATGTATAGGTGTTGTTCGAACATGTCACAACCATATTCTTACAAAGAAATGCAAATACAAACAAATAATAAAACCAATAAAGATAATTCCTACTTGGTTTTTCTACGGAGCATCATTGTTAATTAATTAAAAAAGTGAAAACAAATGTCTTCCTAATTCAGGAGTGGCCATAGCAAAAAAGGACTCACAAAGATTGTCGTTATTGATGAGTCCACATGAGCCTTAACAACATCTACCGCAGATAGTCCTTCAATTTCTTGCAACATTATGATAATTTGACTCTTCCTTTCAGCATTGTGTCCCAAAGTTTGCTTCATCTCCACTGAAATTGAATCCTAAGTCACCCCCTTGTGTTCCATCACCGCCTTGTGTTTCTTGAAAAAATTCCCTCTCCATCTCAGAAGGCATGTCAGCCGGATCTTCTGCGGCACTACCAACTGCTCTATCTTTGCCAAATGCTATATCCAAGCTATCAAAGTGTGGAAATGGTTTTCCATACAAGCCAACTGCTGTAGGGTGAGACTGCATTGAAAAGGAAAAATGTTTAAGACATAAATTAAATATAAAACATAAAATTACTCCTACTAATACATTAGCACTCACAGTGCCTCTTTATATACATGTTTGAATGGACTAACTTGTTTGAGTAAAAATACGTTAGCACTCACAGTGCCTTTTGACTTGTGAAAAAAATAGTATTACAAATAGAAATAAATACTTGGTTGATGGATAGACCCTAACAAAGAAGTATAGAAAAAACTCTATATATGTTTTATAATAATGTCATTCATCTCTCAAATAGTCTTCAAAAATGATAAATTTATATTGAATATTACCTTGCACCATTGACTATAAATCTCCTTCTCAACAACAATCATCTTTCTAGTATCATCCCATCCAAAACCACTTGCACTTGGACCCAACATATCTTTGATTGCAACATACTGTGCTTTTAGGCGTTTCACTCTTGACTCAATGTGTGGATTAGCTTTTAATGTGCAATTCAGAATTTTGCTTTTCAGATATTTCTCTAGTACTTTAGTATACCCAGGTTTAAATGAACCAGCATCAGCCTTCCAGCCATCATCCACCAATTGTAATAAACCTTGCACTAATACAGCATCTTCTTCTATGGTCCATTGCCGCTTTGTGCTTTTTGCACTTTGATTTTCTGGTGAGCACACACCCAAGACATTTGTAGCTATCTCACCCTTCCTTGTTCTGTATCTACTTTTATCAGCTTCAGGCACGTTAACCTTGATGTAGGTGCCATCAAAAGCTCCTAAACAATTCTACATATAATTTCACAGCTACAAACATTACAACTTTGAAATCAAAGATTAAGTCACACATAAAAAATTATTGATTGGATTTTAATTATATACCTTGAAGTATTTCAACCTTTCATCGGTGTTGCTCTCCAAAATTGGTTTGGGCTGCTTTAAGAGTTCTTTGTGACACCTCATAACCGCTAATAAAACATATTTAAAGTGCCTACTAATCGTTTCACCAGACGGCCAGACCTAACAAATTGTCTTTTAATGATTCTATTCTTAACATGATGTGCCAAAATGTTCAAAAAGATGGCCACTAACTCCTCCACACACATATGTCGGGTAGGAAGTAATCCACCAACAACTTTCAGCATGTCACATAATTTATGGAATGCATCCCTATCCATCCTGGTATTCTCAATACAAGCCACATCACTCAGGTAAATAATTCTACGAAAATGCACTTCTCTCACTAAACTTCTTTCATAACAATCCCACGACCTCTTCCGCTTTCTCAAGCATTTTCTTAGAAAATCAAAGCATAGTAGCTTTATCATCAACGTAATGAAATTCAACATCTCCAAATTTATGATCAATATTACTACCATCCTTTTCTTTTCACGTGCTTCCATCAAACGTGCCATGTTAAAAAAATTGAACTATTTATTTGCTGCAATATCATATTATTATCTCAGACATGTTTTAAAATTAAAACAACACTATTGAGTAATAACTTTTAAAAATACAGGAGACAATTATATTTCTGGAACCAAGTTTTAATGATAGCAAAAATGCAAGCTACATCTTTATACAAGAAGATAAATTAATTATTAAAAAATAAGAACAAGATTAAATAATAAAAATAAGAAGCAACATAAATTGGCAGGTACATAAATAAGTAGCATCAATAAGTAGTATAATATATCAATATACATAAACAAAAGCAAAGCACTATCCAACGAATACATAAAAGAAAAAATCAAAGCAAGGAAGGTACTGATACTACCTCTCTGTGATGTCGCTTTCACGCTTTCCAGGCTCACATGCAAAGTAAGGATAAAAGCAAAAGAAGGAAGGTAATGAGTTAGTTTCATTAAAGAGTTAAAAGCCGGGTAACACGGGATTTTTAGCGGGTGTTTTTTAGGTAGTGGGTGAGTGGGATAAGTGGGGGTTAGTAACGTAATTTTGTGCAAAAAATTGAAACTCCCCATCTTGGAATGAAACATTACCACTACTTTTGGATGGCATCAGATTCCTGTAGAAGTTGGAAGCAACTTTCCAGACCAAGCAACATTCCTTAGAATATATTTTTCTCTTTTGTCAAAACAAACACAGGAATCTTTCTTTCCAAACCTAGATTCCTTGGAACCATCTTTATAACTCCCAAACAAACACCCCCATAGAGAACGCTTTAATAGCGCTTGCTACAGGAAGCGCTATCTAAACGATATGAGAGGTATCTTAAAATAAGCGCTATTATAAGAGCGCTTCAGTTCAAGAATTATACTTCTCTTTCCCTTCTAATGGTTTTTGTTACTAAATTTAATTTAATACCACTATTATTTGTTTCTATGAAGCCCGAATACGGGATACGATACGACACGATACGTGGATACGGGAAAATTTTGAAAATCAAGATACGATATGGCAGGGATACTTCAATAAAAAATTAAATCAAAATTTAAAAATATAAAACAAATCTAAAGATACTTCACTTTAATAATTGACAATTGCTCATAATATTCAATAGATATGATCACATTTACAAAAAAGATACTTCTGATCAAAATAAGTAAGCATAGTTAAATGTATTTTCCCCGCCCATTTTAAAATATATTATTCCTCCTACGAACATGTCACGAAAGATATACAATCTACTACCCAAGAGACGACATCTCAGGATACTCCCAGGATATGTATCTCCAAAGTGTCCCTCAAGTATCCGATAAGTATCTTGTCTTTTTTAATTTTATTCTCTACGTAGCCTATTTTAGAGTATCGGGGCTTCATAGCTTTGTTTCATTTTATTATATTTTAAACTAAAAGATAAATAAAAAAGCACACTAAAATAGTTTCTACTTGTCTTTCTCTTATTCCACTTTTCTTCGAACGGTTTGTTTTGTTACTTTCTTTCTTTATTCAGTCCCTCACTCAAAATCCTTCTTACTCACTTAGTCACACAGACTCGACACTCAAACTCTCACTCACCACAGCCACAGACACCACCTCCTTTTTTCAAAATCTTCATGATGAACAGACACTTAGGAACACTTTATGGTGTTTTGTTACTTTCTTTGATATGTCTTCCACATTGGACATTGTTACTCCAAACCAGCCCATCAGAGATGGTAACCAAACTCTTATTTCAATAAAAGGAACATTCGAAACCGATTTCTTCTCCCCAAAAAACTCAACAAACCGTTACTTTGGAATTTGGTACAAAAACATTTCTCCTACAACAGTTATATTGGGTAGCCAACATAGAAACACCACTGATTAATAGCTCAGGAGTTTTAGAAGTAGGCCTCGGAGGAAGTCTTAAAATCGTATATGCTAATCAATTAGTTGAAATCAGGTCCTCAGATTTATCAGTGTACGCTGAGAACTCATTTCTTCAGCTTCTTGAATCAGGAAACATCGTTGTGAAAAGTGGAGAAGAATTAATATGGGAGAGTTTCAATTATCCAGATGACACTTTTCTCCCGGAAATGAGAATAGGAAGAAATTTCAAAACTGGTACTTATTGTAGTCTTTTATTTATTCATTTATTTATTTGAGTAGCATTTTGGTCCTTGTTATTAGATGAAAATCTAGAGAGAATTAGTTTCTAAAATTTATTTTTAAAAGACTAATTTAAACCACATTTAAAATTGCTGAAGACAAAATAAATCTGAGGTTACTATATTTTCAAGTCAATATTCGATTACAAGTTGGAAGTCTCTTCTAGATCCTACTCCGGGCTTTCTCAGGTCAATTTTCAGGTCAATATTTGAAGTTACTATATTTGTTGATGCCAATGGGCTTTCTCAGTTGGTTATTATGGCTGGAAATAATAAATTCAATAGACCAGGTTCATGGAATGGAGATAGGATTACAAGATTCCTGAAGATGAAAATAACAAATTAGTAAGATCAATTTTTCTAATGAATAAAGTGGAAGTGTCCTATGGAATTAAATAAGTAAATAGTTTAATTTTATTGAGAAGCATTTAATATGGTCAAATAAGACACATGAATGGGTATTCAGGCTCCTTAATCTTGTTCCTGATGATTGTGAACGATCTGCTTTATGTGATACAAATACTATTTGTCAAGCCAAAGAGGGGTCTAAACTCTAAACCATGTGAACGCTTGATAGGAATCAAAGAAGATTCAGCAGGAGGAATTATTGGGCGTGTTAGAATTAAAAAAACCATAAAGAACTGTGCCGAGGAAAACATAGATAGTTTTCACAAGTATGAAGGAATAAAATTGCCTGACACTTCTCATCATAGTATGATAAGACTATTGATTTAAATGAATGTGAGGAACTGTGTTTAAGAAACTGTCAGGTTATGCTAAGTTGAATGTAATAGTACTAGTAGTGGTTACCTGCATTGGAATTTTGATATTGTTGATATGACCGAATTATCTAAAGGAGGATAAGATATTTATCTTCGAGTTACAAAGCCTACAAAGCTGGGTATTGTTTATTTTCTTTTTCCATTATCTTTTTATGCTGAATTGTGCTTTTTTTGTAATGCTGCTAATTAGTGGTGCTTTTATGGGCTTATTATAACTTTAGGAAAATGCTGGAAAATAAGTAAGAAAATTTTATCAAACCTATAGAAAGTAATTAGTTATACAATTTCTCACTTTATTGTGTTATAGAATTGCTCATTACTTAAACTATTGGATACACCAGATGCAATTAAATATTTTCACTAACTACTTTAGAAGTATGTTGTCAATAATCGGTTTAAGAAAAATAAATTTACTTTTTTGACAAAATAAATAGATTGCGTTACTAATCAGTGTGTTTTGAGTGCTAAAGGGGGTTTGAAAAAAAATTAAGTTGTTCAAATACGTGAAGTACGATCATCAATAACTGCTTTATGCAACAAAAAAAATTAATTTGGTGATAAAATATGTAAAGCGTGATGCTAGTTAGGGACCAAAATTGAATAACTTCATCTTGTCATTTAATATTCTTTTTTGTTGTGTCTTGAGGATTGAACTTCGAGCATTTGAAAAAATTAATTTTTTTCCAAACCATTAAATACTGAAAAATACACTGGTTAGTGACACGCTTTACATATTTTGTCATGAAAAATAAAAAAAAATTCCCTAAACCAATTATTGAAGAATGAAATTCATGTATTTAGTCATCTTAAATTTTTTCTAGACTTTAAAGTACCCTAAAATATATTAAGTAATATTAAAATAAGCAAAAAAAAAGAGAAAAAATAACAAGAAGGCCTATTGCACTTTCAATGGACAAGGACACTAGTTATGCAATACACCCACTATTTTAAAAAGTGTGTCATTTAGAAGAATAATAATACTACTGGTGTGGCATTTTAGTATTTTTATTCTTATTTTCTTTGATAGGAAGTTCACTTCAGCGTATTGTGACAGATAGATATAATGTCATTGGCAGACATGACAAGGACATGTACAGTAGAATATATACATCCGTACAAATATCTGTAAAAGTAAAAATCCCTTAATAAATACTAGCATAACCATCAGAAAGTCCACATATACAAATACACCTAAAATAAGCAGACACCTTGTGTATTGCCCTTCAAAATCAAAACCGTTGAAAAATATAAGTGGCCTAAATCGATAAAAGTGAAAATCCCTTAATACTACCCAGCTGCTTCTCTTTTTCTTTTTGTGGTAATGAATTTTTTGTAATAGCTGGAAATTCCAATTGAAGTAGTAATTCTTGAGAGTGACCCATTAGTAGAAGAAATTAAATTACACCACCATTAAAAGAAGAATACAATTCAGCCGGCGGCAACAAGTTGAATTCAACAATTACTTCTCTTTCCCTTCTAATGGTTTTTGTTACTAAATTTAATTTAATACCACTATTCTTTGTTTCATTTTATTATATTTTAAACTAAAAGATAAATAAAAAAGCACACTAAAATAGTTTCTACTTGTCTTTCTCTTATTCCATTTTTCTTCGAATGGTTTGTTTTGTTACTTTCTTTCTTTATTCAGTCCCTCACTCAAAATCCTTCTTACTCACTTAGTCACATAGACTCGACACTCAAACTCTCACTCACCACAGACACAGACACCACCTTCTTTTTTTCAAAATCTTCATGATGAACAGACACTTAGGAACACTTTATGGTGTTTTGTTACTTTCTTTGATAACTATGTCTTCCACATTGGACATTGTTACTCCAAACCAGCCCATCAGAGATGGTAACCAAACTCTTAGTTCAGCAAAAGGAACATTCGAAACCGATTTCTTCTCCCTGAAAAACTCAACAAACCGTTACTTTGGAATTTGGTACAAAAACATTTCTCCTACAACAATTGTTTGGGTAGCCAACAGAGAAACACCACTGATTAATAGCTCAGGAGTTTTGGAAGTAGGCCTCGTAGGAAGTCTTAAAATCGTATATGATAATCATGAAGTTGAAATCTGGTCGTCAGATTCATCAGTGTACGTTGAGAACTCATTTCTTCAGCTTCTTGAATCAGGAAACATGGTTTGTAAAAAGTGGAGAAGAATTAATATGGGAGAGTTTTAATTATCCAGGTGACACTTTTCTCCCGAGAATGAAAATAGGAAGAAATTTCAAAACGGGTACTTATTGTAGTCTTTTATTTATTCATTTAATTATTTGAGTAGCATTTTGGTTCTTGTTAGATGAAAATATAGAGAGAATCAGTTTCTAAAATTTATTTTTAAAAGACTAATTTAAACCACTTTTAAAACTGTTTAGGACAAAATAAATATGAGGTTACTCTATTTTCAGGTCAGTATTGGAGTTTTACAAGTTGGAAGTCTCTTCTAGATCCTACTCGAGGTAGTTTTTCATTATTTATTGATGTCAATGGGCTCCCTCAGTTGGTTATTATGAATTGAAATAATAAATTCACCAGACCAGGTTCATGGAATGGAGATAGGATTACAGGATTTCCTGAAGAAGAAAATAACAAATTAGTAAGATCAATTTTTCTAATGAATAAGGTGGAAGTGTCCTATGGAATTAAACTAGTAAATAGTTTAATTTTATTGAGAAGCAGGCTACTTCGAGAAGGCTACCTAATACATTTAATATGGTCAAATAAGACACATGAATGGGTATTCAGTCTCCCTAATCCTGTTACAATAGATGTTCCACTGTTTCCATTTTATAATTCCAACAAAATACTAGCATAATCATCAGAAAGGATATACAAATACACCTAAAATAAGCAGACACCTTGTGTATTTCCTTTCAAAATCCAAACCATTGAAATATGTAAGTGGCCTAAATCGGTAAAAGTGAAAATCCCTTAATACTACCTAGTTGCTTCGCTTTTTCTTTTTGTGGTAATGAATCTTGTGGTAATAGCTGGAAATTCCAATTGAAGTAGTAATTCTTGAGAGTGACCCATTAGCAGAAGAAATTTAGTTACACCACCATTAAAAGAAGAATACAAATTCAGCCGGTGGCAACAAGTTGAATTCAAGAATTACTTCTCTTTCCCTTCTAATGGTTTTTGTTACTAAATTTAATTTAATACCACTATTCTTTATTGTATTTTATTATATTTTAAACTAAAAGATAAATAAAAAAGCACACTAAAATAGTTTCTACTTGTCTTTCTTATTATATTCAACTTTTCTTTGAATGGTTTTTTTGTTACTTCTCTTTCTTTATTCATTCCATCACTCAAAATCTTTCTTCCTCACTTCACACAGACTCAAACTCTCACTCACCACAGACACAGACACCACCTTCTTTTTTTCAAAATCTTCATGATGAACAGACACTTAGGGACACTTTATGGTGGGTTGTTACTATCTTTGATAACTATGTCTTCCACATTGGACATTGTTACTCCAAACCAGCCCATCAGAGATGGTAACCAAACTCTTATTTCAACAAACGGTACTTTCGAAGCCGATTTTTGCTACCCGGAAAACTCAAAAAATAAATCGTTACTTTGGAATTTGGTACAAAAACATTTCTCCTACAACAATTCTTTGGATAGCCAACAGAGAAACACCATTGATTAATAGCTCAAGAGTTTTGGAAGTAGGCCTCGTAGGAAGTCTTAAAATCGTATATGATAATCATGGAGTTGAAATCTGGTCCTCAGATTCATCAGTGTACGTTGAGAACTCATTTCTTCAGCTTCTTGAAGCAGGAAACATGGTTGTGAAAAGTGGTGAAGAATTAATATGGGAGAGTTTTAATTATCCAGGTGACACTTTTCTCCCAGGAATGAAAATAGGAAGAAATTTCAAAACAGGCACTTATTGTAGTCTTTTATTTATTCATTTATTTATTTGAGTAGCATTTTGGTCCTTGTTAGATGAAAATCTAGAGAGAATCAGTTTCTAAAATTTATTTTTAAAAGACTAATTTGAACAACTTTAAAAACTGTTCTGGACAAAATAAATCTGAGGTTACTCTATTTTCAGGTCAATATTGGAGTCTTACAAGTTGGAAGTCTCTTCTAGATCCTACTACAGGTAGATTTTCATTATTTATTGATGTCAATTGGCTTCCTCGGTTGGTTATTATGAATGGAAATAATAAATTCAAGAGATCAGGTTCATGGAATGGAGATAGGGTTACAGGATTTCCTGAAGATGAAAATAACAAATTAGTAATATCAATTTTTCTAATAAATAAAGTGGAAGTGTCCTATGAAATTATACTAGTAAATAGTTCAATCTTATTGAGAAACAGACTACTTCCAGAAGTCTATCTAATACATTTAATATGGTCAAATAAGACACATGAATGGGTATTCAGTCTCCCTAATCCTGTTGCTGATGATTGTGAACGATATGCCTTATGTGGTGCAAATACTATTTGTCAAGCCAAAAGGGGGGGTCTAAACCATGTGAATGCTTGATAGGATTCAAAGAAGATTCAGCTGGAGTAATTAGTGGGTGTATTAGAATTAAAAACACCACACAAAACTGTGCCAAGGAAAACAGAGATAGTTTTCACAAGTATGAAGGAATTAAAATTGCCCGACACATCCTCATCATGGTATGATAAGACCGTTGATTTAAATGAATGTGAGGAATTGTGTTTGAGAAACTGTTATTGCTCAGGTTATGCTAAGTTGAATGTCAATAATACTATTAGTGGTAAGGGGTGGGAATAGGCTGGGCGGAGCTAGGCTTTGCTTGGCCTGCGTTGAAAGTGCTAGGCTTAAGCGTGGCCTGTTGCCTATCATAGGCCCAACTTTTAGGCCTGGCCTGGCTTTGCAAAAGCCTGGCAAGGCCTGATAGCCTGTTTAGAAGCCTAATTCACAACTTTTTTTTACAAAAACCTATAGTCTTTAAGTGATGTATACTTTTTGTAAATAACGAAGAAGCTAATAGATTAGTAAAATTAGGTTTTATTTTATATGACATCCTATTTAAATTCTATTTTATAATAATAACTTTAAATATGTCAAAAAAGGATGTAGGTTAATAGTTTAAATTAACATAAAAATTAGCAAATTCATGATTTAACATTAAATACACAATTTAATACAATAATAATAATAATAATAATTTTACTTAAATAGGCCGGCCTGATAGGCCTAAAAGGCCTTTTCAATGGCCTGTGGTAGGGCTGGCAATGAACCGAATCAACTCAAACATAGTTCGAAACTCGATTCGATAAATAGCTCGTTGAACTTGGTTCATGAACCAAATGAGCTGAACTTGAGCTGAAAATTGAGCTCGTTAAATAAATGAGTCGAACTTGAGCTAGGTATAGTTCGACTCGTTTGGTTCATGAATCAGCTCGATATATTTATATATATATATATATACATATATATATATATATATACTACTGTACCATTTTTATTTCAATATGATCTCTATTATGCATTTTCCGTTTCTAGAGCAAGGTTTATCGTTTATTTAGCACTAATTATTATATCATTATTATACAATTATTATACAATTCTCAATTTATTTTACTATTATACTTGTTTATATTTTTTTATAAAACTCATAAGATAGGTAAACAAAACTATTATAATTATATTTATATTTTCAATTAAGTAATTATTTCATTCAAAACTACTAGTAAATTGCTATTTTAAAATGTCAAAAATCCAGATTTTTTTTGGGTTTTTTTACAAGAAAAGAGATTTTTTTTTACTTTTTGTTCCCACGAGCCGAGCTAACGAGCTGAACCGAGCTACTCGCAAGCTTGAGTTGAGTCGAGCTGAAAAAAAAAGTTTATGTTGAACTCGAGTCGAGCCACGAGCTGAGCCGATTCTTAACGAGTCGAGCCGAGCTGAACCAAATTCGACTCAGCTCGACTCATATCCAGTCCTAGCCTGTGGCCTGGCCTTTTTAGCTAAATAGACTTTTAAAAAGGCCTAAGCCTTATCTGTTTAAATAAAAAGTCTGGCCTAGCCTGGCCTGACGTAGGCTGGGCCGTAGGCCCCTGTTGATCGGCCTGGCCTGACGTAGTGGGTGTATTAGAATTAAAAACACCACACAGAACTGTGCCAAGGAAAACAGAGATAGTTTTCACAAGTATAAAGGAATAAAATTGCCCGACACATCCTCATCATGGTATGATAAGACCATTGATTTAAATGAATGTGAGTAATTGTGTTTGAGAAACTGTTATTGCTCAGGTTATGCTAAGTTGAATGTCAATAGTACTATTAGTGGTTGTCTGCATTGGAATTTTGATATTGTTGATATGACCAAATTATTTGAGGGAGGACAAGATTTTTATCTAAGAGTTACAAAGCCCACAAAGCTAGGTATTGTTTATTTTCTTTTTCCATTATCTTCGTGTAGCGAACTAAAAATGCAGGAAAGGATTCCTCGAAGGTTCAAAAATGAAGCCGCCACCAAAGTTTAGTTTAAGGGAAAACATTTGTAAATCCCTTTCAAATGGATAAGGGTCCTTGTCGTGACCGGCGTCCCGATGTAGATGACTCAAAAATAGATTATTTTTGGG
Organism: Astragalus glycyphyllos; assembly: GCA_963573325.1. Lineage (NCBI taxonomy): Eukaryota > Viridiplantae > Streptophyta > Magnoliopsida > Fabales > Fabaceae > Astragalus > Astragalus glycyphyllos. Next base: position 31,262,885 of record OY754307.1, read on the forward strand.
AGTTGCCGCCCAATTTATTAAATAGGGAAAATTGAGAAAAACCTAACTAAAAGTTATTGGTCTGCGAAAATTAGGTTGGATTCGGGAGTCGATTATGCATAGGGAAGAGCGAAAACTAAATTCCACTATACCCCTAGTACATCCGTCCTAAGACGGTTACCTTAAATTTGATTGTGCAAATAAATTATTTAATTATTTGTTTACCCAAAAGTAAAATTTAATAATAGAAAATAATAAGGACTAATTTAGAAAGATTTAATTTTGACTTAACGGAGAGGCCCCGCTCCTACGTATCCTCTGGTGCAATGAGGAACTCAAAAGCCATGTAGTTCTTCCTGAAAATTTTGTTGGTTGTATTTTCGAAGGGGTTTAAGATCAAAGCTGTACAGCTAAAGTCTCTTAAACCGGAATTTGACAAGGTGTACACCTCAATCAAAAACGATTTTCATGATTTTTTATGAAAATAGGTGTTAAAGAAAAAAAGATCGATTAATTATTAAGAAAAGATTAATTTCACTTGACGGGGAAGCCCCGCTCCTACGTATCTCCGCGTGCGGAGAATCAAAGAGTACGTAGTTCTTCTTGAAAATATTTTTGTGTTGATTGATTTTAATTTTTTGGAAGGGGTTTAAGATCAAACCTGTATAGCTAAAGTCTCTTAAACCGGAATTGACAAGGTGTACACCTTAATCAAAACCATTTTTATAATTTTTTTTTGAAAAGAAACTATTTTTTTTGAGAAGATAAATAAAAACGAAAAGGGGGTGAAATAGTAAAATAGGGGTGCAATTAATAGAGGGGGGTCGTACTAGAAATCAGGGGGTGCAAAAAGCAACCTGGTAATAATTTCAGGTTTACAAGGCCCACGAATTCTGGGCTTAAAAAGGGGGTTTATATTAATGAATAAGTGGGGTGTAGGAAATAATCTGATGTTGTAATTTCAAAATAAAAATGTAAGTAGATGAGAGTATATAAGGAAGCAAGATCATTTACAAAACCCTACTTCTCCCATTCTGAACTCCCAGCGCCGCACACACCATCAGAGGAGAGAGAAAGAGAAATTTTAAGAAAGGAGAGAGAGAATGAAGAGAGAGGAAGAGGGAGGGAAGAAGGAAGAGTACGCGACGGAGTGGGGAGGCTCCATTTTTGCTTCTGAAAATAAGATGACTGCTACTGCTTCTCTCTTTTCTCAACTCTTTTTTTTTAGTGCAGATTATCTATGTGAAACTGATTGTGAATTGTTGTCCACTTTCTGTATGATTTTGGCCTCTATTTATAGCTAAAAATTGAATCAAAAAATTAATGATCCAATATTTTCTTTCCTTTTCAGGTTCAGGGCCAGCTCAAGGCCAGCTGAGACAGACTTGCTCTCCAAGACTAGGGTTAGAAAATCCTCAGCAGCCGCAGCCACCATGAACCAGCAGCAGCTGGAACCGTGACCTATTGGACTTCCATTTTATTGCATATTTTTTTTTTGGGTTCTTTTGAGGCCTATTTTTTTATTTTTTGTAACTTTGGCATTTTTGGGCCAATTTTAAATGAACATTAGGATTTATTATTTCTTGCACCTCCCTTTTCATTATTTTTATTTTCCTTTTTTATATTAAAAAGATGTAACAAAATTAGACAATTAATTAAATCTATTTTCCTTTTTGTATTTTCTGAATTATCATATTTTTCTAATTTTTGTTTAACCACTAAAAAAAGTAATAATAACGCAAAATTAGTAAATTAGCGCAAAACGACCTTTTTGAGGGATTAAGAATCGAATAAACGCAAAAAACATATTTTTGTGATTTTTTCCTAAAAAAGTGAAAAATACCGATTAAAATTGGGTGTTCACGGATGCCGCTCTGTACTTTTTTTCTTACGAGATAATACATAAAACTATGTTTTGTTGTATTATCAAAGTAAGGAATAAGTACAGATATGAACCTCAATTTTAATCGGTGAAATATGCACAATTAGGTAGTAGGAACTATAAACAGTGCCAGAGCTGAATCGGTAGCACAAAATTTAAAAGACAATGTCAGGGCTGAATCGGTAGCATGAAATAAAGACAGTGCCAGAGCTAAATCGGTAGCACGAAATTTAAAAGCGGTGCCAGAGCTGAATCGGTGCACAAAATTAAAGACACTGCCAGGGCTGAACCGGTAGCATGAAAATAAAACAGTACCAGCGCTGAATCGATAGCCTCAGACCAACAGAACCACCAAGTTCCTCAAATAAACCTTCTCCTAAACTAACAAAAGCAAACCAACCTAAGGCGATCAAATGCTTCAAATGTTAAGGTTTTGGATATATAGCCTCAGACTGTCCAACTTGGAGAACCATCACAATCATCAAAGGACAAGCATATGAAACACTCGAAGAAGAAGAAACGCAATAAGAGACTGGAGAAGAACAAGAGTTAGAGCTAGTGTATGATGAAGAGCTCATTGTTGCTGATCGCGGTGAATCATTAGTGATTAGGCGAAGCCTACACACAATGTCAGCAAAGGAGGAGCCTTGGTTAAGACACAATATTTTCCACACTCGATGCACCACTGGAGGAAAGGTTTGTGATGTTATCATTGACAGTGGAAGTTGTGAAAATGTAGTGTCTAACTACATGGTGGAGAAATTGGAGCTACCAACACAAAATCATCCTCATCCATACAAATTACAATGGCTAAACAAAGGGAGTGATGTTAAGGTTACTAAGCGCTGCCTTGTGACCTTTTCCATTGGTCAGAAGTATCAAGATCAAATTTGGTGTGATGTCGTTCCAATGGACGCATGTCACCTCCTCCTGGGAAGACCTTGGCAATACGATCGTCGTGCTTTATATGATGGTTACGCCAACACCTACTCCTTTATCAAAGATGGAGTAAAAGTCAAGTTAACTCCTTTGCCACCAAGCGAACTTGATCAGAGACATAATGAATCCAAGCCATTGGTGTCGTTAATCACAAAGGCTCAGTTGAAGGAAGCTGATCATGAAGCTCTGAAGCATTTGATTTCTCAACAAAAGATCAACCGAAGACATGTCGCTTAGAGTAAGTTTTTACAGCCTTATCCATTCTTACTTAAACATAAGGCGGGAGTTCAAAATGTAGTTACAGATGCACTCAGTAGGCGTCATACCCTACTTACCACTCTACAAGTGAAAGTAATTGGATTTGAGACAATCAAGGAGTTATACAAAGATGATCTGAACTTTCAAAAGCTTTGGGATGCCACTGTATTACAATCCTCAGAAGACTACTATAGACATGAGGGATTTTTGTTCAAGGGAAAGACCTTATGTATTCCTCAATGTTCACTGTGGGAAGCCATTGTGTGGGAAGCTCACGATAGAGGATTAGCAGGTCACTTTGGGCGAGATAAAACTGTGGCTTTAGTGAAAGAGAATTTCTACTGGCCAAGACTTGAAAGAGATGTCAATACACATATTCAAAGATGTCGAGTCTGCCATTTAGCCAAGGCCAAGGGTCAAAACACTGGGTTATATATGCCACTTCCCATTCCAGAAACACCTTGGGAAGATGTTAGCATGGATTTTGTCCTTGGATTACCTCGGACTCAACATCAGAAGGATTCCATAATGTTAGTGGTGGATACATTTTCAAAAATGGCCCACTTCATCTCATGCAAAAAGACTAATGATGCTGTTCACATTGCTGATTTATATTTTAAAGAAATTGTGCGTCTTCATGGGATTCCAAAAACCATTACTTCTGATCGAGATGTTAAATTCTTGAGCCACTTTTGGAGAACCTTGTGGAAAAAGATGGGTACTAAGCTTCAATTCAGAAGTGCTAGTCATCCCCAAACAGATGGTCAAACCGAAGCTATTAACCGAATTTTGGGAAACCTACTGCGGAGCTTCGTCTGTAAAAACCTTAAGCAATGGGATCTTATCCTTGCTCAAGTTGAATTTGCTTATAATAATTCAACTACTCAAGCTACTGGAAAATGTCCTTTTGAGGTGGTTTACGGAACTCGGCCGCATAGCCCTCTAGACTTAACCCCCTCATTGGATAAACAACAATTTAGTGCAGAAGCAGAAAGTAGAGCGAAAGAAATCAAGAAGCTACATGAACAGGTTCGCGAGAAGATTAAGAAACAGAACTCAAGGTACAAGGCTAATTGTGATAAGCACAGAAGACAGCAAATATTTCAAGTTGGAGATTTGGTATGGATACATTTGCGAAAAGAACGATTTCCAAATCAACCAAATGCCAAGTTATCCCCAAGAGCTGATGGTCCCTTCAAAATAGTACAGAAAATCAACAACAATGCTTATAAGGTAGAAATACCAGGTGCTTATGGTGTCTCAGCAACCTTCAACGTTGCCGATCTTTCACCATATCTGGATGATGAAATTGATAACAACTCGAGGGCGAGTTCTATTCAACCCGGGGAGAATGATACAGAATAAGAACAAACTCCAACTACCCAATGCTCCCAACTACCCAACTTTGCTCCATTGCATCATCCCTTACCTCATGGCAAGCCACCATAATGGACCTTCAACCACCTAGCAACTATGTTTCACATTTTACTTCTTACATTCCCATTACATTTCAGAATTTCTAGCTTTAATTTAATGTAACCAAGGCCTCTAGGATTACTATAAATAGGCCAAGCATTTCATGTATATTTGAGAGATTTGAGAGTGGATTCTCTCTAGGCTCCTGAGCCACCCTCTAATGATTTCTCAACAACTTTCAAGAGAATGATCCAATGAGTCTAAGCTTGATTGATATCCATTTTCACGCAAGCACAAAAATTTAACTTTTCTGTATTGTTGTAAACATAACCCAATGACTTCAAAACTTCCTTTTTTATTTATTTATTTTCTTTAAAGAAAATTTTATGCTACATGAGAATGGGTCAAACCAAACAACATGTCATGGAATGCATGGTATGGTATGTATGCAAGCATTCATCCTAAGATGTAATGTTTTTATGCAAGAAATGCAATGCAATTTTTGTTTTTTGCCCCATTTGAAGGGAATATGCTATGAGGATTGACAAATGATAATGTGCTTTGCTCTATTTGCTCATGAGAGTATGCATAATATGCAAAGGTTTTTACATACATGCAAAGAAAAAAATGAAATGTGGAGAAATTTTATGAGAAATGAGTATGATGAATGACAATAAAATGAAAATGTGCACTACATGCGAATTTTTTCTAAGGACTTATGCAAAGAAAAATGCAAATGAATTTATACTTTTCAATGTTACTATTTTTTTTACTACAAATGCAACAGGGTTTTTTTTTTATGAAATGCAATATGATTTTCTTATACTTTTTATGCAAATGTAATCTTTATGTTGTTTATTTTTTAGAAAAATAATTCATGACTGTTAACGAAAAAAAAAAATGTACAACAAAAAAAAACCAAGGATAATAGGCAAAGTAGCTCCCTTTGTGGCCTAATTTGGTTAGCCCAAACTTCTGGGCTTTGAGCCCTATAGATCTAAGGTCTTCTATTATGGGTACTCACAAGGTGTTTGTTCTAACCTATGGAATTTAAGGTCTCTAGAGTCAAGTACTCTTCTAGAAGGTAAACACACCAGGATGTACATCCAAAATGTGGATACCCGCACAGAAGAATCTTACTCTAGATGAGGATTTCATGGAAGCCACAATGATGTACATCCAAAATGACCTCCACTACCTATCCTCGGTCTAACCTATGTGTTTTGTTTTTAGGCTCCGGTGTAAGCCCAACTCTCGATGTGTGCTCGCTGGGAATGTGCAGTGTGTGAAGGGAGCATACAAACCTCAAAACCTAAAACAACAAAAACCAAATAGTACCTGCAAAACAACCATAAAACACAACCAAGCAGCAATATTTAAGGTCTCCTACCCTAGGGTTTATATACAAAAAATATTAGCATAAATATATTGCACAAACAAATTAAATAGGCTTGACTCTCACCTGTCCCCAGCGGAGTCGCCATCTGTGGTGACCGGGGTCCCGACATAGACGACTCAAAAATAGATTATTTTTGGGAGTCGCTACCCAATATATTAAATAGGGAAAATTGAGAAAAACCTAACTAAAAGTTATTGGTCTGCGAAAACTAGGTTGGATTCGGGAGTCGATTATGCATAGGGAAGGGCGAAAACTAAATTCCACTACATCCCTAGTACATCCGTCCTAAGACGATTACCTTAAATTTGATTGTGCAAATAAATTATTTAATTATTTGTTTACCCAAAAGTAAAATTTAATAATAGAAAATAATAAGGACTAATTTAGAAAGATTTAACTTTGATTTGACGGGGAAGCCCCGCTCCTACGTATCCTCTGGTGCAATGAGGAACTCAAAAGTCACGTATTTCTTCCTGAAAATTTTGTTGGTTGATTGGTTTTATTTTTGAAGGGGTTTAAGATCAAAGCTGTACAGCTAAAGTCTCTTAAACCGGTTGACAAGGTGTACACCTCAATCAAAAACGATTTTCATGATTTTCTATGAAAATAGGTGTTAAAGTAAAAAGATTGATTAATTATTAAGACAAGATTAATTTCACTTGACGGGGAGGCACCGCTCCTATGTATCTCCGCGTGCGGAGAATCAATGAGTACGTAGTTCTTCTTGAAAATATTTGTGTTGATTAATTTTAATTTTTTGGAAGGGGTTTAAGATCAAAGCTGTACAGCTAAAGTCTCTTAAACCGGAATTGACAAGGTGTACACCTCAATCAAAACCATTTTTATAATTTTTTTTGAAAAGAAACTATTTTTTTTTGAAAAAATAAATAAAAACGAAAAGGGGGTGAAATAGTAAAATAAGGGTGCAATTAATAGAGAGGGGGTCGTACTAGAAATCAGGGGGTGCAAAAAGCAACCCGGTAATAATTTCAGGTTTACAAGGCCCACGAATTCTGGGCTTAAAAAGGGGGTTTATATTAATGAATAAGTGGGGTGTAGGAAATAATCTGATGTTTTAATTTTAAAATAAAAATGTAAGTAAGTAAATGAGAGTATATAAGGAAACAAGATCATTTACAAAACCCTACTTCTCCCATTCTGAACTCCCAGCGCCGCACACACCATCAGAGGAGAGAGAAAGAGAAATTTTAAGAAAGGAGAGAGAGAGGAAAGAAGAAGGAGGAGTACGCGACGGAGGACGGCGGCCGCGCCTGACGGCGGCGACCATCGCCAGTGGGGTGGTCGAAAAAAAAAAAAAACTTTCTTTCTTTTGCTCTTTTTTCGGTTTCTTTTTGTTTCTTTTTCATTCATCTCTCTACTCTAATGCTTCCATTCTTCTTCTCTTTACATACTTAAAAAAATGAAGCTTGCTTGATTTTAACAACAACTATAGTGTGTTCTTGTTTTCCTGTGCATATATAAAAAAACTACTATTTTACCCTACTCTTCTAAGCTTTCTTTTTTTCTAAACCAAGCTATAATATTTCTGAGATAATAAAAACGAAAAAATAACACAGATAGGAATAGGAGAGGCCAACCTAAATCTCCAGCTTCTAAATAGGCTCCATTTTTGCTTCTGAAAATAAGATGACTGCTACTGCTTCTCTCTTTTCTCAACTCTTTTTTTTAGTGCAGATTTTCTGTGTGAAACTGATTGTGAATTGTTGTCCCCTTTCTGTCTGATTTTGGCCTCTATTTATAGCTAAAAATTGAATCAAAAAATTAATGATCCAATATTTTCTTTCCTTTTCAGGTTCAGGGCCAGCTCAAGGCCAGCTGAGACAGACTTGCTCACCAAGACTAGGGTTAGAAAAACCCTCAGCAGCCGCAACCACCATGAACCAGCAGCAGGTGGGAACCGTGACCTATTGGGCTTCCATTTTATTGTATATTTCTTTTTGGGTTCTTCTGAGGCCTATTTTTGTATTTTTTGTAAGGGTACTTTTTTTTTACACCCACCATCTTTCCATATACCCCAATGTATCCTGCGAAAAGACCAAAATACCCTTCACAAAATTTAAAAAACCCCAATATATCCCCAGGTCAAAAAAAATTGGAGATCGTATATACCTACGGGGTATATATACGAATTTCCCCTAAAAATTTTAAAAAATTAAAATCGTATATAGGTATATACGATTTTCCCCTAAAAATTTTAAAAATAAATCGTATATACCTACCTGGGTGTATATACGATTTGTTAAAATACAAATTGTATATACCTAGGAGTGGGGTACATACGATTTGTAATTTAACAAATCGTATATAGGTATATACGAATTTCCCCTAAAAATTTTAAAAAATTAAAATCGGATTTATCTAAGGTGGGGCTATATACAATTTTAAAAATAACAAATCGTATATACCTAGGTGTGGGGGTACATACGATTTGTAATTTACAAATCGTATGTACCCCCACACATAGGTATATACAATTTTGTAGCCAAATAATAAATAAATCATTTAAAAAATTAAAATTATATTTTTCTTAAAAAAATAAGTTAGATATGAATATCGGCCGTTTTTTGGTTCTGTTTAGGGTGTAGTTCGTTAACAAGTTACGATGTTATACGTCGAGCGAATAATTTAGGCTAAAAATTAGGTTTCCGGCAACGTACTCCGATTGTAATGAAACCAAAGTCATTAAATCCGAAAAAAATCAAGGACCAAGACTCCCCTAGAAGGTACTTCTTATGGGACTACGGGGCTCAAAATCTCAAATTCCATCATTTACTATTTTTAATTAATTGTTTTAATTTTTCATAGTCTCCAAAAAATCTAAAAATTTGCATAGCCCCTATTATGGTTTTATTGGATTTTTAGTGGTGTTTTTATAATTTTTTGATTAGTTGACTCTTTAATGGATTTTTAGTAGCGTTTTTATAACCTTTTTTAAAAATTTAATACAAATCTTATTATCAAAAAAAAAATTAAATCAAATCGTATATACCTACGTCGATGTATATATGATTTGTTAAATTACAAATCGTATGTACCCCCAAACCTAGGTATATACGATTTGTATTTTAACAAATCGTATTTACACCCAGGTAGGTATATACAATTTGTATTTTATTGTAATAGGGATTTTAGGACTCTTGAGCCATACGACTCATTCATCTTAGAACACTGACTAACCCGACTGTACAGTTGACTTAGTCCCCTATTCTTTTTTTGGGAAAAAATGGTTTATTTATTAATTATTATTTTTTATAGGGGTTCTAGGACTATTGAGCCGTACGACTCATTAATCTTAGAACGCGGACTAACCCGAATGTACATTCGACTTAGTCCCCTACTTGTTTTTTGAAGAGAGAATTTATTTAGAGAAAAATGTAAATTGTGGAGGAAATTGTTTGAAAAATTTGAAAAAAGGAACGAAAAGGAGGTGCAGTAGTAAAATGAGGTGTAATTATCAAAAAGGGGATGGTATTATCAAAACTGGGGGTGCGTTTAGCAGCAACCCATTTTAAGTTTCTGTGGCTTTAACAGGACTTTCAAGGGGGCGTATGGCTTAAAATGTAGGGGGTAAATAGTAATAAACAGGGCGCGCATTACTAAAACAAGGAGGTGTAAATAGTAATAAACCCTAATTTCTCTACTCTCACATCTCAGCCGTCTTGCCTCTTTTAGAGAGAGAAAATGAAAACTTTCACCCTCAACCATGAGAAAGAGAGAAAAACCGAAGAAGAGGAGGATATGGAGGAAACGAAAGGGAAGGGAAGATGGTTCGTGGTGGTGTGGGCTCTTTTCTGGCCGGAGGTTTTGGGTGGTGGCTCACGGTGGTTGGGTGAAGGGAGAGGGTGGATGTGAGGTTCGCGGTGGTTAGAGGTTTAGTGGTTACGGTGGTGAATGATGAGATGGTGGTGATGGTGGTCGTTTGGGTGGTTGGCCGTAAATGGTGGTGGTCGTTTTGGGTGGTTGGCCGTAAATGGTGGTGGTGGTGGTTTTGGGTGTTACGGTGATGACGAAAATGAAAGGGACTTGACGGTGGGTGGTTCACGGCCAACGTGAGCTCTACAATTTTTTTGTTCTATCCCCTTATTTTTCTCATTTCTCTTCATACATTCTCTCCTCTTCTTCTCATTCTTCCTTTCCATATTTTTTCTACTGATTCTCCTCTTAAACTAACAATCTCTTGCTTCTTATTTTTTTTAAAAAAAAAATACTCAGTTTTATCTTTTGGAAACAGTATATATATTTTATAAAAAAAAACTTGTTTTTCATTGTTGAGCTAAAACTGAGATTTAACATAAATACATCAGTGAATGATTTTTTTTGAAACTACACTATATATCATCTACATAACATGATTTCTCAGTTCTCTGTGTGTATCTCTATGTTTAAGTATTGAAGCAAAACTCTTGAGGACAATAGCACAATAGCTACTGAGAAAAAAAAACAGGCAGCAAGGGTAGCAGTTGGGCTGAAGTGTTTTTGCGCAAATTATAAAAAGCAAAGAGACAAACTGAAAGGAGTTTGAGCTTCAAGCCCAAAATACGAAAACTTTGAGCAGCAACAGCCAAGGCAGCAACAATGCTGTCCCTTTTTATATTTTGTTTTCTTTAAAAAATTTTACTATTTTGCTTTTATTTTTGTCTATATATGTGTAACAAAGTTGACTTACTCTTGTAACCCTATTTCATGTAAAAAAATCTGATTATAAAAATAATGCAAAGCAATAATATTACCTTTTTTGGACTATTTTGCTTTTATTTTTGCCACCGGCAAAAGTGAAAATCCCTTAATATTACCTAGCAGCTTCTCTTTTTCTTTTTGTGGTAATGCATCTTGTGGTAATAGCTGAAAATTCCAATGGAAGTAGTAATTCTTGAGAGTGACCCATTAGCAGAAGAAATTAAATTACACCACCATTAAAAGAATAATACAAATTCAACCGGTGGCAGCAAGTTGAATTCAAGAATTACTTCTCTTTCCCTTCTAAAGGTCATTGGCAGACATGACAAGAACATGCACAGCAGAATATATACATCTGTACAAATATCAGTAAAAGTAAAAATCCCTTAATAAATTTGTGAAAAAGACTAGAATATCTGAAAATGCTTTAGTGAGAATGCAGTCAAGTGATCTTGATTATATACACACTAGAAACAAATAAAAGGTGAAATTTACAAGGACAATAATGTGTGTTTCTACTTCCTATGCATGTGATTTACTTGGCATAGTCTCCTAGATCCATGAATTACAATACATGTTCCAATGTTTCCATTTTATAATTCCAACAAAATACTAGCATAACTATCAGAAAGACCACATACACAAATACACCTAAAATAAGCAGACACCTTGTGTATTGCCCATCAAAATTCAAACCATTGAAATATATAAGTGGCCTAAATCGGTAAAAGTGAAAATCTCTTAATACTACCTAGTTGCTTCACTTTTTCATTTTGTGGTAATGAATCTTGTGGTAATAGCTGAAAATTTCAATGGAAGTAGTAATTCTTGAGAGTGACTCATTAGGAGAAGAAATTAAATTACACCACCATTAGAAGAAGAATACAAATTCAGCCGGTGGCAACAAGTTGAATTCAAGAATTACTTCTCTTTCCCTTCTAAAGGTCATTGGCAGACATGACAAGAACATGCACAGCAGAATATATACATCTGTAAAAATATCAGTAAAAGTAAAAATCCCTTAATAAATTTGTGAAAAAGACTAGAATATCTAAAAATGCTGGAGTGAGAATGCAGTCAAGTGATCTTTATTATATACACACTAGAAACAAATAAAAGGTGAAATTTACAAGGACATTAATGTGTGTTTCTAGTTCCTATGCATGTGATTTACTAGGCATAGTCTCCTAGATCCATGAATTACAATACATGTTCCGATGTTTCCATTTTATAATTCCAACAAAATACTAGCATAACCATCAGAAAGACCACATACACAAATACACCTAAAATAAGCAGACACCTTGTGTATTGCCCTTCAAAATCCAAACTATTGAAATATATAAGTGGCCTAAATCTATAAAAGTTAAAATCCCTTAATACTACCTAGTTGCTTCGCTTTTTCTTTTTGTGGTAATGAATCTTGTGGTAATAGCTGGAAATTCCAATGGAAATAGTAATTCTTGAGAGTGACCCATTAGCAGAAGAAATTAAATTACACCACCGTTAAAAGAAGAATACAAATTCAGCCGGTGGCAACAAGTTGAATTCAAGAATTACTTCTCTTTCCCTTCTAAAGGTCATTGGCAGACATGACAAGAACGTGCACAGCAGAATATATACATCTGTACAAATATCAGTAAAAGTAAAAATCCCTTAATAAATTTGTGAAAAAGACTAGAATATCTGAAAATGCTTGAGTGAGAATGCAGTCAAGTGATCTTTATTATATACACACTAGAAACAAATAAAAGGTGAAATTTACAAGGACATTAATGTGTGTTTCTAGTTCCTATGCATGTGATTTACTAGGCATAGTCTCCTAGATCCATGAATTACAATACATGTTCCGATGTTTCCATTTTATAATTCCAACAAAATACTAGCATAACCATCAGAAAGACCACATACACAAATACACCTAAAATAAGCAGACACCTTGTGTATTGCCCTTCAAAATCCAAACTATTGAAATATATAAGTGGCCTAAATCTATAAAAGTTAAAATCCCTTAATACTACCTAGTTGCTTCGCTTTTTCTTTTTGTGGTAATGAATCTTGTGGTAATAGCTGGAAATTCCAATGGAAGTAGTAATTCTTGAGAGTGACTCATTAGGAGAAGAAATTAAATTACACCACCATTAGAAGAAGAATACAAATTCAGCCGGTGGCAACAAGTTGAATTCAAGAATTACTTCCCTGTCCCTTCTAAAGGTCATTGGCAGACATAACAAGAACATGCACAGCAGAATATATACATCTGTAAAAATATCAGTAAAAGTAAAAATCCCTTAGTAAATTTGTGAAAAAGACTAGAATATCTGAAAATGCTTGAGTGAGAATGCAGTCAAGTGATCTTTATTATATACACACTAGAAACAAATAAAAGGTGAAATTTACTAGGACAATAATGTGTGTTTCTAGTTCCTATGCATGTGATTTACTAGGCATAGTCTCCTAGTTCCATGAATTACAATACATGTTCCGATGTTTCCATTTTATAATTCCAACAAAATACTAGCATAACCATCAGAAAGACCACATATACAAAGACACCTAAAATAAGCAGACACCTTATGTATCGCCCTTCAAAATCCAAACCATTGAAATATATAAGTGGCCTAAATCGGTAAAAGTGAAAAATCCCTTAATACTACCTACCTGCTTCTCTTTTTCTTTTTCTGGTAATGAATCTTGTGGTATTGTAACACCCCGGAAATAATTTAATTAAAATAGTTGATTGAATTATTAAAATAATTTGGAGGCGGGATATAGATAAATTAAAAGGTTAATATTTTATATGCGTAGGAGGTGAAACGAGTAAAGGAGGTGGTGACGTAGAGAGCCCAGTGTTTACTGAGCCCTCAACTTAAACCCTGGGGGTTTAAGCCAAACCCTCATTCGCAGCAAGCAAAAGAAAAACGAAAGTGAGAGTGAGAGAGAGAGCACGCGGCGCAAAGAGGGAGAGAAGAGGAGGGTTTCGCGAAGAATTTCAAAAGGAGATCGTTCGTGTTGCTGTGGTTTTGTTCGTGTCTCGTTCGTCGTGTTCCGGAGCTTACGTTATTCGAGGTAAGGGTGGGCTTAACCTTGATAATGGGTTGATGATAATTATGTGTGGGTAGTCTAGGGTTTTGTTGAATTGTTCGTGTTGTTGCATATCGTGTTTTCGTTGAGATTGGTGCTTTGATGATTATTGCACGTTATTGTGATTTGTTTCGTTATTTGTTGTTGCGTGATTGTTGTATCACGATTATGGTGTTGTTATTGTTCGTGTTTTTGTTGTTGCTGTGCGTGGTTGATTGTTGTTGTCGCGTTGTCGAATTGTCGTTTTTGTTGTGGTGGTTGCGGTGTCGTTGCCGTTAGGGTTTGGTGTTTGGCAATTTAGCGATTCTGGACACAGGTTCGGTTTTTCTAAAACTGGTGCTGTTTGGTTGATCCAAAAATTATGAGGTTGATTGTTTTTGAAAATAGACTTAACGCCGGTCGTTTTGGCACTGGTTTCGTCAAATTCGGAGTTGTATAGCTCGAGTTATAGGCGATACAAGTTAGGTTAAAATTCTGGAAACGATTTGGGTATAGATTCGGTATTTCGGTGACTGGGAACGTTGTATTGACCGAAAAATTATGTGGTTTATTTTTCTGGAAAATAGACTTAATGCTTGTTAATTTGGCACTGGTTTGGTTGCGTTTAGAGTTGTGTAGCTCGAGATATGAATTCCACAAGTTAGAGTAAGATTCTGGAAACAATCTGGACACAGGGTCAGTGTTTTGGTTACCACATTTTCAAAAGAACTCCTTTTCGAACGAATCCAATTTCTTTGAAAACTAGACAAAATTTTCCCCATTTTATGCACAAGTTTCATGCAATTTTATTGAGTTTTGGTCACTTTGGAATTGCTTGAATTTGAAGGACAGAAACTGTCCTCTTTTGCAACTAGCCTGTGTGCTTTTCGAAAACTGTACCTATTGGACACTCTCCTTCAAAAACTGAACTTAGGGATGATAACCAGACCCATAGGGCTTTCCAACAAGTATTTATTTGTTGAAATCCGATGTCGTTTGCTATTTTAATTAATTCGCTGAAGTAGGTGCGATGTGCCTAGGCGCTGTGCGCCAGTCTTGTGCGTGGTGTGCGTGCGTTATGTCCGCGTTGTGGAGCCGTCTGGTGTTAATATTTCAGGTGCGGTGCTGGTATGCTCAGGAGAGTTTAGTGGTAACTGTGATGCTACAACTTGGTGCTATTTTTGGTGAAATCATTTGTTTTGATTCTGGTGATATAGTATTTATTTTAAATACTTGTTATGGTGAGTTGGTGCATAATCATGGTGTCGCATTGTCATATGCATGTTTTGGTGATATAGGCTCTGCCTCTGGTGTTTATTGGTGATATGCCCGTCGTGGCTCATTTTGGTGATCGGTACCGCATGCATATGCCCACTGGAGGGGTTGCTTATCATCCCATTGTCTATGAATGTTATAACTTTGGTGGTTCACTGTCGAATGGACTTTTCCTTTGGTATCTGGTGCTGTGATATGGTGTAATTGTATTGTGTTGCTGTAGTTACCTGATGCTAGCATATTTTTATCATCTGCTTATTACCTCTGTTAGACTCACCCCTTCTGCTTGGAATGTTGCTCTCATGCGGCAACGCTGCAGGTGATCGCTAGTGCTCGTGGAGGAATTGCTAGGTTTTGCTTCCTCTCTCGTTTGGGTCTGTGTCAGCTCTGATATGTAGCACCGGGGAGTCGTTAGTTATCGTTTTGAACTATTATTTTAGTTATTGGAAATTGTTTTAATTAATTTTGGAGATGTCTCTAATTGTTAATTCTGGAGATGTTTAAACTGGTTAATATTTCCGCTGCTTGGTGATTTCTTTTATATAAATTATTTTGGAGATTTTTTTTTGGAATAAATGGTGTTTTTTTTTAAAATGGTGAAAAATGTAGCGCCCTTCGAGGTGACTCTGATAATTGTCTATTTAGTTGTAATAGTAAAAGGGGGGGTGTTACATTAGTGGTATCAGAGCAGTTCGGTCTGTCCGGCCAAGTTGTCGAGTCGTCGAGTCGAGTAACACTTGAGTAATTGTTACTCGTTCCTGATTATAGTTTCTGTTGCAGTGTTAGGTTGAGATGGCAGGACGGAACGATGCTGCACTCGCTGCTGCTTTGCAGGCTGTGGCTCAAGCTGTGGAGAATAACCCAGGTGCTGCTGGTGATGCTGGGTCGCGCAGTTTGGCTACGTTTCAGAGGGAGAATCCTCCTACCTTTAAGGGCAAGTATAACCCTGATGGTGCTTTGGCGTGGCTGAAAGAGAAGGAGAGAATCTTTCGTGTTATGGATTGCTCTGAGGCGCAGAAAGTCAGGTATGGTACTCATATGCTGGCAGAGGAGGCTGATGACTGGTGGTTGGAGGTGAGGCAGAGGTTGGCGACTGTGAATGAAGAGGTCACTTGGGTGGATGGTTCGTGGTGGTGTGGGCTCTTTTCTGGCCGGAGGTTTTGGGTGGTGGCTCCCGGTGGTTGGGTGAAGGGAGAGGGTGGATGTGAGGTTCGCGGTGGTTAGAGGTTTAGTGGTTACGGTGGTGAATGGTGAGATGGTGGTGATGGTGGTCATTTGGGTGGTTGACCGTAAATGGTGGTGGTCGTTTTGGGTGGTTGGCCGTAAGTGGTGGTGGTGGTGGTTTTGGGTGTTACGGTGATGACGAAAATGAAAGGGACTTGACGGTGGGTGGTTCACGGCCAACGTGAGCTCTACAATTTTTTTGTTCTATCCCCTTATTTTTCTCATTTCTCTTCATACATTCTCTCCTCTTCTTCTCATTCTTCCTTTCCATATTTTTTCTACTGATTCTCCTCTTAAACTAACGATCTCTTTTGCTTTTATTTTTTTTTAAAAAAAATACTCAGTTTTATCTTTTGGAAACAGTATATATATTTTATAAAAAAAAAACTTGTTTTATTTTTTTTGTACTATTTTGCTTTTATTTTTGTCTATATATGTGTAACAAAGTTGACTTACTCTTGTAACCCTATTTCATGTAAAAAAATCTGATTATAAAAATAATACAAAGCAATAATATTACCTTTTTTGGACTATTTTGCTTTTATTTTTGCCACGGGCAAAAGTGAAAATCCCTTAGTACTACCTAGCAGCTTCTCTTTTTCTTTTTGTGGTAATGAATCTTGTGGTAATAGCTGGAAATTCCAATGGAAGTAGTAATTCTTGAGAGTGACTCATTAGCAGAAGAAATTAAATTACACCACCATTAAAAGAATAATACAAATTCAGCCGGTGGCACCAAATTGAATTCAAGAATTACTTCTCTTTCCCATCTAAAGGTCATTGGCAGACATGACAAGAATATGCACAGCAGAATATATACATCTGTACAAATATAAGTAAAAGTAAAAAACCCTTAATAAATTTGTGAAAAAGACTAGAATATCTGAAAATGCTTGAGTGAAAATACAGTCAAGTGATCTTGATTATATACACACTAGAAACAAATAAAAGGTGAAATTTACAAAGACATTAATGTGTGTTTCTAATTCCTATCCATGTGATTTACTAGGCATAGTCTCCTAGATCCATGAATTACAATACATGTTCCAATGTTTCCATTTTATAATTCCAACAAAATAATAGCATAACCATCAGAAAGACCACATATACAAATACACCTAAAATAAGCAGACACCTTATGTATTACCCTTCAAAATCCAAACCATTGAAATATATAAGTGGCCTAAATCGGTAAAAGTGAAAAATCCCTTAATACTACCTAGCTGCTTCTCTTTTTCTTTTTCTGGTAATGAATCTTGTGGTAATAGCTGAAAATTCCAATGGAAGTAGTAATTCTTCAGAGTGACCCATTAGCAGAAGAAATTAAATTACACCACCATTAAAAGAAGAATACAAATTCAGCCGGTGGCAACAAGTTGAATTCAAGAATTACTTCTCTTTCCCTTCTAAAGGTCATTGGCAGACATGACAAGAACATGCACAGCAGAATATATACATCTGTACAAATATAAGTAAAAGTAAAAATCCCTTAATAAATTTGTGAAAAAGACTATAATATCTGAAAATGCTCGAGTGAGAATGCAGTCAACTGATCTTGATTATATACATACTAGAAACAAATAAAAGGTGAAATTTACAAAGACATTAATTAATGTGTGTTTCTAATTCCTATCCATGTGATTTACTTGGCATAGTCTCCTAGATCCATGAATTACAATACATGTTCCAATATTTCCATTTCATAATTCCAACAAAATAATAGCATAACCATCAGAAAGACCACATATACAAAGACACCTAAAATAAGCAGACACCTTATGTATTGCCCTTCAAAATCCAAACCATTGAAATATATAAGTGGCCTAAATCGGTAAAAGTGAAAAATCCCTTAATACTACCTACCTGCTTCTCTTTTTCTTTTTCTGGTAATGAATCTTGTGGTAATAGCTGAAAATTCCAATGGAAGTAGTAATTCTTGAGAGTGACCCATTAGCAGAAGAAAATAAATTACACCACCATTAAAAGAAGAATACAAATTCAGCCGGTGGCAACAAGTTGAATTCAAGAATTACTTCTCTTTCCCTTCTAAAGGTCATTGGCAGACATGACAAGAACATGGACAGCAGAATATATACATCTGTACAAATATAAGTAAAAGTAAAAATCCCTAAATAAATTTGTGAAAAAGACTAGAATATCTGAAAATGCTTGAGTGAAAATGCAGTCAAGTGATCTTGATTATATACACACTAGAAACAAATAAAAGGTGAAATTTACAAAGACATTAATTAATGTGTGTTTCTAATTCCTATCCATGTGATTTACTAGGCATAGTCTCCTAGATCCATGAATTACAATACATGTTCCAATGTTTCCATTTCATAATTCCAACAAAATAATATCATAACCATCAGAAAGACCACATATACAAAGACACTTAAAATAAGCAGACACCTTATGTATTGCCCTTCAAAATCCAAACCATTGAAATATATAAGTGGCCTAAATCAGTAAAAGTGAAAAATCCCTTAATACTACCTACCTGCTTCTCTTTTTCTTTTTCTGGTAATGAATCTTGTGGTAATAGCTGGAAATTCCAAAGGAAGTAGTAATTCTTAAGAGTGACCCATTAGCAGATGAAATTAAATTACACCACCATTAAAAGAATAATACAAATTCAGCCGGTGGCAGCAAGTTGAATTCAAGAATTACTTCTCTTTCCCTTCTAAAGGTCATTGGCAGACATGACAAGAACATGCACAGCAGAATATATACATCTGTACAAATGTAAGTAAAAGTAAAAATCCCTTAATAAATTTGTGAAAAAGACTAGAATATCTGAAAATGCTTGAGTGAGAATGCAGTCAAGTAATCTTGATTATATACACACTAGAAACAAATAAAAGGTGAAATTTACAAAGACATTAATTAATGTGTGTTTCTAATTCCTATCCATGTGATTTACTAGGCATAGTCTCCTAGATCCATGAATTACAATACATGTTCCAATGTTTCAATTTTATAATTCCAACAAAATACTAGCATAACCATCAGAAAGACCACATATACAAATACACCTAAAATAAGCAGACACCTTGTGTATTGCCCTTCAAAATCCAAACCATTGAAATATATAAGTGGCCTAAATCGGTAAAAGTGAAAATCCCTTAATACTACCTAGTTGCTTCGCTTTTTCTTTTTGTGGTAATGAATCTTGTGGTAATAGCTAGAAATTCCAATGGAAGTAGTAATTCTTGAGAGTGACCCATTAGCTGAAGAAATTAAATTACACCACCATTAAAAGAAGAATACAAATTCAGCCGGTGGCAACAAGTTGAATTCAAGAATTACTTCTCTATCCCTTCTAAAGGTCATTGGCAGACATGACAAGAACATGCACAGCAGAATATATACATCTGTACAAATATAAGTAAAAGTAAAAATCTCTTAATAAATTTGTGAAAAAGACTAGAATATCTGCAAATGCTTGAGTGAGAATGCAGTCAAGTGATCTTGATTATATACACACTAGAAACAAATAAAAGGTGAAATTTACAAAGACATTAATTAATGTGTGTTTCTAATTCCTATCCATGTGATTTACTAGGCATAGTCTCCTAGATCCACGAATTACAATACATGTTCCAATGTTTCAATTTTATAATTCCAACAAAATACTAGCATAACCATCAGAAAGACCACATATACAAATACACCTAAAATAAGCAGACACCTTGTGTATTGCCCTTCAAAATCCAAACCATTGAAATATATAAGTGGCCTAAATCGGTAAAAGTGAAAATCCCTTAATACTACCTAGTTGCTTCGCCTTTTCTTTTTGTGGTAATGAATCTTGTGGTAATAGCTAGAAATTCCAATGGAAGTAATAATTCTTGAGAGTGACCCATTAGCTGAAGAAATTAAATTACACCACCATTAAAAGAAGAATACAAATTCAGCCGGTGGCAACAAGTTGAATTCAAGAATTACTTCTCTTTCCCTTCTAAAGGTCATTGGCAGACATGACAAGAACATGCACAGCAGAATATATACATCTGTACAAATATAAGTAAAAGTAAAAATCTCTTAATAAATTTGTGAAAAAGACTAGAATATCTGCAAATGCTTGAGTGAGAATGCAGTCAAGTGATCTTGATTATATACACACTAGAAACAAATAAAAGAAGAAATTTACAAAGACATTAATTAATGTGTTTCTAATTCCTATCCATGTGATTTACTAGGCATAGTCTCCTAGATCCATGAATTACAATACATGTTCCAATATTTCCATTTTATAATTCCAACAAAATACTAGCATAACCATCAGAAAGACCACATATACAAAGACACCTAAAATAAGCAGACACCTTGTGTATTGCCCTTCAAAATCCAAACCATTGAAATATATAAGTGGCCTAAATCGGTAAAAGTGAAAATCCCTTAATACTACCTAGCTGCTTCTCTTTTTCTTTTTCTGGTAATGAATCTTGTGGTAATAGCTGAAAATTCCAATGGAAGTAGTAATTCTTGAGAGTGACCCATTAGCAGAAGAAATTAAATTACACCACCATTAAAAGAAGAATACAAATTCAGCCGGTGGCAACAAGTTGAATTCAAGAATTACTTCTCTTTCCCTTCTAAAGGTCATTGGCAGACATGACAAGAACATGCACAGCAGAATATATACATCTGTACAAATATAAGTAAAAGTAAAAATCCCTTAATAAATTTGTGAAAAAGACTAGAATATCTGCAAATGCTTGAGTGAGAATGCAGTCAACTGATCTTGATTATATACACACTAGAAACAAATAAAAGGTGAAATTTACAAAGACATTAATTAATGTGTGTTTCTAATTCCTATCCATGTGATTTACTAGGCATAGTCTCCTAGATCCATGAATTACAATACATGATCCAATATTTCCATTTCATAATTCCAACAAAATAATAGCATAACCATCAGAAAGACCACATATACAAAGACACCTAAAATAAGCAGACACCTTATGTATTGCCCTTCAAAATCCAAACCATTGAAATATATAAGTGGCCTAAATCGGTAAAAGTGAAAAATCCCTTAATACTACCTACCTGCTTCTCTTTTTCTTTTTCTGGTAATGAATCTTGTGGTAATTGCTGAAAATTCCAATGGAAGTAGTAATTTTTGAGAGTGACCCATTAGCAGAAGAAATTAAATTACACCACCATTAAAAGAAGAATACAAATTCAGCCGGTGGCAACAAGTTGAATTCAAGAATTACTTCTCTTTCCCTTCTAAAGGTCATTGGCAGACATGACAAGAACATGCACAGCAGAATATATACATCTGTACAAATATAAGTAAAAGTAAAAATCCCTAAATAAATTTGTGAAAAAGACTAGAATATCTGAAAATGCTTGAATGAAAATGCAGTCAAGTGAGCTTGATTATATACACACTAGAAACAAATAAAAGGTGAAATTTACAAAGACATTAATTAATGTGCGTTTCTAATTCCTATCCATGTGATTTACTAGGCATAGTCTCCTAGATCCATGAATTACAATACATGTTCCAATGTTTCCATTTTATAATTCCAACAAAATAATATCATAACCATCAGAAAGACCACATATACAAAGACACCTAAAATAAGCAGACACCTTATGTATTGCCCTTCAAAATCCAAACCATTGAAATATATAAGTGGCCTAAATCAGTAAAAGTGAAAAATCCCTTAATACTACCTACCTGCTTCTCTTTTTCTTTTTCTGGTAATGAATCTTGTGGTAATAGCTGAAAATTCCAATGGAAGTAGTAATTCTTAAGAGTGACCCATTAGCAGATGAAATTAAATTACACCACCATTAAAAGAATAATACAAATTCAGCCGGTGGCAGCAAGTTGAATTCAAGAATTACTTCTCTTTCCCTTCTAAAGGTCATTGGCAGACATGACAAGAACATGCACAGCAGAATATATACATCTGTACAAATGTAAGTAAAAGTGAAAATCCCTTAATAAATTTGTGAAAAAGACTAAAATATCTGAAAATGCTTGAGTGAGAATGCAGTCAAGTAATCTTGATTATATACACACTAGAAACAAATAAAAGGTGAAATTTACAAAGACATTAATTAATGTGTGTTTCTAATTCCTATCCATGTGATTTACTAGGCATAGTCTCCTAGATCCATGAATTACAATACATGTTCCAATGTTTCAATTTTATAATTCCAACAAAATACTAGCATAACCATCAGAAAGACCACATATACAAATACACCTAAAATAAGCAGACACCTTGTGTATTGCCCTTCAAAATCCAAACCATTGAAATATATAAGTGGCCTAAATCGGTAAAAGTGAAAATCCCTTAATACTACCTAGTTGCTTCGCTTTTTCTTTTTGTGGTAATGAATCTTGTGGTAATAGCTAGAAATTCCAATGGAAGTAATAATTCTTGAGAGTGACCCATTAGCTGAAGAAATTAAATTACACCACCATTAAAAGAAGAATACAAATTCTGTCGGTGGCAACGAGTTGAATTCAAGAATTACTTCTCTTTCCCTTCTAAAGGTCATTGGCAGACATGACAAGAACATGCACAGCAGAATATATACATCTGTACAAATATAAGTAAAAGTAAAAATCCCTTAATAAATTTGTGAAAAAGACTAGAATATCTGCAAATGCTTGAGTGAGAATGCAGTCAACTGATCTTGATTATATACACACTAGAAACAAATAAAAGGTGAAATTTACAAAGACATTAATTAATGTGTGTTTCTAATTCCTATCCATGTGATTTACTAGGCATAGTCTCCTAGATCCATGAATTACAATACATGTTCCAATATTTCCATTTCATAATTCCAACAAAATAATAGCATAACCATCAGAAAGACCACATATACAAAGACACCTAAAATAAGCAGACACCTTATGTATTGCCCTTCAAAATCCAAACCATTGAAATATATAAGTGGCCTAAATCGGTAAAAGTGAAAAATCCCTTAATACTACCTACCTGCTTCTCTTTTTCTTTTTCTGGTAATGAATCTTGTGGTAATAGCTGAAAATTCCAATGGAAGTAGTAATTCTTGAGAGTGACCCATTAGCAGAAGAAATTAAATTACACCACCATTAAAAGAAGAATACAAATTCAGCCGGTGGCAACAAGTTGAATTCAAGAATTACTTCTCTTTCCCTTCTAAAGGTCATTGGCAGACATGACAAGAACATGCACAGCAGAATATATACATCTGTACAAATATAAGTAAAAGTAAAAATCCCTAAATAAATTTGTGAAAAAGACTAGAATATCTGAAAATGCTTGAGCGAAAATGCAGTCAAGTGATCTTGATTATATACACACTAGAAACAAATAAAAGGTGAAATTTACAAAGACATTAATTAATGTGCGTTTCTAATTCCTATCCATGTGATTTACTAGGCATAGTCTCCTAGATCCATGAATT
Organism: Astragalus glycyphyllos; assembly: GCA_963573325.1. NCBI lineage: Eukaryota > Viridiplantae > Streptophyta > Magnoliopsida > Fabales > Fabaceae > Astragalus > Astragalus glycyphyllos. The sequence continues at coordinate 31,286,446 of OY754307.1, forward strand.
ACAATACATGTTCCAATGTTTCCATTTTATAATTCCAACAAAATAATATCATAACCATCAGAAAGACCACATATACAAAGACACCTAAAATAAGCAGACACCTTATGTATTGCCCTTCAAAATCCAAACCATTGAAATATATAAGTGGCCTAAATCAGTAAAAGTGAAAAATCCCTTAATACTACCTACCTGCTTCTCTTTTTCTTTTTCTGGTAATGAATCTTGTGGTAATTGCTGAAAATTCCAATGGAAGTAGTAATTCTTAAGAGTGACCCATTAGCAGATGAAATTAAATTACACCACCATTAAAAGAATAATACAAATTCAGCCGGTGGCAGCAAGTTGAATTCAAGAATTACTTCTCTTTCCCTTCTAAAGGTCATTGGCAGACATGACAAGAACATGCACAGCAGAATATATACATCTGTACAAATGTAAGTAAAATTAAAAATCCCTTAATAAATTTGTGAAAAAGACTAGAATATCTGAAAATGCTTGAGTGAGAATGCAGTCAAGTAATCTTGATTATATACACACTAGAAACAAATAAAAGGTGAAATTTACAAAGACATTAATTAATGTGTGTTTCTAATTCCTATCCATGTGATTTACTAGGCATAGTCTCCTAGATCCATGAATTACAATACATGTTCCAATGTTTCAATTTTATAATTCCAACAAAATACTAGCATAACCATCAGAAAGACCACATATACAAATACACCTAAAATAAGCAGACACCTTGTGTATTGCCCTTCAAAATCCAAACCATTGAAATATATAAGTGGTCTAAATCGGTAAAAGTGAAAATCCCTTAATACTACCTAGTTGCTTCGCTTTTTCTTTTTGTGGTAATGAATCTTGTGGTAATAGCTGGAAATTCCAATGAAAGTAGTAATTCTTGAGAGTGACCCATTAGCAGAAGAAATTAAATTACACCACCATTAAAAGAAGAATACAAATTCTGTCGGTGGCAACGAGTTGAATTCAAGAATTACTTCTCTTTCCCTTCTAAAGGTCATTGGCAGACATGACAAGAACATGCACAGCAGAATATATACATCTGTACAAATATAAGTAAAAGTAAAAATCTCTTAATAAATTTGTGAAAAAGACTAGAATATCTGCAAATGCTTGAGTGAGAATGCAGTCAAGTGATCTTGATTATATACACACTAGAAACAAATAAAAGATGAAATTTACAAAGACATTAATTAATGTGTGTTTCTAATTCCTATCCATGTGATTTACTAGGCATAGTCTCCTAGATCCATGAATTACAATACATGTTCCAATGTTTCCATTTTATAATTCCAACAAAATACTAGCATAACCATCAGAAAGACCACATATACACAGACACCTAAAATAAGCAGACACCTTGTGTATTGCCCTTCAAAATCCAAACCATTGAAATATATAAGTGGCCTAAATCAGTAAAAGTGAAAAATCCCTTAATACTACCTACCTGCTTCTCTTTTTCTTTTTCTGGTAATGAATCTTGTGGTAATTGCTGAAAATTCCAATGGAAGTAGTAATTCTTAAGAGTGACCCATTAGCAGATGAAATTAAATTACACCACCATTAAAAGAATAATACAAATTCAGCCGGTGGCAGCAAGTTGAATTCAAGAATTACTTCTCTTTCCCTTCTAAAGGTCATTGGCAGACATGACAAGAACATGCACAGCAGAATATATACATCTGTACAAATGTAAGTAAAAGTAAAAATCCCTTAATAAATTTGTGAAAAAGACTAGAATATCTGAAAATGCTTGAGTGAGAATGCAGTCAAGTAATCTTGATTATATACACACTAGAAACAAATAAAAGGTGAAATTTACAAAGACATTAATTAATGTGTGTTTCTAATTCCTATCCATGTGATTTACTAGGCATAGTCTCCTAGATCCATGAATTACAATACATGTTCCAATGTTTCAATTTTATAATTCCAACAAAATACTAGCATAACCATCAGAAAGACCACATATACAAATACACCTAAAATAAGCAGACACCTTGTGTATTGCCCTTCAAAATCCAAACCATTGAAATATATAAGTGGTCTAAATCGGTAAAAGTGAAAATCCCTTAATACTACCTAGTTGCTTCGCTTTTTCTTTTTGTGGTAATGAATCTTGTGGTAATAGCTGGAAATTCCAATGAAAGTAGTAATTCTTGAGAGTGACCCATTAGCAGAAGAAATTAAATTACACCACCATTAAAAGAAGAATACAAATTCTGTCGGTGGCAACGAGTTGAATTCAAGAATTACTTCTCTTTCCCTTCTAAAGGTCATTGGCAGACATGACAAGAACATGCACAGCAGAATATATACATCTGTACAAATATAAGTAAAAGTAAAAATCTCTTAATAAATTTGTGAAAAAGACTAGAATATCTGCAAATGCTTGAGTGAGAATGCAGTCAAGTGATCTTGATTATATACACACTAGAAACAAATAAAAGATGAAATTTACAAAGACATTAATTAATGTGTGTTTCTAATTCCTATCCATGTGATTTACTAGGCATAGTCTCCTAGATCCATGAATTACAATACATGTTCCAATGTTTCCATTTTATAATTCCAACAAAATACTAGCATAACCATCAGAAAGACCACATATACACAGACACCTAAAATAAGCAGACACCTTGTGTATTGCCCTTCAAAATCCAAACCATTGAAATATATAAGTGGCCTAAATCAGTAAAAGTGAAAAATCCCTTAATACTACCTACCTGCTTCTCTTTTTCTTTTTCTGGTAATGAATCTTGTGGTAATTGCTGAAAATTCCAATGGAAGTAGTAATTCTTAAGAGTGACCCATTAGCAGATGAAATTAAATTACACCACCATTAAAAGAATAATACAAATTCAGCCGGTGGCAGCAAGTTGAATTCAAGAATTACTTCTCTTTCCCTTCTAAAGGTCATTGGCAGACATGACAAGAACATGCACAGCAGAATATATACATCTGTACAAATGTAAGTAAAAGTAAAAATCCCTTAATAAATTTGTGAAAAAGACTAGAATATCTGAAAATGCTTGAGTGAGAATGCAGTCAAGTAATCTTGATTATATACACACTAGAAACAAATAAAAGGTGAAATTTACAAAGACATTAATTAATGTGTGTTTCTAATTCCTATCCATGTGATTTACTAGGCATATTCTCCTAGATCCATGAATTACAATACATGTTCCAATGTTTCAATTTTATAATTCCAACAAAATATTAGCATAACCATCAGAAAGACCACATATACAAAGACACCTAAAATAAGCAGACACCTTGTGTATTGCCCTTCAAAATCCAAACCATTGAATATATAAGTGGCCTAAATCGGTAAAAGTGAAAATCCCTTAATACTACCTAGTTGCTTCGCTTTTTCTTTTTGTGGTAATGAATCTTGTGGTAATAGCTAGAAATTCCAATGGAAGTAATAATTCTTGAGAGTGACCCATTAGCTGAAGAAATTAAATTACACCACCATTAAAAGAAGAATACAAATTCTGTCGGTGGCAACGAGTTGAATTCAAGAATTACTTCTCTTTCCCTTCTAAAGGTCATTGGCAGACATGACAAGAACATGCACAGCAGAATATATACATCTGTACAAATATAAGTAAAAGTAAAAATCCCTTAATAAATTTGTGAAAAAGACTAGAATATCTGCAAATGCTTGAGTGAGAATGCAGTCAACTGATCTTGATTATATACACACTAGAAAAAAATAAAAGGTGAAATTTACAAAGACATTAATTAATGTGTGTTTCTAATTCCTATCCATGTGATTTACTAGGCATAGTCTCCTAGATCCATGAATTACAATACATGTTCCAATATTTCCATTTCATAATTCCAACAAAATAATAGCATAACCATCAGAAAGACCACATATACAAAGACACCTAAAATAAGCAGACACCTTGTGTATTGCCCTTCAAAATCCAAACCATTGAAATATATAAGTGGCCTAAATCAGTAAAAGTGAAAAATCCCTTAATACTACCTACCTGCTTCTCTTTTTCTTTTTCTGGTAATGAATCTTGTGGTAATTGCTGAAAATTCCAATGGAAGTAGTAATTCTTAAGAGTGACCAATTAGCAGATGAAATTAAATTACACCACCATTAAAAGAATAATACAAATTCAGCCGGTGGCAGCAAGTTGAATTCAAGAATTACTTCTCTTTCCCTTCTAAAGGTCATTGGCAGACATGACAAGAACATGCACAGCAGAATATATACATCTGTACAAATGTAAGTAAAATTAAAAATCCCTTAATAAATTTGTGAAAAAGACTAGAATATCTGAAAATGCTTGAGTGAGAATGCAGTCAAGTAATCTTGATTATATACACACTAGAAACAAATAAAAGGTGAAATTTACAAAGACATTAATTAATGTGTGTTTCTAATTCCTATCCATGTGATTTACTAGGCATAGTCTCCTAGATCCATGAATTACAATACATGTTCCAATGTTTCAATTTTATAATTCCAACAAAATACTAGCATAACCATCAGAAAGACCACATATACAAATACACCTAAAATAAGCAGACACCTTGTGTATTGCCCTTCAAAATCCAAACCATTGAAATATATAAGTGGTCTAAATCGGTAAAAGTGAAAATCCCTTAATACTACCTAGTTGCTTCGCTTTTTCTTTTTGTGGTAATGAATCTTGTGGTAATAGCTGGAAATTCCAATGAAAGTAGTAATTCTTGAGAGTGACCCATTAGCAGAAGAAATTAAATTACACCACCATTAAAAGAAGAATACAAATTCTGTCGGTGGCAACGAGTTGAATTCAAGAATTACTTCTCTTTCCCTTCTAAAGGTCATTGGCAGACATGACAAGAACATGCACAGCAGAATATATACATCTGTACAAATATAAGTAAAAGTAAAAATCTCTTAATAAATTTGTGAAAAAGACTAGAATATCTGCAAATGCTTGAGTGAGAATGCAGTCAAGTGATCTTGATTATATACACACTAGAAACAAATAAAAGATGAAATTTACAAAGACATTAATTAATGTGTGTTTCTAATTCCTATCCATGTGATTTACTAGGCATAGTCTCCTAGATCCATGAATTACAATACATGTTCCAATGTTTCCATTTTATAATTCCAACAAAATACTAGCATAACCATCAGAAAGACCACATATACACAGACACCTAAAATAAGCAGACACCTTGTGTATTGCCCTTCAAAATCCAAACCATTGAAATATATAAGTGGCCTAAATCAGTAAAAGTGAAAAATCCCTTAATACTACCTACCTGCTTCTCTTTTTCTTTTTCTGGTAATGAATCTTGTGGTAATTGCTGAAAATTCCAATGGAAGTAGTAATTCTTAAGAGTGACCCATTAGCAGATGAAATTAAATTACACCACCATTAAAAGAATAATACAAATTCAGCCGGTGGCAGCAAGTTGAATTCAAGAATTACTTCTCTTTCCCTTCTAAAGGTCATTGGCAGACATGACAAGAACATGCACAGCAGAATATATACATCTGTACAAATGTAAGTAAAAGTAAAAATCCCTTAATAAATTTGTGAAAAAGACTAGAATATCTGAAAATGCTTGAGTGAGAATGCAGTCAAGTAATCTTGATTATATACACACTAGAAACAAATAAAAGGTGAAATTTACAAAGACATTAATTAATGTGTGTTTCTAATTCCTATCCATGTGATTTACTAGGCATATTCTCCTAGATCCATGAATTACAATACATGTTCCAATGTTTCAATTTTATAATTCCAACAAAATATTAGCATAACCATCAGAAAGACCACATATACAAAGACACCTAAAATAAGCAGACACCTTGTGTATTGCCCTTCAAAATCCAAACCATTGAATATATAAGTGGCCTAAATCGGTAAAAGTGAAAATCCCTTAATACTACCTAGTTGCTTCGCTTTTTCTTTTTGTGGTAATGAATCTTGTGGTAATAGCTAGAAATTCCAATGGAAGTAATAATTCTTGAGAGTGACCCATTAGCTGAAGAAATTAAATTACACCACCATTAAAAGAAGAATACAAATTCTGTCGGTGGCAACGAGTTGAATTCAAGAATTACTTCTCTTTCCCTTCTAAAGGTCATTGGCAGACATGACAAGAACATGCACAGCAGAATATATACATCTGTACATATATAAGTAAAAGTAAAAATCCCTTAATAAATTTGTGAAAAAGACTAAAATATCTGCAAATGCTTGAGTGAGAATGCAGTCAACTGATCTTGATTATATACACACTAGAAAAAAATAAAAGGTGAAATTTACAAAGACATTAATTAATGTGTGTTTCTAATTCCTATCCATGTGATTTACTAGGCATAGTCTCCTAGATCCATGAATTACAATACATGTTCCAATATTTCCATTTCATAATTCCAACAAAATAATAGCATAACCATCAGAAAGACCACATATACAAAGACACCTAAAATAAGCAGACACCTTATGTATTGCCCTTCAAAATCCAAACCATTGAAATATATAAGTGGCCTAAATCGGTAAAAGTGAAAAATCCCTTAATACTACCTACCTGCTTCTCTTTTTCTTTTTCTGGTAATTAATCTTGTGGTAATAGCTGAAAATTCCAATGGAAGTAGTAATTCTTGAGAGTGACCCATTAGCAGAAGAAATTAAATTACACCACCATTAAAAGAAGAATACAAATTCAGCCGGTGGCAACAAGTTGAATTCAAGAATTACTTCTCTTTCCCTTCTAAAGGTCATTGGCAGACATGATAAGAACATGCACAGCAGAATATATACATCTGTACAAATAAATGTAAAAGTAAAAATCCCTAAATAAATTTGTGAAAAAGACTAGAATATCTGAAAATGCTTGAGTGAAAATGCAGTCAAGTGATCTTGATTATATACACACTAGAAACAAATAAAAGGTGAAATTTACAAAGACATTAATTAATGTGTGTTTCTAATTCCTATCCATGTGATTTACTAGGCATAGTCTTCTAGATCCAGGAATTACAATACATGTTCCAATGTTTCCATTTTATAATTCCAACAAAATAATATCATAACCATCAGAAAGACCACATATACAAAGACACCTAAAATAAGCAGACACCTTATGTATTGCCCTTCAAAATCCAAACCATTGAAATATATAAGTGGCCTAAATCAGTAAAAGTGAAAAATCCCTTAATACTACCTACCTGCTTCTCTTTTTCTTTTTCTGGTAATGAATCTTGTGGTAATTGCTGAAAATTCCAATGGAAGTAGTAATTCTTAAGAGTGACCCATTAGCAGATGAAATTAAATTACACCACCATTAAAAGAATAATACAAATTCAGCCGGTGGCAGCAAGTTGAATTCAAGAATTACTTCTCTTTCCCTTCTAAAGGTCATTGGCAGACATGACAAGAACATGCACAGCAGAATATATACATCTGTACAAATGTAAGTAAAAGTAAAAATCCCTTAATAAATTTGTGAAAAAGACTAGAATATCTGCAAATGCTTGAGTGAGAATGCAGTCAAGTAATCTTGATTATATACACACTAGAAAAAAATAAAAGGTGAAATTTACAAAGACATTAATTAATGTGTGTTTCTAATTCCTATCCATGTGATTTACTAGGCATAGTCTCCTAGATCCATGAATTACAATACATGTTCCAATATTTCCATTTCATAATTCCAACAAAATAATAGCATAACCATCAGAAAGACCACATATACAAAGACACCTAAAATAAGCAGACACCTTATGTATTGCCCTTCAAAATCCAAACCATTGAAATATATAAGTGGCCTAAATCGGTAAAAGTGAAAAATCCCTTAATACTACCTACCTGCTTCTCTTTTTCTTTTTCTGGTAATTAATCTTGTGGTAATAGCTGAAAATTCCAATGGAAGTAGTAATTCTTGAGAGTGACCCATTAGCAGAAGAAATTAAATTACACCACCATTAAAAGAAGAATACAAATTCAGCCGGTGGCAACAAGTTGAATTCAAGAATTACTTCTCTTTCCCTTCTAAAGGTCATTGGCAGACATGACAAGAACATGCACAGCAGAATATATACATCTGTACAAATAAATGTAAAAGTAAAAATCCCTAAATAAATTTGTGAAAAAGACTAGAATATCTGAAAATGCTTGAGTGAAAATGCAGTCAAGTGATCTTGATTATATACACACTAGAAACAAATAAAAGGTGAAATTTACAAAGACATTAATTAATGTGTGTTTCTAATTCCTATCCATGTGATTTACTAGGCATAGTCTCCTAGATCCATGAATTACAATACATGTTCCAATGTTTCCATTTTATAATTCCAACAAAATAATATCATAACCATCAGAAAGACCACATATACAAAGACACCTAAAATAAGCAGACACCTTATGTATTGCCCTTCAAAATCCAAACCATTGAAATATATAAGTGGCCTAAATCAGTAAAAGTGAAAAATCCCTTAATACTACCTACCTGCTTCTCTTTTTCTTTTTCTGGTAATGAATCTTGTGGTAATTGCTGAAAATTCCAATGGAAGTAGTAATTCTTAAGAGTGACCCATTAGCAGATGAAATTAAATTACACCACCATTAAAAGAATAATACAAATTCAGCCGGTGGCAGCAAGTTGAATTCAAGAATTACTTCTCTTTCCCTTCTAAAGGTCATTGGCAGACATGACAAGAACATGCACAGCAGAATATATACATCTGTACAAATGTAAGTAAAAGTAAAAATCCCTTAATAAATTTGTGAAAAAGACTAGAATATCTGAAAATGCTTGAGTGAGAATGCAGTCAAGTAATCTTGATTATATACACACTAGAAACAAATAAAAGGTGAAATTTACAAAGACATTAATTAATGTGTGTTTCTAATTCCTATCCATGTGATTTACTAGGCATAGTCTCCTAGATCCATGAATTACAATACATGTTCCAATGTTTCAATTTTATAATTCCAACAAAATATTAGCATAACCATCAGAAAGACCACATATACAAATACACCTAAAATAAGCAGACACCTTGTGTATTGCCCTTCAAAATCCAAACCATTGAAATATATAAGTGGCCTAAATCGGTAAAAGTGAAAATCCCTTAATACTACCTAGTTTCTTCGCTTTTTCTTTTTGTGGTAATGAATCTTGTGGTAATAGCTGGAAATTCCAATGAAAGTAGTAATTCTTGAGAGTGACCCATTAGCATAAGAAATTAAATTACACCACCATTAAAAGAAGAATACAAATTCTGTCGGTGGCAACGAGTTGAATTCAAGAATTACTTCTCTTTCCCTTCTAAAGGTCATTGGCAGACATGACAAGAACATGCACAGCAGAATATATACATCTGTACAAATATAAGTAAAAGTAAAAATCTCTTAATAAATTTGTGAAAAAGACTAGAATATCTGCAAATGCTTGAGTGAGAATGCAGTCAAGTGATCTTGATTATATACACACTAGAAACAAATAAAAGATGAAATTTACAAAGACATTAATTAATGTGTGTTTCTAATTCCTATCCATGTGATTTACTAGGCATAGTCTCCTAGATCCATGAATTACAATACATGTTCCAATGTTTCCATTTTATAATTCCAACAAAATACTAGCATAACCATCAGAAAGACCACATATACAAAGACACCTAAAATAAGCAGACACCTTGTGTATTGCCCTTCAAAATCCAAACCATTGAAATATATAAGTGGCCTAAATCGGTAAAAGTGAAAATCCCTTAATACTACCTAGTTGCTTCGCTTTTTCTTTTTGTGGTAATGAATCTTGTGGTAATAGCTAGAAATTCCAATGGAAGTAGTAATTCTTGAGAGTGACCCATTAGCAGAAGAAACTAAATTACACCACCATTAAAAGAAGAATACAAATTCAGCCGGTGGCAACAAGTTGAATTCAAGAATTACTTCTCTTTCCCTTCTAAAGGTCATTGGCAGACATGACAAGAACATGCACAGCAGAATATATACATCTGTACAAATATAAGTAAAAGTAAAAATCTCTTAATAAATTTGTGAAAAAGACTAGAATATCTGCAAATGCTTGAGTGAGAATGCAGTCAAGTGATCTTGATTATATACACACTAGAAACAAATAAAAGGTGAAATTTACAAAGACATTAATTAATGTGTGTTTCTAATTCCTATCCATGTGATTTACTAGGCATAGTATCCTAGATCCATGAACTATAATACATGTTCCAATATTTCCATTTTATAATTCCAACAAAATACTAGCATAACCATCAGAAAGACCACATATACAAAGACACCTAAAATAAGCAGACACCTTGTGTATTGCCCTTCAAAATCCAAACCATTGAATATATAAGTGGCCTAAATCGGTAAAAGTGAAAATCCCTTAATACTACCTAGCTGCTTCTCTTTTTCTTTTTGTGGGAATGAATCTTGTGGTAATAGCTGGAAATTCCAATGGAAGTAGTAATTCTTGAGAGTGACTCATTAGTAGAAGAAATTAAAATACACCACAATTAAAAGAATAATACAAATTCAGCCGGTGGCAATAAGTTGAATTCAAGAATTACTTCTCTTTCCCTTCTAAAGGTCATTGGCAGACATGACAAGAACATACACAGCAGAATATATACATCTATACAAATATCAGTAAAAGTAAAAATCTCTTAATAAATTTGTGAAAAAGACTAGAATATCTGAAAATGCTTGAGTGAGAACGCAGTCAAGTGATCTTGATTATATACACCAGAAACAAAGAAAAGGTGAAATTTACAAGGACAATAATGTGTGTTTCTACTTCCTATGCATGTGATTTACTAGGCATAGTCTCCTAGATCCACGAATTACAATACATGTTCCAATGTTTCCATTTTATAATTCCAACAAAATAATAGCATAACCATCAGAAAGACCACATATACAAATACACCTAAAATAAGCAGACACCTTATGTATTGCCCTTCAAAATCCAAACCATTGAAATATATAAGTGGCCTAAATCGGTAAAAGTGAAAAATCCCTTAATACTACTTACCTGCTTCTCTTTTTCTTTTTCTGGTAATGAATCTTGTGGTAATAGCTGAAAATTCCAATGGAAGTAGTAATTCTTGAGAGTGACCCATTAGCAGAAGAAATTAAATTACACCACCATTAAAAGAAGAATACAAATTCAGCCGGTGGCAACAAGTTGAATTCAAGAATTACTTCTCTTTCCCTTCTAAAGGTCATTGGCAAACATGATAAGAACATGCACAGCAGAATATATACATCTGTACAAATAAATGTAAAAGTAAAAATCCCTAAATAAATTTGTGAAAAAGACTAGAATATCTGCAAATGCTTGAGTGAGAATGCAGTCAAGTGATCTTGATTATATACACACTAGAAACAAATAAAAGGTGAAATTTACAAAGACATTAATTAATGTGTGTTTCTAATTCCTATCCATGTGATTTACTAGGCATAGTCTCCTAGATCCATGAACTATAATACATGTTCCAATATTTCCATTTTATAATTCCAACAAAATACTAGCATAACCATCAGAAAGACCACATATACAAAGACACCTAAAATAAGCAGACACCTTGTGTATTGCCCTTCAAAATCCAAACCATTGAATATATAAGTGGCCTAAATCGGTAAAAGTGAAAATCCCTTAATACTACCTAGCTGCTTCTCTTTTTCTTTTTGTGGGAATGAATCTTGTGGTAATAGCTGGAAATTCCAATGGAAGTAGTAATTCTTGAGAGTGACTCATTAGTAGAAGAAATTAAAATACACCACCATTAAAAGAATAATACAAATTCAGCCGGTGGCAATAAGTTGAATTCAAGAATTACTTCTCTTTCCCTTCTAAAGGTCATTGGCAGACATGACAAGAACATACACAGCAGAATATATACATCTATACAAATATCAGTAAAAGTAAAAATCTCTTAATAAATTTGTGAAAAAGACTAGAATATCTGAAAATGCTTGAGTGAGAACGCAGTCAAGTGATCTTGATTATATACACCAGAAACAAAGAAAAGGTGAAATTTACAAGGACAATAATGTGTGTTTCTACTTCCTATGCATGTGATTTACTAGGCATAGTCTCCTAGATCCACGAATTACAATACATGTTCCAATGTTTCCATTTTATAATTCCAACAAAATAATAGCATAACCATCAGAAAGACCACATATACAAATACACCTAAAATAAGCAGACACCTTATGTATTGCCCTTCAAAATCCAAACCATTGAAATATATAAGTGGCCTAAATCGGTAAAAGTGAAAAATCCCTTAATACTACTTACCTGCTTCTCTTTTTCTTTTTCTGGTAATGAATCTTGTGGTAATAGCTGAAAATTCCAATGGAAGTAGTAATTCTTGAGAGTGACCCATTAGCAGAAGAAATTAAATTACACCACCATTAAAAGAAGAATACAAATTCAGCCGGTGGCAACAAGTTGAATTCAAGAATTACTTCTCTTTCCCTTCTAAAGGTCATTGGCAGACATGATAAGAACATGCACAGCAGAATATATACATCTGTACAAATAAATGTAAAAGTAAAAATCCCTAAATAAATTTGTGAAAAAGACTAGAATATCTGAAAATGCTTGAGTGAAAATGCAGTCAAGTGATCTTGATTATATACACACTAGAAACAAATAAAAGGTGAAATTTACAAAGACATTAATTAATGTGTGTTTCTAATTCCTATCCATGTGATTTACTAGGCATAGTCTCCTAGATCCATGAATTACAATACATGTTCCAATGTTTCCATTTTATAATTCCAACAAAATAATATCATAACCATCAGAAAGACCACATATACAAAGACACCTAAAATAAGCAGACACCTTATGTATTGCCCTTCAAAATCCAAACCATTGAAATATATAAGTGGCCTAAATCAGTAAAAGTGAAAAATCCCTTAATACTACCTACCTGCTTCTCTTTTTCTTTTTCTGGTAATGAATCTTGTGGTAATTGCTGAAAATTCCAATGGAAGTAGTAATTCTTAAGAGTGACCCATTAGCAGATGAAATTAAATTACACCACCATTAAAAGAATAATACAAATTCAGCCAGTGGCAGCAAGTTGAATTCAAGAATTACTTCTCTTTCCCTTCTAAAGGTCATTGGCAGACATGACAAGAACATGCACAGCAGAATATATACATCTGTACAAATGTAAGTAAAAGTAAAAATCCCTTAATAAATTTGTGAAAAAGACTAGAATATCTGAAAATGCTTGAGTGAGAATGCAGTCAAGTAATCTTGATTATATACACACTAGAAACAAATAAAAGGTGAAATTTACAAAGACATTAATTAATGTGTGTTTCTAATTCCTATCCATGTGATTTACTAGGCATAGTCTCCTAGATCCATGAATTACAATACATGTTCCAATGTTTCAATTTTATAATTCCAACAAAATATTAGCATAACCATCAGAAAGACCACATATACAAATACACCTAAAATAAGCAGACACCTTGTGTATTGCCCTTCAAAATCCAAACCATTGAAATATATAAGTGGCCTAAATCGGTAAAAGTGAAAATCCCTTAATACTACCTAGTTGCTTCGCTTTTTCTTTTTGTGGTAATGAATCTTGTGGTAATAGCTGGAAATTCCAATGAAAGTAGTAATTCTTGAGAGTGACCCATTAGCATAAGAAATTAAATTACACCACCATTAAAAGAAGAATACAAATTCTGTCGGTGGCAACGAGTTGAATTCAAGAATTACTTCTCTTTCCCTTCTAAAGGTCATTGGCAGACATGACAAGAACATGCACAGCAGAATATATACATCTGTACAAATATAAGTAAAAGTAAAAATCTCTTAATAAATTTGTGAAAAAGACTAGAATATCTGCAAATGCTTGAGTGAGAATGCAGTCAAGTGATCTTGATTATATACACACTAGAAACAAATAAAAGATGAAATTTACAAAGACATTAATTAATGTGTGTTTCTAATTCCTATCCATGTGATTTACTAGGCATAGTCTCCTAGATCCATGAATTACAATACATGTTCCAATGTTTCCATTTTATAATTCCAACAAAATACTAGCATAACCATCAGAAAGACCACATATACAAAGACACCTAAAATAAGCAGACACCTTGTGTATTGCCCTTCAAAATCCAAACCATTGAAATATATAAGTGGCCTAAATCGGTAAAAGTGAAAATCCCTTAATACTACCTAGTTGCTTCGCTTTTTCTTTTTGTGGTAATGAATCTTGTGGTAATAGCTAGAAATTCCAATGGAAGTAGTAATTCTTGAGAGTGACCCATTAGCAGAAGAAACTAAATTACACCACCATTAAAAGAAGAATACAAATTCAGCCGGTGGCAACAAGTTGAATTCAAGAATTACTTCTCTTTCCCTTCTAAAGGTCATTGGCAGACATGACAAGAACATGCACAGCAGAATATATACATCTGTACAAATATAGGTAAAAGTAAAAATCTCTTAATAAATTTGTGAAAAAGACTAGAATATCTGCAAATGCTTGAGTGAGAATGCAGTCAAGTGATCTTGATTATATACACACTAGAAACAAATAAAAGGTGAAATTTACAAAGACATTAATTAATGTGTGTTTCTAATTCCTATCCATGTGATTTACTAGGCATAGTCTCCTAGATCCATGAACTATAATACATGTTCCAATATTTCCATTTTATAATTCCAACAAAATACTAGCATAACCATCAGAAAGACCACATATACAAAGACACCTAAAATAAGCAGACACCTTGTGTATTGCCCTTCAAAATCCAAACCATTGAATATATAAGTGGCCTAAATCGGTAAAAGTGAAAATCCCTTAATACTACCTAGCTGCTTCTCTTTTTCTTTTTGTGGGAATGAATCTTGTGGTAATAGCTGGAAATTCCAATGGAAGTAGTAATTCTTGAGAGTGACTCATTAGTAGAAGAAATTAAAATACACCACCATTAAAAGAATAATACAAATTCAGCCGGTGGCAATAAGTTGAATTCAAGAATTACTTCTCTTTCCCTTCTAAAGGTCATTGGCAGACATGACAAGAACATACACAGCAGAATATATACATCTATACAAATATCAGTAAAAGTAAAAATCTCTTAATAAATTTGTGAAAAAGACTAGAATATCTGAAAATGCTTGAGTGAGAACGCAGTCAAGTGATCTTGATTATATACACCAGAAACAAAGAAAAGGTGAAATTTACAAGGACAATAATGTGTGTTTCTACTTCCTATGCATGTGATTTACTAGGCATAGTCTCCTAGATCCACGAATTACAATACATGTTCCAATGTTTCCATTTTATAATTCCAACAAAATAATAGCATAACCATCAGAAAGACCACATATACAAATACACCTAAAATAAGCAGACACCTTATGTATTGCCCTTCAAAATCCAAACCATTGAAATATATAAGTGGCCTAAATCGGTAAAAGTGAAAAATCCCTTAATACTACTTACCTGCTTCTCTTTTTATTTTTCTGGTAATGAATCTTGTGGTAATAGCTGAAAATTCCAATGAAAGTAGTAATTCTTGAGAGTGACCCATTAGCAGAAGAAACTAAATTACACCACCATTAAAAGAAGAATACAAATTCAGCCGGTGGCAACAAGTTGAATTCAAGAATTACTTCTCTTTCCCTTCTAAAGGTCATTGGCAGACATGACAAGAACATGCACAACAGAATATATACATCTGTACAAATATAAGTAAAAGTAAAAATCCTTTAATAAATTTGTGAAAAAGACTAGAATATCTGAAAATGCTTGAGTGAGAATGCAGTCAAGTGATCTTGATTATATACACACTAGAAACAAATAAAAGATGAAATTTACAAAGACATTAATTAATGTGTGTTTCTAATTCCTATCCATGTGATTTACTAGGCATAGTCTCCTAGATCCATGAATTACAATACATGTTCCAATGTTTCCATTTTATAATTCCAACAAAATACTAGCATAACCATCAGAAAGACCACATATACAAAGACACCTAAAATAAGCAGACACCTTGTGTATTGCCCTTCAAAATCCAAACCATTGAAATATATAAGTGGCCTAAATCGGTAAAAGTGAAAATCCCTTAATACTACCTAGTTGCTTCGCTTTTTCTTTTTGTGGTAATGAATCTTGTGGTAATAGCTAGAAATTCCAATGGAAGTAGTAATTCTTGAGAGTGACCCATTAGCTGAAGAAATTAAATTACACCACCATTAAAAGAAGAATACAAATTCAGCCGGTGGCAACAAGTTGAATTCAAGAATTACTTCTCTTTCCCTTCTAAAGGTCATTGGCAGACATGACAAGAACACGCACAGCAGAATATATACATCTGTACAAATATAAGTAAAAGTAAAAATCTCTTAATAAATTTGTGAAAAAGACTAGAATATCTGCAAATGCTTGAGTGAGAATGCAGTCAAGTGATCTTGATTATATACACACTAGAATTAAATAAAAGGTGAAATTAACAAAGACATTAATTAATGTGTGTTTCTAATTCCTATCCATGTGATTTACTAGGCATAGTCTCCTAGATCCATGAACTACAATACATGTTCCAATATTTCCATTTTATAATTCCAACAAAATACTAGCATAACCATCAGAAAGACCACATATACAAAGACACCTAAAATAAGCAGACACCTTGTGTATTGCCCTTCAAAATCCAAACCATTGAAATATATAAGTGGCCTAAATCGGTAAAAGTGAAAATCCCTTAATACTACCTAGCTGCTTCTCTTTTTCTTTTTGTGGGAATGAATCTTGTGGTAATAGCTGGAAATTCCAATGGAAGTAGTAATTCTTGAGAGTGACTCATTAGCAGAAGAAATTGAAATACACCACCATTAAAAGAATAATACAAATTCAGCCGGTGGCAATAAGTTGAATTCAAGAATTACTTCTCTTTCCCTTCTAAAGGTCATTGGCAGACATGACAAGAACATACACAGCAGAATATATACATCTATACAAATATCAGTAAAAGTAAAAATCTCTTAATAAATTTGTGAAAAAGACTAGAATATCTGAAAATGCTTGAGTGAGAACGCAGTCAAGTGATCTTGATTATATACACCAGAAACAAAGAAAAGGTGAAATTTACAAGGACAATAATGTGTGTTTCTACTTCCTATGCATGTGATTTACTAGGCATAGTCTCCTAGATCCACGAATTACAATACATGTTCCAATGTTTCCATTTTATAATTCCAACAAAATAATAGCATAACCATCAGAAAGACCACATATACAAATACACCTAAAATAAGCAGACACCTTATGTATTGCCCTTCAAAATCCAAACCATTGAAATATATAAGTGGCCTAAATCGGTAAAAGTGAAAAATCCCTTAATACTACTTACCTGCTTCTCTTTTTCTTTTTCTGGTAATGAATCTTGTGGTAATAGCTGAAAATTCCAATGGAAGTAGTAATTCTTGAGAGTGACCCATTAGCAGAAGAAATTAAATTACACCACCATTAAAAGAAGAATACAAATTCAGCCGGTGGCAACAAGTTGAATTCAAGAATTACTTCTCTTTCCCTTCTAAAGGTTATTGGCAGACATGATAAGAACATGCACAGCAGAATATATACATCTGTACAAATAAATGTAAAAGTAAAAATCCCTAAATAAATTTGTGAAAAAGACTAGAATATCTGAAAATGCTTGAGTGAAAATGCAGTCAAGTGATCTTGATTATATACACACTAGAAACAAATAAAAGGTGAAATTTACAAAGACATTAATTAATGTGTGTTTCTAATTCCTATCCATGTGATTTACTAGGCATAGTCTCCTAGATCCATGAATTACAATACATGTTCCAATGTTTCAATTTTATAATTCCAACAAAATATTAGCATAACCATCAGAAAGACCACATATACAAATACACCTAAAATAAGCAGACACCTTGTGTATTGCCCTTCAAAATCCAAACCATTGAAATATATAAGTGGCCTAAATCAGTAAAAGTGAAAAATCCCTTAACACTACCTACCTGCTTCTCTTTTTCTTTTTCTGGTAATGAATCTTGTGGTAATTGCTGAAAATTCCAATGGAAGTAGTAATTCTTAAGAGTGACCCATTAGCAGATGAAATTAAATTACACCACCATTAAAAGAATAATACAAATTCAGCCGGTGGCAGCAAGTTGAATTCAAGAATTACTTCTCTTTCCCTTCTAAAGGTCATTGGCAGACATGACAAGAACATGCACAGCAGAATATATACATCTGTACAAATGTAAGTAAAAGTAAAAATCCCTTAATAAATTTGTGAAAAAGACTAGAATATCTGAAAATGCTTGAGTGAGAATGCAGTCAAGTAATCTTGATTATATACACACTAGAAACAAATAAAAGGTGAAATTTACAAAGACATTAATTAATGTGTGTTTCTAATTCCTATCCATGTGATTTACTAGGCATAGTCTCCTAGATCCATGAATTACAATACATGTTCCAATGTTTCAATTTTATAATTCCAACAAAATATTAGCATAACCATCAGAAAGACCACATATACAAATACACCTAAAATAAGCAGACACCTTGTGTATTGCCCTTCAAAATCCAAACCATTGAAATATATAAGTGGCCTAAATCGGTAAAAGTGAAAATCCCTTAATACTACCTAGTTGCTTCGCTTTTTCTTTTTGTGGTAATGAATCTTGTGGTAATAGCTGGAAATTCCAATGAAAGTAGTAATTCTTGAGAGTGACCCATTAGCATAAGAAATTAAATTACACCACCATTAAAAGAAGAATACAAATTCTGTCGGTGGCAACGAGTTGAATTCAAGAATTACTTCTCTTTCCCTTCTAAAGGTCATTGGCAGACATGACAAGAACATGCACAGCAGAATATATACATCTGTACAAATATAAGTAAAAGTAAAAATCTCTTAATAAATTTGTGAAAAAGACTAGAATATCTGCAAATGCTTGAGTGAGAATGCAGTCAAGTGATCTTGATTATATACACACTAGAAACAAATAAAAGATGAAATTTACAAAGACATTAATTAATGTGTGTTTCTAATTCCTATCCATGTGATTTACTAGGCATAGTCTCCTAGATCCATGAATTACAATACATGTTCCAATGTTTCCATTTTATAATTCCAACAAAATACTAGCATAACCATCAGAAAGACCACATATACAAAGACACCTAAAATAAGCAGACACCTTGTGTTTTGCCCTTCAAAATCCAAACCATTGAAATATATAAGTGGCCTAAATCGGTAAAAGTGAAAATCCCTTAATACCACCTAGTTGCTTCGCTTTTTCTTTTTGTGGTAATGAATCTTGTGGTAATAGCTAGAAATTCCAATGGAAGTAGTAATTCTTGAGAGTGACCCATTAGCAGAAGAAACTAAATTACACCACCATTAAAAGAAGAATACAAATTCAGCCGGTGGCAACAAGTTGAATTCAAGAATTACTTCCCTTTCCCTTCTAAAGGTCATTGGCAGACATGACAAGAACATGCACAGCAGAATATATACATCTGTACAAATATAAGTAAAAGTAAAAATCTCTTAATAAATTTGTGAAAAAGACTAGAATATCTGCAAATGCTTGAGTGAGAATGCAGTCAAGTGATCTTGATTATATACACACTAGAAACAAATAAAAGGTGAAATTTACAAAGACATTAATTAATGTGTGTTTCTAATTCCTATCCATGTGATTTACTAGGCATAGTCTCCTAGATCCATGAACTATAATACATGTTCCAATATTTCCATTTTATAATTCCAACAAAATACTAGCATAACCATCAGAAAGACCACATATACAAAGACACCTAAAATAAGCAGACACCTTGTGTATTGCCCTTCAAAATCCAAACCATTGAATATATAAGTGGCCTAAATCGGTAAAAGTGAAAATCCCTTAATACTACCTAGCTGCTTCTCTTTTTCTTTTTGTGGGAATGAATCTTGTGGTAATAGCTGGAAATTCCAATGGAAGTAGTAATTCTTGAGAGTGACTCATTAGTAGAAGAAATTAAAATACACCACCATTAAAAGAATAATACAAATTCAGCCGGTGGCAATAAGTTGAATTCAAGAATTACTTCTCTTTCCCTTCTAAAGGTCATTGGCAGACATGACAAGAACATACACAGCAGAATATATACATCTATACAAATATCAGTAAAAGTAAAAATCTCTTAATAAATTTGTGAAAAAGACTAGAATATCTGAAAATGCTTGAGTGAGAACGCAGTCAAGTGATCTTGATTATATACACCAGAAACAAAGAAAAGGTGAAATTTACAAAGACAATAATGTGTGTTTCTACTTCCTATGCATGTGATTTACTAGGCATAGTCTCCTAGATCCACGAATTACAATACATGTTCCAATGTTTCCATTTTATAATTCCAACAAAATAATAGCATAACCATCAGAAAGACCACATATACAAATACACCTAAAATAAGCAGACACCTTATGTATTGCCCTTCAAAATCCAAACCATTGAAATATATAAGTGGCCTAAATCGGTAAAAGTGAAAAATCCCTTAATACTACTTACCTGCTTCTCTTTTTCTTTTTCTGGTAATGAATCTTGTGGTAATAGCTGAAAATTCCAATGAAAGTAGTAATTCTTGAGAGTGACCCATTAGCAGAAGAAATTAAATTACACCACCATTAAAAGAAGAATACAAATTCAGCCGGTGGCAACAAGTTGAATTCAAGAATTACTTCTCTTTCCCTTCTAAAGGTCATTGGCAGACATGACAAGAACATGCACAACAGAATATATACATCTGTACAAATATAAGTAAAAGTAAAAATCCTTTAATAAATTTGTGAAAAAGACTAGAATATCTGAAAATGCTTGAGTGAGAATGCAGTCAAGTGATCTTGATTATATACACACTAGAAACAAATAAAAGATGAAATTTACAAAGACATTAATTAATGTGTGTTTCTAATTCCTATCCATGTGATTTACTAGGCATAGTCTCCTAGATCCATGAATTACAATACATGTTCCAATGTTTCCATTTTATAATTCCAACAAAATACTAGCATAACCATCAGAAAGACCACATATACAAAGACACCTAAAATAAGCAGACACCTTGTGTATTGCCCTTCAAAATCCAAACCATTGAAATATATAAGTGGCCTAAATCGGTAAAAGTGAAAATCCCTTAATACTACCTAGTTGCTTCGCTTTTTCTTTTTGTGGTAATGAATCTTGTGGTAATAGCTAGAAATTCCAATGGAAGTAGTAATTCTTGAGAGTGACCCATTAGCTGAAGAAATTAAATTACACCACCATTAAAAGAAGAATACAAATTCAGCCGGTGGCAACAAGTTGAATTCAAGAATTACTTCTCTTTCCCTTCTAAAGGTCATTGGCAGACATGACAAGAACACGCACAGCAGAATATATACATCTGTACAAATATAAGTAAAAGTAAAAATCTCTTAATAAATTTGTGAAAAAGACTAGAATATCTGCAAATGCTTGAGTGAGAATGCAGTCAAGTGATCTTGATTATATACACACTAGAAACAAATAAAAGGTGAAATTTACAAAGACATTAATTAATGTGTGTTTCTAATTCCTATCCATGTGATTTACTAGGCATAGTCTCCTAGATCCATGAACTACAATACATGTTCCAATATTTCCATTTTATAATTCCAACAAAATACTAGCATAACCATCAGAAAGACCACATATACAAAGACACCTAAAATAAGCAGACACCTTGTGTATTGCCCTTCAAAATCCAAACCATTGAAATATATAAGTGGCCTAAATCGGTAAAAGTGAAAATCCCTTAATACTACCTAGCTGCTTCTCTTTTTCTTTTTGTGGGAATGAATCTTGTGGTAATAGCTGGAAATTCCAATGGAAGTAGTAATTCTTGAGAGTGACTCATTAGCAGAAGAAATTGAAATACACCACCATTAAAAGAATAATACAAATTCAGCCGGTGGCAATAAGTTGAATTCAAGAATTACTTCTCTTTCCCTTCTAAAGGTCATTGGCAGACATGACAAGAACATACACAGCAGAATATATACATCTATACAAATATCAGTAAAAGTAAAAATCTCTTAATAAATTTGTGAAAAAGACTAGAATATCTGAAAATGCTTGAGTGAGAACGCAGTCAAGTGATCTTGATTATATACACCAGAAACAAAGAAAAGGTGAAATTTACAAGGACAATAATGTGTGTTTCTACTTCCTATGCATGTGATTTACTAGGCATAGTCTCCTAGATCCACGAATTACAATACATGTTCCAATGTTTCCATTTTATAATTCCAACAAAATAATAGCATAACCATCAGAAAGACCACATATACAAATACACCTAAAATAAGCAGACACCTTATGTATTGCCCTTCAAAATCCAAACCATTGAAATATATAAGTGGCCTAAATCGGTAAAAGTGAAAAATCCCTTAATACTACTTACCTGCTTCTCTTTTTCTTTTTCTGGTAATGAATCTTGTGGTAATAGCTGAAAATTCCAATGAAAGTAGTAATTCTTGAGAGTGACCCATTAGCAGAAGAAATTAAATTACACCACCATTAAAAGAAGAATACAAATTCAGCCGGTGGCAACAAGTTGAATTCAAGAATTACTTCTCTTTCCCTTCTAAAGGTCATTGGCAGACATGACAAGAACATGCACAGCAGAATATATACATCTGTACAAATATAAGTAAAAGTAAAAATCCTTTAATAAATTTGTGAAAAAGACTAGAATATCTGAAAATGCTTGAGTGAGAATGCAGTCAAGTGATCTTGATTATATACACACTAGAAACAAATAAAAGGTGAAATTTACAAAGACATTAATTAATGTGTGTTTCTACTTCCTATGCATGTGATTTACTAGGCATAGTCTCCTAGATCCATGAATTACAATACATGTTCCAATATTTCCATTTTATAATTCCAACAAAATACTAGCATAACCATTAGAAAGACCACATATACAAAGACACCTAAAATAAGCAGACACCTTGTGTATTGCCCTTCAAAATCCAAACCATTGAAATATATAAGTGGCCTAAATCGGTAAAAGTGAAAATCCCTTAATACTACCTAGCTGCTTCTCTTTTTCTTTTTGTGGGAATGAATCTTGTGGTAATAGCTGGAAATTCCAATGGAAGTAGTAATTCTTAAAAGTGACCCATTAGCAGAAGAAATTAAATTACACCACCATTAAAAGAATAATACAAATTCAGCCGGTGACAATAAGTTGAATTCAAGAATTACTTCTCTTTCCCTTCTAAAGGTCATTGGCAGACATGACAAGAACATGCACAGCAGAATATATACATCTGTACAAATATAAGTAAAAGTAAAAATCCCTAAATAAATTTGAGAAAAAGACTAGAATATCTGAAAATGCTTGAGTGAAAATGCAGTCAAGTGATCTTGATTATATACACACTAGAAACAAATAAAAGGTGAAATTTACAAAGACATTAATTAATGTGTGTTTCTACTTCCTATCCATGTGATTTACTAGGCATAGTCTCCTAGATCCATGAATTACAATACATGTTCCAATGTTTCCATTTTATAATTCCAACAAAATAATAGCATAACCATCAGAAAGACCACATATACAAAGACACCTAAAATAAGCAGACACCTTATGTATTGCCCTTCAAAATCCAAACCATTGAAATATATAAGTGGCCTAAATCAGTAAAAGTGAAAAATCCCTTAATACTACCTACCTGCTTCTCTTTTTCTTTTTCTGGTAATGAATCTTTTGGTAATAGCTGGAAATTCCAATGGAAGTAGTAATTCTTCAGAGTGACCCATTAGCAGATGAAATTAAATTACACCACCATTAAAAGAATAATACAAATTCAGCCGGTGGCAGCAATTTGAATTCAAGAATTACTTCTCTTTCCCTTCTAAAGGTCATTGGCAGACATGACAAGAACATGCACAGCAGAATATATACATCTGTACAAATGTAAGTAAAAGTAAAAATCCCTTAATAAATTTGTGAAAAAGACTAGAATATCTGAAAATGCTTGAGTGAGAATGCAGTCAAGTAATCTTGATTATATACACACTAGAAATAAATAAAAGGTGAAATTTACAAAGACATTAATTAATGTGTGTTTCTAATTCCTATCCATGTGATTTACTAGGCATAGTCTCCTAGATCCATGAATCACAATACATGTTCCAATATTTCCATTTTATAATTCCAACAAATTACTAGCATAACCATCAGAAATACCACATATACAAAGACACCTAAAATAAGCAGACACCTTGTGTATTGCCCTTCAAAATCCAAACCATTGAAATATATAAGTGGCCTAAATCGGTAAAAGTGAAAATCCCTTAATACTACCAAGCTGCTTCTCTTTTTCTTTTTGTGGGAATGAATCTTGTGGTAATAGCTGGAAATTCCAATGGAAGTAGTAATTCTTAAGAGTGACCCATTAGCAGATGAAATTAAATTACACCACCATTAAAAGAATAATACAAATTCAGCCGGTGACAATAAGTTGAATTCAAGAATTACTTCTCTTTCCCTTCTAAAGGTCATTGGCAGACATGACAAGAACATGCACAGCAGAATATATACATCTGTACAAATATAAGTAAAAGTAAAAATCCCTAAATAAATTTGTGAAAAAGACTAGAATATCTGAAAATGCTTGAGTGAGAATGCAGTCAAGTAATCCTGATTATATACACACTAGAAACAAATAAAAGGTGAAATTTACAAAGACATTAATTAATGTGTGTTTCTAATTCCTATCCATGTGATTTACTAGGCATAGTCTCCTAGATCCATGAATTACAATACATGTTCCAATGTTTCAATTTTATAATTCCAACAAAATACTAGCATAACCATCAGAAAGACCACATATACAAATACACCTAAAATAAGCAGACACCTTGTGTATTGCCCTTCAAAATCCAAACCATTGAAATATATAAGTGGCCTAAATCGGTAAAAGTGAAAATCCCTTAATACTACCTAGCTGCTTCTCTTTTTCTTTTTGTGGGAATGAATCTTGTGGTAATAGCTGGAAATTCCAATGGAAGTAGTAATTCTTAAGAGTGACCCATTAGCAGAAGAAATTAAATTACACCACCATTAAAAGAATAATACAAATTCAGCCGGTGACAATATGTTGAATTCAAGAATTACTTCTCTTTCCCTTCTAAAGGTCATTGGCAGACATGACAAGAACATGCACAGCAGAATATATACATCTGTACAAATATAAGTAAAAGTAAAAATCCCTAAATAAATTTGTGAAAAAGACTAGAATATCTGAAAATGCTTGAGCGAAAATGCAGTCAAGTGATCTTGATTATATACACACTAGAAACAAATAAAAGGTGAAATTTACAAAGACATTAATTAATGTGCGTTTCTAATTCCTATCCATGTGATTTACTAGGCATAGTCTCCTAGATCCATGAATTACAATACATGTTCCAATGTTTCCATTTTATATTTCCAACAAAATAATAGCATAACCATCAGAAAGACCACATATACAAAGACACCTAAAATAAGCAGACACCTTATGTATTGCCCTTCAAAATCCAAACCATTGAAATATATAAGTGGCCTAAATCAGTAAAAGTGAAAAATCCCTTAATACTACCTACCTGCTTCTCTTTTTCTTTTTCTGGTAATGAATCTTTTGGTAATAGCTAGAAATTCCAATGGAAGTAGTAATTCTTCAGAGTGACCCATTAGCAGATGAAATTAAATTACACCACCATTAAAAGAATAATACAAATTCAGCCGGTGGCAGCAAGTTGAATTCAAGAATTACTTCTCTTTCCCTTCTAAAGGTCATTGGCAGACATGACAAGAACATGCACAGCAGAATATATACATCTGTACAAATGTAAGTAAAAGTAAAAATCCCTTAATAAATTTGTGAAAAAGACTAGAATATCTGAAAATGCTTGAGTGAGAATGCAGTCAAGTGATCTTGATTATATACACACTAGAAATAAATAAAAGGTGAAATTTACAAAGACATTAATTAATGTGTGTTTCTAATTCCTATCCATGAGATTTACTAGGCATAGTCTCCTAGATCCATGAATTACAATACATGTTCCAATGTTTCAATTTTATAATTCCAACAAAATACTAGCATAACCATCAGAAAGACCACATATACAAATACACCTAAAATAAGCAGACACCTTGTGTATTGCCCTTCAAAATCTAAACCATTGAAATATATAAGTGGCCTAAATCGGTAAAAGTGAAAATCCCTTAATACTACCTAGCTGCTTCTCTTTTTCTTTTTGTGGGAATGAATCTTGTGGTAATAGCTGGAAATTCCAATGGAAGTAGTAATTCTTGAGAGTTACTCATTAGCAGAAGAAATTAAATTACACCACCATTAAAAGAATAATACAAATTCAGCCGGTGGCAATAAGTTGAATTCAAGAATTACTTCTCTTTCCTTTCTAAAGGTCATTGGCAGACATGACAAGAACATGCACAGCAGAATATATACATCTGTACAAATATAAGTAAAAGTAAAAATCTCTTAATAAATTTGTGAAAAAGACTAGAATATCTGCAAATGCTTGAGTGAGAATGCAGTCAAGTGATCTTGATTATATACACACTAGAAATAAATAAAAGGTGAAATTTACAAAGACATTAATTAATGTGTGTTTCTAATTCCTATCCATGTGATTTACTAGGCATAGTCTCCTAGATCCATGAACTACAATACATGTTCCAATATTTCCATTTTATAATTCCAACAAAATACTAGCATAACCATCAGAAAGACCACATATACAAAGACACCTAAAATAAGCAGACACCTTGTGTATTGCCCTTCAAAATCCAAACCATTGAAATATATAAGTGGCCTAAATCGGTAACAGTGAAAATCCCTTAATACTACCTAGCTGCTTCTCTTTTTCTTTTTGTGGAAATGAATCTTGTGGTAATAGCTGGAAATTCCAATGCAAGTAGTAATTCTTGAGAGTGACTCATTAGCAGAAGAAATTAAATTACACCACCATTAAAAGAATAATACAAATTCAGCCGGTGGCAATAAGTTGAATTCAAGAATTACTTCTCTTTCCCTTCTAAAGGTCATTGGCAGACATGACAAGAACATGCACAGCAGAATATATACATCTGTACAAATATAAGTAAAAGTAAAAATCCCTTAATAAATTTGTGAAAAAGACTAGAATATCTGAAAATGCTTGAGTGAGAATGCAGTCAAGTGATCTTGATTATATACACACTAGAAACAAATAAAAGGTGAAATTTACAAAGACATTAATTAATGTGTGTTTCTAATTCCTATGCATGTGATTTACTAGGCATAGTCTCCTAGATCCATGAATTACAATACATGTTCCAATATTTCCATTTTATAATTCCAACAAAATACTAGCATAACCATCAGAAAGACCACATATACAAAGACACCTAAAATAAGCAGACACCTTATGTATTGCCCTTCAAAATCCAAACCCTTGAAATATATAAGTGGCCTAAATCGGTAAAAGTGAAAATATCTTAATACTACCTAGATGCTTCTCTTTTTCTTTTTCTGGTAATGAATCTTGTGGTAATAGCTGGAAATTCCAATAGAAGTAGTAATTCTTAAGAATGACCCATTAGCAGATGAAATTAAATTACACCACCATTAAAAGAATAATACAAATTCAGCCGGTGGCAGCAAGTTGAATTCAAGAATTACTTCTCTTTCCCTTCTAAAGGTCATTGGCAGACATGACAAGAACATGCACAGCAGAATATATACATCTGTACAAATATAAGTAAAAGTAAAAATCTCTTAATAAATTTGTGAAAAAGACTAGAATATCTGCAAATGCTTGAGTGAGAATGCAGTCAAGTGATCTTGATTATATACACACTAGAAACAAATAAAAGGTGAAATTTACAAAGACATTAATTAATGTGTGTTTCTACTTCCTATGCATGTGATTTACTAGGCATAGTCTCCTAGATCCATGAATTACAATACATGTTCCAATATTTCCATTTTATAATTCCAACAAAATACTAGCATAACCATCAGAAAGACCACATCTACAAATACACCTAAAATAAGCAGACACCTTGTGTATCGCCCTTCAAAATCCAAACCATTGAAATATATAAGTGGCCTAAATCGGTAAAAGTGAAAATCCCTTAATACTACCTAGCTGCTTCTCTTTTTCTTTTTGTGGGAATGAATCTTGTGGTAATAGCTGGAAATTCCAATGGAAGTAGTAATTCTTAAGAGTGACCCATTAGCAGAAGAAATTAAATTACACCACCATTAAAAGAATAATACAAATTCAGCCGGTGACAAAGTTGAATTCAAGAATAACTTCTGTTTCCCTTCTAAAGGTCATTGGCAGACATGACAAGAACATTCACAGCAGAATATATACATCTGTACAAATATAAGTAAAAGTAAAAATCCCTTAATAAATTTGTGAAAAAGACTAGAATATCTGAAAATGCTTGAGTGATAACGCAGTCAAGTGATCTTGATTATATACACCAGAAACAAAGAAAAGGTGAAATTTACAAGGACAATAATGTGTGTTTCTACTTCCTATGCATGTGATTTACTAGGCTTAGTCTCCTAGATCCATGAATTACAATACATGTTCCAATGTTTCCATTTTATAATTCCAACAAAATAATAGCATAACCATCAGAAAGACCACATTTACAAAGACACCTAAAATAAGCAGACACCTTATGTATTGCCCTTCAAAATCCAAACCATTGAAATATATAAGTGGCCTAAATCAGTAAAACTGAAAAATCCCTTAATACTACCTACCTGCTTCTCTTTTTCTTTTTCTGGTAATGAATCTTTTGGTAATAGCTGGAAATTCCAATGGAAGTAGTAATTCTTCAGAGTGACCCATTAGCAGATGAAATTAAATTACACCACCATTAAAAGAATAATACAAATTCAGCCGGTGGCAGCAAGTTGAATTCAAGAATTACTTCTCTTTCCCTTCTAAAGGTCATTGGCAGACATGACAAGAACATGCACAGCAGAATATATACATCTGTACAAATGTAAGTAAAAGTAAAAAACTCTTAATAAATTTGTGAAAAAGACTAGAATATCTGCAAATGCTTGAGTGAGAATGCAGTCAAGTGATATTGATTATATACACACTAGAAACAAATAAAAGGTGAAATTTACAAAGACATTAATTAATGTGTGTTTCTAATTCCTATCCATGTGATTTACTAGGCATAGTCTCCTAGATCCATGAATTACAATACATGTTCCAATGTTTCCATTGTATAATTCCAACAAAATAATACCATAACCATCAGAAAGACCACATATACAAAGACACCTAAAATAAGCAGACACCTTATGTATTGCCCTTCAAAATCCAAACCATTGAAATATATAAGTGGCCTAAATCGGTAAAAGTGAAAATCTCTTAATACTACCTAGATGCTTCTCTTTTTCTTTTTCTGGTAATGAATCTTGTGGTAATAGCTGGAAATTCCAATAGAAGTAGTAATTCTTAAGAATGACCCATTAGCAGATGAAATTAAATTACACCACCGTTAAAAGAATAATACAAATTCAGCCGGTGGCAGCAAGTTGAATTCAAGAATTACTTCTCTTTCCCTTCTAAAGGTCATTGGCAGACATGACAAGAACAGCACAGCAGAATATATACATCTGTACAAATATAAGTAAAAGTAAAAATCTCTTAATAAATTTGTGAAAAAGACTAGAATATCTGCAAATGCTTGAGTGAGAATGCAGTCAAGTGATCTTGATTATATACACACTAGAAACAAATAAAAGGTGAAATTTACAAAGACATTAATTAATGTGTGTTTCTACTTCCTATGCATGTGATTTACTAGGCATAGTCTCCTAGATCCATGAATTACAATACATGTTCCAATATTTCCATTTTATAATTCCAACAAAATACTAGCATAACCATCAGAAAGACCACATATACAAAGACACCTAAAATAAGCAGACACCTTGTGTATTGCCCTTCAAAATCCAAACCATTGAAATATATAAGTGGCCTAAATCGGTAAAAGTGAAAATCCCTTAATACTACCTAGCTGCTTCTCTTTTTCTTTTTGTGGGAGTGAATCTTGTGGTAATAGCTGGAAATTCCAATGGAAGTAGTAATTCTTAAGAGTGACCCATTAGCAGAAGAAATTAAATTACACCACCATTAAAAAAATAATACAAATTCAGCCGGTGACAATAAGTTGAATTCAAGAATTACTTCTCTTTCCCTTCTAAAGGTCATTGGCAGACATGACAAGAACTTGCACAGCAGAATATATACATCTGTACAAATATAAGTAAAAGTAAAAATCCCTAAATAAATTTGTGAAAAAGACTAGAATATCTGAAAATGCTTGAGTGAGAACGCAGTCAAGTGATCTTGATTATATACACCAGAAACAAAGAAAAGGTGAAATTTACAAGGACAATAATGTGTGTTTCTACTTCCTATGCATGTGATTTACTAGGCATAGTCTCCTAGATCCATGAATTACAATACATGTTCCAATGTTTCCATTTTATAATTCCAACAAAATAATAGCATAACCATCAGAAAGACCACATATACAAAGACACCTAAAATAAGCAGACACCTTATGTATTGCCCTTCAAAATCCAAACCATTGAAATATATAAGTGGCCTAAATCAGTAAAACTGAAAAATCCCTTAATACTACCTACCTGCTTCTCTTTTTCTTTTTCTGGTAATGAATCTTTTGGTAATAGCTGGAAATTCCAATGGAAGTAGTAATTCTTCAGAGTGACCCATTAGCAGATGAAATTAAATTACACCACCATTAAAAGAATAATACAAATTCAGCCGGTGGCAGCAAGTTGAATTCAAGAGTTACTTCTCTTTCCCTTCTAAAGGTCATTGGCAGACATGACAAGAACATGCACAGCAGAATATATACATCTGTACAAATGTAAGTAAAAGTAAAAATCCCTTAATAAATTTGTGAAAAAGACTAGAATATCTGAAAATGCTTGAGTGAGAATGCAGTCAAGTAATCTTGATTATATACACACTAGAAATAAATAAAAGGTGAAATTTACAAAGACATTAATTAATGTGTGTTTCTAATTCCTATCCATGTGATTTACTAGGCATAGTCTCCTATATCCATGAATTACAATACATGTTCCAATGTTTCAATTTTATAATTCCAACAAAATACTAGCATAACCATCAGAAAGACCACATATACAAATACAGCTAAAATAAGCAGACACCTTGTGTATTGCCCTTCAAAATCCAAACCATTGAAATATATATGTGGCCTAAATCGCTAAAAGTGAAAATCTCTTAATACTACCTAGATGCTTCTCTTTTTCTTTTTCTGGTAATGAATCTTGTGGTAATAGCAGGAAATTCCAATGGAAGTAGTAATTCTTGAGAGTGACTCATTAGCAGAAGAAATTAAATTACACCACCATTAAAAGAATAATACAAATTCAGCCGGTGGCAATAAGTTGAATTCAAGAATTACTTCTCTTTCCCTTCTAAAGGTCATTGACAGACATGACAAGAACATGCACAGCAGAATATATACATCTGTACAAATATAAGTAAAAGTAAAAATCTCTTAATAAATTTGTGAAAAAGACTAGAATATCTGAAAATGCTTGAGTGAGAACGCAGTCAAGTGATCTTGATTATATACACCAGAAACAAAGAAAAGGTGAAATTTACAAGGACAATAATGTGTGTTTCTACTTCCTATGCATGTGATTTACTTGGCATAGTCTCCTAGATCCATGAATTACAATACATGTTCCAATGTTTCCATTTTATAATTCCAACAAAATAATAGCATAACCATCAGAAAGACCACATATACAAAGACACCTAAAATAAGCAGACACCTTATGTATTGCCCTTCAAAATCCAAACCATTGAAATATATAAGTGGCCTAAATCCGTAAAACTGAAAAATCCCTTAATACTACCTACCTGCTTCTCTTTTTCTTTTTCTGGTAATGAATCTTTTGGTAATAGCTGGAAATTCCAATGGAAGTAGTAATTCTTCAGAGTGACCCATTAGCAGATGAAATTAAATTACACCACCATTAAAAGAATAATACAAATTCAGCCGGTGGCAGCAAGTTGAATTCAAGAATTACTTCTCTTTCCCTTCTAAAGGTCATTGGCAGACATGACAAGAACAGCACAGCAGAATATATACATCTGTACAAATATAAGTAAAAGTAAAAATCTCTTAATAAATTTGTGAAAAAGACTAGAATATCTGCAAATGCTTGAGTGAGAATGCAGTCAAGTGATCTTGATTATATACACACTAGAAACAAATAAAAGGTGAAATTTACAAAGACATTAATTAATGTGTGTTTCTACTTCCTATGCATGTGATTTACTAGGCATAGTCTCCTAGATCCATGAATTACAATACATGTTCCAATATTTCCATTTTATAATTCCAACAAAATACTAGCATAACCATCAGAAAGACCACATATACAAAGACACCTAAAATAAGCAGACACCTTGTGTATTGCCCTTCAAAATCCAAACCATTGAAATATATAAGTGGCCTAAATCGGTAAAAGTGAAAATCCCTTAATACTACCTAGCTGCTTCTCTTTTTCTTTTTGTGGGAGTGAATCTTGTGGTAATAGCTGGAAATTCCAATGGAAGTAGTAATTCTTAAGAGTGACCCATTAGCAGAAGAAATTAAATTACACCACCATTAAAAAAATAATACAAATTCAGCCGGTGACAATAAGTTGAATTCAAGAATTACTTCTCTTTCCCTTCTAAAGGTCATTGGCAGACATGACAAGAACTTGCACAGCAGAATATATACATCTGTACAAATATAAGTAAAAGTAAAAATCCCTAAATAAATTTGTGAAAAAGACTAGAATATCTGAAAATGCTTGAGTGAGAACGCAGTCAAGTGATCTTGATTATATACACCAGAAACAAAGAAAAGGTGAAATTTACAAGGACAATAATGTGTGTTTCTACTTCCTATGCATGTGATTTACTAGGCATAGTCTCCTAGATCCATGAATTACAATACATGTTCCAATGTTTCCATTTTATAATTCCAACAAAATAATAGCATAACCATCAGAAAGACCACATATACAAAGACACCTAAAATAAGCAGACACCTTATGTATTGCCCTTCAAAATCCAAACCATTGAAATATATAAGTGGCCTAAATCAGTAAAACTGAAAAATCCCTTAATACTACCTACCTGCTTCTCTTTTTCTTTTTCTGGTAATGAATCTTTTGGTAATAGCTGGAAATTCCAATGGAAGTAGTAATTCTTCAGAGTGACCCATTAGCAGATGAAATTAAATTACACCACCATTAAAAGAATAATACAAATTCAGCCGGTGGCAGCAAGTTGAATTCAAGAGTTACTTCTCTTTCCCTTCTAAAGGTCATTGGCAGACATGACAAGAACATGCACAGCAGAATATATACATCTGTACAAATGTAAGTAAAAGTAAAAATCCCTTAATAAATTTGTGAAAAAGACTAGAATATCTGAAAATGCTTGAGTGAGAATGCAGTCAAGTAATCTTGATTATATACACACTAGAAATAAATAAAAGGTGAAATTTACAAAGACATTAATTAATGTGTGTTTCTAATTCCTATCCATGTGATTTACTAGGCATAGTCTCCTATATCCATGAATTACAATACATGTTCCAATGTTTCAATTTTATAATTCCAACAAAATACTAGCATAACCATCAGAAAGACCACATATACAAATACAGCTAAAATAAGCAGACACCTTGTGTATTGCCCTTCAAAATCCAAACCATTGAAATATATATGTGGCCTAAATCGCTAAAAGTGAAAATCTCTTAATACTACCTAGATGCTTCTCTTTTTCTTTTTCTGGTAATGAATCTTGTGGTAATAGCAGGAAATTCCAATGGAAGTAGTAATTCTTGAGAGTGACTCATTAGCAGAAGAAATTAAATTACACCACCATTAAAAGAATAATACAAATTCAGCCGGTGGCAATAAGTTGAATTCAAGAATTACTTCTCTTTCCCTTCTAAAGGTCATTGACAGACATGACAAGAACATGCACAGCAGAATATATACATCTGTACAAATATAAGTAAAAGTAAAAATCTCTTAATAAATTTGTGAAAAAGACTAGAATATCTGAAAATGCTTGAGTGAGAACGCAGTCAAGTGATCTTGATTATATACACCAGAAACAAAGAAAAGGTGAAATTTACAAGGACAATAATGTGTGTTTCTACTTCCTATGCATGTGATTTACTTGGCATAGTCTCCTAGATCCATGAATTACAATACATGTTCCAATGTTTCCATTTTATAATTCCAACAAAATAATAGCATAACCATCAGAAAGACCACATATACAAAGACACCTAAAATAAGCAGACACCTTATGTATTGCCCTTCAAAATCCAAACCATTGAAATATATAAGTGGCCTAAATCCGTAAAACTGAAAAATCCCTTAATACTACCTACCTGCTTCTCTTTTTCTTTTTCTGGTAATGAATCTTTTGGTAATAGCTGGAAATTCCAATGGAAGTAGTAATTCTTCAGAGTGACCCATTAGCAGATGAAATTAAATTACACCACCATTAAAAGAATAATACAAATTCAGCCGGTGGCAACAAGTTGAATTCAAGAATTACTTCTCTTTCCCTTCTAAAGGTCATTGGCAGACATGACAAGAACATGCACAGCAGAATATATACATCTGTACAAATGTAAGTAAAAGTAAAAATCCCTTAATAAATTTGTGAAAAAGACTAGAATATCTGAAAATGCTTGAGTGAGAATGCAGTCAAGTAATCTTGATTATATACACACTAGAAATAAATAAAAGGTGAAATTTACAAAGACATTAATTAATGTGTGTTTCTAATTCCTATCCATGTGATTTACTAGGCATAGTCTCCTATATCCATGAATTACAATACATCTTCCAGTGTTTCCATTTTATAATTCCAACAAAATACTAGCATAACCATCAGAAAGACCACATATACAAAGACACCTAAAATAAGCAGACACCTTGTGTATTGCCCTTCAAAATCCAAACCATTGAAATATATATGTGGCCTAAATCGGTAAAAGTGAAAATCTCTTAATACTACCTAGATGCTTCTCTTTTTCATTTTCTGGTAATGAATCTTGTGGTAATAGGAGGAAATTCCAATGGAAGTAGTAATTCTTGAGAGTGACTCATTAGCAGAAGAAATTAAATTACACCACCATTAAAAGAATAATACAAATTCAGCCGGTGGCAATAAGTTGAATTCAAGAATTACTTCTCTTTCCCTTCTAAAGGTCATTGACAGACATGACAAGAACATGCACAGCAGAATATATCTCTTAATAAATTTGTGAAAAAGACTAGAATATCTGAAAATGCTTGAGTGAGAACGCAGTCAAGTGATCTTGATTATATACACCAGAAACAAAGAAAAGGTTAAATTTACAAGGACAATAATGTGTGTTTCTACTTCCTATGCATGTGATTTACTTGGCATAGTCTCCTAGATCCATGAATTACAATACATGTTCCAATGTTTCCATTTTATAATTCCAACAAAATAATAGCATAACCATCAGAAAGACCACATATACAAAGACACCTAAAATAAGCAGACACCTTATGTATTGCCCTTCAAAATCCAAACCATTGAAATATATAAGTGGCCTAAGTCAGTAAAACTGAAAAATCCCTTAATACTACCTACCTGCATCTCTTTTTCTTTTTCTGGTAATGAATCTTTTGGTAATAGCTGGAAATTCCAATGGAAGTAGTAATTCTTCAGAGTGACCCATTAGCAGATGAAATTAAATTACACCACCATTAAAAGAATAATACAAATTCAGCCGGTGGCAGCAAGTTGAATTCAAGAATTACTTCTCTTTCCCTTCTAAAGGTCATTGGCAGACATGACAAGAACATGTACAGCAGAATATATACATCTGTACAAATGTAAGTAAAAGTAAAAATCCCTTAATAAATTTGTGAAAAAGACTAGAATATCTGAAAATGCTTGAGTGAGAATGCAGTCAAGTAATCTTGATTATATACACACTAGAAATAAATAAAAGGTGAAATTTACAAAGACATTAACTAATGTGTGTTTCTAATTCCTATCCATGTGATTTACTAGGCATAGTCTCCTATATCCATGAATTACAATACATGTTCCAATGTTTCAATTTTATAATTCCAACAAAATACTAGCATAACCATCAGAATAACCTCATATACAAATACACCTAAAATAAGCAGACACCTTGTGTATTGCCCTTCAAAATCCAAACCATTGAAATATATATGTGGCCTAAATCGGTAAAAGTGAAAATCTCTTAATACTACCTAGATGCTTCTCTTTTTCTTTTTCTGGTAATGAATCTTGTGGTAATAGCTGGAAATTCCAATGGAAGTAGTAATTCTTGAGAGTGACTCATTAGCAGAAGAAATTAAATTACACCACCATTAAAAGAATAATACAAATTCAGCCGGTGGCAATAAGTTGATTTCAAGAATTACTTCTCTTTCCCTTCTAAAGGTCATTGGCAGACATGACAAGAACATGCACAGCAGAATATATACATCTGTACAAATATAAGTAAAAGTAAAAATCTCTTAATAAATTTGTGAAAAAGACTAGAATATCTGCAAATGCTTGAGTGAGAATGCAGTCAAGTGATCTTGATTATATACACACTAGAAACAAATAAAAGGTGAGATTTACAAAGACATTAATTAATGTGTGTTTCTAATTCCTATCCATGTGATTTACTAGGCATAGTCTCCTAGATCCATGAATCACAATACATGTTCCAATATTTCCATTTTATAATTCCAACAAAATACTAGCATAACCATCAGAAAGACCACATATACAAAGACACCTAAAATAAGCAGACACCTTGTGTATTGCCCTTCAAAATCCAAACCATTGAAATATATAAGTGGCCTAAATCGGTAAAAGTGAAAATCCCTTAATACTACCAAGCTGCTTCTCTTTTTCTTTTTGTGGGAATGAATCTTGTGGTAATAGCTGGAAATTCCAATGGAAGTAGTAATTCTTAAGAGTGACCCATTAGCAGATGAAATTAAATTACACCACCATTAAAAGAATAATACAAATTCAGCCGGTGACAATAAGTTGAATTCAAGAATTACTTCTCTTTCCCTTCTAAAGGTCATTGGCAGACATGACAAGAACATGCACAGCAGAATATATACATCTGTACAAATATAAGTAAAAGTAAACATCCCTAAATAAATTTGTGAAAAAGACTAGAATATCTGAAAATGCTTGAGTGAAAATGCAGTCAAGTGATCTTGATTATATACACACTAGAAACAAATAAAAGGTGAAATTTACAAAGACATTAATTAATGTGTGTTTCTAATTCCTATCCATGTGATTTACTAGGCATAGTCTCCTAGATCCATGAATCACAATACATGTTCCAATGTTTCAATTTTATAATTCCAACAAAATACTAGCATAACCATCAGAAAGACCACATATACAAAGACACCTAAAATAAGCAGACACCTTGTGTATTGCCCTTCAAAATCCAAACCATTGAAATATATAAGTGTCCTAAATCAGTAAAAGTGAAAATCCCTTAATACTACCAAGCTGCTTCTCTTTTTCTTTTTGTGGGAATGAATCTTGTGGTAATAGCTGGAAATTCCAATGGAAGTAGTAATTCTTAAGAGTGACCCATTAGCAGATGAAATTAAATTACACCACCATTAAAAGAATAATACAAATTCAGCCGGTGACAATAAGTTGAATTCAAGAATTACTTCTCTTTCCCTTCTAAAGGTCATTGGCAGACATGACAAGAACATGCACAGCAGAATATATACATCTGTACAAATATAAGTAAAAGTAAAAATCCCTAAATAAATTTGTAAAAAAGACTAGAATATCTGAAAATGGTTGAGTGAGAATGCAGTCAAATGATCTTGATTATATACACACTAGAAACAAATAAAAGGTGAAATTTATAAAGACATTAATTAATGTGTGTTTCTAATTCCTATCCATGTGATTTACTAGGCATAGTCTCCTAGATCCATGAATTACAATACATGTTCCAATGTTTCCATTTTATAATTCCAACAAAATAATAGCATAACCATCAGAAAGACCACATATACAAAGACACCTAAAATAAGCAGACACCTTATGTATTGCCCTTCAAAATCCAAACCATTGAAATATATAAGTGGCCTAAATCAGTAAAAGTGAAAAATCCCTTAATACTACCTACCTGCTTCTCTTTTTCTTTTTCTGGTAATGAATATTTTGGTAATAGCTGGAAATTCCAATGGAAGTAGTAATTCTTCAGAGTGACCCATTAGCAGATGAAATTAAATTACACCACCATTAAAAGAATAATACAAATTCAGCTGGTGGCAGCAAGTTGAATTCTAGAATTACTTCTCTTTCCCTTCTAAAGGTCATTGGCAGGCATGACAAGAACATGCACAGCAGAATATATAAATCTGTACAAATGTAAGTAAAAGTAAAAATCCCTTAATAAATTTGTGAAAAAGACTAGAATATCTGAAAATGCTTGAGTGAGAATGCAGTCAAGTAATCTAGATTATATACACACTAGAAATAAATAAAAGGTGAAATTTACAAAGAGATTAATTAATGTGTGTTTCTAATTCCTATCCATGTGATTTACTAGGCATAGTCTCCTAGATCCATGAATTACAATACATGTTCCAATGTTTCCATTTTATAATTCCAACAAAATACTAGCATAACCATCAGAAAGACCACATATACAAAGACACCTGAAATAAGCAGACACCTTGTGTATTGCCCTTCAAAATCCAAACCATTGAAATATATAAGTGGCCTAAATCGGTAAAAGTGAAAATCCCTTAATACTACCTAGCTGCTTCTCTTTTTCTTTTTGTGGGAATGAATCTTGTGGTAATAGCTGGAAATTCCAATGGAAGTAGTAATTCTTGAGAGTGACTCATTAGCAGAAGAAATTAAATTACACCACCATTAAAAGAATAATACAAATTCAGCCGGTGGCAATAAGTTGAATTCAAGAATTACTTCTCTTTCCCTTCTAAAGGTCATTGGCAGACATGACAAGAACATACACAGCAGAATATATACATCTATACAAATATCAGTTAAAGTAAAAATCTCTTAATAAATTTGTGAAAAAGACTAGAATATCTGAAAATGCTTGAGTGAGAACGCAGTCAAGTGATCTTGATTATATACACCAGAAACAAAGAAAAGGTGAAATTTACAAGGACAATAATGTGTGTTTCTACTTCCTATGCATGTGATTTACTAGGCATAGTCTCCTAGATCCACGAATTACAATACATGTTCCAATGTTTCCATTTTATAATTCCAACAAAATAATAGCATAACCATCAGAAAGACCACATATACAAAGACACCTAAAATAAGCAGACACCTTATGTATTGCCCTTCAAAATCCAAACCATTGAAATATATAAGTGGCCTAAATCAGTAAAACTGAAAAATCCCTTAATACTACCTACCTGCTTCTCTTTTTCTTTTTCTGGTAATGAATCTTTTGGTAATAGCTGGAAATTCCAATGGAAGTAGTAATTCTTCAGAGTGACCCATTAGCAGATGAAATTAAATTACACCACCATTAAAAGAATAATACAAATTCAGCCGGTGGCAGCAAGTTGAATTCAAGAATTACTTCTCTTTCCCTTCTAAAGGTCATTGGCAGACATGACAAGAACATGCACAGCAGAATATATACATCTGTACAAAGGTAAGTAAAAGTAAAAATCCCTTAATAAATTTGTGAAAAAGACTAGAATATCTGAAAATGCTTGAGTGAGAATGCAGTCAAGTAATCTTGATTATATACACACTAGAAATAAATAAAAGGTGAAATTTACAAAGACATTAATTAATGTGGGTTTCTAATTCCTATCCATGTGATTTACTAGGCATAGTCTCCTAGATCCATGAATTACAATACATGTTCCAATGTTTCAATTTTATAATTCCAACAAAATACTAGCATAACCATCAGAAAGACCACATATACAAATACACCTAAAATAAGCGGACACCTTGTGTATTGCCCTTCAAAATCCAAACCATTGAAATATATATGTGGCCTAAATCGGTAAAAGTGAAAATCTCTTAATACTACCTAGATGCTTCTCTTTTTCTTTTTCTGGTAATGAATCTTGTAGTAATAGCTGGAAATTCCAATGGAAGTAGTAATTCTTGAGAGTGACTCATTAGCAGAAGAAATTAAATTACACCACCATTAAAAGAATAATACAAATTCAGCCGGTGGCAATAAGTTGAATTCAAGAATTACTTCTCTTTCCCTTCTAAAGGTCATTGGCAGACATGACAAGAACATGCACAGCAGAATATATACATCTGTACAAATATAAGTAAAAGTAAAAATCCCTAAATAAATTTGTAAAAAAGACTAGAATATCTGAAAATGCTTGAGTGAGAATGCAGTCAAGTGATTTTGATTATATACACACTAGAAACAAATAAAAGGTGAAATTTATAAAGACATTAATTAATGTGTGTTTCTAATTCCTATCCATGTGATTTACTAGGCATAGTCTCCTAGATCCATGAATTACAATACATGTTCCAATGTTTCCATTTTATAATTCCAACAAAATAATAGCATAACCATCAGAAAGACCACATATACAAAGACACCTAAAATAAGCAGACACCTTATGTATTGCCCTTCAAAATCCAAACCATTGAAATATATACTACTTACCTGCTTCTCTTTTTCTTTTTCTGGTAATTAATCTTGTGGTAATAGCTGAAAATTCCAATGGAAGTAGTAATTCTTGAGAGTGACCCATTAGCAGAAGAAATTAAATTACACCACCATTAAAAGAAGAATACAAATTCAGCCGGTGGCAACAAGTTGAATTCAAGAAGTACTTCTCTTTCCCTTCTAAAGGTCATTGGCAGACATGACAAGAACATGCACAGCAGAATATATACATCTGTACAAATATAAGTAAAAGTAAAAATCCCTTAATAAATTTGTGAAAAAGACTAGAATATCTGAAAATGCTTGAGTGAAAATGCAGTCAAGTGATCTTGATTATATACACACTAGAAACATATAAAAGGTGAAATTTACAAAGACATTAATTAATGTGTGTTTCTAATTCCTATCCATGTGATTTACTAGGCATAGTCTCCTAGATCCATGAATTACAATACATGTTCCAATGTTTCCATTTTATAATTCCAACAAAATACTAGCATAACCATCAGAAAGACCACATATACAAAGACACCTAAAATAAGCAGACACCTTGTGTATTGCCCTTCAAAATCCAAACCATTGAAATATATAAGTGGCCTAAATCGGTAAAAGTGAAAATCCCTTAATACTACCTAGCTGCTTCTCTTTTTCTTTTTGTGGGAAAGAATCTTGTGGTAATAGCTGGAAATTCCAATGGAAGTAGTAATTCTTGAGAGTGACTCATTAGCAGAAGAAATTAAATTACACCACCATTAAAAGAATAATACAAATTCAGCCGGTGGCAGCAAGTTGAATTCAAGAATTACTTCTCTTTCCCTTCTAAAGGTCATTGGCAGACATGACAAGAACATGCACAGCAGAATATATACATCTGTACAAAGGTAAGTAAAAGTAAAAATCCCTTAATAAATTTGTGAAAAAGACTAGAATATCTGAAAATGCTTGAGTGAGAATGCAGTCAAGTAATCTTGATTATATACACACTAGAAATAAATAAAAGGTGAAATTTACAAAGACATTAATTAATGTGGGTTTCTAATTCCTATCCATGTGATTTACTAGGCATAGTCTCCTAGATCCATGAATTACAATACATGTTCCAATGTTTCAATTTTATAATTCCAACAAAATACTAGCATAACCATCAGAAAGACCACATATACAAATACACCTAAAATAAGCGGACACCTTGTGTATTGCCCTTCAAAATCCAAACCATTGAAATATATATGTGGCCTAAATCGGTAAAAGTGAAAATCTCTTAATACTACCTAGATGCTTCTCTTTTTCTTTTTCTGGTAATGAATCTTGTAGTAATAGCTGGAAATTCCAATGGAAGTAGTAATTCTTGAGAGTGACTCATTAGCAGAAGAAATTAAATTACACCACCATTAAAAGAATAATACAAATTCAGCCGGTGGCAATAAGTTGAATTCAAGAATTACTTCTCTTTCCCTTCTAAAGGTCATTGGCAGACATGACAAGAACATGCACAGCAGAATATATACATCTGTACAAATATAAGTAAAAGTAAAAATCCCTAAATAAATTTGTAAAAAAGACTAGAATATCTGAAAATGCTTGAGTGAGAATGCAGTCAAGTGATTTTGATTATATACACACTAGAAACAAATAAAAGGTGAAATTTATAAAGACATTAATTAATGTGTGTTTCTAATTCCTATCCATGTGATTTACTAGGCATAGTCTCCTAGATCCATGAATTACAATACATGTTCCAATGTTTCCATTTTATAATTCCAACAAAATAATAGCATAACCATCAGAAAGACCACATATACAAAGACACCTAAAATAAGCAGACACCTTATGTATTGCCCTTCAAAATCCAAACCATTGAAATATATACTACTTACCTGCTTCTCTTTTTCTTTTTCTGGTAATTAATCTTGTGGTAATAGCTGAAAATTCCAATGGAAGTAGTAATTCTTGAGAGTGACCCATTAGCAGAAGAAATTAAATTACACCACCATTAAAAGAAGAATACAAATTCAGCCGGTGGCAACAAGTTGAATTCAAGAAGTACTTCTCTTTCCCTTCTAAAGGTCATTGGCAGACATGACAAGAACATGCACAGCAGAATATATACATCTGTACAAATATAAGTAAAAGTAAAAATCCCTTAATAAATTTGTGAAAAAGACTAGAATATCTGAAAA
This sequence comes from Astragalus glycyphyllos, assembly GCA_963573325.1. Lineage (NCBI taxonomy): Eukaryota > Viridiplantae > Streptophyta > Magnoliopsida > Fabales > Fabaceae > Astragalus > Astragalus glycyphyllos. The sequence goes on from OY754307.1 coordinate 31,329,583, forward strand.
TGCTTGAGTGAAAATGCAGTCAAGTGATCTTGATTATATACACACTAGAAACATATAAAAGGTGAAATTTACAAAGACATTAATTAATGTGTGTTTCTAATTCCTATCCATGTGATTTACTAGGCATAGTCTCCTAGATCCATGAATTACAATACATGTTCCAATGTTTCCATTTTATAATTCCAACAAAATACTAGCATAACCATCAGAAAGACCACATATACAAAGACACCTAAAATAAGCAGACACCTTGTGTATTGCCCTTCAAAATCCAAACCATTGAAATATATAAGTGGCCTAAATCGGTAAAAGTGAAAATCCCTTAATACTACCTAGCTGCTTCTCTTTTTCTTTTTGTGGGAAAGAATCTTGTGGTAATAGCTGGAAATTCCAATGGAAGTAGTAATTCTTGAGAGTGACTCATTAGCAGAAGAAATTAAATTACACCACCATTAAAAGAATAATACAATTTCAGCCGGTGGCAATAAGTTGAATTCAAGAATTACTTCTCTTTCCCTTCTAAAGGTCATTGGCAGACATGACAAGAAGATACACAGCAGAATATATACATCTATACAAATATCAGTAAAAGAAAATCTCTTAATAAATTTGTGAAAAAGACTAGAATATCTGAAAATGCTTGAGTGAGAACGCAGTCAAGTGATCTTGATTATATACACCAGAAACAAAGAAAAGGTGAAATTTACAAGGACAATAATGTGTGTTTCTACTTCCTATGCATGTGATTTACTAGGCATAGTCTCCTAGATCCACGAATTACAATACATGTTCCAATGTTTCCATTTTATAATTCCAACAAAATAATAGCATAACCATCAGAAAGACCACATATACAAATACACCTAAAATAAGCAGACACCTTATGTATTGCCCTTCAAAATCTAAACCATTGAAATATATAAGTGGCCTAAATCAGTAAAACTGAAAAATCCCTTAATACTACACACCTGCTTCTCTTTTTCTTTTTCTGGTAATGAATCTTTTGATAATAGCTGGAAATTCCAATGGAAGTAGTAATTCGTCAGAGTGACCCATTAGCAGATGAAATTAAATTACACCACCATTAAAAGAATAATACAAATTCAGCCGGTGGCAGCAAGTTGAATTCAAGAATTACTTCTCTTTCCCTTCTAAAGGTCATTGGCAGACATGACAAGAACATGCACAGCAGAATATATACATCTGTACAAATGTAAGTAAAAGTAAAAATCCCTTAATAAATTTGTGAAAAAGACTAGAATATCTGAAAATGCTTGAGTGAGAATGCAGTCAAGTAATCTTGATTATATACACACTAGAAATAAATAAAAGGTGAAATTTACAAAGACATTAATTAATGTGGGTTTCTAATTCCTATCCATGTGATTTACTAGGCATAGTCTCCTAGATCCATGAATTACAATACATGTTCCAATGTTTCAATTTTATAATTCCAACAAAATACTAGCATAACCATCAGAAAGACCACATATACAAATACACCTAAAATAAGCAGACACCTTGTGTATTGCCCTTCAAAATCCAAACCATTGAAATATATATGTGGCCTAAATCGGTAAAAGTGAAAATCTCTTAATACTACCTAGATGCTTCTCTTTTTCTTTTTCTGGTAATGAATCTTGTAGTAATAGCTGGAAATTCCAATGGAAGTAGTAATTCTTGAGAGTGACTCATTAGCAGAAGAAATTAAATTACACCACCATTAAAAGAAGAATACAAATTCAGCCGGTGGCAACAAGTTGAATTCAAGAATTACTTCTCTTTCCCTTCTAAAGGTCATTGGCAGACATGACAAGAACATGCACAGCAGAATATATACATCTGTACAAATGTAAGTAAAAGTAAAAATCCCTTAATAAATTTGTGAAAAAGACTAGAATATCTGAAAATGCTTGAGTGAGAATGCAGTCAAGTAATCTTGATTATATACACAATAGAAATAAATAAAAGGTGAAATTTACAAAGACATTAATTAATGTGTGTTTCTAATTCCTATCCATGTGATTTACTAGGCATAGTCTCGTAGATCCATGAATTACAATACATGTTCCAATTTTTCAATTTTATATTTCCAACAAAATACTAGCATAACCATCAGAAAGACCACATATACAAATACACCTAAAATAAGCAGACACCTTGTGTATTGCCCTTCAAAATCCAAACCATTGAAATATATATGTGGCCTAAATCGGTAAAAGTGAAAATCTCTTAATACTACCTAGATGCTTCTCTTTTTCTTTTTCTGGTAATGAATCTTGTGGTAATAGCTGGAAATTCCATTGGAAGTAGTAATTCTTGAGAGTGACTCATTAGTAGAAGAAATTAAATTACACCACCATTAAAAGAATAATACAAATTCAGCCGGTGGCAACAAGTTGAATTCAAGAATTACTTCTCTTTCCCTTCTAAAGGTCATTGGCAGACATGACAAGAACATGCACAGCAGAATATATACATCTGTACAAATGTAAGTAAAAGTAAAAATCCCTTAATAAATTTGTGAAAAAGACTAGAATATCTGAAAATGCTTGAGTGAGAATGCAGTCAAGTAATCTTGATTATATACACAATAGAAATAAATAAAAGGTGAAATTTACAAAGACATTAATTAATGTGTGTTTCTAATTCCTATCCATGTGATTTACTAGGCATAGTCTCGTAGATCCATGAATTACAATACATGTTCCAATTTTTCAATTTTATATTTCCAACAAAATACTAGCATAACCATCAGAAAGACCACATATACAAATACACCTAAAATAAGCAGACACCTTGTGTATTGCCCTTCAAAATCCAAACCATTGAAATATATATGTGGCCTAAATCGGTAAAAGTGAAAATCTCTTAATACTACCTAGATGCTTCTCTTTTTCTTTTTCTGGTAATGAATCTTGTGGTAATAGCTGGAAATTCCATTGGAAGTAGTAATTCTTGAGAGTGACTCATTAGTAGAAGAAATTAAATTACACCACCATTAAAAGAATAATACAAATTCAGCCGGTGGCAACAAGTTGAATTCAAGAATTACTTCTCTTTCCCTTCTAAAGGTCATTGGCAGACATGACAAGAACATGCACAGCAGAATATATACATCTGTACAAATATAAGTAAAAGTAAAAATCTCTTAATAAATTTGTGAAAAAGACTAGAATATCTGCAAATGCTTGAGTGACAATGCTGTCAAGTGATCTTGATTATATACACACTAGAAACAAATAAAAGGTGAAATTTACAAAGACATTAATTAATGTGTGTTTCTAATTCCTATCCATGTGATTTACTAGGCATAGTCTCCTAGATCCATGAATTACAATACATGTTCCAATGTTTCCAGTTTATAATTCCAACAAAATACTAGCATAACCATCAGATAGACCACATCTACAAATACACCTAAAATAAGCAGACACCTTGTCTATTGCCCTTCAAAATCCAAACCATTGAAATATATAAGTGGCCTAAATCGGTAAAAGTGAAAATCCCTTAATACTACCTAGCTGCTTCTCTTTTTCTTTTTGTGGGAATGAATCTTGTGGTAATAGCTGGAAATTCCAATGGAAGTAGTAATTCTTGAGAGTGACTCATTAGCAGAAGAAATTAAATTACACCACCATTAAAAGAATAATACAAATTCAGCCGGTGGCAATAAGTTGAATTCAAGAATTACTTCTCTTTCCCTTCTAAAGGTCATTGGCAGACATGACAAGAACATACACAGCAGAATATATATATCTATACAAATATCAATAAAAGTAAAAATCTCTTAATAAATTTGTGAAAAAGACTAGAATATCGGAAAATGCTTGAGTGAGAACGCAGTCAAGTGATCTTGATTATATACACCAAAAACAAAGAAAAGGTGAAATTTACAAGGACAATAATGTGTGTTTCTACTTCCTATGCATGTGATTTACTGGGCATAGTCTCCTAGATCCATGAATTACAATACATGTTCCAATATTTCCATTTTATAATTCCAACAAAATAATAGCATAACCATCAGAAAGACCACATATACAAATACACCTAAAATAAGCAGACACCTTATGTATTGCCCTTCAAAATCCAAACCATTAAAATATATAAGTGGCCTAAATCGGTAAAAGTGAAAAATCCCTTAATACTACTTACCTGCATCTCTTTTTCTTTTTCTGGTATTGAATCTTGTGGTAATAGCTGGAAATTCCAATGGAAGTAGTAATTCTTGAGAGTGACCCATTAGCAGAAGAAATTAAATTACACCACCATTAAAAGAAGAATACAAATTCAGCCGGTGGCAACAAGTTGAATTCAAGAATTACTTCTCTTTCCCTTCTAAAGGTCATTGGCAGACATGACAAGAACATGGACAGCAGAATATATACATCTGTACAAATATAAGTAAAAGTAAAAATCTCTTAATAAATTTGTGAAAAAGACTAGAATATCTGCAAATGCTTGAGTGAGAATGCAGTCAAGTGATCTTGATTATATACACACTAGAAACAAATAAAAGGTGAAATTTACAAAGACATTAATTAATGTGTGTTTCTACTTCCTATCCATGTGATTTACTAGGCATAGTCTCCTAGATCCATGAACTACAATACATGTTCCAATATTTCCATTTTATAATTCCAACAAAATACTAGCATAACCATCAGAAAGACCACATATACAAAGACACCTAAAATAAGCAGACACCTTATGTATTGTCCTTCAAAATCCAAACCATTGAAATATATAAGTGGCCTAAATCAGTAAAAGTGAAAAATCCCTTAATACTACCTACCTGCTTCTCTTTTTCTTTTTCTGGTAATGAATCTTTTGGTAATAGTTGGAAATTCCAATGGAAGTAGTAATTCTTCAGAGTGACCCATTAGCAGATGAAATTAAATTACACCACCATTAAAAGAATAATACAAATTCAGCCGGTGGCAGCAAGTTGAATTCAAGAATTACTTCTCTTTCCCTTCTAAAGGTCATTGGCAGACATGACAAGAACATGCACAGCAGAATATATACATCTGTACAAATGTAATTAAAGTAAAAATCCCTTAATAAATTTGTGAAAAAGATTAGAATATCTGAAAATGCTTGAGTGAGAATGCAGTCAAGTAATCTTGATTATATACACACTAGAAATAAATAAAAGGTGAAATTTACAAAGACATTAATTAATGTGTGTTTCTACTTCCTATGCATGTGATTTACTAGGCATAGTCTCCTAGATCCACGAATTACAATACATGTTCCAATGTTTCCATTTTATAATTCCAACAAAATAATAGCATAACCATCAGAAAGACCACATATACAAATACACCTAAAATAAGGAGACACCTTATGTATTGCCCTTCAAAATCCAAACCATTGAAATATATAAGTGGCCTAAATCGGTAAAAGTGAAAATCCCTTAATACTACCTAGTTGCTTCGCTTTTTCTTTTTGTGGAAATGAATCTTGTGGTAATAGCTAGAAATTCCAATGGAAGTAGTAATTCTTGAGAGTGACCCATTAGCTGAAGAAATTAAATTACACCACCATTAAAAGAAGAATACAAATTCAGCCGGTGGCAACAAGTTGAATTCAAGAATTACTTTTCTTTCCCTTGTAAAGGTCATTGGCAGACATGACAAGAACATGCACAGCAGAATATATACATCTGTACAAATATAAGTAAAAGTAAAAATCCCTTAATAAATTTGTGAAAAAGACTAGAATATCTGAAAATGCTTGAGTGAGAATGCAGTCAAGTGATCTTGATTATATACACACTAGAAACAAATAAAAGGTGAAATTTACAAAGACATTAATTAATGTGTGTTTCTAATTCCTATCCATGTGATTTACTAGGCATAGTCTCCTAGATCCATGAATTACAATACATGTTCCAATGTTTCCATTTTATAATTCCAACAAAATAATAGCATAACCATCAGAAAGACCACATATACAAATACACGTAAAATAAGCAGACACCTTATGTATTGCCCTTCAAAATCCAAACCATTGAAATATATAAGTGGCCTAAATCAGTAAAAGTGAAAAATCCCTTAATACTACCTACCTGCTTCTCTTTTTCTCTTTCTGGTAATGAATCTTTTGGTAATAGCTGGAAATTCCAATGGAAGTAGTAATTCTTCAGAGTGACCCATTAGCAAATGAAATTAAATTACACCACCATTAAAAGAATAATACAAATTCAGTCGGTGGATGCAAGTTGAATTCAAGAATTACTTCTCTTTCCCTTCTAAAGGTCATTGGCAGACATGACAAGAACATGCACAGCAGAATATATACATCTGTACAAATGTAAGTAAAAGTAAAAATCCATTAATAAATTTGTGAAAAAGACTAGAATATCTGAAAATGCTTGAGTGAGAATGCAGTCAAGTGATCTTGATTATATACACACTAGAAACAAATAAAAGGTGAAATTTACAAAGACATTAATTAATGTGTGTTTCTACTTCTTATGCATGTGATTTACTAGGCATAGTCTCGTAGATCCACGAATTACAATACATGTTCCAATGTTTCCATTTTATAATTCCAACAAAATAATAGCATAATCATCAGAAAGACCACATATACAAATACACCTAAAATAAGCAGACACCTTATGTATTGCCCATCAAAATCCAAACCATTGAAATATATAAGTGGCCTAAATCAGTAAAAGTGAAAAATCCCTTAATACTACTTACCTGCTTCTCTTTTTCTTTTTCTGGTATTGAATCTTGTGGTAATAGCTGGAAATTCCAATGGAAGTAGTAATTCTTGAGAGTGACCCATTAGCAGAAGAAATTCAATTACACCACCATTAAAAGAAGAATACAAATTCAGCCGGTGGCAACAAGTTGAATTCAAGAATTACTTCTCTTTCCCTTCTAAAGGTCATTGGCAGACATGACAAGAACATGGACAGCAGAATATATACATCTGTACAAATATAAGTAAAAGTAAAAATCTCTTAATAAATTTGTGAAAAAGACTAGAATATCTGCAAATGCTTGAGTGAGAATGCAGTCAAGTGATCTTGATTATATACACACTAGAAACAAATAAAAGGTGAAATTTACAAAGACATTAATTAATGTGTGTTTCTACTTCCTATCCATGTGATTTACTAGGCATAGTCTCCTAGATCCATGAACTACAATACATGTTCCAATATTTCCATTTTATAATTCCAACAAAATACTAGCATAACCATCAGAAAGACCACATATACAAAGACACCTAAAATAAGCAGACACCTTGTGTATTGCCCTTCAAAATCCAAACCATTGAAATATATAAGTGGCCTAAATCGGTAAAAGTGAAAATCCCTTAATACTACCTAGCTGCTTCTCTTTTTCTTTTTGTGGGAATGAATCTTGTGGTAATAGCTGGAAATTCCAATGGAAGTAGTAATTCTTGAGAGTGACCCATTAGCAGAAGAAATTAAATTACACCACCATTAAAAGAAGAATACAAATTCAGCCGGTGGCAACAAGTTGAATTCAAGAATTACTTCTCTTTCCCTTCTAAAGGTCATTGGCAGACATGACAAGAACATGGACAGCAGAATATATACATCTGTACAAATATAAGTAAAAGTAAAAATCTCTTAATAAATTTGTGAAAAAGACTAGAATATCTGCAAATGCTTGAGTGAGAATGCAGTCAAGTGATCTTGATTATATACACACTAGAAACAAATAAAAGGTGAAATTTACAAAGACATTAATTAATGTGTGTTTCTACTTCCTATGCATGTGATTTACTAGGCATAGTCTCGTAGATCCACGAATTACAATACATGTTCCAATGTTTCCATTTTATAATTCCAACAAAATAATAGCATAACCATCAGAAAGACCACATATACAAATACACCTAAAATAAGCAGACACCTTGTGTATTGCCCTTCAAAATCCAAACCATTGAAATATATAAGTGGCCTAAATCGGTAAAAGTGAAAATCCCTTAATACTACCTAGCTGCTTCTCTTTTTCTTTTTGTGGGAATGAATCTTGTGGTAATAGCTGGAAATTCCAATGGAAGTAGTAATTCTTGAGAGTGACCCATTAGCAGAAGAAATTAAATTACACCACCATTAAAAGAAGAATACAAATTCAGCCGGTGGCAACAAGTTGAATTCAAGAATTACTTCTCTTTCCCTTCTAAAGGTCATTGGCAGACATGACAAGAACATGGACAGCAGAATATATACATCTGTACAAATATAAGTAAAAGTAAAAATCTCTTAATAAATTTGTGAAAAAGACTAGAATATCTGCAAATGCTTGAGTGAGAATGCAATCAAGTGATCTTGATTATATACACACTAGAAACAAATAAAAGGTGAAATTTACAAAGACATTAATTAATGTGTGTTTCTAATTCCTATCCATGTGATTTACTAGGCATAGTCTCCTAGATCCATGAACTACAATACATGTTCCAATATTTCCATTTTATAATTCCAACAAAATACTAGCATAAACATCAGAAAGACCACATATACAAAGACACCTAAAATAAGCAGACACCTTGTGTATTGCCCTTCAAAATCCAAACCATTGAAATATATAAGTGGCCTAAATCGGTAAAAGTGAAAATCCCTTAATACTACCTAGCTGCTTCTCTTTTTCTTTTTGTGGGAATGAATCTTGTGGTAATAGCTGGAAATTCCAATGGAAGTAGTAATTCTTGAGAGTGACCCATTAGCAGAAGAAATTAAATTACACCACCATTAAAAGAAGAATACAAATTCAGCCGGTGGCAACAAGTTGAATTCAAGAATTACTTCTCTTTCCCTTCTAAAGGTCATTGGCAGACATGACAAGAACATGGACAGCAGAATATATACATCTGTACAAATATAAGTAAAAGTAAAAATCTCATAATAAATTTGTGAAAAAGACTAGAATATCTGCAAATGCTTGAGTGAGAATGCAGTCAAGTGATCTTGATTATATACACACTAGAAACAAATAAAAGGTGAAATTTACAAAGACATTAATTAATGTGTGTTTCTGCTTCCTATCCATGTGATTTACTAGGCATAGTCTCCTAGATCCATGAACTACAATACATGTTCCAATATTTCCATTTTGTAATTCCAACAAAATACTAGCATAACCATCAGAAAGACCACATATACAAAGACACCTAAAATAAGCAGACACCTTGTGTATTGCCCTTCAAAATCCAAACCATTGAAATATATAAGTGGCCTAAATCGGTAAAAGTGAAAATCCCTTAATACTACCTAGCTGCTTCTCTTTTTCTTTTTGTTTTATATGAATCTTGTGGTAATAGATGGAAATTCCAATGGAAGTAGTAATTCTTGAGAGTGACCCATTAGCAGAAGAAATTAAATTACACCACCATTAAAAGAAGAATACAAATTCAGCCGGTGGCAACAAGTTGAATTCAAGAATTACTTCTCTTTCCCTTCTAAAGGTCATTGGCAGACATGACAAGAACATGGACAGCAGAATATATACATCTGTACAAATATAAGTAAAAGTAAAAATATCTTAATAAATTTGTGAAAAAGACTAGAATATCTGCAAATGCTTGAGTGAGAATGCAATCAAGTGATCTTGATTATATACACACTAGAAACAAATAAAAGGTGAAATTTACAAAGACATTAATTAATGTGTGTTTCTAATTCCTATCCATGTGATTTACTAGGCATAGTCTCCTAGATCCATGAACTACAATACATGTTCCAATATTTCCATTTTATAATTCCAACAAAATACTAGCATAAACATCAGAAAGACCACATATACAAAGACACCTAAAATAAGCAGACACCTTGTGTATTGCCCTTCAAAATCCAAACCATTGAAATATATAAGTGGCCTAAATCGGTAAAAGTGAAAATCCCTTAATACTACCTAGCTGCTTCTCTTTTTCTTTTTGTGGGAATGAATCTTGTGGTAATAGATGGAAATTCCAATGGAAGTAGTATTTCTTGAGAGTGACCCATTAGCAGAAGAAATTAAATTACACCACCATTAAAAGAAGAATACAAATTCAGCCGGTGGCAACAAGTTGAATTCAAGAATTACTTCTCTTTCCCTTCTAAAGGTCATTGGCAGACATGACAAGAACATGGACAGCAGAATATATACATCTGTACAAATATAAGTAAAAGTAAAAATCTCTTAATAAATTTGTGAAAAAGACTAGAATATCTGCAAATGCTTGAGTGAGAATGCAATCAAGTGATCTTGATTATATACACACTAGAAACAAATAAAAGGTGAAATTTACAAAGACATTAATTAATGTGTGTTTCTAATTCCTATCCATGTGATTTACTAGGCATAGTCTCCTAGATCCATGAACTACAATACATGTTCCAATATTTCCATTTTATAATTCCAACAAAATACTAGCATAAACATCAGAAAGACCACATATACAAAGACACCTAAAATAAGCAGACACCTTGTGTATTGCCCTTCAAAATCCAAACCATTGAAATATATAAGTGGCCTAAATCGGTAAAAGTGAAAATCCCTTAATACTACCTAGCTGCTTCTCTTTTTCTTTTTGTGGGAATGAATCTTGTGGTAATAGCTGGAAATTCCAATGGAAGTAGTAATTCTTGAGAGTGACCCATTAGCAGAAGAAATTAAATTACACCACCATTAAAAGAAGAATACAAATTCAGCCGGTGGCAACAAGTTGAATTCAAGAATTACTTCTCTTTCCCTTCTAAAGGTCATTGGCAGACATGACAAGAACATGGACAGCAGAATATATACATCTGTACAAATATAAGTAAAAGTAAAAATCTCTTAATAAATTTGTGAAAAAGACTAGAATATCTGCAAATGCTTGAGTGAGAATGCAGTCAAGTGATCTTGATTATATACACACTAGAAACAAATAAAAGGTGAAATTTACAAAGACATTAATTAATGTGTGTTTCTACTTCCTATCCATGTGATTTACTAGGCATAGTCTCCTAGATCCATGAACTACAATACATGTTCCAATATTTCCATTTTGTAATTCCAACAAAATACTAGCATAACCATCAGAAAGACCACATATACAAAGACACCTAAAATAAGCAGACACCTTGTGTATTGCCCTTCAAAATCCAAACCATTGAAATATATAAGTGGCCTAAATCGGTAAAAGTGAAAATCCCTTAATACTACCTAGCTGCTTCTCTTTTTCTTTTTGTGGGAATGAATCTTGTGGTAATAGATGGAAATTCCAATGGAAGTAGTAATTCTTGAGAGTGACCCATTAGCAGAAGAAATTAAATTACACCACCATTAAAAGAAGAATACAAATTCAGCCGGTGGCAACAAGTTGAATTCAAGAATTACTTCTCTTTCCCTTCTAAAGGTCATTGGCAGACATGACAAGAACATGGACAGCAGAATATATACATCTGTACAAATATAAGTAAAAGTAAAAATCTCTTAATAAATTTGTGAAAAAGACTAGAATATCTGCAAATGCTTGAGTGAGAATGCAGTCAAGTGATCTTGATTATATACACACTAGAAACAAATAAAAGGTGAAATTTACAAAGACATTAATTAATGTGTGTTTCTACTTCCTATCCATGTGATTTACTAGGCATAGTCTCCTAGATCCATGAACTACAATACATGTTCCAATATTTCCATTTTGTAATTCCAACAAAATACTAGCATAACCATCAGAAAGACCACATATACAAAGACACCTAAAATAAGCAGACACCTTGTGTATTGCCCTTCAAAATCCAAACCATTGAAATATATAAGTGGCCTAAATCGGTAAAAGTGAAAATCCCTTAATACTACCTAGCTGCTTCTCTTTTTCTTTTTGTGGGAATGAATCTTGTGGTAATAGCTGGAAATTCCAATGGAAGTAGTAATTCTTGAGAGTGACTCATTAGCAGAAGAAATTAAATTACACCACCATTAAAAGAATAATACAAATTCAGCCGGTGGCAACAAGTTGAATTCAAGAATTACTTCTCTTTCCCTTCTAAAGGTCATTGGCAGACATGACAAGAACATGGACAGCAGAATATATACATCTGTACAAATATAAGTAAAAGTAAAAATCTCTTAATAAATTTGTGAAAAAGACTAGAATATCTGCAAATGCTTGAGTGAGAATGCCATCAAGTGATCTTGATTATATACACACTAGAAACAAATAAAAGGTGAAATTTACAAAGACATTAATTAATGTGTGTTTCTACTTCCTATCCATGTGATTTACTAGGCATAGTCTCCTAGATCCATGAACTACAATACATGTTCCAATATTTCCATTTTATAATTCCAACAAAATACTAGCATAACCATCAGAAAGACCACATATACAAAGACACCTAAAATAAGCAGACACCTTGTGTATTGCCCTTCAAAATCCAAACCATTGAAATATATAAGTGGCCTAAATCGGTAAAAGTGAAAATCCCTTAATACTACCTAGCTGCTTCTCTTTTTCTTTTTGTGGGAATGAATCTTGTGGTAATAGCTGGAAATTCCAATGAAAATAGTAATTCTTGAGAGTGACCCATTAGCAGAAGAAATTAAATTACACCACCATTAAAAGAAGAATACAAATTCAGCCGGTGGCAACAAGTTGAATTCAAGAATTACTTCTCTTTCCCTTCTAAAGGTCATTGGCAGACATGACAAGAACATGGACAGCAGAATATATACATCTGTACAAATATAAGTAAAAGTAAAAATCTCTTAATAAATTTGTGAAAAAGACTAGAATATCTGCAAATGCTTGAGTGAGAATGCAGTCAAGTGATCTTGATTATATACACACTAGAAACAAATAAAAGGTGAAATTTACAAAGACATTAATTAATGTGTGTTTCTACTTCCTATCCATGTGATTTACTAGGCATAGTCTCCTAGATCCATGAACTACAATACATGTTCCAATATTTCCATTTTATAATTCCAACAAAATACTAGCATAACCATCAGAAAGACCACATATACAAAGACACCTAAAATAAGCAGACACCTTATGTATTGCCCTTCAAAATCCAAACCATTGAAATATATAAGTGGCCTAAATCAGTAAAAGTGAAAAATCCCTTAATACTACTTACCTGCTTCTCTTTTTCTTTTTCTGGTATTGAATCTTGTGGTAATAGCTGGAAATTCCAATGGAAGTAGTAATTCTTGAGAGTGACCCATTAGCAGAAGAAATTAAATTACACCACCATTAAAAGAAGAATACAAATTCAGCCGGTGGCAACAAGTTGAATTCAAGAATTACTTCTCTTTCCCTTCTAAAGGTCATTGGCAGACATGACAAGAACATGGACAGCAGAATATATACATCTGTACAAATATAAGTAAAAGTAAAAATCTCTTAATAAATTTGTGAAAAAGACTAGAATATCTGCAAATGCTTGAGTGAGAATGCAGTCAAGTGATCTTGATTATATACACACTAGAAACAAATAAAAGGTGAAATTTACAAAGACATTAATTAATGTGTGTTTCTACTTCCTATCCATGTGATTTACTAGGCATAGTCTCGTAGATCCATGAACTACAATACATGTTCCAATATTTCCATTTTATAATTCCAACAAAATACTAGCATAACCATCAGAAAGACCACATATACAAAGACACCTAAAATAAGCAGACACCTTGTGTATTGCCCTTCAAAATCCAAACCATTGAAATATATAAGTGGCCTAAATCAGTAAAAGTGAAAAATCCCTTAATACTACTTACCTGCTTCTCTTTTTCTTTTTCTGGTATTGAATCTTGTGGTAATAGCTGGAAATTCCAATGGAAGTAGTAATTCTTGAGAGTGACCCATTAGCAGAAGAAATTAAATTACACCACCATTAAAAGAAGAATACAAATTCAGCCGGTGGCAACAAGTTGAATTCAAGAATTACTTCTCTTTCCCTTCTAAAGGTCATTGGCAGACATGACAAGAACATGGACAGCAGAATATATACATCTGTACAAATATAAGTAAAAGTAAAAATGTAAGACCCGGGTAGTATAGTAAATTTTACCGTTTCTACTTTTGTCTTTTCCTGTAGTTTCTTTAATTGATCTGGTTTTTGATTTTTCCATGAAGAGAAACTGAGTGGGATGTGACTCAAGGAGGTGAAAATACTATTTTCTTCTGAAAGAGAAATATACAATCTTGTCGAATAATACTTAGTCACATTATAGTTATTAGTACGAGAAAGTTTATCAGTTGAAGTTAGGCTTTATCAGTTACCTAAATATGCCGGAGTAGATATTTTTTTTAATAGTGTAGCGATGTGACTAATATGTTTTATAAAAGAAAAAGTATGTAAGAAATAATTATGGGATGGTGAAAGATGTGATTGATTAGTGGCATATTTAGGGAGTAGTGTAAATTAATTTATAATATAATTGAAAATAGAATTTAATTAGCAAGCAAATGGAGTTAAAAGCAAAACCACAACACACTTTCCCTCATTCTCCCATTCCAGCGATTACTCTCTTTCTCTCTCTCTAGAAAAGCTTTTCTTTCTATTGTTGGTGGGTAGAAGCTGAGAAGCTAAAGGGGCTATTTCACCTAGTTTTAATTTCATTTGGTGAAAGTGTAGTGAAGAAGAAAGAACATCCTTGCCATGATCTTGCTATTGATATGAGAAAGTTGTGACTCGGGTGGAGGTAGCTATATAGAATGTGGGCACGTAGATGGAAAGTTCGAGTTGTAGGGGTCGATGGTATGACCAGTTGAAATCTACATTAGGAAGGAAAGCGCCTAAGGTAAGGGCTTCTTCTAATTTCTTTTGTATGTTGTAGTTGTGGTCGGTAATTGTTTGTTGGTTTTGTTGTTGTTGTTGTTGTGAGCTTTAGTGGTTTGGTCCTTATGAGGACATTGTGTGTTGTGGCCTTCGTAGGCTTATTTGTGTGCTTGTTCTTTGTCGTGGATGTGTACATATGATGTGGATGATTTTTGTTTGAGATGTTTGGTAGGAAACAAGGGCGACGTCGAAGTGAGGGCGAGAAAAGATATATGTAGGCGTGATCGTTTCTGTGACTAAGAAAATCGTTTTCGAAAAAAATAAATTTGAAGTCTTTCTTCTTTATAAAAGTGAGCGTGACACTTGAACTAGATTTTGGAAAAGGGTTAGAGTGTGACCTAAGGAATGAAAAACAAAAAGAAAAATCCTTGCAAAATGATAGGAGTATTTTGAGAGACTAAAATTATGATGAATGAATATTTTAGAAAATTATGACTTTTCAGTCTAATAGAGATATATTTCGAGAAGTGAGAAAGGTAAAAAGCTAGGGAGGTTAGAATGAAACGTTGAGAGAGACTTTAAAAGAAAATTTGTCGGTGGTGACTTGAGGAAGATATTGGAATGATTAGTGTGGGGCGAGAGATACTTAAAGAGTTGTACGTTGTTAAATCGAAAGAAAAAGTCGGTAAGGTCTATTTCCTTTCTTTATATGTATTACTTGAAATTTGAATGTTGTGGTGGTGTGTACTGATTGATATATCCGTTGCTAATGTGTTCTTTTGGTGCTGGTGTTAAATCATTATTCTTGATCCATGTGATGGTTGGTTGAATAATGCTTGGTGTGGTGAAATTATACATGAGGTGTTGATGTATAGTCATGCATACATAGGCGGTGTTGTTCTTCATTGGACCTCACAAATGGTGGTGTTTTCCTTCATTGGATCTCACAAGTCTTGCGGGACTATGGTGGTGTTGTTCTTGATTGGACCTCACAAACCCCTACGGGGGAGGTGATATTCCGGAATCATATGCATTGACATATAGGCATTGCATTAGGACATATGGAGTGGTGTGATGTGTTATTGAGGTTGATATGTTAGAACGTGGTTGGAAACTTGTTAGGATTATGCTTATGTGAATTGGTTACGTATATGTGAGTCGGTTTATATCTGTATATGTGCAATTTCTAGAAGATGACCCTTGCCCGTGGTTCTCCAATGTAATGGATGTCAACCCAGTTATTGGAGGACCATTGTTTAGTTTTTCAGAGACGAAGTTGCAGAGGTTGGTTTTCTTCCATAGTGGGGTTCTGGTGGACTCATCGAGATTCCAAATCGGAAGTTGAGTATAGAATGCTTGATCAGCGTAGGGGTCTTCTTTTGTCGTCGTTTTGGGGAATTTCTCAAGTGTATGGTCCTTTAGCAATTCTTTGTATGGGCGTTTCCGTGTATGTATCAGTAGAGATAGTAGTTAGTCTTAGATTGAGTGTGTCTTTATCTCAAACAGATTTTGTCCTTGCGTCGTACATTTTTTTTGAAAACAGGTACCATTTTGGTGCAGGGGAGTAAATCTATTCATGTCGTATTTTAGTTCTAATTCTTGTATCATGTTAAGAGAGATATCATGTTTCGAAAAATGCCGCACTGCTTTGATTGTTTTGAAAAGAGTTTTAAAAGAAAATAAATCCTCACGTTTTAAAAAGCATGAAGGGTACTTTTTACAAAAATTATTTCATATTAGGAGTTGAGTTCGCATAATAAAGCCCAAAAATTAGGGGTGTTACATTGTGGTATCAGAGCTGTTCGTCCTAGCCGGACTGTGAGGTTGGGTAGCTATTGCTGATCAAGTGTCGGGAGTTGTCTGTTGTAGTTGATATGTGCTAGTTGTATCTCAACCTTATGTTGATGATCTGTAGTATCTCCTAGTAGAACCATGCATCACATTGTTGTGTGTCAGGCCCTAAAGGGAATATAAGGATTGGACTAGGTATCTGGCAAGGTAGCAGAGTCAACTTGGTTTTAACTCGGACATTATCGTGACCTGAATTTCTGAAATAGTATGAAGGACTATTTGCGAAGGGCTTATGATGTCGATATGATTTGTGTGTTCAATTGGTGTCATTAGAGGGTACCTAGTATTGATTTGACGTTTGAATATGCTATTGTTGTGCTTGAGTTGATTGTATTTAGGAAATTATGTGAGGGTGTGCTTGAAACGGCATAATGGCGAGGGATTTGATGGAAAATAACATGGCAACTAGTGGATATTGGTGCCAAAGATAGATTTCAAATAGGATCATGAAAAGGTGGCAAGAACTTAGTGGACTTGAGGTGATTTGTGATTATGATTATGAACTCGAGCATATTCATATTCAGAACCCTGTTGAGAGGCCTCTAAGGGTTGATATGTCTGTTACGGTTAGAATAAGGAATTGTTGGGTAGATGATTTTTAGTGATAAGAATCCGACTATAGTTAGTCATGTGAATTAGAAGTAGCCTATACAATCAGTTTAGTTTTGGCTGCAGGAAAATGAGTCATTAGCTTGGCCGCTCAATGATTTATCAAAAGTAGACAAAATAAAATGGACTAGAAGAGACAAATGATATGGATATCTCTAGGATAAGTTGAATCTATTGGATTAGTATTTGTTTAGTTATACAATTTAACTTAGTAGATACAATTGTTTTAGTTTCGATGACACGATGATAAGTTGTAGGTTAGACCCCTATGATGACTCATTTATAAGTAGGAAAAACTTCATGACTTGAATAGTCTGTCTGACATTTTAGGACTTTTGTAGGTTGCAATGGATTTTATGAATGTGTGTACGAATGAATAGACACTTTAGCGATGGAAATGCCTTAGGAGCTAGTTAGTATGGAATTTATTTAGTTCCCTTAGAATGGTCAGAGACTTTACGAACAAAAATGTAAGTATAACTTTGGTTGTAAGGAGATGGTCAAAGTCAGGAGTTTGGAATAAGTATTTACAATTACTCAATGATTGGGTAGAAATAGCAAAGTTGATTTGAAACAACTATTACGGTTGAAATGCAAATAGGGTGCCTATTGTATGTTCTAATAGGTTAAGGAAATGTATGTTCCTAATCTGTCACATGTGATTGAATCAGACTAATTTATCGTTTGAGGTACCTCCAATAAAGGTCGAGGATAAACACATTAAGAAAATACGCAGCAAGGATACTACTTTAGTCAAAGTGATTTTGAATTGAACTACTAGACATGTGACTTGGAAACTTGAGATTAAATAGAAGGAGGAATATATGGAGTTGTTACATGGTTCATAGTTTCGAGGACGAAACTATTTTAGGAGGGGAGTAATGTAAGACCCGGGTAGTATAGTAAATTTTACCGTTTCTACTTTTGTCTTTTCCTGTAGTTTCTTTAATTGATCTGGTTTTTGATTTTTCCATGAAGAGAAACTGAGTGGGATGTGACTCAAGGAGGTGAAAATACTATTTTCTTCTGAAAGAGAAATATACAATCTTGTCGAATAATACTTAGTCACATTATAGTTATTAGTACGAGAAAGTTTATCAGTTGAAGTTAGGCTTTATCAGTTACCTAAATATGCCGGAGTAGATATTTTTTTTAATAGTGTAGCGATGTGACTAATATGTTTTATAAAAGAAAAAGTATGTAAGAAATAATTATGGGATGGTGAAAGATGTGATTGATTAGTGGCATATTTAGGGAGTAGTGTAAATTAATTTATAATATAATTGAAAATAGAATTTAATTAGCAAGCAAATGGAGTTAAAAGCAAAACCACAACACACTTTCCCTCATTCTCCCATTCCAGCGATTACTCTCTTTCTCTCTCTCTAGAAAAGCTTTTCTTTCTATTGTTGGTGGGTAGAAGCTGAGAAGCTAAAGGGGCTATTTCACCTAGTTTTAATTTCATTTGGTGAAAGTGTAGTGAAGAAGAAAGAACATCCTTGCCATGATCTTGCTATTGATATGAGAAAGTTGTGACTCGGGTGGAGGTAGCTATATAGAATGTGGGCACGTAGATGGAAAGTTCGAGTTGTAGGGGTCGATGGTATGACCAGTTGAAATCTACATTAGGAAGGAAAGCGCCTAAGGTAAGGGCTTCTTCTAATTTCTTTTGTATGTTGTAGTTGTGGTCGGTAATTGTTTGTTGGTTTTGTTGTTGTTGTTGTTGTGAGCTTTAGTGGTTTGGTCCTTATGAGGACATTGTGTGTTGTGGCCTTCGTAGGCTTATTTGTGTGCTTGTTCTTTGTCGTGGATGTGTACATATGATGTGGATGATTTTTGTTTGAGATGTTTGGTAGGAAACAAGGGCGACGTCGAAGTGAGGGCGAGAAAAGATATATGTAGGCGTGATCGTTTCTGTGACTAAGAAAATCGTTTTCGAAAAAAATAAATTTGAAGTCTTTCTTCTTTATAAAAGTGAGCGTGACACTTGAACTAGATTTTGGAAAAGGGTTAGAGTGTGACCTAAGGAATGAAAAACAAAAAGAAAAATCCTTGCAAAATGATAGGAGTATTTTGAGAGACTAAAATTATGATGAATGAATATTTTAGAAAATTATGACTTTTCAGTCTAATAGAGATATATTTCGAGAAGTGAGAAAGGTAAAAAGCTAGGGAGGTTAGAATGAAACGTTGAGAGAGACTTTAAAAGAAAATTTGTCGGTGGTGACTTGAGGAAGATATTGGAATGATTAGTGTGGGGCGAGAGATACTTAAAGAGTTGTACGTTGTTAAATCGAAAGAAAAAGTCGGTAAGGTCTATTTCCTTTCTTTATATGTATTACTTGAAATTTGAATGTTGTGGTGGTGTGTACTGATTGATATATCCGTTGCTAATGTGTTCTTTTGGTGCTGGTGTTAAATCATTATTCTTGATCCATGTGATGGTTGGTTGAATAATGCTTGGTGTGGTGAAATTATACATGAGGTGTTGATGTATAGTCATGCATACATAGGCGGTGTTGTTCTTCATTGGACCTCACAAATGGTGGTGTTTTCCTTCATTGGATCTCACAAGTCTTGCGGGACTATGGTGGTGTTGTTCTTGATTGGACCTCACAAACCCCTACGGGGGAGGTGATATTCCGGAATCATATGCATTGACATATAGGCATTGCATTAGGACATATGGAGTGGTGTGATGTGTTATTGAGGTTGATATGTTAGAACGTGGTTGGAAACTTGTTAGGATTATGCTTATGTGAATTGGTTACGTATATGTGAGTCGGTTTATATCTGTATATGTGCAATTTCTAGAAGATGACCCTTGCCCGTGGTTCTCCAATGTAATGGATGTCAACCCAGTTATTGGAGGACCATTGTTTAGTTTTTCAGAGACGAAGTTGCAGAGGTTGGTTTTCTTCCATAGTGGGGTTCTGGTGGACTCATCGAGATTCCAAATCGGAAGTTGAGTATAGAATGCTTGATCAGCGTAGGGGTCTTCTTTTGTCGTCGTTTTGGGGAATTTCTCAAGTGTATGGTCCTTTAGCAATTCTTTGTATGGGCGTTTCCGTGTATGTATCAGTAGAGATAGTAGTTAGTCTTAGATTGAGTGTGTCTTTATCTCAAACAGATTTTGTCCTTGCGTCGTACATTTTTTTTGAAAACAGGTACCATTTTGGTGCAGGGGAGTAAATCTATTCATGTCGTATTTTAGTTCTAATTCTTGTATCATGTTAAGAGAGATATCATGTTTCGAAAAATGCCGCACTGCTTTGATTGTTTTGAAAAGAGTTTTAAAAGAAAATAAATCCTCACGTTTTAAAAAGCATGAAGGGTACTTTTTACAAAAATTATTTCATATTAGGAGTTGAGTTCGCATAATAAAGCCCAAAAATTAGGGGTGTTACAAAAAATCTCTTAATAAATTTGTGAAAAAGACTAGAATATCTGCAAATGCTTGAGTGAGAATGCAGTCAAGTGATCTTGATTATATACACACTAGAAACAAATAAAAGGTGAAATTTACAAAGACATTAATTAATGTGTGTTTCTACTTTCTATCCATGTGATTTACTAGGCATAGTCTCCTAGATCCATGAACTACAATACATGTTCCAATATTTCCATTTTATAATTCCAACAAAATACTAGCATAACCATCAGAAAGACCACATATACAAAGACACCTAAAATAAGCAGACACCTTGTGTATTGCCCTTCAAAATCCAAACGATCGAAATATATAAGTGGCCTAAATCGGTAAAAGTGAAAATCCCTTAATACTACCTAGCTGCTTCTCTTACTCTTTTTGTGGGAATGAATCTTGTGGTAATAGCTGGAAATTCCAATGGAAGTAGTAATTCTTGAGAGTGACCCATTAGCAGAAGAAATTAAATTACACCACCATTAAAAGAAGAATACAAATTCAGCCGGTGGCAACAAGTTGAATTCAAGAATTACTTCTCTTTCCCTTCTAAAGGTCATTGGCAGACATGACAAGAACATGGACAGCAGAATATATACATCTGTACAAATATAAGTACAAGTAAAAATCTCTTAATAAATTTGTGAAAAAGACTAGAATATCTGCAAATGCTTGAGTGAGAATGCAGTCAAGTGATCATGATTATATACACACTAGAAACAAATAAAAGGTGAAATTTACAAAGACATTAATTAATGTGTGTTTCTACTTCCTATGCATGTGATTTACTAGGCATAGTCTCGTAGATCCACGAATTACAATACATGTTCCAATGTTTCCATTTTATAATTCCAACAAAATAATAGCATAACCATCAGAAAGACCACATATACAAATACACCTAAAATAAGCAGACACCTTATGTATTGCCCTTCAAAATCCAAACCATTAAAATATATAAGTGGCCTAAATCGGTAAAAGTGAAAAATCCCTTAATACTACTTACCTGCATCTCTTTTTCTTTTTCTGGTATTGAATCTTGTGGTAATAGCTGGAAATTCCAATGGAAGTAGTAATTCTTGAGAGTGACCCATTAGCAGAAGAAATTAAATTACACCACCATTAAAAGAAGAATACAAATTCAGCCGGTGGCAACAAGTTGAATTCAAGAATTACTTCTCTTTCCCTTCTAAAGGTCATTGGCAGACATGACAAGAACATGGACAGCAGAATATATACATCTGTACAAATATAAGTAAAAGTAAAAATCTCTTAATAAATATGTGAAAAAGACTAGAATATCTGCAAATGCTTGAGTGAGAATGCAGTCAAGTGATCTTGATTATATACACACTAGAAACAAATAAAAGGTGAAATTTACAAAGACATTATTTAATGTGTGTTTCTACTTCCTATGCATGTGATTTACTAGGCATAGTCTCGTAGATCCACAAATTACAATACATGTTCCAATGTTTCCGTTTTATAATTCCAACAAAATAATAGCATAACCATCAGAAAGATCACATATACAAATACACCTAAAATAAGCAGACACCTTATGTATTGCCCTTCAAAATCCAAACCATTAAAATATATAAGTGGCCTAAATCGGTAAAAGTGAAAATCCCTTAATACTACCTAGCTGCTTCTCTTTTTCTTTTTGTGGGAATGAATCTTGTGGTAATAGCTGGAAATTCCAATGGAAGTAGTAATTCTTGAGAGTGACCCATTAGCAGAAGAAATTAAATTACACCACCATTAAAAGAAGAATACAAATTCAGCCGGTGGCAACAAGTTGAATTCAAGAATTACTTCTCTTTCCCTTCTAAAGGTCATTGGCAGACATGACAAGAACATGGACAGCAGAATATATACATCTGTACAAATATAAGTAAAAGTAAAAATCTCTTAATAAATTTGTGAAAAAGACTAGAATATCTGCAAATGCTTGAGTGAGAATGCAGTCAAGTGATCTTGATTATATACACACTAGAAACAAATAAAAGGTGAAATTTACAAAGACATTAATTAATGTGTGTTTCTACTTCCTATCCATGTGATTTACTAGGCATAGTCTCCTAGATGCATGAACTACAATACATGTTCCAATATTTCCATTTTGTATTTCCAACAAAATACTAGCATAACCATCAGAAAGACCACATATACAAAGACACCTAAAATAAGCAGACACCTCGTGTATTGCCCTTCAAAATCCAAACCATTGAAATATATAAGTGTCCTAAATCGGTAAAAGTGAAAATCCCTTAATACTACCTAGCTGCTTCTCTTTTTCTTTTTGTGGGAATGAATCTTGTGGTAATAGATGGAAATTCCAATGGAAGTAGTAATTCTTGAGAGTGACCCATTAGCAGAAGAAATTAAATTACACCACCATTAAAAGAAGAATACAAATTCAGCCGGTGGCAACAAGTTGAATTCAAGAATTACTTCTCTTTCCCTTCTAAAGGTCATTGGCAGACATGACAAGAACATGGACAGCAGAATATATACATCTGTACAAATATAAGTAAAAGTAAAAATCTCTTAATAAATTTGTGAAAAAGACTAGAATATCTGCAAATGCTTGAGTGAGAATGCAGTCAAGTGATCTTGATTATATACATACTAGAAACAAATAAAAGGTGAAATTTACAAAGACATTAATTAATGTGTGTTTCTACTTCCTATCCATGTGATTTACTAGGCATAGTCTCCTAGATCCATGAACTACAATACATGTTCCAATATTTCCATTTTGTAATTCCAACAAAATACTAGCATAACCATCAGAAAGACCACATATACAAAGACACCTAAAATAAGCAGACACCTTGTGTATTGCCCTTCAAAATCCAAACCATTGAAATATATAAGTGGCCTAAATCGGTAAAAGTGAAAATCCCTTAATACTACCTAGCTGCTTCTCTTTTTCTTTTTGTGGGAATGAATCTTGTGGTAATAGCTGGAAATTCCAATGGAAGTAGTAATTCTTGAGAGTGACCCATTAGCAGAAGAAATTAAATTACACCACCATTAAAAGAAGAATACAAATTCAGCCGGTGGCAACAAGTTGAATTCAAGAATTACTTCTCTTTCCCTTCTAAAGGTCATTGGCAGACATGACAAGAACATGGACAGCAGAATATATACATCTGTACAAATATAAGTAAAAGTAAAAATCTCTTAATAAATTTGTGAAAAAGACTAGAATATCTGCAAATGCTTGAGTGAGAATGCAGTCAAGTGATCTTGATTATATACATACTAGAAACAAATAAAAGGTGAAATTTACAAAGACATTAATTAATGTGTGTTTCTACTTCCTATCCATGTGATTTACTAGGCATAGTCTCCTAGATCCATGAACTACAATACATGTTCCAATATTTCCATTTTGTAATTCCAACAAAATACTAGCATAACCATCAGAAAGACCACATATACAAAGACACCTAAAATAAGCAGACACCTTGTGTATTGCCCTTCAAAATCCAAACCATTGAAATATATAAGTGGCCTAAATCGGTAAAAGTGAAAATCCCTTAATACTACCTAGCTGCTTCTCTTTTTCTTTTTGTGGGAATGAATCTTGTGGTAATAGCTGGAAATTCCAATGGAAGTAGTAATTCTTGAGAGTGACCCATTAGCAGAAGAAATTAAATTACACCACCATTAAAAGAAGAATACAAATTCAGCCGGTGGCAACAAGTTGAATTCAAGAATTACTTCTCTTTCCCTTCTAAAGGTCATTGGCAGACATGACAAGAACATGGACAGCAGAATATATACATCTGTACAAATATAAGTAAAAGTAAAAATCTCTTAATAAATTTGTGAAAAAGACTAGAATATCTGCAAATGCTTGAGTGAGAATGCAATCAAGTGATCTTGATTATATACACACTAGAAACAAATCAAAAGGTGAAATTTACAAAGACATTAATTAATGTGTGTTTCTAATTCCTATCCATGTGATTTACTAGGCATAGTCTCCTAGATCCATGAACTACAATACATGTTCCAATATTTCCATTTTATAATTCCAACAAAATACTAGCATAACCATCAGAAAGACCACATATACAAAGACACCTAAAATAAGCAGACATCTTGTGTATTGCCCTTCAAAATCCAAACCATCGAAATATATAAGTGGCCTAAATCGGTAAAAGTGAAAATCCCTTAATACTACCTAGCTGCTTTTCTTTTTCTTTTTGTGGGAATGAATCTTGTGGTAATAGCTGGAAATTCCAATGAAAATAGTAATTCTTGAGAGTGACCCATTAGCAGAAGAAATTAAATTACACCACCATTAAAAGAAGAATACAAATTCAGCCGGTGGCAACAAGTTGAATTCAAGAATTACTTCTCTTTCCCTTCTAAAGGTCATTGGGAGACATGACAAGAACATGCACAGCAGAATATATACATCTGTACAAATATAAGTAAAAGTAAAAATCTCTTAATAAATTTGTGAAAAAGACTAGAATATCTGCAAATGCTTGAGTGAGAATGCAGTCAAGTGATCTTGATTATATACACACTAGAAACAAATAAAAGGTGAAATTTACAAAGACATTAATTAATGTGTGTTTCTACTTTCTATCCATGTGATTTACTAGGCATAGTCTCCTAGATCCATGAACTACAATACATGTTCCAATATTTCCATTTTATAATTCCAACAAAATACTAGCATAACCATCAGAAAGACCACATATACAAAGACACCTAAAATAAGCAGACACCTTGTGTATTGCCCTTCAAAATCCAAACCATCGAAATATATAAGTGGCCTAAATCGGTAAAAGTGAAAATCCCTTAATACTACCTAGCTGCTTCTCTTATTCTTTTTGTGGGAATGAATCTTGTGGTAATAGCTGGAAATTCCAATGGAAGTAGTAATTCTTGAGAGTGACCCATTAGCAGAAGAAATTAAATTACACCACCATTAAAAGAAGAATACAAATTCAGCCGGTGGCAACAAGTTGAATTCAAGAATTACTTCTCTTTCCCTTCTAAAGGTCATTGGCAGACATGACAAGAACATGGACAGCAGAATATATACATCTGTACAAATATAAGTAAAAGTAAAAATCTCTTAATAAATTTGTGAAAAAGACTAGAATATCTGCAAATGCTTGAGTGAGAATGCAGTCAAGTGATCTTCATTATATACACACTAGAAACAAATAAAAGGTGAAATTTACAAAGACATTAATTAATGTGTGTTTCTACTTCCTATCCATGTGATTTACTAGGCATAGTCTCCTAGATCCATGAACTACAATACATGTTCCAATATTTCCATTTTATAATTCCAACAAAATACTAGCATAACCATCAGAAAGACCACATATACAAAGACACCTAAAATAAGCAGACACCTTATGTATTGCCCTTCAAAATCCAAACCATTGAAATATATAAGTGGCCTAAATCAGTAAAAGTGAAAAATCCCTTAATACTACTTACCTGCTTCTCTTTTTCTTTTTCTGGTATTGAATTTTGTGGTAATAGCTGGAAATTCCAATGGAAGTAGTAATTCTTGAGAGTGACCCATTAGCAGAAGAAATTAAATTACACCACCATTAAAAGAAGAATACAAATTCAGCCGGTGGCAACAAGTTGAATTCAAGAATTACTTCTCTTTCCCTTCTAAAGGTCATTTGCAGACATGACAAGAACATGGACAGCAGAATATATACATCTGTACAAATATAAGTAAAAGTAAAAATCTCTTAATAAATTTGTGAAAAAGACTAGAATATCCGCAAATGCTTGAGTGAGAATGCAGTCAAGTGATCTTGATTATATACACACTAGAAACAAATAAAAGGTGAAATTTACAAAGACATTAATTAATGTGTGTTTCTACTTCCTATGCATGTGATTTACTAGGCATAGTCTCGTAGATCCACAAATTACAATACATGTTCCAATGTTTCCGATTTATAATTAAAACAAAATAATAGCATAACCATCAGAAAGATCACATATACAAATACACCTAAAATAAGCAGACACCTTATGTATTGCCCTTCAAAATCCAAACCATTAAAATATATAAGTGGCCTAAATCGGTAAAAGTGAAAATCCCTTAATACTACCTAGCTGCTTCTCTTATTCTTTTTGTGGGAATGAATCTTGTGGTAATAGCTGGAAATTCCAATGGAAGTAGTAATTCTTGAGAGTGACCCATTAGCAGAAGAAATTAAATTACACCACCATTAAAAGAAGAATACAAATTCAGCCGGTGGCAACAAGTTGAATTCAAGAATTACTTCTCTTTCCCTTCTAAAGGTCATTGGCAGACATGACAAGAACATGGACAGCAGAATATATACATCTGTACAAATATAAGTACAAGTAAAAATCTCTTAATAAATTTGTGAAAAAGACTAGAATATCTACAAATGCTTGAGTGAGAATGCAGTCAAGTGATCTTGATTATATACACACTAGAAACAAATAAAAGGTGAAATTTACAAAGACATTAATTAATGTGTGTTTCTACTTCCTATGCATGTGATTTACTAGGCATAGTCTCGTAGATCCACGAATTACAATACATGTTCCAATGTTTCCATTTTATAATTCCAACAAAATACTAGCATAACCATCAGAAAGACCACATATACAAAGACACCTAAAATAAGCAGACACCTCGTGTATTGCCCTTCAAAATCCAAACCATTGAAATATATAAGTGTCCTAAATCGGTAAAAGTGAAAATCCCTTAATACTACCTAGCTGCTTCTCTTTTTCTTTTTGTGGGAATGAATCTTGTGGTAATAGATGGAAATTCCAATGGAAGTAGTAATTCTTGAGAGTGACCCATTAGCAGAAGAAATTAAATTACACCACCATTAAAAGAAGAATACAAATTCAGCCGGTGGCAACAAGTTGAATTCAAGAATTACTTCTCTTTCCCTTCTAAAGGTCATTGGCAGACATGACAAGAACATGGACAGCAGAATATATACATCTGTACAAATATAAGTAAAAGTAAAAATCTCTTAATAAATTTGTGAAAAAGACTAGAATATCTGCAAATGCTTGAGTGAGAATGCAGTCAAGTGATCTTGATTATATACATACTAGAAACAAATAAAAGGTGAAATTTACAAAGACATTAATTAATGTGTGTTTCTACTTCCTATCCATGTGATTTACTAGGCATAGTCTCCTAGATCCATGAACTACAATACATGTTCCAATATTTCCATTTTGTAATTCCAACAAAATACTAGCATAACCATCAGAAAGACCACATATACAAAGACACCTAAAATAAGCAGACACCTTGTGTATTGCCCTTCAAAATCCAAACCATTGAAATATATAAGTGGCCTAAATCGGTAAAAGTGAAAATCCCTTAATACTACCTAGCTGCTTCTCTTTTTCTTTTTGTGGGAATGAATCTTGTGGTAATAGCTGGAAATTCCAATGGAAGTAGTAATTCTTGAGAGTGACCCATTAGCAGAAGAAATTAAATTACACCACCATTAAAAGAAGAATACAAATTCAGCCGGTGGCAACAAGTTGAATTCAAGAATTACTTCTCTTTCCCTTCTAAAGGTCATTGGCAGACATGACAAGAACATGGACAGCAGAATATATACATCTGTACAAATATAAGTAAAAGTAAAAATCTCTTAATAAATTTGTGAAAAAGACTAGAATATCTGCAAATGCTTGAGTGAGAATGCAATCAAGTGATCTTGATTATATACACACTAGAAACAAATAAAAGGTGAAATTTACAAAGACATTAATTAATGTGTGTTTCTACTTTCTATCCATGTGATTTACTAGGCATAGTCTCCTAGATCCATGAACTACAATACATGTTCCAATATTTCCATTTTATAATTCCAACAAAATACTAGCATAACCATCAGAAAGACCACATATACAAAGACACCTAAAATAAGCAGACACCTTGTGTATTGCCCTTCAAAATCCAAACCATCGAAATATATAAGTGGCCTAAATCGGTAAAAGTGAAAATCCCTTAATACTACCTAGCTGCTTCTCTTATTCTTTTTGTGGGAATGAATCTTGTGGTAATAGCTGGAAATTCCAATGGAAGTAGTAATTCTTGAGAGTGACCCATTAGCAGAAGAAATTAAATTACACCACCATTAAAAGAAGAATACAAATTCAGCCGGTGGCAACAAGTTGAATTCAAGAATTACTTCTCTTTCCCTTCTAAAGGTCATTGGCAGACATGACAAGAACATGGACAGCAGAATATATACATCTGTACAAATATAAGTACAAGTAAAAATCTCTTAATAAATTTGTGAAAAAGACTAGAATATCTACAAATGCTTGAGTGAGAATGCAGTCAAGTGATCTTGATTATATACACACTAGAAACAAATAAAAGGTGAAATTTACAAAGACATTAATTAATGTGTGTTTCTACTTCCTATGCATGTGATTTACTAGGCATAGTCTCGTAGATCCACGAATTACAATACATGTTCCAATGTTTCCATTTTATAATTCCAACAAAATAATAGCATAACCATCAGAAAGACCACATATACAAATACACCTAAAATAAGCAGACACCTTATGTATTGCCCTTCAAAATCCAAACCATTAAAATATATAAGTGGCCTAAATCGGTAAAAGTGAAAAATCCCTTAATACTACTTACCTGCATCTCTTTTTCTTTTTCTGGTATTGAATCTTGTGGTAATAGCTGGAAATTCCAATGGAAGTAGTAATTCTTGAGAGTGACCCATTAGCAGAAGAAATTAAATTACACCACCATTAAAAGAAGAATACAAATTCAGCCGGTGGCAACAAGTTGAATTCAAGAATTACTTCTCTTTCCCTTCTAAAGGTCATTGGCAGACATGACAAGAACATGGACTGCAGAATATATACATCTGTACAAATATAAGTAAAAGTAAAAATCTCTTAATAAATTTGTGAAAAAGACTAGAATATCTGCAAATGCTTGAGTGAGAATGCAATCAAGTGATCTTGATTATATACACACTAGAAAAAAATAAAAGGTGAAATTTACAAAGACATTAATTAATGTGTGTTTCTAATTCCTATCCATGTGATTTACTAGGCATAGTCTCCTAGATCCATGAACTACAATACATGTTCCAATATTTCCATTTTATAATTCCAACAAAATACTAGCATAACCATCAGAAAGACCACATATACAAAGACACCTAAAATAAGCAGACACCTTGTGTATTGCCCTTCAAAATCCAAACCATTGAAATATATAAGTGGCCTAAATCGGTAAAAGTGAAAATCCCTTAATACTACCTAGCTGCTTCTCTTTTTCTTTTTGTGGGAATGAATCTTGTGGTAATTGCTGGAAATTCCAATGGAAGTAGTAATTCTTGAGAGTGACCCATTAGCAGAAGAAATTAAATTACACCACCATTAAAAGAAGAATACAAATTCAGCCGGTGGCAACAAGTTGAATTCAAGAATTACTTCTCTTTCCCTTCTAAAGGTCATTGGCAGACATGACAAGAACATGGACAGCAGAATATATACATCTGTACAAATATAAGTAAAAGTAAAAATCTCTTAATAAATTTGTGAAAAAGACTAGAATATCTGCAAATGCTTGAGTGAGAATGCAGTCAAGTGATCTTGATTATATACACACTAGAAACAAATAAAAGGTGAAATTTCCAAAGACATTAATTAATGTGTGTTTCTACTTCCTATGCATGTGATTTACTAGGCATAGTCTCGTAGATCCACGAACTACAATACATGTTCCAATGTTTCCGTTTTATAATTCCAACAAAATAATAGCATAACCATCAGAAAGACCACATATACAAATACACCTAAAATAAGCAGACACCTTATGTATTGCCCTTCAAAATCCAAACCATTAAAATATATAAGTGGCCTAAATCGGTAAAAGTGAAAAATCCCTTAATACTACTTACCTGCTTCTCTTTTTCTTTTTGTGGGAATGAATCTTGTGGTAATAGCTGGAAATTCCAATGGAAGTAGTAATTCTTGAGAGTGACCCATTAGCAGAAGAAATTAAATTACACCACCATTAAAAGAAGAATACAAATTCAGCCGGTGGCAGCAAGTTGAATTCAAGAATTACTTCTCTATCCCTTCTAAAGGTCATTGGCAGACATGACAAGAACATGCACAGCAGAATATATACATCTGTACAAATATAAGTAAAAGTAAAAATCTCTTAATAAATTTGTGAAAAAGATTAGAATATCTGCAAATGCTTGAGTGAGAATGCAGTCAAGTGATCTTGATTATATACACACTAGAAATAAATAAAAGGTGAAATTTACAAAGACATTAATTAATGTGTGTTTCTACTTCCTATGCATGTGATTTACTAGGCATAGTCTCCTAGATCCACGAATTACAATACATGTTCCAATGTTTCCATTTTATAATTCCAACAAAACAATAGCATAACCATCGGAAAGACCACATATACAAAGACACCTAAAATAAGCAGACACCTTCTGTATTGCCCTTCAAAATCCAAACCATTGAAATATATAAGTGGCCTAAATCAATAAAAGTGAAAAATCCCTTAATACTACCTAGCTGCTTCTCTTTTTCTTTTTGTGCGAATGAATCTTGTGGTAATAGCTGGAAATTCCAACAGAAGTAGTAATTCTTTAGAATGACTCATTAGCAGATGAAATTAAATTACACCACCATTAAAAGAATAATACAAATTCAGCCGGTGGCAGCAAGTTGAATTCAAGAATTACTTCTCTTTCCCTTCTAAAGGTCATTGGCAGACATGACAAGAACATGCACAGCAGAATATATACATCTGTACAAATATAAGTAAAAGTAAAAATCTCTTAATAAATTTGTGAAAAAGACTAGAATATCTGCAAATGCTTGAGTGAGAATGCAGTCAAGTGATCTTGATTATATACACACTAGAAACAAATAAAAGGTGAGATTTACAAAGACATTAATTAATGTGTGTTTCTACTTCCTATGCATGTGATTTACTAGGCATAGTCTCCAAGATCCACGAATTACACTACATGTTCCAATGTTTCCATTTTATAATTCTAACAAAATAATAGCATAACCATCGGAAAGACCACATATACAAAGACACCTAAAATAAGCAGACACCTTATGTATTGCCCTTCAAAATCCAAACCATTGAAATATATAAGTGGCCTAAGTCGGTAAAAGTGAAAAATCCCTTAATACTACTTACCTGCTTCTCTTTTTCTTTTTCTGGTAATGAATCTTGTGGTAATAGCTGAAAATTCCAATGGAAGTAGTAATTCTTGAGAGTGACCCATTAGCAGAAGAAATTAAATTACACCACCATTAAAAGAAGAATACAAATTCAGCCGGTGGCAACAAGTTGAATTCAAGAATTACTTCTCTTTCCCTTCTAAAGGTCATTGGGAGACATGACAAGAACATGCACAGCAGAATATATACATCTGTACAAATATAAGTAAAAGTAAAAATCCCTTAATAAATTTGTGAAAAAGACTAGAATATCTGAAAATGCTTGAGTGAGAATGCAGTCAAGTGATCTTGATTATATACACACTAGAAACAAATAAAAGGTGAAATTTACAAAGACATTAATTAATGTGTGTTTCTAATTCCTATCCATGTGATTTACTAGGCATAGTCTCCTAGATCCATGAATTACAATACATGTTCCAATGTTTCCATTTTATAATTCCAACAAAATAATAGCATAACCATCAGAAAGACCACATATACAAAGACACCTAAAATAAGCAGACACCTTATGTATTGCCCTTCAAAATCCAAACCATTGAAATATATAAGTGGCCTAAATCGGTAAAAGGGAAAATCTCTTAATACTACCTAGATGCTTCTCTTTTTCTTTGTTTGGTAATGAATCTTGTGGTAATAGCTGGAAATTCCAACAGAAGTAGTAATTCTTAAGAATGACTCATTAGCAGATGAAATTAAATTACACCACCATTAAAAGAATAATACAAATTCAGCCGGTGGCAGCAAGTTGAATTCAAGAATTACTTCTCTTTCCCTTCTAAAGGTCATTGGCAGACATGACAAGAACATGCACAGCAGAATATATACATCTGTACAAATATAAGTAAAAGTAAAAATCTCTTAATAAATTTGTGAAAAAGACTAGAATATCTGCAAATGCTTGAGTGAGAATGCAGTCAAGTGATCTTGATTATATACACACTAGAAACAAATAAAAGGTGAGATTTACAAAGACATTAATTAATGTGTGTTTCTACTTCCTATGCATGTGATTTACTAGGCATAGTCTCCTAGATCCACGAATTACACTACATGTTCCAATGTTTCCATTTTATAATTCTAACAAAATAATAGCATAACCATCGGAAAGACCACATATACAAAGACACCTAAAATAAGCAGACACCTTATGTATTGCCCTTCAAAATCAAAACCATTGAAATATATAAGTGGCCTAAGTCGGTAAAAGTGAAAAATCCCTTAATACTACTTACCTGCTTCTCTTTTTCTTTTTCTGGTAATGAATCTTGTGGTAATAGCTGAAAATTCCAATGGAAGTAGTAATTCTTGAGAGTGACCCATTAGCAGAAGAAATTAAATTACACCACCATTAAAAGAAGAATACAAATTCAGCCGGTGGCAACAAGTTGAATTCAAGAATTACTTCTCTTTCCCTTCTAAAGGTCATTGGCAGACATGACAAGAACATGCACAGCAGAATATATACATCTGTACAAATGTAAGTAAAAGTAAAAATCCCTTAATAAATTTGTGAAAAAGACTAGAATATCTGAAAATGCTTGAGTGAGAATGCAGTCAAGTAATCTTGATTATATACACACTAGAAACAAATAAAAGGTGAAATTTACAAAGACATTAATTAATGTGTGTTTCTAATTCCTATCCATGTGATTTACTAGGCATAGTCTCCTAGATCCATGAATTACAATACATGTTCCAATGTTTCCATTTTATAATTCCAACAAAATAATAGCATAACCATCAGAAAGACCACATATACAAAGACACCTAAAATAAGCAGACACCTTATGTATTGCCCTTCAAAATCCAAACCATTGAAATATATAAGTGGCCTAAATCGGTAAAAGGGAAAATCTCTTAATACTACCTAGATGCTTCTCTTTTTCTTTTTCTGGTAATGAATCTTGTGGTAATAGCTGGAAATTCCAATAGAAGTAGTAATTCTTAAGAATGACTCATTAGCAGATGAAATTAAATTACACCACCATTAAAAGAATAATACAAATTCAGCCGGTGGCAGCAAGTTGAATTCAAGAATTACTTCTCTATCCCTTCTAAAGGTCATTGGCAGACATGACAAGAACATGCACAGCAGAATATATACATCTGTACAAATATAAGTAAAAGTAAAAATCTCTTAATAAATTTGTGAAAAAGATTAGAATATCTGCAAATGCTTGAGTGAGAATGCAGTCAAGTGATCTTGATTATATACACACTAGAAATAAATAAAAGGTGAAATTTACAAAGACATTAATTAATGTGTGTTTCTACTTCCTATGCATGTGATTTACTAGGCATAGTCTCCTAGATCCACGAATTACAATACATGTTCCAATGTTTCCATTTTATAATTCCAACAAAATAATAGCATAACCATCGGAAAGACCACATATACAAAGACACCTAAAATAAGCAGACACCTTCTGTATTGCCCTTCAAAATCCAAACCATTGAAATATATAAGTGGCCTAAATCAATAAAAGTGAAAAATCCCTTAATACTACCTAGCTGCTTCTCTTTTTCTTTTTGTGCGAATGAATCTTGTGGTAATAGCTGGAAATTCCAACAGAAGTAGTAATTCTTTAGAATGACTCATTAGCAGATGAAATTAAATTACACCACCATTAAAAGAATAATACAAATTCAGCCGGTGGCAGCAAGTTGAATTCAAGAATTACTTCTCTTTCCCTTCTAAAGGTCATTGGCAGACATGACAAGAACATGCACAGCAGAATATATACATCTGTACAAATATAAGTAAAAGTAAAAATCTCTTAATAAATTTGTGAAAAAGACTAGAATATCTGCAAATGCTTGAGTGAGAATGCAGTCAAGTGATCTTGATTATATACACACTAGAAACAAATAAAAGGTGAGATTTACAAAGACATTAATTAATGTGTGTTTCTACTTCCTATGCATGTGATTTACTAGGCATAGTCTCCAAGATCCACGAATTACACTACATGTTCCAATGTTTCCATTTTATAATTCTAACAAAATAATAGCATAACCATCGGAAAGACCACATATACAAAGACACCTAAAATAAGCAGACACCTTATGTATTGCCCTTCAAAATCCAAACCATTGAAATATATAAGTGGCCTAAGTCGGTAAAAGTGAAAAATCCCTTAATACTACTTACCTGCTTCTCTTTTTCTTTTTCTGGTAATGAATCTTGTGGTAATAGCTGAAAATTCCAATGGAAGTAGTAATTCTTGAGAGTGACCCATTAGCAGAAGAAATTAAATTACACCACCATTAAAAGAAGAATACAAATTCAGCCGGTGGCAACAAGTTGAATTCAAGAATTACTTCTCTTTCCCTTCTAAAGGTCATTGGGAGACATGACAAGAACATGCACAGCAGAATATATACATCTGTACAAATATAAGTAAAAGTAAAAATCCCTTAATAAATTTGTGAAAAAGACTAGAATATCTGAAAATGCTTGAGTGAGAATGCAGTCAAGTGATCTTGATTATATACACACTAGAAACAAATAAAAGGTGAAATTTACAAAGACATTAATTAATGTGTGTTTCTAATTCCTATCCATGTGATTTACTAGGCATAGTCTCCTAGATCCATGAATTACAATACATGTTCCAATGTTTCCATTTTATAATTCCAACAAAATAATAGCATAACCATCAGAAAGACCACATATACAAAGACACCTAAAATAAGCAGACACCTTATGTATTGCCCTTCAAAATCCAAACCATTGAAATATATAAGTGGCCTAAATCGGTAAAAGGGAAAATCTCTTAATACTACCTAGATGCTTCTCTTTTTCTTTGTTTGGTAATGAATCTTGTGGTAATAGCTGGAAATTCCAACAGAAGTAGTAATTCTTAAGAATGACTCATTAGCAGATGAAATTAAATTACACCACCATTAAAAGAATAATACAAATTCAGCCGGTGGCAGCAAGTTGAATTCAAGAATTACTTCTCTTTCCCTTCTAAAGGTCATTGGCAGACATGACAAGAACATGCACAGCAGAATATATACATCTGTACAAATATAAGTAAAAGTAAAAATCTCTTAATAAATTTGTGAAAAAGACTAGAATATCTGCAAATGCTTGAGTGAGAATGCAGTCAAGTGATCTTGATTATATACACACTAGAAACAAATAAAAGGTGAGATTTACAAAGACATTAATTAATGTGTGTTTCTACTTCCTATGCATGTGATTTACTAGGCATAGTCTCCTAGATCCACGAATTACACTACATGTTCCAATGTTTCCATTTTATAATTCTAACAAAATAATAGCATAACCATCGGAAAGACCACATATACAAAGACACCTAAAATAAGCAGACACCTTATGTATTGCCCTTCAAAATCAAAACCATTGAAATATATAAGTGGCCTAAGTCGGTAAAAGTGAAAAATCCCTTAATACTACTTACCTGCTTCTCTTTTTCTTTTTCTGGTAATGAATCTTGTGGTAATAGCTGAAAATTCCAATGGAAGTAGTAATTCTTGAGAGTGACCCATTAGCAGAAGAAATTAAATTACACCACCATTAAAAGAAGAATACAAATTCAGCCGGTGGCAACAAGTTGAATTCAAGAATTACTTCTCTTTCCCTTCTAAAGGTCATTGGCAGACATGACAAGAACATGCACAGCAGAATATATACATCTGTACAAATATAAGTAAAAGTAAAAATCCCTTAATAAATTTGTGAAAAAGACTAGAATATCTGAAAATGCTTGAGTGAGAATGCAGTCAAGTGATCTTGATTATATACACACTAGAAACAAATAAAAGGTGAAATTTACAAAGACATTAATTAATGTGTGTTTCTAATTCCTATCCATGTGATTTACTAGGCATAGTCTCCTAGATCCACGAATTACAATACATGTTCCAATGTTTCCATTTTATAATTCCAACAAAATAATAGCATAACCATCAGAAAGACCACATATACAAATACACCTAAAATAAGCAGACACCTTATGTATTGCTCTTCAAAATCCAAACCATTGAAATATATAAGTGGCCTAAATCAGTAAAAGTGAAAAATCCCTTAATACTACTTACCTGCTTCTCTTTTTCTTTTTCTGGTATTGAATCTTGTGGTAATAGCTGGAAATTCCAATGGAAGTAGTAATTCTTGAGAGTGACTCATTAGCAGAAGAAATTAAATTACACCACCATTAAAAGAAGAATACAAATTCAGCCGGTGGCAACAAGTTGAATTCAAGAATTACTTCTCTTTCCCTTCTAAAGGTCATTGGCAGACATGACAAGAACATGCACAGCAGAATATATACATCTGTACAAATATAAGTAAAAGTAAAAATCTCTTAATAAATTTGTGAGAAAGACTAGAATATCTGCAAATGCTTGAGTGAGAATGCAGTCAAGTGATCTTGATTATATACACACTAGAAACAAATAAAAGGTGAGATTTACAAAGACATTAATTAATGTGTGTTTCTACTTCCTATGCATGTGATTTACTAGGCATAGTCTCCTAGATCCACGAATTACAACACATGTTCCAATGTTTCCATTTTATAATTCTAACAAAATAATAGCATAACCATCAGAAAGACCACATATACAAATACACCTAAAATAAGCAGACACCTTATGTATTGCCCTTCAAAATCCAAACCATTGAAATATATAAGTGGCCTAAGTCGGTAAAAGTGAAAAATCCCTTAATACTACTTACCTGCTTGTCTTTCTTTTTCTGGTAATGAATCTTGTGGTAATAGCTGAAAATTCCAATGGAAGTTGTAATTCTTGAGAGTGACCCATTAGCAGAAGAAATTAAATTACACCACCATTAAAAGAATAATACAAATTCAGCCGGTGGCAACAAGTTGAATTCAAGAATTACTTCTCTTTCCCTTCTAAAGGTCATTGGCAGACATGACAAGAACATGCACAGCAGAATATATACATCTGTACAAATGTAAGTAAAAGTAAAAATCCCTAAATTTGTGAAAAAGACTAGAATATCTGAAAATGCTTGAGTGAGAATGCAGTCAAGTGATCTTGATTATATACACACTAGAAATAAATAAAAGGTGAAATTTACAAAGACATTAATTAATGTGTGTTTCTAATTCCTATCCATGAGATTTACTAGGCATAGTCTCCTAGATCCATGAATTACAATACATGTTCCAATGTTTCAATTTTATAATTCCAACAAAATACTAGCATAACCATCAGAAAGACCACATTTACAAATACACCTAAAATAAGCAGACACCTTGTGTATTGCCCTTCAAAATCCAAACCATTGAAATATATTTGTGGCCTAAATCGGTAAAAGTGAAAATCTCTTAATACTACCTAGATGCTTCTCTTTTTCTTTTTCTGGCAATGAATCTTGTGGTAATAGCTGGAAATTCCATTGGAAGTAGTAATTCTTGAGAGTGACTCATTAGCAGAAGAAATTAAATTACACCACCATTAAAAGAATAATACAAATTCAGCCGGTGGCAACAAGTTGAATTCAAGAATTACTTCTCTTTCCCTTCTAAAGGTCATTGGCAGACATGACAAGAACATGCACAGCAGAATATATACATCTGTACAAATATAAGTAAAAGTAAAAATCTCTTAATAAATTTGTGAAAAAGACTAGAATATCTGCAAATGCTTGAGTGAGAATGCAGTCAAGTGATCTTGATTATATACACACTAGAAAGAAATAAAAGGTGAAATTTACAAAGACATTAATTAATGTGTGTTTCTAATTCCTATCCATGTGATTTACTAGGCATAGTCTCCTAGATCCATGAATTACAATACATGTTCCAATATTTCCATTTTATAATTCCAACAAAATACTAGCATAACCATCAGAAAGACCACATATACAAAGACACCTAAAATAAGCAGACACCTTGTGTATTGCCCTTCAAAATCCAAACCATTGAAATATATAAGTGGCCTAAATCGGTAAAAGTGAAAATCCCTTAATACTACCTAGCTGCTTCTCTTTTTCTTTTTGTGGGAATGAATCTTGTGGTAATAGCTGGAAATTCCAATGGAAGTAGTAATTCTTGAGAGTGACTCATTAGCAGAAGAAATTAAATTACACCACCATTAAAAGAATAATACAAATTCAGCCGGTGGCAATAAGTTGAATTCAAGAATTACTTCTCTTTCCCTTCTAAAGGTCATTGGCAGACATGACAAGAACATACACAGCAGAATATATACATCTATACAAATATCAGTAAAAGTAAAAATCTCTTAATAAATTTGTGAAAAAGACTAGAATATCGGAAAATGCTTGAGTGAGAACGCAGTCAAGTGATCTTGATTATATACACCAAAAACAAAGAAAAGGTGAAATTTACAAGGACAATTATGTGTGTTTCTACTTCCTATGCATGTGATTTACTAGGCATAGTCTCCTAGATCCACGAATTACAATACATGTTCCAATATTTCCATTTTATAATTCCAACAAAATAATAGCATAACCATCAGAAAGACCACATATACAAATACACCTAAAATAAGCAGACACCTTATGTATTGCTCTTCAAAATCCAAACCATTGAAATATATAAGTGGCCTAAATCGGTAAAAGTGAAACATCCCTTAATACTACTTACCTGCTTCTCTTTTTCTTTTTCTGGTATTGAATCTTGTGGTAATAGCTGGAAATTCCAATGGAAGTAGTAATTCTTGAGAGTGACCCATTAGCAGAAGAAATTAAATTACACCACCATTAAAAGAAGAATACAAATTCAGCCGGTGGCAACAAGTTGAATTCAAGAATTACTTCTCTTTCCCTTCTAAAGGTCATTGGCAGACATGACAAGAACATGCACAGCAGAATATATACATCTGTACAAATATAAGTAAAAGTAAAAATCCCTTAATAAATTTGTGAAAAAGACTAGAATATCTGAAAATGCTTGAGTGAGAATGCAGTCAAGGGATCTTGATTATATACACACTAGAAACAAATAAAAGGTGAAATTTACAAAGACATTAATTAATGTGTGTTTCTAATTCCTATCCATGTGATTTACTAGGCATAGTCTCCTAGATCCATGAATTACAATACATGTTCCAATGTTTCCATTTTATAATTCCAAACAAATAATAGCATAACCATCAGAAAGACCACATATACAAAGACACCTAAAATAAGCAGACACCTTATGTATTGCCCTTCAAAATCCAAACCATTGAAATATATAAGTGGCCTAAATCTGTAAAAGGGAAAATCTCTTAATACTACCTAGATGCTTCTCTTTTTCTTTTTCTGGTAATGAATCTTGTGGTAATAGCTGGAAATTCCAATAGAAGTAGTAATTCTTAAGAATGACTCATTAGCAGATGAAATTAAATTACACCACCATTAAAAGAATAATACAAATTCAGCCGGTGGCAATAAGTTGAATTCAAGAATTACTTCTCTTTCCCTTCTAAAGGTCATTGGCAGACATGACAAGAACATACACAGCAGAATATATACATCTATACAAATATCAGTAAAAGTAAAAATCTCTTAATAAATTTGTGAAAAAGACTAGAATATCGGAAAATGCTTGAGTGAGAACGCAGTCAAGTGATCTTGATTATATACACCAAAAACAAAGAAAAGGTGAAATTTACAAGGACAATAATGTGTGTTTCTACTTCCTATGCATGTGATTTACTAGGCATAGTCTCCTAGATCCACGAATTACAATACATGTTCCAATATTTCCATTTTATAATTCCAACAAAATAATAGCATAACCATCAGAAAGACCACATATACAAATACACCTAAAATAAGCAGACAACTTATGTATTGCTCTTCAAAATCCAAACCATTGAAATATATAAGTGGCCTAAATCGGTAAAAGTGAAACATCCCTTAATACTACTTACATGCTTCTCTTTTTCTTTTTCTGGTATTGAATCTTGTGGTAATAGCTGGAAATTCCAATGGAAGTAGTAATTCTTGAGAGTGACCCATTAGCAGAAGAAATTAAATTACACCACCATTAAAAGAAGAATACAAATTCAGCCGGTGGCAACAAGTTGAATTCAAGAATTACTTCTCTTTCCCTTCTAAAGGTCATTGGCAGACATGACAAGAACATGCACAGCAGAATATATACATCTGTACAAATATAAGTAAAAGTAAAAATCCCTTAATAAATTTGTGAAAAAGACTAGAATATCTGAAAATGCTTGAGTGAGAATGCAGTCAAGTGATCTTGATTATATACACACTAGAAACAAATAAAAGGTGAAATTTACAAAGACATTAATTAATGTGTGTTTCTAATTCCTATCCATGTGATTTACTAGGCATAGTCTCCTAGATCCACGAATTACAATACATGTTCCAATGTTTCCATTTTATAATTCCAACAAAATAATAGCATAACCATCAGAAAGACCACATATACAAATACACCTAAAATAAGCAGACACCTTATGTATTGCTCTTCAAAATCCAAACCATTGAAATATATAAGTGGCCTAAATCAGTAAAA
Source organism: Astragalus glycyphyllos (assembly GCA_963573325.1). Lineage (NCBI taxonomy): Eukaryota > Viridiplantae > Streptophyta > Magnoliopsida > Fabales > Fabaceae > Astragalus > Astragalus glycyphyllos. The sequence goes on from OY754307.1 coordinate 31,371,005, forward strand.
GTGAAAAATCCCTTAATACTACTTACCTGCTTCTCTTTTTCTTTTTCTGGTATTGAATCTTGTGGTAATAGCTGGAAATTCCAATGGAAGTAGTAATTCTTGAGAGTGACTCATTAGCAGAAGAAATTAAATTACACCACCATTAAAAGAAGAATACAAATTCAGCCGGTGGCAACAAGTTGAATTCAAGAATTACTTCTCTTTCCCTTCTAAAGGTCATTGGCAGACATGACAAGAACATGCACAGCAGAATATATACATCTGTACAAATATAAGTAAAAGTAAAAATCTCTTAATAAATTTGTGAGAAAGACTAGAATATCTGCAAATGCTTGAGTGAGAATGCAGTCAAGTGATCTTGATTATATACACACTAGAAACAAATAAAAGGTGAGATTTACAAAGACATTAATTAATGTGTGTTTCTACTTCCTATGCATGTGATTTACTAGGCATAGTCTCCTAGATCCACGAATTACAACACATGTTCCAATGTTTCCATTTTATAATTCTAACAAAATAATAGCATAACCATCAGAAAGACCACATATACAAATACACCTAAAATAAGCAGACACCTTATGTATTGCCCTTCAAAATCCAAACCATTGAAATATATAAGTGGCCTAAGTCGGTAAAAGTGAAAAATCCCTTAATACTACTTACCTGCTTGTCTTTCTTTTTCTGGTAATGAATCTTGTGGTAATAGCTGAAAATTCCAATGGAAGTTGTAATTCTTGAGAGTGACCCATTAGCAGAAGAAATTAAATTACACCACCATTAAAAGAATAATACAAATTCAGCCGGTGGCAACAAGTTGAATTCAAGAATTACTTCTCTTTCCCTTCTAAAGGTCATTGGCAGACATGACAAGAACATGCACAGCAGAATATATACATCTGTACAAATGTAAGTAAAAGTAAAAATCCCTAAATTTGTGAAAAAGACTAGAATATCTGAAAATGCTTGAGTGAGAATGCAGTCAAGTGATCTTGATTATATACACACTAGAAATAAATAAAAGGTGAAATTTACAAAGACATTAATTAATGTGTGTTTCTAATTCCTATCCATGAGATTTACTAGGCATAGTCTCCTAGATCCATGAATTACAATACATGTTCCAATGTTTCAATTTTATAATTCCAACAAAATACTAGCATAACCATCAGAAAGACCACATTTACAAATACACCTAAAATAAGCAGACACCTTGTGTATTGCCCTTCAAAATCCAAACCATTGAAATATATTTGTGGCCTAAATCGGTAAAAGTGAAAATCTCTTAATACTACCTAGATGCTTCTCTTTTTCTTTTTCTGGCAATGAATCTTGTGGTAATAGCTGGAAATTCCATTGGAAGTAGTAATTCTTGAGAGTGACTCATTAGCAGAAGAAATTAAATTACACCACCATTAAAAGAATAATACAAATTCAGCCGGTGGCAACAAGTTGAATTCAAGAATTACTTCTCTTTCCCTTCTAAAGGTCATTGGCAGACATGACAAGAACATGCACAGCAGAATATATACATCTGTACAAATATAAGTAAAAGTAAAAATCTCTTAATAAATTTGTGAAAAAGACTAGAATATCTGCAAATGCTTGAGTGAGAATGCAGTCAAGTGATCTTGATTATATACACACTAGAAAGAAATAAAAGGTGAAATTTACAAAGACATTAATTAATGTGTGTTTCTAATTCCTATCCATGTGATTTACTAGGCATAGTCTCCTAGATCCATGAATTACAATACATGTTCCAATATTTCCATTTTATAATTCCAACAAAATACTAGCATAACCATCAGAAAGACCACATATACAAAGACACCTAAAATAAGCAGACACCTTGTGTATTGCCCTTCAAAATCCAAACCATTGAAATATATAAGTGGCCTAAATCGGTAAAAGTGAAAATCCCTTAATACTACCTAGCTGCTTCTCTTTTTCTTTTTGTGGGAATGAATCTTGTGGTAATAGCTGGAAATTCCAATGGAAGTAGTAATTCTTGAGAGTGACTCATTAGCAGAAGAAATTAAATTACACCACCATTAAAAGAATAATACAAATTCAGCCGGTGGCAATAAGTTGAATTCAAGAATTACTTCTCTTTCCCTTCTAAAGGTCATTGGCAGACATGACAAGAACATACACAGCAGAATATATACATCTATACAAATATCAGTAAAAGTAAAAATCTCTTAATAAATTTGTGAAAAAGACTAGAATATCGGAAAATGCTTGAGTGAGAACGCAGTCAAGTGATCTTGATTATATACACCAAAAACAAAGAAAAGGTGAAATTTACAAGGACAATTATGTGTGTTTCTACTTCCTATGCATGTGATTTACTAGGCATAGTCTCCTAGATCCACGAACAACAATACATGTTCCAATATTTCCATTTTATAATTCCAACAAAATAATAGCATAACCATCAGAAAGACCACATATACAAATACACCTAAAATAAGCAGACACCTTATGTATTGCTCTTCAAAATCCAAACCATTGAAATATATAAGTGGCCTAAATCGGTAAAAGTGAAACATCCCTTAATACTACTTACCTGCTTCTCTTTTTCTTTTTCTGGTATTGAATCTTGTGGTAATAGCTGGAAATTCCAATGGAAGTAGTAATTCTTGAGAGTGACCCATTAGCAGAAGAAATTAAATTACACCACCATTAAAAGAAGAATACAAATTCAGCCGGTGGCAACAAGTTGAATTCAAGAATTACTTCTCTTTCCCTTCTAAAGGTCATTGGCAGACATGACAAGAACATGCACAGCAGAATATATACATCTGTACAAATATAAGTAAAAGTAAATATCCCTTAATAAATTTGTGAAAAAGACTAGAATATCTGAAAATGCTTGAGTGAGAATGCAGTCAAGTGATCTTGATTATATACACACTAGAAACAAATAAAAGGTGAAATTTACAAAGACATTAATTAATGTGTGTTTCTAATTCCTATCCATGTGATTTACTAGGCATAGTCTCCTAGATCCATGAATTACAATACATGTTCCAATGTTTCCATTTTATAATTCCAAACAAATAATAGCATAACCATCAGAAAGACCACATATACAAAGACACCTAAAATAAGCAGACACCTTATGTATTGCCCTTCAAAATCCAAACCATTGAAATATATAAGTGGCCTAAATCTGTAAAAGGGAAAATCTCTTAATACTACCTAGATGCTTCTCTTTTTCTTTTTCTGGTAATGAATCTTGTGGTAATAGCTGGAAATTCCAATAGAAGTAGTAATTCTTAAGAATGACTCATTAGCAGATGAAATTAAATTACACCACCATTAAAAGAATAATACAAATTCAGCCGGTGGCAATAAGTTGAATTCAAGAATTACTTCTCTTTCCCTTCTAAAGGTCGTTGGCAGACATGACAAGAACATACACAGCAGAATATATACATCTATACAAATATCAGTAAAAGTAAAAATATCTTAATAAATTTGTGAAAAAGACTAGAATATCTGAAAATGCTTGAGTGAGAACGCAGTCAAGTGATCTTGATTATATACACCAGAAACAAAGAAAAGGTGAAATTTACAAGGACAATTATGTGTGTTTCTACTTCCTATGCATGTGATTTACTAGGCATAGTCTCCTAGATCCACGAATTACAATACATGTTCCAATGTTTCCATTTTATAATTCCAACAAAATAATAGCATAACCATCAGAAAGACCACATATACAAATACACCTAAAATAAGCAGACACCTTATGTATTGCCCTTCAAAATCCAAACCATTGAAATATATAAGTGGCCTAAATCAGTAAAAGTGAAAAATCCCTTAATACTACCTACCTGCTTCTCTTTTTCTTTTTCTGGTAATGAATCTTTTGGTAATAGCTGGAAATTCCAATGGAAGTAGTAATTCTTCAGAGTGACCCATTAGCAAATGAAATTAAATTACACCACCATTAAAAGAATAATACAAATTCAGCCGGTGGCAATAAGTTGAATTCAAGAATTACTTCTCTTTCCCTTCTAAAGATCATTGGCAGACATGACAAGAACATGCACAGCAGAATATATACATCTGTACAAATGTAAGTAAAAGTAAAAATCCATTAATAAATTTGTGAAAAAGACTAGAATATCTGAAAATGCTTGAGTGAGAATGCAGTCAAGTGATCTTGATTATATACACACTAGAAACAAATAAAAGGTGAAATTTACAAAGACATTAATTAATGTGTGTTTCTACTTCCTATGCATGTGATTTACTAGGCATAGTCTGCTAGATCCACGAATTACAATACATGTTCCAATGTTTCCATTTTATAATTCCAACAAAATAATAGCATAACCATCAGAAAGACCACATATACAAATACACCTAAAATAAGCAGACACCTTATGTATTGCCCTTCAAAATCCAAACCATTGAAATATATAAGTGGCCTAAATCAGTAAAAGTGAAAAATCCCTTAATACTACTTACCTGCTTCTCTTTTTCTTTTTCTGGTATTGAATCTTGTGGTAATAGCTGGAAATTCCAATGGAAGTAGTAATTCTTGAGAGTGACTCATTAGCAGAAGAAATTATATTACACCACCATTAAAAGAACAATACAAATTCAGCCGGTGGCAACAAGTTGAATTCAAGAATTACTTCTCTTTCCCTTCTAAAGTTCATTGGCAGACATGACAAGAACATGCACAGCAGAATATATACATCTGTACAAATATAAGTAAAAGTAAAAATCTCTTAATAAATTTGTGAGAAAGACTAGAATATCTGCAAATGCTTGAGTGAGAATGCAGTCAAGTGATATTGATTATATACACACTAGAAACAAATAAAAGGTGAAATTTACAAAGACATTAATTAATGTGTGTTTCTAATTCCTATCCATGTGATTTACTAGGCATAGTCTCCTAGATCCATGAACTACAATACATGTTCCAATATTTCCATTTTATAATTCCAACAAAATACTAGCATAACCATCAGAAAGACCACATATACAAAGACACCTAAAATAAGCAGACACCTTGTGTATTGCCCTTCAAAATCCAAACCATTGAAATATATAAGTGGCCCAAATCGGTAAAAGTGAAAATCCCTTAATACTACCTAGCTGCTTCTCTTTTTCTTTTTGTGGGAATGAATCTTGTGGTAATAGCTGGAAATTCCAATGGAAGTAGTAATTTTTGAGAGTGACTCATTAGCAGAAGAAATTAAATTACACCACCATTAAAAGAATAATACAAATTCAGCCGGTGGCAATAAGTTGAATTCAAGAATTACTTCTCTTTCCCTTCTAAAGGTCATTGGCAGACATGACAAGAACATACACAGCAGAATATATACATCTATACAAATATCAGTAAAAGTAAAAATTTCTTAATAAATTTGTGAAAAAGACTAGAATATCTGAAAATGCTTGAGTGAGAACGCAGTCAAGTGATCTTGATTATATACACCAAAAACAAAGAAAAGGTGAAATTTACAAGGACAATAATGTGTGTTTCTACTTCCTATGCATGTGATTTACTAGGCATAGTCTCCTAGATCCACGAATTACAATACATGTTCCAATGTTTCCATTTTATAATTCCAACAAAATAATAGCATAACCATCAGAAAGACCACATATACAAATACACCTAAAATAAGCAGACACCTTATGTATTGCCTTTCAAAATCCAAACCATTGAAATATATAAGTGGCCTAAATCGGTAAAAGTGAAAAATCCCTTAATACTACTTACCTGCTTCTCTTTTTCTTTTTCTGGTATTGAATCTTGTGGTAATAGCTGGAAATTCCAATGGAAGTAGTAATTCTTGAGAGTGACCCATTAGCAGAAGAAATTAAATTACACCACCATTAAAAGAAGAATACAAATTCAGCCGGTGGCAACAAGTTGAATTCAAGAATTACTTCTCTTTCCCTTCTAAAGGTCATTGGCAGACATGACAAGAACATGCACAGCAGAATATATACATCTGTACAAATATAAGTAAAAGTAAAAATCTCTTAATAAATTTGTGAAAAAGACTAGAATATCGGAAAATGCTTGAGTGAGAACGCAGTCAAGTGATCTTGATTATATACACCAGAAACAAAGAAAAGGTGAAATTTACAAGGACAATTATGTGTGTTTCTACTTCCTATGCATGTGATTTACTAGGCATAGTCTCCTAGATCCACGAATTACAATACATGTTCCAATGTTTCCATTTTATAATTCCAACAAAATAATAGCATAACCATCAGAAAGACCACATATACAAATACACCCAAAATAAGCAGACACCTTATGTATTGCCCTTCAAAATCCAAACCATTGAAATATATAAGTGGCCTAAATCAGTAAAAGTGAAAAATCCCTTAATACTACCTACCTGCTTCTCTTTTTCTTTTTCTGGTAATGAATCTTTTGGTAATAGCTGGAAATTCCAATGGAAGTAGTAATTCTTCTGAGTGACCCATTAGCAAATGAAATTAAATTACACCACCATTAAAAGAATAATACAAATTCAGCCGGTGGCAATAAGTTGAATTCAAGAATTACTTCTCTTTCCCTTCTAAAGATCATTGGCAGACATGACAAGAACATGCACAGCAGAATATATACATCTGTACAAATGTAAGTAAAAGTAAAAATCCATTAATAAATTTGTGAAAAAGACTAGAATATCTGAAAATGCTTGAGTGAGAATGCAGTCAAGTGATCTTGATTATATACACACTAGAAACAAATAAAAGGTGAAATTTACAAAGACATTAATTAATGTGTGTTTCTACTTCCTATGCATGTGATTTACTAGGCATAGTCTGCTAGATCCACGAATTACAATACATGTTCCAATGTTTCCATTTTATAATTCCAACAAAATAATAGCATAACCATCAGAAAGACCACATATACAAATACACCTAAAATAAGCAGACACCTTATGTATTGCCCTTCAAAATCCAAACCATTGAAATATATAAGTGGCCTAAGTCAGTAAAAGTGAAAAATCCCTTAATACTACTTACCTGCTTCTCTTTTTCTTTTTCTGGTATTGAATCTTGTGGTAATAGCTGGAAATTCCAATGGAAGTAGTAATTCTTGAGAGTGACTCATTAGCAGAAGAAATTAAATTACACCACCATTAAAAGAAGAATACAAATTCAGCCGGTGGCAACAAGTTGAATTCAAGAATTACTTCTCTTTCCCTTCTAAAGTTCATTGGCAGACATGACAAGAACATGCACAGCAGAATATATACATCTGTACAAATATAAGTAAAAGTAAAAATCTCTTAATAAATTTGTGAGAAAGACTAGAATATCTGCAAATGCTTGAGTGAGAATGCAGTCAAGTGATCTTGATTATATACACACTAGAAACAAATAAAAGGTGAAATTTACAAAGACATTAATTAATGTGTGTTTCTAATTCCTATCCATGTGATTTACTAGGCATAGTCTCCTAGATCCATGAACTACAATACATGTTCCAATATTTCCATTTTATAATTCCAACAAAATACTAGCATAACCATCAGAAAGACCACATATACAAAGACACCTAAAATAAGCAGACACCTTGTGTATTGCCCTTCAAAATCCAAACCATTGAAATATATAAGTGGCCCAAATCGGTAAAAGTGAAAATCCCTTAATACTACCTAGCTGCTTCTCTTTTTCTTTTTGTGGGAATGAATCTTGTGGTAATAGCTGGAAATTCCAATGGAAGTAGTAATTTTTGAGAGTGACTCATTAGCAGAAGAAATTAAATTACACCACCATTAAAAGAATAATACAAATTCAGCCGTTGGCAATAAGTTGAATTCAAGAATTACTTCTCTTTCCCTTCTAAAGGTCATTGGCAGACATGACAAGAACATACACAGCAGAATATATACATCTATACAAATATCAGTAAAAGTAAAAATCTCTTAATAAATTTGTGAAAAAGACTAGAATATCTGAAAATGCTTGAGTGAGAACGCAGTCAAGTGATCTTGATTATATACACCAAAAACAAAGAAAAGGTGAAATTTACAAGGACAATAATGTGTGTTTCTACTTCCTATGCATGTGATTTACTAGGCATAGTCTCCTAGATCCACGAATTACAATACATGTTCCAATGTTTCCATTTTATAATTCCAACAAAATAATAGCATAACCATCAGAAAGACCACATATACAAATACACCTAAAATAAGCAGACACCTTATGTATTGCCCTTCAAAATCCAAACCATTGAAATATATAAGTGGCCTAAATCGGTAAAAGTGAAAAATCCCTTAATACTACTTACCTGCTTCTCTTTTTCTTTTTCTGGTATTGAATCTTGTGGTAATAGCTGGAAATTCCAATGGAAGTAGTAATTCTTGAGAGTGACCCATTAGCAGAAGAAATTAAATTACACCACCATTAAAAGAAGAATACAAATTCAGCCGGTGGCAACAAGTTGAATTCAAGAATTACTTCTCTTTCCCTTCTAAAGGTCATTGGCAGACATGACAAGAACATGCACAGCAGAATATATACATCTGTACAAATATAAGTAAAAGTAAAAATCTCTTAATAAATTTGTGAAAAAGACTAGAATATCTGCAAATGCTTGAGTGAGAATACAGTCAAGTGATCTTGATTATATACACACTAGAAACAAATAAAAGGTGAAATTTACAAAGACATTAATTAATGTGTGTTTCTACTTCCTATGCATGTGATTTACTAGGCATAGTCTCGTAGATCCACGAATTACAATACATGTTCCAATGTTTCCATTTTATAATTCCAACAAAATAATAGCATAACCATCAGAAAGACCACATATACAAATACACCTAAAATAAGCAGACACCTTATGTATCCCTTCAAAATCCAAACCATTGAAATATATAAGTGGCCTAAATCAGTAAAAGTTCAAAATCCCTTAATACTACTTACCTGCTTCTCTTTTTCTTTTTCTGGTATTGAATCTTGTGGTAATAGCTGGAAATTCCAATGGAAGTAGTAATTCTTGAGAGTGACTCATTAGGAGAAGAAATTAAATTACACCACCATTAAAAGAAGAATACAAATTCAGCCGGTGGCAACAAGTTGAATTCAAGAATTACTTCTCTTTCCCTTCTAAAGGTCATTAGCAGACATGACAAGAACATGCACAGCAGAATATATACATCTGTACAAATATAAGTAAAAGTAAAAATCTCTTAATAAATTTGTGAAAAAGACTAGAATATCTGCAAATGCTTGAGTGAGAATGCAGTCAAGTGATCTTGATTATATACACACTAGAAACAAATAAAAGGTGAAATTTACAAAGACATTAATTAATGTGTGTTTCTAATTCCTATCCATGTGATTTACTAGGCATAGTCTCCTAGATCCATGAACTACAATACATGTTCCAATATTTCCATTTTATAATTCCAACAAAATACTAGCATAACCATCAGAAAGACCACATATACAAAGACACCTAAAATAAGCAGACACCTTGTGTATTGCCCTTCAAAATCCAAACCATTGAAATATATAAGTGGCCCAAATCGGTAAAAGTGAAAATCCCTTAATACAACCTAGCTGCTTCTCTTTTTCTTTTTGTGGGAATGAATCTTGTGGTAATAGCTGGAAATTCCAATGGAAGTAGTAATTCTTGAGAGTGACTCATTAGCAGAAGAAATTAAATTACACCACCATTAAAAGAATAATACAAATTCAGCCGGTGGCAATAAGTTGAATTCAAGAATTACTTCTCTTTCCCTTCTAAAGGTCATTGGCAGACATGACAAGAACATACACAGCAGAATATATACATCTATACAAATATCAGTAAAAGTAAAAATCTCTTAATAAATTTGTGAAAAAGACTAGAATATCTGAAAATGCTTGAGTGAGAACGCAGTCAAGTGATCTTGATTATATACACCAAAAACAAAGAAAAGGTGAAATTTACAAGGACAATAATGTGTGTTTCTACTTCCTATGCATGTGATTTACTAGGCATAGTCTCCTAGATCCACGAATTACAATACATGTTCCAATGTTTCCATTTTATAATTCCAACAAAATAATAGCATAACCATCAGAAAGACCACATATACAAATACACCTAAAATAAGCAGACACCTTATGTATTGCCCTTCAAAATCCAAACCATTGAAATATATAAGTGGCCTAAATCGGTAAAAGTGAAAAATCCCTTAATACTACTTACCTGCTTCTCTTTTTCTTTTTCTGGTATTGAATCTTGTGGTAATAGCTGGAAATTCCAATGGAAGTAGTAATTCTTGAGAGTGACCCATTAGCAGAAGAAATTAAATTACACCACCATTAAAAGAAGAATACAAATTCAGCCGGTGGCAACAAGTTGAATTCAAGAATTACTTCTCTTTCCCTTCTAAAGGTCATTGGCAGACATGACAAGAACATGGACAGCAGAATATATACATCTGTACAAATATAAGTAAAAGTAAAAATCTCTTAATAAATTTGTGAAAAAGACTAGAATATCTGCAAATGCTTGAGTGAGAATGCAGTCAAGTGATCTTGATTATATACACACTAGAAACAAATAAAAGGTGAAATTTACAAAGACATTAATTAATGTGTGTTTCTACTTCCTATCCATGTGATTTACTAGGCATAGTCTCCTAGATCCATGAACTACAATACATGTTCCAATATTTCCATTTTATAATTCCAACAAAATACTAGCATAACCATCAGAAAGACCACATATACAAAGACACCTAAAATAAGCAGACACCTTGTGTATTGCCCTTCAAAATCCAAACCATTGAAATATATAAGTGGCCTAAATCGGTAAAAGTGAAAATCCCTTAATACTACCTAGCTGCTTCTCTTTTTCTTTTTGTGGGAATGAATCTTGTGGTAATAGCTGGAAATTCCAATGGAAGTAGTAATTCTTGAGAGTGACCCATTAGCAGAACAAATTAAATTACACCACCATTAAAAGAAGAATACAAATTCAGCCGGTGGCAACAAGTTGAATTCAAGAATTACTTCTCTTTCCCTTCTAAAGGTCATTGGCAGACATGACAAGAACATGGACAGCAGAATATATACATCTGTACAATATAAGTAAAAGTAAAAATCTCTTAATAAATTTGTGAAAAAGACTAGAATATCTGCAAATGCTTGAGTGAGAATGCAGTCAAGTGATCTTGATTATATACACACTAGAAACAAATAAAAGGTGAAATTTACAAAGACATTAATTAATGTGTGTTTCTAATTCCTATCCATGTGATTTACTAGGCATAGTCTCCTAGATCCATGAATTACAATACATGTTCCAATGTTTCCATTTTATAATTCCAACAAAATAATAGCATAACCATCAGAAAGACCACATATACAAAGACACCTAAAATAAGCAGACACCTTATGTATTGCCCTTCAAAATCCAAACCATTGAAATATATAAGTGGCCTAAATCTGTAAAAGGGAAAATCTCTTAATACTACCTAGATGCTTCTCTTTTTCTTTTTCTGGTAATGAATCTTGTGGTAATAGCTGGAAATTCCAATAGAAGTAGTAATTCTTAAGAACGACTCATTAGCAGATGAAATTAAATTACACCACCATTAAAAGAATAATACAAATTCAGCCGGTGGCAATAAGTTGAATTCAAGAATTACTTCTCTTTCCCTTCTAAAGGTCGTTGGCAGACATGACAAGAACATACACAGCAGAATATATACATCTATACAAATATCAGTAAACGTAAAAATCTCTTAATAAATTTGTGAAAAAGACTAGAATATCTAAAAATGCTTGAGTGAGAACGCAGTCAAGTGATCTTGATTATATACACCAGAAACAAAGAAAAGGTGAAATTTACAAGGACAATTATGTGTGTTTCTACTTCCTATGCATGTGATTTACTAGGCATAGTCTCCTAGATCCACGAATTACAATACATGTTCCAATGTTTCCATTTTATAATTCCAACAAAATAATAGCATAACCATCAGAAAGACCACATATACAAATACACCTAAAATAAGCAGACACCTTATGTATTGCCCTTCAAAATCCAAACCATTGAAATATATAAGTGGCCTAAATCAGTAAAAGTGAAAAATCCCTTAATACTACCTACCTGCTTTTCTTTTTCTTTTTCTGGTAATGAATCTTTTGGTAATAGCTGGAAATTCCAATGGAAGTAGTAATTCTTCAGAGTGACCCATTAGCAAATGAAATTAAATTACACCACCATTAAAAGAATAATACAAATTCAGCCGGTGGCAGCAAGTTGAATTCAAGAATTACTTCTCTTTCCCTTCTAAAGGTCATTGGCAGACATGACAAAAACATGCACAGCAGAATATATACATCTGTACAAATGTAAGTAAAAGTAAAAATCCATTAATAAATTTGTGAAAAAGACTAGAATATCTGAAAATGCTTGAGTGAGAATGCAGTCAAGTGATCTTGATTATATACACACTAGAAACAAATAAAAGGTGAAATTTACAAAGACATTAATTAATGTGTGTTTCTACTTCCTATGCATGTGATTTACTAGGCATAGTCTCCTAGATCCACGAGTTACAATACATGTTCCAATGTTTCCATTTTATAATTCCAACAAAATAATAGCATAACCATCAGAAAGACCACATATACAAATACACCTAAAATAAGCAGACACCTTATGTATTGCCCTTCAAAATCCAAACCATTGAAATATATAAGTGGCCTACCCTTAATACTACTTAGCTGCTTCTCTTTTTCTTTGTCTGGTATTGAATCTTGTGGTAATAGCTGGAAATTCCAATGGAAGTAGTAATTCTTGAGAGTGACTCATTAGGAGAAGAAATTAAATTACACCACCATTAAAAGAAGAATACAAATTCAGCCGGTGGCAACAAGTTGAATTCAAGAATTACTTCTCTTTCCCTTCTAAAGGTCATTGGCAGACATGACAAGAACATGCACAGCAGAATATATACATCTGTACAAATATAAGTAAAAGTAAAAATCTCTTAATAAATTTGTGAAAAAGACTAGAATATCTGCAAATGCTTGAGTGAGAATGCAGTCAAGTGATCTTGATTATATACACACTAGAAACAAATAAAAGGTGAAATTTACAAAGACATTAATTAATGTGTGTTTCTAATTCCTATCCATGTGATTTACTAGGCATAGTCTCCTAGATCCATGAACTACAATACATGTTCCAATATTTCCATTTTATAATTCCAACAAAATACTAGCATAACCATCAGAAAGACCACATATACAAAGACACCTAAAATAAGCAGACACCTTGTGTATTGCCCTTCAAAATCCAAACCATTGAAATATATAAGTGGCCCAAATCGGTAAAAGTGAAAATCCCTTAATACTACCTAGCTGCTTCTCTTTTTCTTTTTGTGGGAATGAATCTTGTGGTAATAGCTGGAAATTCCAATGGAAGTAGTAATTCTTGAGAGTGACTCATTAGCAGAAGAAATTAAATTACACCACCATTAAAAGAATAATACAAATTCAGCCGGTGGCAATAAGTTGAATTCAAGAATTACTTCTCTTTCCCTTCTAAAGGTCATTGGCAGACATGACAAGAACATACACAGCAGAATATATACATCTATACAAATATCAGTAAAAGTAAAAATCTCTTAATAAATTTGTGAAAAAGACTAGAATATCTGCAAATGCTTGAGTGAGAATGCAGTCAAGTGATCTTGATTATATACACACTAGAAACAAATAAAAGGTGAAATTTACAAAGACATTAATTAATGTGTGTTTCTACTTCCTATGCATGTGATTTACTAGGCATAGTCTCGTAGATCCACGAATTACAATACATGTTCCAATGTTTCCATTTTATAATTCCAACAAAATAATAGCATAACCATCAGAAAGACCACATATACAAATACACCTAAAATAAGCAGACACCTTATGTATTGCCCTTCAAAATCCAAACCATTGAAATATATAAGTGGCCTAAATCGGTAAAAGTGAAAAATCCCTTAATACTACTTACCTGCTTCTCTTTTTCTTTTTCTGGTATTGAATATTGTGGTAATAGCTGGAAATTCCAATGGAAGTAGTAATTCTTGAGAGTGACTCATTAGCAGAAGAAATTAAATTACACCACCATTAAAAGAAGAATACAAATTCAGCCGGTGGCAACAAGTTGAATTCAAGAATTACTTCTCTTTCCCTTCTAAAGGTCATTGGCAGACATGACAAAAACATGCACAGCAGAATATATACATCTGTACAAATGTAAGTAAAAGTAAAAATCCATTAATAAATTTGTGAAAAAGACTAGAATATCTGAAAATGCTTGAGTGAGAATGCAGTCAAGTGATCTTGATTATATACACACTAGAAACAAATAAAAGGTGAAATTTACAAAGACATTAATTAATGTGTGTTTCTACTTCCTATGCATGTGATTTACTAGGCATAGTCTCCTAGATCCACGAGTTACAATACATGTTCCAATGTTTCCATTTTATAATTCCAACAAAATAATAGCATAACCATCAGAAAGACCACATATACAAATACACCTAAAATAAGCAGACACCTTATGTATTGCCCTTCAAAATCCAAACCATTGAAATATATAAGTGGCCTACCCTTAATACTACTTAGCTGCTTCTCTTTTTCTTTGTCTGGTATTGAATCTTGTGGTAATAGCTGGAAATTCCAATGGAAGTAGTAATTCTTGAGAGTGACTCATTAGGAGAAGAAATTAAATTACACCACCATTAAAAGAAGAATACAAATTCAGCCGGTGGCAACAAGTTGAATTCAAGAATTACTTCTCTTTCCCTTCTAAAGGTCATTGGCAGACATGACAAGAACATGCACAGCAGAATATATACATCTGTACAAATATAAGTAAAAGTAAAAATCTCTTAATAAATTTGTGAAAAAGACTAGAATATCTGCAAATGCTTGAGTGAGAATGCAGTCAAGTGATCTTGATTATATACACACTAGAAACAAATAAAAGGTGAAATTTACAAAGACATTAATTAATGTGTGTTTCTAATTCCTATCCATGTGATTTACTAGGCATAGTCTCCTAGATCCATGAACTACAATACATGTTCCAATATTTCCATTTTATAATTCCAACAAAATACTAGCATAACCATCAGAAAGACCACATATACAAAGACACCTAAAATAAGCAGACACCTTGTGTATTGCCCTTCAAAATCCAAACCATTGAAATATATAAGTGGCCCAAATCGGTAAAAGTGAAAATCCCTTAATACTACCTAGCTGCTTCTCTTTTTCTTTTTGTGGGAATGAATCTTGTGGTAATAGCTGGAAATTCCAATGGAAGTAGTAATTCTTGAGAGTGACTCATTAGCAGAAGAAATTAAATTACACCACCATTAAAAGAATAATACAAATTCAGCCGGTGGCAATAAGTTGAATTCAAGAATTACTTCTCTTTCCCTTCTAAAGGTCATTGGCAGACATGACAAGAACATACACAGCAGAATATATACATCTATACAAATATCAGTAAAAGTAAAAATCTCTTAATAAATTTGTGAAAAAGACTAGAATATCTGCAAATGCTTGAGTGAGAATGCAGTCAAGTGATCTTGATTATATACACACTAGAAACAAATAAAAGGTGAAATTTACAAAGACATTAATTAATGTGTGTTTCTACTTCCTATGCATGTGATTTACTAGGCATAGTCTCGTAGATCCACGAATTACAATACATGTTCCAATGTTTCCATTTTATAATTCCAACAAAATAATAGCATAACCATCAGAAAGACCACATATACAAATACACCTAAAATAAGCAGACACCTTATGTATTGCCCTTCAAAATCCAAACCATTGAAATATATAAGTGGCCTAAATCGGTAAAAGTGAAAAATCCCTTAATACTACTTACCTGCTTCTCTTTTTCTTTTTCTGGTATTGAATATTGTGGTAATAGCTGGAAATTCCAATGGAAGTAGTAATTCTTAAGAGTGACCCATTAGCAGAAGAAATTAAATTACACCACCATTAAAAGAAGAATACAAATTCAGCCGGTGGCAACAAGTTGAATTCAAGAATTACTTCTCTTTCCCTTCTAAAGGTCATTGGCAGACATGACAAGAACATGGACAGCAGAATATATACATCTGTACAAATATAAATAAAAGTAAAAATCTCTTAATAAATTTGTGAAAAAGACTAGAATATCTGCAAATGCTTGAGTGAGAATGCAGTCAAGTGATCTTGATTATATACACACTAGAAACAAATAAAAGGTGAAATTTACAAAGACATTAATTAATGTGTGTTTCTACTTCCTATCCATGTGATTTACTAGGCATAGTCTCCTAGATCCATGAACTACAATACATGTTCCAATATTTCCATTTTATAATTCCAACAAAATACTAGCATAACCATCAGAAAGACCACATATACAAAGACACCTAAAATAAGCAGACACCTTGTGTATTGCCCTTCAAAATCCAAACCATTGAAATATATAAGTGGCCTAAATCGGTAAAAGTGAAAATCCCTTAATACTACCTAGCTGCTTCTCTTTTTCTTTTTGTGGGAATGAATCTTGTGGTAATAGCTGGAAATTCCAATGGAAGTAGTAATTCTTGAGAGTGACCCATTAGCAGAATAAATTAAATTACACCACCATTAAAAGAAGAATACAAATTCAGCCGGTGGCAACAAGTTGAATTCAAGAATTACTTCTCTTTCCCTTCTAAAGGTCATTGGCAGACATGACAAGAACATGGACAGCAGAATATATACATCTGTACAAATATAAGTAAAAGTAAAAATCTCTTAATAAATTTGTGAAAAAGACTAGAATATCTGCAAATGCTTGAGTGAGAATGCAGTCAAGTGATCTTGATTATATACACACTAGAAACAAATAAAAGGTGAAATTTACAAAGACATTAATTAATGTGTGTTTCTAATTCCTATCCATGTGATTTACTAGGCATAGTCTCCTAGATCCATGAATTACAATACATGTTCCAATGTTTCCATTTTATAATTCCAACAAAATAATAGCATAACCATCAGAAAGACCACATATACAAAGACACCTAAAATAAGCAGACACCTTGTGTATTGCCCTTCAAAATCCAAACCATTGAAATATATAAGTGGCCCAAATCGGTAAAAGTGAAAATCCCTTAATACTACCTAGCTGCTTCTCTTTTTCTTTTTGTGGGAATGAATCTTGTGGTAATAGCTGGAAATTCCAATGGAAGTAGTAATTCTTGAGAGTGACTCATTAGCAGAAGAAATTAAATTACACCACCATTAAAAGAATAATACAAATTCAGCCGGTGGCAATAAGTTGAATTCAAGAATTACTTCTCTTTCCCTTCTAAAGGTCATTGGCAGACATGACAAGAACATACACAGCAGAATATATACATCTATACAAATATCAGTAAAAGTAAAAATCTCTTAATAAATTTGTGAAAAAGACTAGAATATCTGCAAATGCTTGAGTGAGAATGCAGTCAAGTGATCTTGATTATATACACACTAGAAACAAATAAAAGGTGAAATTTACAAAGACATTAATTAATGTGTGTTTCTACTTCCTATGCATGTGATTTACTAGGCATAGTCTCGTAGATCCACGAATTACAATACATGTTCCAATGTTTCCATTTTATAATTCCAACAAAATAATAGCATAACCATCAGAAAGACCACATATACAAATACACCTAAAATAAGCAGACACCTTATGTATTGCCCTTCAAAATCCAAACCATTGAAATATATAAGTGGCCTAAATCGGTAAAAGTGAAAAATCCCTTAATACTACTTACCTGCTTCTCTTTTTCTTTTTCTGGTATTGAATATTGTGGTAATAGCTGGAAATTCCAATGGAAGTAGTAATTCTTAAGAGTGACCCATTAGCAGAAGAAATTAAATTACACCACCATTAAAAGAAGAATACAAATTCAGCCGGTGGCAACAAGTTGAATTCAAGAATTACTTCTCTTTCCCTTCTAAAGGTCATTGGCAGACATGACAAGAACATGGACAGCAGAATATATACATCTGTACAAATATAAATAAAAGTAAAAATCTCTTAATAAATTTGTGAAAAAGACTAGAATATCTGCAAATGCTTGAGTGAGAATGCAGTCAAGTGATCTTGATTATATACACACTAGAAACAAATAAAAGGTGAAATTTACAAAGACATTAATTAATGTGTGTTTCTACTTCCTATCCATGTGATTTACTAGGCATAGTCTCCTAGATCCATGAACTACAATACATGTTCCAATATTTCCATTTTATAATTCCAACAAAATACTAGCATAACCATCAGAAAGACCACATATACAAAGACACCTAAAATAAGCAGACACCTTGTGTATTGCCCTTCAAAATCCAAACCATTGAAATATATAAGTGGCCTAAATCGGTAAAAGTGAAAATCCCTTAATACTACCTAGCTGCTTCTCTTTTTCTTTTTGTGGGAATGAATCTTGTGGTAATAGCTGGAAATTCCAATGGAAGTAGTAATTCTTGAGAGTGACCCATTAGCAGAATAAATTAAATTACACCACCATTAAAAGAAGAATACAAATTCAGCCGGTGGCAACAAGTTGAATTCAAGAATTACTTCTCTTTCCCTTCTAAAGGTCATTGGCAGACATGACAAGAACATGGACAGCAGAATATATACATCTGTACAAATATAAGTAAAAGTAAAAATCTCTTAATAAATTTGTGAAAAAGACTAGAATATCTGCAAATGCTTGAGTGAGAATGCAGTCAAGTGATCTTGATTATATACACACTAGAAACAAATAAAAGGTGAAATTTACAAAGACATTAATTAATGTGTGTTTCTAATTCCTATCCATGTGATTTACTAGGCATAGTCTCCTAGATCCATGAATTACAATACATGTTCCAATGTTTCCATTTTATAATTCCAACAAAATAATAGCATAACCATCAGAAAGACCACATATACAAAGACACCTAAAATAAGCAGACACCTTATGTATTGCCCTTGAAAATCCAAACCATTGAAATATATAAGTGGCCTAAATCTGTAAAAGGGAAAATCTCTTAATACTACCTAGATGCTTCTCTTTTTCTTTTTCTGGTAATGAATCTTGTGGTGATAGCTGGAAATTCCAATAGAAGTAGTAATTCTTAAGAATGACTCATTAGCAGATGAAATTAAATTACACCACCATTAAAAGAATAATACAAATTCAGCCGGTGGCAATAAGTTGAATTCAAGAATTACTTCTCTTTCCCTTCTAAAGGTCGTTGGCAGACATGACAAGAACATACACAGCAGAATATATACATCTATACAAATATCAGTAAAAGTAAAAATCTCCTAATAAATTTGTGAAAAAGACTAGAATATCTGAAAATGCTTGAGTGAGAACGCAGTCAAGTGATCTTGATTATATACACCAGAAACAAAGAAAAGGTGAAATTTACAAGGACAATTATGTGTGTTTCTACTTCCTATGCATGTGATTTACTAGGCATAGTCTCCTAGATCCACGAATTACAATACATGTTCCAATGTTTCCATTTTATAATTCCAACAAAATAATAGCATAACCATCAGAAAGACCACATATACAAATACACCTAAAATAAGCAGACACCTTATGTATTGCCCTTCAAAATCCAAACCATTGAAATATATAAGTGGCCTAAATCAGAAAAAGTGAAAAATCCCTTAATACTACCTACCTGCTTCTCTTTTTCTTTTTCTGGTAATGAATCTTTTGGTAATAGCTGGAAATTCCAATGGAAGTAGTAATTCTTCAGAGTGACCCATTAGCAAATGAAATTAAATTACACCACCATTAAAAGAAGAATACAAATTCAGCCGGTGGCAATAAGTTGAATTCAAGAATTACTTCTCTTTCCCTTCTAAAGGTCATTGGCAGACATGACAAGAAGATACACAGTAGAATATATACATCTATACAAATATCAGTAAAAGTAAAAATCTCTTAATAAATTTGTGAAAAAGACTAGAATATCTGAAAATGCTTGAGTGAGAACGCAGTCAAGTGATCTTGATTATATACACCAAAAACAAAGAAAAGGTGAAATTTACAAGGACAATAATGTGTGTTTCTACTTCCTATGCATGTGATTTACTAGGCATAGTCTCCTAGATCCACGAATTACAATACATGTTCCAATGTTTCAATTTTATAATTCCAACAAAATAATAGCATAACCATCAGAAAGACCACATATACAAATACACCTAAAATAAGCAGACACCTTATGTATTGCCCTTCAAAATCCAAACCATTGAATTATATAAGTGGCCTAAATCGGTAAAAGTGAAAAATCCCTTAATACTACTTACCTGCTTCTCTTTTTCTTTTTCTGGTATTGAATCTTGTGGTAATAGCTGGAAATTCCAATGGAAGTAGTAATTCTTGAGAGTGACCCATTAGCAGAAGAAATTAAATTACACCACCATTAAAAGAAGAATACAAATTCAGCCGGTGGCAACAAGTTGAATTCAAGAATTACTTCTCTTTCCCTTCTAAAGGTCATTGGCAGACATGACAAGAACATGCACAGCAGAATATATACATCTGTACAAATATAAGTAAAAGTAAAAATCCCTTAATAAATTTGTGAAAAAGACTAGAATATCTGCAAATGCTTGAGTGAGAATGCAGTCAAATGATCTTGATTATATACACACTAGAAACAAATAAAAGGTGAAATTTACAAAGACATTAATTAATGTGTGTTTCTAATTCCTATCCATGTGATTTACTAGGCATAGTCTCCTAGATCCATGAATTACAATACATGTTCCAATGTTTCCATTTTATAATTCCAACAAAATAATAGCATAACCATCGGAAAGACCACATATACAAAGACACCTAAAATAAGCAGACACCTTATGTATTGCCCTTCAAAATCCAAACCATTGAAATATATAAGTGGCCTAAATCAGTAAAAGTGAAAAATCCCTTAATGCTACCTACCTGCTTCTCTTTTTCTTTTTCTGGTAATGAATCTTTTGGTAATAGTTGGAAATTCCAATGGAAGTAGTAATTCTTCAGAGTGGCCCATTAGCAGATGAAATTAAATTACACCACCATTAAAAGAATAATACAAATTCAGCCGGTGGCAGCAAGTTGAATTCAAGAATTACTTCTCTTTCCCTTCTAAAGGTCATTGGCAGACATGACAAGAACATGCACAGCAGAATATATACATCTGTACAAATGTAAGTAAAAGTAAAAATCCCTTAATAAATTTGTGAAAAAGATTAGAATATCTGAAAATGCTTGAGTGAGAATGCAGTCAAGTAATCTTGATTATATACACACTAGAAATACATAAAAGGTGAAATTTACAAAGACATTAATTAATGTGTGTTTCTACTTCCTATGCATGTGATTTACTAGGCATAGTCTCCTAGATCCACGAATTACAATACATGTTCCAATGTTTACATTTTATAATTCCAACAAAATAATAGCATAACCATCAGAAAGACCACATATACAAATACACCTAAAATAAGCAGACACCTTATGTATTGCCCTTCAAAATCCAAACCATTGAAATATATAAGTGGCCTAAATCGGTAAAAGTGAAATATCCCTTAATACTACTTACCTGCTTCTCTTTTTCTTTTTCTGGTATTGAATCTTGTTGTAATAGCTGGAAATTCCAATGTAAGTAGTAATTCTTGAGAGTGACCCATTAGCAGAAGAAATTAAATTACACCACCATTAAAAGAAGAATACAAATTCAGCCGGTGGCAACAAGTTGAATTCAAGAATTACTTCTCTTTCCCTTCCAAAGGTCATTGGCAGACATGACAAGAACATGCACAGCAGAATATATACATCTGTACAAATATAAGTAAAAGTAAAAATCTCTTAATAAATTTGTGAAAAAGACTAGAATATCTGCAAATGCTTGAGTGAGAATGCAGGCAAGTGATCTTGATTATATACACACTAGAAACAAATAAAAGGTGAAATTTACAAAGACATTAATTAATGTGTGTTTCTAATTCCTATCCATGTGATTAACTAGGCATAGTCTCCTAGATCCATGAACTACAATACATGTTCCAATATTTCCATTTTATAATTCCAACAAAATACTAGCATAACCATCAGAAAGACCACATATACAAATACACCTAAAATAAGCAGACACCTTGTGTATTGCCCTTCAAAATCCAAACCATTGAAATATATAAGTGGCCTAAATCGGTAAAAGTTAAAATCCCTTAATACTACCTAGCTGCTTCTCTTTTTCTTTTTGTGGGAATGAATCTTGTGGTAATAGCTGGAAATTCCAATGGAAGTAGTAATTCTTGAGAGTGACTCATTAGCAGAAGAAATTAAATTACACCACCATTAAAAGAATATTACAAATTCACCCGGTGGCAATAAGTTGAATTCAAGAATTACTTCTCTTTCCCTTCTAAAGGTCATTGGCAGACATGACAAGAACATACACAGCAGAATATATACATCTATACAAATATCAGTAAAAGTAAAAATCTCTTAATAAATTTGTGAAAAAGACTAGAATATCTGAAAATGCTTGAGTGAGAACGCAGTCAAGTGATCTTGATTATATACACCAAAAACAAAGAAAAGGTGAAATTTACAAGGACAATAATGTGTGTTTCTACTTCCTATGCATGTGATTTACTAGGCATAGTCTCCTAGATCCACGAATTACAATACATGTTCTAATGTTTCCATTTTATAATTCCAACAAAATAATAGCATAACCATCAGAAAGACCACATATACAAATACACCTAAAATAAGCAGACACCTTGTGTATTGCCCTTCAAAATCCAAACCATTGAAATATATAAGTGGCCTAAATCGGTAAAAGTGAAAATCCCTTAATACTACCTAGTTGCTTCGCTTTTTCTTTTTGTGGTAATGAATCTTGTGGTAATAGCTAGAAATTCCAATGGAAGTAGTAATTCTTGAGAGTGACCCATTAGCTGAAGAAATTAAATTACACCACCATTAAAAGAAGAATACAAATTCAGCCGGTGGCAACAAGTTGAATTCAAGAATTACTTCTCTTTCCCTTCTAAAAGTCAATGGCAGACATGACAAGAACATGCACAACAGAATATATACATCTGTACAAATATAAGTAAAAGTAAAAATCCCTTAATAAATTTGTGAAAAAGACTAGAATATCTGCAAATGCTTGAGTGAGAATGCAGTCAAGTGATCTTGATTATATACACACTAGAAACAAATAAAAGGTGAAATTTACAACGACATTAATTAATGTGTGTTTCTAATTCCTATCCATGTGATTTACTAGGCATAGTCTCCTAGATCCATGAATTACAATACATGTTCCAATATTTCCATTTTATAATTCCAACAAAATACTAGCATAACCATCAGAAAGACCACATATACAAAGACACCTAAAATAAGCAGACACCTTGTGTATTGCCCTTCAAAATCCAAACCATTGAAATATATAAGTGGCCTAAATCGGTAAAAGTGAAAAATCCCTTAATACTACTTACCTGCTTCTCTTTTTCTTTTTCTGGTAATGAATCTTGTGGTAATAGCTGAAAATTCCAATGGAAGTAGTAATTCTTGAAAGTGACCCATTAGCAGAAGAAATTAAATTACACCACCATTAAAAGAAGAATACAAATTCAGCCGGTGGCAACAAGTTGAATTCAAGAATTACTTCTCTTTCCCTTCTAAAGGTCATTGGCAGACATGACAAGAACATGCACAGCAGAATATATACATCTGTACAAATGTAAGTAAAAGTAAAAATCTCTTAATAAATTTGTGAAAAAGACTAGAATATCTGCAAATGCTTGAGTGAGAATGCAGTCAAGTGATCTTGATTATATACACACTAGAAACAAATAAAAGGTGAAATTTACAAAGACATTAATTAATGTGTGTTTCTAATTCCTATCCATGTGATTTACTAGGCATAGTCTCCTAGATCCATGAACTACAATACATGTTCCAATATTTCCATTTTATAATTCCAACAAAATACTAGCATAACCATCAGAAAGACCACATATACAAAGACACCTAAAATAAGCAGACACCTTGTGTATTGCCCTTCAAAATCCAAACCATTGAAATATATAAGTGGCCCAAATCGGTAAAAGTGAAAATCCCTTAATACTACCTAGCTGCTTCTCTTTTTCTTTTTGTGGGAATGAATCTTGTGGTAATAGCTGGAAATTCCAATGGAAGTAGTAATTCTTGAGAGTGACTCATTAGCAGAAGAAATTAAATTACACCACCATTAAAAGAATAATACAAATTCAGCCGGTGGCAATAAGTTGAATTCAAGAATTACTTCTCTTTCCCTTCTAAAGGTCATTGGCAGACATGACAAGAACATACACAGCAGAATATATACATCTATACAAATATCAGTAAAAGTAAAAATCTCTTAATAAATTTGTGAAAAAGACTAGAATATCTGAAAATGCTTGAGTGAGAATGCAGTCAAGTGATCTTGATTATATACACACTAGAAACAAATAAAAGGTGAAATTTACAAAGACATTAATTAATGTGTGTTTCTAATTCCTATCCATGTGATTTACTAGGCATAGTCTCCTAGATCCATGAACTACAATACATGTTCCAATATTTCCATTTTATAATTCCAACAAAATACTAGCATAACCATCAGAAAGACCACATATACAAAGACACCTAAAATAAGCAGACACCTTGTGTATTGCCCTTCAAAATCCAAACCATTGAAATATATAAGTGGCCTAAATCGGTAAAAGTGAAAATCCCTTAATACTACCTAGCTGCTTCTCTTTTTCTTTTTGTGGGAATGAATCTTGTGGTAATAGCTGGAAATTCCAATGGAAGTAGTAATTCTTGAGAGTGACTCATTAGCAGAAGAAATTAAATTACACCACCATTAAAAGAATATTACAAATTCACCCGGTGGCAATAAGTTGAATTCAAGAATTACTTCTCTTTCCCTTCTAAAGGTCATTGGCAGACATGACAAGAACATACACAGCAGAATATATACATCTATACAAATATCAGTAAAAGTAAAAATCTCTTAATAAATTTGTGAAAAAGACTAGAATATCTGAAAATGCTTGAGTGAGAACGCAGTCAAGTGATCTTGATTATATACACCAAAAACAAAGAAAAGGTGAAATTTACAAGGACAATAATGTGTGTTTCTACTTCCTATGCATGTGATTTACTAGGCATAGTCTCCTAGATCCACGAATTACAATACATGTTCTAATGTTTCCATTTTATAATTCCAACAAAATAATAGCATAACCATCAGAAAGACCACATATACAAATACACCTAAAATAAGCAGACACCTTGTGTATTGCCCTTCAAAATCCAAAACATTGAAATATATAAGTGGCCTAAATCGGTAAAAGTGAAAATCCCTTAATACTACCTAGCTGCTTCTCTTTTTCTTTTTGTGGGAATGAATCTTGTGGTAATAGCTGGAAATTCCAATGGAAGTAGGAATTCTTAAGAATGACCCATTAGCAGATGAAATTAAATTACACCACCATTAAAAGTATAATACAAACTCATCCGGTGGCAGCAAGTTGAATTCAAGAATTACTTCTCTTTCCCTTCTAAAGGTCATTGGCAGACATGACAAGAACATGCACAGCAGAATATATACATCTGTACAAATATAAATAAAAGTAAAAATCTCTTAATAAATTTGTGAAAAAGACTAGAATATCTGCAAATGCTTGAGTGAGAATGCAGTCAAGTGATCTTGATTATATACACACTAGAAACAAATAAAAGGTGAAATTTACAAAGACATTAATTAATGTGTGTTTCTAATTCCTATCCATGAGATTTACTAGGCATAGTCTCCTAGATCCATGAATTACAATACATGTTCCAATGTTTCAATTTTATAATTCCAACAAAATACTAGCATAACCATCAGAAAGACCACATTTACAAATACACCTAAAATAAGCAGACACCTTGTGTATTGCCCTTCAAAATCCAAACCATTGAAATATATAAGTGGCCTAAATCGGTAAAAGTGAAAATCCCTTAATACTACCTAGCTGCTTCTCTTTTTCTTTTTGTGGGAATGAATCTTGTGGTAATAGCTGGAAATTCCAATGGAAGTAGTAATTCTTGAGAGTTACTCATTAGCAGAAGAAATTAAATTACACCACCATTAAAAGAATAATACAAATTCAGCCGGTGGCAATAAGTTGAAATCAAGAATTACTTCTCTTTCCCTTCTAAAGGTCATTGGCAGACATGACAAGAACATGCACAGCAGAATATATACATCTGTACAAATATAAGTAAAAGTAAAAATCTCTTAATAAATTTGTGAAAAAGACTAGAATATCTGCAAATGCTTGAGTGAGAATGCAGTCAAGTGATCTTGATTATATACACACTAGAAACAAATAAAAGGTGAAATTTACAAAGACATTAATTAATGTGTGTTTCTAATTCCTATCCATGTGATTTACTAGGCATAGTCTCCTAGATCCATGAACTACAATACATGTTCCAATATTTCCATTTTATAATTCCAACAAAATACTAGCATAACCATCAGAAAGACCACATATACAAAGACACCTAAAATAAGCAGACACCTTGTGTATTGCCCTTCAAAATCCAAATCATTGAAATATATAAGTGGCCTAAATCGGTAAAAGTGAAATTCCCTTAATACTACCTAGCTGCTTCTCTTTTTCTTTTTGTGGAAATGAATCTTGTGGTAATAGCTGGAAATTCCAATGGAAGTAGTAATTCTTGAGAGTGACTCATTAGCAGAAGAAATTAAATTACACCACCATTAAAAGAACAATACAAATTCAGCCGGTGGCAATAAGATGAATTCAAGAATTACTTCTCTTTCCCTTCTAAAGGTCATTGGCAGACATGACAAGAACATACACAGCAGAATATATACATCTATACAAATATCAGTAAAAGTAAAAATCTCTTAATAAATTTGTGAAAAAGACTAGAATATCTGAAAATGCTTGAATGAGAACGCAGTCAAGTGATCTTGATTATATAAACCAGAAACAAAGAAAAGGTTAAATTTACAAGGACAATAATGTGTGTTTCTACTTCCTATGCATGTGATTTACTATGCATAGTCTCCTAAATCCACGAATTACAATACATGTTCCAATGTTTCCATTTTATAATTCCAACAAAATAATAGCATAACCATCAGAAAGACCACATATACAAATACACCTAAAATAAGCAGACACCTTATGTATTGCCCTTCAAAATCCAAACCATTGAAATATATAAGTGGCCTAAATCGGTAAAAGTGAAAAATCTCTTAATACTACTTACCTGCTTCTCTTTTTCTTTTTCTGGTAATGAATCTTGTGGTAATAGCTGAAAATTCCAATGGAAGTAGTAATTCTTGAGAGTGACCCATTAGCAGAAGAAATTAAATTACACCACCATTAAAAGAAGATTACAAATTCAACCGGTGGCAACAAGTTGAATTCAAGAATTACTTCTCTTTCCCTTCTAAAGGTCATTGGCAGACATGACAAGAACATGCACAGCAGAATATATACATCTGTACAAATATAAGTTAAAGTAAAAATCCCTTAATAAATTTGTGAAAAAGACTAGAATATCTGAAAATGCTTGAGTGAGAATGCAGTCAAGTGATCTTGATTATATACACACTAGAAACAAATAAAAGGTGAAGTTTACAAAGACATTAATTAATGTGTGTTTCTAATTCCTATCCATGTGATTTACTAGGCATAGTCTCCTAGATCCATGAATTACAATACATGTTCCAATGTTTCCATTTTATAATTCCAACAAAATAATAGCATAACCATCAGAAAGACCACATATACAAAGACACCTAAAATAAGCAGACACCTTATGTATTGCCCTTCAAAATCCAAACCATTGAAATATATAAGTGGCCTAAATCGGTAAAAGTGAAAATCTCTTAATACTACCTAGATGCTTCTCTTTTTCTTTTTCTGGTAATGAATCTTGTGGTAATAGCTGGAAATTCCAATAGAAGTAGTAATTCTTGAGAGTGACTCATTAGCAGAAGAAATTAAATTACACCACCATTAAAAGAATAATACAAATTCAGCCGGTGACAATAAGTTGAATTCAAGAATTACTTCTCTTTCCCTTCTAAAGGTCATTGGCAGACATGACAAGAACATGCACAGCAGAATATATACATCTATACAAATATAAGTAAAAGTAAAAATCCCTAAATAAATTTGTGAAAAAGACTAGAATATCTGAAAATGCTTGAGTGAGAACGCAGTCAAGTGATCTTGATTATATACACCAGAAACAAAGAAAAGGTGAAATTTACAAGGACAATAATGTGTGTTTCTACTTCCTATGCATGTGATTTACTAGGCATAGTCTCCTAGATCCATGAATTACAATACATGTTCCAATGTTTCCATTTTATAATTCCAACAAAATAATAGCATAACCATCAGAAAGACCACATATACAAAGACACCTAAAATAAGCAGACACCTTATGTATTGCCCTTCAAAATCCAAACCATTGAAATATATAAGTGGCCTAAATCAGTAAAAGTGAAAAATCCCTTAATACTACCTACCTGATTCTCTTTTTCTTTTTCTAGTAATGAATCTTTTGGAAATAGCTGGAAATTCCAATGGAAGTAGTAATTCTTCAGAGTGACCCCTTAGCAGATGAAATTAAATTACACCACCATTAAAAGAATAATACAAATTCAGCCGGTGGCAGCAAGTTGAATTCAAGAATTACTTCTCTTTCCCTTCTAAAGGTCATTGGCAGACATGACAAGAACATGCACAGCAGAATATATACATCTGTACAAATGTAAGTAAAAGTAAAAATCCCTTAATAAATTTGTGAAAAAGACTAGAATATCTGAAAATGCTTGAGTGAGAATGCAGTCAAGTAATCTTGATTATATACACACTAGAAATAAATAAAAGGTGAAATTTACAAAGACATTAATTAATGTGTGTTTCTAATTTCTATCCATGTGATTTACTAGGCATAGTCTCCTAGATCCATGAATTACAATACATGTTCCAATGTTTCATTTTTATAATTCCAACAAAATACTAGCATAACCATCAGAAAGACCACATATACAAATACACCTAAAATAAGCAGACACCTTGTGTATTGCCCTTCAAAATCCAAACCATTGAAATATATATGTGGCCTAAATCGGTAAAAGTGAAAATCTCTTGATACTACCTAGATGCTTCTCTTTTTCTTTTTCTGGTAATGAATCTTGTGGTAATAGCTGGAAATTCCAATGGAAGTAGTAATTCTTGAGAGTGACTCATTAGCAGAAGAAATTAAATTACACCACCATTAAAAGAATAATACAAATTCAGCCGGTGGCAATAAGTTGAATTCAAGAATTACTTCTCTTTCCCTTCTAAAGGTCATTGGCAGACATGACAAGAACATGCACAGCAGAATATATACATCTGTACAAATATAAGTAAAAGTAAAAATCTCTTAATAAATTTGTGAAAAAGACTAAATTATCTGCAAATGCTTGAGTGAGAATGCAGTCAAGTGATCTTGATTATATACACACTAGAAACAAATAAAAGGTGAGATTTACAAAGACATTAATTAATGTGTGTTTCTAATTCCTATCCATGTGATTTACTAGGCATAGTCTCCTAGATCCATGAATCACAATACATGTTCCAATATTTCCATTTTATAATTTCAACAAAATACTAGCATAACCATCAGAAAGACCACATATACAAAGGCACCTAAAATAAGCAGACACCTTGTGTATTGCCCTTCAAAATCCAAACCATTGAAATATATAAGTGGCCTAAATCGGTAAAAGTGAAAATCCCTTAATACTACCAAGCTGCTTCTCTTTTTCTTTTTGTGGGAATGAATCTTGTGGTAATAGCTGGAAATTCCAATGGAAGTAGTAATTCTTAAGAGTGACCCATTAGCAGATGAAATTAAATTACACCACCATTAAAAGAATAATACAAATTCAGCCGGTGACAATAAGTTGAATTCAAGAATTACTTCTCTTTCCCTTCTAAAGGTCATTGGCAGACATGACAAGATCATGCACAGCAGAATATATACATCTGTACAAATATAAGTAAAAGTAAACATCCCTAAATAAATTTGTGAAAAAGACTAGAATATCTGAAAATGCTTGAGTGAAAATGCAGTCAAGTGATCTTGATTATATACAACCTAGAAACAAATAAAAGGCGAAATTTACAAAGACATTAATTAATGTGTGTTTCTAATTCCTATCCATGTGATTTACTAGGCATAGTCTCCTAGATCCATGAATTACAATACATGGTCCAATGTTTCAATTTTATAATTCCAACAAAATACTAGCATAACCATCAGAAAGACCACATATACAAATGCACCTAAAATAAGCAGACACCTTGTGTATTACCCTTCAAAATCCAAACCATTGAAATATATAAGTGGCCTAAATCGGTAAAAGTGAAAATCCCTTAATACTACCTAGCTGCTTCTCTTTTTCTTTTTTTGGTAATGAATCTTGTGGTAATAGCTGGAAATTCCAATAGAAGTAGTAATTCTTAAGAATGACTCATTAGCAGATGAAATTAAATTACACCACCATTAAAAGAATAATACAAATTCAGCCGGTGGCAGCAAGTTGAATTCAAGAATTACTTCTCTTTCCCTTCTAAAGGTCATTGGCAAACATGACAAGAACATGCACAGCAGAATATATACATCTGTACAAATATAAGTAAAAGTAAAAATCCCTAAATAAATTTGTAAAAAAGACTAGAATATCTGAAAATGCTTGAGTGAGAATGCAGTCAAGTGATCTTGATTATATACACCAGAAACAAAGAAAAGGTGAAATTTACAAGGACAATAATGTGTGTTTCTACTTCCTATGCATGTGATTT
Organism: Astragalus glycyphyllos; assembly: GCA_963573325.1. Taxonomy (NCBI): domain Eukaryota; kingdom Viridiplantae; phylum Streptophyta; class Magnoliopsida; order Fabales; family Fabaceae; genus Astragalus; species Astragalus glycyphyllos. Next base: position 31,402,014 of record OY754307.1, read on the forward strand.
ACTAGGCATAGTCTCCTAGATCCATGAATTACAATACATGTTCCAATGTTTCCATTTTATAATTCCAACAAAATACTAGCATAACCATCAGAAAGACCACATATACAAATACACCTAAAATAAGCAGACATCTTATGTATTGCCCTTCAAAATCCAAACCATTGAAATATATAAGTGGCCTAAATCAGTAAAAGTGAAAAATCCCTTAATACTACCTACCTGCTTCTCTTTTTCTTTTTCTGGTAATGAATCTTTTGGTAATAGCTGGAAATTCCAATGGAAGTAGTAATTCTTGAGAGTTACTCATTAGCAGATGAAATTAAATTACACCACCATTAAAAGAATAATACAAATTCAGCTGGTGGCAGCAAGTTGAATTCAAGAATTACTTCTCTTTCCCTTCTAAAGGTCATTGGCAGACATGACAAGAACATGCACAGCAGAATATATACATCTGTACAAATGTAAGTAAAAGTAAAAATCCCTTAATAAATTTGTGAAAAAGACTAGAATATCTGAAAATGCTTGAGTGAGAATGCAGTCAAGTAATCTTGATTATATACACACTAGAAACAAATAAAAGGTGAAATTTACAAAGACATTAATTAATGTGTGTTTCTAATTCCTATCCATGTGATTTACTAGGCATAGTCTCCTAGATCCATGAACTACAATACATGTTCCAATGTTTCCATTTTATAATTCCAACAAAATACTAGCATAACCATCAGAAAGACCACATATACAAAGACACCTAAAATAAGCAGACACCTTGTGTATTGCCCTTCAAAATCCAAACCATTGAAATATATAAGTGGCCTAAATCGGTAAAAGTGAAAATCCCTTAATACTACCTAGCTGCTTCTCTTTTTCTTTTTGTGGGAATGAATCTTGTGGTAATAGCTGGAAATTCCAATGGAAGTAGTAATTCTTGAGAGTGACTCATTAGCAGAAGAAATTAAATTACACCACCATTAAAAGAATAATACAAATTCAGCCGGTGGCAATAAGTTGAATTCAAGAATTACTTCTCTTTCCCTTCTAAAGGTCATTGGCAGACATGACAAGAACATACACAGCAGAATATATACATCTATACAAATATCAGTAAAAGTAAAAATCTCTTAATAAATTTGTGAAAAAGACTAGAATATCTGAAAATGCTTGAGTGAGAACGCAGTCAAGTGATCTTGATTATATACACCAGAAACAAAGAAAAGGTGAAATTTACAAGGACAATAATGTGTGTTTCTACTTCCTATGCATGTGATTTACTAGGCATAGTCTCCTAGATCCACGAATTACAATACATGTTCCAATGTTTCCATTTTATAATTCCAACAAAATAATAGCATAACCATCAGAAAGACCACATATACAAATACACCTAAAATAAGCAGACACCTTATGTATTGCCCTTCAAAATCCAAACCATTGAAATATATAAGTGGCCTAAATCGGTAAAAGTGAAAAATCCCTTAATACTACTTACCTGCTTCTCTTTTTCTTTTTCTGGTAATGAATCTTGTGGTAATAGCTGGAAATTCCAATGGAAGTAGTAATTCTTGAGAGTGACCCATTAGCAGAAGAAATTAAATTACACCACCATGAAAAGAAGATTACAAATTCAGCCGGTGGCAACAAGTTGAATTCAAGAAGTACTTCTCTTTCCCTTCTAAAGGTCATTGGCAGACATGACGAGAACATGCACAGCAGAATATATACATCTATACAAATATCAGTAAAAGTAAAAATCCCTTAATAAATTTGTGAAAAAGACTAGAATATCTGAAAATGCTTGAGTGAGAATGCAGTCAAGTGATCTTGATTATATACACACTAGAAACAAATAAAAGGTGAAATTTACAAAGACATTAATTAATGTGTGTTTCTAATTCCTATCCATGAGATTTACTAGGCATAGTCTCCTAGATCCATGAATTACAATACATGTTCCAATGTTTCAATTTTATAATTCCAACAAAATACTAGCATAACCATCAGAAAGACCACATTTACAAATACACCTAAAATAAGCAGACACCTTGTGTATTGCCCTTCAAAATCCAAACCATTGAAATATATAAGTGGCCTAAATCGGTAAAAGTGAAAATCCCTTAATACTACCTAGCTGCTTCTCTTTTTCTTTTTGTGGGAATGAATCTTGTGGTAATAGCTGGAAATTCCAATGGAAGTAGTAATTCTTGAGAGTTACTCATTAGCAGAAGAAATTAAATTACACCACCATTAAAAGAATAATACAAATTCAGCCGGTGGCAATAAGTTGAAATCAAGAATTACTTCTCTTTCCCTTCTAAAGGTCATTGGCAGACATGACAAGAACATGCACAGCAGAATATATACATCTGTACAAATATAAGTAAAAGTAAAAATCTCTTAATAAATTTGTGAAAAAGACTAGAATATCTGCAAATGCTTGAGTGAGAATGCAGTCAAGTGATCTTGATTATATACACACTAGAAACAAATAAAAGGTGAAATTTACAAAGACATTAATTAATGTGTGTTTCTAATTCCTATCCATGTGATTTACTAGGCATAGTCTCCTAGATCCATGAACTACAATACATGTTCCAATATTTCCATTTTATAATTCCAACAAAATACTAGCATAACCATCAGAAAGACCACATATACAAAGGCACCTAAAATAAGCAGACACCTTGTGTATTGCCCTTCAAAATCCAAACCATTGAAATATATAAGTGGCCTAAATCGGTAAAAGTGAAAATCCCTTAATACTACCAAGCTGCTTCTCTTTTTCTTTTTGTGGGAATGAATCTTGTGGTAATAGCTGGAAATTCCAATGGAAGTAGTAATTCTTAAGAGTGACCCATTAGCAGATGAAATTAAATTACACCACCATTAAAAGAATAATACAAATTCAGCCGGTGACAATAAGTTGAATTCAAGAATTACTTCTCTTTCCCTTCTAAAGGTCATTGGCAGACATGACAAGATCATGCACAGCAGAATATATACATCTGTACAAATATAAGTAAAAGTAAACATCCCTAAATAAATTTGTGAAAAAGACTAGAATATCTGAAAATGCTTGAGTGAAAATGCAGTCAAGTGATCTTGATTATATACAACCTAGAAACAAATAAAAGGCGAAATTTACAAAGACATTAATTAATGTGTGTTTCTAATTCCTATCCATGTGATTTACTAGGCATAGTCTCCTAGATCCATGAATTACAATACATGGTCCAATGTTTCAATTTTATAATTCCAACAAAATACTAGCATAACCATCAGAAAGACCACATATACAAATGCACCTAAAATAAGCAGACACCTTGTGTATTACCCTTCAAAATCCAAACCATTGAAATATATAAGTGGCCTAAATCGGTAAAAGTGAAAATCCCTTAATACTACCTAGCTGCTTCTCTTTTTCTTTTTTTGGTAATGAATCTTGTGGTAATAGCTGGAAATTCCAATAGAAGTAGTAATTCTTAAGAATGACTCATTAGCAGATGAAATTAAATTACACCACCATTAAAAGAATAATACAAATTCAGCCGGTGGCAGCAAGTTGAATTCAAGAATTACTTCTCTTTCCCTTCTAAAGGTCATTGGCAAACATGACAAGAACATGCACAGCAGAATATATACATCTGTACAAATATAAGTAAAAGTAAAAATCCCTAAATAAATTTGTAAAAAAGACTAGAATATCTGAAAATGCTTGAGTGAGAATGCAGTCAAGTGATCTTGATTATATACACCAGAAACAAAGAAAAGGTGAAATTTACAAGGACAATAATGTGTGTTTCTACTTCCTATGCATGTGATTTACTAGGCATAGTCTCCTAGATCCATGAATTACAATACATGTTCCAATGTTTCCATTTTATAATTCCAACAAAATACTAGCATAACCATCAGAAAGACCACATATACAAATACACCTAAAATAAGCAGACATCTTATGTATTGCCCTTCAAAATCCAAACCATTGAAATATATAAGTGGCCTAAATCAGTAAAAGTGAAAAATCCCTTAATACTACCTACCTGCTTCTCTTTTTCTTTTTCTGGTAATGAATCTTTTGGTAATAGCTGGAAATTCCAATGGAAGTAGTAATTCTTGAGAGTTACTCATTAGCAGATGAAATTAAATTACACCACCATTAAAAGAATAATACAAATTCAGCTGGTGGCAGCAAGTTGAATTCAAGAATTACTTCTCTTTCCCTTCTAAAGGTCATTGGCAGACATGACAAGAACATGCACAGCAGAATATATACATCTGTACAAATGTAAGTAAAAGTAAAAATCCCTTAATAAATTTGTGAAAAAGACTAGAATATCTGAAAATGCTTGAGTGAGAATGCAGTCAAGTAATCTTGATTATATACACACTAGAAACAAATAAAAGGTGAAATTTACAAAGACATTAATTAATGTGTGTTTCTAATTCCTATCCATGTGATTTACTAGGCATAGTCTCCTAGATCCATGAACTACAATACATGTTCCAATGTTTCCATTTTATAATTCCAACAAAATACTAGCATAACCATCAGAAAGACCACATATACAAAGACACCTAAAATAAGCAGACACCTTGTGTATTGCCCTTCAAAATCCAAACCATTGAAATATATAAGTGGCCTAAATCGGTAAAAGTGAAAATCCCTTAATACTACCTAGCTGCTTCTCTTTTTCTTTTTGTGGGAATGAATCTTGTGGTAATAGCTGGAAATTCCAATGGAAGTAGTAATTCTTGAGAGTGACTCATTAGCAGAAGAAATTAAATTACACCACCATTAAAAGAATAATACAAATTCAGCCGGTGGCAATAAGTTGAATTCAAGAATTACTTCTCTTTCCCTTCTAAAGGTCATTGGCAGACATGACAAGAACATACACAGCAGAATATATACATCTATACAAATATCAGTAAAAGTAAAAATCTCTTAATAAATTTGTGAAAAAGACTAGAATATCTGAAAATGCTTGAGTGAGAACGCAGTCAAGTGATCTTGATTATATACACCAGAAACAAAGAAAAGGTGAAATTTACAAGGACAATAATGTGTGTTTCTACTTCCTATGCATGTGATTTACTAGGCATAGTCTCCTAGATCCACGAATTACAATACATGTTCCAATGTTTCCATTTTATAATTCCAACAAAATAATAGCATAACCATCAGAAAGACCACATATACAAATACACCTAAAATAAGCAGACACCTTATGTATTGCCCTTCAAAATCCAAACCATTGAAATATATAAGTGGCCTAAATCGGTAAAAGTGAAAAATCCCTTAATACTACTTACCTGCTTCTCTTTTTCTTTTTCTGGTAATGAATCTTGTGGTAATAGCTGGAAATTCCAATGGAAGTAGTAATTCTTGAGAGTGACCCATTAGCAGAAGAAATTAAATTACACCACCATGAAAAGAAGATTACAAATTCAGCCGGTGGCAACAAGTTGAATTCAAGAAGTACTTCTCTTTCCCTTCTAAAGGTCATTGGCAGACATGACGAGAACATGCACAGCAGAATATATACATCTATACAAATATCAGTAAAAGTAAAAATCCCTTAATAAATTTGTGAAAAAGACTAGAATATCTGAAAATGCTTGAGTGAGAATGCAGTCAAGTGATCTTGATTATATACACACTAGAAACAAATAAAAGGTGAAATTTACAAAGACATTAATTAATGTGTGTTTCTAATTCCTATCCATGAGATTTACTAGGCATAGTCTCCTAGATCCATGAATTACAATACATGTTCCAATGTTTCAATTTTATAATTCCAACAAAATACTAGCATAACCATCAGAAAGACCACATTTACAAATACACCTAAAATAAGCAGACACCTTGTGTATTGCCCTTCAAAATCCAAACCATTGAAATATATAAGTGGCCTAAATCGGTAAAAGTGAAAATCCCTTAATACTACCTAGCTGCTTCTCTTTTTCTTTTTGTGGGAATGAATCTTGTGGTAATAGCTGGAAATTCCAATGGAAGTAGTAATTCTTGAGAGTTACTCATTAGCAGAAGAAATTAAATTACACCACCATTAAAAGAATAATACAAATTCAGCCGGTGGCAATAAGTTGAAATCAAGAATTACTTCTCTTTCCCTTCTAAAGGTCATTGGCAGACATGACAAGAACATGCACAGCAGAATATATACATCTGTACAAATATAAGTAAAAGTAAAAATCTCTTAATAAATTTGTGAAAAAGACTAGAATATCTGCAAATGCTTGAGTGAGAATGCAGTCAAGTGATCTTGATTATATACACACTAGAAACAAATAAAAGGTGAAATTTACAAAGACATTAATTAATGTGTGTTTCTAATTCCTATCCATGTGATTTACTAGGCATAGTCTCCTAGATCCATGAACTACAATACATGTTCCAATATTTCCATTTTATAATTCCAACAAAATACTAGCATAACCATCAGAAAGACCACATATACAAAGGCACCTAAAATAAGCAGACACCTTGTGTATTGCCCTTCAAAATCCAAACCATTGAAATATATAAGTGGCCTAAATCGGTAAAAGTGAAAATCCCTTAATACTACCAAGCTGCTTCTCTTTTTCTTTTTGTGGGAATGAATCTTGTGGTAATAGCTGGAAATTCCAATGGAAGTAGTAATTCTTGAGAGTGACTCATTAGCAGAAGAAATTAAATTACACCACCATTAAAAGAATAATACAAATTCAGCCGGTGGCAATAAGTTGAATTCAAGAATTACTTCTCTTTCCCTTCTAAAGGTCATTGGCAGACATGACAAGAACATACACAGCAGAATATATACATCTATACAAATATCAGTAAAAGTAAAAATCTCTTAATAAATTTGTGAAAAAGACTAGAATATCTGAAAATGCTTGAGTGAGAACGCAGTCAAGTGATCTTGATTATATACACCAGAAACAAAGAAAAGGTGAAATTTACAAGGACAATAATGTGTGTTTCTACTTCCTATGCATGTGATTTACTAGGCATAGTCTCCTAGATCCACGAATTACAATACATGTTCCAATGTTTCCATTTTATAATTCCAACAAAATAATAGCATAACCATCAGAAAGACCACATATACAAATACACCTAAAATAAGCAGACACCTTATGTATTGCCCTTCAAAATCCAAACCATTGAAATATATAAGTGGCCTAAATCGGTAAAAGTGAAAAATCCCTTAATACTACTTACCTGCTTCTCTTTTTCTTTTTCTGGTAATGAATCTTGTGGTAATAGCTGGAAATTCCAATGGAAGTAGTAATTCTTGAGAGTGACCCATTAGCAGAAGAAATTAAATTACACCACCATGAAAAGAAGATTACAAATTCAGCCGGTGGCAACAAGTTGAATTCAAGAAGTACTTCTCTTTCCCTTCTAAAGGTCATTGGCAGACATGACGAGAACATGCACAGCAGAATATATACATCTATACAAATATCAGTAAAAGTAAAAATCCCTTAATAAATTTGTGAAAAAGACTAGAATATCTGAAAATGCTTGAGTGAGAATGCAGTCAAGTGATCTTGATTATATACACACTAGAAACAAATAAAAGGTGAAATTTACAAAGACATTAATTAATGTGTGTTTCTAATTCCTATCCATGAGATTTACTAGGCATAGTCTCCTAGATCCATGAATTACAATACATGTTCCAATGTTTCAATTTTATAATTCCAACAAAATACTAGCATAACCATCAGAAAGACCACATTTACAAATACACCTAAAATAAGCAGACACCTTGTGTATTGCCCTTCAAAATCCAAACCATTGAAATATATAAGTGGCCTAAATCGGTAAAAGTGAAAATCCCTTAATACTACCTAGCTGCTTCTCTTTTTCTTTTTGTGGGAATGAATCTTGTGGTAATAGCTGGAAATTCCAATGGAAGTAGTAATTCTTGAGAGTTACTCATTAGCAGAAGAAATTAAATTACACCACCATTAAAAGAATAATACAAATTCAGCCGGTGGCAATAAGTTGAAATCAAGAATTACTTCTCTTTCCCTTCTAAAGGTCATTGGCAGACATGACAAGAACATGCACAGCAGAATATATACATCTGTACAAATATAAGTAAAAGTAAAAATCTCTTAATAAATTTGTGAAAAAGACTAGAATATCTGCAAATGCTTGAGTGAGAATGCAGTCAAGTGATCTTGATTATATACACACTAGAAACAAATAAAAGGTGAAATTTACAAAGACATTAATTAATGTGTGTTTCTAATTCCTATCCATGTGATTTACTAGGCATAGTCTCCTAGATCCATGAACTACAATACATGTTCCAATATTTCCATTTTATAATTCCAACAAAATACTAGCATAACCATCAGAAAGACCACATATACAAAGGCACCTAAAATAAGCAGACACCTTGTGTATTGCCCTTCAAAATCCAAACCATTGAAATATATAAGTGGCCTAAATCGGTAAAAGTGAAAATCCCTTAATACTACCAAGCTGCTTCTCTTTTTCTTTTTGTGGGAATGAATCTTGTGGTAATAGCTGGAAATTCCAATGGAAGTAGTAATTCTTAAGAGTGACCCATTAGCAGATGAAATTAAATTACACCACCATTAAAAGAATAATACAAATTCAGCTGTGACAATAAGTTGAATTCAAGAATTACTTCTCTTTCCCTTCTAAAGGTCATTGGCAGACATGACAAGATCATGCACAGCAGAATATATACATCTGTACAAATATAAGTAAAAGTAAACATCCCTAAATAAATTTGTGAAAAAGACTAGAATATCTGAAAATGCTTGAGTGAAAATGCAGTCAAGTGATCTTGATTATATACAACCTAGAAACAAATAAAAGGCGAAATTTACAAAGACATTAATTAATGTGTGTTTCTAATTCCTATCCATGTGATTTACTAGGCATAGTCTCCTAGATCCATGAATTACAATACATGTTCCAATATTTCCATTTTATAATTCCAACAAAATACTAGCATAACCATCAGAAAGACCACATATACAAAGACACCTAAAATAAGCAGACACCTTGTGTATTGCCCTTCAAAATCCAAACCATTGAAATATATAAGTGGCCTAAATCGGTAAAAGTGAAAATCTCTTAATACTACCTAGCTGCTTCTCTTTTTCTTTTTGTGGGAATGAATCTTGTGGTAATAGCTGGAAATTCCAATGGAAGTAGTAATTCTTAAGAGTGACCCATTAGCAGAAGAAATTAAATTACACCACCATTAAAAGAATAATACAAATTCAGCCGGTGACAATAAGTTGAATTCAAGAATTACTTCTCTTTCCCTTCTAAAGGTCATTGGCAGACATGACAAGAACATGCACAGCAGAATATATACATCTGTACAAATATAAGTAAAAGTAAAAATCCCTAAATAAATTTGTGAAAAAGACTAGAATATCTGAAAATGCTTGAGTGAGAACGCAGTCAAGTGATCTTGATTATATACACCAGAAACAAAGAAAAGGTGAAATTTACAAGGACAATAATGTGTGTTTCTACTTCCTATGCATGTGATTTACTAGGCATAGTCTCCTAGATCAATGAATTACAATACATGTTCCAATGTTTCCATTTTATAATTCCAACAAAATAATAGCATAACCATCAGAAAGACCACATATACAAAGACACCTAAAATAAGCAGACACCTTCTGTATTGCCCTTCAAAATCCAAACCATTGAAATATATAAGTGGCCTAAATCAGCAAAAGTGAAAAATCCCTTAATACTACCTACCTGCTTCTCTTTTTCTTTTTCTTGTAATGAATCTTTTGGTAATAGCTGGAAATTCCAATGGAAGTAGTAATTCTTCAGAGTGACCCATTAGCAGGTGAAACTAAATTACACCACCATTAAAAGAATAATACAATTTCAGCCGGTGGCAGCAAGTTGAATTCAAGAATTACTTCTCTTTCCCTTCTAAAGGTCATTGGCAGACATGACAAGAACATGCACAGTAGAATATATACATCTGTACAAATGTAAGTAAAAGTAAAAATCCCTTAATAAATTTGTGAAAAAGACTAGAATATCTGAAAATGCTTGAGTGAGAATGCAGTCAAGTAATCTTGATTATATACACACTAGAAATAAATAAAGGGTGAAATTGACAAAGACATTAATTAATGTGTGTTTCTAATTCCTATCCATGTGATTTACTAGGCATAGTCTCCTAGATCCATGAATTACAATACATGTTCCAATGTTTCAATTTTATAATTCCAACAAAATACTAGCATAACCATCAGAAAGACCACATATACAAATACACCTAAAATAAGCAGACACCTTGTGTATTGCCCTTCAAAATCCAAACCATTGAAATATATATGTGGCCTAAATCGGTAAAAGTGAAAATCTCTTAATACTACCTAGATCTTCTCTTTTTCTTTTTCTGGTAATGAATCTTGTGGTAATAGCTGGAAATTCCAATGGAAGTAGTAATTCTTGAGAGTGACTCATTAGCAGAAGAAATTAAATTACACCACCATTAAAAGAATAATACAAATTCAGCCGGTGGCAATAAGTTGAATTCAAGTATTACTTCTCTTTCCCTTCTAAAGGTCATTGGCAGACATGACAAGAACATGCACAGCAGAATATATACATCTGTACAAATATAAGTAAAAGTAAAAATCTCTTAATAAATTTGTGAAAAAGACTAGAATATCTGCAAATGCTTGAGTGAGAATGCAGTCAAGTGATCTTGATTATATACACACTAGAAACAAATAAAAGGTGAGATTTACAAAGACATTAAGTAATGTGTGTTTCTAATTCCTATCCATGTGATTTACTAGGCATAGTCTCCTAGATCCATGAATTACAATACATGTTCCAATGTTTCCATTTTATAATTCCAACAAAATACTAGCATAACCATCAGAAAGACCACATATACAAAGACACCTAAAATAAGCAGACACCTTGTGTATTGCTCTTCAAAATCCAAACCATTGAAATATATAAGTGGCCTAAATCGGTAAAAGTGAAAATCCCTTAATACTACCAAGCTGCTTCTCTTTTTCTTTTTGTGGGAATGAATCTTGTGGTAATAGCTGGAAATTCCAAGGGAAGTAGTAATTCTTAAGAGTGACCCATTAGCAGATGAAATTAAATTACACCACCATTAAAAGAATAATACAAATTCAGCCGGTGACAATAAGTTGAATTCAAGAATTACTTCTCTTTCCCTTCTAAAGGTCATTGGCAGACATGACAAGAACATGCACAGCAGAATATATACATCTGTACAAATATAAGTAAAAGTAAAAATCCCTTAATAAATTTGTGAAAAAGACTAGAATATCTGCAAATGCTTGAGTGAGAATGCAGTCAAATAATCTTGATTATATACACACTAGAAATAAATAAAAGGTGAAATTTACAAAGACATTAATTAATGTGTGTTTCTAATTCCTATCCATGTGATTTACTAGGCATAGTCTCCTAGATCCATGAATTACAATACATGTTCCAATGTTTCCATTTTATAATTCCAACAAAATACTAGCATAACCATCAGAAAGACCACATATACAAAGACACCTAAAATAAGCAGACACCTTGTGTATCGCCCTTCAAAATCCAAACCATTGAAATATATAAGTGGCCTAAATCGGTAAAAGTGAAAATCCCTTAATACTACCTAGCTGCTTCCCTTTTTCTTTTTGTGGGAATGAATCTTGTGGTAATAGCTGGAAATTCCAATGGAAGTAGTAATTCTTGAGAGTGACTCATTAGCAGAAGAAATTAAATTACACCACCATTAAAAGAATAATACAAATTCAGCCGGTGGCAATAAGTTGAATTCAAGAATTACATCTCTTTCCCTTCTAAAGGTCATTGGCAGACATGACAAGAACATACACAGCAGAATATATACATCTATACAAATATCAGTAAAAGTAAAAATCTCTTAATAAATTTGTGAAAAAGACTAGAATATCGGAAAATGCTTGAGTGAGAACGCAGTCAAGTGATCTTGATTATATACACCAAAAACAAAGAAAAGGTGAAATTTACAAGGACAATAATGTGTATCTACTTCCTATGCATGTGATTTACTAGGCATAGTCTCCTAGATCCACGAATTACAATACATGTTCCAATGTTTCCATTTTATAATTCCAACAAAATAATAGCATAACCATCAGAAAGACCACATATACAAATACACCTAAAATAAGGAGACACCTTATGTATTGCCCTTCAAAATCCAAACCATTGAAATATATAAGTGGCCTAAATCGGTAAAAGTGAAAATCCCTTAATACTACCTAGTTGCTTCGCTTTTTCTTTTTGTGGAAATGAATCTTGTGGTAATAGCTAGAAATTCCAATGGAAGTAGTAATTCTTGAGAGTGACCCATTAACAGAAGAAATTAAATTACACCACCATTAAAAGAAGAATTCAAATTCAGCCGGTGGCAACAAGTTGAATTCAAGAAGTACTTCTCTTTCCCTTCTAAAGGTCATTGGCAGACATGACAAGAACATGCACAGCAGAATATATACATCTGTACAAATATAAGTAAAAGTAAAAATCCCTTAATAAATTTGTGAAAAAGACTAGAATATCTGCAAATGCTTGAGTGAGAATGCAGTCAAATAATCTTGATTATATACACACTAGAAATAATTAAAAGGTGAAATTGACAAAGACATTAATTAATGTGTGTTTCTAATTCCTATGCATGTGATTTACTAGGCATAGTCTCCTAGATCCATGAATTACAATACATGTTCCAATATTTCCATTTTATAATTCCAACAAAATACTAGCATAACCATCAGAAAGACCACATATACAAAGACACCTAAAATAAGCAGACACCTTGTGTATTGCCCTTCAAAATCCAAACCATTGAAATATATAAGTGGCCTAAATCGGTAAAAGTGAAAATCTCTTAATACTACCTAGCTGCTTCTCTTTTTCTTTTTGTGGGAATGAATCTTGTGGTAATAGCTGAAAATTCCAATGGAAGTAGTAATTCTTGAGAGTGACCCATTAGCAGATGAAATTAAATTACACCACCATTAAAAGAATAATACAAATTCAGCCGGTGACAATAAGTTGAATTCAAGAATTACTTCTCTTTCCCTTCTAAAGGTCATTGGCAGACATGACAAGAACATGCACAGCAGAATATATACATCTGTACAAATATAAGTAAAAGTAAAAATCCCTTAATAAATTTGTGAAAAAGACTAGAATATCTGCAAATGCTTGAGTGAGAATGCAGTCAAATAATCTTGATTATATACACACTAGAAATAAATAAAAGGTGAAATTTACAAAGACATTAATTAATGTGTGTTTCTAATTCCTATCCATGTGATTTACTAGGCATAGTCTCCTAGATCCATGAATTACAATACATGTTCCAATGTTTCCATTTTATAATTCCAACAAAATACTAGCATAACCATCAGAAAGACCACATATACAAAGACACCTAAAATAAGCAGACACCTTGTGTATCGCCCTTCAAAATCCAAACCATTGAAATATATAAGTGGCCTAAATCGGTAAAAGTGAAAATCCCTTAATACTACCTAGCTGCTTCCCTTTTTCTTTTTGTGGGAATGAATCTTGTGGTAATAGCTGGAAATTCCAATGGAAGTAGTAATTCTTGAGAGTGACTCATTAGCAGAAGAAATTAAATTACACCACCATTAAAAGAATAATACAAATTCAGCCGGTGGCAATAAGTTGAATTCAAGAATTACATCTCTTTCCCTTCTAAAGGTCATAGGCAGACATGACAAGAACATACACAGCAGAATATATACATCTATACAAATATCAGTAAAAGTTAAAATCTCTTAATAAATTTGTGAAAAAGACTAGAATATCGGAAAATGCTTGAGTGAGAACGCAGTCAAGTGATCTTGATTATATACACCAAAAACAAAGAAAAGGTGAAATTTACAAGGACAATAATGTGTTTCTACTTCCTATGCATGTGATTTACTAGGCATAGTCTCCTAGATCCACGAATTACAATACATGTTCCAATGTTTCCATTTTATAATTCCAACAAAATAATAGCATAACCATCAGAAAGACCACATATACAAATACACCTAAAATAAGCAGACACCTTATGTATTGCCCTTCAAAATCCAAACCATTGAAATATATAAGTGGCCTAAATCGGTAAAAGTGAAAAATCCCTTAATACTACTTACCTGCTTCTCTTTTTCTTTTTCTGGTAATGAATCTTGTGGTAATAGCTGAAAATTCCAATGGAAGTAGTAATTCTTAAGAGTGACCCATTAACAGAAGAAATTAAATTACACCACCATTAAAAGAAGAATACAAATTCAGCCGGTGGCAACAAGTTGAATTCAAGAAGTACTTCTCTTTCCCTTCTAAAGGTCATTGGCAGACATGACAAGAACATGCACAGCAGAATATATACATCTGTACAAATGTAAGTAAAAGTAAAAATCCCTTAATAAATTTGTGAAAAAGACTAGAATATCTGAAAATACTTGAGTGAGAATGCAGTCAAGTAATCTTGATTATATACACAATAGAAATAAATAAAAGGTGAAATTTACAAAGACATTAATTAATGTGTGTTTCTAATTCCTATCCATGTGATTTACTAGGCATAGTCTCCTAGATCCATGAATTACAATACATGTTCCAATGTTTCCATTTTATAATTCCAACAAAATAATAGCATAACCATCAGAAAGACCACATATACAAAGACACGTAAAATAAGCAGACACCTTATGTATTGCCCTTCAAAATCCAAACCATTGAAATATATAAGTGGCCTAAATCAGTAAAACTGAAAAATCCCTTAATACTACCTACCTGCTTCTCTTTTTCTTTTTCTGGTAATGAATCTTTTGGTAATAGCTGGAAATTCCAATGGAAGTAGTAATTCTTCAGAGTGACCCATTAGCAGATGAAATTAAATTACACCACCATTAAAAGAATAATACAAATTCAGCCGGTGGCAGCAAGTTGTATTCAAGAATTACTTCTCTTTCCCTTCTAAAGGTCATTGGCAGACATGACAAGAACATGCACAGCAGAATATATACATCTGTACATATGTAAGTAAAAGTAAAAATCCCTTAATAAATTTGTGAAAAAGACTAGAATATCTGAAAATGCTTGAGTGAGAATGCAGTCAAGTAATCTTGATTATATACACAATAGAAATAAATAAAGGGTGAAATTGACAAAGACATTAGTTAATGTGTGTTTCTAATTCCTATGCATGTGATTTACTAGGCATAGTCTCCTAGATCCATGAATTACAATACATGTTCCAATATTTCCATTTTATAATTCCAACAAAATACTAGCATAACCATCAGAAAGACCACATATACAAAGACACCTAAAATAAGCAGACACCTTGTGTATTGCCCTTCAAAATCCAAACCATTGAAATATATAAGTGGCCTAAATCGGTAAAAGTGAAAATCTCTTAATACTACCTAGCTGCTTCTCTTTTTCTTTTTGTGGGAATGAATCTTGTGGTAATAGCTGAAAATTCCAATGGAAGTAGTAATTCTTGAGAGTGACCCATTAGCAGAAGAAATTAAATTACACCACCATTTAAAGAAGAATACAAATTCAGCCGGTGGCAACAAGTTGAATTCAAGAATTACTTCTCTTTTCCTTCTAAAGGTCATTGGCAGACATGACAAGAAAATGCACAGCAGAATATATACATCTGTACAAATGTAAGTAAAAGTAAAAATCCCTTAATAAATTTGTGAAAAAGACTAGAATATCTGAAAATGCTTGAGTGAGAATGCAGTCAAGTAATCTTGATTATATACACAATAGAAATAAATAAAAGGTGAAATTTACAAAGACATTAATTAATGTGTGTTTCTAATTCCTATCCATGTGATTTACTAGGCATAGTCTCGTAGATCCATGAATTACAATACATGTTCCAATGTTTCAATTTTATAATTCCAACAAAATACTAGCATAACCATCAGAAAGACCACATATACAAATACACCTAAAATAAGCAGACACCTTGTGTATTGCCCTTCAAAATCCAAACCATTGAAATATATATGTGGCCTAAATCGGTAAAAGTGAAAATCTCTTAATACTACCTAGATGCTTCTCTTTTTCTTTTTCTGGTAATGAATCTTGTGGTAATAGCTGAAAATTCCAATGGAAATAGTAATTCTTGAGAGTGACTCATTAGCAGAAGAAATTAAATTACACCACCATTAAAAGAATAATACAAATTCAGCCGGTGGCAACAAGTTGAATTCAAGAATTACTTCTCTTTCCCTTCTAAAGGTCTTTGGCAGACATGACAAGAACATGCACAGCAGAATATATACATCTGTACAAATATAAGTAAAAGTAAAAATCTCTTAATAAATTTGTGAAAAAGACTAGAATATCTGCAAATGCTTGAGTGAGAATGCAGTCAAGTGATCTTGATTATATACACACTAGAAACAAATAAAAGGTGAAATTTACAAAGACATTAATTAATGTGTGTTTCTAATTCCTATCCATGTGATTTACTAGGCATAGTCTCCTAGATCCATGAATTACAATACATGT
Source organism: Astragalus glycyphyllos (assembly GCA_963573325.1). Classification (NCBI taxonomy): domain Eukaryota; kingdom Viridiplantae; phylum Streptophyta; class Magnoliopsida; order Fabales; family Fabaceae; genus Astragalus; species Astragalus glycyphyllos. The sequence goes on from OY754307.1 coordinate 31,418,629, forward strand.
TCCAATGTTTCCATTTTATAATTCCAACAAAATAATAGCATAACCATCAGAAAGACCACATATACAAAGACACCTAAAATAAGCAGACACCTTATGTATTGCCCTTCAAAATCCAAACCATTGAAATATATAAGTGGCCTAAATCTGTAAAAGGGAAAATCTCTTAATACTACCTAGATGCTTCTCTTTTTCTTTTTCTGGTAATGAATCTTGTGGTAATAGCTGGAAATTCCAATAGAAGTAGTAATTCTTAAGAATGACTCATTAGCAGATGAAATTAAATTACACCACCATTAAAAGAATAATACAAATTCAGCCGGTGGCAATAAGTTGAATTCAAGAATTACTTCTATTTCCCTTCTAAAGGTCGTTGGCAGACATGACAAGAACATACACAGCAGAATATATACATCTATACAAATATCAGTAAAAGTAAAAATCTCTTAATAAATTTGTGAAAAAGACTAGAATATCTGAAAATGCTTGAGTGAGAACGCAGTCAAGTGATCTTGATTATATACACCAGAAACAAAGAAAAGGTGAAATTTACAAGGACAATTATGTGTGTTTCTACTTCCTATGCATGTGATTTACTAGGCATAGTCTCCTAGATCCACGAATTACAATACATGTTCCAATGTTTCCATTTTATAATTCCAACAAAATAATAGCATAACCATCAGAAAGACCACATATACAAATACACCTAAAATAAGCAGACACCTTATGTATTGCCCTTCAAAATCCAAACCATTGAAATATATAAGTGGCCTAAATCGGTAAAAGTGAAAAATCCCTTAATACTACTTACCTGCTTCTCTTTTTCTTTTTCTGGTAATGAATCTTGTGGTAATAGCTGAAAATTCCAATGGAAGTAGTAATTCTTAAGAGTGACCCATTAACAGAAGAAATTAAATTACACCACCATTAAAAGAAGAATACAAATTCAGCCGGTGGCAACAAGTTGAATTCAAGAAGTACTTCTCTTTCCCTTCTAAAGGTCATTGGCAGACATGACAAGAACATGCACAGCAGAATATATACATCTGTACAAATATAAGTAAAAGTAAAAATCCCTTAATAAATTTGTGAAAAAGACTAGAATATCTGAAAATGCTTGAGTGAAAATGCAGTCAAGTGATCTTGACTATATACACATTAGAAACAAATAAAAGGTGAAATTTACAAAGACATTAATTAATGTGTGTTTCTAATTCCTATCCATGTGATTTACTAGGCATAGTCTCCTAGATCCATGAATTACAATACATGTTCCAATGTTTCCATTTTATAATTCCAACAAAATAATAGCATAACCATCAGAAAGACCGCATATACAAAGACACGTAAAATAAGCAGACACCTTATGTATTGCCCTTCAAAATCCAAACCATTGAAATATATAAGTGGCCTAAATCAGTAAAACTGAAAAATCCCTTAATACTACCTACCTGCTTCTCTTTTTCTTTTTCTGGTAATGAATCTTTTGGTAATAGCTGGAAATTCCAATGGAAGTAGTAATTCTTCAGAGTGACCCATTAGCAGATGAAATTAAATTACACCACCATTAAAAGAATAATACAAATTCAGCCGGTGGCAGCAAGTTGTATTCAAGAATTACTTCTCTTTCCCTTCTAAAGGTCATTGGCAGACATGACAAGAACATGCACAGCAGAATATATACATCTGTACATATGTAAGTAAAAGTAAAAATCCCTTAATAAATTTGTGAAAAAGACTAGAATATCTGAAAATGCTTGAGTGAGAATGCAGTCAAGTAATCTTGATTATATACACAACAGAAATAAATAAAGGGTGAAATTGACAAAGACATTAATTAATGTGTGTTTCTAATTCCTATGCATGTGATTTACTAGGCATAGTCTCCTAGATCCATGAATTACAATACATGTTCCAATATTTCCATTTTATAATTCCAACAAAATACTAGCATAACCATCAGAAAGACCACATATACAAAGACACCTAAAATAAGCAGACACCTTGTGTATTGCCCTTCAAAATCCAAACCATTGAAATATATAAGTGGCCTAAATCGGTAAAAGTGAAAATCTCTTAATACTACCTAGCTGCTTCTCTTTTTCTTTTTGTGGGAATGAATCTTGTGGTAATAGCTGAAAATTCCAATGGAAGTAGTAATTCTTGAGAGTGACCCATTAGCAGAAGAAATTAAATTACACCACCATTTAAAGAAGAATACAAATTCAGCCGGTGGCAACAAGTTGAATTCAAGAATTACTTCTCTTTTCCTTCTAAAGGTCATTGGCAGACATGACAAGAACATGCACAGCAGAATATATACATCTGTACAAATGTAAGTAAAAGTAAAAATCCCTTAATAAATTTGTGAAAAAGACTAGAATATCTGAAAATGCTTGAGTGAGAATGCAGTCAAGTAATCTTGATTATATACACAATAGAAATAAATAAAAGGTGAAATTTACAAAGACATTAATTAATGTGTGTTTCTAATTCCTATCCATGTGATTTACTAGGCATAGTCTCGTAGATCCATGAATTACAATACATGTTCCAATATTTCAATTTTATAATTCCAACAAAATACTAGCATAACCATCAGAAAGACCACATATACAAATACACCTAAAATAAGCAGACACCTTGTGTATTGCCCTTCAAAATCCAAACCATTGAAATATATATGTGGCCTAAATCGGTAAAAGTGAAAATCTCTTAATACTACCTAGATGCTTCTCTTTTTCTTTTTCTGGTAATGAATCTTGTGGTAATAGCTGAAAATTCCAATGGAAGTAGTAATTCTTGAGAGTGACTCATTAGCAGAAGAAATTAAATTACACCACCATTAAAAGAATAATACAAATTCAGCCGGTGGCAACAAGTTGAATTCAAGAATTACTTCTCTTTCCCTTCTAAAGGTCTTTGGCAGACATGACAAGAACATGCACAGCAGAATATATACATCTGTACAAATATAAGTAAAAGTAAAAATCTCTTAATAAATTTGTGAAAAAGACTAGAATATCTGCAAATGCTTGAGTGAGAATGCAGTCAAGTGATCTTGATTATATACACACTAGAAACAAATAAAAGGTGAAATTTACAAAGACATTAATTAATGTGTGTTTCTAATTCCTATCCATGTGATTTACTAGGCATAGTCTCCTAGATCCATGAATTACAATACATGTTCCAATGTTTCCATTTTATAATTCCAACAAAATAATAGCATAACCATCAGAAAGACCACATATACAAAGACACCTAAAATAAGCAGACACCTTATGTATTGCCCTTCAAAATCCAAACCATTGAAATATATAAGTGGCCTAAATCTGTAAAAGGGAAAATCTCTTAATACTACCTAGATGCTTCTCTTTTTCTTTTTCTTGTAATGAATCTTGTGGTAATAGCTGGAAATTCCAATAGAAGTAGTAATTCTTAAGAATGACTCATTAGCAGATGAAATTAAATTACACCACCATTAAAAGAATAATACAAATTCAGCCGGTGGCAATAAGTTGAATTCAAGAATTACTTCTATTTCCCTTCTAAAGGTCGTTGGCAGACATGACAAGAACATACACAGCAGAATATATACATCTATACAAATATCAGTAAAAGTAAAAATCTCTTAATAAATTTGTGAAAAAGACTAGAATATCTGAAAATGCTTGAGTGAGAACGCAGTCAAGTGATCTTGATTATATACACCAGAAACAAAGAAAAGGTGAAATTTACAAGGACAATTATGTGTGTTTCTACTTCCTATGCATGTGATTTACTAGGCATAGTCTCCTAGATCCACGAATTACAATACATGTTCCAATGTTTCCATTTTATAATTCCAACAAAATAATAGCATAACCATCAGAAAGACCACATATACAAATACACCTAAAATAAGCAGACACCTTATGTATTGCCCTTCAAAATCCAAACCATTGAAATATATAAGTGGCCTAAATCGGTAAAAGTGAAAAATCCCTTAATACTACTTACCTGCTTCTCTTTTTCTTTTTCTGGTAATGAATCTTGTGGTAATAGCTGAAAATTCCAATGGAAGTAGTAATTCTTAAGAGTGACCCATTAACAGAAGAAATTAAATTACACCACCATTAAAAGAAGAATACAAATTCAGCCGGTGGCAACAAGTTGAATTCAAGAAGTACTTCTCTTTCCCTTCTAAAGGTCATTGGCAGACATGACAAGAACATGCACAGCAGAATATATACATCTGTACAAATATAAGTAAAAGTAAAAATCCCTTAATAAATTTGTGAAAAAGACTAGAATATCTGAAAATGCTTGAGTGAAAATGCAGTCAAGTGATCTTGACTATATACACATTAGAAACAAATAAAAGGTGAAATTTACAAAGACATTAATTAATGTGTGTTTCTAATTCCTATCCATGTGATTTACTAGGCATAGTCTCCTAGATCCATGAATTACAATACATGTTCCAATGTTTCCATTTTATAATTCCAACAAAATAATAGCATAACCATCAGAAAGACCACATATACAAAGACACCTAAAATAAGCAGACACCTTATGTATTGCCCTTCAAAATCCAAACCATTGAAATATATAAGTGGCCTAAATCTGTAAAAGGGAAAATCTCTTAATACTACCTAGATGCTTCTCTTTTTCTTTTTCTGGTAATGAATCTTGTGGTAATAGCTGGAAATTCCAATAGAAGTAGTAATTCTTAAGAATGACTCATTAGCAGATGAAATTAAATTACACCACCATTAAAAGAATAATACAAATTCAGCCGGTGGCAAATAAGTTGAATTCAAGAATTACTTCTATTTCCCTTCTAAAGGTCGTTGGCAGACATGACAAGAACATACACAGCAGAATATATACATCTATACAAATATCAGTAAAAGTAAAAATCTCTTAATAAATTTGTGAAAAAGACTAGAATATCTGAAAATGCTTGAGTGAGAACGCAGTCAAGTGATCTTGATTATATACACCAGAAACAAAGAAAAGGAGAAATTTACAAGGACAATTATGTGTGTTTCTACTTCCTATGCATGTGATTTACTAGGCATAGTCTCCTAGATCCACGAATTACAATACATGTTCCAATGTTTCCATTTTATAATTCCAACAAAATAATAGCATAACCATCAGAAAGACCACATATACAAATACACCTAAAATAAGCAGACACCTTATGTATTGCCCTTCAAAATCCAAACCATTGAAATATATAAGTGGCCTAAATCGGTAAAAGTGAAAAATCCCTTAATACTACTTACCTGCTTCTCTTTTTCTTTTTCTGGTAATGAATCTTGTGGTAATAGCTGAAAATTCCAATGGAAGTAGTAATTCTTAAGAGTGACCCATTAACAGAAGAAATTAAATTACACCACCATTAAAAGAAGAATACAAATTCAGCCGGTGGCAACAAGTTGAATTCAAGAAGTACTTCTCTTTCCCTTCTAAAGGTCATTGGCAGACATGACAAGAACATGCACAGCAGAATATATACATCTGTACAAATATAAGTAAAAGTAAAAATCCCTTAATAAATTTGTGAAAAAGACTAGAATATCTGAAAATGCTTGAGTGAAAATGCAGTCAAGTGATCTTGACTATATACACATTAGAAACAAATAAAAGGTGAAATTTACAAAGACATTAATTAATGTGTGTTTCTAATTCCTATCCATGTGATTTACTAGGCATAGTCTCCTAGATCCATGAATTACAATACATGTTCCAATGTTTCCATTTTATAATTCCAACAAAATAATAGCATAACCATCAGAAAGACCGCATATACAAAGACACGTAAAATAAGCAGACACCTTATGTATTGCCCTTCAAAATCCAAACCATTGAAATATATAAGTGGCCTAAATCAGTAAAACTGAAAAATCCCTTAATACTACCTACCTGCTTCTCTTTTTCTTTTTCTGGTAATGAATCTTTTGGTAATAGCTGGAAATTCCAATGGAAGTAGTAATTCTTCAGAGTGACCCATTAGCAGATGAAATTAAATTACACCACCATTAAAAGAATAATACAAATTCAGCCGGTGGCAGCAAGTTGTATTCAAGAATTACTTCTCTTTCCCTTCTAAAGGTCATTGGCAGACATGACAAGAACATGCACAGCAGAATATATACATCTGTACATATGTAAGTAAAAGTAAAAATCCCTTAATAAATTTGTGAAAAAGACTAGAATATCTGAAAATGCTTGAGTGAGAATGCAGTCAAGTAATCTTGATTATATACACAACAGAAATAAATAAAGGGTGAAATTGACAAAGACATTAATTAATGTGTGTTTCTAATTCCTATGCATGTGATTTACTAGGCATAGTCTCCTAGATCCATGAATTACAATACATGTTCCAATATTACCATTTTATAATTCCAACAAAATACTAGCATAACCATCAGAAAGACCACATATACAAAGACACCTAAAATAAGCAGACACCTTGTGTATTGCCCTTCAAAATCCAAACCATTGAAATATATAAGTGGCCTAAATCGGTAAAAGTGAAAATCTCTTAATACTACCTAGCTGCTTCTCTTTTTCTTTTTGTGGGAATGAATCTTGTGGTAATAGCTGAAAATTCCAATGGAAGTAGTAATTCTTGAGAGTGACCCATTAGCAGAAGAAATTAAATTACACCACCATTTAAAGAAGAATACAAATTCAGCCGGTGGCAACAAGTTGAATTCAAGAATTACTTCTCTTTTCCTTCTAAAGGTCATTGGCAGAATGACAAGAACATGCACAGCAGAATATATACATCTGTACAAATGTAAGTAAAAGTAAAAATCCCTTAATAAATTTGTGAAAAAGACTAGAATATCTGAAAATGCTTGAGTGAGAATGCAGTCAAGTAATCTTGATTATATACACAATAGAAATAAATAAAAGGTGAAATTTACAAAGACATTAATTAATGTGTGTTTCTAATTCCTATCCATGTGATTTACTAGGCATAGTCTCGTAGATCCATGAATTACAATACATGTTCCAATATTTCAATTTTATAATTCCAACAAAATACTAGCATAACCATCAGAAAGACCACATATACAAATACACCTAAAATAAGCAGACACCTTGTGTATTGCCCTTCAAAATCCAAACCATTGAAATATATATGTGGCCTAAATCGGTAAAAGTGAAAATCTCTTAATACTACCTAGATGCTTCTCTTTTTCTTTTTCTGGTAATGAATCTTGTGGTAATAGCTGAAAATTCCAATGGAAGTAGTAATTCTTGAGAGTGACTCATTAGCAGAAGAAATTAAATTACACCACCATTAAAAGAATAATACAAATTCAGCCGGTGGCAATAAGTTGAATTCAAGAATTACTTCTATTTCCCTTCTAAAGGTCGTTGGCAGACATGACAAGAACATACACAGCAGAATATATACATCTATACAAATATCAGTAAAAGTAAAAATCTCTTATAATTCCTATGCATGTGATTTACTAGGCATAGTCTCCTAGATCCATGAATTACAATACATGTTCCAATATTTCCATTTTATAATTCCAACAAAATACTAGCATAACCATCAGAAAGACCACATATACAAAGACACCTAAAATAAGCAGACACCTTGTGTATTGCCCTTCAAAATCCAAACCATTGAAATATATAAGTGGCCTAAATCAGTAAAACTGAAAAATCCCTTAATACTACCTACCTGCTTCTCTTTTTCTTTTTCTGGTAATGAATCTTTTGGTAATAGCTGGAAATTCCAATGGAAGTAGTAATTCTTCAGAGTGACCCATTAGCAGATGAAATTAAATTACACCACCATTAAAAGAATAATACAAATTCAGCCGGTGGCAGCAAGTTGTATTCAAGAATTACTTCTCTTTCCCTTCTAAAGGTCATTGGCAGACATGACAAGAACATGCACAGCAGAATATATACATCTGTACAAATGTAAGTAAAAGTAAAAATCCATTAATAAATTTGTGAAAAAGACTAGAATATCTGAAAATGCTTGAGTGAGAATGCAGTCAAGTGATCTTGATTATATACACACTAGAAACAAATAAAAGGTGAAATTTACAAAGACATTAATTAATGTGTGTTTCTAATTCCTATGCATGTGATTTACTAGGCATAGTCTCCTAGATCCATGAATTACAATACATGTTCCAATATTTCCATTTTATAATTCCAACAAAATACTAGCATAACCATCAGAAAGACCACATATACAAAGACACCTAAAATAAGCAGACACCTTGTGTATTGCCCTTCAAAATCCAAACCATTGAAATATATAAGTGGCCTAAATCAGTAAAACTGAAAAATCCCTTAATACTACTTACCCGCTTCTCTTTTTCTTTTTCTGGTATTGAATCTTGTGGTAATAGCTGGAAATTCCAATGGAAGTAGTAATTCTTGAGAGTGACCCATTAGCAGAAGAAATTAAATTACACCACCATTAAAAGAATAATACAAATTCAGCCGGTGGCAATAAGTTGAATTCAAGAATTACTTCTCTTTCCCTTCTAAAGGTCATTGGCAGACATGACAAGAACATACACAGCAGAATATATACATCTATACAAATATCAGTAAAAGTAAAAATCTCTTAATAAATTTGTGAAAAAGACTAGAATATCTGAAAATGCTTGAGTGAGAACGGAGTCAAGTGATCTTGATTATATACACCAAAAACAAAGAAAAGGTGAAATTTACAAGACAATAATGTGTGTTTCTACTTCCTATGCATGTGATTTACTAGGCATAGTCTCCTAGATCCACGAATTACAATACATGTTCCAATGTTTCCATTTTATAATTCCAACAAAATAATAGCATAACCATCAGAAAACCACATATACAAATACACCTAAAATAAGCAGACACCTTATGTATTGCCCTTCAAAATCCAAACCATTGAAATATATAAGTGGCCTAAATCGGTAAAAGTGAAAAATCCCTTAATACTACTTACCTGCTTCTCTTTTTCTTTTTCGGGTATTGAATCTTGTGGTAATAGCTGGAAATTCCAATGGAAGTAGTAATTCTTGAGAGTGACCCATTAGCAGAAGAAATTAAATTACACCACCATTAAAAGAAGAATACAAATTCAGCCGGTGGCAACAAGTTGAATTCAAGAATTACTTCTCTTTCCCTTCTAAAGGTCATTGGCAGACATGACAAGAACATGCACAGCAGAATATATACATCTGTACAAATATAAGTAAAAGTAAAAATCCCTTAATAAATTTGTGAAAAAGACTAGAATATCTGAAAATGCTTGAGTGAGAATGCAGTCAAGTGATCTTGATTATATACACACTAGAAACAAATAAAAGGTGAAATTTACAAAGACATTAATTAATGTGTGTTTCTAATTCCTATCCATGTGATTTACTAGGCATAGTCTCCTAGATCCATGAATTACAATACATGTTCCAATGTTTCCATTTTATAATTCCAACAAAATAATAGCATAACCATCAGAAAGACCACATATACAAAGACATCTAAAATAAGCAGACACCTTCTGTATTGCCCTTCAAAATCCAAACCATTGAAATATATAAGTGGCCTAAATCGGTAAAAGGGAAAATCTCTTAATACTACCTAGATGCTTCTCTTTTTCTTTTTCTGGTAATGAATCTTGTGGTAATAGCTGGAAATTCCAATAGAAGTAGTAATTCTTAAGAATGACTCATTAGCAGATGAAATTAAATTACACCACCATTAAAAGAATAATACAAATTCAGCCGGTGGCAGCAAGTTGAATTCAAGAATTACTTCTCTTTCCCTTCTAAAGGTCATTGGCAGACATGACAAGAACATGCACAGCAGAATATATACATCTGTACAAATATAAGTAAAAGTAAAAATCTCTTAATAAATTTGTGAAAAAGACTAGAATATCTGCAAATGCTTGAGTGAGAATGCAGTCAAGTGATCTTGATTATATACACACTAGAAACAAATAAAAGGAATATATACATCTGTACAAATATAAGTAAAAGTAAAAATCCCTTAATAAATTTGTGAAAAAGACTAGAATATCTGCAAATGCTTGAGTGAGAATGCAGTCAAGTGATCTTGATTATATACACACTAGAAACAAATAAAAGGTGAGATTTACAAAGACATTAAGTAATGTGTGTTTCTAATTCCTATCCATGTGATTTACTAGGCATAGTCTCCTAGATCCATGAATCACAATACATGTTCCAATATTTCCATTTTATAATTCCAACAAAATAATAGCATAACCATCGGAAAGACCACATATACAAAGACACCTAAAATAAGCAGACACCTTATGTATTGTCCTTCAAAATCCAAACCATTGAAATATATAAGTGGCCTAAATCAGTAAAAGTGAAAAATCCCTTAATACTACCTACCTGCTTCTCTTTTTCTTTTTCTGGTAATGAATCTTTTGGTAATAGCTGGAAATTCCAATGGAAGTAGTAATTCTTCAGAGTGACCCATTAGCAGATGAAATTAAATTACACCACCATTAAAAGAATAATACAAATTCAGCCGGTGGCAGCAAGTTGAATTCAAGAATTACTTCTCTTTCCCTTCTAAAGGTCATTGGCAGACATGACAAGAACATGCACAGCAGAATATATACATCTGTACAAATGTAAGTAAAAGTAAAAATCCATTAATAAATTTGTGAAAAAGACTAGAATATCTGAAAATGCTTGAGTGAGAATGCAGTCAAGTGATCTTGATTATATACACACTAGAAACAAATAAAAGGTGAAATTTACAAAGACATTAATTAATGTGTGTTTCTACTTCCTATGCATGTGATTTACTAGGCATAGTCTCCTAGATCCACGAATTACAATACATGTTCCAATGTTTCCATTTTATAATTCCAACAAAATAATAGCATAACCATCAGAAAGACCACATATACAAATACACCTAAAATAAGCAGACACCTTATGTATTGCCCTTCAAAATCCAAACCATTGAAATATATAAGTGGCCTAAATCAGTAAAAGTGAAAAATCCCTTAATACTACTTACCCGCTTCTCTTTTTCTTTTTCTGGTATTGAATCTTGTGGTAATAGCTGGAAATTCCAATGGAAGTAGTAATTCTTGAGAGTGACCCATTAGCAGAAGAAATTAAATTACACCACCATTAAAAGAATAATACAAATTCAGCCGGTGGCAATAAGTTGAATTCAAGAATTACTTCTCTTTCCCTTCTAAAGGTCATTGGCAGACATGACAAGAACATACACAGCAGAATATATACATCTATACAAATATCAGTAAAAGTAAAAATCTCTTAATAAATTTGTGAAAAAGACTAGAATATCTGAAAATGCTTGAGTGAGAACGGAGTCAAGTGATCTTGATTATATACACCAAAAACAAAGAAAAGGTGAAATTTACAAGACAATAATGTGTGTTTCTACTTCCTATGCATGTGATTTACTAGGCATAGTCTCCTAGATCCACGAATTACAATACATGTTCCAATGTTTCCATTTTATAATTCCAACAAAATAATAGCATAACCATCAGAAAACCACATATACAAATACACCTAAAATAAGCAGACACCTTATGTATTGCCCTTCAAAATCCAAACCATTGAAATATATAAGTGGCCTAAATCGGTAAAAGTGAAAAATCCCTTAATACTACTTACCTGCTTCTCTTTTTCTTTTTCGGGTATTGAATCTTGTGGTAATAGCTGGAAATTCCAATGGAAGTAGTAATTCTTGAGAGTGACCCATTAGCAGAAGAAATTAAATTACACCACCATTAAAAGAAGAATACAAATTCAGCCGGTGGCAACAAGTTGAATTCAAGAATTACTTCTCTTTCCCTTCTAAAGGTCATTGGCAGACATGACAAGAACATGCACAGCAGAATATATACATCTGTACAAATATAAGTAAAAGTAAAAATCCCTTAATAAATTTGTGAAAAAGACTAGAATATCTGAAAATGCTTGAGTGAGAATGCAGTCAAGTGATCTTGATTATATACACACTAGAAACAAATAAAAGGTGAAATTTACAAAGACATTAATTAATGTGTGTTTCTAATTCCTATCCATGTGATTTACTAGGCATAGTCTCCTAGATCCATGAATTACAATACATGTTCCAATGTTTCCATTTTATAATTCCAACAAAATAATAGCATAACCATCAGAAAGACCACATATACAAAGACATCTAAAATAAGCAGACACCTTCTGTATTGCCCTTCAAAATCCAAACCATTGAAATATATAAGTGGCCTAAATCGGTAAAAGGGAAAATCTCTTAATACTACCTAGATGCTTCTCTTTTTCTTTTTCTGGTAATGAATCTTGTGGTAATAGCTGGAAATTCCAATAGAAGTAGTAATTCTTAAGAATGACTCATTAGCAGATGAAATTAAATTACACCACCATTAAAAGAATAATACAAATTCAGCCGGTGGCAGCAAGTTGAATTCAAGAATTACTTCTCTTTCCCTTCTAAAGGTCATTGGCAGACATGACAAGAACATGCACAGCAGAATATATACATCTGTACAAATATAAGTAAAAGTAAAAATCTCTTAATAAATTTGTGAAAAAGACTAGAATATCTGCAAATGCTTGAGTGAGAATGCAGTCAAGTGATCTTGATTATATACACACTAGAAACAAATAAAAGGAATATATACATCTGTACAAATATAAGTAAAAGTAAAAATCCCTTAATAAATTTGTGAAAAAGACTAGAATATCTGCAAATGCTTGAGTGAGAATGCAGTCAAGTGATCTTGATTATATACACACTAGAAACAAATAAAAGGTGAGATTTACAAAGACATTAAGTAATGTGTGTTTCTAATTCCTATCCATGTGATTTACTAGGCATAGTCTCCTAGATCCATGAATCACAATACATGTTCCAATATTTCCATTTTATAATTCCAACAAAATAATAGCATAACCATCGGAAAGACCACATATACAAAGACACCTAAAATAAGCAGACACCTTATGTATTGTCCTTCAAAATCCAAACCATTGAAATATATAAGTGGCCTAAATCAGTAAAAGTGAAAAATCCCTTAATACTACCTACCTGCTTCTCTTTTTCTTTTTCTGGTAATGAATCTTTTGGTAATAGCTGGAAATTCCAATGGAAGTAGTAATTCTTCAGAGTGACCCATTAGCAGATGAAATTAAATTACACCACCATTAAAAGAATAATACAAATTCAGCCGGTGGCAGCAAGTTGAATTCAAGAATTACTTCTCTTTCCCTTCTAAAGGTCATTGGCAGACATGACAAGAACATGCACAGCAGAATATATACATCTGTACAAATGTAAGTAAAAGTAAAAATCCATTAATAAATTTGTGAAAAAGACTAGAATATCTGAAAATGCTTGAGTGAGAATGCAGTCAAGTGATCTTGATTATATACACACTAGAAACAAATAAAAGGTGAAATTTACAAAGACATTAATTAATGTGTGTTTCTACTTCCTATGCATGTGATTTACTAGGCATAGTCTCCTAGATCCACGAATTACAATACATGTTCCAATGTTTCCATTTTATAATTCCAACAAAATAATAGCATAACCATCAGAAAGACCACATATACAAATACACCTAAAATAAGCAGACACCTTATGTATTGCCCTTCAAAATCCAAACCATTGAAATATATAAGTGGCCTAAATCAGTAAAAGTGAAAAATCCCTTAATACTACTTACCCGCTTCTCTTTTTCTTTTTCTGGTATTGAATCTTGTGGTAATAGCTGGAAATTCCAATGGAAGTAGTAATTCTTGAGAGTGACCCATTAGCAGAAGAAATTAAATTACACCACCATTAAAAGAATAATACAAATTCAGCCGGTGGCAATAAGTTGAATTCAAGAATTACTTCTCTTTCCCTTCTAAAGGTCATTGGCAGACATGACAAGAACATACACAGCAGAATATATACATCTATACAAATATCAGTAAAAGTAAAAATCTCTTAATAAATTTGTGAAAAAGACTAGAATATCTGAAAATGCTTGAGTGAGAACGGAGTCAAGTGATCTTGATTATATACACCAAAAACAAAGAAAAGGTGAAATTTACAAGACAATAATGTGTGTTTCTACTTCCTATGCATGTGATTTACTAGGCATAGTCTCCTAGATCCACGAATTACAATACATGTTCCAATGTTTCCATTTTATAATTCCAACAAAATAATAGCATAACCATCAGAAAACCACATATACAAATACACCTAAAATAAGCAGACACCTTATGTATTGCCCTTCAAAATCCAAACCATTGAAATATATAAGTGGCCTAAATCGGTAAAAGTGAAAAATCCCTTAATACTACTTACCTGCTTCTCTTTTTCTTTTTCGGGTATTGAATCTTGTGGTAATAGCTGGAAATTCCAATGGAAGTAGTAATTCTTGAGAGTGACCCATTAGCAGAAGAAATTAAATTACACCACCATTAAAAGAAGAATACAAATTCAGCCGGTGGCAACAAGTTGAATTCAAGAATTACTTCTCTTTCCCTTCTAAAGGTCATTGGCAGACATGACAAGAACATGCACAGCAGAATATATACATCTGTACAAATATAAGTAAAAGTAAAAATCCCTTAATAAATTTGTGAAAAAGACTAGAATATCTGCAAATGCTTGAGTGAGAATGCAGTCAAGTGATCTTGATTATATACACACTAGAAACAAATAAAAGGTGAGATTTACAAAGACATTAAGTAATGTGTGTTTCTAATTCCTATCCATGTGATTTACTAGGCATAGTCTCCTAGATCCATGAATCACAATACATGTTCCAATATTTCCATTTTATAATTCCAACAAAATAATAGCATAACCATCGGAAAGACCACATATACAAAGACACCTAAAATAAGCAGACACCTTATGTATTGTCCTTCAAAATCCAAACCATTGAAATATATAAGTGGCCTAAATCAGTAAAAGTGAAAAATCCCTTAATACTACCTACCTGCTTCTCTTTTTCTTTTTCTGGTAATGAATCTTTTGGTAATAGTTGGAAATTCCAATGGAAGTAGTAATTCTTTAGAGTGACCCATTAGCAGATGAAGTTAAATTACACCACCATTAAAAGAATAATACAAATTCAGCCGGTGGCAGCAAGTTGAATTCAAGAATTACTTCTCTTTCCCTTCTAAAGGTCATTGGCAGACATGACAAGAACATGCACAGCAGAATATATACATCTGTACAAATGTAAGTAAAAGTAAAAATCCCTTAATAAATTTGTGAAAAAGATTAGAATATCTGAAAATGCTTGAGTGAGAATGCAGTCAAGTAATCTTGATTATATACACACTAGAAAGAAATAAAAGGTGAAATTTACAAAGACATTAATTAATGTGTGTTTCTACTTCCTATGCATGTGATTTACTAGGCATAGTCTCCTAGATCCACGAATTACAATACATGTTCCAATGTTTCCATTTTATAATTCCAACAAAATAATAGCATAACCATCAGAAAGACCACATATACAAATACACCTAAAATAAGAAGACACCTTATGTATTGCCCTTCAAAATCCAAACCATTGAAATATATAAGTGGCCTAAATCGGTAAAAGTGAAAAATCCCTTAATACTACTTACCTGCTACTCTTTTTCTTTTTCTGGTATTGAATCTTGTGGTAATAGCTGGAAATTCCAATGGAAGTAGTAATTCTTGAGAGTGACCCATTAGCAGAAGAAATTAAATTACACCACCATTAAAAGAAGAATACAAATTCAGCCGGTGGCAACAAGTTGAATTCAAAAATTACTTCTCTTTCTCTTCTAAAGGTCATTGGCAGACATGACAAGAACATGCACAGCAGAATATATACATCTGTACAAATATAAGTAAAAGTAAAAATATCTTAATAAATTTGTGAAAAAGACTAGAATATCTGCAAATGCTTGAGTGAGAATGGAGTCAAGTGATCTTGATTATATACACACTAGAAACAAATAAAAGGTGAAATTTACAAAGACAATAATTAATGTGTGTTTCTACTTCTTATGCATGTGATTTACTAGGCATAGTCTCCTAGATCCACGAATTACAATAAATGTTCCAATGTTTCCATTTTATAATTCCAACAAAATAATAGCATAACCATCAGAAAGACCACATATACAAATACACCTAAAATAAGGAGACACCTTATGTATTGCCCTTCAAAATCCAAACCATTGAAATATATAAGTGGCCTAAATCGGTAAAAGTGAAAAATCCCTTAATACTAGTTACCTGCTTCTCTTTTTCTTATTCTGGTATTGAATCTTGTGGTAATAGCTGGAAATTCCAATGGAAGTAGTAATTCTTGAGAGTGACCCATTAGCAGAAGAAATTGAATTACACCACCATTAAAAGAAGAATACAAATTCAGCCGGTGGCAACAAGTTGAATTCAAGAATTACTTCTCTTTCCCTTCTAAAGGTCATTGGCAGACATGACAAGAACATGCACAGCAGAATATATACATCTGTACAAATATAAGTAAAAGTAAAAATCTCTTAATAAATTTGTGAAAAAGACTAGAATATCTGCAAATGCTTGAGTGAGAATGCAGTCAAGTGATCTTGATTATATACACACTAGAAACAAATAAAAGGAATATATACATCTGTACAAATATAAGTAAAAGTAAAAATCTCTTAATAAATTTGTGAAAAAGACTAGAATATCTGCAAATGCTTGAGTGAGAATGCAGTCAAGTGATCTTGATTATATACACACTAGAAACAAATAAAAGGTGAAATTTACAAAGACATTAATTAATGTGTGTTTCTACTTCCTATGCATGTGATTTACTAGGCATAGTCTCCTAGATCCACGAATTACAATACATGTTCCAATGTTTCCATTTTATAATTCCAACAAAATAATAGCATAACCATCAGAAAACCACATATACAAATACACCTAAAATAAGCAGACACCTTATGTATTGCCCTTCAAAATCCAAACCATTGAAATATATAAGTGGCCTAAATCGGTAAAAGTGAAAAATCCCTTAATACTACTTACCTGCTTCTCTTTTTCTTTTTCGGGTATTGAATCTTGTGGTAATAGCTGGAAATTCCAATGGAAGTAGTAATTCTTGAGAGTGACCCATTAGCAGAAGAAATTAAATTACACCACCATTAAAAGAAGAATACAAATTCAGCCGGTGGCAACAAGTTGAATTCAAGAATTACTTCTCTTTCCCTTCTAAAGGTCATTGGCAGACATGACAAGAACATGCACAGCAGAATATATACATCTGTACAAATATAAGTAAAAGTAAAAATCCCTTAATAAATTTGTGAAAAAGACTAGAATATCTGAAAATGCTTGAGTGAGAATGCAGTCAAGTGATCTTGATTATATACACACTAGAAACAAATAAAAGGTGAAATTTACAAAGACATTAATTAATGTGTGTTTCTAATTCCTATCCATGTGATTTACTAGGCATAGTCTCCTAGATCCATGAATTACAATACATGTTCCAATGTTTCCATTTTATAATTCCAACAAAATAATAGCATAACCATCAGAAAGACCACATATACAAAGACATCTAAAATAAGCAGACACCTTCTGTATTGCCCTTCAAAATCCAAACCATTGAAATATATAAGTGGCCTAAATCGGTAAAAGGGAAAATCTCTTAATACTACCTAGATGCTTCTCTTTTTCTTTTTCTGGTAATGAATCTTGTGGTAATAGCTGGAAATTCCAATAGAAGTAGTAATTCTTAAGAATGACTCATTAGCAGATGAAATTAAATTACACCACCATTAAAAGAATAATACAAATTCAGCCGGTGGCAGCAAGTTGAATTCAAGAATTACTTCTCTTTCCCTTCTAAAGGTCATTGGCAGACATGACAAGAACATGCACAGCAGAATATATACATCTGTACAAATATAAGTAAAAGTAAAAATCTCTTAATAAATTTGTGAAAAAGACTAGAATATCTGCAAATGCTTGAGTGAGAATGCAGTCAAGTGATCTTGATTATATACACACTAGAAACAAATAAAAGGAATATATACATCTGTACAAATATAAGTAAAAGTAAAAATCTCTTAATAAATTTGTGAAAAAGACTAGAATATCTGCAAATGCTTGAGTGAGAATGCAGTCAAGTGATCTTGATTATATACACACTAGAAACAAATAAAAGGTGAGATTTACAAAGACATTAAGTAATGTGTGTTTCTAATTCCTATCCATGTGATTTACTAGGCATAGTCTCCTAGATCCATGAATCACAATACATGTTCCAATATTTCCATTTTATAATTCCAACAAAATAATAGCATAACCATCGGAAAGACCACATATACAAAGACACCTAAAATAAGCAGACACCTTATGTATTGTCCTTCAAAATCCAAACCATTGAAATATATAAGTGGCCTAAATCAGTAAAAGTGAAAAATCCCTTAATACTACCTACCTGCTTCTCTTTTTCTTTTTCTGGTAATGAATCTTTTGGTAATAGTTGGAAATTCCAATGGAAGTAGTAATTCTTTAGAGTGACCCATTAGCAGATGAAGTTAAATTACACCACCATTAAAAGAATAATACAAATTCAGCCGGTGGCAGCAAGTTGAATTCAAGAATTACTTCTCTTTCCCTTCTAAAGGTCATTGGCAGACATGACAAGAACATGCACAGCAGAATATATACATCTGTACAAATGTAAGTAAAAGTAAAAATCCCTTAATAAATTTGTGAAAAAGATTAGAATATCTGAAAATGCTTGAGTGAGAATGCAGTCAAGTAATCTTGATTATATACACACTAGAAATAAATAAAAGGTGAAATTTACAAAGACATTAATTAATGTGTGTTTCTACTTCCTATGCATGTGATTTACTAGGCATAGTCTCCTAGATCCACGAATTACAATACATGTTCCAATGTTTCCATTTTATAATTCCAACAAAATAATAGCATAACCATCAGAAAGACCACATATACAAATACACCTAAAATAAGAAGACACCTTATGTATTGCCCTTCAAAATCCAAACCATTGAAATATATAAGTGGCCTAAATCGGTAAAAGTGAAAAATCCCTTAATACTACTTACCTGCTACTCTTTTTCTTTTTCTGGTATTGAATCTTGTGGTAATAGCTGGAAATTCCAATGGAAGTAGTAATTCTTGAGAGTGACCCATTAGCAGAAGAAATTAAATTACACCACCATTAAAAGAAGAATACAAATTCAGCCGGTGGCAACAAGTTGAATTCAAAAATTACTTCTCTTTCTCTTCTAAAGGTCATTGGCAGACATGACAAGAACATGCACAGCAGAATATATACATCTGTACAAATATAAGTAAAAGTAAAAATATCTTAATAAATTTGTGAAAAAGACTAGAATATCTGCAAATGCTTGAGTGAGAATGCAGTCAAGTGATCTTGATTATATACACACTAGAAACAAATAAAAGGTGAAATTTACAAAGACAATAATTAATGTGTGTTTCTACTTCCTATGCATGTGATTTACTAGGCATAGTCTCCTAGATCCACGAATTACAATAAATGTTCCAATGTTTCCATTTTATAATTCCAACAAAATAATAGCATAACCATCAGAAAGACCACATATACAAATACACCTAAAATAAGGAGACACCTTATGTATTGCCCTTCAAAATCCAAACCATTGAAATATATAAGTGGCCTAAATCGGTAAAAGTGAAAAATCCCTTAATACTACTTACCTGCTTCTCTTTTTCTTATTCTGGTATTGAATCTTGTGGTAATAGCTGGAAATTCCAATGGAAGTAGTAATTCTTGAGAGTGACCCATTAGCAGAAGAAATTAAATTACACCACCATTAAAAGAAGAATACAAATTCAGCCGGTGGCAACAAGTTGAATTCAAGAATTACTTCTCTTTCCCTTCAAAAGGTCATTGGCAGACATGACAAGAACATGCACAGCAGAATATATACATCTGTACAAATATAAGTAAAAGTAAAAATCTCTTAATAAATTTGTGAAAAAGACTAGAATATCTGCAAATGCTTGAGTGAGAATGCAGTCAAGTGATCTTGATTATATACACACTAGAAACAAATAAAAGCAATATATACATCTGTACAAATATAAGTAAAAGTAAAAATCTCTTAATAAATTTGTGAAAAAGACTAGAATATCTGCAAATGCTTGAGTGAGAATGCAGTCAAGTGATCTTGATTATATACACACTAGAAACAAATAAAAGGTGAAATTTACAAAGACATTAATTAATGTGTGTTTCTACTTCCTATGCATGTGATTTACTAGGCATAGTCTCCTAGATCCACGAATTACAATACATGTTCCAATGTTTCCATTTTATAATTCCAACAAAATAATAGCATAACCATCAGAAAGACCACATATACAAATACACCTAAAATAAGAAGACACCTTATGTATTGCCCTTCAAAATCCAAACCATTGAAATATATAAGTGGCCTAAATCGGTAAAAGTGAAAAATCCCTTAATACTACTTACCTGCTACTCTTTTTCTTTTTCTGGTATTGAATCTTGTGGTAATAGCTGGAAATTCCAATGGAAGTAGTAATTCTTGAGAGTGACCCATTAGCAGAAGAAATTAAATTACACCACCATTAAAAGAAGAATACAAATTCAGCCGGTGGCAACAAGTTGAATTCAAAAATTACTTCTCTTTCTCTTCTAAAGGTCATTGGCAGACATGACAAGAACATGCACAGCAGAATATATACATCTGTACAAATATAAGTAAAAGTAAAAATATCTTAATAAATTTGTGAAAAAGACTAGAATATCTGCAAATGCTTGAGTGAGAATGCAGTCAAGTGATCTTGATTATATACACACTAGAAACAAATAAAAGGTGAAATTTACAAAGACAATAATTAATGTGTGTTTCTACTTCCTATGCATGTGATTTACTAGGCATAGTCTCCTAGATCCACGAATTACAATAAATGTTCCAATGTTTCCATTTTATAATTCCAACAAAATAATAGCATAACCATCAGAAAGACCACATATACAAATACACCTAAAATAAGGAGACACCTTATGTATTGCCCTTCAAAATCCAAACCATTGAAATATATAAGTGGCCTAAATCGGTAAAAGTGAAAAATCCCTTAATACTACTTACCTGCTTCTCTTTTTCTTATTCTGGTATTGAATCTTGTGGTAATAGCTGGAAATTCCAATGGAAGTAGTAATTCTTGAGAGTGACCCATTAGCAGAAGAAATTAAATTACACCACCATTAAAAGAAGAATACAAATTCAGCCGGTGGCAACAAGTTGAATTCAAGAATTACTTCTCTTTCCCTTCTAAAGGTCATTGGCAGACATGACAAGAACATGCACAGCAGAATATATACATCTGTACAAATATAAGTAAAAGTAAAAATCTCTTAATAAATTTGTGAAAAAGACTAGAATATCTGCAAATGCTTGAGTGAGAATGCAGTCAAGTGATCTTGATTATATACACACTAGAAACAAATAAAAGCAATATATACATCTGTACAAATATAAGTAAAAGTAAAAATCTCTTAATAAATTTGTGAAAAAGACTAGAATATCTGCAAATGCTTGAGTGAGAATGCAGTCAAGTGATCTTGATTATATACACACTAGAAACAAATAAAAGGTGAAATTTACAAAGACATTAATTAATGTGTGTTTCTACTTCCTATGCATGTGATTTACTAGGCATAGTCTCCTAGATCCACGAATTACAATACATGTTCCAATGTTTCCATTTTATAATTCCAACAAAATAATAGCATAACCATCAGAAAGACCACATATACAAATACACCTAAAATAAGAAGACACCTTATGTATTGCCCTTCAAAATCCAAACCATTGAAATATATAAGTGGCCTAAATCGGTAAAAGTGAAAAATCCCTTAATACTACTTACCTGCTACTCTTTTTCTTTTTCTGGTATTGAATCTTGTGGTAATAGCTGGAAATTCCAATGGAAGTAGTAATTCTTGAGAGTGACCCATTAGCAGAAGAAATTAAATTACACCACCATTAAAAGAAGAATACAAATTCAGCCGGTGGCAACAAGTTGAATTCAAAAATTACTTCTCTTTCTCTTCTAAAGGTCATTGGCAGACATGACAAGAACATGCACAGCAGAATATATACATCTGTACAAATATAAGTAAAAGTAAAAATATCTTAATAAATTTGTGAAAAAGACTAGAATATCTGCAAATGCTTGAGTGAGAATGCAGTCAAGTGATCTTGATTATATACACACTAGAAACAAATAGAAGGTGAAATTTACAAAGACAATAATTAATGTGTGTTTCTACTTCCTATGCATGTGATTTACTAGGCATAGTCTCCTAGATCCACGAATTACAATAAATGTTCCAATGTTTCCATTTTATAATTCCAACAAAATAATAGCATAACCATCAGAAAGACCACATATACAAATACACCTAAAATAAGGAGACACCTTATGTATTGCCCTTCAAAATCCAAACCATTGAAATATATAAGTGGCCTAAATCGGTAAAAGTGAAAAATCCCTTAATACTACTTACCTGCTACTCTTTTTCTTTTTCTGGTATTGAATCTTGTGGTAATAGCTGGAAATTCCAATGGAAGTAGTAATTCTTGAGAGTGACCCATTAGCAGAAGAAATTAAATTACACCACCATTAAAAGAAGAATACAAATTCAGCCGGTGGCAACAAGTTGAATTCAAAAATTACTTCTCTTTCTCTTCTAAAGGTCATTGGCAGACATGACAAGAACATGCACAGCAGAATATATACATCTGTACAAATATAAGTAAAAGTAAAAATATCTTAATAAATTTGTGAAAAAGACTAGAATATCTGCAAATGCTTGAGTGAGAATGCAGTCAAGTGATCTTGATTATATACACACTAGAAACAAATAAAAGGTGAAATTTACAAAGACAATAATTAATGTGTGTTTCTACTTCCTATGCATGTGATTTACTAGGCATAGTCTCCTAGATCCACGAATTACAATAAATGTTCCAATGTTTCCATTTTATAATTCCAACAAAATAATAGCATAACCATCAGAAAGACCACATATACAAATACACCTAAAATAAGGAGACACCTTATGTATTGCCCTTCAAAATCCAAACCATTGAAATATATAAGTGGCCTAAATCGGTAAAAGTGAAAAATCCCTTAATACTACTTACCTGCTTCTCTTTTTCTTATTCTGGTATTGAATCTTGTGGTAATAGCTGGAAATTCCAATGGAAGTAGTAATTCTTGAGAGTGACCCATTAGCAGAAGAAATTAAATTACACCACCATTAAAAGAAGAATACAAATTCAGCCGGTGGCAACAAGTTGAATTCAAGAATTACTTCTCTTTCCCTTCTAAAGGTCATTGGCAGACATGACAAGAACATGCACAGCAGAATATATACATCTGTACAAATATAAGTAAAAGTAAAAATCTCTTAATAAATTTGTGAAAAAGACTAGAATATCTGCAAATGCTTGAGTGAGAATGCAGTCAAGTGATCTTGATTATATACACACTAGAAACAAATAAAAGGAATATATACATCTGTACAAATATAAGTAAAAGTAAAAATCTCTTAATAAATTTGTGAAAAAGACTAGAATATCTGCAAATGCTTGAGTGAGAATGCAGTCAAGTGATCTTGATTATATACACACTAGAAACAAATAAAAGGTGAAATTTACAAAGACATTAATTAATGTGTGTTTCTACTTCCTATGCATGTGATTTACTAGGCATAGTCTCCTAGATCCACGAATTACAATACATGTTCCAATGTTTCCATTTTATAATTCCAACAAAATAATAGCATAACCATCAGAAAGACCACATATACAAATACACCTAAAATAAGAAGACACCTTATGTATTGCCCTTCAAAATCCAAACCATTGAAATATATAAGTGGCCTAAATCGGTAAAAGTGAAAAATCCCTTAATACTACTTACCTGCTACTCTTTTTCTTTTTCTGGTATTGAATCTTGTGGTAATAGCTGGAAATTCCAATGGAAGTAGTAATTCTTGAGAGTGACCCATTAGCAGAAGAAATTAAATTACACCACCATTAAAAGAAGAATACAAATTCAGCCGGTGGCAACAAGTTGAATTCAAAAATTACTTCTCTTTCTCTTCTAAAGGTCATTGGCAGACATGACAAGAACATGCACAGCAGAATATATACATCTGTACAAATATAAGTAAAAGTAAAAATATCTTAATAAATTTGTGAAAAAGACTAGAATATCTGCAAATGCTTGAGTGAGAATGCAGTCAAGTGATCTTGATTATATACACACTAGAAACAAATAAAAGGTGAAATTTACAAAGACAATAATTAATGTGTGTTTCTACTTCCTATGCATGTGATTTACTAGGCATAGTCTCCTAGATCCACGAATTACAATAAATGTTCCAATGTTTCCATTTTATAATTCCAACAAAATAATAGCATAACCATCAGAAAGACCACATATACAAATACACCTAAAATAAGGAGACACCTTATGTATTGCCCTTCAAAATCCAAACCATTGAAATATATAAGTGGCCTAAATCGGTAAAAGTGAAAAATCCCTTAATACTACTTACCTGCTTCTCTTTTTCTTATTCTGGTATTGAATCTTGTGGTAATAGCTGGAAATTCCAATGGAAGTAGTAATTCTTGAGAGTGACCCATTAGCAGAAGAAATTAAATTACACCACCATTAAAAGAAGAATACAAATTCAGCCGGTGGCAACAAGTTGAATTCAAGAATTACTTCTCTTTCCCTTCTAAAGGTCATTGGCAGACATGACAAGAACATGCACAGCAGAATATATACATCTGTACAGATATAAGTAAAAGTAAAAATCTCTTAATAAATTTGTGAAAAAGACTAGAATATCTGCAAATGCTTGAGTGAGAATGCAGTCAAGTGATCTTGATTATATACACACTAGAAACAAATAAAAGCAATATATACATCTGTACAAATATAAGTAAAAGTAAAAATCTCTTAATAAATTTGTGAAAAAGACTAGAATATCTGCAAATGCTTGAGTGAGAATGCAGTCAAGTGATCTTGATTATATACACACTAGAAACAAATAAAAGGTGAAATTTACAAAGACATTAATTAATGTGTGTTTCTACTTCCTATGCATGTGATTTACTAGGCATAGTCTCCTAGATCCACGAATTACAATACATGTTCCAATGTTTCCATTTTATAATTCCAACAAAATAATAGCATAACCATCAGAAAGACCACATATACAAATACACCTAAAATAAGGAGACACCTTATGTATTGCCCTTCAAAATCCAAACCATTGAAATATATAAGTGGCCTAAATCGGTAAAAGTGAAAATCCCTTAATACTACCTAGCTGCTTCTCTTTTTCTTTTTGTGGCAATGAATCTTGTGGTAATAGCTGGAAATTCCAATGGAAGTAGTAATTCTTGAGAGTGACTCATTAGCAGAAGAAATTAAATTACACCACCATTAAAAGAAGAATACAAATTCACCCGGTGGCAATAAGTTGAATTCAAGAATTACTTCTCTTTCCCTTCTAAAGGTCATTGGCAGACATGACAAGAACATGGACAGCAGAATATATACATCTGTACAAATATAAGTAAAAGTAAAAATCTCTTAATAAATTTGTGAAAAAGACTAGAATATCTGCAAATGCTTGAGTGAGAATGCAGTCAAGTGATCTTGATTATATACACACTAGAAACAAATAAAAGGTGAAATTTACAAAGACATTATTTAATGTGTGTTTCTACTTCCTATGCATGTGATTTACTAGGCATGGTCTCCTAGATCCACGAATTACAATACATGTTCTAATGTTTCCATTTTATAATTCCAACAAAATAATAGCATAACCATCAGAAAGACCACATATACAAATACACCTAAAATAAGCAGACACCTTGTGTATTGCCCTTCAAAATCCAAACCATTGAAATATATAAGTGGCCTAAATCGGTAAAAGTGAAAATCCCTTAATACTACCTAGTTGCTTCGCTTTTTCTTTTTGTGGAAATGAATCTTGTGGTAATAGCTAGAAATTCCAATGGAAGTAGTAATTCTTGAGAGTGACCCATTAGCTGAAGAAATTAAATTACACCACCATTAAAAGAAGAATACAAATTCAGCCGGTGGCAACAAGTTGAATTCAAGAATTACTTCTCTTTCCCTTCTAAAAGTCATTGGCAGACATGACAAGAACATGCACAGCAGAATATATACATCTGTACAAATATAAGTAAAAGTAAAAATCCCTTAATAAATTTGTGAAAAAGACTAGAATATCTGCAAATGCTTGAGTGAGAATGCAGTCAAGTGATCTTGATTATATACACACTAGAAACAAATAAAAGGTGAAATTTACAAAGACATTAATTAATGTGTGTTTCTAATTCCTATCCATGTGATATACTAGGCATAGTCTCCTAGATCCACGAATTACAATACATGTTCCAATATTTCCATTTTATAATTCCAACAAAATACTAGCATAACCATCAGAAAGACCACATATACAAAGACACCTAAAATAAGCAGACACCTTGTGTATTGCCCTTCAAAATCCAAACCATTGAAATATATAAGTGGCCTAAATCGGTAAAAGTGAAAATCTCTTAATACTACCTAGCTGCTTCTCTTTTTCTTTTTGTGGGAATGAATCTTGTGGTAATAGCTGGAAATTCCAATGGAAGTAGTAATTCTTGAGAGTGACTCATTAGCAGAAGAAATTAAATTACACCACCATTAAAAGAATAATACAAATTCAGCCGGTGGCAATAAGTTGAATTCAAGAATTACTTCTCTTTCCCTTCTAAAGGTCATTGGCAGACATGACAAGAACATGCACAGCAGAATATATACATCTATACAAATATAAGTAAAAGTAAAAATCCCTTAATAAATTTGTGAAAAAGACTAGAATATCTGAAAATGCTTGAGTGAAAATGCAGTCAAGTGATCTTGATTATATACACACTAGAAACAAATAAAAGGTGAAATTTACAAAGACATTAATTAATGTGTGTTTCTAATTCCTATCCTTGTGATTTACTAGGCATAGTCTCCTAGATCCATGAACTACAATACATGTTCCAATATTTCCATTTTATAATTCCAACAAAATACTAGCATAACCATCAGAAAGACCACATATACAAAGACACCTAAAATAAGCAGACACCTTGTGTATTGCCCTTCAAAATCCAAACCATTGAAATATATAAGTGGCCCAAATCGGTAAAAGTGAAAATCCCTTAATACTACCTAGCTGCTTCTCTTTTTCTTTTTGTGGGAATGAATCTTGTGGTAATAGCTGGAAATTCCAATGGAAGTAGTAATTCTTGAGAGTGACCCATTAGCAGAAGAAATTAAATTACACCACCATTAAAAGAAGAATACAAATTCAGCCGGTGGCAACAAGTTGAATTCAAGAATTACTTCTCTTTCCTTTCTAAAGGTCATTGGCAGACATGACAAGAACATGCACAGCAGAATATATACATCTGTACAAATGTAAGTAAAAGTAAAAATCCCTTAATAAATTTGTGAAAAAGACTAGAATATCTGCAAATGCTTGAGTGAGAATGCAGTCAAGTGATCTTGATTATATACACACTAGAAACAAATAAAAGGTGAAATTTACAAAGACATTAATTAATGTGTGTTTCTAATTCCTATCCATGTGATATACTAGGCATAGTCTCCTAGATCCACGAATTACAATACATGTTCCAATATTTCCATTTTATAATTCCAACAAAATACTAGCATAACCATCAGAAAGACCACATATACAAAGACACCTAAAATAAGCAGACACCTTGTGTATTGCCCTTCAAAATCCAAACCATTGAAATATATAAGTGGCCTAAATCGGTAAAAGTGAAAATCTCTTAATACTACCTAGCTGCTTCTCTTTTTCTTTTTGTGGGAATGAATCTTGTGGTAATAGCTAGAAATTCCAATGGAAGTAGTAATTCTTGAGAGCGACCCATTAGCTGAAGAAATTAAATTACACCACCATTAAAAGAAGAATACAAATTCAGCCGGTGGCAACAAGTTGAATTCAAGAATTACTTCTCTTTCCCTTCTAAAAGTCATTGGCAGACATGACAAGAACATGCACAGCAGAATATATACATCTGTACAAATATAAGTAAAAGTAAAAATCCCTTAATAAATTTGTGAAAAAGACTAGAATATCTGCAAATGCTTGAGTGAGAATGCAGTCAAGTGATCTTGATTATATACACACTAGAAACAAATAAAAGGTGAAATTTACAAAGACATTAATTAATGTGTGTTTCTAATTCCTATCCATGTGATATACTAGGCATAGTCTCCTAGATCCACGAATTACAATACATGTTCCAATATTTCCATTTTATAATTCCAACAAAATACTAGCATAACCATCAGAAAGACCACATATACAAAGACACCTAAAATAAGCAGACACCTTGTGTATTGCCCTTCAAAATCCAAACCATTGAAATATATAAGTGGCCTAAATCGGTAAAAGTGAAAATCTCTTAATACTACCTAGCTGCTTCTCTTTTTCTTTTTGTGGGAATGAATCTTGTGGTAATAGCTGGAAATTCCAATGGAAGTAGTAATTCTTGAGAGTGACTCATTAGCAGAAGAAATTAAATTACACCACCATTAAAAGAATAATACAAATTCAGCCGGTGGCAATAAGTTGAATTCAAGAATTACTTCTCTTTCCCTTCTAAAGGTCATTGGCAGACATGACAAGAACATGCACAGCAGAATATATACATCTATACAAATATAAGTAAAAGTAAAAATCCCTTAATAAATTTGTGAAAAAGACTAGAATATCTGAAAATGCTTGAGTGAAAATGCAGTCAAGTGATCTTGATTATATACACACTAGAAACAAATAAAAGGTGAAATTTACAAAGACATTAATTAATGTGTGTTTCTAATTCCTATCCTTGTGATTTACTAGGCATAGTCTCCTAGATCCATGAACTACAATACATGTTCCAATATTTCCATTTTATAATTCCAACAAAATACTAGCATAACCATCAGAAAGACCACATATACAAAGACACCTAAAATAAGCAGACACCTTGTGTATTGCCCTTCAAAATCCAAACCATTGAAATATATAAGTGGCCCAAATCGGTAAAAGTGAAAATCCCTTAATACTACCTAGCTGCTTCTCTTTTTCTTTTTGTGGGAATGAATCTTGTGGTAATAGCTGGAAATTCCAATGGAAGTAGTAATTCTTGAGAGTGACCCATTAGCAGAAGAAATTAAATTACACCGCCATTAAAAGAAGAATACAAATTCAGCCGGTGGCAACAAGTTGAATTCAAGAATTACTTCTCTTTCCCTTCTAAAGGTCATTGGCAGACATGACAAGAACATGCACAGCAGAATATATACATCTGTACAAATTTAAGTAAAAGTAAAAATCTCTTAATAAATTTTTGAAAAAGACTAGAATATCTGAAAATGCTTGAGTGAGAATGCAGTCAAGTGATCTTGATTATATACACACTAGAAATAAATAAAAGGTGAAATTTACAAAGACATTAATTAATGTGTGTTTCTACTTCCGATGCATGTGATTTACTAGCCATAGTCTCCTAGATCCACGAATTACAATACATGTTCCAATGTTTCCATTTTATAATTCCAACAAAATAATAGCATAACCATCAGAAAGACCACATATACAAATACACCTAAAATAAGCAGACACCTTGTGTATTGCCCTTCAAAATCCAAATCATTAAAATAAATATATAAGTGGCCTAAATCGGTAAAAGTGAAAATCCCTTAATACTACCTAGTTGCTTCGCTTTTTCTTTTTGTGGAAATGAATCTTGTGGTAATAGCTAGAAATTCCAATGGAAGTAGTAATTCTTGAGAGTGACCCATTAGCAGAAGAAATTAAATTACACCACCATTAAAAGAAGAATACAAATTCAGCCGGTGGCAACAAGTTGAATTCAAGAATTACTTCTCTTTCCCTTCTAAAGGTCATTGGCAGACATGACAAGAACATGCACAGCAAAATATATACATCTATACAAATATAAGTAAAAGTAAAAATCCCTTAATAAATTTGTGAAAAAGACTAGAATATCTGAAAATGCTTGAGTGAAAATGCAGTCAAGTGATCTTGATTATATACACACTAGAAACAAATAAAAGGTGAAATATACAAAGACATTAATTAATGTGTGTTTCTACTTCCTATGCATGTGATTTACTAGGCATGGTCTCCTAGATCCACGAATTACAATACATGTTCTAATGTTTCCATTTTATAATTCCAAAAAAATAATAGCATAACCATCAGAAAGACAACATATACAAATACACCTAAAATAAGCAGACACCTTGTGTATTGCCCTTCAAAATCCAAACCATTGAAATATATAAGTGGCCTAAATCGGTAAAAGTGAAAATCCCTTAATACTACCTAGTTGCTTCGCTTTTTCTTTTTGTGGAAATGAATCTTGTGGTAATAGCTAGAAATTCCAATGGAAGTAGTAATTCTTGAGAGTGACCCATTAGCAGAAGAAATTAAATTACACCACCATTAAAAGAAGAATACAAATTCAGCCGGTGGCAACAAGTTGAATTCAAGAATTACTTCTCTTTCCCTTCTAAAGCTCATTGGCAGACATGACAAGAACATGCACAGCAGAATATATACATCTGTACAAATATAAGTAAAAGTAAAAATCCCTTAATAAATTTGTGAAAAAGACTAGAATATCTGAAAATGCTTGAGTGAGAATGCAGTCAAGTGATCTTGATTATATACACACTAGAAACAAATAAAAGGTGAAATTTACAAAGACATTAATTAATGTGTGTTTCTAATTCCTATCCATGTGATTTACTAGGCATAGTCTCCTAGATCCATGAATTACAATACATGTTCCAATGTTTCCATTTTATAATTCCAACAAAATAATAGCATAACCATCAGAAAGACCACATATACAAAGACACCTAAAATAAGCAGACACCTTCTGTATTGCCCTTCAAAATCCAAACCATTGAAATATATAAGTGGCCTAAATCGGTAAAAGGGAAAATCTCTTAATACTACCTAGACTAGATGCTTCTCTTTTTCTTTTTCTGGTAATGAATCTTGTGGTAATAGCTGGAAATTCCAATAGAAGTAGTAACTCTTAAGAATGACTCATTAGCAGATGAAATTAAATTACACCACCATTAAAAGAATAATACAAATTCAGCCGGTGGCAGCAAGTTGAATTCAAGAATTACTTCTCTTTCGCTTCTAAAGGTCAGTGGCAGACATGACAAGAACATGCACACCAGAATATATACATCTGTACAAATATAAGTAAAAGTAAAAATCTCTTAATAAATTTGTGAAAAAGACTAGAATATCTGCAAATGCTTGAGTGAGAATGCAGTCCAGTGATCTTGATTATATACACACTAGAAACAAATAAAAGGTGAAATTTACAAAGACATTAATTAATGTGTGTTTCTAATTCCTATCCATGTGATTTACTAGGCATAGTCTCCTAGATCCATGAATTACAATACATGTTCCAATGTTTCCATTTTATAATTCCAACAAAATAATAGCATAACCATCGGAAAGACCACATATACACAGACACCTAAAATAAGCAGACACCTTATGTATTGTCCTTCAAAATCCAAACCATTGAAATATATAAGTGGCCTAAATCAGTAAAAGTGAAAAATCCCTTAATACTACCTACCTGCTTCTCTTTTTCTTTTTCTGGTAATGAATCTTTTGGTAATAGTTGGAAATTCCAATGGAAGTAGTAATTCTTCAGAGTGACCCATTAGCAGATGAAATTAAATTACACCACCATTAAAAGAAGAATACAAATTCAGCCGGTGGCAGCAAGTTGAATTCAAGAATTACTTCTCTTTCTCTTCTAAAAGTCATTGGCAGACATGACAAGAACATGCACAGCAGAATATATACATCTGTACAAATGTAAGTAAAAGTAAAAATCCCTTAATAAATTTGTGAAAAAGATTAGAATATCTGAAAATGCTTGAGTGAGAATGCAGTCAAGTAATCTTGATTATATACACACTAGAAATAAATAAAAGGTGAAATTTACAAAGACATTAATTAATGTGTGTTTCTACTTCCTATGCATGTGATTTACTAGGCATAGTCTCCTAGATCCACGAATTACAATACATGTTCCAATGTTTCCATTTTATAATTCCAACAAAATAATAGCATAACCATCAGAAAGACAACATATACAAATACACCTAAAATAAGCAGACACCTTATGTATTGCCCTTCAAAATCCAAACCATTGAAATATATAAGTGGCCTAAATCGGTAAAAGTGAAAAATCCCTTAATACTACTTACCTGCTACTCTTTTCCTTTTTCTGGTATTGAATCTTGTGGTAATAGCTGGAAATTCCAATGGAAGTAGTAATTCTTGAGAGTGACCCATTAGCAGAAGAAATTAAATTACACCACCATTAAAAGAAGAATACAAATTCAGCCGGTGGCAACAAGTTGAATTCAAGAATTACTTCTCTTTCCCTTCTAAAGGTCATTGGCAGACATGACAAGAACATGCACAGCAGAATATATACATCTGTACAAATATAAGTAAAAGTAAAAATCTCTTAATAAATTTGTGAAAAAGACTAGAATATCTGCAAATGCTTGAGTGAGAATGCAGTCAAGTGATCTTGATTATATACACACTAGAAACAAATAAAAAGTGAAATTTACAAAGACATTAATTAATGTGTGTTTCTACTTCCTATGCATGTGATTTACTAGGCATAGTCTCCTAGATCCACGAATTACAATACATGTTCCAATGTTTCCATTTTATAATTCCAACAAAATAATAGCATAACCATCAGAAAGACCACATATACAAATACACCTAAAATAAGGAGACACCTTATGTATTGCCCTTCAAAATCCAAACCATTGAAATATATAAGTGGCCTAAATCGGTAAAAGTGAAAATCCCTTAATACTACCTAGTTGCTTCGCTTTTTCTTTTTGTGGAAATGAATCTTGTGGTAATAGCTAGAAATTCCAATGGAAGTAGTAATTCTTGAGAGTGACCCATTAGCTGAAGAAATTAAATTACACCACCATTAAAAGAAGAATACAAATTCAGCCGGTGGCAACAAGTTGAATTCAAGAATTACTTCTCTTTCCCTTCTAAAGGTCATTGGCAGACATGACAAGAACATGCACAGCAGAATATATATATCTGTACAAATATAAGTAAAAGTAAAAATCCCTTAATAAATTTGTGAAAAAGACTAGAATATCTGCAAATGCTTGAGTGAGAATGCAGTCAAGTGATCTTGATTATATACACACTAGAAACAAATAAAAAGTGAAATTTACAAAGACATTAATTAATGTGTGTTTCTACTTCCTATGCATGTGATTTACTAGGCATAGTCTCCTAGATCCACGAATTACAATACATGTTCCAATGTTTCCATTTTATAATTCCAACAAAATAATAGCATAACCATCAGAAAGACCACATATACAAATACACCTAAAATAAGGAGACACCTTATGTATTGCCCTTCAAAATCCAAACCATTGAAATATATAAGTGGCCTAAATCGGTAAAAGTGAAAATCCCTTAATACTACCTAGTTGCTTCGCTTTTTCTTTTTGTGGAAATGAATCTTGTGGTAATAGCTAGAAATTCCAATGGAAGTAGTAATTCTTGAGAGTGACCCATTAGCTGAAGAAATTAAATTACACCACCATTAAAAGAAGAATACAAATTCAGCCGGTGGCAACAAGTTGAATTCAAGAATTACTTCTCTTTCCCTTCTAAAGGTCATTGGCAGACATGACAAGAACATGCACAGCAGAATATATATATCTGTACAAATATAAGTAAAAGTAAAAATCCCTTAATAAATTTGTGAAAAAGACTAGAATATCTGAAAATGCTTGAGTGAGAATGCAGTCAAGTGATCTTGATTATATACACACTAGAAATAAATAAAAGGTGAAATTTACAAAGACATTAATTAATGTGTGTTTCTACTTCCGATGCATGTGATTTACTAGGCATAGTCTCCTAGATCCACGAATTACAATACATGTTCCAATGTTTCCATTTTATAATTCCAACAAAATAATAGCATAACCATCAGAAAGACCACATATACAAATACACCTAAAATAAGGAGACACCTTATGTATTGCCCTTCAAAATCCAAACCATTGAAATATATAAGTGGCCTAAATCGGTAAAAGTGAAAATCCCTTAATACTACCTAGTTGCTTCGCTTTTTCTTTTTGTGGAAATGAATCTTGTGGTAATAGCTAGAAATTCCAATGGAAGTAGTAATTCTTGAGAGTGACCCATTAGCTGAAGAAATTAAATTACACCACCATTAAAAGAAGAATACAAATTCAGCCGGTGGCAACAAGTTGAATTCAAGAATTACTTCTCTTTCCCTTCTAAAGGTCATTGGCAGACATGACAAGAACATGCACAGCAGAATATATATATCTGTACAAATATAAGTAAAAGTAAAAATCCCTTAATAAATTTGTGAAAAAGACTAGAATATCTGAAAATGCTTGAGTGAGAATGCAGTCAAGTGATCTTGATTATATACACACTAGAAATAAATAAAAGGTGAAATTTACAAAGACATTAATTAATGTGTGTTTCTACTTCCGATGCATGTGATTTACTAGCCATAGTCTCCTAGATCCACGAATTACAATACATGTTCCAATGTTTCCATTTTATAATTCCAACAAAATAATAGCATAACCATCAGAAAGACCACATATACAAATACACCTAAAATAAGCAGACACCTTGTGTATTGCCCTTCAAAATCCAAATCATTGAAATAAATATATAAGTGGCCTAAATCGGTAAAAGTGAAAATCCCTTAATACTACCTAGTTGCTTCGCTTTTTCTTTTTGTGGAAATGAATCTTGTGGTAATAGCTAGAAATTCCAATGGAAGTAGTAATTCTTGAGAGTGACCCATTAGCAGAAGAAATTAAATTACACCACCATTAAAAGAAGAATACAAATTCAGCCGGTGGCAACAAGTTGAATTCAAGAATTACTTCTCTTTCCCTTCTAAAGGTCATTGGCAGACATGACAAGAACATGCACAACAGAATATATACATCTGTACAAATATAAGTAAAAGTAAAAATCTCTTAATAAATTTGTGAAAAAGACTAGAATATCTGCAAATGCTTGAGTGAGAATGCAGTCAAGTGGTCTTGATTATATACACACTAGAAACAAATAAAAAGTGAAATTTACAAAGACATTAATTAATGTGTGTTTCTACTTCCTATGCATGTGATTTACTAGGCATAGTCTCCTAGATCCACGAATTACAATACATGTTCCAATGTTTCCATTTTATAATTCCAACAAAATAATAGCATAACCATCAGAAAGACCACATATACAAATACACCTAAAATAAGGAGACACCTTATGTATTGCCCTTCAAAATCCAAACCATTGAAATATATAAGTGGCCTAAATCGGTAAAAGTGAAAATCCCTTAATACTACCTAGTTGCTTCGCTTTTTCTTTTTGTGGAAATGAATTTTGTGGTAATAGCTAGAAATTCCAATGGAAGTAGTAATTCTTGAGAGTGACCCATTAGCTGAAGAAATTAAATTACACCACCATTAAAAGAAGAATACAAATTCAGCCGGTGGCAACAAGTTGAGTTCAAGAATTACTTCTCTTTCCCTTCTAAAGGTCATTGGCAGACATGACAAGAACATGCACAGCAGAATATATATATCTGTACAAATATAAGTAAAAGTAAAAATCCCTTAATAAATTTGTGAAAAAGACTAGAATATCTGAAAATGCTTGAGTGAGAATGCAGTCAAGTGATCTTGATTATATACACACTAGAAATAAATAAAAGGTGAAATTTACAAAGACATTAATTAATGTGTGTTTCTACTTCCGATGCATGTGATTTACTAGGCATAGTCTCCTAGATCCACGAATTACAATACATGTTCCAATGTTTCCATTTTATAATTCCAACAAAATAATAGCATAACCATCAGAAAGACCACATATACAAATACACCTAAAATAAGCAGACACCTTGTGTATTGCCCTTCAAAATCCAAATCATTGAAATAAATATATAAGTGGCCTAAATCGGTAAAAGTGAAAATCCCTTAATACTACCTAGTTGCTTCGCTTTTTCTTTTTGTGGAAATGAATCTTGTGGTAATAGCTAGAAATTCCAATGGAAGTAGTAATTCTTGAGAGTGACCCATTAGCAGAAAAAATTAAATTACACCACCATTAAAAGAAGAATACATATTCAGCCGGTGGCAACAAGTTGAATTCAAGAATTACTTCTCTTTCCCTTCTAAAGGTCATTGGCAGACATGACAAGAACATTCACAGCAAAATATATACATCTATACAAATATAAGTAAAAGTAAAACTCCCTTAATAAATTTGTGAAAAAGACTAGAATATCTGAAAATGCTTGAGTGAAAATGCAGTCAAGTGATCTTGATTATATACACACTAGAAACAAATAAGAGGTGAAATATACCAAGACATTAATTAATGTGTGTTTCTACTTCCTATGCATGTGATTTACTAGGCATGGTCTCCTAGATCCACGAATTACAATACATGTTCTAATGTTTCCATTTTATAATTCCAACAAAATAATAGCATAACCATCAGAAAGACAACATATACAAATACACCTAAAATAAGCAGACCCCTTGTGTATTGCCCTTCAAAATCCAAACCATTGAAATATATAAGTGGCCTAAATCGGTAAAAGTGAAAATCCCTTAATACTACCTAGTTGCTTCGCTTTTTCTTTTTGTGGAAATGAATCTTGTGGTAATAGCTAGAAATTCCAATGGAAGTAGTAATTCTTGAGAGTGACCCATTAGCAGAAGAAATTAAATTACACCACCATTAAAAGAAGAATACAAATTCAGCCGGTGGCAACAAGTTGAATTCAAGAATTACTTCTCTTTCCCTTCTAAAGGTCATTGGCAGACATGACAAGAACATGCACAGCAGAATATATACATCTGTACAAATATAAGTAAAAGTAAAAATCCCTTAATAAATTTGTGAAAAAGACTAGAATATCTGAAAATGCTTGAGTGAGAATGCAGTCAAGTGATCTTGATTATATACACACTAGAAACAAATAAAAGGTGAAATTTACAAAGACATTAATTAATGTGTGTTTCTAATTCCTATCCATGTGATTTACTAGGCATAGTCTCCTAGATCCATGAATTACAATACATGTTCCAATGTTTCCATTTTATAATTCCAACAAAATAATAGCATAACCATCAGAAAGACCACATATACAAAGACACCTAAAATAAGCAGACACCTTCTGTATTGCCCTTCAAAATCCAAACCATTGAAATATATAAGTGGCCTAAATCGGTAAAAGGGAAAATCTCTTAATACTACCTAGACTAGATGCTTCTCTTTTTCTTTTTCTGGTAATGAATCTTGTGGTAATAGCTGGAAATTCCAATAGAAGTAGTAACTCTTAAGAATGACTCATTAGCAGATGAAATTAAATTACACCACCATTAAAAGAATAATACAAATTCAGCCGGTGGCAGCAAGTTGAATTCAAGAATTACTTCTCTTTCCCTTCTAAAGGTCAGTGGCAGACATGACAAGAACATGCACACCAGAATATATACATCTGTACAAATATAAGTAAAAGTAAAAATCTCTTAATAAATTTGTGAAAAAGACTAGAATATCTGCAAATGCTTGAGTGAGAATGCAGTCCAGTGATCTTGATTATATACACACTAGAAACAAATAAAAGGTGAAATTTACAAAGACATTAATTAATGTGTGTTTCTAATTCCTATCCATGTGATTTACTAGGCATAGTCTCCTAGATCCATGAATTACAATACATGTTCCAATGTTTCCATTTTATAATTCCAACAAAATAATAGCATAACCATCGGAAAGACCACATATACAAAGACACCTAAAATAAGCAGACACCTTGTGTATTGCCCTTCAAAATCCAAACCATTGAAATATATAAGTGGCCTAAATCGGTAAAAGTGAAAAATCCCTTAATACTACTTACCTGCTACTCTTTTCCTTTTTCTGGTATTGAATCTTGTGGTAATAGCTGAAAATTCCAATGGAAGTAGTAATTCTTGAGAGTGACCCATTAGCAGAAGAAATTAAATTACACCACCATTAAAAGAAGAATACAAATTCAGCCGGTGGCAACAAGTTGAATTCAAGAATTACTTCTCTTTCCTTTCTAAAGGTCATTGGCAGACATGACAAGAACATGCACAGCAGAATATATACATCTGTACAAATGTAAGTAAAAGTAAAAATCCCTTAATAAATTTGTGAAAAAGATTAGAATATCTGAAAATGCTTGAGTGAGAATGCAGTCAAGTAATCTTGATTATATACACACTAGAAATAAATAAAAGGTGAAATTTACAAAGACATTAATTAATGTGTGTTTCTACTTCCTATGCATGTGATTTACTAGGCATAGTCTCCTAGATCCACGAATTACAATACATGTTCCAATGTTTCCATTTTATAATTCCAACAAAATAATAGCATAACCATCAGAAAGACCACATATACAAATACACCTAAAATAAGCAGACACCTTATGTATTGCCCTTCAAAATCCAAACCATTGAAATATATAAGTGGCCTAAATCGGTAAAAGTGAAAAATCCCTTAATACTACTTACCTGCTACTCTTTTCCTTTTTCTGGTATTGAATCTTGTGGTAATAGCTGAAAATTCCAATGGAAGTAGTAATTCTTGAGAGTGACCCATTAGCAGAAGAAATTAAATTACACCACCATTAAAAGAAGAATACAAATTCAGCCGGTGGCAACAAGTTGAATTCAAGAATTACTTCTCTTTCCTTTCTAAAGGTCATTGGCAGACATGATAAGAACATGCACAGCAGAATATATACATCTGTACAAATATAAGTAAAAGTAAAAATCTCTTAATAAATTTGTGAAAAATACTAGAATATCTGCAAATGCTTGAGTGAGAATGCGTTCAAGTGATCTTGATTATATACACACTAGAAACAAATAAAAGGTGAAATTTACAAAGACATTAATTAATGTGTGTTTCTACTTCCTATGCATGTGATTTACTAGGCATAGTCTCCTAGATCCACGAATTACGATACATGTTCCAATGTTTCCATTTTATAATTCCAACAAAATAATAGCATAACCATCAGAAAGACCACATATACAAATACACCTAAATAAGGAGACACCTTATGTATTGCCCTTCAAAATCCAAACCATTGAAATATATAAGTGGCCTAAATCAGTAAAAGTGAAAAATCCCTAAATACTACCTACCTGCTTCTCTTTTTCTTTTTCTGGTAATGAATCTTTTGGTAATAGTTGGAAATTCCAATGGAAGTAGTAATTCTTCAGAGTGACCCATTAGCAGATGAAATTAAATTACACCACCATTAAAAGAATAATACAAATTCAGCCGGTGGCAGCAAGTTGAATTCAAGAATTACTTCTCTTTCCCTTCTAAAGGTCATTGGCAGACATGACAAGAACTTGCACAGCAGAATATATACATCTGTACAAATATAAGTAAAAGTAAAAATCTCTTAATAAATTTGTGAAAAAGATTAGAATATCTGAAAATGCTTGAGTGAGAATGCAGTGAAGTAATCTTGATTATATACACACTAGAAATAAATAAAAGGTGAAATTTACAAAGACATTAATTAATGTGTGTTTCTACTTCCTATGCATGTGATTTACTAGGCATAGTCTCCTAGATCCACGAATTACAATACATGTTCCAATGTTTCCATTTTATAATTCCAACAAAATAATAGCATAACCATCAGAAAGACAACATATACAAATACACCTAAAATAAGCAGACACCTTATGTATTGCCCTTCAAAATCCAAACCATTGAAATATATAAGTGGCCTAAATCGGTAAAAGTGAAAAATCCCTTAATACTACTTATCTGCTACTCTTTTCCTTTTTCTGGTATTGAATCTTGTGGTAATAGCTGGAAATTCCAATGGAAGTAGTAATTCTTGAGAGTGACCCATTAGCAGAAGAAATTAAATTACACCACCATTAAAAGAAGAATACAAATTCAGCCGGTGGCAACAAGTTGAATTCAAGAATTACTTCTCTTTCCCTTCTAAAGGTCATTGGCAGACATGACAAGAACATGCACAGCAGAATATATACATCTGTACAAATATAAGTAAAAGTAAAAATCTCTTAATAAATTTGTGAAAAAGACTAGAATATCTGCAAATGCTTGAGTGAGAATGCAGTCAAGTGATCTTGATTATATACACACTAGAAACAAATAAAAGGTGAAATTTACAAAGACATTAATTAATGTGTGTTTCTAATTCCTATGCATGTGATTTACTAGGCATGGTCTACTAGATCCATGAATTACAATACATGTTCCAATGTTTCCATTTTATAATTCCAACAAAATAATAGCATAACCATCAGAAAGACCACATATACAAATACACCTAAAATAAGCAGACACCTTGTGTATTGCCCTTCAAAATCCAAACCATTGAAATATATAAGTAGCCTAAATCGGTAAAAGTGAAAATCCCTTAATACTACCTAGTTGCTTCGCTTTTTCTTTTTGTGGAAATGAATCTTGTGGTAATAGCTAGAAATTCCAATGGAAGTAGTAATTCTTGAGAGTGACCCATTAGCAGAAAAAATTAAATTACACCACCATTAAAAGAAGAATACAAATTCAGCGGGTGGCAACAAGTTGAATTCAAGAATTACTTCTCTTTCCCTTCTAAAGGTCATTGGCAGACATGACAAGAACATGCACAGCAGAATATATACATCTGTACAAATATAAGTAAAAGTAAAAATCCCTTAATAAATTTGTGAAAAAGACTAGAATATCTGAAAATGCTTGAGTGAGAATGCAGTCAAGTGATCTTGATTATATACACACTAGAAACAAATAAAAGGTGAAATTTACAAAGACATTAATTAATGTGTGTTTCTAATTCCTATCCATGTGATTTACTAGGCATAGTCTCCTAGATCCATGAATTACAATACATGTTCCAATGTTTCCATTTTATAATTCCAACAAAATAATAGCATAACCATCGGAAAGACCACATATACAAAGACACCTAAAATAAGCAGACACCTTATGTATTGTCCTTCAAAATCCAAACCATTGAAATATATAAGTGGCCTAAATCAGTAAAAGTGAAAAATCCCTTAATACTACCTACCTGCTTCTCTTTTTCTTTTTCTGGTAATGAATCTTTTAGTAATAGTTGGAAATTCCAATGGAAGTAGTAATTCTTCAGATTGACCCATTAGCAGATGAAATTAAATTACACCACCATTAAAAGAATAATACAAATTCAGCCGGTGGCAGCAAGTTGAATTCAAGAATTACTTCTCTTTCTCTTCTAAAGGTCATTGGCAGACATGACAAGAACATGCACAGCAGAATATATACATCTGTACAAATGTAAGTAAAAGTAAAAATCCCTTAATAAATTTGTGAAAAAGATTAGAATATCTGAAAATGCTTGAGTGAGAATGCAGTCAAGTAATCTTGATTATATACACACTAGAAATAAATAAAAGGTGAAATTTACAAAGACATTAATTAATGTGTGTTTCTACTTCCTATGCATGTGATTTACTAGGCATAGTCTCCTAGATCCACGAATTACAATACATGTTCCAATGTTTCCATTTTATAATTCCAACAAAATAATAGCATAACCATCAGAAAGACAACATATACAAATACACCTAAAATAAGCAGACACCTTATGTATTGCCCTTCAAAATCCAAACCATTGAAATATATAAGTGGCCTAAATCGGTAAAAGTGAAAAATCCCTTAATACTACTTACCTGCTACTCTTTTCCTTTTTCTGGTATTGAATCTTGTGGTAATAGCTGGAAATTCCAATGGAAGTAGTAATTCTTGAGAGTGACTCATTAGCAGAAGAAATTAAATTGCACCACCATTAAAAGAAGAATACAAATTCAGCCGGTGGCAACAAGTTGAATTCAAGAATTACTTCTCTTTCCCTTCTAAAGGTCATTGGCAGACATGACAAGAACATGCACAGCAGAATATATACATCTGTACAAATATAAGTAAAAGTAAAAATCTCTTAATAAATTTGTGAAAAAGACTAGAATATCTGCAAATGCTTGAGTGAGAATGCAGTCAAGTGATCTTGATTATATACACACTAGAAACAAATAAAAGGTGAAATTTACAAAGACATTAATTAATGTGTGTTTCTACTTCCTATGCATGTGATTTACTAGGCATAGTCTCCTAGATCCACGAATTACAATACATGTTCCAATGTTTCCATTTTATAATTCCAACAAAATAATAGCATAACCATTAGAAAGACCACATATACAAATACACCTAAAATAAGGAGACACCTTATGTATTGCCCTTC
The DNA here is from genome assembly GCA_963573325.1 of Astragalus glycyphyllos. Taxonomy (NCBI): domain Eukaryota; kingdom Viridiplantae; phylum Streptophyta; class Magnoliopsida; order Fabales; family Fabaceae; genus Astragalus; species Astragalus glycyphyllos. Next base: position 31,461,282 of record OY754307.1, read on the forward strand.
AAAATCCAAACCATTGAAATATATAAGTGGCCTAAATCGGTAAAAGTGAAAATCCCTTAATACTACCTAGTTGCTTCGCTTTTTCTTTTTGTGGAAATGAATCTTGTGGTAATAGCTAGAAATTCCAATGGAAGTAGTAATTCCTGAGAGTGACCCATTAGCTGAAGAAATTAAATTACACCACCATTAAAAGAAGAATACAAATTCAGCCGGTGGCAACAAGTTGAATTCAAGAATTACTTCTCTTTCCCTTCTAAAGGTCATTGGCAGACATGACAAGAACATGCACAGCAGAATATATACATCTGTACAAATATAAGTAAAAGTAAAAATCCATTAATAAATTTTCGAAAAAGACTAGAATATCTGAAAATGCTTGAGTGAGAATGCAGTCAAGTGATCTTGATTATATACACACTAGAAACAAATAAAAGGTGAAATTTACAAAGACATTAATTAATGTGTGTTTCTAATTCCTATCCATGTGATTTACTAGGCATAGTCTCCTAGATCCATGAATTACAATACATGTTCCAATGTTTCCATTTTATAATTCCAACAAAATAATAGCATAACCATCAGAAAGACCACATATACAAAGACACCTAAAATAAGCAGACACCTTCTGTATTGTCCTTCAAAATCCAAACCATTGAAATATATAAGTGGCCTAAATCGGTAAAAGGGAAAATCTCTTAATACTACCTAGATGCTTCTCTTTTTCTTTTTCTGGTAATGAATCTTTTGGTAATAGCTGGAAATTCCAATGGAAGTAGTAATTCTTCAGAGTGACCCATTAGCAGATGAAATTAAATTACACCACCATTAAAAGAATAATACAAATTCAGCCGGTGGCAGCAAGTTGAATTCAAGAATTACTTCTCTTTCCCTTCTAAAGGTCATTGGCAGACATGACAAGAACATGCACAGCAGAATATATACATCTGTACAAATATAAGTAAAAGTAAAAATCTCTTAATAAATTTGTGAAAAAGACTAGAATATCTGCAAATGCTTGAGTGAGAATGCAGTCAAGTGATCTTGATTATATACACACTAGAAACAAATAAAAGGTGAAATTTACAAAGACATTAATTAATGTGTGTTTCTACTTCCTATGCATGTGATTTACTAGGCATAGTCTCCTAGATCCACGAATTACAATACATGTTCCAATGTTTCCATTTTATAATTCCAACAAAATAATAGCATAACCATTAGAAAGACCACATATACAAATACACCTAAAATAAGGACACACCTTATGTATTGCCCTTCAAAATCCAAACCATTGAAATATATAAGTGGCCTAAATCGGTAAAAGTGAAAATCCCTTAATACTACCTAGTTGCTTCGCTTTTTCTTTTTGTGGAAATGAATCTTGTGGTAATAGCTAGAAATTACAATGGAAGTAGTAATTCCTGAGAGTGACCCATTAGCTGAAGAAATTAAATTACACCACCATTAAAAGAAGAATACAAATTCAGCCGGTGGCAACAAGTTGAATTCAAGAATTACTTCTCTTTCCCTTCTAAAGGTCATTGGCAGACATGACAAGAACATGCACAGCAGAATATATACATCTGTACAAATATAAGTAAAAGTAAAAATCCATTAATAAATTTTCGAAAAAGACTAGAATATCTGAAAATGCTTGAGTGAGAATGCAGTCAAGTGATCTTGATTATATACACACTAGAAACAAATAAAAGGTGAAATTTACAAAGACATTAATTAATGTGTGTTTCTAATTCCTATCCATGTGATTTACTAGGCATAGTCTCCTAGATCCATGAATTACAATACATGTTCCAATGTTTCCATTTTATAATTCCAACAAAATAATAGCATAACCATCAGAAAGACCACATATACAAAGACACCTAAAATAAGCAGACACCTTCTGTATTGTCCTTCAAAATCCAAACCATTGAAATATATAAGTGGCCTAAATCGGTAAAAGGGAAAATCTCTTAATACTACCTAGATGCTTCTCTTTTTCTTTTTCTGGTAATGAATCTTTTGGTAATAGCTGGAAATTCCAATGGAAGTAGTAATTCTTGAGAGTGACCCATTAGCAGAAGAAATTAAATTGCACCACCATTAAAAGAAGAATACAAATTCAGCCGGTGGCAACAAGTTGAATTCAAGAATTACTTCTCTTTCCCTTCTAAAGGTCATTGGCAGACATGACAAGAACATGCACAGCAGAATATATACATCTGTACAAATATAAGTAAAAGTAAAAATCTCTTAATAAATTTGTGAAAAAGACTAGAATATCTGCAAATGCTTGAGTGAGAATGCAGTCAAGTGATCTTGATTATATACACACTAGAAACAAATAAAAGGTGAAATTTACAAAGACATTAATTAATGTGTGTTTCTACTTCCTATGCATGTGATTTACTAGGCATAGTCTCCTAGATCCACGAATTACAATACATGTTCCAATGTTTCCATTTTATAATTCCAACAAAATAATAGCATAACCATTAGAAAGACCACATATACAAATACACCTAAAATAAGGAGACACCTTATGTATTGCCCTTCAAAATCCAAACCATTGAAATATATAAGTGGCCTAAATCGGTAAAAGTGAAAATCCCTTAATACTACCTAGTTGCTTCGCTTTTTCTTTTTGTGGAAATGAATCTTGTGGTAATAGCTAGAAATTCCAATGGAAGTAGTAATTCCTGAGAGTGACCCATTAGCTGAAGAAATTAAATTACACCACCATTAAAAGAAGAATACAAATTCAGCCGGTGGCAACAAGTTGAATTCAAGAATTACTTCTCTTTCCCTTCTAAAGGTCATTGGCAGACATGACAAGAACATGCACAGCAGAATATATACATCTGTACAAATATAAGTAAAAGTAAAAATCCATTAATAAATTTTCGAAAAAGACTAGAATATCTGAAAATGCTTGAGTGAGAATGCAGTCAAGTGATCTTGATTATATACACACTAGAAACAAATAAAAGGTGAAATTTACAAAGACATTAATTAATGTGTGTTTCTAATTCCTATCCATGTGATTTACTATGCATTGTCTCCTAGATCCATGAATTACAATACATGTTCCAATGTTTCCATTTTATAATTCCAACAAAATAATAGCATAACCATCAGAAAGACCACATATACAAAGACACCTAAAATAAGCAGACACCTTCTGTATTGTCCTTCAAAATCCAAACCATTGAAATATATAAGTGGCCTAAATCGGTAAAAGGGAAAATCTCTTAATACTACCTAGATGCTTCTCTTTTTCTTTTTCTGGTAATGAATCTTTTGGTAATAGCTGGAAATTCCAATGGAAGTAGTAATTCTTCAGAGTGACCCATTAGCAGATGAAATTAAATTACACCACCATTAAAAGAATAATACAAATTCAGCCGGTGGCAGCAAGTTGAATTCAAGAATTACTTCTCTTTCCCTTCTAAAGGTCATTGGCAGACATGACAAGAACATGCACAGCAGAATATATACATCTGTACAAATATAAGTAAAAGTAAAAATCTCTTAATAAATTTGTGAAAAAGACTAAATATCTGCAAATGCTTGAGTGAGAATGCAGTCAAGTGATCTTGATTATATACACACTAGAAACAAATAAAAGGTGAAATTTACAAAGACATTAATTAATGTGTGTTTCTACTTCCTATGCATGTGATTTACTAGGCATAGTCTCCTAGATCCACGAATTACAATACATGTTCCAATGTTTCCATTTTATAATTCCAACAAAATAATAGCATAACCATCAGAAAGACCACATATACAAATACACCTAAAATAAGGACACACCTTATGTATTGCCCTTCAAAATCCAAACCATTGAAATATATAAGTGGCCTAAATCGGTAAAAGTGAAAATCCCTTAATACTACCTAGTTGCTTCGCTTTTTCTTTTTGTGGAAATGAATCTTGTGGTAATAGCTAGAAATTACAATGGAAGTAGTAATTCCTGAGAGTGACCCATTAGCTGAAGAAATTAAATTACACCACCATTAAAAGAAGAATACAAATTCAGCCGGTGGCAACAAGTTGAATTCAAGAATTACTTCTCTTTCCCTTCTAAAGGTCATTGGCAGACATGACAAGAACATGCACAGCAGAATATATACATCTGTACAAATATAACTAAAAGTAAAAATCCATTAATAAATTTTCGAAAAAGACTAGAATATCTGAAAATGCTTGAGTGAGAATGCAGTCAAGTGATCTTGATTATATACACACTAGAAACAAATAAAAGGTGAAATTTACAAAGACATTAATTAATGTGTGTTTCTAATTCCTATCCATGTGATTTACTAGGCATAGTCTCCTAGATCCATGAATTACAATACATGTTCCAATGTTTCCATTTTATAATTCCAACAAAATAATAGCATAACCATCAGAAAGACCACATATACAAAGACACCTAAAATAAGCAGACACCTTCTGTATTGTCCTTCAAAATCCAAACCATTGAAATATATAAGTGGCCTAAATCGGTAAAAGGGAAAATCTCTTAATACTACCTAGATGCTTCTCTTTTTCTTTTTCTGGTAATGAATCTTTTGGTAATAGCTGGAAATTCCAATGGAAGTAGTAATTCCTCAGAGTGACCCATTAGCAGATGAAATTAAATTACACCACCATTAAAAGAATAATACAAATTCAGCCGGTGGCAGCAAGTTGAATTCAAGAATTACTTCTCTTTCCCTTCTAAAGGTCATTGGCAGACATGACAAGAACATGCACAGCAGAATATATACATCTGTACAAATATAAGTAAAAGTAAAAATCTCTTAATAAATTTGTGAAAAAGACTAAATATCTGCAAATGCTTGAGTGAGAATGCAGTCAAGTGATCTTGATTATATACACACTAGAAACAAATAAAAGGTGAAATTTACAAAGACATTAATTAATGTGTGTTTCTACTTCCTATGCATGTGATTTACTAGGCATAGTCTCCTAGATCCACGAATTACAATACATGTTCCAATGTTTCCATTTTATAATTCCAACAAAATAATAGCATAACCATCAGAAAGACCACATATACAAATACACCTAAAATAAGGACACACCTTATGTATTGCCCTTCAAAATCCAAACCATTGAAATATATAAGTGGCCTAAATCGGTAAAAGTGAAAATCCCTTAATACTACCTAGTTGCTTCGCTTTTTCTTTTTGTGGAAATGAATCTTGTGGTAATAGCTAGAAATTACAATGGAAGTAGTAATTCCTGAGAGTGACCCATTAGCTGAAGAAATTAAATTACACCACCATTAAAAGAAGAATACAAATTCAGCCGGTGGCAACAAGTTGAATTCAAGAATTACTTCTCTTTCCCTTCTAAAGGTCATTGGCAGACATGACAAGAACATGCACAGCAGAATATATACATCTGTACAAATATAACTAAAAGTAAAAATCCATTAATAAATTTTCGAAAAAGACTAGAATATCTGAAAATGCTTGAGTGAGAATGCAGTCAAGTGATCTTGATTATATACACACTAGAAACAAATAAAAGGTGAAATTTACAAAGACATTAATTAATGTGTGTTTCTAATTCCTATCCATGTGATTTACTAGGCATAGTCTCCTAGATCCATGAATTACAATACATGTTCCAATGTTTCCATTTTATAATTCCAACAAAATAATAGCATAACCATCAGAAAGACCACATATACAAAGACACCTAAAATAAGCAGACACCTTCTGTATTGTCCTTCAAAATCCAAACCATTGAAATATATAAGTGGCCTAAATCGGTAAAAGGGAAAATCTCTTAATACTACCTAGATGCTTCTCTTTTTCTTTTTCTGGTAATGAATCTTTTGGTAATAGCTGGAAATTCCAATGGAAGTAGTAATTCTTGAGAGTGACCCATTAGCAGATGAAATTAAATTACACCACCATTAAAAGAATAATACAAATTCAGCCGGTGGCAGCAAGTTAAATTCAAGAATTACTTCTCTTTCCCTTCTAAAGGTCATTGGCAGACATGACAAGAACATGCACAGCAGAATATATACATCTGTACAAATATAAGTAAAAGTAAAAATCTCTTAATAAATTTGTGAAAAAGACTAGAATATCTGCAAATGCTTGAGTGAGAATGCAGTCCAGTGATCTTGATTATATACACACTAGAAACAAATAAAAGGTGAAATTCACAAAGACATTAATTAATGTGTGTTTCTACTTCCTATGCATGTGATTTACTAGGCATAGTCTCCTAGATCCATGAATTACAATACATGTTCCAATGTTTCCATTTTATAATTCCAACAAAATAATAGCATAACCATCGGAAAGACCACATATACAAAGACACCTAAAATAAGCAGACACCTTATGTATTGTCCTTCAAAATCCAAACCATTGAAATATATAAGTGGCCTAAATCAGTGAAAGTGAAAAATCCCTTAATACTACCTACCTGCTTCTCTTTTTCTTTTTCTGGTAATGAATCTTTTGGTAATAGTTGGAAATTCCAATGGAAGTAGTAATTCTTCAGAGTGACCCATTAGCAGATGAAATTAAATTACACCACCATTAAAAGAAAAATACAAATTCAGCCGGTGGCAGCAAGTTGAATTCAAGAATTACTTCTCTTTCCCTTCTAAAAGTCATTGGCAGACATGACAAGAACATGCACAGCAGAATATATACATCTGTACAAATGTAAGTAAAAGTAAAAATCCCTTAATAAATTTGTGAAAAAGATTAGAATATCTGAAAATGCTTGAGTGAGAATGCAGTCAAGTAATCTTGATTATATACACACTAGAAATAAATAAAAGGTGAAATTTACAAAGACATTAATTAATGTGTGTTTCTACTTCCTATGCATGTGATTTACTAGGCATAGTCTCCTAGATCCACGAATTACAATACATGTTCCAATGTTTCCATTTTATAATTCCAACAAAATAATAGCATAACCATCAGAAAGACCAAATATACAAATACACCTAAAATAAGGAGACACCTTATGTATTGCCCTTCAAAATCCAAACCATTGAAATATATAAGTGGCCTAAATCGGTAAAAGTGAAAATCCCTTAATACTACCTAGTTGCTTCGCTTTTTCTTTTTGTGGAAATGAATCTTGTGGTAATAGCTAGAAATTCCAATGGAAGTAGTAATTCTTGAGAGTGACCCATTAGCTGAAGAAATTAAATTACACCACCATTAAAAGAAGAATACAAATTCAGCCGGTGGCAACAAGTTGAATTCAAGAATTACTTTTCTTTCCCTTCTAAAGGTCATTGGCAGACATGACAAGAACATGCACAGCAGAATATATACATCTGTACAAATATAAGTAAAAGTAAAAATCCCTTAATAAATTTTCGAAAAAGACTAGAATATCTGAAAATGCTTGAGTGAGAATGCAGTCAAGTGATCTTGATTATATACACACTAGAAACAAATAAAAGGTGAAATTTACAAAGACATTAATTAATGTGTGTTTCTAATTCCTATCCATGTGATTTACTAGGCATAGTCTCCTAGATCCATGAATTACAATACATGTTCCAATGTTTCCATTTTATAATTCCAACAAAATAATAGCATAACCATCAGAAAGACCACATATACAAAGACACCTAAAATAAGCAGACACCTTCTGTATTGCCCTTCAAAATCCAAACCATTGAAATATATAAGTGGCCTAAATCGGTAAAAGGGAAAATCTCTTAATACTACCTAGATGCTTCTCTTTTTCTTTTTCTGGTAATGAATCTTGTGGTAATAGCTGGAAATTCCAATAGAAGTAGTAATTCTTAAGAATGACTCATTAGCAGATGAAATTAAATTACACCACCATTAAAAGAATAATACAAATTCAGCCGGTGGCAGCAAGTTGAATTCAAGAATTACTTCTCTTTCCCTTCTAAAGGTCATTGGCAGACATGACAAGAACATGCACAGCAGAATATATACATCTGTACAAATATAAGTAAAAGTAAAAATCTCTTAATAAATTTGTGAAAAAGACTAGAATATCTGCAAATGCTTGAGTGAGAATGCAGTCCAGTGATCTTGATTATATACACACTAGAAACAAATAAAAGGTGAAATTTACAAAGACATTAATTAATGTGTGTTTCTAATTCCTATCCATGTGATTTACTAGGCATAGTCTCCTAGATCCACGAATTACAATACATGTTCCAATATTTCCATTTTATAATTCCAACAAAATACTAGCATAACCATCAGAAAGACCACATATACAAAGACACCTAAAATAAGCAGACACCTTATGTATTGCCCTTCAAAATCCAAACCATTGAAATATATAAGTGGCCTAAATCCGTAAAAGTGAAAAATCCCTTAATACTACTTACCTGCTACTCTTTTCCTTTTTCTGGTATTGAATCTTGTGGTAATAGCTGTAAATTCCAATGGAAGTAGTAATTCTTAAGAATGACTCATTAGCAGATGAAATTAAATTACACCACCATTAAAAGAATAATACAAATTCAGCCGGTGGCAGCAAGTTGAATTCAAGAATTACTTCTCTTTCCCTTCTAAAGGTCATTGGCAGACATGACAAGAACATGCACAGCAGAATATATACATCTGTACAAATATAAGTAAAAGTAAAAATCTCTTAATAAATTTGTGAAAAAGACTAGAATATCTGCAAATGCTTGAGTGAGAATGCAGTCAAGTGATCTTGATTATATACACACTAGAAACAAATAAAAGGTGAAATTTACAAAGACATTAATTAATGTGTGTTTCTACTTCCTATGCATGTGATTTACTAGGCATAGTCTCCTAGATCCACGAATTACAATACATGTTCCAATGTTTCCATTTTATAATTCCAACAAAATAATAGCATAACCATCAGAAAGACCACATATACAAATACACCTAAAATAAGGAGACACCTTATGTATTGCCCTTCAAAATCCAAACCATTGAAATATATAAGTGGCCTAAATCGGTAAAAGTGAAAATCCCTTAATACTACCTAGTTGCTTCGCTTTTTCTTTTTGTGGAAATGAATCTTGTGGTAATAGCTAGAAATTCCAATGGAAGTAGTAATTCTTGAGAGTGACCCATTAGCTGAAGAAATTAAATTACACCACCATTAAAAGAAGAATACAAATTCAGCCGGTGGCAACAAGTTGAATTCAAGAATTACTTTTCTTTCCCTTCTAAAGGTCATTGGCAGACATGACAAGAACATGCACAGCAGAATATATACATCTGTACAAATATAAGTAAAAGTAAAAATCCATTAATAAATTTTCGAAAAAGACTAGAATATCTGAAAATGCTTGAGTGAGAATGCAGTCAAGTGATCTTGATTATATACACACTAGAAACAAATAAAAGGTGAAATTTACAAAGACATTAATTAATGTGTGTTTCTAATTCCTATCCATGTGATTTACTAGGCATAGTCTCCTAGATCCATGAATTACAATACATGTTCCAATGTTTCCATTTTATACTTCCAACAAAATAATAGCATAACCATCAGAAAGACCACATATACAAAGACACCTAAAATAAGCAGACACCTTCTGTATTGTCCTTCAAAATCCAAACCATTGAAATATATAAGTGGCCTAAATCGGTAAAAGGGAAAATCTCTTAATACTACCTAGATGCTTCTCTTTTTCTTTTTCTGGTAATGAATCTTGTGGTAATAGCTGGAAATTCCAATAGAAGTAGTAATTCTTAAGAATGACTCATTAGCAGATGAAATTAAATTACACCACCATTAAAAGAATAATACAAACTCAGCCGGTGGCAGCAAGTTGAATTCAAGAATTACTTCTCTTTCCCTTCTAAAGGTCATTGGCAGACATGACAAGAACATGCACAGCAGAATATATACATCTGTACAAATATAAGTAAAAGTAAAAATCTCTTAATAAATTTGTGAAAAAGACTAGAATATCTGCAAATGCTTGAGTGAGAATGCAGTCCAGTGATCTTGATTATATACACACTAGAAACAAATAATAGGTGAAATTTACAAAGACATTAATTAATGTGTGTTTCTAGTTCCTATGCATGTGATTTACTAGGCATAGTCTCCTAGATCCATGAATTACAATACATGTTCCAATGTTTCCATTTTATAATTCCAACAAAATAATAGCATAACCATCGGAAAGACCACATATACAAAGACACCTAAAATAAGCAGACACCTTATGTATTGTCCTTCAAAATCCAAACCATTGAAATATATAAGTGGCCTAAATCAGTGAAAGTGAAAAATCCCTTAATACTACCTACCTGCTTCTCTTTTTCTTTTTCTGGTAATGAATCTTTTGGTAATAGTTGGAAATTCCAATGGAAGTAGTAATTCTTCAGAGTGACCTATTAGCAGATGAAATTAAATTACACCACCATTAAAAGAATAATACAAATTCAGCCGGTGGCAGCAAGTTGAATTCAAGAATTACTTCTCTTTCCCTTCTAAAAGTCATTGGCAGACATGACAAGAACATGCACAGCAGAATATATACATCTGTACAAATGTAAGTAAAAGTAAAAATCCCTTAATAAATTTGTGAAAAAGATTAGAATATCTGAAAATGCTTGAGTGAGAATGCAGTCAAGTAATCTTGATTATATACACACTAGAAATAAATAAAAGGTGAAATTTACAAAGACATTAATTAATGTGTGTTTCTACTTCCTATGCATGTGATTTACTAGGCATAGTCTCCTAGATCCACGAATTACAATACATGTTCCAATGTTTCCATTTTATAATTCCAACAAAATAATAGCATAACCATCAGAAAGACCAAATATACAAATACACCTAAAATAAGGAGACACCTTATGTATTGCCCTTCAAAATCCAAACCATTGAAATATATAAGTGGCCTAAATCGGTAAAAGTGAAAATCCCTTAATACTACCTAGTTGCTTCGCTTTTTCTTTTTGTGGAAATGAATCTTGTGGTAATAGCTAGAAATTCCAATGGAAGTAGTAATTCTTGAGAGTGACCCATTAGCTGAAGAAATTAAATTACACCACCATTAAAAGAAGAATACAAATTCAGCCGGTGGCAACAAGTTGAATTCAAGAATTACTTTTCTTTCCCTTCTAAAGGTCATTGGCAGACATGACAAGAACATGCACAGCAGAATATATACATCTGTACAAATATAAGTAAAAGTAAAAATCCCTTAATAAATTTTCGAAAAAGACTAGAATATCTGAAAATGCTTGAGTGAGAATGCAGTCAAGTGATCTTGATTATATACACACTAGAAACAAATAAAAGGTGAAATTTACAAAGACATTAATTAATGTGTGTTTCTAATTCCTATCCATGTGATTTACTAGGCATAGTCTCCTAGATCCATGAATTACAATACATGTTCCAATGTTTCCATTTTATAATTCCAACAAAATAATAGCATAACCATCAGAAAGACCACATATACAAAGACACCTAAAATAAGCAGACACCTTCTGTATTGCCCTTCAAAATCCAAACCATTGAAATATATAAGTGGCCTAAATCGGTAAAAGGGAAAATCTCTTAATACTACCTAGATGCTTCTCTTTTTCTTTTTCTGGTAATGAATCTTGTGGTAATAGCTGGAAATTCCAATAGAAGTAGTAATTCTTAAGAATGACTCATTAGCAGATGAAATTAAATTACACCACCATTAAAAGAATAATACAAATTCAGCCGGTGGCAGCAAGTTGAATTCAAGAATTACTTCTCTTTCCCTTCTAAAGGTCATTGGCAGACATGACAAGAACATGCACAGCAGAATATATACATCTGTACAAATATAAGTAAAAGTAAAAATCTCTTAATAAATTTGTGAAAAAGACTAGAATATCTGCAAATGCTTGAGTGAGAATGCAGTCCAGTGATCTTGATTATATACACACTAGAAACAAATAAAAGGTGAAATTTACAAAGACATTAATTAATGTGTGTTTCTAATTCCTATCCATGTGATTTACTAGGCATAGTCTCCTAGATCCACGAATTACAATACATGTTCCAATATTTCCATTTTATAATTCCAACAAAATACTAGCATAACCATCAGAAAGACCACATATACAAAGACACCTAAAATAAGCAGACACCTTATGTATTGCCCTTCAAAATCCAAACCATTGAAATATATAAGTGGCCTAAATCCGTAAAAGTGAAAAATCCCTTAATACTACTTACCTGCTACTCTTTTCCTTTTTCTGGTATTGAATCTTGTGGTAATAGCTGTAAATTCCAATGGAAGTAGTAATTCTTAAGAATGACTCATTAGCAGATGAAATTAAATTACACCACCATTAAAAGAATAATACAAATTCAGCCGGTGGCAGCAAGTTGAATTCAAGAATTACTTCTCTTTCCCTTCTAAAGGTCATTGGCAGACATGACAAGAACATGCACAGCAGAATATATACATCTGTACAAATATAAGTAAAAGTAAAAATCTCTTAATAAATTTGTGAAAAAGACTAGAATATCTGCAAATGCTTGAGTGAGAATGCAGTCAAGTGATCTTGATTATATACACACTAGAAACAAATAAAAGGTGAAATTTACAAAGACATTAATTAATGTGTGTTTCTACTTCCTATGCATGTGATTTACTAGGCATAGTCTCCTAGATCCACGAATTACAATACATGTTCCAATGTTTCCATTTTATAATTCCAACAAAATAATAGCATAACCATCAGAAAGACCACATATACAAATACACCTAAAATAAGGAGACACCTTATGTATTGCCCTTCAAAATCCAAACCATTGAAATATATAAGTGGCCTAAATCGGTAAAAGTGAAAATCCCTTAATACTACCTAGTTGCTTCGCTTTTTCTTTTTGTGGAAATGAATCTTGTGGTAATAGCTAGAAATTCCAATGGAAGTAGTAATTCTTGAGAGTGACCCATTAGCTGAAGAAATTAAATTACACCACCATTAAAAGAAGAATACAAATTCAGCCGGTGGCAACAAGTTGAATTCAAGAATTACTTTTCTTTCCCTTCTAAAGGTCATTGGCAGACATGACAAGAACATGCACAGCAGAATATATACATCTGTACAAATATAAGTAAAAGTAAAAATCCATTAATAAATTTTCGAAAAAGACTAGAATATCTGAAAATGCTTGAGTGAGAATGCAGTCAAGTGATCTTGATTATATACACACTAGAAACAAATAAAAGGTGAAATTTACAAAGACATTAATTAATGTGTGTTTCTAATTCCTATCCATGTGATTTACTAGGCATAGTCTCCTAGATCCATGAATTACAATACATGTTCCAATGTTTCCATTTTATAATTCCAACAAAATAATAGCATAACCATCAGAAAGACCACATATACAAAGACACCTAAAATAAGCAGACACCTTCTGTATTGTCCTTCAAAATCCAAACCATTGAAATATATAAGTGGCCTAAATCGGTAAAAGGGAAAATCTCTTAATACTACCTAGATGCTTCTCTTTTTCTTTTTCTGGTAATGAATCTTGTGGTAATAGCTGGAAATTCCAATAGAAGTAGTAATTCTTAAGAATGACTCATTAGCAGATGAAATTAAATTACACCACCATTAAAAGAATAATACAAACTCAGCCGGTGGCAGCAAGTTGAATTCAAGAATTACTTCTCTTTCCCTTCTAAAGGTCATTGGCAGACATGACAAGAACATGCACAGCAGAATATATACATCTGTACAAATATAAGTAAAAGTAAAAATCTCTTAATAAATTTGTGAAAAAGACTAGAATATCTGCAAATGCTTGAGTGAGAATGCAGTCCAGTGATCTTGATTATATACACACTAGAAACAAATAATAGGTGAAATTTACAAAGACATTAATTAATGTGTGTTTCTAGTTCCTATGCATGTGATTTACTAGGCATAGTCTCCTAGATCCATGAATTACAATACATGTTCCAATGTTTCCATTTTATAATTCCAACAAAATAATAGCATAACCATCGGAAAGACCACATATACAAAGACACCTAAAATAAGCAGACACCTTATGTATTGTCCTTCAAAATCCAAACCATTGAAATATATAAGTGGCCTAAATCAGTAAAAGTGAAAAATCCCTTAATACTACCTACCTGCTTCTCTTTTTCTTTTTCTGGTAATGAATCTTTTGGTAATAGTTGGAAATTCCAATGGAAGTAGTAATTCTTCAGAGTGACCCATTAGCAGATGAAATTAAATTACACCACCATTAAAAGAATAATACAAATTCAGCCGGTGGCAGCAAGTTGAATTCAAGAATTACTTCTCTTTCCCTTCTAAAGGTCATTGGCAGACATGACAAGAACATGCACAGCAGAATATATACATCTGTACAAATGTAATTAAAGTAAAAATCCCTTAATAAATTTGTGAAAAAGATTAGAATATCTGAAAATGCTTGAGTGAGAATGCAGTCAAGTAATCTTGATTATATACACACTAGAAATAAATAAAAGGTGAAATTTACAAAGACATTAATTAATGTGTGTTTCTACTTCCTATGCATGTGATTTACTAGGCATAGTCTCCTAGATCCACGAATTACAATACATGTTCCAATGTTTCCATTTTATAATTCCAACAAAATAATAGCATAACCATCAGAAAGACCACATATACAAATACACCTAAAATAAGGAGACACCTTATGTATTGCCCTTCAAAATCCAAACCATTGAAATATATAAGTGGCCTAAATCGGTAAAAGTGAAAATCCCTTAATACTACCTAGTTGCTTCGCTTTTTCTTTTTGTGGAAATGAATCTTGTGGTAATAGCTAGAAATTCCAATGGAAGTAGTAATTCTTGAGAGTGACCCATTAGCTGAAGAAATTAAATTACACCACCATTAAAAGAAGAATACAAATTCAGCCGGTGGCAACAAGTTGAATTCAAGAATTACTTTTCTTTCCCTTGTAAAGGTCATTGGCAGACATGACAAGAACATGCACAGCAGAATATATACATCTGTACAAATATAAGTAAAAGTAAAAATCCCTTAATAAATTTTCGAAAAAGACTAGAAAATCTGAAAATGCTTGAGTGAGAATGCAGTCAAGTGATCTTGATTATATACACACTAGAAACAAATAAAAGGTGAAATTTACAAAGACATTAATTAATGTGTGTTTCTACTTCCTATGCATGTGATTTACTAGGCATAGTCTCCTAGATCCACGAATTACAATACATGTTCCAATGTTTCCATTTTATAATTCCAACAAAATAATAGCATAACCATCAGAAAGACCACATATACAAATACACCTAAAATAAGGAGACACCTTATGTATTGCCCTTCAAAATCCAAACCATTGAAATATATAAGTGGCCTAAATCGGTAAAAGGGAAAATCTCTTAATACTACCTAGATGCTTCTCTTTTTCTTTTTCTGGTAATGAATCTTGTGGTAATAGCTGGAAATTCCAATAGAAGTAGTAATTCTTAAGAATGACTCATTAGCAGATGAAATTAAATTACACCACCATTAAAAGAATAATACAAATTCAGCCGGTGGCAGCAAGTTAAATTCAAGAATTACTTCTCTTTCCCTTCTAAAGGTCATTGGCAGACATGACAAGAACATGCACAGCAGAATATATACATCTGTACAAATATAAGTAAAAGTAAAAATCTCTTAATAAATTTGTGAAAAAGACTAGAATATCTGCAAATGCTTGAGTGAGAATGCAGTCCAGTGATCTTGATTATATACACACTAGAAACAAATAAAAGGTGAAATTCACAAAGACATTAATTAATGTGTGTTTCTAGTTCCTATGCATGTGATTTACTAGGCATAGTCTCCTAGATCCATGAATTACAATACATGTTCCAATGTTTCCATTTTATAATTCCAACAAAATAATAGCATAACCATCGGAAAGACCACATATACAAAGACACCTAAAATAAGCAGACACCTTATGTATTGTCCTTCAAAATCCAAACCATTGAAATATATAAGTGGCCTAAATCAGTGAAAGTGAAAAATCCCTTAATACTACCTACCTGCTTCTCTTTTTCTTTTTCTGGTAATGAATCTTTTGGTAATAGTTGGAAATTCCAATGGAAGTAGTAATTCTTCAGAGTGACCCATTAGCAGATGAAATTAAATTACACCACCATTAAAAGAATAATACAAATTCAGCCGGTGGCAGCAAGTTGAATTCAAGAATTACTTCTCTTTCCCTTCTAAAAGTCATTGGCAGACATGACAAGAACATGCACAGCAGAATATATACATCTGTACAAATATAAGTAAAAGTAAAAATCTCTTAATAAATTTGTGAAAAAGACTAGAATATCTGCAAATGCTTGAGTGAGAATGCAGTCCAGTGATCTTGATTATATACACACTAGAAACAAATAATAGGTGAAATTTACAAAGACATTAATTAATGTGTGTTTCTAATTCCTATCCATGTGATTTACTAGGCATAGTCTCTTAGATCCATGAATTACAATACATGTTCCAATGTTTCCATTTTATAATTCCAACAAAATAATAGCATAACCATCGGAAAGACCACATATACAAAGACACCTAAAATAAGCAGAAACCTTATGTATTGTCCTTCAAAATCCAAACCATTGAAATATATAAGTGGCCTAAATCAGTAAAAGTGAAAAATCCCTTAATACTACCTACCTGCTTCTCTTTTTCTTTTTCTGGTAATGAATCTTTTGGTAATAGTTGGAAATTCCAATGGAAGTAGTAATTCTTCAGAGTGACCCATTAGCAGATGAAATTAAATTACACCACCATTAAAAGAATAATACAAATTCAGCCGGTGGCAGCAAGTTGAATTCAAGAATTACTTCTCTTTCCCTTCTAAAGGTCATTGGCAGACATGACAAGAACATGCACAGCAGAATATATACATCTGTACAAATGTAATTAAAGTAAAAATCCCTTAATAAATTTGTGAAAAAGATTAGAATATCTGAAAATGCTTGAGTGAGAATGCAGTCAAGTAATCTTGATTATATACACACTAGAAATAAATAAAAGGTGAAATTTACAAAGACATTAATTAATGTGTGTTTCTACTTCCTATGCATGTGATTTACTAGGCATAGTCTCCTAGATCCACGAATTACAATACATGTTCCAATGTTTCCATTTTATAATTCCAACAAAATAATAGCATAACCATCAGAAAGACCACATATACAAATACACCTAAAATAAGGAGACACCTTATGTATTGCCCTTCAAAATCCAAACCATTGAAATATATAAGTGGCCTAAATCGGTAAAAGTGAAAATCCCTTAATACTACCTAGTTGCTTCGCTTTTTCTTTTTGTGGAAATGAATCTTGTGGTAATAGCTAGAAATTCCAATGGAAGTAGTAATTCTTGAGAGTGACCCATTAGCTGAAGAAATTAAATTACACCACCATTAAAAGAAGAATACAAATTCAGCCGGTGGCAACAAGTTGAATTCAAGAATTACTTTTCTTTCCCTTCTAAAGGTCATTGGCAGACATGACAAGAACATGCACAGCAGAATATATACATCTGTACAAATATAAGTAAAAGTAAAAATCCCTTAATAAATTTTCGAAAAAGACTAGAATATCTGAAAATGCTTGAGTGAGAATGCAGTCAAGTGATCTTGATTATATACACACTAGAAACAAATAAAAGGTGAAATTTACAAAGACATTAATTAATGTGTGTTTCTAATTCCTATCCATGTGATTTACTAGGCATAGTCTCCTAGATCCATGAATTACAATACATGTTCCAATGTTTCCATTTTATAATTCCAACAAAATAATAGCATAACCATCAGAAAGACCACATATACAAAGACACCTAAAATAAGCAGACACCTTCTGTATTGCCCTTCAAAATCCAAACCATTGAAATATATAAGTGGCCTAAATCGGTAAAAGGGAAAATCTCTTAATACTACCTAGATGCTTCTCTTTTTCTTTTTCTGGTAATGAATCTTGTGGTAATAGCTGGAAATTCCAATAGAAGTAGTAATTCTTAAGAATGACTCATTAGCAGATGAAATTAAATTACACCACCATTAAAAGAATAATACAAATTCAGCCGGTGGCAGCAAGTTAAATTCAAGAATTACTTCTCTTTCCCTTCTAAAGGTCATTGGCAGACATGACAAGAACATGCACAGCAGAATATATACATCTGTACAAATATAAGTAAAAGTAAAAATCTCTTAATAAATTTGTGAAAAAGACTAGAATATCAGCAAATGCTTGAGTGAGAATGCAGTCCAGTGATCTTGATTATATACACACTAGAAACAAATAAAAGGTGAAATTCACAAAGACATTAATTAATGTGTGTTTCTAGTTCCTATGCATGTGATTTACTAGGCATAGTCTCCTAGATCCATGAATTACAATACATGTTCCAATGTTTCCATTTTATAATTCCAACAAAATAATAGCATAACCATCGGAAAGACCACATATACAAAGACACCTAAAATAAGCAGACACCTTATGTATTGTCCTTCAAAATCCAAACCATTGAAATATATAAGTGGCCTAAATCAGTGAAAGTGAAAAATCCCTTAATACTACCTACCTGCTTCTCTTTTTCTTTTTCTGGTAATGAATCTTTTGGTAATAGTTGGAAATTCCAATGGAAGTAGTAATTCTTCAGAGTGACCCATTAGCAGATGAAATTAAATTACACCACCATTAAAAGAATAATACAAATTCAGCCGGTGGCAGCAAGTTGAATTCAAGAATTACTTCTCCTTCCCTTCTAAAAGTCATTGGCAGACATGACAAGAACATGCACAGCAGAATATATACATCTGTACAAATGTAAGTAAAAGTAAAAATCCCTTAATAAATTTGTGAAAAAGATTAGAATATCTGAAAATGCTTGAGTGAGAATGCAGTCAAGTAATCTTGATTATATACACACTAGAAATAAATAAAATGTGAAATTTACAAAGACATTAATTAATGTGTGTTTCTACTTCCTATGCATGTGATTTACTAGGCATAGTCTCCTAGATCCACGAATTACAATACATGTTCCAATGTTTCCATTTTATAATTCCAACAAAATAATAGCATAACCATCAGAAAGACCAAATATACAAATACACCTAAAATAAGGAGACACCTTATGTATTGCCCTTCAAAATCCAAACCATTGAAATATATAAGTGGCCTAAATCGGTAAAAGTGAAAATCCCTTAATACTACCTAGTTGCTTCGCTTTTTCTTTTTGTGGAAATGAATCTTGTGGTAATAGCTAGAAATTCCAATGGAAGTAGTAATTCTTGAGAGTGACCCATTAGCTGAAGAAATTAAATTACACCACCATTAAAAGAAGAATACAAATTCAGCCGGTGGCAACAAGTTGAATTCAAGAATTACTTTTCTTTCCCTTCTAAAGGTCATTGGCAGACATGACAAGAACATGCACAGCAGAATATATACATCTGTACAAATATAAGTAAAAGTAAAAATCCCTTAATAAATTTTCGAAAAAGACTAGAATATCTGAAAATGCTTGAGTGAGAATGCAGTCAAGTGATCTTGATTATATACACACTAGAAACAAATAAAAGGTGAAATTTACAAAGACATTAATTAATGTGTGTTTCTAATTCCTATCCATGTGATTTACTAGGCATAGTCTCCTAGATCCATGAATTACAATACATGTTCCAATGTTTCCATTTTATAATTCCAACAAAATAATAGCATAACCATCAGAAAGACCACATATACAAAGACACCTAAAATAAGCAGACACCTTCTGTATTGCCCTTCAAAATCCAAACCATTGAAATATATAAGTGGCCTAAATCGGTAAAAGGGAAAATCTCTTAATACTACCTAGATGCTTCTCTTTTTCTTTTTCTGGTAATGAATCTTGTGGTAATAGCTGGAAATTCCAATAGAAGTAGTAATTCTTAAGAATGACTCATTAGCAGATGAAATTAAATTACACCACCATTAAAAGAATAATACAAATTCAGCCGGTGGCAGCAAGTTGAATTCAAGAATTACTTCTCTTTCCCTTCTAAAGGTCATTGGCAGACATGACAAGAACATGCACAGCAGAATATATACATCTGTACAAATATAAGTAAAAGTAAAAATCTCTTAATAAATTTGTGAAAAAGACTAGAATATCTGCAAATGCTTGAGTGAGAATGCAGTCCAGTGATCTTGATTATATACACACTAGAAACAAATAAAAGGTGAAATTTACAAAGACATTAATTAATGTGTGTTTCTAATTCCTATCCATGTGATTTACTAGGCATAGTCTCCTAGATCCACGAATTACAATACATGTTCCAATATTTCCATTTTATAATTCCAACAAAATACTAGCATAACCATCAGAAAGACCACATATACAAAGACACCTAAAATAAGCAGACACCTTATGTATTGCCCTTCAAAATCCAAACCATTGAAATATATAAGTGGCCTAAATCCGTAAAAGTGAAAAATCCCTTAATACTACTTACCTGCTACTCTTTTCCTTTTTCTGGTATTGAATCTTGTGGTAATAGCTGTAAATTCCAATGGAAGTAGTAATTCTTAAGAATGACTCATTAGCAGATGAAATTAAATTACACCACCATTAAAAGAATAATACAAATTCAGCCGGTGGCAGCAAGTTGAATTCAAGAATTACTTCTCTTTCCCTTCTAAAGGTCATTGGCAGACATGACAAGAACATGCACAGCAGAATATATACATCTGTACAAATATAAGTAAAAGTAAAAATCTCTTAATAAATTTGTGAAAAAGACTAGAATATCTGCAAATGCTTGAGTGAGAATGCAGTCAAGTGATCTTGATTATATACACACTAGAAACAAATAAAAGGTGAAATTTACAAAGACATTAATTAATGTGTGTTTCTACTTCCTATGCATGTGATTTACTAGGCATAGTCTCCTAGATCCACGAATTACAATACATGTTCCAATGTTTCCATTTTATAATTCCAACAAAATAATAGCATAACCATCAGAAAGACCACATATACAAATACACCTAAAATAAGGAGACACCTTATGTATTGCCCTTCAAAATCCAAACCATTGAAATATATAAGTGGCCTAAATCGGTAAAAGTGAAAATCCCTTAATACTACCTAGTTGCTTCGCTTTTTCTTTTTGTGGAAATGAATCTTGTGGTAATAGCTAGAAATTCCAATGGAAGTAGTAATTCTTGAGAGTGACCCATTAGCTGAAGAAATTAAATTACACCACCATTAAAAGAAGAATACAAATTCAGCCGGTGGCAACAAGTTGAATTCAAGAATTACTTTTCTTTCCCTTCTAAAGGTCATTGGCAGACATGACAAGAACATGCACAGCAGAATATATACATCTGTACAAATATAAGTAAAAGTAAAAATCCCTTAATAAATTTTCGAAAAAGACTAGAATATCTGAAAATGCTTGAGTGAGAATGCAGTCAAGTAATCTTGATTATATACACACTAGAAAAAAATAAAAGGTGAAATTTACAAAGACATTAATTAATGTGTGTTTCTACTTCCTATGCATGTGATTTACTAGGCATAGTCTCCAAGATCCACGAATTACAATACACGTTCCAATGTTTCCATTTTATAATTCCAACAAAATAATAGCATAACCATCGGAAAGACCACATATACAAAGACACCTAAAATAAGCAGACACCTTATGTATTGTCCTTCAAAATCCAAACCATTGAAATATATAAGTGGCCTAAATCAGTAAAAGTGAAAAATCCCTTAATACTACCTACCTGCTTCTCTTTTTCTTTTTCTGGTAATGAATCTTTTGGTAATAGTTGGAAATTCCAATGGAAGTAGTAATTCTTCAGAGTGACCCATTAGCAGATGAAATTAAATTACACCACCATTAAAAGAATAATACAAATTCAGCCGGTGGCAGCAAGTTGAATTCAAGAATTACTTCTCTTTCCCTTCTAAAGGTCACTGGCAGACATGACAAGAATATGCACAGCAGAATATATACATCTGTACAAATGTAAGTAAAAGTAAAAATCCCTTAATAAATTTGTGAAAAAGATTAGAATATCTGAAAATGCTTGAGTGAGAATGCAGTCAAGTAATCTTGATTATATACACACTAGAAATAAATAAAAGGTGAAATTTACAAAGACATTAATTAATGTGTGTTTCTACTTCCTATGCATGTGATTTACTAGGCATAGTCTCCTAGATCCACGAATTACAATACATGTTCCAATGTTTCCATTTTATAATTCCAACAAAATAATAGCATAACCATCAGAAAGACCACATATACAAATACACCTAAAATAAGGAGACACCTTATGTATTGCCCTTCAAAATCCAAACCATTGAAATATATAAGTGGCCTAAATCGGTAAAAGTGAAAATCCCTTAATACTACCTAGTTGCTTCGCTTTTTCTTTTTGTGGAAATGAATCTTGTGGTAATAGCTAGAAATTCCAATGGAAGTAGTAATTCTTGAGAGTGACCCATTAGCTGAAGAAATTAAATTACACCACCATTAAAAGAAGAATACAAATTCAGCCGGTGGCAACAAGTTGAATTCAAGAATTACTTCACTTTCCCTTCTAAAAGTCATTGGCAGACATGACAAGAACATGCACAGCAGAATATATACATCTATACAAATATAAGTAAAAGTAAAAATCACTTAATAAATTTGTGAAAAAGACTAGAATGTCTGCAAATGCTTGAGTGAGAATGCAGTCAAGTGATCTTGATTATATACACACTAGAAACAAATAAAAGGTGAAATTTACAAAGACATTAATTAATGTGTGTTTCTACTTCCTATGCATGTGATTTACTAGGCATAGTCTCCTAGATCCACGAATTACAATACATGTTCCAATGTTTCCATTTTATAATTCCAACAAAATAATAGCATAACCATCAGAAAGACCACATATACAAATACACCTAAAATAAGGAGACACCTTATGTATTGCCCTTCAAAATCCAAACCATTGAAATATATAAGTGGCCTAAATCGGTAAAAGTGAAAATCCCTTAATACTACCTAGTTGCTTCGCTTTTTCTTTTTGTGGAAATGAATCTTGTGGTAATAGCTAGAAATTCCAATGGAAGTAGTAATTCTTGAGAGTGACCCATTAGCTGAAGAAATTAAATTACACCACCATTAAAAGAAGAATACAAATTCAGCCGGTGGCAACAAGTTGAATTCAAGAATTACTTCACTTTCCCTTCTAAAAGTCATTGGCAGACATGACAAGAACATGCACAGCAGAATATATACATCTATACAAATATAAGTAAAAGTAAAAATCACTTAATAAATTTGTGAAAAAGACTAGAATATCTGAAAATGCTTGAGTGAAAATGCAATCAAGTGATCTTGATTATATACACACTAGAAACAAATAAAAGGTGAAATTTACAAAGACATTAATTAATGTGTGTTTCTACTTCCTATGCATGTGATTTACTAGGCATGGTTCCTAGATCCACGAATTACAATACATGTTCTAATGTTTCCATTTTATAATTCCAACAAAATAATAGCATAACCATCAGAAAGACCACATATACAAATACACCTAAAATAAGCAGACACCTTGTGTATTGCCCTTCAAAATCCAAACCATTGAAATATATAAGTAGCCTAAATCGGTAAAAGTGAAAATCCCTTAATACTACCTAGTTGCTTCGCTTTTTCTCTTTGTGGAAATGAATCTTGTGGTAATAGCTAGAAATTCCAATGGAAGTAGTAATTCTTGAGAGTGACCCATTAGCAGAAAAAATTAAATTACACCACCATTAAAAGAAGAATACAAATTCAGCCGGTGGCAACAAGTTGAATTCAAGAATTACTTCTCTTTCCCTTCTAAAGGTCATTGGCAGACATGACAAGAACATGCACAGCAGAATATATACATCTGTACAAATATAAGTAAAAGTAAAAATCTCTTAATAAATTTGTGAAAAAGACTAGAATATCAGCAAATGCTTGAGTGAGAATGCAGTCCAGTGATCTTGATTATATACACACTAGAAACAAATAAAAGGTGAAATTCACAAAGACATTAATTAATGTGTGTTTCTAGTTCCTATGCATGTGATTTACTAGGCATAGTCTCCTAGATCCATGAATTACAATACATGTTCCAATGTTTCCATTTTATAATTCCAACAAAATAATAGCATAACCATCAGAAAGACCACATATACAAAGACACCTAAAATAAGCAGACACCTTCTGTATTGCCCTTCAAAATCCAAACCATTGAAATATATATGTGGCATAAATCGGTAAAAGGGAAAATCTCTTAATACTACCTAGATGCTTCTCTTTTTCTTTTTCTGGTAATGAATCTTGTGGTAATAGCTGGAAATTCCAATAGAAGTAATTCTTAAGAATGACTCATTAGCAGATGAAATTAAATTACACCACCCTTAAAAGAAGAATACAAATTCAGCCGGTGGCAACAAGTTGAATTCAAGAATTACTTCTCTTTCCCTTCTAAAGATCATTGGCAGACATGATAAGAACATGCACAGCAGAATATATACATCTGTACAAATATAAGTAAAAGTAAAAATCTCTTAATAAATTTGTGAAAAAGACTAGAATATCTGCAAATGCTTAAGTGAGAATGCAGTCAAGTGATCTTGATTATATACACACTAGAAACAAATAAAAGGTGAAATTTACAAAGACATTAATTAATGTGTGTTTCTACTTCCTATGCATGTGATTTACTAGGCATAGTCTCCTAGATCCACGAATTACAATACATATTCCAATGTTTCCATTTTATAATTCCAAAAAAATAATAGCATAACCATCAGAAAGACCACATATACAAATACACCTAAAATAAGGAGACACCTTATGTATTGCCCTTCAAAATCCAAACCATTGAAATATATAAGTGGCCTAAATCGGTAAAAGTGAAAAATCCTTTAATACTACTTACCTGCTTCTCTTTTTCTTTTTCTGGTATTGAATCTTGTGGTAATAGCTGGAAATTCCAATAGAAGTAATTCTTAAGAATGACTCATTAGCAGATGAAATTAAATTACACCACCATTAAAAGAATAATACAAATTCAGCCGGTGGCAACAAGTTGAATTCAAGAATTACTTCTCTTTCCCTTCTAAAGGTCATTGGCAGACATGATAAGAACATACACAGCAGAATATATACATCTATACAAATATCAGTAAAAGTAAAAATCTCTTAATAAATTTGTGAAAAAGACTAGAATATCTGAAAATGCTTGAGTGAGAACGCAGTCAAGTGATCTTGATTATATACACCAAAAACAAAGAAAAGGTGAAATTTACAAGGACAATGATGTGTGTTTCTACTTCCTATGCATGTGATTTACTAGGCATGGTCTCCTAAATCCACGAATTACAATACATGTTCTAATGTTTCCATTTTATAATTCCAACAAAATAATAGCATAACCATCAGAAAGACCACATATACAAATACACCTAAAATAAGCAGACACCTTGTGTATTGCCCTTCAAAATCCAAACCATTGAAATATATAAGTGGCCTAAATCGGTAAAAGTGAAAATCCCTTAATACTACCTAGTTGCTTCGCTTTTTCTTTTTGTGGAAATGAATCTTGTGGTAATAGCTAGAAATTCCAATGGAAGTAGTAATTATTGAGAGTGACCCATTAGCTGAAGAAATTAAATTACACCACCATTAAAAGAAGAATACAAATTCAGCCGGTGGCAACAAGTTGAATTCAAGAATTACTTCTCTTTCCCTTCTAAAATTCATTGGCAGACATGACAAGAACATGCACAGCAGAATATATACATCTGTACAAATATAAGTAAAAGTAAAAATCTCTTAATAAATTTGTGAAAAAGACTAGAATATCTGCAAATGCTTGAGTGAGAATGCAGTCAAGTGATCTTGATTATATACACACTAGAAACAAATAAAAGGTGAAATTTACAAAGACATTAATTAATGTGTGTTTCTAATTCCTATCCATGTGATTTACTAGGCATAGTCTCCTAGATCCACGAATTACAATACATGTTCCAATATTTCCATTTTATAATTCCAATAAAATACTAGCATAACCATCAGAAAGACCACATATACAAAGACACCTAAAATAAGCAGACACCTTATGTATTGCCCTTCAAAATCAAAACCATTGAAATATATAAGTGGCCTAAATCCGTAAAAGTGAAAAATCCCTTAATACTACTTACCTGCTACTCTTTTCCTTTTTCTGGTATTGAATCTTGTGGTAATAGCTGGAAATTCCAATGGAAGTAGTAATTCTTGAGAGTGACCCATTAGCAGAAGAAATTAAATTACACCACCATTAAAAGAAGAATACAAATTCAGCCGGTGGCAACAAGTTGAATTCAAGAATTACTTCTCTTTCCCTTCTAAAGATCATTGGCAGACATGATAAGAACATGCACAGCAGAATATATACATCTGTACAAATATAAGTAAAAGTAAAAATCTCTTAATAAATTTGTGAAAAAGACTAGAATATCTGCAAATGCTTGAGTGAGAATGCAGTCAAGTGATCTTGATTATATACACACTAGAAACAAATAAAAGGTGAAATTTACAAAGACATTAATTAATGTGTGTTTCTACTTCCTATGCATGTGATTTACTAGGCATAGTCTCCTAGATCCACGAATTACAATACATATTCCAATGTTTCCATTTTATAATTCCAAAAAAATAATAGCATAACCATCAGAAAGACCACATATACAAATACACCTAAAATAAGGAGACACCTTATGTATTGCCCTTCAAAATCCAAACCATTGAAATATATAAGTGGCCTAAATCGGTAAAAGTGAAAAATCCCTTAATACTACTAACCTGCTTCTCTTTTTCTTTTTCTGGTATTGAATCTTGTGGTAATAGCTGAAAATTCCAATGGAAGTAGTAATTCTTGAGAGTGACCCATTAGCAGAAGAAATTAAATTACACCACCATTAAAAGAAGAATACAAATTCAGCCGGTGGCAACAAGTTGAATTCAAGAATTACTTCTCTTTCCCTTCTAAAGGTCATTCGCAGACATGACAAGAACATGGACAGCAGAATATATACATCTGTACAAATATAAGTAAAAGTAAAAATCTCTTAATAAATTTGTGAAAAAGACTAGAATATCTGCAAATGCTTGAGTGAGAATGCAGTCAAGTGATCTTGATTATATACACACTAGAAACAAATAAAAGGTGAAATTTACAAAGACATTATTTAATGTGTGTTTCTACTTCCTATGCATGTGATTTACTAGGCATAGTCTCCTAGATCCACGAATTACGATACATGTTCGAATGTTTCCATTTTATAATTCCAACAAAATAATAGCATAACCATCAGAAAGACCACATATACAAATACACCTAAAATAAGGAGACACCTTATGTATTGCCCTTCAAAATCCAAACCATTGAAATATATAAGTGGCCTAAATCGGTAAAAGTGAAAATCCCTTAATACTATCTAGCTGCTTGTCTTTTTCTTTTTGTGGGAATGAATCTTGTGGTAATAGCTGGAAATTCCAATGGAAGTAGTAATTCTTGAGAGTGACTCATTAGGAGAAGAAATTAAATTACACCACCATTAAAAGAAGAATACAAATTCACCCGGTGGCAATAAGTTGAATTCAAGAATTACTTCTCTTTCCCTTCTAAAGGTCATTGGCAGACATGACAAGAACATACACAGCAGAATATATACATCTATACAAATATCAGTAAAAGTAAAAATCTCTTAATAAATTTGTGAAAAAGACTAGAATATCTGAAAATGCTTGAGTGAGAACGCAGTCAAGTGATCTTGATTATATACACCAAAAACAAAGAAAAGGTGAAATTTACAAGGACAATAATGTGTGTTTCTACTTCCTATGCATGTGATTTACTAGGCATGGTCTCCTAGATCCCGAATTACAATACATGTTCTAATGTTTCCATTTTATAATTCCAACAAAATAATAGCATAACCATCAGAAAGACCACATATACAAATACACCTAAAATAAGCAGACATCTTGTGTATTGCCCTTCAAAATCCAAACCATTGAAATATATAAGTGGCCTAAATCGGTAAAAGTGAAAATCCCTTAATACTACCTAGTTGCTTCGCTTTTTCTTTTTGTGGAAATGAATCTTGTGGTAATAGCTAGAAATTCCAATGGAAGTAGTAATTCTTGAGAGTGACCCATTAGCTGAAGAAATTAAATTACACCACCATTAAAAGAAGAATACAAATTCAGCTGGTGGCAACAAGTTGAATTCAAGAATTACTTCTCTTTCCCTTCTAAAATTCATTGGCAGACATGACAAGAACATGCACAGCAGAATATATACATCTGTACAAATATAAGTAAAAGTAAAAATCCCTTAATAAATTTGTGAAAAAGACTAGAATATCTGAAACTGCTTGAGTGAGAATGCAGTCAAGTGATCTTGATTATATACACACTAGAAACAAATAAAAGGTGAAATTTACAAAGACATTAATTAATGTGTGTTTCTAATTCCTATCCATGTGATTTACTAGGCATAGTCTCCTAGATCCATGAATTACAATACATGTTCCAATATTTCCATTTTATAATTCCAACAAAATACTAGCATAACCATCAGAAAGACCACATATACAAAGACACCTAAAATAAGCAGACACCTTGTGTATTGCCCTTCAAAATCCAAACCATTGAAATATATAAGTGGCCTAAATCGGTAAAAGTGAAAAATCCCTTCATACTACTTACCTGCTTCTCTTTTTCTTTTTCTGGTAATGAATCTTGTGGTAATAGCTGAAAATTCCAATGGAAGTAGTAATTCTTGAGAGTGACCCATTAGCAGAAGAAATTAAATTACACCACCATTAAAAGAAGAATACAAATTCAGCCGGTGGCAACAAGTTGAATTCAAGAATTACTTCTCTTTCCCTTCTAAAGGTCATTGGCAGACATGACAAGAACATGCACAGCAGAATATATACATCTGTACAAATTTAAGTAAAAGTAAAAATCCCTTAATAAATTTGTGAAAAAGACTAGAATATCTGAAAATGCTCGAGTGAGAATGCAGTCAAGTGATCTTGATTATATACACACTAGAAACAAATAAAAGGTGAAATTTACAAAGACATTAATTAATGTGTGTTTCTAATTCCTATCCATGTGATTTACTAGGCATAGTCTCCTAGATCCATGAATTACAATACATGTTCCAATGTTTCCATTTTATAATTCCAACAAAATAATAGCATAATCATCAGAAAGACCACATATACAAATACACCTAAAATAAGGAGACACCTTATGTATTGCCCTTCAAAATCCAAACCATTGAAATATATAAGTGGCCTAAATCGGTAAAAGTGAAAAATCCTTTAATACTACTTACCTGCTTCTCTTTTTCTTTTTCTGGTATTGAATCTTGTGGTAATAGCTGAAAATTCCAATGGAAGTAGTAATTCTTGAGAGTGACCCATTAGCAGAAGAAATTAAATTACACCACCATTAAAAGAAGAATACAAATTCAGCCGATTGCAACAAGTTGAATTCAAGAATTACTTCTCTTTCCCTTCTAAAGGTCATTGGCAGACATGACAAGAACATGCACAACAGAATAAATACATCTGTACAAATATCAGTAAAAGTAAAAATCCCTTAATAAATTTGTGAAAAAGACTAGAATATCTGAAAATGCTTGTGTGAGAATGCAGTCAAGTGATCTTGATTATATACACACTAGAAACAAATAAAAAGTGAAATTTACAAGGACATTAACGTGTGTTTCTAGTTCCTATGCATGTGATTTACTAGGCATAGTCTCCTAGATCCATGAATTACAATACATGTTCCAATGTTTCAATTTTATAATTCCAACAAAATACTAGCATAACCATCAGAAACACCACATATACAAATACACCTAAAATAAGCAGACACCTTGTGTATTGCCCTTCAAAATCCAAACCATTGAAATATACAAGTGGCCTAAATCGGTAAAAGTGAAAATCCCTTAATACTACCTAGCTGCTTCTCTTTTACTCTCTCTGGTAATGAATCTTGTGGTAATAGCTAGAAATTCCAATGGAAGTAGTAATTCTTGAGAGTGACTCATTAGCAGAAGAAATTAAATTACACCACCATTAAAAGAAGAATACAAATTCACCCGGTGGCAATAAGTTGAATTCAAGAATTACTTCTCTTTCCCTTCTAAAGGTCATTGGCAGATATGACAAGAACATACACAGCAGAATATATACATCTATACAAATATCAGTAAAAGTAAAAATCTCTTAATAAATTTGTGAAAAAGACTAGAATATCTGAAAATGCTTGAGTGAGAACGCAGTCAAGTGATCTTGATTATATACACCAAAAACAAAGAAAAGGTGAAATTTACAAGGACAATAATGTGTGTTTCTACTTCCTATGCATGTGATTTACTAGGCATGGTCTCCTAAATCCACGAATTACAATACATGTTCTAATGTTTCCATTTTATAATTCCAACAAAATAATAGCATAACCATCAGAAAGACCACATATACAAATACACCTAAAATAAGCAGACACCTTGTGTATTGCCCTTCAAAATCCAAACCATTGAAATATATAAGTGGCCTAAATCGGTAAAAGTGAAAATCCCTTAATACTACCTAGTTGCTTCGCTTTTTCTTTTTGTGGAAATGAATCTTGTGGTAATAGCTAGAAATTCCAATGGAAGTAGTAATTATTGAGAGTGACCCATTAGCTGAAGAAATTAAATTACACCACCATTAAAAGAAGAATACAAATTCAGCCGGTGGCAACAAGTTGAATTCAAGAATTACTTCTCTTTCCCTTCTAAAATTCATTGGCAGACATGACAAGAACATGCACAGCAGAATATATACATCTGTACAAATATAAGTAAAAGTAAAAATCCCTTAATAAATTTGTGAAAAAGACTAGAATATCTGCAAATGCTTGAGTGAGAATGCAGTCAAGTGATCTTGATTATATACACACTAGAAACAAATAAAAGGTGAAATTTACAAAGACATTAATTAATGTGTGTTTCTAATTCCTATCCATGTGATTTACTAGGCATAGTCTCCTAGATCCACGAATTACAATACATGTTCCAATATTTCCATTTTATAATTCCAATAAAATACTAGCATAACCATCAGAAAGACCACATATACAAAGACACCTAAAATAAGCAGACACCTTATGTATTGCCCTTCAAAATCAAAACCATTGAAATATATAAGTGGCCTAAATCCGTAAAAGTGAAAAATCCCTTAATACTACTTACCTGCTACTCTTTTCCTTTTTCTGGTATTGAATCTTGTGGTAATAGATGGAAATTCCAATGGAAGTAGTAATTCTTGAGAGTGACCCATTAGCAGAAGAAATTAAATTACACCACCATTAAAAGAAGAATACAAATTCAGCCGGTGGCAACAAGTTGAATTCAAGAATTACTTCTCTTTCCCTTCTAAAGATCATTGGCAGACATGATAAGAACATGCACAGCAGAATATATACATCTGTACAAATATAAGTAAAAGTAAAAATCTCTTAATAAATTTGTGAAAAAGACTAGAATATCTGCAAATGCTTGAGTGAGAATGCAGTCAAGTGATCTTGATTATATACACACTAGAAACAAATAAAAGGTGAAATTTACAAAGACATTAATTAATGTGTGTTTCTACTTCCTATGCATGTGATTTACTAGGCATAGTCTCCTAGATCCACGAATTACAATACATATTCCAATGTTTCCATTTTATAATTCCAAACAAATAATAGCATAACCATCAGAAAGACCACATATACAAATACACCTAAAATAAGGAGACACCTTATGTATTGCCCTTCAAAATCCAAACCATTGAAATATATAAGTGGCCTAAATCGGTAAAAGTGAAAAATCCCTTAATACTACTTACCTGCTTCTCTTTTTCTTTTTCTGGTATTGAATCTTGTGGTAATAGCTGAAAATTCCAATGGAAGTAGTAATTCTTGAGAGTGAGCCATTAGCAGAAGAAATTAAATTACACCACCATTAAAAGAAGAATACAAATTCAGCCGGTGGCAACAAGTTGAATTCAAGAATTACTTCTCTTTCCCTTCTAAAGGTCATTCGCAGACATGACAAGAACATGGACAGCAGAATATATACATCTGTACAAATATAAGTAAAAGTAAAAATCTCTTAATAAATTTGTGAAAAAGACTAGAATATCTGCAAATGCTTGAGTGAGAATGCAATCAAGGGATCTTGATTATATACACACTAGAAACAAATAAAAGGTGAAATTTACAAAGACATTATTTAATGTGTGTTTCTACTTCCTATGCATGTGATTTACTAGGCATAGTCTCCTAGATCCACGAATTACGATACATGTTCGAATGTTTCCATTTTATAATTCCAACAAAATAATAGCATAACCATCAGAAAGACCACATATACAAATACACCTAAAATAAGGAGACACCTTATGTATTGCCCTTCAAAATCCAAACCATTGAAATATATAAGTGGCCTAAATCGGTAAAAGTGAAAATCCCTTAATACTATCTAGCTGCTTGTCTTTTTCTTTTTGTGGGAATGAATCTTGTGGTAATAGCTGGAAATTCCAATGGAAGTAGTAATTCTTGAGAGTGACTCATTAGGAGAAGAAATTAAATTACACCACCATTAAAAGAAGAATACAAATTCACCCGGTGGCAATAAGTTGAATTCAAGAATTACTTCTCTTTCCCTTCTAAAGGTCATTGGCAGACATGACAAGAACATACACAGCAGAATATATACATCTATACAAATATCAGTAAAAGTAAAAATCTCTTAATAAATTTGTGAAAAAGACTAGAATATCTGAAAATGCTTGAGTGAGAACGCAGTCAAGTGATCTTGATTATATACACCAAAAACAAAGAAAAGGTGAAATTTACAAGGACAATAATGTGTGTTTCTACTTCCTATGCATGTGATTTACTAGGCATGGTCTCCTAGATCCACGAATTACAATACATGTTCTAATGTTTCCATTTTATAATTCCAACAAAATAATAGCATAACCATCAGAAAGACCACATATACACATATACAAATACACCTAAAATAAGCAGACACCTTGTGTATTGCCCTTCAAAATCCAAACCATTGAAATATATAAGTGGCCTAAATCGGTAAAAGTGAAAATCCCTTAATACTACCTAGTTGCTTCGCTTTTTCTTTTTGTGGAAATGAATCTTGTGGTAATAGCTAGAAATTCCAATAGAAGTAGTAATTCTTGAGAGTGACCCATTAGCTGAAGAAATTAAATTACACCACCATTAAAAGAAGAATACAAATTCAGCTGGTGGCAACAAGTTGAATTCAAGAATTACTTCTCTTTCCCTTCTAAAGGTCATTGGCAGACATGACAAGAACATGCACAACAGAATATATACATCTGTACAAATATCAGTAAAAGTAAAAATCCCTTAATAAATTTGTGAAAAAGACTAGAATATCTGAAAATGCTTGAGTGAGAATGCAGTCAAGTGATCTTGATTATATACACACTAGAAACAAATAAAAGGTGAAATTTACAAAGACATTAATTAATGTGTGTTTCTAATTCCTATCCATGTGATTTACTAGGCATAGTCTCCTAGATCCATGAATTACAATACATGTTCCAATATTTCCATTTTATAATTCCAACAAAATACTAGCATAACCATCAGAAAGACCACATATACAAAGACACCTAAAATAAGCAGACACCTTGTGTATTGCCCTTCAAAATCCAAACCATTGAAATATATAAGTGGCCTAAATCGGTAAAAGTGAAAAATCCCTTCATACTACTTACCTGCTTCTCTTTTTCTTTTTCTGGTAATGAATCTTGTGGTAATAGCTGAAAATTCCAATGGAAGTAGTAATTCTTGAGAGTGACCCATTAGCAGAAGAAATTAAATTACACCACCATTAAAAGAAGAATACAAATTCAGCCGGTGGCAACAAGTTGAATTCAAGAATTACTTCTCTTTCCCTTCTAAAGGTCATTGGCAGACATGACAAGAACATGCACAGCAGAATATATACATCTGTACAAATTTAAGTAAAAGTAAAAATCCCTTAATAAATTTGTGAAAAAGACTAGAATATCTGAAAATGCTTGAGTGAGAATGCAGTCAAGTGATCTTGATTATATACACACTAGAAACAAATAAAAGGTGAAATTTACAAAGACATTAATTAATGTGTGTTTCTAATTCCTATCCATGTGATTTACTAGGCATAGTCTCCTAGATCCATGAATTACAATACATGTTCCAATGTTTCCATTTTATAATTCCAACAAAATAATAGCATAATCATCAGAAAGACCACATATACAAATACACC
The DNA here is from genome assembly GCA_963573325.1 of Astragalus glycyphyllos. Classification (NCBI taxonomy): domain Eukaryota; kingdom Viridiplantae; phylum Streptophyta; class Magnoliopsida; order Fabales; family Fabaceae; genus Astragalus; species Astragalus glycyphyllos. The sequence continues at coordinate 31,495,741 of OY754307.1, forward strand.
TAAAATAAGCAGACACCTTATGTATTGCTCTTCAAAATCCAAACCATTGAAATAGATAAGTGGCCTAAATCGGTAAAAGTGAAAATCTCTTAATACTACCTAGATGCTTCTCTTTTTCTTTTTCTGGTAATGAATCTTGTGGTAATAGCTGGAAATTCCAATAAAAGTAGTAATTCTTAAGAGTGACCCATTAGCAGATGAAATTAAATTACACCACCATTAAAAGAATAATACAAATTCAGCCGGTGGCAGCAAGTTGAATTCAAGAATTACTTCTTTCCCTTCTAAAGGTCATTGGCAGACATGACAAGAACATGCACAGCAGAATATATACATCTGTACATATATCAGTAAAAGTAAAAATCCCTTGATAAATTTGTGAAAAAGACTAGAATATCTGAAAATACTTGAGTGAGAATGCAATCAAGTGATCTTGATTATATACACACTAGAAAAAAATAAAAAGTGAAATTTACAAGGACATTAATGTGTGTTTCTAGTTCCTATTCCTATGCATGTGATTTACTAGGCATAGTCTCCTAGATCTATGAATTACAATACATGTTCCAATGTTTCCATTTTATAATTCCAACAAAATACTAGCATAACCATCAGAAAGACCACATCTACAAATACACCTAAAATAAGCAGACACCTTGTGTATTGTCCTTCAATATCCAAACTATTGAAATATATAAGTGGCCTAAATCGGTAAAAGTGAAAATCCCTTAATACTACCTAGCTGCTTCTCTTTTTCTTTTTCCGGTAATGAATCTTGTGGTAATAGCTGGAAATTCCAATGGAAGTAGTAATTCTTGAGAGTGACCCATTAGCAGAAGAAATTAAATTACACCACCATTAAAATAAGAATACTGTAACATCCTAAACTCGTAGTTGACAATACAAACTTAGAACATTAATCTTATCATAATCAGAGGTGCACATAACGGAAAATGGATATATGTCAAAAATAAAAACTAATTACAAATAAAACTGATTACAATATGTTTGCTAGAAACATAAGGTTTTATAAAAATTTACATCCGCCACACCGGGTACATCCAAAGGTGCACATTCCTAATCGAAAACGTGGTACATAAACAGAATACAAAAACTTAAACTGAGCTGATCAACAACTAACTTCACTAAAGCTAGTGTCTTGATACTTTTGAGTGTCCTTATATTCTGGGACCTTTAACCTTATCTGAGAAACCTGTCCTTCTTCTGAGCATCTGAAATTCCACAAATATGAGTGAGTTCTCGTTACCCCTTACATATATAATACTCTTGGTGTTCAATTTTAATGTATTAGCCTAGAGTGCAATCCTCCTAACGTGCAGACTTACATAACTTAAAAGCTGACACGTACACGGTAAGGAAACCTGACCTCCCGATCTAACAAACCGGGCACTACTCAAAGGCCTTGGGTGAAGCTCATGACACACCCCCCAAGTACACTCACCATTCTTTAATCAATTTATATTTACCCTTACATATGGGCTAGTTTAGTCATCTCACTCGTGACGTTTCTTAAAGACATTCCGATATCAAGTTAAGTCAAGACATAAGCATAACCAATACAAGACCATTTCAACAAACAGGTCATATTCAACATTATGCATTTTCCATCATCAAAACATGCTTATACAAACATTTCAACAAACAGCTTATGTGCAGAAATTTCAGCAAGCATACATAAACTTCGGTAAATTAATTAATCTATCAAACGTTAACGAAAATTTACAAATGAGCACTCATTAGAAATCTAGGGATGTCTACTTTCTGAACATGTCTTTAGATTTTTAAAACAATGAGCCAATTAGTACAGTTTTTAGAAACAATCCGAATGGTCCCCAGACTGGACAGTTTCTGTCCTTCAACTTCTAATCACCTTAAAATGGTCTAAACTTGACCAAATGGCACGAAACGTGAGCCTAAACAGAAGCTAATTGAGTCTACTTTCTAACGGAACAAGAATAGTTCAAAACGGAGTTCAATTGAGAGCACAAAACCCAAAATACTGTACCTATACCCAGTTTAACTCCAGAAATTTGACCTAACTTGGGATACTCATAACTCGAGCTAAACAACTCCAAATGCAACCAAACCAGTGTAAAAATGACCATAATTAACTTTAGTTTCTAACCAAATGAACCCATAATTTTCGGATTAACAGATCATTCCCAGTTTCAATATTACCTCAACTATGTCCAGAATGCCTATACAATGACTTTGCAAACAATAATTGCTCCAAATTGAACCCAATTTCGTAACCACAAACACAACAACAATACAAACAGAATCAAACACATTTATAACAGTAAATTTTAGCACAAATCGGAGAACTCACCTCAATTCGCGAAGAGGAGTTTGAACTAGCGGAATAAACAAAATGATACCCACAAAGCTTCAAGAAAAACAGTTTCTAACCAACCAAAACCAGCAACCACGAACCAAACCCTTCCCCTTGAGCTCTCAATTCTGACCCAGACCTTGAATCGTCACTAATCACTCCCAGAACAGCAACTATACCCTTTCTTGAGTCCTCAATGCTTCTAAGGTTCAAAAGAGATGAAAAGAAACCCATTTGCTAACCATTTTCCTTGAAGGTTCGAAAATGGCAACTCAACAATGGGAGAGTTGTTGGTGATGATTCTTGTATGGTTGGAAAGAGGATGGAAATTTGATTCTAATGGTGGAAGAAAAGAAAACATGCAATGAAGATCCTCTCCTCTCTCCCTCCTTCTCTCTACGCCTCTCTCCCTTTCTCTAGGGTTTTTCTTCTTTTCTTTCTCTCATTTCTCAAATGATTTTTCAAAGGAAGCATGTGTTGTGTGGTTGTGTTTTCAGCTGAGGGTTTTAAAACAATTGGGAGGGTATTGTGGTCTTTTGAGAGGAAAACCAAGAAGAGAAAACCCAATCATACCCCTCTCTCCTAATACTAGCTACTACACTTTACCACAATTACAATCACAATTCATCAAATAAATTAAATATTTCATCACATACTCAATTAAAATGAAAACATAATCAAGGACTATCGAAGTAATTAAAAATAATTACTTTGGGATGTTACAATACACCCCAACTTGAAAAATTTTGTCCTCAAAAATTGTTCAAGTCTTACCTTATTGAAACAAATACGATTAACAAGAAATCAACTCCTTTACAATTCAATTATCCATATTAAGACAATAAGTTCACATATCATAAAACAATCATCAATTTTAGCAAATACAAATTCCACTTCAAATTCACCTTAAGCATGCATCAGTTTCATTTAGAACTCATTTCATATACATCATTGATCCTCCACCATCATAGTTACATCTTTATTAACAACAATGTTCATGAAAATATGAGACACGTACCGTAATGAACAAAGAACACATGATTTCACATATGATATGGGTTGGGTTAGACCCGTGAGACAATGGATTTGATGCAAAATAGTGAGAAAATCTGTGGCCCACTGATGCTGACACGAGTACCCATGGTAGACAACACGGGCCATGTCGGCTGGTTTGCAAAGACTTGCTGAACCGCAGCTAACACGGGCGGCCGTGTAGGCTGCCACGGACTGTAGCAGTCCATTAGGTGCCTTGTTTGTTGTTTTTAAGTTTTGCCTTTCAATCCATTTGTTTCCAATCCTTCCCAACTCTAATAATCACATTAAAATTTCAAAATTAGAGGGTTGTTTTGTGTCTCTTACTCAGTCCAGGCCTTTTACTCACCCCAACTTAATTCAACCGTCCCGAAAATACAGTTCATGTGATTTCATAAATGCAGACGACAATATCATAGAAATGGGGATCTCAAAAACTTTAAAGCTTCACTCATGCATGTGAGATGTCAAACTGTGGTCTAACTCAAGGAAACTTTAAAGATGGAGTGGAACCGACCAATAAAATATCCAAATAATCCATTGGTGCTTGATATCAAAATAGTATTAGTACACCTTTGAAGACCCAACAACATTATTCACGCAAGGAGACTAACGAAGAGCAAGGGTAGAATCGAAAATGCAAATAAATTTGTAAGGAAATTGTAGAGCACTCTAAAGGTCAAAACAGTAGAGTAAAAATAATATTCGTTGGGAGGAGTCTATGGTGTTTATCCATTCATGGTTCGAATTCTGCAACACATCTCCATATTTTGATAAAAAAAATTAACGAACAAGACGGTTGTTTGAAAATAAGAAAATAAAGTATGACTTTAAAGAATTCTGATAAACCGGTGTTGAAAGAAAGTATCCCATTCAATTAACATACAACATACATGAAATTGTTTCATCTATTGTTGGAATACCTTGGGATGAATTGAGGAAGGGATTGGAGGGAAGTTGGTACTAAAAGGAATGAGAATTAAAAGATTTAAAATTGAGGGAAAGTTTTTTTTTTGGCGCGGATCGGGCCTCCTGCACAGTTCAAAAAAAAAATCAATTTTTCCTCTACTTTATGCTAGTTCCTTTGGTACCAAACTTTCTCCAATTAATCCTTAGTTCAAAATATACCAATAACAGCACCATAAACAATCAAATAACACTCCAATCATCAAAGTGTTCATTTCATGCTAGGTTTTAGACAATTTAATGAGTAACAATGCATTCCAATATATTTCAGCACACTTAGTTTCTCAAAGTCACATTTCATCAATTTCAGACTACCAAAGGCACATTCAGTATACTTAACTCATAACAAACGCCAAGCAAGTCATGAGATAATTAGAAGAATAACATATAGGTCAAAGATTTCACAAGTCTCAGAGTGATTCCAAATGTGCCTACGCAACAGGGCCATTAATCACACATACAAACACACAGTCAATCAAGTTGTGACCAAGAGAGTCAATTCATCGTTATTCCATACACACAAACTTTGAGCTTCATTTCATGTACTTTAAACCCGAATAATAATGGTTCACACTTCAGGCCCTCAATATCTCGAATAATTTCAAACACATGATTATATTCAATGTCATGCTAATAAAATTATCAAACAAAACTTATGTTAATATGCTATGACTCGGAGAAGAGTAAGGGAAACATCGGAATCGAAACAGAACGCTTTCAGATCAAAATAGAAATATGGCCAGATATTTGGGCCTGGTCCGTGCTCCTATAGGCTCGGACCGTGCGCCCTTGACAGCAGCACAGAAACTCAGTTTTTCGCCTCCGTTTCGTTCCGAATCTTTCTCTCATTCTTTTTAAGTCATTTTCAACAACTTAGTACACAATCACATCAATTAGCAAGGGCAACATAAGATCACATCATGTATCAAGTAAAATTCTTCACAACAGATAACCTCAAATTCATGCACATTTAATTTCTCAAATACCCATTCAACATAAAATATGTGAGGGTATCAAAACTTGGAATAGCTTACATAACACAGTCAAATTATATATATATAACTGAAAACAATGTCTTTTCGGAATGCTTATCTTAACAAACTTTTAGATTCCACGAAATTATGGAAATCAGCTAATAATCAGATTATTTACTCGAAGGCACATATCAACACTCAATTGAGTAAATCGTCACAACTCAACTTAACACATTCGTTTTCATATTTAACTCAATAATGTCAGCCTTAACATACTTAGAATATTCTACTATAGCTTAGAATGGAGCCGAGAAGGTGCCAGAAATGAAACGGAACTCAAACGGAAAAAAAATGTTGAATCAGAAGTCTAAGCATGGGTCGTGTGCCCTAGGCACACGGTCCATGTGTCCAAGGCAGCAAAAGAAAAGACAAAAATTTTGTTCCGTATTCGTTCATAGTCACACCCGATTGCATTCTAAATCAAAACAACACATATAGAGTCGGGTCTGAAAGCACCACGAGTCAAAACAAACATGATATCACCCATTACACATAACAATCATCAAATATCTAACTTGGCTAATGTGTCATTTTGAACTCAATCAACTTTTCAAAACTAACATATTCAAAGAAACTCAAACATTTTTCTAGAATATAATTCCTAACACACATAGGGGACACTGTTAAACAAGCACAAACTAGAGATATACTCAAATCATTACTTAGCATTTCGTGGCAACTGGCCTCCCTTGACTGGAGACAAAACATATAAAGCAGTCAAGCATTTATCATGGCATGAACTCCGTTCACTAGATGAAGAAAACTTATCACATACTCTCTTACTAGTTGTAAGACATATCTTCATATAAACGTAATTCTAACTCAACAACTAGAGCATAGAAACACTTATCGGCAATCAAGGAATCACCGAACGACATGTAAGCTTCTAACAAAAATTCGGACCCACCAAATCTCGTACAGATTTGGTTCCTATGGAACTCATATTTCTAGAAGGAAGGTTCACTATTGATGGAATCAAGGCTTCTAAGTGTTTAAATTAAGAAAGGAGGATATCAACGATCTAGCTATGAAAACAAAGGAATCTTAGGGGTTTTTTTTTTTTTGGTAATGGTATTAAGAATCTGATCAACTCCGAAGACAAGGAGGTATAGAGAGGCAACTCTAAGAACCATGCACATTGCAATACGAAAGAGTTTTGCCAAACTAACAATCTAGACTGCTACACGACCTAACGATTTGCGGACTCAAACTAAGAAGCTGTCGTCTGAAGCCCTTGACTTCTGCTACGTGCTCTGATGAAAAAGGAAAGCTGGGAGTTCTAGGGCTTCTGAGATTTTCGGGGCGTTGGCCACCAATTGTCGTTATTTTCAGTAATTTGAATGATACTTCGAGTTGATCAAGCTCGAGGTGCCACGCATGCTACTGAAAGGTTTAGACAGTTGATCGTTGCAGTCCCTAACTGACTCGATCTATCTATTCTCTTGACTACGTAAACTCTAAGCCCGACAAGGTCGAACTGCTCTGATACCAAAATGTAACATCCTAAGCTCGTAGTCGACAATACAAACTTAGAACATTAATCTTATCATAATCAGAGGTGCACATAATGGAAAATGGATATATGTCAAAAATAAAAACTAATTACAAATAAAACTGATTACAATATGTTTGCTAGAAACATAAGGTTTTATAAAAATTTACATCCGCCACACCGGGTACATCCAAAGGTGCACATTTCTAATCGAAAACGTGGTACATAAACTGAATACAAAAACTTAAACTGAGCTGATCAACAACTAACTTCACTAAAGCTAGTCTCCTGATACTTCTGAGTGTCCTTATATACTGGGACCTTTAACCTTATCTGAGAAACCTGTTCTTCTCCTGAGCATCTGAAATTCCACAAATATGAGTTGTGAGATACTATCTCAGTGAGTTCTCGTTACCCCTTACATATATAATACTCTCGGAGTTCAATTTTAATGTATTAGCCTAGAGTGCAATCCTCCTAACGTGCAGACTTACATAACTTAAAAGCTGACACGTACACGGTGAGGAAACCTGACCTCCCGATCTAACAAACCGGGCACTACTCAAAGGCCTTGGGTGAAGCTCATCCCCCCAGTTTTTAGAAACAATCCGAATGGTCCCCAGACAGGACAGTTTCTGTCCTTCAACTTCTAATCACCCTAAAATGGTCTAAACTTGACCAAATGGCACGAAACGTGAGCCTAAACAGAAGCTAATTGAGTCTACTTTCTAACGGAACAAGAATAGTTCAAAACGGAGTTCAATTGAGAGCACAAAACCCAAAATACTGTACCTATACCCAGTTTAACTCCAGAAATTTGACCTAACTTGGGATACTCATAACTCGAGCTAAACAACTCCAAATGCAACCAAACCAGTGTAAAAATGACCATAATTAACTTTAGTTTCTAACCAAATGAACCCATAATTTTCGGATTAACAGATCATTCCCAGTTTCAATATTACCTCAACTATGTCCAGAATGCCTATACAATGACTTTGCAAACAATAATTGCTCCAAATTGAACCCAATTTCGTAACCACAAACACAACAAAAATACAAACAGAATCAAACACATTTATAACAGTAAATTTTAGCAGAAATCGGAGAACTCACCTCAATTCGCGAAGAGGAGTTTGAACTAGCGGAATAAACAAAATGATACCCACAAAGCTTCAAGAAAAACAGTTTCTAACCAACCAAAACCAGCAACCACGAACCAAACCCTTCCCCTTGAGCTCTCAATTCTGACCCAGACCTTGAATCGTCACTAATCACTCCCAGAACAGCAACTATACCCTTTCTTGAGTCCTCAATGCTTCTAAGGTTCAAAAGAGATGAAAAGAAACCCATTTGCTAACCATTTTCCTTGAAGGTTCGAAAATGGCAACTCAACAATGGGAGAGTTGTTGGTGATGTTTCTTGTATGGTTGGAAAGAGGATGGAAATTTGATTCTAATGGTGGAAGAAAAGAAAACATGCAATGAAGATCCTCTCCTCTCTCCCTCCTTCTCTCTACGCCTCTCTCCCTTTCTCTAGGGTTTTTCTTCTTTTCTTTCTCTCATTTCTCAAATGATTTTTCAAAGGAAGCATGTGTTGTGTGGTTTGTGTTTTCAGCTGAGGGTTTTAAAACAATTGGGAGGGTATTGTGGTCTTTTGAGAGGAAAACCAAGAAGAGAAAACCCAATCATACCCCTCTCTCCTAATACTAGCTACTACACTTTACCACAATTACAATCACAATTCATCAAATAAAATAAATTAAATATTTCATCACATACTCAATTAAAATAAAAACATAATCAAGGACTATCAAAGTAATTAAAAACATAATGTGTGTCTCTACTTCCTATGCATGTAATTTACTAGGCATAGTCTCCTAAATCCATGAATTACAATACATGTTCCAATGTTTCCATTTTATAATTCCAACAAAATACTAGCATAACCATCAGAAAGACCACATACACAAATACACCTAAAATAAGCAGACACCTTGTGTATTGTCCTTCAAAATCCAAACCATTGAAATATATAAGTGGCCTAAATCGGTAAAAGTGAAAATCCCTTAATACTACCTAGTTGCTTCGCGTTTTCTTTTTGTGGTAATGAATCTTGTGGTAATAGCTTGAAATTCCAATGGAAGTAGTAATTCTTTAGAATGGCCCATTTGCAGAAGAAATTAAATTACACCACCATTAAAATAAGAATACAAATTCAGCCGGTGGCAACAAGTTGAATTCAAGAATTATTTCTCTTTCCCTTCTAAAGGTCATTGGCAGACATGACAAGAACATGCACAACAGAATATATACATATGTTCAAATATCGGTAAAAGTAAAAATCCCTTAATAAATTTGTGAAAAAGACTAGAATATCGTAAAATGCTTGAGTGAGAATGCAGTCAAGTGATCTTGATTATATACACACTAGAAACAAATAAAAGGTTAAATTTACAAGGACATTAATGTGTGTTTCTAGTTCCTATGTATGTGATTTACTAGGCATAGTCTCCTAAATCCATGAATATGTTCCAATGTTTCCATTTTATAATTCCAACAAAATACTAGCATAACCATCAGAAAGACCACATATGCAAAGACCCCTAAAATAAGCAGACACCTTGTGTATTGCCCTTCAAAATCCAAACCGTTGAAATATATAAGGGGCCTAAATCGGTAAAAGTAAAAAATCCCTTAATACTACCTTGCTGCTTCTCTTTTTCTTTTTCTGGTAATGAATCTTGTGGTAATAGCTGGAAATTCCAATGGAAGTAGTATTTCTTGAGAGTGACTCATTAGCAGAAGAAATTAAATTACACCACCATTAAAAGAAGAATACAAATTCAGACGGTGGCAACAAGTTGAATTCAAGAATTACTTCTCTTTCCCTTCTAAAGGTCATTGGCAGACATGACAAGAACATGCACAGCAGAATATATACATATGTTCAAATATCGGTAAAAGTAAAAATCCCTTAATAAATTTGTGAAAAAGACTAGAATATCGTAAAATGCTTGAGTGAGAATGCAGTCAAGTGATCTTGATTATATACACACTAGAAACAAATAAAAGGTTAAATTTACAAGGACATTAATGTGTGTTTCTAGTTCCTATGCATGTGATTTACTAGGCATAGTCTCCTAGATCCATGAATTACAATACATGTTCCAATGTTTCCATTTTATAATTCCAGCAAAATACTAGCATAACCAGAAGAAAGACCACATATACAAAGACACCTAAAATAAGCAGACACCTTGTGTATTCACTAGTGCAGAAAAGGGATTTAAAGTCAGGCATATTGGACTTTTAAAGTCGGGCATCAGCCTGACTTTTATTAAGGCGACTTGGTATGTCAGGGGATTTAAATGTGTTATTATTTTAAAAAAAGTTAAATTTGCCCGGTTCGCACTCTACCCATCCTAACCCTGCCTGCGACCACATTGGATAAAAGTCATTCCTTTCTTAATTTCTGATCCCACTTTTATCAAAAATCATAGGGATGTCAACTATCATTTTCCACTCACTCTTTTTGGTTGTCTTCAACTCCAATCTTAAATTCAATATAAGTGATAAACCAGGAAGAAGTCGCTCATCAAAATGCATTATATAAAAAATCAGCAGAGCAAGGTTCTCTTAACAACTATATGAAACTACCTATTGTGACAGCAACAGACTTTTTGTGCAATCAAAACTGAGTCAAGATAATTGAAAATTAAAACATTACACCATGATCATGACCAAACGATAAATCAGCTCAAGAAACTTCCAGGATATGAAGATCAAATTGCTGCATCAACACCAACATAATATCCTTGATTTTCTCGCTCTCCGTAAAAACCACCATAACCTGTTACCATTCTAACGTATGAATTGAAAAGATAAATATACCATCAATATAAAACGAATAGGGAACGAGAGAAGGTAGGTTCTTTGACCAGAGTGGAACCATACCTAGATAGTAGTATCCATCCCTTAAAAGCTAACTATTAAGGGGAGAATGTTCCGAGGCGAGATACTCACGATCAGGCCCACCAAGTTGAGCATATAATATGGAAATAGATATTAGCATCGGAAACATTACTGCATATCAGAAGATGTTGCTAAGGAACTTAAACTAAGTGATCTTTAGCCTTTCAAATTCCCATGTCTAAGAAACTTAAACTAAGTGATCTTTAGCATTTCCAATTCTTTAGAAACTAGGTTAACATATTTCATTTGATGGAAGAACAAAGAACAATATAGAAGCACTCATATATATCCATAACTTATATGGAATGACAATGAGCTTCCTAGAATCTTTTATTGCAGACAATAAGGAAATCACACCTTATTTCATTTTTTATTGTATATTTAGCGAACAGAGTGAAAGATCTATTCTTTATATCCAGCCAAATATCAGTTCATGTTTTTATAAATAATTATTTATATAATTTTAGCATAAGTAAATACAAATTGCCAAGTTACTAATATAGTTTTAGCTCCTACCAGTACTTTGGCACAATTGGGTCTGCCGAAGAGGGAAAACGCCAGCAAAAACACAGCTGCTCCTCAGTAGCTCAAAGGCCTTAGCTTGTTGTAATCCTCCTGTCCTGAACTTATCAAGCCACAATAAAAGATAAAACTATAATTAACACGTTCAAGTTCAATTATATTCAATTTTAGAAATAGAAGCCTTATTTTTTATTTCTCCACTACTATAACATGCACATTAAGAAAAATGCTTACCAGCAGTGTCCCATCATCCTAGTCAACTGTGTTGCCATCAACCACACAACATTTGCACCGAAGTTGTCGAAAACTGTAGGCATATAGTCTTTTAAGAAAAAAAGACAAGAACAAGTGAATTTAAATTAGTTTAGAGTAGTTAGCTGTCAAAAACTCCCAAATGTGCAAACGTGAACATGCTTCATTAACTTTTACACACTCAAAATTTTGGTTCCTTTGCCAACAACTACTTGGGTCACAAACTTTTGGGCATTTTACATTTTTTTTCATGCTAAAAAAATTCTTTTATTTTAAAGAATTTAACAATAATATTCTACTTGAGCTATTACTTCCCTTGGTTTCACCCCCAAGACATAGTTAACTATCATCTTTCACTTCCACATAAAGCTTTACAATAACTCACCATTTCCTAGTAGTTTCTTCATTTCATTGTAACCATAAACAAACATTTAAATTCAGATTTAGTACTATTCTTAGAGGAATTTATACAACCAACAAACAAGCTTATAAGCCAAAGGCAACAAACTATAAACAAGCTTATTTACCTTGTGCCAGCACACACTACAAGTACAAATAATAAAACTCCACTTCTAGCTAATGTAACCGATCCAATATATCATCAAGTTATAGAGGAATATGAAATGGTACGAACTAGGACGAACTCGTACAAAAAATGTAACGAACTAGGACGAACTTGTACCAAATGGTACGAGCTAGTTCGGAATGCTTCGAACTCATAGGAAAAGGTGTGAACTAGTATGAAATGGTTCAAACTCGTAGAAAATGGTCAAAGATAGTCCAAATTCGAATGAATTGGTACGAACTAAGACGAACTCGTACAAAATGACGAACTAGGACGAACTTGTACCAAATGGTAGGACATGACCTCTATGTGTACACAGGACATATACATAACACAATCTTCCGCTATACAAAGCCACTCCTCTATCTAAGAGACTACAAACTACCAACCACATCAATTATTGCAAAACAATTGAACATCTCATTCAACAAACACTATGGAACACAAATGCAGAACAAGCATCAAGTTCAATGGCATCAACTTTAAAGGCTTAGCAAAAAGAACTAATACAATAAAGAACCTAATAGAAACTTCTAACTATATATCAGCATCACCATATGAATTCAGCATCGCCTTTGATCAATAGGGTCTCAACATCATCTGCTGCATCACAGTTCCTTTCCATTGTTCCAGCATCACAAATCCTAAGAAACAATTTTCCACTCCAGATCAGTTACACCCTCCTATAATTGCTAGACTTACAGCCGCCACTAACATACCATACACCTTAGGAAGCCCATGACAGATGCAACAAGTCACCCTCTCGGACAAAGTAGCAACCAGTTCACCATATACACCAAATAACTCTTTGCTTCACGAACTCAGAACACCATGGTGCACTCCAAACATCAAACCAACAAACTAAATTAATAAGAGAGCCCCAAGCATCCCAAATAACTCTTTGATTCTTACTAATTTTTTTAAACCCTAAATCCCAAATTAAGTTTTGAAACCTCAAACCCTAAATCCTCCCCCTAAAATTCATACGATCAATAAAAAGTAAACACAATAATAACAAACCCTAGAAATAGAGAGAGGGAGAGAGAGGAAGAGGGAGACAGAGCAACGTAGAGAGAGATAGAGAGAGAGCGACACAGAGAGAGAGAACGACATGGAGAGAGTAACAGAGAAAGTGAAAGCGATAAAAAGAGAAGAGATGAAGTTGGTACTTACAGTTCTTGAGCGACGGCTGAGAGAGCGAGCTTGGGTAGAGAGAAAAGGGCGAGGATGGAATGAGAGAGACGCAAGAACTTTGGAACTGATGGAGGGAGAGAAGAGAACGCACATAGTTTTTCAGTTTTTTTTTTGGATTTGAAATTTTTCGAAAAAAAAAAAGTTTTAAAGTGGGGCTATATATCTGCTCGACTTAAACTGTCTAAAAGTTTTCACTTTTTAAGTCGCCCACATTTCGGCCTGACTTAAAAAGATTCACGCGAAGATGATTTTTTCATCTTAATTACAAGTTTGCCACCGCGTCTACATTTTAAGTTAGACATGAGAGCGCCTGACTTTAAAAACTCTGATTCTTTTCCTGTTTTTGCACTAGTGATTGCCCTTCAAAATCCAAACCATTGAAATATATAAGTGGCCTAAATCGGTAAACGTGAAAATCCCTTAATACTACCCAGCTGCTTCTCTTTTTCTTTTTCTGGTAATGAATATTGTGGTAATAGCTGGAAATTCCAATGGAAGTAGTAATTCTTGAGAGTGACCCATTAGCAGAAGAAATTAAATTACACCACCATTAAAAGAAGAATACAAATTCAGCCGGTGGCAACAAGTTGAATTCAAGAATTACTTCTCTTTCCCTTCTAAAGGTCATTGGCAGACATGACAAGAACATGCACAGCAAAATATATACATCTGTACAAATATCAGTAAAAGTAAAAATCCCTTAATAAATTTGTGAAAAAGTCTAGAATATCTGAAAATGCTTGAGTGAGAATGCAGTCAAGTGATCTTGATTATAGACACACTAGAAACAAATAAAAGGTGAAATTTACAAGGACATTAATGTGTGTTTCTAGTTCCTATGCATGTGATTTACTAGGCATAGTCTCCTAGATCCATGAATTACAATACATGTTCCAATGTTTCCAGTTTATAATTCCAACAAAATACTAGCATAACCATCAGAAAGACCACATCTACAAATACACCTAAAATAAGCAGACACCTTGTGTATTGCCCTTCAAAATCCAAACCATTGAAATATATAAGTGGCCTAAATCGGTAAAAGTGAAAATCCCTTAATACTACCTAGCTGCTTCTCTTTTTCTTTTTCTGGTAATAAATCTTGTGGTAATAGCTAGAAATTCCAATGGAAGTAGTAATTCTTGAGAGTGACCCATTAGTAGAAGAAATTAAATTACACCACCATTAAAAGAAGAATACAAATTCAGCCGGTGGCAACAAGTTGAATTCAAGAATTACTTCTCTTTCCCTTCTAAAGGTCATTGGCAGACATGACAAGAACATGCACAGCAGAATATATACATCTGTACAAATATCAGTAAAAGTATAAATTCCTTAATAAATTTGTGAAAAAGACTAGAATATCTGAAAATGCTTGAGTGAGAATGCAGTCAAGTGATCTTGATTATATACACACTAGAAACAAATAAAAGGTGAAATTTACAAGGACATTAATGTGTGTTTCTAGTTCCTATGCATGTGATTTACTAGGCACAGTCTCCTAGATCCATGAATTAGAATACATGTTCCAATGTTTCCATTTTATAATACCAACAAAATAATAGCATAACCATCAGAAAGACCACATCTACAAATACACCTAAAATAAGTAGACACCTTGTGTATCGCCCTTCAAAATCCAAACTATTGAAATATATAAGTTGCCTAAATCGGTAAAAGTGAAAATCCCTTAATACTACCTAGCTGCTTCTGTTTTTCTTTTTCTGGTAATGAATCTTGTGGTAATAGCTGGAAATTCCAATGGAAGTAGTAATTCTTGAGAATGACCCATTAGCAGAAGAAACTAAATTACACCACCGTTAAAAGAAGAATACAAATTCAGCTGGGGGCAACAAGTTGAATTCAAGAATTACTTCTCTTTCCCTTCTAAAGGTCATTGGCAGACATGACAAGAACATGCACAACAGAATATATACATCTGTTCAAATATCAGTAAAAGTAAAAATCCCTTAATAAATTTGTGAAAAAGACTAGAATATCTGAAAATGCTTGAGTGAGAATGCAGTCAAGTGATCTTGAATATATACACACTAGAAACAAATAAAAGGTGAAATTTACAAGGACATTAATGTGTGTTTCTAGTTCCTATGCATGTGATTTACTAGGCATAGTCTCCTAGATCCATGAATTACAATACATGTTCCATCGTTTCCATTTTATAATTCCAACAAAATACTAGCATAACCATCAGAAAGACCACATATACAAATACACCTAAAATAAACAGACACCTTGTGTATCGCCCTTCAAAATCCAAACCATTGAAATATATAATTGGCCTAAATCCGTAAAAGTGAAAATCCCTTAATACTACCTAGCTGCTTCTCTTTTTCTTTCTCTGGTAATGAATCTTGTGGTAATAGCTAGAAATTCTTATCGAAGTAGTAATTCTTGAGAGTGACCCATTAGGAGAAGAAATTAAATTACACCACCATTAAAAGAAGAATACAAATTCAGCCGGTGGCAACAAGTTGAATTCAAGAATTACTTCTCTTTCCCTTCTAAAGGTCATTGGCAGACATGACAAGAACATGCACAACAGAATAAATACATCTGTACAAATATCAGTAAAAGTAAAAATCCCTTAATAAATTTGTGAAAAAGACTAGAATATCTGAAAATGCTTGAGTGAGAATGCAGTCAAGTGATCTTGATTATATACACACTAGAAACAAATAAAAAGTGAAATTTACAAGGACATTAACGTGTGTTTCTAGTTCCTATGCATGTGATTTACTAGGCATAGTCTCCTAGATCCATGAATTACAATACATGTTCCAATGTTTCAATTTTATAATTCCAACAAAATACTAGCATAACCATCAGAAACACCACATATACAAATACACCTAAAATAAGCAGACACCTTGTGTATTGCCCTTCAAAATCCAAACCATTGAAATATACAAGTGGCCTAAATCGGTAAAAGTGAAAATCCCTTAATACTACCTAGCTGCTTCTCTTTTACTCTCTCTGGTAATGAATCTTGTGGTAATAGCTAGAAATTCCAATGGAAGTAGTAATTCTTGAGAGTGACCCATTAGTAGAAGAAATTAAATTACACCACCATTAAAAGAAGAATACAAATTCAGCCGGTGGCAACAAGTTGAATTCAAGAATTACTTCTCTTTCCCTTCTAAAGGTCATTGGCAGACATAACAAGAACATGCACAGCAGAGTATATACATCTGTACAAATATCAGTAAAAGTATAAATTCCTTAATAAATTTGTGAAAAAGACTAGAATATCTGAAAATGCTTGAGTGAGAATGCAGTCAAGTGATCTTGATTATATACACACTAGAAACAAATAAAAGGTGAAATTTACAAGGACATTAATGTGTGTTTCTAGTTCCTATGCATGTGATTTACTAGGCATAGTCTCCTAGATCCATGAATTACAATACATGTTCCAATGTTTCCAGTTTATAATTCCAACAAAATACTAGCATAACCATCAGAAAGACCACATCTACAAATACAGCTAAAATAAGCAGACACCTTGTGTATCGCCCTTCATAATCCAAACCATTGAAATATACAAGTGGCCTAAATCGGTAAAAGTGAAAATCCCTTAATACTACCTAGCTGCTTCTCTTTTTCTCTCTCTGGTAATGAATCTTGTGGTAATAGCTAGAAATTCCAATGGAAGTAGTAATTCTTGAGAGTGACCCATTAGTAGAAGAAATTAAATTACACCACCATTAAAAGAAGAATACAAATTCAGCCGGTGGCAACAAGTTGAATTCAAGAATTACTTCTCTTTCCCTTCTAAAGGTCATTGGCAGACATAACAAGAACATGCACAGCAGAATATATACATCTGTACAAATATCAGTAAAAGTATAAATTCCTTAATAAATTTGTGAAAAAGACTAGAATATCTGAAAATGCTTGAGTGAGAATGCAGTCAATTGATCTTGATTATATACACACTAGAAACAAATAAAAAGTGAAATTTACAAGGACATTAACGTGTGTTTCTAGTTCCTATGCATGTGATTTACTAGGCATAGTCTCCTAGATCCATGAATTACAATACATGTTCCAATGTTTCAATTTTATAATTCCAACAAAATACTAGCATAACCATCAGAAACACCACATATACAAATACACCTAAAATAAGCAGACACCTTGTGTATTGCCCTTCAAAATCCAAACCATTGAAATATACAAGTGGCCTAAATCGGTAAAAGTGAAAATCCCTTAATACTACCTAGCTGCTTCTCTTTTACTCTCTCTGGTAATGAATCTTGTGGTAATAGCTAGAAATTCCAATGGAAGTAGTAATTCTTGAGAGTGACCCATTAGTAGAAGAAATTAAATTACACCACCATTAAAAGAAGAATACAAATTCAGCCGGTGGCAACAAGTTGAATTCAAGAATTACTTCTCTTTCCCTTCTAAAGGTCATTGGCAGACATGACAAGAACATGCACAGCAGAATATATACATCTGTACAAATATCAGTAAAAGTAGAAATTCCTTAACAAATTTGTGAAAAAGACTAGAATATCTGAAAATGCTTGAGTGAGAATGCAGTCAAGTGATCTTGAATATATACATCCTAGAAACAAATAAAAGGTGAAATTTACAAGGACATTAATGTGTTTTTCTAGTTCCTATGCATGTGATTTACTAGACATAGTCTGCTAGATCCATGAATTACAATACATGTTCCAATGTTTCCAATTTATAATTCCAACAAAATACTAGCATAACCATCAGAAAGACCACATCTACAAATACACCTAAAATAAGTAGACACTTGTGTATCGCCCTTCAAAATCCAAACCATTGAAATATGTAAGTTGCCTAAATCGGTAAAAGTGAAAATCCCTTAATACTACCTAGCTGCTTCTCTTTTTCTTTTTCTGGTAATGAATCTTGTGGTAATAGCTGGAAATTCCAATGGAAGTAGCAATTCTTGAGAATGACCCATTAGCAGAAGAAACTAAATTACACCACCATTAAAAGAAGAATACAAATTCAGCTGGGGGCAACAAGTTGAATTCAAGAATTACTTCTCTTTCCCTTCTAAAGGTCATTGGCAGACATGACAAGAACATGCACAACAGAATATATACATCTGTACAAATATCAGTAAAAGTAAAAATCCCTTAATAAATTTGTGAAAAAGACTAGAATATCTGAAAATGCTTGAGTGAGAATGCAGTCAAGTGATCTTGATTATATACACACTAGAAACAAATAAAAGGGAAATTTACAAGGACATTAATGTGTGTTTCTAGTTCCTATGCATGTGATTTACTAGGCATAGTCTCCCAGATCCATGAATTACAATACATGTTGCAATGTTTCCATTTTATAATTCCAACAAAATACTAGCATAACCATCGGAAAGACCACATCTACAAATACACCTAAAATAAGCAGACACCTTGTGTATCGCCCTTCAAAATCCAAACCATTGAAATATGTAAGTTGCCTAAATCGGTAAAAGTTAAAATCCCTTAATACTACCTAGCTGCTTCTCTTTTACTCTCTCTGGTAATGAATCTTGTGGTAATAGCTAGAAATTCCAATGGAAGTAGTAATTCTTGAGAGTGACCCATTAGTAGAAGAAATTAAATTACACCACCATTAAAAGAAGAATACAAATTCAGCCGGTGGCAACAAGTTGAATTCAAGAATTACTTCTCTTTCCCTTCTAAAGGTCATTGGCAGACATGACAAGAACATGCACAGCAGAATATATACATCTGTACAAATATCAGTAAAAGTAGAAATTCCTTAACAAATTTGTGAAAAAGACTAGAATATCTGAAAATGCTTGAGTGAGAATGCAGTCAAGTGATCTTGAATATATACATCCTAGAAACAAATAAAAGGTGAAATTTACAAGGACATTAATGTGTTTTTCTAGTTCCTATGCATGTGATTTACTAGACATAGTCTGCTAGATCCATGAATTACAATACATGTTCCAATGTTTCCAATTTATAATTCCAACAAAATACTAGCATAACCATCAGAAAGACCACATCTACAAATACACCTAAAATAAGTAGACACTTGTGTATCGCCCTTCAAAATCCAAACCATTGAAATATGTAAGTTGCCTAAATCGGTAAAAGTGAAAATCCCTTAATACTACCTAGCTGCTTCTCTTTTTCTTTTTCTGGTAATGAATCTTGTGGTAATAGCTGGAAATTCCAATGGAAGTAGCAATTCTTGAGAATGACCCATTAGCAGAAGAAACTAAATTACACCACCATTAAAAGAAGAATACAAATTCAGCTGGGGGCAACAAGTTGAATTCAAGAATTACTTCTCTTTCCCTTCTAAAGGTCATTGGCAGACATGACAAGAACATGCACAACAGAATATATACATCTGTACAAATATCAGTAAAAGTAAAAATCCCTTAATAAATTTGTGAAAAAGACTAGAATATCTGAAAATGCTTGAGTGAGAATGCAGTCAAGTGATCTTGATTATATACACACTAGAAACAAATAAAAGGGAAATTTACAAGGACATTAATGTGTGTTTCTAGTTCCTATGCATGTGATTTACTAGGCATAGTCTCCCAGATCCATGAATTACAATACATGTTGCAATGTTTCCATTTTATAATTCCAACAAAATACTAGCATAACCATCGGAAAGACCACATCTACAAATACACCTAAAATAAGCAGACACCTTGTGTATCGCCCTTCAAAATCCAAACCATTGAAATATGTAAGTTGCCTAAATCGGTAAAAGTTAAAATCCCTTAATACTACCTAGCTGCTTCTCTTTTACTCTCTCTGGTAATGAATCTTGTGGTAATAGCTAGAAATTCCAATGGAAGTAGTAATTCTTGAGAGTGACCCATTAGTAGAAGAAATTAAATTACACCACCATTAAAAGAAGAATACAAATTCAGCCGGTGGCAACAAGTTGAATTCAAGAATTACTTCTCTTTCCCTTCTAAAGGTCATTGGCAGACATGACAAGAACATGCACAGCAGAATATATACATCTGTACAAATATCAGTAAAAGTAGAAATTCCTTAATAAATTTGTGAAAAAGACTAGAATATCTGAAAATGCTTGAGTGAGAATGCAGTCAAGTGATCTTGAATATATACATCCTAGAAACAAATAAAAGGTGAAATTTACAAGGACATTAATGTGTTTTTCTAGTTCCTATGCATGTGATTTACTAGACATAGTCTGCTAGATCCATGAATTACAATACATGTTCCAATGTTTCCAATTTATAATTCCAACAAAATACTAGCATAACCATCAGAAAGACCACATCTACAAATACACCTAAAATAAGTAGACACTTGTGTATCGCCCTTCAAAATCCAAACCATTGAAATATGTAAGTTGCCTAAATCGGTAAAAGTGAAAATCCCTTAATACTACCTAGCTGCTTCTCTTTTTCTTTTTCTGGTAATGAATCTTGTGGTAATAGCTGGAAATTCCAATGGAAGTAGCAATTCTTGAGAATGACCCATTAGCAGAAGAAACTAAATTACACCACCATTAAAAGAAGAATACAAATTCAGCTGGGGGCAACAAGTTGAATTCAAGAATTACTTCTCTTTCCCTTCTAAAGGTCATTGGCAGACATGACAAGAACATGCACAACAGAATATATACATCTGTACAAATATCAGTAAAAGTAAAAATCCCTTAATAAATTTGTGAAAAAGACTAGAATATCTGAAAATGCTTGAGTGAGAATGCAGTCAAGTGATCTTGATTATATACACACTAGAAACAAATAAAAGGGAAATTTACAAGGACATTAATGTGTGTTTCTAGTTCCTATGCATTTGATTTACTAGGCATAGTCTCCCAGATCCATGAATTACAATACATGTTGCAATGTTTCCATTTTATAATTCCAACAAAATACTAGCATAACCATCGGAAAGACCACATCTACAAATACACCTAAAATAAGCAGACACCTTGTGTATCGCCCTTCAAAATCCAAACCATTGAAATATGTAAGTTGCCTAAATCGGTAAAAGTTAAAATCCCTTAATACTACCTAGCTGCTTCTTTTTTTTTTTTCTGGTAATGAATCTTGTGGTAATAGCTAGAAATTCCAATAGAAGTAGTAATTCTTGAGAGTGACCCATTAGTAGAAGAAATTAAATTACACCACCATTAAAAGAAGAATACAAATTCAGCCGGTGGCAACAAGTTGAATTCAAGAATTACTTCTCTTTCCCTTCTAAAGGTCATTGGCAGACATGACAAGAACATGCACAGCAGAATATATACATCTGTACAAATATCAGTAAAAGTATAAATTCCTTAATAAATTTGTGAAAAAGACTAGAATATCCGAAAATGCTTGAGTGAGAATGCAGTCAAGTGATCTTGATTATATACACACTAGAAACAAATAAAAGGTGAAATTTACAAGGACATTAATGTGTGTGTCTAGTTCCTATGCATGTGATTTACTAGGCACAGTCTCCTAGATCCATGAATTAGAATACATGTTCCAATGTTTCCATTTTATAATACCAACAAAATAATAGCATAACCATCAGAAAGACCACATCTACAAATACACCTAATATAAGTAGACACCTTGTGTATCGCCCTTCAAAATCCAAACCATTGAAATATATAAGTTGCCTAAATCGGTAAAAGTGAAAATCCCTTAATACTACCTAGCTGCTTCTCTTTTTCTTTTTCTGGTAATGAATCTTGTGGTAATAGCTGGAAATTCCAATGGAAGTAGCAATTCTTGAGAATGACCCATTAGCAGAAGAAACTAAATTACACCACCATTAAAAGAAGAATACAAATTCAGCTGGGGGCAACAAGTTGAATTCAAGAATTACTTCTCTTTCCCTTCTAAAGGTCATTGGCAGACATGACAAGAACATGCACAACAGAATATATACATCTGTACAAATATCAGTAAAAGTAAAAATCCCTTAATAAATTTGTGAAAAAGACTAGAATATCTGAAAATGCTTGAGTGAGAATGCAGTCAAGTGATCTTGATTATATACACACTAGAAACAAATAAAAGGGAAATTTACAAGGACATTAATGTGTGTTTCTAGTTCCTATGCATTTGATTTACTAGGCATAGTCTCCCAGATCCATGAATTACAATACATGTTGCAATGTTTCCATTTTATAATTCCAACAAAATACTAGCATAACCATCGGAAAGACCACATCTACAAATACACCTAAAATAAGCAGACACCTTGTGTATCGCCCTTCAAAATCCAAACCATTGAAATATGTAAGTTGCCTAAATCGGTAAAAGTGAAAATCCCTTAATACTACCTAGCTGCTTCTCTTTTTCTTTTTCTGGTAATGAATCTTGTGGTAATAGCTGGAAATTCCAATGGAAGTAGCAATTCTTGAGAATGACCCATTAGCAGAAGAAACTAAATTACACCACCATTAAAAGAAGAATACAAATTCAGCTGGGGGCAACAAGTTGAATTCAAGAATTACTTCTCTTTCCCTTCTAAAGGTCATTGGCAGACATGACAAGAACATGCACAGCAGAATATATACATCTGTACAAATATCAGTAAAAGTAGAAATTCCTTAATAAATTTGTGAAAAAGACTAGAATATCTGAAAATGCTTGAGTGAGAATGCAGTCAAGTGATCTTGAATATATACATCCTAGAAACAAATAAAAGGTGAAATTTACAAGGACATTAATGTGTTTTTCTAGTTCCTATGCATGTGATTTACTAGACATAGTCTGCTAGATCCATGAATTACAATACATGTTCCAATGTTTCCAATTTATAATTCCAACAAAATACTAGCATAACCATCAGAAAGACCACATCTACAAATACACCTAAAATAAGTAGACACTTGTGTATCGCCCTTCAAAATCCAAACCATTGAAATATGTAAGTTGCCTAAATCGGTAAAAGTGAAAATCCCTTAATACTACCTAGCTGCTTCTCTTTTTCTTTTTCTGGTAATGAATCTTGTGGTAATAGCTGGAAATTCCAATGGAAGTAGCAATTCTTGAGAATGACCCATTAGCAGAAGAAACTAAATTACACCACCATTAAAAGAAGAATACAAATTCAGCTGGGGGCAACAAGTTGAATTCAAGAATTACTTCTCTTTCCCTTCTAAAGGTCATTGGCAGACATGACAAGAACATGCACAACAGAATATATACATCTGTACAAATATCAGTAAAAGTAAAAATCCCTTAATAAATTTGTGAAAAAGACTAGAATATCTGAAAATGCTTGAGTGAGAATGCAGTCAAGTGATCTTGATTATATACACACTAGAAACAAATAAAAGGGAAATTTACAAGGACATTAATGTGTGTTTCTAGTTCCTATGCATTTGATTTACTAGGCATAGTCTCCCAGATCCATGAATTACAATACATGTTGCAATGTTTCCATTTTATAATTCCAACAAAATACTAGCATAACCATCGGAAAGACCACATCTACAAATACACCTAAAATAAGCAGACACCTTGTGTATCGCCCTTCAAAATCCAAACCATTGAAATATGTAAGTTGCCTAAATCGGTAAAAGTTAAAATCCCTTAATACTACCTAGCTGCTTCTTTTTTTTTTTTCTGGTAATGAATCTTGTGGTAATAGCTAGAAATTCCAATAGAAGTAGTAATTCTTGAGAGTGACCCATTAGTAGAAGAAATTAAATTACACCACCATTAAAAGAAGAATACAAATTCAGCCGGTGGCAACAAGTTGAATTCAAGAATTACTTCTCTTTCCCTTCTAAAGGTCATTGGCAGACATGACAAGAACATGCACAGCAGAATATATACATCTGTACAAATATCAGTAAAAGTATAAATTCCTTAATAAATTTGTGAAAAAGACTAGAATATCCGAAAATGCTTGAGTGAGAATGCAGTCAAGTGATCTTGATTATATACACACTAGAAACAAATAAAAGGTGAAATTTACAAGGACATTAATGTGTGTGTCTAGTTCCTATGCATGTGATTTACTAGGCACAGTCTCCTAGATCCATGAATTAGAATACATGTTCCAATGTTTCCATTTTATAATACCAACAAAATAATAGCATAACCATCAGAAAGACCACATCTACAAATACACCTAATATAAGTAGACACCTTGTGTATCGCCCTTCAAAATCCAAACCATTGAAATATATAAGTTGCCTAAATCGGTAAAAGTGAAAATCCCTTAATACTACCTAGCTGCTTCTCTTTTTCTTTTTCTGGTAATGAATCTTGTGGTAATAGCTGGAAATTCCAATGGAAGTAGCAATTCTTGAGAATGACCCATTAGCAGAAGAAACTAAATTACACCACCATTAAAAGAAGAATACAAATTCAGCTGGGGGCAACAAGTTGAATTCAAGAATTACTTCTCTTTCCCTTCTAAAGGTCATTGGCAGACATGACAAGAACATGCACAACAGAATATATACATCTGTACAAATATCAGTAAAAGTAAAAATCCCTTAATAAATTTGTGAAAAAGACTAGAATATCTGAAAATGCTTGAGTGAGAATGCAGTCAAGTGATCTTGATTATATACACACTAGAAACAAATAAAAGGGAAATTTACAAGGACATTAATGTGTGTTTCTAGTTCCTATGCATTTGATTTACTAGGCATAGTCTCCCAGATCCATGAATTACAATACATGTTGCAATGTTTCCATTTTATAATTCCAACAAAATACTAGCATAACCATCGGAAAGACCACATCTACAAATACACCTAAAATAAGCAGACACCTTGTGTATCGCCCTTCAAAATCCAAACCATTGAAATATGTAAGTTGCCTAAATCGGTAAAAGTTAAAATCCCTTAATACTACCTAGCTGCTTCTTTTTTTTTTTTCTGGTAATGAATCTTGTGGTAATAGCTAGAAATTCCAATAGAAGTAGTAATTCTTGAGAGTGACCCATTAGTAGAAGAAATTAAATTACACCACCATTAAAAGAAGAATACAAATTCAGCCGGTGGCAACAAGTTGAATTCAAGAATTACTTCTCTTTCCCTTCTAAAGGTCATTGGCAGACATGACAAGAACATGCACAGCAGAATATATACATCTGTACAAATATCAGTAAAAGTATAAATTCCTTAATAAATTTGTGAAAAAGACTAGAATATCCGAAAATGCTTGAGTGAGAATGCAGTCAAGTGATCTTGATTATATACACACTAGAAACAAATAAAAGGTGAAATTTACAAGGACATTAATGTGTGTGTCTAGTTCCTATGCATGTGATTTACTAGGCACAGTCTCCTAGATCCATGAATTAGAATACATGTTCCAATGTTTCCATTTTATAATACCAACAAAATAATAGCATAACCATCAGAAAGACCACATCTACAAATACACCTAATATAAGTAGACACCTTGTGTATCGCCCTTCAAAATCCAAACCATTGAAATATATAAGTTGCCTAAATCGGTAAAAGTGAAAATCCCTTAATACTACCTAGCTGCTTCTCTTTTTCTTTTTCTGGTAATGAATCTTGTGGTAATAGCTGGAAATTCCAATGGAAGTAGCAATTCTTGAGAATGACCCATTAGCAGAAGAAACTAAATTACACCACCATTAAAAGAAGAATACAAATTCAGCTGGGGGCAACAAGTTGAATTCAAGAATTACTTCTCTTTCCCTTCTAAAGGTCATTGGCAGACATGACAAGAACATGCACAACAGAATATATACATCTGTACAAATATCAGTAAAAGTAAAAATCCCTTAATAAATTTCTGATAAAGACTAGAATATCTGAAAATGCTTGAGTGAGAATGCAGTCAAGTGATCTTGATTATATACACACTAGAAACAAATAAAAGGTGAAATTTACAAGGACATTAATGTGTGTTTCTAGTTCCTATGCATGTGATTTACTAGGCATAGTCTCCCAGATCCATGAATTACAATACATGTTGCAATGTTTCCATTTTATAATTCCAACAAAATACTAGCATAACCATCAGAAAGACCACATCTACAAATACACCTAAAATAAGCAGACACCTTGTGTATCGCCCTTCAAAATCCAAACCATTGAAATATGTAAGTTGCCTAAATCGGTAAAAGTTAAAATCCCTTAATACTACCTAGCTGCTACTCTTTTTCTTTTTCTGGTAATGAATCTTGTGGTAATAGCTACAAATTCCAATGGAAGTAGTAATTCTTGAGAGTGACCCATTAGTAGAAGAAATTAAATTACACCACCATTAAAAGAAGAATACAAATTCAGCCGGTGGCAACAAGTTGAATTCAAGAATTACTTCTCTTTCCCTTCTAAAGGTCATTGGCAGACATGACAAGAACATGCACAGCAGAATATATACATCTGTACAAATATCAGTAAAAGTATAAATTCCTTAATAAATTTGTGAAAAAGACTAGAATATTTGAAAATGCTTGAGTGAGAATGCAGTCAAGTGATCTTGATTATATACACACTAGAAACAAATAAAAGGTGAAATTTACAAGGACATTAATGTGTGTTTCTAGTTCCTATGCATGTGATTTACTAGGCATAGTCTCCTAGATCCATGAATTACAATACATGTTCCAATGTTTCCAGTTTATAATTCCAACAAAATACTAGCATAACCATCAGAAAGACCACATCTACAAATACAGCTAAAATAAGCAGACACCTTGTGTATTGCCCTTCATAATCCAAACCATTGAAATATACAAGTGGCCTAAATCGG
Source organism: Astragalus glycyphyllos (assembly GCA_963573325.1). Classification (NCBI taxonomy): domain Eukaryota; kingdom Viridiplantae; phylum Streptophyta; class Magnoliopsida; order Fabales; family Fabaceae; genus Astragalus; species Astragalus glycyphyllos. The sequence continues at coordinate 31,522,851 of OY754307.1, forward strand.
TAAAAGTGAAAATCCCTTAATACTACCTAGCTGCTTCTCTTTTTCTCTCTCTGGTAATGAATCTTGTGGTAATAGCTAGAAATTCCAATGGAAGTAGTAATTCTTGAGAGTGACCCATTAGTAGAAGAAATTAAATTACACCACCTTTAAAAGAAGAATACAAATTCAGCCGGTGGCAACAAGTTGAATTCAAGAATTACTTCTCTTTCCCTTCTAAAGGTCATTGGCAGACATAACAAGAACATGCACAGCAGAATATATACATCTGTACAAATATCAGTAAAAGTATAAATTCCTTAATAAATTTGTGAAAAAGACTAGAATATCTGAAAATGCTTGAGTGAGAATGCAGTCAAGTGATCATCATCAATAAAAACGTTTGTTCTGAATCATCATCATCAATAAAAACGTTTGTTTTGAATTTCTCAATCAATAAAAACCATTTTCTCTTCATTGCATGAGTCTTTGCTTGCTTGTTTCGCCTTTCATTCTGCTTTTTCGCTTCGGTAAAATGCAGACCCACAGTAATGGTCTCTGAAAGCAGTAGTGTCAACAGTCCGCATTCTGACTTTGATCATCCTATCAACCAAGCCGAGGGGGATGTTGAGGAAGATTGGGAAGCTCCTCCGGAACTCATGAGACTAATGAAGCAAGAGGAAAGGGTAATCCAGCCTCACGGGGAATCTACCGAAGTGATTAACTTGGGTACAGTTGAGAACAAGAAAGAGGTCAAAGTGGGAACAGCCATGAATGACGAAGATCGCATGAAGTTGGTACAGCTGTTGCATGACTACGTTGATGTGTTTGCGTGGTCCTACCAAGATATGCCTGGGTTGGACACGATATTGTGGTACACAAGCTGCCGGTCAAACCTGAATGCCCGCCCGTAAAGCAGAAATTGAGGAGGATGAAGCCTGAGATGTCCCTCAAAATCAGAGACGAAGTAAAGAAGCAATTTGATGCAGGATTCCTAGCAGTGGCCAAATACCCACAGTGGGTTGCCAATATTGTCCCAGTTCCCAAGAAGGACGGGAAGGTTAGAATGTGTGTTGACTACCGAGATCTGAATCGTGCTAGTCCCAAAGACGACTTCCCACTGCCACATATTGATGTCTTGGTGGATAGCACTGCACAACACTCGTTATTCTCCTTCATGGATGGATATTCGGGATATAACCAGATCAAGATGGACCCCGAAGACATGGAAAAGACAACTTTCATCACTCTCTAGGGTACTTTCTGTTATAAAGTCATGCCATTCGGGTTGAAGAATGCTGGCGCAACCTACCAGAGGGCCATGGTCACCTTGTTCCACGATATGATGCATAAGGAGATTGAGGTCTATGTTGATGACATGATCGCAAAATCCAAAACTGACAAAGAGCACATTGTCAACTTGCAAAAACTCTTCGATCGGTTGAGGAAGTACAAGCTCAAGTTGAACCCTGCCAAGTGCACATTCGGGGTGAGATCAGGGAAGTTGCTAGGCTTCATTGTTAGTCAGAAGGGGATTGAGGTGGATCCAGACAAAGTGAAAGCCATCCTTGAAATGCCGGTGCCCAAAACAGAAAAAGAAGTCCGTGGCTTTCTGGGAAGGTTGAATTACATCTCCCGATTCATCTTCCAGCTGACGGCCACCTGCGAGCCAATCTTCAAGCTGCTCTACAAGAATCAAGAACTGAAGTGGAATGATCAGTGCCAAGCTGCCTTTGAGAAGATCAAAGTCTACCTCCAGAATTCGCCAGTTTTGATGCCACCTGTGTCGAGCAGGCCCCTCATCCTGTATCTCACGGTGCTAGATAATTCCATGGGCTGCGTGCTGGGGCAGCATGACGAATCTGGAAAGAAGGAACATGCCATCTATTATCTAAGTAAGAAGTTCACAGATTGCGAGACACGGTATTCTGCGCTTGAAAAGACATGTTGTGCTCTGGTATGGGCTGCTCACCGCCTGAGGCAATATATGTTGAGCCACACAACTTGGTTGGTATCTAAAGTAGACCCGATCAAGTACATATTTGAGAAGCCAGCTCTCACAGGACGGATTGCCCGTTGGCAGATGCAGTTGTCTGAATATGATATCCTGTATGTCACGCAGAAGGCAGTTAAGGGTAGTGCACTCGCAGAGTACCTGGCTTGTCAGCCCATTCCAGACTACCAGCCGATGCAGCATGATTTCCTTGATGAAGACATCATGGCATTGTTCGACGAGGGGAAGTCCCAAGAAAATGAAAGGTGGAGGATGATCTTTGACGGTGCATCCAATATTTGGGGGCATGGGGCAGGTGCCATGCTGATATCTCCTGATAACCGCTTCATTTCTGTCACTGCGAGGCTGAGCTTCTATGTCACAAACAATATAGCAGAGTATGAAGCATGCATCTTGGGCATTCAGGCAGCCTTAGAATGGAAAGTCAAAAGGCTAGATGTGTATGGTGATTCCGCCCTGGTAATTCATCAAGTAAGAGGCGATTGGGAGACTCGAGATCCCAAACTGATCCCATATTATGAATATGTTCAAGAGTTGGTGGAGTCTTTCGACGAAATCACCTTCAAACACATCCCTCGAGGTGAAAGTCAGCTGGCCGATGCCTTAGCAACACTGTAATCAATGTTTAACATCAGCTGTGACAAGAGTTTAGCTCACCTCAGAATCCAGCATAGGGATCTGCCAGCACATCATTACTGCACTGCAATAGATGAAGAGCCTGACGACAAGCCTTGGTATCATGACATCAAGCAATACATCATTAACAGAGAGTATCCACCAGGGGCATCAGAAAATGACAAAAAAACGCTCAGAAGACTGTCAAGAAATTTCTTCCTGAGCGGTGAGGTCCTCTATAAAAGAAATTATGACATGGTTCTCCTGAGGTGTGTTGCCAAGGAGGAGGCTGAAAAGATCATGAAGGAGGTACATGAAGGCTCCTTTGGAACCCATTCCGGCGGGCATACCATGGCTAGACAGATTTTAAGGGCGGGATATTACTGGTTGCAGATGGAGGGTGACTGCTATAGTTTTGTCAGAAGATGCCACAAGTGTCAAATCTACGCTGATCACATTCACGTACCGCCTGCCAAACTTAATGTTCTGACTGCATCATGGCCGTTCTCGATGTGGGGAATGGATGTCATAGGTCCAATTGAGCCGAAAGCATCAAATGGGCATCGCTTCATCTTGGTTGCGATCGACTACTTCACAAAATGGGTTGAGGCTGCCTCATATTCAAGTATAACCAGCGCAGTGGTTGCAAAATTCATCAAGAGGGATCTGATTTGTCGCTATGGTCTTCCCAACAAGATCATCACTGATAACGGCAGTAACCTGAACAGCAGAATGATGAAGGACCTGTGCAAGGAGTTTAGGATCCAACATCATAATTCTTCCCCCTACCGTCCTAAGATGAATGGGGCAGTTGAGGCGGCTAACAAGAACATCAAGCGGATAGTGCAGACGATGGTGGTAACATACAAGGACTGGCATGAGATGCTTCCCTTTGCTCTGCATGGCTACCGTACTTCAGTGCGTACATCAACTGGGGAAACCCCTTTTTCCTTGGTATATGGGTCAGAAGCAGTCCTGCCCATTGAAGTTGAAATACCCTCCCTGCGGGTACTGATGGAAACAAAACTAGAAGAAGCTGAGTGGGTACAGGCCCGGTTGGATCAGCTAAACCTGATTGAGGAGAAAAGGATTGCAGGCTTATGCCACGGTCAGTTATACCAGCAGAGGATGAGAACAGCTTTTGATAAGAAAGTCAGACCTCGTGAATTCAAGAAAGGCGATCTGGTGCTGAAGAAGATTCTGCCTATTCAGACTGATCCCCGAGGAAAGTGGACACCCAGCTATGATGGTCCCTATGTTGTCAAGAAAGCCTTTTCTGGAGGGGCGCTGTTACTCACAGACATGGATGGCGAGGATCTCCGGAATCCGGTCAATTCTGATCAAGTGAAGAAGTATTATGCCTGAAAGAAATAGACGAAAAAAGAGAAAGATAAGCCAAGTAAGAATCAGCTCGCTAGGTTGAAAACCCGAAAGGGCGGCCTAGGCAAAATCAGAGCGACCCGGTGGATTGAAAACCCGAAAGGGCGATCCAGGCAAAAATTAGGGTCAGAAAACTTGGGCGTGGAAAGTTAAACAAAGGCATACAACCTTCCCCGAGGCTTGAATGAGGGAATGATCAAGGTCAAGGACACATATGTTGGCACTGCTCCACAGAGACGGACAGTCAGAAATTAGCTTTTCTCTTTTTTCGTGTCTTTTTGTAGTTTAAACTTTCAAATGTATTGAACAGTCGTCGTAACATTCTGTACGATTGGCTTCTACATCAATAAAGCTCAACTTTTTCCTACCGGTTTGTTATTTTCCGCTTCTCTGCTCAAGATAAACGTTTTATGATGATGGTAATACTGAGTTGCAAGACATGTGCATACATCATAGAGCATTACAAATCATTGCGAAATCCTTAAAAGTCACGGGAAATAAGCAATCTCCCAAAGAAAGTTAATCTTGCAAGGAAAGTTGCACTCATAAGTCATTCCAGAAGGCAAACCATAAAGCAAACTTGCACTCGGCTCATGGGTCCCGTAAATCAGTTCCTCAGTCTCGTACCAGGAGTGTCGGGGGTCGGTTGAACCAGCAAAAGAATAAGCCTTTTATTAAAAAAAAAGAAGAGCACAAAAAAGCAAATGATCAGAAAAAAAAAAAAAAGCTGATCAGGCAAAAAGAAGAAAAAACAAATGATCAGAAAACAGAAAGCTGATCAAAAGAGGAATTAAAAGATGAAAAAAAGAAAACAATCAAAGCTGAAAGAAAAGCATTCCCCAGCATTCATCATTCACCCAAAATCATCGCATCGCATGCATTCGCATAACAGGCCTTTGCATAACATGCATTCATTCCATGCACCATGCATTGCATCTGCTAACATGTGCAGGTACCGCCAACCTGAGAAACCTGAAGAAAAGTCCTGCGACCAGAGCAGGCACCCCTGGATCGATGTGAAAACATTGACCCTGAAGAAGATGAATTGGATTTCCGAATCCCCCTTTGGACCCACGTGTCCCCCAGAAAGACTGACTTCAACTTGTATTCGAGCTGCAGGTAAGTCCCTCTGATCTCAATAGGTCCAGTCGAAAAGGATAGCCGTGTTGGTCTAAAACATGGCGCAGTCCTAGGGAAATATCGAGATCTAGACTTGATATAGTACCCTTCCCCTGGTCGCTCGAAAGACCACCTCTTTTGAGCCCGCGCGCTCCCAGGCCCAAGTGCAAACTCGGATCGTTCGCGATTCGTTAAAAGGCTTTAGGCAGCCTCCTTCGCCGGCTCAATGTGAGTCAGTACCCCTTTTATTGCTTTCTTTATTTTCTGCTTTCTGTCAGCTTATTGAGGGTTGGCGCTCATAGGAAAAACAAAAAAAAATATCATGTCATCGCATCTGCATCAGAAAAAACAAAAAAAATAGAAATGGAAAAAGGAAAATTCGGGTTTCTTTAGGTAGACAAAATTGGTATAATTTCTGAATTCTTTATCTTTATTTTGCCTCGAAATATGTTTTGGCCAATTCCTTATTAAAATCCAGATAAAGAGGGGCAGCTGTCATACCCTAATTTTGTCCGGCTTGGAACAAAACCTTAATTTTCCACAAAAAGCAATAAATTATGAAGTGAAGCATCATTCTGAAGGATGTGAAGAACTATGAGCATGCATTTTTGGGTTCTAAAAGTTATTTCAGCGCTTTTAAAATCATTTTTAGGATTGGAATGCCTTTTGGAGCAAAATTAGGGTTTTTTGGGCAAAAGGGGTATTTTGGTCATTTCCAAAATTAAGCAATTTCTCACCAAAAAAATCATTGTTCAATTTCAGAGGAATTTATTTGGATCTAGATGATTTGGGTTATGAATTTTTGTGCACATGCATGCATGATTTTTGGCATAAAATTCAAATTTTAAGCAAAAGGGCAAAATGGGAATTTCCATCAAGGTGAGGTCTCAAATCAATTTTGGGAAGGGTGATATCATGGAATTTTGGGCCCAATCATTGATTCCTAGGATATGGCCCAAAGTGGCATGATTTTTATGGAATTATCTAGAAAAGAATAATAAAAAATGGTGAAAATAAGGAAGTGTCCCCAATAAGACAAAATGTACTATTTCTCTTGACAAGCTTGCAAAACTTGGGCACCAAGGCCTCATTTGCTCCGAATTTTCCAGCTCATTTTCACCTCATTTTGTGTTTCCTCATGCCCTTGATCCATGTGAGTTGTATTCCTAGCCATTGATTAAAATTCTAGATCAAATCCTAGGCTACAACTTTGTGTAAAATGACCTAAGTGCCCTCAACAATTTTTGTGCAACAAAAACTCATAATTTTTGTGTATGACCAGCTATTCCTCACTCATTTGTGTTTTCTCCTTGTCCCTAATCCATGTGCATTGCAATCTTGGCCTTTGATTCAAATTCTAGCTCAAATCTCAATGGTTTGCAAAAGCACAATGTCCTATATACCCTTAATTTTGCACCTCATATAAAACCCAAAATAAGAGACCATGAGGAGGGGACTCATATTTTTACCCTAGCACCCAAATGTCTCCTCTCTTTCTCTCATTCCTTCGAAGCAACCAGCCACCATACCCATATTCTTTTCTTCAAAATTCTTCCAAAAAATCAACCATCAAACCTTGTTTATTCTTCATCCTTTCAATAAATCTACTTCTAAACTTGCATAATCATCAAAGTTTCATCAAAAACCATCAAGAATCAAGCATTTGCGAAAGGTTCAAGAGGTTCTTGTGGTGTTCTTCAAGTGTTCTTGCTTCTATTCTCTTTCCTTCTTCATTTTCTAGCTAGATCTAGACGTAAGCTCACTAACCCTTGCATTTTCTTTAATTTTCATCATGTAATCTCTCTTCTATTCCTCTTTCCTTCTTGAAAGAAGCTTTGAGGACTCATTTCAAACATTATTGGACAAGGACATTGGGAGCCTTGGGTGTTTGAGATGAGTCCTTGGCCTTGAAGGAAAGATTCTTGTGTTTTCTCATCATTCATTGCATTTCTACCTCATTTGCATGATTTTGGTGAAATAAAATCTTGTTTTCCTACCTATTTTGCTTCGGCCATAGCATGGATTTTAGGGTTCTCGTGTTCATTTTGTTCATTTCATGATTTTAAGTTGAATTTTGGCTTGATTTTGGTGTTGGGTGCCTCGGGTTGTTGTTTCAAAACCTAGGGTTTTTGTTGCCTTTTTACTTCTTTGATTTTGTGAAGAATAAAATACATGATATGCTTGATGCTTACCTTAGAACATGGCATGATGATCTAGGGTTTAGTCTTGTGAATTGTTTCATGTATTAATTGTGAATTTTAGCATGAAATTTGATGGTGATTTGTGCTTAGCATTGCTTCGGCCTTAGGCCACTTTTGTGCATATTTTGTGCTTGAAAACGTGTTGTTTTGATCTTGTGTGAATAAATGCAATTGTGCAATTGTGTTTTTACCCTTTTACCTTTTTACTTTACCATCTCATTAAATAATTACCATTTACCTCATGCATTTTTACTCTACCATTTCATTAACTTCTCACTCAAACTTTTTACCACTTGTAAATTTGCATAAAAAAAATCCCAAAACATTTCAATCATTTGCATTTTAAACTTTTACTACTTCTCATTTAAAACCCCAAAACATTTTTACCACTTCTTACTCAAAACGTTTTCAAACTTTGCATTTCACTTATTTGCATCATCTATGCGACACCTTGCATGCTTGCACTCACATTCACTCATACTTGTATACCATGCATAATAAATGCTCATGCATTCTTGTATGCTCATGCATTCTCTTGTATACTTATTCATGCATTCTCTTGTATGCTCATGCATTCACATGCTTGCTTAATCATGTATCATCGCTCACATGTTCATTCATTAAACCTAGAATACTCTATGCCTATGATCAATTGTGTTCACTTGTTCTTGATGCCATTTGAATGACTTGATTTAATTGTGTGCCCTTCCTTCCACTAGTATGTATTCTTAATTGTGTGCCCTTCCTTCCACTAGTATGTCTTGAGAGCTTTGTCTTGCATCCTTAATAATTGGATCTCTTGATTATATTGGCATGCTTAATCATGGTTAATAATCAACATGTTTATGATTGCTTGATTGGTGAGTATGTTTGAATCTTGTTCACTCATGGTTGCATTTGGTTATGGACTTGGAATTGATTGAATAATGTTCTACTTGTTTTCCAAAACCCATTTTCTAAACTCATTTTCAAGCGCTCCTTGCTTTGCGAAAACATTTTCTTCCTCCATTAAATAAAACAAATTGTCATTGATGATCACTCGCGCTGTTGCCGTTTGGATCGTTAATGATGATTGTATTTTCAAAAAAAGAGTTAGTAGTGAGGCCATTCTAACCGTTGTTGTTCGGTCTTCACAAACGCTCACCCAATTGCGAAAAACTCTTAAGCCATTTTCAGACGCAAAAGCCGAGAACTACGTAGCTTTGATCCCTCAACCCAGTGAGGGTACGTAGGAGCGGGTCCGTCGTGTAACACCCCGGAAATAATTTAATTAAAATAGTTGATTGAATTATTAAAATAATTTGGAGGCGGGATATAGATAAATTAAAAGGTTAATATTTTATATGCGTAGGAGGTGAAACGAGTAAAGGAGGTGGTGACGTAGAGAGCCCAGTGTTTACTGAGCCCTCAACTTAAACCCTGGGGGTTTAAGCCAAACCCTCATTCGCAGCAAGCAAAAGAAAAACGAAAGTGAGAGTGAGAGAGAGAGAGCACGCGGCGCAAAGAGGGAGAGAAGAGGAGGGTTTCGCGGAGAATTTCAAAAGGGGATCGTTCGTGTTGCTGTGGTTTTGTTCGTGTCTCGTTCGTCGTGTTCCGGAGCTTACGTTATTCGAGGTAAGGGTGGGCTTAACCTTGATAATGGGTTGATGATAATTATGTGTGGGTAGTCTAGGGCTTTGTTGAATTGTTCGTGTTGTTGCATATCGTGTTTTCGTTGAGACTGGTGCTTTGATGATTATTGCACGTTATTGTGATTTGTTTCGTTATTTGTTGTTGCGTGATTGTTGTATCACGATGATGGTGTTGTTATTGTTCGTGTTTTTGTTGTTGCTGTGCGTGGTTGATTGTTGTTGTCGCGTTGTCGAGTTGTCGTTTTTGTTGTGGTGGTTGCGGTGTCGTTGCCGTTAGGGTTTGGTGTTTGGCAATTTAGCGATTCTGGACACAGGTTCGGTTTTTCTAAAACTGGCGCTGTTTGGTTGATCCAAAAATTATGAGGTTGATTGTTTTTGAAAATAGACTTAACGCCGGTCGTTTTGGCACTGGTTTCGTTAAATTCGGAGTTGTATAGCTCGAGTTATAGGCGATACAAGTTAGGTTAAAATTCTGGAAACGGTTTGGGTATAGATTCGGTATTTCGGTGACTGGGAACGTTGTATTGACATAAAAATTATGTGGTTTATTTTTCTGGAAAATAGACTTAATGCTTGTTAATTTGGCACTGGTTTGGTTGCGTTTAGAGTTGTGTAGCTCGAGATATGAATTCCACAAGTTAGAGTAAGATTCTGGAAACAATCTGGACACAGGGTCAGTGTTTTGGTTACCACGTTTTCAAAAGAACTCCTTTTCGAACGAATCCAATTTCTTTGAAAACTAGACAAAATTTGCCCCAGTTTATGCACATGTTTCATGCAATTTGATTGAGTTTTGGTCACTTTGGAATTGCTTGAATTTGAAGGACAGAAACTGTCCTCTTTTGCAACTAGCCTGTGTGCTTTTCGAAAACTGTACCTATTGGACACTCTCTTTCAAAAACTGAACTTAGGGATGATAACCAGACCCATAGGGCTTTCCAACAAGTATTTATTTGTTGAAATCCGATGTCGTTTGCTATTTTAATTAATTCGCTGAAGTAGGTGCGATGTGCCTAGGCGCTGTGCGCCAGTCTTGTGCGTGGTGTGCGTGCGTTATGTCCGCGTTGTGGAGCCGTCTGGTGTTAATATTTCAGGTGCGGTGCTGGTATGCTCAGGAGAGTTTAGTGGTAGCTGTGATGCTACAACTTGGTGCTATTTTTGGTGAAATCATTTGTTTTGATTCTGGTGATATAGTATTTATTTTAAATACTTGTTATGGTGAGTTGGTGCATAATCATGGTGTCGCATTGTCATATGCATGTTTTGGTGATATAGGCTCTGCCTCTGGTGTTTATTGGTGATATGCCCGTCGTGGCTCATTTTGGTGATCGGTACCGCATGCATATGCCCACTGGAGGGGTTGCATATCATCCCATTGTCTATGAATGTTATAACTTTGGTGGTTCACTGTCAAATGGACTTTTCTTTTGGTATCTGGTGCTGTGATATGGTGTAATTGTATTGTGTTGCTGTAGTTACCTGATGCTAGCATATTTTTATCATCTGCTTATTACCTCTGTTAGACTCACCCCTTCTGCTTGGAATGTTGCTCTCATGCGGCAACGCTGCAGGTGATCGCTAGTGCTCGTGGAGGAATTGCTAGGTTTTGCTTCCTCTCTCGTTTGGGTCTGTGTCAGCTCTGATATGTAGCACCGGGGAGTCGTTAGTTATCGTTTTGAACTATTACTTTAGTTATTGGAAATTGTTTTAATTAATTTTGGAGATGTCTTTAATTGTTAATTCTGGAGATGTTTAAACTGGTTAATATTTCCGCTGCTTGGTGATTTCTTTTATATAAATTATTTTGGAGATTTTCTTTTTTTAAAATGGTGAAAAATGTAGCGCCCTTCGAGGTGACTCTGATAATTGTCTATTTAATTGTAATAGTAAAAGGGGGGTGTTACACGTCGCGTCAAGCACCCTTTTAAAAAAATCTTTGTTTTGTTTCCACTTTTCAAAGATAACAAAAATATTCCTGTCTTCCGTTTTCAATAAAACGATTTTTCAAATAAAAAAAAAAGAAAAGAAAAGAAAAGAAAAGAAAAGAAAGAAGTAGAACAAATCGCTTTCAACTCAAACCTTTGTCAAACCACACATCGAGTTAATGGTTCCCTTTCAGTAGAAAGGACGTATGGGATGCTAATACCTTCCCCATGCGTTACCGACCCCCGAACCTACATCTCTGATTCCCAAATAAATATTGGTGGCGGCTCTACTATTTTTCACGTTGCAAAACGAGAAGTCCCAAACCGAATTTTTCGGGCGCAACAGCTGCCTGTTGGGGAGACCGTGGATTCACATGGCGGGAGCTATTCCCTCTTCCCTACACCAGAGGGTCAAGTTTGTGGTAGATGACAAGATTGTTGTTGTGTTTGGTGAAGAAGAAATGTTAGTCAACAAGCCATCCCCATTCCGTTATGTGGAAGCCGCTGAGGAATCTTTGGAGACCTCCTTTCTGTCCCTTGAAATTGCTAATGCTGTATTCAGAGGGAGCAAGCTTCCGTCACCAGGGTCAAAATTGTCAAGGAACGAGGAAATGGTCGCCAAGATCATGATAGAACAAGGATACAAGGTGGGATGTGGTTTAGGCAAGTCTGGTCAGGGGATTCTTGCGCCTATTCAACTGAAGGAAAATCGAGACCGTTGTGGGTTGGGGTACCATCCTAATCAAGCCGAGAGAGGGGATGGCAGAGGAAAGAAAAAGCAGGTGGTTGGCCAAACTGAGAGGCCATGATCCTTGGTCAAAAAAGATCCCTATCTGTGATATTCGCCAGAGCTTTAAGAGTGCAGGGTTGCTGGACCCTAATCAAATCGCTGCCATTGGGGATGGTCCTGGAGCTGAAAAAGGTGATACCAGCCTAGTCCGCCGTTGCTTTGCCGGTGAAAAGTTGAAGAATTGGGAAGCTGCTGACTTTCCCGTGGCTTTTAATTCAAAGTAATAATTTGTAATGCACCCCTGTGGCTCTGCCCAAGGCCATAGGATAAGTTGTTAGGGGCACGTATGTTTTTATCTTCATTGCTATCATCATCAACAAAAAACGTTGTTTTTGAAATTCATCAATAAAATCATTTCCCTTAATTTCCTGTGTCTTCTCCGCTTTATTTTATTTTGCCTGTTTGTTTCGCCTTTCATTCTGCTTTTTGCCTCTACAAATGCAGATCAACAATAATTATCTCTGAAAATAACAATGCCGATGATCCATATTTTGACTTTGATCATCCAATTAATCAAACTGAGGGAGATGTTGAGAACCACTGGGAAGCTCCTCCTGAACTAATGAGATTAATGGAACAGGAAGAAAGGGTCATTCAGCCTCACGGAGAATCAACTGAGGTAATCAACTTGGGTACAGATGAGAACAAGAAAGAAGTTAAGGTCGGTACCGCAATGAACGACAGTGATCGTATGAAGTTAATTCAGCTCCTGCGCGATTACGTTGACATTTTTGCATGGTCGTATCAAGATATGCCTGGGTTGGATACCGATATTGTTGTGCACAAGTTGCCAGTAAAGCCAGAATGCCCGCCTGTAAAGCAAAGACTGAGAAGAATGAAGCCAGAGATGTCGTTGAAAATCCGGGATGAGGTAAAGAAGCAGTTTGATGCCGGGTTTCTAGCGGTTGCCAAGTATCCTCAATGGGTTGCCAATATCGTCCCGGTTCCGAAGAAGGACGGGAAAGTCAGGATGTGTGTCGATTACAGGGATCTGAACAGAGCCAGCCCCAAAGATGATTTCCCCCTACCCCACATTGATATTCTGGTGGACAGTACAGCCCAACACTCTTTATTCTCCTTCATGGACGGATACTCAGGATACAATCAGATAAAGATGGCTCCAGAAGATATGGAGAAAACAACCTTCATAACTCTCTCGGGAACCTTTTGCTATAAGGTGATGCCTTTCGGACTCAAAAACGCCGGTGCAACGTATCAGAGGGCAATGGTGACATTGTTCCACGACATGATGCACAAGGAAATCGAGGTGTATGTGGATGATATGATTGCTAAATCCAAGACTGATGAAGAGCATATTGTGAATCTGCAAAAACTCTTTGAACGTCTAAGGAAGTTCAAACTCAGATTAAACCCAGCTAAATGCACCTTCGGTGTAAGATCCGGAAAGCTACTGGGGTTCATCGTCAGTCAGAAAGGGATAGAAGTTGATCCAGATAAAGTCAAAGCAATCCTGGAAATGCCAGTACCAAAGACTGAAAGGGAGGTCCGCGGTTTTCTTGGGAGACTGAACTACATCTCAAGGTTCATATCCCAACTGACAGCCACTTGCGAGCCTCTCTTTAAGCTGTTGTGCAAGAACCAAGAATCCAAATGGAACGATGATTGTCGGAGAGCCTTCGAGAGAATTAAAGAGTATCTTCAGAATCCACCAATTCTGATTCCACCGGTGTTCGGAAGACCGCTGATCTTGTACCTAACCGTGTTAGACAATTCGATGGGGTGTGTGCTGGGGCAGCATGATGAGTCAGGCAAGAAAGAACATGCTATTTATTACCTGAGCAAGAAATTTACTGACTGCGAGACAAGATACACAATGCTGGAGAAGACTTGTTGTGCTTTGGCTTGGGCTGCTCATCGTTTAAGGCAGTACATGCTGAGCCATACAACTTGGTTGGTGTCTAAAATGGATCCGATCAAGTACATTTTTGAGAAACCAGCTCTCGCAGGACGGATTGCCCGTTGGCAGATGTTATTGTCAGAATATGATATCATGTACGTCACGCAGAAGGCAGTCAAGGGCAGCGCACTTGCTGAGTACTTAGCTTGTCAGCCTATCCCAGAATACCAGTCGATGCAGTATGATTTTCCCGATGAAGACATCATGGCACTATTCGACAAGGGGAAGTCCCAAGAAGATGAAAGATGGAGGATGATATTTGATGGTGCATCCAACATGTGGGGGCATGGGGCCGGAGCTGTGTTAATCTCTCCAGACAATCGCTTCATTCCGGTCACTGCAAGACTGAGCTTTTATGTTACAAATAACATTGCGGAATATGAAGCATGCATCCTGGGTATTCAGGCAGCCCTTGAATGGAAGGTCAAAAGGCTTGATGTGTATGGTGATTCAGCCTTGGTTATTCATCAGGTGCGAGGTGATTGGGAGACCAGAGATCCCAAATTGATTCCCTATTGTGATTATGTTCAAGAATTGATGGAGTCCTTTGAGGAAGTCACTTTCCAGCATATCCCTCGAAGCGAAAACCAGTTGGCCGATGCTTTGGCAACCTTGTCGTCAATGTTCAACATCAGCTGTGACAAGAGTTTAGCTCACCTCAGAATCCAGCATAGGGATCTGCCAGCACATCATTACTGCACTGCAATAGTTGAAGAGCCTGATGACAAGCCGTGGTACCATGATATCAAGCAGTACAGCACCACCAGGGAATACCCTCCTGGGGCATCAAAAAATGACAAGAGAACGCTCAGAAGGCTGTCGAGGAATTTCTTCCTGAATGGTGAAGTTCTCTACAAGAGAAATTATGACATGGTTCTCCTAAGGTGTGTTGCGAAAGAGGAGGCCGAAAAGATTATGAAAGAGGTCCATGAAGGCTCATTCGGGGTTCATTCCAGTGGACACACCATGGCCAGAAAAATCTTAAGAGCCGGCTATTATTGGCTGCAAATGGAATCTGACTGTTACAAGAATCCAGCATCATAATTCTTCCCCTATCGACCCAAGATGAATGGGGCCGTCGAAGCGGCCAACAAGAATATCAAGAGAATAGTTCAAAAGATGGTGGTAACCTACAAAGATTGGCATGAGTTGCTTCCTTTTGCTTTGCACGGATACCGCACTTCAGTGCGTACCTCAACTGGGGCAACCCCTTTTTCTCTAGTATATCGGTCAGAGGCAGTCCTCCCTATTGAGGTTGAAATACCCTCCCTGCGGGTATTGATGCAAACCAAGTTGGAAGAAGCTGAATGGGTACAAGCTCGTCTGGATCAGTTAAATCTCATTGAGGAAAAAAGAATTGCAGCTTTGTGTCATGGACAGCTGTATCAACAGAGGATGAGGACGGCCTTCGACAAGAAAGTTCGCCCTCGAGAGTTCAACAAGGGAGATTTTGTGCTCAAAAAGATATTGCCCATTCAGAGCGATCCCCGAGGAAAATGGACTCCCACTTATGATGGACCTTATGTGGTCAAGAAAGCCTTCTCTGGAGGAGCACTAATACTCACCAACATGGACGGTGAAGAACTCAAAAACCCAGTCAATTCAGATTCGGTGAAGAAGTATTATGCCTGAAAGAAATAGACGAAAAAAGAGAAAGATAAGCCAAGTAAGAATTAGCTCGCTAGGTTGAAAACCCGAAAGGGCGGCCTAGGCAAAATCAGAGCGACCCGGTGGATTGAAAACCCGCAAAGGGCGATCCAGGCAAAAATTAGGGTCAGAAAACTTGGGCATGAAAATAAACAAGGGCATACAGCACTCCTGAAGGTTTGGATAGAGGGGTGATCAAGGTCAAGGACATAAATGTCTGGCATTGTTCCACAGAGACGGACATTTAGAAACTAGCTTTTCTCTCTCTTTCGTGTCTTTTTGCAGTTTAAATTTTCAAATGTATTGAACAGTCGGCGTAACTTTCTGTACGACCGGTTTCCACATCAATAAAGTTCAATTTTTCTCATATCAGTTTGCTTTTCTATTTTCTGCTCAAAATAAACGTTTTATGATGATGGTAATACTGAATTGTAAAACATGTGCATAAATCCTAGAGCGCATTGCAATCATTGCGAAATCCCCAAAAGTCACGGGAAGGAAGTGATTTCTCAAAAACAAATTAATGTTGCAAGGAAAATAATTGCGCCCATCAAACACTTCAGATGGCAAATCATAAAGCAAACCTGCACCCGGCCCGTGCGCCGCAGCAACTCTAATAAGTTCCCCAGTCTTGTGCCATGAGTGTCACGGGTCGGTCGAACCAGCAAAGAGAAAATAAGTCAAGAGCAAAACAAACAAAAAAAAAACGATCAGAAAAAAAAGAAAGCTGATCAAGAAGAATCAAAAGAAAATCAAAAGCATTTTCACGGCATTCATCAAATCATCGCATCGCATGCACTCGCATCACACGCACTCGCATAACATGCTTTTGCATAACCTGCACCTTTGCATTCATGCACCATTCCTTGCATCAACTAACGTATGCAGGTACCCTGGATCAGTGCGGTAGCATTGACCAGCTGAAGAAAACTAATTGGATTTGCGGATCCCCCTTTGGACCCACGTGTCCCCCAGAAGATTGACTTCACTTCGTATTCGAGCTGCGAGTAAGTCCCTTTGACCTCAATAGGTCCAGTCGAAAAGGATAGCTGTGTTGGCCTAAAACATGGCGCAGTCCTAGGGAAATATCGAGATCTAGACTTGATATAGTACCCTCCCCCGGTCGCTCGAAAGACCACCCCTTTGAGCCCACGTGCTCCCCAGGCCCAAGTGCAAACTCGGATCGTTCGCGATTCGTTAAAAGGCTTTAGGCAGCCTCCTTCGCCGGCTTAATGAGGGCCGGCACCTTTTTTGCTTTCTTTACTGCTTTCGCTGGCTTATTGAGGGTTGGCACCAATTGATTCCAAAAAGAAAAACAAAAAAAGAGAAGAAAAAAAAAATCTTTTCATTGCATTTGTATCATATTTCAAAAAGGAAAAAAAAAGAGAAAAAAAGAAAAAGGAAAATTCTGGTTTCTCTAAGTAGACAAAATTGGTATAATTTCTGAATTCTTTATTTCTATTTTGCCTCGGAATATGTTTCGGCCAATTCATATTCCTTGTTAAAATCCAAATAAAGAGGGGCAGCTGTCGTACCCTATTCTCCCCCGTTTTCAAAAACACTTTTCTCAAATAAAAAAGAAGTAGAACGAATTGTTTCAAATCAACTCTGTCAAAACCGCACATCAAGTTAAAGGTTCCCTTTCGGTAGAAAGGAGGTGTGGGATGCTAATACCTTCCCCACACCTAACCGACCCCCGAACCTACATCTCTAGTTCTCAAAGGACCACCCGCCTTAAAAAAGGACCCTTTTTCAATGTTTTGGTCCCTAAATAAAAAATGTTGATGGCGGCTTCACAAATTTTCACGTTGTACGATGAAAGGTCCAATCCGGATCTTTCGGGGTGCAACACCTATGACAAGACGAGTTGCACCGCAATTCCCGGCAATAAACATAATAACATGCATATTGCATTGCATTTGCATCATTTGTCTTTGTGTTCATAAAAAAAAAATGTTCCGTCCACAGAAGTAAGACAAGCTGGTTAATCATCGGTATTGGACGCGATCACAGGCAAGAAATATGGCCAACAATCAAGACAACGCGAATCTGGGCAATCATCAACCAATCCAGAATGATGCAGTTCCAGAAGGTCCGAATCCAAATGGTCAGGGTCAGCATGATCAGAATCAAGAGAATCGAGCAATCAAGGCTGAGATGGAAGTTATAAGAGCTCAAATGGCAGAGGTCATAAGAGTGTTAAGTGCCTTAAGGGATGCTGGCATAACTGAAGGTGCTGCTGCCGCAGGAGTGGATCCTCCTCCTGAACCTAGAGTCTCTCAGGCTCTCCAGAACGTGCGATGGCCTCCTTATGGTCTCCCATTAGGGTACACACCCCCTGCTGCCGGTGCAAACCCAGAAAGTGGTCCTTCGGGAACCACAGGACAGGCCCAGCCTGAATCAGCTGTGAATGAAGTTGGAACGGGGACACCTCAGGTTCAAATTCAGATTCCTACTCCTGCTATTACCCCGGGAACTCCGGTTGGCTTCAATTCTCCAGCAACAATCCATCCACAAGTTCAGGGTCCAATTCCTCAGATTATCGCTCACTCACGTGACCCACACGTGACCCCAGCTGTGGTGTCGATGAATAATCTTCACTACGGTGTGAGTGGTTTTCCGCCGAATTACCCTGATGAAGCTAGAAGTCAGTACCAGATGTTAGAAGAAAGATTGAGAGCTGTTGAAGGAACAGGTTCCCGGGCTAGGAACGCCCATGAGTTATGCTTGGTCCCTAATCTAGTCCTGCCACCCAAGTTCAAAGCACCATTTTTCGACAAGTACAAAGGAGCAACCTGCCCGCGCAGCCATGTGACGATGTATTGCCGGAAGATGACTGCCCACGCCCGTGATGATAACCTGATGATACATTGCTTTCAGGAAAGCTTAGCTGGAGCTCCCCTTGAATGGTATATGCAATTGGAGCCAACTAATATCCGTTGTTGGAAGGATCTGGCGGATGCCTTTATCCGTCAATACCAGTACAACAGTGATTTAGCCCCGGATAGGACCCAGCTGCAATGTATGTCTAAGAAGGATAATGAGACATTCAAGGAATACGCCCAGAGGTGGAGGAACCTCGCTGCACAAGTAAAACCCTCCCCGCTTGATAAAGAGATGGTCCATATGTTCATGGAAACTCTTCCCCCAGTGTTCTATGATCGTTTGGTCGGCAGCGTGGCTTCGAATTTCTCTGAGATGGTTGTCATTGGAGAAAGAGTGGAGAACGGCATGCGCAGCGGAAGAATAGCCCATGGCCCAACACCTCCTTCCCATCAGAAAAAGCCTTTTTCTGGTACCCACAAGAAGAAGGAGGGAGAAACTAATGCAATCATCGGAGCTAGCGGTCCATCACACAACAATCCCCCACAAGCCATTCCAGTTCCTGCTCAGACGCCGCCTGCTCAGCCATTCCAGTCCAACAATCAGTACAGAAACTACAATGAAAAAAAGCCTGTTGTCTTTGAACCTATCCCCATGTCGTACACGGATTTGTTCAATTATCTCATTGCCAACAAGTTAATCAGCACTCGTCAGATGAAACCATATCAGCCTCCCTATCCCAGAGGGTATAATGCAAATGCTACCTGTGCCTTTCATTCTGGGGCAGTAGGTCATGTGGTGGAGGATTGTAAGGCGTTCAAGTACGTTGTGCAAGACCTGCTTGATGCAAAGAGTATATCATTTCAGCAACCTAATGTAACCACCAACCCGTTGCTGGGGCATGGTGGGCCCACTGCAAATGCCATTAATGATCAGGGTGGTCAGTACTTAATTAGGAAGGTGGAGTGCATTCGTACACCCCTGAGTATCATTCATGCTGCACTATGCCGTTGTGGTATCATCGAAGAAGAGTGTGCCAGAAGAGACATCTGCAATGACCCTTATTGTGTTGGGGCCTGTGAGAGCTTCAAACCCATCCTCCAAGAGCTGTTAGACAGACACCTGGTCTAGGTTGGGGTTCAGGAAAAGGAAGAAAGTGTATCTACCCTGCAATCAAACAACAGAGGTTTCAGGAGACCGGTTGAAATCCCTTGCAGCCTGAATTCAAGCTCGGTTGTGGCAAGACCTCTGACTGTTGTTATTCCGGTACCTGCTGCTACCCCTAGTAGAGAGACTAGGGTTATTCCCTAGAGCTGCAACGTGCAAATGCAAGCAGAGGTCCCTCAGGGCGTGTTGGATATAACAAACATTGCTGGGAGTAGTGGAATTACAAGGAGTGGAAGGATGTATGTTCCTGAAAATCTTAGAAAGGAACAATCAAAGGAAGCTGAAGAAAGGGCCCGTAAGGGAAAAGATAAGGAAACTGTGGAAGTTAGAGAAGTATCAGACAAAGAAGCTCAGGAATTTCTGAAAGTAATGAGACAAAGTGAATACCGGGTGGTGGACCAGTTAAATCAAACCCCGGCCAAAATCTCAATGCTTTCGTTGTTGCTTAGTTCCGAGGCACACCGAGCTGCACTGTTGAAAATCCTGAATGAAGCACACGTACCCCATGACATTACGGTCAACCAGCTTGATGGTATTGTTGGGAACATAGTGGCATCCAACTACTTGACCTTCACAGACGCTGAGCTACCTCCGGCGGGGAAGAATCACAATCAAGCCCTTCACATCTCTGTCAAGTGTGGGGACTACATGCTGGCCAGAGTGCTCATCGACAATGGCTCGTCATTGAATGTGTTGCCCAAGTCCACAATGGATAAGTTGGATGTGGATTGCTCATATCTGAAGCCTAGCTCCACCTTGGTTAGAGCATTTGATGGGTCTGTGAAAGAAGTTTTTGGAGAAGTAGAGGTGCCTTTGCAGGTAGGTCCTGAAGTGTTCTATGTCACATTCCAAGTCATGGATATAGCTTCCTCTTATAGCTGTCTGCTAGGACGACCTTGGATACATGCCGCTGGGGCAGTGCCATCTTCGCTCCATCAGAAACTCAAGTTTGTGGCCGAGGGCAAGTTGATAGTAATCTTCGGGGAGGAGGAAATGATGATAAACCGATCACCACCAGAATATTACGTTGAAGCAGCAGAGGAGTCTTTTGAGACTGCCTTCCAGGGATTGGAGATCTCAAATGCTATCTTTGTTGGGAGTGAGCCTCCCCAACTGAAGCCTAGGTGGTCCAAGGCGGACATGATGGTTGCAAAGGTGATGCTAGGATATGGGTATCAGGTTGGAAAAGGCCTGGGAAAAGCTGCTCAAGGAATTGTAGCACCCGTCCTACTGAAAGGGAATACTGAAAGGTTCGGTATTGGGTACATCCCAAGCCCTGCAGATCGAGAGAGGCTAGCAACTGATAGAAGAGAGAAATGGTTGGCAAAGCTCAGAGGAAGGACCCCCAACCAGGGAGGGATGGTCGTCGGTGATCTTAGGAACAACTTCCGAAGTGTAGGCATGCTGAACCCTGACCAGGTCAATGTGATTGAAGAAGATTCAGGCTCGGGTGACGGTGCTGTCGGCTTAGTGCGCCGTTGTGCTGCGAAAGAAAAGCTCCAGAACTGGGAGGCCCTAGATTTCCCTGTGTTTTTCAATTTAAAGTAATTTTTCTTTGTAATGCAAAATTCTTTGGCTCTGCCCAAGGCCTTGGGATATTTCATTCGGGCATGCATGTTTTCGTCAAACTTCATCAATGAATAAAATGTTATTTTGGAATTTTCAATAAAATTCTCTTTCTTCATCTCTTATTTGCGTGTCTTTTCTTTATTTTTATTCGCCACTCCATTTTAATGCAGATCGAATACAATTCTTGAAAGTAATAATGCCCATAACTCATACTGTGACTTTGATTACCCGGTTAACCAAACCGAGGAAGATGTTGAGGATGGTTGGGATACTCCTCCAGAAATTATGAGAATGGTAGAACAAGAAGAAAAGGTCATCAAGCCCCATGGGGAGCCCACAGAAATGGTTAATTTGGGTACTGAGGAAGATAGAAAAGAGATCAAGGTTGGTACCGCGATGGGGGATTGTGAACGTAAGAAGTTGATTCAGCTCCTGTTTGACTATGTTGACATTTTCGCATGGACTTACCAAGACATGCCGGGATTGAATACAGATATTGTTGAGCACAGATTGCCGGTAAAACCAGAATATCCTCCGGTAAAACAGAAATTGAGGCGAATAAGGCCAGAGATGTCCTTGAAAATCAGGGATGAGGTCAAGAAACAGTTTGACGCAGGGTTCTTAGCAGTGGCAAAATATCCTGAGTGGGTAGCCAACATCGTTCCGGTTCCCAAGAAAGACGGAAGGGTCCGGATGTGTGTCGATTACCGTGATTTGAACCGAGCAAGTCCTAAAGATGATTTCCCTCTGCCTCACATCGATGTTCTGGTGGATAGCACAGCGCAACACTCAATGTTCTCCTTCATGGACGGATATTCAGGTTACAACTAGATCAAGATGGCTCCAGAGGATATGGAGAAAACCACCTACATAACCCTTTGGGGAACTTTCTGCTATAAGGTCATGCCTTTCGGTTTGAAGAATGCCGGGGCAACTTATCAAAGAGCAATGGTGACTCTGTTCCATGACATGATGCATAAAGAGATTGAAGTTTATGTGGACGATTGTTAGCCTGTAATTTCGACAGGCTTCATTAAAGATGGTCAACATGGCTTGATTTATATTTATTTCACAAAGACCATATTATTTCGACAAAGAAAATGGTCATGCGCAAGGTAAACTTGACAAGTTTCCAGGGAAGCAAAAGTAAGAGAGAGGAAAATCGACACAGGCTTTCGACAGACAGAAATCAGGGCAGTTATGCGTTGAAGACTAGCAGTTGGTCGAAGCGTGACGGAGCAGTTTCGGTCGAAAGTAGGAGCGGTTACTTGGCCGAAAGTAGGAGCAGTTACTTATTTTCAAATTGTTAGGCAGTTACCTAGTTCGAATTTTCACCCCTTTTTTCCCTTGTATAAATAACTGTTTCTGAGAAGAAACAAGGGTCGCGAAAATCACAATACACACCCGATTCCTGAAACTCTAACTTCCAAGCCAGAGCGAAAAACGAGTGGAAGAATCCCTGTATGTGATCGTGTACCATTTTTATGATTCAATGCAATTTGTTCTTCTTTTCTTTACAATTCCTGCACCATTTACTGCTTCTTTTCTTTTCAATTCTGTTAATCATTTGCAAATCGTCCCCTTTTCTACATTTTCTGAAACAAAAACTTTTGCAATTCAAAGGCAATTGCTTTGAGATTTTTCTAGTTTGATCTCACAAACCTTCTAATAAAACTAGTGATTGTTTGCTAAAAACACCAGCAAACAAATTGGCACGCCCGATGGGACTTTGCCTTTGATTTTGTTCATTTTCATACTCTCTTGTTCGTATTCGCTGTTGTATGCACTTAAGAAGTGGTAAAATGGTTCGGTCCAGTACGAATAATGCATCTAGTTCCAACCCTGTGGTTTCACAAGGGCAAGGAACAACAATGGATTCTGCAAACATTAGCGCAGGACCATCATCGTCGATAGCCGTTCCTTCATTATCAATGACTAATGTTGGTTCAACGCAGTCAGAAATGGCATCTCTGCCTATGTCTTTGCCGTTAAGTGCAGGGCTTCATAGCCCTTACATGGCAATGGGAAACGGTTTAGACTCACGTTTGAATAACGTGCATCTACCCCCATTTCCTTTGGGAATGTATGGCATGCCTATTGGAATGCCACATATTTCGACCTTTTCCCCTACACATGTCTCTTCTGAGAGCGTATTTGGTCGAAATCCCCCAGCATTAACCAATACGTCTTTGTTGGCCTTAAGACAGCAAGTAGACGAGAGTAATCACGATATGGTTAATATGCTTACCCAACAAATTGGTACAGTTTTCAATCCATTGATTCAAAATACTAATAACAGTTACCAAATGTTGGCAAATCAGATGAGTAGGATTGCGGACTTTTTTGGGGTTCCAGCGGTTAATAATAGGCACGTTCCTATTATTGCGGGTAATGCGTCGCCAGTTAATCCCCAAGAAGCAGTTGCAGTCGAAGCGTCGACAGTTGTAGGCGAACTACAAGGGGCAGTAAACCACGTCCCTGAAGTAGTTTTGGTAAATAGAAACCAGAACGCTGATGAAGTCGTTCGACAAGTGCAACAAAACAATGTTGGCGCAGAAAACAATATAGCTACTTTAGTCGAAACTATTTTGGCGCAAAATGGCCTTAACATAGGTCTACAAAGGCCTAACTTCGTATCACCATTATGTGAATATGTATTACAAACTGAGTTACCAAGGGGATGGAAAGTTCCCAAGTTTACTAAGTTTGGTGGTGATACAAATGAGTCCACAGTCGAACACATCGCTCGTTTCTTGACTGAGGCTGGGGACTTAGCACAAAATGAAAATTTGAAGATGAAATGCTTTCCAAATTCTCTAACTAAAAATGCTTTCACTTGGTTCACGACCTTACCCCCTGGTTCTATGTACACATGGGGGCAATTAGAAAAGGCATTCCATGCACAGTTTTACATGGGCCAGTCGAATATTAGTCTTAAAGAATTGGCTAGTGTTCGGCGCAAAATGCCTGAAACTATTGATGATTACTTAAACAGATTCAGGCTGTTGAAATCTCGTTGCTTCACACAAGTCCCTGAACATGAGCTTGTCGAAATGGCTGCTGGTGGCCTTGATTACTCAATTAGAAAGAAATTAGACACATCTCATGTGCGAGATATGGCTCATTTGGCTGATAGAGTTCGACAAGTTGAAAGGCTTAGAGAGGAAAAATCTAGAGCGAATAGGTATCATAAAAAAGAAAAAGTGGCATATGTTGAAGAAGAATTTGACGTTACATATAGTAATGTCGAAGAGGAGGAGATAGACGTGGCTGAACTTAAGCCTGGTCCTCCTTATACATGTAAATTATTAAGGCCTGCGAATGGGAATAACCCCGTAGAGCCTAAGAATGATAGATTTATGCCTAAGACTTATACTTTTGATGTTACTAAATGTGATGAAATTTTTGATCTTTTAGTAACTGATGGTCAAATATTAGTGCCTAAAGGCCTTAAAATACCAACTCTTGACCAAAGAAAGAAAAAGGGTTATTGTAAGTTCCATAATTTTTTGGGGCATAACACTGACCGTTGTGTGCTCTTCAGGGATATTGTGCAAAAAGCAATTGACGAAGGAAGACTCAAATTTGCTGATAAGAAAATGAAAGCTCCTATGCAGATTGATGTTGATCCATTGCCTAAGGCTGAAGCTATGTACTCTGAACCTGTCGAAGCTGATGTAGGAATGGTGGATGCTCAAGTGGCAGACCCTCCTAAGTGTGTCAAGACTGCCACCGAGAAATTAAAAGGTTTTATGTATGCTGAAGGTAAGAAACAGGAGGTGACCCTAAAAGATTATGATGGGAAGATACATGCTGTGTATCCAAAGGCTGAGGAAGAGTTGATAGATTTCCTCAATCGGTGTAAGTGGAATAACTCTGAAGTTATGCTTTGCCCAAGGCGTAGTGCTGTCTTCGATAAAGAAGCAGCTAAAGCTGTCGAAGGTTATCAGGATCAACAACAACGCAAAAGAAAATGGCTTGATAACAGGCCAAGATTTGACTTTGCAAAAGGAGATCTTCCTGGCTATGAGGCTAATGTGTCAGCAAAGCCTTCAACAAATAAACAACAAATTGCTAAGGAGAAGTCCTCAGCAACAGGGTATTTGAAGCTGTCAACAGGTAAATCCTTTGTCCCAAGTGCTAATGCGTCTGTCGAAGCGTGGGTACCCAATAATCAACGTGCTAAAGCTGTTAAGCCAGGTATTGATGCTATTAAGGTTAATTATAAAAATAACTATAAGGGTAAGAACCCTATGACTAGAACACAGTGGCGTCGTTACCAAAGACAGCAGAAGAAGAAGGCACACTTTGACATTAACCAGGTTCCAAGTCATTTGGCTAATAATCAAGTTCCACGCAGCATGATAGTGGCAAAGAGTGAGGTTCACAAAGCTGAAGTTGCCACAAAGAGGAATGCTGATGTTGCTAGTCATGTGTGTGCAGCGAATAAGGCCAAAGGCAAGGCTGTGGTAACAGAAAAGCCAAGAAGGCCTGCTCTTGAAAGAATATTTCCTCCATTGTCAACAGTGAAAGAAAGAAATGCTGATTTTGACATGGATGAAGACATGGAGTCTGATTTCAATGATTCTGAAGATGACCTCGACGTTGTTTGCAATGTGGTATCAATACTGCCTCTTGAGTACGATGTTATCACGGTACCAAATGACGTTGAAGAAGATTTCACAGAGGACATGGCTCATCATAAGCCAATGTGTTACTATGTGATGAACGATGGTTGTGTCGAAGACCAAATGGCTACCTTCGAGAAGCCAGATATGAGTATGCAAAACCACTTGAAACCCCTGTATGTCCAAGCCAAGGTCAATGGTGTTGGAATTAACAAAGTGTTAGTGGATGGTGGAGCTGCAGTGAATTTGATGCCGCATGGTCTTTTGAAGAAGATTGGTAAGTTCGATACTGACCTCAGGCCACATAACATTGTCTTAAGCAACTATGAAGGCAAAACTGGCCACTCTTTGGGGGCCATTGAGGTGGACTTAATTGTTGGTTCCATAAAGAGGACTACATTGTTCTTAGTGATAGCCTCTAAAGCGAATTTTAATTTACTCCTTGGTAGAGAGTGGATCCATGGAGTTGGTGCTGTCCCTTCAACTTTGCATCAACGTTTAGTAATGTGGAAGGAAGATGGTTTGGTAGAGTATGTTGAAGCCGATCAGAGCTACTTCCGTGCTGATGTGAACCAAGTTACCAAGGAAAACTTTGAGAAACAAATGGCGAAGATTGCGCCATGTTCATCTTCTAATGAGGCATATGTCCCTGCGGATAATGTTTTTGCCTCAGTTCATCTTGACCCAAATTATGGTTTTGTTTGGGAAAGAGAAATAATGGGAGATGATAGTGTCTATCCTGATGGTGTTTTTCGACCAACGGGGTGGAACACTGGTTCTTGAAAGTGTTCTTATGTCAGTGCCCAATGCATGGGACAAAATTACGGCTTATATGGCCGAAAACAAGTTTAAAGCGGCTATGGAGGCCGAAATTATTCAACAAACAATGGCTGTCGAAGCCAGTGAGTTACATGAAGAAAATGGCATAATCATAGATGAAAAACTTGACTGTATCTATGATAATGATCCATTAGGTTTTGAAAAGGATCCTAGAGATTTGACAAAGCATATGCAAGCTCAAGACCCGTTAGAAGAAGTTGATTTGGGAAATGGCTCAATAAAAAGGCCAACTTATATTAGTGCAAATATTGATGCTTCTCTAAAAATCCAAGTCATCACATTGCTAAGGGAGTTCAAAGATTGCTTTGCTTGGGATTACGACGAAATGCCTGGGTTAAGTCGAGAAGTAGTGGAAATGCAATTACCAATTCGACCAGGGAAGAAACCAGTGAAGCAAGTGCCAAGAAGATTTGCTCCTCAAGTGTTGGCTAAGATCAAAGAGGAAATCGAAAGGCTGTTCAGAAACAAATTCATCAGAACTGCCAGGTATGTCGAATGGTTAGCCAATATAGTTCCTGTAATAAAGAAAAATGGGACTCTTAGAGTTTGCATAGATTTTAGGGATTTAAATAATGCATCTCCCAAAGATGAATACGCAATGCCTGTGGCAGAAATGCTAATAGATTCAGCAGCAGGATTTGATTATCTTAGTATGCTTGATGGTTATTCTGGGTATAATCAAATCTTCATTGCTGAAGAGGATGTGTCAAAAACTGCTTTTAGGTGTCCAGGGGCATTGGGTGTTTATGAATGGGTAGTAATGCCCTTTGGCTTAAAGAATGCTGGTGCTACATATCAGAGGGCCATGAATTCTATGTTTCATGATTTTATTGATGATTTTATGCAAGTATACATAGATGATGTGGTGGTTAAATCTTCCTCAGAAAGTGGTCATTTAGACCATCTTCGCCGTTCTTTTGAAAGAATGAGGAAATATGGATTGAAATTAAATCCATTAAAATGTGCCTTTTGTGTGCGTGCAGGTGATTTCTTGGGTTTTATAGTGCACAAAAAAGGCATTGAAATCAATCAAAATAAGACTAAGGCAATTATGGAAACGAAGGCCCCTTCGACCAAAAAAGAGCTTCAGTCATTGTTGGGAAAAATCAATTTCCTTCGAAGATTTATATCAAATCTAAGTGGCAAAACACAAGTTTTTTCGCCATTATTAAGACTGAAGAAGGAAGAAGAGTTCAAATGGGAACCAATGCATCAAGCAGCCTTCGACGAAATCAAGTCTTATTTGATGAAACCACCAATTTTGTTGCCTATTATTAAACACAAAGTGCTCAAATTGTATATAGCAGCTTCTGATAAAACAATAGGTAGCATGTTAGCACAAGAGGATGATAGTGGTGTCGAAAGAGCCATTTATTACCTCAGTAGGGTCTTAAATGATGCCGAAACGAGGTACTCTCCTATAGAAAAGTTGTGCCTTTGTTTGTATTTTTCGTGTACAAAGTTAAAGCAATATATAAAACCAGCTGATGTTTCTGTTTATTCACATTTTGATGTTATTAAGCATATGCTGTCGAAACCAATAATGCATAGCCGAATTGGTAAATGGGCTTTGGCTTTGTCAGAATACAACTTAACTTATCAACCTCTAAAATCAATTAAAGGACAAGTGGTTGCTGATTTTATAGTAGACCATTCTGTTGTTGAAGAAACAGTAAGTTTTGTAGACGTATATCCTTGGAGGTTGTATTTTGATGGCTCAAGCCATAAACATGGAGTTGGGATTGGTATTTTAATAATGTCTCCTACTAACATTCCAACAAAGTATAAGTTTAAGATTCGAGATGTTTGCTCCAATAATGAAGCTGAGTATGAGGCTTTAATAGTAGGCCTTGAAATTTTACTTGAGCTGGGGGCAAGGCACGTCGAAATAAAAGGTGACTCTAAGTTGGTTGTCAAACAATTGACAAGAGAGTACAAATGCATTAAAGAGCACCTTATCAGATACTTTGTTGTTGCCAATGCTTTGTTAAAAAGATTTGAGTCTGTTCACTTAGAACATTTACCACGAATTGATAATCAAGTGGCAAATGAATTGGCACAAATCGCTTCAGGCTATAAAGTTTCAAAGCGAAGCCTAGAGGAGTTAATTGAAATAAAGGATAAAATCATTTCTAATGACTATTCTTCGTCACTATTGTCAACACCAACAACTGGGGGGGCAACAGATACAAATGCAAACGAGGAACTAGCTGTTGTCGAAAAACGTCAATTTTTTGGTGACTTTGACTTAGCAGAAATTCTTGCTCTTGACAATATGACCAATAATGATTGGCGAAGGCCTATTGCGGAATATTTGCAAAATCCCACAAGAAATACCAATAAAAAAGTAAAATACAGAGCTTTGAGCTATGTGATAATTGGAAACGAATTGTTTAAAAAGACTCCTGAAGGAGTACTATTAAAATGTCTTAGTGAAAATGAGGCATATTTAGCAGTTTCCGATACACATAGTGGAGCGTGTGGTTCACACCAAGTAGGCCAGAAAATGAAGTGGTTATTGTTTCGACAAGGAATGTATTGGCCAACTATGCTGAAAGATTGCATAGAATTTGCTAAGGGATGCCAAGAGTGTCAAAAGCATGCTGGGATACAACATGTACCTGCAAATGAATTGCATGCCATAGTCAAACCTTGGCCATTTAGAGGTTGGGCTCTAGATGTGATTGGAGAGATAAAGCCAACTTCGTCGAAGGGGCATAGATATATCCTTGTGGGAATTGATTACTTCACCAAATGGGTTGAAGCTATACCTTTAGCCAATGTTGATCAGGAAGCAGTGATAAGGTTTATTCAAAATCATATCATTTATAGGTTTGGAATTCCAGAAACCATTACTACAGATCAGGGATCAGTTTTTACTGGTAGAAAAATGGTAGAGTTTGCTTCCGAAATTGGTTTTAAGTTATTAACTTCGACACCATATTATGCGCAAGCCAATGGACAGGTAGAAGCTGCCAATAAAGTTATTATTAATTTGATTAAAAAGCATGTTGGGCAGAAACCCAAGAATTGGCATAATACCCTTGATCAAGCGTTATGGGCTTGTCGAAATTCACCTAAAGAATCTATCAACACTACTCCTTATAGGCTAACATTTGGACACGATGCAGTGTTGCCTGTTGAAATTTGTCTACAATCAACAAGAATTCAAAGACAGTGGGAGATTCCCTCTGATTATTATTGGAATATGATGCTTGATGAATTGGTTGATTTAGACGAAGAAAGGTTATTAGCTTTAGATACGCTTATTCGACAGAAAGAGAGGGTAACTAAAACTTATAACAAAAAAGGTTAAGTTGAAAGCCTTTAATTCAGGTGATCTAGTGTGGAAGGTCCTATTGCCTATAGATAAAAAAGATAGAGTTTTTGGTAAATGGTCCCCAAGTTGGGAAGGACCATTTAAAATTTTACAAGTTTATTCAAACGGCGCATATGAGGTCGAAGAGATTGGCGCTGATGAAAGAATTTTGCGTATAAATGGCAAATACTTGAAAAAGTATAAGCCAACGTTGCAAGAAGTTAAAATAACGCTGGAATAAATATAAAGAAAGCGTAAAAACATGGCATTTAAGTTGCCAAAACATTGTCGAAATTTCAGGCTGTTCAAGTTCAAGGTTTGAATATGGAAACAACACTTAACAGTAGTGACATCAGGTATACAGCTATTTTACTCAAGTGCAAAGTTATTTCGATGGTGAATTCAAAAAATGTCTTTCTCTTCTTCATCTTCAAGTTCAGTCGAAAAAGACATTTTTGGGGGGCAATTTGTTAGCCTGTAATTTCGACAGGCTTCATTAAAGATGGTCAACATGGCTTGATTTATATTTATTTCACAAAGACCATATTATTTCGACAAAGAAAATGGTCATGCGCAAGGTAAACTTGACAAGTTTCCAGGGAAGCAAAAGCAAGAGAGAGGAAAATCGACACAGGCTTTCGACAGACAGAAATCAGGGCAGTTATGCGTTGATGACTAGTAGTTGGTCGAAGCGTGACGGAGCAGTTTCGGTCGAAAGTAGGAGCGGTTACTTGGCCGAAAGTAGGAGCAGTTACTTATTTTCAAATTGTTAGGCAGTTACCTAGTTCGAATTTCCCCCCCTTTTTTCCCTTGTATAAATAACTGTTTCTGAGAAGAAACAAGGGTCGCGAAAATCACAATACACACCCGATTCCTGAAACTCTAACTTCCAAGCCAGAGCGAAAAACGAGTGGAAGAATCCCTGTATGTGATCGTGTACCATTTTTATGATTCAATGCAATTTGTTCTTCTTTTCTTTACAATTCCTGCACCATTTACTGCTTCTTTTCTTTTCAATTCTGTTAATCATTTGCAAATCGTCCCCTTTTCTACATTTTCTGAAACAAAAACTTTTGCAATTCAAAGGCAATTGCTTTGAGATTTTTCTAGTTTGATCTCACAAACCTTCTAATAAAACTAGTGATTGTTTGCTAAAAACACCAGCAAACAACGATATGATCGCCAAATCAAGGACCGATGAAGAGCATGTTGTTAACCTGTAGAAGCTTTTCGAGCGCCTCAGAAAGTACAAACTCAGGCTGAATCCCGCCAAGTGCACATTCGGAGTGAGGTCAGGAAAATTGTTGGGCTTCATTGTTAGCCAGAAGGGAATTGAGGTAGACCCGGACAAAGTGCGTGCTATCCTCGAGATGCCGGCACCATAAACAGAGGAAGAAGTTCGTGGTTTTCTTGGAAGGCTGAATTACATTTCCCGATTCATCTTCCAGTTGACCGCTACCTGCGAGCCGATTTTCAAACTGTTGTGCAAAAACCAAGAGTTGAAGTGGAATGATCAATGTCAAGAAGCCTTCGAGAAAATCAAGGTGTATCTTCAGAATCCGCCAGTCCTAATGCCACCTGTGTCCGGCAGGCCTCTTATTCTGTACCTTACAGTGTTGGACGATTCCATGGGTTGCGTACTGGGGCAACACGATGAGTCGGGGAAGAAAGAACATGCAATCTACTACCTGAGCAAGAAATTCACCGATTGCGAGACCAGGTATTCACCATTGGAGAAGACTTGTTGTGCCCTTGCCTGGGCAGCGCATCGATTGAGACAGTACATGTTGAGTCACACTACCTGGTTGGTGTCTAAGATGGATCCAATCAAGTACATATTTGAGAAACCTGCGCTCACAGGTAGAATTGCTCGTTGGCAAATGCTTTTATCAGAGTATGACCTCCAGCATGTCACCCAAAAGGCGGTTAAAGGCAGCACATTGGCAGAGTATCTGGCACATCAACCGGCTGAGGATTACCAGTCCATGCAATGTGAATTCCCAGATGAAGACATCATGGCATTGTTCGACGAAGGAAAATCCCAAGATGATGAAAGGTGGAGAGTACTGTTTGATGGTGCCTCTAACATGTGGGGGCACGGGGTCGGAGCAGTGTTGATCTCCCCGGACAATCGTTTCATACCATTCACGGCAAGGCTGAGTTTCTACGTCACAAATAATATTGCAGAGTATGAGGCATGCATCTTAGGCATACAAGCGGCCCTCGATTGGAAAGTCAAAAGGCTCGACGTGTCCGGGGATTCAGCTCTAGTTGTTCACCAAGTAAAAGGTGATTGGGAAGCAAGAAACCCTGATTTGATCCTTTACCGTGACTACATTCAAGAGCTAATCAAGCCCTTTGAAGAGATCACCTTCCAGCACATACCTCGCAATGAGAATCAACTGGCCGATGCCTTGGCCACTTTGTCTTCCATGTTCAAGGTCAACTGTGACAGGAACTTGACGTGTGTCAGAGTCCAACACCGGGGTCTACCTGCTTATTACCATTGCATGGCAGTTGAAGAGGAATCAGGCAGTAAACCTTGGTACCATGACATCAAACAGTATATCACCAGCAGAGAATATCCCCCGGCGCTTCAGAAAATGATAAGAGAACACTCAGGAGGCTGTCAATGGGTTTCTTCTTGAGTGGAGACGTCCTTTACAAGAGAAACCATGACTTGGTTCTCCTCAGAGGTGTAATAAGGGAGGAATCAATAAAGATCATGCAAGATGTTCATGAGGGCTCATTTGGAATTCATTCCAGTGGGCACACAATGGCTAGAAAGATCCTGAGAACAGGTTACTATTGGCTGCAAATGGAATCTGACTGTTATAGCTTTGCAAGAAAGTGCCATAATTGTCAAATTTATGCAGATCACATCCATGTACCACCAACCTCTCTGAATGTCCTGAGTGCACCTTGGCCTTTCTCAATGTGGGGCATGGACATCATTGGTCCTATTGAACCCAAAGCTTCAAATGGTCATCGTTTCATCCTGGTTGCTATCGACTACTTCACCAAGTGGGTAGAGGCTGCTTCTTATCCCAATGTAACAAGTTCAGTGATTGCTAAGTTCATCAAGAAAGATTTGGTTTGCCGCTACGGCCTTCCGAACAAAATCATCACAGACAACGGCAGTAATTTGAACAGCAAGGTGATGAGGGACTTATGCAAGGACTTCAAAATCCAACATCACAACTCTTCTCCCTACCGTCCGAAGATGAATGGGGCAGTTGAGGCAGCCAATAAGAATATTAAGAGGATAGTACAGAAAATGGTAGTAGCTTACAAGGACTGGCATGAGATGCTCCCCTTCGCCTTGCATGGGTACAGAACCTCGGTGCGTACATCTACAGGGGCAACCCCTTACTCGTTGGTTTATGGGTCAGAAGCTGTTCTCCCCATTGAGGTTGATATACCCTCGCTGCGGGTATTGATGGAGACCAAATTAGAAGAAGCAGAGTGGGTTCAGGCTCGTTTTGACCAATTGAATCTCACTGAAGAGAAGCGAGTAGCCGCCTTGTGCCATGGTCAGCTGTACCAACAGAGGATGATGAGGGCTTTTGACAAGAAAATCCGTCCTCGGGAATTCCAAGAAGGAGACCTCGTGCTCAAACAGATCTTGCCAATCCAGACGGATCCCCGTGGCAAATGGGCTCCCAAATACGAAGGACCTTATGTGGTGAAGAAGGCATTCTCCGGAGGGGCATTAATTCTTGCAAACATGGATGGAGATGAAATCCCAAATCCAGTGAACTCAGATGTGGTAAAGAAGTACTATGCTTAAAGAAATAGACAGAAAAAGAGAAAGATGAGCCAAGTAAAGTTTAGCTCGCTAGGTTGAAAACCCGCAAAGGGAGGCCTAGGCAAAATCAGAGCGACCCGGTGGATTGAAAACCCGCAAAGGGCGATCCAGGCAAAAATTAGGGTCAGAAAACTTGGACTTGAAAAAAGAAAGGCAACTAGCACTCCCGAAGGTTTGGATAAGGGGTTGATCAAGGTCACAAGTATGAACGGTGGGCACCGTTACTTCAAGGATAGAATCACAGGATCTGTTCCTTTTTCTTGTATTTTATCAGTTTAGAATAAAGATTGCAATTGTACTTTCAACTGGCGTGAGTTTCTGCACGACCAGTTTCCATATCAGTAAAAGTCCAACTTTTCTTTCATATGTGTGCTTTTCGTGTCTTTACTTTCATTTATTCAGTTTCTTTCAAAATAATGATTTTATGATTGATGAAATTGAATTGCAAAACATGTGCATACATTCAGAGCATTACAGATTATTACGAAATCTTTGAAAATCACAAAAGGAAATGGTTTCCCAGAATGGGTAAAGTTGCAAAAAAAAAAGTCACATGCACTGCCACCTTAAAATAACAAGATCATTGCAAACCAGCGCGCAACCCTTGCGTTATCACCATCCCGGAACGGTCTTCGTGTCAAGTGCCACAAGTCCCGCGGATTGATTTAACCAAAAAAAAAAAAAAAACATTTTCATATCATTCATCATTCCTATATCATCCATGTCGTCAAACAGTAGAGCATTATATTTTCATATTCGCATCCCAGAAGGGCGAAAGGATACAGAAGAAAAAGAAACAGAAGAAAAGAAAAAGAAAAAGGAAAATCAAACAGAAAAAACATCTCACCAAATCAATCATTGCATCCATGTGCATCCCAGCATCAAAAGCCTGCATTCCATGCATCATTCAAAGCTTCCCAATTTTCAAAAAGAAACTCAGTTGCTTTGGACTCGTTAGTCCCCAAAATTTTCAAAAAAGTCAGTTACTTTGGACCAATGGGTCCCCGAAATCTCATTTTCAGAATCATCATGGCACCGAGTTAGTGAACTCCATCAGCACAGAGTTAGTAAACTCCCACAGAGTTAGTGAACTCCTTCCACAGATCACAACGTCGCGTACGAGCGCGCGGCAGATCCTACAGACTTCGTTAAGTCCCTCGGATTAATTGTGTCAACCTAAGGCATAGCGTAGATCCATTGATCATATCAGTTCCGGACCTGATATTGATCGGCCGCTTGAAAAGGCCACCCCCAGAGCTCGGACTCGACGAGAGTCCGTTAAAAGGTTTTAGGCAACCTCCGAATTCCCCAATTTACGGTGTAACACCCCGGAAATAATTTAATTAAAATAGTTGATTGAATTATTAAAATAATTTGGAGGCGGGATATAGATAAATTAAAAGG
The DNA here is from genome assembly GCA_963573325.1 of Astragalus glycyphyllos. NCBI lineage: Eukaryota > Viridiplantae > Streptophyta > Magnoliopsida > Fabales > Fabaceae > Astragalus > Astragalus glycyphyllos. The sequence goes on from OY754307.1 coordinate 31,557,625, forward strand.
TTAATATTTTATATGCGTAGGAGGTGAAACGAGTAAAGGAGGTGGTGACGTAGAGAGCCCAGTGTTTACTGAGCCCTCAACATAAACCCTGGGGGTTTAAGCCAAACCCTCATTCGCAGCAAGCAAAAGAAAAAACGAAAGTGAGAGTGAGAGAGAGAGCACGCGGCGCAAAGAGGGAGAGAAGAGGAGGGTTTCGCGAAGAATTTCAAAAGGAGATCGTTCGTGTTGCTGTGGTTTTGTTCGTGTCTCGTTCGTCGTGTTCCGGAGCTTACGTTATTCGAGGTAAGGGTGGGCTTAACCTTGATAATGGGTTGATGATAATTATGTGTGGGTAGTCTAGGGTTTTGTTGAATTGTTCGTGTTGTTGCATATCGTGTTTTCGTTGAGATTGGTGCTTTGATGATTATTGCACGTTATTGTGATTTGTTTCGTTATTTGTTGTTGCGTGATTGTTGTATCACGATGATGGTGTTGTTATTGTTCGTGTTTTTGTTGTTTCTGTGCGTGGTTGATTGCTGTTGTCGCGTTGTCGAATTGTCGTTTTTGTTGTGGTGGTTGCGGTGTCGTTGCCGTTAGGGTTTGGTGTTTGGCAATTTAGCGATTCTGGACACAGGTTCGGTTTTTCTAAAACTGGCGCTGTTTGGTTGATCCAAAAATTATGAGGTTGATTGTTTTTGAAAATAGACTTAACGCCGGTCGTTTTGGCACTGGTTTCGTCAAATTCGGAGTTGTATAGCTCGAGTTATAGGCGATACAAGTTAGGTTAAAATTCTGGAAACGATTTGGGTATAGATTCGGTATTTCGGTGACTGGGAACGTTGTATTGACCTAAAAATTATGTGGTTTATTTTTCTGGAAAATAGACTTAATGCTTGTTAATTTGGCACTGGTTTGGTTGCGTTTAGAGTTGTGTAGCTCGAGATATGAATTCCACAAGTTAGAGTAAGATTCTGGAAACAATCTGGACACAGGGTCAGTGTTTTGGTTACCACGTTTTCAAAAGAACTCCTTTTCGAACGAATCTAATTTCTTTGAAAACTAGACAAAATTTGCCCCAGTTTATGCACAAGTTTCATGCAATTTGATTGAGTTTTGGTCACTTTGGAATTGCTTGAATTTGAAGGACAGAAACTGTCCTCTTTTGCAACTAGCCTGTGTGCTTTTCGAAAACTGTACCTATTGGACACTCTCCTTCAAAAACTGAACTTAGGGATGATAACCAGACCCATGGGGCTTTCCAACAAGTATTTATTTGTTGAAATCCGATGTCGTTTGCTATTTTAATTAATTTGCTGAAGTAGGTGCGATGTGCCTAGGCGCTGTGCGCCAGTCTTGTGCGTGGTGTGCGTGCGTTATGTCCGCGTTGTGGAGCCGTCTGGTGTTAATATTTCAGGTGCGGTGCTGTTATGCTCAGGAGAGTTTAGTGGTAGCTGTGATGCTACAACTTGGTGCTATTTTTGGTGAAATCATTTGTTTTGATTCTGGTGATATAGTATTTATTTTAAATACTTGTTGTGGTGAGTTGGTGCATAATCATGGTGTCGCATTGCCATATGCATGTTTTGGTGATATAGGCTCTGCCTCTGGTGTTTATTGGTGATATGCCCGTCGTGGCTGATTTTGGTGATCGGTACCGCATGCATATGCCCACTGGAGGGGTTGCATATCATCCCATTGTCTATGAATGTTATAACCTTGGTGGTTCACTGTCAAATGGACTTTTCCTTTGGTATCTAGTGCTGTGATATGGTGTAATTGTATTGTGTTGCTGTAGTTACCTGATGCTAGCATATTTTTATCATCTGCTTATTACCTCTGTTAGACTCACCCCTTCTGCTTGGAATGTTGCTCTCATGCGGCAACGCTGCAGGTGATCGCTAGTGCTCGTGGAGGAATTGCTAGGTTTTGCTTCCTCTCTCGTTTGGGTCTGTGTCAGCTCTGATATGTAGCACCGGGGAGTCGTTAGTTATCGTTTTGAACTATTATTTTAGTTATTGGGAATTGTTTTAATTAATTTTGGAGACGTCTTTAATTGTTAATTCTGGAGATGTTTAAACTGGTTAATATTTCCGCTGCTTGGTGATTTCTTTTATATAAATTATTTTGGAGATTTTTTTTTTTGGAATAAATGGTGTTTTTTTTTTAAAATGGTGAAAAATGTAGCGCCCTTCGAGGTGACTCTGATAATTGTCTATTTAGTTGTAATAGTAAAAGGGGGGTGTTACATACGGCACTTCCCATTTACTGCTTTCATTTACTGCTTTACGCAATTTACTGCTTTCTCGTCGACGCGACAAGTGTTGACTCTCTCTCTCTCAAAAAAAAGAGAGATCAAAGAAAGGAAACAAAAAAAAAGAAAAAAGAAAAGGAAAATTCGGATTTCTCTAAGTAGACAAAATTGGTATCATTTCTGAATTCTTTATTTCTATTTTGCCTCGGAATATGTTTCGGCCAATTCATATTCCTTGGTAAAATCCAAATAAAGAGGGGCAGCTGTCATACCCTAATTTTGTCCGCCTAGGTTTAAAACCCTAATTTTCGGCAAAAAATAAATAAATTGAGAAGTGTGGTTTTGTTTTGAAGAGTGAAGAGCATTGTGCATGCATTTTTGGGTTTTAAAAGTCATTCTAGGGCTTTTAAATTCATTGTTAGAGTGGAAATGTATTTGTTGTTAAAAAACAAGGTTTTTAGGGCAAAAGGGTATTTTGGTCATTGTCAAAAATAAGATAATTTCTCATCAAGAATCATTGTGCAATTTTAGAGAAATTTATTTGAGGCAAAACATTTTTGGTCATGTATGTATGTATGCGCATGCATGCATACATTGTGCACAAAATTTCAAAAAGGATCAAAAGGGAATATTCTACAAAAAGTTCCAAGATGTGATTTTTATGACATTTTTGGTCATGGTGATCACATAAAATGGCATATTCCTCAAGATACCTTGTATGTGGCTCAAAGTGGTGTATTTTTGTACAATTATCTTGAAAAGAATAATCAAAAATAAAAGGAAAAGGGAATGGTCTCATAATAGTACAATAGTACAATTGCCAACTTGCAAAACTTGGTCACCAAGGACCCCTCCCAATGTGTGTCGCCTATCCCTCTCATTCCCTCTCATATTTTCATTTTTTGACCTCAATCCATGTGTGATTCAATCCTCACCCTCCATTCAAATTTTAGATGCAATCCTAGGGTGAGATGAGATGCACAATGACCTAACTACCCTTAAACCTAATTGCTTTCTATATATACCCTATTAACCTCACCTCACAAGAAAAAGGCTTTTGGCCTCACCATTCACTCATAAACCCTAGCACATAACTCCCTCCTCACCTTCTCTCCATTTATGCGCCACCCCCTCTCCCTTCTCTCTAACTCACTTCTTCATTTCTCATCTACCCACACACATTCAATCCATCTTCCAAGCCTAAACACTAATTTTCAACCATCAATCCTTCATAAAATCACACAAAAGTTCAAGATTAAGGGTCATTTTTTGGAGATTGAAGACCAAGCTTGAAGATAAGTTGATTTGGTTGATTGTTTCTTCATCTATTGTGTTTATTTGGAGCTCATCTTAAGGTATGTGATTCCTAGACCCCTTCTCTTGTAAATCCTTGCATAAAGTCATCATTTCTTGCATATTTGTGAGATTTCCACTTCCAAAAATGTAGACCCTCTCTTTTAACTTCATTTTTATGCGTGTACATATGTTAATCTCATGAATCTTTGTTTTGATGCTTTGATTTTGGGGTTATATGCATGATTTTGTTGTTTTAATTGAAATAAAATGTTATTTGCTTTGATGATAATTTCGCATGCTTCAAATAAATATGTGTTTTATGATTTTTGTTGGTTCTCATGGTTGAATCTTGTGAATAAATGCATCTATGTTTGGTTATGTCACTCGCTTACTTGATTTGGTTGACTTCTTGAAATAAATTGATGATTGGCCATTAAACTTGCAAATATTCAAACCTATGTTGTTAATTGTGAAATTTGTGATTTGAGAAAAATGAATTTGGGTTTTGGTTCATTTATGGTCCACAAATGATCTTGGGTTATGCTAAGTTGGCAAGAGATAGGTTACTTCAACCTTGATGCCTATGCTTGTAAGCATTTAAAAATTCAATTCCCATTTGATGTGCTTGTGAAATGTGAGCAAAAAGGGGTCTATAAACAATTGAATTTGCGCACATGATTGGTCTCCAATGACCTTGATGCATCCTCAAGTTTAATCATGCTTTCTTTGCTCTTTGAGTTTATTGTAAATTGTTGTTTGAAGCTTGTGAAGTTTTGGTAAAGGATAGGCCACTTAGAGCCTTGATGCACCATTGCATTGTCTTAATAAATTGCAAAGGATAGACCGCTTGGAGTCTTGATACACTTTCCATTTCTCAATTGGCAAAAGATAGGTTCATTTAACCTTGATGCACATGCATTTTGCATATTCATGCATTCTTACCTATTCTTGCATCCTTGCCTACTCATGCATTCTTGAATTGAAGCTTGGTACTCCATGCTTGATATACTTGTTTATGTGCTTGTGGTGCATTAAAATGTTGAATTGGTGTTCACAATTTGCTTGTTTTGATTTCCACCAATTGTTACTCGTTAGTAACTCTCCAAAACTTCAAAACCATGTTGCATACAAAAAACAACTTGTTACTCGTTAGTAACGTTCCAACTTCAAAACATTTTTTTGCATTTACATAATCATTGATAAACAACTTCACTTCTTCTCAAAACAATTCCAAACTATTTTTCACAAATCAAACTTTGTTGAGGATAATGCGAAGCCTTTGCTTGCACGATTGTCAACAATGGGGTGCTAGTGGTGATCACTTGGAGTCTTTGCTCAATTGATTATCATGAACACTCATTTTTCAAAAGAACTCTCATTTCACACATTAAAAACTTTGTTGAGGATAATGCGAAGCCTTTGCTTGCACGATCGTCAATAATGGGATGCTAGTGGTGATCACTCGAAACCTTTGTTGTTTGATCACTGTGAACATTCAATTTTCACAATTAAACAACTAAAAAATAAAAACCTTTTCTCGACAACCGAGAACTACGTAAGCTTTGAATTCTCCATCGCACTGGGAGATACGTAGGAGCGGGTCACATTCCCGTCAAGCACGACAAATGAAAACCATTTTCTTTTCAAAAAAACAAACCCTTTTCCAAAACAAGGCAATTTCTAAAAACAAAACAATTTTCGAAAACAAGAACTACGTTGCTTTGATTCCCTCCCCAGGATACGTAGGCACGGTGCCCTCCCGTCAAGCGCAAAAGATTAAATTTTCCTTAAGTTTTTCCATAAAGTAAGGAGAGATAAAGAGAGATAAAAACAAAGCATTTCTTAAATCAACCTTTTAAATCACACGTCAAATCGAGGTTCCCTTTCAGTAGAAAGGATGTGTGGGGTGCTCGTACCTTCCCCATGCATAACCGACCCCCGAACTCAAATCTCGTGGTTCCAAGGACCATTGTCTTTCAAGAAAGGTTTTTTTCAATGTTTTACCTCTAAAAAAAATATTGGTGGCGACTCCAATTCATGTTGTGCGAAGAGAAATCCCTCCAAAGGATTTTTCGAGGTGCAACACTCTATATAGTTGAGAAGACGGATAAATCAACCTTCTTTGCTCAACTAGTTAAGTTAAGAAGATTGTTTTTGACTCTTCTTAACTCACATCATTTACTGTCCTAATTCTAAGTCATACTTGTGAAAAAATGTCTATTCTTGTAGGTGAATTTAAAAAGGGTCACAATTCCAACCCCTCCTTCCTTGTGACATTGTTGACTTCAGAGTCTTATTCTTGGTATTGAACCTTCTGGTGCCTCCTTTGAGTTTTGGACATTCACTTTTTAAGTGTCCAGGTTTGTTACATTCAAAGCACACAAGAGGAGTTTTGTTTGAGCTTTCTCCTTTGGATGTATCCTTCTTGAAGAAGGGTTTCTTGTTATTCTTTTTGAAAGCCCATCTCCTTAACCTTCTGGAGATAAGAGCTAAATCATCTTCTTCATCAGTATCATCATCATCATCATATTCTTCTTCATCTTCATGAGTTTCACTATGTTCCTTCAGAGCTATTGCTTGTGAAGGTTGAGTGGTTTTTTGTGCAACTTTGAGTTCAATGGTTTTGACCTTCTTTGGATGAAGTTCATCCATAATTTCTTTCCCATGCACCTTTAGAGATCCCAGTAGATCTTCTATTTGAAGAGTTGATAGATCTTTTGCTTTAGTAAAGGCAGTCACTTTAGGTTTCCACACCTTAGGCAAGCATCTCAGAAGTTTTCTGACTTTAGCTTGATTTGTGTAGGTGTTTCCCAATGAGTTTAGATCATTTGTAATGGTTGTGAATCTGCTAAACATTTCTGAGATTGTTTCTTGCTCCTCCATTTTGAATGTTTCAAATTTATGGATGAGAAGGTTGATCTTGGCTTCCTTGACTTGATCAGTTCCTTCATGAGCAGTCTTTAATGTATCCCATATTTCTTTGGCACTTTGTTTCCCAACTACTTTATTATATTCACTTCTACCTAATACACATGTTAGAAAGAATTTAGCTTTAGAGTTAAAAAGTACCATGCGTTTGTCCTCAGCATTCCAGCTGGCTTTGGGCTTTGGAGTTGTTTCTCCTTCAACATTGGTTGTAGAGGGAACATAGGGACCATCTTCAACAATACCCTAGAGATCAGTATCTTGTGATTCCAGAAACAACCTCATTTGATCCTTTCAATAATAGTAATGTTCACTAGTGAATCCAAGAGGTCTGTTTGCAGAATCTCCTTCAGGGAGGAACATAACAGAGTCTGGGTTATTCATCACTTCCTTCAGCATCTTTCCTCTCACACTGCAAAGTGTGCTCAGCCCCTAAGAGTTAGTTTGAAAAACTGTCTTGAGAAGGTTGATTGAGTTAACCTTCACAAGTTTTTGTAAACAATCACAAGTGTAATGCAAGTAGGTAGATAGTATGGAAAGTAAGTAAATAACACAATAGAGTTATAGAGGTTCACCCAACAATGGCTACTTCCTCTCCCCACTTCCCAAGTGTGTATTTCCACTATTTCCCAAATAGTACTTACAAATGCTTTTGTTCAGCCGCAAAAGACTTCAAACACCACTTGCTTTTGATTAACACACAAAAGCAACGTGCTCTCTCACAGAGCTGCACCAAGTTGTTCTTCCTACTAGAAAACTCTCCCTAGTTTCCTAAAGGATTCCTCTATCAAGTAGATTCTTACCAACACTCACCTCTCTCTAGGTAGTTTGATAGAATTATCACAAGATAGCTCTTTACAATCAAAGGTTTGAGTGTGGGAAAGTAAATAGCTTGAAAATAAACAATACTAAGTGTTTACAACAACGTATATCAAGCTAACAAACACTCTATAAAAGAATCTCAGATTATGAACGTTGAGTAACTTGAGTGTGGGATAAGTGGGTTGGATAAACTTTGTGAAGCTTTACTTTTGAAGGATCCAATTCACTCTCACGACTTGTTACTTCGATTTCCAGCCTTTAAATAGCCATGGGATCTGGATATAGCCGTTAGAAACTTGAATATAGCCGTTTGAAGATGTCCATTGGTCCATAGGAGTGACTAGATGGAAGGGTCCAATGTTGACGGCTTTTGAAGCTTCACAAGCTGACAATTGTACCTTATGCTCACTTTTCAACCTTCACATGCTGACAAAGTCCTTTACCTTCAGTGTTCTGACTCTCTCTTAGCTGGCTTGTCATTTCATCTCTGCTATGACAGCTGTATACGAACCTTCACATTCCTTTTAACTTTAAAACACCTTTTGGTTGGCCTAGGAATAATCAAGGAGTTCCTCCTTCAATTAATGAGAGCAAATATGTTTGTCATGTTGAGAAGCTTTGATGAACATAATCTTCTTATCTTGTTCTTCATCTTGTTCTTCAACCTTCACATTACTGGATCTTCATCACAAATGTGGGGTCAAACTTCTTTTGACTTCTGGTCAATATTGAGCTGAATTGGTCAAACATTTTCGTTGACTTTTTGGTCAACTTTCATTTGACTTGGTCAACCTTCGCATACTTTAACCTTGTTGTGTAAAATAGAGTAGTGCAAGTGTACACTGTCCAACAAGTAGTAAAGTAGAAATAAGATTCGTTCCCACGAGGATTAATGCTCAAGATATGTTTAATTTGATTAACAAATTAGTGATAGTAACAAAAGTAAAGACACAAATGTTTGGTATCATTCACAATAGTAAAAAGGTAAATTGGTAATAAGATCAGAGATTAGAACAAGTTGAGATGTTTTACTTCAGTAACTTCATTATGATGCATTAATGGTATGGTTAATGCTGCACCATTAGGTGCTGCAGCAATAGACGTATTCTTTCAAATACTTGACTAGGGTTTCCTTACATGAGTTTATGTCTAAACCCTAAATAAGTACGCCTTAGGCTGCTAGGGCACCCGTAGTATTCACCTCATGGATTTTTCCCTCCTATGTCTAGGGTTTAAGCAAGGAACACTAAAATGTCTTTTAATGAACACAATCCACTTGTGAGTTAAATTTATAAACCATTTCTGAATTCGATCATAAATGCTACTTGAGATTAGTTGGCCATTCCTAATTTAAGATGGAAATATTATCGTACACAAGCTAAAATGCATAACAACAAACATACTTCATTAATAACATCATAAATCCATTACATCAGATCTAGCATCCCAACACAAAAGAAATAACTTAAACAAAGTTGTTAAAGTCATACTACAAATTCATGGTAAGAAATTATACTAAGATGGTAAAACTGAAGAGGAACTCTAAAAGGGAATGATAGATATGCAAATCCATCTCTTCACCAAAGAAATCCACCAAGAATATGAAGCTCCAGTGATGCTGCAACAATGGTCCTAGCAATAGTATCCTTTTGGTGACTAGAGGTGACTTCGTTCAAAAGTGGAGAAAGCTATGTCTAGACTTTCTCCTTTCGGCCAAGTGTAGTAAATGAGGAAGAAGGGTTGCCTTTTTATAGCATAAGAGGCAGTTCTTGGAAGTTATTTGGGTGAGTGGCTCTGCTTCAATCCACTTAGTGAGGTAGTCGACGGCTACAATGAGGTACTTGGCTCCACCTCGGGCTACCGAGAAAGGTCCGAGGAGATCTATTCCCCATTGGGAAAATGGCCACGCTGCCGACAATAAAGTTACCGTTCATCATCTTCCTTCTTCTTTCATTCATCTCTCACTGTCTCAGACTCGACTCAACCGATTGATTTACCCGAAAAATCCACCAAAGCGTATATGTATTCTTCGAGAAAACATTTGGGCAGAATTGGGCATGTGTTTATGGACCGTGGTTTTGGCCGAATCAGTGATTTTGGGCCGAAACAACCCGATGTCCAGGCCTACTTATTCATGCCTCTCCAAAAGAACAAAGACTTCACCCTTGAAGTTGTAGTATCTCTGCGAGAGTGACCACCAAGAGGTGAATCATGTAACCATTGAAGAATAATGATTTTCAAAGCTTGATCAGATGCAATTACTAGGTTCCCATTTCTTCTAAGTTCATTCCTCACCCAAGAATATTTAGCGTGGCTTGCAGGATTTGAAGATAGATCAGTAATAATTTGCTGCAGTAATACATCAGTTTCCACCCTCTCTTTATCAATTCAAAAAGATCATGATGACCATTATCCAACAACATAGGCACTAGTTCAGCTCCTTGCTTTCTAAAAAAAAGCATCAGAAGCTAAGTTAGAAGATCCTTCCTTGTAGTGAATGTCAAATTCATAGCCCATTAGTTTAGAAACCCACACCTGGTGAAAAGGTGTATTGAGTCTTTGCTCCAAGATGTGTTTTATGCTTTTTTGGTCAGATTTGATAGTGAAGGGAGCATAAGCCAAGTAGGGGCTCCATTTTTGAATAGCATAGATAATAGCCAATAATTCCTTCTCATAAAACAGACAGAGCCTGCTGCTTGGGCCTCAAGGATTTGCTAATATAAGCAATGGGATGATTATCTTGCATCAAGTAGGGGTGGACAACATCCAATAACCCGCCCGAGAACCGAAATACCCGTTGGATAAAATGCTTGTTCGAACGGCTATAAACGGTTAAACGGTTTTTCGGGTGAGCTTCACGATTTTAGACCGATTGCTATTGTAGAGTGATCTCGCCTATGCTTCGTAAACATGCATTGTAGCCTGTCCTTCTAAAATAATTTATTAGTTTATAATTCAAAAAAGCTAGTACTTATGTAATAAAACGTTGGTCTCTGCAGCAGTAGCACAGCGCAGCAGACGTATAGCTACAGCTTTAGTCAGTGGCAGTGTAATACTTTAAAATAAACTAGTGTAAAAACAAAAGGAGAGAGAAAAGAAACTCCAATTAGAACGAGAAGAGAGAGAAAGGCAATGTGATTTCGTTTAATTCCTTGACAATACATATATATGAGAGAGAGAAAAAGCTTCAACATTTGCAGCGGCCATTGAAGCAAAAATGAAGCTTCAACCATGAGGATAAAAGCCACCAGGTGAGAAGTTGCAGACCGAACCTAACCGACCGTCGCACTGTCGTAACCGCCCAACCCGCAACCGACTCTAACCGTAACTTAAATGGTCGGATATGGGTGGACATTTCCATTCATCAGTTAACTTTGGGTGAGCTATTTTCCATCCGAATTCGACCCTAACCGTCTGATGTCCACCCCTATCATCAAGACAACTCCATTCCCTTTGCCAGAGGCATCTTTTTCCAGGGAGAATCTCTGAGAAAAGTCTAGTAATTTCAGAATGGGGAAGAAATCAAAGCCTGCTTTAATGTAGCAAAAGCAGTAGCAGATTCCTCAGTCCACATAAAAGAGTCCTTTCTTAACATATCAGTTAAGGGTCTAGCAATAGCACCAAATCCCTTGAAAAGTATTCTGTAGTAGTCTGCCAGGCCAAGAAATCCACGAAGCTCCTTTAAATCAGAAGGCAGAGGTCAATCCCTCACAGCTTGGATTTTAGCAGGATCTGTTGAAACACCTGCTGGATTGATGAGGAATTGACACTTTATTAGTAGCAAATTGACACTTAACTTTGTTGAGGAATAACTGTTCATGTCTAATAGTTTTAAATACCATGGACAGATGTTGCACATGCTCAGTGAAATTCTTACTATAAACAAGAATATCATCAAAAAAATATTATGACAAACTTCCTCAAAAAAAGCTAAAGATATGGTTCATAAGGGCCTGAAATGTGGCAGGCGCATTAGCTAGACCAAAAGACATTACAAGATACTCATAGTGGCCACAATGAGTCTTCAAAGTTGTCTTGTATTCTTCACCCATATCCAATCAAACTTGATGATAACCAGCCTTTTAAATCAAGTTTAGAAAAAATGGTAGCAGTAGCACTTCCAAATTCATCCATTAAACCTTCAATTAGGGGTGTAGGGAATATATCCTTAATGGTGTTAGTGTTTAGTCTTCTAAAATCAACACAAAGTCTCCCCGATCCATCTTTCTTTTTGACTAACACAGTAGGTGAAGCAAAAGGGCTACTACTATGTTGGACGACCCTTGGTCAAACATATCTCCAACTAGTTTATCAACAACATTTTTCTGAATAGCAGAATATCTATATGATCCCAATTTAAATGCTTGAGTACCTTCTCTCAATGGAAATTGAAGGTCAAAACCAGGCCTAGGAGGAGGCAGCTGAGTAGGCTCCTGGAAGACATCAGGATAAGCATCCAGCAAGGAAACAATCTCTGCAGGCACCTTAGTAACTTCACCAGAATGAGCAGGTTGCAAGTGGGCAGAGACAAATGAGTGGCAGTGTCCTGAACACTAAGGAAACATAATTCTACACCTTGTTGCAATGCATGTCCAAAGGTTTTGTTGTTCATGAGCTTAATAGATGGAATTTTGGCGCCTCTAACTATGAAATTGCGCCCTTGAGTGGCAATTTCCATTTGAAGCTTGTCAAAGTCTCATATAATGGGTCCCAAAGACTTCATCCATTGAATACCCAAGATAACATCATAGCTGCCAAGAGGAAGGACTATCATGTCAGCAGTAAATGTGGCTTGCTGCAATTGCCAAGAAAATCCTTTCCACACATAAGGAGCATGCAACTTGTGACCACCACCAACAGTAATAGGTAACATTTCCACAGATTCCAGCTTGCAACCTAGAGTCTTAGCCAACTCTAGGTCCAAAAAATTGTGTGTACTGCCACTATCAAGCAAAATGTGCAATAGTTTCTTATCATACATGCCTGTGACTCGCATGGTTTGATATCTAGACATGCCAGTCATAGCATGAAGGGATAGTAAAGGGGTGTCTAAGGGAGGTTGGTTTCAATGGTAGGGGTGGGGTCTGGTTCTGTTTGGGTGGTTTCAGAAGGGTCCTCTTCATCTATTTCAAGGACCATAAGCTGACAAAGGGCTTGCCAACAGAACGTTTCAATCAGCTTACATCCAAGCTGGGAATGATAGATATGTAAACACCAGCTTGAGGGGGAGTGTTGTAAATAGTAGCTTTATTTGTAAATATGTATCCGGTGCATTTATCAGGCTCGTTAGGTTTACATTTAGAATACACTACGCCAAAATTAGGAAAAATAGGCGCTACCTTAAGCAGCGTTTATTAAAAAGCGCTAGGTAAGGGGAAACGGTCAAAGGGATAGGCAGCGTTTATATTGAAAGCGCTGGGTATAGCTTAAAAGCGCAAGCCAATAGGTAGCGCCTATATTTGGAAGCGCTGGCTATTGCAAAAAAGCGCAAGGCCAAAGGTAGCGCTTATACTGAAGCGCTGGCTATTGCTTAAACGCGCAAGGCCAATAGGTAGCGCCTGTATTGGAAGCGCTGGCTATTGCAAAAAAGCGCAAGGCCAAAGGTAGCGCTTATATGAAGCGCTGGCTATTGCTTAAACGCGCAAGGCCAATAGGTAGCGCCTGTATTGGAAGCGCTGGCTATTGCAAAAAAGCGCAAGGCCAAAGGTAGCGCTTATACTGAAGCGCTGGCTATTGCTTAAACGCGCAAGGCTAATAGGTAGCGCCTATATAGGAAGCGCTGGCTATTGTTAAAAAGCGCTAGGCAATGGGTAGCGCTTCTTGCTAAAACACTGGCCATTGCTCTTTTTTTTATTTCGTTATTTTCCTCTTCTCAACGTACGGGTATCACGCACAGTCTCTCTTGCTCTCTTCTCTCTCGCGCTCACTCTCACACTCTAGCTCACCATTTTTGTTCTCACCCTCATTTTCGTGCTCACTCTCATTTTCGTTCTCACACTCATTTTCGTTCTCACCCTCCCTCGTGGCTGCTCTCATTTTCGTTTCTCCAAAGCTCATTTCTTCCCATTTTCGTTTCTCTTCCATACTTCTCCATTTTTGGAAAGGATTTCGGTTCGTACTTGGAAGCTCATTTCTTCCCCATTTTCGTTTCTCTTTCACTAAGGTTAGTATTATTACATGTTGTTCTAATTATTTTAATGGCATTGGTAACTTAGGTTAGATGATTGAAATTTAATGCTTGATAATTGGTTCTTTGAAATGGTGTTTCTAAATATGAGGGAAAATGTAGGTGTAGTGTTTGTTGAAATGTCCAAATGAAATGCTTTTTAGTTTAATGTTGCTCTAGGTTAAGGGATTTTATAAATTTGAGATATTTAGGATTGCTTGTTGTTCTAGTTATTTTAATGGCATTGAAACCTTAAGTTAGATGATTCAAACTTGATGCTTGTTGATTGGTTCTTTGAAAGGGTGAAGTGTTTCTAAACTTGAGGGGAAATGTAGGTGTAGTGTTTGTTGAAATGTCCAAATGAAATGCTTGTTAATTTAATGTTGCTCTAGGTTAAGGTATTCTTGTGTTGTATTTATAAATTTGAGATATTTAGTGAAATGCATGTTAATTGAATGTTGTTCTAGGTTAAGGGATACTTGTGATGTATTTCTAAACATGAGAAATTGAGGATTGTTGCTGAATATGTGAATTGTTGTTAGGTTTTGCGAGTTCGTTTTGTTGGAGCTTTGCATTCGCTGTTCGAGAGTTCGGTTCATTTGCTAGTGCGTGGTTCGCCTAGGTTGGAGTTCATTGTTGCTTCCACTTGTTCAGGTACTTTTGTTGTTTAAAACTAGAGTGACTATTTATTTATTTAAAACTGAAATTGCCTCTCTTATTTATTTTATGTGTTCCTTTTCTTTTAGTTGTGCTTGAAATGAAAGATTGATACCTAACTTAGTCTTGGCAACAACAATGATTCTAAAAATCAATTGCTAATAACTGTTTTGAATGAACCATGATGATTTATACTTGAACAAGAATATAAGTTATGTAAACTTGTATATGTGTGGTGAATGAAACTAGCAAAGTAAAATCAAATATGCCTAAATATGCGAATTGTTTGTTGTTTGTCACCTATAATAGGTTTTTAAGTTCTCTTATCAGGATTTTATTATAAATAAATACTGAGAAATTATGGATAGAGAGTGGATGTCTGCCAATCGTCTGTCCAAGGAATATGCTGCTGGAGTGGATTATTTTGTGAAGTGTGCTGTTGAACGTTTAGGGACTTCTAGTAACATGAAGTGTCCTTGTTTGAGTTGTTGTTATGTAAAATCAGTTAATGCAGAGGAGTTGGCAGGACATTTAAAGGGTTACGGAATAGATCAAAGTTACACTTGTTGGACAATGCATGGTGAGGAAAGTTACATTATTGTTGTCAAAAAAATGTATGAAATTAAATTTAACAATTAACTAATCTTTTGTTTTGTAGTGTCCGAAACAACCAAATAACAATGATTGTGGGTATTACGTAATGAGATTTATGAAGGAAATTATTACCCACAATCAAATGGTTATCCCCAGACAGGTATCTTTACAGAACTCTTTTTTATTTTGGTTTAACCATATATTTCAATTCTAATTTTATTTAATTATATAATTTCAGTATTTTCCCGATTGTCGGTGGAAGACATACTCTACTGCACAGATTGATGAGCTTAGAGGAGAGTGGTGCCGTTATGTCTCGCAATTCTTTTGATTTTAGATACATTGTAATCTTGTAAATTGTTAGAGTTTTATTTGGATACATGCATATGAATTGGTTCATGCATATGTAAGTTGCTAACTTGTTTTAATTTAGATACATATTGTAAGTAGCTTGCTAGTTTTGGATACATGCATATGAATTAGTTCATGCATATGTTAGCTGCTAACTTGTTTTAATTTAGATACATATTGTAAGTATCTGGCTAGTTTTGGATACATATTGGTAGAGAGTTTGATTTGGATACATATTAATTTGTTAATATTGTAAGTTGCTAAGTTTTGGATACATATAATAACTTGTTAGCTAGTTTGTTTTGGTTTGTGATCATATTGGTGCATTGGGATATATAACTAGTTTATATATATATATGTTGTTAGTATATAATGGATTGGATTGGTATTAATTGGCTGTATATGACCAGGAAATTATCAAATATAAAAAGGAAAGTACAAAAAAACAAGAAAAAAAGGAAAAAAAAAATTAAACAATGGGCAGCGTTTGGTGGGAGAAGCGCTACCCATTCACCTAGCGCGTATAGCAATGGGCAGCGCTTTGTAAAGGAAAGCGCTGCCCATTGCTAAATGTGCTAGGTGAATGAGCAGCGCTTGGTGGGGGAAGCGCTGCTCATTCACCAGCAATGGGCAGCGCTTTCCTTTACCAAGCGCTGCCCATTACTATACGCGCTAGGTGAATGGGCAGCGCTTCTCCCACCAAGCGCTGCTCATTCACCTTGCGCGTTTAGAAATGGGCAGCGCTTCCCCTTACCAAACGCTGCCCATTTCTAAACGCGCTAGGTGAATGAGCAGCGCTTCTCCCTTCAAACGCTGCCTATGGCTATTAATGAGCAGCGCTTCTCAAACGCTGCCCATTTTTGGGGAGGAATCACCAGCGCCAAATTTAGCAGCGCCCAGAAACGCTGCCCATTGCTAAAAAAAAAACGCTGCCCATCCCCAAATCTGTTGTAGTGATAGCCTATTTAAATATATTAGTGCTTATACTCAAAAAACACTTGAAATAATATTCAGTATATTTTTCTACATCAATATACTTAGTACCAAGTGGAATTTAAGTCAAATACAGTAACACACCGTAAAGAAATAATCATCACTTCAGCAAGCTTTCCACCCAATGTGACATCCACATAATACAAAACTGCGTAAATCTACAAATATCAGTTATGATTTCTAGAGGAAAAACATGATAACTTTATCCTTAAAGCATGAAGCTGTTATGGATACACAATGTTCAAAGATACTTTGTCAATTATTTTTTTATATTGCCATGAATATAAAAAGTAGTATCAGCTTAATGCTAGTTACAAAGAATGGGAAAATGTAGCATGAGTTTTAATAACATCGGGATCAAGAGGCTCTAAAGTCCTGAACTCTCATCTGAGCATTATGTGTTGGCAAATAGAGACAAATCAAAATAATATTAATATATGTCTAAGAAATAGATAAAGGGGGTTAAGTTGAAGGGGAGAGGAGGTAGAGAGCAAAAACAATAGATAAAAGGGGATTCAATTTCCCATTTTGTTACTTGTTGTGGAGTTATGTAAGAAGATAAATGTAACCAAAATATGTATAGGGGAAAAATAGAAATACCTGCTAGTGTTGATAGCCTTGAATTTCTAAATGGAATTCAGTGTGTGAGAAAGAGGACTATAGAAGCAATAGTTTGTATTTTGCTCATTAAGAATAGTTTTAGATGGCTCCACCATCCTAGCAACGGGATGCTTGTTTATATTCAACATAATGACAAATATGATTATCTACAATATTCATTATTGATGATATTACTTGAGTTTTTTAGATAGCAAAATCAGGGGTGAAAATAAAAAATAAAGGGAAGATGGAATGAGAATTTCATGGGTTTATATCAACGCAAAGAATAAGAAACCTGAAAAAACATACCTTCAATTTTGCAGCTATTTATCGCATGTGTACGGCCATAAAATAAGTGTCACTCATCTTCAAGCCAATCTTCACATTGAGAACATAATGTGCTACATTATACCCCCTTTTATGCTAACAAAAGGAAGAAGAAAATGCAATCTAAATTAAAAGAGATGGGCATTATCTCAGAATAGGAAATGTCCTTCTATGTTTGTTTAAGTTGACTTCACTAATATGCAATAATTGCAAAAGACCAGAGTTATTTTACAGTAATCATAAATGTTTACCTAGACCCACAGAATGACAACAAACACCCAACATAAATCTTTTAGTAACTTAAGCTCTGCTTGGCGCGTCCCATCCGCAGCGGATGAACTAGCGGGTGAAAAGTACACGTGTTTGGTAAGCACTAGCGTTTAGCGTTTTTTCAAACGCATGCGGATAGCGTCTCACTTTTAAAAGATAAAAGTAGGATACAAATAAGACAAAATAGAGGATATTTGGGCGGGAAAAAGTCCGCAAAAACTGAGGGTATTTTTGTAAATAACATTTTCAATTATATAAGCCTTTAACGTTGAAAAAGGTACCATCAGCAACCTTTCGAATTCCAATTGCACACATAAATATTACAGCTTATTTCCCATTTCACATTCATTAAATGTTTTTCAAAAAACAATAAAAACTTAGACTTAAATAGAGAGCAACAATAATTATTAAATAACCTATATCATTTTCAAAGCCCGCACGCATTAATTATTAGTGATTCTCTTTGAAAGCGCACATACAATAATTATTTGTCACAGTTGAACTTATTGCAAAACAACCCTATACAATTCCTCATGCAAGTATTAACCGTGATCTTTTCGTTTCCTGTTGCAATCTTAAATTGCAACTATTCCACCTTTTCTCATTGCAAATTCAAATTTCTAGGAATCAACACACTCAACAATGAAAAGTGTGTTTCAATTACTATTTGTTAATGGTCTTTAATTATGCAGCACATCAAACAAAGTAATTGTCTGAAAATGAGCTACCTAAGATGGGTTTGGGTTCAGGAAAATTGAGTTATCGGAAGGATGCCACAAGGTTGTCGGAAATCGCTCATCTTTTCATGGTGGTCGCCTGAGAGATGTGTGGGTCACAACTCTCTCTTTGCTGTTGTGTTTTTCTTCTTTATCTTTGTTGATTTTTTTACTTTGTTTTGAAAATTTGTGCTATCTACAAACTTTCCTACTTTGTGTACGGCTTTGTCTTTTTTACATTTTTTTACCCAAAGGGTGCGCTGCCAGTGCTGCAATCAACGACAATGAAAAATTAGAAGGATGAATTGAGTATAATTGTAATCATGTCTAACCATGTTTGCTTATTCAGGTATGTGAGTCTGTTATTTTCTAAACCCTAAAAGTAGTGTTTCCTATCTCATTTCTCATGTAATTACCATTCCCTAAATCTTTGACTCTGTAAAGTAGACTCTTTCTTTCAATCCTATTGTCTCTTTGTTCTGATGCATATTGTGGGTTTCTTTGATTCATTATATTTCATTTTCTCATGTGATTTGTTACAGTTTTTTTTTTCACCTTCCAAGGACAACTTGGAGTTTGTATATATTCTTAGGATATCACAATCTAATGCTTTTGGAAGTAGTAACCACATGATTGGGTTCGGTGTGATTAACCCATGGTTTCCCTACACATGGCAGTTTTATTTGTCAATGATGTAAGTTGTAGTTGTGTTTTTGCTTGAATTTTTATTTAGTGTATTTCCATATTCGTGTGTTTATGGTCTCTGTCTCATAGAGCTTTCTGTGTAGGGTTCTCCTTGCTCTCACTCTTGGCATTAAGTAGATGATCTGGTGTTGCAAACAAGGTATTTAAATTTTTTAGGCCTACAATCTCCTTTAAAATCTCATTTGATTGTTTTTGCGAAGAAAACATGGGGTAAGGTTGATACATGTTTGCATCTTAGCTGAGTTGGGGGCTTACCCTTGCATTTTTTATTTCAAATCCCATGGGATTGATAGATCCTTATGATTTTTTGAGATGTTATTATAGTGTTTGGTTTATAATAATCCGTGCTTTATTTAGATTTTGTGTTGTTGGCACAAGAAAATGTTTTTGTAAAAGTTGGCGGAGATTGCAATTCTTGAGTTAATGAAGGTGACAAATGTGAAAGCTCAAGTGGATTCTCGAAGGCTATACTACACCACCCATCGAGGTCAAGGATGGACTTGATATGAATGTTATGAAGCAAAGATTTGGGTGCAGCCATTGGTGATTCCCTTTCCATTGAGTCATCTACCGGATCCTAGATATTGGATGCAACTAATAGATAGTCAAACATTCAATTGATATATATGCTCTTTGATAGTGAACATGACTTTAGTTTCTCATAATAGATTAATAGCTTAAACCTACTTTGATTAAACTGTGATGTTTTGAAAAGTAAAACTGAAATAAAAATATTATGAAAGAGCTTCATGTGTTGCCATATATTCATGAACATCCTAGCATTCTACTATATCAAAAACTAATGCATTAGTTTTTCTTCTCATTTGCCCATTCATGGTTCCAGTCTTCTTCCTTCACATGCCCAAGCATTTCTTCTCATTTATAATGAATTTTAATATAAAATAAATTATGGAGAGAGAGAGAGAGAGTAGAGACTTAGTATTATTCCTCAAAATGAGACTGGTGGTGGCAGACTGGCAGCGGTCTCCATCCTCACTGCAAATCTCTCATTCTCCATTCGTAGTCGCACCTCCTTTCTCAAATTCTACTTCTCTCTCTTAGCTTCTCTTCCCTCTACTCAATCTCACCCTCTTCACCGGCGTTCAACCCTCTACGCAACTCGTCTGCATCGTCTCGCGCTGTAGAAGTTTCTACTTCCGCCACCAAACCTTTATCAGTTTAACCGTTGCTGCTCATATAATTGGAATACTCGTTAGCATCAAAATGACAGGGATTGCGAGTGAAAGGAAACAGAAAAAGTATACATTTTTGCCTCCGCCGTGGATAAGAGATTTTTGGGGCCGTACCCCGTTCCATCCCCTTCATCTCCTTCTCTCCGCCGACTACCATCTCTTCTCTCTCATGCCTCCTACTCTTCTAGACTCTCCAACTTCTCTTCTCTCTAGCGTGTATCTTGCTATACATGTTGCCTGGGAGGAATAAAAGTTGGGGAACATAAAAAAGAATAGCTAGAAATTTGACAACACACAATTAATGGCGATAGCTAGCAACATATTAAACTCACAGCACTAACAAAGATTTAGATGTGTCGACGTGATCAATTGACAGCTAATCAAAAATCATTGTTAGCAAGCAAGGCTAGGTTGGAAGCAATGAACAAATAAGACATGGTAAATAAATTCGGTTTTGCTGAAACGGTGGAACACTTAAGATCACAGGATAGTGGCTAATATAATCAAATGAAAGCAAAACCTTAAAACCTTAAAACGTGCGACTGTTGTAATCGTTGTTACTCTGTTCGAATTATACATAAAGATTTCCTATATGGAATTTGTATAGGAGTATGATTGAACAGACAGTATCTGTTCAAGAAATAAAAAAGACTGGCAACATTACGAAGCTAAAGAATCTTCCTTGTTTAACATTCTCTGAGAAGTCGAAGCAGAAACTAGGTGATGAAGATTCCGGAGAGATAGTGGGAACCAATAGCTACTCTACAGACAGAACAGAACAAAAGGAAGATGATTTTTTTGGCAGGCATGATGTGAACAAAGCTGATATTACTAAGCAATTGGAGGACCTCAATGCTAGAAGGAATACCTCCAATTTAAAATTGGCCCATTTTCTCCCTCAAATCTACATTACAATGACCTTTTATACGATTTTTGCTGGATGGATACTGTAATGTGTGTCTGCAACACAATCATATTTTAGTGATTTTACCTTTTTTTGTTTAATAATTTTACTTTACTCTGAACAAACCAGATCAATTATTTTAAGCTAGATTTTAAAATATCATTCCCTAATAAAGACCAATTCATTCAAAATCAATTTTTAAACATCGATTCTCTAAAAATTTAAATGATTGATTTGGTTACTAGAAGGGAGGTTTGAATATTGTCACTTGGAAGTTTTTTGCCCCCACAAAACTAATACTAAGTGAATTGACCAAAATTTAAGTGAATTTGTTGCACAATGATTTGGTTACCGACACAAAACTCTCACTGAAGTATGCAGTTGTTGCTCAGTAGTTTGGTTCAGAAAGTTAGTACCAGATTAGAAGGTTAAGATCTTTTGGGAATACATCTAGTAGAAGTGACCTAGTATTGATATACACTCTTTTGAATCCAAATTACTTCCATAGAAATTTGCAGCAATGATTCAGAAGATTGGTTAAAGCAAACTTTTATGCACTTTTGTAAATATGACAAATAAGATTAATCTGGTGCAGAAGTAAAATTTTCTAAATAAAAATACTGTCACACAAATTCAAACAATGATTCAAAAGATTGGTTGTTAAACCAAGCATTTATGCCAAATACCTTTTGTTCAGAAGATTTAAAATTATATCAGCAGATATGTTTACAAGGTTTAGCAATTAAAACCAGAAATCTGTTTAAATAACTTTAACTACTTAAGACAGAATTTGGTTTCTGTAATCTCTCTGTACACTGATTTTGCAAGGTCTTAAGAAAATGAAATTGCATCACTGATAGCATATTACTCATAAGAGCAGAAACATAGAATTTGATCAATGGAATTGAGCCTTCATTGATAAATGGAACAGTACAAGGTAAAACTATATAAAGGGAAAAGAAGTGGAGCACCATACATCATAGTACTACACATTGTACCAAATAAAAACTAAGGAAAAAAATCAGAAATATCTGCATAGCTGGCAGATTTGATTCTAACGGAATTCCACTACAAATCACACACCATATGTGTGAGTAAAAAAGCAAAAACAAGGTGACCTATGCCAATCATTAGAATCAAGGAATATTCCCAAATTAAATGATGACACATCAATGTAATCGTGCTCAAAACATTAGCCACTAGCAGCATCAAAATGTTGTTGTGTAACATTTGCATTGTGCACTAAATCAGCAGCAGCATCTTCATATTTCAACAGCCCCTCGCAAGCTTGACCATGGTAGATGTTGATCATGCCAAGCTTGGAAATAAAAGGTGTGAAAATGCTGGGAGTGAGAGCCTTAGTAAAGAAATCAGCCAGTTGGCCCTTTGATGACACATAGCTTCAGCAAGCCTTCTTGCAGTTTTTCCCTCACAAAATGACAGTCAATCTCCAAGTGCTTGGTTCTTTCATGAAACACGGGATTTGCAGCAATGTGGATAGCACTTTGGTTGTCACAATATAACACAGGAGGTCTTTCACACTGCACACATAAGTCTTTGAGTAAAAATAGCAACCATTGTAGTTCACATGTTGCTGTGGAGAGAGCTCTATATTCTGCTTCTGAAGATGATCTAGAAACTGTTTGTTGCTTCTATGTTTTCCAAGATATGAGAGAGGATCCAATAAAGAAGCAATAACCAGTGATAGACTTTCTGGTATCCAAACAATTTGCTCAATCTGCATCTGAAAATCCTGAAAGTTGCATTACTGAATTTCTAGGAAACATCACTCCTCTGCCAGGGCTTCCTTTGAGATACCTCAATACTCTGCAAGCAGCATTGTAGTGTGTAACTGTAGGTGATCTGACATGTTGACTGAGTTGTTGCACTGCAAATGTGATATCAGGTCTTGTATTATTGAGATACAAGAGCCTGCCAATTAACCTTCTGTATGATTCTGGATCTTTATGAAGTTCTCCCCAATCTTGGTGGAGTTTAACATTGCTGTCTAGTGGAGTAGATACTGGTTTAGAGCCCAAGAAACCAGATTCATGCAACAAATCTAGACAATACTTTCTTTGACAAACAGATATACCACTCTTAGATTGAGCTACTTCTAAGCCAAAAAAGTATTTGAGAGAACCTAAGTCCTTGATCTTGAAAGCATTGTCTAGAATCAACTTAATTCTGTTAAACTCAGTCATAGAGTTGCCTGCCAATATGATATCATCAACATAAACCAAAATGGCAGTGAATTGCTCACCTTGATTGCAAGTAAATAATGAATAATCAGAAGTAGATTGCTTGTAACCTTGAGCAAATAGCAGTGTAGTGAGTTTTTCATACCATTTTCTGCTTGCTTGTTTCAAACCATACAAAGATTTCTTGAGTTTACACACTTGGTTCTGTTGGCTGCATTGAATTCCTTTGGGAATTTCCATATACACATCTTCTTCTAGGTCCCCGTGCAAGAAGGCATTGTTGACATCTAATTGGTGCAAATTCCAATCTTTCATAGCAGCTGCTGCAAGGAGAAGTCTCAGAGTTGTGAGTTTGGCTACTGGACTGAATGTATCAAAGAAATCAAGACCCTCAATTTGATTATAACCTTTGGCTACTAATCTAGCCTTATACCTCTCTATAGAACCATCTGCTTTGTGCTTGATTTTATACACTCATTTGTTGCCAATTGGCTTCACATTAGGTGGCATATCAATGATTTCCCATGTACCATTACTTTCTAGAGCTTCAAGCTCCTTTTGCATAGCATCAACCCAACATTTCTCTGTGACAGCAGATTCATAGGAATGTGGCTCTATAGCAACACTCAAGGCAGCAGCATAATATCTTTGTGTTGCAGACAGATTACAAAGAGAGTGAAAATTAGAAATAGGATAGGAGGTACCTGAGGATGATGCCTGGTGTGATGACTTTGGAAGGCTACATATATACTCAAATAGATAACTTGGTAACTGTTTTCCTCTTGAGGATCTTCTTGGCACTTCATCATTGTCAGGCTCTTTATCATTCTCATCATCCTGAATGTCTGTATCAGTAGCAGACTCTGGTTCTGCATTCTGAGGTTCATATGTCTCCAAGACATCACTAGTATCATTGCCACTTGAGGAAATATAATGCCATTTCGAAACAGTTTCTGATCCCTTGTAGGGCAAAACATTTTCATGATATGTAACATTCCTAGATATGAATATCTCTCTGCTATTCAAATCTAGTAAAACAACACCCTTTACACCAGATTTGTACCCTAAGAATACACATTTTCTGGCTCTAGAGTCTAACTTTGTTCTATGTGATTGAAGTGTTGATGCATATGTGAGACATCCAAACACTTTCAAGTTGTTTAGGTCAGGTAAGGTTCCCTTCTGAAGGGTATAAGGTGACTTATTCTGCAATAGAGGGCTAGGTACTCTATTCATGATGTAAGTGGCATGTGTGACAGCATAACACCAATACTACTTAGGTAATTTGGATTGAAACAATAAAGCTCTTGCTATGTTCAAAATATGTTGATGTTTTCTTTCAACTCTTCCATTATATTGGGGTGTCTCTACACAACTAGTTTGGTTTATGATGCCTTTAAATTTGTAGAACTCAGGAATCAAAAATTCTGGACCATTGTCACTTCTCACTGTTTTGACTCTAGTGTCATGTTGAGTCTCTCTCATATTAATGAAATTTTTAACTTGGTTGCTCACTTCACTCTTAGTTTTCAACAAAGTAACCCATGTATATCTGCTATAGTCATCTAATGCAGTAAGAAAATACTTGTGACCATGGATTGAAGTAACAGAAACTGGTCCCCATATATCAAAGTGTATCATCTCATAACATTTTGAAGCTTTGCTAGGACTAGTGCTACATGGTAACCTCTTGTGCCTAGCATAATGACATACATCACATATTGATCCTTCATCTATATTTACAAAAGGAAAATCTGATAGCATCAATTTCATTCTGCTATTTGACAAATGTCCAAGCCTAAAATGCCATAAGGCTAACTCTGGAAGTCTGTCACTGCTTGCTTCTTTGACAACTGCTGCATTGTTGACTTCTTTGGTCTCTATCTCTAAGTATATGAGCCCTTCAAACATCACACCCGAACCAATCATCCTTTTGCTCTTCAAATCCTGTATCTCACATTTTTCACCACAGAATTCAACTTTAAAATTGGCCATTAACAACATAGGTACAGACAGCAAGTTGAGTGAAAAACCAGGAACACATAAGACATTTGTGATAACAAAATTTGGTGAAAATTCAATTGTGCCACAAAATCTAGTAACTGCACAATCTCCATTTGGCAATCTAATGTTAACAAGTTTGATGGGAAAATAGGATTTAAAATGTTCAAGTGGAGAACATATATGATCAGTGGCTCCACTATCCACTATCCATGAACCAAGGTGTCTTGAATTTAAAGCACAAGCAAGAGGGATTACACCTGTCTTTGGCCTGTCAATAGTTACCATGTTTGCAGAACTGTTTGCAGTCTGTTGTGTCACTGAACTTAATTTGTTGCAGCAGAGAGAACAGTTTCTCATACTGCTCCTGTGAGATGCCAATCTTGGCTTCTTCACTCTGTTCTCCTTCATCATTTCCAGTATTAACAGCATTTGAGGCACTTCTCTGCCCCCAATTTGGTGGAAATCCATGCTTCTTATAGCATGTGTCAATCGTGTGCCCATTTTTACCACAGTGAGTGCATACCTTGCCATTGTTTCTCCCTGCATAAGTGGAGCTATATCCTCCTCTTCCCCTACCAAAACCTTTCCTGGTATCAATGTTAGCAGCCAGTAATTTTGGTTCTTCACTATTAGGAAATTGCCTCTCATGTTGGATCACCATGGAGAAAACTTTGTTAATACTTGGCAGAGGGTCCATTAACAGAATTTGAGACTTAACCATAGCAAAATTCTCATTCAAACCAGTTATAAATCTAATGATCTTACTCATTTCATGATGATTCCAAGCCAATTCAATACCACTGTTACAGACACATTTTCTAGGGCAACCACAAGTGGGAATAGGCATATAAGCTTCCAATTCTTCCCAAAGAATTTTCAATTCATAGTAAAATTCAGTGACAGAGTGTGATTCTTGTTTTAAAGCATAAATCTCACATTGCAATTCAGAAATTCTAAGAAGGTCACCTTGTGAAAAACGTTCCCTAAGTTCTTTCCAAACATTGATAGGCCGCAAGTGCACGGTTCTATCGCGTAGTAAAAATATCGATCCCACAGAGACTTTGTAATTACCGATTTTGTTTTCGATGGTGATTAGCTAAAATGAATGATTTAGTAGAAGTGATTTTTTTGATTTAGAATTTGTAAATAAAAGCATCTTAGGATTGTGGTTTCATCACAATGATATAATGAACTCACAACCCCTCATCCATTCCCTATTTTATATAAAATTGTATTTCTTAGGATAAGGCATTCAATGGTAACTCTTGTTTCCTCTCAGAATACATGAGTGTGCCTCGAAACAATAATCAAAACCTATTCTCATGGTTGATTATTGCCAAGACCCCTTAAGTACAAGCCTCTTTTATCCCAAAGGTCCCAAAACTATTCTCATGTTTTGCTACCCTTGTTTAACCCCATAGTTCTAATATCAAACTTCACCTCTCGGTACTTCGTTTGATATTTGAATTATAGCTTTAAAATCAATGAGGTTAAATTAGAAATAAAACTTTAATAAAATAGAGTTTAGACTTGGGATTGTTCATGGTCTATCATTGGATTAGTCCCACAATCCCAAGACTAAAAGGAGTCTACTCACTCATGATCATAGTAGACAAAAACTTTGAAAAAAAAGAAGACGACATGAAAGATAAATGACCAGAAAGATAAATGACGGAAATGTAAATTACGGAATTGTAAATGACAGAATGTAAATGACTTGGAATGTAAAGAAAGAAATAGAGAACTGAAATGTAAAAGTGCTGGAATGTAAAAGAACTGAAATGTAAAAGTGCTAGAAGATAAATGACAGAAAAATAAAGAGCGGAAATTAAAGTT
The DNA here is from genome assembly GCA_963573325.1 of Astragalus glycyphyllos. Taxonomy (NCBI): domain Eukaryota; kingdom Viridiplantae; phylum Streptophyta; class Magnoliopsida; order Fabales; family Fabaceae; genus Astragalus; species Astragalus glycyphyllos. Next base: position 31,584,415 of record OY754307.1, read on the forward strand.
GCAAGAATGTGAAGGCAAGAATTATAAAGAGCAAGAACTTAAAATGGAGAAAATAACTCTTAGCTACTAAATATATGTTCTATTTCTGAAGTTAGGAAGTCCTCCTCCATGGCTTGCCAAAGCTCCCTTTATATAGGCTTGAAAGGTGAGAGCACTTGAATATTTTAAGACAGCTTTGGACCCTCTCATTAATTGCGAAATAAGTCGTCCTTTCAGTTGAAATCTTGATTTGGGACGCTCAAGATAAATTGAAGGGAATTAAGTCTTCTTTCCAGATCATGTTCAATCTTTCAATTTGGATTTTTGTGTGAATTATGGTGAATATAATGCCAAAACGTGTATTGTGTAGTTTGAAATCCGAGTTATTGCCATAATGATCAGATTGCATGTCATTTTCACCCTTGAATCCAATCTTTTCAGCACTATGTTTCTCAATCAAAGTGGTAGATACGTGCGTTAGCTAACCACTCCAACTGGAATTGGATCAATTGGACTTGTATTGCTTGAAATATGGGTCAAATACGAAAATGTGTTATGGGCCAAAACTCAACCAAACTTTGGACAGAATTGTTGTCTAATACTATTGAGGTTCATTGGACTTCAAACTAGCAAAATTAGTACCTACACCCATTTATATCTTTAGTACATCGTCTTAGGTGTCCAAGAACATCAATATCACAATTATTGAATGAGTGTAACTTAGGTTATGGCCCAAACATCAAGCACTACACAAACTAATCATGTCCAATCATGCATATGCCTTCTATTAGTAAAGAAAATTGGATATTAATAGTTAAATTAGATAATACATAATTATGCATAAATAAGACACAAATACTATAATACCATAACTAAATAGCACATAAAGTTAATATAACATATGCATGTTTACTCACTAATCACACTCCCCAACTATCTTATTACTAGTCCCTAGTGATAAAAAGTGTGATACAAACTTTAGTTTTTTTTTTTCATATTACCAATCCCTCCTTCTAACATATTCAACTCAACAAACTATTGTATTCCAAATCTATTCCTTATCCACTATTATCTAGACAAGTGGTTTAATAGCCCTCCGCTTTTGTGCTCAAGAAAAGTGACAAAAGCTTATGAGGCTCATATCATAAAAATACCACCTCAATGTTTTGCTAAGGCTAACAACTTTGAAAAATGGGCTTTTTATTAACACATGTAATTTTTCTTTTTTTTTTTTTTTTGTAAAATAAAGATGGTCTGGTTCCCTTAAGATTTTCTCCTAACCCATGTAGCGAGCTTTGAGCCAATATATCCCAAACCAGTTGGCCTTAGGTATTAGGTGTTTGATCACCCGTCGGGCTTAATTGCTCGAGTTAAGGAGTCTACAAAACCAAACAATTAAACCAACTTATTATTATTATTATTATTATTATTATTATTATTATATAAGTTAGAAGTTGGTCTGATTTCCTTAAGATTTTCTCCTAACCCATGTAGCGAGCTTTGAGCAAATAAATCCTAGACCAGTTGGCCTTAGGTATTAGGTGTTTGATCACCCCTCGGGCTTAATTGCTCGAGTAAAGGAGTCTTCGAAATCAAATTTCCTTCAAACTCTTGAGCTTAAGTATTATACACACGCACATATATACATCTTTTTTTTTGCCCAATAATAAAGCTGTAACCTTTTGCAAAACAACGAAATTAACAAAATCAGTCAATTTGCAACCCACAATCATTTGTCACTGTGTGTGTGAGAGATAAGGATGACTGAGAAACAACTGCTAGACAATACATGAATATAATAGATATGAAATATGTCAAGTTTGTTTAATTGCACATGTTGAAGTTGAGTCATTCTGGTAAACATAATTTATTTTTTTTTGCGTCTCAAGGGTAGTTGTTTTACCCCATACTCTGCCATCATTTTTCTTATTAGTACTCTAAATATATATTTTTTTTAACAAAACAAAATAGATATCTACTAATCCTCTAGTTTAAATATTTTAACAAAACAAAATGAATATCTACTAATCTTCTCCCCCCAACTTAACTTACACATTGTCCCCAATGTTTCAAAGCATGAGTTGCAAAAATTAGAAGATATTACCTTACACCATAGAAAACTGAAGAAAATAAACCTGAAACAAAAATCTGCACATGATTAAAGAGAAGGTGTACCTGGAACGCTTGTACTATTTACAGAGAAAGTGTACCTAGCACGCTAGATGCACTATTTATTGAACACAAAGCTTCAAAAGTAGTGTTCCCCACATGGGAGACAGTAGTTGTGATTGTCGCTCACATCTTCCTCTAGTTTTACGTCCAGAAACGGCTTAAACGCCTTCTATGAGTCGAGGATAAGTTTCCCATCCAATTTTCTTAAAAATTGGCAAACAGGGTCTTTTAAAGTCAGATTCCCAAGACTAAGCGTAGATTCTTTTCGGAATTGCCCCCACAAATCGATAATTTCACCTTGCACCGTTCCACAAGAATGCGTCTCAAGAGTCAAATGAATATCATCCAAAGACTCCTTACTCAGCCCATTCTTAATGAAATCTATTTTATCATATCTATTTTTGGAAGCCCAACCAATATTTCTACAACCAGTGTTACATCCGAAATTCTCCACCAATTCTAACCTTTGCTTCTATTAACCAACGTAAATCAGATGAGATTTCTTTAATCATTAGTAGCCTTAATCTTTCACACCGAGCATTGTAAATTTTTATCAAGTCACTTTTAACAAAGAAAGGAAAACGTTTGCTCAAAGAAGAAATAACCACATCCATATTACTGGATTGCAATCAAATTCTTATTACATTCACAAGAAGAAAGCTACGACAATACAAGCAACGTTTTATTAAAAAAAACTAATACATCAAAGACCGATATTTATAAACCAAGCTATTGGTAGAAGTAGTGCAATAAGAATTATTATCACTTCTGCGCAGGGAATTTCATCATATTTGAAAAACGCCACAAAGATGCTGATAATTGAGACAATGGTGATGAAGATGAGAAATTTCATTTTGTTAGAGTGGATGAGAAATTTTTTTGGTTTGGAAGATGTTGAAATGGGAAGTGGAATGAGGTTTTATAGAGAAATTTTTTTAAAAAAACTAGCCGTTTAAAAGAGAGTAGAAAAAGTGATGAAAAATGATTTTAGATAAATATGGCCGTTTATAGCCGTTGAAGTGAGGAGAAAAAGTGATGAAAAATTATTTTAGATAAATATGACCGTTTATAGCCGTTGAAGAGAGGAGAAAAAGTGGTGAAAACACTATTCATAGCCGTTAAAGAGAGGAGAAAAAGTAACTGAAATTCCGACTTTGAAAGTCACGGAGTACCGAATCCGCCATTTATGCCGGGAAAACAAAATAAAAAAAAAGAAAAATACTAAAAACAACAATAATAGAAAAAAAACAGAAAACAAAATAAAGCAAAATAAAGTAAAATAAAGTAAAGACACAACAAAAGAAAAACAAAAACAAAAACAAAAACAATCAAACCTTGTACAAAGGGTCAACTATAGAGAGTGACTCGATCTCTTTTGAAAAACTTTCAAGATACGCTTTTAAACGTTGACCATTAATTCTGAAAATGTCACCATTTCTTGGATTCTCAATTTCAACAACTCCATATGGAAAAACAGTTTTCACAATAAAATGTCCTGTCCATTTTGATCGCAATTTTCCAGGAAACAGGTGTAATCTAGAATTATATAAAAGAACTTTTTGCCCAATTTCCAAAGTTTTTCTAACAATGTGTTTGTCATGAAATACTTTCATTTTTTCTTTGTATTGCAATAATAAACATATGAAAGGGGTAAGAAAGCTCACAAGTACTATGGATGGTCGGATGGCTACTGAGAGTTTGGGGCGGCTGGGAAAAATTTTGGCGCACGGTTCGTGCTTAGTTGCGCACGGGTCGTGCTGCAGCCTGACTTTCATTTTTTTTTTAAAGAAAATCTGCAAAATAAGAGAAATGAAATATTAATCCGTGGGTTGCCTCCCACGCAGCGCTTCTTTAACGTCACTAGCTTGACGGGTTAAAAAGAGCAATTTCCTCAAGTTGGGTTGTGTAGAACTAAAGTGGTTCCTTTCTTAATATTTTCACCCTCATTATAAATCTTTAACCTCTGAGACCATTGACCTAGGTATTAGGTGTTTGATCACCCCTCGGGCTTAATTGCTCGAGTTAAGGAGTCTTCGAAATCTAACTTCCTTCAAACTCTTGAGCTTAAGTATTATACACACGCATATATATACATCTTTTTTTTTCTTTTTTTTTGCCCAATAATAAAGCTGTAACCTTTTGCAAAACAACGAAATTAATAAAATCAGTCAATTTGCAAACCACAATCATTTGTCACTGTGTGTGTGAGATAAGGATGACTGAGAAACAACTGCTAGACAATACATGAATATAATAGATATGAAATATGTCAAGTTTGTTTAATTGCACATGTTGAAGTTGAGTGATTCAGGTAAACATAAAAAATTTTTTTTTTTTTTTTTTTTTTTTTTTGCGTCTCAAGGGTAGTTGTTTTACCCCATACTCTGCCATTATTAGTACTCTAAATATATATATATTTTTTTACAAAACAAAATAGATATCTACTAATCCTCTACTCTAAATATTTTAACAAAACAAAATGGATATCTACTAATCCTCTCCCCCCCTCCCCCCAACTTAACTTACACACTGTCCCCAATGTTTCAAAGCATGAGTTGCAAAAATTAGAAGATATTACTTGGCTTCGGCGCCAAAAACTTGATAGGACGCAAGTGCACGGTTCTATCGCGTAGTAAAAATATCGATCCCACAGAGACTTTGTAATTACCGATTTTGTTTTCGATGGTGATTAGCTAAAATGAATGATTTAGTAGAAGTGATTTTTTTGATTTAGAATTTGTAAATAAAAGCATCTTAGGATTGTGGTTTCATCACAATGATATAATGAACTCACAACCCCTCATCCATTCCCTATTTTATATAAAATTGTATTTCTTAGGATAAGGCATTCAATGGTAACTCTTGTTTCCTCTAAGAATACAAGAGTGTGCCTCGAAACAATAATCAAAACCTATTCTCATGGTTGATTATTGCCAAGACCCCATAAGTACAAGCCTCTTTTATCCCAAAGGTCCCAAAACTATTCTCATGTTTTGCTACCCTTGTTTAACCCCATAGTTCTAATATCAAACTTCACCTCTCGGTACTTCGTTTGATATTTGAATTATGGCTTTAAAATAAATGAGGTTAAATTAGAAATAAAACTTTAATAAAATAGAGTTTAGACTTGGGATTGTTCATGGGTCTATCATTGGATTAGTCCCACAATCCCAAGACTAAAAGGAGTCTACTCACTCATGATCATAGTAGACAAAAACTTTGAAAAAAAAGAAGAAGACATGAAAGATAAATGACCAGAAAGATAAATGACGGAAATGTAAATTACGGAATTGTAAATGACAGAATGTAATTGACTTGGAATGTAAAGAAAAAAATAGAGAACTGAAATGTAAAAGTGCTGAAATGTAAAAGAACTGAAATGTAAAAGTGCTAGAAGATAAATGACAGAAAAATAAAGAGTAGAAATTAAAGTTGCAAGAATGTGAAGTGCAAGAATTATAAAGAGCAAGAACTTAAAATGGAGAAAATAACTCTTAGCTACTAAATATATGTTCTATTTCTGAAGTTAGGAAGTCCTCCTCCATGGCTTGCCAAAGCTCCCTTTATATAGGCTTGAAAGGTGAGAGCACTTGAATATTTTAAGACAGCTTTGGACCCTCTCATTAATTGCGAAATACATCGTCCTTCCTGTTGAAATCTTGATTTGGGACACTCAAGATAAATTGTAGGTCATTAAGTCTTCTTTCCAGATCATGTTCAATCTTTCAATTTGGATTTTTGTTTGAATTATGGTGAATATAATGCCAAAACGTGTATTTGAAATCCGAGTTATTGCCATAATGATCAGATTGCATGTCATTTTCACCCTTGAATCCAATCTTTTCAGCACTATGTTTATGAATCAAAGTGGTAGATACGTGAGTTAGCTAACCACTCCAACCGGAATTGGATCAATTGGACTTGTATTGCTTGAAATATGGGTCAAATACGAAAATGTGTTATGGGCCAAAACTCAACCAAACTTTGGACAGAATTGTTGTCTAGTACTATTGAGGTTCATTGGACTTCAAACTAGCAAAATTAGTTTCCTACACCCATTTATATCTTTAGTACATTGTCTTAGATGTCCAAGAACATCAATATCACAATTTTGAATGAGTGTAATTTAGGTTATGACCCAAACATCAAACACTACACAAACTAATCATGTCCAATCATGCATATGCCTTCTATTAGTATAGAAAATTGGATATTAATAGTTAAATTAGATAATACATAATTATGCATAAATAATACACAAAAACTATAATATCATAACTAAATAGCACATAAAGTTAATATAACATATGCATGTTTACTCACTAATCACACATATGTTAATATAACATATGTGTGAGTAAAAAAGCAAAAACAAGGTGACCTATGCCAATCATTAGAATCAAGGAATATTCCCAATTTAAATGATGACACATCAATGTAATCGTGCCTAAAACATTAGCCACTAGCAGCATCAAAATGTCGCTGTGTAACATTTGCATTGTGCACCAAATCAGCAGCAGCATCTTCATATTTCAACACAAGGATTGGAACTGATTTAAATATGCTTTAACTGAACAATTAAGTCAAGAGTTCAAATATGCAGATTTGAACAAATAATCAAGTAGAGAGAGAGAGAGATTGCACACTGTGATTGTGATTTATATACAGGTTCGCTCACATTGTTGCATTGATCTTTACCACACTTAGCACTTGATATGGAGACTAGAGACAACTTTTTTATTTCCCCTAGGAGTTATTCTTTTTATTTTCCCTGCAAAGAGCTAAAAGTGTCACTGAGTGAATATGCACCACCACTTCCTCCAGAATCTCCCTGGATTGGAAGATCTTCCACTATATAGAACCCAGGTTGACTTGGCTCAGGTAGTATGTTTTCACCATTCAACATTAAAACCACAGTTGACATGTCTGGTCTATCTTCTGGTCTTTTTTGTACGCATAACAACCCAATATGCATATATCTTAAAATCTCGGATACACTAGAATATTGCTCGCTTTCAAGTCTCTGTGGATGACTTTAAGCCTAGAATCTTGATGAAGGTAAAGAAGTCCTCGGGCAATTCCATCAACAATTTTAAATCGCACAGCCCAACCCAATGACTTACGCTTTGTGGAGTCTGAAAAAGATTCCCTTCCAAGTAAGCATGGAGACTATTTCATCATAAAAAAACATTAAAACATTGGATTTTAATAGAGTTCCAACCAAAAAGAAGGTAAGTCCAGACTTCCATTAGGCATGAATTCGTAAATCAACAGCTTCTCCTCTTGATGAATTGAACATCCAAGAAGCTTCACAAGATTTCGGTGTTGAAGTTTTGCAATTAGCATCACTTCATTTTTAAACTCTTCCACACCTTGTCTAGAAGTACTAGAAAGCCTCTTAACAGCAATCTCCTGCCCATCTTCTAATATGCCCTGACAATAGTTTTGGAAACATTGAAATTAATTTCATGAAGATGAATGTTTGTATTAAGTTTAGGTTTAGTACCTTGAACACAGGACCAAAGCCTCCTTTTCCCAATTTGTTGCTTTCAGAGAAGTGATTGGTTGCATTAGAGATGGTTAAAAAATCAAATGTAGGTAAATCAATGTAATCATCATCCCTCCTGTCAATGGTTTCTGTAATGGTTTCTGTAATCAATGAAAACAAAAAGATGGGATGCTTATTACTAATACCAACACATTATGAACATATATTAGCAAACAAAACTTATAAGTATAATAGACTGTGATTCGAATGATGAATGAAAATTAGTTGCTATTGAATTCCAATTAAACTTGATCATACAACACAAAGAGTCAACATATAGTTATCATGAATTTCACTAACCTGGCTGCATGAACAACTTCTTCTTAATGCAAAATAATAACAGACGAAATAAGATAATGCAAATGATGAATACACCGCATCCCACCAAGATTTTTATTAGTTTCTTCTTTTTGGAGTGGCCATCTGAAAGATTGAGAACACTATCAACTAATACACAAGCATGTGGAAACATTTGAAGGAAAAAAACAAATTACAAATAAAAAAGATAGAATATAGAATATTTGCTAAACTCCACCTTGGAAACTAAATTAAAGAGTCAATATATTTCATGTTAATTTATAACAGAGAAGGAAATAGCCGATTTAGAAATTAGTAAGAGTAAATACCTAGATTTGTCCCCAACAAAAAACACGTACCAATTCGATTCTTGAGAAATCTAAAGTACCAATCTAGTTCTTAAAAAAATGTGGATTAAATTAGTCTCTAATAAATATTCTAAAAAGGACTAATTTAACCCACATTTGAGATTTTTGAGGACCAATTGGAACTTTTCATTTGCAAGGATCAATTTGCATACACTCAATTTGTTAATTGATTCCTTACTGTCTCGATTACATTAATCTGTGTTAGTTACTTCAGTGATAGAAACTTGTGTTGGTGATTTTAAGTCCAACTTGTGTTAGTATTGTTGACTCGAGTTAATACTAACACAAGTTGGACTCATAACACATTGATATTAGACTCGAGTAACTAATTCAGGTTATTATAAGTTTATAACTAACAACAACTAAAGCAAGGTTTAATTGCTACAGGTGTATCCAAATAGTTTAAGTAATGAACAATTCTATAAAACAATAAAATGAGAAATTGTATAACTAATAACTTTCTGTAGGTTTGATAAAACTGTTTCTTACTAATTTTCCAGCATTTTCCTAAAGCACTACCAGCTAGCAGCATTACCAAAAAGCAAAAGTTAGCATCATAAAAAGATAATGGAAAAAGAAAATAAACAATACCTGGCTTTGAAGCTGGCTTTGAAGCTGCAGTAACTCTTAAATAGAAATCTTGTCCTCCCACAGGCAATTTTCTCTTGTCAACAATGTCAGAAAACCATTGCAGACAGCCACTTACAGTGCCACTGACATTCAATTTAGCATAAGCCGTGCAGGAACAGTTTTTCAAACACAATTGTTCACACTCCTTTAAACTAATGGTATTATCATACCATGATGAAGAAGTGTCCGGCAATTTCATTCCATGATAGATATGAAAACTATCTTCATTTCCCTTGTTACACTCTTGTGTGGTGTTTCTAATTCTAACACACCCACTAATATTTCTTGTTGAATCTGCCTTGAATCCTATCAAGCATCCACAGCCTGTAGCTTCACAAATAGCATTGACTCCACAAAAGGCATACTTTTCACATTGATCAGCAGCACCAGGGATTTCGTTTACCCACCCTGTCTCATTTGACCAATGTAATAGTACTTGAAAGCCATGTGGAATTAGCCTACTTCTCAAGAGAGTTGAAGGATTTTTCGGTTTAATCTCATAAGAGACTTCCTCTTTGTTCATTTCAAAACTAGATCCATTTTCTTCTTCAAGAATTCCTACAATCCTAATTCCATTCCATGAACCTGGTCTGGAAATTATACTACCTTCATTTGTAATTACTAACTGAGGAAGCCCATTAGTATCAATATGGAATGAAAATGCTCCTGGAGTAGGATCTCGGTAAGATTTCCAACATGTTAGACTCCAATTTTTACCTGAAAATAAATAAATAAATAAATAAAAGACTTTAATATGTACCTGTTTTAAAATTTGTTCCAATTTTCATTCCTGGATAAATTATAAGTGCTTATTTTGTCCTCGACAATTTTAAAAGTGGGCTAAAATAGTCTTTTAAAAATAAATTTAGCAACTGATTTGCTCTACATTTTCATCTCACAAGGCCCAAATTGCTACTTTCTTTTCTAACAGATATGAAACTTATTTATTTGAGACTAATTTAAGTTTCTAACAGATAGCAATTTAAAAGACTAATCAGTTTTCTAACAGATATTTATTTATTTGGGACTAACTTAAAGAAGTTTCTAACAGATAGATAAAGTAGCAAATTGATCTAACAGATATTTATTTATTGATTAGTCTTTTAAATTGCTACTTTTTCTGACTGATATTTATTTTTTGATTAGTCTTTTGAATTAGTCTCAAATTAGTTTCATATGTGAGTCTAATTTAAGTTTTTAGTCAAATAAATAAATAAAAGATTTCAAAATGTACCTGTTTTGAAATTTGTTCCTATTTTCATTCCCGGGAGAAGTGTGTCACCCGGATAATCAAAACTCTCCCATAACACTTGCTCTCCACCTTTCACAATCATATTTCCAGATTCCAGAAGCTGAAGAACAAGAACCGAGCTATTTGCTAGCTTTGAGGAAGCATTTGAGGACCAGATTTCAACTCCTTTATCCATGATTCTAAGATTTCCTTCATTGTCTACTTCCAAAGCTCCTGAACTATCAGTAAGTGGTTTTTCTCTATTGGCTACCCAAACAAATGATCTAGGAGAAATGTTTTTGTACCAAATTCCAAAATAACGGTTGTTTGAGTTTACAGCTGGGGTGAAAAAACCTGCTTCAAAGGTTCCATTTGTTGAAACAAGAGTTTGGTTACCATCTCTGAAGGGTTGGTTGGGAGTAACAATGTTCAATGTTGAGGACATAGTAAAAAAAGAGAGTAACAAAATGCATAGACATAACATTTTCATGTTTTCCATTGATATGAGAGAGGGAGCGCTCAGTTTCTCTCAAATAAGAAGAAGAAGAAGAAGAAGAAGAAGAAACGTTAAAATGAGAGGGAGATTGACTTGGATGAGAGGGAGCGCAAATTAGGGATTTAAATATATTTCGACGGTTCCTGTGACTGTGACTATGTACTGTGAGTTGAGTCTCTGGGTGACTTAGATCAGATTTTTAAATTTACACTCATCTTTCTTTCCTTAAATATATTTTATTCTTGAATGTATTCTGATTCACTCAGTAAACTATACTTTTTGTTAATGTTGCTAAAATTACAAAAAAGCAAAAGGGATCCATTTTTTTACTAAGCTTAATATTTTATTTTTCTCTAAAGGCATGTCAACCAAATCAATAGATATCTGTATCAAAAAAACCAAATCCATAGATAAGATTTTTAATTTTACACTCATCTCTATTTCCTTAAATATACTTTATTCTTTACACTCATATAGTTTTTACACATGTCACGTAAATGTGATTTCTATCAATTCCCTTGAATGTATTCTGATTCAGTCATGTAAAAGCTATATGTCATTGTAATATTTTGTATACTTCTATTTGTAAAAGATTGATAATTCTATTGGTCTACCTACCATGTTTCTATTTGAGAGAAACAAATAGCAAATCAATAGCGTCGAATAGGGCTGGAAATGAGCCGAGCTGAGTCGAGCTGAGTCGAACTTGGTTCAGCTCGGCTCGGCTCGATAAGAATAGGCTCAGTTCGTAGCTTGACTCGAGTTCGAGATGAACCTTTTTTTACAGCTCGACTCGATTCGGTTCAAGCTCGCGAACAGCTTGGTTCAGCTCGTTAGCTCGGCTCGCTAGATAAAATGCGAAAAAAATGAAAAATTCTAAATCTTTGATATTTTCAAGGCAAAATTACACTAGAGGACCTTTAAGTTATTTATTTGTAACAAGTTGGACCTTTAAGTTTTTTTTGTAACAAATAGGCCCTTTTAATGATTTCTCTAGCTTATATATTTTGATGTAATGCTACTTTATATATTGTGACTACTCTAGCTTATGTATTTTAATGCAAACAAACATATTTTGGTGTATTTTGATGTAATGAACGATATTACATTTTACTAAAAGGGCCAACGGTGTCAACGTCGGGTAACTTAAAGGGCCTATTTGTTACAAAAGAAACTTAAAGGGCCAACTTGTTACAAATAAATAAGTTAAAGGTCCCCTGGTGTAATTTTGCCTATTTTCAAATAGCAATTTACTGGAAGTTTTTGAATGAAATAATTACCAAATTTAAAATATAAATATAATTATAACACTTTTGTTTACCTATCTCATGAGTTTAATAAAAAATATAAATAAGCATAATAATAAAACAAATTCAGAATGGTATAATGATATAATAATTATTGCTAAACAAATTGTACCAACCAATAAACAAAAAACTTTGTTCTAGAAACACAAAATGCATAACATGAAAAACGAGAGATCATATTGAAATATAAATTAATATATATAGTTATCGAGTCAGTTCATGAACCAGACGAGTCGAACTACACCTAGCTCAAGTTCGGCTCATTTATTTAACGAGCTCAATCTTCAGCTCAAGTTCAACTCATTTGGTTAATGAACCAAGTTGAATGAGCTATTTGTCGAGTCGAGTTTCGAACTATGTTCGAGTTGGTTCGGTTCATTGCCACCCCTAACGCCGACATACCAAAGAATGTTTTTTAATTTTACACCTCACTAGATTATAACCCGTGCGATGCACAGATAAAGTACTATTCTATTTTAATATTATATAACAAAATTATATACGACTTTTATGCAAATATAAAAATTGATTTAACATCCGTTCGAATTTTTAGAATTAACTGTTTACAACTAATACATAAAATCTGCATTACTTCAACAGAAACCATTGCCTTAGGAGCTACTCTTTCTACCTGGCTCATTTAAAAACGTTTGTTCCCACGGTAGCTCACTAATCACTTATTAAATGGAAACACCCAATTTCAACCCAAAAGTCGACGCCCCCAAATCATTGAAAATTGTTAATGCAAACAAAGTGAGGGACCTTTTAGAAATATTTTTATCATAATACACACCCCAGTGGCCCACCCCATCTCGTTGCTTTAGGAATGGCTATAGAGTGGGCAGATGCGGATTTGGCATCCCCCCGTCCCCACCCCTATCTCTAGTGGGTTCAAATTTTCCCCTTCCCATCTCCCGAAACAGGATCGGGTTTCATTGCAGGTCCTCAAATTCTGCCACTATATATATATATATATTTCAGACACTTTTATTGAGACTCAAAATAACAAAGAGTCTGATCGCAATTTCTTTGCCACAACCACAACTAATTTGGAATGTGATTTTTCTTTCAAGGCATAATAGTTTCACACTTTTTTCCACACCTCTAAACTTTAAACCGTAAAAAGAACATAAGAATAACATATGTTAAACTGAGAGAATAAATGATTAAGAGATTAAATGAGTGTTTCCTAATAAAGTGTAATATGTTTCTGGAAGACAAATTATAGCAATAGGAAGCAATGTTCATCAGTTTTGTAGTGCGACTAACACAACCTACAATGCACTATCTATTGGCCTGAGGCATTTCCAATTGATACCATATCTCTTTATATTAATCCTAAATGCAAATGCACAGTGTAATGCAATTTTGTTTTCCTACTTGCATGCTTTTACGTTCATAAATTAACCATTCAAGCGGCCTTTTCATCTCCCATGCAGGGATTTACGTGAAATTTCCAGCAATTCTCTACCAAATAACCCAACAAGGCAATCACCAAATTTCCAGCAATTCTCTACCAATTATCTCACTCCCTTAACCCACCTAATTGACCCAACTTTTTTATGATTAGTTAAAGCAGTGCTTTGTTGTGCTAATTTAAATTCCATGGGATACATTATATATAAATGGATGAGGGCGTTCTGCTTATATTCCATCATTCCATGGGGGTATATGACATATTAGATACACAATATTTGGTTTAATTTCAAATTTCAAATAATATACATTTGTAAAGAAACCCAATGTAAGTTATTTGGCAATTAGGAATAATGCTAAACAACAGGAGTGTTGGTTTAATTATTGCTTTTGCTTATATCTAAATATAATGCTAGATAACAGAAGGATTTTCATGATAATTTCATGCTAATGAGTAATAATACACTGAATACATAAAAAAAAAGAAAGAACTACCATACAAAGCAAAACATAAGCCAAAACATCAAAGATGAAAGGCATCCCAAATGCAACAAAAAACTCCAAAACCTTCTTTCCTTGAAACAAATCTGCACAAAACTAAACACAGTATAGAAAAAATAATACAGCTATACCCTTAGTCTCAGGCCACTACACATTTAAAGATTTAAAAAAATCAAATTTAAGTATCATGATCTAAATACCCAAATTTAGGGTGGAAAATTCTCACACCAAACTTAAATTACTGTATAAATTATATAGATAGATTTATCAATGACAATCTCCATTTCTTAACTCATCTCCAAAGCACAATATATTTAGTAGCTGTCATCAATTTTTTTCCGATGTTACAAAATGTGCAAAATACATTTTTGTAAGCATATATCCTTCTTTGGTTGAAAGAATTTAAACCTTCTAAGCATATATCCTTCTTTTATTGTTTGGTTAACACCTAAATCAAAGCACAATATAGCGTTCAAAAATGGTGACCGCTAAAAAATGAAGGCATACATACTAACAAAGTACCTTAAACCATTTCCATCTTTCGTCTAAACAATCTTCTGGGACAGGATCAGGTGTTCTAAGAAGTATTTCATGTAATCGTATGACCCCATTCAACACTGAATTGAAATACCTACTAACGGTTTCTCCTTATCGTTTAAATAGAAACTTAATAACACGATTCTTAGAATAATGTGCCAATATGTGTAAGAACATAGCTACTTGTTCTTCAATACTTACTAATCCATCTTCTTTCAATTTACCATCAGTACGTAGGAGACCGCATAATAAACGAAAGGATCTAATATCCATGCGGAGTTGATCAACACATATTACATCATCTCGATTGATCAAACCCTCTAAAAATTCTCCACGTAATCCTTCTCTATCCACCGGCTGTTGCCTAATGCTATGATTTTCGTAAAACCATAATGCAGAATGGCTCACAGCCATGAAAGTTGCAAAACAAATTTCAACCATCTCTAAAAACATTTGCTCCAAAATTAGATATACCATCACATCATGTTGTTCTTGTGAATTCATATTTACCTAGAAAATTGAAAGAGATAGCTAGAAAAATTAGAAAAAACAACAACTTAGATTCAACTATAATATCATGAAAAAAGCAAAACACCCATTAAATCCATCTTCCCCACAATACATTATTACTTTCTAATTTAATTACCAAAAAACAGTTTAGCAAACACAAGACAAATACCACAATTCTCGATTCAAACTCAATAAGCTTCAGAAAATTAGTTTTAGAACTAATTGCAAACAACACTTATAACATCAAAAATTTGTAGAAAACTGGAAATAACATCAAAGAACAACAAGCCCTAAGTTTCAGAATCAGTGCAAAAAGGGGGAAATCAGAATCAATGAAAAAGGGGGGAAACGAGAATCAGTGAAGATGGGAAAGAATCAGAAAAGGGGGAAAACGTACCTCTTCCTAAGTCACGGCGGTTCTGCAACTAGGGACGATTTTCAGAGCACGAATCTTCTTCTTTTTTGTTCAGAGATGCAAGAAGAATAGCAAGAGGTTGAAGAGGAAGTGGGTTCGTGAGACCGATAGCGCAACTGAGAGGTTGAGATAGCGCAACTGAGAGGTTGAGAGAGTGTGAAAAGTGTGATAGACAGATAGCAATTTAAAGACTAATCAGTTTTCTAACAGATATTTATTTATTTGGGACTAACTTAAAGAAGTTTCTAACAGATAGATAAAGTAGCAAATTGATCTAACAGATATTTATTTATTGATTAGTCTTTTAAATTGCTACTTTTTCTGACTGATATTTATTTTTTGATTAGTCTTTTGAATTAGTCTCAAATTAGTTTCATATCTGAGTCTAATTTAAGTTTTTAGTCAAATAAATAAATAAAAGATTTCAAAATGTACCTGTTTTGAAATTTGTTCCTATTTTCATTCCCGGGAGAAGTGTGTCACCCGGATAATCAAAACTCTCCCATAACACTTGCTCTCCACCTTTCACAATCATATTTCCAGATTTCAACTCCTTTATTACTATCCATGATTCTAAGATTTCCTTCATGGTCTACTTCCAAAACTCCTGAACTATCAGTAAGTGGTTTTTCTCTATTGGCTACCCAAACAAATGTTCTAGGAGAAATGTGTTTGTACCAAATTCCAAAATAACGGTTGTTTGAGTTTACAGCTGGGGTGAAAAACCTGCTTCAAAGGTTCCATTTGATGAAACAAGAGTTTGGTTATCATCTCTGAAGGGTTGGTTGGGAGTAACAATGTTCAATGTTGAGGACATAGTAACAAAAGAAAGTAACAAAATGTATAGTCATAACATTTTCATGTTCCATTGATATGAGAGAGGGAGCGCTCAGTTTCTCTCAAATAAGAAGAAACGTTGAAATGAGAGTGAGATTTACTTGGATGAGAGGGAGCGCAAATTAGGGCTTTACTGAATTTATTTTGACAACGGTTCCTGTGTATGACTGTGACTATGTACCACTGTGTTTGAGTGTGAGTTGAGTCAAGATCAGATTTTTAAATTTACACTCATCTCTCTTTCCTTAAATATATTTTATCCTTTACACTCATGTCGTTTTACACATATGTCACGTAAATGCCATATTCTCTTGAATCTATTCTGATTCACTCATGTAAGCTATATTGTTTTTAGTAATATTGCTAAAATTACAAAAAAGCAAAAGGCGTCCATTTTTTAACTAAGCTTAATATTTTATTTTTCTTTAAAGGCATGTCAACCAAATCAATAGATCAGATTTTATTTTTCTTTAAAGGCACGACGGTTCCTGTGTATGACTGTGACTATGTACCACTGTGTTTGAGTGAGTTGAGTCCAGATCAGATTTTTAAATTTACACTCATCTCTCTTTCCTTAAATATATTTTATCCTTTACACTCATGTCGTTTTACACATATGTCACGTAAATGCCATATTCTCTTGAATCTAATCTGATTCACTCATGTAAGCTATATTGGTTTTAGTAATGTTGCTAAAATTACAAAAAAGCAAAAGGGGTCCATTTTTTAACTAAGCTTAATATTTTATTTTTCTTTAAAGGCATGTCAACCAAATCAATAGATCAGATTTTATTTTTCTTTAAAGGCACGACGGTTCCTGTGTATGACTGTGACTATGTACCACTGTGTTTGAGTGAGTTGAGTCCAGATCAGATTTTTAAATTTACACTCATCTCTCTTTCCTTAAATATATTTTATCCATTATACTCATGTCGTTTTACACATATGTCACGTAAATGCCATATTCTCTTGAATCTATTCTGATTCACTCATGTAAGCTATATTGGTTTTAGTAATGTTGCTAAAATTACGAAAAAGCAAAAGGGGTCCATTTTTTAACTAAGCTTAATATTTTATTTTTCTTTAAAGGTATGTCAACCAAATCAATAGATCAGATTTTATTTTTCTTTAAAGGCACGACGGTTCCGGTGTATGACTGTGACTATGTACCACTGTGTTTGAGTGTAAGTTGAGTCCAGATCAGATTTTTAAATTTACACTCATCTCTCTTTCCTTAAATATATTTTATCCTTTACACTCATGTCGTTTTACACATATGTCACGTAAATGCCATATTCTCTTGAATCTATTCTGATTCACTCATGTAAGCTATATTGTTTTTAGTAATGTTGCTAAAATTACAAAAAAGCAAAAGGGTCCATTTTTTAACTAAGCTTAATATTTTATTTTTCTTTAAAGGTACGTCAACCAAAGTGATAGATCAGATTTTATTTTTCTTTAAAGGCACGACGGTTCCTGTGTATGACTGTGACTATGTACCACTATGTTTGAGTGAGTTGAGTCCAGATCAGATTTTTAAATTTACACTCGCCTCTCTTTCCTTAAATATATTTTATCCTTTAAACTCATGTCGTTTTACACATATGTCACGTAAATGCCATATTCTCTTGAATCTATTCTGATTCACTCATGTAAGCTATATTGTTTTTAGTGATGATGTTAAACTTACCAGAAAGCAAAAGGGGTCCATTTTTTAACTAAGCTTAATATTTTATTTTTCTTTAAAGGCATGTCAACCAAATCAAGAGATCAGATTTTATTTTTCTTTAAAGACACGACGGTTCCTGTGTATGATTGTGACTATGTACCACTGTGTTTGAGTGTGAGTTGAGTCCAGATCAGATTTTTAAATTTACACTCATCTCTCTTTCCTTAAATATATTTTTTCCTTTACTCTTATGTCGTTTTACACATATGTCACGTAAATGCCACATTCTCTTGAATCTATTCTGATTCACTCATGTAAGCTATATTGTTTTTAGTAATGTTGCTAAAATTACAAAAAAGCAAAAGGGGTCCATTTTTTAACTAAGCTTAATATTTTATTTTTCTTTAAAGGCATGTCAACCAAATCAATAGATCAGATTTTATTTTTCTTTAAAGGCACGACGGTTCCTGTGTATGACTGTGACTCTGTACCACTGTGTTTGAGTGAGTTGAGTGCAGATCAGATTTTTAAATTTACTCTCATCTCTCTTTCCTTAAATATATTTTATCCTTTACACTCATGTCGTTTTACACATATGTCACGTAAATGCCATATTCTCTTGAATCTAATCTGATTCACTCATGTAAGCTATATTGGTTTTAGTAATGTTGCTAAAATTACAAAAAAGTAAAAGGGGTCCATTTTTTAACTAAGCTTAATATTTTATTTTTCTTTAAAGGTATGTCAACCAAATCAATAGATCAGATTTTATTTTTCTTTAAAGGCACGACGGTTCCGGTGTATGACTGTGACTATGTACCACTGTGTTTGAGTGTAAGTTGAGTCCAGATCAGATTTTTAAATTTACACTCATCTCTCTTTCCTTAAATATATTTTATCCTTTACACTCATGTCGTTTTACACATGTCACGTAAATGCCATATTCTCTTGAATCTATTTTGATTCACTCATGTAAGCTATATTGTTTTTAGTAATGTTGCTAAAATTACAAAAAAGCAAAAGGGGTCCATTTTTTAACTAAGCTTAATATTTTATTTTTCTTTAAAGGTACGTCAACCAAAGTGATAGATCAGATTTTATTTTTCTTTAAAGGCACGACGGTTCCTGTGTATGACTGTGACTGTGTACCATTGTGTTTAAGTGAGTTGAGTCCAGATCCGATTTTTAAATTTACACTCGTCTCTCTTTCCTTAAATATATTTTATCCTTTACACTCATGTCGTATTACACATATGTCATGTAAATGCCATATTCTCTTGAATCTATTCTGATTCACTCATGTAAGCTATATTGTTTTTAGTAATGTTGCTAAAATTACAAAAAAGCAAAAGGGGTCCATTTTTTAACTAAGCTTAATATATTATTTTTCTTTAAAGGTATGTCAGCCAAAACGATAGATCAGACTTTATTTTTCTTTAAAGGCACGACGGTTCCTGTGTATGACTGTGACTATGTACCACTGTGTTTGAGTGAGAGTTGAGTGCAGATCAGATTTTTAAATTTACACTCATCTCTGTTTCCTTAAATATATTTTATCCTTTACACTCATGTCGTATTACACATATGTCACGTAAATGCCATATTCTCTTGAATCTATTCTGATTCACTCATGTAAGCTATATTGTTTTTAGTAATGATGTTAAAATTACAAAAAAGCAAAAGGGGTCCATTTTTTAACTAAGCTTAATATTTTGTTTTTCTTTAAAGGCATGTCAAACAAATCAATAGATCAGATTTTATTTTTCTTTAACGGCACGACGGTTCCTGTGTATGACTGTGACTATGTACCACTGTGTTTGAGTGAGTTGAGTCCAGATCCGATTTTTAAATTTACACTCATCTCTCTTTCCTTAAATATATTTTATCCATTACACTCATGTCGTTTTACACATATGTCACGTAAATGCCATATTCACTTGAATCTATTCTAATTCACTCATGTAAGCTATATTGTTTTTAGTAATGTTGCTAAAATTACAAAAAAGCAAAAGGGGTCCAATTTTTAACTAAGCTTAATATATTATTTTTCTTTAAAGGTATGTCAACCAAAACGATAGATCAGATTTTATTTTTCTTTAAAGGCACGACGGTTCCTATGTATGACTGTGACTATGTACCACTGTGTTTGAGTGAGTTGAGTCCAGATCCGATTTTTAAATTTACACTGATCTCTCTTTCCTTATATATATTTTATCCATTACACTCTTGTCGTTTTTCACATATGTCACGTAAATGCCATATTCTCTTGAATCTATTCTGATTCACTCATGTAAGCTATATTGTTTTAGTAATGTTGCTAAAATTACAAAAAAGCAAAAGGGGTCCATTTTTTAACTAAGCTTAATATATTATTTTTCTTTAAAGGTATGTCAACCAAAACGATAGATCAGACTTTATTTTTCTTTAAAGGCACGACGGTTCCTGTGTATGACTGTGACTATGTACCACTGTGTTTGAGTGAGAGTTGAGTGCAGATCAGATTTTTAAATTTACACTCATCTCTGTTTCCTTAAATATATTTTATCCTTTACACTCATGTCGTATTACACATATGTCACGTAAATGCCATATTCTCTTGAATCTATTCTGATTCACTCATGTAAGCTATATTGTTTTTAGTAATGATGTTAAAATTACAAAAAAGCAAAAGGGGTCCATTTTTTAACTAAGCTTAATATTTTGTTTTTCTTTAAAGGCATGTCAAACAAATCAATAGATCAGATTTTATTTTTCTTTAACGGCACGACGGTTCCTGTGTATGACTGTGACTATGTACCACTGTGTTTGAGTGAGTTGAGTCCAGATCCGATTTTTAAATTTACACTCATCTCTCTTTCCTTAAATATATTTTATCCATTACACTCATGTCGTTTTACACATATGTCACGTAAATGCCATATTCACTTGAATCTATTCTAATTCACTCATGTAAGCTATATTGTTTTTAGTAATGTTGCTAAAATTACAAAAAAGCAAAAGGGGTCCAATTTTTAACTAAGCTTAATATATTATTTTTCTTTAAAGGTATGTCAACCAAAACGATAGATCAGATTTTATTTTTCTTTAAAGGCACGACGGTTCCTATGTATGACTGTGACTATGTACCACTGTGTTTGAGTGAGTTGAGTCCAGATCCGATTTTTAAATTTACACTGATCTCTCTTTCCTTATATATATTTTATCCATTACACTCTTGTCGTTTTTCACATATGTCACGTAAATGCCATATTCTCTTGAATCTATTCTGATTCACTCATGTAAGCTATATTGTTTTAGTAATGTTGCTAAAATTACAAAAAAGCAAAAGGGGTCCATTTTTTAACTAAGCTTAATATATTATTTTTCTTTAAAGGTATGTCAACCAAAACGATAGATCAGACTTTATTTTTCTTTAAAGGGACGACGGTTCCTGTGTATGACTGTGACTATGTACCACTGTGTTTGAGTGAGAGTTGAGTGCAGATCAGATTTTTAAATTTACACTCATCTCTGTTTCCTTAAATATATTTTATCCTTTACACTCATGTCGTATTACACATATGTCACGTAAATGCCATATTCTCTTGAATCTATTCTGATTCACTCATGTAAGCTATATTGTTTTTAGTAATGATGTTAAAATTACAAAAAAGCAAAAGGGGTCCATTTTTTAACTAAGCTTAATATTTTGTTTTTCTTTAAAGGCATGTCAAACAAATCAATAGATCAGATTTTATTTTTCTTTAACGGCACGACGGTTCCTGTGTATGACTGTGACTATGTACCACTGTGTTTGAGTGAGTTGAGTCCAGATCCGATTTTTAAATTTACACTCATCTCTCTTTCCTTAAATATATTTTATCCATTACACTCATGTCGTTTTACACATATGTCACGTAAATGCCATATTCTCTTGAATCTATTCTAATTCACTCATGTAAGCTATATTGTTTTTAGTAATGTTGCTAAAATTACAAAAAAGCAAAAGAGGTCCAATTTTTAACTAAGCTTAATATATTATTTTTCTTTAAAGGTATGTCAACCAAAACGATAGATCAGATTTTATTTTTCTTTAAAGGCACGACGGTTCCTATGTATGACTGTGACTATGTACCACTGTGTTTGAGTGAGTTGAGTCCAGATCCGATTTTTAAATTTACACTGATCTCTCTTTCCTTATATATATTTTATCCATTACACTCTTGTCGTTTTTCACATATGTCACGTAAATGCCATATTCTCTTGAATCTATTCTGATTCACTCATGTAAGCTATATTGTTTTAGTAATGTTGCTAAAATTACAAAAAAGCAAAAGGGGTCCATTTTTTAACTAAGCTTAATATATTATTTTTCTTTAAAGGTATGTCAACCAAAACGATAGATCAGACTTTATTTTTCTTTAAAGGCACGACGGTTCCTGTGTATGACTGTGACTATGTACCACTGTGTTTGAGTGAGAGTTGAGTGCAGATCAGATTTTTAAATTTACACTCATCTCTGTTTCCTTAAATATATTTTATCCTTTACACTCATGTCGTATTACACATATGTCACGTAAAGGCCATATTCTCTTGAATCTATTCTGATTCACTCATGTAAGCTATATTGTTTTTAGTAATGATGTTAAAATTACAAAAAAGCAAAAGGGGTCCATTTTTTAACTAAGCTTAATATTTTGTTTTTCTTTAAAGGCATGTCAAACAAATCAATAGATCAGATTTTATTTTTCTTTAACGGCACGACGGTTCCTGTGTATGACTGTGATTATGTACCATTGTGTTTGAGTGAGTTGAGTCCAGATCCGATTTTTAAATTTACACTGATCTCTCTTTCCTTATATATATTTTATCCATTACACTCTTGTCGTTTTTCACATATGTCACGTAAATGCCATATTCTCTTGAATCTATTCTGATTCACTCATGTAAGCTATATTGTTTTAGTAATGTTGCTAAAATTACAAAAAAGCAAAAGGGGTCCATTTTTTAACTAAGCTTAATATATTATTTTTCTTTAAAGGTATGTCAACCAAAACGATAGATCAGACTTTATTTTTCTTTAAAGGCACGACGGTTCCTGTGTATGACTGTGACTATGTACCACTGTGTTTGAGTGAGAGTTGAGTGCAGATCAGATTTTTAAATTTACACTCATCTCTGTTTCCTTAAATATATTTTATCCTTTACACTCATGTCGTATTACACATATGTCACGTAAATGCCATATTCTCTTGAAACTATTCTGATTCACTCATGTAAGCTATATTGTTTTTAGTAATGATGTTAAAATTACAAAAAAGCAAAAGGGGTCCATTTTTTAACTAAGCTTAATATTTTGTTTTTCTTTAAAGGCATGTCAAACAAATCAATAGATCAGATTTTATTTTTCTTTAACGGCACGACGGTTCCTGTGTATGACTGTGACTATGTACCACTGTGTTTGAGTGAGTTGAGTCCAGATCCGATTTTTAAATTTACACTCATCTCTCTTTCCTTAAATATATTTTATCCATTACACTCATGTCGTTTTACACATATGTCACGTAAATGCCATATTCTCTTGAATCTATTCTAATTCACTCATGTAAGCTATATTGTTTTTAGTAATGTTGCTAAAATTACAAAAAAGCAAAAGGGGTCCAATTTTTAACTAAGCTTAATATATTATTTTTCTTTAAAGGTATGTCAACCAAAACGATAGATCAGATTTTATTTTTCTTTAAAGGCACGACGGTTCCTATGTATGACTGTGACTATGTACCACTGTGTTTGAGTGAGTTGAGTCCAGATCCGATTTTTAAATTTACACTGATCTCTCTTTCCTTATATATATTTTATCCATTACACTCTTGTCGTTTTTCACATATGTCACGTAAATGCCATATTCTCTTGAATCTATTCTGATTCACTCATGTAAGCTATATTGTTTTAGTAATGTTGCTAAAATTACAAAAAAGCAAAAGGGGTCCATTTTTTAACTAAGCTTAATATATTATTTTTCTTTAAAGGTATGTCAACCAAAACGATAGATCAGACTTTATTTTTCTTTAAAGGCACGACGGTTCCTGTGTATGACTGTGACTATGTACCACTGTGTTTGAGTGAGAGTTGAGTGCAGATCAGATTTTTAAATTTACACTCATCTCTGTTTCCTTAAATATATTTTATCCTTTACACTCATGTCGTATTACACATATGTCACGTAAAGGCCATATTCTCTTGAATCTATTCTGATTCACTCATGTAAGCTATATTGTTTTTAGTAATGATGTTAAAATTACAAAAAAGCAAAAGGGGTCCATTTTTTAACTAAGCTTAATATTTTGTTTTTCTTTAAAGGCATGTCAAACAAATCAATAGATCAGATTTTATTTTTCTTTAACGGCACGACGGTTCCTGTGTATGACTGTGATTATGTACCATTGTGTTTGAGTGAGTTGAGTCCAGATCCGATTTTTAAATTTACACTGATCTCTCTTTCCTTATATATATTTTATCCATTACACTCTTGTCGTTTTTCACATATGTCACGTAAATGCCATATTCTCTTGAATCTATTCTGATTCACTCATGTAAGCTATATTGTTTTAGTAATGTTGCTAAAATTACAAAAAAGCAAAAGGGGTCCATTTTTTAACTAAGCTTAATATATTATTTTTCTTTAAAGGTATGTCAACCAAAACGATAGATCAGACTTTATTTTTCTTTAAAGGCACGACGGTTCCTGTGTATGACTGTGACTATGTACCACTGTGTTTGAGTGAGAGTTGAGTGCAGATCAGATTTTTAAATTTACACTCATCTCTGTTTCCTTAAATATATTTTATCCTTTACACTCATGTCGTATTACACATATGTCACGTAAATGCCATATTCTCTTGAAACTATTCTGATTCACTCATGTAAGCTATATTGTTTTTAGTAATGATGTTAAAATTACAAAAAAGCAAAAGGGGTCCATTTTTTAACTAAGCTTAATATTTTGTTTTTCTTTAAAGGCATGTCAAACAAATCAATAGATCAGATTTTATTTTTCTTTAACGGCACGACGGTTCCTGTGTATGACTGTGACTATGTACCACTGTGTTTGAGTGAGTTGAGTCCAGATCCGATTTTTAAATTTACACTCATCTCTCTTTCCTTAAATATATTTTATCCATTACACTCATGTCGTTTTACACATATGTCACGTAAATGCCATATTCTCTTGAATCTATTCTAATTCACTCATGTAAGCTATATTGTTTTTAGTAATGTTGCTAAAATTACAAAAAAGCAAAAGGGGTCCAATTTTTAACTAAGCTTAATATATTATTTTTCTTTAAAGGTATGTCAACCAAAACGATAGATCAGATTTTATTTTTCTTTAAAGGCACGACGGTTCCTGTGTATGACTGTGACTATGTACCACTGTGTTTGAGTGAGTTGAGTCCAAA
This sequence comes from Astragalus glycyphyllos, assembly GCA_963573325.1. Lineage (NCBI taxonomy): Eukaryota > Viridiplantae > Streptophyta > Magnoliopsida > Fabales > Fabaceae > Astragalus > Astragalus glycyphyllos. Next base: position 31,609,764 of record OY754307.1, read on the forward strand.
TCCGATTTTTAAATTTGCACTGATCTCTCTTTCCTTATATATATATTTTATCCATTACACTCTTGTCGTTTTTCACATATGTCACGTAAATGCCATATTCTCTTGAATCTATTCTGATTCACTCATGTAAGCTATATTGTTTTTAGTAATGTTGCTAAAATTACAAAAAAGCAAAAGGGGTCCATTTTTTAACTAAGCTTAATATTATTTTTCATTAAAGGTATGTCAACCAAAACGATAGATCAGACTTTATTTTTCTTTAAAGGCACGACGGTTCCTGTGTATGACTGTGACTATGTACCACTGTGTTTGAGTGAGAGTTGAGTGCAGATCAGATTTTTAAATTTACACTCATCTCTGTTTCCTTAAATATATTTTATCCTTTACACTCATGTCGTATTACACATATGTCACGTAAATGCCATATTCTCTTGAATCTATTCTGATTCACTCATGTAAGCTATATTGTTTTTAGTAATGATGTTAAAATTACAAAAAAGCAAAAGGGGTCCATTTTTTAACTAAGCTTAATATTTTGTTTTTCTTTAAAGGCATGTCAAACAAATCAATAGATCAGATTTTATTTTTCTTTAACGGCACGACGGTTCCTGTGTATGACTGTGACTATATACCACTGTGTTTGAGTGAGTTGAGTCCAGATCCGATTTTTAAATTTACACTCATCTCTCTTTCCTTAAATATATTTTATCCATTACACTCATGTCGTTTTACACATATGTCACGTAAATGCCATATTCTCTTGAATCTATTCTAATTCACTCATGTAAGCTATATTGTTTTTAGTAATGTTGCTAAAATTACAAAAAAGCAAAAGGGATCCAATTTTTAACTAAGCTTAATATATTATTTTTCTTTAAAGGTATGTCAACCAAAACGATAGATCAGATTTTATTTTTCTTTAAAGGCACGACGGTTCCTGTGTATGACTGTGACTATGTACCACTGTGTTTGAGTGAGTTGAGTCCAGATCCGATTTTTAAATTTACACTGATCTCTCTTTCCTTATATATATTTTATCCATTACACTCTTGTCGTTTTTCACATATGTCACGTAAATGCCATATTCTCTTGAATCTATTCTGATTCACTCATGTAAGCTATATTGTTTTTAGTAATGTTGCTAAAATTACAAAAAAGCAAAAGGGGTCCATTTTTTAACTAAGCTTAATATATTATTTTTCTTTAAAGGTATGTCAACCAAAACGATAGATCAGATTTTATTTTTCTTTAAAGGCACGACGGTTCCTGTGTATGACTGTGACTATGTACCACTGTGTTTGAGTGTGAGTTGAGTGCAGATCAGATTTTTAAATTTACACTCATCTCTGTTTCCTTAAATATATTTTATCCTTTACACTCATGTCGTATTACACATATGTCACATAAATGCCATATTCTCTGGAATCTATTCTGATTCACTCATGTAAGCTATATTGTTTTTAGTAATGTTGCTATATTACAAAAAAGCAAAAGGCGTCCATTTTTTAACTAAGCTTAATATTTTATTTTTCTTTAAAGGTATGTCAAATAAATCAATAGATCAGATTTTATTTTTCTTTAAAAGCATGACGGTTCCTGTGCATGACTGTGACTATGTACCACTGTGTTTGAGTGAGTTGAGTCCAGATCCGATTTTTAAATTTACACTGATCTCTCTTTCTTTAAATATATTTTATCCATTACACTCTTGTCGTTTTACACATATGTCACGTAAATGCCATATTCTCTTGAATCTATTCTGATTCACTCATGTAAGCTATATTGTTTTAGTAATGTTGCTAAAATTACAAAAAAGCAAAAGGGGTCCATTTTTTAACTAAGCTTAATATATTATTTTTCTTTAAAGGTATGTCAACCAAAACGATAGATCATACGTTATTTTTCTTTAAAGGCACGACGGTTCCTGTGTATGACTGTGACTATGTACCACTGTGTTTGAGTGAGAGTTGAGTGCAGATCAGATTTTTAAATTTACACTCATCTCTGTTTCCTTAAATATATTTTATCCTTTACACTCATGTCGTATTACACATATGTCACGTAAATGCCATATTCTCTTGAATCTATTCTGATTCACTCATTGTAAGCTATATTGTTTTTAGTAATGATGTTAAAATTACAAAAAAGCAAAAGGGGTCCATTTTTTAACTAAGCTTAATATTTTATTTTTCTTTAAAGGCATGTCAAACAAATCAATAGATCAGATTTTATTTTTCTTTAAAGGCACGACGGTTCCTGTGTATGACTGTGACTATGTACCACTGTGTTTGAGTGAGTTGAGTCCAGATCCGATTTTTAAATTTACACTCATCTCTCTTTCCTTAAATATATTTTATCCATTACACTCTTGTCGTTTTACAAATATGTCACGTAAATGCCATATTCTCTTGAATCTATTCTGATTCACTCATGTAAGCTATATTGTTTTTAGTAATGATGTTAAAATTACAAAAAAGCAAAAGGGGTCCATTTTTTAAATAAGCTTAATATTTTATTTTTCTTTAAAGGTATGTAAACCAAATCAATAGATCAGATTTTATTTTTCTTTAAAAGCATGACGGTTCCTGTGTATGACTGTGACTATGTACCACTGTGTTTGAGTGAGTTGAGTCCAGATCCGATTTTTAAATTTACACTGATCTCTCTTTCCTTATATATATTTTATCCATTACACTCTTGTCGTTTTTCACATATGTCACGTAAATACCATATTCTCTTGAATCTATTCTGATACACTCATGTAAGCTATATTGTTTTTAGTAATGTTGCTAAAATTACAAAAAAGCAAAAGGGGTCCATTTTTTAACTAAGCTTAATATATTATTTTTCTTTAAAGGTATGTCAGCCAAAACGATAGATCAGACTTTATTTTTCTTTAAAGGCACGACGGTTCCTGTGTATGACTGTGACTATGTACCACTGTGTTGGAGTGAGAGTTGAGTGCAGATCAGATTTTTAAATTTACACTCATCTCTGTTTCCTTAAATATATTTTATCCTTTACACTCATGTCGTATTACACATATGTCACGTAAATGCCATATTCTCTTGAATCTATTCTGATTCACTCATGTAAGCTATATTGTTTTTAGTAATGATGTTAAAATTACAAAAAAGCAAAAGGGGTCCATTTTTTAACTAAGCTTAATATTTTGTTTTTCTTTAAAGGCATGTCAAACAAATCAATAGATCAGATTTTATTTTTCTTTAACGGCACGACGGTTCCTGTGTATGACTGTGACTATGTACCACTGTGTTTGAGTGAGTTGAGTCCAGATCCGATTTTTAAATTTACACTCATCTCTCTTTCCTTAAATATATTTTATCCATTACACTCATGTCGTTTTACACATATGTCACGTAAATGCCATATTCTCTTGAATCTATTCTAATTCACTCATGTAAGCTATATTGTTTTTAGTAATGTTGCTAAAATTACAAAAAAGCAAAAGGGGTCCAATTTTTAACTAAGCTTAATATATTATTTTTCTTTAAAGGTATGTCAACCAAAACGATAGATCAGATTTTATTTTTCTTTAAAGGCACGACGGTTCCTGTGTATGACTGTGACTATGTACCACTGTGTTTGGTGAGAGTTGAGTGCAGATCAGATTTTTAAATTTACACTCATCTCTGTTTCCTTAAATATATTTTATCCTTTACACTCATGTCGTATTACACATATGTCACGTAAATGCCATATTCTCTTGAATCTATTCTGATTCACTCATGTAAGCTATATTGTTTTTAGTAATGATGTTAAAATTACAAAAAAGCAAAAGGGGTCCATTTTTTAACTAAGCTTAATATTTTGTTTTTCTTTAAAGGCATGTCAAACAAATCAATAGATCAGATTTTATTTTTCTTTAACGGCACGACGGTTCCTGTGTATGACTGTGACTATGTACCACTGTGTTTGAGTGAGTTGAGTCCAAATCCGATTTTTAAATTTACACTGATCTCTCTTTCCTTATATATATATTTTATCCATTACACTCTTGTCGTTTTTCACATATGTCACGTAAATGCCATATTCTCTTGAATCTATTTTGATTCACTCATGTAAGCTATATTGTTTTTAGTAATGTTGCTAAAATTACAAAAAAGCAAAAGGGGTCCATTTTTTAACTAAGCTTAATATATTATTTTTCTTTAAAGGTATGTCAACCAAAACGATAGATCAGATTTTATTTTTCTTTAAAGGCACGACGGTTCCTGTGTATGACTGTGACTATGTACCACTGTGTTTGAGTGTGAGTTGAGTGCAGATCAGATCTTTAAATTTACACTCATCTCTGTTTCCTTAAATATATTTTATCCTTTACACTCATGTCGTATTACACATATGTCACGTAAATGCCATATTCTCTTGAATCTATTCTGATTCACTCATGTAAGCTATATTGTCTTTAGTACTGTTGCTAAAATTACAAAAAAGCAAAAGGGGTCCATTTTTTAACTAAGCTTAATATATTATTTTTCTTTAAAGGTATGTCAACCAAATCAATAGATCATATTTTATTTTTCTTTAAAAGCATGACGGTTCCTGTGCATGACTGTGACTATGTACCACTGTGTTTGAGTGAGTTGAGTCCAGATCCGATTTTTAAATTTACACTGATCTCTCTTTCTTTAAATATATTTTATCCATTACACTCTTGTCGTTTTACACATATGTCACGTAAATGCCATATTCTCTTGAATCTATTCTGATTCACTCATGTAAGCTATATTGTTTTAGTAATGTTGCTAAAATTACAAAAAAGCAAAAGGGGTCCATTTTTTAACTAAGCTTAATATATTATTTTTCTTTAAAGGTATGTCAACCAAAACGATAGATCAGACTTTATTTTTCTTTAAAGGCACGACGGTTCCTGTGTATGACTGTGACTATGTACCACTGTGTTTGGTGAGAGTTGAGTGCAGATCAGATTTTTAAATTTACACTCATCTCTGTTTCCTTAAATATATTTTATCCTTTACACTCATGTCGTATTACACATATGTCACGTAAATGCCATATTCTCTTGAATCTATTCTGATTCACTCATGTAAGCTATATTGTTTTTAGTAATGTTGCTATATTACAAAAAAGCAAAAGGCGTCCATTTTTTAACTAAGCTTAATATTTTATTTTTATTTAAAGGTATGTCAACCAAATCAATAGATCAGATTTTATTTTTCTTTAAAATAATGACGGTTCCTGTGCATGACTGTGACTATGTACCACTGTGTTTGAGTGAGTTGAGTCCAGATCCGATTTTTAAATTTACACTGATCTCTCTTTCTTTAAATATACTTTATCCATTACACTCTTGTCGTTTTACACATATGTCACGTAAATGCCATATTCTCTTGAATCTATTCTGATTCACTCATGTAAGCTATATTGTTTTAGTAATGTTGCTAAAATTACAAAAAAGCAAAAGGGGTCCATTTATTAACTAAGCTTAATATATTATTTTTCTTTAAAGGTATGTCAACCAAAACGATAGATCAGACTTTATTTTTCTTTAAAGGCACGACGGTTCCTGTGTATGACTGTGACTATGTACCACTGTGTTTGGTGACAGTTGAGTGCAGATCAGATTTTTAAATTTACACTCATCTCTGTTTCCTTAAATATATTTTATCCTTTACACTCATGTCGTATTACACATATGTCACGTAAATGCCATATTCTCTTGAATCTATTCTGATTCACTCATTGTAAGCTATATTGTTTTTAGTAATGATGTTAAAATTACAAAAAAGCAAAAGGGGTCCATTTTTTAACTAAGCTTAATATTTTATTTTTCTTTAAAGGCATGTCAAACTAATCAATAGATCAGATTTTATTTTTCTTTAAAGGCACGACGGTTCCTGTGTATGACTGTGACTATGTACCACTGTGTTTGAGTGAGTTGAGTCCAGATCAGATTTTTAAATTTACACTCATCTCTCTTTCCTTAAATATATTTTATCCATTACACTCATGTCGTTTTTCACATATGTCACGTAAATGCCATATTCTCTTGAATCTATTTTGATTCACTCATGTAAGCTATATTGTTTTTAGTAATGTTGCTAAAATTACAAAAAAGCAAAAGGGGTCCATTTTTTAACTAAGCTTAATATATTATTTTTCTTTAAAGGTATGTCAACCAAAACGATAGATCAGATTTTATTTTTCTTTAAAGGCACGACGGTTCCTGTGTATGACTGTGACTATGTACCACTGTGTTTGGTGAGAGTTGAGTCCAAATCCGATTTTTAAATTTACACTGATCTCTCTTTCCTTATATATATTTTATCCATTACACTCTTGTCGTTTTTCACATATGTCACGTAAATGCCATATTCTCTTGAATCTATTCTGATTCACTCATGTAAGCTATATTGTTTTTAGTAATGTTGCTAAAATTACAAAAAAGCAAAAGGGGTCCATTTTTTAACTAAGCTTAATATATTATTTTTCTTTAAAGGTATGTCAGCCAAAACGATAGATCAGATTTTATATTTCTTTAAAGGCACGACGGTTCCTGTGTATGACTGTGACTATGTACCACTGTGTTTGAGTGTGAGTTGAGTGCAGATCAGATTTTTAAATTTACACTCATCTCTGTTTCCTTAAATATATTTTATCCTTTACACTCATGTCGTATTACACATATGTCACGTAAATGCCATATTCTCTTGAATCTATTCTGATTCACTCATGTAAGCTATATTGTTTTTAGTAATGTTGCTATATTACAAAAAAGCAAAAGGCGTCCATTTTTTAACTAAGCTTAATATTTTATTTGTATTTAAAGGTATGTCAACCAAATCAATAGATCAGATTTTATTTTTCTTTAAAAGCATGACGGTTCCTGTGCATGACTGTGACTATGTACCACTGTGTTTGAGTGAGTTGAGTCCAGATCCGATTTTTAAATTTACACTGATCTCTCTTTCTTTAAATATATTTTATCCATTACACTCTTGTCGTTTTACACATATGTCACGTAAATGCCATATTCTCTTGAATCTATTCTGATTCACTCATGTAAGCTATATTGTTTTAGTAATGTTGCTAAAATTACAAAAAAGCAAAAGGGGTCCATTTTTTAACTAAGCTTAATATATTATTTTTCTTTAAAGGTATGTCAACCAAAACGATAGATCAGACTTTATTTTTCTTTAAAGGCACGACGGTTCCTGTGTATGACTGTGACTATGTACCACTGTGTTTGGTGAGAGTTGAGTGCAGATCAGATTTTTAAATTTACACTCATCTCTGTTTCCTTAAATATATTTTATCCTTTACACTCATGTCGTATTAGACATATGTCACGTAAATGCCATATTCTCTTGAATCTATTCTGATTCACTCATTGTAAGCTATATTGTTTTTAGTAATGATGTTAAAATTACAAAAAAGCAAAAGGGGTCCATTTTTTAAATAAGCTTAATATTTTATTTTTCTTTAAAGGCATGTCATACAAATCAATAGATCAGATTTTATTTTTCTTTAAAACCATGACGGTTCCTGTGCATGACTGTGACTATGTACCACTGTGTTTGAGTGAGTTGAGTCCAGATCCGATTTTTAAATTTACACTGATCTCTCTTTCTTTAAATATATTTTATCCATTACACTCTTGTCGTTTTACACATATGTCACGTAAATGCCATATTCTCTTGAATCTATTCTGATTCACTCATGTAAGCTATATTGTTTTAGTAATGTTGCTAAAATTACAAAAAAGCAAAAGGGGTCCATTTTTTAACTAAGCTTAATATATTATTTTTCTTTAAAGGTATGTCAGCCAAAACGATAGATCAGATTTTATATTTCTTTAAAGGCACGACGGTTCCTGTGTATGACTGTGACTATGTACCACTGTGTTTGAGTGTGAGTTGAGTGCAGATCAGATTTTTAAATTTACACTCATCTCTGTTTCCTTAAATATATTTTATCCTTTACACTCATGTCGTATTACACATATGTCACGTAAATGCCATATTCTCTTGAATCTATTCTGATTCACTCATGTAAGCTATATTGTTTTTAGTAATGTTGCTATATTACAAAAAAGCAAAAGGCGTCCATTTTTTAACTAAGCTTAATATTTTATTTGTATTTAAAGGTATGTCAACCAAATCAATAGATCAGATTTTATTTTTCTTTAAAAGCATGACGGTTCCTGTGCATGACTGTGACTATGTACCACTGTGTTTGAGTGAGTTGAGTCCAGATCCGATTTTTAAATTTACACTGATCTCTCTTTCTTTAAATATATTTTATCCATTACACTCTTGTCGTTTTACACATATGTCACGTAAATGCCATATTCTCTTGAATCTATTCTGATTCACTCATGTAAGCTATATTGTTTTAGTAATGTTGCTAAAATTACAAAAAAGCAAAAGGGGTCCATTTTTTAACTAAGCTTAATATATTATTTTTCTTTAAAGGTATGTCAACCAAAACGATAGATCAGACTTTATTTTTCTTTAAAGGCACGACGGTTCCTGTGTATGACTGTGACTATGTACCACTGTGTTTGGTGAGAGTTGAGTGCAGATCAGATTTTTAAATTTACACTCATCTCTGTTTCCTTAAATATATTTTATCCTTTACACTCATGTCGTATTAGACATATGTCACGTAAATGCCATATTCTCTTGAATCTATTCTGATTCACTCATTGTAAGCTATATTGTTTTTAGTAATGATGTTAAAATTACAAAAAAGCAAAAGGGGTCCATTTTTTAACTAAGCTTAATATTTTATTTTTCTTTAAAGGCATGTCAAACTAATCAATAGATCAGATTTTATTTTTCTTTAAAGGCACGACGGTTCCTGTGTATGACTGTGACTATGTACCACTGTGTTTGAGGGAGTTGAGTCCAGATCAGATTTTTAAATTTACACTCATCTCTCTTTCCTTAAATATATTTTATCCATTACACTCATGTCGTTTTACACAGATGTCACGTAAATGCCATATTCTCTTGAATCTATTCTAATTCACTCATGTAAGCTATATTGTTTTTAGTAATGTTGCTAAAATTACAAAAAAGCAAAAGGGGTCCAATTTTTAACTAAGCTTAATATATTATTTTTCTTTAAAGGTATGTCAACCAAAACGATAGATCAGATTTTATTTTTCTTTAAAGGCACGACGGTTCCTGTGTATGACTGTGACTATGGACCACTGTGTTTGAGTGAGTTGAGTCCAAATCCGATTTTTAAATTTACACTGATCTCTCTTTCCTTATATATATTTTATCCATTACACTCTTGTCGTTTTTCACATATGTCACGTAAATGCCATATTCTCTTGAATCTATTATGATTCACTCATGTAAGCTATATTGTTTTTAGTAATGTTGCTAAAATTACAAAAAAGCAAAAGGGGTCCATTTTTTAACTAAGCTTAATATATTATTTTTCTTTAAAGGTATGTCAGCCAAAACGATAGATCAGATTTTATATTTCTTTAAAGGCACGACGGTTCCTGTGTATGACTGTGACTATGTACCACTGTGTTTGAGTGTGAGTTGAGTGCAGATCAGATTTTTAAATTTACACTCATCTCTGTTTCCTTAAATATATTTTATCCTTTACACTCATGTCGTATTACACATATGTCACGTAAATGCCATATTCTCTTGAATCTATTCTGATTCACTCATTGTAAGCTATATTGTTTTAAGTAATGATGTTAAAATTACAAAAAAGCAAAAGGGGTCCATTTTTTAACTAAGCTTAATATTTTATTTTTCTTTAAAGGCATGTCAAACTAATCAATAGATCAGATTTTATTTTTCTTTAAAGGCACGACGGTTCCTGTGTATGACTGTGACTATGTACCACTGTGTTTGAGTGAGTTGAGTCCAGATCAGATTTTTAAATTTACACTCATCTCTCTTTCCTTAAATATATTTTATCCATTACACTCATGTCGTTTTTCACATATGTCACGTAAATGCCATATTCTCTTGAATCTATTTTGATTCACTCATGTAAGCTATATTGTTTTTAGTAATGTTGCTAAAATTACAAAAAAGCAAAAGGGGTCCATTTTTTAACTAAGCTTAATATATTATTTTTCTTTAAAGGTATGTCAACCAAAACGATAGATCAGATTTTATTTTTCTTTAAAGGCACGACGGTTCCTGTGTATGACTGTGACTATGTACCACTGTGTTTGGTGAGAGTTGAGTCCAAATCCGATTTTTAAATTTACACTGATCTCTCTTTCCTTATATATATTTTATCCATTACACTCTTGTCGTTTTTCACATATGTCACGTAAATGCCATATTCTCTTGAATCTATTCTGATTCACTCATGTAAGCTATATTGTTTTTAGTAATGTTGCTAAAATTACAAAAAAGCAAAAGGGGTCCATTTTTTAACTAAGCTTAATATATTATTTTTCTTTAAAGGTATGTCAGCCAAAACGATAGATCAGATTTTATATTTCTTTAAAGGCACGACGGTTCCTGTGTATGACTGTGACTATGTACCACTGTGTTTGAGTGTGAGTTGAGTGCAGATCAGATTTTTAAATTTACACTCATCTCTGTTTCCTTAAATATATTTTATCCTTTACACTCATGTCGTATTACACATATGTCACGTAAATGCCATATTCTCTTGAATCTATTCTGATTCACTCATGTAAGCTATATTGTTTTTAGTAATGTTGCTATATTACAAAAAAGCAAAAGGCGTCCATTTTTTAACTAAGCTTAATATTTTATTTGTATTTAAAGGTATGTCAACCAAATCAATAGATCAGATTTTATTTTTCTTTAAAAGCATGACGGTTCCTGTGTATGACTGTGACTATGTACCACTGTGTTTGAGTGAGTTGAGTCCAGATCCGATTTTTAAATTTACACTGATCTCTCTTTGTTTAAATATATTTTATCCATTACACTCTTGTCGTTTTACACATATGTCACGTAAATGCCATATTCTCTTGAATCTATTCTGATTCACTCATGTAAGCTATATTGTTTTAGTAATGTTGCTAAAATTACAAAAAAGCAAAAGGGGTCCATTTTTTAACTAAGCTTAATATATTATTTTTCTTTAAAGGTATGTCAACCAAAACGATAGATCAGACTTTATTTTTCTTTAAAGGCACGACGGTTCCTGTGTATGACTGTGACTATGTACCACTGTGTTTGGTGAGAGTTGAGTGCAGATCAGATTTTTAAATTTACACTCATCTCTGTTTCCTTAAATATATTTTATCCTTTACACTCATGTCGTATTACACATATGTCACGTAAATGCCATATTCTCTTGAATCTATTCTGATTCACTCATTGTAAGCTATATTGTTTTTAGTAATGATGTTAAAATTACAAAAAAGCAAAAGGGGTCCATTTATTAACTAAGCTTAATATTTTATTTTTCTTTAAAGGCATGTCAAACTAATCAATAGATCAGATTTTATTTTTCTTTAAAGGCACGACGGTTCCTGTGTATGACTGTGACTATGTACCACTGTGTTTGAGTGAGTTGAGTCCAGATCAGATTTTTAAATTTACACTCATCTCTCTTTCCTTAAATATATTTTATCCATTACACTCATGTCGTATTACACATATGTCACGTAAATGCCATATTCTCTTGAATCTATTCTGATTCACTCATGTAAGCTATATTGTTTTTAGTAATGATGTTAAAATTACAAAAAAGCAAAAGGCGTCCATTTTTTAACTAAGCTTAATATTTTATTTTTCTTTAAAGGTAAGTCAACCAAATCAATAGATCAGATTTTATTTTTCTTTAAAAGCATGACGGTTCCTGTGTATGACTGTGACTATGTACCACTGTGTTTGAGTGAGTTGAGTCTAGATCCGATTTTTAAATTTACACTGATCTCTCTTTCTTTAAATATATTTTATCCATTACACTCTTGTCGTTCTACACATATGTCACGTAAATGCCATATTCTCTTGAATCTATTCTGATTCACTCATGTAAGCTATATTGTTTTTAGTAATGTTGCTAAAATTACAAAAAAGCAAAAGGGGTCCATTTCTTAACTAAGCTTAATATATTATTTTTCTTTAAAGGTATGTCAGCCAAAACGATAGATCAGATTTTATATTTCTTTAAAGGCACGACGGTTCCTGTGTATGACTGTGACTATGTACCACTGTGTTTGAGTGTGAGTTGAGTGCAGATCAGATTTTTAAATTTACACTCATCTCTGTTTCCTTAAATATATTTTATCCTTTACACTCATGTCGTATTACACATATGTCACGTAAATGCCATATTCTCTTGAATCTATTCTGATTCACTCATGTAAGCTATATTGTTTTTAGTAATGTTGCTATATTACAAAAAAGCAAAAGGCGTCCATTTTTTAACTAAGCTTAATATTTTATTTTTCTTTAAAGGTATGTAAACCAAATCAATAGATCAGATTTTATTTTTCTTTAAAAGCATGACGGTTCCTGTGTATGACTGTGACTATGTACCACTGTGTTTGAGTGAGTTGAGTCCAGATCCGATTTTTAAATTTACACTGATCTATCTTTCCTTAAATATATTTTATCCATTACACTCTTGTCGTTTTACACATATGTCACGTAAATGCCATATTCTCTTGAATCTATTCTGATTCACTCATGTAAGCTATATTGTTTTTATTAATGTTGCTAAAATTACAAAAAAGCAAAAGGGGTCCATTTTTTAACAAAGCTTAATATATTATTTTTCTTTAAAGGTATGTCAACCAAAACGATAGATCAGACTTTATTTTTCTTTAAAGGCACGACGGTTCCTGTGTATGACTGTGACTATGTACCACTGTGTTTGGGTCAGAGTTGAGTGCAGATCAGATTTTTAAATTTACACTCATCTCTGTTTCCTTAAATATATTTTATCCTTTACACTCATGTCGTATTACACATATGTCACGTAAATGCCATATTCTCTTGAATCTATTCTGATTCACTCATGTAAGCTATATTGTTTTTAGTAATGATGTTAAAATTACAAAAAAGCAAAAGGGGTCCATTTTTTAAATAAGCTTAATATTTTATTTTTCTTTAAAGGCATGTCATACAAATCAATAGATCAGATTTTATTTTTCTTTAAAACCATGACGGTTCCTGTGTATGACTGTGACTATGTACCACTGTGTTTGAGTGAGTTGAGTCCAGATCCGATTTTTAAATTTACACTGATCTCTCTTTCTTTAAATATATTTTATCCATTACACTCTTGTCGTTCTACACATATGTCACGTAAATGCCATATTCTCTTGAATCTATTCTGATTCACTCATGTAAGCTATATTGTTTTAGTAATGTTGCTAAAATTACAAAAAAGCAAAAGGGGTCCAATTTTTAACTAAGCTTAATATATTATTTTTCTTTAAAGGTATGTCAACCAAAACGATAGATCAGATTTTATTTTTCTTTAAAGGCACGACGGTTCCTGTGTATGACTGTGACTATGTACAACTGCGTTTGAGTGAGTTGAGTCCAAATCCGATTTTTAAATTTACACTGATCTCTCTTTCCTTATATATATTTTATCCATTACACTCTTGTCGTTTTTCACATATGTCACGTAAATGCCATATTCTCTTGAATCTATTCTGATTCACTCATGTAAGCTATATTGTTTTTAGTAATGTTGCTAAAATTACAAAAAAGCAAAAGGGGTCCATTTTTTAACTAAGCTTAATATATTATTTTTCTTTAAAGGTATGTCAGCCAAAACGATAGATCAGATTTTATATTTCTTTAAAGGCACGACGGTTCCTGTGTATGACTGTGACTATGTACCACTGTGTTTGAGTGTGAGTTGAGTGCAGATCAGATTTTTAAATTTCCACTCATCTCTGTTTCCTTAAATATATTTTATCCTTTACACTCATGTCGTATTACACATATGTCACGTAAATGCCATATTCTCTTGAATCTATTCTGATTCACTCATGTAAGCTATATTGTTTTTAGTAATGTTGCTATATTACAAAAAAGCAAAAGGCGTCCATTTTTTAACTAAGCTTAATATTTTATTTTTCTTTAAAGGTATGTAAACCAAATCAATAGATCAGATTTTATTTTTCTTTAAAAGCATGACGGTTCCTGTGTATGACTGTGACTATGTACCACTGTGTTTGAGTGAGTTGAGTCCAGATCCGATTTTTAAATTTACACTGATCTCTCTTTCCTTAAATATATTTTATCCATTACACTCTTGTCGTTTTACACATATGTCACGTAAATGCCATATTCTCTTGAATCTATTCTGATTCACTCATGTAAGCTATATTGTTTTTATTAATGTTGCTAAAATTACAAAAAAGCAAAAGGGGTCCATTTTTTAACTAAGCTTTATATATTATTTTTCTTTAAAGGTATGTCAACCAAAACGATAGATCAGACTTTATTTTTCTTTAAAGGCACGACGGTTCCTGTGTATGACTGTGACTATGTACCACTGTGTTTGGGTCAGAGTTGAGTGCAGATCAGATTTTTAAATTTACACTCATCTCTGTTTCCTTAAATATATTTTATCCTTTACACTCATGTCGTATTACACATATGTCACGTAAATGCCATATTCTCTTGAATCTATTCTGATTCACTCATGTAAGCTATATTGTTTTTAGTAATGATGTTAAAATTACAAAAAAGCAAAAGGGGTCCATTTTTTAAATAAGCTTAATATTTTATTTTTCTTTAAAGGCATGTCAAACAAATCAATAGATCAGATTTTATTTTTCTTTAAAACCATGACGGTTCCTGTGTATGACTGTGACTATGTACCACTGTGTTTGAGTGAGTTGAGTCCAGATCCGATTTTTAAATTTACACTGATCTCTCTTTCCTTAAATATATTTTATCCATTACACTCTTGTCGTTTTACACATATGTCACGTAAATGCCATATTCTCTTGAATCTATTCTGATTCACTCATCTAAGCTATATTGTTTTTAGTAATGTTGCTAAAATTACAAAAAAGCAAAAGGGGTCCATTTTTTAACTAAGCTTAATATATTATTTTTCTTTAAAGGTATGTCAACCAAAACGATAGATCAGACTTTATTTTTCTTTAAAGGCACGACGGTTCCTGTGTATGACTGTGACTATGTACCACTGTGTTTGGGTCAGAGTTGAGTGCAGATCAGATTTTTAAATTTACACTCATCTCTGTTTCCTTAAATATATTTTATCCTTTACACTCATGTCGTATTACACATATGTCACGTAAATGCCATATTCTCTTGAATCTATTCTGATTCACTCATGTAAGCTATATTGTTTTTAGTAATGATGTTAAAATTACAAAAAAGCAAAAGGGGTCCATTTTTTAAATAAGCTTAATATTTTATTTTTCTTTAAAGGCATGTCAAACAAATCCATAGATCAGATTTTATTTTTCTTTAAAACCATGACGGTTCCTGTGTATGACTGTGACTATGTACCACTGTGTTTGAGTGAGTTGAGTCCAGATCCGATTTTTAAATTTACACTGATCTCTCTTTCCTTAAATATATTTTATCCATTACACTCTTGTCGTTTTACACATATGTCACGTAAATGCCATATTCTCTTGAATCTATTCTGATTCACTCATCTAAGCTATATTGTTTTTAGTAATGTTGCTAAAATTACAAAAAAGCAAAAGGGGTCCATTTTTTAAGTAAGCTTAATATATTATTTTTCTTTAAAGGTATGTCAACCAAAACGATAGATCAGATTTTATTTTTCTTTAAAGGCACGACGGTTCCTGTGTATGACTGTGACTATGTACCACTGTGTTTGAGTGAGAGTTGAGTGCAGATCAGATTTTTAAATTTACACTCATCTCTCTTTCCTTAAATATATTTTATCCATTACACTCTTGTCGTTTTTCACATATGTCACGTAAATGCCATATTCTCTTGAATCTATTCTGATTCACTCATGTAAGCTATATTGTTTTTAGTAATGTTGCTAAAATTACAAAAAAGCAAAAGGGGTCCAATTTTTAACTAAGCTTAATATATTATTTTTCTTTAAAGGTATGTCAACCAAAACGATAGATCAGATTTTATTTTTCTTTAAAGGAATGACGGTTCCTGTGTATGACTGTGACTATGTACCACTGTGTTTGAGTGAGTTGAGTCCAGATCCGATTTTTAAATTTACACTGATCTCTCTTTCCTTAAATATATTTTATCCATTACACTCTTGTCGTTTTACACATATGTCACGTAAATGCCATATTCTCTTGAATCTATTTTGATTCACTCATGTAAGCTATATTGTTTTTAGTAATTTTGCTAAAATTACAAAAAAGCAAAAGGGGTCCATTTTTTAACTAAGCTTAATATATTATTTTTCTTTAAAGGTATGTCAACCAAAACGATAGATCAGACTTTATTTTTCTTTAAAGGAACGACGGTTCCTGTGTATGACTGTGACTATGTACCACTGTGTTTGAGTGTGAGTTGAGTGCAGATCAGATTTTTAAATTTACACTCATCTCTGTTTCCTTAAATATATTTTATCCTTTACACTCATGTCGTATTACACATATGTCACGTAAATGCCATATTCTCTTGAATCTATTCTGATTCACTCATGTAAGCTATATTGTTTTTAGTAATGTTGCTATATTACAAAAAAGCAAAAGGCGTCCATTTTTTAACTAAGCTTAATATTTTATTTTTCTTTAAAGGTATGTCAACCAAATCAATAGATCAGATTTTATTTTTCTTTAAAAGCATGACGGTTCCTGTGTATGACTGTGACTATGTACCACTGTGTTTGAGTGAGTTGAGTCCAGATCCGATTTTTAAATTTACACTGATCTCTCTTTCTTTAAATATATTTTATCCATTACACTCTTGTCGTTCTACACATATGTCACGTAAATGCCATATTCTCTTGAATCTATTCTGATTCACTCATGTAAGCTATATTGTTTTAGAAATGTTGCTAAAATTACAAAAAAGCAAAAGTGGTCCATTTTTTAACTAAGCTTAATATATTATTTTTCTTTAAAGGTATGTCAACCAAAACGATAGATCAGACTTTATTTTTCTTTAAAGGCACGACGGTTCCTGTGTATGACTGTGACTATGTACCACTGTGTTTGAGTGAGAGTTGAGTGCAGATCAGATTTTTAAATTTACACTCATCTCTGTTTCCTTAAATATATTTTATCCTTTACACTCATGTCGTATTACACATATGTCACGTAAATGCCATATTCTCTTGAATCTATTCTGATTCACTCATTGTAAGCTATATTGTTTTAAGTAATGATGTTAAAATTACAAAAAAGCAAAAGGGGTCCATTTTTTAACTAAGCTTAATATTTTATTTTTCTTTAAAGGCATGTCAAACTAATCAATAGATCAGATTTTATTTTTCTTTAAAGGCACGACGGTTCCTGTGTATGACTGTGACTATGTACCACTGTGTTTGAGTGAGTTGAGTCCAGATCCGATTTTTAAATTTACACTCATCTCTCTTTCCTTAAATATATTTTATCCATTACACTCATGTCGTTTTACACATATGTCACGTAAATGCCATATTCTCTTGAATCTATTCTAATTCACTCATGTAAGCTATATTGTTTTAGTAATGTTGCTAAAATTACAAAAAAGCAAAAGTGGTCCATTTTTTAACTAAGCTTAATATATTATTTTTCTTTAAAGGTATGTCAACCAAAACGATAGATCAGACTTTATTTTTCTTTAAAGGCACGACGGTTCCTGTGTATGACTGTGACTATGTACCACTGTGTTTGAGTGAGAGTTGAGTGCAGATCAGATTTTTAAATTTACACTCATCTCTGTTTCCTTAAATATATTTTATCCTTTACACTCATGTCGTATTACACATATGTCACGTAAATGCCATATTCTCTTGAATCTATTCTGATTCACTCATTGTAAGCTATATTGTTTTAAGTAATGATGTTAAAATTACAAAAAAGCAAAAGGGGTCCATTTTTTAACTAAGCTTAATATTTTATTTTTCTTTAAAGGCATGTCAAACTAATCAATAGATCAGATTTTATTTTTCTTTAAAGGCACGACGGTTCCTGTGTATGACTGTGACTATGTACCACTGTGTTTGAGTGAGTTGAGTCCAGATCCGATTTTTAAATTTACACTCATCTCTCTTTCCTTAAATATATTTTATCCATTACACTCATGTCGTTTTACACATATGTCACGTAAATGCCATATTCTCTTGAATCTATTCTAATTCACTCATGTAAGCTATATTGTTTTTAGTAATGTTGCTAAAATTACAAAAAAGCAAAAGGGGTCCAATTTTTAACTAAGCTTAATATATTATTTTTCTTTAAAGGTATGTCAACCAAAACGATAGATCAGATTTTATTTTTCTTTAAAGGCACGACGGTTCCTGTGTATGACTGTGACTATGTACCACTGTGTTTGAGTGAGTTGAGTCCAAATCCGATTTTTAAATTTACACTGATCTCTCTTTCCTTATATATATTTTATCCATTACACTCTTGTCGTTTTTCACATATGTCACGTAAATGCCATATTCTCTTGAATCTATTATGATTCACTCATGTAAGCTATATTGTTTTTAGTAATGTTGCTAAAATTACAAAAAAGCAAAAGGGGTCCATTTTTTAACTAAGCTTAATATATTATTTCTCTTTAAAGGTATGTCAGCCAAAACGATAGATCAGATTTTATATTTCTTTAAAGGCACGACGGTTCCTGTGTATGACTGTGACTATGTACCACTGTGTTTGAGTGTGAGTTGAGTGCAGATCAGATTTTTAAATTTACACTCATCTCTGTTTCCTTAAATATATTTTATCCTTTACACTCATGTCGTATTACACATATGTCACGTAAATGCCATATTCTCTTGAATCTATTCTGATTCACTCATTGTAAGCTATATTGTTTTAAGTAATGATGTTAAAATTACAAAAAAGCAAAAGGGGTCCATTTTTTAACTAAGCTTAATATTTTATTTTTCTTTAAAGGCATGTCAAACTAATCAATAGATCAGATTTTATTTTTCTTTAAAGGCACGACGGTTCCTGTGTATGACTGTGACTATGTACCACTGTGTTTGAGTGAGTTGAGTCCAGATCAGATTTTTAAATTTACACTCATCTCTCTTTCCTTAAATATATTTTATCCATTACACTCATGTCGTTTTTCACATATGTCACGTAAATGCCATATTCTCTTGAATCTATTTTGATTCACTCATGTAAGCTATATTGTTTTTAGTAATGTTGCTAAAATTACAAAAAAGCAAAAGGGGTCCATTTTTTAACTAAGCTTAATATATTATTTTTCTTTAAAGGTATGTCAACCAAAACGATAGATCAGATTTTATTTTTCTTTAAAGGCACGACGGTTCCTGTGTATGACTGTGACTATGTACCACTGTGTTTGGTGAGAGTTGAGTCCAAATCCGATTTTTAAATTTACACTGATCTCTCTTTCCTTATATATATTTTATCCATTACACTCTTGTCGTTTTTCACATATGTCACGTAAATGCCATATTCTCTTGAATCTATTCTGATTCACTCATGTAAGCTATATTGTTTTTAGTAATGTTGCTAAAATTACAAAAAAGCAAAAGGGGTCCATTTTTTAACTAAGCTTAATATATTATTTTTCTTTAAAGGTATGTCAGCCAAAACGATAGATCAGATTTTATATTTCTTTAAAGGCACGACGGTTCCTGTGTATGACTGTGACTATGTACCACTGTGTTTGAGTGTGAGTTGAGTGCAGATCAGATTTTTAAATTTACACTCATCTCTGTTTCCTTAAATATATTTTATCCTTTACACTCATGTCGTATTACACATATGTCACGTAAATGCCATATTCTCTTGAATCTATTCTGATTCACTCATGTAAGCTATATTGTTTTTAGTAATGTTGCTATATTACAAAAAAGCAAAAGGCGTCCATTTTTTAACTAAGCTTAATATTTTATTTTTCTTTAAAGGTATGTCAACCAAATCAATAGATCAGATTTTATTTTTCTTTAAAAGCATGACGGTTCCTGTGTATGACTGTGACTATGTACCACTGTGTTTGAGTGAGTTGAGTCCAGATCCGATTTTTAAATTTACACTGATCTCTCTTTCTTTAAATATATTTTATCCATTACACTCTTGTCGTTCTACACATATGTCACGTAAATGCCATATTCTCTTGAATCTATTCTGATTCACTCATGTAAGCTATATTGTTTTAGTAATGTTGCTAAAATTACAAAAAAGCAAAAGTGGTCCATTTTTTAACTAAGCTTAATATATTATTTTTCTTTAAAGGTATGTCAACCAAAACGATAGATCAGACTTTATTTTTCTTTAAAGGCACGACGGTTCCTGTGTATGACTGTGACTATGTACCACTGTGTTTGAGTGAGAGTTGAGTGCAGATCAGATTTTTAAATTTACACTCATCTCTGTTTCCTTAAATATATTTTATCCTTTACACTCATGTCGTATTACACATATGTCACGTAAATGCCATATTCTCTTGAATCTATTCTGATTCACTCATTGTAAGCTATATTGTTTTAAGTAATGATGTTAAAATTACAAAAAAGCAAAAGGGGTCCATTTTTTAACTAAGCTTAATATTTTATTTTTCTTTAAAGGCATGTCAAACTAATCAATAGATCAGATTTTATTTTTCTTTAAAGGCACGACGGTTCCTGTGTATGACTGTGACTATGTACCACTGTGTTTGAGTGAGTTGAGTCCAGATCAGATTTTTAAATTTACACTCATCTCTGTTTCCTTAAATATATTTTATCCTTTACACTCATGTCGTATTACACATATGTCACGTAAATGCCATATTCTCTTGAATCTATTCTGATTCACTCATTGTAAGCTATATTGTTTTAAGTAATGATGTTAAAATTACAAAAAAGCAAAAGGGGTCCATTTTTTAACTAAGCTTAATATTTTATTTTTCTTTAAAGGCATGTCAAACTAATCAATAGATCAGATTTTATTTTTCTTTAAAGGCACGACGGTTCCTGTGTATGACTGTGACTATGTACCACTGTGTTTGAGTGAGTTGAGTCCAGATCAGATTTTTAAATTTACACTCATCTCTCTTTCCTTAAATATATTTTATCCATTACACTCATGTCGTTTTTCACATATGTCACGTAAATGCCATATTCTCTTGAATCTATTTTGATTCACTCATGTAAGCTATATTGTTTTTAGTAATGTTGCTAAAATTACAAAAAAGCAAAAGGGGTCCATTTTTTAACTAAGCTTAATATATTATTTTTCTTTAAAGGTATGTCAACCAAAACGATAGATCAGATTTTATTTTTCTTTAAAGGCACGACGGTTCCTGTGTATGACTGTGACTATGTACCACTGTGTTTGGTGAGAGTTGAGTCCAAATCCGATTTTTAAATTTACACTGATCTCTCTTTCCTTATATATATTTTATCCATTACACTCTTGTCGTTTTTCACATATGTCACGTAAATGCCATATTCTCTTGAATCTATTCTGATTCACTCATGTAAGCTATATTGTTTTTAGTAATGTTGCTAAAATTACAAAAAAGCAAAAGGGGTCCATTTTTTAACTAAGCTTAATATATTATTTTTCTTTAAAGGTATGTCAGCCAAAACGATAGATCAGATTTTATATTTCTTTAAAGGCACGACGGTTCCTGTGTATGACTGTGACTATGTACCACTGTGTTTGAGTGTGAGTTGAGTGCAGATCAGATTTTTAAATTTACACTCATCTCTGTTTCCTTAAATATATTTTATCCTTTACACTCATGTCGTATTACACATATGTCACGTAAATGCCATATTCTCTTGAATCTATTCTGATTCACTCATGTAAGCTATATTGTTTTTAGTAATGTTGCTATATTACAAAAAAGCAAAAGGCGTCCATTTTTTAACTAAGCTTAATATTTTATTTTTCTTTAAAGGTATGTCAACCAAATCAATAGATCAGATTTTATTTTTCTTTAAAAGCATGACGGTTCCTGTGTAAGACTGTGACTATGTACCACTGTGTTTGAGTGAGTTGAGTCCAGATCCGATTTTTAAATTTACACTGATCTCTCTTTCTTTAAATATATTTTATCCATTACACTCTTGTCGTTCTACACATATGTCACGTAAATGCCATATTCTCTTGAATCTATTCTGATTCACTCATGTAAGCTATATTGTTTTTAGTAATGTCGCTAAAATTACAAAAAAGCAAAAGGCGTCCTTTTTTTAACTAAGCTTAATATTTTATTTTTCTTTAAAGGTACGTCAACCAAAGTGATAGATCAGATTTAATTTTCTTTAAAGGCACGACGGTTCCTGTGTATGACTTTGACTACGTCCCACTGTGTTTGAGTGAGTTGAGTCCAGATCAGGTTTTTAAATTTACACTCGTCTCTCTTTCCTTAAATATATTTTATCCATTACACTCATGTCGTTTTACACATATGTCACGTAAATGCCATATTCTCTTGAATCTATTTTGATTCATTCATGTAAGCTATATTGTTTTTAATAATGATGTTAAAATTACAAAAAAGCAAAAGGGGTCCATTTTTTAACTAAGCTTAATATTTTATTTTTCTTTAAAGGCATGTCAACCAAATCAATAGATCAGATTTTATTTTTCTTTAAAGGCACAACAATTCCTGTGTATGACGTTGACTATGTACCACTGTGTTTGAGTGAGTTGAGTCCAGATCAGATTTTTAAATTTACACTCATTTCTCTTTCCTTAAATATATTTTATCCTTTACACTCATGTCGTATTACACATATGTCACGTAAATGCCATATTCTCTTGAATCTATTCTGATTCACTCGTGTAAGCTATATTGTTTTTAGTAATGTTGCTATATTACAAAAAAGCAAAAGGCGTCCATTTTTTAACTAAGCTTAATATTTTATTTTTCTTTAAAGGTATGTAAACCAAATCAATAGATCAGATTTTATTTTTCTTTAAAAGCATGACGGTTTCTGTGTATGACTGTGACTATGTACCACTGTGTTTGAGTGAGTTGAGTCCAGATCCGATTTTTAAATTTACACTGATCTCTCTTTCCTTAAATATATTTTATCCATTACACTCTTGTCGTTTTACACATATGTCGCGTAAATGCCATATTCTCTTGAATCTATTCTGATTCACTCATGTAAGCTATATTGTTTTTAGTAATGTCGCTAAAATTACAAAAAAGAAAAAGGCGTCCTTTTTTTAACTCAGCTTAATATTTTATTTTTCTTTAAAGGTACGTCAACCAAAGTGATAGATCAGATTTAATTTTCTTTAAAGGCACGACGGTTCTTGTGTATGACTTTGACTACGTCCCACTGTGTTTGAGTGAGTTGAGTCCAGATCAGGTTTTTAAATTTACACTCGTCTCTCTTTTCTTAAATATATTTTATCCATTACACTCATGTCGTTTTACACATATGTCACGTAAATGCCATATTCTCTTGAATCTATTTCGATTCGCTCATGTAAGCTATATTGTTTTTAATAATGATGTTAAAATTACAAAAAAGCAAAAGGGGTCCATTTTTTAACTAAGCTTAATATTTTATTTTTCTTTAAAGGCATGTCAACCAAATCAATAGATCAGATTTTATTTTTCTTTAAAGGCACAACAATTCCTGTGTATGACGTTGACTATGTACCACTGTGTTTGAGTGAGTTGAGTCCAGATCAGATTTTTAAATTTACACTCATTTCTCTTTCCTTAAATATATTTTATCCTTTACACTCATTTCGTTTTACACATATGTCACGTAAATGCCATATTCTCTTGAATCTATTCTGATTCACTCATGTAAGCTATATTGTTTTTAGTAATGTCGCTAAAATTACAAAAAAGCAAAAGGCGTCCTTTTTTTAACTAAGCTTAATATTTTATTTTTCTTTAAAGGTACGTCAACCAAAGTGATAGATCAGATTTAATTTTCTTTAAAGGCACGACGGTTCCTGTGTATGACTTTGACTACGTCCCACTGTGTTTGAGTGAGTTGAGTCCAGATCAGGTTTTTAAATTTACACTCCTCTCTCTTTCCTTAAATATATTTTATCCATTACACTCATGTCGTTTTACACATATGTCACGTAAATGCCATATTCTCTTGAATCTATTTTGATTCACTCATGTAAGCTATATTGTTTTTAATAATGATGTTAAAATTACAAAAAAGCAAAAGGGGTCCATTTTTTAACTAAGCTTAATATTTTATTTTTCTTTAAAGGCATGTCAACCAAATCAATAGATCAGATTTTATTTTTCTTTAAAGGCACAACAATTCCTGTGTATGACGTTGACTATGTACCACTGTGTTTGAGTGAGTTGAGTCCAGATCAGATTTTTAAATTTACACTCATTTCTCTTTCCTTAAATATATTTTATCCTTTACACTCATGTCGTATTACACATATGTCACGTAAATGCCATATTCTCTTGAATCTATTCTGATTCACTCGTGTAAGCTATATTGTTTTTAGTAATGTTGCTATATTACAAAAAAGCAAAAGGCGTCCATTTTTTAACTAAGCTTAATATTTTATTTTTCTTTAAAGGTATGTAAACCAAATCAATAGATCAGATTTTATTTTTCTTTAAAAGCATGACGGTTTCTGTGTATGACTGTGACTATGTACCACTGTGTTTGAGTGAGTTGAGTCCAGATCCGATTTTTAAATTTACACTGATCTCTCTTTCCTTAAATATATTTTATCCATTACACTCTTGTCGTTTTACACATATGTCACGTAAATGCCATATTCTCTTGAATCTATTCTGATTCACTCATTTAAGCTATATTGTTTTTAGTAATGTCGCTAAAATTACAAAAAAGCAAAAGGCGTCCTTTTTTTAACTCAGCTTAATATTTTATTTTTCTTTAAAGGTACGTCAACCAAAGTGATAGATCAGATTTAATTTTCTTTAAAGGCACGACGGTTCCTGTGTATGACTTTGACTACGTCCCACTGTGTTTGAGTGAGTTGAGTCCAGATCAGGTTTTTAAATTTACACTCGTCTCTCTTTCCTTAAATATATTTTATCCATTACACTCATGTCGTTTTACACATATGTCACGTAAATGCCATATTCTCTTGAATCTATTTTGATTCACTCATGTAAGCTATATTGTTTTTAATAATGATGTTAAAATTACAAGAAGCAAAAGGGGTCCATTTTTTAACTAAGCTTAATATTTTATTTTTCTTTAAAGGCATGTCAACCAAATCAATAGATCAGATTTTATTTTTTTTTAAAGGCACGACGGTTCCTGTGTATGACGTTGACTATGTACCACTGTGTTTGAGTGAGTTGAGTCCAGATCAGATTTTTAAATTTACACTCATCTCTCTTTCCTTAAATATATTTTATCCTTTACACTCATTTCGTTTTACACATATGTCACGTAATTGCCATATTCTCTTGAATCTATTCTGATTCACTCATGTAAGCTATATTGTTTTTAGTAATGTTGCTATAATTACAAAAAAGCAAAAGGCGTCCATTTTTTAACTAAGCTTAATATTTTATTTTTCTTTAAAGGCATGTCAACAAAATCAATAGATCAGATTTTATTTTTCTTTAAAGGCACGACGGTTCCTGTGTATGACTGTGACTATGTACCACTGTGTTTGAGTGTGAGTTGAGTCCAGATCAGATTTTTAAATTTACACTCATCTCTCTTTCCTTAAATATATTTTATCCTTTACACTCATTTCGTTTTGCACATATGTCACGTAAATTCCATATTGCCTTGAATCTATTCTGATTCACTCATGTAAGCTATATTGTTTTTAGTAATGTTGCTAAAATTACAAAAAAACAAAAGGGGTCCCTTTTTTAGCTAAGCTTAATATTTTGTTTTTCTTTAAAGGCGTGTCAACGAAATCAATAGATCAGATTATATTTTTCTTTAAAGGCACGACGGTTCCTGTGTATGACTGTGACTATGTACCACTGTGTTTGAGTGAGTTGAATCCAGATCAGATTTTTAAATTTACACTCATCTCTCTTTCCTTAAATATATTTTATCCATTACACTCATGTCGTTTTACACATATGTCACGTAAACGCCATATTCTCTTGAATCTATTCTGATTCACTCATGTAAGCTATATTGTTTTTATTAATGTTGCTAAAATTGCAAAAAACCAAAAGGGGTCCATTTTTTAACTAAGCTTAAAATTACAAAAAAGCAAAAGGGGTCCGTTTTTTAACTAAGCTTAATATTTTATTTTTCTTTAAAGGCATGTCAACCAAATCAATAGATCAGATTTTATTTTTCTTTAAAATCACGACGGTTCCTGTGTATGACTGTGACTATGTACCACTGTGTTTGAGTGTGAGTTGAGTCCAGATCTGATCTTTAAATTTACACTCATCTCTCTTTCCTTAAATATATTTTATCCTTTACACTCATGTCGTTTTACACATATGTCACGTAAATGCCATATTCTCTTGAATCTATTCTAATTCACTCATGTAGGCTATATTGTTTTTAGTAATGTTGCTAAAATTACAAAAAAGCAAAACGGGTCCATTTTTTAACTAAGCTTAGTATTTTATTTTTCTTTAAAAGTATGTCAACCAAATCGATAGATCAGATTTTATTTTTCTTTAAAGGCACGACGGTTCCTGTGTATGACTGTGACTATGTACCACTGTGTTTGAGTGTGAGTTGAGTCCAGATCAGATTTTTAAATTTACACTCATCTCTCTTTCCCTAAATATATTTTATCCATTACACTCAAGTCGTTTTACACATATGTCACGTAAATGCCATATTCTCTTGAATGTATTCTGATTCACTCATGTAAGCTATATTGTTTTTATTAATGTTGCTAAAATTGCAAAAAACCAAAAGGGGTCCATTTTTTAACTAAGCTTAAAATTACAAAAAAGCAAAAGGGGTCCGTTTTTTAACTAAGCTTAATATTTTATTTTTCTTTAAAGGCATGTCAACCAAATCAATAGATCAGATTTTATTTTTCTTTAAAATCACGACGGTTCCTGTGTATGACTGTGACTATGTACCACTGTGTTTGAGTGTGAGTTGAGTCCAGATCTGATCTTTAAATTTACACTCATCTCTCTTTCCTTAAATATATTTTATCCTTTACACTCATGTCGTTTTACACATATGTCATGTAAATGCCATATTTTCTTGAATCTATTCTAATTCACTCATGTAGGCTATATTGTTTTTAGTAATGTTGCTAAAATTACAAAAAAGCAAAACGGGTCCATTTTTTAACTAAGCTTAGTATTTTATTTTTCTTTAAAGGTATGTCAACCAAATCGATAGATCAGATTTTATTTTTCTTTAAAGGCACGACGGTTCCTGTGTATGACTGTGACTATGTACCACTGTGTTTGAGTGTGAGTTGAGTCCAGATCAGATTTTAAAATTTACACTCATCTCTCTTTCCCGAAATATATTTTATCCATTACACTCAAGTCATTTTACACATATGTCACGTAAATTCCATATTGCCTTGAATCTATTCTGATTCACTCATGTAAGCTATATTGTTTTTAGTAATGTCGCTAAAATTACAAAAAAGCAAAAGGCGTCCTTTTTTTAACTAAGCTTAATATTTTATTTTTCTTTAAAGGTACGTCAACCAAAGTGATAGATCAGATTTAATTTTCTTTAAAGGCACGACGGTTCCTGTGTATGACTTTGACTACGTCCCACTGTGTTTGAGTGAGTTGAGTCCAGATCAGGTTTTTAAATTTACACTCGTCTCTCTTTCCTTAAATATATTTTATCCATTACACTCATGTCGTTTTACACATATGTCACGTAAATGCCATATTCTCTTGAATCTATTTTGATTCACTCATGTAAGCTATATTGTTTTTAATAATGATGTTAAAATTACAAAAAAGCAAAAGGGGTCCATTTTTTAACTAAGCTTAATATTTTATTTTTCTTTAAAGGCATGTCAACCAAATCAATAGATCAGATTTTATTTTTTTTTAAAGGCACGACGGTTCCTGTGTATGACGTTGACTATGTACCACTGTGTTTGAGTGAGTTGAGTCCAGATCAGATTTTTAAATTTACACTCATCTCTCTTTCCTTAAATATATTTTATCCTTTACACTCATTTCGTTTTACACATATGTCACGTAATTGCCATATTCTCTTGAATCTATTCTGATTCACTCATGTAAGCTATATTGTTTTTAGTAATGTTGCTAAAACTACAAAAAAGCAAAAGGCGTCCATTTTTTAACTAAGCTTAATATTTTATTTTTCTTTAAAGGCATGTCAACCAAATCAATAGATCAGATTTTATTTTTCTTTAAAGGCACGACGGTTCCTGTGTATGACTGTGACTATGTACCACTGTGTTTGAGTGTGAGTTGAGTCCAGATCAGATTTTTAAATTTACACTCATCTCTCTTTCCTTAAATATATTTTATCCTTTACACTCATTTCGTTTTGCACATATGTCACGTAAATTCCATATTGCCTTGAATCTATTCTGATTCACTCATGTAAGCTATATTGTTTTTAGTAATGTTGCTAAAATTACAAAAAAACAAAAGGGGTCCCTTTTTTAGCTAAGCTTAATATTTTGTTTTTCTTTAAAGGCGTGTCAACCAAATCAATAGATCAGATTATATTTTTCTTTAAAGGCACGACGGTTCCTGTGTATGACTGTGACTATGTACCACTGTGTTTGAGTGAGTTGAATCCAGATCAGATTTTTAAATTTACACTCATCTCTCTTTCCCTAAATATATTTTATCCATTACACTCAAGTCGTTTTACACATATGTCACGTAAATGCCATATTCTCTTGAATCTATTCTAATTCACTCATGTAGGCTATATTGTTTTTAGTAATGTTGCTAAAATTACAAAAAAGCAAAACGGGTCCATTTTTTAAATAAGCTTAGTATTTTATTTTTCTTTAAAGGTATGTCAACCAAATCGATAGATCAGATTTTATTTTTCTTTAAAGGCACGACGGTTCCTGTGTATGACTGTGACTATGTACCACTGTGTTTGAGTGTGAGTTGAGTCCAGATCAGATTTTTAAATTTACACTCATCTCTCTTTCCTTAAATATATTTTATCCATTACACTCATGTCGTTTTACACATATGTCACGTAAACGCCATATTTTCTTGAATCTATTCTGATTCACTCATGTAAGCTATATTGTTTTTATTAATGTTGCTAAAATTGCAAAAAACCAAAAGGGGTCCATTTTTTAACTAAGCTTAAAATTACAAAAAAGCAAAAGGGGTCCATTTTTCAACTAAGCTTAGTATTTTATTTTTCTTTAAAGGCATGTCAACCAAATCAATAGATCAGATTTTATTTTTCTTTAAAGGCACGATGGTTCCGGTGTATGACTGTGACTATGTACCCATGTGTTTTAGTGTGAGTTGAGTCCAGATCAGATTTTTAAATTTACACTCATCTCTCTTTCCTTAAATATATTTGATCCTTTACACTCATGTCGTTTTACACATATGTCACGTAAATGCCATATTCTCTTGAATCTATTCTAATTCACTCATGTAGGCTATATTGTTTTTAGTAATGTTGCTAAAATTACAAAAAAGCAAAACGGGTCCATTTTTTAAATAAGCTTAGTATTTTATTTTTCTTTAAAGGTATGTCAACCAAATCGATAGATCAGATTTTATTTTTCTTTAAAGGCACGACGGTTCCTGTGTATGACTGTGACTATGTACCACTGTGTTTGAGTGTGAGTTGAGTCCAGATCAGATTTTTAAATTTACACTCATCTCTCTTTCCCTAAATATATTTTATCCATTACACTCAAGTCGTTTTACACATATGTCACTTAAATGCCATATTCTCTTGAATGTATTCTGATTCACTCATGTAAGCTATATTGTTTTTATTAATGTTGCTAAAATTACAAAAAACCAAAAGGGGTCCAATTTTCAACTAAGCTTAAAATTACAAAAAAGCAAAAGGGGTCCATTTTTTAACTAAGCTTAATATTTTATTTTTCTTTAAAGGCATGTCAACCAAATCAATAGATCAGATTTTATTTTTCTTTAAAGGCACGACGGTTCCTGTGTATGATTGTGACTATGTACCACTGTGTTTGAGTGTGAGTTGAGTCCAGATCAGATTTTTAAATTTACACTCATCTCTCTTTCCTTAAATATATTTTATCCATTACACTCATGTCGTTTTACACATATGTCACGTAAACGCCATATTTTCTTGAATCTATTCTGATTCACTCGTGTAAGCTATATTGTTTTTATTAATGTTGCTAAAATTGCAAAAAACCAAAAGGGGTCCATTTTTTAACTAAGCTTAAAATTACAAAAAAGCAAAAGGGGTCCATTTTTCAACTAAGCTTAGTATTTTATTTTTCTTTAAAGGCATGTCAACCAAATCAATAGATCAGATTTTATTTTTCTTTAAAGGCACGATGGTTCCGGTGTATGACTGTGACTATGTACCCATGTGTTTTAGTGTGAGTTGAGTCCAGATCAGATTTTTAAATTTACACTCATCTCTCTTTCCTTAAATATATTTGATCCTTTACACTCATGTCGTTTTACACATATGTCACGTAAATGCCATATTCTCTTATATCTATTCTGATTCACTCATGTAAGCTATATTGTTTTTAGTAATGTTGCTAAAATTACAAAAAAGCAAAAGGGGTCCATTTTTTATCTAAGCTTAATATTTTATTTTTCTTTAAAGGTATGTCAACCAAATCAGTAGATCAGATTTTATTTTTCTTTAAAGGCACAATGGTTCCGGTGTATGACTGTGACTATGTACCCATGTGTTTTAGTGTGAGTTGAGTCCAGATCAGATTTTTAAATTTACACTCATCTCTCTTTTCTTAAATATATTTTATCCTTTACACTCATGTCGTTTTACACATGTGTCACGTAAATGCCATATTCTCTTGAATCTATTCTGATTCACTCATGTAAGCTATATTATTTTTAGTAATGTTGCTAAAATTACAAAAAAGCAAAAGGGGTCCATTTTTTAACTAAGCTTAATATTTTATTTTTCTTTAAAGGTATGTCAACCAAATTGATAGATCAGATTTTATTTTTCTTTAAAGGCACGATGGTTCCGGTGTATGACTGTGACTATGTACCCATGTGTTTTAGTGTGAGTTGAGTCCAGATCAGATTTTTAAATTTACACTCATCTCTCTTTCCTTAAATATATTTTATCCATTACACTCAAGTCGTTTTACACATATGTCACGTAAATGCCATATTCTCTTGAATGTATTCTGATTCACTCATGTAAGCTATATTGTTTTTATTAATGTTGCTAAAATTACAAAAAACCAAAAGGGGTCCAATTTTTAACTAAGCTTAAAATTACAAAAAAGCAAAAGGGGTCCATTTTTTAACTAAGCTTAATATTTTATTTTTCTTTAAAGGCATGTCAACCAAATCAATAGATCAGATTTTATTTTTCTTTAAAGGCACGACGGTTCCTGTGTATGATTGTGACATGTACCACTGTGTTTGAGTGTGAGTTGAGTCTAGATCAGATTTTTAAATTTACACTCATCTCTCTTTCCTTAAATATATTTTATCCATTACACTCAAGTCGTTTTACACATATGTCACGTAAATGCCATATTCTCTTGAATGTATTCTGATTCACTCATGTAAGCTATATTGTTTTTATTAATGTTGCTAAAATTACAAAAAACCAAAAGGGGTCCAATTTTTAACTAAGCTTAAAATTACAAAAAAGCAAAAGGGGTCCATTTTTTAACTAAGCTTAATATTTTATTTTTCTTTAAAGGCATGCCAACCAAATCAATAGATCAGATTTTATTTTTCTTTAAAGGCACGACGGTTCCTGTGTATGATTGTGACATGTACCACTGTGTTTGAGTGTGAGTTGAGTCTAGATCAGATTTTTAAATTTACACTCATCTCTCTTTCCTTAAATATATTTTATCCATTACACTCATGTCGTTTTACACATATGTCACGTAAACGCCATATTCTCTTGAATCTATTCTGATTCACTCCTGTAAGCTATATTGTTTTTATTAATGTTGCTAAAATTGCAAAAAACCAAAAGGGCTCCATTTTTTAAGTAAGCTTAAAATTACAAAAAGGCAAAAGGGGTCCATTTTTCAACTAAGCTTAGTATTTTATTTTTCTTTAAAGGCATGTCAACCAAATCAATAGATCAGATTTTATTTTTCTTTAAAGGCACGATGGTTCCAGTGTATGACTATGACTATGTACCCATGTGTTTTAGTGTGAGTTGAGTCCAGATCAGATTTTTAAATTTACACTCATCTCTCTTACCTTAAATATATTTGATCCTTTACACTCATGTCGTTTTACACATATGTCACGTAAATGCCATATTCTCTTGAATCTATTCTGATTCACTCATGTAAGCTATATTGTTTTTAGTAATGTTGCTAAAATTACAAAAAAGCAAAAGGGGTCCATTTTTTAACTAAGCTTAATATTTTATTTTTCTTTAAAGGCATGTCAACCAAATCAAAAGATCAGATTTTATTTTTCTTTAAAGGCACGACGGTTCCTGTGTATGACTGTGACTATGTACCACTGTGTTTGAGTGTGAGTTGAGTCCCGATCAGATTTTTAAATTTACACTCATCTCTCTTTCGTTAAATATATTTTATCCATTACACTCATTTCGTTTTGCACATATGTCACGTAAATTCCATATTGCCTTGAATCTATTCTGATTCACTCATGTAAGCTATATTGTTTTTAGTAATGTTGCTAAAATTACAAAAAAACAAAAGGGGTCCCTTTTTTAGCTAAGCTTAATATTTTGTTTTTCTTTAAAGGCGTGTCAACGAAATCAATAGATCAGATTATATTTTTCTTTAAAGGCACGACGGTTCCTGTGTATGACTGTGACTATGTACCACTGTGTTTGAGTGAGTTGAATCCAGATCAGATTTTTAAATTTACACTCATCTCTCTTTCCTTAAATATATTTTATCCATTACACTCATGTCGTTTTACACATATGTCACGTAAACGCCATATTCTCTTGAATCTATTCTGATTCACTCATGTAAGCTATATTGTTTTTATTAATGTTGCTAAAATTGCAAAAAACCAAAAGGGGTCCATTTTTTAACTAAGCTTAAAATTACAAAAAAGCAAAAGGGGTCCGTTTTTTTAACTAAGCTTAATATTTTATTTTTCTTTAAAGGCATGTCAACCAAATCAATAGATCAGATTTTATTTTTCTTTAAAATCACGACGGTTCCTGTGTATGACTGTGACTATGTACCACTGTGTTTGAGTGTGAGTTGAGTCCAGATCTGATCTTTAAATTTACACTCATCTCTCTTTCCTTAAATATATTTTATCCTTTACACTCATGTCGTTTTACACATATGTCACGTAAATGCCATACTCTCTTGAATCTATTCTAATTCACTCATGTAGGCTATATTGTTTTTAGTAATGTTGCTAAAATTACAAAAAAGGAAAACGGGTCCATTTTTTAACTAAGCTTAGTATTTTATTTTTCTTTAAAGGTATGTCAACCAAATCGATAGATCAGATTTTATTTTTCTTTAAAGGCACGACGGTTCCTGTGTATGACTGTGACTATGTACCACTGTGTTTGAGTGAGTTGAATCCAGATCAGATTTTTAAATTTACACTCATCTCTCTTTCCTTAAATATATTTTATCCATTACACTCAAGTCGTTTTACACATATGTCACGTAAATGCCATATTCTCTTGAATGTATTCTGATTCACTCATGTAAGCTATATTGTTTTTATTAATGTTGCTAAAATTACAAAAAACCAAAAGGGGTCCAATTTTTAACTAAGCTTAAAATTACAAAAAAGCAAAAGGGGTCCATTTTTTAACTAAGCTTAATATTTTATTTTTCTTTAAAGGCATGTCAACCAAATCAATAGATCAGATTTTATTTTTCTTTAAAGGCACGACGGTTCCTGTGTATGACTGTGACTATGTACCACTGTGTTTGAGTGTGAGTTGAGTCCAGATCAGATTTTTAAATTTACACTCATCTCTCTTTCCTTAAATATATTTTATCCATTACACTCAAGTCGTTTTACACATATGTCACGTAAATGCCATATTCTCTTGAATGTATTCTGATTCACTCATGTAAGCTATATTGTTTTTAGTAATGTTGCTAAAATTACAAAAAAGCAAAACGGGTCCATTTTTTAACTAAGCTTAGTATTTTATTTTTCTTTAAAGGTATGTCAACCAAATCGATAGATCAGATTTTATTTTTCTTTAAAGGCACGACGGTTCCTGTGTATGACTGTGACTATGTACCACTGTGTTTGAGTGAGTTGAATCCAG
Source organism: Astragalus glycyphyllos (assembly GCA_963573325.1). Taxonomy (NCBI): domain Eukaryota; kingdom Viridiplantae; phylum Streptophyta; class Magnoliopsida; order Fabales; family Fabaceae; genus Astragalus; species Astragalus glycyphyllos. The sequence goes on from OY754307.1 coordinate 31,644,165, forward strand.
ATCAGATTTTTAAATTTACACTCATCTCTCTTTCCTTAAATATATTTTATCCATTACACTCAAGTCGTTTTACACATATGTCACGTAAATGCCATATTCTCTTGAATGTATTCTGATTCACTCATGTAAGCTATATTGTTTTTATTAATGTTGCTAAAATTACAAAAAACCAAAAGGGGTCCAATTTTTAACTAAGCTTAAAATTACAAAAAAGCAAAAGGGGTCCATTTTTTAACTAAGCTTAATATTTTATTTTTCTTTAAAGGCATGTCAACCAAATCAATAGATCAGATTTTATTTTTCTTTAAAGGCACGACGGTTCCTGTGTATGACTGTGACTATGTACCACTGTGTTTGAGTGTGAGTTGAGTCCAGATCAGATTTTTAAATTTACACTCATCTCTCTTTCCTTAAATATATTTTATCCATTACACTCAAGTCGTTTTACACATATGTCACGTAAATGCCATATTCTCTTGAATGTATTCTGATTCACTCATGTAAGCTATATTGTTTTTATTAATGTTGCTAAAATTACAAAAAACCAAAAGGGGTCCAATTTTTAACTAAGCTTAAAATTACAAAAAAGCAAAAGGGGTCCATTTTTTAACTAAGCTTAATATTTTATTTTTCTTTAAAGGCATGTCAACCAAATCAATAGATCAGATTTTATTTTTCTTTAAAGGCACGACGGTTCCTGTGTATGACTGTGACTATGTACCACTGTGTTTGAGTGAGTTGAATCCAGATCAGATTTTTAAATTTACACTCATCTCTCTTTCCTTAAATATATTTTATCCATTACACTCAAGTCGTTTTACACATATGTCACGTAAATGCCATATTCTCTTGAATGTATTCTGATTCACTCATGTAAGCTATATTGTTTTTATTAATGTTGCTAAAATTACAAAAAACCAAAAGGGGTCCAATTTTTAACTAAGCTTAAAATTACAAAAAAGCAAAAGGGGTCCATTTTTTAACTAAGCTTAATATTTTATTTTTCTTTAAAGGCATGTCAACCAAATCAATAGATCAGATTTTATTTTTCTTTAAAGGCACGACGGTTCCTGTGTATGACTGTGACTATGTACCACTGTGTTTGAGTGTGAGTTGAGTCCAGATCAGATTTTTAAATTTACACTCATCTCTCTTTCCTTAAATATATTTTATCCATTACACTCAAGTCGTTTTACACATATGTCACGTAAATGCCATATTCTCTTGAATGTATTCTGATTCACTCATGTAAGCTATATTGTTTTTATTAATGTTGCTAAAATTACAAAAAACCAAAAGGGGTCCAATTTTTAACTAAGCTTAAAATTACAAAAAAGCAAAAGGGGTCCATTTTTTAACTAAGCTTAATATTTTATTTTTCTTTAAAGGCATGTCAACCAAATCAATAGATCAGATTTTATTTTTCTTTAAAGGCACGACGGTTCCTGTGTATGATTGTGACTATGTACCACTGTGTTTGAGTGTGAGTTGAGTCCAGATCAGATTTTTAAATTTACACTCATCTCTCTTTCCTTAAATATATTTTATCCATTACACTCATGTCGTTTTACACATATGTCACGTAAACGCCATATTCTCTTGAATCTATTCTGATTCACTCATGTAAGCTATATTGTTTTTATTAATGTTGCTAAAATTGCAAAAAACCAAAAGGGTCCATTTTTTAACTAAGCTTAAAATTACAAAAAAGCAAAAGGGGTCCATTTTTCAACTAAGCTTAGTATTTTATTTTTCTTTAAAGGCATGTCAACCAAATCAATAGATCAGATTTTATTTTTCTTTAAAGGCACGATGGTTCCGGTGTATGACTGTGACTATGTACCCATGTGTTTTAGTGTGAGTTGAGTCCAGATCAGATTTTTAAATTTACACTCATCTCTCTTTCCTTAAATATATTTGATCCTTTACACTCATGTCGTTTTACACATATGTCACGTAAATGCCATATTCTCTTATATCTATTCTGATTCACTCATGTAAGCTATATTGTTTTTAGTAATGTTGCTAAAATTACAAAAAAGCAAAAGGGGTCCATTTTTTAACTAAGCTTAATATTTTATTTTTCTTTAAAGGTATGTCAACTAAATCAATATATCAGATTTTATTTTTCTTTAAAGGCACAATGGTTCCGGTGTATGACTGTGACTATGTACCCATGTGTTTTAGTGTGAGTTGAGTCCAGATCAGATTTTTAAATTTACACTCATCTCTCTTTTCTTAAATATATTTTATCCTTTACACTCATGTCGTTTTACACATATGTCACGTAAATGCCATATTCTCTTGAATCTATTCTGATTCACTCATGTAAGCTATATTATTTTTAGTAATGTTTCTAAAATTACAAAAAAGCAAAAGGGGTCAATTTTTTAACTAAGCTTAATATTTTATTTTTCTTTAAAGGTATGTCAACCAAATTGATAGATCAGATTTTATTTTTCTTTAAAGGCACAATGGTTCCGGTGTATGACTGTGACTATGTACCCATGTGTTTTAGTGTGAGTTGAGTCCAGATCAGATTTTTAAATTTACACTCATCTCTCTTTCCTTAAATATATTTTATCCTTTATACTCATTTCGTTTTGCACATATGTCACGTAAATTCCATATTGCCTTGAATCTATTCTGATTCACTCATGTAAGCTATATTGTTTTTAGTAATGTTGCTAAAATTACAAAAAAGCAAAAGGGGTCCAGTTTTTAACTAAGCTTAATATTTTATTTTTCTTTAAAGGTATGTCAACCAAATCAATAGATCAGATTATATTTTTCATTAAAGGCACGACGGTTCCTGTGTATGACTGTGACTATGTACCACTGTGTTTGAGTGTGAGTTGAGTCCAGATCAGATTTTTAAATTTACACTCATCTCTCTTTCCCTAAATATATTTTATCCATTACACTCAAGTCGTTTTACACATATGTCACGTAAATGCCATATTCTCTTGAATGTATTCTGATTCACTCATGTAAGCTATATTGTTTTTATTAATGTTGCTAAAATTACAAAAAACCAAAAGGGGTCCAATTTTTAACTAAGCTTAAAATTACAAAAAAGCAAAAGGGGTCCATTTTTTAACTAAGCTTAATATTTTATTTTTCTTTAAAGGCATGTCAACCAAATCAATAGATCAGATTTTATTTTTCTTTAAAGGCACGACGGTTCCTGTGTATGATTGTGACTATGTACCACTGTGTTTGAGTGTGAGTTGAGTCCAGATCAGATTTTTAAATTTACACTCATCTCTCTTTCCTTAAATATATTTTATCCATTACACTCATGTCGTTTTACACATATGTCACGTAAACGCCATATTTTCTTGAATCTATTCTGATTCACTCATGTAAGCTATATTGTTTTTATTAATGTTGCTAAAATTGCAAAAAACCAAAAGGGGTCCATTTTTTAACTAAGCTTAAAATTACAAAAAAGCAAAAGGGGTCCATTTTTCAACTAAGCTTAGTATTTTATTTTTCTTTAAAGGCATGTCAACCAAATCAATAGATCAGATTTTATTTTTCTTTAAAGGCACGATGGTTCCGGTGTATGACTGTGACTATGTACCCATGTGTTTTAGTGTGAGTTGAGTCCAGATCAGATTTTTAAATTTACACTCATCTCTCTTTCCTTAAATATATTTGATCCTTTACACTCATGTCGTTTTACACATATGTCACGTAAATGCCATATTCTCTTATATCTATTCTGATTCACTCATGTAAGCTATATTGTTTTTAGTAATGTTGCTAAAATTACAAAAAAGCAAAAGGGGTCCATTTTTTATCTAAGCTTAATATTTTATTTTTCTTTAAAGGTATGTCAACCAAATCAGTAGATCAGATTTTATTTTTCTTTAAAGGCACAATGGTTCCGGTGTATGACTGTGACTATGTACCCATGTGTTTTAGTGTGAGTTGAGTCCAGATCAGATTTTTAAATTTACACTCATCTCTCTTTTCTTAAATATATTTTATCCTTTACACTCATGTCGTTTTACACATGTGTCACTTAAATGCCATATTCTCTTGAATCTATTCTGATTCACTAATGTAAGCTATATTATTTTTAGTAATGTTGCTAAAATTACAAAAAAGCAAAAGGGGTCCATTTTTTAACTAAGCTTAATATTTTATTTTTCTTTAAAGGTATGTCAACCAAATTGATAGATCAGATTTTATTTTTCTTTAAAGGCACGATGGTTCCGGTGTATGACTGTGACTATGTACCCATGTGTTTTAGTGTGAGTTGAGTCCAGATCAGATTTTTAAATTTACACTCATCTCTCTTTCCTTAAATATATTTTATCCATTACACTCAAGTCGTTTTACACATATGTCACGTAAATGCCATATTCTCTTGAATGTATTCTGATTCACTCATGTAAGCTATATTGTTTTTATTAATGTTGCTAAAATTACAAAAAACCAAAAGGGGTCCAATTTTTAACTAAGCTTAAAATTACAAAAAAGCAAAAGGGGTCCATTTTTTAACTAAGCTTAATATTTTATTTTTCTTTAAAGGCATGTCAACCAAATCAATAGATCAGATTTTATTTTTCTTTAAAGGCACGACGGTTCCTGTGTATGATTGTGACATGTACCACTGTGTTTGAGTGTGAGTTGAGTCTAGATCAGATTTTTAAATTTACACTCATCTCTCTTTCCTTAAATATATTTTATCCATTACACTCAAGTCGTTTTACACATATGTCACGTAAATGCCATATTCTCTTGAATGTATTCTGATTCACTCATGTAAGCTATATTGTTTTTATTAATGTTGCTAAAATTACAAAAAACCAAAAGGGGTCCAATTTTTAACTAAGCTTAAAATTACAAAAAAGCAAAAAGGGTCCATTTTTTAACTAAGCTTAATATTTTATTTTTCTTTAAAGGCATGTCAACCAAATCAATAGATCAGATTTTATTTTTCTTTAAAGGCACGACGGTTCCTGTGTATGATTGTGACATGTACCACTGTGTTTGAGTGTGAGTTGAGTCTAGATCAGATTTTTAAATTTACACTCATCTCTCTTTCCTTAAATATATTTTATCCATTACACTCATGTCGTTTTAAACATATGTCACGTAAACGCCATATTCTCTTGAATCTATTCTGATTCACTCCTGTAAGCTATATTGTTTTTATTAATGTTGCTAAAATTACAAAAAACCAAAAGGGGTCCAATTTTTAACTAAGCTTAAAATTTTATTTTTCTTTAAAGGCATGTCAACCAAATCAAAAGATCAGATTTTATTTTTCTTTAAAGGCACGACGGTTCCTGTGTATGACTGTGACTATGTACCACTGTGTTTGAGTGTGAGTTGAGTCCCGATCAGATTTTTAAATTTACACTCATCTCTCTTTCGTTAAATATATTTTATCCATTACACTCATTTCGTTTTGCACATATGTCACGTAAATTCCATATTGCCTTGAATCTATTCTGATTCACTCATGTAAGCTATATTGTTTTTAGTAATGTTGCTAAAATTACAAAAAAACAAAAGGGGTCCCTTTTTTAGCTAAGCTTAATATTTTGTTTTTCTTTAAAGGCGTGTCAACGAAATCAATAGATCAGATTATATTTTTCTTTAAAGGCACGACGGTTCCTGTGTATGACTGTGACTATGTACCACTGTGTTTGAGTGTGAGTTGAGTCCCGATCAGATTTTTAAATTTACACTCATCTCTCTTTCGTTAAATATATTTTATCCATTACACTCATTTCGTTTTGCACATATGTCACGTAAATTCCATATTGCCTTGAATCTATTCTGATTCACTCATGTAAGCTATATTGTTTTTAGTAATGTTGCTAAAATTACAAAAAAACAAAAGGGGTCCCTTTTTTAGCTAAGCTTAATATTTTGTTTTTCTTTAAAGGCGTGTCAACGAAATCAATAGATCAGATTATATTTTTCTTTAAAGGCACGACGGTTCCTGTGTATGACTGTGACTATGTACCACTGTGTTTGAGTGAGTTGAATCCAGATCAGATTTTTAAATTTACACTCATCTCTCTTTCCTTAAATATATTTTATCCATTACACTCATGTCGTTTTACACATATGTCACGTAAACGCCATATTCTCTTGAATCTATTCTGATTCACTCATGTAAGCTATATTGTTTTTATTAATGTTGCTAAAATTGCAAAAAACCAAAAGGGGTCCATTTTTTAACTAAGCTTAAAATTACAAAAAAGCAAAAGGGGTCCGTTTTTTAACTAAGCTTAATATTTTATTTTTCTTTAAAGGCATGTCAACCAAATCAATAGATCAGATTTTATTTTTCTTTAAAATCACGACGGTTCCTGTGTATGACTGTGACTATGTACCACTGTGTTTGAGTGTGAGTTGAGTCCAGATCTGATCTTTAAATTTACACTCATCTCTCTTTCCTTAAATATATTTTATCCTTTACACTCATGTCGTTTTACACATATGTCACGTAAATGCCATACTCTCTTGAATCTATTCTAATTCACTCATGTAGGCTATATTGTTTTTAGTAATGTTGCTAAAATTACAAAAAAGCAAAACGGGTCCATTTTTTAACTAAGCTTAGTATTTTATTTTTCTTTAAAGGTATGTCAACCAAATCGATAGATCAGATTTTATTTTTCTTTAAAGGCACGACGGTTCCTGTGTATGACTGTGACTATGTACCACTGTGTTTGAGTGAGTTGAATCCAGATCAGATTTTTAAATTTACACTCATCTCTCTTTCCTTAAATATATTTTATCCATTACACTCAAGTCGTTTTACACATATGTCACGTAAATGCCATATTCTCTTGAATGTATTCTGATTCACTCATGTAAGCTATATTGTTTTTATTAATGTTGCTAAAATTACAAAAAACCAAAAGGGGTCCAATTTTTAACTAAGCTTAAAATTACAAAAAAGCAAAAGGGGTCCATTTTTTAACTAAGCTTAATATTTTATTTTTCTTTAAAGGCATGTCAACCAAATCAATAGATCAGATTTTATTTTTCTTTAAAGGCACGACGGTTCCTGTGTATGACTGTGACTATGTACCACTGTGTTTGAGTGTGAGTTGAGTCCAGATCAGATTTTTAAATTTACACTCATCTCTCTTTCCTTAAATATATTTTATCCATTACACTCAAGTCGTTTTACACATATGTCACGTAAATGCCATATTCTCTTGAATGTATTCTGATTCACTCATGTAAGCTATATTGTTTTTAGTAATGTTGCTAAAATTACAAAAAAGCAAAACGGGTCCATTTTTTAACTAAGCTTAGTATTTTATTTTTCTTTAAAGGTATGTCAACCAAATCGATAGATCAGATTTTATTTTTCTTTAAAGGCACGACGGTTCCTGTGTATGACTGTGACTATGTACCACTGTGTTTGAGTGAGTTGAATCCAGATCAGATTTTTAAATTTACACTCATCTCTCTTTCCTTAAATATATTTTATCCATTACACTCAAGTCGTTTTACACATATGTCACGTAAATGCCATATTCTCTTGAATGTATTCTGATTCACTCATGTAAGCTATATTGTTTTTATTAATGTTGCTAAAATTACAAAAAACCAAAAGGGGTCCAATTTTTAACTAAGCTTAAAATTACAAAAAAGCAAAAGGGGTCCATTTTTTAACTAAGCTTAATATTTTATTTTTCTTTAAAGGCATGTCAACCAAATCAATAGATCAGATTTTATTTTTCTTTAAAGGCACGACGGTTCCTGTGTATGACTGTGACTATGTACCACTGTGTTTGAGTGTGAGTTGAGTCCAGATCAGATTTTTAAATTTACACTCATCTCTCTTTCCTTAAATATATTTTATCCATTACACTCAAGTCGTTTTACACATATGTCACGTAAATGCCATATTCTCTTGAATGTATTCTGATTCACTCATGTAAGCTATATTGTTTTTATTAATGTAGCTAAAATTACAAAAAACCAAAAGGGGTCCAATTTTTAACTAAGCTTAAAATTACAAAAAAGCAAAAGGGGTCCATTTTTTAACTAAGCTTAATATTTTATTTTTCTTTAAAGGCATGTCAACCAAATCAATAGATCAGATTTTATTTTTCTTTAAAGGCACGACGGTTCCTGTGTATGATTGTGACTATGTACCACTGTGTTTGAGTGTGATTGAGTCCAGATCAGATTTTTAAATTTACACTCATCTCTCTTTCCTTAAATATATTTTATCCATTACACTCATGTCGTTTTACACATATGTCACGTAAACGCCATATTCTCTTGAATCTATTCTGATTCACTCATGTAAGCTATATTGTTTTTATTAATGTTGCTAAAATTGCAAAAAACCAAAAGGGTCCATTTTTTAACTAAGCTTAAAATTACAAAAAAGCAAAAGGGGTCCATTTTTCAACTAAGCTTAGTATTTTATTTTTCTTTAAAGGCATGTCAACCAAATCAATAGATCAGATTTTATTTTTCTTTAAAGGCACGATGGTTCCGGTGTATGACTGTGACTATGTACCCATGTGTTTTAGTATGAGTTGAGTCCAGATCAGATTTTTAAATTTACACTCATCTCTCTTTCCTTAAATATATTTGATCCTTTACACTCATGTCGTTTTACACATATGTCACGTAAATGCCATATTCTCTTATATCTATTCTGATTCACTCATGTAAGCTATATTGTTTTTAGTAATGTTGCTAAAATTACAAAAAAGCAAAAGGGGTCCATTTTTTAACTAAGCTTAATATTTTATTTTTCTTTAAAGGTATGTCAACTAAATCAATATATCAGATTTTATTTTTCTTTAAAGGCACAATGGTTCCGGTGTATGACTGTGACTATGTACCCATGTGTTTTAGTGTGAGTTGAGTCCAGATCAGATTTTTAAATTTACACTCATCTCTCTTTTCTTAAATATATTTTATCCTTTACACTCATGTCGTTTTACACATATGTCACGTAAATGCCATATTCTCTTGAATCTATTCTGATTCACTCATGTAAGCTATATTATTTTTAGTAATGTTGCTAAAATTACAAAAAAGCAAAAGGGGTCAATTTTTTAACTAAGCTTAATATTTTATTTTTCTTTAAAGGTATGTCAACCAAATTGATAGATCAGATTTTATTTTTCTTTAAAGGCACAATGGTTCCGGTGTATGACTGTGACTATGTACCCATGTGTTTTAGTGTGAGTTGAGTCCAGATCAGATTTTTAAATTTACACTCATCTCTCTTTCCTTAAATATATTTTATCCATTACACTCATGTCGTTTTACACATATGTCATGTAAACGCCATATTCTTTTGAATCTATTCTGATTCACTCATGTAAGCTATATTGTTTTTATTAATGTTGCTAAAATTGCAAAAAACCAAAAGGGGTCCATTTTTTAACTAAGTTTAAAATTACAAAAAAGAAAAAGGGGTCCGTTTTTTAACTAAGCTTAAAATTTTATTTTTCTTTAAAGGCATGTCAACCAAATCAATAGATCAGATTTTATTTTTCTTTAAAATCACGACGGTTCCTGTGTATGACTGTGACTATGTACCACTGTGTTTGAGTGTGAGTTGAGTCCAGATCTGATCTTTAAATTTACCCTCATCTCTCTTTCCTTAAATATATTTTATCCTTTACACTCTTGTCGTTTTACACATATGTCACGTAAATGCCATATTCTCTTGAATCTATTCTGATTCACTCATGTAAGCTATATTGTTTTTAGTAATGTTGCTAAAATTACAAAAAAGCAAAACGGGTCCATTTTTTAACTAAGCTTAGTATTTTATTTTTCTTTAAAGGTATGTCAACCAAATCGATAGATCAGATTTTATTTTTCTTTAAAGGCACGACGGTTCCTGTGTATGACTGTGACTATGTACCACTGTGTTTGAGTGAGTTGAGTCCAGATCAGATTTTTAAATTTACACTCATCTCTCTTTCCTTAAATATATTTTATCCATTACACTCATGTCGTTTTACACATATGTCACGTAAACGCCATATTCTCTTGAATCTATTCTGATTCACTCATGTAAGCTATATTGTTTTTATTAATGTTGCTAAAATTGCAAAAAACCAAAAGGGGTCCATTTTTTAACTAAGCTTAAAATTACAAAAAAGCAACACGGGTCCATTTTTCAACTAAGCTTGGTATTTTATTTTTCTTTAAAGGTATGTCAACCAAATCAATAGATCAGATTTTATTTTTCTTTAAAGGCACAATGGTTCCGGTGTATGACTGTGACTATGTACCCATGTGTTTTAGTGTGAGTTGAGTCCAGATCAGATTTTTAAATTTACACTCATCTCTCTTTTCTTAAATATATTTTATCCTTTACACTCATGTCGTTTTACACATATGTCACGTAAATGCCATATTCTCTTGAATCTATTCTGATTCACTCATGTAAGCTATATTATTTTTAGTAATGTTGCTAAAATTACAAAAAAGCAAAAGGGGTCCATTTTTTAACTAAGCTTAATATTTTATTTTTCTTTAAAGGTATGTCAACCAAATTGATAGATCAGATTTTATTTTTCTTTAAAGGCACAATGGTTCCGGTGTATGACTGTGACTATGTACCCATGTGTTTTAGTGTGAGTTGAGTCCAGATCAGATTTTTAAATTTACACTCATCTCTCTTTCCTTAAATATATTTTATCCTTTACACTCATTTCGTTTTGCACATATGTCACGTAAATTCCATATTGCCTTGAATCTATTCTGATTCACTCATGTAAGCTATATTGTTTTTAGTAATGTTGCTAAAATTACAAAAAAGCAAAAGGGGTCCATTTTTTAACTAAGCTTAATATTTTATTTTTCTTTAAAGGTATGTCAACCAAATCAATAGATCAGATTATATTTTTCTTTAAAGGCACGACGGTTCCTGTGTATGACTGTGACTATGTACCACTGTGTTTGAGTGAGTTGAATCCAGATCAGATTTTTAAATTTACACTCATCTCTCTTTCCTTAAATATATTTTATCCATTACACTCATGTCGTTTTACACATATGTCACGTAAATGCCATATTCTTTTGAATCTATTCTGATTCACTCATGTAAGCTATATTGTTTTTATTAATGTTGCTAAAATTGCAAATAACCAAAAGGGGTCCATTTTTTAACTAAGCTTAAAATTACAAAAAAGCAAAAGGGGTCCGTTTTTTAACTAAGCTTAATATTTTATTTTTCTTTAAAGGCATGTCAACCAAATCAATAGATCAGATTTTATTTTTCTTTAAAATCACGACGGTTCCTGTGTATGACTGTGACTATGTACCACTGTGTTTGAGTGTGAGTTGAGTCCAGATCTGATCTTTAAATTTACACTCATCTCTCTTTCCTTAAATATATTTTATCCTTTACACTCTTGTCGTTTTACACATATGTCACGTAAATGCCATATTCTCTTGAATCTATTCTGATTCACTCATGTAAGCTATATTGTTTTTAGTAATGTTGCTAAAATTACAAAAAAGCAAAAGGGGTCCGTTTTTTAACTAAGCTTAATATTTTATTTTTCTTTAAAGGCATGTCAACCAAATCAATAGATCAGATTTTCTTTTTCTTTAAAATCACGACGGTTCCTGTGTATGACTGTGACTATGTACAACTGTGTTTGAGTGTGAGTTGAGTCCAGATCTGATCTTTAAATTTACACTCATCTCTCTTTCCTTAAATATATTTTATCCATTACACTCATGTCGTTTTACACATATGTCACGTAAACGCCATATTCTCTTGAATCTATTCTGATTCACTCATGTAAGCTATATTGTTTTTATTAATGTTGCTAAAATTGCAAAAAACCAAAAGGGGTCCATTTTTTAACTAAGCTTAAAATTACAAAAAAGCAACAGGGGTCCATTTTTCAACTAAGCTTGGTATTTTATTTTTCTTTAAAGGCATGTCAACCAAATCAATAGATCAGATTTTATTTTTCTTTAAAGGCACGATGATTCCGGTGTATGACTGTGACTAGGTACCCATGTGTTTTAGTGTGAGTTGAGTCCAGATCAGATTTTTAAATTTACACTCATCTCTCTTTCCTTAAATATATTTTATCCTTTACACTCATGTCGTTTTACACATATGTCACGTAAATGCCATATTCTCTTGAATCTATTCTGATTAACTCATGTAAGCTATATTGTTTTTAGTAATGTTGCTAAAATTACAAAAAAGCAAAAGGGGTCCATTTTTTAACTAAGCTTAATATTTTATTTTTCTTTAAAGGTATGTCAACCAAATCGATAGATCAGATTTTATTTTTCTTTAAAGGCACGATGGTTCCGGTGTATGACTGTGACTATGTACCCATGTGTTTTAGTGTGACTTGAGTCCAGATCAGATTTTTAAATTTAAACTCATCTCTCTTTCCTTAAATATATTTTATCCTTTACACTCATGTCGTTTTACACATATGTCACGTAAATGCCATATTCTCTTGAATCTATTCTGATTCACTCATGTAAGCTATATTGTTTTTAGTAATGTTGCTAAAATTACAAAAAAGAAAAAGGGGTCCATTTTTTAACTAAGCTTAATATTTTATTTTTCTTTAAAGGTATGTCAACCAAATCGATAGTCAGATTTTATTTTTCTTTAAAGGCACGATGGTTCCGGTGTATGACTGTGACTATGTACCCATGTGTTTTAGTGTGAGTTGAGTCCAGATCAGATTTTTAAATTTACACTCATCTCTCTTTGCTTAAATATATTTTATCCATTACACTCAAGTCGTTTTACACATATGTCACGTAAATGCCATATTCTCTTGAATGTATTCTGATTCACTCATGTAAGCTATATTGTTTTTATTAATGTTGCTAAAATTACAAAAAACCAAAAGGGGTCCAATTTTTAACTAAGCTTAAAATTACAAAAAAGCAAAAGGGGTCCATTTTTTAACTAAGCTTAATATTTTATTTTTCTTTAAAGGCATGTCAACTAAATCAATAGATCAGACTTTATTTTTCTTTAAAGGCACGACGGTTCCTGTGTATGATTGTGACTATGTACCACTGTGTTTGAGTGTGAGTTGAGTCCAGATCAGATTTTTAAATTTACACTCATCTCTCTTTCCTTAAATATATTTTATCCATTACACTCATGTCGTTTTACACATATGTCACGTAAACGCCATATTCTCTTGAATCTATTCTGATTCACTCATGTAAGCTATATTGTTTTTATTAATGTTGCTAAAAGTGCAAAAAACCAAAAGGGGTCCATTTTTTAACTAAGCTTAAAATTACAAAAAAGCAAAAGGGGTCCATTTTTCAACTAAGCTTAGTATTTTATTTTTCTTTAAAGGCATGTCAACCAAATCAATAGATCAGATTTTATTTTTCTTTAAAGGCACGATGGTTCCGGTGTATGACTGTGACTATGTACCCATGTGTTTTAGTGTGAGTTGAGTCCCGATCAGATTTTTAAATTTACACTCATCTCTCTTTTCTTAAATATATTTTATCCTTTACACTCATGTCGTTTTACACATATGTCACGTAAATGCCATATTCTCTTGAATCTATTCTGATTCACTCATGTAAGCTATATTGTTTTTAGTAATGTTGCTAAAATTAAAAAAAAGCAAAAGGGGTCCATTTTTTAACTAAGCTTAATATTTTATTTTTCTTTAAAGGTATGTCAACCAAATCGATAGATCAGATTTTATTTTTCTTTAAAGGCACGAGGGTTCCGGTGTATGACTGTGACTATGTACCCATGTGTTTTAGTGTCAGTTGAGTCCAGATCAGATTTTTAAATTTACACTCATCTCTCTTTCCTTAAATATATTTGATCCTTTACACTCATGTCGTTTTACACATATGTCACGTAAATGCCATATTCTCTTGAATCTATTCTGATTCACTCATGTAAGCTATATTGTTTTTAGTAATGTTGCTAAAATTACAAAAAAGCAAAAGGGGTCCATTTTTTAACTAAGCTTAATATTTTATTTTTCTTTAAAGGTATGTCAGCCAAATCGATAGATCAGATTTTATTTTTCTTTAAAGGCACGATGGTTCCGGTGTATGACTGTGACTAGGTACCCATGTGTTTTAGTGTGAGTTGAGTCCAGATCAGATTTTTAAATTTACACTCATCTCTCTTTCCTTAAATATATTTTATCCTGTACACTAATGTCGTTTTACACATATGTCACGTAAATGCCATATTCTCTTGAATCTATTCTGATTCACTCATGTAAGCTATACTGTTTTTAGTAATTATGTTAAAATTACAAAAAAGTAAAAGGGGTCCATTTTTTAACTAAGCTTAATATTTTATTTTTTATTAAAGGCATGTCAACCAAATCAATAGATCAGATTTTATTTTTCTTTAAAGGCACGACGGTTCCTGTGTATAACTGTGACTATGTATCACTGTGTTTGAGTGTGTGTTGAGTCCAGATCTGATTTTTAAATTTAGACTCATCTCTCTTTCCTTAAATATATTCTATCTTTTACACTCATGTCGTTTTACACATATGCCACGTAAATGCCATATTCTCTTGAATCTATTCTGATTCACTCATGTAAGCTATATTGTTTTTAGTAATGTTGCTAAAATTACAAAAAAGCAAAAGGGGTCCATTTTTTAACTAAGCTTAATATTTTATTTTTCTTTAAAGGTATGTCAACCAAATCGATAGATCAAGCTTTATTTTTCTTTAAAGGCACGACGGTTCCTGTGTATGACTGTGACTATTTACCACTGTGTTTGAGTGTGAGTTGTGTCCAGATCAGACTTTTAAATTTACACTCATCTCTCTTTCCTTAAATATATTTTATCCTTTACACTCATGCCATTTTACACATATGTCACATAAATGCCATATTCTCTTGAATCTATTCTGATTCACTCATGTAAGCTATATTGTTTTTAGTAATGTGCTAAAAGTACAAAAAAGCAAAACGGGTCCATTTTTTAACTAAGCTTATTATTTTATTTTTCTTTAAAGGTATGTCAACCAAATCGATAGATCAAGCTTTATTTTTCTTTAAAGGCACGACGGTTCCTGTGTATGACTGTGACTATTTACCACTGTGTTTGAGTGTGAGTTGTGTCCAGATCAGACTTTTAAATTTACACTCATCTCTCTTTCCTTAAATATATTTTATCCTTTACACTCATGCCATTTTACACATATGTCACATAAATGCCATATTCTCTTGAATCTATTCTGATTCACTCATGTAAGCTATATTGTTTTTAGTAATGTGCTAAAAGTACAAAAAAGCAAAACGGGTCCATTTTTTAACTAAGCTTATTATTTTATTTTTCTTTAAAGGTATGTCAACCAAATCAATAGATCAGATTTTATTTTTCTTTAAAGGCACGACGGTTCCGGTGTATGACTGTGACTATGTACCACTGTGTTTGAGTGACTTCAGTCCAGATCAGATATTTAAATTTACACTCATCTCTCTTTCCTTAAATATATTTTATCCTTTACACTCATTTCGTTTTACACATATGTCATGTAAATGCCATATTCTCTTGAATCTATTCTGTTTCACTCATGTAAGCTATATTGTTTTTATTAATGTTGCTAAAATTACAAAAAAGCAAAAAGGGTCCATTTTTTAACTAAGATTAAAATTACAAAAAAGCAAAAGGGGTCCATTTTTTAACTAAGCTTAATATTTTATTTTTCTTTAAAGGCATGTCAACCAAATCAATAGATCAGATTTTACTTTTCTTTAAAGGCACGACGGTTCTTGTGTATGACTGTGACTATGTACCACTGTGTTTGAGTGAGTTGAGTCCAGATCAGATTTTTAAATTTACACTCATCTCTCTTTCCTTAAATATATTTTATCCTTTACACTCATGTCGTTTTACACATATGTCACGTAAATGCCACATTCTCTTGAATCTATTCTGATTCACTCATGTAAGCTATATTGTTTTTAGTAATGTTGCTAAAATTACAAAAAAGCAAAAGGGGTCCATTTTTTAACTAAGCTTAATATTTTATTTTTCTTTAAAGGTATGTCAACCAAATCAATAGATCAGCTTTTATTTTTGTTTAAAGGCACGACGGTTCCGGTGTATGACTGTGACTATGTACCACTGTGTTTTAGTGTGAGTTGAGTCCAGATCAGATTTTTAAATTTACACTCATCTCTCTTTTCTTAAATATATTTTATCCTTTACACTCATGTCGTTTTACACATATGTCACGTAAATGCCATATTCTCTTGAATCTATTCTGATTCACTCATGTAAGCTATATTGTTTTTAGTAATGATGTTAAAATTACAAAAAAGCAAAAGGGGTCCATTTTTTAACTAAGCTTAATATTTTATTTTTCTTTAAAGGCATGTCAACCAAATCAATAGATCAGATTTTATTTTTCTTTAAAGGCACGACGGTTCCTGTGTATGACTGTGACTATGTACCACTGTGGTTTATTGAGTTGAGTCTAGATCAGATTTTTAAATTTACACTCATCTCTCTTTCCTTAAATATATTTTATCCATTACACTCATGTCGTTTTACACATATGTCGCGTAAATGCCATATTCTCTTGAATCTATTCTGATTCACTCATGTAAGCTATATTGTTTTTAGTAATGATGTTAAAATTACAAAAAAGCAAAAGGAGTCCATTTTTTAACTAAGCTTAATATTTTATTTTTCTTTAAAGGTATGTCAACCAAATCAATAGATCAGATTTTATTTTTCTTTAAAGGCACGACGGTTCCGGTGTATGACTGTGACTATGTACCCATGTGTTTTAGTGTGAGTTGTATAACATCCCAGACTGCTTCCAGAATTTTCGACTGCCCCCACAAACCAATACGAGTCTTTTCAGCATGCGTTGTCCTCACTTGCATGCTTTTTAGGAATCTTCCCAGAAGGTCACCCATCCAACTACTACTCCAAGTCAAGCACGCTTAACTATGAAGTTCTTATATGAAGGGCTCTCGAAAAGAAGATGCATCTTGTTGGTATAGGTAGTCCAAATCAATTCTTTTTAAGCCTTCCTTCAACTGTACAGTCCCATACCTGCACAGTCTCAGGATCCCTCTCATTCCGGTGCGTATTCGGTTCATTCACGCGCCCCTTCGCTTTGAAGCTGCCAGGAGCCGCTCTTTGCCATGCCTCCTTTTTGGGCACCGGCGATCACTCCCCGCCCTCTTCAGCCACGGATGTCACATGCATGCAATACTGGAATGGTAACTATTATTGTAGGCGAATTCAGCTAATGGAAGATGATCTTCCCATTTTCTTCCACTATCCAGCACACATGCCCGAAGCATATCTTCAAGAGTTTGAATAGTTCTCTCTGTTTGACCATCCGTTTGTGGATGATAAGCGGTACTAACAAATACCTTAGTTCCCAAAGCATCATTCAATGCCTTCCAAATCTCGAAGTAAACTTTGGATCACGATCCGAAACAATACTTGTGGGAACTCCATGCAATTTGATTATGTTTTTAACATATTCGTCTGCCAATTTGGAATCTTTGAAATTAGATCGAATTGGAATAAAATGAGCAGACTTAGTCAAACGATCCACGACAACCCAAATGGAATCGGTACCAACTTGCGATCTCGGCAAGCCCATAACAAAATCCATTGAGATATCTTCCCACTACCATACCGGTACATTTAAAGGCTGCATCAGACCCGCAGGCTTTCGGTGTTCAGCTTTAACTCTTTGACAAGTTAAGCATCGGGAAACAAATTCAGCAATATCTACCTTTATTCCCAGCCACCAATACATTTGCTTCAGATCTATGTACATCTTAGTAGAACCAGGATGTCACATACCAGACTGTACATCTGATACCAAAATATAGCATCCCAAACTGCTTCCAGAATTGTCGACTGCCCCCACAAACCAACACGAGTCTTTTCAGCATGCGTTGTCCTCACTTGCATGCTTTCTAGGAATCTTCCCAGAAGGTCACCCATCCAACTACTACTCCAAGTCAAGCACGCTTAACTATGAAGTTCTTATGGGAAGGGCTCTCGAAAAGAAGATGCATCTTGTTGGTATAGGTAGTCCAAATCAATTCTTTTTAAGCCTTCCTTCAACTGTACAGTCCCATACCTGCACAGTCTCAGGATCCCTCTCATTCCGGTGCGTATTCGGTTCATTCACGCGCCCCTTCGCTTTGAAGCTGCCAGGAGCCGCTCTTTGCCATGCCTCCTTTTTGGGCACCGACGATCACTCCCCGCCCTCTTCAGCCACGGATGTCACATGCCCACCAGCTTCCGCTAGGTTCGTCCCCGAACCCCACCGTACTGAGGGAGGTCTGCTGCTCTGATACCAAAATATAACATCCAAGTATTTCTAACCAATAGAAATACTGAAACATATAATTCAGCAAACATCAGAGTATAAAAATTCCTGTTTAAGATATTGAACCAAATTAAAACTCCATGAATTCCAAATCAAGAGTTAAAAACATTACATAAGTACTTATCAAATACTCCATAACTCCCGTACTTAAGGACATAACTTGTCCATTGTTCAATATCCAAAAGAAAGGAAATACGGAAGCGGTTTATACAACTTTGCAACAAAGCAAGTTACATAATCCAAACAGAAGTAACAAGGGAAAACTAATAACTATGGATAAAGACACTAAGTCTTCAAAGCTCCACAAGCACGCCACCTACTCGTGTCGTTTAGCCTTCTTCTTTCCCTTTTTATCTGTAAACAACAAATATAATTGGGTGAGATAACAAATCTCAGTGAGTTCTACCGTTACCCCTAACCACTCTCGATTCGTTATGAATATTTTCTTTTCAATATACTTAATTATGACGCACCCAATCCCTTTCCGAATTGGTCAATAGCATTGGGAGTTTCCTCTCAACCTAAGTACGCCTATTATTTATTAAACTATAGTTCGCAACCCAATTCTTGATGGCTATGAACTATCCTCTTTATTAATCTAGTACAACACCTTAAACCATTTTTCTTCGGTTTGCGGTGAACCCAATCCACTATATGCATCTCAGTGAACATCCTCATATGGGCCTAGCTCAAGGGCTCATGACTTCCCTCTCCCTAGTGTACTAACATCTTGGGTCGTCACCCATATAAGTCTTTAGCGACCTATCAATCTTACATAATACCCGCATTGGGCCGTCAATCATATATGATACCCGCATTGGGCCGTCAAATTTATATAATACCCGCATTGGGCCGTCAATAATATTCGATATAATTTATATATCATGTCCACTACAATAGTAGAACATAAAGTTCCATTTTGATTTCAAAACAATTGCTCACACACTTACTAATTTCGGTTTTTCTAAATATTTATTGTTTTCAAGAAAAAATCGTTTTGTTATAAACACATAACCGTGTCAAAACCATATATAAAATTAAAGTTGTTTTGTCAATGGATAAGGTTGAGGTAGGGTTTAGGAATGAAAAACAATCGGTTCGGAGTCGAAACGGCATAAAAATTTGGGGCCAAACAGATTCTGACACGGCTGCCCGTCTGGGACAACACGGGCCGTGTGAGCTAGTTGGCAAAAATAAGCACCAACCAGAAACTCACACGGGTGCCCGTGTTATCTCACACGGTCCGTGTGAGTGTGACAACACCCCTGTTTTGCTGATTTTGTTTCAACTCTCGATCCATTTTGATTCCGTTCCTAATTCCAACTCCAACCAAACATCGAAACAGACATTTTAAACAACACAACCAATCCAAACATTAATCAATAATCCAATCATACCAATCAGTTCACATATATTTTGGTAAATAAACCGTAAAAACATAATTTTTCGAAAAACGGTTTTTGACTCGTAAAATTTTCGAAACTCAACGAAATCAAAAACACCATCAAATATTCAAAAACAAAATCCCTAAACGTGAGTAAAACTCACCGGTTTGACGAAGTATCAAGAATTCACGTCGTCACACAAAAACGATCCGCCGTAACTACTCGAACAATCCCCGTAATCACGAACTCGCTTCAAAATCGAAACCACAGCTTCTTTTTCGAAACCAAATCTCCCTTGCTACTGAGATTTCCTCTATTGGGACCTAAACCACAATGTAGCTCCAACAAGTTGCTAAGAATTCCTCCCAAGGTTGTAAAGAGCACAAGCAAGGCTACAAGACAAGAAAACTCAACTTTTGAGCTTCAATACTCAACAATTGTAGATTGAGAATTAGGAAGAATGAGCTTCTGAAACTTAGCTCATTGGAAAGAGAATCGAATTTAGAGTTGACTGGAAATGAATCCACTTACATGCAAAGAGGAATGGGTAGAGCTTCTTCTTCCTCTTCCTTCTTCTCTCTCACGCCCTCTCTTCTCCTTCTCTCTCTATTTCTTTTCTAAATTTCAGAATAATGAAAGTGAGGGAATGACATGTTTGAGTTATTTCAGCTGAGGGTAACTTAAATGAAACTGAAATGACCAAAATACCCTTGGTTCAATAATTCCCACTTAATCCATTTTTAACCCAAATCACCACATAGATTAATTACTAATGCATTATAATCATAGGACTTATCCAATATATGATGCTTTCTCGACTTTCCCATATCCGAAACTTAATTTATTGTTCACTTCGAATACTAAATCACTCGTTAATTCCATAAGTTGAAATTAACGAAGTTAGGGATGTTACAATCACCCCAACTTTTAAAATTTTGTCCTCAAAATGGAAAAACATACCTCAATGGAATAGATATGGGTATCGAGTCCGCATGTCTTTTTCCAATTCCCATGTAGCTTCATCAACCGAAAAACCATCCCAAACAACTTTGACCATGGGAATTGTCCTTGTTCGCAACGTCTTTTCACCGTGTTCAAAGATATATCTAGGATAAGGTTGGAAAGAGAGATCCGGTCGGAGGTCAATCACTTCAAAATCCAATGGCTGATCTGGATTGGGAACATACTTTCTTAACTGAGATACATGAAAAACATCATGAAGATTTGATAAGGCTGGAGGTAAAGCAAGACGATACGCAACTGGCCCAATACGCTCGATAATTTGGAAAGGTCCAATATACCGAGCACTGAGCTTTTTGGAACGCAATGCTCTACCGGTACCTATGGTTGGAGAAACCCTCAAAAATACATGATCACCAACTTCAAATTCCAAAGGTCTCCTTCTTTTATCAGCATAGCTCTTTTTCCGACTTTGAGCTGCTTTCATCCTGTCTTGAATCTGCCGTATCTTCTCAGTGGTTTCATGAATCATATCAGGTCCCAATAATCTGCTTTCGCCTACCTCCCACCAACACAACGGAGTTCTACACTTCCTTCCATATAGTGCTTCGAATGGTGCCATTCCAATACTGGAATGGTAACTATTATTGTAGGCGAATTCAGCTAATGGAAGATGATCTTCCCATTTTCTTCCACTATCCAGCACACATGCCCGAAGCATATCTTCAAGAGTTTGAATAGTTCTCTCTGTTTGACCATCCGTTTGTGGATGATAAGCGGTACTAACAAATACCTTAGTTCCCAAAGCATCATTCAATGCCTTCCAAAATCTGGAAGTAAACTTTGGATCAGGATCCGAAACAATACTTGTGGGAACTCCATGCAATCTGATTATGTTTTTAACATATTCGTCTGCCAATTTGGAAACTTTGAAATTAGATCGAATTGGAATAAAATAAGCAGACTTAATCAAACGATCCACGACTACCCAAATGGAATCGTTACCAACTTGCGATCTCGGCAAGCCCATAACAAAATCCATTGAGATATCTTCCCACTTCCATACCGGTACATTTAAAGGCTGCATCAGACCCGCAGGCTTTCGGTGTTCAGCTTTAACTCTTTGACAAGTTAAGCATCGGGAAACAAATTCAGCAATATCTACCTTCATTCCCGGCCAACAATACATTTGCTTCAGATCTCTGTACATCTTAGTAGAACCAGGATGTATAGAATATTTACTTCTATGAGCCTCTTCCAAGATTTGCTTCTTGATGTCCTCATTATTAGGTACACAAATTCTACCGTTAAAACAGATAATGCCATCACTGTCTTCGGTATAATCTGGTAACCCCTTCTGAGATTGCAACTCTACATCAATCTCTTGAGCTGCACGAATCAATTCTCTCAATGCACTTGAAATTCGGATGTGCCTCAATACTAATCGATCTTTCTTTCTTGCCACTTTTAAATCCAAATCTCTAAAAGATTCCAATAAAGCCATTTCCTGAATCATAAGCTCTGCAGTATGAATAGACTTCCTACTCAAAGCATCTGCCACAACATTAGCTTTTCCAGGATGGTACTTCAATTCAAAATCATAATCTTTCAAAAATTCTACCCATCTTCTTTGTCTGTTATTAAGTTCCTTCTGATCAAACAAATATTTTAAGCTCTTGTGATCACTGAAGACTTCGAAACGAGAACCGTAAAGGTAATGTCTCCAAATCTTCAATGCGTACACAATCGCCGCCAACTCCAAATAATGAGTTGGATAGTTTTCCTCATGCGGTTTCAACTGCCTGGACGCATATGCTACCACTTGTTGATTCTGCATAAGAACACATCCTAAACCCTTCCCTGATGCGTCACTGTATAATTGGAATCCCAGAGACGGATCTGGAAGAATCAGGATGGGAGCAAAAGTAAGTCGAGATTTCAGCTCTAAGAAACATTCTTCACAATCAGCATTCCAATTAAACGGTTGTCCCTTGCGAGTTAGCCGAGTAAGAGGAAGAACTAACTGTGAGAAGCCTTGAATGAACCTTCGATAATAGCCAGCAAGCCCCAAGAAACTTCTGACTTCAAACACTGATGTTGGGCGTTCCCAATTCAATACAGCTTCAACCTTACTAGGATCAACTGCAACTCCTGCTTGAGAAATTACATGACCCAAAAACTTCACCTCAGACATCCAAAAGTCACACTTCGACGGCTTAGCATATAGCTTCTTTTCTCGGAGTACATTCAAAACAATACGGAGATGTTGAACATGCTCCTCAATAGTTTTTGAGTACACCAAGATATCATCTATAAATACCACCACAAACTGATCCAAGTAGGTATGAAAAACTCGGTTCATGTAATCCATGAATACCGCTGGAGCATTCGTCAACCCAAAGGGCATCACTACAAACTCGTAATGTCCATATCTGGTACGGAAAGCTGTTTTTGGAACATCAGAAGCTCGAACTTTTATTTGATGATACCCTGACCTTAGATCAATTTTGGAAAACACTACCGCGCCTCGAAGTTGATCAAGAAGATCATCAATTCTCGGCAATGGATATTTATTCTTGATTGTAACCTTATTCAGCTAACGGTAATCAATGCATAATCGCATACTTCCGTCCTTCTTCTTGACTAGCAATACCAGAGCACCCCATGGAGAAGCACTAGGCCGAATAAATCTTTTAGAGATTAATTCTTCAAGTTGAGACTTTAGTTCCTTTAATTCTAAAGGAGACATTCTATACGGCGCTATAGATATTGGCCCAGTACCCGGAACCAACTCTATAGAGAATTCTACCTCACGGTTAGGAGGTAATGAAGAGACTTCATCAGGGAAGACATCTAAGAATTCATTGACAACCTGAACAGACGATAAATCTAAACCAGTTTCAGTAGATGCAGACAACATAATAACAAAAGCTTCCGCACCTTCAAATAAAGACTGGTTAGCCGAAGTGAATGAAATCACTGCTTCCTTAGTAGTATGAGATAAATCCACCGATTCAGATGAAAACCTAATAGTTCGGTTGAAGCAGTCGATGGTAACATGATTATCAGTCATCCAGTTCATCCCCAGTACAATATCCATACCCCTCATAGGCAAGCAAATAAAATCAACAACAAAATTTTTGCTTCCTATGGTAAGTAAACAGTGTAAACACAGAGATTGGGTCTGAACACGACCCCTTGCAGCAGTCAAAATAGTTATCGGTTCAGATATAGGAGACACAGTTAATCCTAACCGCTCGACACATGCTTCAGAAATAAAACAATGTGTAGCACCAGAATCATATAGTATATTAACAGATTTATGGAAGAGAGAACCTGTACCCCTTAGTAGATTATCTTCTGGCATGATGGTCTTAGTATCCAATGTGTTGATGCGTCCCTGCCTTGGAGCATCTGGTGTCTCTAAGAAAGCCTTCCTTGAAGGGCACTCATTTGCATAATAACCCTGTTCCTTGCAGTAGTAGCATTGATTTGAACCCTTTTGACAATCACCTTTATGATACTTTCCACACTTAGAACACTTGCTAACTTTGAAGAAGTCAGATGATTGAGCCTGTTTCCCTTTGTTGTTATTGTTTTTAGAACCAGCCTGGAAATTAGATAAATTTGCATTCTTCTTGTTCTGACTATATGCCTTTCTACTTACATACAATCTTTTCAAATCTATTTCAGCAATATAAGCCTGTTGTATCATGGCAGCATAGTTATTACAAGAAAAAGAACTTAAACTCTGTGCAATATCCTCCCTAAGCCCAAACTTGTATCTCTCCGTCTTCCATGTGTCATCAAGAGCCTGCCCTGCCAACCTAAAGAACTGATACAATTCTTCAAATTTAGCTGTGTATTGTCCCACAGTTAAACTTCCTTGTTTGAAATTCAGAAACTCATTTTCCTTTTCACTCCTCATTGCAGTCGGAAAGAATTGTTCCAAAAAAGTCCGACGGAAATTTCCCCAAGTCTGAGGAGTTCCCATGGTTACCATCATGGCTCGAGCATTAACCCACCAGTTGTTGGCCTCTCCCTTCAACATATGAGATGCCAATCTCAATTTCTCATCATCATTGATCTGCATAGTAAGAAAGATCTTCTCAACATCGTCCAACCAATGCTGAGCTTCCATAACATCAGGCCCTCCTCGGAACTCAGAAGGCTTCATCTTGAGAAATTCAGAATAAAGTTGCCTTGGATTCACTGGTGGTTCAGGAACGGGTTGTGGTTGGGGTTGTGCTTGAGCATTCTGTTGCATTTGGGCCATTTGGGCCATTTGTTGCTGCTGCATCATCATCATGTCATTCATCATTTTCTGTTGTGTCTCGATGACATTTTGCATCCACTCCATATGGGGATCAGCAGGTGCCGACCCTCTGCCTCTTCCTCTTCCAGACATAATTCTACAGAATATGCACATAGTATTAAGTTGATCAGGCTCAATGTCTAATAGCATACTAATAAAAATCATATCCAAAAGAAATAAAGACTCCTAATATCTAGGTCCGATTAGGCGGAACCGCTCTGATACCAAAATATAACATCCCAGACTGCTTCCAGAATTGTCGACTACCCCCACAAACCAACACGAGTCTTTTCAGCATGCGTTGTCCTCACTTGCATGCTTTCTAGGAATCTTCCTAGAAGGTCACCCATCCAACTACTACTCCAAGTCAAGCACGCTTAACTA
The DNA here is from genome assembly GCA_963573325.1 of Astragalus glycyphyllos. NCBI lineage: Eukaryota > Viridiplantae > Streptophyta > Magnoliopsida > Fabales > Fabaceae > Astragalus > Astragalus glycyphyllos. The sequence continues at coordinate 31,669,550 of OY754307.1, forward strand.
TGAAGTTCTTATGGGAAGGGCTCTCGAAAAGAAGATGCATCTTGTTGGTATAGGTAGTCCAAATCAATTCTTTTTAAGCCTTCCTTCAACTGTACAGTCCCATACCTGCACAGTCTCAGGATCCCTCTCATTCCGGTGCGTATTCGGTTCATTCACGCGCCCCTTCGCTTTGAAGCTGCCAGGAGCCGCTCTTTGCCATGCCTCCTTTTTGGGCACCGGCGATCACTCCCCGCCCTCTTCAGCCACGGATGTCACATGCATGCATTCCCACTACCAATTGAGCTACTAGTTCAATTGGTAGTGGGAATGCATTGAACTTGTACTTAGGCCCCAGGTACAAGGTTCGATTCCCACGGAAGGCAAAAACTCTACATGGGGGGTAGAGAAGGTCTGGATGTACACTTGTGGGTAGCCTACTAAGTCAGAAAAGGGCCCAGGGTGTTACAAGTTGAGTCCAGATCAGATTTTTAAATTTACACTCATCTCTCTTTCCTTAAATATATTTTATCCTTTACACTCATGTCGTTTTACACATATGTCACGTAAATGCCATATTCTCTTGAATCTATTCTGATTCACTCATGTAACCTATATTGTTTTTAGTAATGATGTTAAAATTACAAAAAAGCAAAAGGGGTCCATTTTTTAACTACGCTTAATATTTTATTTTTCTTTAAAGGTATGTCAACCAAATCAATAGATCAGATTTTATTTTTCTTTAAAGGCACGAATGTTCCGGTGTATGACTGTGACTACGTACCCATGTGTTTTAGTGTGAGTTGAGTCCAGATCAGATTTTTAAATTTACACTCATCTCTCTTTCCTTAAATATATTTTATCCTTTACACTCATGTCGTTTTACACATATGTCACGTAAATGCCATATTCTCTTGAATCTATTCTGATTCACTCATGTAAGCTATATTGTTTTTAGTAATGATGTTAAAATTACAAAAAAGCAAAAGGGGTCCATTTTTTAACTACGCTTAATATTTTATTTTTCTTTAAAGGTATGTCAACAAAATCAATAGATCAGATTTTATTTTTCTTTAAAGGCACGACGGTTCCGGTGTATGACCGTGACTATGTACCACTGTGTTTTAGTGTGAGTTGAGTCCAGATCAGATTTTTAAATTTACACTCATCTCTCTTTCCTTAAATATATTTTATCCTTTACCCTCATGTCGTTTTACACATATGTCACGTAAATGCCATATTCTCTTGAATCTATTCTGATTCACTCATGTAAGCTATACTGTTTTTAGTAATGATGTTAAAATTACAAAAAAGTAAAAGGGGTCCATTTTTTAACTAAGCTTAATATTTTATTTTTCTTTAAAGGCATGTCAACCAAATCAATAGATCAGATTTTATTTTTCCTTAAAGGCACGACGGTTCCTGTGTATGACTGTGACTAAGTACCACTGTGTTTGAGTGTGAGTTGAGTCCAGATCTGATTTTTAAATTTACACTCATCTCTCTTTTCTTAAATATATTCTATCTTTTACACTCATGTCGTTTTACACATATGCCACGTAAATGCCATATTCTCTTGAATCTATTCTGATTCACTCACGTAAGCTATATTGTTTTTAGTAATGTTGCTAAAATTACAAAAAAGCAAAAGGGGTCCATTTTTTAACTAAGCTTAATATTTTATTTTTCTTTAAAGGTATGTCAACCAAATCGATAGATCAGATTTTATTTTTCTTTAAAGGCACGACAGTTCCTGTGTATGACTGTGACTATGTACCACTGTGTTTGAGTGTGAGTTGTGTCCAGATCAGATTTTTAAATTTACACTCATCTCTCTTTCCTTAAATATATTTTATCCTTTACACTCATGCCATTTTACACATATGTCACGTAAATGCCATATTCTCTTGAATCTATTCTGATTCACTCATGTAACCTATATTGTTTTTAGTAATGTTGCTAAAAGTACAAAAAAGCAAAAGGGGTCCATTTTTTAACTAAGCTTAATATTTTATTTTTCTTTAAAGGTATGTCAACCAAATCAATAGATCAGATTTTATTTTTCTTTAGAGGCACGACGGTTCCGGTGTATGACTGTGACTATGTACCACTGTGTTTGAGTGAGTTGAGTCCAGATCAGATTTTTAAATTTACACTCATCTCTCTTTCCTTAAATATATTTTATCCTTTACACTCATTTCGTTTTACACATATGTCGTGTAAATGCCATATTCTCTTGAATCTATTCTGTTTCACTCATGTAAGCTATATTGTTTTTATTAATTTTGCTAAAATTACAAAAAAGCAAAAGGGGTCCATTTTTTAACTAAGCTTAAAATTACAAAAAAGCAAAAGGGGTCCATTTTTTAACTAAGCTTAATATTTTATTTTTCTTTAAAGGCATGTCAACCAAATCAATAGATCAGATTTTATTTTTCTTTAAAGGCACGACGGTTCCTGTGTATGATTGTGACTATGTACCACTGTGTTTGAGTGTGAGTTGAGTCCAGATCAGATCATTAAATTTACACTCATCTCTCTTTTCTTAAATATCTTTTATCCTTTACACTCATGTCGTTTTACACATATGTCACGTAAATACCATATTCTCTTGAATCTATTCTGATTCACTCATGTAAGCTAAATTGTTTTTAGTAATGTTTCTAAAATTACAAAAAAGCAAAAGGGGTCCATTTTTTAACTAAGCTTAAAATTACAAAAAAGCAAAAGGGGTCCATTTTTTAACTAAGCTTAATATTTTATTTTTCTTTAAAGGCATGTCAACCAAATCAATAGATCAGATTTTATTTTTCTTTAAAGGCACGACGGTTCCTGTGTATGACTGTGGCTATGTGCCACTATGTTTGAGTGAGTTGAGTCCAGATCAGATTTTTAAATTTACACTCATCTCTCTTTTCTTAAATATATTTTATCCATTACACTCATGTCGTTTTACACATATGTCACGTAAATGCCATATTCTCTTGAATCTATTCTGATTCACTCATGTAAGCTATATTGTTTTTAGTAATGTTTCTAAAATTACAAAAAAGCAAAAGGGGTCCATTTTTTAACTAAGCTTAAAATTACAAAAAAGCAAAAGGGGTCCATTTTTTAACTAAGCTTAATATTTTATTTTTCTTTAAAGGCATGTCAACCAAATCAATAGATCAGATTTTATTTTTCTTTAAAGGCACGACGGTTCCTGTGTATGACTGTGACTATGTACCACTGTGTTTGAGTGTGAGTTGTGTCCAGATCATATTTTTAAATTTACACTCATCTCTCTTTCCTTAAATATATTTTATCCTTTACACTCATGCCATTTTACACATATGTCACGTAAATGCCATATTCTCTTGAATCTATTCTGATTCACTCATGTAACCTATATTGTTTTTAGTAATGTTGCTAAAAGTACAAAAAAGCAAAAGGGGTCCATTTTTTAACTAAGCTTAATATTTTATTTTTCTTTAAAGGTATGTCAACCAAATCAATAGATCAGATTTTATTTTTCTTTAAAGGCACGACGGTTCCGTTGTATGACTGTGACTATGTACCACTGTGTTTGAGTGAGTTGAGTCCAGATCAGATTTTTAAATTTACACTCATCTCTCTATCCTTAAATATATTTTATCCTTTACCCTCATTTCGTTTTACACATATGTCGTGTAAATGCCATATTCTCTTGAATCTATTCTGTTTCACTCATGTAAGCTATATTGTTTTTATTAATGTTGCTAAAATTACAAAAAAGCAAAAGGGGTCCATTTTTTAACTAAGCTTAAAATTACAAAAAAGCAAAAGGGGTCCATTTTTTAACTAAGCTTAATATTTTATTTTTCTTTAAAGGCATGTCAACCAAATCAATAGATCAGATTTTATTTTTCTTTAAAGGCACGACGGTTCCTGTGTATGATTGTGACTATGTACCACTGTGTTTGAGTGTGAGTTGAGTCCAGATCAGATCATTAAATTTACACTCATCTCTCTTTTCTTAAATATCTTTTATCCTTTACACTCATGTCGTTTTACACATATGTCACGTAAATGCCATATTCTCTTGAATCTATTCTGATTCACTCATGTAAGCTAAATTGTTTTTAGTAATGTTGCTAAAATTACAAAAAAGCAAAAGGGGTCCACTTTTTAACTAAGCTTAATATTTTATTTTTCTTTAAAGGTATGTCAACCAAATCGATAGATCAGATTTTATTTTTCTTTAAAGGCACGACGGTTCCGGTGTATGACTGTTACTATGTACCACTGTGTTTGAGTGTGAGTTGAGTCCAGATCAGATTTTTAAATTTACACTCATCTCTCTTTCCTTAAATATATTTTATCCTTTACACTCATTTCGTTTTACACATATGTCACGTAAATGCCATATTCTCTTGAATCTATTCTGTTTCACTCATGTAAGCTATATTGTTTTTAGTAATGTTGCTAAAATTACAAAAAAGCAAAAGGGGTTCCTTTTTTAACTAAGCTTAATATTTTATTTTTCTTTAAATGCATGTCAACCAAATCAATAGATCAGATTTTATTTTTCTTTAAAGGCACGACGGTTCCTGTGTATGACTGTGGCTATGTGCCACTATGTTTGAGTGAGTTGAGTCCAGATCAGATTTTTAAACTTACACTCATCTCTCTTTACTTAAATATATTTTATCCATTACACTCATGTCGTTTTACACATATGTCACGTAAATGCCATATTCTCTTGAATCTATTCTGATTCACTCATGTAAGCTATATTGTTTTTAGTAATGTTTCTAAAATTACAAAAAAGCAAAAGGGGTCCATTTTTTAACTAAGCTTAATATTTTATTTTTCTTTAAAGGTATGTCAACCAAATCGATAGATCAGATTTTATTTTTCTTTAAAGGCACGACGGTTCCGGTGTATGACTGTTACTATGTACCACTGTGTTTGAGTGTGAGTTGAGTCCAGATCAGATTTTTAAATTTACACTCATCTCTCTTTCCTTAAGTATATTTTATCCTTTACAATCATGTCGTTTTACACATATGTCACGTAAATGCCATATTCTCTTGAATCTATTCTGTTTCACTCATGTAAGCTATATTGTTTTCAGTAATGTTGCTAAAATTACAAAAAAGTAAAAGGGGTCCCTTTTTTAACTAAGCTTAATATTTTATTTTTCTTTAAATGCATGTCAACCAAATCAATAGATCAGATTTTATTTTTCTTTAAAGGCACGACGGTTCCTGTGTATGACTGTGGCTATGTGCCACTATGTTTGAGTGAGTTGAGTCCAGATCAGATTTTTAAACTTACACTCATCTCTCTTTCCTTAAATATATTTTATCCATTACACTCATGTCGTTTTACACATATGTCACGTAAATGCCATATTCTCTTGAATCTATTCTGATTCACTCATGTAAGCTATATTGTTTTTAGTAATGTTTCTAAAATTACAAAAAAGCAAAAGGGGTCCATTTTTTAACTAAGCTTAATATTTTATTTTTCTTTAAAGGCATGTCAACCAAATCAATAGATCAGATTTTATTTTTCTTTAAAGGCACGACGGTTCCTGTGTATGATTGTGACTATGTACCACTGTGTTTGAGTGTGAGTTGAGTCCAGATCAGATCATTAAATTTACACTCATCTCTCTTTCCTTAAATATCTTTTATCCTTTACACTCATGTCGTTTTACACATATGTCACGTAAATGCCATATTCTCTTGAATCTATTCTGATTCACTCAGGTAAGCTAAATTGTTTTTAGTAATGTTGCTAAAATTACAAAAAAGCAAAAGGGGGTCCATTTTTTAACTAAGCTTAATATTTTATTTTTCTTTAAAGGTATGTCAACCAAATCGATAGATCAGATTTTATTTTTCTTTAAAGGCACGACGGTTCCTGTGTATGACTGTGACTATGTACCACTGTGTTTGAGTGTGAGTTGTGTCCAGATCAGATTTTTAAATTTACACTCATCTCTCTTTCCTTAAATATATTTTATCCTTTACACTCATGCCATTTTACACATATGTCACGTAAATGCCATATTCTCTTGAATCTATTCTGATTCACTCATGTAACCTATATTGTTTTTAGTAATGTTGCTAAAAGTACAAAAAAGCAAAAGGGGTCCATTTTTTAAGTAAGCTTAATATTTTATTTTTCTTTAAAGGTATTTTTCTTTAAATTTACACTCATCTCTCTTTCCTTAAATATATTTTATCCTTTACACTCATTTCGTTTTACACATATGTCGTGTAAATGCCATATTCTCTTGAATCTATTCTGTTTCACTCATGTAAGCTATATTGTTTTTATTAATGTTGCTAAAATTACAAAAAAGCAAAAGGGGTCCATTTTTTAACTAAGCTTAATATTTTATTTTTCTTTAAAGGCATGTCAACCAAATCAATAGATCAGATTTTATTTTTCTTTAAAGGCACGACGGTTCCTGTGTATGATTGTGACTATGTACCACTGTGTTTGAGTGTGAGTTGAGTCCAGATCAGATCATTAAATTTACACTCATCTCTCTTTTCTTAAATATCTTTTATCATTTACACTCATGTCGTTTTACACATATGTCACGTAAATGCCATATTCTCTTGAATCTATTCTGATTCACTCATGTAAGCTAAATTGTTTTTAGTAATGTTGCTAAAATTACAAAAAAGCAAAAGGGGTCCATTTTTTAACTAAGCTTAATATTTTATTTTTCTTTAAAGGTATGTCAACCAAATCGATAGATCAGATTTTATTTTTCTTTAAAGGCACGACGGTTCCGGTGTATGACTGTTACTATGTACCACTGTGTTTGAGCGTGAGTTGAGTCCATATCAGATTTTTAAATTTACACTCATCTCTCTTTCCTTAAATATATTTTATCCTTTACACTCATTTCGTTTTACACATATGTCACGTAAATGCCATATTCTCTTGAATCTATCCTGTTTCACTCATGTAAGCTATATTGTTTTTAGTAATGTTGCTAAAATTACAAAAAAGCAAAAGGGGTTCCTTTTTTAACTAAGCTTAATATTTTATTTTTCTTTAAATGCATGTCAACCAAATCAATAGATCAGATTTTATTTTTCTTTAAAGGCACGACGGTTCCTGTGTATGACTGTGGCTATGTGCCACTATGTTTGAGTGAGTTGAGTCCAGATCAGATTTTTAAATTTACACTCATCTCTCTTTCCTTAAATATATTTTATCCATTACACTCATGTAGTTTTACACATATGTCACGTAAATGCCATATTCTCTTGAATCTATTCTGATTCACTCATGTAAGCTATATTGTTTTTAGTAATGTTTCTAAAATTACAAAAAAGCAAAAGGGGTCCATTTTTTAACTAAGCTTAAAATTACAAAAAAGCAAAAGGGGTCCATTTTTTAACTAAGCTTAATATTTTATTTTTCTTTAAAGGCATGTCAACCAAATCAATAGATCAGATTTTATTTTTCTTTAAAGACACGACGGTTCCTGTGTATGATTGTGACTATGTACCACTGTGTTTGAGTGTGAGTTGAGTCCAGATCAGATCATTAAATTTACACTCATCTCTCTTTCCTTAAATATCTTTTATCCTTTACACTCATGTCGTTTTACACATATGTCACGTAAATGCCATATTCTCTTGAATCTATTCTGATTCACTCAGGTAAGCTAAATTGTTTTTAGTAATGTTGCTAAAATTACAAAAAAGCAAAAGGGGTCCATTTTTTAACTAAGCTTAATATTTTATTTTTCTTTAAAGGTATGTCAACCAAATCGACAGATCAGATTTTATTTTTCTTTAAAGGCACGACGGTTCCTGTGTATGACTGTGACTATGTACCACTGTGTTTGAGTGTGAGTTGTGTCCAGATCAGATTTTTAAATTTACACTCATCTCTCTTTCCTTAAATATATTTTATCCCTTACACTCATGCCATTTTACACATATGTCACGTAAATGCCATATTCTCTTGAATCTATTCTGATTCACTCATGTAACCTATATTGTTTTTAGTAATGTTGCTAAAAGTACAAAAAAGCAAAAGGGGTCCATTTTTTAAGTAAGCTTAATATTTTATTTTTCTTTAAATGCATGTCAACCAAATCAATAGATCAGATTTTATTTTTCTTTAAAGGCACGACGGTTCCTGTGTATGACTGTGGCTATGTGCCACTATGTTTGAGTGAGTTGAGTCCAGATCAGATTTTTAAATTTACACTCATCTCTCTTTCCTTAAATATATTTTATCCATTACACTCATGTAGTTTTACACATATGTCACGTAAATGCCATATTCTCTTGAATCTTTTCTGATTCACTCATGTAAGCTATATTGTTTTTAGTAATGTTTCTAAAATTACAAAAAAGCAAAAGGGGTCCATTTTTTAACTAAGCTTAAAATTACAAAAAAGCAAAAGGGGTCCATTTTTTAACTAAGCTTAATATTTTATTTTTCTTTAAAGGCATGTCAACCAAATCAATAGATCAGATTTTATTTTTCTTTAAAGGCACGACGGTTCCTGTGTATGATTCTGACTATGTACCACTGTGTTTGAGTGTGCGTTGAGTCCAGATCAGATCATTAAATTTACACTCATCTCTCTTTCCTTAAATATCTTTTATCCTTTACACTCATGTCGTTTTACAAATATGTCACGTAAATGCCATATTCTCTTGAATCTATTCTGATTCACTCAGGTAAGCTAAATTGTTTTTAGTAATGTTGCTAAAATTACAAAAAAGCAAAAGGGGTCCATTTTTTAACTAAGCTTAATATTTTATTTTTCTTTAAAGGTATGTCAACCAAATCGATAGATCAGATTTTATTTTTCTTTAAAGGCACGACGGTTCCGGTGTATGACTGTTACTATGTACCACTGTGTTTGAGTGTGAGTTGAGTCCAGATCAGATTTTTAAATTTACACTCATCTCTCTTTCCTTAAATATATTTTATCCTTTACACTCATTTCGTTTTACACATATGTCACGTAAATGCCATATTCTCTTGAATCTATTCTGTTTCACTCATGTAAGCTATATTGTTTTTAGTAATGTTGCTAAAATTACAAAAAAGCAAAAGGGGTTCCTTTTTTAACTAAGCTTAATATTTTATTTTTCTTTAAATGCATGTCAACCAAATCAATAGATCAGATTTTATTTTTCTTTAAAGGCACGACGGTTCCTGTGTATGACTGTGGCTATGTGCCACTATGTTTGAGTGAGTTGAGTCCAGATCAGATTTTTAAATTTACACTCATCTCTCTTTCCTTAAATATATTTTATCCATTACACTCATGTCGTTTTACACATATGTCACGTAAATGCCATATTATCTTGAATCTATTCTGATTCACTCAGGTAAGCTAAATTGTTTTTAGTAATGTTGCTAAAATTACAAAAAAGCAAAAGGGGTCCATTTTTAAACTAAGCTTAATATTTTATTTTTCTTTAAAGGTATGTCAACCAAATCGATAGATCAGATTTTATTTTTCTTTAAAGGCACGACGGTTCCTGTGTATGACTGTGACTATGTACCACTGTGTTTGAGTGTGAGTTGTGTCCAGATCAGATTTTTAAATTTACACTCATCTCTCTTTCCTTAAATATATTTTATCCTTTACACTCATGCCATTTTACACATATGTCACGTAAATGCCATCTTCTCTTGAATCTATTCTGATTCACTCATGTAACCTATATTGTTTTTAGTAATGTTGCTAAAATTACAAAAAAGCAAAAGGGGTCCATTTTTTAACTAAGCTTAATATTTTATTTTTCTTTAAAGGTATGTCAACCAAATCGATAGATCAGATTTTATTTTTCTTTAAAGGCACTACGGTTCCGGTGTATGACTGTTACTATGTACCACTGTGTTTGAGTGTGAGTTGAGTCCAGATCAGATTTTTAAATTTACACTCATCTCTCTTTCCTTAAATATATTTTATCCTTTACAATCATGTCGTTTTACACATATGTCACGTAAATGCCATATTCTCTTGAATCTATTCTGTTTCACTCATGTAAGCTATATTGTTTTTAGTAATGTTGCTAAAATTACAAAAAAGCAAAAGGGGTTCCTTTTTTAACTAAGCTTAATATTTTATTTTTCTTTAAATGCATGTCAACCAAATCAATAGATCAGATTTTATTTTTCTTTAAAGGCACGACGGTTCCTGTGTATGACTGTGGCTATGTGCCACTATGTTTGAGTGAGTTGAGTCCAGATCAGATTTTTAAATTTACACTCATCTCTCTTTCCTTAAATATATTTTATCCATTACACTCATGTCGTTTTACACATATGTCACGTAAATGCCATATTCTCTTGAATCTATTCTCATTCACTCATGTAAGCTATATTGTTTTTAGTAATGTTTCTAAAATTACAAAAAAGCAAAAGGGGTCCATTTTTTAACTAAGCTTAAAATTACAAAAAAGCAAAAGGGGTCCATTTTTTAACTAAGCTTAATATTTTATTTTTCTTTAAAGGCATGTCAACCAAGTCAATAGATCAGATTTTATTTTTCTTTAAAGGCACGACGGTTCCTGTGTATGATTGTGACTATGTACCACTGTGTTTGAGTGTGAGTTGAGTCCAGATCAGATCATTAAATTTACACTCATCTCTCTTTCCTTAAATATCTTTTATCCTTTACACTCATGTCGTTTTACACATATGTCACGTAAATGCCATATTCTCTTGAATCTATTCTGATTCACTCAGGTAAGCTAAATTGTTTTTAGTAATGTTGCTAAAATTACAAAAAAGCAAAAGGGGTCCATTTTTTAACTAAGCTTAATATTTTATTTTTCTTTAAAGGTATGTCAACCAAATCGATAGATCAGATTTTATTTTTCTTTAAAGGCACAACGGTTCCGGTGTATGACTGTTACTATGTACCACTGTGTTTGAGTGTGAGTTGAGTCCAGATCAGATTTTTAAATTTACACTCATCTCTCTTTCCTTAAATATATTTTATCCTTTACAATCATGTCGTTTTACACATATGTCACGTAAATGCCATATTCTCTTGAATCTATTCTGTTTCACTCATGTAAGCTATATTGTTTTTAGTAATGTTGCTAAAATTACAAAAAAGCAAAAGGGGTTCCTTTTTTAACTAAGCTTAATATTTTATTTTTCTTTAAATGCATGTCAACCAAATCAATAGATCAGATTTTATTTTTCTTTAAAGGCACGACGGTTCCTGTGTATGACTGTGGCTATGTGCCACTATGTTTGAGTGAGTTGAGTCCAGATCAGATTTTTAAATTTACACTCATCTCTCTTTCCTTAAATATATTTTATCCATTACACTCATGTCGTTTTACACATATGTCACGTAAATGCCATATTCTCTTGAATCTATTCTGATTCACTCATGTAAGCTATATTGTTTTTAGTAATGTTTCTAAAATTACAAAAAAGCAAAAGGGGTCCATTTTTTAACTAAGCTTAAAATTACAAAAAAGCAAAAGGGGTCCATTTTTTAACTAAGCTTAATATTTTATTTTTCTTTAAAGGCATGTCAACCAAATCAATAGATCAGATTTTATTTTTCTTTAAAGGCACGACGGTTCCTGTGTATGATTGTGACTATGTACCACTGTGTTTGAGTGTGAGTTGAGTCCAGATCAGATCATTAAATTTACACTCATCTCTCTTTCCTTAAATATCTTTTATCCTTTACACTCATGTCGTTTTACACATATGTCACGTAAATGCCATATTCTCTTGAATCTATTCTGATTCACTCAGGTAAGCTAAATTGTTTTTAGTAATGTTGCTAAAATTACAAAAAAGCAAAAGGGGTCCATTTTTTAACTAAGCTTAATATTTTATTTTTCTTTAAAGGTATGTCAACCAAATCGATAGATCAGATTTTATTTTTCTTTAAAGGCACAACGGTTCCGGTGTATGACTGTTACTATGTACCACTGTGTTTGAGTGTGAGTTAAGTCCAGATCAGATTTTTAAATTTACACTCATCTCTCTTTCCTTAAATATATTTTATCCTTTACAATCATGTCGTTTTACACATATGTCACGTAAATGCCATATTCTCTTGAATCTATTCTGTTTCACTCATGTAAGCTATATTGTTTTTAGTAATGTTGCTAAAATTACAAAAAAGCAAAAGGGGTTCCTTTTTTAACTAAGCTTAATATTTTATTTTTCTTTAAATGCATGTCAACCAAATCAATAGATCAGATTTTATTTTTCTTTAAAGGCACGACGGTTCCTGTGTATGACTGTGGCTATGTGCCACTATGTTTGAGTGAGTTGAGTCCAGATCAGATTTTTAAATTTACACTCATCTCTCTTTCCTTAAATATATTTTATCCATTACACTCATGTCGTTTTACACATATGTCACGTAAATGCCATATTCTCTTGAATCTATTCTGATTCACTCATGTAAGCTATATTGTTTTTAGTAATGTTTCTAAAATTACAAAAAAGCAAAAGGGGTTCCTTTTTTAACTAAGCTTAATATTTTATTTTTCTTTAAATGCATGTCAACCAAATCAATAGATCAGATTTTATTTTTCTTTAAAGGCACGACGGTTCCTGTGTATGATTGTGACTATGTACCACTGTGTTTGAGTGTGAGTTGAGTCCAGATCAGATCATTAAATTTACACTCATCTCTCTTTCCTTAAATATCTTTTATCCTTTACACTCATGTCGTTTTACACATATGTCACGTAAATGCCATATTCTCTTGAATCTATTCTGATTCACTCAGGTAAGCTAAATTGTTTTTAGTAATGTTGCTAAAATTACAAAAAAGCAAAAGGGGTCCATTTTTTAACTAAGCTTAATATTTTATTTTTCTTTAAAGGTATGTCAACCAAATCGATAGATCAGATTTTATTTTTCTTTAAAGGCACAACGGTTCCGGTGTATGACTGTTACTATGTACCACTGTGTTTGAGTGTGAGTTGAGTCCAGATCAGATTTTTAAATTTACACTCATCTCTCTTTCCTTAAATATATTTTATCCTTTACAATCATGTCGTTTTACACATATGTCACGTAAATGCCATATTCTCTTGAATCTATTCTGTTTCACTCATGTAAGCTATATTGTTTTTAGTAATGTTGCTAAAATTACAAAAAAGCAAAAGGGGTTCCTTTTTTAACTAAGCTTAATATTTTATTTTTCTTTAAATGCATGTCAACCAAATCAATAGATCAGATTTTATTTTTCTTTAAAGGCACGACGGTTCCTGTGTATGACTGTGGCTATGTGCCACTATGTTTGAGTGAGTTGAGTCCAGATCAGATTTTTAAATTTACACTCATCTCTCTTTCCTTAAATATATTTTATCCATTACACTCATGTCGTTTTACACATATGTCACGTAAATGCCATATTCTCTTGAATCTATTCTGATTCACTCATGTAAGCTATATTGTTTTTAGTAATGTTTCTAAAATTACAAAAAAGCAAAAGGGGTCCATTTTTTAACTAAGCTTAAAATTACAAAAAAGCAAAAGGGGTCCATTTTTTAACTAAGCTTAATATTTTATTTTTCTTTAAAGGCATGTCAACCAAATCAATAGATCAGATTTTATTTTTCTTTAAAGGCACGACGGTTCCTGTGTATGATTGTGACTATGTACCACTGTGTTTGAGTGTGAGTTGAGTCCAGATCAGATCATTAAATTTACACTCATCTCTCTTTCCTTAAATATCTTTTATCCTTTACACTCATGTCGTTTTACACATATGTCACGTAAATGCCATATTCTCTTGAATCTATTCTGATTCACTCAGGTAAGCTAAATTGTTTTTAGTAATGTTGCTAAAATTACAAAAAAGCAAAAGGGGTCCATTTTTTAACTAAGCTTAATATTTTATTTTTCTTTAAAGGTATGTCAACCAAATCGATAGATCAGATTTTATTTTTCTTTAAAGGCACAACGGTTCCGGTGTATGACTGTTACTATGTACCACTGTGTTTGAGTGTGAGTTAAGTCCAGATCAGATTTTTAAATTTACACTCATCTCTCTTTCCTTAAATATATTTTATCCTTTACAATCATGTCGTTTTACACATATGTCACGTAAATGCCATATTCTCTTGAATCTATTCTGTTTCACTCATGTAAGCTATATTGTTTTTAGTAATGTTGCTAAAATTACAAAAAAGCAAAAGGGGTTCCTTTTTTAACTAAGCTTAATATTTTATTTTTCTTTAAATGCATGTCAACCAAATCAATAGATCAGATTTTATTTTTCTTTAAAGGCACGACGGTTCCTGTGTATGACTGTGGCTATGTGCCACTATGTTTGAGTGAGTTGAGTCCAGATCAGATTTTTAAATTTACACTCATCTCTCTTTCCTTAAATATATTTTATCCATTACACTCATGTCGTTTTACACATATGTCACGTAAATGCCATATTCTCTTGAATCTATTCTGATTCACTCATGTAAGCTATATTGTTTTTAGTAATGTTTCTAAAATTACAAAAAAGCAAAAGGGGTCCATTTTTTAACTAAGCTTAAAATTACAAAAAAGCAAAAGGGGTCCATTTTTTAACTAAGCTTAATATTTAATTTTTCTTTAAAGGCATGTCAACCAAATCAATAGATCAGATTTTATTTTTCTTTAAAGGCACGACGGTTCCTGTGTATGATTGTGACTATGTACCACTGTGTTTGAGTGTGAGTTGAGTCCAGATCAGATCATTAAATTTACACTCATCTCTCTTTCCTTAAATATCTTTTATCCTTTACACTCATGTCGTTTTACACATATGTCACGTAAATGCCATATTCTCTTGAATCTATTCTGATTCACTCAGGTAAGCTAAATTGTTTTTAGTAATGTTGCTAAAATTACAAAAAAGCAAAAGGGGTCCATTTTTTAACTAAGCTTAATATTTTATTTTTCTTTAAAGGTATGTCAACCAAATCGATAGATCAGATTTTATTTTTCTTTAAAGGCACAACGGTTCCGGTGTATGACTGTTACTATGTACCACTGTGTTTGAGTGTGAGTTAAGTCCAGATCAGATTTTTAAATTTACACTCATCTCTCTTTCCTTAAATATATTTTATCCTTTACAATCATGTCGTTTTACACATATGTCACGTAAATGCCATATTCTCTTGAATCTATTCTGTTTCACTCATGTAAGCTATATTGTTTTTAGTAATGTTGCTAAAATTACAAAAAAGCAAAAGGGGTTCCTTTTTTAACTAAGCTTAATATTTTATTTTTCTTTAAATGCATGTCAACCAAATCAATAGATCAGATTTTATTTTTCTTTAAAGGCACGACGGTTCCTGTGTATGACTGTGGCTATGTGCCACTATGTTTGAGTGAGTTGAGTCCAGATCAGATTTTTAAATTTACACTCATCTCTCTTTCCTTAAATATATTTTATCCATTACACTCATGTCGTTTTACACATATGTCACGTAAATGCCATATTCTCTTGAATCTATTCTGATTCACTCATGTAAGCTATATTGTTTTTAGTAATGTTTCTAAAATTACAAAAAAGCAAAAGGGGTCCATTTTTTAACTAAGCTTAAAATTACAAAAAAGCAAAAGGGGTCCATTTTTTAACTAAGCTTAATATTTTATTTTTCTTTAAAGGCATGTCAACCAAATCAATAGATCAGATTTTATTTTTCTTTAAAGGCACGACGGTTCCTGTGTATGATTGTGACTATGTACCACTGTGTTTGAGTGTGAGTTGAGTCCAGATCAGATCATTAAATTTACACTCATCTCTCTTTCCTTAAATATCTTTTATCCTTTACACTCATGTCGTTTTACACATATGTCACGTAAATGCCATATTCTCTTGAATCTATTCTGATTCACTCAGGTAAGCTAAATTGTTTTTAGTAATGTTGCTAAAATTACAAAAAAGCAAAAGGGGTCCATTTTTTAACTAAGCTTAATATTTTATTTTTCTTTAAAGGTATGTCAACCAAATCGATAGATCAGATTTTATTTTTCTTTAAAGGCACAACGGTTCCGGTGTATGACTGTTACTATGTACCACTGTGTTTGAGTGTGAGTTGAGTCCAGATCAGATTTTTAAATTTACACTCATCTCTCTTTCCTTAAATATATTTTATCCTTTACAATCATGTCGTTTTACACATATGTAACGTAAATGCCATATTCTCTTGAATCTATTCTGTTTCACTCATGTAAGCTATATTGTTTTCAGTAATGTTGCTAAAATTACAAAAAAGCAAAAGGGGTCCCTTTTTTAACTAAGCTTAATATTTTATTTTTCTTTAAATGCATGTCAACCAAATCAATAGATCAGATTTTATTTTTCTTTAAAGGCGCAACGGTTCCTGTGTATGACTGTGGCTATGTACCACTATGTTTGAGTGAGTTGAGTCCAGATCAGATTTTTAAATTTAAACTCATCTCTCTTTCCTTAAATATATTTTATCCATTACACTCATGTCGTTTTACACATATGTCACGTAAATGCCATATTCTCTTGAATCTATTCTGATTCACTCATGTAAGCTATATTGTTTTTAGTAATGTTTCTAAAATTTCAAAAAAGCAAAAGGGGTCCATTTTTTAACTAAGCTTAAAATTACAAAAAAGCAAAAGGGGTCCATTTTTTAACTAAGCTTAATATTTTATTTTTCTTTAAAGGCATGTCAACCAAATCAATAGATCAGATTTTATTTTTCTTTAAAGGCACGACGGTTCCTGTGTATGATTGTGACTATGTACCACTGTGTTTGAGTGTGAGTTGAGTCCAGATCAGATCATTAAATTTACACTCATCTCTCTTTCCTTAAATATCTTTTATCCTTTACACTCATGTCGTTTTACACATATGTCACGTAAATGCCATATTCTCTTGAATCTATTCTGATTCACTCAGGTAAGCTAAATTGTTTTTAGTAATGTTGCTAAAATTACAAAAAAGCAAAAGGGGTCCATTTTTAAACTAAGCTTAATATTTTATTTTTCTTTAAAGGTATGTCAACCAAATCGATAGATCAGATTTTATTTTTCTTTAAAGGCACGACGGTTCCTGTGTATGACTGGGACTATGTACCACTGTGTTTGAGTGTGAGTTGTGTCCAGATCAGATTTTTAAATTTACACTCATCTCTCTTTCCTTAAATATATTTTATCCTTTACACTCATGCCATTTTACACATATGTCACGTAAATGCCATATTCTCTTGAATCTATTCTGATTCACTCATGTAACCTATATTGTTTTTAGTAATGTTGCTAAAAGTACAAAAAAGCAAAAGGGGTCCATTTTTTAAGAAAGCTTAATATTTTATTTTTCTTTAAAGGTATGTCAACCAAATCAATAGATCAGATTTTATTTTTCTTTAAAGGCACGACGGTTCCGGTGTATGACTGTGACTATGTACCACTGTGTTTGAGTGAGTTGAGTCCAGATCAGATTTTTAAATTTACACTCATCTCTCTTTCCTTAAATATATTTTATCCTTTACACTCATTTCGTTTTACACATATGTCGTGTAAATGCCATATTCTCTTGAATCTATTCTGTTTCACTCATGTAAGCTACATTGTTTTTATTAATGTTGCTAAAATTACAAAAAAGCAAAAGGGGTCCATTTTTTAACTAAGCTTAATATTTTATTTTTCTTTAAAGGCATGTCAACCAAATCAATAGATCAGATTTTATTTTTCTTTAAAGGCACGACGGTTCCTGTGTATGATTGTGACTATGTACCACTATGTTTGAGTGTGAGTTGAGTCCAGATCAGATCATTAAATTTACACTCATCTCTCTTTTCTTAAATATCTTTTATCCTTTACACTAATGTCGTTTTACACATATGTCACGTAAATGCCATATTCTCTTGAATCTATTCTGATTCACTCATGTAAGCTAAATTGTTTTTAGTAATGTTGCTAAAATTACAAAAAAGCAAAAGGGGTCCATTTTTTAACTAAGCTTAATATTTTATTTTTCTTTAAAGGTATGTCAACCAAATCGATAGATCAGATTTTATTTTTCTTTAAAGGCACGACGGTTCCGGTGTATGACTGTTACTATGTACCACTGTGTTTGAGTGTGAGTTGAGTCCAGATCAGATTTTTAAATTTACACTCATCTCTCTTTCCTTAAATATATTTTATCCTTTACACTCATTTCGTTTTACACATATGTCACGTAAATGCCATATTCTCTTGAATCTATTCTGTTTCACTCATGTAAGCTATATTGTTTTTAGTAATGTTGCTAAAATTACAAAAAAGCAAAAGGGGTTCCTTTTTTAACTAAGCTTAATATTTTATTTTTCTTTAAATGCATGTCAACCAAATCAATAGATCAGATTTTATTTTTCTTTAAAGGCACGACGGTTCCTGTGTATGACTGTGGCTATGTGCCACTATGTTTGAGTGAGTTGAGTCCAGATCAGATTTTTAAATTTACACTCATCTCTCTTTCCTTAAATATATTTTATCCATTACACTCATGTAGTTTTACACATATGTCACGTAAATGCCATATTCTCTTGAATCTATTCTGATTCACTCATGTAAGCTATATTGTTTTTAGTAATGTTTCTAAAATTACAAAAAAGTAAAAGGGGTCCATTTTTTAACTAAGCTTAAAATTACAAAAAAGCAAAAGGGGTCCATTTTTTAACTAAGCTTAATATTTTATTTTTCTTTAAAGGCATGTCAACCAAATCAATAGATCAGATTTTATTTTTCTTTAAAGGCACGACGGTTCCTGTGTATGATTGTGACTATGTACCACTGTGTTTGAGTGTGAATTGAGTCCAGATCAGATCATTAAATTTACACTCATCTCTCTTTCCTTAAATATCTTTTATCCTTTACACTCATGTCGTTTTACACATATGTCACGTAAATGCCATATTCTCTTGAATCTATTCTGATTCACTCAGGTAAGCTAAATTGTTTTTAGTAATGTTGCTAAAATTACAAAAAAGCAAAAGGGGTCCCTTTTTTAACTAAACTTAATATTTTATTTTTCTTTTAATGCATGTCAACCAAATCAATAGATCAGATTTTATTTTTCTTTAAAGGCGCAACGGTTCCTGTGTATGACTGTGGCTATGTACCACTATGTTTGAGTGAGTTGCGTCCAGATCAGATTTTTAAATTTACACTCATCTCTCTTTCCTTAAATATCTTTTATCCTTTACACTCATGTCGTTTTACAAATATGTCACGTAAATGCCATATTCTCTTGAATCTATTCTGATTCACTCAGGTAAGCTAAATTGTTTTTAGTAATGTTGCTAAAATTACAAAAAAGCAAAAGGGTCCATTTTTAAACTAAGCTTAATATTTTATTTTTCTTTAAAGGTATGTCAACCAAATCGATAGATCAGATTTTATTTTTCTTTAAAGGCACGACGGTTCCGGTGTATGACTGTTACTATGTACCACTGTGTTTGAGTGTGAGTTGAGTCCAGATCAGATTTTTAAATTTACACTCATCTCTCTTTCCTTAAATATATTTTATCCTTTACAATCATGTCGTTTTACACATATGTCACGTAAATGCCATATTCTCTTGAATCTATTCTGATTCACTCAGGTAAGCTAAATTGTTTTTAGTAATGTTGCTAAAATTACAAAAAAGCAAAAGGGGTCCCTTTTTTAACTAAACTTAATATTTTATTTTTCTTTTAATGCATGTCAACCAAATCAATAGATCAGATTTTATTTTTCTTTAAAGGCGCAACGGTTCCTGTGTATGACTGTGGCTATGTACCACTATGTTTGAGTGAGTTGCGTCCAGATCAGATTTTTAAATTTACACTCATCTCTCTTTCCTTAAATATCTTTTATCCTTTACACTCATGTCGTTTTACAAATATGTCACGTAAATGCCATATTCTCTTGAATCTATTCTGATTCACTCAGGTAAGCTAAATTGTTTTTAGTAATGTTGCTAAAATTACAAAAAAGCAAAAGGGTCCATTTTTTAACTAAGCTTAATATTTTATTTTTCTTTAAAGGTATGTCAACCAAATCGATAGATCAGATTTTATTTTTCTTTAAAGGCACGACGGTTCCGGTGTATGACTGTTACTATGTACCACTGTGTTTGAGTGTGAGTTGAGTCCAGATCAGATTTTTAAATTTACACTCATCTCTCTTTCCTTAAATATATTTTATCCTTTACAATCATGTCGTTTTACACATATGTCACGTAAATGCCATATTCTCTTGAATCTATTCTGTTTCACTCATGTAAACTATATTGTTTTCAGTAATGTTGCTAAAATTACAAAAAAGCAAAAGGGGTCCCTTTTTTAACTAAACTTAATATTTTATTTTTCTTTTAATGCATGTCAACCAAATCAATAGATCAGATTTTATTTTTCTTTAAAGGCGCAACGGTTCCTGTGTATGACTGTGGCTATGTACCACTATGTTTGAGTGAGTTGAGTCCAGATCAGATTTTTAAATTTACACTCATCTCTCTTTCCTTAAATATATTTTATCCATTACACTCATGTCGTTTTACACATATGTCACGTAAATGCCATATTCTCTTGAATCTATTCTGATTCACTCATGTAAGCTATATTGTTTTTAGTAATGTTTCTAAAATTACAAAAAAGCAAAAGGGGTCCATTTTTTAACTAAGCTTAAAATTACAAAAAAGCAAAAGGGGTCCATTTTTTAACTAAGCTTAATATTTTATTTTTCTTTAAAGGCATGTCAACCAAATCAATAGATCAGATTTTATTTTTCTTTAAAGGCACGACGGTTCCTGTGTATGATTGTGACTATGTACCACTGTGTTTGAGTGTGAGTTGAGTCCAGATCAGATCATTAAATTTAGACTCATCTCTCTTTCCTTAAATATATTTTATCCTTTACACTCATGTCGTTTTACACATATGTCACGTAAATGCCATATTCTCTTGAATCTATTCTGATTCACTCATATAAGCTATATTGTTTTTAGTAATGTTGCTAAAATTACACAAAAGCAAAAGGGGTCCATTTTTTAACTAAACTTAATATTTTATTTTTCTTTAAAGGTATGTCAACCAAATCGATAGATCAGATTTTATTTTTCTTTAAAGGCACGACGGTTCCGGTGTATGGCTGTGACTATGTACCCATGTGTTTTAGTGTGAGTTGAGTCCAGATCAGATCATTAAATTTACACTCATCTCTCTTTACTTAAATATATTTTACCCTTCTCACTCATGTCGTTTTACACATATGTCACGTAAATGCCATATTCTCTTGAATCTATTCTGATTCACTCATATAAGCTATATTGTTTTTAGTAATGTTGCTAAAATTACAAAAAAGCAAAAGGGGTCCATTTTTTAACTAAGCTTAATATTTTATTTTTCTTTAAAGGTATTCAACCAAATCGATAGATCAGATTTTATTTTTCTTTAAAGGCACGACGGTTCCGGTGTATGGCTGTGACTATGTACCCATGTGTTTTAGTGTGAGTTGAGTCCAGATCAGATCATTAAATTTACACTCATCTCTCTTTCCTTAAATATATTTTATCCTTCTCACTCATGTCGTTTTACACATATGTCACGTAAATGCCATATTCTCTTGAATCTATTCTGATTCACTCATGTAAGCTATATTGTTTTTAGTAATGTTGCTAAAATTACAAAAAAGCAAAAGGGGTCCATTTTTTAACTAAGCTTAATATTTTATTTTTCTTTAAAGGCATGTCAACCAAATCAATAGATCAGATTTTATTTTTCTTTAAAGGCACGACGGTTCCTGTGTATGACTGTGACTATGTACCACTGTGTTTGAGTGTGAGTTGTGTCCAGATCAGATTTTTAAATTTAGACTCATCTCTCTTTCCTTAAATATATTCTATCTTTTACACTCATGTCGTTTTACACATATGCCACGTAAATGCCATATTCTCTTGAATCTATTCTGATTCACTCATGTAAGCTATATTGTTTTTAGTAATGTTTCTAAAATTACACAAAAGCAAAAGGGGTCCATTTTTTAACTAAACTTAATATTTTATTTTTCTTTAAAGGTATGTCAACCAAATCGATAGATCAGATTTTATTTTTCTTTAAAGGCACGACGGTTCCGGTGTATGGCTGTGACTATGTACCCATGTGTTTTAGTGTGAGTTGAGTCCAGATCAGATCATTAAATTTACACTCATCTCTCTTTCCTTAAATATATTTTATCCTTCTCACTCATGTCGTTTTACACATATGTCACGTAAATGCCATATTCTCTTGAATCTATTCTGATTCACTCATATAAGCTATATTGTTTTTAGTAATATTGCTAAAATTACAAAAAAGCAAAACGGGTCCATTTTTTAACTAAGCTTAATATTTTATTTTTCTTTAAAGGTATTCAACCAAATCGATAGATCAGATTTTATTTTTCTTTAAAGGCACGACGGTTCCGGTGTATGGCTGTGACTATGTACCCATGTGTTTTAGTGTGAGTTGAGTCCAGATCAGATCATTAAATTTACACTCATCTCTCTTTCCTTAAATATATTTTATCCTTCTCACTCATGTCGTTTTACACATATGTCACGTAAATGCCATATTCTCTTGAATCTATTCTGATTCACTCATGTAAGCTATATTGTTTTTAGTAATGTTGCTAAAATTACAAAAAAGCAAAAGGGGTCCATTTTTTAACTAAGCTTAATATTTTATTTTTCTTTAAAGGCATGTCAACCAAATCAATAGATCAGATTATATTTTTCTTTAAAGGCACGACGGTTCCTGTGTATGACTGTGACTATGTACCACTGTGTTTGAGTGTGAGTTGTGTCCAGATCAGATTTTTAAATTTAGACTCATCTCTCTTTCCTTAAATATATTCTATCTTTTACACTCATGTCGTTTTACACATATGCCACGTAAATGCCATATTCTCTTGAATCTATTCTGATTCACTCATGTAAGCTATATTGTTTTTAGTAATGTTGCTAAAATTACAAAAAAGCAAAAGGGGTCCATTTTTTAACTAAGCTTAATATTTTATTTTTCTTTAAAGGTATGTCAACCAAATCGATAGATCAGATTTTATTTTTCTTTAAAGGCACGACGGTTCCGGTGTATGACTGTGACTATGTACCACTGTGTTTGAGTGAGTTGAGTCTAGATCAGATTTTTAAATTTACACTCATCTCTCTTTCCTTAAATATATTTTATCCTTTACACTCATGCCATTTTACACATATGTCACGTAAATGCCATATTCTCTTGAATCTATTCTGATTCACTCATGTAACCTATATTGTTTTTAGTAATGTTGTTAAAAGTACAAAAAAGCAAAAGGGGTCCATTTTTTAACTAAGCTTAATATTTTATTTTTCTTTAAAGGTATGTCAACCAAATCAATAGATTAGATTTTATTTTTCTTTAAAGGCACGACGGTTCCGGTGTATGACTATGACTATGTACCACTGTGTTTGAGTGAGTTGAGTCCAGATCAGATTTTTAAATTTACACTCATCTCTCTTTCCTTAAATATATTTTATCCTTTACACTCATTTCGTTTTACACATATGTCGTGTAAATGCCATATTCTCTTGAATCTATTCTGTTTCACTCATGTAAGCTATATTGTTTTTATTAATGTTGCTAAAATTACAAAAAAGCAAAAGGGGTCCATTTTTTAACTAAGCTTAAAATTACAAAAAAGCAAAAGGGGTCCATTTTTTAACTAAGCTTAATATTTTATTTTTCTTTAAAGGCATGTCAACCAAATCAATAGATCAGATTTTATTTTTCTTTAAAGGCACGACGGTTCCTGTGTATGATTGTGACTATGTACCACTGTGTTTGAGTGTGAGTTGAGTCCAGATCAGATCATTAAATTTAGACTCATCTCTCTTTCCTTAAATATATTTTATTCTTTACACTCATGTCGTTTTACACATATGTCACGTAAATGCCATATTCTCTTGAATCTATTCTGATTCACTCATGTATGCTATATTGTTTTTAGTAATGTTGCTAAAAGTACAAAAAAGCAAAAGGGGTCCATTTTTTAACTAAGCTTAATATTTTATTTTTCTTTAAAGGTATGTCAACCAAATGAATAGATCAGATTTTATTTTTCTTTAAAGGCTCGACGGTTCCGGTGTATGATTGTGACTATGTACCACTGTGTTTGAGTGTGAGTTGAGTCCAGATCAGATCATTAAATTTAGACTCATCTCTCTTTCCTTAAATATATTTTATCCTTTACACTCATGCCATTTTACACATATGTCACGTAAATGCCATATTCTCTTGAATCTATTCTGATTCACTCATGTAACCTATATTGTTTTTAGTAATGTTGCTAAAAACACAAAAAAGCAAAAGGGGTCCATTTTTTAACTAAGCTTAATATTTTATTTTTCTTTAAAGGTATGTCAACCAAATGAATAGATCAGATTTTATTTTTCTTTAAAGGCTCGACGGTTCCGGTGTATGACTGTGACTATGTACCACTGTGTTTGAGTGAGTTGAGTCCAGATCAGATTTTTAAATTTACACTCATCTCTCTTTCCTTAAATATATTTTATCCTTTACACTCATTTCGTTTTACACATATGTCGTGTAAATGCCATATTCTCTTGAATCTATTCTGTTTCACTCATGTAAGCTAAATTGTTTTTAGTAATGTTGATAAAATTACAAAAAAGCAAAAGGGGTCCATTTTTTAACTAAGCTTAATATTTTATTTTTCTTTAAAGGTATGTCAACCAAATCGATAGATCAGATTTTATTTTTCTTTAAAGGCACGACGGTTCCGGTGTATGACTGTTACTATGTACCACTGTGTTTGAGTGTGAGTTGAGTCCAGATCAGATTTTTAAATTTACACTCATCTCTCTTTCCTTAAATATATTTTATCCTTTACACTCATTTCGTTTTACACATATGTCACGTAAATGCCATATTCTCTTGAATCTATTCTGTTTCACTCATGTAAGCTATATTGTTTTTAGTAATGTTGCTAAAATTACAAAAAAGCAAAAGGGGTCCCTTTTTTAACTATGCTTAATATTTTATTTTTCTTTAAATGCATATCAACCAAATCAATAGATCAGATTTTATTTTTCTTTAAAGGCACGACGGTTCCTGTGTATGACTGTGGCTATGTACCACTATGTTTGAGTGAGTTGAGTCCAGATCAGATTTTTAAATTTACACTCATCTCTCTTTCCTTAAATATATTTTATCCTTTACACTCATGTCGTTTTACACATATGTCACGTAAATGCCATATTCTCTTGAATCTATTCTGATTCACTCATGTATGCTATATTGTTTTTAGTAATGTTGCTAAAAGTACAAAAAAGCAAAAGGGGTCCATTTTTTAACTAAGCTTAATATTTTATTTTTCTTTAAAGGTATGTCAACCAAATGAATAGATCAGATTTTATTTTTCTTTAAAGGCTCGACGGTTCCGGTGTATGATTGTGACTATGTACCACTGTGTTTGAGTGTGAGTTGAGTCCAGATCAGATCATTAAATTTAGACTCATCTCTCTTTCCTTAAATATATTTTATCCTTTACACTCATGCCATTTTACACATATGTCACGTAAATGCCATATTCTCTTGAAT
Organism: Astragalus glycyphyllos; assembly: GCA_963573325.1. NCBI lineage: Eukaryota > Viridiplantae > Streptophyta > Magnoliopsida > Fabales > Fabaceae > Astragalus > Astragalus glycyphyllos. Next base: position 31,695,109 of record OY754307.1, read on the forward strand.
CTATTCTGATTCACTCATGTAACCTATATTGTTTTTAGTAATGTTGCTAAAAACACAAAAAAGCAAAAGGGGTCCATTTTTTAACTAAGCTTAATATTTTATTTTTCTTTAAAGGTATGTCAACCAAATGAATAGATCAGATTTTATTTTTCTTTAAAGGCTCGACGGTTCCGGTGTATGACTGTGACTATGTACCACTGTGTTTGAGTGAGTTGAGTCCAGATCAGATTTTTAAATTTACACTCATCTCTCTTTCCTTAAATATATTTTATCCTTTACACTCATTTCGTTTTACACATATGTCGTGTAAATGCCATATTCTCTTGAATCTATTCTGTTTCACTCATGTAAGCTAAATTGTTTTTAGTAATGTTGATAAAATTACAAAAAAGCAAAAGGGGTCCATTTTTTAACTAAGCTTAATATTTTATTTTTCTTTAAAGGTATGTCAACCAAATCGATAGATCAGATTTTATTTTTCTTTAAAGGCACGACGGTTCCGGTGTATGACTGTTACTATGTACCACTGTGTTTGAGTGTGAGTTGAGTCCAGATCAGATTTTTAAATTTACACTCATCTCTCTTTCCTTAAATATATTTTATCCTTTACACTCATTTCGTTTTACACATATGTCACGTAAATGCCATATTCTCTTGAATCTATTCTGTTTCACTCATGTAAGCTATATTGTTTTTAGTAATGTTGCTAAAATTACAAAAAAGCAAAAGGGGTCCCTTTTTTAACTATGCTTAATATTTTATTTTTCTTTAAATGCATATCAACCAAATCAATAGATCAGATTTTATTTTTCTTTAAAGGCACGACGGTTCCTGTGTATGACTGTGGCTATGTACCACTATGTTTGAGTGAGTTGAGTCCAGATCAGATTTTTAAATTTACACTCATCTCTCTTTCCTTAAATATATTTTATCCTTTACACTCATGTCGTTTTACACATATGTCACGTAAATGCCATATTCTCTTGAATCTATTCTGATTCACTCATGTAAGCTATATTGTTTTTAGTAATGATGTTAAAATTACAAAAAAGCAAAAGGGGTCCATTTTTTAACTAAGCTTAATATTTTATTTTTCTATAAACGCATGTCAACCAAATCAAAAGATCAGATTTTATTTTTCTTTAAAGGCACGACGGTTCCTGTGTATGACTGTGACTATGTACCACTGTGTTTGAGTGTGAGTTGAGTCCAGATCAGATTTTTAAATTTACACTCATCTCTCTTTCCTTAAATATATTTTATCCTTTACACTCATGTCGTTTTACACATATGTCACGTAAATGCCATATTCTCTTGAATCTATTCTGATTCACTCATGTAAGCTATATTGTTTTTAGTAATGTTGCTAAAATTACAAAAAAGCAAAAGGGGTCCATTTTTTAACTAAGCTTAATATTTTATTTTTCTTTAAAGGCATGTCAACCAAATCAAAAGATCAGATTTTATTTTTCTTTAAAGGCACGACTTTTCTTGTGTATGATTGTGACTATGTACCACTGTGTTTGAGTGTGAGTTGAGTCCAGATCAGATCTTTAAATTTACACTCATCCCTCTTTCCTTAAATATATTCTATCCTTTACACTCATGTCGTTTTACACATATGCCACGCCAAATGCCATATTCTCTTGAATCTATTCTGATTCACTCATGTAAGCTATATTGTTTTTAGTAATGTTGCTAAAATTACAAAAAAGCAAAAGGGGTCCATTTTTTAACTAAGCTTAAAATTACAAAAAAGCAAAAGGGGTCCATTTTTTAACTAAGCTTAATATTTTATTTTTCTTTAAAGGTATGTCAACCAAATCGATAGATCAGATTTTATTTTTCTTTAAAGGCACGACGGTTCCGGTGTATGACAGTGACTATGTACCCATGTGTTTTAGTGTGAGTTGAGTCCAGATCAGATTTTTAAATTTACACTCATCTCTCTTTCCTTAAATATATTTTATCCTTTACACTCATGTCGTTTTACACATATGTCACGTAAATGCCATATTCTCTTGAATCTATTCTGATTCCCTCATGTAAGCTATTTTGTTTTTAGTAATGATGTTAAAATTACAAAAAAGCAAAAGGGGTCCATTTTTTAACTAAGCTTAATATTTTATTTTTCTTTAAAGGCATGTCAACCAAATCAAAAGATCAGATTTTATTTTTCTTTAAAGGCACGACTTTTCTTGTGTATGATTGTGACTATGTACCACTGTGTTTGAGTGTGAGTTGAGTCCAGATCAGATCTTTAAATTTACACTCATCCCTCTTTCCTTAAATATATTCTATCCTTTACACTCATGTCGTTTTACACATATGCCACGCAAAATGCCATATTCTCTTGAATCTATTCTGATTCACTCATGTAAGCTATATTGTTTTTAGTAATGTTGCTAAAATTACAAAAAAGCAAAAGGGGTCCATTTTTTAACTAAGCTTAAAATTACAAAAAAGCAAAAGGGGTCCATTTTTTAACTAAGCTTAATATTTTATTTTTCTTTAAAGGGATGTCAACCAAATCAAACGATCAGATTTTATTTTTCTTTAAAGGCACGACGGTTCCTGTGTATGATTGTGACTATGTACCACTGTGTTTGAGTGTGAGTTGAGTCTAGATCAGATCTTTAAATTTACACTCATCCCTCTTTCCTTAAATATATTCTATCCTTTACACTCATGTCGTTTTACACATATGCCACGCAAAATGCCGTATTCTCTTGAATCTATTCTGATTCACTCATGTAAGCTATTTTGTTTTTAGTAATGATGTTAAAATTACAAAAAAGCAAAAGGGGTCCATTTTTTAACTAAGCTTAATATTTTATTTTTCTTTAAAGGCATGTCAGCCAAATCAAAAGATCAGATTTTATTTTTCTTTAAAGGCACGACGGTTCCTGTGTATGACTGTGGCTATGTTCCACTGTGTTTGAGTGTGAGTTGAGTCCAGATCAGATTTTTCATTTTACACTCATTTTTCTTTCCTTAAATATATTTTATCCTTTACACTCATGTCGTTTTACACATATGTCACGTAAATGCCATATTCTCTTGAATCTATTCTGATTCACTCATGTAAGCTATATTGTTTTTAGTAATGTTGCTAAAATTACAAAAAAGCAAAAGGGGTCCATTTTTTAACTAAGCTTAATATATTTTTTTTCTTTAAAGGCTTGTCAACCAAATCAGTAGATCAGATTTTATTTTTCTTTAAAGGCACGACTTTTCTTGTGTATGACTGTGACTATGTACCACTGTGTTTGAGTGTGAGTTGAGTCCAGATCAGATCTTTAAATTTACACTCATCCCTCTTTCCTTAAATATATTCTATCCTTTACACTCATTTCGTTTTACACATATGCCACGCAAAATGCCATATTCTCTTGAATCTATTCTGATTCACTCATGTAAGCTATATTGTTTTTAGTAATGTTGCTAAAATTACAAAAAAGCAAAAGGGGTCCATTTTTTAACTAAGCTTAAAATTACAAAAAAGCAAAAGGGGTCAATTTTTTAACTAAGCTTAATATTTTATTTTTCTTTAAAGGCATGTCAACCAAATCAAAAGATCAGATTTTATTTTTCTTTAAAGGCACGACGGTTCCCGTGTATGACTGTGACTATGTACCACTGTGTTTGAGTGTGAGTTGAGTCCAGATCAGATTTTTAAATTTACACTCATCTCTCTTTCCTTAAATATATTTTATCCTTTACACTCATGTCGTTTTACACATATGTCACGTAAATGCCATATTCTCTTGAATATATTCTGATTCACTCATGTAAGCTCTATTGTTTTTAGTAATGTTGCTAAAATTACTAAAAAGCAAAAGGGGTCCATTTTTTAACTAAGCTTAATATTTTATTTTTCTTTAAAGGCATGTCAACCAAATCAATAGATCAGATTTTATTTTTCTTTAAAGGCACGACGGTTCTTGTGTATGATTGTGTCTATGTACCACTGTGTTTGAGTGTTAGTTGAGTCCAGATTAGATTTTTAAATTTACACTCATCTCTCTTTCCTTAAATATATTTTATCCTTTACACTCATGTCGTTTTACACATATGTCACGTAAATGCCATATTCTCTTGAATCTATTCTGAATCACTCATGTATGCTATATTGTTTTTAGTAATGTTGCTAAAATTACAAAAAAGTAAAAGGGGTCCATTTTTTAACTAAGCTTAATATATTTTTCTTTAAAGGCATGTCAACCAAATCGATAGATCAGATTTTATTTTTCTTTAAAGGTACGACGGTTCCTGTGTTGACTGTGACTATGTACCACTGTGTTTGAGTGTGAGTTGAGTCCAGATCAGATTTTTAAATTTACACTCATCTCTCTTTCCTTAAATATATTTTATCCTTTACACTCATGTCGTTTTACACATATGTCACGTAAATGCCATATTTTCTTGAATCTATTCTGATTCACTCATGTAAGCTATATTGTTTTTAGTAATGTTGCTAAAATTACAAAAAAGCAAAAGGGGTCCATTTTTTAACTAAGCTTAATATTTTATTTTTCTTTAAAGGCATGTCAACCAAATCAATAGATCAGATTTCATTTTTCTTTAAAGGCACGACTTTTCTTGTGTATGATTGTGAATATGTACCACTGTGTTTCAGTGTGAGTTGAGTCCAGATCAGATCTTTAAATTTACACTCATCCCTCTTTCCTTAAATATATTCTATCCTTTACACTCATGTCGTTTTACACATATGCCACGCAAAATGCCATATTCTCTCGAATCTTTTCTGATTCACTCATGTAAGCTATATTGTTTTTAGTAATGTTGCTAAAATTACAAAAAAGCAAAAGGGGTCCATTTTTTAACTAAGCTTAAAATTACAAAAAAGCAAAAGGGGTCCATTTTTTAACTAAGCTTAATATTTTATTTTTCTTTAAAGGCATGTCAACCAAATCAAAAGATCAGATTTTATTTTTCTTTAAAGGCACGACGGTTCCTGTGTATGACTGTGACTATGTACCACTGTGTTTGAGTGTGAGTTGAGTCCAGATCAGATTTTTAAATTTACACTAATCTCTCTTTCCTTAAATATATTTTATCCTTTACACTCATGTCGTTTTACACATATGTCACGTAAATGCCATATTCTCTTGAATATATTCTGATTCACTCATGTAAGCTATATTGTTTTTAGTAATGTTGCTAAAATTACTAAAAAGCAAAAGGGGTCCATTTTTTAACTAAGCTTAATATTTTATTTTTCTTTAAAGGCATGTCAACCAAATCAATAGATCAGATTTTATTTTTCTTTAAAGGCACGAGGGTTCTTGTGTATGATTGTGACTATGTACCACGGTGTTTGAGTGTTAGTTGAGTCCAGATTAGATTTTTAAATTTACACTCATCTCTCTTTCCTTAAATATATTTTATCCTTTACACTCATGTCGTTTTACACATATGTCACGTAAATGCCATATTCTCTTGAATCTATTCTGATTCACTCATGTATGCTATATTGTTTTTAGTAATGTTGAAAAAATTACAAAAAAGTAAAAGGGGTCCAGTTTTTAACTAAGCTTAATATATTTTTCTTTAAAGGCATGTCAACCAAATCGATAGATCAGATTTTATTTTTCTTTAAAGGTACGACGGTTCCTGTGTTGACTGTGACTATGTACCACTGTGTTTGAGTGTGAGTTGAGTCCAGATCAGATTTTTAAATTTACACTCATCTCTCTTTCCTTAAATATATTTTATCCTTTACACTCATGTCGTTTTACACATATGTCACGTAAATGCCATATTCTCTTGAATCTATTCTGATTCACTCATGTAAGCTATATTGTTTTTAGTAATGTTGGTAAAATTACAAAAAAGCAAAAGGGGTCCATTTTTTAACTAAGCTTAATATTTTATTTTTCTTTAAAGGCATGTCAACCAAATCAATAGATCAGATTTTTTTTTTCTTTAAAGGCACGACTTTTCTTGTGTATGATTGTGAATATGTACCACTGTGTTTCAGTGTGAGTTGAGTCCAGATCAGATCTTTAAATTTACACTCATCCCTCTTTCCTTAAATATATTCTATCCTTTACACTCATGTCGTTTTACACATATGCCACGCAAAATGCCATATTCTCTTGAATCTTTTCTGATTCACTCATGTAAGCTATATTGTTTTTAGTAATGTTGCTAAAATTACAAAAAAGCAAAAGGGGTCCATTTTTTAACTAAGCTTAATATTTTATTTTTCTTTAAAGACATGTCAACCAAATCAATAGATCAGATTTTTTTTTTCTTTAAAGGCACGACTTTTCTTGTGTATGATTGTGAATATGTACCACTGTGTTTCAGTGTGAGTTGAGTCCAGATCAGATCTTTAAATTTACACTCATCCCTCTTTCCTTAAATATATTCTATCCTTTACACTCATGTCGTTTTACACATATGCCACGCAAAATGCCATATTCTCTTGAATCTTTTCTGATTCACTCATGTAAGCTATATTGTTTTTAGTAATGTTGCTAAAATTACAAAAAAGCAAAAGGGGTCCATTTTTTAACTAAGCTTAAAATTACAAAAAAGAAAAAGGGGTCCATTTTTTAACTAAGCTTAATATTTTATTTTTCTTTAAAGGCATGTCAACCAAATCAAAAGATCAGATTTTATTTTTCTTTAAAGGCACGACGGTTCCTGTGTATGACTGTGACTATGTACCACTGTGCTTGAGTGTGAGTTGAGTCCAGATCAGATTTTTAAATTTACACTCATCTCTCTTTCCTTAAATATATTTTATCCTTTACACTCATGTCGTTTTACACATATGTCACGTAAATGCCATATTCTCTTGAATATATTCTGATTCACTCATGTAAGCTATATTGTTTTTAGTAACGTTGCTAAAATTACTAAAAAGCAAAAGGGGTCCATTTTTTAACTAAGCTTAATATTTTATTTTTCTTTAAAGGCATGTCAACCAAATCAATAGATCAGATTTTATTTTTCTTTAAAGGCACGAGGGTTCTTGTGTATGATTGTGACTATGTACCACGGTGTTTGAGTGTTAGTTGAGTCCAGATTAGATTTTTAAATTTACACTCATCTCTCTTTCCTTAAATATATTTTATCCTTTACACTCATGTCGTTTTACACATATGTCACGTAAATGCCATATTCTCTTGAATCTATTCTGATTCACTCATGTATGCTATATTGTTTTTAGTAATGTTGAAAAAATTACAAAAAAGTAAAAGGGGTCCAGTTTTTAACTAAGCTTAATATATTTTTCTTTAAAGGCATGTCAACCAAATCGATAGATCAGATTTTATTTTTCTTTAAAGGTACGACGGTTCCTGTGTTGACTGTGACTATGTACCACTGTGTTTGAGTGTGAGTTGAGTCCAGATCAGATTTTTAAATTTACACTCATCTCTCTTTCCTTTAATATATTTTATCCTTTACACTCATGTCGTTTTACACATATGTCACGTAAATGCCATATTCTCTTGAATCTATTCTGATTCACTCATGTAAGCTATATTGTTTTTAGTAATGTTGCTAAAATTACAAAAAAGCAAAAGGGGTCCATTTTTTAACTAAGCTTAATATTTTATTTTTCTTTAAAGGCATGTCAACCAAATCAATAGATCAGATTTTTTTTTTCTTTAAAGGCACGACTTTTCTTGTGTATGATTGTGAATATGTACCACTGTGTTTCAGTGTGAGTTGAGTCCAGATCAGATCTTTAAATTTACACTCATCCCTCTTTCCTTAAATATATTCTATCCTTTACACTCATGTCGTTTTACACATATGCCACGCAAAATGCCATATTCTCTTGAATCTTTTCTGATTCACTCATGTAAGCTATATTGTTTTTAGTAATGTTGCTAAAATTACAAAAAAGCAAAAGGGGTCCATTTTTTAACTAAGCTTAAAATTACAAAAAAGCAAAAGGGGTCCATTTTTTAACTAAGCTTAATATTTTATTTTTCTTTAAAGGCATGTCAACCAAATCAATAGATCAGTTTTTTTTTTCTTTAAAGGCACGACTTTTCTTGTGTATGATTGTGAATATGTACCACTGTGTTTCAGTGTCAGTTGAGTCCAGATCAGATCTTTAAATTTACACTCATCCCTCTTTCCTTAAATATATTCTATCCTTTACACTCATGTCGTTTTACACATATGCCACGCAAAATGCCATATTCTCTTGAATCTATTCTGATCCACTCATGTAAGCTATATTGTTTTTAGTAATGTTGCTAAAATTACAAAAAAGCAAAAGGGGTCCATTTTTTAACTAAGCTTAAAATTACAAAAAAGCAAAAGGGGTCCATTTTTTAACTAAGCTTAATATTTTATTTTTCTTTAAAGGCATGTCAACCAAATCAAAAGATCAGATTTTATTTTTCTTTAAAGGCACGACGGTTCCTGTGTATGACTGTGACTATGTACCACTGTGTTTGAGTGTGAGTTGAGTCCAGATCAGATTTTTAAATTTACACTCATCTCTCTTTCCTTAAATATATTTAATCCTTTACACTCATGTCGTTTTACACATATGTCACGTAAATGCCATATTCTCTTGAATATATTCTGATTCACTCATGTAAGCTATATTGTTTTTAGTAATGTTGCTAAAATTACTAAAAAGCAAAAGGGGTCCATTTTTTAACTAAGCTTAATATTTTATTTTTCTTTAAAGGCATGTCAACCAAATCAATAGATCAGATTTTATTTTTCTTTAAAGGCACGACGGTTCTTGTGTATGATTGTGACTATGTACCACTGTGTTTGAGTGTTAGTTGAGTCCAGATTAGATTTTTAAATTTACACTCATCTCTCTTTCCTTAAATATATTTTATCCTTTACACTCATGTCGTTTTACACATATGTCACGTAAATGCCATATTCTCTTGAATCTATTCTGATTCACTCATGTATGCTATATTGTTTTTAGTAATGTTGCTAAAATTACAAAAAAGTAAAAGGGGTCCATTTTTTAACTAAGCTTAATATATTTTTCTTTAAAGGCATGTCAACCAAATCGATAGATCAGATTTTATTTTTCTTTAAAGGCACGACGGTTCTTGTGTATGATTGTGACTATGTACCACTGTGTTTGAGTGTTAGTTGAGTCCAGATTAGATTTTTAAATTTACACTCATCTCTCTTTCCTTAAATATATTTTATCCTTTACACTCATGTCGTTTTACACATATGTCACGTAAATGCCATATTCTCTTGAATCTATTCTGATTCACTCATGTAAGCTATATTGTTTTTAGTAATGTTGCTAAAATTACTAAAAAGCAAAAGGGGTCCATTTTTTAACTAAGCTTAATATTTTATTTTTCTTTAAAGGCATGTCAACCAAATCAAAAGATCAGATTTTATTTTTCTTTAAAGGCACGACGGTTCCTGTGTATGACTGTGACTATGTACCACTGTGTTTGAGTGTGAGTTGAGTCCAGATCAGATTTTTAAATTTACACTCATCTCTCTTTCCTTAAATATATTTTATCCTTTACACTCATGTCGTTTTACACATATGTCACGTAAATGCCATATTCTCTTGAATCTATTCTGATTCACTCATGTAAGCTATATTGTTTTTAGTAATGTTGCTAAAATTACAAAAAAGCAAAAGGGGTCCATTTTTTAACTAAGCTTAATATTTTATTTTTCTTTAAAGGCATGTCAACCAAATCAATAGATCAGTTTTTTTTTTCTTTAAAGGCACGACTTTTCTTGTGTATGATTGTGAATATGTACCACTGTGTTTCAGTGTCAGTTGAGTCCAGATCAGATCTTTAAATTTACACTCATCCCTCTTTCCTTAAATATATTCTATCCTTTACACTCATGTCGTTTTACACATATGCCACGCAAAATGCCATATTCTCTTGAATCTTTTCTGATTCACTCATGTAAGCTATATTGTTTTTAGTAATGTTGCTAAAATTACAAAAAAGCAAAAGGGGTCCATTTTTTAACTAAGCTTAATATTTTATTTTTCTTTAAAGGCATGTCAACCAAATCAATAGATCAGTTTTTTTTTTCTTTAAAGGCACGACTTTTCTTGTGTATGATTGTGAATATGTACCACTGTGTTTCAGTGTCAGTTGAGTCCAGATCAGATCTTTAAATTTACACTCATCCCTCTTTCCTTAAATATATTCTATCCTTTACACTCATGTCGTTTTACACATATGCCACGCAAAATGCCATATTCTCTTGAATCTATTCTGATTCACTCATGTAAGCTATATTGTTTTTAGTAATGTTGCTAAAATTACTAAAAAGCAAAAGGGGTCCATTTTTTAACTAAGCTTAATATTTTATTTTTCTTTAAAGGCATGTCAACCAAATCAATAGATCAGATTTTATTTTTCTTTAAAGGCACGACGGTTCTTGTGTATGATTGTGACTATGTACCACTGTGTTTGAGTGTTAGTTGAGTCCAGATTAGATTTTTAAATTTACACTCATCTCTCTTTCCTTAAATATATTTTATCCTTTACACTCATGTCGTTTTACACATATGTCACGTAAATGCCATATTCTCTTGAATCTATTCTGATTCACTCATGTATGCTATATTGTTTTTAGTAATGTTGCTAAAATTACAAAAAAGTAAAAGGGGTCCATTTTTTAACTAAGCTTAATATATTTTTCTTTAAAGGCATGTCAACCAAATCGATAGATCAGATTTTATTTTTCTTTAAAGGTACGACGGTTCCTGTGTTGACTGTGACTATGTACCACTGTGTTTGAGTGTGAGTTGAGTCCAGATCAGATTTTTAAATTTACACTCTTCTCTCTTTCCTTAAATATATTTTATCCTTTACACTCATGTCGTTTTACACATATGTCACGTAAATGCCATATTCTCTTGAATCTATTCTGATTCACTCATGTAAGCTATATTGTTTTTAGTAATGTTGCTAAAATTACAAAAAAGCAAAAGGGGTCCATTTTTTAACTAAGCTTAATATTTTATTTTTCTTTAAAGGCATGTCAACCAAATCAATAGATCAGATTTTTTTTTTCTTTAAAGGCACGACTTTTCTTGTGTATGATTGTGAATATGTACCACTGTGTTTCAGTGTGAGTTGAGTCCAGATCAGATCTTTAAATTTACACTCATCCCTCTTTCCTTAAATATATTCTATCCTTTACACTCATGTCGTTTTACACATATGCCACGCAAAATGCCATATTCTCTTGAATCTTTTCTGATTCACTCATGTAAGCTATATTGTTTTTAGTAATGTTGCTAAAATTACAAAAAAGCAAAAGGGGTCCATTTTTTAACTAAGCTTAATATTTTATTTTTCTTTAAAGACATGTCAACCAAATCAATAGATCAGATTTTTTTTTTCTTTAAAGGCACGACTTTTCTTGTGTATGATTGTGAATATGTACCACTGTGTTTCAGTGTGAGTTGAGTCCAGATCAGATCTTTAAATTTACACTCATCCCTCTTTCCTTAAATATATTCTATCCTTTACACTCATGTCGTTTTACACATATGCCACGCAAAATGCCATATTCTCTTGAATCTTTTCTGATTCACTCATGTAAGCTATATTGTTTTTAGTAATGTTGCTAAAATTACAAAAAAGCAAAAGGGGTCCATTTTTTAACTAAGCTTAAAATTACAAAAAAGCAAAAGGGGTCCATTTTTTAACTAAGCTTAATATTTTATTTTTCTTTAAAGGCATGTCAACCAAATCAAAAGATCAGATTTTATTTTTCTTTAAAGGCACGACGGTTCCTGTGTATGACTGTGACTATGTACCACTGTGTTTGAGTGTGAGTTGAGTCCAGATCAGATTTTTAAATTTACACTCATCTCTCTTTCCTTAAATATATTTTATCCTTTACACTCATGTCGTTTTACACATATGTCACGTAAATGCCATATTCTCTTGAATATATTCTGATTCACTCATGTAAGCTATATTGTTTTTAGTAATGTTGCTAAAATTACTAAAAAGCAAAAGGGGTCCATTTTTTAACTAAGCTTAATATTTTATTTTTCTTTAAAGGCATGTCAACCAAATCAATAGATCAGATTTTATTTTTCTTTAAAGGCACGAGGGTTCTTGTGTATGATTGTGACTATGTACCACGGTGTTTGAGTGTTAGTTGAGTCCAGATTAGATTTTTAAATTTACACTCATCTCTCTTTCCTTAAATATATTTTATCCTTTACACTCATGTCGTTTTACACATATGTCACGTAAATGCCATATTCTCTTGAATCTATTCTGATTCACTCATGTATGCTATATTGTTTTTAGTAATGTTGAAAAAATTACAAAAAAGTAAAAGGGGTCCAGTTTTTAACTAAGCTTAATATATTTTTCTTTAAAGGCATGTCAGCCAAATCGATAGATCAGATTTTATTTTTCTTTAAAGGTACGACGGTTCCTGTGTTGACTGTGACTATGTACCACTGTGTTTGAGTGTGAGTTGAGTCCAGATCAGATTTTTAAATTTACACTCATCTCTCTTTCCTTAAATATATTTTATCCTTTACACTCATGTCGTTTTACACATATGTCACGTAAATGCCATATTCTCTTGAATCTATTCTGATTCACTCATGTAAGCTATATTGTTTTTAGTAATGTTGCTAAAATTACAAAAAAGCAAAAGGGGTCCATTTTTTAACTAAGCTTAATATTTTATTTTTCTTTAAAGGCATGTCAACCAAATCAATAGATCAGATTTTTTTTTTCTTTAAAGGCACGACTTTTCTTGTGTATGATTGTGAATATGTACCACTGTGTTTCAGTGTGAGTTGAGTCCAGATCAGATCTTTAAATTTACACTCATCCCTCTTTCCTTAAATATATTCTATCCTTTACACTCATGTCGTTTTACACATATGCCACGCAAAATGCCATATTCTCTTGAATCTTTTCTGATTCACTCAAGTAAGCTATATTGTTTTTAGTAATGTTGCTAAAATTACAAAAAAGCAAAAGGGGTCCATTTTTTAACTAAGCTTAATATTTTATTTTTCTTTAAAGACATGTCAACCAAATCAATAGATCAGATTTTTTTTTTCTTTAAAGGCACGACTTTTCTTGTGTATGATTGTGAATATGTACCACTGTGTTTCAGTGTGAGTTGAGTCCAGATCAGATCTTTAAATTTACACTCATCCCTCTTTCCTTAAATATATTCTATCCTTTACACTCATGTCGTTTTACACATATGCCACGCAAAATGCCATATTCTCTTGAATCTTTTCTGATTCACTCATGTAAGCTATATTGTTTTTAGTAATGTTGCTAAAATTACAAAAAACCAAAAGGGGTCCATTTTTTAACTAAGCTTAATATTTTATTTTTCTTTAAAGGCATGTCAACCAAATCAATAGATCAGATTTTATTTTTCTTTAAAGGCACGAGGGTTCTTGTGTATGATTGTGCTATGTACCACGGTGTTTGAGTGTTAGTTGAGTCCAGATTAGATTTTTAAATTTACACTCATCTCTCTTTCCTTAAATATATTTTATCCTTTACACTCATGTCGTTTTACACATATGTCACGTAAATGCCATATTCTCTTGAATCTATTCTGATTCACTCATGTATGCTATATTGTTTTTAGTAATGTTGAAAAAATTACAAAAAAGTAAAAGGGGTCCAGTTTTTAACTAAGCTTAATATATTTTTCTTTAAAGGCATGTCAACCAAATCGATAGATCAGATTTTATTTTTCTTTAAAGGTACGACGGTTCCTGTGTTGACTGTGACTATGTACCACTGTGTTTGAGTGTGAGTTGAGTCCAGATCAGATTTTTAAATTTACACTCATCTCTCTTTCCTTAAATATATTTTATCCTTTACACTCATGTCGTTTTACACATATGTCACGTAAATGCCATATTCTCTTGAATCTATTCTGATTCACTCATGTAAGCTATATTGTTTTTAGTAATGTTGCTAAAATTACAAAAAAGCAAAAGGGGTCCATTTTTTAACTAAGCTTAATATTTTATTTTTCTTTAAAGGCATGTCAACCAAATCAATAGATCAGTTTTTTTTTCTTTAAAGGCACGACTTTTCTTGTGTATGATTGTGAATATGTACCACTGTGTTTCAGTGTGAGTTGAGTCCAGATCAGATCTTTAAATTTACACTCATCCCTCTTTCCTTAAATATATTCTATCCTTTACACTCATGTCGTTTTACACATATGCCACGCAAAATGCCATATTCTCTTGAATCTTTTCTGATTCACTCATGTAAGCTATATTGTTTTTAGTAATGTTGCTAAAATTACAAAAAAGCAAAAGGGGTCCATTTTTTAACTAAGCTTAATATTTTATTTTTCTTTAAAGACATGTCAACCAAATCAATAGATCAGATTTTTTTTTTCTTTAAAGGCACGACTTTTCTTGTGTATGATTGTGAATATGTACCACTGTGTTTCAGTGTGAGTTGAGTCCAGATCAGATCTTTAAATTTACACTCATCCCTCTTTCCTTAAATATATTCTATCCTTTACACTCATGTCGTTTTACACATATGCCACGCAAAATGCCATATTCTCTTGAATCTTTTCTGATTCACTCATGTAAGCTATATTGTTTTTAGTAATGTTGCTAAAATTACAAAAAAGCAAAAGGGGTCCATTTTTTAACTAAGCTTAATATTTTATTTTTCTTTAAAGACATGTCAACCAAATCAATAGATCAGATTTTTTTTTTCTTTAAAGGCACGACTTTTCTTGTGTATGATTGTGAATATGTACCACTGTGTTTCAGTGTGAGTTGAGTCCAGATCAGATCTTTAAATTTACACTCATCCCTCTTTCCTTAAATATATTCTATCCTTTACACTCATGTCGTTTTACACATATGCCACGCAAAATGCCATATTCTCTTGAATCTATTCTGATCCACTCATGTAAGCTATATTGTTTTTAGTAATGTTGCTAAAATTACAAAAAAGCAAAAGGGGTCCATTTTTTAACTAAGCTTAAAATTACAAAAAAGCAAAAGGGGTCCATTTTTTAACTAAGCTTAATATTTTATTTTTCTTTAAAGGCATGTCAACCAAATCAAAAGATCAGATTTTATTTTTCTTTAAAGGCACGACGGTTCCTGTGTATGACTGTGACTATGTACCACTGTGTTTGAGTGTGAGTTGAGTCCAGATCAGATTTTTAAATTTACACTCATCTCTCTTTCCTTAAATATATTTTATCCTTTACACTCATGTCGTTTTACACATATGTCACGTAAATGCCATATTCTCTTGAATATATTCTGATTCACTCATGTAAGCTATATTGTTTTTAGTAATGTTGCTAAAATTACTAAAAAGCAAAAGGGGTCCATTTTTTAACTAAGCTTAATATTTTATTTTTCTTTAAAGGCATGTCAACCAAATCAATAGATCAGATTTTATTTTTCTTTAAAGGCACGACGGTTCTTGTGTATGATTGTGACTATGTACCACTGTGTTTGAGTGTTAGTTGAGTCCAGATTAGATTTTTAAATTTACACTCATCTCTCTTTCCTTAAATATATTTTATCCTTTACACTCATGTCGTTTTACACATATGTCACGTAAATGCCATATTCTCTTGAATCTATTCTGATTCACTCATGTAAGCTATATTGTTTTTAGTAATGTTGCTAAAATTACTAAAAAGCAAAAGGGGTCCATTTTTTAACTAAGCTTAATATTTTATTTTTCTTTAAAGGCATGTCAACCAAATCAATAGATCAGATTTTATTTTTCTTTAAAGGCACGACGGTTCTTGTGTATGATTGTGACTATGTACCACTGTGTTTGAGTGTTAGTTGAGTCCAGATTAGATTTTTAAATTTACACTCATCTCTCTTTCCTTAAATATATTTTATCCTTTACACTCATGTCGTTTTACACATATGTCACGTAAATGCCATATTCTCTTGAATCTATTCTGATTCACTCATGTAAGCTATATTGTTTTTAGTAATGTTGCTAAAATTACAAAAAAGCAAAAGGGGTCCATTTTTTAACTAAGTTTAAAATTACAAAAAAGCAAAAGGGGTCCATTTTTTTAACTAAGCTTAATATTTTATTTTTCTTTAAAGGCATGTCAACCAAATCAAAAGATCAGATTTTATTTTTCTTTAAAGGCACGACGGTTCCTGTGTATGACTGTGACTATGTACCACTGTGTTTGAGTGTGAGTTGAGTCCAGATCAGATCTTTAAATTTACACTCATCCCTCTTTGCTTAAATATATTCTATCCTTTACACTCATGTCGTTTTACACATATGCCACGCAAATTGCCATATTCTCTTGAATCTATTCTGATCCACTCATGTAAGCTATATTATTTTTAGTAATGTTGCTAAAATTACAAAAAAGCAAAAGGGGTCCATTTTTTAACTAAGCTTAAAATTACAAAAAAGCAAAAGGGGTCCATTTTTTAACTAAGCTTAATATTTTATTTTTCTTTAAAGGCATGTCAACCAAATCAAAAGATCAGATTTTATTTTTCTTTAAAGGCACGACGGTTCCTGTGTATGACTGTGACTATGTACCACTGTGTTTGAGTGTGAGTTGAGTCCAGATCAGATTTTTAAATTTACACTCATCTCTCTTTCCTTAAATATATTTTATCCTTTACACTCATGTCCTTTTACACATATGTCACGTAAATGCCATATTCTCTTGAATATATTCTGATTCACTCATGTAAGCTATATTGTTTTTAGTAATGTTGCTAAAATTACTAAAAAGCAAAAGGGGTCCATTTTTTAACTAAGCTTAATATTTTATTTTTCTTTAAAGGCATGTCAACCAAATCAATAGATCAGATTTTATTTTTCTTTAAAGGCACGACGGTTCTTGTGTATGATTGTGACTATGTACCACTGTGTTTGAGTGTTAGTTGAGTCCAGATTAGATTTTTAAATTTACACTCATCTCTCTTTCCTTAAATATATTTTATCCTTTACACTCATGTCGTTTTACACATATGTCACGTAAATGCCATATTCTCTTGAATCTATTCTGATTCACTCATGTATGCTATATTGTTTTTAGTAATGTTGCTAAAATTACAAAAAAGTAAAAGGGGTCCATTTTTTAACTAAGCTTAATATATTTTTCTTTAAAGGCATGTCAACCAAATCGATAGATCAGATTTTATTTTTCTTTAAAGGTACGACGGTTCCTGTGTTGACTGTGACTATGTACCACTGTGTTTGAGTGTGAGTTGAGTCCAGATCAGATTTTTAAATTTACACTCATCTCTCTTTCCTTAAATATTTTATCCTTTACACTCATGTCGTTTTACAAATATGTCACGTAAATGCCATATTCTCTTGAATCTATTCTGATTCACTCATGTAAGCTATATTGTTTTTAGTAATGTTGCTAAAATTACAAAAAAGCAAAAGGGGTCCATTTTTTAACTAAGCTTAATATTTTATTTTTCTTTAAAGGCATGTCAACCAAATCAATAGATCAGATTTTTTTTTTCTTTAAAGGCACGACTTTTCTTGTGTATGATTGTGAATATGTACCACTGTGTTTCAGTGTGAGTTGAGTCCAGATCAGATCTTTAAATTTACACTCATCCCTCTTTCCTTAAATATATTCTATCCTTTACACTCATGTCGTTTTACACATATGCCACGCAAAATGCCATATTCTCTTGAATCTTTTCTGATTCACTCATGTAAGCTATATTGTTTTTAGTAATGTTGCTAAAATTACAAAAAAGCAAAAGGGGTCCATTTTTTAACTAAGCTTAAAATTACAAAAAAGCAAAAGGGGTCCATTTTTTAACTAAGCTTAATATTTTATTTTTCTTTAAAGGCATGTCAACCAAATCAAAAGATCAGATTTTATTTTTCTTTAAAGACACGACGGTTCCTGTGTATGACTGTGGCTATGTACCACTGTGTTTGAGTGTGAGTTGAGTCCAGATCAGATTTTTAAATTTACACTCATCTCTCTTTCCTGAAATATATTTTATCCTTTACACTCATGTCGTTTTACACATATGTCACGTAAATGCCATATTCTCTTGAATCTATTCTGATTCACTCATGTAAGCTCTATTGTTTTTAGTAATGTTGCTAAAATTACAAAAAAGCAAAAGGGGTCCATTTTTTAACTTAGCTTAATATTTTATTTTTCTTTAAAGGTATGTCAACCAAATCGATAGATCAGATTTTATTTTTCTTTAAAGGCACGACGGTTCCTGTGTATGACTGTGGCTATGTACCACTGTGTTTGAGTGTGAGTTGAGTCCAGATCAGATCTTTAAATTTACACTCAGCCCTCTTTCCTTAAATATATTCTATCCTTTACACTCATGTCGTTTTACACATATGCCACGCAAAATGCCATATTCTCTTGAATCTATTCTGATTCACTCTTGTAAGCTATATTGTTTTTAGTAATGTTGCTAAAATTACAAAAAACAAAAGGGGTCCATTTTTTAACTAAGCTTAAAATTACAAAAAAACAAAAGGGGTCCATTTTTTAACTAAGCTTAATATTTTATTTTTCTTTAAAGGCATGTCAACCAAATCAAAAGATCAGATTTTATTTTTCTTTAAAGGCACGACGGTTCCTGTGTATGACTGTGACTATGTGCCACTGTGTTTGAGTGTGAGTTGAGTCCAGATCAGATTTTTAAATTTACACTCATCTCTCTTTCCTTAAATATATTTTATCCTTTACACTCATGTCGTTTTACACATATGTCACGTAAATGCCATATTCTCTTGAATATATTCTGATTCACTCATGTAAGCTATATTGTTTTTAGTAATGTTGCTAAAATTACAAAAAAGTAAAAGGGGTCCATTTTTTAACTAAGCTTAATATATTTTTCTTTAAAGGCATGTCAACCAAATCGATAGATCAGATTTTATTTTTCTTTAAAGGTACGACGGTTCCTGTGTTGACTGTGACTATGTACCACTGTGTTTGAGTGTGAGTTGAGTCCAGATCAGATTTTTAAATTTACACTCATCTCTCTTTCCTTAAATATATTTTATCCTTTACACTCATGTCGTTTTACACATATGTCACGTAAATGCCATATTCTCTTGAATCTATTCTGATTCACTCATGTATGCTATATTGTTTTTAGTAATGTTGCTAAAATTACAAAAAAGTAAAAGGGGTCCATTTTTTAACTAAGCTTAATATATTTTTCTTTAAAGGCATGTCAACCAAATCGATAGATCAGATTTTATTTTTCTTTAAAGGTACGACGGTTCCTGTGTTGACTGTGACTATGTACCACTGTGTTTGAGTGTGAGTTGAGTCCAGATCAGATTTTTAAATTTACACTCATCTCTCTTTCCTTAAATATATTTTATCCTTTACACTCATGTCGTTTTACACATATGTCACGTAAATGCCATATTCTCTTGAATCTATTCTGATTCACTCATGTAAGCTATATTGTTTTTAGTAATGTTGCTAAAATTACAAAAAAGCAAAAGGGGTCCATTTTTTAACTAAGCTTAATATTTTATTTTTCTTTAAAGGCATGTCAACCAAATCAATAGATCAGATTTTATTTTTCTTTAAAGGCACGACTTTTCTTGTGTATGATTGTGAATATGTACCACTGTGTTTCAGTGTGAGTTGAGTCCAGATCAGATCTTTAAATTTACACTCATCCCTCTTTCCTTAAATATATTCTATCCTTTACACTCATGTCGTTTTACACATATGCCACGCAAAATGCCATATTCTCTTGAATCTTTTCTGATTCACTCATGTAAGCTATATTGTTTTTAGTAATGTTGCTAAAATTACAAAAAAGCAAAAGGGGTCCATTTTTTAACTAAGCTTAATATTTTATTTTTCTTTAAAGGCATGTCAACCAAATCAATAGATCAGATTTTATTTTTCTTTAAAGGCACGACTTTTCTTGTGTATGATTGTGAATATGTACCACTGTGTTTCAGTGTGAGTTGAGTCCAGATCAGATCTTTAAATTTAAACTCATCCCTCTTTCCTTAAATATATTCTATCCTTTAAACTCATGTCGTTTTACACATATGCCACGCAAAATGCCATATTCTCTTGAATCTTTTCTGATTCACTCATGTAAGCTATATTGTTTTTAGTAATGTTGCTAAAATTACAAAAAAGCAAAAGGGGTCCATTTTTTAACTAAGCTTAATATTTTATTTTTCTTTAAAGGCATGTCAACCAAATCAAAAGATCAGATTTTATTTTTCTTTAAAGGCACGACGGTTCCTGTGTATGACTGTGGCTATGTACCACTGTGTTTGAGTGTGAGTTGAGTCCAGATCAGATTTTTAAATTTACACTCATCTCTCATTCCTTAAATATATTTTATCCTTTACACTCATGTAATTTTACACATATGTCACGTAAATGCCATATTCTCTTGAATCTTTTCTGATTCACTCATGTAAGCTATATTGTTTTTAGTAATGTTGCTAAAATTACAAAAAAGCAAAAGGGGTCCATTTTTTAACTAAGCTTAATATTTTATTTTTCTTTAAAGGTATGTCAACCAAATCGATAGATCAGATTTTATTTTTCTTTAAAGGCACGACGGTTCCTGTGTATGACTGTGACTATGTACCACTGTGTTTGAGTGTGAGTTGAGTCCAGATCAGATTTTTAAATTTACACTCATCTCTCTTTCCTTAAATATATTTTATCCTTTACACTCATGTAATTTTACACATATGTCACGTAAATGCCATATTCTCTTGAATCTATTCTGATTCACTCATGTAAGCTATATTGTTTTTAGTAATGTTGCTAAAATTACAAAAAAGCAAAAGGGGTCCATTTTTTAACTAAGCTTAATATTTTATTTTTCTTTAAAGTCATGTCAACCAAATCGATAGATCAGATTTTATTTTTCTTTAAAGGCACGACGGTTCCTGTGTATGACTGTGACTATGTACCACTGTGTTTGAGTGTGCATTGAGCCCAGATCAGATTTTTAAATTTACACTCATCTCTCTTTCCTTAAATATATTTTATCCTTTACACTCATGTCATTTTACACATATGTCACGTAAATGCCATATTGTCTTGAATATATTCTGATTCACTCATGTAAGCTATATTGTTTTTAGTAATGTTGCTAAAATTACAAAAAAGCAAAAGGGGTCCATTTTTTAACTAAGCTTAATATTTTATTTTTCTTTAAAGGCATGTCAACCAAATCAATAGATCAGTTTTTATTTTTCTTTAAAGGCACGACGGTTCTTGTGTATGATTGTGACTATGTACCACTGTGTTTGAGTGTGAGTTGAGTCCAGATCAGATTTTTAAATTTACACTCATCTCTCTTTACTTAAATATATTTTATCCTTTACACTCATGTCGTTTTACACATATGTCACGTAAATGCCATATTCTCTTGAATCTATTCTGATTCACTCATGTATGCTATATTGTTTTTAGTAATGTTGCTAAAATTACAAAAAAGCAAAAGGGGTCCATTTTTTAACTAAGCTTAATATTTTATTTTTCTTTAAAGGCATGTCAACCAAATCAATAGATCAGATTTTATTTTTCTTTAAAGGCACGACGGTACTTGTGTATGATTGTGACTATGTACCACTGTGTTTGAGTGTTAGTTGAGTCCAGATTAGATTTTTAAATTTACACTCATCTCTCTTTCCTTAAATATATTTTATCCTTTACACTCATGTCGTTTTACACATATGTCACGTAAATGCCATATTCTCTTGAATCTATTCTGATTCACTCATGTATGATATATTGTTTTTAGTAATGTTGCTAAAATTACAAAAAAGTAAAAGGGGTCCATTTTTTAACTAAGCTTAATATATTTTTCTTTAAAGGCAAGTCAACCAAATCGATAGATCAGATTTTATTTTTCTTTAAAGGTACGACGGTTCCTGTGTTGACTGTGACTATGTACCACTGTGTTTGAGTGTGAGTTGAGTCTAGATCAGATTTTTAAATTTACACTCATCTCTCTTTCCTTAAATATATTTTATCCTTTACACTCATGTCGTTTTACACATATGTCACGTAAATGCCATATTCTCTTGAATATATTCTGATTCACTCATGTAAGCTATATTGTTTTTAGTAATGTTGCTAAAATTACTAAAAAGCAAAAGGGGTCCATTTTTTAACTAAGCTTAATATTTTATTTTTCTTTAAAGGCATGTCAACCAAATCAATAGATCAGATTTTATTTTTCTTTAAAGGCACGACTTTTCTTGTGTATGATTGTGAATATGTACCACTGTGTTTCAGTGTGAGTTGAGTCCAGATCAGATCTTTAAATTTACACTCATCCCTCTTTCCTTAAATATATTCTATCCTTTACACTCATGTCGTTTTACACATATGCCACGCAAAATGCCATATTCTCTTGAATCTTTTCTGATTCACTCATGTAAGCTATATTGTTTTTAGTAATGTTGCTAAAATTACAAAAAAGCAAAAGGGGTCCATTTTTTAACTAAGCTTAATATTTTATTTTTCTTTAAAGGCATGTCAACCAAATCAAAAGATCAGATTTTATTTTTCTTTAAAGGCACGACGGTTCCTGTGTATGACTGTGGCTATGTACCACTGTGTTTGAGTGTGAGTTGAGTCCAGATCAGATTTTTAAATTTACACTCATCTCTCTTTCCTTAAATATATTTTATCCTTTACACTCATGTCGTTTTACACATATGTCACGTGAATGCCATATTCTCTTGAATCTATTCTGATTCACTCATGTAAGCTCTATTGTTTTTAGTAATGTTGCTAAAATTACAAAAAAGCAAAAGGGGTATATTTTTTAACTAAGCTTAATATTTTATTTTTCTTTAAAGGTATGTCAACCAAATCGATAGATCAGATTTTATTTTTCTTTAAAGGCACGACGGTTCCTGTGTATGACTGTGACTATGTACCACTGTGTTTGAGTGTGAGTTGAGTCCAGATCAGATTTTTAAATTTACACTCATCTCTCTTTCCTTAAATATATTTTATCCTTTACACTCATGTCATTTTACACATATGTCACGTAAATGCCATATTCTCTTGAATCTATTCTGATTCACTCATGTAAGCTATATTGTTTTTAGTAATGTTGCTAAAATTACAAAAAAGCAAAAGGGGTCCATTTTTTAACTAAGCTTAATATTTTATTTTTCTTTAAAGTCATGTCAACCAAATCGATAGATCAGATTTTATTTTTCTTTAAAGGCACGACGGTTCCTGTGTATGACTGTGACTATGTACCACTGCGTTTGAGTGTGCATTGAGCCCAGATCAGATTTTTAAATTTACACTCATCTCTCTTTCCTTAAATATATTTTATCCTTTACACTCATGTCATTTTACACATATGTCACGTAAATGCCATATTGTCTTGAATATATTCTGATTCACTCATGTAAGCTATATTGTTTTTAGTAATGTTGCTAAAATTACAAAAAAGCAAAAGGGGTCCATTTTTTAACTAAGCTTAATATTTTATTTTTCTTTAAAGGCATGTCAACCAAATCAATAGATCAGTTTTTATTTTTCTTTAAAGGCACGACGGTTCTTGTGTATGATTGTGACTATGTACCACTGTGTTTGAGTGTGAGTTGAGTCCAGATCAGATTTTTAAATTTACACTCATCTCTCTTTACTTAAATATATTTTATCCTTTACACTCATGTCGTTTTACACATATGTCACGTAAATGCCATATTCTCTTGAATCTATTCTGATTCACTCATGTATGCTATATTGTTTTTAGTAATGTTGCTAAAATTACAAAAAAGCAAAAGGGGTCCATTTTTTAACTAAGCTTAATATTTTATTTTTCTTTAAAGGCATGTCAACCAAATCAATAGATCAGATTTTATTTTTCTTTAAAGGCACGACTTTTCTTGTGTATGATTGTGACTATGTACCACTGTGTTTGAGTGTGAGTTGAGTCCAGATCAGATCTTTAAATTTACACTCATCCCTCTTTCCTTAAATATATTCTATCCTTTACACTCATGTCGTTTTACACATATGCCACGCAAAATGCCATATTCTCTTGAATCTATTCTGATTCACTCATGTAAGCTATATTGTTTTTAGTAATGTTGCTAAAATTACAAAAAAGCAAAAGGGGTCCATTTTTTAACTAAGCTTAATATTTTATTTTTCTTTAAAGGTATGTCAACCAAATCAATAGATCAGATTTTATTTTTCTTTAAAGGCACGACGGTTCTTGTGTATGATTGTGACTATGTACCACTGTGTTTGAGTGTGAGTTGAGTCCAGATCAGATTTTTAAATTTACACTCATCTCTCTTTCCTTAAATATATTTTATCCTTTACACTCATGTCGTTTTACACATATATATGTCACGTAAATGCCATATTCTCTTGAATCTATTCTGATTCACTCATGTATACTATATTGTTTTTAGTAATGTTGCTAAAATTACAAAAAAGCAAAAGGGGTCCATTTTTTAACTAAGCTTAATATTTTATTTTTCTTTAAAGGTAAGTCAACCAAATCGATAGATCAGATTTTATTTTTCTTTAAAGGTACGACGGTTCCTGTGTTGACTGTGACTATGTACCACTGTGTTTGAGTGTGAGTTGAGTCCAGATCAGATATTTAAATTTACACTCATCTCTCTTTCCTTAAATATATTTTACCCTTTACACTCATGTCATTTTACACATATGTCACGTAAATGCCATATTCTCTTGAATCTATTCTGATTCACTCATGTAAGCTATATTGTTTTTAGTAATGTTGCTAAAATTACAAAAAAGCAAAAGGGGTCCATTTTTTAACTAAGCTTAATATTTTATTTTTCTTTAAAGGCATGTCAACCAAATCAATAGATCAGATTTTATTTTTCTTTAAAGGCACGACGGTTCCTGTGTATGACTGTGACTATGTACCACTGTGTTTGAGTGTGAGTTGAGTCCAGATCAGATTTTTAAATTTGCACTCATCTCTCTTTCCTTAAATATATTTTATCCTTTACACTCATGTCGTTTTACACATATGTCACGTAAATGCCATATTCTCTTGAATCTATTCTGATTCACTCATGTAAGCTATATTGTTTTTAGTAATGTTTCTAAAATTACAAAAAAGCAAAAGGGGTCCATTTTTTAACTAAGCTTAATATTTTATTTTTCTTTAAAGGCATGTCAACCAAATCAATAGATCAGATTTTATTTTTCTTTAAAGGCACGACTTTTCTTGTGTATGATTGTGACTATGTACCACTGTGTTTGAGTGTGAGTTGAGTCCAGATCAGATCTTTAAATTTACACTCATCCCTCTTTCCTTAAATATATTCTATCCTTTACACTCATGTCGTTTTACACATATGCCACGCAAAATGCCATATTCTCTTGAATCTATTCTGATTCACTCATGTAAGCTATATTGTTTTTAGTAATGTTGCTAAAATTACAAAAAAGCAAAAGGGGTCCATTTTTTAACTAAGCTTAATATTTTATTTTTCTTTAAAGGTATGTCAACCAAATCAATAGATCAGATTTTATTTTTCTTTAAAGGCACGACGGTTCTTGTGTATGATTGTGACTATGTACCACTGTGTTTGAGTGTGAGTTGAGTCCAGATCAGATTTTTAAATTTACACTCATCTCTCTTTCCTTAAATATATTTTATCCTTTACACTCATGTCGTTTTACACATATGTCACGTAAATGCCATATTCTCTTGAATCTATTCTGATTCACTCATGTATCCTATATTGTTTTTAGTAATGTTGCTAAAATTACAAAAAAGCAAAAGGGGTCCATTTTTTAACTAAGCTTAATATTTTATTTTTCTTTAAAGGTAAGTCAACCAAATCGATAGATCAGATTTTATTTTTCTTTAAAGGTACGACGGTTCCTGTGTTGACTGTGACTATGTACCACTGTGTTTGAGTGTGAGTTGAGTCCAGATCAGATTTTTAAATTTACACTCATCTCTCTTTCCTTAAATATATTTTACCCTTTACACTCATGTCATTTTACACATATGTCACGTAAATGCCATATTCTCTTGAATCTATTCTGATTCACTCATGTAAGCTATATTGTTTTTAGTAATGTTGCTAAAATTACAAAAAAGCAAAAGGGGTCCATTTTTTAACTAAGCTTAATATTTTATTTTTCTTTAAAGGCATGTCAACCAAATCAATAGATCAGATTTTATTTTTCTTTAAAGGCACGACGGTTCCTGTGT
The DNA here is from genome assembly GCA_963573325.1 of Astragalus glycyphyllos. Lineage (NCBI taxonomy): Eukaryota > Viridiplantae > Streptophyta > Magnoliopsida > Fabales > Fabaceae > Astragalus > Astragalus glycyphyllos. Next base: position 31,721,318 of record OY754307.1, read on the forward strand.
AAGACTGTGACTATGTACCACTGTGTTTGAGTGTGAGTTGAGTCCAGATCAGATTTTTAAATTTACACTCATCTCTCTTTCCTTAAATATATTTTATCCTTTACACTCATGTCGTTTTACACATATGTCACGTAAATGCCATATTCTCTTGAATCTATTCTGATTCACTCATGTAAGCTATATTGTTTTTAGTAATGTTGCCAAAATTACAAAAAAGCAAAAGGGGTCCATTTTTTAACTAAGCTTAATATTTTATTTTTCTTTAAAGGTATGTCAACCAAATCGATAGATCAGATTTTATTTTTCTTTAAAGGCACGACGGTTCCTGTGTATGACTGTGACTATGTACCACTGCGTTTGAGTGTGCATTGAGCCCAGATCAGATTTTTAAATTTACACTCATCTCTCTTTCCTTAAATATATTTTATCCTTTACACTCATGTCATTTTACACATATGTCACGTAAATGCCATATTGTCTTGAATATATTCTGATTCACTCATGTAAGCTATATTGTTTTTAGTAATGTTGCTAAAATTACAAAAAAGCAAAAGGGGTCCATTTTTTAACTAAGCTTAATATTTTATTTTTCTTTAAACGCATGTCAACCAAATCAATAGATCAGTTTTTATTTTTCTTTAAAGGCACGACGGTTCTTGTGTATGATTGTGACTATGTACCACTGTGTTTGAGTGTGAGTTGAGTCCAGATCAGATTTTTAAATTTACACTCATCTCTCTTTACTTAAATATATTTTATCCTTTACACTCATGTCGTTTTACACATATGTCACGTAAATGCCATATTCTCTTGAATCTATTCTGATTCACTCATGTATGCTATATTGTTTTTAGTAATGTTGCTAAAATTACAAAAAAGCAAAAGGGGTCCATTTTTTAACTAAGCTTAATATTTTATTTTTCTTTAAAGGCATGTCAACCAAATCAATAGATCAGATTTTATTTTTCTTTAAAGGCACGACTTTTCTTGTGTATGATTGTGACTATGTACCACTGTGTTTGAGTGTGAGTTGAGTCCAGATCAGATCTTTAAATTTACACTCATCCCTCTTTCCTTAAATATATTCTATCCTTTACACTCATGTCGTTTTACACATATGCCACGCAAAATGCCATATTCTCTTGAATCTATTCTGATTCACTCATGTAAGCTATATTGTTTTTAGTAATGTTGCTAAAATTACAAAAAAGCAAAAGGGGTCCATTTTTTAACTAAGCTTAATATTTTATTTTTCTTTAAAGGTATGTCAACCAAATCAATAGATCAGATTTTATTTTTCTTTAAAGGCACGACGGTTCTTGTGTATGATTGTGACTATGTACCACTGTGTTTGAGTGTGAGTTGAGTCCAGATCAGATTTTTAAATTTACACTCATCTCTCTTTCCTTAAATATATTTTATCCTTTACACTCATGTCGTTTTACACATATGTCACGTAAATGCCATATTCTCTTGAATCTATTCTGATTCACTCATGTATACTATATTGTTTTTAGTAATGTTGCTAAAATTACAAAAAAGCAAAAGGGGTCCATTTTTTAACTAAGCTTAATATTTTATTTTTCTTTAAAGGTAAGTCAACCAAATCGATAGATCAGATTTTATTTTTCTTTAAAGGTACGACGGTTCCTGTGTTGACTGTGACTATGTACCACTGTGTTTGAGTGTGAGTTGAGTCCAGATCAGATATTTAAATTTACACTCATCTCTCTTTCCTTAAATATATTTTACCCTTTACACTCATGTCATTTTACACATATGTCACGTAAATGCCATATTCTCTTGAATCTATTCTGATTCACTCATGTAAGCTATATTGTTTTTAGTAATGTTGCTAAAATTACAAAAAAGCAAAAGGGGTCCATTTTTTAACTAAGCTTAATATTTTATTTTTCTTTAAAGGCATGTCAACCAAATCAATAGATCAGATTTTATTTTTCTTTAAAGGCACGACGGTTCCTGTGTATGACTGTGACTATGTACCACTGTGTTTGAGTGTGAGTTGAGTCCAGATCAGATTTTTAAATTTGCACTCATCTCTCTTTCCTTAAATATATTTTATCCTTTACACTCATGTCGTTTTACACATATGTCACGTAAATGCCATATTCTCTTGAATCTATTCTGATTCACTCATGTAAGCTATATTGTTTTTAGTAATGTTTCTAAAATTACAAAAAAGCAAAAGGGGTCCATTTTTTAACTAAGCTTAATATTTTATTTTTCTTTAAAGGCATGTCAACCAAATCAATAGATCAGATTTTATTTTTCTTTAAAGGCACGACTTTTCTTGTGTATGATTGTGACTATGTACCACTGTGTTTGAGTGTGAGTTGAGTCCAGATCAGATCTTTAAATTTACACTCATCCCTCTTTCCTTAAATATATTCTATCCTTTACACTCATGTCGTTTTACACATATGCCACGCAAAATGCCATATTCTCTTGAATCTATTCTGATTCACTCATGTAAGCTATATTGTTTTTAGTAATGTTGCTAAAATTACAAAAAAGCAAAAGGGGTCCATTTTTTAACTAAGCTTAATATTTTATTTTTCTTTAAAGGTATGTCAACCAAATCAATAGATCAGATTTTATTTTTCTTTAAAGGCACGACGGTTCTTGTGTATGATTGTGACTATGTACCACTGTGTTTGAGTGTGAGTTGAGTCCAGATCAGATTTTTAAATTTACACTCATCTCTCTTTCCTTAAATATATTTTATCCTTTACACTCATGTCGTTTTACACATATGTCACGTAAATGCCATATTCTCTTGAATCTATTCTGATTCACTCATGTATCCTATATTGTTTTTAGTAATGTTGCTAAAGTTACAAAAAAGCAAAAGGGGTCCATTTTTTAACTAAGCTTAATATTTTATTTTTCTTTAAAGGTAAGTCAACCAAATCGATAGATCAGATTTTATTTTTCTTTAAAGGTACGACGGTTCCTGTGTTGACTGTGACTATGTACCACTGTGTTTGAGTGTGAGTTGAGTCCAGATCAGATTTTTAAATTTACACTCATCTCTCTTTCCTTAAATATATTTTACCCTTTACACTCATGTCATTTTACACATATGTCACGTAAATGCCATATTCTCTTGAATCTATTCTGATTCACTCATGTAAGCTATATTGTTTTTAGTAATGTTGCTAAAATTACAAAAAAGCAAAAGGGGTCCATTTTTTAACTAAGCTTAATATTTTATTTTTCTTTAAAGGCATGTCAACCAAATCAATAGATCAGATTTTATTTTTCTTTAAAGGCACGACGGTTCCTGTGTATGACTGTGACTATGTACCACTGTGTTTGAGTGTGAGTTGAGTCCAGATCAGATTTTTAAATTTACACTCATCTCTCTTTCCTTAAATATATTTTATCCTTTACACTCATGTCGTTTTACACATATGTCACGTAAATGCCATATTCTCTTGAATCTATTCTGATTCACTCATGTAAGCTATATTGTTTTTAGTAATGTTGCCAAAATTACCAAAAAGCAAAAGGGGTCCATTTTTTAACTAAGCTTAATATTTTATTTTTCTTTAAAGGTATGTCAACCAAATCCATAGATCAGATTTTATTTTTCTTTAAAGGTACGACGGTTCCTGTGTTGACTGTGACTATGTACCACTGTGTTTGAGTGTGAGTTGAGTCCAGATCAGATTTTTAAATTTACACTCATCTCTCTTTCCTTAAATATATTTTACCCTTTACACTCATGTCATTTTACACATATGTCACGTAAATGCCATATTCTCTTGAATCTATTCTGATTCACTCATGTAAGCTATATTGTTTTTAGTAATGTTGCCAAAATTACAAAAAAGCAAAAGGGGTCCATTTTTTAACTAAGCTTAATATTTTATTTTTCTTTAAAGGCATGTCAACCAAATCAATAGATCAGATTTTATTTTTCTTTAAAGGCACGACGGTTCCTGTGTATGACTGTGACTATGTACCACTGTGTTTGAGTGTGAGTTGAGTCCAGATCAGATTTTTAAATTTACACGCATCTCTCTTTCCTTAAATATATTTTATCCTTTACAGTCATGTCGTTTTACACATATGTCACGTAAATGCATTATTCTCTTGAATCTATTCTGATTCACTCATGTAAGCTCTATTGTTTTTAGTAATGTTGCTAAAATTACAAAAAAGCAAAAGGGGTCCATTTTTTAACTAAGCTTAATATTTTATTTTTCTTTAAAGGTATGTCAACCAAATCAATAGATCAGATTTTATTTTTCTTTAAAGGCACGACGGTTCTTGTGTATGATTGTGACTATGTACCACTGTGTTTGAGTGTGAGTTGAGTCCAGATCAGATTTTTAAATTTACACTCATCTCTCTTTCCTTAAATATATTTTATCCTTTACACTCATGTCGTTTTACACATATGTCACGTAAATGCCATATTCTCTTGAATCTATTCTAATTCACTCATGTATACTATATTGTTTTTAGTAATGTTGCTAAAATTACAAAAAGGCAAAAGGGGTCCATTTTTTAACTAAGCTTAATATTTTATTTTTCTTTAAAGGTAAGTCAACCAAATCGATAGATCAGATTTTATTTTTCTTTAAAGGTACGACGGTTCCTGTGTTGACTGTGACTATGTACCACTGTGTTTGAGTGTGAGTTGAGTCCAGATCAGATTTTTAAATTTACACTCATCTCTCTTTCCTTAAATATATTTTACCCTTTACACTCATGTCATTTTACACATATGTCACGTAAATGCCATATTCTCTTGAATCTATTCTGATTCACTCATGTAAGCTATATTGTTTTTAGTAATGTTGCTAAAATTACAAAAAAGCAAAAGGGGTCCATTTTTTAACTAAGCTTAATATTTTATTTTTCTTTAAAGGCATGTCAACCAAATCAATAGATCAGATTTTATTTTTCTTTAAAGGCACGACGGTTCCTGTGTATGACTGTGACTATGTACAACTGTGTTTGAGTGTGAGTTGAGTCCAGATCAGATTTTTAAATTTACACTCATCTCTCTTTCCTTAAATATATTTTATCCTTTACACTCATGTCGTTTTACACATATGTCACGTAAATGCCATATTCTCTTGAATCTATTCTGATTCACTCATGTAAGCTCTATTGTTTTTAGTAATGTTGCTAAAATTACAAAAAAGCAAAAGGGGTCCATTTTTTAACTAAGCTTAATATTTTATTTTTCTTTAAAGGTATGTCAACCAAATCAATAGATCAGATTTTATTTTTCTTTAAAGGCACGACGGTTCTTGTGTATGATTGTGACTATGTACCACTGTGTTTGAGTGTGAGTTGAGTCCAGATCAGATTTTTAAATTTACACTCATCTCTCTTTCCTTAAATATATTTTATCCTTTACACTCATGTCGTTTTACACATATGTCACGTAAATGCCATATTCTCTTGAATCTATTCTGATTCACTCATGTATCCTATATTGTTTTTAGTAATGTTGCTAAAATTACAAAAAAGCAAAAGGGGTCCATTTTTTAACTAAGCTTAATATTTTATTTTTCTTTAAAGGTAAGTCAACCAAATCGATAGATCAGATTTTATTTTTCTTTAAAGGTACGACGGTTCCTGTGTTGACTGTGACTATGTACCACTGTGTTTGAGTGTGAGTTGAGTCCAGATCAGATTTTTAAATTTACACTCATCTCTCTTTCCTTAAATATATTTTACCCTTTACACTCATGTCATTTTACACATATGTCACGTAAATGCCATATTCTCTTGAATCTATTCTGATTCACTCATGTAAGCTATATTGTTTTTAGTAATGTTGCTAAAATTACAAAAAAGCAAAAGGGGTCCATTTTTTAACTAAGCTTAATATTTTATTTTTCTTTAAAGGCATGTCAACCAAATCAATAGATCAGATTTTATTTTTCTTTAAAGGCACGACGGTTCCTGTGTATGACTGTGACTATGTACCACTGTGTTTGAGTGTGAGTTGAGTCCAGATCAGATTTTTAAATTTACACTCATCTCTCTTTCCTTAAATATATTTTATCCTTTACACTCATGTCGTTTTACACATATGTCACGTAAATGCCATATTCTCTTGAATCTATTCTGATTCACTCATGTAAGCTATATTGTTTTTAGTAATGTTGCCAAAATTACCAAAAAGCAAAAGGGGTCCATTTTTTAACTAAGCTTAATATTTTATTTTTCTTTAAAGGTATGTCAACCAAATCCATAGATCAGATTTTATTTTTCTTTAAAGGTACGACGGTTCCTGTGTTGACTGTGACTATGTACCACTGTGTTTGAGTGTGAGTTGAGTCCAGATCAGATTTTTAAATTTACACTCATCTTACTTTCCTTAAATATATTTTACCCTTTACACTCATGTCATTTTACACATATGTCACGTAAATGCCATATTCTCTTGAATCTATTCTGATTCACTCATGTAAGCTATATTGTTTTTAGTAATGTTGCCAAAATTACAAAAAAGCAAAAGGGGTCCATTTTTTAACTAAGCTTAATATTTTATTTTTCTTTAAAGGCATGTCAACCAAATCAATAGATCAGATTTTATTTTTCTTTAAAGGCACGACGGTTCCTGTGTATGACTGTGACTATGTACCACTGTGTTTGAGTGTGAGTTGAGTCCAGATCAGATTTTTAAATTTACACGCATCTCTCTTTCCTTAAATATATTTTATCCTTTACAGTCATGTCGTTTTACACATATGTCACGTAAATGCATTATTCTCTTGAATCTATTCTGATTCACTCATGTAAGCTCTATTGTTTTTAGTAATGTTGCTAAAATTACAAAAAAGCAAAAGGGGTCCATTTTTTAACTAAGCTTAATATTTTATTTTTCTTTAAAGGTATGTCAACCAAATCAATAGATCAGATTTTATTTTTCTTTAAAGGCACGACGGTTCTTGTGTATGATTGTGACTATGTACCACTGTGTTTGAGTGTGAGTTGAGTCCAGATTAGATTTTTAAATTTACACTCATCTCTCTTTCCTTAAATATATTTTATCCTTTACACTCATGTCGTTTTACACATATGTCACGTAAATGCCATATTCTCTTGAATCTATTCTAATTCACTCATGTATACTATATTGTTTTTAGTAATGTTGCTAAAATTACAAAAAAGCAAAAGGGGTCCATTTTTTAACTAAGCTTAATATTTTATTTTTCTTTAAAGGTAAGTCAACCAAATCGATAGATCAGATTTTATTTTTCTTTAAAGGTACGACGGTTCCTGTGTTGACTGTGACTATGTACCACTGTGTTTGAGTGTGAGTTGAGTCCAGATCAGATTTTTAAATTTACACTCATCTCTCTTTCCTTAAATATATTTTACCCTTTACACTCATGTCATTTTACACATATGTCACGTAAATGCCATATTCTCTTGAATCTATTCTGATTCACTCATGTAAGCTATATTGTTTTTAGTAATGTTGCTAAAATTACAAAAAAGCAAAAGGGGTCCATTTTTTAACTAAGCTTAATATTTTATTTTTCTTTAAAGGCATGTCAACCAAATCAATAGATCAGATTTTATTTTTCTTTAAAGGCACGACGGTTCCTGTGTATGACTGTGACTATGTACAACTGTGTTTGAGTGTGAGTTGAGTCCAGATCAGATTTTTAAATTTACACTCATCTCTCTTTCCTTAAATATATTTTATCCTTTACACTCATGTCGTTTTACACATATGTCACGTAAATGCCATATTCTCTTGAATCTATTCTGATTCACTCATGTAAGCTCTATTGTTTTTAGTAATGTTGCTAAAATTACAAAAAAGCAAAAGGGGTCCATTTTTTAACTAAGCTTAATATTTTATTTTTCTTTAAAGGTATGTCAACCAAATCAATAGATCAGATTTTATTTTTCTTTAAAGGCACGACGGTTCTTTTGTATGATTGTGACTATGTACCACTGTGTTTGAGTGTGAGTTGAGTCCAGATCAGATTTTTAAATTTACACTCATCTCTCTTTCCTTAAATATATTTTATCCTTTACACTCATGTCGTTTTACACATATGTCACGTAAATGCCATATTCTCTTGAATCTATTCTGATTCACTCATGTATACTATATTGTTTTTAGTAATGTTGCTAAAATTACAAAAAAGCAAAAGGGGTCCATTTTTTAACTAAGCTTAATATTTTATTTTTCTTTAAAGGTAAGTCAACCAAATCGATAGATCAGATTTTATTTTTCTTTAAAGGTACGACGGTTCCTGTGTTGACTGTGACTATGTACCACTGTGTTTGAGTGTGAGTTGAGTCCAGATCAGATTTTTAAATTTACACTCATCTCTCTTTCCTTAAATATATTTTACCCTTTACACTCATGTCATTTTACACATATGTCACGTAAATGCCATATTCTCTTGAATCTATTCTGATTCACTCATGTAAGCTATATTGTTTTTAGTAATGTTGCTAAAATTACAAAAAAGCAAAAGGGGTCCATTTTTTAACTAAGCTTAATATTTTATTTTTCTTTAAAGGCATGTCAACCAAATCAATAGATCAGATTTTATTTTTCTTTAAAGGCACGACGGTTCCTGTGTATGACTGTGACTATGTACAACTGTGTTTGAGTGTGAGTTGAGTCCAGATCAGATTTTTAAATTTACACTCATCTCTCTTTCCTTAAATATATTTTATCCTTTACACTCATGTCGTTTTACACATATGTCACGTAAATGCCATATTCTCTTGAATCTATTCTGATTCACTCATGTAAGCTCTATTGTTTTTAGTAATGTTGCTAAAATTACAAAAAAGCAAAAGGGGTCCATTTTTTAACTAAGCTTAATATTTTATTTTTCTTTAAAGGTATGTCAACCAAATCAATAGATCAGATTTTAATTTTCTTTAAAGGCACGACGGTTCTTGTGTATGATTGTGACTATGTACCACTGTGTTTGAGTGTGAGTTGAGTCCAGATCAGATTTTTAAATTTACACTCATCTCTCTTTCCTTAAATATATTTTATCCTTTACACTCATGTCATTTTACACATATGTCACGTAAATGCCATATTCTCTTGAATCTATTCTGATTCACTCATGTATACTATATTGTTTTTAGTAATGTTGCTAAAATTACAAAAAAGCAAAAGGGGTCCATTTTTTAACTAAGCTTAATATTTTATTTTTCTTTAAAGGTAAGTCAACCAAATCGATAGATCAGATTTTATTTTTCTTTAAAGGTACGACGGTTCCTGTGTTGACTGTGACTATGTACCACTGTGTTTGAGTGTGAGTTGAGTCCAGATCAGATTTTTAAATTTACACTCATCTCTCTTTCCTTAAATATATTTTACCCTTTACACTCATGTCATTTTACACATATGTCACGTAAATGCCATATTCTCTTGAATCTATTCTGATTCACTCATGTAAGCAATATTGTTTTTAGTAATGTTGCCAAAATTACAAAAAAGCAAAAGGGGTCCATTTTTTAACTAAGCTTAATATTTTATTTTTCTTTAAAGGCATGTCAACCAAATCAATAGATCAGATTTTATTTTTCTTTAAAGGCACGACGGTTCCTGTGTATGACTGTGACTATGTACCACTGTGTTTGAGTGTGAATTGAGTCCAGATCAGATTTTTAAATTTACACTCATCTCTCTTTCCTTAAATATATTTTATCCTTTACACTCATGTCATTTTACATATATGTCACGTAAATGCCATATTCTCTTGAATCTATTCTGATTCACTCATGTAAGCTATATTGTTTTTAGTAATGTTGCTAAAATTACAAAAAAGCAAAAGGGGTCCATTTTTTAACTAAGCTTAATATTTTATTTTTCTTTAAAGGCATGTCAACCAAATCAATAGATCAGATTTTATTTTTCTTTAAAGGCACGACGGTTCCTGTGTATGACTGTGACTATGTACAACTGTGTTTGAGTGTGAGTTGAGTCCAGATCAGATTTTTAAATTTACACTCATCTCTCTTTCCTTAAATATATTTTATCCTTTACACTCATGTCGTTTTACACATATGTCACGTAAATGCCATATTCTCTTGAATCTATTCTGATTCACTCATGTAAGCTCTATTGTTTTTAGTAATGTTGCTAAAATTACAAAAAAGCAAAAGGGGTCCATTTTTTAACTAAGCTTAATATTTTATTTTTCTTTAAAGGTATGTCAACCAAATCAATAGATCAGATTTTATTTTTCTTTAAAGGCACGACGGTTCTTGTGTATGATTGTGACTATGTACCACTGTGTTTGAGTGTGAGTTGAGTCCAGATCAGATTTTTAAATTTACACTCATCTCTCTTTCCTTAAATATATTTTATCCTTTACACTCATGTCGTTTTACACATATGTCACGTAAATGCCATATTCTCTTGAATCTATTCTGATTCACTCATGTATACTATATTGTTTTTAGTAATGTTGCTAAAATTACAAAAAAGCAAAAGGGGTCCATTTTTTAACTAAGCTTAATATTTTATTTTTCTTTAAAGGCAAGTCAACCAAATCGGTAGATCAGATTTTATTTTTCTTTAAAGGTACGACGGTTCCTGTGTTGACTGTGACTATGTACCACTGTGTTTGAGTGTGAGTTGAGTCCAGATCAGATTTTTAAATTTACACTCATCTCTCTTTCCTTAAATATATTTTACCCTTTACACTCATGTCATTTTACACATATGTCACGTAAATGCCATATTCTCTTGAATCTATTCTGATTCACTCATGTAAGCAATATTGTTTTTAGTAATGTTGCCAAAATTACAAAAAAGCAAAAGGGGTCCATTTTTTAACTAAGCTTAATATTTTATTTTTCTTTAAAGGCATGTCAACCAAATCAATAGATCAGATTTTATTTTTCTTTAAAGGCACGACGGTTCCTGTGTATGACTGTGACTATGTACCACTGTGTTTGAGTGTGAGTTGAGTCCAGATCAGATTTTTAAATTTACACTCATCTCTCTTTCCTTAAATATATTTTACCCTTTACACTCATGTCATTTTACACATATGTCACGTAAATGCCATATTATCTTGAATCTATTCTGATTCACTCATGTAAGCTATATTGTTTTTAGTAATGTTGCTAAAATTACAAAAAAGCAAAAGGGGTCCATTTTTTAACTAACCTTAATATTTTATTTTTCTTTAAAGGCATGTCAACCAAATCAATAGATCAGATTTTATTTTTCTTTAAAGGCACGACGGTTCCTGTGTATGACTGTGACTATGTACAACTGTGTTTGAGTGTGAGTTGAGTCCAGATCAGATTTTTAAATTTACACTCATCTCTCTTTCCTTAAATATATTTTATCCTTTACACTCATGTCGTTTTACACATATGTCACGTAAATGCCATATTCTCTTGAATCTATTCTGATTCACTCATGTAAGCTATATTGTTTTTAGTAATGTTGCTAAAATTACAAAAAAGCAAAAGGGGTCCATTTTTTAACTAAGCTTAATATTTTATTTTTCTTTAAAGGCATGTCAACCAAATCAATAGATCAGATTTTATTTTTCTTTAAAGGCACGACGGTTCCTGTGTATGACTGTGACTATGTACAACTGTGTTTAAGTGTGAGTTGAGTCCAGATCAGATTTTTAAATTTACACTCATCTCTCTTTCCTTAAATATATTTTATCCTTTACACTCATGTCGTTTTACACATATGTCACGTAAATGCCATATTCTCTTGAATCTATTCTGATTCACTCATGTAAGCTCTATTGTTTTTAGTAATGTTGCTAAAATTACAAAAAAGCAAAAGGGGTCCATTTTTTAACTAAGCTTAATATTTTATTTTTCTTTAAAGGTATGTCAACCAAATCAATAGATCAGATATTATTTTTCTTTAAAGGCACGACGGTTCTTGTGTATGATTGTGACTATGTACCACTGTGTTTGAGTGTGAGTTCAGTCCAGATCAGATTTTTAAATTTACACTCATCTCTCTTTCCTTAAATATATTTTATCCTTTACACTCATGTCGTTTGACACATATGTCACGTAAATGCCATATTCTCTTGAATCTATTCTGATTCACTCATGTATACTATATTGTTTTTAGTAATGTTGCTAAAATTACAAAAAAGCAAAAGGGGTCCATTTTTTAACTAAGCTTAATATTTTATTTTTCTTTAAAGGTAAGTCAACCAAATCGATAGATCAGATTTTATTTTTCTTTAAAGGTACGACGGTTCCTGTGTTGACTGTGACTATGTACCACTGTGTTTGAGTGTGAGTTGAGTCCAGATCAGATTTTTAAATTTACACTCATCTCTCTTTCCTTAAATATATTTTACCCTTTACACTCATGTCATTTTACACATATGTCACGTAAATGCCATATTCTCTTGAATCTATTCTGATTCACTCATGTAAGCAATATTGTTTTTAGTAATGTTGCCAAAATTACAAAAAAGCAAAAGGGGTCCATTTTTTAACTAAGCTTAATATTTTATTTTTCTTTAAAGGCATGTCAACCAAATCAATAGATCAGATTTTATTTTTCTTTAAAGGCACGACGGTTCCTGTGTATGACTGTGACTATGTACCACTGTGTTTGAGTGTGAGTTGAGTGCAGATCAGATTTTTAAATTTACACTCATCTCTCTTTCCTTAAATATATTTTACCCTTTACACTCATGTCATTTTACACATATGTCACGTAAATGCCATATTCTCTTGAATCTATTCTGATTCACTCATGTAAGCTATATTGTTTTTAGTAATGTTGCTAAAATTACAAAAAAGCAAAAGGGGTCCATTTTTTAACTAAGCTTAATATTTTATTTTTCTTTAAAGGCATGTCAACCAAATCAATAGATCAGATTTTATTTTTCTTTAAAGGCACGACGGTTCCTGTGTATGACTGTGACTATGTACCACTGTGTTTGAGTGTGAGTTGAGTCCAGATCAGATTTTTAAATTTACACTCATCTCTCTTTCCTTAAATATATTTTACCCTTTACACTCATGTCATTTTACACATATGTCACGTAAATGCCATATTCTCTTGAATCTATTCTGATTCACTCATGTAAGCTATATTGTTTTTAGTAATGTTGCTAAAATTACAAAAAAGCAAAAGGGGTCCATTTTTTAACTAAGCTTAATATTTTATTTTTCTTTAAAGGCATGTCAACCAAATCAATAGATCAGATTTTATTTTTCTTTAAAGGCACGACGGTTCCTGTGTATGACTGTGACTATGTACCACTGTGTTTGAGTGTGAGTTGAGTCCAGATCAGATTTTTAAATTTACACTCATCTCTCTTTCCTTAAATATATTTTATCCTTTACATTCATGTCGTTTTACACAAATGTCACGTAAATGCCATATTCTCTTGAATCTATTCTGATTCACTCATGTAAGCTCTATTGTTTTTAGTAATGTTGCCAAAATTACAAAAAAGCAAAAGGGGTCCATTTTTTAACTAAGCTTAATATTTTATTTTTCTTTAAAGGCATGTCAACCAAATCAATAGATCAGATTTTATTTTTCTTTAAAGGCACGACGGTTCCTGTGTATGACTGTGACTATGTACCACTGTGTTTGAGTGTGAGTTGAGTGCAGATCAGATTTTTAAATTTACACTCATCTCTCTTTCCTTAAATATATTTTACCCTTTACACTCATGTCATTTTACACATATGTCACGTAAATGCCATATTCTCTTGAATCTATTCTGATTCACTCATGTAAGCTATATTGTTTTTAGTAATGTTGCTAAAATTACAAAAAAGCAAAAGGGGTCCATTTTTTAACTAAGCTTAATATTTTATTTTTCTTTAAAGGCATGTCAACCAAATCAATAGATCAGATTTTATTTTTCTTTAAAGGCACGACGGTTCCTGTGTATGACTGTGACTATGTACCACTGTGTTTGAGTGTGAGTTGAGTCCAGATCAGATTTTTAAATTTACACTCATCTCTCTTTCCTTAAATATATTTTACCCTTTACACTCATGTCATTTTACACATATGTCACGTAAATGCCATATTCTCTTGAATCTATTCTGATTCACTCATGTAAGCTATATTGTTTTTAGTAATGTTGCTAAAATTACAAAAAAGCAAAAGGGGTCCATTTTTTAACTAAGCTTAATATTTTATTTTTCTTTAAAGGCATGTCAACCAAATCAATAGATCAGATTTTATTTTTCTTTAAAGGCACGACGGTTCCTGTGTATGACTGTGACTATGTACCACTGTGTTTGAGTGTGAGTTGAGTCCAGATCAGATTTTTAAATTTACACTCATCTCTCTTTCCTTAAATATATTTTATCCTTTACATTCATGTCGTTTTACACAAATGTCACGTAAATGCCATATTCTCTTGAATCTATTCTGATTCACTCATGTAAGCTCTATTGTTTTTAGTAATGTTGCTAAAATTACAAAAAAGCAAAAGGGGTCCATTTTTTAACTAAGCTTAATATTTTATTTTTCTTTAAAGGTATGTCAACCAAATCAATAGATCAGATTTTATTTTTCTTTAAAGGCACGACGGTTCTTGTTTATGATTGTGACTATGTACCACTGTGTTTGAGTGTGAGTTGAGTCCAGATCAGATTTTTAAATTTACACTCATCTCTCTTTCCTTAAATATATTTTATCCTTTACACTCATGTCGTTTTACACATATGTCACGTAAATGCCATATTCTCTTGAATCTATTCTGATTCACTCATGTATACTATATTGTTTTTAGTAATGTTGCTAAAATTACAAAAAAGCAAAAGGGGTCCATTTTTTAACTAAGCTTAATATTTTATTTTTCTTTAAAGGTAAGTCAACCAAATCGATAGATCAGATTTTATTTTTCTTTAAAGGTACGACGGTTCCTGTGTTGACTGTGACTATGTACCACTGTGTTTGAGTGTGAGTTGAGTCCAGATCAGATTTTTAAATTTACACTCATCTCTCTTTCCTTAAATATATTTTACCCTTTACACTCATGTCATTTTACACATATGTCACGTATATGCCATATTCTCTTGAATCTATTCTGATTCACTCATGTAAGCTATATTGTTTTTAGTAATGTTGCTAAAATTACAAAAAAGCAAAAGGGGTCCATTTTTTAACTAAGCTTAATATTTTATTTTTCTTTAAAGGCATGTCAACCAAATCAATAGATCAGATTTTATTTTTCTTTAAAGGCACGACGGTTCCTGTGTATGACTGTGACTATGTACCACTGTGTTTGAGTGTGAGTTGAGTCCAGATCAGATTTTTAAATTTACACTCATCTCTCTTTCCTTAAATATATTTTATCCTTTACACTCATGTCGTTTTACACATATGTCACGTAAATGCCATATTCTCTTGAATCTATTCTGATTCACTCATGTAAGCTCTATTGTTTTTAGTAATGTTGCTAAAATTACAAAAAAGCAAAAGGGGTCCATTTTTTAACTAAGCTTAATATTTTATTTTTCTTTAAAGGCATGTCAACCAAATCAATAGATCAGATTTTATTTTTCTTTAAAGGCATGACGGTTCCTGTGTATGACTGTGACTATGTACCACTGTGTTTGAGTGTGAGTTGAGTCCAGATCAGATTTTTAAATTTACACTCATCTCTCTTTCCTTAAATATATTTTATCCTTTACACTCATGTCGTTTTACACATATGTCACGTAAATGCCATATTCTCTTGAATCTATTCTGATTCACTCATGTAAGCTCTATTGTTTTTAGTAATGTTGCTAAAATTACAAAAAAGCAAAAGGGGTCCATTTTTTAACTAAGCTTAATATTTTATTTTTCTTTAAAGGTATGTCAACCAAATCCATAGATCAGATTTTATTTTTCTTTAAAGGCACGACGGTTCTTGTGTATGATTGTGACTATGTACCACTGTGTTTGAGTGTGAGTTGAGTCCAGATCAGATTTTTAAATTTACACTCATCTCTCTTTCCTTAAATATATTTTATCCTTTACACTCATGTCGGTTTACACATATGTCACGTAAATGCCATATTCTCTTGAATCTATTCTGATTCACTCATGTATACTATATTGTTTTTAGTAATGTTGCTAAAATTACAAAAAAGCAAAAGGGGTCCATTTTTTAACTAAGCTTAATATTTTATTTTTCTTTAAAGGTAAGTCAACCAAATCGATAGATCAGATTTTATTTTTCTTTAAAGGTACGACGGTTCCTGTGTTGACTGTGACTATGTACCACTGTGTTTGAGTGTGAGTTGAGTCCAGATCAGATTTTTAAATTTACACTCATCTCTCTTTCCTTAAATATATTTTACCCTTTACACTCATGTCATTTTACACATATGTCACGTAAATGCCATATTCTCTTGAATCTATTCTGATTCACTCATGTAAGCTATATTGTTTTTAGTAATGTTGCCAAAATTACAAAAAAGCAAAAGGGGTCCATTTTTTAACTAAGCTTAATATTTTATTTTTCTTTAAAGGCATGTCAACCAAATCAATAGATCAGATTTTATTTTTCTTTAAAGGCACGACGGTTCCTTTGTATGACTGTGACTATGTACCACTGTGTTTGAGTGTGAGTTGAGTCCAGATCAGATTTTTAAATTTACACTCATCTCTCTTTCCTTAAATATATTTTATCCTTTACACTCATGTCGTTTTACACATATGTCACGTAAATGCCATATTCTCTTGAATCTATTCTGATTCACTCATGTAAGCTCTATTGTTTTTAGTAATGTTGCTAAAATTACAAAAAAGCAAAAGGGGTCCATTTTTTAACTAAGCTTAATATTTTATTTTTCTTTAAAGGTATGTCAACCAAATCAATAGATCAGATTTTATTTTTCTTTAAAGGCACGACGGTTCTTGTGTATGATTGTGACTATGTACCACTGTGTTTGAGTGTGAGTTGAGTCCAGATCAGATTTTTAAATTTACACTCATCTCTCTTTCCTTAAATATATTTTATCCTTTACACTCATGCCGTTTTACACATATGTCACGTAAATGCCATATTCTCTTGAATCTATTCTGATTCACTCATGTATACTATATTGTTTTTAGTAATGTTGCTAAAATTACAAAAAAGCAAAAGGGGTCCATTTTTTAACTAAGCTTAATATTTTATTTTTCTTTAAAGGTAAGTCAACCAAATCGATAGATCAGATTTTATTTTTCTTTAAAGGTACGACGGTTCCTGTGTTGACTGTGACTATGTACCACTGTGTTTGAGTGTGAGTTGAGTCCAGATCAGATTTTTAAATTTACACTCATCTCTCTTTCCTTAAATATATTTTACCCTTTACACTCATGTCATTTTACACATATGTCACGTAAATGCCATATTCTCTTGAATCTATTCTGATTCACTCATGTAAGCTATATTGTTTTTAGTAATGTTGCTAAAATTACAAAAAAGCAAAAGGGGTCCATTTTTTAACTAAGCTTAATATTTTATTTTTCTTTAAAGGCATGTCAACCAAATCAATAGATCAGATTTTATTTTTCTTTAAAGGCACGACGGTTCCTGTGTATGACTGTGACTATGTACCACTGTGTTTGAGTGTGAGTTGAGTCCAGATCAGATTTTTAAATTTACACTCATCTCTCTTTCCTTAAATATATTTTATCCTTTACACTCATGTCGTTTTACACATATGTCACGTAAATGCCATATTCTCTTGAATCTATTCTGATTCACTCATGTAAGCTCTATTGTTTTTAGTAATGTTGCTAAAATTACAAAAAAGCAAAAGGGGTCCATTTTTTAACTAAGCTTAATATTTTATTTTTCTTTAAAGGTATGTCAACCAAATCAATAGATCAGATATTATTTTTCTTTAAAGGCACGACGGTTCTTGTGTATGATTGTGACTATGTACCACTGTGTTTGAGTGTGAGTTGAGTCCAGATCAGATTTTTAAATTTACACTCATCTCTCTTTCCTTAAATATATTTTATCCTTTACACTCATGTCGTTTTACACATATGTCACGTAAATGCCATATTCTCTTGAATCTATTCTGATTCACTCATGTATACTATATTGTTTTTAGTAATGTTGCTAAAATTACAAAAAAGCAAAAGGGGTCCATTTTTTAACTAAGCTTAATATTTTATTTTTCTTTAAAGGTAAGTCAACCAAATCGATAGATCAGATTTTATTTTTCTTTAAAGGTACGACGGTTCCTGTGTTGACTGTGACTATGTACCACTGTGTTTGAGTGTGAGTTGAGTCCAGATCAGATTTTTAAATTTACACTCATCTCTCTTTCCTTAAATATATTTTACCCTTTACACTCATGTCATTTTACACATATGTCACGTAAATGCCATATTCTCTTGAATCTATTCTGATTCACTCATGTAAGCTATATTGTTTTTAGTAATGTTGCTAAAATTACAAAAAAGCAAAAGGGGTCCATTTTTTAACTAAGCTTAATATTTTATTTTTCTTTAAAGGCATTTCAACCAAATCAATAGATCAGATTTTATTTTTCTTTAAAGGCACGACGGTTCCTGTGTATGACTGTGACTATGTACCACTGTGTTTGAGTGTGAGTTGAGTCCAGATCAGATTTTTAAATTTAAACTCATCTCTCTTTCCTTAAATATATTTTATCCTTTACACTCATGTCGTTTTACACATATGTCACGTAAATGCCATATTCTCTTGAATCTATTCTGATTCACTCATGTAAGCTCTATTGTTTTTAGTAATGTTGCTAAAATTACAAAAAAGGAAAAGGGGTCCATTTTTTAACTAAGCTTAATATTTTATTTTTCTTTAAAGGTATGTCAACCAAATCGATAGATCAGATTTTATTTTTCTTTAAAGGCACGACGGTTCCTGTGTATGACTGTGACTATGTACCACTGTGTTTGAGTGTGAGTTGAGTCCAGATCAGATTTTTAAATTTACACTCATCTCTCCTTCCTTAAATATATTTTATCCTTTACACTCATGTCATTTTACACATATGTCACGTAAATGCCATATTCTCTTGAATATATTCTGATTCACTCATGTAAGCTATATTGTTTTTAGTAATGTTGCTAAAATTACAAAAAAGCAAAAGGGGTCCTTTTTTTAACTAAGCTTAATATTTTATTTTTCTTTAAAGGCATGTCAACCAAATCAATAGATCAGATTTTATTTTTCTTTAAAGGCACGACGGTTCTTGTGTATGATTGTGACTATGTACCATTGTGTTTGAGTGTGATTTGAGTCCAGATCAGATTTTTAAATTTACACTCATCTCTCTTTCCTTAAATATATTTTATCCTTTACACTCATGTCGTTTTACACATATGTCACGTAAATGCCATATTCTCTTGAATCTATTCTGATTCACTCATGTATGCTATATTGTTTTTAGTAATGTTGCTAAAATTACAAAAAAGCAAAAGGGGTCCATTTTTTAACTAAGCTTAATATTTTATTTTTCTTTAAAGGCATGTCAACCAAATCAATAGATCAGATTTTATTTTTCTTTAAAGGCACGACGGTTCTTGTGTATGATTGTGACTATGTACCATTGTGTTTGAGTGTGATTTGAGTCCAGATCAGATTTTTAAATTTACACTCATCTCTCTTTCCTTAAATATATTTTATCCTTTACACTCATGTCGTTTTACACATATGTCACGTAAATGCCATATTCTCTTGAATCTATTCTGATTCACTCATGTAAGCTATATTGCTTTTAGTAATGTTGCTAAAATTACAAAAAGCAAAACGGGTCCATTTTTTAACTAAGTTTAATACTTTATTTTTCTTTAAAGGCATGTCAACCACGTCGATAGATCAGATTTTATTTTTCTTTAAAGGCACGACGGTTCTTGTGTGTGATTGTGACTATGTACCACTGTGTTTGAGTGTGAGTTGAGTCCAGATAAGAACTTTAAATTTACACTCATCTCTCTTTCCTTAAATATATTCTATCCTTTACACTCATGTTGTTTTACACATATGCCACGTAAATGCCATATTCTCTTGAATCTATTCTGATTCACTCATGTAAGCTATATTGTTTTTAGTAATGTTGCTAAAATTACAAAAAAGCAAAAGGGGTCCATTTTTTAACTAAGCTTAATATTTTATTTTTCTTTAAAGGCATGTCAACCAAATCAATAGATCAGATTTTATTTTTCTTTAAAGGCACGACGGTTCTTGTGTATGATTGTGACTATGTACCACTGTGTTTGAGTGTGAATTGAGTCCAGATCAGATTTTTAAATTTACACTCATCTCTCTTTCCTTAAATATATTTTATCCTTTACACTCATGTCATTTTACACATATGTCACGTAAATGCCATATTCTCTTGAATCTATTCTGATTCACTCATGTATGCTATATTGTTTTTAGTAATGTTGCTAAAATTACAAAAAAGCAAAAGGGGTCCATTTTTTAACTAAGCTTAATATTTTATTTTTCTTTAAAGGCATGTCAACCAAATCAATAGATCAGATTTTATTTTTCTTTAAAGGCACGACGGTTCCTGTGTATGACTGTGACTATGTACCACTGTGTTGGAGTTTGAGTTGAGTCCAGATCAGATTTTTAAATTTACACTCATCTCTCTTTCCTTAAATATATTTTATCCTTTACACTCATGTCATTTTACACATATGTCACGTTAATGCCATATTCTCTTGAATCTATTCTGATTCACTCATGTAAGCTATATTGCTTTTAGTAATGTTGCTAAAATTACAAAAAGCAAAAGGGGTCCATTTTTTAACTAAGTTTAATACTTTATTTTTCTTTAAAGGCATGTCAACCAAGTCGATAGATCAGATTTTATTTTTCTTTAAAGGCACGACGGTTCTTGTGTGTGATTGTGACTATGTACCACTGTGTTTGAGTGTGAGTTGAGTCCAGATAAGAACTTTAAATTTACACTCATCTCTCTTTCCTTAAATATATTCTATCCTTTACACTCATGTTGTTTTACACATATGCCACGTAAATGCCATATTCTCTTGAATCTATTCTGATTCACTCATGTAAGCTATATTGTTTTTAGTAGTGTTGCTAAAATTACAAAAAAGCAAAAGGGGTCCATTTTATAACTAAGCTTAATATTTTATTTTTCTTTAAAGGCATGTCAACCAAATCAATAGATCAGATTTTATTTTTCTTTAAAGGCACGACGGTTCCTGTGTATGACTGTGACTATGTACCACTGTGTTTGAGTGTGAATTGAGTCCAGATCAGATTTTTAAATTTACACTCATCTCTCTTTCCTTAAATATATTTTATCCTTTACACTCATGTCATTTTACACATATGTCACGTAAATGCCATATTCTCTTGAATATATTCTGATTCACTCATGTAAGCTATATTGTTTTTAGTAATGTTGCTAAAATTACAAAAAAGCAAAAGGGGTCCATTTTTTAACTAAGCTTAATATTTTATTTTTCTTTAAAGGCATGTCAACCAAATCAATAGATCAGATTTTATTTTTCTTTAAAGGCACGACGGTTCTTGTGTATGATTGTGACTATGTACCACTGTGTTTGAGTGTGATTTGAGTCCAGATCAGATTTTTAAATTTACACTCATCTCTCTTTCCTTAAATATATTTTATCCTTTACACTCATGTCGTTTTACACATATGTCACGTAAATGCCATATTCTCTTGAATCTATTCTGATTCACTCATGTATGCTATATTGTTTTTAGTAATGTTGCTAAAATTACAAAAAAGCAAAAGGGGTCCATTTTTTAACTAAGCTTAATATTTTATTTTTCTTTAAAGGTATGTCAACCAAATCGATAGATCAGATTTTATTTTTCTTTAAAGGTACGACGGTTCCTGTGTTGACTGTGACTATGTACCACTGTGTTTGAGTGTGAGTTGAGTCCAGATCAGATTTTTAAATTTACACTCATATCTCTTTCCTTAAATATATTTTATCCTTTACACTCATGTCATTTTACACATATGTCACGTAAATGCCATATTCTCTTGAATCTATTCTGATTCACTCATGTAAGCTATATTGTTTTTAGTAATGTTGCTAAAATTACAAAAAAGCAAAAGGGGTCCATTTTTTAACTAAGCTTAATATTTTATTTTTCTTTAAAGGCATGTCAACCAAATCAATAGATCAGATTTTATTTTTCTTTAAAGGCACGACGGTTCCTGTGTATGACTGTGACTATGTACCACTGTGTTTGAGTGTGAATTGAGTCCAGATCAGATTTTTAAATTTACACTCATCTCTCTTTCCTTAAATATATTTTATCCTTTACACTCATGTCATTTTACACATATGTCACGTAAATGCCATATTCTCTTGAATATATTCTGATTCACTCATGTAAGCTATATTGTTTTTAGTAATGTTGCTAAAATTACAAAAAAGCAAAAGGGGTCCATTTTTTAACTAAGCTTAATATTTTATTTTTCTTTAAAGGCATGTCAACCAAATCAATAGATCAGATTTTATTTTTCTTTAAAGGCACGACGGTTCTTGTGTATGATTGTGACTATGTACCACTGTGTTTGAGTGTGAGTTGAGTCCAGATCAGATTTTTATATTTACACTCATCTCTCTTTCCTTAAATATATTTTATCCTTTACACTCATGTCGTTTTACACATATGTCACGTAAATGCCATATTCTCTTGAATCTATTCTGATTCACTCATGTATGCTATATTGTTTTTAGTAATGTTGCTAAAATTACAAAAAAGCAAAAGGGGTCCATTTTTTAACTAAGCTTAATATTTTATTTTTCTTTAAAGGTATGTCAGCCAAATCGATAGATCAGATTTTATTTTTCTTTAAAGGTACGACGGTTCCTGTGTTGACTGTGACTATGTACCACTGTGTTTGAGTGTGAGTTGAGTCCAGATCAGATTTTTAAATTTACACTCATCTCTCTTTCCATAAATATATTTTATCCTTTAGACTCATGTCATTTTACACATATGTCACGTAAATGCCATATTCTCTTGAATCTATTCTGATTCACTCATGTAAGCTATATTGTTTTTAGTAATGTTGCTAAAATTACAAAAAAGCAAAAGGGGTCCATTTTTTAACTAAGCTTAATATTTTATTTTTCTTTAAAGGCATGTCAACCAAATCAATAGATCAGATTTTATTTTTCTTTAAAGGCACGACTTTTCTTGTGTATGATTGTGACTATGTACCACTGTGTTTGAGTGTGAGTTGAGTCCAGATCAGATTTTTAAATTTACACTCATCTCTCTTTCCTTAAATATATTCTATCCTTTACACTCATGTCGTTTTACACATATGCCACGTAAATGCCATATTCTCTTGAATCTATTCTGATTCACTCATGTAAGCTATATTGTTTTTAGTAATGTTGCTAAAATTACAAAAAAGCAAAAGGGGTCCATTTTTTAACTAAGCTTAATATTTTATTTTTCTTTAAAGGTATGTCAACCAAATCGATAGATCAAATTTTGTTTTTCTTTAAAGGCACGACGGTTCCTGTGTATGACTGTGACTATGTACCACTGTGTTTGAGTGTGAGTTGAGTCCAGATCAGATTTTTAAATTTACACTCATCTCTCTTTCCTTAAATATATTTTATCCTTTACACTCATGTCGTTTTACACATATGTCACGTAAATGCCATATTCTCTTGAATCTATTCTGATTCACTCATGTATGCTATATTGTTTTTAGTAATGTTGCTAAAATTACAAAAAAGCAAAAGGGGTCCATTTTTTAACTAAGCTTAATATTTTATTTTTCTTTAAAGGTATGTCAACCAAATCGATAGATCAGATTTTATTTTTCTTTAAAGGTACGACGATTCCTGTGTTGACTGTGACTATGTACCACTGTGTTTGAGTGTGAGTTGAGTCCAGATCAGATTTTTAAATTTACACTCATATCTCTTTCCTTAAATATATTTTATCCTTTACACTCATGTCATTTTACACATATGTCACGTAAATGCCATATTCTCTTGAATCTATTCTGATTCACTCATGTAAGCTATATTGTTTTTAGTAATGTTGCTAAAATTACAAAAAAGCAAAAGGGGTCCATTTTTTAACTAAGCTTAATATTTTATTTTTCTTTAAAGGCATGTCAACCAAATCAATAGATCAGATTTTATTTTTCTTTAAAGGCACGACGGTTCTTGTGTATGATTGTGACTATGTACCACTGTGTTTGAGTGTGAGTTGAGTCCAGATCAGATTTTTATATTTACACTCATCTCTCTTTCCTTAAATATATTTTATCCTTTACACTCATGTCGTTTTACACATATGTCACGTAAATGCCATATTCTCTTGAATCTATTCTGATTCACTCATGTATGCTATATTGTTTTTAGTAATGTTGCTAAAATTACAAAAAAGCAAAAGGGGTCCATTTTTTAACTAAGCTTAATATTTTATTTTTCTTTAAAGGTATGTCAGCCAAATCGATAGATCAGATTTTATTTTTCTTTAAAGGTACGACGGTTCCTGTGTTGACTGTGACTATGTACCACTGTGTTTGAGTGTGAGTTGAGTCCAGATCAGATTTTTAATTTTACACTCATCTCTCTTTCCATAAATATATTTTATCCTTTACAGTCATGTCATTTTACACATATGTCACGTAAATGCCATATTCTCTTGAATCTATTCTGATTCACTCATGTAAGCTATATTGTTTTTAGTAATGTTGCTAAAATTACAAAAAAGCAAAAGGGGTCCATTTTTTAACTAAGCTTAATATTTTATTTTTCTTTAAAGGCATGTCAACCAAATCAATAGATCAGATTTTATTTTTCTTTAAAGGCACGACTTTTCTTGTGTATGATTGTGACTATGTACCACTGTGTTTGAGTGTGAGTTGAGTCCAGATCAGATTTTTAAATTTACGCTCATCTCTCTTTCCTTAAATATATTCTATCCTTTACACTCATGTCGTTTTACACATATGCCACGTAAATGCCATATTCTCTTGAATCTATTCTGATTCACTCATGTAAGCTATATTGTTTTTAGTAATGTTGCTAAAATTACAAAAAAGCAAAAGGGGTCCATTTTTTAACTAAGCTTAATATTTTATTTTTCTTTAAAGGTATGTCAACCAAATCGATAGATCAAATTTTGTTTTTCTTTAAAGGCACGACGGTTCCTGTGTATGACTGTGACTATGTACCACTGTGTTTGAGTGTGAGTTGAGTCCAGATCAGATTTTTAAATTTACACTCATCTCTCTTTCCTTAAATATATTTTATCCTTTACACTCATGTCGTTTTACACATATGTCACGTAAATGCCATATTCTCTTGAATCTATTCTGATTCACTCATGTATGCTATATTGTTTTTAGTAATGTTGCTAAAATTACAAAAAAGCAAAAGGGGTCCATTTTTTAACTAAGCTTAATATTTTATTTTTCTTTAAAGGTATGTCAACCAAATCGATAGATCAGATTTTATTTTTCTTTAAAGGTACGACGGTTCCTGTGTTGACTGTGACTATGTACCACTGTGTTTGAGTGTGAGTTGAGTCCAGATCAGATTTTTAAATTTACACTCATATCTCTTTCCTTAAATATATTTTATCCTTTACACTCATGTCATTTTACACATATGTCACGTAAATGCCATATTCTCTTGAATCTATTCTGATTCACTCATGTAAGCTATATTGTTTTTAGTAATGTTGCTAAAATTACAAAAAAGCAAAAGGGGTCCATTTTTTAACTAAGCTTAATATTTTATTTTTCTTTAAAGGCATGTCAACCAAATCAATAGATCAGATTTTATTTTTCTTTAAAGGCACGACGGTTTCTGTGTATGACTGTGACTATGTACCACTGTGTTTGAGTGTGAATTGAGTCCAGATCAGATTTTTAAATTTACACTCATCTCTCTTTCCTTAAATATATTTTATCCTTTACACTCATGTCATTTTACACATATGTCACGTAAATGCCATATTCTCTTGAATATATTCTGATTCACTCATGTAAGCTATATTGTTTTTAGTAATGTTGCTAAAATTACAAAAAAGCAAAAGGGGTCCATTTTTTAACTAAGCTTAATATTTTATTTTTCTTTAAAGGCATGTCAACCAAATCAATAGATCAGATTTTATTTTTCTTTAAAGGCACGACGGTTCTTGTGTATGATTGTGACTATGTACCACTGTGTTTGAGTGTGAGTTGAGTCCAGATCAGATTTTTAAATTTACACTCATCTCTCTTTCCTTAAATATATTTTATCCTTTACACTCATGTCGTTTTACACATATGTCACGTAAATGCCATATTCTCTTGAATCTATTCTGATTCACTCATGTATGCTATATTGTTTTTAGTAATGTTGCTAAAATTACAAAAAAGCAAAAGGGGTCCATTTTTTAACTAAGCTTAATATTTTATTTTTCTTTAAAGGTATGTCAACCAAATCGATAGATCAGATTTTATTTTTCTTTAAAGGTACGACGGTTCCTGTGTTGACTGTGACTATGTACCACTGTGTTTGAGTGTGAGTTGAGTCCAGATCAGATTTTTAAATTTACACTCATCTCTCTTTCCATAAATATATTTTATCCTTTACACTCATGTCATTTTACACATATGTCACGTAAATGCCATATTCTCTTGAATCTATTATGATTCACTCATGTAAGCTATATTGTTTTTAGTAATGTTGCTAAAATTACAAAAAAGCAAAAGGGGTCCATTTTTTAACTAAGCTTAATATTTTATTTTTCTTTAAAGGCATGTCAACCAAATCAATAGATTAGATTTTATTTTTCTTTAAAGGCACGACTTTTCTTGTGTATGATTGTGACTATGTACCACTGTGTTTGAGTGTGAGTTGAGTCCAGATCAGATTTTTAAATTTACACTCATCTCTCTTTCCTTAAATATATTCTATCCTTTACACTCATGTCGTTTTACACATATGCCACGTAAATGCCATATTCTCTTGAATCTATTCTGATTCACTCATGTAAGCTATATTGTTTTTAGTAATGTTGCTAAAATTACAAAAAAGCAAAAGGGGTCCATTTTTTAACTAAGCTTAATATTTTATTTTTCTTTAAAGGTATGTCAACCAAATCGATAGATCAGATTTTGTTTTTCTTTAAAGGCACGACGGTTCCTGTGTATGACTGTGACTATGTACCACTGTGTTTGAGTGTGAGTTGAGTCCAGATCAGATTTTTAAATTTACACTCATCTCTCTTTCCTTAAATATATTTTATCCTTTACACTCATGTCGTTTTACACATATGTCACGTAAATGCCATATTCTCTTGAATCTATTCTGATTCACTCATGTAAGCTATATTGTTTTTAGTAATGTTGCTAAAATTACAAAAAAGCAAAAGGGGTCCATTTTTTAACTAAGCTTAATATTTTTTTTTTAAAGGTATGTCCACCAAATCGATGGATCAGACTTTATTTTTCTTTAAAGGTACGACGGTTCTTGTGTATGACTGTGACTATGTACATGTTCTGGAGTGGGCCGAAGCCCAAATCCAATACTCTAGCGCTAGATCGGCCCAACAATGAGGGGCACGGAAGCAAGGAACCACATCAACGGCTCTGATCTGTCCGCACGATCATCAGACGGACGAGCGCGGCTCACGCTCACTATATAAGCATTCATTGTGTCAGTTGTCAGGTACACATTATTCACCAATACGTATATTTTGCTCGTCCGTTCTCCGGAGTGTTATCGCAGGTACACCCGCTCTCCGGAGCAAAGTTAGCAGAACGACCAAGGCATACAGAGATCTAAGACCTGGAAAACAGCAGTCAAGGACATCAACGGTACAGATCATTTGGCGACCACAGTGGGAGCCCGCGCGCTTTCCACCATTCGTACAGATGCCACCAAAGGCAGCTCGAGGCCGACCAAGGGCCACCGCTCGTCTGCAAAGTGTGGCTGAAATCCCCGCTCGACCACCTCCAGCAGGTGTTGAAGGCACCAGCGCCACCCCCGCACAACAGGTTACGGTGGAACTCCCTGCCGACCTGGTTCAAGAGCTACGAGAACTACTGCGCGACCGTAATCAGGCTCTGAATCGCAATGATGACCGCCTCACACACCTAGAAGATCAGATCGCCTCGAGGAGAGCGCACACAGCACCAGAGCAGCGACCTCACCATGAGGGCCCTTCAACCGTGCGAGCACGCCCTTCAAAGGCCCATCGATCGCCTCCTCGAAGGCAGCTGGTCCATCGATCTCCACCCCCGAGGAGGGGACGAGGAGGAGCGACCACCCCACCAAGAAAGACCCCGTCCACGACTGATTATACTTACTGGCCCGAAGAATCATCGCACGAAGGTTCCTCCCACGGTTCGACCGGTTCGCCCGCCCGTTCTCGAAGCCGATCTACCGAACGATACTCGTATCGATCAAAAGCCTACGCCAACCACTACGGTCAGGATAGAAGGGATACCGGACTTGGACCTTATACCAGAGAAATAGACGAATTTCGCATCCCGCGCTCTTTGCAGAAGCCTCAAACCGACCTTAAGATGTACAACGGCATGAAAGATCCGGACGCCCATTTAAAGCACTTTGATATTATGATGAAGTATGGTGGAGCGCCTGGGCCGGTCAAATGCAGGATCTTTCCCCTTACTTTAGAGGGGTCGGCGTTGGATTGGTTCACGGAACTAAAACCCAATACCATTTCATCCTGGGAACAGATGGCAAGGGTGTTGTTCACCGCTCGGTTCACGACTTCTAGAATCAAACCAAAATCCCAAGATGTTCTGATCGCCATCAGACAGGGTCCGGAGGAGTCTTTGAGGAGTTATGTGGAAAGGTTCAACCGAGAAGCCCACCAAGTCAGGAACTTAGACGACAACCAGAGGTTGTTCTTCCTAAGGACAAGACTCTTAAGAGGAACTCGTTTTGAAGTAGAAGTGGGACTCCACGTTCCCAGAGACCTAGAAACGTTCCTCAGGCGATCTCAAAGGTTCATGAATTACGAGGAAAGAACGACCGCCATAGAAGCCGCTGAGGCGGGCATGAGTCAACGCCCACGACCAAAAAAAGATCAAAGGATTAGGGAAGAGTATACCGGTAATCGCCTGAGCAAAGAAAATAAGATCAAGAGGTTTGCTGAGCGCACCAAGTTGAACACTTCGTACGCGAACATATTGGCGGAATGTGCAAACACTGAATTCAGGGATATTAAACCACCAGAACCTCTCGTGCTTAAAGACGGGCAGCGCCCATCCAAAAAGTACTGTAGATACCACAAGAGCAACGGACATGACACAAACAATTGCATGGCTCTTAAAGATGATGTGGAGGCCCTGATCAGAAGAGGAAAATTGACTCAATATGTGAAAAGAGATAACGGTGAAGCACGAGGAGAGAGGCAAGTGGCCCGTTCACCTAGAAAAGGGAAAGCAAAAGCAAATGAAACAATCAAAGTCGTAGAGGAGGACGACGATGATGAGGACGCAGTAGACACGAGAAAGTCAAGAGGGAGGCCAGTCGCCATGGTAATCTCGGGAGGAGTCCCCACCAACGCCTCAACCAACAGATCGATCAAAAGGAGATGGGACGAAATCATGAGCGTTGCTTCGACCTCGGCTCCAAGACCACTTAGTGAGCGACCATCCATCTCCTTTGGAGACGAGGATCTCATTGATGGAAGCCCCAACTACGAAGTTCCCTTAGTCATCGTAGCAGTAATGGCAAACATGGAGGTTAGGCGAATATTGGTAGACCAAGGGAGTTCAGCAGACATAATATTTGAAGACCTATTGGACGTCCTAAAAATTTCAAAGGATGATTTGAGGCCATACAGAGGAACGGTCTTGACCGGGTTCAATGGAGCCTCGACAACTCCTATAGGGAGGATAGAGCTGATGGTAACTTTTGGGGACGATACGGTAGAGAATCCCCTCTGTAGAACGGTCAGAACAGATTTCATTGTGTTACCCTGTAAGTCCGTGTATCAATGTATCATTGGTCGACCAACCCTCGCCCGCTTGGAAGCAGTGCCCTCCACCGTCCACTTGAAAATGAAATTCTACACTAAAGCTGGGGAAGTTTCCACCATCCAGGCCGACTTATTGTCCGCCAAGCGAGTTTTCCTTTTGGGGCTTAAAGAAAAAGGGAAAAGCGTAGCGAGAGAAATAGAGAAAGAGATGAAAAGCGGCGAGCAAGTTAACCTGGCCGACTTAGATGCCCGCTACGACCCTGATAGCGAAGAGGAAGAAGGGGACGACCTTCTGACTAAAGAGCTAAAGAAACGAATTAAGCGACCTGAACCAGACGGGGAATTTTATCACATCAAGCTAGGGGACGACCAGGAGAGAACGATCAAAATCGGGAAAAACCTCCCCCCTGAGGTTCAGGACGAGCTCGTTCGATGTTTGAAGGAACATGCAGACCTGTTCACCTGGAGTGCGGCCGACATGCCCGGTATCCCACCCCAAATAGCCTGCCACCACTTAGCTGTGGATCCAGGAGCAAAATGGGTGGCTCAAAAAAGAAGAGTTCAGAAGGAAGAAAAAGCACGAGCAGCATGCAAGGCCGTCGAAGACCTGCTCGAAGCAGGGTTCATTAAAGAAATAAAATACACCACGTGGTTATCCAATGTCGTTTTGGTCAAAAAGGCGAATGGAAAGTGGAGGATGTGCGTGGACTATACCGATCTCAACCGAGCATGCCCGAAGGATGCTTTCCCCGTCCCAAGTGTCGACCATCTAGTCGATAATGCAAGTGGATACAAGATCCTGTCCTTCTTAGACGCCTATTCCGGGTACAATCAGATTGCCATGCACCCACCAGATCAGGAGAAGACCGCATTCATGACGGACAAGGGGAATTTCTGTTACACGGTCATGCCATTTGGGCTGAAGAACGCTGGAGCGACCTACCAGCGCATGATGAACCATGTCTTTCAGGATCAAATAGGGAAAACGGTGGAAGTGTATTTGGACGATATGATTGTCAAAACCAAACAGGACCAAGCTCATGTAAACGACTTGAAAGAAGTATTCAAAGAAGCCAAAAAGAATTCGTTAAGGTTCAATCCAGAAAAATGCACTTTTGGGGTCAGAGCGGGCAAATTCCTTGGGTTCCATCTCACAGAAAGGGGAATTGAAGCCAACCTAGACAAGTGTAGAGCAGTGACTGAGATGAGGCCACCAACGACCAAAAAAGAAATACAGAGACTCAATGGTATGGTGGCCGCTCTCTCTCGTTTCATCTCAAAAGCAGCAAACAAATCTTTGCCCTTGTTTAAATTGTTGAAAAAGGAGACCACATTTGAATGGACGCCCGAGTGCGACCAAGCCCTCGAACAATTGAAAACGTCTCTGGCAGAACCTCCAATTTTGACGACCCCCGAGCCTGGAGAAACTCTTTATTTGTACTTGTCCATCACGGACGAGGCTTTGCCCGCCGTCTTGGTACGAGAAGAAGGAACGAAGCAAAATACTGTCTACTTTGTCAGCAAAGTTATGCAAGGACCCGAGCTAAGATATCAGAGGATTGAGAAATTGGCTCTGGCAATGATTGTCGCAGCCCGAAGGTTGAGACCATACTTCGTGGGCCACCAGATCACCTTACGCACCGACCAACCCATTAGGCAGATCTTGCATAGCCCAGATCTAGCGGGCAGAATGATCAAATGGGCTGTAGAATTATCAGAATTCGGAATAAAGTATGAGCCTAGATCGTCTGCTAAAGCACAAGTCTTAGCCGATTTTATCGCAGAATTGACTCCAGGGTCAAAGAACATAGTTCAAGATTCATGGACTTTGCACGTTGACGGATCGTCCAATGGTAAAGGCAGCGGAGCGGGCTTAATCCTTGAGAATGAAGAAGGGACGACCATTGAAGTCTCCTTGACTTTCTCGTTCCCCACTTCTAACAATCAGGCCGAATACGAGGCCTGCATCGCTGGGCTGTTGCTCACTTTAGAGATGCAAGTAAAAAGGGTGGAGCTTCGATCAGACTCATTACTAGCGGTCTCCCAGATCAAAGACGTCTTTTTAGCCAAAGACGAGATACTCCAGAAATATTTAGCAAAGGTCAAAGAGTTGATGAAAAAATTCGAGCATGCTGAAGTCAAGCACGTCCCAAGGACTGAAAACGCTAGGGCGGACATCTTGTCCAAACTGGCAAGCACCAAGAAAAATGGTAACCATAGAAGCGTAATACAAAAAGTCCTATCTCAACCAAGTGTGAGGTTAGATACGGCCTTGGGAGCAGGCGTATGTACGATCGACTCAACACCTTCCTGGATCGACCCCATCTTTAACTACATAAAGAACGGGGAGGAATCCAAGGATCCAAAAGAAGCTGCACTCGTTCGCAGGCGAGCAACGTCGTACTCGATAATTAACGAGCAACTCTACAGAAGAGGATTCACCATGCCCCTACTCAAGTGCCTCCTCCCAGCAGAAGCGGCCTATGTGTTGAAGGAGATTCATGAAGGAATCTGCGGGAACCACTTGGGTTCACGAGCTTTGGCAAAAAAGGCTTTAAGAGCGGGCTACTTCTGGCCCACTATGGAGGCAGATGCAAAAGTCCTAGTCAAGAAATGTGACAAGTGCCAGAGGCACGCAGATACCCACGTTGCACCTCCAACCGAGCTCAACTGTTTGACTTCTCCATGGCCGTTTTCATGGTGGGGTATCGACCTGTTGGGACCTTTTTCCCTCGCCCCTGGTCAGTTTAAATTTCTGATCGTCGCAGTGGACTACTTCACCAAATGGATTGAGGCCGAGCCCTTAGCCAAAATCACTTCGAAGAATTGCCTGAAGTTCGTCAAAAGAAACATTTTGGTACGGTTTGGGATTCCAGAAGTCATCGTGTCAGACAACGGCACACAGTTCACGGACCGACATTTCCAAGAAACTCTAGTCGAACTAGGCGTAAAACAGCGTTTTACGTCGGTCGAACACCTGCAAACAAACGGGCAGGCAGAGGCGGCCAACAGAGTCATCCTAAGGGGGCTAAAGAGAAGACTGGATGAAGCCAAGGGAAGGTGGGCAGAAGAGCTTCCCTCTGTACTATGGGCGTATAGAACCACCCCACACTCAACTACGGGAGAGTCCCCCTTCAGGATGGTCTATGGAACGGACGCGCTAATCCCTGTGGAAATGGGAGAGTTGACTTGGAGAACGGCTAATCCTCTACAGCCGTCCGAGAACGAGCAGGCAACAAGGGAAGAGCTCGACCTAGTAGAAGAACTGCGGAACAAGGCAGCCCTCAAAGAGACATTGGTCAAACAGAATATGGCCACAAGATACAACACCAAGGTCATTCCTAGGTCGTTCGAGGTAGGGCAGCTCGTCCTACGAAGGGCAGATATCGGCCAAAGAAATGCCGGCCAGGGCAAGCTAGCCCCAAATTGGGATGGCCCCTACCAAGTAGCTGCCAAGACGGGCAAAGAAGCATATATCTTGAAGACCATGAGTGGAGGGATGATTGCAAACACATCGAATGCAGCAAACCTCAGAAGATACTTTACTTGATGCCATGTAAAATATGAAAGAATGTCATGTTTCCAGTTAAATAATGAATGAAAATCAAAGCGGGACACTCTTTTTCCCTACGGGGTTTTTTATTGAGGCCCGCTCGTCCGTCAAAAGAACGACGAGGAATTGCTTAAATTCTTGATTTTATAGTTATTAATCGATCCAATAACGAACAACCCTGAAGGCGAGTTAAGTTCAAACCGAGTTTGATAAACTGCCAAGGGTCAAACTTAAGCGGCCTTAAGTCTTAATATGCTTGCAAACGAGCTAAATCTAAAGTAGAAACTTGGTAAGCTGTTTGCAGGCAGCCTCGCGAAACTCAGACCGATCCATACGGACATGAGGAAATCAAATATAGCAAGCCTAGATAAAAGTCTAAAGAACGATTATGACAAAAGGCGTTTAAAACATTAAACATTAACCCGGAGAAGGCCGGGCTCCTTGTTGATTACAAGAAAGAGCGATACATTCTTCAAAAAGAGAAAAGAGAAACAAAGTACAAGCAGACAAACACGAAGGGAATAACTCATTCAGGGAGACTGTAGACAACCGTCTCCTCTTGGATGACATTCCCATATTCATCTTTCTCCGCGAGACGAACGATTTGCCTGTTTCTCAGGAAATGGTCGTTGTTCACAATCTCTGGATTAATCTCCAATGATGGATAACAATACCGAATCTGAGCTACAGCCTCGTCAAAACGCCCGCTAGCAATGGAGATGGTTGTGTCTTCCAGGGCTTCCAACTCGCTCCTCGCCTGATCACGCTCGCCCTCAACGACCTTCAGGTTCTCCTCAAGACCAACCACCCGCTCCTCCAGCTGTATAACCTTGGTAGACCGCTCAGCCAAACTGGCAGTAGCGGTGGCAAGTTTGGCTTCAGCATTTACTCTGGCTGTCATGGCCGCATCACGCTCGGCAGTAACTGAGCCAAGTGCGTCCTTTGTGGGTTGGAGGGCGACCTCAGCATCCTCGAGCTTCTTTTTGGTACTCTCGAGCTCTGCCCGCAAATCTGTAATGTGTCCAAGAGCGGACTTATACTTGTCAGTTTTATCCAAAAGATCACCCTCCAACCACAAGTTTCTGTGAAGTAAGCGCATACCTGCTTGGCGGCCAGCCTCCTCAGATTTGTAACGAGCAAGCTTTTGAGTAGCTGCTTGGGCAATTTCAGCTACGAAGAGGAGAGGATCGGCCTTAAGGCATTCAAAATCCACGTCCTTGAGATCGTCCAAGTCCAAGGACGACCTTCTTGATGCCTCTCTTCTCTTTTGGGGAGGATCAAGGTCGATCGGAATAGCGTCCAGAGGACTCTGAGTCCGATCTCTCTTTTTAGAAGCTGAGCTCGTTCCTTGCTCGCCCCCAGCAGGTCCATGATCGTCTTCAGCGCGAGATGGTTGAGACGGAGAGGCAAAAGACACCTTCTTCTGCTTCCTTGACTTTGTCTTTGCCAAAAGAGCTGCGAAACCGATGCCCGTCATTTCAGCTGAAAAAGTAGAAAGATGAATTAGGAGGCAGAACAAAGTAAATCACGATCAAAATAAAAAGCGAAAATAAAGGCACACCAAGTTTGTTTTCAGCTTGCTCGGATGTCCGGAGGCAAGCAAATTTGTTACAGGGTATGACCCCTTCTGGCAGCCAAGTAACCAAGGTCTCTAACATCCGAATACTCTCGAGATCATAGTCGCTCAGCCTCCTCTGATGCCGATAATGGATAGTGTCGCGATCGTAGTGTGAGTGCGACCAACCCAGAGGAAACTTCATTGAGGAGACGCGACCTTCGTCATCCACAGTTCCCACCATTGCCTTAGCACGATCATTAACAGGAACGACCCAGAGGAAAGCGTGCCTCCAAGTTTTGACCGATCCACAGAATGGCTTGAAGAGCCTGATCGTGTTTTTTGGTCCCTTCAAAGAAACTTGTTCCCATCGCCTGGGTTCGCTCCTCATCTCCACTGTGCGACTAACATCGAACAATGAGAAGAAAAGACGGCAATTTACCTCCCAATCAAGAGCGGCCATTATTATCTCGAACGACTTAACCAGCGCCCAAGCATTAAATTGAAGTTGAGAAGGGGCAACACCAAGAGTCCTTAAGACACGTCTCTGGAAAAATGTGAAGGGAGGTCGACCCTCAAATCACGGAGGACGTTGGAGTACATGATAAATTTTAAAGAATTCGGGATTATGGCAGCATGCTCGTCAGATGGTACGCCCTCCGCTCGCCATTCCTGATCACCGTAACCTATTAACTTGGTGAAAAGAGGCAGCACCTCATCACCGGGTGGGAAGACAGAGCGCTCGTTGATTATGGCGAAGGATATCCAAGAGCGGTCGACATCAAGCCTACCCCTCCAATCGTGCTCTTCCGGCAGTACCTCGTTGGCAGGAACTGGAGGGGGCGTAGGATTCATTCGGGGAGACTGGACCGTGTCAACCGTGTTTGACGAGCGTCCAGAGGACGATCAAGAAGAAAGATCGGTAGAGGAGAAAGTCTCAGATGGGAACCCGCTCGTGCCGACATCTCCAGAGCGAGCATGCTCAGCCATACTCGCAGGTTGACGACCAGAAATTCTCGCAGTTTTCTTTGTTCGCGCCACTGCGTTGCCCTGCGAGGAGAAGGAAAGTCAGGCTCACCCTAAAGGATGATTTGCTGAAGGGGGCGACAAGGTCGACCCCGAGCCTGACACCCCCTCCTCGCCCTATGCAAACAGAATTAGAGCTAAAATAAACAAGACAAAAAAGGGCATACCTGGAGTGGGAGAGAAGTTCGGTCTAAGGGTAGTATACTCCTTGATGAATAAAATCAAACGACCAGAAGAATAAGACTGCCTGAGTTGAAACTCGTGCACGGGTCGACACCTTGCCAGAATAAAGAAGCAAGCTTTTGATCGCAACAGGAGGAAATTATGACCGCTTTTCGAGCTCCGAAAATGAAAGTAGAAACTGAGAAGGAGAGGGGGCAACATATTTATAAAGTTTGGAAAGCAAGCAAGCGAAACGACACGACCCTTCACTTGCACACGCCTTGAAAACCAAACCGTCATCATGACCAAACGCCACCTTTTCAAAATTCGAGACACCATTAATGACCCCTGGGGAAAAACGAAACGTCACTTCCTGGCAGGAGCCACGTGTCATGTGAACATAAGCGAAGCCCACCACGAATCAGAAACGATCAGCCGACCGGTCTCACGCTCGGGGACGCGAACATAGAAACGGTCATAAAGCAAGCCTGCGCCCGCCACATGAGCGACCTTGGCTTGGGGGGCAACTGTTCTGGAGTGGGCCGAAGCCCAAATCCAATACTCTAGCGCTAGATCGGCCCAACAATGAGGGGCACGGAAGCAAGGAACCACATCAACAGCTCTGATCTGTCCGTACGATCATCAGACGGCAGAGCGCGACTCACGCTCACTATATAAGCATTCATTGCGTCAGTTGTCAGGTACACACTATTCACCAATACGTATATTTTGCTCGTCCGTTCCTGACTTGGGCGTCGGAGTGTTATCGCAGGTACACCCGCTCTCCGGAGCAGAGTTAGCAGAACGACCAAGGCATACAGAGATCTAAGACCTGGAAAACAACAGTCAAGGACATCAAAGGTACAGATCAGTACCACTGTTTGAATGTGAGTTGAGTCCAGATCAGATTTTTAAATTTACATTCATCTCTCTTTCCTTAAATATATTTTATCCTTTACACTCATGTCGTTTTACACTTATGTCACGTAAATGCCATATTCTCTTGAATCTATTCTGATTCACTCATGTAAGCTATATTGTTTTTAGTAATGTTGCTAAAATTACAAAAAAGCAAAAGGGGTCTATTTTTTAACTAAGGTTAATATTTTATTTTTCTTTAAAGGCATGTCAACCAAATGAATAGATCAGATTTTATTTTTCTTTAAAGGCACGACGGTTCCTGTGTATGACTGTGACTATGTACCACTGTGTTTGAGTGTGAGTTGAGTCCAGATCAGATTTTTAAATTTACACTCATCTCTCTTTCCTTAAATATATTTTATCCTTTACACTCACGTCGTTTTACACATATGTCACGTAAATGCCATATTCTCTTGAATCTATTCTGATTCACTCATGTAAGCTATATTGTTTTTAGTAATGTTGCTAAAATTACAAAAAAGCAAAAGGGGTCCATTTTTTAACTAAGCTTAATATTTAATTTTCTTTAAAGGCATGTCAACCAAATTGATAGATCAGATTTTATTATTCTTTAAAGGCACGACGGATCTTGTGTATGATTGTGACTATGTACCACTGAGTTTGAGTGTGAGTTGAGTCCAGATCAGATTTTTAAATTTACACTCATCTGTCTTTCCTTAAATATATTCTATCCTTTACACTCATGTCGTTTTACACATATGGCACGTAAATGCCATATTCTCTTGAATCTATTCTGATTCACTCATGTAAGCTATATTGTTTTTAGTAATGTTGCTAAAATTACAAAAAAACAAAAGGGGTCTATTTTTTAACTAAGCTTAATATTTTATTTTTCTTTAAAGGTATGTCAACCTAATCGATAGATCAGATTTTATTTTTCTTTAAAGGCACGACGGTTCCTGTGTATGACTGTGAGTATGTACCACTGTTTGAGTGTCAGTTGAGTCCAGATCAGATTTTTAAATTTACACTCATCTCTCTTTCCTTAAATATATTCTATCCTTTACACTCATGTCGTTTTACACATATGTCACGTAAATGCCATATTCTCTTGAATCTATTCTGATTCACTCATGTAAGCTATATTGTTTTTAGTAATGTTGCTAAAATTACAAAAAAGCAAAAGGGGTCCATTTTTTAACTAAGCTTAATATTTTATTTTTCTTTAAAGGCATGTCAACCAAATCAATAGATCAGATTTTATTTTTCTTTAAAGGCACGACGGTTCTTGTGTATGATTGTGACTATGTACCACTGTGTTTGAGTGTGAGTTGAGTCCAGATCAGATTTTTAAATTTACACTCATCTGTCTTTCCTTAAATATATTCTATCCTTTACACTCATGTCGTTTTACACATATGCCACATAAATGCCATATTCTCTTGAATCTATTCTGATTCACTCATGTAAGCTATATTGTTTTTAGTAATGT
Organism: Astragalus glycyphyllos; assembly: GCA_963573325.1. NCBI lineage: Eukaryota > Viridiplantae > Streptophyta > Magnoliopsida > Fabales > Fabaceae > Astragalus > Astragalus glycyphyllos. The sequence continues at coordinate 31,759,912 of OY754307.1, forward strand.
TGCTAAAATTACAAAAAATCAAAAGGGGTCCATTTTTTAACTAAGCTTAATATTTAATTTTCTTTAAAGGCATGTCAACGAAATCAATAGATCAGATTTTATTTTTCTTTAAAGGCACGACGGATCTTGTGTATGATTGTGACTATGTACCACTGCGTTTGAGTGTGAGTTGAGTCCAGATCAGATTTTTAAATTTACACTCATCTGTCTTTCCTTAAATATATTCTATCCTTTACACTCATGTCGTTTTACACATATGCCACGTAAATGCCATATTCTCTTGAATCTATTCTGATTCACTCATGTAAGCTATATTGTTTTTAGTAATGTTGCTAAAATTACAAAAAAGCAAAAGGGGTCCATTTTTTAACTAAGCTTAATATTTAATTTTCTTTAAAGGCATGTCAACCAAATTGATAGATCAGATTTTATTATTCTTTAAAGGCACGACGGATCTTGTGTATGATTGTGACTATGTACCACTGCGTTTGAGTGTGAGTTGAGTCCAGATCAGATTTTTAAATTTACACTCATCTGTCTTTCCTTAAATATATTCTATCCTTTACACTCATGTCGTTTTACACATATGCCACGTAAATGCCATATTCTCTTGAATCTATTCTGATTCACTCATGTAAGCTATATTGTTTTTAGTAATGTTGCTAAAATTACAAAAAAACAAAAGGGGTCCATTTTTTAACTAAGCTTAATATTTTATTTTTCTTTAAAGGTATGTCAACCTAATCGATAGATCAGATTTTATTTTTCTTTAAAGGCACGACGGTTCCTGTGTATGACTGTGAGTATGTACCACTGTTTGAGTGTCAGTTGAGTCCAGATCAGATTTTTAAATTTACACTCATCTCTCTTTCCTTAAATATATTCTATCCTTTACACTCATGTCGTTTTACACATATGTCACGTAAATGCCATATTCTCTTGAATCTATTCTGATTCACTCATGTAAGCTATATTGTTTTTAGTAATGTTGCTAAAATTACAAAAAAGCAAAAGGGGTCCATTTTTTAACTAAGCTTAATATTTTATTTTTCTTTAAAGGCATGTCAACCAAATCAATAGATCAGATTTTATTTTTCTTTAAAGGCACGACGGTTCTTGTGTATGATTGTGACTATGTACCACTGTGTTTGAGTGTGAGTTGAGTCCAGATCAGATTTTTAAATTTACACTCATCTGTCTTTCCTTAAATATATTCTATCCTTTACACTCATGTCGTTTTACACATATGCCACGTAAATGCCATATTCTCTTGAATCTATTCTGATTCACTCATGTAAGCTATATTGTTTTTAGTAATGTTGCTAAAATTACAAAAAAGCAAAAGGGGTCCATTTTTTAACTAAGCTTAATATTTAATTTTCTTTAAAGGCATGTCAACCAAATTGATAGATCAGATTTTATTATTCTTTAAAGGCACGACGGATCTTGTGTATGATTGTGACTATGTACCACTGCGTTTGAGTGTGAGTTGAGTCCAGATCAGATTTTTAAATTTACACTCATCTGTCTTTCCTTAAATATATTCTATCCTTTACACTCATGTCGTTTTACACATATGGCACGTAAATGCCATATTCTCTTGAATCTATTCTGATTCACTCATGTAAGCTATATTGTTTTTAGTAATGTTGCTAAAATTACAAAAAAGCAAAAGGGGTCCATTTTTTAACTAAGCTTAATATTTTATTTTTCTTTAAAGGCATGTCAACCAAATCAATAGATCAGATTTTATTTTTCTTTAAAGGCACGACGGTTCTTGTGTATGATTGTGACTATGTACCACTGTGTTTGAGTGTGAGTTGAGTCCAGATCAGATTTTTAAATTTACACTCATCTGTCTTTCCTTAAATATATTCTATCCTTTACACTCATGTCGTTTTACACATATGCCACGTAAATGCCATATTCTCTTGAATCTATTCTGATTCACTCATGTAAGCTATATTGTTTTTAGTAATGTTGCTAAAATTACAAAAAATCAAAAGGGGTCCATTTTTTAACTAAGCTTAATATTTAATTTTCTTTAAAGGCATGTCAACCAAATTGATAGATCAGATTTTATTATTCTTTAAAGGCACGACGGATCTTGTGTATGATTGTGACTATGTACCACTGCGTTTGAGTGTGAGTTGAGTCCAGATCAGATTTTTAAATTTACACCCATCCGTCTTTCCTTAAATATATTCTATCCTTTACACTCATGTCGTTTTACACATATGCCACGTAAATGCCATATTCTCTTGAATCTATTCTGATTCACTCATGTAAGCTATATTGTTTTTAGTAATGTTGCTAAAATTACAAAAAAGCAAAAGGGGTCCATTTTTTAACTAAGCTTAATATTTAATTTTCTTTAAAGGCATGTCAACCAAATTGATAGATCAGATTTTATTATTCTTTAAAGGCACGACGGATCTTGTGTATGATTGTGACTATGTACCACTGCGTTTGAGTGTGAGTTGAGTCCAGATCAGATTTTTAAATTTACACTCATCTGTCTTTCCTTAAATATATTCTATCCTTTACACTCATGTCGTTTTACACATATGGCACGTAAATGCCATATTCTCTTGAATCTATTCTGATTCACTCATGTAAGCTATATTGTTTTTAGTAATGTTGCTAAAATTACAAAAAATCAAAAGGGGTCCATTTTTTAACTAAGCTTAATATTTAATTTTCTTTAAAGGCATGTCAACCAAATTGATAGATCAGATTTTATTATTCTTTAAAGGCACGACGGATCTTGTGTATGATTGTGACTATGTACCACTGCGTTTGAGTGTGAGTTGAGTCCAGATCAGATTTTTAAATTTACACCCATCCGTCTTTCCTTAAATATATTCTATCCTTTACACTCATGTCGTTTTACACATATGTCACGTAAATGCCATATTCTCTTGAATCTATTCTGATTCACTCATGTAAGCTATATTGTTTTTAGTAATGTTGCTAAAATTACAAAAATGCAAAAGGGGTCCATTTTTTAACTAAGCTTAATATTTTATTTTTCTTTAAAGGCATGTCAACCAAATCAATAGATCAGATTTTATTTTTCTTTAAAGGCACGACGGTTCTTGTGTATGATTGTGACTATGTACCACTGTGTTTGAGTGTGAGTTGAGTCCAGATCAGATTTTTAAATTTACACTCATCTGTGTTTCCTTAAATATATTTTATCCTTTACACTCATGTCGTTTTTTACATATGTCACGTAAATGCCATATTCTCTTGAATCTATTCTGATTCACTCATGTAAGCTATACTGTTTTTAGTAATGTTGCTAAAATTACCAAAAAGCAAAAGGGGTCCATTTTTTAAATAAGCTTAATATTTTTTTTTTTTAAAGGTATGTCAACCAAATCGATAGATCAGATTTTATTTTTCTTTAAAGGCACGACGGTTTCTATGTATGACTGTGACTATGTACCACTGTTTGCGTGTGATTGAGTCCAGATCAGATTTTTAAATTTACACTCATCTCTCTTTCCTTAAATATATTCTATCCTTTACACTCATGTCGTTTTACACATATGCCACGTAAATGCCATATTCTCTTGAATCTATTCTGATTCACTCATGTAAGCTATATTGTTTTTAGTAATGTTGCTAAAATTACAAAAAAGCAAAAGGGGTCCATTTTTTAACTAGGCTTAATATTTTATTTTTCTTTAAAGTCATGTCAACCAAATCGATAGATCAGATTTTATTTTTATTTAAAGGCACGACGGTTCCTGTGTATGACTGTGACTATGTACCACTGTGTTTGAGTGTGAGTTGAGTCCAGATCAGATTTTTAAATTTACACTCATCTCTCTTTCCTTAAATATATTTCATCCTTTACACTCATGTCGTTTTACACATATGTCACGTAAATGCCATATTCTCTTGAATCTATTCTGATTCACTCATGTAAGCTATATTGTTTTTAGTAATCTTGCTAAAATTACAAAAAAGCAAAAGGGGTCCATTTTATAACTAAGCTTAATATTTTATTTTTCTTTAAAGGCATGTCAACCAAATGAATAGATCATATTTTATTTTTCTTTAAAGGCACGACGGTTCCTGTGTATGACTGTGACTATGTACCACTGTGTTTGAGTGTGAGTTGAGTCCAGATCAGATTTTTAAATTTACACTCATCTCTCTTTCCTTAAATATATTTTATCCTTTACACTGATGTCATTTTACACATATGTCACATAAATGCCATATTCTCTTGAATCTATTCTGATTCACTCATGTAAGCTATATCGTTTTTAGTAATGTTGCTAAAATTACAAAAAAGCAAAAGGGGTCCATTTTTTAACTAAGCTTAATATTTTATTTTTCATTAAAGGCATGTCAACCAAATCGATAGATCAGATTTTATTTTTATTTAAAGGCACGACGGTTCCTGTGTATGACTGTGACTATGTACCACTGTGTTTGAGTGTGAGTTGAGTCCAGATCAGATGTTTAAATTTACACTCATCTCTCTTTCCTTGAATATATTTTATCCTTTACACTCAAGTCGTTTTACACATATGTCACGTAAATGCCATATTCTCTTGAATCTATTCTGATTCACTCATGTAAGCTATATTGTTTTTAGTAATGTTGCTAAAATTACAAAAAAGCAAAAGGGGTCCACTTTTTAACTAAGCTTAAAATTACAAAAAAGCAAAAGGGGTCCATTTTTTAACTAAGCTTAATATTTTATTTTTCTTTAAAGGCATGTCAACCAAATCAATAGATCATATTTTATTTTTCTTTAAAGGCACGACGGTTCCTGTGTATGACTGTGACTATGTACCACTGTGTTTGAGTGTGAGTTGAGTCCAGATCAAATTTTTAAATTTACACTCATCTCTCTTCCCTTAAATATATTTTATCCTTTACACTCATGTCGTTTTACACATATGTCACGTAAATGCCATATTCTCTTGAATATATTCTGATTCACTCATGTAAGCTATATTGTTTTTAGTAATGTTGCTAAAATTACAAAAAAGCAAAAGGGGTCCACTTTTTAACAAAGCTTAAAATTACAAAAAAGCAAAAGGGGTCCATTTTTTAACTAAGCTTAATATTTTATTTTTCTTTAAAGGCATGTCAACCAAATCAATAGATCATATTTTATTTTTCTTTAAAGGCACGACGGTTTCTGTGTATGACTGTGACTATGTACCACTGTTTGCGTGTGAGTTGAGTCCAGATCAGATTTTTAAATTTACACTCATCTCTCTTTCCTTAAATATATTCTATCCTTTACACTCATGTCGTTTTACACATATGCCACGTAAATGCCATATTCTCTTGAATCTATTCTGATTCACTCATGTAAGCTATATTGTTTTTAGTAATGTTGCTAAAATTACAAAAAAGCAAAAGGGGTCCATTTTTTAACTAGGCTTAATATTTTATTTTGCTTTAAAGTCATGTCAACCAAATCGATAGATCAGATTTTATTTTTATTTAAAGGCACGACTGTTCCTGTGTATGACTGTGACTATGTACCACTGTGTTTGAGTGTGAGTTGAGTCCAGATCAGATTTTTAAATTTACACTCATCTCTCTTTCCTTAAATGTATTTTATCCATTACACTCATGTCATTTTACACATATGTCACATAAATGCCATATTCTCTTGAATCTATTCTGAATCACTCATGTAAGCTATATTGTTTTTGGTAATGTTGCTAAAATTACAAAAAAGCAAAAAGGGTCCATTTTTTAACTAAGCTTAATATTTTATTTTTCTTTAAAGGAATGTCAACCAAATGAATAGATCAGATTTTATTTTTCTTTAAAGGCACGACGGTTCTTGTGTATGATTGTGACTATGTACCACTGTGTTTGAGTGTGAGTTGAATCCATATCAGATTTTTAAATTTACACTCATCTATATTCTATCCTTTACACTCATGTCGTTTTACACATATGCCACGTAAATGCCATATTCTCTTGAATCTATTCTGATTCACTCATGTAAGCTATATTGTTTTTAGTAATGACACTAAAATTACAAAAAAGCAAAAGGGGTCCATTTTTTAACTAAGCGTAATATTTTATTTTTCTTTAAAGGCATGTCAACCAAATGAATAGATCAGATTTTATTTTTCTTTAAAGGCACGACGGTTCCTGTGTATGACTGTGACTATGTACCACTGTGTTTGAGTGTGAGTTGAGTCCAGATCAGATTTTTAAATTTACACTCATCTCTCTTTCCTTAAATATATTTTATCCTTTACACTCATGTCATATTACACATATGTCACATAAATGCCATATTCTCTTGAATCTATTCTGATTCACTCATGTAAGCTATATTGTTTTTAGTAATGTTGCTAAAATTACAAAAAAGCAAAAAGGGTCCACTTTTTAACTAAGCTTAATATTTTATTTTTCTTTAAAGGCATGTCAACCAAATCAATAGATCAGAGTTTATTTTTCTTTAAAGGCACGACGGTTCCTGTGTATGACTGTGACTATGTGCCACTGTGTTTCAGTGTGAGTTGAGTCCAGATCAGATTTTTAAATTTACACTCATCTCTGTTTCCTTAAATATATTTTATCCTTTACACTCATGTCGTTTTACACATATGTCACGTAAATGCCATATTCTCTTGAATCTATTCTGATTCACTCATGTAAGCTATATTGTTTTTAGTAACGTTGCTAAAATTACAAAAAAGCAAAAGGGGTCCATTTTTTAACTAAGCTTAATATTTTATTTTTCTTTAAAGGTATGTCAACCAAATCGATAGATCAGATTTTATTTTTCTTTAAAGGGACGACGGTTCCTGTGTATGACAGTGACTATGTACCACTGTGTTTGAGTGTGAGTTGAGTCCAGATCAGATTTTTAAATTTACACTCATCTCTCTTTCCTTAAATATATTTTATCCTTTACACTCATGTCATTTTACACATATGAAACATAAATGCCATATTCTCTTGAATTTATTCTGATTCACTCATGTAAGCTATATTGTTTTTAGTAATGTTGCTAAAATTACAAAAAAGCAAAAGGGGTCCATTTTTTAACTAAGCTTAATATTTTATTTTTCTTTAAAGGTATGTCAACCAAATCGATAGATCAGATTTTATTTTTCTTTAAAGGGACGACGGTTCCTGTGTATGACAGTGACTATGTACCACTGTGTTTGAGTGTGAGTTGAGTCCAGATCAAATTTTTAAATTTACACTCATCTCTCTTTCCTTAAATATATTCTATCCTTTACACTCATGTCGTTTTACACATATGCCACGTAAATGCCATATTCTCTTGAATCTATTCTGATTCACTCATGTAAGCTATATTGTTTTTAGTAATGTTGCTAAAATTACAAAAAAGCAAAAGGGGTCCATTTTTTAACTAGGCTTAATATTTTATTTTGCTTTAAAGTCATGTCAACCAAATCGATAGATCAGATTTTATTTTTATTTAAAGGCACGACTGTTCCTGTGTATGACTGTGACTATGTACCACTGTGTTTGAGTGTGAGTTGAGTCCAGATCAGATTTTTAAATTTACACTCATCTCTCTTTCCTTAAATGTATTTTATCCATTACACTCATGTCATTTTACACATATGTCACATAAATGCCATATTCTCTTGAATCTATTCTGATTCACTCATGTAAGCTATATTGTTTTTGGTAATGTTGCTAAAATTACAAAAAAGCAAAAAGGGTCCATTTTTTAACTAAGCTTAATATTTTATTTTTCTTTAAAGGAATGTCAACCAAATGAATAGATCAGATTTTATTTTTCTTTAAAGGCACGACGGTTCTTGTGTATGATTGTGACTATGTACCACTGTGTTTGAGTGTGAGTTGAATCCATATCAGATTTTTAAATTTACACTCATCTATATTCTATCCTTTACACTCATGTCGTTTTACACATATGCCACGTAAATGCCATATTCTCTTGAATCTATTCTGATTCACTCATGTAAGCTATATTGTTTTTAGTAATGACACTAAAATTACAAAAAAGCAAAAGGGGTCCATTTTTTAACTAAGCGTAATATTTTATTTTTCTTTAAAGGCATGTCAACCAAATGAATAGATCAGATTTTATTTTTCTTTAAAGGCACGACGGTTCCTGTGTATGACTGTGACTATGTACCACTGTGTTTGAGTGTGAGTTGAGTCCAGATCAGATTTTTAAATTTACACTCATCTCTCTTTCCTTAAATATATTTTATCCTTTACACTCATGTCATATTACACATATGTCACATAAATGCCATATTCTCTTGAATCTATTCTGATTCACTCATGTAAGCTATATTGTTTTTAGTAATGTTGCTAAAATTACAAAAAAGCAAAAAGGGTCCATTTTTTAACTAAGCTTAATATTTTATTTTTCTTTAAAGGCATGTCAACCAAATCAATAGATCAGAGTTTATTTTTCTTTAAAGGCACGACGGTTCCTGTGTATGACTGTGACTATGTGCCACTGTGTTTCAGTGTGAGTTGAGTCCAGATCAGATTTTTAAATTTACACTCATCTCTGTTTCCTTAAATATATTTTATCCTTTACACTCATGTCGTTTTACACATATGTCACGTAAATGCCATATTCTCTTGAATCTATTCTGATTCACTCATGTAAGCTATATTGTTTTTAGTAACGTTGCTAAAATTACAAAAAAGCAAAAGGGGTCCATTTTTTAACTAAGCTTAATATTTTATTTTTCTTTAAAGGTATGTCAACCAAATCGATAGATCAGATTTTATTTTTCTTTAAAGGGACGACGGTTCCTGTGTATGACAGTGACTATGTACCACTGTGTTTGAGTGTGAGTTGAGTCCAGATCAGATTTTTAAATTTACACTCATCTCTCTTTCCTTAAATATATTTTATCCTTTACACTCATGTCATTTTACACATATGAAACATAAATGCCATATTCTCTTGAATTTATTCTGATTCACTCATGTAAGCTATATTGTTTTTAGTAATGTTGCTAAAATTACAAAAAAAAAAAGGGTCCATTTTTTAACTAAGATTAATATTTTATTTTTCTTTAAAGGCATGTCAACCTAATGAATAGATCAGATTTTATTTTTCTTTAAAGCCACGACGGTTCATGTGTATGATTGTGACTATGTACCACTGTGTTTGAGTGTGAGTTGAATCTAGATCAGATTTTTAAATTTACACTCATCTCTCATTCCTTAAATATATTCTATCCTTTACACTCATGTCGTTTTACACATATGCCACGTAAATGCCATATTCTCTTGAATCTATTTTGATTCACTCATGTAAGCTATATTGTTTTTAGTAATGTTGCTAAAATTTCAAAAAAGCAAAAGGGGTCCATTTTTTAACTAAGCTTAATATTTTATTTTTCTTTAAAGGTATGTCAACCAAATCGATAGATCAAATTTTATTTTTCTTTAAAGGCACGACGGTTCCTGTGTATGACTGTGACTATGTACCACTGTGTTTGAGTGTGAGTTGAGTCCAGATCTGATTTTTAAATTTACACTCATCTCTCTTTCCTTAAATATATTTTATCCTTTACACTCATGTCGTTTTACACATATGTCACGTAAATGCCATATTCTCTTGAATCTATTCTGATTCACTCATGTAAGCTATATTGTTTTTAGTAATGTTGCTAAAATTACAAAAAAGCAAAAGGGGTCCATTTTTTAACTAAGCTTAATATTTTATTTTTCTTTAAAGTCATGTCAACCAAATCGATAGATCAGATTTTATTTTTATTTAAAGGCACGACGGTTCCTGTGTATGACTGTGACTATGTACCACTGTGTTTGAGTGTGAGTTGAGTCCAGATCAGATTTTTAAATTTACACTCATCTCTCTTTCCTTAAATATATTTCATCCTTTACACTCATGTCGTTTTACACATATGTCACGTAAATGCCATATTCTCTTGAATCTATTCTGATTCACTCATGTAAGCTATATTGTTTTTAGTAATGTTGCTAAAATTACAAAAAAGCAAAAGGGGTCCATTTTTTAACTAAGCTTAATATTTTATTTTTCTGTAAAGGCATGTCAACCTAATGAATAGATCAGATTTTATTTTTCTTTAAAGGCACGACGGTTCATGTGTATGATTGTGACTATGTACCACTGTGTTTGAGTGTGAGTTGAGTCCAGATCAGATTTTTAAATTTACACTCATCTCTCTTTCCTTAAATATATTCTATCCTTTACACTCATGTCGTTTTACACATATGCCACGTAAATGCCATATTCTCTTGAATCTATTCTGATTCACTCATGTAAGCTATATTGTTTTTAGTAATGTTGCTAAAATTACAAAAAAGCAAAAGGGGTCCATTTTTTAACTAAGCTTAATATTTTATTTTTCTTTAAAGGCATTGTCAACCAAATCGATAGATCAGATTTTATTTTTCTTTAAAGGCACGACGGTTCCTGTGTATGACTGTGACTATGTACCCCTCTGTTTGAGTGTGAGTTGAGTCCAGATCAGATTTTTAAATTTACACTCATCTCTCTTTCCTTGAATATATTTATCCTTTACACTCATGTCGTTTTACACATATGTCACGTAAATGCCATATTCTCTTGAATCTATTCTGATTCACTCATGTAAGCTATATTGTTTTTAGTAATGTTGCTAAAATTACAAAAAAGCAAAAGGGGTCCACTTTTTAACTAAGCTTAAAATTACAAAAAAGCAAAAGGGGTCCATTTTTTAACTAAGCTTAATATTTTATTTTTCTTTAAAGGCATGTCAGCCAAATCAATAGATCATATTTTATTTTTCTTTAAAGGCACGACGGTTCCTGTGTATGACTGTGACTATGTACCACTGTGTTTGAGTGTGAGTTGAGTCCAGATCAAATTTTTAAATTTACACTCATCTCTCTTTCCTTAAATATATTTTATCCTTTACACTCATGTCGTTTTACACATATGTCACGTAAATGCCATATTCTCTTGAATTTATTCTGATTCACTCATGTAAGCTATATTGTTTTTAGTAATGTTGCTAAAATTACAAAAAAGCAAAAGGGGTCCACTTTTTAACTAAGATTAAAATTACAAAAAAGCAAAATGGGTCCATTTTTTAACTAAGCTTAATATTTTATTTTTCTTTAAAGGCATGTCAACCAAATCAATAGATCATATTTTATTTTTCTTTAAAGGCATGACGGTTCCTGTGTATGACTGTGACTATGTGCCACTGTGTTTGAGTGTGAGTTGAGTTCAGATCAGATTTTTAAATTTACACTCATCTCTCTTTCCTTAAATATATTTTATCCTTTACACTCATGTCGTTTTACACATATGTCACATAAATGCCATATTCTCTTGAACCTATTCTGATTCACTTATGTAAGCTATATTGTTTTTAGTAATGTTGCTAAAACTACAAAAAAGCAAAAAGGGTCCATTTTTTAACTAAGCTTAATATTTTATTTTTCTTTAAAGGAATGTCAACCAAATGAATAGATCAGATTTTATTTTTCTTTAAAGGCACGACGGTTCTTGTGTATGATTGTGACTATGTACCACTGTGTTTGAGTGTGAGTTGAATCCAGATCAGATTCTTAAATTTACACTCATCTATATTCTATCCTTTACACTCATGTCGTTTTACACATATGCCACGTAAATGCCATATTCTCTTGAATCTATTCTGATTCACTCATGTAAGCTATATTGTTTTTAGTAATGACACTAAAATTACAAAAAAGCAAAAGGGGTCCATTTTTTAACTAAGCTTAGTATTTTAATTTACTTTAAAGGCATGTCAACCAAATCGATAGATCAGATTTTATTTTTCTTTAAAGGCACGACGGTTCCTGTGTATGACTGTGACTATGTACCACTGTGTTTGAGTGTGAGTTGAGTCCAGATCAGATTTTTAAATTTACACTCATCTCTCTTTCCTTAAATATATTTTATCCTTTACACTCATGTCGTTTTACACATATGTCACGTAAATGCCATATTCTCTTGAATCTATTCTGATTCACTCATGTAAGCTATATTGTTTTTAGTAATGTTGCTAAAATTACAAAAAAGCAAAAGGGGTCCATTTTTTAACTAAGCTTAATATGTTATTTTTCTTTAAAGGTATGTCAACCAAATCGATAGATCAGATTTTATTTTTCTTTAAAGGCACGACGGTTCCTGTGTATGACTGTGACTATGTACCACTGTGTTTGAGTGTGAGTTGAGTCCGGATCAGATTTTTAAATTTACACTCATCTCTCTTTCCTTAAATATATTTTATCCTTTACACTCATGTCATTTTACACATATGTCACATAAATGCCATATTCTCTTGAACCTATTCTGATTCACTCATGTAAGCTGTATTGTTTTTAGTAATGTTGCTAAAATTACCAAAAAGCAAAAGGGGTCCATTTTTTAACTAAGCTTAATATTTTATTTTTCTTTAAAGGCATGTCAACCAAATCAATAGATCAGATTTTATTTTTCTTTAAAGGCACGACGTTTCTTGTGTATGATTGTGACTATGTACCACTGTGTTTGAGTGTGAGTTGAGTCCAGATCAGATTTTTAAATTTACACTCATCTCTCTTTCCTTAAATATATTCTATCCTTTACACTCATGTCGTTTTACACATATGCCACGTAAATGCCATATTCTCTTGAATCTATTCTGATTCACTAATGTAAGCTATATTGTTTTTAGTAATGTTGCTAAAATTACAAAAAAGCAAAAGGGGTCCATTTTTTAACGAAGCTTAATATTTTATTTTACTTTAGAGGCATGTCAACCAAATCGATAGATCAGATTTTATTTTTCTTTAAAGGCACGACGGTTCCTGTGTATGACAGTGCCTATGTACCACTGTGTTTGAGTGTGAGTTGAGTCCAGATTAGATTTTCAAATTTACACTCATCTCTCTTTCCTTAAATATATTTTATCCTTTACACTCATGTCTTTTACACATATGTCACATAAATGCCATATTCTCTTGAATCTATTCTGATTCACTCATGTAAGCTATATTGTTTTTAGTAATGTTGCTAAAATTACAAAAAAGAAAAAAGGGTCCATTTTTTAACTAAGCTTACTATTTTATTTTTCTTTGAAGGCATGTCAACCAAATGAATATATCAGATTTTATTTTTCTTTAAAGGCACGATGGTTCATGTGTATGATTGTGACTATGTACCACTGTATTTGAGTGTGAGTTGAATCCAGATCAGATTTTTAAATTTACACTCATCTATATTCTATCCTTTACACTCATGTCGTTTTACACATATGCCACGTAAATGCCATATTCTCTTGAATCTATTTTGATTCACTCATGTAAGCTATATTGTTTTTAGTAATGTTGCTAAAATTACAAAAAAGCAAAAGGGGTCCATTTTTTAACTAAGCTTAATATTTTATTTTTCTTTAAAGGTATGTCAACCAAATCGATAGATCAAATTTTATTTTTCTTTAAAGGCACGATGGTTCCTGTGTATGACTGTGACTATGTACCACTGTGTTTGAGTGTGAGTTGAGTCCAGATCAGATTTTTAAATTTACACTCATCTCTCTTTCCTTAAATATATTTTATCCTTTACACTCATGTCGTTTTACACATATGTCACGTAAATGCCATATTCTCTTGAATCTATTCTCATTCACTCATGTAAGCTATATTGTTTTTAGTAACGTTGCTAAAATTACAAAAAAGCAAAAGGGGTCCATTTTTTAACTAAGCTTAATATTTTATTTTTCTTTAAAGGCATGTCAACCTAATGAATAGATCAGATTTTATTTTTCTTTAAAGGCACGACGGTTCATGTGTATGATTGTGACTATGTACCACTGTGTTTGAGTGTGAGTTGAGTCCAGATCAGATTTTTAAATTTACACTCATCTCTCTTTCCTTAAATATATTCTATCCTTTACACTCATCTCTCTTTCCTTAAATATATTTCATCCTTTACACTCATGTCGTTTTACACATATGTCACGTAAATGGCATATTCTCTTGAAACTATTCTGATTCACTCATGTAAGCCATATTGTTTTTAATAATGTTGCTAAAATTACCAAAAAGTAAAAGGGGTCCATTTTTTAACTAAGCTTAATATTTTATTTTTCTTTAAAGGTATGTCAACCAAATCGATAGATCAGATTTTATTTTTCTTTAAAGGCACGACGGTTCCTGTGTATGACTGTGACTATGTACCACTGTGTTTGAGTGTGAGTTGAGTCCAGATCAGATTTTTAAATTTACACTCATCTCTCTTTCCTTAAATATATTTTATCCTTTACACTCATGTCGTTTTACACATATGTCACGTAAATGCCATATTCTCTTGAATCTATTCTGATTCACTCATGTAAGCTATATTGTTTTTAGTAATGTTGCTAAAATTACAAAAAAGCAAAAGGGGTCCATTTTTTAACTAAGCTTAATATGTTATTTTTCTTTAAAGGTATGTCAACCAAATCGATAGATCAGATTTTATTTTTCTTTAAAGGCACGACGGTTCCTGTGTATGACTGTGACTATGTACCACTGTGTTTGAGTGTGAGTTGAGTCCGGATCAGATTTTTAAATTTACACTCATCTCTCTTTCCTTAAATATATTTTATCCTTTACACTCATGTCATTTTACACATATGTCACATAAATGCCATATTCTCTTGAACCTATTCTGATTCACTCATGTAAGCTGTATTGTTTTTAGTAATGTTGCTAAAATTACCAAAAAGCAAAAGGGGTCCATTTTTTAACTAAGCTTAATATTTTATTTTTCTTTAAAGGCATGTCAACCAAATCAATAGATCAGATTTTATTTTTCTTTAAAGGCACGACGTTTCTTGTGTATGATTGTGACTATGTACCACTGTGTTTGAGTGTGAGTTGAGTCCAGATCAGATTTTTAAATTTACACTCATCTCTCTTTCCTTAAATATATTCTATCCTTTACACTCATGTCGTTTTACACATATGCCACGTAAATGCCATATTCTCTTGAATCTATTCTGATTCACTAATGTAAGCTATATTGTTTTTAGTAATGTTGCTAAAATTACAAAAAAGCAAAAGGGGTCCATTTTTTAACTAAGCTTAATATTTTATTTTACTTTAGAGGCATGTCAACCAAATCGATAGATCAGATTTTATTTTTCTTTAAAGGCACGACGGTTCCTGTGTATGACAGTGCCTATGTACCACTGTGTTTGAGTGTGAGTTGAGTCCAGATTAGATTTTCAAATTTACACTCATCTCTCTTTCCTTAAATATATTTTATCCTTTACACTCATGTCTTTTACACATATGTCACATAAATGCCATATTCTCTTGAATCTATTCTGATTCACTCATGTAAGCTATATTGTTTTTAGTAATGTTGCTAAAATTACAAAAAAGAAAAAAGGGTCCATTTTTTAACTAAGCTTACTATTTTATTTTTCTTTGAAGGCATGTCAACCAAATGAATATATCAGATTTTATTTTTCTTTAAAGGCACGATGGTTCATGTGTATGATTGTGACTATGTACCACTGTATTTGAGTGTGAGTTGAATCCAGATCAGATTTTTAAATTTACACTCATCTATATTCTATCCTTTACACTCATGTCGTTTTACACATATGCCACGTAAATGCCATATTCTCTTGAATCTATTTTGATTCACTCATGTAAGCTATATTGTTTTTAGTAATGTTGCTAAAATTACAAAAAAGCAAAAGGGGTCCATTTTTTAACTAAGCTTAATATTTTATTTTTCTTTAAAGGTATGTCAACCAAATCGATAGATCAAATTTTATTTTTCTTTAAAGGCACGATGGTTCCTGTGTATGACTGTGACTATGTACCACTGTGTTTGAGTGTGAGTTGAGTCCAGATCAGATTTTTAAATTTACACTCATCTCTCTTTCCTTAAATATATTTTATCCTTTACACTCATGTCGTTTTACACATATGTCACGTAAATGCCATATTCTCTTGAATCTATTCTCATTCACTCATGTAAGCTATATTGTTTTTAGTAACGTTGCTAAAATTACAAAAAAGCAAAAGGGGTCCATTTTTTAACTAAGCTTAATATTTTATTTTTCTTTAAAGGCATGTCAACCTAATGAATAGATCAGATTTTATTTTTCTTTAAAGGCACGACGGTTCATGTGTATGATTGTGACTATGTACCACTGTGTTTGAGTGTGAGTTGAGTCCAGATCAGATTTTTAAATTTACACTCATCTCTCTTTCCTTAAATATATTCTATCCTTTACACTCATGTCGTTTTACACATATGCCACGTAAATGCCATATTCTCTTGAATCTATTCTGATTCACTCATGTAAGCTATATTGTTTTTAGTAATGTTGCTAAAATTACAAAAAAGCAAAAGGTGTCCATTTTTTAACTAAGCTTAATATTTTATTTTTCTTTAAAGGCATGTCAACCAAATCGATAGATCAGATTTTATTTTTCTTTAAAGGCACGACGGTTCCTGTGTATGACTGTGACTATGTACCACTGTGTTTGAGTGTGAGTTGAGTCCAGATCAGATTTTTAAATTTACACTCATCTCTCTTTCCTTAAATATATTTTATCCTTTACACTCATGTCGTTTTACACATATGTCACGTAAATGCCATATTCTCTTGAATCTATTCTGATTCACTCATGTAAGCTGTATTGTTTTTAGTAATGTTGCTAAAATTACCAAAAAGCAAAAGGGGTCCATTTTTTAACTAAGCTTAATATTTTATTTTTCTTTAAAGGCATGTCAACCAAATCAATAGATCAGATTTTATTTTTCTTTAAAGGCACGACGGTTGTTATGTATGATTGTGACTATGTACCACTGTGGTTGAGTGTGAGTTGAGTCCAGATCAGATTTTTAAATTTACACTCATCTCTCTTTCCTTAAATATATTCTATCCTTTACACTCATGTCGTTTTACACATATGCCACGTAAATGCCATATTCTCTTGAATCTATTCTGATTCACTCATGTAAGCTATATTGTTTTTAGTAATGTTGCTAAAATTACAAAAAAGCAAAAGGGGTCCATTTTTTAACTAAGCTTAATATTTTATTTTTCTTTAGAGGCATGTCAACCAAATCGATAGATCAGATTTTATTTTTCTTTAAAGGCACGACAGTTCCTGTGTATGACAGTGACTATGTATCACTGTGTTTGAGTGTGAGTTGAGTCCAGATCAGATTTTTAAATTTACACTCATCTCCCTTTCCTTAAATATATTTTATCCTTTACACTCATGTCTTTTACACATATGTCACATAAATGCCATATTCTCTTGAATCTATTCTGATTCACTCATGTAAGCTATATTGTTTTTAGTAATGTTGCTAAAATTACAAAAAAGAAAAAAGGGTCCATTTTTTAACTAAGCTTACTATTTTATTTTTCTTTGAAGGCATGTCAACCAAATGAATAGATCAGATTTTTTTTTTCTTTAAAGGCACGACGGTTCTTGTGTATGATTGTGACTATGTACCACTGTATTTGAGTGTGAGTTGAATCCAGATCAGATTTTTAAATTTACACTCATCTATATTCTATCCTTTACACTCATGTCGTTTTACACATATTCCACGTAAATGCCATATTCTCTTGAATCTATTTTGATTCACTCATGTAAGCTATATTGTTTTTAGTAATGTTGCTAAAATTACAAAAAAGCAAAAGGGGTCCATTTTTTAACTAAGCTTAATATTTTATTTTTCTTTAAAGGTATGTCAACCAAATCGATAGATCAAATTTTATTTTTCTTTAAAGGCACGACGGTTCCTGTGTATGACTGTGACTATGTTCCCCTCTGTTTGAGTGTGAGTTGAGTCCAGATCAGATTTTTAAATTTACACTCATCTCTCTTTCCTTAAATATATTCTATCCTTTACACTCATGTCGTTTTACACATATGCCACGTAAATGCCATATTCTCTTGAATCTATTCTGATTCACTCATGTAAGCTATATTGTTTTTAGTAATGACACTAAAATTACAAAAAAGCAAAAGGGGTCCATTTTTTAACTAAGCTTAGTATTTTATTTTACTTTAAAGGGATGTCAACCAAATCGATAGATCAGATTTTATTTTTCTTTAAAGGCACGACGGTTCCTGTGTATGGCTGTGACTATGTACCACTGTGTTTGAGTGTGAGTTGAGTCCAGATCAGATTTTTAAATTTACACTCATCTCTCTTTCCTTAAATATATTTTATCATTTACATTCATGTCGTTTTACACATATGTCACGTAAATGGCATATTCTCTTGAAACTATTCTGATTCACTCATGTAAGCCATATTGTTTTTAATAATGTTGCTAAAATTACCAAAAAGTAAAAGGGGTCCATTTTTTAACTAAGCTTAATATTTTATTTTTCTTTAAAGGTATGTCAGCCAAATCGATAGATCAGAATTTATTTTTCTTTAAAGGCACGACGGTTCCTGTGTATGACTGTGACTATGTACCACTGTGTTTGAGTGTGAGTTGAGTCCAGATCAAATTTTTAAATTTACACTAATCTCTCTTTCCTTAAGTATATTTTATCCTTTACACTCATGTCGTTTTACACATGTCACGTAAATGCCATATTCTCTTGAATCTATTCTGATTCACTCATGTAAGCTGTATTGTTTTTAGTAATGTTGCTAAAATTACCAAAAAGCAAAAGGGGTCCATTTTTTAACTAAGCTTAATATTTTATTTTTCTTTAAAGGCATGTCAACCAAATCAATAGATCAGATTTTATTTTTCTTTAAAGGCACGACGGTTCTTGTGTATGATTGTGACTATGTACCACTGTGTTTGAGTGTGAGTTGAGTCCAGATCAAATTTTTAAATTTACACTCATCTCTCTTTGCTTAAATATATTTTATCCTTTACACTCATGTCGTTTTACACATATGTCACGTAAATGGCATATTCTCTTGAAACTATTCTGATTCACTCATGTAAGCCATATTGTTTTTAATAACGTTGCTAAAATTACCAAAAAGTAAAAGGGGTCCATTTTTTAACTAAGCTTAATATTTTATTTTTCTTTAAAGGTATGTCAGCCAAATCGATAGATCAGATTTTATTTTTCTTTAAAGGCACGACGGTTCCTGTGTATGACTGTGACTATGTACCACTGTGTTTGAGTGTGAGTTGAGTCCAGATCAGATTTTTAAATTTACACTCATCTCTCTTTCCTTAAATATATTTTATCCTTTACACTCATGTCGTTTTACACATGTCACGTAAATGCCATATTCTCTTGAATCTATTCTGATTCACTCATGTAAGCTGTATTGTTTTTAGTAATGTTGCTAAAATTACCAAAAAGCAAAAGGGGTCCATTTTTTAACTAAGCTTAATATTTTATTTTTCTTTAAAGGCATGTCAACCAAATCAATAGATCAGATTTTATTTTTCTTTAAAGGCACGACGGTTCTTGTGTATGATTGTGACTATGTACCACTGTGTTTGAGTGTGAGTTGAGTCCAGATCAGATTTTTAAATTTACACTCATCTCTCTTTCCTTAAATATATTCTATCCTTTACACTCATGTCGTTTTACATATATGCCACGTAAATGCCATATTCTCTTGAATCTATTCTGATTCACTCATGTAAGCTATATTGTTTTTAGTAACGTTGCTAAAATTACAAAAAAGCAAAAGGGGTCCATTTTTTAACTAAGCTTAATATTTTATTTTTCTTTAAAGGTATGTCAACCAAATCGATAGATCAGATTTTATTTTTCTTTAAAGGCACGACGGTTCCTGTGTATGACTGTGACTATGTACCACTGTGTTTGAGTGTGAGTTGAGTCCAGATCAGATTTTTAAATTTACACTCATCTCTCTTTCCTTAAATATATTTTATCCTTTACACTCATGTTGTTTTACACATATGTCACGTAAATGCCATATTCTCTTGAATCTATTCTGATTCACTCATGTAAGCTGTATTGTTTTTAGTAATGTTGCTAAAATTACCAAAAAGCAAAAGGGGTCCATTTTTTAACTAAGCTTAATATTTTATTTTTCTTTAAAGGCATGTCAACCAAATCAATAGATCAGATTTTATTTTTCTTTAAAGGACGACGGTTCTTGTGTATGATTGTGACTATGTACCACTGTGTTTGAGTGTGAGTTGAGTCCAGATCAGATTTTTAAATTTACACTCATCTCTCTTTCCTTAAATATATTTTATCCTTTACACTCATGTCGTTTTACACATATGTCACGTAAATGCCATATTCTCTTGAATCTATTCTGATTCACTCATGTAAGCTATATTGTTTTTAGTAACGTTGCTAAAATTACAAAAAAGCAAAAGGGGTCCATTTTTTAACTAAGCTTAATATTTTATTTTTCTTTAAAGGTATGTCAACCAAATCGATAGATCAGATTTTATTTTTCTTTAAAGGCACGACGGTTCCTGTGTATGACTGTGACTATGTACCACTGTGTTTGAGTGTGAGTTGAGTCCAGATCAGATTTTTAAATTTACACTCATCTCTCTTTCCTTAAATATATTTTATCCTTTACACTCATGTCGTTTTACACATATGTCACGTAAATGGCATATTCTCTTGAAACTATTCTGATTCACTCATGTAAGCCATATTGTTTTTAATAACGTTGCTAAAATTACCAAAAAGTAAAAGGGGTCCATTTTTTAACTAAGCTTAATATTTTATTTTTCTTTAAAGGTATGTCAGCCAAATCGATAGATCAGATTTTATTTTTCTTTAAAGGCACGACGGTTCCTGTGTATGACTGTGACTATGTACCACTGTGTTTGAGTGTGAGTTGAGTCCAGATCAGATTTTTAAATTTACACTCATCTCTCTTTCCTTAAATATATTTTATCCTTTACACTCATGTCGTTTTACACATGTCACGTAAATGCCATATTCTCTTGAATCTATTCTGATTCACTCATGTAAGCTGTATTGTTTTTAGTAATGTTGCTAAAATTACCAAAAAGCAAAAGGGGTCCATTTTTTAACTAAGCTTAATATTTTATTTTTCTTTAAAGGCATGTCAACCAAATCAATAGATCAGATTTTATTTTTCTTTAAAGGCACGACGGTTCTTGTGTATGATTGTGACTATGTACCACTGTGTTTGAGTGTGAGTTGAGTCCAGATCAGATTTTTAAATTTACACTCATCTCTCTTTCCTTAAATATATTCTATCCTTTACACTCATGTCGTTTTACATATATGCCACGTAAATGCCATATTCTCTTGAATCTATTCTGATTCACTCATGTAAGCTATATTGTTTTTAGTAACGTTGCTAAAATTACAAAAAAGCAAAAGGGGTCCATTTTTTAACTAAGCTTAATATTTTATTTTTCTTTAAAGGTATGTCAACCAAATCGATAGATCAGATTTTATTTTTCTTTAAAGGCACGACGGTTCCTGTGTATGACTGTGACTATGTACCACTGTGTTTGAGTGTGAGTTGAGTCCAGATCAGATTTTTAAATTTACACTCATCT
The DNA here is from genome assembly GCA_963573325.1 of Astragalus glycyphyllos. NCBI lineage: Eukaryota > Viridiplantae > Streptophyta > Magnoliopsida > Fabales > Fabaceae > Astragalus > Astragalus glycyphyllos. Next base: position 31,781,406 of record OY754307.1, read on the forward strand.
CTCTTTCCTTAAATATATTTTATCCTTTACACTCATGTTGTTTTACACATATGTCACGTAAATGCCATATTCTCTTGAATCTATTCTGATTCACTCATGTAAGCTGTATTGTTTTTAGTAATGTTGCTAAAATTACCAAAAAGCAAAAGGGGTCCATTTTTTAACTAAGCTTAATATTTTATTTTTCTTTAAAGGCATGTCAACCAAATCAATAGATCAGATTTTATTTTTCTTTAAAGGACGACGGTTCTTGTGTATGATTGTGACTAGGTACCACTGTGTTTGAGTGTGAGTTGAGTCCAGATCAGATTTTTAAATTTACACTCATCTCTCTTTCCTTAAATATATTTTATCCTTTACACTCATGTCGTTTTACACATATGTCACGTAAATGCCATATTCTCTTGAATCTATTCTGATTCACTCATGTAAGCTATATTGTTTTTAGTAACGTTGCTAAAATTACAAAAAAGCAAAAGGGGTCCATTTTTTAACTAAGCTTAATATTTTATTTTTCTTTAAAGGTATGTCAACCAAATCGATAGATCAGATTTTATTTTTCTTTAAAGGCACGACGGTTCCTGTGTATGACTGTGACTATGTACCACTGTGTTTGAGTGTGAGTTGAGTCCAGATCAGATTTTTAAATTTACACTCATCTCTCTTTCCTTAAATATATTTTATCCTTTACACTCATGTTGTTTTACACATATGTCACGTAAATGCCATATTCTCTTGAATCTATTCTGATTCACTCATGTAAGCTGTATTGTTTTTAGTAATGTTGCTAAAATTACCAAAAAGCAAAAGGGGTCCATTTTTTAACTAAGCTTAATATTTTATTTTTCTTTAAAGGCATGTCAACCAAATCAATAGATCAGATTTTATTTTTCTTTAAAGGACGACGGTTCTTGTGTATGATTGTGACTATGTACCACTGTGTTTGAGTGTGAGTTGAGTCCAGATCAGATTTTTAAATTTACACTCATCTCTCTTTCCTTAAATATATTCTATCCTTTACACTCATGTCGTTTTACACATATGTCACGTAAATGCCATATTCTCTTGAATCTATTCTGATTCACTCATGTAAGCTATATTGTTTTTAGTAACGTTGCTAAAATTACAAAAAAGCAAAAGGGGTCCATTTTTTAACTAAGCTTAATATTTTATTTTTCTTTAAAGGTATGTCAACCAAATCGATAGATCAGATTTTATTTTTCTTTAAAGGCACGACGGTTCCTGTGTATGACTGTGACTATGTACCACTGTGTTTGAGTGTGAGTTGAGTGCAGATCAGATTTTTAAATTTACACTCATCTCTCTTTCCTTAAATATATTTTATCCTTTACACTCATGTCGTTTTACACATATGCCACGTAAATGCCATATTCTCTTGAATCTATTCTGATTCACTCATGTAAGCTACATTGTTTTTAGTAATGTTGCTAAAATTACAAAAAAGCAAAAGGGGTCCATTTTTTAACTAAGCTTAATATTTTATTTTTCTTTAGAGGCATGTCAACCAAATCGATAGATCAGATTTTATTTTTCTTTAAAGGCACGACGGTTCCTGTGTATGACTGTGACTATGTACCACTGTGTTTGAGTGTGAGTTGAGTCCAGATCAAATTTTTAAATTTACACTCATCTCTCTTTCCTTAAATATATTTTATCCTTTACACTCATGTCGTTTTACACATATGTCACGTAAATGCCATATTCTCTTGAATCTATTCTGATTCACTCATGTAAGCTGTATTGTTTTTAGTAATGTTGCTAAAACTACCAAAAAGCAAAAGGGGTCCATTTTTTAACTAAGCTTAATATTTTATTTTTCTTTAAAGGCATGTCAACCAAATCAATAGATCAGATTTTATTTTTCTTTAAAGGCACGACGGTTCTTGTGTATGATTGTGACTATGTACCACTGTGTTTGAGTGTGAGTTGAGTCCAGATCAGATTTTTAAATTTACACTCATCTCTCTTTCCTTAAATATATTCTATCCTTTACACTCATGTCGTTTTACACATATGCCACGTAAATGCCATATTCTCTTGAATCTATTCTGATTCACTCATGTAAGCTATATTGTTTTTAGTAATGTTGCTAAAATTACCAAAAAGCAAAAGGGGTCCATTTTTTAACTAAGCTTAATATTTTATTTTTCTTTAAAGGCATGTCAACCAAATCAATAGATCAGATTTAATTTTTCTTTAAAGGCACGACGGTTCTTGTGTATGATTGTGACTATGTACCACTGTGTTTGAGTGTGAGTTGAGTCCAGATCAGATTTTTAAATTTACACTCATCTCTCTTTCCTTAAATATATTCTATCCTTTACACTCATGTCGTTTTACACATATGCGACGTAAATGCCATATTCTCTTGAATCTATTCTGATTCACTCATGTAAGCTATATTGTTTTTAGTAACGTTGCTAAAATTACAAAAAAGCAAAAGGGGTCCATTTTTTAACTAAGCTTAATATTTTATTTTTCTTTAAAGGTATGTCAACCAAATCGATAGATCAGATTTTATTTTTCTTTAAAGGCACGACGGTTCCTGTGTATGACTGTGACTATGTACCACTGTGTTTGAGTGTGAGTTGAGTCCAGATCAAATTTTTAAATTTACACTCATCTCTCTTTCCTTAAATATATTTTATCCTTTACACTCATGTCGTTTTACACATATGTCACGTAAATGCCATATTCGCTTGAATCTATTCTGATTCACTCATGTAAGCTCTATTGTTTTTAGTAACGTTGCTAAAATTACAAAAAAGCAAAAGGGGTCCATTTTTTAACTAAGCTTAATATTTTATTTTTCTTTAAAGGTATGTCAACCAAATCGATAGATCAGATTTTATTTTTCTTTAAAGGCACGACGGTTCCTGTGTATGACTGTGACTATGTACCACTGTGTTTGAGTGTGAGTTGAGTCCAGATCAGATTTTTAAATTTACACTCATCTCTCTTTCCTTAAATATATTTTATCCTTTACACTCATGTCGTTTTACACATATGCCACGTAAATGCCATATTCTCTTGAATCTATTCTGATTCACTCATGTAAGCTATATTGTTTTTAGTAATGTTGCTAAAATTACAAAAAAGCAAAAGGGGTCCATTTTTTAACTAAGCTTAATATTTTATTTTTCTTTAGAGGCATGTTAACCAAATCGATAGATCAGATTTTATTTTTCTTTAAAGGCACGACGGTTCTTGTGTATGATTGTGACTATGTACCACTGTGTTTGAGTGTGAGTTGAGTCCAGATCAGATTTTTAAATTTACACTCATCTCTCTTTCCTTAAATATATTTTATCCTTTACACTCATGTCGTTTTACACATATGTCACGTAAATGCCATATTCGCTTGAATCCATTCTGATTCACTCATGTAAGCTATATTGTTTTTAGTAATGTTGCTAAAATTACAAAAAAGCAAAAGGGGTCCATTTTTTAACTAAGCTTAATATTTTATTTTTCTTTAAAGGTATGTCAACCAAATCAATAGATCAGATTTTATTTTTCTTTAAAGGCACGACGGTTCCTGTGTATGACTGTGACTATGTACCACTGTGTTTGAGTGTGAGTTGAGTCCAGATCAAATTTTTAAATTTACACTCATCTCTCTTTCCTTAAATATATTTTATCCTTTACACTCATGTCGTTTTACACATATGTCACGTAAATGCCATATTCTCTTGAATCTATTCTGATTCACTCATGTAAGCTGTATTGTTTTTAGTAATGTTGCTAAAATTACCAAAAAGCAAAAGGGGTCCATTTTTTAACTAAGCTTAATATTTTATTTTTCTTTAAAGGCATGTCAACCAAATCAATAGATCAGATTTTATTTTTCTTTAAAGGCACGACGGTTCTTGTGTATGATTGTGACTATGTACCACTGTGTTTGAGTGTGAGTTGAGTCCAGATCAGATTTTTAAATTTACACTCATCTCTCTTTCCTTAAATATATTCTATCCTTTACACTCATGTCGTTTTACACATATGTCACGTAAATGGCATATTCTCTTGAAACTATTCTGATTCACTCATGTAAGCCATATTGTTTTTAATAATGTTGCTAAAATTACCAAAAAGTAAAAGGGGTCCATTTTTTAACTAAGCTTAATATTTTATTTTTCTTTAAAGGTATGTCAACCAAATCGATAGATCGGATTTTATTTTTCTTTAAAGGCACGACGGTTCCTGTGTATGACTGTGACTATGTACCACTGTGTTTGAGTGTGAGTTGAGTCCAGATCAGATTTTTAAATTTACACTCATCTCTCTTTCCTTAAATATATTTTATCCTTTACACTCATGTTGTTTTACACATATGTCACGTAAATGCCATATTCTCTTGAATCTATTCTGATTCACTCATGTAAGCTGTATTGTTTTTAGTAATGTTGCTAAAATTACCAAAAAGCAAAAGGGGTCCATTTTTTAACTAAGCTTAATATTTTATTTTTCTTTAAAGGCATGTCAACCAAATCAATAGATCAGATTTTATTTTTCTTTAAAGGACGACGGTTCTTGTGTATGATTGTGACTATGTACCACTGTGTTTGAGTGTGAGTTGAGTCCAGATCAGATTTTTAAATTTACACTCATCTCTCTTTCCTTAAATATATTCTATCCTTTACACTCATGTCGTTTTACACATATGTCACGTAAATGCCATATTCTCTTGAATCTATTCTGATTCACTCATGTAAGCTATATTGTTTTTAGTAACGTTGCTAAAATTACAAAAAAGCAAAAGGGGTCCATTTTTTAACTAAGCTTAATATTTTATTTTTCTTTAAAGGTATGTCAACCAAATCGATAGATCAGATTTTATTTTTCTTTAAAGGCACGACGGTTCCTGTGTATGACTGTGACTATGTACCACTGTGTTTGAGTGTGAGTTGAGTCCAGATCAGATTTTTAAATTTACACTCATCTCTCTTTCCTTAAATATATTTTATCCTTTACACTCATGTCGTTTTACACATATGCCACGTAAATGCCATATTCTCTTGAATCTATTCTGATTCACTCATGTAAGCTACATTGTTTTTAGTAATGTTGCTAAAATTACAAAAAAGCAAAAGGGGTCCATTTTTTAACTAAGCTTAATATTTTATTTTTCTTTAGAGGCATGTCAACCAAATCGATAGATCAGATTTTATTTTTCTTTAAAGGCACGACGGTTCCTGTGTATGACTGTGACTATGTACCACTGTGTTTGAGTGTGAGTTGAGTCCAGATCAAATTTTTAAATTTACACTCATCTCTCTTTCCTTAAATATATTTTATCCTTTACACTCATGTCGTTTTACACATATGTCACGTAAATGCCATATTCTCTTGAATCTATTCTGATTCACTCATGTAAGCTGTATTGTTTTTAGTAATGTTGCTAAAACTACCAAAAAGCAAAAGGGGTCCATTTTTTAACTAAGCTTAATATTTTATTTTTCTTTAAAGGCATGTCAACCAAATCAATAGATCAGATTTTATTTTTCTTTAAAGGCACGACGGTTCTTGTGTATGATTGTGACTATGTACCACTGTGTTTGAGTGTGAGTTGAGTCCAGATCAGATTTTTAAATTTACACTCATCTCTCTTTCCTTAAATATATTCTATCCTTTACACTCATGTCGTTTAACACATATGCCACGTAAATGCCATATTCTCTTGAATCTATTCTGATTCACTCATGTAAGCTATATTGTTTTTAGTAATGTTGCTAAAATTACAAAAAAGCAAAAGGGGTCCATTTTTTAACTAAGCTTAATATTTTATTTTTCTTTAGAGGCATGTCAACCAAATCGATAGATCAGATTTTATTTTTCTTTAAAGGCACGACGGTTCCTGTGTATGACTGTGACTATGTACCACTGTGTTTGAGTGTGAGTTGAGTCCAGATCAAATTTTTAAATTTACACTCATCTCTCTTTCCTTTAAATATATTTTATCCTTTACACTCATGTCGTTTTACACATATGTCACGTAAATGCCATATTCTCTTGAATCTATTCTGATTCACTCATGTAAGCTGTATTGTTTTTAGTAATGTTGCTAAAATTACCAAAAAGCAAAAGGGGTCCATTTTTTAACTAAGCTTAATATTTTATTTTTCTTTAAAGGCATGTCAACCAAATCAATAGATCAGATTTTATTTTTCTTTAAAGGCACGACGGTTCTTGTGTATGATTGTGACTATGTACCACTGTGTTTGAGTGTGAGTTGAGTCCAGATCAGATTTTTAAATTTACACTCATCTCTCTTTCCTTAAATATATTCTATCCTTTACACTCATGTCGTTTTACACATATGCCACGTAAATGCCATATTCTCTTGAATCTATTCTGATTCACTCATGTAAGCTATATTGTTTTTAGTAATGTTGCTAAAATTACAAAAAAGCAAAAGGGGTCCATTTTTTAACTAAGCTTAATATTTTATTTTTCTTTAGAGGCATGTCAACCAAATCGATAGATCAGATTTTATTTTTCTTTAAAGGCACGACGGTTCCTGTGTATGACTGTGACTATGTACCACTGTGTTTGAGTGTGAGTTGAGTCCAGATCAAATTTATAAATTTACACTCATCTCTCTTTCCTTAAATATATTTTATCCTTTACACTCATGTCGTTTTACACATATGTCACGTAAATGCCATATTCTCTTGAATCTATTCTGATTCACTCATGTAAGCTGTATTGTTTTTAGTAATTTTGCTAAAATTACCAAAAAGCAAAAGGGGTCCATTTTTTAACTAAGCTTAATATTTTATTTTTCTTTAAAGGCATGTCAACCAAATCAATAGATCAGATTTTATTTTCCTTTAAAGGCACGACGGTTCTTGTGTATGATTGTGACTATGTACCACTGTGTTTGAGTGTGAGTTGAGTCCAGATCAGATTTTTAAATTTACACTCATCTCTCTTTCCTTAAATATATTCTATCCTTTACACTCATGTCGTTTTACACATATGCCACGTAAATGCCATATTCTCTTGAATCTATTCTGATTCACTCATGTAAGCTATATTGTTTTTAGTAATGTTGCTAAAATTACAAAAAAGCAAAAGGGGTCCATTTTTTAACTAAGCTTAATATTTTATTTTTCTTTAGACGCATGTCAACCAAATCGATAGATCAGATTTTATTTTTCTTTAAAGGCACGACGGTTCCTGTGTATGACTGTGACTATGTACCACTGTGTTTGAGTGTGAGTTGAGTCCAGATCAAATTTATAAATTTACACTCATCTCTCTTTCCTTAAATATATTTTATCCTTTACACTCATGTCGTTTTACACATATGTCACGTAAATGCCATATTCTCTTGAATCTATTCTGATTCACTCATGTAAGCTGTATTGTTTTTAGTAATTTTGCTAAAATTACCAAAAAGCAAAAGGGGTCCATTTTTTAACTAAGCTTAATATTTTATTTTTCTTTAAAGGCATGTCAACCAAATCAATAGATCAGATTTTATTTTCCTTTAAAGGCACGACGGTTCTTGTGTATGATTGTGACTATGTACCACTGTGTTTGAGTGTGAGTTGAGTCCAGATCAGATTTTTAAATTTACACTCATCTCTCTTTCCTTAAATATATTCTATCCTTTACACTCATGTCATTTTACACATATGCCACGTAAATGCCATATTCTCTTGAATCTATTCTGATTCACTCATGTAAGCTATATTGTTTTTAGTAATGTTGCTAAAATTACAAAAAAGCAAAAGGGGTCCATTTTTTAACTAAGCTTAATATTTTATTTTTCTTTAGAGGCATGTCAACCAAATCGATAGATCAGATTTTATTTTTCTTTAAAGGCACGACGGTTCCTGTGTATGACTGTGACTATGTACCACTGTGTTTGAGTGTGAGTTGAGTCCAGATCAAATTTTTAAATTTACACTCATCTCTCTTTCCTTAAATATATTTTATCCTTTACACTCATGTCGTTTTACACATATGTCACGTAAATGCCATATTCTCTTGAATCTATTCTGATTCACTCATGTAAGCTGTATTGTTTTTAGTAATGTTGCTAAAATTACCAAAAAGCAAAAGGGGTCCATTTTTTAACTAAGCTTAATATTTTATTTTTCTTTAAAGGCATGTCAACCAAATCAATAGATCAGATTTTATTTTTCTTTAAAGGCACGACGGTTCCTGTGTATGACTGTGACTATGAACCACTGTGTTTGAGTGTGAGTTGAGTCCAGATCAAATTTTTAAATTTACACTCATCTCTCTTTCCTTAAATAGATTCTATCCTTTACACTCATGTCGTTTTACACATATGCCACGTAAATGCCATATTCTCTTGAATCTATTCTGATTCACTCATGTAAGCTATATTGTTTTTAGTAATGTTGCTAAAATTACCAAAAAGCAAAAGGGGTCCATTTTTTAACTAAGCTTAATATTTTATTTTTCTTTAAAGGCATGTCAACCAAATCAATAGATCAGATTTTATTTTTCTTTAAAGGCACGACGGTTCCTGTGTATGACTGTGACTATGAACCACTGTGTTTGAGTGTGAGTTGAGTCCAGATCAGATTTTTAAATTTACACTCATCTCTCTTTTCTTAAATATATTCAATCCTTTACACTCATGTCGTTTTACACATATGCCACGTAAATGCCATATTCTCTTGAATCTATTCTGATTCACTCATGTAAGCTATATTGTTTTTAGTAATGTTGCTAAAATTACAAAAAAGCAAAAAGGGTCCATTTTTTAACTAAGCTTAATATTTTATTTTTCTTTAAAGGCATGTCAACCAAATCAATAGATCAGATTTTATTTTTCTTTAAAGGCACGACGGTTCCTGTGTCTGACTGTGACTATGTGCCACTGTGTTTGAGTGTGAGTTGAGTCCAGATCAGATTTTTAAATTTACACTCATCTCTCTTTTCTTAAATATATTCTATCCTTTACACTCATGTCGTTTTACACATATGCCACGTAAATGCCATATTCTCTTGAATCTATTCTGATTCACTCATGTAAGCTATATTGTTTTTAGTAATGTTGCTAAAATTACAAAAAAGTAAAAGGGGTCCATTTTTTAACTAAGCTTAATATTTTATTTTTCTTTAAAGGCACGTCAACCAAATCGATAGATCAGATTTTATTTTTCTTTAAAGGCACGACGGTTCCTGTGTATGACTGTGACTATGTACCACTGTGTTTGAGTGTGAGTTGAGTCCAGATCAGATTTTTAAATTTACACTCATCTCTCTTTCCTTAAATATAATTTATCCTTTACACTCATGTCGTTTTACACATATGTCACGTAAATGCCATATTCTCTTGAATCTATTCTGATTCACTCATGTAAGCTATATTGTTTTTAGTAATGTTGCTAAAATTACAAAAAAGTAAAAGGGGTCCATTTTTTAACTAAGCTTAATATTTTATTTTTCTTTAAAGGCATGTCAACCAAATCGATAGATCAGATTTTATTTTTCTTTAAAGGCACGACGGTTCCTGTGTATGACTGTGACTATGTACCACTGTGTTTGAGTGTGAGTTGAGTCCAGATCAGATTTTTAAATTTACACTCATCTCTCTTTCCTTAAATATAATTTATCCTTTACACTCATGTCGTTTTACACATATGTCACGTAAATGCCATATTCTCTTGAATCTATTCTGATTCACTCATGTAAGCTATATTGTTTTTAGTAATGTTGCTAAAATTACAAAAAAGCAAAAAGGGTCCATTTTTTAACTAAGCTTAATATTTTATTTTTCTTTAAAGGCATGTCAACCAAATCAATAGATCAGATTTTATTTTTCTTTAAAGGCACGACGGTTCCTGTGTCTGACTGTGACTATGTGCCACTGTGTTTGAGTGTGAGTTGAGTCCAGATCAGATTTTTAAATTTACACTCATCTCTCTTTTCTTAAATATATTCTATCCTTTACACTCATGTCGTTTTACACATATGCCACGTAAATGCCATATTCTCTTGAATCTATTCTGATTCACTCATGTAAGCTATATTGTTTTTAGTAATGTTGCTAAAATTACAAAAAAGTAAAAGGGGTCCATTTTTTAACTAAGCTTAATATTTTATTTTTCTTTAAAGGCACGTCAACCAAATCGATAGATCAGATTTTATTTTTCTTTAAAGGCACGACGGTTCCTGTGTATGACTGTGACTATGTACCACTGTGTTTGAGTGTGAGTTGAGTCCAGATCAGATTTTTAAATTTACACTCATCTCTCTTTCCTTAAATATAATTTATCCTTTACACTCATGTCGTTTTACACATATGTCACGTAAATGCCATATTCTCTTGAATCTATTCTGATTCACTCATGTAAGCTATATTGTTTTTAGTAATGTTGCTAAAATTACAAAAAAGTAAAAGGGGTCCATTTTTTAACTAAGCTTAATATTTTATTTTTCTTTAAAGGCATGTCAACCAAATCGATAGATCAGATTTTATTTTTCTTTAAAGGCACGACGGTTCCTGTGTATGACTGTGACTATGTACCACTGTGTTTGAGTGTGAGTTGAGTCCAGATCAGATTTTTAAATTTACACTCATCTCTCTTTCCTTAAATATAATTTATCCTTTACACTCATGTCGTTTTACACATATGTCACGTAAATGCCATATTCTCTTGAATCTATTCTGATTCACTCATGTAAGCTATATTGTTTTTAGTAATGTTGCTAAAATTACAAAAAAGCAAAAGGGGTCCATTTTTTAACTAAGCTTAATATTTTATTTTTCTTTAAAGGTATGTCAACCAAATCGATAGATCAGATTTTATTTTTCTTTAAAGGCACGACGGTTCCTGTGTATGACTGTGACTATGTACCACTTTGTTTGAGTGTGAGTTGAGTCCAGATCAGATTTTTAAATTTACACTCATTTCTCTTTCCTTAAATATATTTTATCCTTTACACTCATGTCGTTTTACACATATGTCACGTAAATGCCATATTCTCTTGAATCTATTCTGATTCACTCATGTAAGCTGTATTGTTTTTAGTAATGTTGCTAAAATTACCAAAAATCAAAAGGGGTCCATTTTTTAACAAAGCTTAATATTTTATTTTTCTTTAAAGGCATGTCAACCAAATCAATAGATCAGATTTTATTTTTCTTTAAAGGCACGACGGTTCTTGTGTATGATTGTGACTATGTACCACTGTGTTTGAGTGTGAGTTGAGTCCAGATCAGATTTTTAAATTTACACTCATCTCTCTTTCCTTAAATATATTTTATCCTTTACACTCATGTCGTTTTACACATATGTCACGGAAATGCCATATTCTCTTGAATCTATTCTGATTCACTCATGTAAGCTGTATTGTTTTTAGTAATGTTGCTAAAATTACCAAAAAGCAAAAGGGGTCCATTTTTTAACTAAGCTTAATATTTTATTTTTCTTTAAAGGCATGTCAACCAAATCAATAGATCAGATTTTATTTTTCTTTAAAGGCACGACGGTTCTTGTGTATGATTGTGACTATGTACCACTGTGTTTGAGTGTGAGTTGAGTCCAGATCAGATTTTTAAATTTACACTCATCTCTCTTTCCTTAAATATATTTTATCCTTTACACTCATGTCGTTTTACACATATGTCACGTAAATGCCATATTCTCTTGAATCTATTCTGATTCACTCATGTAAGCTGTATTGTTTTTAGTAATGTTGCTAAAATTACCAAAAAGCAAAAGGGGTCCATTTTTTAACTAAGCTTAATATTTTATTTTTCTTTAAAGGCATGTCAACCAAATCAATAGATCAGATTTTATTTTTCTTTAAAGGCACGACGGTTCTTGTGTATGATTGTGACTATGTACCACTGTGTTTGAGTGTGAGTTGAGTCCAGATCAGATTTTTAAATTTACACTCATCTCTCTTTCCTTAAATATATTTTATCCTTTACACTCATGTCGTTTTACACATATGTCACGTAAATGCCATATTCTCTTGAATCTATTCTGATTCACTCATGTAAGCTGTATTGTTTTTAGTAATGTTGCTAAAATTACCAAAAAGTAAAAGGGGTCCATTTTTTAACTAAGCTTAATATTTTATTTTTCTTTAAAGGCATGTCAACCAAATCGATAGATCAGATTTTATTTTTCTTTAAAGGCACGACGGTTCCTGTGTATGACTGTGACTATGTACCACTGTGTTTGAGTGTGAGTTGAGTCCAGATCAGATTTTTAAATTTACACTCATCTCTCTTTCCTTAAATATAATTTATCCTTTACACTCATGTCGTTTTACACATATGTCACGTAAATGCCATATTCTCTTGAATCTATTCTGATTCACTCATGTAAGCTATATTGTTTTTAGTAATGTTGCTAAAATTACAAAAAAGTAAAAGGGGTCCATTTTTTAACTAAGCTTAATATTTTATTTTTCTTTAAAGGTATGTCAACCAAATCGATAGATCAGATTTTATTTTTCTTTAAAGGCACGACGGTTCCTGTGTATGACTGTGACTATGTACCACTTTGTTTGAGTGTGAGTTGAGTCCAGATCAGATTTTTAAATTTACACTCATTTCTCTTTCCTTAAATATATTTTATCCTTTACACTCATGTCGTTTTACACATATGTCACGTAAATGCCATATTCTCTTGAATCTATTCTGATTCACTCATGTAAGCTGTATTGTTTTTAGTAATGTTGCTAAAATTACCAAAAATCAAAAGGGGTCCATTTTTTAACAAAGCTTAATATTTTATTTTTCTTTAAAGGCATGTCAACCAAATCAATAGATCAGATTTTATTTTTCTTTAAAGGCACGACGGTTCTTGTGTATGATTGTGACTATGTACCACTGTGTTTGAGTGTGAGTTGAGTCCAGATCAGATTTTTAAATTTACACTCATCTCTCTTTCCTTAAATATATTTTATCCTTTACACTCATGTCGTTTTAGACATATGTCACGTAAATGCCATATTCTCTTGAATCTATTCTGATTCACTCATGTAAGCTGTATTGTTTTTAGTAATGTTGCTAAAATTACCAAAAAGCAAAAGGGGTCCATTTTTTAACTAAGCTTAATATTTTATTTTTCTTTAAAGGCATGTCAACCAAATCAATAGATCAGATTTTATTTTTCTTTAAAGGCACGACGGTTCTTGTGTATGATTGTGACTATGTACCACTGTGTTTGAGTGTGAGTTGAGTCCAGATCAGATTTTTAAATTTACACTCATCTCTCTTTCCTTAAATATATTTTATCCTTTACACTCATGTCGTTTTACACATATGTCACGTAAATGCCATATTCTCTTGAATCTATTCTGATTCACTCATGTAAGCTGTATTGTTTTTAGTAATGTTGCTAAAATTACCAAAAAGCAAAAGGGGTCCATTTTTTAACTAAGCTTAATATTTTATTTTTCTTTAAAGGCATGTCAACCAAATCAATAGATCAGATTTTATTTTTCTTTAAAGGCACGACGGTTCTTGTGTATGATTGTGACTATGTACCACTGTGTTTGAGTGTGAGTTGAGTCCAGATCAGATTTTTAAATTTACACTCATCTCTCTTTCCTTAAATATATTTTATCCTTTACACTCATGTCGTTTTACACATATGTCACGTAAATGCCATATTCTCTTGAATCTATTCTGATTCACTCATGTAAGCTGTATTGTTTTTAGTAATGTTGCTAAAATTACCAAAAAGCAAAAGGGGTCCATTTTTTAACTAAGCTTAATATTTTATTTTTCTTTAAAGGCATGTCAACCAAATCAATAGATCAGATTTTATTTTTCTTTAAAGGCACGACGGTTCTTGTGTATGATTGTGACTATGTACCACTGTGTTTGAGTGTGAGTTGAGTCCAGATCAGATTTTTAAATTTACACTCATCTCTCTTTCCTTAAATATATTCTATCCTTTACACTCATGTCGTTTTACACATATGCCACGTAAATGCCATATTTTCTTGAATCTATTCTGATTCACTCATGTAAGCTATATTGTTTTTAGTAATGTTGCTAAAATTACAAAAAAGCAAAAGGGGTCCATTTTTTAACTAAGCTTAATATTTTATTTTTCTTTAAAGGCATGTCAACCAAATCGATAGATCAGATTTTATTTTTCTTTAAAGGCACGACGGTTCTTGTGTATGATTGTGACTATGTACCACTGTGTTTGAGTGTGAGTTGAGTCCAGATCAGATTTTTAAATTTACACTCATCTCTCTTTCCTTAAATATATTCTATCCTTTACACTCATGTCGTTTTACACATATGCCACGTAAATGCCATATTTTCTTGAATCTATTCTGATTCACTCATGTAAGCTATATTGTTTTTAGTAATGTTGCTAAAATTACAAAAAAGCAAAAGGGGTCCATTTTTTAACTAAGCTTAATATTTTATTTTTCTTTAAAGGCATGTCAACCAAATCGATAGATCAGATTTTATTTTTCTTTAAAGGCACGACGGTTCCTGTGTATGACTGTGACTACGTACCACTGTGTTTGAGTGTGAGTTGAGTCCAGATCAGATTTTTAAATTTACACTCATCTCTCTTTCCTTAAATATAATTTATCCTTTACACTCATGTCGTTTTACACATATGTCACGTAAATGCCATATTCTCTTGAATCTATTCTGATTCACTCATGTAAGTTATATTGTTTTTAGTAATGTTGCTAAAATTACAAAAAAGCAAAAGGGGTCCATTTTTTAACTAAGCTTAATATTTTATTTTTCTTTAAAGGCATGTCAACCAAATCGATAGATCAGATTTTATTTTTCTTTAAAGGCACGACGGTTCCTGTGGATGACTGTGACTATGTACCACTGTGTTTGAGTGTGAGTTGAGTCCAGATCAGATTTTTAAATTTACACTCATCTCTCTTTCCTTAAATATAATTTATCCTTTACACTCATGTCGTTTTACACATATGTCACGTAAATCCCATATTCTCTTGAATCTATTCTGATTCACTCATGTAAGCTATATTGTTTTTAGTAGTGTTGCTAAAATTACAAAAAAGCAAAAGGGGTCCATTTTTTAACTAAGCTTAATATTTTATTTTTTTTAAAGGTATGTCAACCAAATCGATAGATCAGATTTTCTTTTTCTTTAAAGGCACGACGGTTCCTGTGTATGACTGTGACTATGTACCACTGTGTTTGAGTGTGAGTTGAGTCCAGATCAGATTTTTAAATTTACACTCATCTCTTTTTCCTTAAATATAATTTATCCTTTACACTCATGTCGTTTTACACATATGTCACGTAAATGCCATATTCTCTTGAATCTATTCTGATTCACTCATGTAAGCTATATTGTTTTTAGTAATGTTGCTAAAATTACAAAAAAGCAAAAGGGGTCCATTTTTTAACTAAGCTTAGTATTTTATTTTTCTTTAAAGGCATGTCAACCAAATCGATAGATCAGATTTTATTTTTCTTTAAAGGCACGACGGTTCCTGTGTATGACAGTGACTATGTACCACTGTGTTTGAGTGTGAGTTGAGTCCAGATCAGATTTTTAAATTTACACTCATCTCTCTTTCCTTAAATATATTCTATCCTTTACACTCATGTCGTTTTACACATATGCCACGTAAATGCCATATTCTCTTGAATCTATTCTGATTCACTCATGTAAGCTATATTGTTTTTAGTAATGTTGCTAAAATTACAAAAAAGCAAAAGGTGTCCATTTTTTAACTAAGCTTAATATCTTATTTTTTTTAAAGGTATGTCAACCAAATCGATAGATCAGATTTTATTTTTCTTTAAAGGCACGACGGTTTCTGTGTATGACTGTGACTATGTACCACTGTTTGAGTGTGAGTTGAGTCCAGATCAGATTTTTAAATTTACATTCATCTCTCTTTCCTTAAATATATTTTATCCTTTACACTCATGTCGTTTTACACATATGTCACGTAAATGCCATATTCTCTTGAATCTATTCTGATTCACTCATGTAAGCTATATTGTTTTTAGTAATGTTGCTAAAATTACAAAAAAGCAAAAGGGGTCCATTTTTTAACTAAGCTTAATATTTTATTTTTCTTTAAAGGCATGTCAACCAAATCGATAGATCAGATTTTATTTTTCTTTAAAGGCACGACGGTTCCTGTGTATGACTGTGACTATGTACCACTGTGTTTGAGTGTGAGTTGAGTCCAGATCAGATTTTTAAATTTACACTCATCTCCCTTTCCTTAAATATAATTTATCGTTTATACTCATGTCGTTTTACACATATGTCACGTAAATGCCATATTCTCTTGAATCTATTCTGATTCACTCATGTAAGCTATATTGTTTTTAGTAGTGTTGCTAAAATTACAAAAAAGCAAAAGGGGTCCATTTTTTAACTAAGCTTAATATTTTATTTTTTTTAAAGGTATGTCAACCAAATCGATAGATCAGATTTTATTTTTCTTTAAAGGCAAGACGGTTCCTGTGTATGACTGTGACTATGTACCACTGTTTTTGAGTGTGAGTTGAGTCCAGATCAGATTTTTAAATTTACACTCATCTCTCTTTCCTTAAATATAATTTATCCTTTACACTCATGTCGTTTTACACATATGTCACGTAAATGCCATATTCTCTTGAATCTATTCTGATTCACTCATGTAAGCTATATTGTTTTTAGTAATGTTGCTAAAATTACAAAAAAGCAAAAGGGGTCCATTTTTTAACTAAGCTCAATATTTTATTCTTTTTAAAGGTATGTCAACCAAATCGATAGATCAGATTTTATTTTTCTTTAAAGGCACGACGGTTCCTGTGTATGACTGTGACTCTGTACCACTGTGTTTGAGTGTGAGTTGAATCCAGATCAGATTTTTAAATTTACACTCATCTCTCTTTCCTTAAATATAATTTTTCGTTTACACTCATGTCGTTTTACACATATGTCACGTAAATGCCATATTCTCTTGAATCTATTCTGATTCACTCATGTAAGCTATATTGTTTTTAGTAATGTTGCTAAAATTACAAAAAAGCAAAAGGGGTCCATTTTTTAACTAAGCTTAATATTTTATTCTTTTTAAAGGTATGTCAACAAAATCGATAGATCAGATTTTATTTTTCTTTAAAGGCACGACGGTTCTTGTGTATGATTGTGACTATGTACCACTGTGTTTGAGTGTGAGTTGAGTCCAGATCAGATTTTTAAATTTACACTCATCTCTCTTTCCTTAAATATATTCTATCCTTTACACTCATGTCATTTTACACATATGCCACGTAAATGCCATATTCTCTTGAATCTATTCTGATTCACTCATGTAAGCTATATTGTTTTTAGTAATGTTGCCAAAATTACAAAAAAGCAAAAGGGGTCCATTATTTAACTAAGCTTAATATCTTATTTTTTTTAAAGGTATGTCAACCAAATCGATAGATCAGATTTTATTTTTCTTTAAAGGCACGACGGTTCCTGTGTATGACTGTGACTATGTACCACTGTGTTTGAGTTTGAGTTTAGTCCAGATAAGATTTTTAAATTGACACTCATCTCTCTTTCCTTAATACAATATATCCTTTACACTCTTGTCGTTTTACACATATGTCACGTAAATGCCATATTCTCTTGAATCTATTCTGATTCACTCATGTAAGCTACATTGTTTTTAGTAATGTTGCTAAAATTACAAAAAAGCAAAAGGGGTCCATTTTTTAACTAAGCTTAATATCTTTTTTTTTTAAAGGGATGTCAACCAAATCGATAGATCAGATTTTATTTTTCTTTAAAGGCACGACGGTTCCTGTGTATGACTGTGACTATGTACCACTGTGTTTGAGTGTGAGTTGAGTCCAGATCAGATTTTTAAATTTACATTCATCTCTCTTTCCTTAAATATATTCTATCCTTTACACTCATGTCGTTTTACACATATGCCACGTAAATGCCATATTCTCTTGAATCTATTCTGATTCACTCATGTAAGCTATATTGTTTTTAGTAATGTTGCTAAAATTACAAAAAAGCAAAAGGGGTCCATTTTTTAACTAAGCTTAATATTTTATTTTTCTTTAAAGGCATGTCAACCAAATCGATAGATCAGATTTTATTTTTCTTTAAAGGCACGACGGTTCCTGTGTATGACTGTGACTATGTACCACTGTGTTTGAGTGTGAGTTTAGTCCAGATCAGATTTTTAAATTGACACTCATCTCTCTTTCCTTAATACAATATATCCTTTACACTCTTGTCGTTTTACACATATGTCACGTAAATGCCATATTCTCTTGAATCTATTCTGATTCACTCATGTAAGCTACATTGTTTTTAGTAATGTTGCTAAAATTACAAAAAAGCAAAAGGGGTCCATTTTTTAACTAAGCTTAATATCTTATTTTTTTTAAAGGGATGTCAACCAAATCGATAGATCAGATTTTATTTTTCTTTAAAGGAACGACGGTTCCTGTGTATGACTGTGACTATGTACCACTGTGTTTGAGTGTGAGTTGAGTCCAGATCAGATTTTTAAATTTACACTCATCTCTCTTTCCTTAAATATAATTTATCCTTTAAACTCATGTCGTTTTACCCATATGTCACGTAAATGCCATATTCTCTTGAATCTATTCTGATACACTCATGTAAGCTATATTGTTTTTAGTAATGTTGCTAAAATTACAAAAAAGCAAAAGGGGTCCATTTTTTAACTAAGCTTAATATCTTATTTTTTTTAAAGGTATGTCAACCAAATCGATAGATCAGATTTTATTTTTCTTTAAAGGCACGACGGTTTCTGTGTATGACTGTGACTATGTACCACTGTTTGAGTGTGAGTTGAGTCCAGATCAGATTTTTAAATTTACATTCATCTCTCTTTCCTTAAATATATTTTATCCTTTACACTCATGTCGTTTTACACATATGTCACGTAAATGCCATATTCTCTTGAATCTATTCTGATTCACTCATGTAAGCTATATTGTTTTTAGTAATGTTGCTAAAATTACAAAAAAGCAAAAGGGGTCCATTTTTTAACTAAGCTTAATATTTTATTTTTCTTTAAAGGCATTTCAACCAAATCGATAGATCAGATTTTATTTTTCTTTAAAGGCACGACGGTTCCTGTGTATGACTGTGACTATGTACCACTGTGTTTGAGTGTGAGTTGAATCCAGATCAGATTTTTAAATTTACACTCATCTCTCTTTCCTTAAATATAACTTATCGTTTACACTCATGTCGTTTTACACATATGTCACGTAAATGCCATATTCTCTTGAATCTATTCTGATTCACTCATGTAAGCTATATTGTTTTTAGTAGTGTTGCTAAAATTACAAAAAAGCAAAAGGGGTCCATTTTTTAACTAAGCTTAATATTTTATTTTTTTTAAAGGTATGTCAACCAAATCGATAGATCAGATTTTATTTTTCTTTAAAGGCACGACAGTTCCTGTGTATGACTGTGACTATGTACCACTGTGTTTGAGTGTGAGTTGAGTCCAGATCAGATTTTTAAATTTACACTCATCTCTCTTTCCTTAAATATAATTTATCCTTTACACTCATGTCGTTTTACACATATGTCACGTAAATGCCATATTCTCTTGAATCTATTCTGATTCACTCATGTAAGCTATATTGTTTTTAGTAATGTTGCTAAAATTACAAAAAAGCAAAAGGGGTCCATTTTTTAACTAAGCTTAATATTTTATTTTTTTTAAAGGTATGTCAACCAAATCGATAAATCAGATTTTCTTTTTCTTTAAAGGCACGACGGTTCCTGTGTATGACTGTGACTATGTACCACTGTGTTTGAGTGTGAGTTGAGTCCAGATCAGATTTTTAAATTTACACTCATCTCTTTTTCCTTAAATATAATTTATCCTTTACACTCATGTCGTTTTACACATATGTCACGTAATTGCCATATTCTCTTTAATCTATCCTGATTCACTCATGTAAGCTATATTGTTTTTAGTAATGTTGCTAAAATTACAAAAAAGCAAATGGGGTCCATTTTTTAACTAAGCTTAATATTTTATTTTTTTTAAAGGTATGTCAACCAAATCGATAGATCAGATTTTATTTTTCTATAAAGGCACGACGGTTCCTGTGTATGACTGTGACTTTGTACCACTGTGTTTGAGTGTGAGTTGAGTCCAGATCAAATTTTTAAATTTACACTCATCTCTCTTTCCTTAAATTTAATTTATCCTTTACACTCATGTCGTTTTACACATATGTCACGTAAATGCCATATTCTCTTGAATCTATTCTGATTCACTCATGTAAGCTATATTGTTTTTAGTAATGTTGCTAAAATTACAAAAAAGCAAAAGGGGTCCATTTTTTAACTAAGCTTAATATTTTATTTTTCTTTAAAGGTATGTCAACCAAATCGATAGATCAGATTTTATTTTTCTTTAAAGGCACGACGGTTCCGGTGTATGACTGTGACTATGTACCACTGTGTTTG
Source organism: Astragalus glycyphyllos (assembly GCA_963573325.1). Taxonomy (NCBI): domain Eukaryota; kingdom Viridiplantae; phylum Streptophyta; class Magnoliopsida; order Fabales; family Fabaceae; genus Astragalus; species Astragalus glycyphyllos. The sequence goes on from OY754307.1 coordinate 31,801,862, forward strand.
AGTGTGAGTTGAGTCCAGATATGATTTTTTAATTTACACTCATCTCTCTTTCCTTAAATATATTTTATCCTTTACACTCATGTCATTTTACACATATGTCACATAAATGCCATATTCTCTTGAATCTATTCTGATTCACTCATGTAAGCTATATTTTTTTAGTAATGTTGCTAAAATTACAAAAAAGCAAAAAGGGTCCATTTTTTAACTAAGCTTAATATTTTATTTTTCTTTAAAGGCATGTCAACCAAATGAATAGATCAGATTTTATTTTTCTTTAAAGGCACGACGGTTCTTGTGTATGATTGTGACTATGTACCACTGTGTTTGAGTGTGAGTTGAGTCCAGATCAGATTTTTAAATTTACACTCATCTCTCTTTCCTTAAATATATTCTATCCTTTACACTCATGTCGTTTTACACATATGCCACGTAAATGCCATATTCTCTTGAACCTATTCTGATTCACTCATGTAAGCTATATTGTTTTTAGTAATGTTGCTAAAATTACAAAAAAGCAAAAAGGGTCCATTTTTTAACTAAGCTTAATATTTTATTTTTCTTTAAAGGCATGTCAACCAAATGAATAGATCAGATTTTATTTTTCTTTAAAGGCACGACGGTTCTTGTGTATGATTGTGACTATGTACCACTGTGTTTGAGTGTGAGTTGAGTCCAGATCAGATTTTTAAATTTACACTCATCTCTCTTTCCTTAAATATATTCTATCCTTTACACTCATGTCGTTTTACACATATGCCACGTAAATGCCATATTCTCTTGAACCTATTCTGATTCACTCATGTAAGCTATATTGTTTTTAGTAATGTTGCTAAAATTACAAAAAAGCAAAAAGGGTCCATTTTTTAACTAAGCTTAATATTTTATTTTTCTTTAAAGGCATGTCAACCAAATGAATAGATCAGACTTTATTTTTCTTTAAAGGCACGACGGTTCCTGTGTATGACTGTGACTATGTACCACTGTGTTTGAGTGTGAGTTGAGTCCAGATCAGATTTTTAAATTTACACTCATCTCTCTTTCCTTAAATATATTCTATCCTTTACACTCATGTAGTTTTACACATATGCCACGTAAATGCCATATTCTCTTGAACCTATTCTGATTCACTGATGTAAGCTATATTGTTTTTAGTAATGTTGCTAAAATTACAAAAAAGCAAAAGGGGTCCATTTTTTAACTAAGCTTAATATTTTATTTTTCTTTAAAGGCATGTCAACCAAATCGATAGATCAGATTTTATTTTTCTTTAAAGGCACGACGGTTCCTGTGTATGACTGTGACTATGTACCACTGTGTTTGAGTGTGAGTTGAGTCCAGATCAGATTTTTAAATTTACACTCATCTCTCTTTCCTTAAATATAATTTATCCTATACACTCATGTCGTTTTACACATATGTCACGTAAATGCCATATTCTCTTGAATCTATTCTGATTCACTCATGTAAGCTATATTGTTTTTAGTAATGTTGCCAAAATTACAAAAAAGCAAAAGGGGTCCATTATTTAACTAAGCTTAATATCTTATTTTTTTTAAAGGTATGTCAACCAAATCGATAGATCAGATTTTATTTTTCTTTAAAGGCACGACGGTTCCTGTGTATGACTGTGACTATGTACCACTGTGTTTGAGTTTGAGTTTAGTCCAGATAAGATTTTTAAATTGACACTCATCTCTCTTTCCTTAATACAATATATCCTTTACACTCTTGTCGTTTTACACATATGTCACGTAAATGCCATATTCTCTTGAATCTATTCTGATTCACTCATGTAAGCTACATTGTTTTTAGTAATGTTGCTAAAATTACAAAAAAGCAAAAGGGGTCCATTTTTTAACTAAGCTTAATATCTTTTTTTTTTAAAGGGATGTCAACCAAATCGATAGATCAGATTTTATTTTTCTTTAAAGGCACGACGGTTCCTGTGTATGACTGTGACTATGTACCACTGTGTTTGAGTGTGAGTTGAGTCCAGATCAGATTTTTAAATTTACATTCATTTCTCTTTCCTTAAATATATTCTATCCTTTACACTCATGTCGTTTTACACATATGCCACGTAAATGCCATATTCTCTTGAATCTATTCTGATTCACTCATGTAAGCTATATTGTTTTTAGTAATGTTGCTAAAATTACAAAAAAGCAAAAGGGGTCCATTTTTTAACTAAGCTTAATATTTTATTTTTCTTTAAAGGCATGTCAACCAAATCGATAGATCAGATTTTATTTTTCTTTAAAGGCACGACGGTTCCTGTGTATGACTGTGACTATGTACCACTGTGTTTGAGTGTGAGTTTAGTCCAGATCAGATTTTTAAATTGACACTCATCTCTCTTTCCTTAATACAATATATCCTTTACACTCATGTCGTTTTACACATATGTCACGTAAATGCCATATTCTCTTGAATCTATTCTGATTCACTCATGTAAGCTATATTGTTTTTAGTAATGTTGCCAAAATTACAAAAAAGCAAAAGGGGTCCATTATTTAACTAAGCTTAATATCTTATTTTTTTTAAAGGTATGTCAACCAAATCGATAGATCAGATTTTATTTTTCTTTAAAGGCACGACGGTTCCTGTGTATGACTGTGACTATGTACCACTGTGTTTGAGTTTGAGTTTAGTCCAGATAAGATTTTTAAATTGACACTCATCTCTCTTTCCTTAATACAATATATCCTTTACACTCTTGTCGTTTTACACATATGTCACGTAAATGCCATATTCTCTTGAATCTATTCTGATTCACTCATGTAAGCTACATTGTTTTTAGTAATGTTGCTAAAATTACAAAAAAGCAAAAGGGGTCCATTTTTTAACTAAGCTTAATATCTTTTTTTTTTAAAGGGATGTCAACCAAATCGATAGATCAGATTTTATTTTTCTTTAAAGGCACGACGGTTCCTGTGTATGACTGTGACTATGTACCACTGTGTTTGAGTGTGAGTTGAGTCCAGATCAGATTTTTAAATTTACATTCATTTCTCTTTCCTTAAATATATTCTATCCTTTACACTCATGTCGTTTTACACATATGCCACGTAAATGCCATATTCTCTTGAATCTATTCTGATTCACTCATGTAAGCTATATTGTTTTTAGTAATGTTGCTAAAATTACAAAAAAGCAAAAGGGGTCCATTTTTTAACTAAGCTTAATATTTTATTTTTCTTTAAAGGCATGTCAACCAAATCGATAGATCAGATTTTATTTTTCTTTAAAGGCACGACGGTTCCTGTGTATGACTGTGACTATGTACCACTGTGTTTGAGTGTGAGTTTAGTCCAGATCAGATTTTTAAATTGACACTCATCTCTCTTTCCTTAATACAATATATCCTTTACACTCTTGTCGTTTTACACATATGTCACGTAAATGCCATATTCTCTTGAATCTATTCTGATTCACTCATGTAAGCTACATTGTTTTTAGTAATGTTGCTAAAATTACAAAAAAGCAAAAGGGGTCCATTTTTTAACTAAGCTTAATATCTTATTTTTTTTAAAGGGATGTCAACCAAATCGATAGATCAGATTTTATTTTTCTTTAAAGGCACGACGGTTCCTGTGTATGACTGTGACTATGTACCACTGTGTTTGAGTGTGAGTTGAGTCCAAATCAGATTTTTAAATTTACACTCATCTCTCTTTCCTTAAATATAATTTATCCTTTAAACTCATGTCGTTTTACACATATGTCACGTAAATGCCATATTCTCTTGAATCTATTCTGATTCACTCATGTAAGCTATATTATTTTTAGTAATGTTGCTAAAATTACAAAAAAGCAAAAGGGGTCCATTTTTTAACTAAGCTTAATATCTTATTTTTTTTAAAGGTATGTCAACCAAATCGATAGATCAGATTTTATTTTTCTTTAAAGGCACGACGGTTTCTGTGTATGACTGTGACTATGTACCACTGTTTGAGTGTGAGTTGAGTCCAGATCAGATTTTTAAATTTACATTCATCTCTCTTTCCTTAAATATATTTTATCCTTTACACTCATGTCGTTTTACACATATGTCACGTAAATGCCATATTCTCTTGAATCTATTCTGATTCACTCATGTAAGCTATATTGTTTTTAGTAATGTTGCTAAAATTACAAAAAAGCAAAAGGGGTCCATTTTTTAACTAAGCTTAATATTTTATTTTTCTTTAAAGGCATGTCAGCCAAATCGATAGATCAGATTTTATTTTTCTTTAAAGGCACGACGGTTCCTGTGTATGACTGTGACTATGTACCACTGTGTTTGAGTGTGAGTTGAATCCAGATCAGATTTTTAAATTTACACTCATCTCTCTTTCCTTAAATATAACTTATCGTTTACACTCATGTCGTTTTACACATATGTCACGTAAATGCCATATTCTCTTGAATCTATTCTGATTCACTCATGTAAGCTATATTGTTTTTAGTAGTGTTGCTAAAATTACAAAAAAGCAAAAGGGGTCCATTTTTTAACTAAGCTTAATATTTTATTTTTTTTAAAGGTATGTCAACCAAATCGATAGATCAGATTTTATTTTTCTTTAAAGGCACGACAGTTCCTGTGTATGACTGTGACTATGTACCACTGTGTTTGAGTGTGAGTTGAGTCCAGATCAGATTTTTAAATTTACACTCATCTCTCTTTCCTTAAATATAATTTATCCTTTACACTCATGTCGTTTTACACATATGTCACGTAAATGCCATATTCTCTTGAATCTATTCTGATTCACTCATGTAAGCTATATTGTTTTTAGTAATGTTGCTAAAATTACAAAAAAGCAAAAGGGGTCCATTTTTTAACTAAGCTTAATATTTTATTTTTTTTAAAGGTATGTCAACCAAATCGATAAATCAGATTTTCTTTTTCTTTAAAGGCACGACGGTTCCTGTGTATGACTGTGACTATGTACCACTGTGTTTGAAAGTGAGTTGAGTCCAGATCAGATTTTTAAATTTACACTCATCTCTTTTTCCTTAAATATAATTTATCCTTTACACTCATGTCGTTTTACACATATGTCACGTAATTGCCATATTCTCTTTAATCTATCCTGATTCACTCATGTAAGCTATATTGTTTTTAGTAATGTTGCTAAAATTACAAAAAAGCAAATGGGGTCCATTTTTTAACTAAGCTTAATATTTTATTTTTTTTAAAGGTATGTCAACCAAATCGATAGATCAGATTTTATTTTTCTATAAAGGCACGACGGTTCCTGTGTATGACTGTGACTTTGTACCACTGTGTTTGAGTGTGAGTTGAGTCCAGATCAAATTTTTAAATTTACACTCATCTCTCTTTCCTTAAATTTAATTTATCCTTTACACTCATGTCGTTTTACACATATGTCACGTAAATGCCATATTCTCTTGAATCTATTCTGATTCACTCATGTAAGCTATATTGTTTTTAGTAATGTTGCTAAAATTACAAAAAAGCAAAAGGGGTCCATTTTTTAACTAAGCTTAATATTTTATTTTTCTTTAAAGGTATGTCAACCAAATCGATAGATCAGATTTTATTTTTCTTTAAAGGCACGACGGTTCCGGTGTATGACTGTGACTATGTACCACTGTGTTTGAGTGTGAGTTGAGTCCAGATATGATTTTTTAATTTACACTCATCTCTCTTTCCTTAAATATATTTTATCCTTTACACTCATGTCATTTTACACATATGTCACATAAATGCCATATTCTCTTGAATCTATTCTGATTCACTCATGTAAGCTATATTGTTTTTAGTAATGTTGCTAAAATTACAAAAAAGCAAAAAGGGTCCATTTTTTAACTAAGCTTAATATTTTATTTTTCTTTAAAGGCATGTCAACCAAATGAATAGATCAGATTTTATTTTTCTTTAAAGGCACGACGGTTCTTGTGTATGATTGTGACTATGTACCACTGTGTTTGAGTGTGAGTTGAGTCCAGATCAGATTTTTAAATTTACACTCATCTCTCTTTCCTTAAATATATTCTATCCTTTACACTCATGTCGTTTTACACATATGCCACGTAAATGCCATATTCTCTTGAACCTATTCTGATTCATTGATGTAAGCTATATTGTTTTTAGTAATGTTGCTAAAATTACAAAAAAGCAAAAGGGGTCCATTTTTTAACTAAGCTTAATATTTTATTTTTCTTTAAAGGCATGTCAACCAAATCGATAGATCAGATTTTATTTTTCTTTAAAGGCACGACGGTTCCTGTGTATGACTGTGACTATGTACCACTGTGTTTGAGTGTGAGTTGAGTCCAGATCAGATTTTTAAATTTACACTCATCTCTCTTTCCTTAAATATAATTTATCCTTTACACTCATGTCGTTTTACACATACGTCACGTAAATGCCATATTCTCTTGAATCTATTCTGATTCACTCATGTAAGCTATATTGTTTTTAGTAATGTTGCTAAAATTACAAAAAAGCAAAAGGGGTCCATTATTTAACTAAGCTTAATATCTTATTTTTTTTAAAGGTATGTCAACCAAATCGATAGATCAGATTTTATTTTTCTTTAAAGGCACGACGGTTCCTGTGTATGACTGTGACTATGTACCACTGTGTTTGAGTGTGAGTTGAGTCCAGATATGATTTTTTAATTTACACTCATCTCTCTTTCCTTAAATATATTTTATCCTTTACACTCATGTCATTTTACACATATGTCACATAAATGCCATATTCTCTTGAATCTATTCTGATTCACTCATGTAAGCTATATTGTTTTTAGTAATGTTGCTAAAATTACAAAAAAGCAAAAAGGGTCCATTTTTTAACTAAGCTTAATATTTTATTTTTCTTTAAAGGCATGTCAACCAAATGAATAGATCAGACTTTATTTTTCTTTAAAGGCACGACGGTTCCTGTGTATGACTGTGACTATGTACCACTGTGTTTGAGTGTGAGTTGAGTCCAGATCAGATTTTAAAATTTACACTCATCTCTCTTTCCTTAAATATATTCTATCCTTTACACTCATGTAGTTTTACACATATGCCACGTAAATGCCATATTCTCTTGAACCTATTCTGATTCACTGATGTAAGCTATATTGTTTTTAGTAATGTTGCTAAAATTACAAAAAAGCAAAAGGGGTCCATTTTTTAACTAAGCTTAATATTTTATTTTTCTTTAAAGGCATGTCAACCAAATGAATAGATCAGATTTTATTTTTCTTTAAAGGCACGACGGTTCCTGTGTATGACAGTGACTATGTACCACTGTGTTTGAGTGTGAGTTGAGTCCAGATCAGATTTTTAAATTTACACTCATCTCTCTTTCCTTAAATATATTCTATCCTTTACAGTCATGTCGTTTTACACATATGCCACGTAAATGCCATATTCTCTTGAATCTATTCTGATTCACTCATGTAAGCTATATTGTTTTTAGTAATGTTGCTAAAATTACAAAAAAGCAAAAGGGGTCCATTTTTTAACTAAGCTTAATATTTTATTTTTCTTTAAAGGCATGTCAACCAAATGAATAGATCAGACTTTATTTTTCTTTAAAGGCACGACGGTTCCTGTGTATGACTGTGACTATGTACCACTGTGTTTGAGTGTGAGTTGAGTCCAGATCAGATTTTTAAATTTACACTCATCTCTCTTTCCTTAAATATATTCTATCCTTTACACTCATGTAGTTTTACACATATGCCACGTAAATGCCATATTCTCTTGAACCTATTCTGATTCACTGATGTAAGCTATATTGTTTTTAGTAATGTTGCTAAAATTACAAAAAAGCAAAAGGGGTCCATTTTTTAACTAAGCTTAATATTTTATTTTTCTTTAAAGGCATGTCAACCAAATGAATAGATCAGATTTTATTTTTCTTTAAAGGCACGACGGTTCCTGTGTATGACAGTGACTATGTACCACTGTGTTTGAGTGTGAGTTGAGTCCAGATCAGATTTTTAAATTTACACTCATCTCTCTTTCCTTAAATATATTCTATCCTTTACAGTCATGTCGTTTTACACATATGCCACGTAAATGCCATATTCTCTTGAATCTATTCTGATTCACTCATGTAAGCTATATTGTTTTTAGTAATGTTGCTAAAATTACAAAAAAGCAAAAGGGGTCCATTTTTTAACTAAGCTTAATATTTTATTTTTCTTTAAAGGGATGTCAACCAAATGAATAGATCAGATTTTATTTTTCTTTAAAGGCACGACGGTTCCTGTGTATGACAGTGACTATGTACCACTGTGTTTGAGTGTGAGTTGAGTCCAGATCAGATTTTTAAATTTACACTCATCTCTCTTTCCTTAAATATATTCTATCCTTTACAGTCATGTCGTTTTACACATATGCCACGTAAATGCCATATTCTCTTGAATCTATTCTGATTCACTCATGTAAGCTATATTGTTTTTAGTAATGTTGCTAAAATTACAAAAAAGCAAAAGGGGTCCATTTTTTAACTAAGCTTAATATTTTATTTTTCTTTAAAGGCATGTCAACCAAATGAATAGATCAGATTTTATTTTTCTTTAAAGGCACGACGGTTCCTGTGTATGACAGTGACTATGTACCACTGTGTTTGAGTGTGAGTTGAGTCCAGATCAGATTTTTAAATTTACACTCATCTCTCTTTCCTTAAATATATTCTATCCTTTACAGTCATGTCGTTTTACACATATGCCACGTAAATGCCATATTCTCTTGAATCTATTCTGATTCACTCATGTAAGCTATATTGTTTTTAGTAATGTTGCTAAAATTACAAAAAAGCAAAAAGGGTCCATTTTTTAACTAAGCTTAATATTTTATTTTTCTTTAAAGGCATGTCAACCAAATGAATAGATCAGACTTTATTTTTCTTTAAAGGCACGACGGTTCCTGTGTATGACTGTGACTATGTACCACTGTGTTTGAGTGTGAGTTGAGTCCAGATCAGATTTTTAAATTTACACTCATCTCTCTTTCCTTAAATATATTCTATCCTTTACACTCATGTAGTTTTACACATATGCCACGTAAATGCCATATTCTCTTGAACCTATTCTGATTCACTGATGTAAGCTATATTGTTTTTAGTAATGTTGCTAAAATTACAAAAAAGCAAAAGGGGTCCATTTTTTAACTAAGCTTAATATTTTATTTTTCTTTAAAGGCATGTCAACCAAATGAATAGATCAGATTTTATTTTTCTTTAAAGGCACGACGGTTCCTGTGTATGACAGTGACTATGTACCACTGTGTTTGAGTGTGAGTTGAGTCCAGATCAGATTTTTAAATTTACACTCATCTCTCTTTCCTTAAATATATTCTATCCTTTACAGTCATGTCGTTTTACACATATGCCACGTAAATGCCATATTCTCTTGAATCTATTCTGATTCACTCATGTAAGCTATATTGTTTTTAGTAATGTTGCTAAAATTACAAAAAAGCAAAAGGGGTCCATTTTTTAACTAAGCTTAATATTTTATTTTTCTTTAAAGGGATGTCAACCAAATCGATAGATCAGATTTTATTTTTCTTTAAAGGCACGACGGTTCCTGTGTATGACTGTGACTATGTACCACTGTGTTTGAGTGTGAGTTGAGTCCAGATCAGATTTTTAAATTTACACTCATCTCTCTTTCCTTAAATATATTCTATCCTTTACACTCATGTCGTTTTACACATATGCCACGTAAATGCCATATTCTCTTGAACCTATTCTGATTCACTCATGTAAGCTATATTGTTTTTAGTAATGTTGCTAAAATTACAAAAAAGCAAAAGGGGTCCATTTTTTAACTAAGCTTAATATTTTATTTTTCTTTAAAGGCATGTCAACCAAATCGATAGATCAGATTTTATTTTTCTTTAAAGGCACGACGGTTCCTGTGTATGACAGTGACTATGTACCACTGTGTTTGAGTGTGAGTTGAGTCCAGATCAGATTTTTAAATTTACACTCATCTCTCTTTCCTTAAATATATTCTATCCTTTACACTCATGTCGTTTTACACATATGCCACGTAAATGCCATATTCTCTTGAACCTATTCTGATTCATTGATGTAAGCTATATTGTTTTTAGTAATGTTGCTAAAATTACAAAAAAGCAAAAGGGGTCCATTTTTTAACTAAGCTTAATATTTTATTTTTCTTTAAAGGCATGTCAACCAAATCGATAGATCAGATTTTATTTTTCTTTAAAGGCACGACGGTTCCTGTGTATGACTGTGACTATGTACCACTGTGTTTGAGTGTGAGTTGAGTCCAGATCAGATTTTTAAATTTACACTCATCTCTCTTTCCTTAAATATAATTTATCCTTTACACTCATGTCGTTTTACACATACGTCACGTAAATGCCATATTCTCTTGAATCTATTCTGATTCACTCATGTAAGCTATATTGTTTTTAGTAATGTTGCTAAAATTACAAAAAAGCAAAAGGGGTCCATTATTTAACTAAGCTTAATATCTTATTTTTTTTAAAGGTATGTCAACCAAATCGATAGATCAGATTTTATTTTTCTTTAAAGGCACGACGGTTCCTGTGTATGACTGTGACTATGTACCACTGTGTTTGAGTGTGAGTTGAGTCCAGATATGATTTTTTAATTTACACTCATCTCTCTTTCCTTAAATATATTTTATCCTTTACACTCATGTCATTTTACACATATGTCACATAAATGCCATATTCTCTTGAATCTATTCTGATTCACTCATGTAAGCTATATTGTTTTTAGTAATGTTGCTAAAATTACAAAAAAGCAAAAAGGGTCCATTTTTTAACTAAGCTTAATATTTTATTTTTCTTTAAAGGCATGTCAACCAAATGAATAGATCAGACTTTATTTTTCTTTAAAGGCACGACGGTTCCTGTGTATGACTGTGACTATGTACCACTGTGTTTGAGTGTGAGTTGAGTCCAGATCAGATTTTTAAATTTACACTCATCTCTCTTTCCTTAAATATATTCTATCCTTTACACTCATGTAGTTTTACACATATGCCACGTAAATGCCATATTCTCTTGAACCTATTCTGATTCACTGATGTAAGCTATATTGTTTTTAGTAATGTTGCTAAAATTACAAAAAAGCAAAAGGGGTCCATTTTTTAACTAAGCTTAATATTTTATTTTTCTTTAAAGGCATGTCAACCAAATGAATAGATCAGATTTTATTTTTCTTTAAAGGCACGACGGTTCCTGTGTATGACAGTGACTATGTACCACTGTGTTTGAGTGTGAGTTGAGTCCAGATCAGATTTTTAAATTTACACTCATCTCTCTTTCCTTAAATATATTCTATCCTTTACAGTCATGTCGTTTTACACATATGCCACGTAAATGCCATATTCTCTTGAATCTATTCTGATTCACTCATGTAAGCTATATTGTTTTTAGTAATGTTGCTAAAATTACAAAAAAGCAAAAGGGGTCCATTTTTTAACTAAGCTTAATATTTTATTTTTCTTTAAAGGCATGTCAACCAAATGAATAGATCAGACTTTATTTTTCTTTAAAGGCACGACGGTTCCTGTGTATGACTGTGACTATGTACCACTGTGTTTGAGTGTGAGTTGAGTCCAGATCAGATTTTTAAATTTACACTCATCTCTCTTTCCTTAAATATATTCTATCCTTTACACTCATGTAGTTTTACACATATGCCACGTAAATGCCATATTCTCTTGAACCTATTCTGATTCACTGATGTAAGCTATATTGTTTTTAGTAATGTTGCTAAAATTACAAAAAAGCAAAAGGGGTCCATTTTTTAACTAAGCTTAATATTTTATTTTTCTTTAAAGGCATGTCAACCAAATGAATAGATCAGATTTTATTTTTCTTTAAAGGCACGACGGTTCCTGTGTATGACAGTGACTATGTACCACTGTGTTTGAGTGTGAGTTGAGTCCAGATCAGATTTTTAAATTTACACTCATCTCTCTTTCCTTAAATATATTCTATCCTTTACAGTCATGTCGTTTTACACATATGCCACGTAAATGCCATATTCTCTTGAATCTATTCTGATTCACTCATGTAAGCTATATTGTTTTTAGTAATGTTGCTAAAATTACAAAAAAGCAAAAGGGGTCCATTTTTTAACTAAGCTTAATATTTTATTTTTCTTTAAAGGCATGTCAACCAAATGAATAGATCAGATATTATTTTTCTTTAAAGGCACGACGGTTCCTGTGTATGACAGTGACTATGTACCACTGTGTTTGAGTGTGAGTTGAGTCCAGATCAGATTTTTAAATTTACACTCATCTCTCTTTCCTTAAATATATTCTATCCTTTACAGTCATGTCGTTTTACACATATGCCACGTAAATGCCATATTCTCTTGAATCTATTCTGATTCACTCATGTAAGCTATATTGTTTTTAGTAATGTTGCTAAAATTACAAAAAAGCAAAAAGGGTCCATTTTTTAACTAAGCTTAATATTTTATTTTTCTTTAAAGGCATGTCAACCAAATGAATAGATCAGACTTTATTTTTCTTTAAAGGCACGACGGTTCCTGTGTATGACTGTGACTATGTACCACTGTGTTTGAGTGTGAGTTGAGTCCAGATCAGATTTTTAAATTTACACTCATCTCTCTTTCCTTAAATATATTCTATCCTTTACACTCATGTAGTTTTACACATATGCCACGTAAATGCCATATTCTCTTGAACCTATTCTGATTCACTGATGTAAGCTATATTGTTTTTAGTAATGTTGCTAAAATTACAAAAAAGCAAAAGGGGTCCATTTTTTAACTAAGCTTAATATTTTATTTTTCTTTAAAGGCATGTCAACCAAATGAATAGATCAGATTTTATTTTTCTTTAAAGGCACGACGGTTCCTGTGTATGACAGTGACTATGTACCACTGTGTTTGAGTGTGAGTTGAGTCCAGATCAGATTTTTAAATTTACACTCATCTCTCTTTCCTTAAATATATTCTATCCTTTACAGTCATGTCGTTTTACACATATGCCACGTAAATGCCATATTCTCTTGAATCTATTCTGATTCACTCATGTAAGCTATATTGTTTTTAGTAATGTTGCTAAAATTACAAAAAAGCAAAAGGGGTCCATTTTTTAACTAAGCTTAATATTTTATTTTTCTTTAAAGGGATGTCAACCAAATCGATAGATCAGATTTTATTTTTCTTTAAAGGCACGACGGTTCCTGTGTATGACTGTGACTATGTACCACTGTGTTTGAGTGTGAGTTGAGTCCAGATCAGATTTTTAAATTTACACTCATCTCTCTTTCCTTAAATATATTCTATCCTTTACACTCATGTCGTTTTACACATATGCCACGTAAATGCCATATTCTCTTGAACCTATTCTGATTCACTCATGTAAGCTATATTGTTTTTAGTAATGTTGCTAAAATTACAAAAAAGCAAAAGGGGTCCATTTTTTAACTAAGCTTAATATTTTATTTTTCTTTAAAGGCATGTCAACCAAATCGATAGATCAGATTTTATTTTTCTTTAAAGGCACGACGGTTCCTGTGTATGACAGTGACTATGTACCACTGTGTTTGAGTGTGAGTTGAGTCCAGATCAGATTTTTAAATTTACACTCATCTCTCTTTCCTTAAATATATTCTATCCTTTACAGTCATGTCGTTTTACACATATGCCACGTAAATGCCATATTCTCTTGAATCTATTCTGATTCACTCATGTAAGCTATATTGTTTTTAGTAATGTTGCTAAAATTACAAAAAAGCAAAAGGGGTCCATTTTTTAACTAAGCTTAATATTTTATTTTTCTTTAAAGGCATGTCAACCAAATCGATAGATCAGATTTTATTTTTCTTTAAAGGCACGACGGTTCATGTGTATGAATGTGACTATGTACCACTGTGTTTGAGTGTGAGTTGAGTCCAGATCAGATTTCTAAATTTACACTCATCTCTCTTTCCTTAAATATATTCTATCCTTTACACTCATGTCGTTTTACACATATGCCACGTAAATGCCATATTCTCTTGAATCTATTCTGATTCACTCATGTAAGCTATATTGTTTTTAGTAATGTTGCTAAAATTACAAAAAAGCAAAAGGGGTCCATTTTTTAACTAAGCTTAATATTTTATTTTTCTTTAAAGGCATGTCAACCAAATCGATAGATCAGATTTTATTTTTCTTTAAAGGCACGACGGTTCCTGTGTATGACTGTGACTATGTACCACTGTGTTTGAGTGTGAGTTGAGTCCAGATCAGATTTTTAAATTGACACTCATCTCTCTTTCCTTAAATATAATATATCCTTTACACTCATGTCGTTTTACACATATGTCACGTAAATGCCATATTCTCTTGAATCTATTCTGATTCACTCATGTAAGCTATATTGTTTTTAGTAATGTTGCTAAAATTACAAAAAAGCAAAAGGGGTCCATTTTTTAACTAAGCTTAATATCTTATTTTTTTTAAAGGGATGTCAACCAAATCGATAGATCAGATTTTATTTTTCTTTAAAGGCACGACGGTTCCTGTGTATGACTGTGACTATGTACCACTGTGTTTGAGTGTGAGTTGAGTCCAGATCAGATTTTTAAATTTACACTCATCTCTCTTTCCTTAAATATATTCTATCCTTTACACTCATGTCGTTTTACACATATGCCACGTAAATGCCATATTCTCTTGAACCTATTCTGATTCACTCATGTAAGCTATATTGTTTTTAGTAATGTTGCTAAAATTACAAAAAAGCAAAAGGGGTCCATTTTTTAACTAAGCTTAATATTTTATTTTTCTTTAAAGGCATGTCAACCAATTCGATAGATCAGATTTTATTTTTCTTTAAAGGCACGACGGTTCCTATGTATGACTGTGACTATGTACCACTGTGTTTGAGTGTGAGTTGAGTCCAGATCAGATTTTTAAATTTACACTCATCTCTCTTTCCTTAAATATAATATATCCTTTACACTCATGTCGTTTTACACATATGTCACGTAAATGCCATATTCTCTTGAATCTATTCTGATTCACTCATGTAAGCTATATTGTTTTTAGTAATGTTGCTAAAATTACAAAAAAGCAAAAGGGGTCCATTTTTTAACTAAGCTTAATATCTTATTTTTTTTAAAGGGATGTCAACCAAATCGATAGATCAGATTTTATTTTTCTTTAAAGGCACGACGGTTCCTGTGTATGACTGTGACTATGTACCACTGTGTTTGAGTGTGAGTTGAGTCCAGATCAGATTTTTAAATTTACACTCATCTCTCTTTCCTTAAATATATTCTATCCTTTACACTCATGTCGTTTTACACATATGCCACGTAAATGCCATATTCTCTTGAACCTATTCTGATTCACTCATGTAAGCTATATTGTTTTTAGTAATGTTGCTAAAATTACAAAAAAGCAAAAGGGGTCCATTTTTTAACTAAGCTTAATATTTTATTTTTCTTTAAAGGCATGTCAACCAATTCGATAGATCAGATTTTATTTTTCTTTAAAGGCACGACGGTTCCTATGTATGACTGTGACTATGTACCACTGTGTTTGAGTGTGAGTTGAGTCCAGATCAGATTTTTAAATTTACACTCATCTCTCTTTCCTTAAATATAATTTATCCTTTACACTCATGTCGTTTTACACATATGTCACGTAAATGCCATATTCTCTTGAATCTATTCTGATTCACTCATGTAAGCTATATTGTTTTTAGTAATGTTGCTAAAATTACAAAAAAGCAAAAGGGGTCAATTTTTTAACTAAGCTTAATATTTTATTTTTCTTTAAAGGCATGTCAACCAAATGAATAGATCAGATTTTATTTTTCTTTAAAGGCACGACGGTTCCTGTGTATGACAGTGACTATGTACCACTGTGTTTGAGTGTGAGTTGAGTCCAGATCAGATTTTTAAATTTACACTCATCTCTCTTTCCTTAAATATATTCTATCCTTTACACTCATGTTGTTTTACACATATGCCACGTAAATGCCATATTCTCTTGAATCTATTCTGATTCACTCATGTAAGCTATATTGTTTTTAGTATAGTTGCTAAAATTACAAAAAAGCAAAAGGGGTCCATTTTTTAACTAAGCTTAATATTTTATTTTTCTTTAAAGGCATGTCAACCAAATCGATAGATCAGATTTTATTTTTCTTTAAAGGCACGACGGTTCCTGTGTATGACTGTGACTATGTACCACTCTGTTTGAGTGTGAGTTGAGTCCAAATCAGATTTTTAAATTTACACTCATCTCTCTTTCCTTAAAAATATTTTATCCTTTACACTCATGTCGTTTTACACATATGTCACGTAAATGCCATATTCTCTTGAATCTCTTCTGATTCACTCATGTAAGCTATATTGTTTTTAGTAATGTTGCTAAAATTACAAAAAGCAAAAGGGGTCCATTTTTTAACTAAGCTTAATATTTTATTTTTTTTAAAGGTATGTCAACCAAATCGATAGATTAGATTTTATTTTTCTTTAAAGGCACGACGGTTCTTGTGTATGATTGTGACTATGTACCATTGTGTTTGAGTGTGAGTTGAGTCCAGATCAGATTTTTAAATTCACACTCATCTCTCTTTCCTTAAATATAATTTATCCTTTACACTCATGTTGTTTTACACATATGTCACGTAAATGCCATATTCTCTTGAATCTATTCTGATTCACTCATGTAAGCTATATTGTTTTTAGTAATGTTGCTAAAATTACAAAAAAGCAAAAGGGGTCCATTTTCTAACTAAGCTTAATATTTTATTTTTCTTTAAAGGTATGTCAACCAAATCGATAGATCAGATTTTATTTTTCTTTAAAGGCACGACGGTTCTTGTGTATGATTGTGACTATGTACCACTGTGTTTGAGTGTGAGTTGAGTCCAGATCAGATTTTTAAATTTACACTCATCTCTCTTTCCTTAAATATATTCTATCCTTTACACTCATGTCATTTTACACATGCCACGTAAATGCCATATTCTCTTGAATCTATTCTGATTCACTCATGTAAGCTATATTGTTTTTAGTAATGTTGCTAAAATTACAAAAAAGCAAAAGGGGTCCATTTTTTAACTAAGCTTAATATTTTATTTTCTTTAAAGGCATGTCAACCAAATCGATAGATCAGATTTTATTTTTCTTTAAAGGCACGACGGTTCCTGTGTATGACTGTGACTATGTACCACTGTGTTTGAGTGTGAGTTGAGTCCAGATCAGATTTTTAAATTTACACTCATCTCTCTTTCCTTAAATATAATTTATCCTTTACACTCATGTCGTTTTACACATATGTCACGTAAATGCCATATTCTCTTGAATCTATTCTGATTCACTCATGTAAGCTATATTGTTTTTAGTAATGTTGCTAAAATTACAAAAAAGCAAAAGGGGTCCATTTTTTAACTAAGCTTAATATTTTATTTTTTTTAAAGGTATGTCAACCAAATCGATAGATTAGATTTTATTTTTCTTTAAAGGCACGACGGTTCTTGTGTATGATTGTGACTATGTACCACTGTGTTTGAGTGTGAGTTAAGTCCAGATCAGATTTTTAAATTCACACTCATCTCTCTTTCCTTAAATATAATTTATCCTTTACACTCATGTTGTTTTACACATATGTCACGTAAATGCCATATTCTCTTGAATCTATTCTGATTCACTCATGTAAGCTATATTGTTTTTAGTAATGTTGCTAAAATTACAAAAAAGCAAAAGGGGTCCATTTTCTAACTAAGCTTAATATTTTATTTTTCTTTAAAGGTATGTCAACCAAATCGATAGATCGGATTTTATTTTTCTTTAAAGGCACGACGGTTCTTGTGTATGATTGTGACTATGTACCACTGTGTTTGAGTGTGAGTTGAGTCCAGATCAGATTTTTAAATTTACACTCATCTCTCTTTCCTTAAATATATTCTATCCTTTACACTCATGTCATTTTACACATATGCCACGTAAATGCCATATTCTCTTGAATCTATTCTGATTCACTCATGTAAGCTATATTGTTTTTAGTAATGTTGCTAAAATTACAAAAAAAGCAAAAGGGGTCCATTTTTTAACTAAGCTTAATATTTTATTTTTCTTTAAAGGCATGTCAACCAAATCGATAGATCAGATTTTATTTTTCTTTAAAGGCACGACGGTTCCTGTGTATGACTGTGACTATGTACCACTGTGTTTGAGTGTGAGTTGAGTCCAGATCAGATTTTTAAATTTACACTCATCTCTCTTTCCTTAAATATAATTTATCCTTTACACTCATATCGTTTTACACATATGTCACGTAAATGCCATATTCTCTTGAATCTATTCTGATTCACTCATGTAAGCTATATTGTTTTTAGTAATGTTGCTAAAATTACAAAAAAGCAAAAGGGGTCCATTTTTTAACTAAGCTTAATATTTTATTTTTTTTAAAGGTATGTCAACCAAATCGATAGATTAGATTTTATTTTTCTTTAAAGGCACGACGGTTCTTGTGTATGATTGTGACTATGTACCACTGTGTTTGAGTGTGAGTTGAGTCCAGATCAGATTTTTAAATTCACACTCATCTCTCTTTCCTTAAATATAATTTATCCTTTACACTCATGTTGTTTTACACATATGTCACGTAAATGCCATATTCTCTTGAATCTATTCTGATTCACTCATGTAAGCTATATTGTTTTTAGTAATGTTGCTAAAATTACAAAAAAGCAAAAGGGGTCCATTTTCTAACTAAGCTTAATATTTTATTTTTCTTTAAAGGTATGTCAACCAAATCGATAGATCAGATTTTATTTTTCTTTAAAGGCACGACGGTTCTTGTGTATGATTGTGACTATGTACCACTGTGTTTGAGTGTGAGTTGAGTCCAGATCAGATTTTTAAATTTACACTCATCTCTCTTTCCTTAAATATATTCTATCCTTTACACTCATGTCGTTTTACACATATGCCACGTAAATGCCATATTCTCTTGAATCTATTCTGATTCACTCATGTAAGCTATATTGTTTTTAGTAATGTTGCTAAAATTACAAAAAAGCAAAAGGGGTCCATTTTTTAACTAAGCTTAATATTTTATTTTTCTTTAAAGGCATGTCAACCAAATCGATAGATCAGATTTTATTTTTCTTTAAAGGCACGACGGTTCCTGTGTATGACTGTGACTATGTACCACTGTGTTTGAGTGTGAGTTGAGTCCAGATCAGATTTTTAAATTTACACTCATCTCTCTTTCCTTAAATATAATTTATCCTTTACACTCATGTCGTTTTACACATATGTCACGTAAATGCCATATTCTCTTGAATCTATTCTGATTCACTCATGTAAGCTATATTGTTTTTAGTAATGTTGCTAAAATTACAAAAAAGCAAAAGGGGTCCATTTTTTAACTAAGCTTAATATTTTATTTTTCTTTAAAGGCATGTCAACCAAATCGATAGATCAGATTTTATTTTCCTTTAAAGGCACGACGGTTCCTATGTATGACTGTGACTATGTACCACTGTATTTGAGTGTGAGTTGAGTCCAGATCAGATTTTTAAATTTACACTCATCTCTCTTTCCTTAAATATAATTTATCCTTTACACTCATGTCGTTTTACACATATGTCACGTAAATGCCATATTCTCTTGAATCTATTCTAATTCACTCATGTAAGCTATATTGTTTTTAGTAATGTTGCTAAAATTACAAAAAAGCAAAAGGGGTCCATTTTTTAACTAAGCTTAATATTTTATTTTTCTTTAAAGGCATGTCAACCTAATCGATAGATCAGATTTTATTTTTCTTTAAAGGCACGACGGTTCCTGTGTATGACTGTGACTATGTACCACTCTGTTTGAGTGTGAGTTGAGTCCAGATCAGATTTTTAAATTTACACTCATCTCTCTTTCCTTAAAAATATTTTATCCTTTACACTCATGTCGTTTTACACATATGTCACGTAAATGCCATATTCTCTTGAATCTATTCTGATTCACTCATGTAAGCTATATTGTTTTTAGTAATGTTGCTAAAATTACAAAAAGCAAAAGGGGTCCTGATCTGTTCCTTAGATGTCCTTGCTTGCTGTTTTCCAGGTCTCAGATCTCTGTATGCCTTGGTCGTTCAGCTAGCTCTGCTCCAGCGGGCGGGTGTACCTGCGATAACACTCCGACGCCCAAGTCAGGAAAGGACGAGCAAAAATATAGGTATTGATGAACAGTGTGTACCTGACAACTGACGCAATGAGTGCTTAAATAGTGAGCGTGAGTCGTGCTCGGCCGTTGGATGGACGTACGGACAGATCCGGGCCGTTGATGCGGTTCCTTGCTTTGCGCCCCCCGGTTGGGCCGATCTAGTGCCAGAGCACTGGATAGTGGGCTTCGGCCCACTCCAGAACAGTTGCCCCCCAAGCCAAGGTCGCTCGTGTGGCGGGCGTAGGCTTGTTTTATGATCGTTTCTGATTCGCGGTGGGCTTCGCTTACGCTCGCATGATACGTGGCTCCTGTCAGGAAGTGACGTTTCGATTTTCCCTAGGGATCATTAATGGTGCCTCGAATTCTGAAAAAGGTGGCGCTTTGTCATGATGGCGGTCTGGTTTTCAAGGCGTGTGCAAGTGAGGGGTCGTGTCGTTTGGCTTGCTTGCTTTCCAATCCTTATAAATATGTTGCCCCCTCTCCTTCTCAGTTTCCACTTTTATTGTCGGAGCTCAAAAAACGGTCACAAACTCTTAGACCGATCAAAAAGCTTGCTTCTTTATTCTGGCCAGGTGTTTACCCGTGCATGAGTTTCAACTCAGGCGGTCTTATTCTTCTGGTCGATTGATTTTATTCATCAAGGAGTATACTACCCTTAGACCGAACTTCTCTCCCACTCCAGGTATGCCCTTTCCGTCTTGTTTATTTTGGCTAATTTTGCTTGCATAGGGCGAGGAGGGGGCGTTCAGGCTCGGGGTCGACCTTGTCGCCCCCTTCGGCAACTCATCGTTTAGGGTGAGCCTGACTTTCCTTCTCCTCACAGGTCAACGCAGTGGCGCGAACAAAGAAAACTGCGAGAATTTCTGGTCGTCTACCTGCGAGTATGGTTGAGCATGCTCACTCCGGAGATGTCGGCACGAGCGGGTTCCCATCTGAGACCTTTTCTTCTACCGATTTTTCTTCTTCATCGTCCTCCGGACGCTCGTCAAACACGGTTGATACCGTCCAGTCTCCCCGAATGAATCCTTCGCCCCCTCCGGTTCCAGTCAACGAGGTACTGCCCGAAGAGCACGATTGGAGGGGTAGGGTTGATGTCGACCGCTCCTGGATATCCTCCGCTATAATCAACGAACGCTCTATCTTCCCCCCTGGTGATGAGGTGTTGCCTCTCTTCACCAAGTTAATAGGTTATGGTGATCAGGAATGGCGAGCGGAGGGCGTAAGACCTGACGAGAATGCTGCCGTAATCCCGAATTCTTTAAAATTTATCATGTATTCCAACGTCCTTCGTGATTTGAGGGTGCGACCTCCCTTTACATTTTTCCAGAGGCGTGTCTTAAGGACTCTTGGTGTTGCCCCTTCTCAACTTCACTTTAATGCTTGGGCGCTGGTTAAGTCGTTCGAGGTAATAATGGCCGCTCTTGATCGGGAGGTAAATTGCCGTCTTTTCTTCTCATTGTTTGACGTTAGTCGCACAGTGGAGATGAGGAGTGAACCCAGGCGATGGGAGCAAGTTTCCTTGAAGGGACGGAAGAACACGATCAGGCTCTTTAAGCCATTTTGCGAATCGGTAAAAACTTGGAGGCACGCTTTCCTCTGGGTCGTTCCTGTTAATGATCGTGCTAAGGCAATGGTGGGAACCGTGGATGACGAAGGTCGCGTTTCCTCAATGAAGTTTCCTCTAGGTTGGTCGCACTCACACTACGATCGCGACACAATCCATTATCGGCATCAAAGGAGGCTGAGCGACTATGATCTTGAGAGTATTCAGATGTTAGAGACCTTGGTTACTTGGCTGCCAGAAGGAGTCATCCCCTGTAATAAATTCGCTTGTCTCCGGACATCCGAGCAAGCCGAAAACAAACTTGGTGTGCCTTTATTTTCGTTTTTACTTTAATCGTGCTTTATTTGCCCCGCCTCCTAACTCATCTTTTTGCTTTTTCAGCTGAAATGACGGGCATCGGTTTTGAAGCTCTTTTGGCGAAGACAAAGTCAAGGAAGCAGAAGAAGGTGTCCTTTGCCTCTTCGTCCCAACCATCTCGTGCTGAAGGCGATCATAGACCTACTGGGGGCGATCAAGGAACAAACTTATCTTCCAAAAAGAGAGATCGGGCTCAAGGTCCTCTGGACGCTATTCCGATCGACCTTGATCCTCCTCAAAAAAGAAGAGAGGTATCAAGAAGGTCGTCTTTGGATTTGGACGATCTCAAGGATGTGGATTTTGAACGTTTGAAGGCCGATCCCCTCCTCTTCGTAGCCGACATTGCCCAAGCAGCTTCTCAAAAGCTTGCTCGTTACAAATCTGAGGAGGCCGGCCGCCAAGCAGGTACGCGCTTACTTCACAGAAACTTGTGGTTGGAGGGTGATCTTTTGGATAAAACTGACAAGTATAAGTCCGCTCTTGGACATATTACAGATTTGCGAGCAGAGCTCGAGAGCACCAAAAAGAAACTAGAGGATGCTGAGGTCGCTCTCCAACCCACGAAGGGCGCACTTGGCGCAGTTACTGCCGAGCGTGATGCGGCCATGACAGCCAAGGTAGATGCCGAGGTCAAACTTGCCAACGCTACTGCCGGTTTGGCCGAGCAGTCTACCAAGGTTATACAGCTGGAGGAGCGGGTGGTCGGTCTTGAGGAGAGTCTGAAGGCCGTCGAAGGCGAGCGTGATCAGGCGAGGGGCGACCTGGAGGCCCTGGAAGACATGACCATCTCTATTGCTAGCGGGCGTTTCGAAGAGGCCGTAGCTCAGATTCGGTATTGTTACCCATCGCTGGAGATTAACACAGAGATAGTGAACAACGACCACTTCCTGAAAAACGGGCAAATCGTTCGCCTCGCGGAGAAAGACGACGATGGGAACGTTATCCAAGAGGAGACGATCGTCTATCGTCGCCCTGAATGAGCTACTCCCTTTGTACTCGTCCGTTTGGACTTTGATTGCCTTTGTCTTCCTTTTTCAAGAATGTATCGTTTTTTGCTTTGGGGGTCTCGTGGCCGTCCTTTACTTGTAATCATCAAATAGCCCGGTTTTCTCCGGGTAACTTTTAATGTTTAAACCTTCGTCATAATCGTTTATTTAGATTTTTGCTTTATCTAACTATTGAATTCTTCATGTTCGTATGGGTCGGTCTAAGCTTGCGAAGCTACCTGCAAACAGCTTACCAAGTTTCTACTTTAGATTTAGCTCGTTTGCAAGCGAATTCGGACTTAAGGTCGCTTAAGTTCGACCCTTGGCAGTTTATCAAACTCGGTTTGAACTTAACTCGCCTTCGGGTTTGTTCGTTATTGGATGGATCAATCACCATAATCAAGGATTTAAGAAATTCCTCGTCGTTCTATTGACGGACGAGCGGGCCTCAATAAAAAACCCCGTAGGGAAAAAGAGTGTCCCGCCCGTTTTGATTTTTATTCATCATTTAACTGGGAACATGACATTCTTTTATACATTACATGGCATCAAGTGAAATATCTTCTAAGGTTTGTTGCATTCCAAGTGTTTGCAATCATCCCTCCACCCATGGTCTTTAAGATATATGCTCCTTTGCCCGTCTTGGCAGCTACTCTGTAGGGTCCTTCCCAAGTTGGGGCTAGCTTGCCCTGGCCAGCATTCTTCTGACCGATATCTGCCTTTCTTAGGACGAGCTGTCCCACTTCAAACGATCTAGGAACGACCTTGGCGTTGTGTCTTGTGGCCATGTTCTGTTTGACCAACATCTCTTTGAGTGCTGCTTTGTGCCGCAGTTCTTCCACTAGGTCAAGCTCTTCTCTCGTTGCCTGCTCGTTTTCGGACGGTTGTAGAGGATTGGCCGTTCTCCAAGTCAACTCTCCCATTTCCACAGGGATCAGTGCGTCCGTTCCATAGACCATCCTGAAAGGGGGCTCTCCCGTGGTTGAGTGTGGCGTGGTTCTATACGCCCATAGCACAGAGGGAAGCTCTTCTGCCCACCTTCCCTTGGCTTCATCCAGTCTTCTCTTTAGCCCCCTGAGGATGACTCTGTTGGCCGCCTCCGCCTGCCCGTTTGTTTGCGGGTGTTCGACCGACGTAAAACGCTGTTTTACGCCTAGTTCGATTAGAGTTTCTTGGAAATGTTGGTCCGTGAATTGCGTGCCGTTGTCTGACACGATGACTTCTGGAATCCCAAACCGTACCAAGATGTTTCTTTTGACGAACTTTAGACAATTCTTCGAAGTGATTTTGGCTAAGGGCTCGGCCTCGATCCATTTTGTGAAGTAGTCCACTGCGACGATCAGAAATTTAAACTGACCAGGGGCGAGGGAAAAGGGTCCTAACAGGTCGATTCCCCACCATGAAAACGGCCATGGAGAAGTCAAACAGTTCAGCTCGGTTGGAGGTGCAACGTGGGTATCTGCGTGCCTCTGGCACTTGTCACATTTCTTGACTAGGTCTTTCGCGTCTGCCTCCATCGTGGGCCAGAAGTAGCCCGCTCTTAAAGCCTTCTTTGCCAAAGCTCGTGAACCCAAGTGGTTCCCGCAGATTCCTTCATGAATCTCCTTCAACACATAGGCCGCTTCTGCTGGGAGGAGGCACTTGAGCAGGGGCATGGTGAACCCTCTTCTGTAGAGTTGCTCGTTAATTATTGAGTACGACGATGCTCGCCTGCGAACGAGAGCAGCTTCTTTTGGGTCGCTGGGTTCCTCCCCGTTCTTTATGTAGTTAAAGATGGGGACGATCCAGGAAGGCGTTGATTCGATCGTACATATCTCTGCTCCTAAGGCCGTATCTAACCTCACACTTGGTTGAGATAGGACTTTTTGTATTACGCTTCTATGGTTACCATTTTTCTTGGTGCTCGCTAGTTTGGACAAGATGTCCGCCCTAGCGTTTTCCGACCTTGGGACGTGCTTGACTTCAGCATGCTCGAACTTCTTCATCAACTCTTTGACCTTCGCCAAATATTTCTGGAGTGTCTCGTCTTTGGCTAAAAAGACGTCTTTGATCTGGGAGACCGCTAGAAGTGAGTCTGATCGAAGCTCCACCCTTTTGACTTGCATCTCTAAAGCGAGCAACAGCCCAGCGATGCAGGCCTCGTATTCGGCCTGATTGTTAGAAGTTGGGAACGAGAAGGCCAAGGAGACTTCAATGGTCGTCCCTTCTTCATTTTCAAGAATTAAGCCCGCTCCGCTGCCTTTACCATTGGACGATCCGTCAACGTGCAAAGTCCATGAGTTCTGAACTGGGTTTTCTGACCCTGGGGTTAATTCTGCGATAAAATCGGCTAAGACTTGTGCTTTTGCAGACGATCTAGGTTCATACTTTATTCCGAATTCTGATAATTCTACAGCCCATTTGATCATTCTGCCCGCTAGATCTGGGCTATGCAAGATTTGCCTAATGGGTTGGTCGGTGCGTAAGGTGATCTGGTGGGCCACAAAGTATGGTCTCAACCTTCGGGCTGAGACAATCAATGCCAGAGCCAATTTCTCAATCCTCTGATATCTTAGCTCGGGTCCTTGCATAACTTTGCTGACAAAGTAGATTGGATTCTGTTTCGTTCCTTCTTCTCGTACCAAGACGGCAGCCAAAGCCTCGTCCGTGATGGACAAGTACAAATAAAGAGTTTCCCCAGGTTCGGGGGTCGTCAAAATTGGAGGTTCTGCCAGAGATGTCTTCAATTGTTCGAGGGCCTGGTCGCACTCGGGCGTCCATTCAAATGTGGTCTCTTTTTTCAACAATTTAAACAAGGGCCAGGACACTCTTTTTTCAACAATTTAAACAAGGGCAAAGACTTGTTTGCTGCCTTTGAGATAAAACGAGAGAGAGCGGCCACCATACCATTGAGTTTCTGTATTTCTTTTTTGGTCGTCGGTGGTCTCATCTCAGTCACTGCTCTACATTTGTCTGGGTTGGCTTCAATTCCCCTTTCTGTGAGATGGAAACCAAGGAATTTGCCCGCTCTAACCCCAAAAGTGCATTTTTCTGGGTTGAACCTTAACGAATTCTTTCTGGCTTCTTTGAATACTTCTTTCAAGTCGTTTACATGGGTTTGGTCCTGCTTGGTTTTGACAATCATATCGTCCAAATACACTTCCACCGTTTCCCCTATCTGATCCTGAAAGACATGGTTCATCATGCGCTGGTAGGTCGCTCCAGCGTTCTTCAATCCAAATGGCATGACCGTGTAACAGAAGTTCCCCTTGTCCGTCATAAATGCGGTCTTCTCTTGATCTGGTGGGTGCATGGCAATCTGATTGTACCCGGAATAGGCGTCCAAGAAAGACAGGATCTTGTATCCACTTGCATTATCGACAAGACGATCGACACTTGGGACGGGAAAAGCATCCTTCGGGCATGCTCGGTTGAGATCGGTGTAGTCCACGCACATCCTCCACTTTCCATTCGCCTTCTTGACCAAGACGACATTGGATAACCACGTGGTGTATTTTATTTCTTTAATGAACCCTGCTTCGAGCAGGTCTTCAACGGCTTTGCATGCTGCTCGAGCTTTTTCTTCCTTCTGAACTCTTCTTTTTTGAGCCACCCATTTTACTCCCGGATCCACAGCTAAGTGGTGGCAGGCTACTTGGGGTGGGATACCGGGCATGTCGGCCGTACTCCATGCGAACAGGTCCGCATGATCCTTCAGACATTGAACGAGCTCATCCCGAACCTCAGGGGGAAGGTTTTTCCCTATTTTGATCGTTTTCCCCGGGTCGTCACCTAGCATGATGCGATAGAATTCCCCGTCTGGTTCAGGTCGCTTGATTCGTTTCTTTAGCTCTTTAGTCAGAAGATCGTCCCCTTCTTCTTCTTCGCTATCAGGGTCATAGCGGGCATCTAGGTCGGCCAGGTTAATTTGCCCGCCGCTTTTCATTTCTTTCTCTATTTCTATCGCTACGCTTTTCCCTTTTTCTTTAAGCCCCAAAAGAAAAACTCGCTTGGCGGACAATAAGTCTGCCTGGATGGTGGAAACTTCCCCAGCTTTGGTGTAGAATTTCATTTTCAAGTGGACGGTGGAGGGCACTGCTTCCAAACGGGCAAGGGTTGGTCTACCAATGATGCATCGACACACGGACTTACAGGGTAACACAATGAAATCCGTCCTGACAGTCCTACAGAGGGGTTTCTCTATCGTGTCGTCCCCAAAAGTTACCATCAGCTCTATCCGTCCTATAGGAGTTGTTGAGGCTCCATTAAACCCGGTCAAGACCGTTCCTCTATACGGCCTCAGATCATCCTTTGAAATTTTTAGGACGTCCAAAAGGTCTTCAAATATTATGTCTGCTGAACTCCCTTGATCCACCAATATTCTCCTAACCTCCGTGTTTGCCATTACTGCTACTATGACTAAGGGAACCTCGTAGTTGGGGGTTCCATCAATGAGATCCTCGTCTCCAAAGGAGATGGCTGGCCGCCCACTGAGTGGTCGTGGAGCCGAGGTCGAGGCAACGCTCATGATTTCGTCCCATCTCCTTTTGATCGATCTGTTGGTCGAGGCGTTGGTGGGGACTCCTCCCGAGATTACCATGGCGACTGGCCTCCCTCTTCTAGGTGAACGTGCCACTTGCCTTTCTCGCGTTTCACCGTTATCTCTTTTCACATATTGATTCAATTTTCCTCTTCTGATTAGGGCCTCCACATCATCTTTAAGAGCCATGCAATTGTTGGTGTCATGCCCGTTGCTCTTGTGGTATCTACAGTATTTTTTTGATGGGCGCTGCCCGTCTTTAAGCACGAGAGGTTCTGGTGGTTTAATATCCCTGAATTCAGTGTTCGCACATTCCGCCAATATGTTCGCGTACGAAGTGTTCAACTTGGTGCGCTCAGCGAACCTTTTGGCCTTATTTTCCTTGCTCGGGCGACTGCCGTTATACTCTTCCCTAATCCTTTGATCTTTTTCTGGTCGCGGGCGCTGACTCATGCCCGCCTCGGCGGCTTCTATGGCGGTCGTTCTTTCCTCGTAATTCATGAACCTTTGAGATCGCCTGAGGAACGTCTCCAGGTCTCTGGGAACGTGGAGTCCCACTTCTACTTCAAAACGAGTTCCTCTTAAGAGGCCTGTCCTTAGGAAGAACAACCTCTGGTTGTCGTCTAAGTTCCTGACTTGGTCGGCTTCTCGGTTGAACCTTTCCACATAACTCCTCAAAGACTCCTCCGGACCCTGTCTGATGGCGATCAGAACATCTTGGGACTTTGGTTTGACTCTAGAAGTTGTAAACCGAGCGGTGAACACCCTTGCCATCTGTTCCCAGGATGAAATGGTATTGGGTTTAAGCTCGGTGAACCAATCCAACGCTGACCCCTCTAAAGTAAGGGGAAAGATCTTGCATTTGACCGGCCCGGGCGCTCCTCGATACTTCATCATAATATCAAAGTGCTTTAAATGAGCGTCCGGGTCTTTCATGCCGTTGTACATCTTAAGGTCGGTTGGAGGCTTCTGCAAAGAGCGCGGGATGCGGAATTCGTCTATCTCTCTAGTATACGGTCCAATTCCGGCGTCCCGCCTATCTTGACCGTAGTGTTTGGCGTAAGCTTTCGATCGATACGAGCATCGTTCGACAGATCGGCTTCGAGAACGGTCGGGCGAAACAGTCGAACCGTGGGAGGAACCTTCGTGCGACGATTCTTCGGGCCAGTAAGTATAATCAGTCGTGGACGGGGTTTTTCTTGGTGGCGTGGTCGCTCCTCCTCGTCCCCTCCTCGGGGGTGGAGATCGATGGACCAGCTGCCTTCGCGGAGGAGATCGATGGGCCCTTGAAGGGCGTGCCCGCACGGTTGAAGCTCCCTCATGGTGAGGTCGTTGCTCTGGTGCAGTGTGCGCTCTCCTTGAGGCGATCTGATCTTCTAGGTATGTGAGGCGGTCATCATTGCGATTCAGAGCCTGATTACGGTCGCGCAGTAGTTCTCGGAGCTCTTGGACCAGGTCGGCGGGGAGTTCCACGGTAACTTGTTGTGCGGGGGTGGTGCTGATGCCTTCAACACCTGCCGGAGGTGGTCGAGTGGGGATTTCAGCCACACTTTGTAGACGAGCGGTGGCCCTTGGTCGGCCCCGAGCTGCCTTTGGTGGCATCCGTACGAATGGTGGAAAGCGCGCGGGCTCCCACTGTGGTCGCCAATTGATCTGTTCCTTAGATGTCCTTGCTTGCTGTTTTCCAGGTCTCAGATCTCTGTATGCCTTGGTCGTTCAGCTAGCTCTGCTCCAGCAGGCGGGTGTACCTGCGATAACACTCCGACGCCCAAGTCAGGAAAGGACGAGCAAAAATATAGGTATTGATGAACAGTGTGTACCTGACAACTGACGCAATGGGTGCTTAAATAGTGAGCGTGAGTCGTGCTCGGCCGTTGGATGGACGTACGGACAGATCCGGGCCGTTGATACGGTTCCTTGCTTTGCGCCCCCCGGTTGGGCCGATCTAGTGCCAGAGCACTGGATAGTGGGCTTCGGCCCACTCCAGAACAGGTCCATTTTTTAACTAAGCTTAATATTTTATTTTTTTTAAAGGTATGTCAACCAAATCGATAGATCAAATTTTATTTTTCTTTAAAGGCACGACGGTTCCTGTGTATGACTGTGACTATGTACCACTGTGTTTGAGTGTGAGTTGAGTCCAGATCAGATTTTTAAATTTACACTCATCTCTCTTTCCTTAAATATATTTGATCCTTTACACTCTTGTCGTTTTACACATATGTCACGTAAATGCCATATTCTCTTGAATCTATTCTGATTCACTCATGTAAGCTATATTGTTTTTAGTAATGTTGCTAAAATACCAAAAAGCAAAAGGGGTCCACTTTTTAACTAAGCTTAAAATTACAAAAAAGCAAAAGGGGTCCATTTTTTAACTAAGATTAATATTTTATTTTTCTTTAAAGGCATGTCAACCAAATCGATAGATCAGATTTTATTTTCCTTTAAAGGCACGACGGTTCCTGTGTATGACTGTGAATATGTACCACTGTGTTTGAGTGTGAGTTGAGTCCAGATCAGATTTTTAAATTTACACTCATCTCTCTTTCCTTAAATATAATTTATCGTTTACACTCATGTCGTTTTACACATATGTCACGTAAATGCCATATTCTCTTGAATCTATTCTGATTCACTCATGTAAGCTATATTGTTTTTAGTAATGTTTCTAAAATTACAAAAAAGCAAAAAGGGTCCATTTTTAAACTAAGCTTAATATTTTATTTTTCTTTAAAGGCATGTCAACCAAATGAATAGATCAGATTTTATTTTTCTTTAAAGGCACAACGGTTCTTGTGTATGATTGTGACTATGTACCACTGTGTTTGAGTGTGAGTTGAATCTAAATCAGATTTTTAAATTTACACTCATCTATATTCTATCCTTTACACTCATGTCGTTTTACACATATGCCACGTAAATGCCATATTCTCTTGAATCTATTCTGATTCACTCATGTAAGCTATATTGTTTTTAGTAATGTTACTAAAATTACAAAAAAGCAAAAGGGGTCCATTTTTTAACTAAGCTTAGTATTTTATTTTTCTTTAAAGGCATGTCAACCAAATCGATAGATCAGATTTTATTTTTCTTTAAAGGCACGACGGTTCCTGTGTATGGCTGTGACTATGTACCACTGTGTTTGAGTGTGAGTTGAGTCCAGATCAGATTTTTAAATTTACACTCATCTCTCTTTCCTTAAATATAATTTATCCTTTACACTCATGTCGTTTTACACATATGTCACGTAAATGCCATATTCTCTTGAATCTATTCTGATTCACTCATGTAAGCTATATTGTTTTTAGTAATGTTGCTAAAATTACAAAAAAGCAAAAGGGGTCCATTTTTTAACTAAGCTTAATATTTTATTTTTTTTAAAGGTATGTCAACCAAATCGATAGATTAGATTTTATTTTTCTTTAAAGGCACGACGGTTCTTGTGTATGATTGTGACTATGTACCACTGTGTTTGAGTGTGAGTTGAGTCCAGATCAGATTTTTAAATTTACACTCATCTCTCTTTCCCTAAATATATTCTATCCTTTACACTGATGTCGTTTTACACATATGCCACGTAAATGCCATATTCTCTTGAATCTATTCTGATTCACTCATGTAAGCTATATTGTTTTTAGTAATGTTGCTAAAATTACAAAAAAGCAAAAGGGGTCCATTTTTTAACTAAGCTTAATATTTTATTTTTCTTTAAAGGCATGTCAACCTAATCGATAGATCAGATTTTATTTTTCTTTAAAGGAAGGACGGTTCCTGTGTATGACTGTGACTATGTACCACTCTGTTTGAGTGTGAGTTGAGTCCAGATCAGATTTTTAAATTTACACTCATCTCTCTTTCCCTAAATATATTCTATCCTTTACACTCATGTCGTTTTACACATATGCCACGTAAATGCCATATTCTCTTGAATCTATTCTGATTCACTCATATAAGCTATATTGTTTTTAGTAATGTTGCTAAAATTACAAAAAAGCAAAAGGGGTCCATTTTTTAACTAAGCTTAATATCTTATTTTTTTTAAAGGTATGTCAACCAAATCGATAGATCAGATTTTATTTTTCTTTAAAGGCACGACGGTTCCTGTGTATGACTGTGACTATGTACCACTGTGTTTGAGTGTGAGTTGAATCTAAATCAGATTTTTAAATTTACACTCATCTGTATTCTATCCTTTAAACTCATGTCGTTTTACACATATGTCACGTAAATGCCATATTCTCTTGTATCTATTCTGATTCACTCATGTAAGCTATATTGTTTTTAGTAATGTTGCTAAAATTACAAAAAAGCAAAAGGGGTCCATTTTTTAACTAAGCTTAATATTTTATTTTTTTTAAAGGTATGTCAACCAAATCGATAGATCAGATTTTATTTTTCTTTAAAGGCACGACGGTTCCTGTGTATGACTGTGACTATGTACCACTGTGTTTGAGTGTGAGTTGAGTCCAGATCAGATTTTTAAATTTACACTCATCTCTCTTTCCTTAAATATATTCTATCCTTTACACTCATGTCATTTTACACATATGTCACGTAAACGCCATATTCTCTTGAATCTATTCTGATTCACTCATGTAAGCTATATTGTTTTTAGTAATGTTGCTAAAATTACAAAAAAGCAAAAGGGGTCCATTTTTTAACTAAGCTTAATATTTTATTTTTCTTTAAAGGCATGTCAACCAAATGAATAGATCAGATTTTATTTTTCTTTAAAGGCACGACGGTTCTTGTGTATGATTGTGACTATGTACCACTGTGTTTGAGTGTGAGTTGAATCTAAATCAGATTTTTAAATTTACACTCATCTATATTCTATCCTTTACACTCATGTCGTTTTACACATATGTCACGTAAATGACATATTCTCTTGAATCTATTCTGATTCACTCATGTAAGCTATATTGTTTTTAGTAATGTTGCTAAAATTACAAAAAAGCAAAAGGGGTCCATTTTTTAACTAAGCTTAATATTTTATTTTTTTTAAAGGTATGTCAACCAAATCGATAGATCAGATTTTATTTTTCTTTAAAGGCACGACGGTTCCTGTGTATGACTGTGACTATGTACCACTGTGTTTGAGTGTGAGTTGAGTCCAGATCAGATTTTTAAATTTACACTCATCTCTCTTTCCTTAAATATATTCTATCCTTTACACTCATGTCATTTTACACATATGTCACGTAAACGCCATATTCTCTTGAATCTATTCTGATTCACTCATGTAAGCTATATTGTTTTTAGTAATGTTGCTAAAATTACAAAAAAGCAAAAGGGGTCCATTTTTTAACTAAGCTTAATATTTTATTTTTCTTTAAAGGCATGTCAACCAAATGAATAGATCAGATTTTATTTTTCTTTAAAGGCACGACGGTTCTTGTGTATGATTGTGACTATGTACCACTGTGTTTGAGTGTGAGTTGAATCTAAATCAGATTTTTAAATTTACACTCATCTATATTCTATCCTTTACACTCATGTCGTTTTACACATATGTCACGTAAATGACATATTCTCTTGAATCTATTCTGATTCACTCATGTAAGCTATATTGTTTTTAGTAATGTTGCTAAAATTACAAAAAAGCAAAAGGGGTCCATTTTTTAACTAAGCTTAATATCTTATTTTTTTTAAAGGTATGTCAACCAAATCGATAGATCAGATTTTATTTTTCTTTAAAGGCACGACGGTTCCTGTGTATGACTGTGACTATGTACCACTGTGTTTGAGTGTGAGTTGAGTCCAGATCAGATTTTTAAATTTACACTCATCTCTCTTTCCTTAAATATATTCTATCCTTTACACTCATGTCATTTTACACATATGTCACGTAAATGCCATATTCTCTTGAATCTATTCTGATTCACTCATGTAAGCTATATTGTTTTTAGTAATGTTTCTAAAATTACAAAAAAGCAAAAAGGGTCCATTTTTTAACTAAGCTTAATATTTTATTTTTCTTTACAGGCATGTCAACCAAATGAATAGATCAGATTTTATTTTTCTTTAAAGGCACGACGGTTCTTGTGTATGATTGTGACTATGTACCACTGTGTTTGAGTGTGAGTTGAATCTAAATCAGATTTTTAAATTTACACTCATCTATATTCTATCCTTTACACTCATGTCGTTTTACACATATGCCACGTAAATGCCATATTCTCTTGAATCTATTCTGATTCACTCATGTAAGCTATATTGTTTTTAGTAATGTTACTAAAATTACAAAAAAGCAAAAGGGGTCCATTTTTTAACTAAGCTTAATATTTTATTTTTCTTTAAAGGTATGTCAACCAAATCGATAGATCAGATTTTATTTTTCTTTAAAGGCATGGCGGTTCCTGTGTATGACTGTGACTATGTACCACTGTGTTTGAGTGTGAGTTGAGTCCAGATCAGATTTTTAAATTTACACTCATCTCTCTTTCCTTAAATATATTTTATCCTTTACACTCATGTCGTTTTACACATATGTCACGTAAATGCCATATTCTCTTGAATCTATTCTGATTCACTCATGTAAGCTATATTGTTTTTAGTAATGTTTCTAAAATTACAAAAAAGCAAAACGGGTCCATTTTTTAACTAAGCTTAATATTTTATTTTTCTTTAAAGGCATGTCAACCAAATGAATAGATCAAATTTTATTTTTCTTTAAAGGCACGACGGTTCTTGTGTATGATTGTGACTATGTTCCACTGTGTTTGAGTGTGAGTTGAATCTAAATCAGATTTTTAAATTTACACTCATCTATATTCTATCCTTTACACTCATGTCGTTTTACACATATGCCACGTAAATGCCATATTCTCTTGAATCTATTCTGATTCACTCATGTAAGCTATATTGTTTTTAGTAATGTTACTAAAATTACAAAAAAGCAAAAGGGGTCCATTTTTTAACTAAGCTTAATATTTTATTTTTCTTTAAAGGTATGTCAACCAAATCGATAGATCAGATTTTATTTTTCTTTAAAGGCATGACGGTTCCTGTGTATGACTGTGACTATGTACCACTGTGTTTGAGTGTGAGTTGAGTCCAGATCAGATTTTTAAATTTACACTCATCTCTCTTTCCTTAAATATATTTTATCCTTTACACTCATGTCGTTTTACACATATGTCACGTAAATGCCATATTCTCTTGAATCTATTCTGATTCACTCATGTAAGCTATATTGTTTTTAGTAATGTTACTAAAATTACAAAAAAGCAAAAAGGGTCCATTTTTTAACTAAGCTTAATATTTTATTTTTCTTTAAAGGCATGTCAACCAAATGAATAGATCAGATTTTATTTTTCTTTAAAGGCACGACGGTTCTTGTGTATGATTGTGACTATGTACCACTGTGTTTGAGTGTGAGTTGAATCTAAATCAGATTTTTAAATTTACACTCATCTATATTCTATCCTTTACACTCATGTCGTTTTACACATATGCCACGTAAATGCCATATTCTCTTGAATCTATTCTGATTCACTCATGTAAGCTATATTGTTTTTAGTAATGTTACTAAAATTACAAAAAAGCAAAAGGGGTCCATTTTTTAACTAAGCTTAGTATTTTATTTTTCTTTAAAGGCATGTCAACCAAATCGATAGATCAGATTTTATTTTTCTTTAAAGGCACGACGGTTCCTGTGTATGATTGTGACTATGTACCACTGTGTTTGAGTGTGAGTTGAGTCCAGATCAGATTTTTAAATTTACACTCATCTCTCTTTCCTTAAATATATTTTATCCTTTACACTCATGTCGTTTTACACATATGTCACGTAAATGCCATATTGTCTTGAATCTATTCTGATTCACTCATGTAAGCTATATTGTTTTTAGTAATGTTGCTAAAATTACCAAAAAGCAAAAGGGGTCCATTTTTTATCTAAGCTTAATATTTTATTTTTCTTTAAAGGTATGTCAACCAAATCGATAGATCAGATTTTATTTTTCTTTAAAGGCACGACGGTTCCTGTGTATGACTGTGACTATGTACCACTGTGTTTGAGTGTGAGTTGAGTCCAGATCAGATTTTTAAATTTACACTCATCTCTCTTTCCTTAAATATATTTTATCCTTTACACTCATGTCGTTTTACACATATGTCACGTAAATGCCATATTCTCTTGAATCTATTCTGATTCACTCATGTAAGCTATATTGTTTTTAGTAATGTTGCTAAAATTACAAAAAAGCAAAAGGGGTCCATTTTTTAACTAAGCTTAATATTTTTTTTTTAAAGGTATGTCCACCAAATTGATAGATCAGACTTTATTTTTCTTTAAAGGTACGACGGTTCCTGTGTATGACTGTGACTATGTACCACTGTTTGAGTGTGAGTTCAGTCCAGATCAGATTTTTAAATTTACACTCATCTCTCTTTCCTTAAATATATTTTATCCTTTGCACTCATGTCGTTTTAGACATATGTCACGTAAATGCCATATTCTCTTGAATCTATTCTGATTCACTAATGTAAGCTATATTATTTTTAGTAATGTTGCTAAAATTACAAAAAAGCAAAAGGGGTCCATTTTTTAACTAAGCTTAATATTTTATTTTTCTTTAAAGGTATGTCAACCAAATCGATAGATCAGATTTTATTTTTCTTTAAAGGCATGACGGTTCCTGTGTATGACTGTGACTATGTACCACTGTGTTTGAGTGTGAGTTGAGTCCAGATCAGATTTTTAAATTTACACTCATCTCTCTTTCCTTAAATATATTTTATCCTTTACACTCATGTCATGTTACACATATGTCACGTAAATGCTATATTCTCTTGAATCTATTCTGATTCACTCATGTAAGCTATATTGTTTTTAGTAATGTTTCTAAAATTACAAAAAAGCAAAAAGGGTCCATTTTTTAACTAAGCTTAATATTTTATTTTTCTTTAAAGGCATGTCAACCAAATGAATAGATCAGATTTTATTTTTCTTTAAAGGCACGACGGTTCTTGTGTATGATTGTGACTATGTACCACTGTGTTTGAGTGTGAGTTGAATCTAAATCAGATTTTTAAATTTACACTCATCTATATTCTATCCTTTACACTCATGTCGTTTTACACATATGCCACGTAAATGCCATATTCTCTTGAATCTATTCTGATTCACTCATGTAAGCTATATTGTTTTTAGTAAAGTTACTAAAATTACAAAAAAGCAAAAGGGGTCCATTTTTTAACTAAGCTTAGTATTTTATTTTTCTTTAAAGGCATGTCAACCAAATCGATAGATCAGATTTTATTTTTCTTTAAAGGCACGACGGTTCCTGTGTATGATTGTGACTATGTACCACTGTGTTTGAGTGTGAGTTGAGTCCAGATCAGATTTTTAAATTTACACTCATCTCTCTTTCCTTAAATATATTTTATCCTTTGCACTCATGTCGTTTTAGACATATGTCACGTAAATGCCATATTCTCTTGAATCTATTCTGATTCACTAATGTAAGCTATATTATTTTTAGTAATGTTGCTAAAATTACAAAAAAGCAAAAGGGGTCCATTTTTTAACTAAGCTTAATATTTTATTTTTCTTTAAAGGTATGTCAACCAAATCGATAGATCAGATTTTATTTTTCTTTAAAGGCATGACGGTTCCTGTGTATGACTGTGACTATGTACCACTGTGTTTGAGTGTGAGTTGAGTCCAGATCAGATTTTTAAATTTACACTCATCTCTCTTTCCTTAAATATATTTTATCCTTTACACTCATGTCATTTTACACATATGTCACGTAAATGCCATATTCTCTTGAATCTATTCTGATTCACTCATGTAAGCTATATTGTTTTTTGTAATGTTTCTAAAATTACAAAAAAGCAAAAAGGGTCCATTTTTTAACTAAGCTTAATATTTTATTTTTCTTTAAAGGCATGTCAACCAAATGAATAGATCAGATTTTATTTTTCTTTAAAGGCACGACGGTTCTTGTGTATGATTGTGACTATGTACCACTGTGTTTGAGTGTGAGTTGAATCTAAATCAGATTTTTAAATTTACACTCATCTATATTCTATCCTTTACACTCATGTCGTTTTACACATATGCCACGTAAATGCCATATTCTCTTGAATCTATTCTGATTCACTCATGTAAGCTATATTGTTTTTAGTAATGTTACTAAAATTACAAAAAAGCAAAAGGGGTCCATTTTTTAACTAAGCTTAGTATTTTATTTTTCTTTAAAGGCATGTCAACCAAATCGATAGATCAGATTTTATTTTTCTTTAAAGGCACGACGGTTCCTGTGTATGATTGTGACTATGTACCACTGTGTTTGAGTGTGAGTTGAGTCCAGATCAGATTTTTAAATTTACACTCATCTCTCTTTCCTTAAATATATTTTATCCTTTACACTCATGTCGTTTTACACATATGTCACGTAAATGCCATATTGTCTTGAATCTATTCTGATTCACTCATGTAAGCTATATTGTTTTTAGTAATGTTGCTAAAATTACCAAAAAGCAAAAGGGGTCCATTTTTTATCTAAGCTTAATATTTTATTTTTCTTTAAAGGTATGTCAACCAAATCGATAGATCAGATTTTATTTTTCTTTAAAGGCACGACGGTTCCTGTGTATGACTGTGACTATGTACCACTGTGTTTGAGTGTGAGTTGAGTCCAGATCAGATTTTTAAATTTACACTCATCTCTCTTTCCTTAAATATATTTTATCCTTTACACTCATGTCGTTTTACACATATGTCACGTAAATGCCATATTCTCTTGAATCTATTCTGATTCACTCATGTAAGCTATATTGTTTTTAGTAATGTTGCTAAAATTACAAAAAAGCAAAAGGGGTCCATTTTTTAACTAAGCTTAATATTTTTTTTTTAAAGGTATGTCCACCAAATCGATAGATCAGACTTTATTTTTCTTTAAAGGTACGACGGTTCCTGTGTATGACTGTGACTATGTACCACTGTTTGAGTGTGAGTTGAGTCCAGATCAGATTTTTAAATTTACACTCATCTCTCTTTCCTTAAATATATTTTATCCTTTGCACTCATGTCGTTTTAGACATATGTCACGTAAATGCCATATTCTCTTGAATCTATTCTGATTCACTAATGTAAGCTATATTATTTTTAGTAATGTTGCTAAAATTACAAAAAAGCAAAAGGGGTCCATTTTTTAACTAAGCTTAATATTTTATTTTTCTTTAAAGGCATGTCAACCAAATCAATAGATCTGTATAAAAAAAAAACAAATCAATAGATAAGATTTTTAATTTTACACTCATCTCTATTTCCTTAAATATACTTTATTCTTTACACTGATGTAGTTTTACACATATGTCACGTAAATGTAATTTCTATCAATTCCCTTGAATGTATTCTGATTCACTCATGTAAAAGCTATATGTCATTGTAATATTTTGTATAGCAACCAGATTTATACTTCTATTTGTAAAAGATTGGTAATTCTATTGGTCTACCTACCATGTTTCTATTTCTCGGTGGTGCCCAAAAATGGGGAATAGCTACCGTACAAAACAAAACCTTCAAGCTTGAATTTCAATTTTGTAAAGAAACTAGCAAATCAATAGCGCCGACATACCATAGAATGTTTTTTAGTTTTACACCTCATGTCTATCTTTATAATCAACACCTACACAGTTCTCACGCTTAAACACTGGGGACCAATTTCATCTCCCTTTGTTTCTCTCTAATATTACATTTGATTCACACGCTTGAATCTTTCATTTTTTTTTCAATTTAATGATCTTTTATTTTGCTGTAATTTTCTGGTCATGCCACCTTATTGCAATGTGTCCTTTATTGGTGACAATAATGCTTATTCATGTCCACAATACCACAATAATGCAACCTGAAAACATACCACAAAAGAGGTGCAATAAGGCACAAAAATAAATTAAAAGAGAAGATAATATTTAAAAAAATACAATTGCTCTGCTACCCCACTACTCTATATAACTAGCTGCCTTACCTCTCCATTTCTCTCTTTTTCTCATTAACACCTAATATGATAGGGACACTAATCTTTACAATAGGATGGTAAGATGATCCAAACACAATAAATAGAAAGCATTAGCAAGAGAAAATGGAAAGGGAAAACGATTGCCGGCCTCCTCATCTCTTTCAGACCTTGCCTTTCAATATATTTCTCTCTTTCTCTCATGTTGCCTCTTTTCCAGCAACTATTCACAAGCATCTTCAATCACATATAACACCTGTCAATGCCACACAATGAATATGCACATAACCAAGGAGTAATTAATTCTTTACGACATGGTGTCTTCAAGCGATTATGCATGTACTCCAACAACATCATGTTTCTAAAATTAAGTAGATCAATGAGGAATAGAAAGTAGAACAGGGACTTTCCATGAATAAACCTTCTGTAATTTTTTTTCAATTTTGACTACATGCATGTATATTAGCTCTATTATTTCGTTAATTTTCAGATTTTGTAAAAAGAAAAACTAATTCAACTTTCAAGCTTTCCCTGTTTGTTACTTTGCTTCTTCAATTGCTTCTTCAATTTATGCTCTATCTCTCTTGGGAAAAAAATGTGAATTAGAAATCACACTAAAAGAAAAATTGAAAATGTTCCAAAGATCCATGTTAAACTTAACTTGTCAAAGCATGATGCACATATACTTTGCTTTTGTCTTTTTATAATTGGCAGGAGGTAGTTCTGTGAAGCTCTTGAATAAGGTGATATTGACTATCAAAAGGAGAATCAAGTACAGTTGCTATTGACAATGGGGAACCAAAGTTTGGAAGCTTAAAGGAGAGATCTTAAGATTTCTTATTGATCAAAGATAATTAATGAGTACATGAAGATGTTATTTAAACTCATGAAAATACCTAACAAATTGACTGCAACTTTTAAAGTG
Organism: Astragalus glycyphyllos; assembly: GCA_963573325.1. Taxonomy (NCBI): domain Eukaryota; kingdom Viridiplantae; phylum Streptophyta; class Magnoliopsida; order Fabales; family Fabaceae; genus Astragalus; species Astragalus glycyphyllos. Next base: position 31,842,354 of record OY754307.1, read on the forward strand.
TTTTTAGTTAGCATTGCTAGTCGATTTTTAATTAAAAAAAAGATTCATTTTTAGAAAGAAGAGAGTCATTGTTAATCATATTTTTTACCAGCTATGGGAAGCTAAGCTTCATTTACCCACAATTTGAGGTGTTGGGTGCTGTGCAAGAAAATAAGAAAATATACAAGTCACTTCCATAGTATTGAGCAGTGTTTGTATGAGTGTTTGTTTGTGAAAGCTAACTAAACAAACTTATCTCCTGCAGTGGATGGATTGAGTAATGTGGCATAGATTAATATTATTAGACTACCAAATGATTACAAGATGTATCAAAACAAACTATGTTGCAACTGTAAAAATTAATAACTGCAAAAGTGATGCTATAGTGTGTGTTAAAGGCTCAAAGCATTAAGCATATATCTTTACAAAAACAATAGAATTACCTGATTAAGTTGTTTGGGGCACTCTTTTGAGGTTTGATCATTACAAACAGCCCTGACTTCCTTTATTGCACACAATTGTTCACTTTCCCTATCAAAGTTTCAATTAAAGCATTTTCGAATGGTATAATAAACATAGGAAGCAGTATATGTATGTATGTATGTATATATATAGTCTAGACTAGGATCGATCCAGAGCAAATCAAAGGCAAATCATTTTCAAACCCCACAACACAACAACGACAGGGACACAATAAACCCATCTAGATCCAAATTAGCGCACTTAGATGTAAAACTGATTATCTATCTACTTTTTTTTGACACATCTATCTATCAACTTGCTATCACAATAAAATGAAATACTAAAGGTCAAATATGACCAACCAAACATTATGCTGATAAACTGAATTATTTTGACAGGGAGAGCATATGTATGCATATGGACAGTTTGTAAACAATTTCATCCGAAAAAAATAGAACCTAACAATAATTAAAATGGCATGAATTCGGTTACAGTTGGTCCCAGACAAGGTAGTTAAATTCGAGTTTCTACGTGAACTCGGGAGGGGACCTAAAAGTCGTAACTCGTAGAGTCGTAACACGATTCGTAAGAGTCTACATATTTTACAAACTTATATAGATGTGCATATAAATTCATATATATGCATATAAAACACCATTAGTAAGCTTAAATTCAAAATACTAATAAGAAAGTCATACATAATTCAAAGTACTACAACTTAACAAGTCATACATAATTCAAAATACCACAACTTAACAAGTAATAACTCCAAATGGCAATTCCAAAACACAAGTTTTCAACAAAAAGTGCCAAAAGACATAATGACATAAACACCTAGAAATCTAAAGTAGTTCTTTCAAGACAAAATCATGTTCACCCATGATGTCTTCTTCTTCATCCTCCATAATTTCATTCTCATCATATTCATCATCCAAAGTAGGAACAACATTTTCTTCATCCAAAGGAATAACAACATCCTCTTCATCCGAAATAGGAATAGCATCCTCTTCTTCAACCAAAGGAGTAACAACATTCTCTTCATCCATAGGAGCAACAACATCCTCTTGATCTTGAAAAAGCAAAGTAACATCATCATGTACATCCCTAGGATTAACATCATCATTATAAACATTCTCTTGAACTAAAGCATCAACATTCTCTTCTTGGACAACATCACAATCTTGAACCCATTCACAATCATCTTCAAGATCATCCATATTGTACTCAAATGGTTTTCTTGTTTTCTTCCTTTTGGCTAATTTTGAATTAGCCATGACGAAGACAACATTGTTCATTGTTTTTTGCTTTAATCGGTTTCTCCTCTTTGTGTGCACCTAAACAAATATAAATACAAATAAAAATACAACTAAGATATGCGTTCATTGTTTTTTGCTTTAATAAGCTCCGGACACTCATCTCCATAAGACTCCCACCAATCCGCCGGAGTCTTCTTACCAACAGCAAGTCTAGCCAATGGTGAGCCAAAAAAGACCTTCTTTTTTTCTAAAGGCATCAAACTGAACATCAATAATACCTTGTTCTTCAGCACTATTCACTAGCTTTGTAAGACAATCATATAGGCCACGCTTAACCTCGGCATCAGTTTTAAATCCAGGAGCATATTGGTATTCAGGGTTAAGATAGAAGCCTGCAGCATGCAAAGGCCTATGGAGTTGCTTGTCCCACCTTGTATCAACTATCTCCCATATAGGCAAATAACTGATAGTATAATAAATGCCATTAGTAAATCATGTCTGTTTAAAACATAGAGCACTATTTCCAAGCTATCCAACATAACAAAAGTTCAATTTAGAAATAAAAGTACCTTTTCTTTACCCCTTTGAAAGCTTTTTGAATATTCTCCTTTGCTTGGTCCATTGCTTCATAAATGTATCCCATAGCTGGTTTTTGGTCCGAGTCGACCAGACGAAGTACATTGACAATAGGCATTGCACCCTTCAAACAAACCAACACTCCCTTCCAAAACTCATTGTCCATGACCACACTCTCGATGCCTTTCCCCTCCCTTGTCTTTGCTAACATACTAGACTTCCATTCTTTGCACGTAAACATTCTTACCAAAGCATCTTTAAACTCAAGCAAAACTCCCAAGAGTTAGATAAGACGTGGCAAATCGAGTTTTACCATGTCTCACCAAATCTCTATCATTTGTGAAGGGATGCAAAAGTGTAATTAGAGAAGTTCTAGCATAAATAAAAACGGTTATCTTCCTACCTTTGGGAATTGTCACCTTATGAATGTCAACGTGCTTCTCAAAATCCTCCAAAACCAAATCAAGACAATGGGCTGCACAAGGTGTCCAATATAACCTCTTTCTCTTAGCCATCAACAAATCACCCGCGGCTTTATAATTTGCAGCATTATCAGTCACTATTTGGATGATATTTTCTTCCCCAACCTCTTCAACAACTTCATCCATCAACTCAAACACTTTGACAACTGTTTTTGTTATATGAGATGCATCAATCAACTTCAAGAAGGCTGTGCCCTTTGGTGAATGTTGTTTTTGAGTTTCAGAAAATAATTTCAGAAAGTCAATCCACCGAAGAAATTACTGGGTTGAGTCGCAGACTAGGTCGCTCTCTTTAAGACGTTTCGTGGCACTGCTCAAAATTGTGCAGGCAGACTATCAACCACGACGTCCCCAGGATAAAACAGCCCAGTCAAAACTGTTACGAAATATCACTGCACAGTGAAATTTCGCTCAAGAAATACACCTCAATATGGTTAAAAAACCACTCTGAATATGGTTCGTAGGCCATTCTCTAAAGTAGAAGAGAAGAAAAATCGAGAGAGGAGAGAGAGCTTGAGGTATGATTTAACGTCAAGCGGTGTGAAGAGTCAAGTGAGGGAGGGGCCTATTTATAGGCTTCAAAACTGACTTGGTGCGCAAGTCTTAGAGGATAAGACCGGAGTGCTTGCGCTCCAAGCTATAACGGATAGGAACAGACGCGGATAAGAACGGCTCTGTTCAACGAATCTGTACGCAACGGTTAGTTCATCGTATCTGGACGGTTCAACGAATCTGGACACGCAACGCACCAAAAAATAAAATAATAATTAATTGTTTTCAGAAAAATATATTTACACCTCACAAGCCAAGCCCAAGCCGAATCCCAGCCCGGCCGAGCCGAGCCTGCCGGACGGCGGCGCGCACGGGTGTGTGGTGGTCAGATGGTGTGCGTACTCTCCCATTTACAAAACTGGGTACCCATTAGGCTCCAACCCAAGGTGTAAAGTCCACACTTATAAACACTCTTAAAGTGTTTATTCTATCCAATGTGGGACTTTTTCAATTCACAATTAACAAAGTTCCAACAATCCCCCACTTGAATTTAAAAAGAAGTTTCAGAAGTAGTGTAACACCCCCCTTTTACTATTACAATTAAATAGACAATTATCAGAGTCACCTCGAAGGGCGCTACATTTTTCACCATTTTAAAAAAAAACACCATTTATTCCAAAAAAAAGTCTCCAAAATAATTTATATAAAAGAAATCACCAAGCAGCGGAAATATTAACCAGTTTAAACATCTCCAGAATTAACAAATAAAGACATCTCCAAAATTAATTAAAACAATTTCCAATAACTAAAATAATAGTTCAAAACGATAACTAACGACTCCCCGGTGCTACATATCAGAGCTGACACAGACCCAAACGAGAGAGGAAGCAAAACCTAGCAATTCCTCCACGAGCACTAGCGATCACCTGCAGCGTTGCCGCATGAGGGCAACATTCCAAGCAGAAGGGGTGAGTCTAACAGAGATAATAAGCAGATGATAAAAATATGCTAGCATCAGGTAACTACAGCAACACAATACAGTTACACCATATCACAGCACCAGATACCAAAGGAAAAATTCATTTGACAGTGAACCACCAAAATTATAACATTCATAGACAATGGGATGATATGCAACCCCTCCAGTGGGCATATGCATGCGGTACCGATCACCAAAATGAGCCACGACGGGCATATCACCAATAAACACCAGAGGTAGAGCCTATATCACCAAAACATGCATATGACAATGCGACACCATGACAACAAAACCGAACCTGTGTCCAGAATCGCTAAATTGCCAAACACCAAACCCTAACGGCAACGACACCGCAACCACCACAACAAAAACGACAATTCGACAACGCGACAACAACAATCAACCACGCACAGCAACAACAAAAACACGAACAATAACAACACCATCATCGTGATACAACAATCACGCAACAACAAATAACGAAACAAATCACAATAACGTGCAATAATCATCAAAGCACCAATCTCAACGAAAACACGATATGCAACAACACGAACAATTCAACAAAACCCTAGACTACCCACACATAATTATCATCAACCCATTATCAAGGTTAAGCCCACCCTTACCTCGAATAACGTAAGCTCCGGGACACGACGAACGAGACACGAACAAAACCACAGCAACACGAACGATCCCCTTTTGAAATTCTTCGCGAAACCCTCCTCTTCTCTCCCTCTTTGCGCCGCGTGCTCTCTCTCTCACTCTCACTTTCGTTATTCTTTTGCTTGCTGCGAATGAGGGTTTGGCTTAAACCCCCAGGGTTTAAGTTGAGGGCTCAGTAAACACTGGGCTCTCTACGTCACCACCTCCTTTACTCGTTTCACCTCCTACGCATATAAAATATTAACCTTTTAATTTATCTATATCCCGCCTCCAAATTATTTTAATAATTCAATCAACTATTTTAATTAAATTATTTCCGGGGTGTTACAACCCTCCCCCACTTAGAATCTTTCGTCCTCGAAAACATACCTGATTCACACAGCTCCGGATAGGACTCTCGCATCTTGCTCTCCAACTCCCATGTCATGCTTTCACCAGCAGCTCCTAACCAGACCACTTTCACCAGGTTTACCTCTTTGCCACGTAAAGTCTTCACTTCACGATCTTCAATTCGCACAGGCATTGTCTCCACAGTGAGATTATCCCGCACATGCACATCATCCATCCGAATCACATGGGACGGATCCGAAATATACTTCCGAAGTTGCGACACATGAAATACATCGTGCAAATTCGAAAGATTAGGCGGCAAGGCCACCCTATAAGCAACATTACCAATTCTCTCAGTGATCTGATACGGTCCAATGAAACGAGGAGTCAACTTCTTTGTCTTCAATGCACGCCCAACACCAGCCATAGGCGTGACTCTCAAAAACACATGATCACCAGCTTGGAATTCTAAATCCTTCCTTCTCTTATCATGATAGCTCTTCTGTCTATTCTGCGACGCTTTCATTTTCTCACGGATCAATTTCACCTTTTCAGTAGTCTCTCGAACACCCTCGGGTCCAAGAACAATACTCTCCCCAGATTCATGCCAACACAACGGAGTCCTACATCTCCGACCATACAATGCCTCGAACGGTGCCATCCCGATGCTAGAATGGTAACTATTGTTGTAAGTAAACTCGATCAACGGAAGGTGAGTATCCCACGCACCTCCCTGCTCAAGAACACAAGATCTCAACAAGTCTTCCAACGACTGAATGGTCCTCTCTGTCTGTCCATCAGTTTGAGGATGATAAGCTGAACTCAACCTCAATTTAGAACCCAACGCTTCTTGCAAACTCTTCCAGAAATCAGAAGTGAACCTAGGATCTCTGTCAGACACAATGCACAAAGGAACACCATGCAACTTCACAATCACCGGAATATAAATCTCTGCCAATGTCGACACCGGATACGTGATATTGATAGGAATAAAATGAGCAGACTTCGTCAATCTATCCACAATCACCCAAATTGAATCGTGCCCCCTCACAGTATTAGGTAACCCTATCACGAAATCCATAGAAATACTATCCCACTTCCATTCCGGAATCTCCAACGGTTGCATCAACCCAGCAGGCTTCTGATGCTCAACCTTCGATTTCTGACAAGTCAAGCAGGAATACACAAACTGCGCCACATCACGCTTCATACCAGGCCACCAAAACATCTTCTTCAGATCCTGATACATCTTTGTAGCTCCCGGATGGATACTCAACTTACTCCTATGACCTTCTTCTAAAATTGCTCTTTTCATCTCCTCATCATCAGGAATGCAGATTCTTCCACGGTACTTCAATACATTATGCGCATCCAACTCAAAGCCTTTATTCTCGGATCGATCAATCCCAACCATCAGGTCAACTAATTTAACATCCAACTTCTGAGCTTCTCGAATGCTAGCCATGAATTCATTATCAATCTTCAACATCCCCAATCTGACACTCTGAGGCGTCACTTCACAAACCAAACTCATATCCCTGAACTGCTCAATTAATTCGAGTTCTCTAACCATCATTGCTGACATATGCAACGTCTTTCGACTTAAAGCGTCAGCTACCACATTAGCCTTTCCCGGATGATAGTTCAAGCTAAAGTCATAGTCTTTCAGCAACTCCAACCATCTGCGCTGTCTCATATTCAACTCTTTCTGATCAAACAGATACTGCAAACCCTTATGATCAGTGAACACCTCAAACCTCGAACCATACAGATAATGTCTCCAAATTTTCAACGCGAACACAACTGCAGCAAGTTCAAAATCATGGGTAGGGTAGTTCTTCTCATGAGTCCTCAACTGTCTCGACGCATAGGCAACTACCTTACCATTCTGCATAAGCACACCTCCCAACCCCATCTTGGAAGAATCACAATACACCACAAACGACTCTTCCGGATTAGGCAACGTCAGAACAGGAGACGTCGTCAACCTCTCCTTCAATTCTTTGAAGCTCTCTTCACAACAGTCATCCCAGATGAAAGCTTTACCCTTGCAAGTCAACTGAGTCAACGGAAGTGCCAACTTCGAAAATCCTTCTATAAACCTCCTATAGTAACCTGCCAGACCCAGAAAACTTCTAATCTCAGTAACTGACTTCGGAGACTCCCATTGTAACACGGCATCAACCTTAGACGGATCCACGGCAATTCCATTCCCCGAAATAACATGACCCAGAAAGCTAACCTCTTTCAACCAAAACTCACACTTAGACAGCTTCGCATATAATTTCCTGTCCCTCAGAATTTCCAATACCAATCTCAGATGTTCTGCATGCTCCTCTTCTGACTTAGAATAAATTAGGATGTCGTCAATGAATACCACCACAAACCGATCCAGATACTCACGAAAGATACGATTCATGTACTCCATGAACACTCCCGGCGCATTAGTCACACCGAAAGGCATCACGGAATACTCATAATGCCCATAACGGGTTCTGAAAGCTGTCTTCTGAATGTCTTCGTCTTTCACCTTGATCTGATGATAACCCGATCTCAAATCTATTTTACTGAACACTTGAGCACCCACCAACTGATCCATTAAGTCATCAATCCTCGGAAGCGGATACTTGTTCTTAATAGTCACCTTATTCAGCTGCCGATAGTCTACGCACAACCTCATACTACCATCTTTCTTTTTCACCAACAACACTGGAGCTCCCCACGGCGACACACTTGGCCTCACAAATTTCTTTTCAAGCAGATCCTCGAGTTGCTTCTTCAGTTCTGACAATTCAGATGCAGACATTCTATACGGTGCCATAGACACAGGTTTAGTATCAGGTACCAGATCAATAGCAAACTCAACCTCTCTCTCTGGTGGTACATCCGGAATCTCGTCGGGAAAAACCTCAGAAAACTCTCGCACCACCTGCAACTCATCAACCTTCGCTTGGCTCTCAGCAGACAATGACGCCATTAATGAAAACAACTGGACGTCTTCCCACGGACATCTTCAGGATAATACTTTCTCAGAAATTCTCTGCTGAACACAGCCCAAGTGACCTCTTCATTCACAGTCGCCAACCTCTGCCTCACCTCCAACCACCAGTCATCAGCCTCCTCTGCCAGCATATGAGTACCATACCTGACTTTCTGCGCCTCAGAGCAATCCATAACACGAAAGATTCTCTCCATCTCTTTCAGCCACGCCAAAGCACCATCAGGGTCATACTTGCCCTTAAAGGTAGGAGGATTCTCCCCCTGAAACGTAGCCAAACTGCGCGACCCAGCATCACCAGCAGCACCTGGGTTATTCTCCACAGCTTGAGCCACAGCCTGCAAAGCAGCAGCGAGTGCAGCATCGTTCCGTCCTGCCATCTCAACCTAACACTGCAACAGAAACTATAATCAGAAACGAGTAACAATTACTCAAGTGTTACTCGACTCGACGACTCGACAACTTGGCCGGACAGACCGAACTGCTCTGATACCACTAATGTAACACCCCCCTTTTACTATTACAATTAAATAGACAATTATCAGAGTCACCTCGAAGGGCGCTACATTTTTCACCATTTTAAAAAAAAACACCATTTATTCCAAAAAAAAGTCTCCAAAATAATTTATATAAAAGAAATCACCAAGCAGCGGAAATATTAACCAGTTTAAACATCTCCAGAATTAACAATTAAAGACATCTCCAAAATTAATTAAAACAATTTCCAATAACTAAAATAATAGTTCAAAACGATAACTAACGACTCCCCGGTGCTACATATCAGAGCTGACACAGACCCAAACGAGAGAGGAAGCAAAACCTAGCAATTCCTCCACGAGCACTAGCGATCACCTGCAGCGTTGCCGCATGAGGGCAACATTCCAAGCAGAAGGGGTGAGTCTAACAGAGATAATAAGCAGATGATAAAAATATGCTAGCATCAGGTAACTACAGCAACACAATACAATTACACCATATCACAGCACCAGATACCAAAGGAAAAATCCATTTGACAGTGAACCACCAAAATTATAACATTCATAGACAATGGGATGATATGCAACCCCTCCAGTGGGCATATGCATGCGGTACCGATCACCAAAATGAGCCACGACGGGCATATCACCAATAAACACCAGAGGCAGAGCCTATATCACCAAAACATGCATATGACAATGCGACACCATGATTATGCACCAACTCACCATAACAAGTATTTAAAATAAATACTATATCACCAGAATCAAAACAAATGATTTCACCAAAAATAGCACCAAGTTGTAGCATCACAGCTACCACCAAACTCTCCTGAGCATACCAGCACCGCACCTGAAATATTAACACCAGACGGCTCCACAACGCGGACATAACGCACGCACACCACGCACAAGACTGGCGCACAGCGCCTAGGCACATCGCACCTACTTCAGCGAATTAATTAAAATAGCAAACGACATCGGATTTCAACAAATAAATACTTGTTGGAAAGCCCTATGGGTCTGGTTATCATCCCTAAGTTCAGTTTTTGAAGGAGAGTGTCCAATAGGTACAGTTTTCGAAAAGCACACAGGCTAGTTGCAAAAGAGGACAGTTTCTGTCCTTCAAATTCAAGCAATTCCAAAGTGACCAAAACTCAATCAAATTGCATGAAACTTGTGCATAAACTGGGGAAAATTTTGTCTAGTTTTCAAAGAAATTGGATTCGTTCGAAAAGGAGTTCTTTTGAAAACGTGGTAACCAAAACACTGACCCTGTGTCCAGATGGTTTCCAGAATCTTACTCTAACTTGTGGAATTCATATCTCGAGCTACACAACTCTAAACGCAACCAAACCAGTGCCAAATTAACAAGCATTAAGTCTATTTTCCAGAAAAATAAACCACATAATTTTTCGGTCAATACAACGTTCCCAGTCACCGAAATACCGAATCTATGCCCAAATCGTTTCCAGAATTTTAACCTAACTTGTATCGCCTATAACTCGAGCTATACAACTCCGAATTTGACGAAACCAGTGCCAAAACGACCGGCGTTAAGTCTATTTTCAAAAACAATCAACCTTATAATTTTTGGATCAACCAAACAGCGCCAGTTTTAGAATCGCTAAATTGCCAAACACCAAACCCTAACGGCAACGACACCGCAACCACCACAACAAAAACGAAAATTCGACAACGCGACAACAACAATCAACCACGCACAGCAACAACAAAAACACGAACAATAACAACACCATCATCGTGATACAACAATCACGCAACAACAAATAACGAAACAAATCACAATAACGTGCAATAATCATCAAAGCACCAATCTCAACGAAAACACGATATGCAACAACACGAACAATTCAACAAAACCCTAGACTACCCACACATAATTATCATCAACCCATTATCAAGGTTAAGCCCACCCTTACCTCGAATAACGTAAGCTCCGGGACACGACGAACGAGACACGAACAAAACCACAGCAACACGAACGATCCCCTTTTGAAATTCTTCGCGAAACCCTCCTCTTCTCTCCCTCTTTGCGCCGCGTGCTCTCTCTCTCACTCTCACTTTCGTTTTTCTTTTGCTTGCTGCGAATGAGGGTTTGGCTTAAACCCCCAGGGTTTAAGTTGAGGGCTCAGTAAACACTGGGCTCTCTACGTCACCACCTCCTTTACTCGTTTCACCTCCTACGCATTTAAAATATTAACCTTTTAATTTATCTATATCCCGCCTCCAAATTATTTTAATAATTCAATCAACTATTTTAATTAAATTATTTCCGGGGTGTTACAAGTAGCGTCAAACGCCTCCATAAGATTGTGCATAAGCAGAGGTGTCATACGACTTGAACCTTTGCGTAGCGGTTAAGATTTAGATTCAACAAGAGTGACTCGTAGTCTTGAACTCTATCTCTAATCGTCAAAACCACACACAACCTTTTCCTTAGGTGTATTCTCAAAAGCCCGTGCGTTTATGGCCCTGCACGTCTATCCCAGTTTAGTGAACGCTCTAGGAATTTCTGCCAACAATTCCATAGGAGGCGGCCCCACTTCCACATTCACAAAGGTGAGTCTATCAAGAGTACTCCTGTAGCTAGGTACTCCACTCCACATAGAGTATAGATCTCATTAAGAGTTTCTATTATCTCAACCTTACATCGCTTCAGGAATCATGCTTCTTTACTTTTAATAGCATGTTCATCTCCTATCACTTCACAACTTGTTATTACCCATTGAACCTAATGCTTGGGATCTCCAGTCTTTTAGGTCGGGTTACCATCGTGAGTGACTCATGGTTCTAAAGGCAGTAGTCCCATCCTTTGAGATGTATTTGGACTTTCTCTCTGGCTAATCCTTTCGTCAAAGGATCGCCTAAGTTCTAATCAGTGTGTACATGATCCACTCTTACAACTCATTTTAAGAGAATTTCTCTAACAATGCTGTTCCTACGACATACTTGTCGTCTTTTATCATTGTAATAATGATTCTTTATTTTGCAATAGCCGCGGTTCTATCGCAATGGATCAACACAACTGCGTCAGTTTTCCCATAAGGAATCTCTGCTAGTAAGCATCTCAACCAACTAGCTTCTTCACTGGCGGATACCAATGCTATCATTTCAGAATCCTTAGTGGACTGAACCAAAATGATCTGTTTCTTAGATTTCCAGAAGACAATACCACCATATATATACTAAGTATATAGTCACTAGGTGCTTTTGAATCATCTTATAGAGTATTCTAATTAGCATTACTGTATCCTTCAAGTACAACTGGAAATCTCTGATAATGTAACTTGAGTTTCATGGTCCTCTTCAAGTATCACATGACTCTCTCAATAGCGTGCCAATGCTCTATACTAGGTGGACTGGTAAACCTGCACAACAACCCCACGACATAGGAAATGTCGGGTCTAGTACAATCAGTGGCATACCTTAGGCTGCCAATGATGCTCGCATATTCCGTTTGTCTAACACCGTTACCAGTGTTCTTAAAAAGTTTGACAATTGGATCGTATGGTGAGCAGGAAGGTTTACTACCAAAGTAGTTATATTTCTTTAAGATCTTCTGAATATAATGAGGTTGATCCGAAGAAATTCCTTTCTCGGACCTAGTATTCTTAATACCAAGGATTACACTTGCTTCTCCCAGGTCTTTCATATCAAAGTTGTTGCACAACAATGATATCACTTTATTTACAGCATGAATGTTTGATCCAAATATGAGTAGGTCGTCTACATAGAGACATATGATAGTGCAAATGTCATTCTCAGTTTTGTAATAAATGCATTTGTCACTTTCATTCACTTTAAACTCATTCGATATAATCAAATTATCAAACTTCTCATGCCATTGTTTGGGAGCTTGTTTGAGACCATACAGAGACTTGTCCAACTTACAGACCTTGTGTTCTTGCCCATGGATCACAAAACCTTCAGGTTGCTCCATATAGATTTCTTCTTCTAAATCGCCATTTAAAAAGGCAGTTTTTACATCCATTTGGTGTACTTCTAAGTTATAAATAGCGGCCATCGAAATTAGTACCCTTATTGATGTAATTCTTGTAATGGGTGAATATGTGTCGAAGAAATCTATATTCTCTCTTTGTCTAAAACCTTTGGCTACAAGGCGAGTCTTGTACTTATCAAGTGCCATCAGGTTTTAGTTTCTATTTAAAGATCCATTTCCAACCAATGGGTTTGCAACCAGGAGGCAAGTCCACTAAGTGCCATGTCTTGTTAGACTCTAGAGAATCCATCTCATCATTTATGGCTTCTTGCCACAAATCAGCATCCAATGAAGACAGAGCTTCTTGAAGGCTAGTAGGATCCTCCTCTAATGTATAGACCGTATAGTCGGGTCCATAGTCTTTAGCAACACCTGCTCTCTTACCTCTTTGAGGATCTATTCCCCTTTCTACGTTGTTTTCAACGCTCCTAAGCACAGAAACTTGAGCAGTTCCGGTGCCCCCACTATTTCTTGATTTAAAAGGGAATCTACTTTCATAGAAGTCAACATCATTTGACTCTATGATCACTTTCGCATTAAGGTCATAAACCTGTATGTTTTGCTATTTATTGCATACCCAATGAATACACATTCATAGGCTCTACTGGCGAGTTTAACTCTTTTGGAATTATGACATAAGCCAAGCAATCCCAAATTCAAAAATAAGACAAGATGGGTTGTCTTTTCTTCAAAATCTCCGAAGGAAAATTTTTATTTCTTTAGATTCGGCGAATCTATTCATAACTTAACCAACAGCTTATAAAAATTTTCCACAACAGAGATCAAGTCCTAGAATTCAGCAAAATAGCAAATCAAGAAAGATTTTATTTTTCTTTCTGCTTTACCATTCATTTCAGAAAAAATATGGTGCAGTCGTTTCATGTATAATTCCATTAAATTAATGAGAATCATACTCCGTTCCTTAATCGCTATAAAAACTCTTAACCTTTCTACTTAATTGATTTTCAAAAATCTGTAATGGAAAACTTTGAATATGTCAAGCACTTCACTTTTATTTTTCCCAAAGTATACTACAATGTAGTCAAGACAATTATAAATAAAAGTGATAAACTATCGTTTTCCATTTCTGGTTAACGTTCTATCTTATTCGCATATATCTGAGTGAGTCAAAACTAATACTTAGATTTCCTTACTGATTTATGCGAAGTCTTGAAATTTCTTGCTTGACTTCAAAAATCACAATTTTTTTCTTAAGTCATTTAAAAAAAATAACTTTTGAAAAATGCTATTTGGCTCTTATTGTAAAGAATGCATTTGTTTACACGTCAAAGTCAACCACGTTTTAAAATTATATAGTATACAAAACTTTCGATAGACGAAGTAAACAATGCTTTAAAAAAAATAATGTTTTAACCAAACTCAGCATCATTTTCTTATTTCAGCAACCTGTATGTTCAAAACATACTCAATAACCATCCATCAATCTTCGCATTCACCAACAATGTTGATTTCAAAAATTATAGCAACAAATTGCTATTCAGTCAGGTTAGCCTGCGCGGCAGAGTTTGACCTGTTCATACACTTGCGTGTCGTATGATCTGGTCTCTCGCAATTGAAACAATTAAATGGAGGAGCAGTGTCATTTCTAAGTGGGGGGTCGCATTCCAGTTGCTGTTCCTTTGAGCCTGATTACTGTTTTAATTTTTTTGAAAGGTTTTCTCAAAATTATATTGCAATCAATATTGCAATATATCGTAAAAGGTATAACTTCTCAAAAATAATGTTATTGCTAAAAAACAATTCTATGATTTAAAATCATTAACCGTTAGCGTTAACCACTAACGGCAACAATATGAATTAAGAAAATTCATTCTTGTCGAGTAGGTTCCCAGGAAAGAGAGGTGGGTCACAACGAACACGCTTAAGTACCAAGTCTTTCCTAGCCAGAACTTTTCCCAGACAATATGAATTAAAATAATTCATTCTTATAGAGATGATTATTCTCTCTCCGTAGAATTAAGAATAATATAGAGATAATCATTCTCTTTCTATAAGACCGTACAGTGAAAATTATTCTCTTTCCATCGATAAATAGTATAGAGAAAGTAATTCTCTTTCCAATGATAATAAATTATATAGAGAAAACAATTCTCTTTCCATTAATAAGTTGTATAGAGAAAATAATTCTCTTTCTATTAAAATATTTCTTTAGCTATTTTATCTCTTCCTTTCTGATCAACTGTTTCAATGAGCACATGAATGTCATCTTTAAATGTTGGCAACATTTTTCATATTTAATAAAAATTTATTTTCTTGCCATTGACATTCTTGAAAATGAAACGATTTGTTGAAGTTAGAAATAGCAGAATCAGAGCCAGTAATGTCTTCGGTAGTCATGGCTAAATTTCGAAACGTCTTAAAAATGTTGTTTTTGAGTTTCAGAAAGTCAATCCACCGAAGAAATTACTGGGTTGAGTCGCGGACTAGGTCGCTCTCTTTAAGACGTTTCGTGGCACTGCTCAAAATTGTGCAGGCAGACTATCAACCACGACGTCCCCAGGATAAAACAGCCCAGTCAAAACTGTTACGAAATATCACTGCACAGTGAAATTTCGCTCAAGAAATACACCTCAATATGGTTAAAAAACCACTCTGAATATGGTTCGTAGACCACTCTTGAATATGGCTCGTAGGCCATTCTTTAAAGTAGAAGAGAAGAAAAATCGAGAGAGGAGAGAGAGCTTGAGGTATGATTTAACGTCAAGCGGTGTGAAGAGTCAAGTGAGGGAGGGGCCTATTTATAGGCTTCAAAACTGACTTGGTGCGCAAGTCTTAGAGGATAAGACCGGAGTGCTTGCGCTCCAAGCTATAACGGATAGGAACAGACGCGGATAAAAACGGCTCTGTTCAACGAATTTGTAGGCAACGGTTAGTTCATCGTATCCGGACGGTTCAACGAATCTAGACACGCAACGCACCAAAAAATAAAATAATAATTAATTGTTTTCACAAAAATATATTTACACCTCACAAGCCAAGCCCAAGCCCAAGCCCAAGCCCAAGCCTGGCCCGGCCGAGCCTCCCGGACGGCGGCGCGCATGGGTGTGTGGTGGTCAGATGGTGTGCGTACTCTCCCATTTACAAAACTGGGTACCCATTAGGCTCCAACCCAAGGTGTAAAGTCCACATTTATAAACACTCTTAAAGTGTTTATTCTATCCAATGTGGGACTTTTGCAATTCACAATTAACAAAGTTCCAACAGTGAATTCACACAAAAATTTATCAATGTCCTTCTTCGTGTGTCGGTCCACCCATCACATATAATAGTGCAGCCCATCCTCTTCCATTCAGCTTTGTGTTCTTCCAAATATATCTTTGTTGACTTCACTTCTTCTGGTAGATACTTCATTCTAATTTCATGATAAGAAGGTGGCTTGATTCCAGGGCCATGTTTTGCAATATCTTCACACATTTCATAATATTCATCACTTCTTGAAACATTGAAGGGAATTGCATTGTTGATGATAAATCGAGAAATTGATTTACATGCACCCTCTCTTGCACTCTTTAGAAACATGGTTTTGATACTTGTTTGGGTGCTAATTCCTCTCTTCTTGAAAATATTATTAGAAGGGCCTCCAGAATCATTACTTTTTCTTTTTTCTCCAAGTTCTTCAACATTCTCCACATTCTTGGTTGTTTTTTTTACCAAATTCTCTTGTAAACTAAGAACAACATCCCACATTTCTTTCCTAACTTCATCAGTAACAGCAGTGCAATCGCCTACATCCTTTGAAGTTCCAGCCAAGTGGTGTTTCAATCTGTAAACTCCACCTGCAATGATCTACTCACAAAATCTGCATTGAATTTTCTTTTGAGGGCCAGGAATTTCAATGCCATGTTTCCAAGCTAGATCAGCCTTACTTCCAGGGGCATTTCTGGCCATGGGAATGTTGGTATTTCTAGCAGAGCCACCAGCAGCTCTATGAGGAAGATTTGGAGGGCATTTCACAGTCTCATTCACACAATACTTCTACAATTCCTAAGCCACTTCAGCCACCTCTTTATGTTCTTCCTTTTTCAGTAAAACTCATCCATCTGTTTGCATCACCTGTTAAAAAAGACAACATTCAATTTTCAGCACAGAAATAAATAAATAATTCAGCAAGATGTAAACTAAACATCAAAGTTATAGGTTTATTTCTTCCTTCTATTAAGCCTTAAGTATTGAATATATATATATATATATATATATATATATATATATATATATATATAGATGGAAAGGAAAAACACAATGACTTCTTGGTTTGAATGTGGAATTGGCTTACTTTTACAAAGCAATAATGGAAGGGGAGGCAAATGGTGGCAAGTCCAGAAATAGGTGATGGTTTGAATTGTTGAGAAGTGACTGAACCCACAAGCTATTCTAATTGGGGACATGATTTGGAAGCAAAACAATCTGCATTATCTGAGAGAAATAATTAAAATTTAGAAGAAACATACCAACTACCTACAGTGAGTACTATAATAATTCAGAAGCAAAACAATTTGCATTATCTGAGAGAAATAATTATACCAAATATTATACAATTCGTTGTATCTACCTAAACTTTTATAAAGAAATTGAGTCTCAACTACTAACAAACTCTTTTAAGCAGAATTATTACCTCAATGGAAGAAATGTTGAACACCTACCTCAACTTAATTAGAGATACAAAACAAGAAAAAAAGCTGCAATGGAATGGCTAGAAAGTAGAAAGTTAGAACATCAAAATAATGTTAAGACAAATTGACATAAGGTGAGTGCAACATTATCGGAATAAAGAGTAAGATGAAGACACATAAACATAAATGAAGACTTTGAGTTTAGTGAGAATTTGAGTGTGCATTTTAACATTATGTTGATTTTTACCTTAACTTTAGAATTATATTTTTTTTATCAAAACTTTAAAGTTAAATTTAAAATGCAATAAAGAAAATAAAATAAAAAGTGAGGATGAGAGAAACTTACCACTTATATCTATTCACAAGCTTCCCCAAGCCACCACAATCACTTTCTCTCTTGGAAGCTTCCTCAAATTTTCTCTCAAACCCTCTTAAATCTCTAAGTTTTCTCCAAGGTTCAAGCACCAACACTAGCTCTTTCTCTCTCAAGAATGAATAAGCAAAGATGAAAAGTGAGGTAAGGGGGAGAGAGGGTTGAATCGGTTTCAGAGAATGAGTGGGGTCTAACTTACTTTCCAATTAAAAAAAAGACACATAAATCTACTTGGTCCCCAAATTGTATTAAAATAATATGGTTTAATCTCAACCACTTAAATCTAACATACTATTAAAATACTAATAACTTACTAAAAGTATCTAGATATTTTGTGACTCTACCACACATCACTATGTTGAGCTCTAAGTTAGTCCTTAACGGGTAATTTTTACAGAAACCAAAATATCAGAATAAAATTTTCTTCGTAAGTAATTTTTCATCGACGCGTGAACAAATTATTTCCCGACTGCTTTTTCATTTCAAATCTTAGAAAAATATAACAAGTTTAAGTTCTCATTATAGTTGATACATAAACCCTTTATTTAAATTTCGGCGGCAATCGGAGTCTGCGAAAAATTTAGACACTCGATATATTTTACCCGTTTTCCTTAAATCGAGGATAAAACTATTTTCACACACTACAACAGATATTGAAAAAAAAGGCGCTAAAATAGGCAGCGTTTATGCTAGAAGCGCTGCTTTTGGCTAAAACACGGAGCAATGGGCAGCGCGTATGAAGCAAGCGCTGTTTTTGGGAAGGACACGCTGCGCAATAGGCAGCGCCTATGCAGCAAGCGCTGCCTTTTGGGTTAGACGCGCTGCGCAATAGGCAGCGCCTATGCAGAAGCGCTGCCTTTTGGGTTAGACGCGCTGCGCAATAGGCAGCGCCTATGCAGCAAGCGCTGCTTTTTGGGTTAGATGTGCTGCGCAATAGGCAGCGCCTATGCAGCAAGCGTTGCTTTTTGGGTTAGATGCGTTCTCAATGGCCAGCGCTTATTAGTGAAGCGCTGCCTATTGGTGTGTTTTTTTTTTTTTCATTTTTTCCCTCTCAACACATACATTTTCTCTCTCCTCAACACACTAACACTCTCTCAAGCTCTCTTCCTCCTCCTCCTCCTCCTCCATTGGCCTCAAACGGACACACACTCCTCTCAAGCTCTCATCTTTGTCCTCTCAAGCTCTCATTTTCGTTCTCTCAAGCTCTCATTTTCGTGGCTCTCTCCCATTTTCGTTTTCCCAAAGGATATCTCTTCCACACTTCTCCATTTCTTCTCCATTTTTGTGTAAGGTGATTTCTTCCCCATTTTCGTTTCTCTTTCACAAAGTTTAGTATTACTACATGTTGCTCTAGTTATTTTAATGGCATTGGAACATTAGGTTAGATGATTTAAAGGTTATGGTTGATGATTGGTTCTTTAAAATGGTGTTTCTAAACTTTGGGGGAAATGTAGTCTTAGAGTTTGTTGAAATGCCCAAATGAAATGCTTGTTAATTTAATTTGATGTAGGCTTAGTGTTTGTTGAAATGCCCAAATGAAATGGTTGTAAATTTAATTTGATGTAGGCTTAGTGTTTGTTGAGATGTCCAATGCTTGTTAATTTAATGTTGCTTTCGGTTAAGGGATTTTATAAACTTGAATATTTAGGATTGCATGTTGTTTTATTAATTTTAATGGCATTGGAATTTTATGTTAGATGATCAAAGTTGATGCTTATTGATTGGTTTATTGAAAGGGAGAAGTGTTTGTCTTATTTTGTTAATGTCACAAAAATTGATTGTATTTTTGTCTTCCATATTTGTATGATGGTTCTTTAATTAGTAATTTAATTAATGAATTGTTTATAGAAATTGAAAATACTTCCTTCGAGTTCGTGTTGGTTCGTGAGTTCGTGTTTGTTCGCTTCATTTGCTAGTGCGTGGTTCGCATTCGTTGGAGTTCATCGTTGCTTCCACTTGTTCAGGTACTTTTGTTGTTTTCTTGTATTTATTATATGAAGAATGACAATATGGAAGACATCAAAGTCTTTGATTTCTTTAGTTTAAAATAGTTGAATGTATTAGCTTCAAAAAAATTGTTCGCTTTGTGTGTTTGTCACCTATAATAGGTTTTTAAGTTATCTTATCAGGAATTTATTATAAATAAATACTGGGAAATTATGGATAGAGAGTGGATGTCTGCCAATCGTCTGTCCAAGGAATATGTTGCTGGAGTGGATTATTTTGTGAAGTGTGCTGTTGAACGTTTAGGGACTTCTAGTAACATGAAGTGTCCTTGTTTGAGTTGTTGTTATGTAAAATCAGTTAATGCAGAGGAGTTGGCAGGACATTTAAAGGGTTACGGAATAGATCAAAGTTACACTTGTTGGATAATGCATGGTGAGGAAAGAGGTGAATCTTCAAATATGGGTAATAGTACTGAGAGATGTGCACCGGTTGACACCGAAAGACCTACATTTGAAGGGGGCGAATTTGAAGAGATGGCAAAGGCTGTTGAAGACGATCTTAATGATTGTCCTCAAATGTTTGAGAAATTGATAACGGATGCGGAGACACCGTTGTATTCAGGTTGTACTGAATTCACAAAACTATTAGCTGTGATAAAGTTGTATAACTTGAAAACTTGCCACGGATGGACGGATAAGAGCTTTACGGAATTACTCGCACTGTTGAAAGAAATGTTGCCGAAGGACAATGTGCTCCCTTCTCGGACGTATGATGCAAAATGAATGTTAGGGTCCATTGGGTTGAACTATGAGAAGATACATGCTTGTCCCAATGATTGCATTTTATTTCGGAATGAACATGCCTCGTTAAAGTCGTATCCTAAATGTAATGCATCGCGATATAAAAAGAAAGAATCTGCTCCAGAAAAGGTGTTGTGGTATTTTCCCATAATTCCTCGATTTAGGCGCATGTACCATAGTTCAGAAGATGCAAAACACTTGACATGGCATGATGATGAAAGGATTAAAGATGACATGCTACGACACCCGGCAGATTCTCCGCAATGGAAGAAAATTGATATTGATTATCCTGATTTCGGGTTGGATCCAAGAAACCTACGACTTGCATTGTCTGCTGATGGATTTAATCCGCACGGCATTCAGAGTAGCTCCCACAGTACATGGCCCGTGATTTTGGCGATCTATAACTTACCTCCATGGCTTTGCATGAAACGCAAATATATGATGTTGTCTTTGTTAATTTCTGGGCCCAAGCAACCGAGAAATGATATTGATGTATACTTGGCTCCGTTAATTGAAGACTTGAAGCTAATGTGGGAGACTGGAGTAGAGGTGTATGATGGGTTCAGAGAAGAAACTTTCACCCTGAGGGCTATGATTTTTGGCACAATTAATGACTTTCCAGCATACGGCAATCTATCTGGGTACAGTATATCTGGGTACAGTAACAAAGGTCAGTGTGTGTGCCCTATATGTGAAGATAACACTGATTGGATGTGGTTGGAACATGGTAGGAAGAATATCTACTGTGGTCATCGTAGGTTTTTGCCATCTACTCATTCGTATCGACTGTTGAAAAAGGCATTCAATGGGAATATCGAAACCCGTAAAGCTCCCATGGCTTTGACGGGTGAACAACTATTTGAAAAGGTGAGAGGTTTGAACATTAAATTTGGGAAGCCTTTTGCAGGAGAGCTTGCCAAACGGGGGTGGAAGAAAAAGTCAATTTTCTTTGAGTTGCCATACTGGAAGTCATTATATGTAAGGCACTTCTTTGATGTGATGCATGTTGAAAAAAATGTCTTTGAAAGTGTCATCGGTACCTTGCTCAACATGCCAGGAAAGACTAAAGATACCATCAACTCGAGGTTGGACTTGCTTAGTATGGGGTTGAGACCAGAATTGGGTCCGTTAAAGAAGGGTACACGTACATATCTACCTCCGATAGCTCATACTTTATCTAAAAATGAGAAGGCCGTGTTTTGTAAGTTTCTTCATGGAGTTAAAGTTCCAGAGGGTTACTCTTCAAATGTTATGAACCTTGTATCGATGAAAGACCTCAAGTTAAAGTCTTTAAAGTCTCATGATTGCCATGTTCTAATGGAGAATTTGCTACCCATTGGTATACGTTCCAGTTTACCTAAGAAAGTGCGCAAGACCCTAACCAAACTTAGTTTCTTCTTTAAGGCGATTTGTAGTAGAGTGATTGACCCTGGAAAGTTGCCATCATTGCAAAGAGAAATTACTGTCACTTTGTGTGAGCTTGAGATGTATTTCCCACCTTCGTTTTTTGACATAATGATTCATCTAATAGTTCATCTGATTAGAGAGACACAATTGTGTGGCCCATGTTACATGAGATGGATGTATCCGTTTGAGCGTTACATGAAGATATTAAAAGGTTATGTGAAAAACCGATCACGACCCGAGGGTTGTATTGTTGAGCGCTACATAGTTGAAGAAGCTATTGAGTTCTGTACCGGCTATCTATCTAGTCTTGAATATTCTGTGGGACTGCCAAGGTCTCGTCACTTAGGAAGCATTAGTAAAGGGATGTCAGGAACAAAAATAGTGATGGTATCAAGGAAAGAACTAGATGAAGCACACTTATATGTTTTGCACAATGATACTGAGGTTGATTCATATGTTTCCAAGCACATGGACATACTTAAGAGTGATCACCCATATAAGACTCAAGTTTGGTTAACAAAAGAACATAATCGGAGTTTCATAGTGTGGCTAAAAGAGCACATTGATTTCGAATTTGCTATGAATCCTTCCTCGATTTCAGCTATCTAATGAACGGGTACACGTTCTATACAAAAAACCATGATGATCAAAGTAAAATGCAAAATAGTGGGGTGACTCTTGTAGCTCAAGCTTTGCATACATCAAGTGCCAGAGACAGAAATCCCATATATGCGAATATGTCATACTTCGGGGTCATTGAACACATATGGGAATTGGATTACAACATGTTTCGGGAGCCTGTGTTCCAATGTAAATGGGTTGACAATAATAGTGGTTTACAGATTGATGAGTCAGGGTTCATGCGGGTGAATTTCAATAAGTTAGGATATAAAGATGAGCCTTTTATTTTGGCATCCCAAGCTCAACAAGTGTTTTATGTCACTGATCCAGTTGATACAAATTGGTCCATTGTTTTATTGACAAATAAAAAATTGGTGAATGACATTGAGGATCAAGCAACCGATGATGATGGTATTGAGGACGACCCTTTCTTTGGGACATCACTACCAATTGTAGGGGAAAGTACTCCTATAGAGGATTTTGTGTATGTTAGAAACGATCATAGTGATGGGATTACGATTCGTCAAAAAAAAAAATACTAAGACGCGAATTGCAAATACAATTATATCCAAGAAACGGTAATTTAGACTTACATCATATGCTTTTTATCTATTTCCAAGTAGTTATTTTACATAGTTTTCATCTTCTTGTCTGTTTATTTATTTTGGATAAATAAATATAACAATAACAATGATTATGTTTTATTGCAGGTTAGATGGCGGATCATAGTGATCATGACAGCGATCATCAGTGTGATGTTGAAAAGTATATGAGAAAGCAGGCTCCTCGTGGAATGACGGTCAAAAAAGATATCATCAATCGAGTAAATAAAGGAAAAGGAAAAGTACCAGTAAGTTACTAATTACTAATTACTAATTAATTTATTAATTAAACACTTAGTTTTAATTGTTTGTTAACTAATTTACTAATGACATAATGTAGGTGTTGTGGAATATTAAGGGCCAGCCAATTGGGGATAATCGCGCAGATTTGGTTACCTTCCTCGGTAGTAAGGTAAAACAAATGATACCAATTACAATCAATACTTGGAGTGAGAAAAGTGCTGTTTTGGGGAAACACAAAGAGGAGTTTTGGTTAACAATACAGGTATATAATTTTGCATCTCTTTAGTAATCTTATTTAATAAATTTGTAACCATATATATTTATATCATTTTCATTGAATATGTGTATGCAGAAATATTTTGATGTGGATGAGTCCCGAAAAGACTGGTGTATGAAGGAAGCTGGAAAGCTACATCGGAATTTCAGGGGTAGTCTAAAAAAAAATGGTTGTTTGATAATAGTGGAAACCTCAGATGGAAGCCTCCAGCGCCATATAGTGCATTTATTACGGAGGAGGATTGGGTTACATTTGTTAGGAGACGCACCGAAGATAAAGATTTCATGGTTAGTACTATAATCTATTAAGTTATAACTTAAAATATAGTTGACAATTATATATTATACATTAATGTATACTTATGTCTCTAAATAGAAACTATGCCAAGCGAATCGAGAGAGAGCTTCTGGTTGTGAGTACCCTTATAGAGGCGGTGCTTGTGGATATCAAGTTTTTGAAGAGAGATTGGTAAGACACAATAAGCTTGATTTCTCTTTGTTTAATAAATCTTTTGATTTATAATTTCTTAACATTTGGTAAATTTAAATATAGTTGGAGGAGAGTGGGAAAGATCCTACTAAAGAAAGCATTGAGCGACATTTTTTGTGGGTAGCAGCCAGACAAAAGGATGGAGAGGTTGTGGATCCCAAAACTAAGGAGGTGACTGTTGCACCCCGAAAAATCCTTTGGAGGGATTTCTCTTCGCACAACGTGAATTGGAGTCGCCACCAATATTTTTTTAGAGGTAAAACATTGAAAAAAAACCTTTCTTGAAAGACAATGGTCCTTGGAACCACGAGATTTGAGTTCGGGGGTCGGTTATGCATGGGGAAGGTACGAGCACCCCACACATCCTTTCTACTGAAAGGGAACCTCGATTTGACGTGTGATTTAAAAGGTTGATTTAAGAAATGCTTTGTTTTTATCTCTCTTTATCTCTCCTTATTTTATGGAAAAACTTAAGGAAAATTTAATCTTTTGCGCTTGACGGGAGGGCACCGTGCCTACGTATCCCGGGGAGGGAATCAAAGCAACGTAGTTCTTGTTTTCGAAAATTGTTTTGTTTTTAGAAATTGCCTTGTTTTGGAAAAGGGTTTGTTTTTTTTTGAAAAGAAAATGGTTTTCATTTGTCGTGCTTAACGGGAATGTGACCCGCTCCTACGTATCTCCCAGTGCGATGGAGAATTCAAAGCTTACGTAGTTCTCGGTTGTCGAGAAAAGGTTTTTATTTTTTAGTTGTTTAATTGTGAAAATTGAATGTTCACAGTGATCAAACAACAAAGGTTTCGAGTGATCACCACTAGCATCCCAATATTGACGATCGTGCAAGCAAAGGCTTCGCATTATCCTCAACAAAGTTTTTTAATTTGTGAAATGAGAGTTCTTTTGAAAAATGAGTGTTCATGATAATCAATTGAGCAAAGACTCCAAGTGATCACCACTAGCACCCCATTGTTGACAATCGTGCAAGCAAAGGCTTCGCATTATCCTCAACAAAGTTTTTAATTTGTGAAATGAGAGTTCTTTTGAAAAATGAGTGTTCATGATAATCAATTGAGCAAAGACTCTAAGTGATCACCACTAGCACCCCATTGTTGACAATCGTGCAAGCAAAGGCTTCGCATTATCCTCAACAAAGTTTGATTTGTGAAAAATAGTTTGAAATTGTTTTGAGAAGAAGTGAAGTTGTTTATCAATGATTATGTAAATGCAAAAAAATGTTTTGAAGTTGGAACGTTACTAACGAGTAACAAGTTGTTCTTTGTATGCAACATGGTTTTGAAGTTTTGGAGAGTTACTAACGAGTAACAATTGGTGGAAATCAAAACAAGCAAATTGTGAACACCAATTCAACATTTTAATGCATCACAAGCACATAAACAAGTATATCAAGCATGGAGTACCAAGCTTCAATTCAAGAATGCATGAGTAGGCAAGGATGCAAGAGTAGGTAAGAATGCATGAATATGCAAAATGCATGTGCATCAAAGTTAAATGAACCTATCCTTTGCCGAAACTTCACAAGCTTCAAACAACAATTTACAATAAACTCAAAGAGCAAAGAAAGCATGATTAAACTTGAGGATGCATCAAGGTCATTGGAGACCAATCATGTGCGCAAATTCAATTGTTTATAGACCCCTTTTTGCTCACATTTCACAAGCACATCAAATGGGAATTGAATTTTTAAATGCTTACAAGCATAGGCATCAAGGTTAAAGTAACCTATCTCTTGCCAACTTAGCATAACCCAAGATCATTTGTGGATCATAAATGAACCAAAACCCAAATTCATTTTTCTCAAATCACAAATTTCACAATTAACAACATAGGTTTGAATATTTGCAAGTTTAATGGCCAATCATCAATTTATTTTAACAAGTCAACCAAATCAAGCAAGCGAGTGACATAACCAAAACATAGATGCATTTATTCACAAGATTCAACCATGAGAACCAACAAAAATCACAAAACACATATTTATTTGAAGCATGCGAAATTATTATCAAAGCAAATAACATTTTATTTCACTTAAAACAACAAAATCATGCATATAACCCCAAAATCAAAGCATCAAAACAAAGATTCATGAGATTAACATATGTACAAGCATAAAAATGAAGTTAAAAGAGAGGATCTACATTTTTGGAAGTGGAAATCTCACAAATATGCAAGAAATGATGACTTTATGCAAGGATTTACAAGAGAAGGGGTCTAGGAATCACATACCTTAAGATGAGCTCCAAATAAACACAATAGATGAAGAAACAATCAACCAAATCAACTTATCTTCAAGCTTGGTCTTCAATCTCCAAAAAATGACCCTTGATCTTGAACTTTTGTGTGATTTTATGAAGGATTGATGGTTGAAAATTAGTGTTTAGGCTTGGAAGATGGATTGAATGTGTGTGGGTAGATGAGAAATGAAGAAGTGAGTTAGAGAGAAGGTGAGGAGGGAGTTGTGTGCTAGGGTTTATGAGTGAATGGTGAGGCCCAAAAGCTTTCTCTTTTTCTTTTTGTGAGGTGAGGTTAATAGGGTATATATAGAAAGCAATTAGGTTTAAGGGTAGTTAGGTCATTGTGCACTAGTTGTGCTCTAGGATTTGATTTTAATTTTGAATCAAAGGCTAGGATTGAGGCTCACATGGATTGAGGACATTGAGAAAACACAAAATGAGAGAATAGAGAAGGGGGTGGCGCATAAACATTGGGAGGGGTCCTTGGTGACCAAGTTTTGCTAGTTGTCATCTTGTACTATTGTACTATTATATGACCATTCCATTATCCCTTCATTTTTGATTATTCTTCTTAGGATAATTGTACAAAAATACACCCAATTTAGGCCACATACTAGGAATCTTAGGAATATGCCATTTTATGTGATCACCATGACCAAAAATGTCATAAAAATCACATCTTGGAACTTTTTGTAGAATATTCCCTTTTGATCCTTTTTTGAAACTTTGTGCACAATGTATGCATGCATGCGCATACATACATACATGACCAAAAATGTTTTGCCTCAAATAAATTTCTCTAAAATTGCACAATGATTCTTGATGAGAAATTATCTTATTTTTGACAATGACCAAAATACCCTTTTGCCCTAAAAACCTTGTTTTTTAACAACAAATGCATTTCCACTCTAACAATGAATTTAAAAGCCCTAGAATGACTTTTAAAACCCAAAAATGCATGCACAATGCTCTTCACGCTTCAAAATAAAACCACACTTCTCAATTTATTTATTTTTGCGGAAAATTAGGGTTTTAAACCTAGGTGGACAAAATTAGGGTATGACAGTGACCGACAGAATTGTAAGTATTTCCAAAATTCGAATATTGTTTTGAAACTTTTATGATATTTAAAATGTATAATAATTTTATTTATTATACTTTTGTTTGTGAATCAGGAAACCATATCAGAGTCAGTGTCACAGGGAGAGATCACTGATTGCTCTGAAAAGGAAATCCTTACTCGTGCCTTGGAAAAGGAAGAATACCCAGGTCGTACAAGGGGTTGTGGATTTGGCGTTAATCCATCCAACTACCTTGGGTCAAAGAAGAGAACTTATGAGGAGCATCATGATTGTAAACAAAGTAGAGAGTTGCGGGTATTGTATGAAGGTCTAAGGTCTGAACTTAGTCAAATCAAATTGCACTATGGGTTGGTTTCGCCTGCAATACCATCCCCTGCCACAGATAGCGCACGAGATAGCTGCACCATTCCGTCAACTAAGGTATTAAATATTTTTTTTGAGGATAAATAATAAATTAATTATTAAACTCTCTTTCTTCTACGCAATGTATTTATTAATTTTTGTTTATAATTGATTTAGGACAACAATGAGTGTGAGTGTGAGTTGTATATCTCAAACTCACACCAAATGGTTGCAATAGGCTTCACATGTGACCAATTGGGAACTTTGATGCACAATTTACCCATACCTCCAAATCATGTTAGAGTCAGAGTTGATTGTGCAATTGTGGGGGATGCACCATTGCCTGCTCCAATACCCAGTATAGATTTATTAACTGTGCAAGATGCAGTTGGTACATTTGTGGCATGGCCAGCGCACCTTATTGTTGTAAGTGACAATATATTTGTAACTAACTAATTATTTTATTTTGTCATTTATTGTGTGCTAACGAATTATTTGATTTATATATAGGTACGCCAAAATGCAAAATCTAGGGGCAAAAGTGTTAGCAAGGCAATATCTACTAGCAAGAAAGTGTCTCGGTCCGGCCGTTCAACACAAGTTTCTCAGCCTGCCCCTCAAAAAGTGACTCGGCCCTCTCCTCCTCCAACAGTGACTCAGCCCTCTCCTCCTCCAAAAGTGACTCAGCCCGCCCCTCCTCGAAAAGTGACTCGGTCCTCCCTTGCTCCAAAAGTGACTCAGCCCGCCCCTCCAAAAGTGACTCAGCCAGCCCCTCCTCCAATAGTGTGTCAGCCCTCCGCCTCTTCAGTTGATGATTCTAGGATTATTTTGTATACCGAAATGCATGCGCAATTCAAGATGGATGATGAAACCCCGCTTGTATTACAGATGGATGACAACATTTTTGGAAATCCCGATCAACTATTGATAATCCCAAAACAAGATATTAATGATTTATGTCAGATGAATTGGGCAACCAGTGTTTGTATTTGAGCATATATCAGGTACGTATGTAATTTATTATTTAACATCATTGAGTTTATTTTATTATATCGTTAATTTAATTTGTATATATATACCTCTAATTGTAGGTTCTTGTATCATAACATTTTGGTTCTTGTATCATAACATTTTGGTCCCTTCGGAGCGGACACAGAGATATGTGTTCTTGTGTCTGGATAGTACACACCTCCGTAATGTCAGGGAGGATCTGTCTAATTATAACGACCTTGTGGAACAAAACAAGAAAGATGTTACAAATTATATCACTCGACGCTTATCGGATGCTCAACATAGAGGCGTCGATACCATGTTTTTGGCACCGTGTCTCGTAGGGTGAGAGATTTTATCTATTCTTATATAACATGCATTTTTTAAATACTAGTCAATTACTTATTCAAAGTTTTATTTTGTAGGGATCATTGGATTTTGCTTGCAATAAATTCTAAGACAGATACGGTGTACTACATTGATTCTGTGCATGGGCATTTCAACACCCACCCAGACTTGGTTGTGATATTTAACAGGTGTGTGTATTTCGATCACTCTGCATATTTCTTTGTTTTAGTTGTTAACTATATGTATTTTTAATAATATAGTTATATCCAATTGTGTTCAGTTGTTTGAAGGAATATTGGGGATTGGAACAATCACAGACAAAATGGGTGCCAATAGTGGTAAGTTTTTAATCAATCTTCTCATATATTTATTTACATTATTGTTGTCAAAAAAATGTATTAAATTAAATTTAACAATTAACTAATGTTTTGTTTTGTAGTGTCCGAAACAACCAAATAACAATGATTGTGGGTATTACGTAATGAGATTTATGAAGGAAATTATTACCCACAATCAAATGGTTATCCCCAGACAGGTATCTTTACAGAACTCTTTTTTATTTTGGTTTAACCATATATTTCAATTCTAATTTTATTTAATTATATAATTTCAGTATTTTCCCGATTGTCGGTGGAAGACATACTCTACTGCACAGATTGATGAGCTTAGAGGAGAGTGGTGCCGTTATGTCTCGCAATTCTTTTGATTTTAGATAGATTGTAATCTTGTAAATTGTTAAGAGTTTTATTTGGATACATGCATATGAATTGGTTCATGCATATGTAAGTTGCTAACTTGTTTTAATTTAGATGCATATTGTAAGTAGCTTGCTAGTTTTGGATACATGCATATGAATTAGTTCATGCATATGTTAGTTGCTAACTTGTTTTAATTTAAATACATATTGTAAGTATCTTGCTAGTTTTGGATACATATTGTTAGAGAGTTTGATTTGGATACATATTAATTTGTTAATATTGTAAGTTGCTAAGTTTTGGATACATATAATAACTTGTTAGCTAGTTTGTTTTGGTTTGTGATCATATTGGTGCATTGGAATATATAACTAGTTTATATATATATATATATATATATATATATATATATATATATATATATATATGTTGTTAGTATATAATGGATTGGATTGGTATTAATTGGCTGTATATGACCAGGAAATTATCAAATGTAAAAAGGAAAATACAAAAAAAACAAGAAAAAAAGGGAAAAAAAAATTAAACAATGGGCAGCGTTTGGTGGGAGAAGCGCTGCCCATTCACCTAGCGCATATAGCAATGGGCAGCGCTTGGTAAAGGAAAGCGCTGCCCATTGCTAAATGTGCTAGGTGAATGGGCAGCGCTTGGTGGGGGAAGCGCTGCTCATTCACCAGCAATGGGCAGCGCTTCCCTTTACCAAGCGCTGCCCATTGCTATACGCGCTAGGTGAATGGGCAGCGCTTCTCCCACCAAGCGCTGCGCATTCACCTTGCGCGTTTAGAAATGGGCAGCGCTTCCCCTTACCAAACGCTGCCCATTTCTAAACGCGCTAGGTGAATGAGCAGCACTTCTCCCTTTAAACGCTGCCTATGGCTATTAATGAGTAGCGCTTCTCAAACACTACCCATTTTTGGGGAGGAATCACCAGCGCCAAATTTAGCAGCGCCCAGAAACGCTGCCCATGGCTAAAAAAAAACGCTGCCCATCCCCAAATCTGTTGTAGTGACACTTTTCACAACGATCTCAAAAATATTGTACACTTAACACTTTTGAGGAAGTAGTAGAATAGACATTTACATAAAATACACTTCGCAACAAGTATCTACATTTTATCACAAATAATTAGAACGCAAGATATGTTACCGTGAATTGAAGGCGTGAAATGCAAAACGTTGGCAGCTGGATTTGTTTTATTCTCTTTTGGTGGTATAATTTGTTTTCTTCTCAGTTATTAGTGTCTCTCGAATATCAATTGATACTATCAGTGAAAATTTGTGTGGCATACAAATTGCATCAAGCATATAGAATAATAAAGTTTTGTCAATTTACCATAATAAGTTGTAGTTCGTCTTGTTAATTTTGAGGGTTCAACTTTGAAATTCAGTTTTAAGGGATACCATATGTATGCTATACCAACAATAAATGTACGTCAATTTATTCTTTTTCATTCTATTTGAGCTGATTTTTCATTTTATGTATGTTTGTAATGTATGTATGTATGTATGTATGTATGTATGTATGTATGTATGTATGAATGTAATGTAATATATATATATGTAATTTATATTATGTATTTAAGTATGTATGTATGCATGTAATGTAATAAATGTACATATGTATGATCTTACACTAACAATAAATCAGCTGATTTTCTTGCCTTCTGTTATCTCTTTTCGTCGCTCTCTCTCTTCTCTCCCTCTCATAATTTTTGTTTTTTTATTAAAAGGGTGAATGAGTGTGTGTTTTGTATTGTGTCTTGTGTGGTTTAATGAGAGTGTGTGAGTTAGTGTGTATTTAGTAAGAGTGTTCTGAGCTGAATTGTGGTACCATAATTAACATACTTATTATGATGAATAAGTACAACCTACAATATTGAAGCTGATCTTTAATTAGTGAGAGTGTTGTGAGCTGAATTGTGGTTCCATAACTAACGTACTTATTATGATGATTAAGTAAATCCTACAAGATTGAAGCTGATTTTTCATTTTATGTATGTTTGTAATGTATGTATGTATATATGTATAAATGTAATTTAATATATGTTTGTAATTTAAATTATGTATTGAAGTATATATGTATGCATGTAATGTAATAAATGTAAGTATGTATATAATATGAAAAATCAGCTACCATAAAATGAAAAATCAGCTGAATTGTAGTACCATAACGTACATCCTACATGGATTTACTTATGAATAAATTCCAGGGTTCAAAGGGAAAGCTTGAAGAGTTGTAATTGAGCACATAAGAATAAGATTACACATTATTAAAATCCAACATAACTGGCATAACATTCCACACAAAAATAAGCGAGACTGAATGAGATATTATTTGTGTTTTTTGTAAAAATATCCTACTTAAGGTAATGCAACCTATGACAAAAAAGGATGTGTTCCTTCCCCATATATACATGTTCCAAATTAAATATCACGCATGTGATGCAAATTGTTGCAAATCATTAAAGTAGTTGAAGTTGCCCAGTTGATAGGAAGAAGTCCTTCAAAAGTTCAAGTATATAGCACCTCAAATTCATATCTATTGATTAAAAATTGTTGCATGACATGTTATGATGCACATATACGATACGGGTATTAGATACAATACGACAATACAAGCATCCTTGAAAAACATGGTAGCTGATTAGATGAAAGGTGACACTGAGAGAGGGAGCTGATTAGTTGAAAGGGGTCGATCTATTTCTCTCAAAGAAGAAGATTAACAGTAAACATGAATAAAAGAGGGGGAGCTGTTTAGATGAGTTTTAAAGTGAGAGACAAATTAATGTTTGATGAGAATGTTTAGGTTTAACTGCATGTTTGTGTGTATTTATTAGAGATCTGCAATGCTGGTGTGGGTGATGGGTGTTTGGTTGAGATCAATTAAGGGAGCGGTTGACTGAATTTATTTTGGTTGGTGTCTGTGACTATGTTTGAGAGTACTTTGAGTTTAGTGAGAGTTTGAGTGTGCATTTTAACATTATGTTAATTTATACCTTAACTTTAGAATTATATTTTTTTTATCAAAACTTTAAAGTTAAGTTTAAAATGCAATAAAGAAAATAAAATAAAAAGTGAGGATGAGAGAAACTTACCACTTAAATCTATTCACAAGCTTCCCCATGCCACCACAATCACTTTCTCTCGTACCCTCTTAAATCTCTAAGTTTTCTCCGAGGTTCAAGCACCAACACTATTCTCTCTCATGAATGAATAAGCAAAGATGAAAAGTCAGGTAAGGGGGAGAGAGGGCTGAAACAGTTTTAGAGAATGACGGCGGTCTAATCTCAACCACTTAAAAAAAAGACACATAAATCTACTTGGTCCCCAAATTGTATTAAAATAATATGGTTTAATGTCAACCACTTAAATCTAACATACTATTAAAATACTATTAACTTACTAAAAGTGTCTAGATATTTTGTGACTCTACCACACATCACTATGTTGAGCTCTAAGTTTGTCCTTAACGGGTAATTTTTACAGTAAACAATAATATCAGAATAAAATTTTCTTCGTAACTAATTTTTCATTCTATTTTAGTTGATTTTTCATTTTATGTATGTTTGTAATGTATGTATGTAAGTATGTATGTATGTATGTATGAATCTAATGTAATATCTGTATATAATTTAAATTATGTATTTAAGTATGTATGTATGTATGTATGTATGTATGTATGTATGTATGTATGTATGTATGCATGTAATGTAATAAATGTACATATGTATGATCTTACACTAACAATAAATCAGCTGATTTTCTTGCCTTCTCCTATCTCTTTGTGTCACTCTCTCTCTTCTCTCCCTCTCATAATTTCTGTTTCTTTTTTATCAAAAGGGTGAATGAGTGTGTGTTTTCTATTGTGTCTTGTGTGGTTTAATGAAAGTGTGTGAGTTAGTGTGTATTTAGTAAGAGTGTTGTGAGCTGAATTGTGGTACCATAACTAACATACTTATTATGATGAATAAGTACATCCTACAATATTGAAGCTGATCTTTCATTAGTGAGAGTGTTGTGAGCTGAATTGTGGAACCATAATTAATGTACTTATTATGATGAATAAGTAAATCCTACAAGATTGAAGCTGATTTTTCATTTTATGTATGTTTGTTATGTATGTATGTATGTATGTATGTATATATGTATAAATGTAATGTAATATATGTATGTAATTTAAATTATGTATTTAAGTATATATGTATGCATGTAATGTAATAAATGTAAGTATGTATATAATATGAAAAATCAGCTTCCATAAAATGAAAAACCAGCTGAATTGTAGTACCATAACGTACATCCTACATGGATTTACTTAAGAATAAATTCATGGGTTTAAATGGAAAGCTTGAAGAGTTGTAATTGAGCACATAAGGATATAATTACACATTATTAAAATCCAACATAACTGGCATAACATTCCACACAAAAATAAGCGAGATTGAATGAGATATTATTTGTGTTTTTTGTAAAAATATCCTACTTAAGGTAATGTAACCTATGACAAAAAAGAATGTGTTTCTTCCGCATATATACATGTTCCAAATTAAAAACACGCATGTGATCGATTCAAATTGTTGCAAACAATTAAAGTACTTGAAGTTGCCCAGTTGATGCGAAGAAGTCCTTCAAAAATTAATTTATATAGCACCTCAAATTCAGATCTATTGATTAATAATGGCTGCATGACATGTTATGATGCACATATACGATACGGGTATCAAATACAATACGACAATACAAGCTTCCATGAAAAACATGGGAGCTGATTAGATGAAAGGTGACACTGAGAGAGGGAGCTGATTAGTTGAAATGGGCGATCTATTTCTCTCAAAGAAGAAGATTAACAGTAAACATGAATAAGAGAGGGGGAGCTGTTTAGATGAGTTTTAGAGTGAGAAACAAATTAAGGTTTGATGAGAATTTTTAGGTTCAACTGCATGTTTGTGTGTATTTAATAGAGATCTGCGATGCTGGTGTGGGTGATGGGTATTTGGTTGAGATCAATTAAGGAAGCGGTTGACTGAATTTATTTTGGTTGGTGTCTGTGATATGTTTGAGAGTATTTTGAGTTTCGTGAGAGTTTGAGTGTGCATTTTAACATTATGTTAATTTTTACCTTAACTTTAGAATTATATTTTTTTTATCAAAACTTTAAAGTTAAATTTAAAATGCAATAAAGAAAATAAAATAAAAAGTGAGGATGAGAGAAACTTACCACTTAAATCTATTCACAAGCATCCCCATGCCACCACAATCACTTTCTCTCGAACCCTCTTAAATCTCTAAGTTTTCTCCAAGGTTCAAGCACCAACACTAGCTCTTTCTCTCTCAAGAATGAATAAGCAAAGATGAAAAGTCAGGTAAGGGGGAGAGAGGACTGAAACAGTTTTAGAGAATGAGGGGGGGGGGGGGGGGGGGGGTCTAATCTCAACCACTTAAAAAAAAAGACACATAAATCAACCTGGTCCCCAAATTGTATTAAAATAATATGGTTTAATCTCAACCACTTAAATCAAACATACTGTTAAAATACTATTAACTTACTAAAAGTATCTAGATATTTTGTGACTCTACCACACATCACTATGTTGAGCTCTAAGTTAGTCCTTAAAGGGTAATTTTTACAGTAAACAATAATATCAGAAAAAAAATTTCTTCGTAAGTTATTTTTCATTCTAAAATTCTCTTGGTTGGTATCTGTGACTATGTTTGAGAGTATTTTGAGTTTAGTGAGAGTTTGGGTGTGCATTTTAACACAATGTTAATTTTTACCTTAACTTTAGAACTACATTTTTTTTATCAAAACTTTAAAGTTAAATTTAAAATGCAATAAAGAAAATAAAATAAAAATGGTATTAAATTTAATATAAGGTTGACAATGTAATACAAACCATTCAAAGATTTTTAAGCGTGAATTGAGCTTGTTGGAAGCTGAATTTACTTTCTTCTCTTTTGGTGGTGTAAATAGTTTTCTTCTACGCAAGGATATTGTCAGGGACTAAGACCTTCATCGTCTATATATTTGCTACTATAACAGCCATGCCTCTGGCATTCTTTGTGTTGCCACCATTTTCTACTAAATTGATATTACCTCTGATTGTTATTACCTCTGATTTCAAGCTTAAATCATTGTTAATTCTCAAGCAATATAGTGATTAATGTTGTAAATATGTTAATTTAGAGTAACTTAAGGTGCAAGCTTGATTTTGTATTAATGGGCACTTTGGTGCCCAATTTGTGGTCTAATGTGTTTGTTCTATTGCTGCAGCACTTATTGTGAACGCAATTGTTTATTGCACAACATGAGAGAGAAAGCAATGGAAAACACGAAAATTGATGCAAGGACACCTGTCAGCTGTCTCCAGACGTGGGTGTGCGTGCCAATCATGGAATATTCCTTGATGACCTAGGGAATTGGGCAAAAAGGACCTTTTGCCCTCATAAAGGACAAAAGGCGCCTCCCTAATTAGGGTTGTCCCTCTACCCTAGTCATCCCCTATATAAAGACCCACATTCCGAGAATTAGAGTAAGCCGAAACCTGAGGTATAGACATAGCCTCAAGCTTCGTGCCTTACTTGTTACTCAAATATCAATTGCTGGGATTTGATTGCTGCAGCAACAGTGAAGCTTCATCTTGTGAAAGAAGCTGCATTGGAGAGCTTGGTTTGCTTCGTGGATCATCACTGAAGCTATTCCTTTGTTCTTGGGTGTAGTGTAAATTCTCTCCTCGGGATTTAGTATGATTTTCTCATCTTTGTTGATGTTTAAGTTAGTTTCTATGTTGTCTAAGCTCATCATGAGCTAAACCTCTGTAGTTGGGATGCTAATCTGAATGTAATGAAGTTATTTTGTTCTTAATGCTTATGTTATTGTGTTGAGCACTTTATCTTGTGTGTTTTTACTATTTCCATCTTAGATTAGGATTGGCCGTCTAATCTAAGTAGCATGTATATTCACAGACTTGGTTTGTACATTTACCTCACAAGATAACATGGTAAGTTGCACTATAGACATATAGTTGTTCCTTGTTTGAGCCCTAGACATAGGGTAAACATAAGCCATGAGGTGAAAACTCCTAGGTGATAACTGCTTGTTCTTCAGTAGCCTAGGAAAATAATCCTTTCCGAATTAGACATAATTTAGGAGGACTAAAACCTAGTGTTAAGCATTAGACATAATGCACAATTGCGGCAGCACCTAGTGCTGCAGCACTTAACATAGCATTTTGAGCATCTTAATGGATTTACTGAAAGCAATGCATCTCAACTAGTTCCAAATCTGATCTTCATTACCCTGATACTTTTACCTTTATTGCTTGTTACCCAAAATTTGCGTGTCATTTACTTTTTACCCCAAATCACTATTTGTTACATTGATTAAGCAATTGTTTAGCAATTTGCGTGGGAATGATCTCACTTTTCACTGTATTACTTGTTACGATTGTGTACACTTGCACAAGAAATTATCACGTTTTTACGCAACAAGTTTCTGGCGCCGTTGCCGGGGATTAAATAGCTTAAAACATTGTTTAATTAATTGGCACACTAGTGATTTTCGTTGCTAATTTTGGTGCTCTGTTTCTGTTTGTTCAGTATTAGAATTGCTACAGCAACTGTTGCTGCAGCATATGCACAGGCGCAGTTCACCAGAATTTCAACTTCATCCTGAAATAGAAAGATTGTTTAGGGCTTTGAGAAGGGATCAAGATCACTAAGGACTTATTTCATTGGGCAGAGCTGTCAATATGGCTACACCACCACCTTCTAATCATGGGGGAACACCACCTCCTAGCAACCATGGTTCTGACAGACATACCATAGTTGCCACTGAGCAACCTGAACATGTGAGACAAGTTTTGAATGAAACAGTCATAGGCATGGCTAATGACAGGGACAGACCGATGAGGGATTATGCAATTTTGACCCTCACACTATGCAAATTAGCATAGTAAGTCCTGAACTTGCCACAAATCATTTTGAATTTAAGCCTATGATGTTTCAAATGCTTCAAACAATAGGGCAATTTGGTGGAGGACCTACTGAGGACCCACATTTGCATTTAAAACAATTTGTAGAAGTTTGTAGTAATTTCATTCTCCCTGGTGTAAGTGATGATGCTTTTAAACCTAAACTTTTCCCTTATTCCTTGAAGGATAGAGCTAAGGTTTGGTTAAATTCTTTGGAATCTAACTCTATCACTACTTGGAATGAGATGGCTGAAAAATTTATGACAAAATATTTTCCACCTATCAAGAATGCCAGGATGAGAACTGAAATTACATCTTTTAGACAAACTGAATTTGAAACTTTGTTTGAAGCATGGGAAAGATTCAAAGAATTGTTAAGAAAATGTCCACATAATGGGTTGCCTGTGGTTGTTCAAATGGAAACTTTTTACAATGGTTTGGAACCTCAAACTAGACTGATGCTTGATGCTTCTTCTGGAGGAGTCTTGCTGAATGGCTCTTACCAAGATGCTTATGATCTTATTGAAACTATTGCTGCAAATAGCTATCAATGGCCAACAGCCAGGGTTAGTGCTCAGAAGAAAGTTGCTGCTATGCATGAAGTGATTGAAATTACTGCTTTATCTGCTCAGGTTGCATCTTTGTCCAACATGATCAAAAATATGAGTGCAACACCTGCTGCAGCAACACCTGCTGCAGCAACTGAATCTGTACCAGAAACTAAGGTAGCAGCAATTGAACAAGTACCAGTGGGTTTTGCTAGTTGTGTGTACTGTGGAGGAGGCCATTTGTATAAAGAATGTCCTACAAACCCTATTTCAGTCAACTATGTGGGATATGACAAGAACAATAACCCATATTCTCGTACCTACAATCCTGGGTGGAAGAACCATCCTAATTTCAAATGGAGCAACAATGCAACACCTGCTACAGCTCCTGCAACACCACCAGGATTCCCTGCTCAACCCAAGGCAGCAGAACCAGCAGTTGAAAACTCTATGGAGGCCATGCTTAAGGCTTTCATGAGTGAAACTAAAACTCAGTATCAAACTCAAGGGGCTGCAATCTAGAACTTTGAGAATCAAATTGGTCAAATAGCCACTGCTCTTACCCAAAGACCTAGTGGAGCATTACCATCCACTAATGAACCATCATCTTCTAAGGGGAAGGAACAAGTCAAGGCTATATCTCTAAGGAGTGGGAAGGACTTGAATGGACCATCTACTGATCCTAGTGATGGCACCAACAAAAACCAAAAAAATCAGAAAAATGAAAAAAAGAAGGCAACAGTTGCTGTCACAGTTGATGCTGCATCATCTGATGCTGCACCAGTTCCATCACCAGTTGCTGATCAACCTGTTCCATCTCCACCTTTTCCTCAAAGGTTGAAGAAGGCACAGTAAGACAAGCAATTTGGCAAATTTCTAGAGGTGCTAAAACAACTTCACATCAATGTTCCTTTGGTTGAAGCACTTCAACAAATGCCCAACTATGCAAAGTTCATGAAGGATGTGCTTTCCAAGAGGAAGAGACTGGGAGAATTTGAAACAGTAGCTATGTCAGAAGAATGTAGTATGATCATGCAAAACAAGCTTCCAAGCAAGTTGAAGGATCCAGGCAGTTTCACTATTCCATGTTCAATTGGTGAAACCTATACTGGCAGAGCTCTTTGTGACTTAGGTGCAAGCATCAATTTGATGCCTAAGTCTGTTTTCACTCAGTTGGGTATAGGTGTTGCCAGACCTACAACTGTTACTCTCCAACTTGCAGATAGATCCATTGCATACCCAGAAGGAATCATTGAAGATGTCTTGATAAAGGTAGATAAATTTGTATTTCCTGCTGACTTTGTGATTTTAGATTTTGATGAAGATAAGGAAGTGCCTATAATTCTTGGAAGACCTTTCTTGGCTACTGGACAAACCCTAATTGATGTGCAAAAGGGAGAATTGACTATGAGAGTCAATGATCAAGAAATCAAGTTCAATGTGATGAATGCTCTCAAGTTTCCTAATCAAGGAACTGAGGAGTGTTCCTTTGTTATGTCTCTTGATTCTATGGTTCAGAAACACTTCCACAAGCAGAATGATCATCTGGTGAAGGCTCTTACTGAGATTGATAAAAGTGAACTTGTGAAAAAAGGTATTGTGCATAAGGAGGCTGAGGAGAAAGAGCTATGGAGTAGGCAATATGAATCCCTTGATCTAGAGGATTCCAATCTCAAACAGAATATGCCTTCTGTTGAAAAACCTCATGTGCTTGAACTTAAAGAGTTACCCAAGCACTTGAAATATGCCTATTTAGGGGAAAATGATACATTGCCTGTGATCATTGCTTCTGACCTATCCAAAAGTCAAGAGCATGATCTCATTACTACCCTAAAGAGGCATAAGAAGGCAATTGGGTGGCAAATGGCCTATATAAAGGGGATTAGTCCTACTATCTGCATGCAAAGAATCATTCTTGATGAAAATGCTAAAAACAGTATTGAAGGGCAGAGGAGACTTAATCCCATCATGAAGGAAGTTGTGAAAAAGGAAATTATCAAGTGGCTTGATGCTGGCATTGTGTATCCTATATCTGATAGTGCATGGGTGAGCCCTGTGCAATGTGTAAGTGGTAGCTAATGAGAAGAATGAGCTTATTCCCACAAGAACAGTCACTGGTTGGAGGATTTGCATGGATTATTGAAAACTCAACAAGGCTACAAGAAAGGATCACTTCCCTCTACCATTCATAAACCAGATGCTTGATAGACTAGCTGGCAAGGAGTTCTATTGCTTTTTGGATGGTTACTCTGGCTACAACCAAATAGCCATAGTATCTGAAGATCAACAAAAGACCACTTTCACTTGTCCTTATGGTACTTTTGCTTTTAGAAGAATGCCATTTGGGTTGTGCAATGCACAAGCAACGTTTCAAAGGTGTATGATGTCAATCTTTTTTGAATTCATTGAAAAATCTATGGAGGTGTTCATGGATGATTTCTCTGTCTTTGGGGAAACATTCCAATTATGCCTTGATAACTTAGAAGAGATTCTGGATAGATGTGAAGAAACCAACTTGGTCTTGAATTGGGAGAAATGCCACTTCATGGTCCAAGAAGGTATTGTGTTGGGATTCAAGATTTCAAAGAGGGGAATTGAAGTTGACAAAGCCAAAGTTGAGGTAATTGAGAAGATGCATCCTCCAACAAATGTCAAAGGTGTTAGAAGTTTCCTGGGACATGCTGGTTTCTATAGAAGATTCATTAAGGACTTCTCAAAAATTTCAAAGCCACTATGTCAATTGCTGCAGCATGAGACTCCATTTGTATTTGATGAATTATGTGCTGCAGCATTCCAGAAACTGCAGAATGCTCTAGTTACTGCTCCAGTGATAGTAACTCCTAATTGGAGCAAGCCTTTTGAGCTCATGTGTGATGCTAGTGATTATGCCATAGGTGCTGTCCTTGGCCAAAGGTATGACAAGGTTTTTCATTCTATTTATTATGCTAGCAAAACACTTGTTGAAGCTCAATTAAATTACACTACCACTGAAAAAGAATTATTAGATGTGGTTTTGGCATTTGATAAATTTAGATCATACTTAGTTGGCACAAAAGTAATTGTTTTCACTGATCATTCTTCCATTAAGAATTTGATTGCTAAGAAAGATGCAAAACCTAGGTTAATAAGATGGGTTCTCCTCCTCCAAGAATTTGATCTTGAAATAAAAGATAAAAAGGGGGTGGAGAACCAAGTTGCTGATCATTTGTCTAGATTGGAAGGTGATAGTGCAGGTAATCATTTTGGAGAAATCAAGAAACGCTTCCCTGATGAGCAAATGTTAGCGGTTGCTGTTGCAGCACCTGATGCTGCAGCACCTTGGTATGCAGACATTGTCAACTTCCTAGTGAGCAAAGTGGTGCCTTGTGATTTGAATTATCAGCAAAAGAAGGGGTTCTTCCACATTGTCAAGCAATATTTTTGGGACGAGCCCTTCTTATACAAAAAGTGCCCTGATCAGTTACTAAGGAGATGTGTGGCTGATGGAGAACAACAAGAGGTGCTGCAGCAATGTCATGCTGCAGCATATGGAGGACACTTTGGGGGTATGAGGACAGCAGCAAAAGTGCTTCAATCTGGTTATTTTTGGCCTACAATTTTCAAAGATGCTCATGAGTTTATTAAAAAATGTGATAGTTGTCAAAGAAGTGGGAACATTTCAAATAGGAATGAAATGCCATTGTCAAACATCTTAGAGGGTGAACTCTTTGATGTTTGGGGTATGGACTTCATGGGACCTTTTCCTCGCTCTTTTGGCAACTCTTACATCCTTGTTGCTGTAGATTATGTATCAAAGTGGGTTGAAGCAGTTGCTTTACCTAACAATGATGCAAAATCTGTCAGCAAGTTCTTGCTCAGAAATATCTTTACAAGATTTGGAACTCCAAGAGCAATAATCAGTGACGAAGGGTCTCATTTTTGCAACAAACTAATTGAAAATCTCTTGGCCAAGTATGGGGCTAAACACATGATTGCAACAGCATATCATCCTCAAACCAGTGGTCAAGCAGAGTTGTCTAATAGAGAGATCAAGAGAATGTTGGAGAAAATGGTAGGGCCTACCAGAAAGGAATGGTCAAATCATCTTGATGATGCGTTATGGGCTTATAGGACTGCTTACAAAACTCCTTTGGGAATGTCCCCCTACAGACTTGTGTATGGCAAGGGTTGCGATCTTCCTTTGGAGCTTCAATACAAATCACATTGGGCTATCAAAAAGCTCAATTTTGATCACACAAAGGCAGGGGAAGCTAGGCTATTGCAATTGAATGAATTGGAAGAGATGAGACACTTTGCTTATGAGAACTCAGAGTTGTACAAGGCCAAGACCAAGGCTTGGCATGATAAGAGAATTCACAAAAGGGAATTAGTGGAAGGTGATCAAGTGTTATTGTTTAACTCAAGACTTAAACTATTTCTTGGAAAGCTCAAGTCCAGGTGGTCTGGGCCATTCAAATTGGCAAAGGTGTACCCTCATGGAGCTGTGGATTT
Source organism: Astragalus glycyphyllos (assembly GCA_963573325.1). Taxonomy (NCBI): domain Eukaryota; kingdom Viridiplantae; phylum Streptophyta; class Magnoliopsida; order Fabales; family Fabaceae; genus Astragalus; species Astragalus glycyphyllos. The sequence continues at coordinate 31,885,199 of OY754307.1, forward strand.
GTATGATGATACAAGTGGTAAAACCTTCAAGGTTAATGGTCAAAGAGTGAAGAAATACTATGGTGAGTCGGTGGTGAGGAGCAAATTCACCACTAAATTCAAGGATCCATGATCTTTGAAAGAAGTCAAGCTGAGGACTCTTAAACTAAGCGCTACTGGGAGGAAGCCCAGGGTTTTTAATCTAATAAATTAGTTGTTTTGTTTGTTTTGGTGTTTGTTTTGCAGGAATTAAATTTTAGCAAGATGATGTTTGAGGGTGTGACAGCAGTTAGTGCTGCAGCATTGATTCCAGCAACATTGCTGCAGCAATAGAGAGCAGTTAAGGAATAAAATAAAATAATGGCAGTTATTCACCCAAGGTCTGATTGCGTCACCAGTGTGTTGTCCAATCAATCACTTAATCGTCCACTCGCTAAACCTCCACCATACACCTCATCCTTCATCCAACGGCTACAGCTTTAATGCGTGCGCCAAGTCCCCAAAACGGTCCCATCCCCTCAGCTTTATAACCACCCACTCTCCCCAATTCTCCCACAATTCACTCCTCAATTGCGATCAAAAATTTAGAAACCCTCAAAGCAGTAAACCCTTCGTTCCCAATCAACCCAAAAACCTCACTCACCTCTTTCTTTGAAACTTCAATCTTGTGATCACAATGGTTAGAACCAAAATCAGTGCCAGCAAGTCCTCTGGGAAACGCCAATCAACAACTGGGCGTGGTGAATCTAGTCAAGCAAGGTGTAAGGGTTTGAAGAATCAAGAAGTCTCTGCTGTGGAGAAGTTCTCTACCATGAAATTCTGGGCAGAGAGGGGTTTCATGTTGCAAAACGCACCTGATGCGTTCACATCAATTGTGAAAGCACTTGTGTGGGAGCAAATGGTGCAGCATCCATCTTATTTCTACCCTTCTGTTGTCCGTGAGTTCTACGCAGGGATAGCCCCGGAAAAAGATGGAAAGCCTCAGTTCTTTGCTGAAGTCAGGGGAGTCATAGTCAAATTTGACTCCATGATGATCAATGAGTGTTTGGGCTTAAGTTACCACGGCCTGACATTCGCAAGAAACTTTGAAAAATGGGGAAAGAAAGAAATGGAGGTCGTGAAGCAGAACATCACCATTTCTGGCACACCATGGGAGCCCTGTAGTGCCAATGAATTCAAAGTCAAGAGAAGCAGTCTCACTCATGACGCCATGGTTTGGTTCAACTTTATCAAGAACTCTCTGTTGCCCACTTCCCACACCACCAATGTAGAAAAAGAAAGGATGATGCTGCTGGATGCAATTTTGGGAGCAAAGGACGTTGATGTTGGAAGATTGATCTCAAGAGAGATTCTCATATGCCACTCCAAAACTGCTGGGTATCTTTTCTTTCCTTGTTTAATTACTGATCTTTGCATTAAAGCTGGTGTGGAAATGAAGGGGGAGAAGAAAGGATTCCCTCTTGCTGCCTTCCCTACGATGCTGAAATCAAAGCCTAAGGTTGCTGCAGCATCTGGTGATCCCACCATGCTGCCACAGTTCACGCTGCAGCAACGCTCTGTCTGGGAGTTTATGAGCAAGCAGCAGGAGTGGTTGAAGGCTATGTTTGCTGCAAACTTGCAAGTTGATATTGGAGTTGAAGCACCTTCTTTTCCTGAGTGGGTGCTTGATGAAGAAGTGATTGATAAAGACTTGTTTTAAGATGCTGGTGTTAAGGATGATTTGCCAGAAGAAGTTGTTGAGAAAAAGAGAAAGAGGAAGGAAGTAAATAAGGGAAAGAAGAAGATAGGTGAAGAAGAGTAGCTGCTAGGCACTGAATCTGGTGAATCCCTAAGTGAAGGGGAGAAACTAGAGAATAGGGAGATTATGAAGGAGTTGAATAGAAAAGATGACAGTGAGGATGATGACTCAGATGAAGGAGAAGGATCTGAAACAAACAGTGAAGATGAATTTGAAAATGCCACTGATATTGAAATGGATCCACCACCATCACCATCTCATACCACCAAAACTGCCAAACTAGCCCCCACTTTCACCATTCCACCAACATCAACCCCTATCAGCCTTCCCATTCTAGAAAATCAACCCCAACCAACAATAAATCCACCCCAAAAAAAAGAAAAAGAAAAATTGCCTGAATCTGTTGATGTCTCTGATGCTGCAGCAACTGCTGTTGCTGGTTCTGATGCTGCAAACCCTGTTTTCTCACCCTCCAAAAGAACAAAGACGAAGCATGCACCAAAGAAAAGAAAGATGTCTGCTGTACCTGAGGAAGCCCCATTGGATGCTGAAGGAGTAACTGCTGAAGAGGATATTGCAATTCAAGCCACTGTTGACAGTGTGATGAAGGGAATTGAAGATGCTGCAGCTGTTGATGCTGCAGCAATTGACGCTGCTAAATTGGCTGATTTTGAAAGAAGGTCTAAGGCAGCTTTGGATTTCGTGATTGCCCAGAAGAAGGCAAATGTTTCTGGTGCTGGTCCTGCTGTTGCAGATGCAGGTCCAGTGCTGCAGCAATCCGGTGCTGCAGCAACAGACACCTCGAAGGAACCAGAAGCCCCTGTGATCAAATCCCCAAGAGTCAAGAGGCCAGCTGGAAGAGGAGGGCCAACAAGACAAAGCCCAAGGACAAAACCAGGAGCCTCTACACCTTAATCTTTTAGTTTCTGTTATTTAAATTCTGTCCTTTTAGTATTTTCAATGAATAAACCTGTTGAATGTTTGTGTTAGTGTTAGCATTCAATAGTATCTGTTAGTGTGTTTTTATTTTCTGTTTTGTTTTTAGAAGGGCCTCTCCCTAATTTGCATGAGCAGTGAGGACACTGCAAGGTCTTAAGTAGGGGGGGAGGACCTATGGTCTATGTATTGTATTAGCATGTTTGCTAGTTTGTTGAAAAAAAATTTAAAATTTTAGAAGTTAAGTTGAGCAAAAACTTAGTGATGAAATGGTGAGAATTGAGTGATTAGTGCCCCTGTTTGTGAGTGAACTCTATTGCTCCTGTTCCTACACTTTTACATGAAACTTAGGAAAGACTTAGTGAATTAGAAATGATCTGAAGCTAAGCTAGTTGTTGGTAGACCTAGAGAATTGCTAAATTTTTACTAAAAACTTAGGGTAGCATAAGAAACTAAGTTTGGGGGTTCTTTGAGCTATATTAAGGCAAAGCATGAAGGAATGGAATTAGGTCAATTGCACATAGTTTAGGAAGTAATTAAAGTCAGTATATTGTGTAATGTGCTATGTTATAAAGCACTAGTGTTGTAAATATTTGTAATTGTTGTCGTTGCCCAAAAAAAAAAAGAAATTCAAAGAATAAGGGCAATGCAACACAAGTGTTAAGTATTGTTTGTTTTTGAATTCTGTTCTAGTTGTATTGCTGCAGCACTTAAGTTGAGTTGTAATAAGTGCATTGGCCTAGAGTTCTGAATTGCTAAATCAAACCCTTTGTCACGCTTATTCCCCCTTTCTGTGCTTGAATTGTTAGTCTACCCTTAGTTTTGACACATCTTTGGCAACCTCAAAAGAAAGCCTCTCTAGTTTTAGTTAAGTGAAATTTTGAACCTTGCTATGTTCTGAACTAAGTTAAGTGTCACACACACACTTTTGAGCAGGTGCAATTTAGGGAACTTATTATTCAGTGGGTTTGCAATTGAGTGGCCAATCTGAAATTAAGTTTATTGCTCAGCTTAATTTTCTGTTTGTGTGCTTCTTGAATAAATTCAACTATCTGGTTCATTGTTAATATAATGTTTGTCTCTGTCAAGTGTCATTGCTTGAGGACAAGCAATGGTTCAAGTTTGGGGGTGTGATAACAATCAAATATGATTGTTATTACCTCTAATTTCAAGCTTAAATCATTGTTAATTCTCAAGCAATATAGTGATTAATGTTGTAAATATGTTAATTTAGAGTAACTTAAGGTGCAAGCTTGATTTTGTATTAATGGGCACTTTGGTGCCCAATTTGTGGTCTAATGTGTTTGTTCTATTGCTGCAGCACTTATTGTGAACGCAATTGTTTATTGCACAACATGAGAGAGAAAGCAATGGAAAACACGGAAATTGATGCAAGGACACCTGTCAGCTGTCTCCAGACGTGGGTGTGCATGCCAATCATGGAATATTCCTTGATGACCTAGGGAATTGGGCAAAAAGGACCTTTTGCCCTCATAAAGGACAAAAGGCGCCTCCCTAATTAGAGTTGTCCCTCTACCCTAGTCATCCCCTATATAAAGACCCACATTCCAAGAATTAGAGTAAGCCGAAACCTGAGGTATAGACATAGCCTCAAGCTTCGTGCCTTACTTGTTACTCAAAGATCAATTGCTGGGATTTGATTGCTGCAGCAACACTGAAGCTTCATCTTGTGAAAGAAGCTTCATCTTCGTGCCTTTGTTCTTGGGTGTAGTATAAATTCTCTCCTCGGGATTTAGTATGATTTTCTCATATTTGTTGATGTTTAAGTTAGTTTCTATGTTGTCTAAGCTCATCATGAGCTAAACCTCTGTAGTTGGGATGCTAATCTGAATGTAACGAAGTTATTTTGTTCTTAATGCTTATTATGTTATTGTGTTGAGCACTTTATCTTGTGTGGTTTTACTATTTCCATCTTAGATTAGGATTGGCCGTCTAATCTAAGTAGCATGTATATTCACAGACATGGTTTGTACATTTACCTCACAAGATAACATGGTAAGTTGCACTATAGACATATAGTTGTTCCTTGTTTGAGCCCTAGACATAGGGGAAACATAAGCCATGAGGTGAAAACACTTAGGTGATAACTTCTTGTTCTTCAGTAGCCTAGGAAAATAATCCTTTCCGAATTAGACATAATTTAGGAGGACTAAAACCTAGTGTTAAGCATTAGACATAATGCACAATTGCGGCAGCACCTAGTGCTGCAGCACTTAACATAGCATTTTGAGCATCTTAATGGATTTACTGAAAGCAATGCATCTCAACTAGTTCCAAATCTGATCTTCATTACCCTGATACTTTTACCTTTATTGCTTGTTACCCAAAATTTGCGTGTCATTTACTTTTTACCCCAAATCACTATTTGTTACATTGATTAAGCAATTGTTTAGCAATTAATCCTCGTGGGAACGATCTCACTTTTCATTGTATTACTTGTTACGATTGTGTACACTTGCACAAGAAATTATCACGTTTTTACGCAACAATATTGTCAGGGACTAAGACCTTCATCGTCTATATATTTGCTACTATAACAGCCATGCCTCTGGCATTCTTTGTGTTGCCACCCTTTTCTACTAAATTGTTATTTTTTTATAACTCCAAATATCTTATAATAATGAAGAAATATTATTTTAATTACTATATATATTTTGGTATTGATTTATGCTCTAGTTATTATACGTTTTATTTGTGAAAACAAAATAATTTTATTGTAGATTCATAAGATGATGAATGCTTTAATTAGTAGTTTGAGTTAACATCATGAAATTACTAAGGTAGGTGAATGAGACAAAGTACTTTGATGGCAATATTTATTGGTGAGAGAGATTGACTGTTACTTGTTAAGTTGATCAACAACTCTAAATCCGAGTATCTCCTCTGAAGGACAAGATGAGAGTAATAAAGAAAGCTAAGAAAAATATATAGTAACTTTTTTCGCAAGTTAATTAGAAAATTCCTACTTGTAAAGTAACTTTTGTTAGGTAACAACTATAAAAAGCATATATTTTATAGGCAATACGAAATCCATTTAAAGAGAATAGGGGTTTAAATAAAAACAACAATAAGGGGATAATAAAACTCTATATATCAACTCCTTTCATTAGCATCCATGATTCTAAGATGAAAGAGAATGTTCTGCATCACTCAAAGAAGAAGATGAACAATAAAGGTGATTAGATGAGAGGGAGCGCTTGTCTCTTTCAAAGAAGAAGATGAGTGTGGGAGATGAATTGTATAAGTTTGGCAATCTTATCCTAACAAAACCATTCAAAGAAATGGAAAGCAGAAGAAGTAAGATATGTTACCGTGAATTGGACGCGTGAATTGCAAAGCGTTGGCAGCTGAATTTTTCTTATTCTGTTTTGGTGGCATAATTTGTTTGCTTCTCAATTATCAGTGTCTTTCGAATATCAATTGATACTATCAGTGAAAATTTGTGTGGCATACATATTGCATCAAGCATATAGAACAATAAAGTTATGTCAATTTACCATAATAAGTTGTAGTTCGTCTTGTTAATTTCGAGTGTTCAACTTTGAAATTCTGTTTTCAAAGATACCATATGTATGATACACCAACAATAAATGTACGTCAATTTATTCTTTTTCAGGGATACCATATGTATGATACACCAACAATAAATGTATAGAACTAAAATATGACACATATAGGTTTACAACGCAAAGGTACAATATGTTTGAGAAAAAACACCGATTCAGGAATGACATTCTTTACTGATACACCTTGGGCAAATCCCCATACAAAAAACAGATAAAGAACTATTCACTTGGGAAATTTCCGAAAAGAACGACAAAAGGAGACACCTCGCCGATCAAGCACTCTATACTCAACTTTTGGTTTGGGAACTCGAGGAGTCAACCAGTACTTCACTATGAAAAGAAATGGACCTCTGCAACTTCATATTTGAAAAACTCAAACAAAGTTCTCCAATGACTGGGTTGACAATGTTACCAAGTGGCTTCAGTCTCAAGAGGGGGGTGAATTGAGTATTTTGAAAACCGTTCCCCTTTTTAACGACTTAGTTTGATTTTCGCGCAGGTTTATGAAATAAAAGAATTAGATTGCAAAACAATAAAGAACACGCGAGATTTATACTGGTTAGGTCACCTCCTAGTGACCTACGTCCAGTCCTCACAACCCTTTGTGAGATTTTCCACTATCAAATCAAAGCTTTCAATTGGGTGCTTTAAAACCCTTACAGACGCAGGCGCTCTTCACCTAAGATACCCCACCTAGTGCAAGAGCCCTTAACAACAATTACAACAAGAGATACCCCACCCTTGTTACAATCCGAAACCCTAGAGAGATACCCCACTCTCTAGTAAAAACCCAATACAGTATTACAAGAAATTACAATAACAATGAAAAAACAAATACCTCTGAGAAGGTGAATATGACAACTTGAAGATCCCCAACCTAACCCTTGAGAGAAATCAGCTCACAGTGATGAAGAACGTGAAATAGTGATTGTGACAGAGAGAAGCTTCGCATTCTGCTTTTAATCGTGAAATAGAATTGTAGGTTGTGTGTTGATCGTGAAACCTAGGGTTCTATTTATAGAGATAGGAAAAATATGACCGTTGAAGCAATTTGTGTTATAAGTGACTAATCGATTTATGGCTTGCAAAACATAAGATGATAATCGATTAGTTGCTTTAAAGAAAATAGCTCCATAAGTGAATATTCGATTATATGCTTAAATAAAGAGAGATAATAATCGATTATGTGCTTGACAAAAGGTGCAGTGTTGAAATCGATTTTGTACTTCACAAATACAGGTAGCAAATCGATTTCTTGCCTGTAGAAACAGGTGAGTAATTGATTATCTTCTTTAGAGAACAAGTGATGAATCGATTGCTAGCTTGAAAATAGGAATAAGGTGAATCGATTACTAGCTTGAAAATTAGGAGGATAATCGATTCTTTGCTTTATAAAACAAATAGGGAATCGATTCATTGCTTCCAAAAACAATTCCTTTAGTATTTTAATCGATTAATAGCTTTGGCAAAAGGAGGATAATCGATTTTTATCTTTAAAAAATAAGGAGGGAAGAATCGATTATATGCTTGAAAATAGGAATGAGAAAATCGATTATTTGCTTTATAAAATGAGTCAATAATCGATTCATTGCTTCCAAAGGCAAGTACTTTAAGATATTAATCGATTAATGGCTTTAAGTAATGAGAATGAAATCGATTTTTGGCTTAAACAATTTCTTTACTTCAATTTCTTTACTTCAAAAACAATTTCTTTTAAAAACATTAAGCCATGAATCTATTTCTTTTAAGAACAACAAGTGCCTAACCTATTTATCAATTGAAAACATATGTTAGGTTCATTTGTGTGAGTGATATTGTGTTTTGTGATTTGAGCCGATTCTCGGAAGCGGTTTACAATTCATTCCTAAGACACGACCCAACTTCCTAGGGACTACTACCCTTGACACACTTAATTCTTGAGTTGGTTGTGCCTTGGAGTTCCATTTCACTTTGTCTTAGATTACTTCATCATCAAAACTTCACCTGCAACACAAGATATCCACAGACATCCATCACATTGGAGAACCACAGGCAAGGGTCATCTTCTAGAATTACGCATTTATAAATATACAATGACTCATATATACATAACAATTCACATATGTATAACATTAACAAACTTCAAACAAGATTCTAGCAACTCAACACCAACATCATGTCACGCCACTCCATATATCCTAATGCAATGCCTATATGTCAATGCATATGATTCCCGAATATCACCTCCCCCGTAGGGGTTTGTGAGGTCCAATAAAGAACAACACCGCGATTTGTGAGGTCCAATGAAGAACAACACCACCATTTGTGAGGTTCAATAAAGAACAACACCGCCTATGTATGCATGATTATACATCAACACCTCATCCATAGTTTTACCACACCAAGCATTATCCAACCAACCATCAGATGGATCAAGAATAATGACTTAACACCAACACCAAAATAAACACCTTAACACCACATACATCAACCAATACACGACATCACAACATTCACAATTTAAGTAATACTTATAAATAAAGGAATGAGTCCTTACCACATTTTTCTTTCGATTCAACACCGTACAACTCTGTAAGTATCTCTCTCGACTGACAAATTTCCTTTAAAAGTCTCTCTCGAAATCTCACTCTAACCTCCCTAACATTTCGTTTTTCTCACTTCTCAAAATAAATTTCCATTAGTTCAAAAGTCATATTTTTCAAAATATTAACTCATCATGATTCCAACCCCTCAAAAGGATTCCTATTGTGTCTCAAAGATGTTCCATTTGTTTCTCATTTCAAAGTCACTTTCTAACCCCTTTTCAAAATCCGAGATAGGTGCTACGCTCACTTTTATAAGAACTCCTTTAAGTTTCTTTTTCCGAAAATTATTTACTTAGTCACACTAGCGGTCAAACCTACCTATGCCTCATCTCATCCTCCTTTAAAAGTGTAACACCCTCAGTTTTCAGTTATCAGTTGTCCTGCTTTCAGTCAGATATCATTTTAGTATCACTTTCTCAGTTCTATTAGTTTGGTGTGTTTTAAATAAATGAATAAGTTGCCTAGTTGATTTATTTTGTTTGAGTATTGTGTGCTATTAAATTGTGATTTGCTAATTGTGTTTATTTGATTAAATTTTGTGGGATTAGAGGAAACCTTAGGAAATTACTCTTATACCCTTAATGAAACACACACTTTCACTTAACCAAAACATGTTCAGCACCCATCCCCTTTCTTCTCCTCATTTTCACGAGACAAGAGAGAGAGAAAGAAAAGAAAAGAAGCAAAACCCTAGAGAGAGGGAGAGAGGCCGTAGAGAGAAGGAGGGAGAGAGGAGAGGATCTTCATTGCATGTTTTGTCACTACAAGAATTTCGGTAATTTTCGGCGGACAAAATCCGCCGGTAATGGCCAAAATCCGCCGGAAATCCGCCGGTAATTCACTCGTCGCTAATGGTTACAGACGGAATTTCCGCCGGTAATTACCGGCGGATTTTTCACATTACCGGCAGATTTTCCGCCGGTAATGTGCATTACTAGCGGATTTTTTAAAAAAAAATTAATTTTTTTTTTAAATTTTTAAATTTTAAATAAGAATTTCGTTTTTTAAAATTTAAATGTTACTGTATCTAAATTTTGTCCAATTTCAAATTTCCCCTTGTATTTGTACCGGTTGGGGTGAGAATCAAGAGGTAGGAAGGAATGAAAGAAAATATGTGAGAATAAGAATGAAGTGAGAAGAATGAAGGAGTAAGAATGAAGGAGAGAAGAGAAGTATTAAAATTGGAGAGAATGGGAAAAAAGAAAAAGAAATAAGAATGAATGAGTGAGAATGAATAAGAATGAAGAAGAAAGGAGACATGTATATAGAAATTTATGTAGATTTGAATGTGAGGAAGAAGAAGAAGAAATATAAGATAGAGAAAATGTATAAGAGAAAGAGAAGAAAATAAAGAGTGAAATGAGAGAATGAGAGGAGTGAAGGAGAAAGTTTTATTTATAGGTGATTTTTTGAAATTACCGGCGGATTTTTTTCCCTCCTAATTGTGTGTTTATTTGAAAGTTTTTTTGTTTTTTCAAAATCCGCCAATAATTTCAAAAATCCGCCGGTAAAATTTACCGGAAAATTACCGGCGGATTTCGTAAAAAAAAAAAAAAAAAATTATTATTATTTTTTTTACAAAAATCCGCCGGTAATTTGAAAAATCCGCCGGAAATGCCAAACATCCGCCGGAAATGTACCGACGGAAAAAATCCGCCGGTAAAAATCCGCCGGAAATTCATGTTTTTCTTGTAGTGTGTTTTCTTCCACCATTAGAATCAAATTTCCATCCTCTTTCCAACCATACAAGAAACATCACCAACAACTCTCCCATTCTTGAGTTGCCATTTTCGAACCTTCAGGGAAAATGGTGAGCAAATGGGTTTGTTCTCATCTCTTTTGAACCTTAGAAGCATTGAGGGCTCAGGAAAAGGTATAGTAGCTGTTTTGGGAGTGATTAGTGACGATTCAAGGTCTGGGTCAGAATTGAGAGCTCAAGGGTAAGGGTTTGGTTCGTGGTTGCTGGTTTTGGTTGGTTAGAAACTGTTTTGATTTTGAAGCTTTGTGGGTGCCATTTTGTTTATTCCGCTAGTTCAAACTCCTCTTCATGAATTGAGGTGAGTTCTCCGATTTGTGCTTAAATTTACTGTTAAAAATGTGCTTGATTCTGTTTGTATTGTTGTTGTGTTTGTGGGTACGAAATTTGGTGCAATTTGGAACAATTATTGTTTGCAAAATCATTGTATAGGCATTCTGGACATAGTTGCGGTAATTTTGAAACTGGGAAAGTTATGTTAATTCAAAAAACGTGGGTTTATTTGGTTAGAAACTAGGCTTAATTCCGGTCATTTTGGCACTGGTTTTGCTGAATTTGGAGTTGTGTAGCTCGAGATATAGGTGTCACAATTTAGGTCAAAAATCTGGAACAATTCTGCATATAGGTTCATTGTTTCGTGTATAATGTTTTCATGTGAACTTTTTTTTGAATGGTTCTTGTTTCATTGAAAGTTAGGTTTAGGCTCAAGTCCCATGTCATTTTATTGGGTTTTGATCAGTTTAGAGGTGTCACAAGTTAGGTCTTGATGGCTGTCTTGTTTTCTGAACCCTATTACTTGTTTGTTAAAACTGTACTAATTGGCCCATTATTTTGGAAAACAAAAATTATATTCAGAAACTAAGCATTCTTAGCTTTCCGTAGATGGGTCATTTTCTGAATTCCGTTGCCGTTTGATAGGTTAATTAGCTTACCCAAGTTTATGTATGCTTGCTGAAATTTCTGCACATAAGCTGTTTGTTGAAATGTTTGTATAAGCATATTTTGATGATGTTAAAGGCATAATGTTGAATATGACTTGTTTGTTGAAATGGTCTTGTATTGGTTATGCTATGTCTTGACTTGATATCGGAATGTCTTTAAGAAACGTCACGAGTGAGATGACTAAACTAGCCCATATGTAAGGGTAAATATAACTTGATTTAAGAATGGTGAGTGTACTAGGGGGCGTGTCATGAACTTCACCCAAAAAGCCTTTGAGTAGTGCCCGATTTGTTAGATCGGGAGGTCAAGTTTCCTCACCGTGTACATGTCAGCTTTTAAGTTATGTAAGTCTGCACGTTAGGAGGATTGCACACTAGGCATATTAATTAGTATTATATATGTAAGGGGTAACGAGAACTCACTGAGATAGTACCTCACAACTCATATTTGTGGAATTTCAGATGCCCAGGATAAGAACAGGTTTCTCAGATAAGGTTAAAGGTCCCAGTATATAAGGCCACTCAGAAGTATCAAGAGACTAGATTTATTGAAGTTAGTTGTTGATCAACTCAGTTTATGTATTCAGTTTATGTACCGCATATTCGATTAGGAATGTGGACCTTTGGATGTATCCGCTATGGCGGATGTAAATTTTTATAAAACCTTATGTTTCTAGCAAACATATTGTAATCAGTTTTTATCATTGACATATATCCATTCTCCGTTATGTGCACCTCTGATTATGATAAGATTAATGTTCTAAGTTTGTATTTTCGACTACGAGCATAGGATGTTACAAAAAGTCACTCCCAATCCCACTAGACATCTCAATCACAGATCATCAAAATCATATGTACACATTCACAACATAGAACAAGTACATACATAAGCCAGAGGCCACAACAACAATGTCCTTGTAGGTACCGAATAAACATCCAATACACAAAGCTCATAAGCAAACAACAAACAAACACCAACCACAATCTCAAGCATATAATAGTGACTAGAAAGTAGCCCTTACCTCAAGCGGTTTCCTTCCTAGCGTAGATTACATCCGGTTGCACCTACAACCTCTACGACTCGATCCTTTCTATCTCCGTCGCTTCCACAGTACATTTTAAGATGAAGTTCCACTCACTGGCGGGCAACATCGTAACTATTTTGGCCGACATTAACTCCGCAGAAAGATGTCAGTACCTTGATCTCAAAGGTACCCAGCGCCGGCTGCAAGAGGTCCCCGAGTTACCACCAACCACTGCTCAAGTATGCCTCACTGAGGTCGACGCCCGCTACGACCCGGATAGCTCTGAGGACGTGGACGAGGACGAACTGGCTAGAGAACTTAAGAGAGAGATCAAAGGCCCCGAGCCCCATGGTGAGTTCCTTGAAGTTCCGCTGGGTGATGACCCCACGAAGACAGTCAAAGTGGGGGAAGAACTCACCGAGGCGATCAGGGAAAGCATAATTGCGTGTTTACGATGAAACGCCGACCTATTTGCCTGGTCCGCGTCCGAGATGCCCCGGATCCCCCTTGAAGTAGCATGCCATCACCTGGCGGTCAACCCCGAAGCCAAGTACGTGGCGCAGCGACGTGTAGCAGTAGTTCCCCTGGCTTGTCATGAAAGCTGTTTTCTCCTATCTGCGGTCAAGAAGAGCAACGTAGTGCTGGTCAAGAAGAGCAACGGGAAATGGAGGATGTGTGTAGACTACACCGATCTCAATAAAGCGTTCTCCAAAGATGCCTTCCCCGTCCCAAGCATTGACAAGCTTGTGGATAACGCGTCCGGCTTCCGACTCTTATCTTTCCTGGATGCCAACTCCGGCTATAACCAGATCGCAATGAATCCCCCAGACCAGGATAAAACAGCTTTCATGACAAGCCAGGGGAACTACTGCTACAGTGTCATGCCTTTTGGGCTCAAGAATGCAGGGGCCACTTACCAGCTGTTAACACCCAAAAATAAATAGTTCGTAGGCCGAGGATCAAAAAGGAAAAAAGGGAGTATGGTATGATGGCAAGCCGTATGACAAGGGGCAGAAAAGGTATTTCGCCGAAGAAGAGTGAACCTAAGAAGGTCCTCGGGGTATGTTAAACGGAAGGATCCCCCCCCCCCCCCCCCGAGGTAAGAATATGCCCGAGGACCAATGAGCTAAGCCGAGGGAAAGTGACCACCCCATTCCATAAAGTGCCAAGGCCTCAGTGGCTCGGACGCTCGGACCATCACCTAAGATAGGACCAGGATAGCCGAGCCACCCAGATGGGGTTACTTGGAAGGCAGGACACGACACGACGGAAGAACATGGGAACGGTTGAAGTTCAAATGGGAGAGCGAGGCCGGTAAACCTGGAGCAACGAGCACTCACCCCACTAACCGTGCCAGGTGGTATCGTGGGCAGTTAATTCGTCACGTGGAAGTCCTATGAAGCAATGAGAACCGTTGATCTTAGATCTATCCAACGGCAGGCAAATGTTGGCTAGCTTAGTGGCCGACGAGGGCTTGTGTATATGTATAGAATTAGAGTGAATTGTAAAGGACACACATCAATCAAATAAAACTCTACGTTTATTTCATTTATCTTCTTTATCGCATTTCCTGCTTTTACTTTATTTTTATGCATTAGCCGTAGTAATCCAACACTCGTGTCCCTTCTCACCTTCCCTGACCCTTTCTTGAGGAGTCAGGAAACCCATAGTCGAGGAGCAGAGTTCCCTCCTCGGCGCAAATGCTTGAAGAAAAAGGAAACAAAGACTGTCCAAACATCTGACCGACACCACGACTAGGACCTAAGAGTTTGACGACAACAAAAATTGGCACGCCCGGTGGGACTGGAAAAGGTGAGCAAACGCTTCCGTTTGATTCCCTTGGTCTGGATTACTGTTGGCGTATGCACTTGCGCTCCGGTAGAAACCTAAGTATGGAGCCAACATCGGCATCGAAGAAGGTAACTGCCACGAAAACGAGAAACACTGAGCCAACGAGTGTTTCGGAGGTAACACCCCTCACGGTTAGCACTGAGTCTAACGACAGTTCCCCACACCATGGTGAGGAGCCTGTGGTCATGACCACGTCGTTTATCCGGCAGCAAATCGAAATGGGGATTCAGGACATCATGTATCAATTGTCCCACTAATTGGCTGACATAGTGAAACCTATGGTGCACAATGAGGTGCAGCAGGCCAAAGAAGTGGAACAGAGACGTGCTGCGCAAGCCAGTAGCTCCACGAACTATGTTGTCTCCGGCCAATCATAAGGAGGACAACCTTCTTCTCTGGGAGGACCGCATCAGGCCCCGCCATGCACTATCTTTGCTGGACCTCAACAGGCATCTTCCTATAATCCTATCGGAAGTATGCATCAGTGTCCACCGAGTGGGAGCATCACTGGGACTCAGCAGGCGTACTCTCATCAGGTATTTCCTAACCTTGCGATTCCTCAACAGAGTACTTTCGCCACTGCCAACACTAGGGGGCAGTTTTCGGCGACTAACACTAACGCGGCTTCTCTTCAGCAGGGATAGGTGCAACTGGATAGAAGGCCGCCCGAGGTAGCAGGCCTTGTGGGTCTGCAACAAGGATCATCCTATGTATGTTCTACCGCGGCTATCTATCCGGCTTACGCAGGGGGGCAAGCCTTCACCCCGGAATCAGGGATTGGCAGGAACGGTGGTTTTGGCCTAAGTTAGCAGCCATGGGTCCAGAACCCACCTGGCTCAGCAAGTCTACCTCCTAGTCAGTCGTACCCCGGTGCACCCAGTACCTACTCGGCGGGTTCCTATATACAGACACAGATGAATGTCACCCCTGTGGAGCAGCCATGGAATCAAATTCCACCTCTCCAATGCGCACAGGCACCTGTACCAGGAATTGGCCCTGCTAACTGGTGTGTGGAAAACGTGTGCAAGTATACACAGTTACAAACAAGTAGTATAAAAGATCGAACCCACAGGGATTGGATTAATTCTTATATGTTGCAAAGACTTGTAAGCTAGTGCAGCTACACTACTCACAATTTTGGTTGAAGTTGAAATGAAAATAAATTAAAGGAAAGCAAGTAAATTGTGCAAGAAATCTGTTGAGAATGATAGTTGAGATGTATACACTATCTAAATCACTTTTGAGTGTATTGTGTTTCCTTGTGGTGCAGATGCACTTAGGTGCAGCTGCATCAGTGTGTGCTGGTCAGCTACTTTCTTCAGAGTTTCGTTACAAGCTCTTATGATCCTGTTTTTTTGCGGTAAAGAAAGAAGTTGTCAATTCCTTTCTCGCCCCCTTACAGATAATCCAAGTTGCTTAAATAAGTTCACTCTTGCATCTTAAGATCTCACTACACTACTTGTAAGGACTATGTTAACCTAAGGCTAGGAATTAACATGGAATTAACAAGCTGACTTTATCAAAACAAGTTTAACAAAGGCTTTATTAAACACTTATCCTTACTTAGTTCTTGATTTCTAGTTATAAGCAAATTAAGTGAATATAACTCTACTTGTTCTAAGTGATCAACCTTAAAACAAGATTAAGAATTTAAACACAAGAATTAAAGTGCTTACACCACTTGAAAACACAATAACTTTCCTCAAAAGATCATTGGAAAGTTAGAACATCCCAACTTAAGAAGTTTAGCTCATGATGGGCATAGCAAAGCAAATATATTTGATAGAAAACATGTTGCAATAAAGGAAATTACAAGAGTATTCAAGAGAGTAAGAATTACACCAAATGAAAGACTCTTGCATATATTTGCTTAAGAACTAATTTCTTGCACCTATTAGTTCTTTGAAGAAGTGGAGAGAGAAGTTGTCAATTTCTTCTCACCTTCCTCTCAAACTAACACTAATTTAAACTAAGAAAATATGTAAAAAGAACTAGAAGAAATAAACTAGAAAACTATGAGAAACTAGGATGGGAAAGAACATGAAAAAGTATATCTTTCAAGTGAGAAATGAAGTCCTATTTATAGCCTTGGAGCTTTCCTTCATATGAGGGTTTCCTTGGTGATCAAGTTAACCAAAAGGTGTTTAACCATGGTTACTTTTCAAAAGATGATGATAGAATTTGATTCCAACACTCAACCTTAAAGAGAGGTCCAATTAGAAGTTGCCACATGTCCTTTAAGAATGATTATTCATGATGGTCTTCTATTGTGGGCGCCGCATTTTGCAAGTGGCCATGTGCCTCTATGTGACTCTTAAGCAAGCAGCATGCCAACAAAGCATTATGGCAATGGTAAGAATTGAGGTGCTTCCAATGTGGGGTTGTGAGCTGCTTCGGTGTACGAAGGTGCAGTTGCACCAAGTGCAGATGCACTGTGAGAATTGTTTCATGTGCAGATGCACCTAACTGCAGCTGCACTGAACAAACACATCAAACATACCAATATACATGCAAAATGCTAAGTTATGAACATCATTCACCTTCAAACCATAAATGTTGTTATTTTATTTATACTACTATATTTAGCACATTTTATACTTGATTTTAAGCAATTATCTAAGTTTAGATACATGAATAACTCTATATAAAATAGAGTTATCACTAACCTGACCCAAGTAGTACCTGGGCAACCATGGACAGATGCTCCACCTCCGGTACCACCGCAGCCAGGGGAACAGGGTCCCCCAGACACACTGTGGCGCCCAACGCCTCCAGCTGGATCATCGGGGCCCCAACTCTTGGACCCTAATCTCATTGCCGACACCATCAAGAAATTCTTTGGTGTGCAGTTGAAGCCGCTCAATCGTCCAGTGTACAGGAAGCCTTACCCCGAATGGGTGGACCGTTTGGTGCTTCTGCCCAAAGGATTCAAAACCCCCGATTTCGCCACGTTTTCCGGGGACGATGGCAAGTATACTATGGAGCACATCGGCCGATTCACGACCCAATGTGGGGAAGGAAACCAAAATGAGTATCACAAGTTGCAGTTGTTCCCTCTGTCCTGGACAGAGACGACCTTCTCGTGATATTCTTCTATACAGACCAGGGCAGACATGGAAAGGTGCTTCCATGACAGATTTTACTGGCAGCAGCCTGAAGTTACTGCAGCCGATCTCATGAACTTACGGCAGAAGGTCGATGAGGCAGTAATCGATTTCATTGAGAGATTCAGAAAGATGGCCGGAAAGTGCTCGGTGCCTTTCCCAAAATCACAGCTTACCTCCATGGCCATCTCTGGAACGCACCCTCAATTGAAGGAAAAGCTTGTGGGACAAGCTTGCAATGACCTCAGTGGCTTGGCTTCCCGGGCAGTTCAAGTGGAACAATACGTCCAAGAGAGGGAAAGGATGAGAGCCACGAGGGGACGAGGGCCACAATTGGTATCGGTGGTGGACGCAGCCGAGGATTCAGACTATGATGAGTCAGCCGACTATGCGGCAGACATCCTAGTGGCCGAGATAGTCAAGGGGAAGGCCTACCTCTGTCCAGCTCTTAGGCCTGCTAAAGGTAAAGAGAAAGATGAGGAAAGGGTTGAATATTCCTTTGACATCTCCAAGGCTGACCCTTTCCCCATCATGAACGTCAACATGGTCTCCTTCTCAGGGAGTGACCGGGGGAAAGGGAAGAAGAAGTACGTGTGGGTCCCGAAGGGAGAGATTTCCCAAGACAAAGAGTCATCCCTGTTCAACCGTTTGGGCTCACCCCCGCAGGGATCCACAGTTGCAGAACGAAAGGCCCTATTACAAGAAAAATTACAGATAGGGGTGCTGAGTCAACCTCAGAAACCACAGAAGAAGCTTCCTAAGCCAGGGAGCCTTGTCCACGAGCTTAGGGAGTTGCATTTATCCAAGCTCAACCCCGACAGGCATGTGTCGAAAACAAGGGACCTGAGGGAATGACTCCAAGCTACCCCGCATGGGGGGCAAGGTAGGTCCGCTGACAGTTTCGTTGAGCAGGCCACCCTGCCACCCCCAGACCGAGAAACTCACCTCGGAGAAGAAAGAAGGGTAGCCCAAGTCACGAGGACTCAGAACTCAACTTCGGTCGACATCAAGGTACTCAATGACCGGGAGTTGAGAGCCATCAGAACAGTCAAACCTCCGGAGAGGTACTGCAGAATCAATGGATGGCTCAGGCAGCCGTTGAGATGCCAGCCCCTAAAGTGGCCTCCCAGTCTCGTTCGCAGAAAAGGAGGCTACAGAGGGCTAGGGCGTTCAGTAGGACGAAAGAGATCCTCCAGATGCTCACCTCCACTAGAGATGGGAATACACAGACCACCCCCACAACATCTGTTGCGGCAGCGTTGGAATAGGCTTTCCCAAAGCCAGTGGAGGACATAGTTTCTGAGCAGCCTCCCGAAATAGCCGCCTCAGAGCCACCTGTTGATCACGATGGAGGAGACCAGGCGATGGCAGGCATGGTGGAGGCAACTCACAGTCCCCTCACGAAGGCGGTGATAGAATGCCTCTACGGGCCTCACAGTCCAAAACGATCCCAACCAGCCAATGAGCCCCAGGCCAGGGATGCAATGACCGAACAGGAGTTACAAGAAGACAACCTCCTAGGGGAAGAAGAGGAGCATCTTTCCAGTCCTAGAGACTTCGACGAAAATTCCATCACCGAATCAATTCCAGATGACTTGATGGATGAAGCCGATGGAAAATTCTATGCGGACATTGAGATGGTGGGCCTCCTTCCACCGGAGTTCTGGGGGACTAGGGATCAGCCGAGGGCCCTCGAGGGGGATGTCTTCGCCGAGGAAGTCGAATGGGCTGCCTTGACGGAAGCCGAGGGACCCATTACAGAAGGTATGTTGTTTGAGAAGCCAACGGCAGATATGACCAGACACTTGAAGCCATTGTACATCAAAGCCCACCTCAACGGGAAGTTGTTCAATAGGGTCTTCGTAGATGGCGGGGCTGTGTTGAATATCATGCCACTGTCGACTATGAAAAGGCTAGGAAAGAACGCTGAAGATCTCATTCCCACTACCATGACCATGACCAGTTTTATGGGCCACCCCTCATATACAGTGATCCTGGGGAGGGATTGGATCCACAGCAGTGAATGTGTCCCCTCTACCTTGCACCAGGAGCTTATGATATGGGTGGAGGATAAAGTGGAGATAGTGGAAGCAGATCCCAATCGTTTTCCAGCCGAGATAAAGATGTTTGAAGCCCTATTCTACTCACCCTACCTGCACCCGATCTCCATACCAGGAGACTACGAAGAAGGTGGCATTGAGTCGTGCGACTGGACTAAGAAGGGTTTCGAATTCAAAATGTTGGCCGACCTATGGCCTGACAACGAGAATGATGATTAGCCTTCCTCCAAAAGTGCAGAGCCTGCTGGACCGATTTCATCTATTCCAGATAGAGTCCAGCATTGAGGAGACCATGTTTGGGGCTATACACGGAAAAGACGAAGACTCGAAGGGGGATCCGGATGACTTTGGTGACGAGCCATCAGGCGAACCCCCCTACCTAGAGCCTATACAGAGAAATATGCCCACCTTCGAGGCTCAGGACCCATTAATCGAAGTAAACTTGGGAACGGAGAGTGAGCCCAGAATGACAAAAAATTAGCAGCAAACTACAGATGCTGCAACGCGACCAGATAGCAGCCTTGATTCGGGATTATCGTGACTACTTAGCGTAGGACTACCATGAGATGCCAGGCCTTGATAGAGCCTTGGTGGAGCATAGGTTACCCATCAAGGAGGGTTGCAGAACCCACAGGCAACCATCGAGGAGGTTCAACCCACAACTGATGCCGCAGATCAAAGCCGAAGTGGAAAGACTCTTAAAGGCAGGATTCATCAGGACTGCCAGGTACGTAAAATGGTTGTCTAACATAGTCCCTGTGAAAAAAAAGAATGCCAGGTCAGGGTCTGTATTGACTATAGAGACCTGAACTTGGCCATTCCGAAAGATGAGTACCGCCTGTGGCCGATATGCTTGTCGATGCCTCGGCAAACAATGCCATCTTGACTTTTATGGACGGCCATTCTAGTTACAACCAGGTTTATGTGGCCGAGGCTGACACTCATAAGACTGCCTTCAGGTGTCCAGGAGCCCTAGGGATCTATGAGTAGCTCGTAATGCCTTTTGGCCTCAAAAATGCTAGGGCAACGTACCAAAGGGAAATGAACGCCATCTTCCATGACCTTATTGGAAAAAACATGGAAGTGTAGATTCATGATGTGGTGGTCAAGTCCAAGAGCTTCGAAGCCCACTTAGGCGACCTCGAACAAGCTCTAAAGCGGATGCGACTCCACAATCTTAAGATGAACCAGGTGCATAACCAGGGCATTGAAGTAGACAAGAACAAATCCCGAGCCGTCCTAGAGGCAAGGCCCCGTAGGACGAAGAAAGGGCTGCAGAGTCTGTTAGGCAAAATCAACTTCCTAAGAAGATTCATCGCCAACTCGGCAGGAAAGCTCAAAGCCTTTTCACCGTTGCTACGAATGAAGAAAGACGAGGAAATGATCTAGGGAGGCAAGCAACTCCCAGCTGGTGATCAAACCAGTGTTATCAAAACCGTACCAGACCGGCGAGTCCAACCGGCCCGACCAAGACCCGGATCCTTATCCGGCTCGGTCTGCATATTGATCCGGTTCTGCACTTTGACCAACATATATTTTGCACCTTTTCACAAAAATAACTTACCTAGGGTTCGAACTCCTGCCCTAGAATTCAATCTTGGCACTTGCAACCATTAAAATAGCATTGCTAACTATTTTCCACCATTGTAATACACTACTATAGCATTGTTCTATTATTAAATTTAAATATTTTATCATTTTACTTAATTATAATTATGAATATAAATAGTTTCTTTGTATATATTATAATTTTTGAATTTATTTAATATAGACCGGCTCATGCGGTCTGATCAAAGACCCAGTAACCCAATGCCTTGACCGGCTCGATGACCGATACGGTTCTGATAACATTGGATCAAACAGATCACTGGGGAATACAAATGTTACAATGCTAAGCTCAAAGAGCTGAGGGCCTCGGCGCACAACTTGCTAAAGTTGTTTGCCGATGTCGTCATCCTGTACGTCCCCAAGCATAAGAACCAGCAAGCCTCAGGGCACAAGGAGCGGGTGGTCTAGGTGCTACAACAAAGTGATGCGACTCTCACCGAGGAGGATCCCGCTGACACCTGGATTGAGGTGTTGACGAGGTACCTCCGTAGCCCGACGGATGACACCGACTTTAAGGTCAAACAGAGGGCACTGAAGTATATCTTGATAGGGGATGACCTGTATAAGAGAAGTACCAATGGGGTATTGTTAAAATGCCTCAAGATGAAGGATGCTTATATGGTAATGGCTCAGATCCATGCAGGAGTTTGGGATGCCCATAGGTCCGGCCCCATCTTGAAGTGGCTCATCTATCGGCATGGGTACTATTGGCCGACGATAACGGTCGATTGCTTCCAGTTTGCTAAGAGATGTGAGGCTTGTCAGCTGTATGGACCAATTGAAAGGGTGCCGGTAGACGAACTCCATCCTATCGTCAAACCTTGGCCGTTTAGAGGATGGGCCATGGACTTAATCGGTAAGATATACCCCCCGAGTTCAAAAGGGCATAAAGCCACCGATTACTTCACTAAATGGGTGGAAGCCATGCCGTTGGGAAATGCTGATCAAGCCGCGGTGATCAGATTTATAGAGAACTAGATCATCTATAGGTTCGGGATCCCCGAAACCATCACGGCCGATCAAGGCACCATGTTCACCGGAGAAAGAGTGTTGGCCTTCGCCCAGGAGTACGGCATTAAAATGAGGCATTCGAGAGATTTCTGGGAGACCGTAGCCAACGTCCTTCCTCCACGGAAGCTAGAAGAAAGGCGAGCGACCTCAAATCGGCCAGCTGGGTAGGATCAATGACAACTTCCCCACGAAGGGCATCCTTCAGTCTCTGCATCTCCGTCTCCGAAGGGGAAGGGGCTTGAGATTTGCCCCTAGAAGCGAAGAACTGAGCCACCTCGGCCCCAAGAGTTGGGTGGGAAGTTGGAGGAAGAGGGGACCGATGGGCACAGGAAGAAGCCTACAAGAAGAAGGTCACTGTAAGAGAAAAACAAAAGGGGAAACATAAAAGGTGTTCGGTACCGGAGTACAAGTGGTTGCCTCGGATAATCGTGCGCCGGGAGGACGGAAGGATGACTTCGGGCTGTTGAGTCTGGATCTCGGATTGACCGAGGTGTGCTTCTCCCGCGCCTCGGGGGGGTACCTGTAAGCACTCTGATGCCTAAGTCAGCAAGGGAAGTGAAGAGGTAATAGAGACGGGAATAGAAAGCGTACCTGGAAGTGACGAGTGAATTCAATATTTATAGAGCAGATCGCCGTGTTCGTGTCGTTGGATCGGACGAGGGGGTTTTGTCCGTTGGATACGAATCCGGGTGCGGCGAAAGGCAAAGAAGGGTCGGACCCAAATGCCATAAGTTTGGCCCGGTCCGGAACAGTGGCCCCCAAGCCGAGGTCCGGAACATCTCTGCAGAGCCTTGTTCATGCTTCCACGTGTCCTGCATTGAGTGGCTTGGCAGCTCCAGTCAGGGGGATAGGGGTAATCATTATGACGTTGATTCCTATGTTAAGGATTGATTATGCGTATTAATTGGACGCGGCGGTTCTGCTTCTAAGGCCCCCAGGTATTTAAGCTTGCTTCGAGCCCTTCATTGTTACTTAGTTGTTTATGATCTCTTTGTTGCGCGAGATCTACTCAGATTATTCCGGCAACCGCACCGAGGTCAGATTCTGCGTTCCGAGATCAAGTCATTTTCTTTGAAGACTCAGCTGTGAGGATGTCGAGCTCAGCTATGGAACACCAGGGGGCTCCTACATCGGAGGGTTCCCCAGGAGAAGTATCCACCGAGGTCTTGGGGATATGTCTGGGCCTTCGAGGATGTCATGGACTACCTCGGGAGGGCCCCGTTTGCATAAGTCTTCTATTCTATTTTTGAAGTTTTCCACCAACCGGATAAGGAAGATGCCACTCGCCACGACCATGTTTGCCTGCGTGGGAGACGGGATCGGGCATACTTCTTCTCGGTGAACGATTCCAACAAGGGCTTCAAAAAGTCATTTATCTTCATTCGGGCTGCAAACAGGAAAGCTAAGGCGGCGCTTGTTGATTCCGAGGGGTCGGAGCTGGTTAGGTCCCACTTCCCGTTATCTTGGGATAGCCACCACTATGACCATCTTAATAAGGCCTAATCCGTGAATTCGGCGTCTTTTTGGGGTGAGGATGCAGACAGTTTCAAAGTCCTCAAGGAGTGGGGCGACAAGCTCCTGAGAGTCGACCGCAAGTTCCGATGTGGTGACATCATTGGGGCCAAGTCGGCTGATGAATTCAAATCACTGTTAGGTAGCTTCGGAATTTGCTCAAGCTATTTTTCTTCATCTTTCTTTCCGTGTTCTTCTGATTTTACGATTTTTGTGCAGATGTCCTGGCGACCTGCCCCCCTCCTGATCCCTCTGCCGAGGCCCAACTGAAGAAGTGTTCCTCCTCGGGAAGAAAAGGCAAGGGTTCTTCTAGAAGCAGACAGACAGCTGTGAAGGCAGATGCTCCTGTCCGTCCCGCGAAGAGAAATAGGGTCGCTGCTGAACAAGAGGTGAACTTTCCCTCCGAGGCCAATGCGGAATTGCCTTCTGAGATTTTGTCCGATGCCGACTTGGAGGCTTGTCTCTGGGTGGCTGAGACCGCGTTGGTGTTGTTTCGGGAGTTGGAGGAGATGGAGGCGGACCCTGAAGTGCTCAAACTTTCTCGAAGATTGGAGAGGGCCGAAGCTGTCAACTGCCAGCTCGACGCGGATCTCTTGGATCGGATGGACAAATTGGAGTATTGCCGTGATGTTCATATTCCAGGGATTATCGAGGAGAATAGGGTGCTTCGGGCTTCTATTGACTCCCTGGGTTCGGCAAATGAGCAGATTGCCGATCTTCACCACCAACTGCAGTTGGGACGACCTGAAGCAAAGGAGGCGCACAGGGTCTCTGCTTGCCTTACGGAGGCCGAGGCAAGGGAATCCCGTGCTCTGGAGGAGGTTGCCACTCTTGATGCCCATCCCGACAAACTTCGGGGGGAGTGTACTTCCGCCGAGGCCAGGATGGAGACCTCGGCTGCACTAGGCTTTGAGAGATGCCAGAGTCTTCTCGCTGTAGTGAGTCCGACCCTCCCGATAGACCTGTTGGTACCCCAGAATGACATCTTCGAAGGTAACCTGGTGACGCCAGTGCCGGGCGCTCCTTTGGATCAAGCGCTGCTTCTGTTTGTTGGCTCCGAGGCGGAAGTCTCTGAATAATGCCTTTCCTGTTTTGCTTTTTATTTTTTTGTAAATGTAAGGCCGAGGCCCCCCATATGTAACCTTTTTAAGATGTTAATGGAGGACTCTTTATTTTGCACTGCTATTTCAGTTATTTATCGTTCTTATTTGACGTAGTGAAATGAGAGTGACCGAGGTCGAGTTAAAGATTACCTGCGTGCCTTTATCCCCTGATAAAGCGCGGAGCTCGGAGATCAGGGATTCCTCCGTCCCCTGATGGAGCATGGAGCTCAGAGATCGGGGGGTCTTTATCCCCTGATGGAGCGCGGAGCTCGGAGATCAGGGGGTCTTTCGCCTCTGATGGAGCGCGAAGCTCGGAGATCAGAGGTCCCTTCGGCAACTGATGGAGCACGAGGCTCAGACATCAGAAGGAATGTCTTTGGTCGAAGCCGCTGTGGACTTCTTCCTTCGGCCTCTGATGGAGTTTTTGAGCTCGGGAATCAGAGGGAAGGCTGCTCGCTTGGCGCGAGATAAGGGTCGCTGTGGACCTGAGCCGCTGTGGGCCTTGGTGCGCCTCTCGAGTGAGCGTTTAAATTCGGAAACGGGAAGGACATGGGCCTCGCCTCAAACCGTTGTCCGTCGAGTGGCCAGCTCGGGTCGGTCTACGATAAGAGGGGCTTCGCTGGGGTCAGAACCTGCGAGTTAGAAACAATAAGACAGTGAGTGTTTTACAATCTTTTTATTGAAGGCAAAAATCAAAGTTGGATACAATCTTTATGTTCGTCTTTTCGTTAATTCCCCCTTCGGGGTGCGAGCCGTCTATTGCGCATTGGAGCCGGCCAAAGCGAGTGCTTCCTTCTCAGCCCGGCGGTCCAACTTCAGGCATAGGTATTGGCACCTTTTTGCCCCGTCCAGGTCTACGGGGATGGTGACCACTTCCTCTTTTTCCGATAAGAACCTCATCTTGAGATGAACCGTGGAGGCTACAGCTCCGAGCTTCCCCAATGTCGGTCGTCCGACGATACAGTGATACGGGGATGAGCAAGGTAACCCGAGGAACCTGGTCTTGATGGTTTTTGAGAGCTTGTCTTCCCCGTAGGTTACTCTTAGCTTGAGGTAGCCTAAGGGTCGACTCCTGGCGCTGTTGAATCCCAGCAGATCGGATCCTTCGTAGTTGGAGAGGTCCTTTTCGGAGATTTTAAGCTTGGGGAGCAGTTCTTTGAAGAGAATGTCCACCGAGCTCCCTTGGTCGACAAGAATTCTTTTTACATCGACCGCAGCCAACACAGTTGAAATGACTAAAGGGATTTCTTCTTTGGGTTTACCTCGGGGGAGATCTGATTCGACGAATGACAGAGGGGGTCTGTCTTTTCCGTTCGCGGGAGACCCCGTGGCCGAGCTGATGCTGAGAACTTCCTCCAAATGTCGCTTGATGGAGCGCTTTGTTCTTCGGACCTCCATGGAGTAGCCCCCCAATATGACCATGGCCACGGGGCGTGGTCTCTGCGACCTCTGCGTTTCTTCCGCAGAATCGCTGCTGTCGGCAGGGGACTTCGTCACCTCATTTACCGCGGCTTTGGACTTCCGAGGTGAGTGTTTTAGAGACCTCTCCCTCTTCTTGTCGTCCCTCCTTAGGTACTGCTTCAGCTTCCCTCGTTGGATTAAGTCCTCTATGTCGTCTTTCAACACCCTGCAAGCTTCCGTGTCGTGGCCGCTGCTTCGGTGGTACCTGCAGTAAGCTTTTTTGTTTGTGTTTCCCCGTTGGGGTATTGGAGACGGCCACTTTACATCGCGGAATTCTGTGCTTGCGCATTCGGCAAGGATTTTTTCCATTGTGGCGTTGAGCTCAGAGTATTCCGTGTGTCTCCCGCGCCACTCTTTGGTGTCGGCCCCAGAATCCTTCTTTTTCTTCCCTTTGCCCGGTGCCGGGGCTGGATTGGAAGTGTCCGCGGCGTCAGCCTCCTCGTAATCAATATAGTGCTGTGCTTGCCTTAGGAATTCGTCCAGGGTGTTCGGCTTTCTTAACCCGTGCCTCATGAATAGGACCCTGATGTCGTCGGAGAGTTGATGCACGTCATCAGCTATGCTGTTATACCGTTCAATGTAGTCCTTTAGAGATTCCTTTTCCCCTTGTCGGATTCCCTGTAGGACATCTTCAGATTTGGGCTTCACCATGGAGGCGGTGAAGCGCGATGAGAATAGCCTCATGAACTGCTTCCAGCCCGATATGGACCCCGGAGGCAGGTTGCGGTACCATTTGAGGGCACATTTGCTTAGCGAATGGGGGAAAAGCTTGCATCGGACATAATCCGAGGCGTCGCGGTAATCCAACATCAGGTCAAAGGTGTCTATGTGCTTGTCCGGGTCTCCCTTTCCGTCGTAAACATTCAGCCTTGGAGGTTTCTCGAGGGACTTCGGGATCCGGCATTCTGCGATCTCGGGGATGAACGGGCTGGCCTGGGTCCCCTTCTCTTTCTTGGACTTACCTTTGCCGGTGGTTTTCTTGCGGGGAGAAGAGTCCCTAGACGAGGACGAGGAGTCGGAGGACGGATCATTCGAGTCGCCCGGGGAACCTGACTTCGGCGGGGAAGGAGGAGTCGGAGGTTTACCACGTCTTTTCTTCCTTCGGACCGGTAGGGAGGTGTTGCTTCGGGTGCCATCCCGTGGAGGTGACGTGCGGTGCCTCCGAGATACCATGGTCCGAGGTGGAGACGGCGAAGGTCGAGTTCCGTGTTCGGGTTGAGCTGCAGTGGCCCTGGCAATGGCGGCCATTTTTTGTTGCATCAAGCCCTGACTGCGCCGTCCCAGTACGTCGAGGAGTTGACTCATTGCTTGGAGCTGCGCCGGGATGGCGTTGATCAGTGGAACCGGGTGGG
The DNA here is from genome assembly GCA_963573325.1 of Astragalus glycyphyllos. Lineage (NCBI taxonomy): Eukaryota > Viridiplantae > Streptophyta > Magnoliopsida > Fabales > Fabaceae > Astragalus > Astragalus glycyphyllos. The sequence continues at coordinate 31,912,808 of OY754307.1, forward strand.
GCGGCGGAAGCCATCCCAGACTGGGAATTACCGGAGCTTCTTCCGGGATAGTCTGCACGTCTCCCTCAGGAGTGTCCTGAGGACGGGCCCTGGAATTCGCGTTCTGGAGTCGGGATTGTGATCGAGTGGGTGGTCGTCCTCGCGGAGCCATGTGAAGTAGAGGATGAAGTTGGATCGGAGAGATTTCACTCCCACTGTGGTCACCAATGTTCGGTACCGGATTACAAGTGGTTGCCTCGGATAATCGTGCGCCGGGAGGACGGAAGGATGACTTTGGGCTGCTGAGTCTGGACTTCGGATTGACTGAGGTGTGCTTCTCTCGTGCCTCGGGGGGGTACCTGCAAGCACTCCGATGCCTAAGTCAGCAAGGGAAGTGAAGAGGTAATAGAGACGGGAATAGAAAGCGTACTTGGAAGTGATGAGTGAATTCAATATTTATAGAGCAGATCACCGTGTCCGTGCCTTTGGATCGGACGAGGGGGTTCTGTCTGTTGGATGCAGATCCAAGTGCGGCGAAAGCCAGAGAAGGGTCGGGCCCTAATGCCATAAGTTTGGCCCGATTCGGAACAAAAGGTTAAAATAAGAAGGAAGGAGACGACACCATACCTTATGTCTTTTCGCAAGAGGAGAGACTCCCCCTGTCTCTACACCGGCTCTTGTAGCGGGAGGGGTTCTCGGAGGGGCTTCACCCTATCCTCCTAAGTTGGAATCTGCCCAAAACTGAGAAATTGGAACACGAAACAGGTAGAAAACCAAGGCAAAAGGAAAAACGTACCTATTGAGGGCCGAGAGCGGGTTGCAGGAGTGGTTCCCGAGCAACCAAGGCACAGGGATAAGCATTCATCAACTCCACGAGGGTAGGCAAGCTCTTGAACATGAGGCCACAAATCCGGAAATGCGCCCAAACGCCCTCCGTAAGCATGCGCTGGTTACTTGTAATCAGTTCGCAGACCTGGGACTCAGACAAACTGGTGCGTCGGACAGGACCGCCTAGTGCTTGGTAAGGCAGAGGGATATGCTGCAGGAGACCAAACTGGCGGCATACGAAGTTTAATGGTAATACTCCGCAAGGGCCTTACTATACCGGGAGGTAGCAAGGTAACTTATTGGCAGGTCCCTCGCCAACACAGCCGAAAGCCAACTGTCACGAGCTGTAATACGGGCCGAGAGTTCTACTTGGGATTGATCCTTTTGGGGACCGAAAATCCAATCTGGGGCGACATTCTTGTCAAAAAACGGACACCACACCACTTCACTAGGGGACATCCACAGGAGGGCCTTCACAAACTGGACTGGGCTGATATCACGAACGGGAATCTCCCATAGTTAGAGAAACCAGAGGGGTCCCTGTAGTTTGGAGACACGGCCATTATCCCTAATCTGATCCAGCACAACCCTGATACCCCTGTAGAGCTTGCCGAGGATGTAGGGGGCCTAGGCAAAAACTTCGCCAGAATAGCACATCATGGCAACAAAGGGCTGCAACTTCTGAACCACACCAGCTGAAGCTGTCTAGTAGAAGAAGTGGCAGAAGAAGTACATGAGGAAAGCCGTATGCTCCGCGTCGGAGATCTCCCCACTGGTCTTGGCATTCGCAGCAAGAAACTTGGAATACAGGCCACCTTCGTGAGCGTGGCCATGATTGACATTCTTGGGTAGTTTGGCAGGTTGGATACTATGGCCATGCGCCGGGAGACCAATTATGGCAGAAACGTCCGGGACGGTAGGAGTCAACATACCCCAGGGAAACATGAATGCGTTGAGTTGGGCAGACTAGAAGCCTAAGAGGGGAATCAAGACGTTGAAGTCGTAGGGAACATAAGATGTCGAGAGGGAGATTATGTCATACAGGCCCCAGTCGATCCAGGTGTCTCTCTTGGAGGAATGAAGAAGGTCGAACCAAGCGCGGTACTCGTCGGCAGGGTTGGCCCATCCCCTGGTCTCGGTCACTTTGGCGCTCAAGATGAACCAGTCGTGGGAGACGGGCAAGCCACAGGCTGGGCCAAAGATTTCCTTAAAAGCCTTCATACTTGTGGAGACCGTGGATTCGATAGGCTGGACGGTCATGCCTCCGCCGATAGGAATCAGGATGTCTCGAGATGAGACCTCATGTGTAGGACCCCCGGAGGAGGAAGAGGAGTCAGATGGGCTATCACCGCCGCCGTAACTATGGTTTCTGTTCAATCGGAGTTGGAATACATGACGGTTGAAGGTTGGAAGGTTGGATGGAATTAGAGTAAGGACAAGAACAGTTTTGAGTAAGGGCAAGTAGCTGTACGAGGGTAATGATGAAGGCAATTTATAGCTTCGCAAAACTCAACCGGCTCATTCTTGGGAACCGTCGCGCAATCGTTTCGATTAGTGCGAGGCGCCAAGTGTCACGTAGCAGCAGTTACGTCCCCTCTAACCGTCACTTCAAAATCATGTCAAGGGTTTTTCGTACCGTCAATCACGTCCTCGAGGCCGCACGACAGCACAAAAAGGGGGGCAATTGTTAACACTCAAAAATAAATAGGTCGTAGGCCGAGGATCGAAAAGGAAAAAAGGGAGTATGGTATGAAGGCAAGCCGTATGACAAGGGGCAGAAAAGGTATTTCGCCGAAGAAGAGTATGTTAAACGGAAGGAACCCCCTCCCCCCCGAGGGAAGATTATGCCCGAGGACCAATGAGCTAAGCCAAGGGAAAGTGACCACCCCATTCCATAGAGTGCCAAGGTCTCGGTGGCTCGGACGCTCGGACCATCACCTAAGATAGGACCAGGATAGCCGAGCCACCATACCGCAAAGGCAGGATGGGGGTTACTTGGAAGGCAGGACACGGCACGAAGGAAGAACGTGGGAACGGTTGAAGTTCAAATGGGAGAGCGAGGCCGGAAAACTTGGAGCAACAAGCACTCACCCCACTAACCGTGCTAGTGGGGATCGTGGGCAGTTACACCGTCACGTGGAAGGCCCATGAAGCAATGAGAACCGTTGATCTTAGATCGATCCAACGGCAGGCAAATGTTGGCTAGCTTAGTGGCCGACGAGGGCCTGTGTATATATATAGCATTAGAGTGAATTGTAGAGGACACACATCAATCAAATCAAACTCTACGTTTATTTCATTTATCTTCTTTATCGCATTTCCTACTTTTACTTTATTTTTAAGCATTAGCCGTAGTAATACAACACTCACGTCCCTTCTCACCTTGCCTGACCCTTTCTTGAGGAGTCAGGAAACCCATAGTCGAGGAGCAGAGTTCCCTCCTCGGCGCAATTGCTTGAAGAAAAAGGAATCAAAGACTGTCCAAACCTCTGGCCGACACCACGGCTAGGACCTAAGAGTTTGACGACAACACCAGCGTATGATGAATAAGGTTTTCCACAGCCAAATCGGCAGGGTCGTCGAAGTCTACCTCGACGACATGATTGTGAAAAGCAAGCCGGATGAAAGGCACCTGGCCGACTTACAGGAAATCTTCGACGAGGCAAGGAAAAACAACCTCAGCTTCAACCCTTGAAAAGTGTGCCTTTGGCGTTAGAGCGGGGAAGTTTCTTGGTTTTTGCTTAACTGAAAGAGGGATCGAGGCCAATCCTGAAAATGCAGGGTCGTGACCAACATGCGTCCCCCAACCACTAAGATGGAAGTACAGAAACTGACGAGCATGAATGCCGCCATCTCCAGGTTTGTATCCAAGGCGGCCAATCGTTCACTCCCCTTTTTCAAAGTACTGAAGAAGGGCGTAGAGTTTAAATAGACGCCTGAGTGCGAGAGCGACGTCGCCGAGTTCAAGCAAATACTGTCCGAACCCCCGATACTGCTGAAACCAGTTGAACTGGAAACACTTTACCTATACCTCTTCGTGGCCGAGGAAATGGTGAGCGCAGTCCTGATCCTGGAAACAGAAGAAGGGCAGAGACCAGTTTACTTCGTGAGCAAGGTGTTACAAGGAGCCGAGTCCCGATACCAAAAGATAGAGAAGGTGGCCTTAGCCCTGGTCGTGGCCGCTAGGAGGCTCAGGTCGTACTTCGTAGCTCACCAAATCGTTGTCAGAACGGATCAACCAAACCGGTAGATTTTACATCGTCCCGACCTCGCAGGGAGAATCATCAAGTGGGCCGTAGAATTATCTGAGTTCGGCATCAAATATGAGGCCCGGTCTGCTCTCAAAGCTCAAGTCTTGGCCAACTTCGTTGCTGAAATGATGCCATCACTCTCCGAGACCAATCCTTTGCAATGGAAGCTCCACGTCGACGGTTCGTCAAATTCGAAAGGCAGTGGAGCGGGGCTCATCCTCGAGAACTCTGAAGGGCTGATGATCGAGGTCTCCCTCAGTTTCACCTTTACCACCTCGAACAACTAGGCAGAATACGAAGCCTGCATTGCCAGACTGAAGCTAGCCTCAGATTTCGGGGCGAAGACCATCGAATTGAACACGGATTCGCTACTGGTAGTCTCCCAAGTCAAAAAGGACTTCATAACAAACGACCCCATTCTGCAGCGGTACCTGGCACGGGTACGGGAGTTGCTCCTCCTTGTCGAGCAGGTAGTATTGAAGCATGTACCTCGGGCCGAGAATGCCCGAGCCGACGTCCTAGCCAAGCTGGCCAACACAAAGCCAACAGGCAATCTATGGAGCATCATTCAGGAAAGCTTGACGAAACCAAGTGTCGACCTATCTCCGGCCTATCTGTCCGATGTCAACGTCGTAATGAATGGCGCAGGGTGGATACAACCCATTAAGGATTACATTGAGCTCGAAGTGGAACCAGCCCGGGAAGCCACTGCGGTCTGGCGCCGAGCAACATCTTACTCCATCTTAGACGGGAAACTCTTCCGGCGTGGTTTCTCCACTCCCCTTTTGAAGTGTGTCGAAGAGGAGGAGGCCGGGTATGTGCTCAATGAAATCCACGAAGGAGTCTGCGGACAGCACCTCGGGGCCCGGACTTTTGTGAAGAAGGCTCTCAGGGCAGGTTACTACTGGCCGACTATGACGAAGGACGCTTTCGACCTTGTCAAAAGATGCGACACCTGCCAGCGATACGCCGACATCCATCATGCCCCTCCACCCGAACTCTCTTCCTTGTCTGCAGCATGGCCGTTCAGCCAGTGGGGAATAGACCTCCTCGGACCTTTCCTGCCTGGCCAAGGCGGGGTCAAGTACTTAATCGTCGCCGTTGACTATCTCACGAAATGGATCGAAGCAGAATCACTCTCCCAGATAACTGCCAACAATTGCATCAAATTTGTGAAAAAGAACATCCTAACCAGATTTGTGGTTCCCTCCATGGTGATCACTGACAACGGGACACAGTTCGCCGATAAGGGGTTTCGAAAGTTGATGACAAATTTGAACATCAAACCACACTTCACCTCCGTCGAGCACCCTCAAACCAACGGGTAGGTCGAGTCGGCAAACAGGGTCGTGCTCAAAGGGTTGAAGAAAAGACTGAAAGGGGCGAAATGGGCATGGCCCGATGAACTGCCATATGTTCTCTGGGCATATCGAACGACGCCGCATCCACCACCAACGAGACTCCCTTCAGAATGACGTATGGAACCGAGACAGTCATACCAGTGGAGGTCGGAGAATCTACGTGGAGGACTCTGTACCCTCTCAGCAATGAGGCAAACGACAAAGCTGTAAGAGAGGAACTAGACCTCGTGCAGGAAGTTCGAGATAAGGCACAACTTGCCGAAGCCGTTGTCAAAGCCCGGATTGCCAGACGATACAACCAGAAAGTCATCACCCGAGACTTCAACGTCGGAGATATCGTCCTTAGGCGTGCCGACGTCGGCAATAAGAATCCTCGTGACATGGAACCCTACCGAGTCGCTGCAATGACCGGGAAAGGAGCTTACCACTTGGAAACCCTCTCCAAGAAGCCAATACCCCGGACCTGGAACGTTGCCAAACTCAGGCTGTACTATAGCTGATTAAATGTAACATTCGGACCAATAGCGTCCCTAAATAAAATCATTTCTCACTATCATTCTGTTTTCCTAACTTACAGGGCTCATGACGACACTAGCTCCCGACTCGCTACAACGCCCCTATCACCCGAGTCCGACACCGAGCTGGCCACTCGGCGAACAACGTTATGAGGCGATGCCGTCAAGGAACGATGCACACGTCCTCCTCGACTCCGAGCTTAAATGCTCAGTCATGGAGCGCGCAATGGTCCACAGTGACCCCGAGCCAGTCTCCTCTTCGGCTTGGCTTAAATGCTGAGACGAAGACCGGAGGAAGAAGTCCCAAGCGACTTCGACCCCCGTTCTCTGAGCACATGCCTTCTCCCGAACTCCGAGCTTCAATGTTCAGTTCGGGACCGAGGAAGAAGTCCACAGCGGCTTCGAACCCTTTTGACTCGGAGCTTAAAAGCTCAGTCGAGACGCAATTGACTCCGAGCTTAAATCCTCAGTCAAGATCTACTTGATTCCGAGCTTAAATGCTCTGTGAAGCTTTTTTTTTTGCAAGAAGGACCACGGTGACTCAAGCTCGCCATAGAGACCTAACCTCACGACCTCGAACGCCGGAAAGCAAGGATTCTCACCTTACCATGCTGGAAACAAAAAGGGGATCAAACACCTAGTTTCTCAAGCCGAGCTCGATCTCAGCCATTCGACCTCGACTTGGGGGGCCACTATTCCGGACTGGGCCAAAACCCAACAACTTGGGCTTTGCCCAACCCGCACTTACTACTAAAGACACATGTGGGCTCTAATCTATGATCGCCCGCATCCGACGGTCAAACACATTCGCCGAGATCCAATGGCTTGGGAACGGCTCTGCCGTCTATAAATGGAGGCATTCCTCACTAATTCCAAGTACACACTCATTTCTGTCTCAAATACCTCTTCTCTTCCCTTGCTGACTTAAGCATCGGAGTGCTTGCAGGTACCACACACGAGGCGCGGGAGAAGATCACCTCGGCCCATCCGAGGTCAGCCACCATCCATTCGAATTCAACTTTCCATCCTCGCGGAACACTTAAACTTAAACTTGAATCTCATACCTGTACACCGGTACCGAACAATATATAATATGAAAAATCAGCTTCCATAAAATGAAAAATCAGCTGAATTGTGGTACCATAACGTACATCCTACATGGATTTACTTAAGAATAGTTCCAGACTGGGCCAAAACCTTCACCAGCTTGTGCCTGGCCCACTCCCGTACTTCAGGATATCCGCATCCACCTTTAACCCGTACCCAACAGTCAGGATCTCTCCCACGCATCCAACCACTCAGGTACGACACACTATCTATAAATAGAGGTTTCGCCCTCCATTTCCAGGTAATCTGACAACATTTTTCCATAATCCAACGCATTTCTCTAACTCTTTACTCTTTTATTTCTCTCTTCTCTTTACTGACTTGAGCGTCAGAGTGTCTTGCAGGTACCCCCCACCCGACGTGGACAGAGGATCACCTCGGGCAATCCGAGCTCTAGCTCTAACTTTCCAAGCTCAATCTTCACCCTCACGAAGCAAGCTCAATCTTCACCCTCACGAAGCACCTCAACTAGAAGCGCATTATCATTCATTGTGCCCCAGGCTCGGCTACGCACGGAGCTCAAGCACCGCAGACCCGTACTCCGGTACCGAACATTGGCGACCACAGTGGGAGCTTTATCACTTGCTTCTGGACTCTATCGAATCTATCTCATTTTCTCTTATTGTGCGGACTCTCCTCACATGGAGTAACTCCACTGTTCTCTCCGACCTGGTTCTTCTCCCCGAGGTAAGTCCCGACTTCCAACTATCATTTCATTCAGAATGGATTTCTCTATTCATCAGAATGGATTTCTTCTTGGATTTCTTACATCTGACCTCAGACTTCTATCTCTAATTAGATCTTCATCCAGCTTCGGGAACCTATGAATTATTCCGGACTTCTCTAGCTCGAGGGGACTTCTTTGCAGGTCTTTCTTATATTGCCTCGGGTCCCTATCTTGCTTCTCTAGTCTTCAACCAATAGCCCACAGCGGCTCCAACAGCTCTCTAATGTCCGAGCTGACGAGCTTCATCAGAGGCCGAAGGGTTACCAAATTCACCTCGTGCGAGCCAACCTCCCTCTGATCTCTGAGCTGACGAGCTCCATCAAAGGCCGAGGGTTTCCCAATTTCGCCTTGTGCGAGCCTGCAGCACCTCTGATCTCCGAGCTCTGCGCTCCATCAGAGGCTGAAGGGTGGGGGTCCACAGCGACCTCCATTGGAGGAATTAGTGGAGAGAGGAGCCCGCAGCAGGTTTCTCATCTATAAAGACTAAGGCCCACAGCGGCTCTCTCGTGCTACTTTGCTATGGAGAGGGGGGCCCGCAGCGGCTTTCCCATCTACGAAGCTCGGGGGCCCGCAACGACTTTTCTTTGAATCTTATTGCAAGAATCTCACAGGTCTCCGGATTTCTATTATTTACGTCGGACTTCTAATCTTTTATCTATGAAGGATTTCTATTATTTTTACCTATACCAGAGTCTGGTCGTTCTACGGATTTTATTCTCTCACGTCGGCATCGGATTTCTACTCTTTACCGCAAACATTCAATTAAGGCATACAAATCATTCAAGGTATACAGAATTAAAAGCGATAAAGGGAAGGATTAATTGAAGACCGGAAAAGGGACGGTGCCCAATGTAATTTACAAATGTGGGTTGGCTCCGGACATGCCCGAGACCAACCACAATCAATCAAAATACAAAATAAGAAAAATCATTCAGCCTTCTCGGTGTCCTTCTCTCCTTCAACCTCGGCGCCCTGGTCCACATTGGCTGGGTTACCCTCATCTTCAAGCGTAGGAGAGACCACTGAAGCCGGGTCGTAGATCACTTTGCCCTGGTAAACAATCTTCCCGTTCTCAGCTTTGTATTTAGCATCAAGCAGGTCGATGTTTAGTGCAGGCTCCAGGATCACAGCCATTTTGAGGCAGCGGTCGAAGCCGGTCTTGGCTACCTACGCCATCTTCATGGTAAGGTCGGCCTTCTCCTTCTTCAACTGCTCTATCAGCTTAGCGTTCTTTTTCTTCTCGGAGTCGGCGGCGACCAGCCTATCCTGAATAGCCTTGAGGTCGGCCTTCAAATTCGGAATCTCAGCAACTCTCTTGGCTTGCTCGTTGACTTTAGCATTTGCCTCGTGTTCAAATGGAAAGCTTGAAGAGTTGTAATTGAGCACATAAGGATATGATTACACATTATTAAAATCCAACATAACTGGCATAACATTCCACACAAAAATAACCGAGATTGAATGAGATATTATTTGTGTTTTTATTTAAAATATCCTAGTTAAGGTAATGTAACCTATGACAAAAAGGAATGTGTTCCTTCCGCATATATACATTTCCAAATTAAAGACACGCATGTGATTCAAATTGTTGCAAACAATTAAAGTACTTGAAGTTGCCCAATTGATAGGAAGAAGTCCTTCAAAAATTCATGTATGTAGCACCTCAAATTCAGATCTATTGATTAATAATGGCTGCATGACATGTTATGATGCACATATACGATACGAGTATCAGATACAATACGACAATACAAGCTTCCTTGAAAAGCATGGGAGCTGATTAGATGAAAGGTGACACTGAGAGAGGGAGCTGATTAGTTGAAATGGGCGATCTATTTCTCTCAAAGAAGAAGATTAACAGTAAACATGAATAAGAGAGGGGGAGCTGTTTAGATAAGTTTTAGAGTGAGAGACAAATTAACAATTGATGAGAATGTTTAGGTTCAACTGCATGTTTGTGTGTATTTACTAGAGATCTGCGATGGTGGTGTGGGTGATGGGTGTTTGGTTGAGATCAATTAAGGGAGCGGTTGACTGAATTTATTTTGGTAGGTGTCTGTGACTATGTTTGAAAGTACTTTGAGTTTAGTGAGGGTTTGAGTGTGCATTTTAACATTATGTTAATTTTTACCTTAACTTTAGAATTATATTTTTTTTTATCAAAACTTTAAAGTTAAATTTAAAATGCAATAAAGAAAATAAAATAAAAATGGTATTAAATTTAATATAAGGTTGACAATCGAATAAAAACCGTTCAAAGATTTTTAAGTGTAAATTGAGCTGTTGGAAGCTGAATTTGCTTTCTTCGCTTTTGGTGGTTTAGTTAGTTTTCTTCTACGAATGGGTCACTGTCAAGAATTACTTCACTTGGAATTTCTAGCTACAAGCACAAAAAGAAAAAGAGAAGCCAAAGAAAAAAATGGCCTTGGTATTCAAAAATACTGTTGGCTCGTGGTATAAGCTACCCTCGAATAAACAAACTTAGTATTGGCTATGCAAAATTTGGTCCTAAGCACGAGTGGAGAAATTTTTTTGCCGAAAGTGTTTAGATACGTTGTGTAGGCAGCTATGGCCCGAACCAAAGAAAAACGAATATTTGAGGAAGAAGGTGTTAAGCGACGAATTTGTTCCAAAATGTGCAGCGATTGATTTTTCCATTTTTTTAGGATTTTCGAATTTGTCAAGTTAGAGATTAATTTGGCCTAAAATAAGATGTTACATGTCATTTAAATTGACACGGTGGCACCAAATGTGCCACGTAGGAGGGGTTAGATAAAGTGTTAATTAGCGAAGAGACAGAGAGACTCACGTGTATCGTTTTGAAAACGTGAGAAACTAATGTGTCTCAAAAAATTATGAGGGACGAATTGTTCCGCAAGGATATTGTGAGGGACCAAGACCTTCAGTGTCTATATATTTGCTACTATAACAGCCATGCCTCTGGCATTCTTTGTGTTGCCACCCTTTTCTACTAAATTGTTATTTTTTTATAACTCCAAATATCTTATAATAATGAAGAAATATTATTTTAATTACTATATATATTTTGGTATTGGTTTATGCTCTAGTTATTATACGTTTTATTTGTGAAAACAAAATAATTTTATTGTAGATTCATAAGGTGTGAATGCTTTAATTAGTAGTTTGAGTTAACATCATGAAATTACTAAGGTAGGTGAATGAGACAAAGTACTTTGATGGCAATATTTATTGGTGAGAGAGATTGACTGTTACATTTTCAGTTGATCAGCAACTCTAAATCCTAGTATCTCCTCTGAAGGACAAGATCAGAGTAATAAAGAAAGCTAAGAAAAATATATAGTAACTTTTAATATGTAACAACTATAAAAAGCAAATATTTTATAGGCAATACGAAATCCATTTAAAGAGAATAGCGATTTAAATAGAAACAACAATAAGGGGATAATAAAACTGTATTTATCAACTCCTTTCATTAGCATCCATGATTTTAAGATGAAAGAGAACGTTCTGCTTCACTCAAAGAAGAAGATGAAGAATAAAGGTGAATTATGAGAGGGTGAGATGATTAGATGAGAGGGAGCGCTTGTCTCTTTCAAAGAAGAAGATGAGTGTGGGAGATGAGTTGTATCAGTTTGACAATTTTATCCTAACAAAACCAATCAAAGAAATGGAAAGCAGAAGAAGTAAGATATGTTACCGCGAATTGGACGCGTGAATTGAAAGCGTTGGCAACTGAATTTGTTTTATGCTCTTTTGGTGGTATAATTTGTTTGCTTCTCAATTATCAGTGTCTCTCGAATATCAATTGATACTATCAGTGAAAATTTGTGTGACATACATATTGCATGAAGCATATAGAACAATAAAGTTATGTCAATTTACCATAATAAGTTGTAGTTCGTCTTGTTAATTTCGAGTGTTCAACTTTGAAATTCTGCTCTCAGGGATACCATATGTATGATACACCAACAATAAATGTACGTCAATTTATTCTTTTTCAGGGATACCATACGTATGATACACCAACAATAAATGTATAGAACTAAAATATGACACATATAGGTTTACAACGCAAAGGTACAATATGTTTGAGAAAAAACACCGATTCAGGAACGACTTTCTTTATTGATACACCTTGGGCAAATGCCCATACAAAGAACAGATCAAGAACTATACACTTGAGAAATTTCCGAAAAGAACGACAAAAGGAGACACCTCGCCGATCAAGCACTTTATACTCAACTTTTGGTTTGGGACCTCGAGGAGTCAACAAGTACTTCGCTATGAAAAGGAATGGACCTCTGCAACTTCATCTCTGAAAAACTCAAACAAAGTTCTCCAATGACTGGGTTGACATCCATCACATTGGAGAACCACAGGCAAGGGTCATCTTCTAGAATTATGCATTTGTAAATATACAATGACTCATATATACATAATAATTCACATATGTATAACATTAACAAATTTCAAACAACATTCTAGCAACTCAACACCAACATCATGCCACGCCACTCCATATATCCTAATGCAATGCCTATATGTCAATGCATATGATTCTGGAATATCACCTCCCCCGTAGGGGTTTGTGAGGCCCAATAAAGAACAATACCATCATTTGTGAGGTCCAGTGAAGAACAACACCACCATTTGTGAAGTCCAATAAAGAACAATACCACCATTTGTGAGGTTCAATAAAGAACAACACCGCCTATGAATGCATGATTATACATCAACACCTCATCCATAGTTTTACCACACCGAGCATTATCCAACCAACCATCAGATGGATCAAGAATAATGACTTAGCACCAACACCAAAATAAACACCTTAACACCACATACATCAACCAGTACACGACATCACAACATTCACAATTTAAGTAATACTTATAAAAAAAGGAATGAGTCCTTACGACATTTTTCTTTCGATTCAACACCGTACAACTCTGTAAGTATCCTTACCACCTAATAATTCCAATAGCTTCCTCAAGTCACCACCGACAAATTTCCTTTAAAAGTCTCTCTCGAAATCCCACTCTAACTTCCCTAACTTTCGTTTTTCTCACTTCTAAAAATAAATTTCCATTAGTTCAAAAGTCATATTTTTCAAAATATTAACTCATCATGATTTCAACCCCTCAAAAGGATTCCTATTGTGTCTCAAAGATGTTCCATTTGTTTTTCATTTCTAAGTTACTTTCTAACCCCTTTTCAAAATCCGAGATAGGTGCGACGCTCACTTTTATAAGAACTCCTTTAAGTTTCTTTTTCCGAAAATTATTTACTTAGTCACACTAGCGATTAAACCTACCTATGCCTCATTTCACCCTCCTTTAAAAGTCACTCCCAATTCCAACAGACATCTCAATCACAGATCATCAAAATCATATGTACAGATTCTCAACATAGAACAAGTACATACATAAGCCAGAGGCCACAACAACAATGTCCTTGTAGGTACCAAATCAACGTCCAATACACAAAGCGCATAAGCAAACAACAAACAAACACCAACCACAATCTCAAGCATATAATAGCGACTAGAAAGAAGCCCTTACCTCAAGCGCTTTCCTTCCTAGCGTAGATTACATCCGGTTGCACCTACGACCTCTACGACTCGATCCTTTCTATCTACGTGCACGCATTCTACTTTACTTTTCTCCATCAAGAGTTACCGCTGATCATTCAGAGAATGATAAGTCAAAACATGACAAACAAAAACTATATATCTACTCCCACTTTCTTCAATTTTCCTAAGTATTTTCTTCAAAATACTACATCAAATTTCTTCAAAATTCAACTCAAAACACCATAAATTTTCCCAAGTATTTTTGTGATGAAAATTTGACAGAGCTCCTTTGTGTTTAGGTCGCTTTCCAAAATTTCCAGTCCGAACTGAAACACAAAATTCACACACATTTAGATTTAACACATTAACATTTAAATCAACTTTCTTTTAAACCCCATGTCTAAAGCCCAATCTTTTAAAAGCTCCAAGACATTTATCAAAATTTCACAACTTCCCTCAAAGGAAAATGGTTTTCGGCCTACAGAAATCAAAGGTGAATAATTTTTCTCTAAAACTTATAAACCCATCCAACGCCTTTTCCTCCCAATGCCTATCAACATCTATAGGACGAAACATAAATCAACTTCTCCCGTTTTTTAGTTTTTTTCTTTGGCCAAAACTTTAAAGTTCCAAGATCAACACTTCTTATGATAAATTTTCAGATTTTGAGTATAACATTTTCTCATACTTTTCAACAATAAATAACCCTCAACAAACTTGGATCTTACATTATAAATGACATTTTTCTTGAGAACTCATTTTGAAAAAGAACAAAGTTTATAAATAAATCAAAATTAAATGGATCCTTGATAAATTTCTACTGCTAACACTAGATATCAATTTTTAGAAGTAGAAAATTTGAGACAACATTCCAACAACAACAACATTTCGGCCTATCTAAAAAAAAGGGAATGATGAATTTTTCTTACAAGTTGAAGACACCTACAGCTTCCTCGTGTCATCCTCTTCATTTTTGTTCTCAAAAGTTTCCTCAAAATCCCACTCAATATCTCCCAAAATATCATTTTGTTTCCAAGCTTTTCAAGAACCAACACACCATTATTTTCTCTCAAAAATAAAAGAAATGAAATGAAAGAAAAGAAAGTATATTATATAGAAAAAGAGAGAGATCCGTAGGTTGAGAGAGAAGTTTAGATTTTTCTTTCAAGTCCAAGCTCAACAACAACAATAAGATCAACATCAAAACAATATTTTTCCAACAAAAACTCCTTCACACATATAAATGAATCACGATTTTTCTAAGTCACCAAAATAGAATGAGAACTTTGATCCATTTATTAATTTATTTTCATCATAATAACACCAACATATATAAACTCAACAGATTTAATGATAGAAAACTTGAAAAACTCTCCCATCAACTAAATTGACATTTCGGACACGAAAGAAAGTGAGGATGAGAGAAACTTACCACTTAAATCTATTCACAAGCTTCCCCATGCCTCCACAATCACTTTCTCTCTTGGAAGCTTCCTCAAGTTTTCTCTCAAACCCTCTTAAATCTCTAAGTTTTCTCCAAGGTTCAAGCACCAACACTAGCTCTTTCTCTCTCAAGAATGAATAAGCAAAGATGAAAAGTGAGGTAACGGGGAGAGAGGGCTGAATCAGTTTCAGAGAATGAGGGGGCTCTAACTTACTTTCCAATTAAAAAAAAAAGACACATAAATCTACTTGGTCCCCAAATTGTATTAAAATAATATGGTTTAATTTCAACCACTTAAATCTAACATACTGTTAAAATACTATTAACTTACTAAAAGTATCTAGATATTTTGTGACTCTACCACACATCACTATGTTGAGCTCTAAGTTAGTCCTTAACGGGTAATTTTTACAGTAAACCAAAATATCAGAATAAAATTTTCTTCGTAAGTAATTTTTCATCGACACGTGAACAAATAATTTCTCGACTGAATTTTCATTTCAAAGCTTAGAAAAATATAACGAGTTTAAGTTCTCATTATAGTTGATATATAAACAATTTATTTAAATTTTAGCGGCAATTAGAGATTGCCAAAAATTTAGACACTCGATATATTTTACCCGTTTTCCTTAAGTCGAGGATAAAACTATTTCACACTTTTCACAACGATCTCAAAAATATTGTACACTTAACACTTTTGAGGAAGTAGTAGAATTGCCATTTACATAAAATACACTTCACAACAAGTATCTACATTTTACCACAAACAATTAGAACGATAGACAGAGGAAAAGAAATAGTAAAGCCTAATTTAAACTAAAGTAAAATTACGGGTCTTACAAGAGGGAGCGCTTGTCTCTTTCAAAGAAGAAGTTGAGTGTGGGAGATGAGTTGTATAAGTTTGGCAATCTTATCACAACAAAACAGTTCAAAGAAATGGAAATCAGAAGAAGCAAGATATGTTACCGTGAATTGGATGCGCGAATTGCAAAACGTTGGCAGCTGGATTTGTTTTATTCTCTTTTGGTGGTATAATTTGTTTTCTTCTCAATTATTAGTGTTTTTCCAATATGAATTGATACAATCAATGAATATTTGTGTGGCATACAAATTGCATCAAGCTTATAGTAGAACAATAAAGTTATGTCAGTTTACCATAATAAGTTGTAGTTCGTCTTGTTAATTTCGAGGGTTCAACTTTGAAATTCAGCTTTAAGGGATATCATATGTATGCTACACCAACAATAAATGTACGTCAATTTAATCTTTTTCATTCTATTTGAGCTGATTTTTCATTTTATGTATGTTTGTAATGTATGTATGTATATATGTATGAATGTAATGTAATATATGTATGTAATTTAAATTATGTATTTAAGTATGTATGTATGTATGCATGTAATGTAATAAATGTACATATGTATGATGTTACACTAACAATAAATCATCTGATTTTCTTGCCTTCTCTTCTCTCTTTGCGTTGCTCTCTCTCTCTTCTCTCCCTCTCATAATTTCTGTTTTTTTTTATCAAAAGGGTGAATGAGTGAGTGTTTTGTGTTGTGTCTTGTGTGGTTTAATGAGAGTGTGTGAGTTAGTGTGTATTTAGTAAGAGTGTTGTGAGCTAAATTGTGGTACCATAATTAACATACTTATTATGATGAATAAGTACATCCTACAAGATTGAAGCTGATCTTTCGTTTTATGTATGTTTGTAATGTATGTATGTATATACGTATGAATATAACGTAATATATGCATGTAATTTAAATTATGTATTTACGTATAGATGTATGCATGTAATGTAATAATGTAAGTATGTAAATAATATGAAAAATCAGCTTTCATAAAATGAAAAATCAGCTGAATTGTGGTACCATAACGTACATCCTACATGGATTTACTTAAGAATAAATTCCGGTGTTCAAATGGAAACCTTCAAACGATGTAATTGAGCACATAAGGATATGATTACACATTATTAAAATCCAACATAACTGGCATAACATTCCACACTAAAATAAGCGAGATTGAATGAGATATTATTTGTGTTTTTTGTAAAAATATCCTACTTAAGGTAATGTAACCTATGACAAAAAAGAATGTGTTCCTTCCGCATATATACATTTTCCAAATTAATAACACGCATGTGATTCAAATTGTTGCAAACAATTAAAGTACTTGAAGTTGCCCAGTTGATAGGAAGAAGTCCTTCAAAAATTCATGCATATAGCACCTCAAATTCAGATCTATTGATTAATAATGGCTGCATGACATGTTATGATGCGCATATACGATACGGGTATTAGATACAATACGACAATACAAGCTTCCTTGAAAAGCATGGGAGCTGATTAGATAAAGGTGACACTGAGAGAGGGAGCTGATTAGATAAAGGTGACACTAAGAGGGGGAGCTGTTTAGATGAGTTTTAGAGTGTGAGACAAATTAAGGTTTGATGAGAATGTTTAGGTTCAACTGCATGTTTGTGTGTATTTAACAGAGATCTGCGATGGTGGTGTGGGTGATGGGTGTTTGGTTGAGATCAACTAAGGAAGTGGTTGACTGAATTTATTTTGGTAGGAGTCTGTGACTATGTTTGATAGTACTTTAACTTTAGTGTGAGTTTGAGTGTGCATTTTAACATTATGTTAATTTTTACCTTAACTTTAGAATTATATTTTTTTTATCAAAATTTTAAAGTTAAATTTCAAATGCAATAAAGAAAATAAAATAAAAAGTGAGGATGAGAGAAACCTACCACTAAAATCTATTCACAGGCTTCCCCATTCCACCACAATCACTTTCTCTCTTGGAAGCTTCCTCAAATTTTCACTCAAACCCTCTTAAATCTCTAAGTTTTCTCCAAGGTTCAAGCACCAACACTAGCTCTTTCTCTTTCAAGAATGAATAAGCAAAGATGAAAAGTGAGGTAACGGGGAGAGAGGGCTGAATCAGTTTCAGAGAATGAGGGGGCTCTAACTTACTTTCCAATTAAAAAAAAAGACACATAAATCTACTTGGTCCCAAAATTGTATTAAAATAATATGGTTTAATTTCAACCACTTAAATCTAACATACTGTTAAAATACTATTAACTTACTAAAAGTATCTTGATATTTTGTGACTCTACCACACATCACTATGTTGAGCTCTAAGTTAGTCCCTAACGGGTAATTTTTACAGTAAACCAAAATATCAGAATAAAATTTTCTTCATAAGTAATTTTTCATCAACACGTGAACAAATAATTTCTCGACTGAATTTTCATTTCAAAGCTTAGAAAAATATAAAGAGTTTAAGTTCTCATTATAGTTGATATATAAACCATTTATTTAAATTTTAGCGGCAATTGGAGATTGCCAAAAATTTAGACACTCGATATATTTACCCGTTTTCCTTAAGTCGAGGATAAAACTATTTCACACTTTTCACAACGATCTCAAAAATATTGTACACTTAACACTTTTGAGGAAGTAGTAGAATTGCCATTTACATAAAATACACTTCACAACAAGTATCTGCATTTTATCACAAACAATTAGAACGATAGACAGAGGAAAAGAAATAGTAAAGGCTAATTTAAACTAAAGTAAAATTACGGGTCTTACATGAGGGAGCGCTTGTCTCTTTCAAAGAAGAAGTTGAGTGTGGGAGATGAGTTGTATAAGTTTGGCAATCTTATCACAACAAAACCATTCAAAGAAATGGAAATCAGAAGAAGCAAGATATGTTACCGTGAACTGGATGCGCGAATTGCAAAACGTTGGCAGCTGGATTTGTTTTATTCTCTTTTGGTGGTATAATTTGTTTTCTTCTCAATTATTAGTGTCTTTCCAATATCAATTGATACAATCAATGAATATTTGTGTGGCATACAAATTGCATCAAGCTTATAGTAGAACAATAAAGTTATGTCAATTTACCATAATAAGTTGTAGTTCGTCTTGTTAATTTCGAGGGTTCAACTTTGAAATTCAGCTTTAAGGGATATCATATGTATGCTACACCAACAATAAATGTACGTCAATTTAATCTTTTTCATTCTATTTGAGCTGATTTTTCATTTTATGTATGTTTGTAATGTATGTATGTATATATGTATGAATGTACTGTAATATATGTATGTAATTTAAATTATGTATTTAAGTATGTATGTATGTATGCATGTAATGTAATAAATGTACATATGTATGATGTTACACTAACAATAAATCAGCTGATTTTCTTGCCTTCTCTTATCTCTTTGCGTTGCTCTCTCTCTCCTCTCTCTCTCATAATTTCTGTTTTTTTATCAAAAGGGTGAATTAGTGTGTGTTTTGTGTTGTGTCATGTGTGGTTTAATGAGAGTGTGTGTGTTAGTGTGTATTTAGTAAGAGTGTTGTGAGCTGAATTATGGTACCATAATTAACATACTTATTATGATGAATAAGTACATCCTACAATATTGAAGCTGATCTTTCGTTAGTGAGAGTGTTGTGAGCTGAATTGTGGTACCATAATTAACGTACTTATTATGATGAATAAGTACATCCTACAAGATTGAAGCTGATTTTTCGTTTTATGTATGTTTGTAATGTATGTATGTATATACGTATGAATATAATGTAATATGTGTATGTAATTTAAATTATGTATTTAAGTATATATGTATGCATGTAATGTAATAAATGTAAGTATGTAAATAATATTAAAAATCAGCTTTCATAAAATGAAAAATCAGCTGAATTGTGGTACCATAACGTACATCCTACATGGATTTACTTAAGAATAGATTCCAGTGTTCAAATGGAAAGCTTCAAGCGATGTAATTGAGCACATAAGGATATGATTACACATTATTAAAATCCAACATAACTGGCATAACATTCCACACAAAAATAAGCGAGATTGAATGAGATATTATTTGTGTTTTTTGTAAAAATATCCTACTTAAGGTAATGTAACCTATGACAAAAAAGAATGTGTTCCTTCCGCATATATACATTTTCCAAATTAATAACACGCATGTGATTCAAATTGTTGCAAACAATTAAAGTATTTGAAGTTGCCTAGTTGATAGGAAGAAGTCCTTCAGAAATTCATGTATATAGCACCTCAAATTCAGATCTATTGATTAATAATGGCTGCATGACTTGTTATGATGCACATATACGATACGGGTATTAGATACAATACGACAATACAAGCTTCCTTGAAAAGCATGGGAGCTGATTAGATGAAAGGTGACACTGAGAGAGGGAGCTGATTAGTTGAAATGGGCAATCTATTTCTCTCAAAGAAGAAGATTAACAGTAAACATGATTATAAGAGGGGGAGCTGTTTAGATGAGTTTTAGAGTGAGAGACAAATTAAGGTTTGATGAGAATGTTTAGGATCAACTGCATGTTTGTGTGTATTTAATAGAGATCTGCGATGGTGGTGTGGGTGATGGGTGTTTGGTTGAGATCAACTAAGGAAGCGATTGACTGAATTTATTTTGGTAGGTGTTCTGGAGTGGGCCGAAGCCCAAAATCCAGCGCTTTAGCGCTGGATCGGCCCAACCATGGGGCACAAAAGCAAGGAACCGCATCAACAGCCCTGATCTGTCCGTACGTTCATCCAACGGCCGAGCGCAACTCACGCTCACTATTTAAGCATTCATTGCGTCAGTTGTCAGGTACGCACTGTTCATCAATACCTATATTTTTGCTCGTCCGTTCCTGACTTGGGCGTCGGAGTGTTATCGCAGGTACACCCGCCCGCTGGAGCAGAGCTAGCTGAACGACCAAGGCATACAGAGATCTAAGACCTGGAAAACAGCGGTCAAGGACATCTAAGGCACAGATCAATTGGCGACCACAGTGGGAGCCCGCGCGCTTTCCATCATTCGTACGGATGCCACCAAAGGCAGCTCGGGGCCGACCAAGGGCCACCGCTCGTCTACAAAGTGTGGCTGAAATCCCCGCTCGACCACCTCCGGCAGGTGTTGAAGGCATCAGCGCCACCCCCGCACAACAGGTTACCGTGGAACTCCTCGCCGACCTGGTCCAAGAGCTGCGAGAACTACTGCGCGACCGTAATCAGGCTCTGAATCGCAATGATGACCGCCTCACATACCTAGAAGATCAAATCGCCTCGAGGAGAGCGCACACTGCACCGGAGCAGCGACCTCACCATGAGGGAACTTCAACCGTGCGGGCACGCCCTTCAAGGGCCCATCGATCGCCTCCGCGAAGGCAGCTAGTCCATCGATCTCCACCCCCGAGGAGGGGACGAGGAGGAGCGACCACCCCACCAAGGAAGACCCCGTCCACGACTGATTATACCTACTGGCCCGAAGAATCGTCGCACGAAGGTTCCTCCCACGGTTCGACCGGTTCGCCCGCCCGTTCTCGAAGCCGATCTGTCGAACGATGCTCGTATCGATCGAAAGCTTACGCCAAACACTACAGTCAAGATAGACGGGACACCGGACTTGGACCGTAT
This sequence comes from Astragalus glycyphyllos, assembly GCA_963573325.1. Classification (NCBI taxonomy): domain Eukaryota; kingdom Viridiplantae; phylum Streptophyta; class Magnoliopsida; order Fabales; family Fabaceae; genus Astragalus; species Astragalus glycyphyllos. The sequence continues at coordinate 31,934,039 of OY754307.1, forward strand.
ACTAGAGAAATAGACGAATTCCGCATCCCGCGCTCTTTGCAGAAGCCTCCAACTGACCTTAAGATGTACAACGGCATGAAAGATTCGGACGCTCATTTAAAGCACTTTGATATTATGATGAAGTATCGTGGAGCGCCCGGGCCGGTCAAATGCAAGATCTTTCCCCTTACTTTAGAGGGGTCAGCGTTGGATTGGTTCACCGAACTTAAACCCAATACCATTTCATCCTGGGAACAGATGGCAAGGGTGTTCACCGCTCGGTTTACGACTTCTAGAGTCAAACCAAAATCCCAAGATGTTCTGATCGCCATCAGACAGGGTCCGGAGGAGTCTTTGAGGAGTTATGTGGAAAGGTTCAACCGAGAAGCCGACCAAGTCAGGAACTTAGACGACAACCAGAGGTTGTTCTTCCTAAGGACAGGACTCTTAAGAGGAACTTGTTTTGAAGTAGAAGTGGGACTCCACGTTCCCAGAGACCTAGAGACGTTCCTCAGGCGATCTCAAAGGTTCATGAATTACGAGGAAAGAACGACCGCCATAGAAGCCGCCGAGGCGGGCATGAGTCAACGCCCGCGACCAGAAAAAGATCAAAGGATTAGAGAAGAGTATAACGGCAGTCGCCCGGTCAAGGAAAATAAGGCCAAAAGGTTTGTTGAGCGCACCAAGTTGAACACTTCGTACGCGAACATATTGGCGGAATGTGCGAACACTGAATTCAGGGATATTAAACCACCAGAACCTCTCGTGCTTAAAGACGGGCAGCGCCCATCAAAAAAATACTGTAGATACCACAAGAGCAATGGGCATGACACCAACAATTGCATGGCTCTTAAAGATGATGTGGAGGCCCTGATCAGAAGAGGAAAATTGACTCAATATGTGAAAAGAGATAACGGTGAAACACGAGAAAGGCAAGTGGCCCGTTCACCTAGGAAAGGGAAAGCAGAGGCAAATGAAGCGATCAAAGTCGTAGAGGAGGACGACGATGATGAAGGCCCAGTAGACACAAGAAAGTCAAGAGGGAGGCCAGTCGCCATGGTAATCTCGGGAGGAGTCCCCACCAACGCCTCGACCAACAGATCGATCAAAAGGAGATGGGACAAAATCATGAGCGTTGCCTCGACCTCGGCTCCACGACCACTTAGTGGGCGACCAACCATCTCCTTTGGAGACGAGGATCTCATTGATGGAACCCCCAACTACGAGGTTCCCTTGGTCATAGTAGCAGTAATGGCAAACACGGAGGTTAGGAGAATATTGGTGGACCAAGGGAGTTCAGCAGACATAATATTTGAAGACCTTTTGGACGTCCTAAAAATTTCAAAGGATGATCTGAGGCCGTATAGAGGAACGGTCTTGACCGGGTTTAATGGAGCCTCGACAACTCCTATAGGACGGATAGAGCTGATGGTAACTTTTGGGGACGACACGGTAGAGAATCCCCTCTGTAGGACTGTCAGAACGGATTTCATTGTGTTACCCTGTAAGTCCGTGTATCAATGTATCATTGGTAGACCAACCCTTGCCCGCTTGGAAGCAGTGCCCTCCACCGTCCACTTGAAAATGAAATTCTACACCAAAGCTGGGGAAGTTTCCACCATCTAGGCAGACTTATTGTCCGCCAAGCGAGTTTTCCTCTTGGGGCTTAAAGAAAAAGGGAAAAGCGTAGCGATAGAAATAGAGAAAGAAATGAAAAGCGGCGGGCAAGTTAACTTGGCCGACCTGGATGCCCGCTATGACCCTGATAGCGAAGAAGAAGAAGGGGACGACCTTCTGACTAAAGAGCTAAAGAAACGAATTAAGCGACCTGAACCAGACGGGGAATTCTATCGCATCATGCTAGGTGACGACCCGGAGAAAACGATCAAAATAGGGAAAAACCTTCCCCCTGAGGTTCGGGATGAGCTCGTTCAATGTTTGAAGGATCATGCGGACCTGTTCGCCTGGAGTACGGCCGACATGCCCGGTATCCCACCCCAAGTAGCCTGCCACCACTTAGCTGTGGATCCAGGAGCAAAATGGGTGGCTCAAAAAAGAAGAGTTCAGAAGGAAGAAAAAGCTCGAGCAGCATGCAAAGCCGTTGAAGACCTGCTCGAAGCAGGGTTCATTAAAGAAATAAAATACACCACGTGGTTATCCAATGTCGTCTTGGTCAAAAAGGCGAATGGAAAGTGGAGGATGTGCGTGGACTACACCGATCTCAACCGAGCATGCCCGAAGGATGCTTTCCCCGTCCCAAGTGTCGATCGTCTTGTCGATAATGCAAGTGGATACAAGATCCTGTCTTTCTTGGACGCCTATTCCGGGTACAATCAGATTGCCATGCACCCACCAGATCAGGAGAAGACCGCATTTATGACGGACAAGGGGAATTTCTGTTACACGGTCATGCCATTTGGATTGAAGAACGCTGGAGCGACCTACCAGCGCATGATGAACCATGTCTTTCAGGATCAGATAGGGGAAACGGTGGAAGTGTATTTGGACGATATGATTGTCAAAACCAAGCAGGACCAAACCCATGTAAACGACTTGAAAGAAGTATTCAAAGAAGCCAGAAAGAATTCGTTAAGGTTCAATCCAGAAAAATGCACTTTTGGGGTTAGAGCGGGCAAATTCCTTGGTTTCCATCTCACAGAAAGGGGAATTGAAGCCAACCCAGACAAATGTAGAGCAGTGACTGAGATGAGACCACCAACGACCAAAAAAGAAATACAGAAACTCAATGGTATGGTGGCCGCTCTCTCTCGTTTCATCTCAAAGGCAGCAAACAAATCTTTGCCCTTGTTTAAATTGTTGAAAAAAGAGACCACATTTGAATGGACGCCCGAGTGCGACCAGGCCCTCGAACAATTGAAGACGTCTCTGGCAGAACCTCCAATTTTGACGACCCCCGAGCCTGGGGAAACTCTTTATTTGTACTTGTCCATCACGGACGAGGCTTTGGCTGCCTTCTTGGTACGAGAAGAAGGAACGAAACAAAATCCAATCTACTTTGTCAGCAAAGTTATGCAAGGACCCGAGCTAAGATATCAGAGGATTGAGAAATTGGCTCTGGCATTGGTCGTCTCAGCCCGAAGGTTGAGACCGTACTTTGTGGCCCACCAGATCACCTTACTTACCGACCAACCCATTAGGCAAATCTTGCATAGCCCAGATCTAGCGGGCAGAATGATCAAATGGGCTGTAGAATTATCAGAATTCGGAATAAAGTATGAGCCTAGATCGTCTGCAAAAGCACAAGTCTTAGCCGATTTTATCGCAGAATTAACCCCAGGGTCAGAGAACCCAGTTCAGAACTCATGGACTTTGCACGTTGACGGATCGTCCAATGGTAAAGGCAGTGGAGCGGGCTTAATCCTTGAAAATGAGGAAGGGACGACCATTGAAGTCTCCTTGGCTTTCTCGTTCCCGACTTCTAACAATCAGGCCGAATACGAGGCCTGCATCGCTGGGCTGTTGCTCGCTTTAGAGATGCAAGTTAAAAGGGTGGAGCTTCGATCAGACTCACTTCTAGCGGTCTCCCAGATCAAAGACGTCTTTTTTGCCAAAGACGAGATACTCCAGAAATATTTGGCGAAGGTCAAAGAGTTGATGAAGAAGTTCGAGCATGCTGAAGTCAAGCACGTCCCAAGGTCTGAAAACGCTAGGGCGGACATCTTGTCCAAACTAGCAAGCACCAAGAAAAATGGTAACCATAGAAGCGTAATACAAAAAGTCCTATCTCAACCAAGTGTGAGGTTAGATACGGCCTTAGGAGCAGAGATATGTACGATCGAATCAACGCCTTCCTAGATCGACCCCATCTTTAACTACATAAAGAACGGGGAGGAATCCAGCGATCCAAAAGAAGCTGCACTCGTTCGCAGGCGAGCATCGTCGTACTCAATAATTAACGAGCAACTCTACAGAAGAGGATTCACCATGCCCCTGCTCAAGTGCCTCCTCCCAGCAGAAGCGGCCTATGTGTTGAAGGAGATTCATGAAGGAATCTGCGGGAACCACTTGGGTTCACGAGCTTTGGCAAAGAAGGCTCTAAGAGCGGGCTACTTCTGGCCCACGATGGAGGCAGATGCGAAAGACCTAGTCAAGAAATGTGACAAGTGCCAGAGGCACGCAGATACCCACGTTGCACCTCCAACCGAGCTCAACTGTTTGACTTCTCCATGGCCGTTTTCATGGTGGGGAATCGACCTGTTAGGACCCTTTTCCCTCGCCCCTGGTCAGTTTAAATTTCTGATCGTCGCAGTGGACTACTTCACAAAATGGATTGAGGCCGAGCCCTTAGCCAAAATCACTTCGAAGAATTGCCTAAAGTTCGTCAAAAGAAACATCTTGGTACGGTTTGGGATTCCCGAAGTCATCGTGTCAGACAACGGCACACAGTTCACGGACCGACATTTCCAAGAAACTCTAGTCAAACTAGGCGTAAAACAGCGTTTTACGTCGGTCGAACACCCGCAAACAAACGGGCAGGCGGAGGCGGCCAACAGAGTCATCCTAAGGGGGCTAAAGAGAAGACTGGATGAAGCCAAGGGAAGGTGGGCAGAAGAGCTTCCCTCTGTGCTATGGGCGTATAGAACCACGCCACACTCAACTACGGGAGAGCCCCCCTTCAGGATGGTCTATGGAACGGACGCACTAATCCCTGTGGAAATGGGAGAGTTGACTTGGAGAACGGCTAATCCTCTGCAGCCGTCCGAGAACGAGCAGGCAACAAGGGAAGAGCTCGACCTGGTAGAAGAATTGCGGAGCAAGGCAGCCCTCAAAGAGACATTGGTCAAACAGAATATGGCCGCAAGACACAACGCTAAGGTCGTTCCTAGGTCGTTCGATGTGGGGCAGCTCGTCCTACGAAGGGCGGATATCGGCCAGAGAAATGCTGGCCAGGGCAAGCTAGCCCCAACGTGGAAAGGCCCCTACCAAGTAGCTGCTAAGACGGGCAAAGGAGCGTATATCTTGAAGACCATGAATGGAGGGATGATTGCTAACACTTGGAATGCAGCAAACCTCAGAAGATACTTTACTTGATGCCATGTAAAATATGAAAGAATGTCATGTTTCCAGTTAAACAATAAATGAAAATCAAAACGGGCGGGACACTCTTTTTCCCTTCGGGGTTTTTTATTGAGGCCCGCTCGTCCGTCGACAGAACGACGAGGAATTTCTTAAACTCTTGATTAGTGTTATTAATCGACCTAATAACGAACAACCTAGAAGACGAGTTAAGTTCAAACCGAGTTTGATAAACTGCCAAGGGTCAAACTTAAGCGTCCTTAAGTCTAAATATGCTTGCAAACGAGCTAAATCTAAAGTAGAAACTTGGTAAGCTGTTTGCAGGCAGCCTCGCGACATGAGGAAATTAAAGAGAACAAGCCTAGATAAAAGTTTAAAGAACGATTATGACAACAGGCGTTTAAAACATTAAACATTAGCCCGGATCAGGCTGGGCTCCTTGTTGATTACAAGAGAAAGCAATACATTCAAAGTACAAGAAAAGAAAAAAAGTACAAACAGACAAAATACTAAGAGAATAACTCATTCAGGGCGACTGTAGACAACCGTCTCCTCTTGGATAACATTCCCATCTTCATCTTTCTCCGCAAGGCGAACGATTTGCCCGTTTTTCAGGAAATGGTCGTTACTCACAATCTCTGGGTTAATCTCCAGTGATGGATAGCAATACCGAATCTGAGCTACAGCCTCGTCAAAACGCCCGCTAGCAATAGAGATGGTCATGTCTTCCAGGGCCTCCAGCTCGCCCCTCGCCTGATCACGCTCGCTCTCAACAACCTTCAGGTTCTCCTCAAGACCAACCACCCGCTCCTCCAGCCGTATAACCTTGGTAGACTGCTCAGCCAAACTCGCAGTAGCGTTGGCAAGTTTGGCTTCAGCATCTGCTTTGGCCGTCATGGCCGCATCACGCTCGGCAGTAATTGAGCCAAGTGCGTCCTTTGTGGGTTGGAGGGCGACCTCAGCATCCTCGAGTTTCTTTTTGGTACTCTCAAGCTCTGCCCGCAAATCTGTAATATGTCCAAGAGCGGACTTATACTTGTCAGTTTTATCCAAAAGATCACCCTCCAACCACAAGTTTCTGTGAAGTAAGCGCATACCTGCTTGGCGGCCAGCCTCTTCAGATTTGTAACGGGCAAGCTTTTGAGAAGCTGCTTGGGCAATTTCAGCTACGAAGAGGAGAGGATCGACCTTAAAGCGTTCAAAGTCCACGTCCTTGAGATCGTCCAAATCCAAGGACGACCTTCTTGAAGTCTCTCTTCTCTTTTGGGGAGGGTCAAGGTCGATCGGAATGGCGTCCAGAGGACTCTGAGTCCGATTTCTCTTTTTAGGAGCTGAGCTCGTCCCTTGCTCGCCCCCAGCAGGTCCATGATCGTCCTCAACGCGAGGGTTTTGAGACGGAGACGCAAAAGACACCTTCTTCTGCTTCCTTGACTTTGTCTTTGCCAAAAGAGCCGCGAAACCGATGCCCGTCATTTCGGCTGAAAAAGTAGAAAGATGAATTAGGAGACAGAACAAAATAAATCACGATCAAAACAAAAAAGCGCAAATAAAGGCAGACCAAGTTTGTTTTCAGCTTGCTCGGATGTCCGGAGGCAAGCAAATTTGTTACAGGGTATGACCCCTTCTGGCAGCCAAGTAACCAACGTCTCTAACATCCGAATACTCTCAAGATCATAGTCGCTCAGCCTCCTTTGATGCCGATAATGGATTGTGTCGCGATCGTAGTGTGAGTACGACCAACCTAGAGGAAACTTCATTGAGGAAACGCGACCTTCGTCATCCACGGTTCCCACCATTGCCTTAGCACGATCATTAACAGGAACGACCCAGAGGAAAGCGTGCCTCCAAGTTTTTACCGATTCGCAGAATGGCTTAAAGAGCCTGATCGTGTTCTTCCGTCCCTTCAAGGAAACTTTCTCCCATCGCCTGGGTTCGCTCCTCATCTCCACTGTGCGACTAACGTCGAACAATGAGAAGAAAAGACGGCAATTTACCTCCCGATCAAGAGCGGCCATTATTACCTCGAACGACTTAACCAGCGCCCAAGCATTAAAGTGAAGTTGAGAAGGGGCAACACCAAGAGTCCTTAAGACACGCCTCTGGAAAAATGTGAAGGGAGGTCGCACCCTCAAATCACGGAGGACGTTGGAATACATGATAAATTTTAAAGAATTCGGGATTACGGCAGCATGCTCGTCAGGTCTTACGCCCTCCGCTCGCCATTCCTGATCACCGTAACCTATTAACTTGGTGAAAAGAGGCAACACCTCATCACCAGGTGGGAAGACAGAGCGCTCGTTGATTATAGCGGAGGATATCCAGGAGCGGTCGACATCAACCCTACCCCTCCAATCGTGCTCTTCGGGCAGTACCTCGTTGACTGGAACCGGAGGGGGCGAAGGATTCATTCGGGGAGACTGGACGGTATCAACCGTGTTTGACGAGCGTCCGGAGGACGATGAAGAAGAAAAATCGGTAGAAGAAAAAGTCTCAGATGGGAACCCGCTCGTGCCGACATCTCCAGAGTGAGCATGCTCGGCCATATTCGCAGGTTGACGACCAGAAATTCTCGCAGTTTTCTTTGTTCGCGCCACTGCGTTGACCTGCGAGGAGAAGGAAAGTCAGGCTCACCCTAAACGATGATTTTCCGAAGGGGGCGACAAGGTCGACCCCGAGCCTGACGCCCCCTCCTCGCCCTATGCAAACAAAATTGGCCAAAATAAACTAGACGAAAAGGGCATACCTGGAGTGGGAGAGAAGTTCGGTCTAAGGGTAGTATACTCCTTGATGAATAAAATCAAACGACCAGAAGAATAAAACCGCCTGAGTTGAAACTCATGCACGGGTAGACACCTGGCCAGAATAAAGAAGCAAGCTTTTTGATCGAAGCAAGAGGAGTTTATGACCGTTTTTTGAACTCCGACAATAAAAGTGGAAACTGAGAAGGAGAGGGGGCAACATATTTATAAGGGTTGGAAGGCAAGCAAGCCAAACGACACGACCCTTCACTTGCACACGCCTTGAAAACCAGACCGCCATCATGACCAAGCGCCACCTTTTCAGAATTCGAGGCACCATCAATGACCCCTAGGGAAAATCGAAACGTCACTTCCTGACAGGAGCCACGTATCGTGCGAGCGTAAGCGAAGCCCACCGCGAATCAGAAACGATCATCGGACCGGTCTCACGCTCGGAGACGCGGACATAGAAACGATCATAAAACAAGCCTACGCCCGCCACAGGAGCGACCTTGGCTTGGGGGGCAACTGTTCTGGAGTGGGCCGAAGCCCAAAATCCAGCGCTCTAGCGCTGGATCGGCCCAACCATGGGGCACAAAAGCAAGGAACCGCATCAACAGCCCTGATCTGTCCGTACGTTCATCCAACGGCCGAGCGCAACTCACGCTCACTATTTAAGCATTCATTGCGTCAGTTGTCAGGTACGCACTGTTCATCAATACCTATATTTTTGCTCGTCCGTTCCTGACTTGGGCGTCGGAGTGTTATCACAGGTACACCCGCCCGCTGGAGCAGAGCTAGCTGAACGACCAAGGCATACAGAGATCTAAGACCTGGAAAACAGCGGTCAAGGACATCTAAGGCACAGATCAGTAGGAGTCTTTGACTATGTTTGATAGTACTTTAACTTTAGTGTGAGTTTGAGTGTGCATTTTAACATTATGTTAATTTTTACCTTAACTTTAGAATTATATTTTTTTTATCAAAACTTCAAAGTTAAATTTCAAATGCAATAAAGAAAATAAAATAAAAGGTGAGGATGAGAGAAACCTACCACTTAAATCTATTCACAGGCTTCCCCATTCCACCACAATCACTTTCTCTCTTGGAAGCTTCCTCAAATTTTCACTCAAACCCTCTTAAATCTCTAAGTTTTCTCCAAGGTTCAAGCACCAACACTAGCTCTTTCTCTCTCAAGAATGAATAAGCAAAGATGAAAAGTGAGGTAACGGGGAGAGAGGGCTGAATCAGTTTCAGAGAATGAGGGGGCTCTAACTTACTTTCCAATTAAAAAAAAAGACACATAAATCTACTTGGTCCCCAAATTGTATTAAAATAATATGGTTTAATTTCAACCACTTAAATCTAACATACTGTTAAAATACTATTAACTTACTAAAAGTATCTAGATATTTTGTGACTCTACCACACATCACTATGTTGAGCTCTAAGTTAGTCCGTAACGGGTAATTTTTACAGTAAACCAAAATATCAGAATAAAATTTTCTTCGTAAGTAATTTTTCATCGACACGTGAACAAATAATTTCTCGACTGAATTTTCATTTCAAAGCTTAGAAAAATATAACGAGTTTAAGTTCTCATTATAGTTGATATATAAACCATTTATTTAAATTTTGGCGGCAATTGGAGATTGCCAAAAATTTAGACACTCGATATATTTTACCCGTTTTCCTTAAGTCGAGGATAAAACTATTTCGCACTTTTCACAACGATCTCAAAAATATTGTACACTTAACACTTTTGAGGAAGTAGTAGAATTGCCATTTACATAAAATACACTTCACAACAAGTATCTGCATTTTATCACAAACAATTAGAACGATAGACAGAGGAAAAGAAATAGTAAAGCCTAATTTAAACTAAAGTAAAATTACGGGTCTTACAAGAGGGAGCCCTTGTCTCTTTCAAAGAAGAAGCTGAGTGTGGGAGATGAGTTGTATAAGTTTGGCAATCTTATCACAACAAAACCATTCAAAGAAATGGAAATCAGAAGAAGCAAGATATGTTACTGTGAACTGGATGCGCGAATTGCAAAACGTTGGCAGCTGGATTTGTTTTATTCTCTTTTGGTGGTATAATTTGTTTTCTTCTCAATTATTAGTGTCTCTCCAATATCAATTGATACAATCAATGAATATTTGTGTGGCATACAAATTGCATCAAGCTTATAGTAGAACAATAAAGTTATGTCAATTTACCATAATAAGTTGTAGTTCGTCTTGTTAATTTCGAGGGTTCAACTTTGAAATTCAGCTTTAAGGGATATCATATGTATGCTACACCAACAATAAATGTACGTCAATTTAATCTTTTTCATTCTATTTGAGCTGATTTTTCATTTTATGTATGTTTGTAATGTATGTATGTATATATGTATGAATATAATGTAATATATGTATGTAACTTAAATTATGTATTTAAGTATGTATGTATGTATGTATGCATGTAATGTAATAAATGTACATATGTATGATGTCACACTAACAATAAATCAGCTGAGTTTCTTGCCTTCTCTTATCTCTTTGCGTTGCTCTCTCTCTTCTCTCTCTCTCTCATAATTTCTGTTTTTTTATCAAACGGGAATTAGTGTGTGTTTTGTGTTGTGTCATGTGTGGTTTAATGAGAGTGTGTGTGTTAGTGTGTATTTAGTAAGAGTGTTGTGAGCTGAATTATGGTACCATAATTAACATACTTATTATGATGAATAAGTACATCCTACAATATTCAAGCTGATCTTTCATTAGTGAGAGTGTTGTGAGCTGAATTGTAGTACCATAATTAACGTACTTATTATGATAAATAAGTACATCCTACAAGATTGAAACTGATTTTTCATTTTATGTATGTTTGTAATGTATGTATATATATATATGTATGAATGTAATGTAATATATGTATGTAATTTAAATTATGTAATTAACTATATATGTATGCACGTAATGTAATACGTGTAAGTATGTATATAATATGATTACACATTATTAAAATCCAACATAACTGGCTGTTGTCGTCAAACTCTTAGGTCCTAGCCGTAGTGTCGGCCAGGGGTTTGGACAGTCTTTGCGAGTGTGTGAGTTAGTATGTATTTAGTAGGAGTGTTGTGAGTTGAATTGTGGTACCATAATTAACATACTTATTATGATGAATAAGTACATCCTACAAGACTGAAGCTGATTTTTCATTTTATGTATGTTTGTAAGGTATGTATGGATATATGTATGAATGTAATGTAATATAAGTATGTGATTTAAATTATGTATTTAAGTATATATGTATGCATGTAATGTAATAAATGTAAGTATGTATATAATATGAAAAATCAGCTTCCAAAAAATGAAAAATCAACTGAATTGTGGTACCATAACGTACATCCTACATGGATTTACTTAAAAAGAAATTCCAGTGTTCAAATGGAAAGCTTGAAGAGATGTAATTGAGCACATAAGGATATGATTACACATTATTAAAATCCAACAAAACTGGCATAACATTCCACACAAAAATAAGCGAGATTGAATGAGATATTATTTGTGTTTTTTGAAAAAATATCCTACCTAAGGTAATGTAACCTATGACAAAAAAGAATGTGTTCTTTCTGCATATATACATTTTCCAAATTAAAAACACCCATGTGATTCAAATTGTTGCAAACAATTAAAGTACTTGAAGTTGCCCAGTTGATAAGAAGAAGACCTTCAAAAATTCATGTATATAGCACCTCAAATTCAGATCTAATGATTAATAATGGCTGCATGACATGTTATGATGCACATATACGATACGGGTATCAGATACAATACGCCAATACAAGCTTCCTTGAAAATCGTGGGAGCTGATTAGATGAAAGGTGACACTGAGAGAGGGAGCTGATTAGTTGAAATGGGCGATCTATTTCTCTCAAAGAAGAAGATTAACAGTAAACAAGATTATGAGAGGGGGAGCTGTTTAGATGAGTTTTAGAGTGAGAGACAAATTAAGCTTTGATGAGAATGTTTAGGTTCAACTGCATGTTTGTGTGTATTTAATAGAGATCTGCGATGGTGGTGTAGGTGATGGGTGTTTGGTTTAGATCAATTAAGGGAGCGGTTGAGAATAAGAAGCTGCAGGGAGAGAATAAGAAGCCATTTGAGTTGATCAATCATTGGGGAAAGGCGATGGTCAAGGCCGGCTTGAGATTTCACTACGGCTCAATGACTGATGCTATGGCCGAGTCTAAGGCCAAGCTGGATAGATATTTTAATTCCTATATTTGTCTTTTCATTTACTCTTTTCTTGTTGATATGAACCATGTTGCCTTCGGCTTGTCACCGTTGCTAACGGCTTTGTACTTTTTCTGCAGGTAAAATGGACGAGGTAGATCTAGATGCTGTCTTTGCTGAGACCGGGCTTGATACAACTGCCCAGGTAGATAACGCCCCTGCAAAGAAAATCTCACAAAAGAAAAATTTTGGGTCTGCTTCAGGGACCGGCGCTTCAGATAAGCAGGCAGGAAAGTCCCATTTTGGGGGCAAGCCTGCCCCTGAAAAACAGAAACCACAACTAACAAGTCAAATAAAATCTCCAGTAATTCGGCCCTCCTCCACCTTGAAGCCGAGCTCAGAGTCCGCCAACAAGGAGACTCGCAAGCGAGGCCAATCTGAGGTCAACGCTGAAGATCCCGCTGCCCTGAAAAGACAAAAACAGTGGCAAGAGGAAAGAAAGTCGGAGAAGGCGAAAGGCAAGGCTAGCCTGGCTGACTTCGAGGCCTGCATCATGGTTGGCCAGACCGGTGCCGAGGTTTTCAAGGAGCTGCAAGAACTGGGGGCCGGGAAAGTGACTGAACGCCTCCGACGTAAGATCTCTGCCCTTGAAGCTGAAAATAGAAACTTACATGGCAAGTTAATTCATACATGTCGCGAATTGAGCACTTACCGAGACCATAATTTGGTAGCTTATTCTGAAGATAACCGGGGCCTGAAGGAGGAGCTTGAGAAACTGGAAGGATTCCAGTAGCAGCTCGAAGAGGCCAACGCCAGGGTCAAAGAGCAAGAAAAGGTTGTTGCTGAGCTCCCGGCGTTGAAAGCTGATCGCAAGTCCGTTCAGGTAAGGCTGGACGCCGCCAAGTCTGCGAGGAAGGAGAGTGCCAGGCTGGTGGAGCAGTTGAAGAAGGACAAGGCCGACCTCACCATGAAGATGGCGAAGGTAGCCAAGACCGGCTTCGATCGCTGCCTCAACATGGCCGTGATCCTGGAACCTTCGTTTAACATTGACCTGCTTGATGCCAAATACAAGGCTAATAATGGGAAGATTGTTTACCAATGCCAGGTGATCTATGATCCGGCTTCAGTGACTTCCCCAGCTCTTGAGGATGAGGTCGTTCCAACTAATCCGGAGCAGGTTGTCGAGGCGGAGGGAAGAAAAGAGGGCGCGAAGGCCGATTGAACTTTTTATTTTTTGTTGATTTGTTCCTGGTTGGTCTCGGGCATGTCCGGGGCCAACCCTTGTTTGTAAAGTACATCGGGCACCGTCCCTTTTCCGGCTTTTATTCATTCTGCACTTTATTACTTTTGATTCTGAATACTTTGAATGATTTGTGACTCTTGATTGAATGCTTGTAGAGTAGGGATCCGACGTCGTCATGAAAGAATAATACACGTAGGACGGCTTCCTCGTCGGCCACTAAGCTAGCCAACATTTGCCTGTCGTTGGATCGATCTAAGATCAACAGTTCTCATTGCTTCATAGGCCCTCAACGAAGCGACGTAACTTCCCACGTTCCCCACTGGCACGGTTAGTGGGGTGAGTGTTCGTTGCTCCGAGTTTTCCGGCCTCGCTCTTCCGTTTGAACTTCAACCGTTCCCACGTTCTTCCTTCGTGCCATGTCTTGCCTTCCAAGTAACCCCCATCTTGCCTTGGCCGTATGGTGGCTCGGCTATCCTGGCCCTACCATAGGTAATGGTTCAGGCGTCCGAGCCACCGAGGCCTTGGCACTCTATAGGATGGGGTGGTCACTCTCCCTCGGCTTAGCTCATTGGTCCTCGGGCATAATCCCTCGGGGGTTCCCTCCGTTTAACACGCTCTGAGGACCTTCTTGAGTTCACTCTTCCTTGGCTACCTTTCATGCACCTTGTCATATGGCTTGCCTTCATACCATACCCCCTTTATTTCTTTTTCGATCCTCGGCCTGTGACCCATTTATTTAAGGGTGTTAACAGTAACGAAGAAAATCAATTAAAGATAAACAATCAATCCATTAGTTTCAGGTGCGTTTCTTGGATTTATCATCGGTTCTAAAATAAAGATTCATGCAAGGTTTGATAATTCTTGATTGATCATAAACTAAGTGAACAAGGGCCAGTCAGCTTATACAAATTCACACTGTTTTAAAGCAAGCGTCAAAACAGTGTGTTTAATCAATCGTGATAGCGGACAAGTGCCGGTATCACAATTAACATCATAACTAAACTCTATAAATCCTATAAACAAGCGTCATAGACCTTATCAATTCCTATCCAAACTAGATTAAACAAGCGATAAAATAGTTTGAATAATGAAAGTTGCAAAACAGAATCATGATTAAGTGATTAAGCAAAACCGAATCGTAAAACGAAGTACATAAGCAAATCAGAGTTTGAGTAATTAAGCAAAACACAAACCGAATTTGCAGCAAGAATTACAAGGATGAAATTGATAGAGAAAGAATTAAAACCATAAAAACAAAATAAACATTAAGCACTGAACCTCAAAATCCTTACAAGTAGCACCCTTCACCAATAGATTGATATGAGGCTTTAAGCTTCTATGGAGGTTACGCTACCAATTCCTCAAAATTGTATAATAATGCGTAACAGAGAGTAAAAGAAGGCTGCTCCAGCCAAGTCTATAAGACTAAAACGAAAAACCTAATCCCTTAATGGCTTCTTGGATAAAAGCCCGTTAACAAACTAATATTCAGCCCAAAACTCATTTTACAATAAACTGCTTCTGTATTTCGCTGTTTTGGCCTTCTAGACTTCCGAACTGGCTTTTGACCTCAACTGAAGATTTGTATCTTTGTTCCTTAGCTTTCCAACGCATGCTCGCACGCCTCAATCGGATTACCACAGCCAAAGTTATGGCCTACAGAGCAGACAGGGGTCAATATGCAATAAAAACAAGAATTAATCAAGAAATTACTATATTGCTCAAATAAGACCCAAAGTCCAAAAACGTGCTATGACTTCAATATTAGGTACAAAGCACAACTAAAAACACCAAATGAAAAGCCATAAAGAGGGCATTAAAATGCACTGATCAGTTACAAACGAGATTTAAGTTCAGAGAGTCTCAATCGACCCTCACTTTCACTATTCTCACTCTCACTCTCACTCTCACTCTCCCCACCTCTGATCCACCGCCTTCACTCTCAATCAGCACACCTCACCTCCAGCCACACTCCCACCATCGTGTTCACCTCCTCCCTCACCTTCGCCTTCGTTCTCCTCAAGTCCGGTGATACCCTAACCTCACATTTACCCAAACCAAACTTTGGACTCCACCCACAATTTCGCAACCACCGCACGCCACCATCCACTCATTTCTCCGGCCACTGAAAGGTTAGTAGTCTCCCCACTTGTTTCAGCTCCAGAACCATTTTCTATTTGTAGTCGTCAAACTCTTAGGTCCTAGCCGTGGTGTCTGCCAGAGTTTTGGACATTCTTTGATTCCTCTTTCTTCAAGCAATTGCGTCGAGGAGGGAACTCTGCTCCTCAACTATGGGTTTCCTGACTCCTCTAGAAAGGGTTAGGCAAGGTGAGAAGGGACGCGAGTGTTAGATTACTACGGCTAATGCATAAAAAATAAAGTAAAGGCAAGAAATGCGATAAAGAAGATAAATGAAATAAACGTAGAGTTTGATTTGATTGATGTGTGTCCTTTACAATTCACTCTAATGCTATATATATAAACAGGCCCTCGTCGGCCACTAAGCTAGCCTACATTTGCATGCCGTTGGATTCATCTAAGATCAACGGCTCTCATTGCTTCATAGGCCCTCAACGAAGCGGAGTAACTGCCCACGATCCCACTGGCACGGTTAGTGGGGGGAGTGCTCGTTGCTCCGAGTTTTTCGGCCTCGCTCTTCCGCTTGAACTTCAATCGTTCCCACGTTCTCTCTTCGTTCCGTGTCTTGCCTTACGAGTAACCCCCACCTTGCTTCGGCTGTATGGTGGCTCGGCTGTCCTGACCCCACTTTAGGTAATGGTTCAGGTATCCGAGCAACCAAGGCCTTGGCACTCTATAAGGTCGGGTAGTCATTTTCCCTCGGCTTGGCTCATTGGTCCTCGGGAATAGCCCTCCCTCGGGGGGAGGAGGGTTTCAATCATTTAATGCGCCCTGAGGACCTTCTTGGTTTCACTCTTTCTGGCAATATACCTTTTTGCCTTTTGTCATATGGCTTGCCTTCACACCCTTTTTCCCTTTTTCTCTTCTCAATCCTCGGCCTCCGACCTATTTATTTTTGGGTGTTAACAATTGCCCCCCTTTTTGTGCTGTCATGCGGCCTTGAGGACGTGATTGACGGTACGAAAACCCTTGAAATGATTTGAGGTGACGGTTAGAAAACCCTTGTCGCTTCGCACGAATCGAAGCGGCTGCATGACGGTTTCCATGGAGACGCCGTTTGAGGCTCCTCGTGTGACCTGAGCAAAAGGAAAGAAACAAGGTCATCACGTGACCTGAGCAAAACAGGTATAGCCTCTGGAGAAATAATTTAAAAAGGAGGGCAGCTTTTCAATTTCTCTCACGCAACCCTAGGCACGACAATCACAAAATAGAGAGTTGCATCACTGAGGAGAGCCACACAACAACAGAACCAGCGGATGATAACAGTGGAGATTGGTTGAGTTTTGGGTACCCGTTCTTGACACTGTGAGAGAATTCTGGAACAGAAAAAGGAAACTAAATACTGAAGATCAGAAATTTCTCTATTCCGGGTTATTTTTATCTTTGTAATTTATGACTCTTAATTTTATTCCATTGTTCTTGAACACTATGGATATTTAAATCCTCTTCTAGGGTCTTAGGTGGATCTTGCTTGATTAGAGACCTTTTTTATGTTTTAATTTATACTTTGAATTCCTAATTTTTATTCCAATTAATATTGTCCTATTGTTTTTATCACATGATTAGGATTAGCTACCCTTTTCATGTTCATAATCAATTAGTTGATCAGCGACCGTACTGCAATTAGTTGGTGGACCTATAGGATAATTGGGACTATAATTAATGAATGACCAAACTTCAATTTAGTCTTCCAATCATTCAACCTTTTTGTACTTTATGCTTTTCTTAAATTTAAATTCTAGCCTGACCAAATTAGGGTTAATTTAGGAAGAATATTAGTCGCGAATGACCAAACGGATTAATAGCTTTAGTAAAGTGATTGGTAATTGAATAAAATAAGGGAATTCAGTTAGAATTAAACATAGAGGAATCGAAACTTTCAAGTGAAACCGTGACCCTAGGCTTCTCTCCATTGATTAAATCTTACATTTTAATTCTTGTTATTTGTTTCAATTTAGTTTGTTTTTATATCTTTACATCAACTCAATTAGATTTGCGGATCCCCCTTTTGACTCACGTGTCCCCCAGAAGATTGACTTCACTTCGTATTCGAGCTGCGAGTAAGTCCCTTTGACCTCAATAGGTCTAGTCGAAAAGGATAGTTGTGTCGGCCTAAGACATGGCGCAGTCCTAGGGAAGTATCGAGATCTAGGCTTGGTATTGTACCCCCCCCCCCCCCCTTGGTCGCTCTGAAGACCACCCCTTTGAGCCCACGTGCTCCCCAGGCCCAAGTGCAAACTCGGATCGTGCGCGGTTCGTTAAAAGGCTTTAGGCAGCCTCTGGTGTCGGCTTATAGAGGGTTGGTACCTTTTTACTGTTTTCTTTACTGCTTTCGTTTACTGCCTTTGCTGGCTTATTGAGGGTTGGCACCGGTTGATTTCCTGTTTCGTTAGCTTACTGAGGGCTAGCACTCACTCAAAGAAGAGCAAAAAGGAGAGAAAAAGAAAAAGAAAATTTGGGTTTTCTCTAAGTAGACAAAATTGGTATAATTTCTAAATTCTTTATTTTTATTTTGCCTCGGAATATGTTCGGCCAATTCATATTCCTTGTTAAAATCCAAATAAAGAGGGGCAGCTGTCATACCCTAATTTTGTCCGCCTAGGTTTAAAACTCTAATTTTCCACAAAAAATAAATAAATTGAGAAGTGTGGCGTTATTTTGAAGAGTGTGAAGAACATTGTGCATGCATTTTTGAGTTTTTAGGGCAAAAGGGTATTTTGGTCATTTTCTAAATAAGATATTTTCTCATCAAAAATCATTGTGCAATTTTAGAGAAATTTATTTGAAGCAAAACATTTTGGTGATGTATATATGCATGCGCATGCATGCATGCATTATGCACACAAAAATTCAAAAAGGCATCAAAAAGGAATGTTCTACAAAAAAGTTTCAAGATGTGATTTTTATGATATTTTTGGTCATGGTGATCTCATAAAATGGCATATTCTTCAAGATACTTGGTATGTGGCTCAAAATGGTTAGATTTATGTACAATTATCTTGAAAGGAATAATCAAAATTGAGAGGATAATTGGAGGGTTCATGGATAGTACAATGGTACATTTGCCAACTTGCAAAACTAGGTGACCAAGGCCACACCCTACCCCAATGTTGCGCCATTCCCTCCCCATTTCCTCTCTAATTTTTCATTTTGTCCCTCATCATGTGTGTTTCAATCCTCACCCTCCATTCAAATTTTAAATGCAATCCTAGAGTGAGATGAGATGCACAATGACCTAAATACCCTTAAACCTAGTTGCTCTCTATATATACCTTAGAAACCTCATCTCACACACACTTTTTTTTGGCCTCACAATTCCTTCACAAAACCCTAGCACACAAACCTCTCCTCTCCTCTCCTCCTTTGGCCAAAACCACCAACAACCATTCCCTCCTCCATTTTTCTTCATTTCACTTCCATTTTCCATCTCATATTAACTCCCACTTCATATATCATCCATCTCTTCTACCAAGATTCAAGTGTTCATCATCCAATCTCAAGAACAAGGCAAGTTGCGCAAGGTTTTGGTGAAGGTCTAGTTGATTTGTGGGTTTTCTCTTCACACTCTTTATTTATTAGCTTGGATTCAAGGTATACCTCAAAACTCTTGCATCATTTACTAAGTTTTTTTTTTGCATCAAAATGTAATAATCATGTTTCTAATCTTGCATCCTACCATATTCATGCATTTTAGGGTTGGTATATTGTTGATTTGTTGATTGTTGTTGGTGAGAGGTGTCTCAAACATTTTGACAAGCACTTAGGGAGGCTTGGGTGTTTGAGATTGCTTCTCACCCTTGAATAAATTGTGATTTGTGTTGTTATCATTTTGTTTGTTGCATTTTGTGAAATAAAATTGTGTTAGGAAGCTATGAATGTTTCGCACCCTTAGTATAAAATAGGTTTAATCGAGTTTTGATGCATTTCTTTATGCAATCTTGTCATTGAGGCTTGATTTTGAAGTTCCCATGTCCAAACATGTTGTTTGATTTTGCAAATATTCATTTTTCATGCCTTCTTACTTTCACAAAAATAAAAAAAAAAATATGAATAGTTGTTGATTTTGGTGTTTGATTGCTTGGATCTTGTGAATAAATGTTCCTAAGTCTTGCTAGTGTCATTTGCTTGCTTGATTTTGTGGATTTGTTGAATGAAATTGTTGTTTGGTTATGTTTTGGTTCGCAAGTTTCTAATAAGTTAAGGTTTTGTTATTTCTTTGTGAAAGGGGTTTGCAATTGTGAGTAAAATGATTTCTCAAATTGTTTTGATGTTGATGATTGGCAAGAGGACTGACACTTGTGCCTTAAGCATTTCACTTTAAGTGTTGAGGATTGCCTAAGATGATTCAACACAACCTTGTGCTTTGATTGAAAATTTTGGTTTGCTTGTTAGTAACTTGTTTGCAAAATTACTCTATGTTGATGATTGGCAAGAGGACTCACACTTGTGCCTTAGGCACTTCACTTTAAATGTTGAGGATTGCCTAAGATGATTCAACTTCCTTTGTACAATTCTTGTTTAAAAATGCAAGTGCTAGTTCTCTAACTTGATTAATCAATTTTGGCTACAAAATGACTTGTTATTGCTTTCTTTTGGTCACTTGTGATCATGCAAATGCGATGTTCATTCTAGGTTAATAATTTGTTTTGTGTTGATGATTTGGTAAAAGGACTAGACACTTATGCCTTTGTGCATTGTCTCAAATGTCAAGGATTACCAAAAGGGATTCAACCTTGTGTTTTATCTTGTGTTGATGCCTATTTGAATTAAACTTTTGCATTATCTATTTGTGTGCCTATTCTTGCAATCTATTTGCTTAATGTTGATCTTGCATGTTCATGGCTATTAAATGTTAGATGACTAAGCGTCATTCTTGTGCATTAGTGTAGTAATGGTTAAGGTATATGCTTACGCTTGCATTGTTGATTGTTTTGCTTGCAACTTGTTAAAGTTTATACTTTGGTTCTTGATTTGGAAATTGATTTGAATTCTCTACTTCGTTTTCTTTTGGATGCCACGCCATCCCAACAAACTTTTGTGATCAATATCACCCTCCAATTCTCTTCCTCTCTTCTTCAAGTCATTTCTTTTTCCAAATTATTTTTCAAATTAAAACTTTTCTTCAAATTGTTTTTCTATAGCAATCAAATTTTTTCAAAGATCAACAACAAACCTTTTTGAAAATTCATAAGGAGTCAAGTCGGACATACGGCCGGTGTTGACTAGCGTCCTAAGATTGGAGTTGTACAGCTCAAACATCTTGGGATACTTATGAGAATTAAAACAAGCAATTAACAACTTGAACCCTTTTTTTTTAAAAAAATGAGTAAGGAATCAAATCGGATGTACATCCGGGATCGGTTAGCGTCTTAGGGTTAGCGAGCTGTACAGTTCGTGCGAGCCTAAGATACTTGCTCAAATAAAAGTAATCAACCTCACAACAAATCCTTTTCTTCAAGTAATTCAAACCATTCTCAAAAAGTAGGGGGCACGTCGTCTGTACAGGCGAGGATGTTTGTTGTTTTAGGTCTAGTGAACTGTACAGTTCAGGACTGAGAACCCCTACAAAAAAAAACACCAAAGTTTCTCGACTAAAGAGAACTACGTAAGCTTTGAATTCTCCATCGCACTGGGAGATACGTAGGAGCGGGTCACATCCCGTCAAGCACACTTTTAAAAAAAATAATAATAATAAAAAGATTCTTCTTTTCCACTGTTTTCAAAAACATGTTCTCAAATAAAAAAGAAGTAGAATGAATTGTTTCAAATCAACTCTGTCAAAACCGCACATCAAGTTAAAGGTTCCCTTTCGGTAGAAAGGAGGTGTGGGATGCTAATACCTTCCCCACACCTAACCGACCCCCGAACCTACATCTCTAGTTCTCAAAGGACCACCAGCTTTAAAAAGGACCCTTTTTCAGTGTTTTGGTCCCTAAATAAAAAATGTTGATGGCGGCTTCACAAATTTTCACGTTGTACGATGAAAGGTCCAATCCGGATTTTTCGGGGTGCAACAATGACTTCTCTTGAATGGGTTGAGGTCTTGAAAAGTCTCAACGATCTCCAGATCCGCTGGTTTACCACTGCTTGTTGGAAGGAAAGGCCTATGGTGGTGTTCAGCTGTGGAAGTTTCCAGAATGTGCCTCTCATGGGAACGCAAGGGTGTATCAACTATAATCCTTCACTGACCTTAAGACAACTCGGTTACCCAATGCGGAATTCACCCTCCGAAAGCATGCTGTCTCGCTTTTACCTCTATAAGGGGAGTCCCAAATGCGAAGACTTGCTTCTGCGAGTTCTGCAGGCATGGGAGTCCGTAGTGCATAAGGAAGGCGAAGAGCTGTCCAAGAGAACCAGTAGCATCACCTTTAACCAGTGGGTCAAAGAGAGGCTTCAAAATGCAAAATTGCCAAATCAAGGGGCACTATCCCTTGAAGAGGAGATATCAGAGCCTTACACTCCTACCTTTGAGGAGTTGAATGAAGTCAAGTCAGCCTTAGCAAAAGTGGAGGAAGAAAAGAAGGCATTGCAAACAGAATTGGAGAAAATGACCATAGAGAAAGAAAGGTTAGAGGAAGAAGATGCTATCAAGATGATCGCTGTTGAGGGGAGCATCAAGCGATTCAAAAGAGAAGAGAAAAGCAAGCTAGAGGCTCAGAAATACCTGAGGGGAGCTAGAGAGGAACTCCAAAGGTGCAAGCAGAAAACAAGAAAAGCACTTGAGGAAGCCGAAGAGTGGAAGAGTATAGCAACTAAGTCAAGACAAGAATCCCGCTTGGTAGTAGAATTGAAAGGTCAGCTAAGGAACCTTGAGCGAGAGAGGAGTTCTATTGAAGATATCCTTAAGGAGTATCAGCAAGCTCTGAGGTTCGAACAAGGAAGATCTGAGGAACTGGGGAGGAATCTCAGGTGTCTAGAAGGGGCTTATAGGCAAGTGCAAGCAGAAAACCAGTACTGGGAGAAACGCTTCATGGCATTGGTTGGCAAAATAGAGGATCAAGAAATCATCAAGGAGCTAAGAGAGGAGATTCAGCTTTGGAAGAACAAATTTTCAAAGCTGGCAGAGCTAGCTAGCCAAGCCATTGCGGGAGTCCCCAAGAATTTGAAAATAGCCGAGGCCGAGATGCACTTCCTCAATACCCCACCCGAGGTTTACCAGTTTGTGAAATTCTGCAGGGCTTTAATCACGGAGTTCAGAGAGCGATCCCGAGATGCGAACGTCAGCAAGAAAAGGAAGAGGGTCGGAGATTTCAAAGCTCTTTGTATTTGAGCTGTTTATTTGTACCTTTCATTTTGAGTATTTACTTTCCATTTGAGTATTGTATTCCTGAATATTGTACTCTTTTATTTGCTTTCGAGTTTTGTACTCCATATGAATATTGTACTATCCTTCCCTTTAAGGAAGTTGTTAAGGCTTTTGTTTGAATTCCCGATGTATGAAGTGTGCTGACTTGCTATTTCGATTCCCCTCTCATTGCATTTCCAAAATTAATTAAAAAAGAGACAGAGAAAAAACGATTATGTGCTTATGACAAGACGAACTATGTCGCGATTCCTGGCATCAAGCAACATAAAATCATATGCATCTGCATTGCATTCATTCATTAATTCATTCACGAGCTCATATAAGTGTTCCATCAACAGAAAGTAAGGCAAGCTGGTTCACCAACATTGTTACTGGACACGTTCTCAAGCAAGAGGCATGGCAACGATTCTGAACGATCTTGATCAGTCCCATCCAAGTGCAGAGAATCCGAATCAGGCAAATCTGAGCTCAGAGATCAGAAATGAGACAGGCCCAGGTCCAGTAGTGCAGAATCAGGGTAACCCAACTTCGGATAGTTCTAGTCAAGGTGACCAAGAAATCAGAAATGAGATGAATGCTATGAAGGCACAGATGTCAGAGATGATGAGGGTCCTGCTGTCCCTGAAGAATGGAAATGACTACCAAACTTCTCAATGGCCTCCTTTTGGACTGCCTCTAGGCTACACTCCTCCTTCAAACCCAGAAGTTAACCAAGGAACTGATCCTTTGGTGAATGTCGAGAATGGACAACCTGCATCTGCAGGATCAGAGGGAGCAATGGGCGAACCTCGAGTTCAGTCTCCACATCCCATTGTCATACCTCAGGTGACTCCACAAGGCTTTACTCCCCAGCCAGCTGCAAATCCTCAGGCCCAAAGCCTCATTCTTGGGAACTCTGCTTATCCTCATACTCCGCATGCAGTCTCAACCATGGCTCCAATGTTCCGTCCCCACCTTGGAATGAACAGTTTCCCCCAAGGCTATTATATTGAGCACCAACAAACTAGAGAAAAGTTTCAGGTGTTAGAAGAGCGCTTAAAAATGATTGAAGGATCAGGCTCTAGATCGAGAGAGGCTCGCGATTTATGTCTCATTCCCGATGTGGTTTTACCTTCTAAGTTCAAAGTGCCTGACTTCGATAAGTACCGAGGTGTAACTTGCCCTAAGAGCCATCTGACCATGTACTGTAGAAAAATGTCTACGCATTCTCATGATGACAAGCTGTTAATTCACTGCTTCCAAGAGAGCCTTGCTGGGGCATCTCTCAACTGGTACATGCAACTAGAACCGTCCCAGATTCGTTGTTGGAAAGGCTTGGCTGATGCCTTCCTCAGACAGTACCTGTACAACACAGATATGGCGCCGGATAGAACACAGTTACAGAGCATGGCAAAGAGGGACAACGAGTCATTTAAAGAGTATGCCCAGCGGTGGAGGGCTCTAGCTGCACAAGTGTCACCACCTCTGTTAGAAAAGGAATTAGTCTTCATGTTTATGGAAACTTTGCCTCCATTATACTATGATCGGTTGATCGACAGTGTGTCCTCCAACTTTTCAGATATGGTAATCATCGGTGAGAGATTAGAAAATGGGCTGAGGAGCGGCAAGATTGCCCATGGTTCCGCAGGTACAAGCACCCATAAAAGCCATTTTCCGGATTTCCAAAGAAGAAGGAAGGAGAGACCAACACCATTACCATAAGCCCACCTTATCAACCACAAGATATCCCTGTCCCCACTCAAACACAACCAACCCGCTCACCACAAAGTAATCACCATAGAAATTATCAAGACAGAAAACGGACCACCTTTGATCCCATTCCTATGTCATACACCGACCTCTTTAACTACCTTGTCACCAACAAGCTCATCAACACCAAGATCTGATTGACACCAAAGGGATAACCTTCAAACAAGAAAACCCAAGCATTAGAACTAACCCCCTGCCTGGTCATGAAGAACCTGCAATCAATGCCATCCTTGACACGGGAGGCCAACCCTTAATCAGGACTGTGGAGTGTATTCAGACACCACTGAAGGTCATTCATGCAGAGCTGTGCAAGTTTAGGGTCATCAAGAAAGGCTGTACTCAGATAGAAGTCTGTGCTGATGATAATTGTGCTGGGGCATGTGAGGCCTTCAAGATAGTTTTGCAAGACCTGTTGGATCGTCATATATTCCAAATAGGTGTGCAAGAAAAAGAGGAAGATGTGTTGACTTTCCAGTCTGATAAGAACAGAAGTGTCCAGAAGCCTATTGAGGTTCCGTATAGTCAAAAGCCGAGCATGGAGAAACCTAAGACAATTGTGATTCCTGTCCCAGCTCCTTATCAAAAGGATAGTGCTGTTCCGTGGAGTTATGGTGTTCCAGTCCAAACTCAGAATCCTCAAGCTGTTCCCGATGTCACAAACATTGCGGGAAGCAGCGGAGTCACTAGAAGCAGACGTGTCTATGTCCCTGAAGCCCTTAAAGTAGGTCCATCAAAGGAGGATGAGGAAAGAATTCGAAAGGGTAAGGGTAAAGAGCAAGAGCCCGTGGAAAGTAGAAGGGCGTCAGAGCAAGAAGCTTCCGAATTTCTGAGAATCATGCGGCAAAGCGATTACAAAGTGATGGACCAGCTGCACCACACTCCTGCAAAGATCTCTATCATGTCCTTGCTGCTCAATTCAGAGGCCCACCGTGCTGCCCTAGTGAAAGTGCTGAATGAAGCCCATGTAGCCCAAGACATCACTGTTAACCAGCTTGACGGCATCGTAGGGAACATCGTTGCTTCCAACTATATTACCTTTACTGATGACGAGCTCACCCCTGAAGGAAAGGGACGTAATCAAGCATTGCACATTTCAGTCAGATGTGGTGAATATACACTTTCTCGGGTCCTCATAGACAATGGATCCTCTTTGAATGTCATTCCCAAATCTACAATGAACAGGCTAGACGTAGACTGTTCATATATGAAGCCTAGCTCAACGCTAGTCAGAGCATTCGATGGATCCAAGAAAGAGGTTATCGGGGAAATGGAGTTTCCAGTGCAGATAGGGCCTGAGGTGTTTTATGTGAACTTTCAAATCATGGACATTGCATCATCCTACAGCTGTCTCTTGGGAAGACCTTGGATTCATGCTGCAGGAGCTGTTCCTTCATCTCTCCATCAGAGGCTTAAGTTTGTAGTCGATGACAAACTGATAGTCGTCTTTGGAGAAGAAGAGTTTATGATTAACAAGCCCCATCCCTCTCAATACATCGAGGCTGCAGAGGAATCCCTTGAAACTGCTTTTCAGTCATTGGAAATTGCAAATGCCGCTTTCGTGGGAGAGGAAGCCCCACTGCCTGCCCCAAGAATGTCCAATGCTGATATCATGGTCGCCAAGGTCATGCTGAGAAATGGTTACCAGATCGGAAAGGGTTTGGGAAGGTCCGAGCAAGGAATTCTAGCACCTGTCCAGTTGCAAGAGTACAAGGATAGATGTGGGTTAGGATATAGGCCCACTCAAGCTGATAAGAAGAGAATGGCTGAGGAGAAGCGAGAAAGAAGACTAGCTAAGCTTCAGGGGCGAGAACGAAGCTTGAAGTGGGTTCCCATCTGTGATCTCAAGCAGAGCTTCAGGAGCGCGGGCATGCTGGACCCCAATCAGGTGGCTGTCATTGGGGAAGAATCAGCTGTGGAAGACAAGAGTGTAGACCTGGTGCGTCGCAGTGCTGCAAATGAAGAGCTCGGGAATTGGAAGATCATCGATTTCCCTGTTGCTTTCATTTCAAAGTAATGATTTTGTAATGCGAATCCTTTGGCTCTCCCCAAGGCCTCAGG
Organism: Astragalus glycyphyllos; assembly: GCA_963573325.1. Taxonomy (NCBI): domain Eukaryota; kingdom Viridiplantae; phylum Streptophyta; class Magnoliopsida; order Fabales; family Fabaceae; genus Astragalus; species Astragalus glycyphyllos. The sequence goes on from OY754307.1 coordinate 31,960,509, forward strand.
ACATTTCATAAGGGCATGCATGTTTTTCCTTCGAATATCATCAATCAATAAAATGTTGTTTTGAATTCTCAAATGAATAAAATCGTTTTTCATACCATTATTGTGTGTCTTCATCTTGTGTTTCTATTTTGCTTGTTCATTCTGTTTCCATTCCCGCAAATGCAGATCTAAAATGAACATCTTTGAAAATAATGATGCCAATGATTCATATGTTAACTTTGATTACCCCGTTAACCAAGCCGAGGAGGATGTTGAGGATGACTGGGAAACTCCTCCAGAATTGATGAGAATGGTTGGGCAAGAGGAAAAGGTTATTCAGCCGCATGGGGAATCTGTTGAGACAATCAATCTGGGCACAGAGGACAGTAAGAAAGAAGTCAAGGTTGGCACTTCGATGAATAAAAGTGAGCGTAAGAGGCTAATTCAACTCCTGCATGATTATGATGATGTCTTCGCATGGACTTACCAGGATATGCCAGGGTTAGATACTGATATAGTGGTACACAAACTGCCAGTCAAGCCTAGGTGTCCTCCAGTGAAGCAGAAACTAAGAAGGATGAAACCAGAAATGTCCTTAAAGATCAGAGATGAGGTGAAAAAGCAGTTTGATGCTGGTTTCCTAGCGGTAGCAAAATATCCGCAATGGGTTGCTAATATTGTGCCGGTTCCGAAAGAACGGGAAAGTCAGAATGTGTGTTGATTACCGAGATCTGAATCGGGCCAGTCCCAAAGACGATTTTCCCCTGCCTCATATTGATGTCTTAGTGGATAGTACAGCGCAGCATTCACTGTTCTCCTTCATGGATGAGTATTCAGGGTACAATCAGATTAAAATTGCTCCTGAAGATATGGAGAAGACAACTTTCACAACTCTTTGGGGAACGTTCTGTTACAGAGTCATGCCAAATGGGTTGAAGCCACCTCGTACTCCAGTATAACCAGCTCTTTGGTTGCTAAGTTCGTAAAAAGAGATCTGGTTTGTCGCTATGGCCTTCCAGACAAGATCATCACAGACAATGGTAGCAACCTGAACAGTAAGATGATAAAAGAGCTGTGCAAAGACTTCAAAATCCAACATCATAATTCTTCTCCATACCGTCCCAAAATGAATGGGGCAGTCGAAGCAGCCAATAAGAACATCAAGAGGATCGTGCAAAAGATGGTAGTAACCTATAAAGATTGGCATGAGATGCTTCCTTTCGCTCTGCACGGGTATCGTACCTCAGTGCGCACTTCAACCGGGGCAACCCCCTTCTCTTTGGTTTATGGGTCGGAAGCAGTCCTCCCTATCGAAGTTGAGATACCCTTCCTGCGGGTGCTGATGGAAACCAAGTTGGAAGAAGCTGAATGGGTTCAAGCTCGTCTGGACCAGTTGAACCTCATTGAGGAGAAAAGAATTGCTGCCCTGTGTCATGGACAACTGTATCAACAAAGGATGAAAACAGCCTTCGACAAGAAAGTGCGTCCTCGAGAATTCAAAGAAGGAGACCTCGTGCTCAAAAAGATCCTTCCTATTCAGAGTGACCCTCGTGGGAAATGGGCTCCTAGCTATGATGGACCCTATGTGGTAAAGAAGGCCTTCTCTGGAGGAGCATTGATACTCACCAGCATGGATGGTGAAGAACTCAGAAACCCAGTCAATTCAGATTCAGTCAAGAAATACTACGCCTGAGAAAATGAAAAGAAAAAGAGAAAGATGAGCCAAGCAAGAATTAGCTCGCTAGGTTGAAAACCCGAAAGGGCGGCCTAGGCAAAAAAAAAAGAGCGACCCGGTGGACTCAAAACTTGCAAAGAGCGGTCCAGGCAAAAATTAGGGTCAGAAAAGTTGGACTTAAAAGAAAAAGAGGCAAGCAGCACCTCCAAAGGTTGGATAAAAGGGTGATCAAGGCTGCAAGTATGGATGATTGGCACACTTCAAAGATGAAAAGCGCTCATAAGATCTGTTGCGTCCAATTTTCTTGTTTTTTTTCTTTTTTTTCTTTCTTAGTTTCAAAAAATTCCAATGTACTCTTTTCAGTCGGCGTGACCTTCTGCACGTTCGGTTTCCATATGAATAAAAGTCCAAGTTTTTTTCACTCCATCTGTTTGTTGTTTTTCCATTTGCTTTCTTTTCATTTCTGCTTTAAAATGATGTTTTATGGTAGATGATAAATGATTATGAAAATGTCCATAAATCAGAGCATTAAAATCATTGCGAAATTTTTGAAAATCACAAAGAAAAGAGATGATCTTTCAGTCAGGTAAAATTCACAAGAACTAAACAAAAAGCACTGATTGCATCAAAACAAATCTCAAAAAGGTTGGAGCGTGGCTCTCGCACTGTCATCATGGACGATCATTGTGCCTCGTAACGCAAGTCCAACGATTTGGTCGAGCCAGCAAAAGAAAAAGCCAAAAAGAGCAAAAGAGCAACAACTAGCAAAAGAAAAGAAGAGAAGAAAAGCTAAAAAAAAAAGAAGAAGAAAGAGCAAAAGAGCAATAAGAAAAAAGAAAATCATGCATTACATTGCATTCATCAAACATAAACAAAAAGAGAAATTCATGCATTACATTCATTTCATCAAAACAGCAATCATGGCATTTGCATTGCATGCATTTGTTCATCTCACTTGCAGGTACAAAGACGGATAAATACTTCGGTGTTAATCCCCGCACTCAGTTCCCAGAAAACACTCCCTCAGTCCGGAGTTCAAATGCTTTTCAGTTCAGCGCTCAAGCGTGCATTGCAGTTTGGAGTTCAAATCGCTTTTGTCAGAGTTCATCGCTCCCTTCTGTTCATGGTCTCACGTCGTGTACGAGCAACACGATGGACCGCATCCCCATGTGAGGTTCAACGGAATAGTTGTATCCGCCTAAGATACAGTGGACGCCGTGCATTGATCAGTATATCACTTCCGGAGCTGATAACGATCCCCCCGGTCGCTCGAAAGGCCATTCTCAGGATGCGTGCTCCTCAAAGCCACGTGCAAACTCGGACTCGCCAAGGGTTCGTTTAAAGGTTTTAGGCAACCTTGCATTTTACCGCTTTCTTTATCGCTTTCTTCATTTAGCGTTTTCCTTGCTTTTCGCAGTTAGCCTGCAAGTCGTTAATCATTTCATTTACTGCTTTCTCATAAGCGCGCCAAGCGTTCATCTTTCAAAAAAAATAAATAAATAAATAAAAGAAGAAGAAAAAGAAAAAGAAAATTCGGGTTTCTCCAAGTAGACAAAATTGGTATAATTTCTGAATTCTTTATTTTTATTTCATCTTCGAAATATGTCTCGGCCAATTCATATTTCTTGGTAAAATCCAAATAAAGAGGGGCAGCTGTCATACCCTAATTTTGTCCGCCTAGTTTCAAAACCCTAATTTTCAGCAGAAACAAATAATTTTGTGAGTGATGCATTATTTGAGAAAGGGTTTAGGGTATTTACCCAAGCATTCTAAGGTTTTCAAAATCATTTTTGAGAAATTAAGGAATTTTGGGGCATTTAAAAGGGGCATTGTTTGGTCAATTTCAATTTAATAAATTTTTGCTAGCTGAAAATCCAATTAATTAATTTTTGGGAATTTATTTAATGAAATTGTATTATTTTGAACAAAAAATAAATAAAGAAAATCATTTTTCAAATTATGCGCATATTTTATATGTGTAGTAAAAAAATCAAGTTCAAATTAATTCAAGAAAGCATTTCAAAAATAGTACAAGGAATATTCCCAAAAATTATATGATAGGATTTTTGTTGGCAATTTTGGTCATCTCTCATTTTCAAAAATGGCATATTCTTCAAGATACCTTGTATATGGCTCAAAATGGTTAGATTTATGTACAATTATATTGAAAGGAATAATCAAAATTGAGAGGATAATTGGAAGGTTCATGGATAGTACAATAGTACAATTGCCAACTTGCAAAACTTGGGCACCACTCTGATTGCTTGGCTGAATATCTACCCCTTCATTTCCCTCTCATTTTGCATTTTTTTGCCCCTCATCAAAGTGTGTTTCAATCCTCACCCTTGATTCAAAATTAAAATGCAATCCTAGAATGAGATGAGGTACACAATGACCTAAATGCCCCTAAACCTAATTGCACATTATATATACCCTCATATCCTCACCTCTCACAAGGTTTTGGGCACACAATTCACACTCAAAAACATAGCCTCTCCTCTTCTCCCTTCTTGGCCGAATACCCCTCTTCATTCCCTCACCTCATTTCTTCACTTTTTCACTTCAAATCAACATTCTAGTCCTAAATCCTTCATCGTGCTTGCATTCTCTTCAAAGATCCATCTTCAAATCTCAAGAATCAAGCTCAAGATTGAAGATTAGAGGGTTGATTCAAGTGGTTTAGTGTTCATTCACCTTATTTCTTTCGCTATTCTAGCTTGGAGTTGAGGTATACTCTCAATCTTAGCATCATCAAAATTTTAGCATCAAAAATGTAGATCATCAATCTATTTTTGCATATCAAGCATTTCTTTGCATTTTAGTGCTCTATTTTATGTTGAAATGTTGATATAATTGTTGTTGTTGAATGAGAGATGTGTTTCAAGCATTTTGACAAACACTTTGGGAGGTTTGGATGGTTGAAATGCATCTCTCTCTTGGAATAAATTGTGTGTTTGTGCTATTTTTATTTTGTGCTTGCATTTTCATGAATAAAATTGTGATTTGGGCTTATGTTTCATTTCGCATATTGTAGAAAAATTAGAGTTTGTGTGATTTTAGTGCATTCCTTTGCTTAATCATGTGAATCCTTGCCAAAAAGTTTGATCTATGTCATTTGCTTGCATGATTTTGTTGCTTTCAAAGAATAAAACGAGGTTTTAGCTCTATGTTGGTGTCGCATTTCATGAGATAATTAGGGTTTGTGCTTGTTTTTGTTGCTTGCTTTGAAAATCATGTTTGTGTTGATGATTTGGTAAGAGGATTTGACACTTATGCACTTGTGCATATCCCAAGTGTTAAAGATTACCTAAAGGGATTCAACACCTTAATTGCATATGCTTACTAAATAAAATGTCAAATTGATTTTTCATGGCTTGCTAATGATCTTACTTGAGGCAAATGCCCTTTCCAACTTATTCCTTTCATGTGGTTGATTGTAGAAATATGCTAAATGTTGATGCCATCAAAATGATACCACATTGTTGCTTATGTCAAATGTTGATGTGAAATCCCTAGGGTTTTGCAAGTGATTCATTAAATGTTTGAATTCACTTGTGCTTTGTAACTTCCTTGCCTACTCACATGTTGTGTCATAAATGCCTAGTTAGGTTCATTTCTTTCCTATTCATGCATCTTCAATAAGATGTTCAATTTAGGTTCATTCACTTGCCTATTCATGCATTTTGCAAAAATGTTCAATTTAGGTTCATCTTGCCTAGCATCTTCAATAAGATGTGCAATCTAGGTTCATTCTCTTGCCTATTCATGCATTTTTGCCAAAATGTTCAACTTGGGTTCATTCTTTGCCTATCTATGTATTGTGACATGATATGTGTAGTCTAGTTTCATCTTTGCCTATTCATGCATTGTGTATTCAAATGTTGTAATGAGATGTTTTCAACATGAAAGGGTAAGTTGCAAATTGTGTCTATGTTGTTGCTTGCTTGATAACATGATCTCAATGAATGTGCTATGCTTGCATCTATGAACTTTCTTGCATTCATTGTTTTCTTTTCTAAACAACTTGACATGAAAATGGTTACTAGTTTAGATCATTGCATGAATTGTAGTTTAGCAATTTGCATTTTGGTTATTGACTTGAAACTTGATTGAAAATGTTCTACTAGTTTTCCAAAACTTTTTTCCGAAATCCAATTGCTTTCAAACTTCTTTTCTAAACTATGTCTTTAACAAATCAAAACCAATTTCTTTTCCAAGCTTAAACCCTAAGTTTTTCATAAACAAAATCATTAGTGGCCACTCGAAGCCTTTGCTTGTTTGATCACTAATGAAGAGTTATTAGTGGTAGTCACTCGAAGCCTTTGCTTGTTTGATTATCATGAAAGCTCCCAAACCTTAAACACATGCGACCCAATTCAATTCCAAAAAACAACACGAGTCATTAGTGGTAATTGTCCTAAGCCTTTGCTAGATGATTATCACCGATGCTCGCCTCATTTGCAAAACGATAAAATAAAAACGTTGTTACTTATAATCACTCGAAGCCATTGCTTGTTTGATTATCGGTTTCAACTCATTTTCTTTCGAGTTAGTAATGAAAACCACTCGAAGCCATTGCTTGCTTGGTATTAGTGAACACTCGAGTCTTATTTCGAAAAACACCTAAAAACTAAAAAGCTAAAAACAAAGGAGCCTTTTCAAAACAAGACTAGAACTACGTAGCTTTGAATTCCTCATCGCACCGGAGGATACGTAGGAGCGGGTTCACCTCCCGTCAAGCACCCTTTTAAAAAAAAAATAATACCAAAAAGATTCTTCTTTCCCCAGTTTTCAAAAACATTTTCTTAAATAAAAAAAAAAGAAGAAAAGAAGTAGAACAAAGTGTTTCAAATCAACAGTCAAAAACCACACACTAAATTAAAGGTTCCCTTTCGGTAGAAAGGTGTGTGGGGTGCTAATACCTTCCCCACACATAACCGACCCCCGAACCTATATCTCTCGTTTTCAAAAGACCAATCGCCTAAAAGGATTTTTCCAATGTTTTTTTCCTAAATTAAAATATTGGTGGCCGCTTCATTGTTTTTCCCGTTGTACGAAGAAGGATCCAAACCGGATTTTTCGGGGTGCAACACCCAGCGGTGGAGGGCTCTAGCTGCACAAGTGTCGCCACCTCTGTTAGAAAAGGAATTAGTCTTCATGTTTATGGAAACTTTGCCTCCATTATACTATGATCGGTTGATCGGTAGTGTGTCCTCCAACTTTTCAGATATGGTAATCATCGGCGACAGATTAGAAAATGGGCTGAGGAGCGGCAAGATTGCCCATGGTTCCGCAGGTACAAGAACCCATAAAAAGCCATTTTCCGGATTTCCAAAGAAGAAGGAAGGAGAGACCAACACCATTACCATAAGCCCACCTTATCAACCACAAGATATCCCTGTCCCCACTCAAACACAACCAACCCGCTCACCACAAAGTAATCACCATAGAAATTATCAAGACAGAAAACGGACCACCTTTGATCCCATTCCTATGTCATACACCGACCTCTTTAACTACCTTGTCACCAACAAGCTCATCAACACCAGACCCATGAAACCAGTCCAACCACCTTATTTCCGAGGATACAATCCCAACATTACCTGCAGATTTCATGAAGGGGCAGTCGGACATGCTGTGGAAGACTGCAAGGCCTTCAAACTTGTAGTGCAAGATCTGATTGACACCAAAGGGATAACCTTCAAACAAGAAAACCCAAGCACTACAACTAACCCGCTGCCTGGTCATGAAGAACCTGCAACCAATGCCATCCTTGACACGGGAGGCCAACCCTTAATCAGAACCGTGGAGTGTATTCAGACACCACTGAAGGTCATTCATGCAGAGCTGTGCAAGTTTGGGGTCATCAAGAAAGGCTGTACTCAGAAAGAAGTCTGTGCTGATGATAATTGTGCTGGGGCATGTGAGGCCTTCAAGATAGTTTTGCAAGACCTGTTGGATCATCATATAATCCAAATAGGTGTGCAAGAAAAAGAGGAAGATGTGTTGACTTTCCAGTCTGATAAGAACAGAAGTGTCCAGAAGCCTATTGAGGTCCTGTATAGTCAAAAGCCGAGCATGGAGAAACCTAAGACAATTGTGATTCCTGTCCCAGCTCCTTATCAAAAGGATAGTGCTGTTCCGTGGAGTTATGGTGTGCCAGTGCAAACTCAGAATCCTCAAGTTGTTCCCGATGTCACAAACATTGCGGGAAGCAGCGGAGTCACTAGAAGCGGACGTGTCTATGTCCCTGAAGCCCTTAAAGTAGGTCCATCAAAGGAGGATGAGGAAAGAATTCGAAAGGGTAAGGGTAAAGAGCAAGAGCCCGTGGAAAGTAGAAGGGCGTCAGAGCAAGAAGCTTCCGAATTTCTGAGAATCATGCGGCAAAGCGATTACAAAGTGGTGGACCAGCTGCACCACACTCCTGCAAAGATCTCTATCATGTCCTTGCTGCTCAATTCAGAGGCCCACCGTGCTGCCCTAGTGAAAGTGCTGAATGAAGCCCATGTAGCCCAAGACATCACTGTTAACCAGCTTGACGGCATCGTAGGGAACATCGTTGCTTCCAACTATATTACCTTTACTGATGACGAGCTCACCCCTGAAGGAAAGGGACATAATCAAACATTGCACATTTCAGTCAGATGTGGTGAATATACACTTTCTCGGGTCCTCATAGACAATGGATCCTCTTTGAATGTCATGCCCAAATCTACAATGAACAGGCTAGACGTAGACTGTTCATATATGAAGCCTAGCTCAACGCTAGTCAGAGCATTCGACGGATCCAAGAAAGAGGTTATCGGGGAAATGGAGTTTCCAGTGCAGATAGGGCCTGAGGTGTTTTATGTGAACTTTCAAATCATGGACATTGCATCATCCTACAGCTGTCTCTTGGGAAGACCTTGGATTCATGCTGCAGGAGCTGTTCCTTCATCTCTCCATCAGAGGCTTAAGTTTGTAGTCGATGACAAACTGATAGTCGTCTTTGGAGAAGAAGAGTTTATGATTAACAAGCCCCATCCCTCTCAATACATCGAGGCTGCAGAGGACTCCCTTGAAACTGCTTTTCAGTCATTGGAAATTGCAAATGCCGCTTTCGTGGGAGAGGAAGCCCCACTGCCTGCACCAAGAATGTCCAATGCTGATATCATGGTCGCCAAGGTCATGCTGAGAAATGGTTACCAGATCGGAAAGGGTTTGGGAAGGTCCGAGCAAGGAATTCTAGCACCTGTCCAGTTGCAAGAGTACAAGGATAGATGTGGGTTAGGATATTGGCCCACTCAAGCTGATAAGAAGAGAATGGCTGAGGAGAAGCGAGAAAGAAGACTAGCTAAGCTTCAGGGGCGAGAACGAAGCTTGAAGAGGGTCCCCATCTGTGATCTCAAGCAGAGCTTTAGGAGCGCGGGCATGCTGGACCCCAATCAGGTGGCTGTCATTGGGGAAGCATCAGCTGTGGAAGACAAGAGTGTGGACCTGGTGCGTCGCAGTGCTGCAAATGAAGAGCTTGGCAATTGGAAGATCATCGATTTCCCTGTTGCTTTCATTTCAAAGTAGTGATTTTGTAATACGAATCCTTTGGCTCTGCCCAAGGCCTCAGGACATTTCATAAGGGCATGCATGTTTTTCCTTCGAATATCATCAATCAATAAAATGTTGTTTTGAATTCTCAAATGAATAAAATCGTTTTTCATACCATTATTGTGTGTCTTCATCTTGTGTTTCTATTTTGCTTGTTCATTCTGTTCCTATTCCCGCAAATGCAGATCTAAAATGAACATCTTTGAAAATAATGATGCCAATGATTCATATGTTAACTTTGATTACCCCGTTAACCAAGCCGAGGAGGATGTTGAGGATGACTGGGAAACCCCTCCAGAATTGATGAGAATGGTTGGGCAAGAGGAAAAGGTTATTCAGCCGCATGGGGAATCTGTTGAGACAATCAATCTGGGCACAGAGGACAGTAAGAAAGAAGTCAAGGTTGGCACTTCGATGAAAGAAAGTGAGCGTAAGAGGCTAATTCAACTCCTGCATGATTATGATGATGTCTTCGCATGGACTTACCAGGATATGCCAGGGTTAGATACTGATATAGTGGTGCACAAGCTGCCTGTCAAGCCTGAGTGTCCTCCAGTGAGGCAGAAACTGAGAAGGATGAAACCAGAAATGTCCTTAAAGATCAGAGATGAGGTGAAAAAGCAGTTTGATGCTGGTTTCCTAGCGGTAGCAAAATATCCGCAACGGATTGCTAATATTGTGCCGGTTCCGAAAAAGGACGGGAAAGTCAGAATGTGTGTTGATTACCGAGATCTGAATCGGGCCAGTCCCAAAGACGATTTTCCCCTGCCTCACATTGATGTCTTAGTGGATAGTACAGCGTAGCATTCACTGTTCTCCTTCATGGAGGGTACAATCAGATTAAAATGGCTCCTGAAGATATGGAGAAGACAACTTTCACAACTCTTTGGGGAAGGTTCTGTTACAGAGTCATGCCATTCGGGCTGAAGAACGTCGGTGCTACCTATCAAAGGGCTATGGTCACATTGTTTCACGACATGATGCACTAGGAGATCGAAGTCTACTTGGACGATATGATTGCAAAGTCCAAAACCGATGAGGAACACATTGTCAATTTGCAAAAGCTCTTTGAACGGTTGAGAAAGTTCAAGCTCAGATTAAATCCGGCCAAGTGTACCTTCGTTGTGCGATCAGGGAAGTTGCTGGGATTCATTGTCAGCCAAAGGGGGATAGAAGTTGACCCAGACAAGGTGCGGGCAATTCTTGAAATGCCGGTGCCTAAAACAGAGAAGGAGATCCGTGGTTTTCTTGGACGACTGAACTACATCTCTAGGTTCATATTCCAGTTAACCGCCACATGTGAACCAATCTTCAAGCTGTTATGCAAGAATCAAGAGACTAAATGGAATGACGATTGCCAAGAAGCTTTCGAAAAGGTCAAGAAATATCTTCAGAATCCACCTATCTTGATGCCTGCTGTACCCGGCAAACCTCTCATCCTATACCTAACTGTGCTAGATAACTCAATGGGATGTGTGTTGGGACAACATGATGAATCCAGGAAGAAAGAGCATGCCATCTACTATCTGAGCAAGAAGTTTACTGACTGTGAAACAAGGTACTCGTTGCTAGAAAAGACTTGTTGTGCATTAGCTTGGGCTGCTCACCGTTTGAGGCAGTACATGCTAAGTCACACTACTTGGTTGGTATCTAAAATGGATCCTATCAAGTACATCTTCGAGAAGCCCGCACTTACAGGGAGAATTGCCCGCTGGCAAATGGAGTTGTCAGAATATGACCTCCAGTACGTCACTCAGAAAGCCATCAAGGGTAGTGCGCTGGCCGAGTACCTAGCACATCAGCCTATCGAAGACTATCAGTCGATGCAGTATGACTTTCCAGATGAGGATATCATGGCCCTATTTGAAGAAGGGAAATCCCCGGGAGATGAAAGATGGAGAGTGATATTTGATGGTGCCTCCAACATATATTGGCACGGAGCTGGGGCAGTACTGATTTCCTCTGATAGTCGCTTCATCCCATTCACTACCAGACTGAGTTTCTATGTCACAAACAATATTGCAGAATATGAGGCATGTATTCTTGGCATTCAGGCAGCCCTAGATTGGAAAGTTAAGAGACTAGATGTGTATGGAGATTCAGCTCTAGTCATTCACCAGGTAAACGGCGATTGGGAGACCAGAGATCCCAAGTTGATTCCTTACCGAGACTACATCCGAGAGTTGGTTGAGCCTTTTGAGGAAATCACATTTCGGCATCTTCCTCGCAATGAGAATCAGTTGGCTGATGCACTGGCCACTTTGTCTTCAATGTTCAACATCAACTGCGACAAAAACTTGACTCACATCAGAATTCAGCATCGGGATCTGCCAGCCCATCACTACTGCGCAGCAATTGAAGAAGAATCTGATAGTAAACCCTGGTATCATGACATCAAGCAGTACATCTTGAACAGAGAGTATCCTCCCGGGGCCTCCGAGAATGACAAGAAAACACTCAGAAGGTTGTCGATGAATTTCTTCTTGAGCGGCGAGGTGCTCTATAAAAGGAATCACGATAAGGTACTCCTCAGGTGTGTGACAAAGGAGGAATCAGAAAGAATTATGAGAGATGTCCATGAAGGATCGTTTGGGGTTCATTCCAGCGGACATACCATGGCAAGAAAGATATTGAGGGCCGGCTACTATTGGCTGCAAATGGAATCCGACTGTTACAACTTTGTGAGAAAGTGCCACAAGTGCCAGATCTATGCCGATCATATCCATGTGCCACCTGCTTCCTTAAATGTTCTGACTGCATCTTGGCCGTTCTCAATGTGGGGAATGGATGTCATTGGTCCTATTGAGCCTAAAGCGTCAAACGGGCATCGCTTCATTCTAGTCGCCATTGACTATTTCACCAAATGGGTTGAAGCCGCCTCGTACTCCAACATAACCAGCTCTGTGGTTGCTAAGTTCATAAAAAGAGATCTGGTTTGTCGCTATGGCCTTCCAGACAAGATCGTCACAGAAAATGGTAGGAACCTGAACAGTAAGATGATGAAAGAGCTGTGCAAAGACTTCAAATCCAACATCATAATTCTTCTCCATACCGTCCCAAAATGAATGGGGCAGTCGAAGCAGCCAATAAGAACATCAAGAGGATCGTCCAAAAGATGGTAGTAACCTATAAAGATTGGCATGAGATGCTTCCTTTCGCTCTGCACGGGTATCGTACCTCAGTGCGCACTTCAACCGGGGCAACCCCCTTCTCTTTGGTTTATGGGTCGGAAGCAGTCCTCCCTATCGAAGTTGAGATACCCTCCCTGCGGGTGCTGATTGAAACCAAGTTGGAAGAAGCTGAATGGGTTCAAGCTCGTCTGGACCAGTTGAACCTCATTGAGGAGAAAAGAATTGCTGCCCTGTGTCATGGACAACTGTATCAACAAAGGATGAAAACAGCCTTCGACTAGAAAGTGCGTCCTCGAGAATTCAAAGAAGGAGACCTCGTGCTCAAAAAGATCCTGCCTATTCAGAGTGACCCTCGTGGGAAATGGGCTCCTAGCTATGATGGACCCTATGTGGTAAAGAAGGCCTTCTCTGGAGGAGCATTGATACTCACCAGCATGGATGGTGAAGAACTCAGAAACCCAGTCAATTCAGATTCAGTCAAGAAATACTACGCCTGAGAAAAATGAAAAGAAAAAGAGAAAGATGAGCCAAGCAAGAATTAGCTCGCTAGGTTGAAAACCCGAAAGGGCGGTCTAGGCAAAAAAAAAAGGGCGACCTGGTGGACTGAAAACTCGCAAAGAGCGGTCCAGGCAAAAATTAGGGTCAGAAAAGTTGGACTTAAAAGAAAAAGAGGCAAGCAGCACCTCCAAAGGTTTGGATAAAAGGGTGATCAAGGCTGCAAGTATGGGTGATTGGCACACTTCAAATATGAAAAGCGCTCTTAAGACTGTTGGGTCCATTTTTCTTGTTTTTTTTCTTAGTTTCAAAAAATTCCAATGTACTCTTTTCAGTCGGCGTGACCTTCTGCACGTTCGGTTTCCATATGAATAAAAGTCCAAGTTTTTCACTCCATCTGTTTGTTGTTTTACCATTTGCTTTCTTTTCATTTCTGCTTTAAAATGATGTTTTATGGTAGATGATAAATGATTATGAAAATGTGCATAAATCAGAGCATTAAAATCATTGCGAAATTTTTGAAAATTACAAAGAAAAGAGATGATCTTTCAGTCAGGTAAAATTCACAAGAACTAAACAAAAAGCACTGATTGCATCAAAATAAAATCTCAAAAAGGTTGGAGCGTGGCTCTCGCACTGTCATCATGGACGATCATTGTGCCTCGTAACGCAAGTCGAACGATTTGGTCGAGCCAGCAAAAGAAAAAGCCAAAAAGAGCAAAAGAGCAACAACTAGCAAAAGAAAAGAAGAGAAGAAAAGCTAAAAAAAAAAAAAAGAAAGAGCAAAAGAGCAATAAGAAAAAAGAAAATCATGCATTACATTGCATTCATCAAACATAAACAAAAAGAGAAATTCATGCATTACATTCATTCCATCAAAACAGCAATCATGGCATATGCATTGCATGCATTTGTTCATCTCACTTGCAGGTACAAAGACGGATAAATACTTCGGTGTTAACCCCCGCACTCAGTTCCCAGAAAACGCTCCCTCAGTTCGGAGTTCAAATGCTTTTCAGTTCAGCGCTCAAGCGTGCATTGCAGTTTGGAGTTCAAATCGCTCTTGTCAGAGTTCATCGCTCCCTTCTGTTCATGGTCTCACGTCGTGTACGAGAAACACGATGGACCGCAGCCCCATGTGAGGTTCAACGGAATAGTTGTATCCGCCTAAGATACAGTGGACGCCGTGCATTGATCAGTATATCAGTTCCGGAGCTGATAACGATCCCCCCGGTCGCTCGAAAGGCCATTCTCAGGATGCGTGCTCCTCAAAGCCACGTGCAAACTCGGACTCAGGATAGCGTTTTCCTTGCTTTTCGCAGTTAGCGTGCAAGTCGTTAATCATTTCATTTACTGCTTTCTCATAAGCGCGCCAAGCGTTCATTTTTCAAAAAAAAAAGAAAAAATAAATAAAAGAAGAAGAAAAAGAAAAAGAAAATTCGGGTTTCTCCAAGTAGACAAAATTGGTATAATTTCTGAATTCTTTATTTTTATTTCATCTTCGAAATATGTCTCGGTCAATTCATATTTCTTGGTAAAATCCAAATAAAGAGGGGCAGCTGTCATACCCTTATTTTGTCCGCCTAATTTTAAAACCCTAATTTTCAGCAGAAACAAATAATTTTGTGAGTGATGCATTATTTGAGAAAGGGTTTAGGGTATTTACCCAAGCATTCTAAGGTTTTCAAAATCATTTTTGAGAAATTAAGGAATTTTGGGGCATTTAAAAGGGGCATTGTTTGGTCAATTTCAATTTAATAAATTTTTGCTAGCTGAAAATCCAATTAATTAATTTTTGGGAATTTATTTAATGAAATTGTATTATTTTGACCAAAAAATAAATAAAGAAAATCATTTTTCAAATTATGCGCATATTTTATATGTGTAGTAAAAAAAATCAAGTTCAAATTAATTCAAGAAAGCATTTCAGAAATAGTACAAGGAATATTCCCAAAAATTATATGATAGGATTTTTGTTGGCAATTTTGGTCATCTCTCATTTTCAAAAATGGCATATTCTTCAAGATATCTTGTATATGGCTCAAAATGGTTAGATTTATGTACAATTATATTGAAAGGAATAATCAAAATTGAGAGGATAATTGGAAGGTTCATGGATAGTACAATAGTACAATTGCCAACTTGCAAAACTTGGGCACCACTCTGATTGCTTGGCTGAATATCTACCCCTTCATTTCCCTCTCATTTTGCATTTTTTTGCCCCTCATCAAAGTGTGTTTCAATCCTCACCCTTGATTCAAAATTAAAATGCAATCCTAGAATGAGATGAGGTACACAATGACCTCAATGCCCCTAAACCTAATTGCACATTATATATTCCCTCATATCCTCACCTCTCACGAAGGTTTTGGCTGACAATTCACACTCAAAAACCTAGCCTCTCCTCTCCTTCCTTCTTGGCCGAATACCCCTCTTCATTCCCTCACCTCATTTCTTCACTTTTTCACTTCAAATCAACATTCTAGTCCTATATCCTTCATCATCCTTGCATTCTCTTCAAAGATCCATCTTCAAATCTCAAGAATCAAGCTCAAGATTGAAGATTAGAGGGTTGATTCAAGTGGTTTAGTGTTCATTCACCTTATTTCTTTCGCTATTCTAGCTTGGAGTTGAGGTATACTCTCAATCTTAGCATCATCAAAATTTTAGCACCAAAAATGTAGATCATCAATCTATTTTTGCATATCAAGCATTTCTTTGCATTTTAGTGCTTTATTTTATGTTGAAATGTTGATATAATTGTTGTTGTTGAATGAGAGATGTGTTTCAAGCATTTTGACAAACACTTTGGGAGGTTTGGATGCTTGAAATGCATCTCTCTCTTGGAATAAATTGTGTGTTTGTGCTATTTTCATTTTGTGCTTGCATTTTCATGAATAAAATTGTGATTTGGGCTTATATTTCATTTCGCATATTGTAGAAAAATTAGAGTTTGTGTGATTTTAGTGTATTCCTTTGCTTAATCATGTGAATCCTTGCCAAAAAGTTTGATCTATGTCATTTGCTTGCATGATTTTGTTGCTTTCAAAGAATAAAATGAGGTTTTAGCTCTTGTGTTGATGATTTGGTAAGAGGATTTGACACTTATGCACTTGTGCATATCCCAAGTGTTAAAGATTACCTAAAGGGATTCAACACCTTAATTGCATATGCTTACTAAATAAAATGTCAAATTGATTTTTCATGGCTTGCTAATGATCTTACTTGAGGCAAATGCCCTTTCCAACTTATTCCTTTCATGTGGTTGATTGTAGAAATATGCTAAATGTTGATGCCATCAAAATGATACCACATTGTTGCTTATGTCAAATGTTGATGTGAAATCCCTAGGGTTTTGCAAGTGATTCATTAAATGTTTGAATTCACTTGTGCTTTGTAACTTCCTTGCCTACTCACATGTTGTGTCATAAATGCCTAGTTAGGTTCATTTCTTGCCATGCATCTTCAATACGATGTGCAATCTAGGTTCATTATCTTGCCTATTCATGCATTTTTGCCAAAATGTTCAACTTGGGTTCATTCTTTGCCTATATATGTATTGTGACATGGTATGTGTAGTCTAGGTTCATCTGTGCCTATTCATGCATCGTGTATTCAAATGTTGTAATGAGATGTTTTCAACATGAAAGGGTAAGTTACAAATTGTGTCTATGTTGTTGCTTGCTTGATAACATGATCTCAATGAATGTGCTATGCTTGCATCTATGAACTTTCTTGCATTCATTGTTTTCTTTTCTAAACAACTTGACATGAAAATGGTTACTAGTTTAGATCATTGCATGAATTGTAGTTTAGTAATTTGCATTTTGGTTGTTTGATCACTAATGAAGAGTTATTAGTGGTAGTCACTCGAAGCCTTTGCTTGTTTGATTATCATGGAAGCTCCCAAACCTTAAATACATGCGAACCCAATTCAATTCCAAAAACAACACGAGTCATTAGTGGTAATTGTCCTAAGCCTTTGCTAGATGATTATCACCGATGCTCGCCTCATTTGCAAAAAGATAAAATAAAAACGTTGTTACTTATAATCACTCGAAGCCATTGCTTGTTTGATTATCGGTTTCAACTTATTTTCTTTCGAGTTAGTAATGAAAACCACTCGAAGCCATTGCTTGCTTGGTATTAGTGAACACTCGAGTCTTATTTCAAAAAACACCTAAAAACTAAAAAGCTAAAAACAAAGGAGCCTTTTCAAAACAAGACTAGAACTACGTAGCTTTGAATTCCTCATCGCACCGGAGGATACGTAGGAGCGGGTTCACCTCCAGTCAAGCACCCTTTTAAAAAAAAATAATAACAAAAAGATTCTTCTTTCCCCAGTTTTCAAAAACATTTTCTTAAATAAAAAAAAGAAGAAAAGAAGTAGAACAAAGTGTTTCAAATCAACAGTCAAAAACCACACACTAAATTAAAGGTTCCCTTTCGGTAGAAAGGATGTGTGGGGTGCTAATACCTTCCCCACACATAACCGACCCCCGAACCTATATCTCTCGTTTTCAAAAGACCAATCGCCTAAAAGGATTTTTCCAATGTTTTTTTTTCTAAATTAAAATATTGGTGGCGGCTTCATTGTTTTTCCCGTTGTACGAAGAAGGATCCAAACCGGATTTTTCGGGGTGCAACACCCATCTACTGATAATGTCCACGCAATGAGTTCTGGCTCCGAATTATCAAGTGTGTGCTCTACCATGAAGTCAGCTAGAACTTGTGATTTTATTCCCTCTCGTGGTTTGGTTTCCTATTGACCACACTACCATCCTACCTGCTTGGTCTGGTTTCCCCAAAACCTGCTTTATGGGATGGTCCGTCTTGACAATGATTTTGTGTCAACGAGTTTGGCCACTCGTCCAAGTGAGAGCTTATGACAAATGAATGATGGACCTATGCCAGGCATGTTCGCTGGAGTCCAAGCAAAGAGGTCGATATTCTTTCTCAGCAATTCTATCATTGTGCCTTCTTCTTATGGGGATAAATTGGCACCAATGTTGGTGACCAGATCAGGAGTCTTATTTATATGTATATGCTTCAGATATTCAATAGGTTTTAATCGACGGTCAATGAAGTCTTCTCTAGGGTCCAGGTCAGCGAAATTGATATTGGGGGAACTGGCTTTCGGGCTTGGGCCCAAATCATTTTTGTTTTTAGTTTTCAAACTGTCCAGATATCACTTTCGGGCTGCTTCCTGGTTTGCTTTCAAGATTCCTACGCCGTTCTCCATTGGATATTTGAGAGTAAGGTAACGAGTGGAAAGGGTGGAACCAACGATATTGAACCAAATTTCATCAACCAACAACAACCAATATCAACTCAACAACCAATATGAACCAAATTTCAAATCAACAACCAATTGTATATCAAATTCCAACTAACAAACTTATAAATCCATCTAATATACATATATGAGGTATAGTTTTTGCCCTATGAGGTATAGTTTATGCTTCGGCCAATAGGTTAAACTTTGAGGTATAGTTTTTGCCCTATGGTGGTTAAGCCTTTGGCCTATGGCCTTGTTGATGTTTGCTTCTTCTCTATGGTGGTTAAGCGTTTTGCTTCCTTCAAGTGATTAAGCCTTGAGTTGTGGCTTTTGCTTAATGGTTAAGTGTTGGTTTGTTTCTTCCTCTGAGTGGTTAAACCTTGAGTTGCGGTTTCGGTTCTATAGTTAAGCATTTGTTGATTTCTTTGGTACTTGGTTAGGTCCAAGAGTGGAGTTTGATGATTCCTTTGGAGCAAATGTTGTGGAAAAGCTTGAAGAAGCTTGAAGGGGGCCATTAGTTGGTAGAAGAGTTCTAGGAGCTATGAACCTCAACTGCTACCAATTCAGATTGTTCTTTATTTTTGTTATTTTCATAGTATCTTTGTATTGCTTATCCCAAGCTGGAAGTGTTGTGAACACCGTCCAGCTTGCAGGAGGCTGTTAAAATATAGAAAATAAGCCCATTAGTTAGTAGTAAGGGCCATTAGTTGGTTAATATATAAGGTAGATGGTAGACTTATTTGTAATCATCTATTCTCATTTTTTAATATCACACTACTTTCAATATAACAGTCTTTTAAGGGTTTTCTCCCTAATTTCTATGGATGCCATGTTTTTCAACATAATTTGTGCCTAGGTGTCTGTCATAAGTTGTATATTGTATTTTTGTGTGTGTTCAAACCTTTTTGCTGATAACAACATGGAGATAAGTAAGGCTGAAATTTGATTGTTGTTTTACTGTTTGTTTGTTAGTGCACTTAGCTGTTGAATTCTTTTTTGTTGTTTGTGATTAAAGTTAGTTGTGCTTGACTATATTTAGTAAGACTGCATCTGATTGTTGCTTTACTGCTTGTTGTATTTGTCTATCATTGCATCTGTCAAAGATGTAGTTTACATGTGTTTAAGCATATGTCTATTGCATCTGATTACTACATACTCCTTCCGTTTTCAAATATAAGCAAATATACCTACACAATACATGGAGGTTTGGTTTGGGGACCCCTAACACAATTGAGCAAGGACTTGATCGGGCTTTTGCTACAAGCTCTTGCTTAATGTATTTCCTCAAATTCAACTTTGTAACCCACTTTCTCCAAAATCAGACCATTCGCCTTTGTTACTTACGTGTGTTCCTTCTAGAGTTGAGTGGCGTGCAACTCGTTTTCAGTTTGAAAATTCTTGGCTGGCTGAACCTGAATTGACCGAAGTTGTTCATGATGGGTGAAATAAGGGTGGAGGTCACCATGTTCTTGCTAAACTTGAAAGTCCTGCTTTGGCTTTGTCTACCTGGGGTCGTAAGCATTCACATGAGGTTTCGTGAGGATATAGAGGAATGTAAGAAACAACTAGAAAAATTTCGGCATAGAAGAGATGTTAGTGGTGCTTCTCATTTCAAAAAACTCCCTAGAGATTTGCGTACCTTGATTATGAAAGATGAGTTTGTTTGGAAGCAGCGTGCAAAGAAGTTTAGGTTACGTGATGGGGATTTAAATACCAAGTTTTTCCATGCCTCGACAACTTGTAGAGCACAGGTGAATAGAGTGTTAAAATTGCATAGAAATGATGCTATTATTGTGGAGGATAAGCCCCATGTGAAAAGTGTGGCTGTAGGTTACTTCCATAAGCTCTTTTTGGGTAGAGAGGGTGTGTATGATCCGGTTTTATCATCCCCTAATCAACGTGTAAATGACATTGATAATGGTGATCTTATTCGGCCTTTTCATAAGTTTGGACTTTGAGATGCTTTGATGGAGATGGATTCCAATAAAACCCCTGAACTCGATGGTTTCAATCCAGGTTTTTACAAAAGATTTTGGGAGGACTTTGGTGATGAGCTTGTTTCGACTTGTGTAGGCTGACTGGACACAGGTGACTTTCCTACAACTCTTATTGATACCAACATTGCACTAATTCTGCAGAAAGATAATCCAGAGACAATGATGGATTGGAGGCCAATCTCTCTTTGCAATGTCATCTATAAACTCGTTCCCAAGGTACTTGCTAGTAGATTAAAGTTTATTCTCCCTAAATGTATTTCTATTGAGCAGTCTGCTTTTGTATCTGATCGTTCTATTTTAGACAATGCCCTGATTGCATTTGGTGTTCATGAATGTTTAGGTACTGGTCGGTATTTGGGTCTTCCATCTATGGTTGGGAGGAGCAAGAGGGCGCTTTACAAGCTCATTAAGGATCGAGTTTGGAAAAAGATTAACTATTTGGGTGGTCGGTCTTTATCAAAAGCAGGAAAGGAAATTATGATTAAGTTGGTTCTTCAATCCATTCCGACTTATTTTACGAGACCTTTCCTTATTCCTTCTTCTCTTTGTGATGAAAATTAGAGCTTGATTAGTGGTTTTTGGTGGGGTGGCATATCTTCGTCTAGACGTGGTACCCATTGGCTTTCTTTGGATAAATTATGCATTGACAAAGATCATGGTGTCCTGGGCATTCAGAATTTGAATGTTTTAATATCACTCTCCTGGGTAAGTAGGGGTGAAGGTTGATGAGTTGTCCCGATTCTTTGGTGGCTAGGCTCTATAAAGCTAAGTACTATCCTAGAGGTGATTTCATGAACGCACCTAGAGGAAGTAATTCTAGCTTTGTTTGGCGTAGTATCCATGAAGCATGAATGGCTCTTAAAGAAGGGTGTCGGTGGATGATAGGAGATGGTCGGAATGTAAATATTTTCAGGGAGAGATGGATGGCCAACCGTGTTGTGTGAGATGAAACATCAACTCCTCACTTTAACCTTTTCCTGCTTGTGGATGATTTTGTTATTGCAGGTACAAAGAGTTGGAATGTGAATTTGATCAACCAATATTTCTCTACGGTTTTGGCAGATCAGATTTTGGGTACCCCTCTTTTACCTACGGTCTTGGGGGATTCGCGCATGTGGTTGCCAGAAAGTTAAGGAACTTGTTCAGTTCAAAGTGCTTACTGGTTGATTATGAATAATATTCTGGTCACTGATCATCTTTATGTTGTTGTGACTGGCGTAGTTTCTTTGATCGGTGTGTCTGGGCAGGAACCAGCCCCTCGCGTGGTGGCTTCTTGGTCTAGCACGATGGCTGGTTTTGTTAAATGTAACATGGATGCCTCATTTTCTTTGGTGGCTAATCGAGTTAGCATTGGTGTTTGTCTTCGGGATGAGCATGGACATTTTATTAAGGTCAAAATATTTAGCTACTCGCCTATCCTATATGTTCCTTTGGGAGAAGCGTCGGGTCTTTTTGGTGCTATGACTTGGATTCGGGAGCTTGGCTACAAAGATATTATTTTTGAGCTTTATGTTAAGTTTGTAGTTGACGATTTTAATTCGAAGCATGTTATTTTTTCTGAATTTGGCTCAAATGTTAGAGCTAGTGGTGCGGTTTGGTTCGGTTTTGAGACAAAAAGTGAACCGAACCGCAAGGTAAAATTACATGCGGTTTGGTTTGGTTCGGTTGACTTCCTAAACTAAAACCAAACCAATCCAATGCAGTTTGGATTGGTTTGGTTTTTTCCCAGACAAAACATAATTTAAAACGGAGTTAAACGTAACTAACATAAAAAACGACTAATATAAATCTTTAAGAAAATATCTGCTCAAACATATGTAGTATATAAATTACTCTCTTTTAATACTTTTAAGATAGTTACGACCATAATTTAAAGAATTTGAATTAAATGTTTTATTGTAATTTTTAAATATAGCGTAACAAAATGGATTGTTTTTAAGAGAATTAATTGGATTTGGGCTAGTGAGTGAGAGTTGGGTTTTAGTTGGAGGTTGGCTAATAAGTTAGTAAGGAATATTGTAAGTCAATAAGTCTCAATGTTATTTGCGGTTCGGTTGGTGGAACAAAAACCGCGGTCCAAACCGAACCGCGCGGTTGATTGATAAACAAAACCGAATAGATTTTGCGGTTTGCGGTTTTTTGTGGTTTTCTGTTTGGGTTGGTTCTCTTTGCGGTTTTCTATTGGGTTGGTTCCGTTTTGAACACCCCTAGTAGACACCTCTTTACTTTTTTATATTTCAATCCTCATGTTGAGTTTGCTAGAAGGGATGCTAACAAGGTTGCTCACACTCTAGCAGGGGTGGCCTTTTTGCCAGCTAGCCCTCAAGAAAATTCCAGTGTTCCTTCATGTATTTCGTCATTGATTATTAATGAAATGCACTGATTGCTTTTTGCAAAAAAAAGGTAAATAATATAGATTTTATAATTTTTTTAAATATAAGATGAGATTTTAATTGTGTTGTTTTTCGAGTATAAAATTAAATCAAATCCTTTTTTTTAATCAAAAGACTGAATTTAATAAAAAAAGAGAAAAAAAGAAAAAGATAGCAGAGAGGCCAAGGGGGGACTAAACCAAAATCCAAGGCAAGAAAGAAACTAAAGATAAAGCAGTGTTAGGGAGCCCTAAGCTAAAAAGCAAGCCAACCTAACGAAAAAATAAAAGACAAATAGAATGACTAAAAAAAACAAAAAACAAAATAACAAAATCAGATCAAAAGGAGCCAGAGACGGAGTTTGCTTTTGAACGAGTATTGTAGCCAACAACCAATTTCTAATGTTAAATCTGTAAATCCTTTTGCAGATGTTTTACAAATTTCTTCCGGTTCAGCCTTTTTTGATAGTCTTCCAAAACCTTGTCTAAAAGGGGATATTCTTGCTATTAAAATTTCTGAAGATGAATATCAAGCTGGTATTGCTGATTGTGTCAATATTTTATATGGGAGAGTTATTTTGTCCAAAGGGGATAAGCCTTATCATATTAAGGAATTGAAGGACAAAATTTCTAATATATGGA
This sequence comes from Astragalus glycyphyllos, assembly GCA_963573325.1. Lineage (NCBI taxonomy): Eukaryota > Viridiplantae > Streptophyta > Magnoliopsida > Fabales > Fabaceae > Astragalus > Astragalus glycyphyllos. Next base: position 31,983,658 of record OY754307.1, read on the forward strand.
ATATTACTTCTGATTAGTCTCTGGTTTCACTTGGTAAGGGATTCTTAGAATTTTCTTTTGTCTCTTCCAATGATCTTAGACGAGTATGGTCGCTTGGTTCTCCTAATTTGAATCCGGGTGTTTTGCGTCTGTTTGCTTGGAAGCCTGATTTAGATCCTTTAACATAATCATTTATCATATAAATACATTTTTCAATATAAATATATTATTTGTTATGTATAAAAAGTACATATTGAATGATGATGTATGTATGGCAAGAGATCGATGGAGGCATGCATTTAAGTATCGGGATCATTTATTAGTAGAATATGCAATGAAGAAACTTAACCATTAAAATATTTTTTAGTTTATCCACAAATGCAATATATAAGTGTTAATTATATCTATAACTAGGTCTTTTTTTTTACCCAAACAAACTCATGTCATTTCACTAGCAATTATGTTTTCAATACAAGTTGGAATAAAGTAATGAATTTGGGAGCTAGCAAATTGTCTTGAAGCTCTTGCAAGAGCATGACCAACTAAATTCGCTTGTCTCTGAACAAAGCTAATCTCGTAGCATGAAAACTGTGAAAGTAAATCATTACAATGAGCTATCAATACACTAAAGTTTGTGTTGCCGGATGTTGCTTTGGCTACCACATTAACCACTGACACAGAATCCAACTCAATAGTCATTGCTTCCAAGCCTAAGCCCTTCAACCACTTCAATGTCTGTCATAGACCCATTGCTTCTGCTTCTTGAGGCTCTAGTACACCATTAAACCACATTGTTCTCCCTTCCTTGAACCACCAGTTCACATCTCTTATACACATGCCAATACCATATTTGTTTTTCGGTTCAAAAAGAGCGGCATCCACATTACATTTCAACGTACCAGCATCCGGTTTACTCCACCTTGGTTGCGTATCTGGTATTGCTGCTGACCCCTCAGTCCAATTTGAGTGCCTATGCGCTAGTTGCCACTTACGCACATAGTCCATAGCTACTTGTACTGAAATAGTAGCTGGTTTTGTAATATTTTCCCAAACTTTCTCATTCTTTCTCTTCCGTAAGACCCAAAACATCATCGCAAAACTCACTTGTTGTTTAGCCTAAAGTGTTTGCAGCAACATAAAAAAAAATCAATAAATGTAATAGCATTCGAAAAAGGATTAATTACCACAATTTTGATACCACTTAAAGTCTCTATATAAGCATACAATTTCCCGGGACTCGAAGATTAGTATTATCAATAAGATCTTTCCATCACACCAAAATATGCCGACCTTACCGAAAATGAGTCATTTAGGTTTTGCCACCAAACCAACTTGCCTTCCTCACTAGAATTGTACAAAGGGATTATTTTAATCAAAGTTGCTTCTTGTGTCTTGAAAGGGTCATCAACCATAGCCTCATTCCACCCTCCATTTGTTCCATTCCACAAATCTCGCACCCTCATGGATTCCATCCGGCTCACCATAGGAGACCGCACGAATCCATCTTTCCAACCCTTAATCCATGGATCACGTCATACGATGATATTATTACCATCCCCTAGACGCTATCTTCAGCCCAGACTTACCACCACCTGAGAAGAGAAGATACTACACCACACATAGTAGGGATTATGGCCCAAGCCGTCCCTCATAAAATCACAATCCGGAAACTGTTTAGCTTTAAAGACTCTACCTACTATAATATATGTGTGATTAGATATTATATTAATTGATACCTATACAATGCATGGGTCAATGTTTCTTTTACTATATTATAGAGAAAATTAACACGTATTGTTTATTAGAAAAATTAACTCTATTGATTTAATACGAAATTTTAATATTTAGATAAATACTTTCATTATTATAGATAATTCCTAGTTAAGTATGGTTTTATTTTTTATTATATTCATAAAGCATTATTAAAGAATTATACTCCCCCCGGTCCACAATATAAGAGAAAAAATAAGTGTTTTGGTGGTCCACACACTAGTGCAGAAAAGACATTTAGTATCGGTTGTTTTGCACATTTAGTATCGGTTCTGGAACCGATACTAAATCTACCGATACTAAATGTACGATCATTTAGTATCGGTTTTTTACCCGATACTAAATGTACTACTAAGGTACTGTTAGGGTACATTTAGTATCGGTTGTACATAAACACCCGATACTATATGTATTACTAAGGTACATTTAGTATCGGTGTTTCTGTATAACCGATACTAAATGTACCTAAGTAATACATATAGTATCGGTTATACAGAAACACTGATACTAAATGTACCTAAGTAAGTACATTTAGCATCGGTTGTATAAAATAACCGATGCTAAATGTCTCTTACAAGCACATTTAGCATCGGTTGTACAGAATAACCGATACTAAATGTCTATTTTTTTAAAAAAAAATTAATTGGCACTATTAATAGATATCAATTGACCAATCTATAAAATCCCGATATACAAAATTAATTCTAAACAGCAACACATAATAAATTCATAAAAATTCTTCAAATTCCATTGAAATTAATATCTTATAATACAATTTATGAAACTTAAAATTTCTATAAGTTTCTTGCACAAAATTCAACTAAATGTTTCTAAAACACAAACGTCAAACTAAGGTAAGGTAATGTCCTAAGATGAAGCACTTCCTTTGATTTATCATCTTCTGTTCCGCTCCTGATTACTCTCTTGCCTCTACCAGAACTCTGAAAAAACATGGAGAATAAATCAAACATCAATCTCTCTCTTAGCAATAAGTTCCTATAAACATCAATTATTAAATCAGCCAAGATAAGCTGCATACTGGAATAACAGTAACTAAATAACATTTCACAGGCATATTTACTGAAATATAGTAGAGAGATGCGTAATAGTTAAGATGAAAATAGCCTACAAAGACATGCATCAGAAGGCTAACAACTCAATTCAACTTACATGCATCAGAAGCAAAAACCGAAGCAATTTGAATTACCAGAGTAAGTGCAGAGATGGTTCAGGAGCTCCATAAGACAGCATATAAATAGCCTACAAGCAGGAAAGTAACAGAATCATACCCCATAAATGTACAAGAATACTATTCTAACATATGCTTGAAATACATGTCTCTCATAAATGTTGTCTAAATTTGAATACATAAAACTTCCATTGACTTAAGTAAAAATGGTGCAACATGGAGAAGAAATGAACTCCAAAACTAGTACCATTTCAAAGCTTAATTAGTGTGTTAACAACATAAAGCATATCCAGAAGAGAATACACCACAATAAAACTCTGCAAGTTAACAAAGGATACTATTCATTTAAGGCTAGAGCTAAGTTCAATAGTAGTTAGTTATTACCTAATGTTTCTGAATTGGTGTTGAGTTTTTTGCTCTACAAAGGAAGCCAAGCCCTAACAAAAATAGCACCACCTATTGTTGAGCCATCAAAGTTATATACTGAAGCCAAATTACATTAAGGACCTTCCAAAGAACTTCTTTAATGTGAGAAGACATTCTAGCATGTCTCTTGACACAGAAGAAGTTCATTATAGTGAACTCTTGAATTGAATTTGACATGCTAGCTCTTGAGTGATTCCCTGTCAAAGAATTCACAGCACTAATTAAATTAATAGTCATACGTAAGAAAGTCAAATTGTTATGAAACTTGATCTGATTTTTAACATGACAAATGGTTCAAACTGTATTGATAACAACAACAAGAACAATGTCATGCACTTGAATGCTCCAAGGCTTGTTACAAATACTGGGAGCAGAAGCAATGGAAGAGAAATAAAAAAAAATAGTCCAATGAAAAGCTAAGCCAAGATATTAGAAGCATAGGAACAAGTATCAAATCCTTTTATCCGAACTAACCTAATTAGATGAACCATTTAAGTCCAAATAAATTCAATTTGGTATTTCAATGGAAGAATTATGTATGGAGACATAATAGAAGCTACAAATAACTTTGACTTCCAATATTGCATTGGAGAAGGAGCACTTGGAAAAGTTTACATAGCACAGATGGCAGGAGGCCAAGTATTTGCTGTGAAGAAGTTGAAATGTGATGAAGACAACTTCAAAGCTCATGCCACGCCTTTCACAGTAGTGCTAATTTATTGTTAAATTGTTTTGGTGTCCAGTTTATCAATCATCACAACAATCTTTACAATACCAGAAGCAATTAGTTCAGCAAATGAAGTCCAACAATCATCGCTGGCTATGTGCATTAATATAATAGAAGGGAATTAGGTAAATTTAAATGTTAAGAGACTTCATCTGGTACATATATATAACTGAACAGATAAACGAAGATATATTAATGCTTGGAACAATTGAATTAAGAGCTTGTGTTAGATGATTCCCAATCTGTGCAACTTGATATGAGGGATAGCAAAACTGTTTAGCAGAAAACACCTAATGCGTTTGAAACTCTAATGTTGAATAACAGACCCAAAAGAGAAACCAATCAGAAAGCTAAAAAATTAGCTTTGCTTTAATTTTACAGGAAAATGTGTATGCACAAATTGAACCTTGCTGCTGAACTAATTGCTTCTGGTATTGTAAAGATTGTTGGGATGATTGATAAACTGGACACCAAAACAATTAAACGATAAATTTTTAAGGCTTCATAAAAATTTCAAAAAGAATTTAATGCTATTTTCTTGTAGTTTGCAATTGGCTAACTAAGAATACTGTTTCAAGCAAGCAAATCACTAACCCTAAAACAATGACTATATTCAAAATGTTCAAAATGTTTGGTAATCAAACATAGCTTATTATATTAAAACAATGACTATATTTTCCCCTAATTATAGATATAGCTTACACACAAGTTATTTACCCAAATATGCCCCAAGACAGTAACCAGTCTCCCTGGTTAAGAACGTATTTGGATTTCTTCCACATGTTTGGCAAAATCACTAAATTATATTTGAAAATGATTTTGGGTCTCAATCATAAGCAAAGCCTCATCAATTAATTGCAGAGGTAAATGAGCAATAGATCCAGGAATCAAGAAAATTCCACAAATACAAATACCCAAAAGCAAAAAATTGTTCCAGAATGCATAAATCGATGAATATGAATAAGAAATAGTAAATTGAAGCAAGTAATGGGATTGTATTTGTACCTTATACCTCTGCTACTTCCGCCCCAGTTGGAAAAACTAACTATCAGCTTCTGAAGTTGCCAAACCCCTCGCAAAGCCATTAGATCCAAAAACCCGTAAAACAAGTGAGAGAATAAAAAGACTTTCACATGCACGCGATTAGGGATTTAGGGATTTAATTCTGAAGCGCTCAATGTTAGGGTAAATCGGTTCAATATAGCAAACCGGTTCAGAATTTTGTTTTAATTCTGAAGCGAGGGCAGAGAGAGAGAAAGAAGAGAGCTTACCGTAAATGGAGAAAGAAGAGCTGAGAATGAGAGTTGAGAGTTGAGAGCGGAGAACGAGAACGAAAGTTAGAGGTTCAGAGACGAGAGACGAGAGACGAGAGCTGAGAAAGGCGATGGCGAGAACGAGGACGGCGATGAGGGTTGACGGCGTGGATTTGTTCAGAGAGTGAGGGAACGAAAGTGACGAGAGTGAGAGAACGAGAGTTAGTATATAGGAGAACGCGTGATTTAGAAATAAAAGGGACATTAAGCATCGGTTGTTTAAACAACCGATGCTAAATGTAAGTGCGAAAATTGAAAACTTCCACTTAATTGCAAAATTGCCACCGCGTATACATTTAGCATCGGCTGTTCAAACAACCGATGCTAAATGGTGCTTTCTAAAGTACGTTTTCCACTAGTGACAATATAAGAAATAAACATTGTTTTTAGAGTGTATTAAATGTCTACTTCCAATTCTACCCTCATTTATTGTCTCCACTTTCCCATGTGGTTTAACTTTATTACTTTAAAAGATATGTTTAAGAGAATAAATTTAAATTTTATAAAAAGAGTAGTTTTGGAAATAAAGTTAGATTTCAACTTTATTAATTGAAAATAACAAGTTTCAATGTTATTCATTGGTATGTGAGATGTTTGGTTTTTTCTCTTATATTGTGGACCGGAGGGAGTAATATTTTAGTACAATAAAACTAAAAAACAAATCATTAAACATTATCAATTTTTGTGATTTATTTAAAATCATAACTACTATTAAATACGATACAAACAAAATGGTTAAACACATCAATTAATCAACAAAAAGAATATTTACTATGATACTCCCTTCCGGCCCACTTTATAAGAGAAAAAACACTTTTTAGGTTTATTCAATAAATGATGTATCTTGTATATAATATAGATTACATACATCATTTATTGAATGAACCTAATAAGTGATTTTTCTCTTATTAAGTGTACCGGAGGTAGTATTTTTGTTAGAGTACTCTTAAAAATTATTCTATTCGAATTTCGATCCATATTAGAAAAAATAAACTCTCATTACTCATATAGTATAAAAGAATTAAAGAACAACATGAAATTTGATTTGGTCAAAAGAACATTGAAATTTATTACTCCCGGTTGATAACGCTAAAAATTTATTGGTAATAAAACAAAGGCTAAAAATTTAATGTCGTTGTTGTCTTTAAATTTGTGAAAAATGATACCATCTTAATGGCATAATGTTTAAATAGGTCAAAAATCCAATTCTTCATTTAATACATTAAATTATTGCTGCATATATCGTTTTTACTCATGCGTTTCAAATCTTCGATACCTTTTTCCTTTTATTTTTATTTCAAAACAATGGTACTTATAAAACCCAATCTACAATTCACTATATTTTTCTAAATATACCATTTATATTTATTGAGACTTTTAGAGTTACAAAGTATGAATTAATTGTCGCAATACTCCTTTATTTTGATTTCAGTTATCCCAAGACAACCATAAAGGAGGTACGTTAGTACTTAACTAACACAAATTATGATATGTTAATTTGTGCGTAACAAGTCAAAAGTACCAAAAATTAATAACAAATAGAGTAATAATAAGTTCCATTTATTCTTATAGTATTAAATAGGGATTATTCAGTCATAAATGATCTTAAATATAGTAGAAAGAAAATCATTAAATTTTTAAAATTACGAAAGTGCTAGTTTGACTTGCAAAATGTTCTATATATATTCAAATGGATGTTTTAGTTTGAAGTAATTTTGCATCTATGGCAACTCTAAATACAATTGCCTACAATGTGATGTCATTATCGCTTCTGATAATAATACTCCCTCCGTTCCTAATCTTTGGTACTTTTGGCTTGTTACACACATATTAAGGTACCATTAATTTGTGTTATTTAAGTACTAAAATGCCCCACTTGTAGTTGTATTGGGATAATTGAAGTTAAAGTAAAATAGTCTTGGGACAATTAATTCATGCGTTGGAACTCTAAAAGGATAAATAAATATAGAGGGTATATTAGGAAAAATTAGGTGAATTGTACATTGGGTTTTTAAAAGTACCATTGTTTTGGAACAAAAATAAAAGGTCAAAAGTACCAAAGATCAGGAACGGAGGGAGTACTTTTTTCAATAGAGGCTAGTGGGAGAGTAAAGGTAGAGGTAGAAATTATCAATAATGTAACTGCACATGGTTCGTGGAAAAATCTCACTCTCCATTGCAAATCCAAGGACCACGATCTAGGATTTCATACACTCAAACCCAAAGTGCGTTACTGCTTCCATTTCAAGCCAAATATTTTCAAAACAACATTATTCTTTTGCTGCTTTATGTGGGAGCATGAACCTACTCTTCATAAATATCTAGATGTTTATCAAGGACATCGAGATAATTCATGCAGATTAATTTCTTGGAAAATAGTTGCAAGTGGTGGGTATAAGTATTGCAATCCACCTTCATCTCCTCCCGTGTGTTATCGTTGGAATAATCAACCTTGCGAATATATGGAAAGAGGTGCAAGGAATATTGTATAGATGTAATTTTGTTTAGTTTCTCCAAATTGAAATAATAATCCAGGAAACATCTACCTTATGACTTATTCTTGAATATTATTTCGTTTTACTTCATTTCAACTAACTAACACAATTTGGGGAACATTATTGGATGGGTTACTCCTCAACTGGAGTCCATACCCAAATTTAAGGAATTGAAATTAATGAATATTATTCACGGGTAGTATCAATTGATGATAAAATACGAGGATTAATACACCAAATATAAAGTTGTCAAAAAAAAATACACCCAATATAAATGAATATTTTATAAAACAAATGCATTACCATATAGATTAAAATCTACTTAGCTAGGTATTGTATCTTAGAGATAAATTATATTAAAAGCATTTTATATGAGTAAATTATATGCCATTTTGAATATCCAACAATAAAAAAGATTGATATATAAATTTCTCTAAATTAATATTTTAATTACTATTTTAATAAATAATATCCTTCAACATTATCATCTAGCATAAATAATATATTTTTCTATACACATTTCATGTTACATATAAAAACTATTCATTGTTCGTTGGTTGTATCGATACATATACAAAATCTAAATCACAGAATATTTACAAATACATACTAATCGATACATAACATATACTACAACTCAATTTCCTGTAATAGCACAAGTAACACTTCTCACATAAAGAGTATGTTGTCGTCAAACTCTTAGGTCCTAGCCGTAGGGTCGGCCAGAGGTTTGGACAATCTTTGATTCCTCTTTTCTTCAAGCAGTTGCGCTGAGGGGGAACTCTGCTCCTCAGCTGTGGGTATCCTGACTCCTCTAGAAAGGGTCAGGTTGAGTGAGAGGGACGCGAGGGTTGGATTATACTACTGACCTAATGCATAAAGTAAAAGATAAAGTGTGGTAAATAAAGATAAAGCAAAATAAACGTAGAGTTTTTGATTGATTTGGATGTGTCTGTACAATTATTCTATAGATATATATATATAATTATATATATACACAGGCCCTCGTTGGCCACTATGCGAGCCAACACTTGCCAGCCGTTGGATCAATCTAAGATCAACGGTTCTCATTGCTTCCTAGGCTCTAAAAGAGACGAAGTAACCACCCACGATCCCACTAGCACAGTTAGTGGGGTAAATGATCGCTGCTCCGTATTTTCCGGCCTCGCTCCTCCGCTTGATCTTCAACCGCTCCCACGTTCTATCTTCTTGCCACACCTTTCTTGCCTTCCAAGCAACGCCTGCCTTGCCTCGGCCACTTGGTCCCTCGGTTGCTCTTGACCCTTAGGCAATAGCTTGGGCACCTGAGCCACCTTGGCCGTGGCACTCTATAGGCTGGGGCCATTACTCTCCCTTGGCTTAGCTCATTAGCCCTCGGGCGTAACCCTCCCTTGGAGAGTTTTGTCTTTTAGTGTGCCCCGAGGACTTCCTTTGATTCCACTTTGTCAGCAAGTATCCCTCTTGATTTAAGTAGTGTGGCTTGCCTCAACACAGAAACTCCCTTTTTCTCTTTTCTTAGACCTCGGCCCACGACTTAATTATTTTTGGGTGTTAACAATTGCCCCCCTTTTTGTGCATTCGTATGGCCTTGAGGACGTGACTGACGGCTGACGGTACAAAAACCCCTTGATATGATTTGATATGACGGTTGGAGGGGACATAACTGCCGCTATGTGACACTTGGCGTTTCGAGTGAATTGAGATGACTGCGCGACAGTTCCTAAGGATGCGCCGGTTGAGCTCTGTCCATTAGCTATAAATATCTTTCATCATTACCCTTGCACGGTTACTTGTTCCCTTCGAAACATCTTATCTTCATTTCAATTTTCCTCTTTTTTGTGCACCAGAACTTTTCTTCATTCCTTCGCTGCCTCTCCCTATGTTCACCATGTCTTAGAACTCTAATTCCCAAAATAAAGAACACAGTTACGGCGATGATGACAGTCATCCAAGTTCTTCGCCGCCTAATTCGCCTTCTGGGAGTCCCTCTCTTGAGGTTTCTTCACAAGACATTCTCGTTGTTGTTGCTGGGGGAGTAACCATTCAGCCGATTGCTTCTCAGGTTCGTGAAAGTTTCGATGCCTTCAAGCGTATCTTTAGCGCGTTTGATGGCCTACCCATTGCCCAAGACTAGTTCACTATGAATGCCAGGGTGACGGAAACCCGGGGCTGGGCCAAACGCACTGATGAATATCGTGCTTGGTACAATCGGCTTTGAGTTTCCAAGAAGGACATCTGGAACAAATGGCGCCTCTACGACATGATCTCTCTCTGTTTCCCACATCCCTCACGATTTTGACGTTCTACTTCCCCTCTTGGGCTTCTGGTCTTCTGACTTCAACGCTCTCATATTTCCTTGGGGTACGGTGACTCCAACTATTCTAGACGTCTCCACCATTATTGGCCTGCCGGCGTGTGGCCAAAGCATCCATCCTGTTAAACTTCCCAAGAATGTGAATCTTGGTCATGTTCATGTAGGAGGTGTATATTCCAAATTCTTCGCCGAGAACTCCAGGTCTGCCGAGGAGATTACCAAGGACGAGCATACGACCTTCCTCAGGTACTTCTTTTGCTGATTCTTTTATGGCACCACTTCTGCAGGTATTGTTCAAGATTCGCAGCCTTTTGTCGCTATGATGAATTCTGGCGAAGTGTTTTCTTGGGCCCCTATGGTTTCTTCAACTGTGGTCCAGGCTCTACTTCCCTCATATCCTGTCTGCGAGGCATACTGTTCCCAGATCGCCAACAAACAGATTTTTGGGACCTCAGCTCTTGGCCACCCTTGCCACGAAAAGACTTCAGCTAAGTTCATGGAGGACCTCTTGTAGATGACCTCGGACGAGATGACGTGGTGTCCGGTGTTGGGTAAAGGCTATGGGTCCAGGACCCACCTGGCTCGACAAGCCTACCTCCTAGTCAGTCGTACTCCGGTGCACTCAGTACCTACCCGGCGGGTTCCTATATACAGACACAAATGAATGTCGCATCGGTGGAGCAGCCATGGAATCAAGTTCCCCCTCTCCGAAGTGCACAGGCACCAACACCAGGAACTGGCCTTGTTAACTGGCCCAAGTAGTGTCTGGGCAGCCATGGACAGACACTCCACCTCAGGTACCACCGCAGCCAGGGGCGCAGGGTCCCCCAGATGCACTGTGGCGTATGAGACTCCACAATCTCAAGATGAAGCCTACTAAATGTGACTTTGGCGTGTCTACAGGTAACTTCCTGGGATTTTTGGTGCATAACCAGGGCATTGAAGTGGACAAAAACAAAGCTCGAGCCATCCTAGAGGCAAGACCTCCAAGAACGAAGAAAGAGCTGCAGAGTTTGCTAGGCAAGATGAACTTCCTAAAAAGATTCATCGCCAACTCGGCAAGAAAGCTTAAAGCCTTCTCGTCGTTGCTACGAATGAGGAATGAAGAGGAAATGAGTTGGGGAGCCAAACAACAGGAGGCCTTCGACCAAGTCAAGGCTGCCTTAACCAACCCCCTGTCCTGATGCCTCCTCAGCCTGGGAGACCTCTGAAATTATACATTGCGGCCGAGGACCAAGCCATCGGCTGCTTGTTGGCTCAGGATGATGATAATGACGCCGAACGTGCTATATATTATCTCAGTCGGCTACTCAATGATGTTGTGGCTAGATACTCACCTATTGAGAAACTTTGTTTATCCCTGTTTAATGCTTGTACAAAACTTGAGTATTATCTTTTACCTAAGGAAGTTTTGGTTGTATGTAAGGTTGACATCATTCGATATCTCCATAATAGGCCCGTCTTACAAGGAAGACTCGTCAAGTGAGCCATTAAGCTGAATGCGTTTGCTTTAACTTATGTACCCTTGAGAGCCGTCAAAGGCCAAACCTTGGAAGACTTCCTAGCTCAGCTCCCGTGTGTAGAAGTGCACGATGCGCCAGCCGAAGCTGTCAATTACTTGGGCCTTAAGCCCTGGGTCCTCATGTTCGATGGGTCTAGCACCCAGACGAGGGCAGGGGTAGGGATAGTAATCACCAGCCCTTGCGGTCAGACATGGAGATTCATGTGCTGGATAGGGGACCAAGCCTCCAATAATCAGGCCGAATACGAAGCCTTGATCATGGGACTTGATATCTTGGCCGGCATGAAGGCTCACTACGTGGAAATAAGGGGTGACTCACAACTGGTGATCAAACAAATTACTGGGGAATACAAGTGCTACAACGCCAAACTCAAGGATCTAAGGGCCTCGGCGCGTGACTTATTGAAGTTGTTTGCCGATGTTATCATCGTATATGTCCCCAGGAGTGAGAACCAGGAAGCGAATGACTTGGCCCAACAAGCCTCGGGATACAAGGAACAGGTGGTCGAAGTACTGCAACAAAGTACTAGAGCCCTCACCGAGGAAGATCCCACCGATGCTTGGATTGGGGTATTAACGAGGTACCTCCATAACCCAACGGCAGACACTGACTTCAAGGTCAAACAAAGGGCATTGAAGTATATCTTGATAGGGGACAACCAATACAAAAGAAGTGCCAATGGGGTACCGTTACAGTGCCTCCAGATTAAGGACGCTTATATGGTAATGGCACAGACCAATGCAGGAGTCTGTGGTGCCCACAGGTCTGGCCCCATCATGAAATGGCTTATCTACTAGCACAGATACTATTGGCCGACGATCACGGCCGATTGCTTCCAGTTTGCCAAGGGATGTGAGGCTTGTCAGCTGCACGGACCGATCCAAAGGGTGCCGGCAGATGAGCTACACCCCATTGTCAAACCTTGGCCATTTAGAGGATGGGCCATGGACTTAATTGGCAAGATATATCCTCCAAGTTCGAAATGGCACAACTTTATTATCGTTGCCACTGATTACTTCACCAAGTGGGTGGAAGCTATGCCATTAGGAAACGTTGATCAGGCCGCGGTGATCAGATTCATCGAGAACCAAATCATTTTCAGGTTTGGTATCCCTGACACCATCACGGCCAATCAAGGTACAATGTTCACCGGGGAACGAGTGGTAGCCTTTGCCAAGGAATACAACATTAAGATGAGACACTCGTCTCCTTATTATGCCCAAGTCAACGGCCAAGCAGAGGCCACCAACAAGATCATCATTGAACTCATCAAAAAGAACATAGAGGACAAGCCTCGGCGGTGGTACGAGACCCTCAACGAGGTCTTGTGGGCTATGAGAAATTCAAAGTCTACGACCATGGGGGTGACCCCCTATCGTTTGGTCTACAGGCAGGACGTCGTGCTACCACTGGAGATCAGTGTAGCCTCGTAAAGAGTAGCGCGGCAGCACTCCCTTAGCATGGATGAGTACCAGCAAGCCATGTTGATGGAGATGGACTCGGTGGATGATGATAGGCTGGCTGCCCTCAGCAGGATAGAGATGAACAAAGCTAAAACGGCCCGAGCCTACAACAAACACGTCAAACCAAAGAAGTTTGTTGAAGGTTACCTCGTATGGAAGGCCATTTTGCCACTAGGGAGGAAAGATCCCCAGTTGGGCAAGTGGTCCCCGAATTGGGACGGGCCCTATATCGTTAGCGAAGTATATCACGGTGGAGCTTATCGTCTAATCATTCTAGACGGAGAAGAATTTGAAACAAAGATTAATGGAAAATATCTCAAAACATATTATCCTACTCTATGGGAAAGTATGCGAGGAATTGAAAGATGGCTTTAAAAAAGCAATACAAGATAATGTCAAGATGGGTTGCCACACACCGGCGCCCTAGTGAAAGATAGAGGCGAATCTCAAAACCCGTAGTTCCCCGTTACAAGAGCCATCCCCTTCTGATAAACACTAAAGCCCAGGGAACCACTCGTACTTATTGGCGAGCCTACCAGAAGAAAGCTATTAAAGATCCTCCTCTTGCTTACCAAGGGGCCGTGTAGACCCGTTGTCCATGGACAAACGTTGAAATACAACATGAAAGTTGGGGCCGGTAAAGGATTTTCTCTTGAAGAACTGAAGGCGCCATCTGTTCCAAGTAACCTTCCTGAGGACGCAGAGGTATTTTAACCAGCAGCGATACCCGTCGGTAGGATCAGCCACACCCCCACTCTCTGCCATCATAAACCAATCCTGGGGGAGGAGCGAGCCACCAGACGTCCCAAGGACAGACGCCAGCACATTGAGACCTTCGCAGGCCTTAGAGACAGGAATTTGGATGCCTCCGTCCCTTGCAAGGGCAATCGGAACGCCTTGCGGGGCAACATCAGGAAGAGAGCCCCCGGGAAATAGTTGGAGACTCAAGGAACCATCATCGCCGCCGTAGTCGTGGTCTGCATTCTGAGAATCAGAGTTTGGAAGCATGGGAAATGGAGGTAGGGACAACGGCATAACTGGAGGAGGATTGGTTCATAGGGAAAATGAAATGATGAGAGGTCTCTCGAGGGAGCAAGTAACTCTGTAATGATGAGGGCTATCTATAGCCTCGAGAGAGATCTCAACTAGGGTGTCCTTGAGAACCGTCGCGCAGCCGTTTTTCGTGCGAAGCGCCAAGTGGCACGTAGCAGCAGTTATGTCCCCTCTAACCGCCACTTCAAATCATTTCAAGGGTTTTCGTACCGTCAATCACGTCCTCAAGGTCGCACGACAGCACAAAAAGGGGGGCAATTGTTAACACCCAAAAATAAACAAGTCGTAGGCCGAGGGCAAAGGGAGAAAAAAGGAAGTCATGGTGTGAAGGCAAGCCACACGACAAGGGCAGAAAAGGTATTTGCCAAAAAGAGTGAAGCCAAAAGGAGGTCCTCGGGGAATGCTGAATGATAAAACCCCCCCGAGGGAGGTCTATGCCCGTGGGCCAATGAGCCAAGCCGAGGGAAAGTGATTGCCCCAGCCTATAGAGTGCCAAGGCCTAGGTGGCTCGGACACCTTAATCATTGTCTAAAGTGAGCCAGGACAGCCGAGCCACCATACGGCCGAGGTAGGGCGGGCGTTACTTGGAAGGCAAGACACGGCACAATGATAGAACGTGGGAACGGTTGAAGTTCACGTGGAAGAGCGAGGCCAGAAAACGCGAAGCAACGAGCACTCACCCCACTAACCGTGCAAGTGGGATCGTGGCCAGTTACTTCGCTTCATTGAGGGCCTATGAAGCAATGAGAATCATTGATCTAAGATCAATCCAACGGCAGGCAAATGTTGGCTAACATAGTGGCCGACGAGTATAATCAATCAATCAAAACTCTACGTTTATTTCATTTTATCTTCCTTTATCGCATTTACTTTATTTTACTTTATGCATTAGCCGTAGTATAATCCAACACTCGCGTCCCTTCTCACCTTGCCTGACCATTTCTAAAGGAGTTAGGAAATCCATAATTGAGGAGCAGAGTTCCCTCCTCGATGCAATTACTTGAAGAAAAGAGGAATCAAAGACTGTCCAAACCTCTGGCCGACACCACGGCTAGGACCTAAAAGTTTGACGACAACACTATCCCAATTTCGCCTGCCTTCAATTTGGTCTAACGCAGCATGTCCCTTTGCCCTAACAAGCCTTGGACGATCCGCGTCGTCGGGAAGGCTTGACAGAGTCCCAAGTCTGCAAGATAATTTCTGACAATCGCCGCAAGCTCATCGACAGTGTTTGGGCGCACTACTTGGTGTGTTCGGGGGAGACTAACGCTTTTGCCAATTGGTGGCTTGGCGTCAAGGAATTAGTCTTCCCGCAGGGGACTGATGAGTGCTTGTCCAAGCACCAGTGTTGTTCCTTTGAAGACATTCATATCTGCAGCTTCCACTCGTCGGCCTGCGACCCGTTCTCAGCCAATTGTTGGAATGTTCTTTTATCCCTTATAACACCTCTCTTCATCTTATCTGCTTCTATCGCTGTTCTCACCCCTTGTCTTCCACAGGCACTGCTGTTGAGGAAGATGACGATGGTCCCATCACCTTCCGGCGGCCTTCCATTCGGCGTTCCTCAACAGAAACCCCCTCTCAAACGACGGCTAAAAGGGGCGTTGTAGTGACAGAAGACACTTCTCATATTCCCTAAAAGCACAAGGTATGGCCCTTTCCTTGTTTCCTCCCTGTTTGTCGATTGTTCACCTTCCTCATGGTTGTCTTTCCTGCAAGTAACTGATTCCACTCAATGCTCTGCTCCACCTTCGAACCCCAAGCCAGTATTTGATGCTGAAGTAGCCCAGTATTTCGCTTCTCAGAGCAAATCTCAAGTGGTCCCTCCTTCAACAGAAGAGCTACAGAGATTGGAGGATGCTCTTCGAGGGGGAATCATCACCGACCTTTCTCAACTGACAAATCTACAGTCTCTAGCCTTTCGGTTGACCTTTTCAGAGGGCTTGCCGGAGTCGAGCAAAAAAGCAGTAAGGGATATAGCCTATCAGCTCCCGGAGATTTCCCAGGTCTACTCGACGTCCAAGGCTGCTAGGGATGATGCGTAACAAGCACTAGACCACCTGAGTGTCCTCCAGGCTGAACAAAGGACCTATATTATAGCCTATGACGAGAAGGAGGCAGAACGTCATTAGTGTTAGATGAAGAGGAGACGGCCAAGCACCAGATTGAAAAGATTGAGACTTTGATGTCAGATCTTCAGCGGGAGCTGCAAGTCCTGCGTCCTAAACAGAAGAAGGCGGCAAGTAAGCTGGCCAAAGTTTCTGAGGAGCAATCCCATTTGTATAACCAAAGCAAACCCCTGGATCGCCACATCAAGGACCTGGAGTCTCTAAAAGAAGTTTTTCTCTACGATTGGGAGGGTGGCCAGAGCGAGATGCAGACTGTTATCTCATCATGGGAGAGGCTGCACGCTCGCTTGGCCGACGCCCCTACTGTTGCTCTTGTTGCTGCTGAGGCTTTTGTGGCCATGGATTCTAGCCCAGCGACTGTCCTGAGTAGGTGCCTGAGCTTGTAGAAGGGGATGGTTCTGCAACGGGGAACTAAGGATGTCTTAGTTTTGTATTGTCCTTCCTACTAGGTCGCCGGTGTGTGGCGAGCCACTTTGACGATATCTTTTGTAATCAAATCCAATATTCTTTCCCTTGCATGTTTTCCCATAGAGTAGGATAATATGCCTTGAGATACTTGCCATTTATATTTGTTTCGAATTCTTTTCCGTCTAGAGTGATTAGACGATATGCTCCTCCGTGGTAAACTTCACTAACAACGTAGGGCCCATCCGAATTTGGGGACCACTTGCCCAACTGGGGATCTTTCTTTCTTAGTGGCAAAATAGCTTCCATACTAGATCACCTTCATCAAACTTTGTTGGTTTGACATGTTTGTTGTAGGCTCAGGATATTTTGCCCTTATTCATTTCTATCATGCTAAGGACGGCCAACCTGTCATCGTCCACCGAGTCCAACTCCATTAACATGGCTTGTTGATACTCATCCATACTAAGCGAGTGCTGCCGAGCCACTTTCACTGAAGCCACACTATTTTCCAGTGGTAGAACGACATCCTACCCGTAGACTAAACGATATGGAGTTTCCCCCGTGGCGGTGAACTATTGCGTTAAAAACACGCTTTGAGCAAGTGTATTCTTTAGCAGAAGTAGTATAAAAAATATTGTCTCCATAGGATTAATTAATAAGTACCAAACGACTTAAGATTAATTATTATTTAGACGAACGAATGTTTGGTGATTGTAGAAACTAAAATAAGAAGAAATAAATAGCAATAATTTAAATCGTAAAGTTTGATAAATGGGGAGAAGCCTAGGGTCATGGTTTCACTTGCAAGCTTCGATTCCTATATGTCTAATTTGACCTGAATTCCCTTATTTTATTCAATTACTAATCCCTTTACTAAAACTGCTAATTCGTTTGGTCATTCGCGATTAATATTCTTTTTCCTAAATTAACCCTAGTTTGGTCATGCTAGAATTTAAATTTAAGAAAAGCATAAAGTACAAAAATGTTGAATGATTGGAAGACTAAATTAAAGTTTGGTCATTCATTAATTATAGTCTCAATTATCCTATAGGTCCACCAACTAAGTGTAGTACGGTCGCTAATCAACTAATTAATTACGAACATGCAAAGGGTTGTCAATCCTTATTATGTGATAAAAGCAATAGGATAATATTAATTAATTGGAATAAAAATTGGGAATTCAAAATATAACTTAAAACATAAAAAAGTCTCTAATCAAGCAAGATCCACCTAAGACCTTAGAAAAGGATTTAGCTATCCATGGTGTTCAAGAACAACGAAATAAAATAAGGAGTCATAACTTACAAAGATTAAAATAACCCGGAATGCAGAGAAAATTCTGATATTCGGTATTTAGTCTCCATTTTCTACTGAAGAGCTCTCTCAACAGGTACCAAAACTCTTCTCTGTTTGCAGTCAGGTACTCTTTCAATTCAATTGTTTCTCACTCTTCTCTTCTCCTAGGGTAGCGTGTCCACCTTTTTCTCTCTATTTATCCAGAACCAAAACCTCTCTTTTTGCCAGATAGATGTATATATATA
Source organism: Astragalus glycyphyllos (assembly GCA_963573325.1). NCBI lineage: Eukaryota > Viridiplantae > Streptophyta > Magnoliopsida > Fabales > Fabaceae > Astragalus > Astragalus glycyphyllos. Next base: position 32,001,988 of record OY754307.1, read on the forward strand.
GTATAAGTATGCGGCTGCCTTCTTTTCCACTTCGTGCGTCAGCTTCTTTCTTTCTTCTTATTAGGTTTTTGGCTTTTTTTTCTCCTCAAGATTTTTAGTCAATGTGGGCCTCTCTTTCAATAAGGCCATAAGGCTTTTTCTTCTTTTTCAAGTCCACACACATATATATGATACAATATACATATATATAATATTCATAAGCATTATATACACATATATCAATATATATATATATATATATATATATATATTATTTTCATTTTTATCTTTTCTCCCTTTTCTGCAAATTAAAGAGCAAATTAAGCCAGTGATTTATATAATAAGTAATAATTTCTCAAAAAGTAACCAAAAAGTGTTTCTAAAAATGCACTAAATTGGAGTTTATAATGGACTTAGAATTCCTCATAGCCCAAAGAACTTCATTGAGGGTCTCATGCCACCGTCGAGGCTTGTCTTTTATGTTTTTCTTGATGAGTTTAATGATGATTTTGTTAGAAGCCTCTGCTTGTCCATTAGCTTGAGCATAATACGGAGACAAGTGTCTCATTTTAATGCCGTATTCTTGAGCAAAGGCCACCACTTGTTCCCTGGTGAACATTGTACCTCGATCGGCCGTGATCGTTTCAGGGATGCCAGATCTAAATATGATCTGTTCTCTATGAATCTGATCACCGCGGCCTGATTGGCATTCTCTAGAGGCATGGCTCCACTCACTTAGTGAAGTAATCGCTAGCGACAATAATAAATTTAGGGCCCACCCTTTGAGCTAGGAGGGTATATCTTGCTGATTAAATCCATGGCCCACCCTCTGAATGGTCAGGGTTTGACAATAAGGTGTAGCTCGTCTGCAGGCACTGTTTGGATTGGTCCGTGCAGCTGGCAAGCCTCACATTTTTTGGCAAACTAGAAACAATCGGCCGTGATCGTCGGCCAATAGTATCTGTGTCTGTAAATGAGCCACTTCATGATGGGGCCAGACCTGTGGGCACCCCAAATTCCTGCATGGATTTGTGCTATCACCATATAAGCATTCTTCCTCTTGAGGCATCGTAATAACACCCCATTGGCGCTTCTCTTTTAAAGGTCGTCCCCTATCAGGATATATTTCGGTGACCTTTCCTCGACCTTGAAGTCAGTATCAGCCGTTGGGTTACGAAGGTACCTTGTCAATACTCCAATCCAAGCATTGGCAGGTTCCTCCTCGGTGGGGGCTAAGGTATCCTGTTGTAGTACCTCGACCACTCGCTCCTTGTAACCCGAGGCCTGTTGGGCCAAGTCATTCGCGTCCTGATTCTTATTCCTAGGGACATACATGATAACGACATCGACAAACAACTTTAACAAGTTGTGCGCCGAGGCCCTCAGCTGTTTAAGCGTTGCATTATAACACCTGTATTCCCTAGTGATCTGCTTTATCACTAATTGTGAGTCACCCTTTATTTCCACAAAGTGGGCCTTCATAGCGGCCAAGATGTCAAATCCCATGATCAGGTCTTCGTACTCGGCCTGATTATTGGAGGCTTGATCTCCTATCCTGAATATGAACTTTGCACACAGGGGCTAGTAATGACCACACCTATTCCTGCCCCCGTTTGGCCACAGGGGCTAGTAATGACCACACCTATTCCTGCCCCCGTTTGGGTGCTTGAACCTTCAAACATAAGGACCCTAGGTTTCAAGCCCAAGTAGTTGACAGACTCGGCTGGAGCATCGTGTATTTCTAAGCAAGGATGCCGAACCAGAAAATCGGCCAAGGCTTGCCTTTTGACAGCCCTTAGTGGCACATAGGTCAAGGCAAACGCATTTAACTTAATGGCCCACTTGACAAGTCTTCCCTGTAAGACGGGCTTTTTAAGGAGGTATCTGATAATGTCAACTTTGCACACAACAAAAACTTCTTTAGGCAAAAGATAATATTCCAGTTTTGTACAAGCATTAAATAAAGACAGACAAAACTTTTCAGTAGGAGAGGGTCTAGTATCAGCATCATTGAGTATCGTACAAATATAATATATATCGCGCTCGGCGCCATTATCATCGTCTTGAGCTAACAAACAGCCGATGGCTTGATCTTCGTCCGCAATGTATAACTTCAAGGGCTTTCCAGGATGCGGAGGCACCAGTACAAAGGGATTGATCAAGTCAGCCTTGATCTGATCGAAGGCCTCCTGTTGTTTAGCTCCCCATATCATTTCCTCATGGTTCTTCATTTTCAACAAGGGTGAGAAAGCTTTCATTTTCCCTGCCGAGTTGGTAATGAATCTCCTTAGAAAGTTGATCTTGCCTTGTAGACTCTATAGCTCCTTCTTCGTTTTAGGAGGTCTTGCCTCCTAGATAGCCCGAGCTTTGTTTTTGTCCACTTCAATGCCCTGGTTGTGCACCCAGAAGCCTAGAAAGTTGCCTGCAGACACGCCAAAAGCACATTTAGTAGAGTTCATCTTGAGATTGTGGAGTCTCATCCTTTTTAGAGCTTGTTCAAGGTCAACCAAGTGGGTTTCAAAGCTCTTGGACTTGACCACCACATCGCCAATGTACACTTCCATGTTTTTACCAATGAGGTCATGGAAGATGGCACTCATGGCCCTTTGGTACGTCGCCGCAGCATTCTTGAGGCCAAAAGGCATTACCAACTGAAAGAATTATTTGACTTGCATGGGATTCAACCTCAGCTTTTCTTGACTGACAGAGATCTTGGTTGTATGTCTGGTTTTCTTGATGTCTTTCCTTCTCCTACCAATTTGTTGTGTTCTTGGCACGTGACTAAAAATGTGAAAGCGAAAATTAAAGAGTTCGTGCACGTGGATAGGCAAAAGGACGTCCTCTCTCTTTGGCACAACATTATTGATTCACTTGACGAGTCTGAGTACTCAGCTCAGTTGAAGATTTTTGAGGACTCCTGCGCTGATTTGCCGGGTCTTATTAAGTATGTACATGACACGTGGTTGACAAAACATAAGGAAAGATTTATATTGGCATGGACAAATCAGATCCCACACTTCGGTAATCAGACCACCAACAGGTATTTTGGCATTTAGTTTTTTTATCGTAGTTTAAATTTTTTTGACACGTGTTTAGTATTTTTATCGTAGTTTAAATTGTTTTGACACGTGTTTAGTATTTTTATCGTAGTTTAAATTTTTTTGCGTGTTTATTGTTATTATTTAAGAGCCGAGTCAGCTCATTGGACTATGAAGAGACATTTGAAGACTTCTGGAGGTGACCTGTCTAAGTGTTTTAAATCTATCCATGACATGCTTAACCTTCATTTTGATAAAGTCATTGGGTCTTTTCAAAGAAGCATAAACCGTATTGAAGTGGCTTCCAATATTCCTTTGTTTAAAAAGCTTTGCGGTATTGTGTCTTTAAATGCTTTTGATTATATGGTTAAAGAGTTTGAAAAATTGACATCTGGGGTTGGATACGACAAAGGCCGGTGTGGGTGCATTATTAGAAATACACATCTTCTTCCTTGTGCTTGTGAGATAGGTGTGTATCATGTCTCTGGTTCTTCTATTCCGTTGGATAATGTAGACGATCATTGGAAACACTTGAGTTTGGATTCTATAGATGAAAAATTCTCCCAAGAAAAATCTGATGGATGTGATATTTCTTACCAAATGGAGAGGATCTAGGCGAGATTTAATCGTATGACTGAGGATGAGAGATTTGTCTTCAAGAAACAACTTAATGAGCTTCCATTCCCTACCACTTCTTCAATGATTCCACCACCATTTAAAGTCAAAACAAAAGGTGCACCAAAGAAGAAAAAGCAGAAATTATATGATGTCAAACGTGATCCTTCTAGGTGGGAGCATGTGGATGAGAAGATGAAACTGACTCAAGAATCTGGGACATCTTGTAAAAAATCATCACAGCGGTCTTCTTGTAAAAAATCATCACAGTGGTCTTCAAAGTTATCTCAGGGTGCTACTAAAAAATTAACACAGCAGGGTGAGACTAAATTGCATTTATCGTCGGTTCCTCATCATGTGCAGTCTTATGTAGAAAAAATTATTGATGTTAAAAAGGATGGTAATTGTGGGTTCCGAGCAATTGGGGTTTGTCTCGATATTGGTGAGGATAGTTGGCCTATAATTAGGCAAGATTTAATCCAAGAAACAAAGGACAGGGAGCAACTGTATACTTACATGTTTGGGAAGGACAGACTTGCAGTACTTCGAAAAGCGTTAACTGTAACACCCCGGAAATAATTTAATTAAAATAGTTGATTGAATTATTAAAATAATTTGGAGGCGGGATATAGATAAATTAAAAGGTTAATATTTTATATGCGTAGGAGGTGAAACGAGTAAAGGAGGTGGTGACGTAGAGAGCCCAGTGTTTACTGAGCCCTCAACTTAAACCCTGGGGGTTTAAGCCAAACCCTCATTCGCAGCAAGCAAAATAAAAACGAAAGTGAGAGTGAGAGAGAGAGCACGCGGCGCAAAGAGGAAGAGAAGAGGAGGGTTTCGCGAAGAATTTCAAAAGGAGATCGTTCGTGTTGCTGTGGTTTTGTTCGTGTCTCGTTCGTCGTGTTCCGGAGCTTACGTTATTCGAGGTAAGGGTGGGCTTAACCTTGATAATGGGTTGATGATAATTATGTGTGGGTAGTCTAGGGTTTTGTTGAATTGTTCGTGTTGTTGCATATCGTGTTTTCGTTGAGATTGGTGCTTTGATGATTATTGCACGTTATTGTGATTTGTTTCGTTATTTGTTGTTGCGTGATTGTCGTATCACGATGATGGTGTTGTTATTGTTCGTGTTTTTGTTGTTGCTGTGCGTGGTTGATTGTTTATGTCGCGTTGTCGAATTGTCGTTTTTGTTGTGGTGGTTGCGGTGTCGTTGCCGTTAGGTTTTGGTGTTTGGCAATTTAGCGATTCTGGACACAGGTTCGGTTTTTCTAAAACTGGCGCTGTTTGGTTGATCCAAAAATTATGAGGTTGATTGTTTTTGAAAATAGACTTAACGCCAGTCATTTTGGCACTGGTTTCGTTAAATTCGGAGTTGTATAGCTCGAGTTATAGGCGATACAAGTTAGGTTAAAATTCTGGAAACGATTTGGGTACAGATTCGGTATTTCGGTGACTGGGAACGTTGTATTAACCGAAAAATTATGTGGTTTATTTTTCTGGAAAATAGACTTAATGCTTCTTAATTTGGCACTGGTTTGGTTGCGTTTAGAGTTGTGTAGCTCGAGATATGAATTCCACAAGTTAGAGTAAGATTCTGGAAACAATCTGGACACAGGGTCAGTGTTTTGGTTACCACGTTTTCAAAAGAACTCCTTTTCGAACGAATCAAATTTCTTTGAATACTAGACAAAATTTTCCCCAGTTTATGCACAAGTTTCATGCAATTTGATTGAGTTTTGGTCACTTTGGAATTGCTTGAATTTGAAGGACAGAAACTGTCCTCTTTTGCAACTAGCCTGTGTGCTTTTCGAAAACTGTACCTATTGGACACTCTCCTTCAAAAACTGAACTTAGGGATGATAACCAGACCCATAGGGCTTTCCAACAAGTATTTATTTGTTGAAATCCGATGTCGTTTGCTATTTTAATTAATTCGCTGAAGTAGGTACGATGTGCCTAGGCGCTGTGCGCCAGTCTTGTGCGTGCGTTATGTCCGCGTTGTGGAGCCGTCTGGTGTTAATATTTCAGGTGCGGTGCTGGTATGCTCAGGAGAGTTTGATGGTGGCTGCGATGCTACAACTTGGTGCTATTTTTGGTGAAATCATTTGTTTTGATTCTGGTGATATAGTATTTATTTTAAATACTTGTTATGGTGAGTTGGTGCATAATCATGGTGTCGCATTGTCATATGCATGTTTTGGTGATATAGGCTCTGCCTCTGGTGTTTATTGGTGATATGCCCGTCGTGGCTCATTTTGGTGATCGGTACCGCATGCATATGCCCACTGGAGGGGTTGCATATCATCCCATTGTCTATGAATGTTATAATTTTGGTGGTTCACTGTCAAATGGATTTTTCCTTTGGTATCTGGTGCTGTGATATGGTGTAATTGTATTGTGTTGCTGTAGTTACCTGATGCTAGCATATTTTTATCATCTGCTTATTATCTCTGTTAGACTCACCCCTTCTGCTTGGAATGTTGCTCTCATGCGGCAACGCTGCAGGTGATCGCTAGTGCTCGTGGAGGAATTGCTAGGTTTTGCTTCCTCTCTCGTTTGGGTCTGTGTCAGCTCTGATATGTAGCACCGGGGAGTCGTTAGTTATCGTTTTGAACTATTATTTTAGTTATTGGAAATTGTTTTAATTAATTTTGGAGATGTCTTTAATTGTTAATTCTGGAGATGTTTAAACTGGTTAATATTTCCGCTGCTTGGTGATTTCTTTTATATAAATTATTTTGGAGACTTTTTTTTGGAATAAATGGTGTTTTTTTTTAAAATGGTGAAAAATGTAGCGCCCTTCGAGGTGACTTTGATAATGGTCTATTTAATTGTAATAGTAAAAGGGGGGTGTTACATTAACTATTGAATACCACGGTTTTCCGAAGGAGGATAAGTGGTTGAGTTTGCCTGAGATGGGGTACTTTGTTGCAACTAAGTATAATGTGGCCCTAGTTCAATTGTCTTTGAATAAGAATTTTACTTATCTGCCTTTGAGAAGTATATATTCTTCTTCTAAGTATAAAATCATATCTATTCTGAACTTGGGGGATAAACATTGGATGCATATTTCGATCTCGCCTGCCTGTCTGTTGCCTCCAGTTGCTTTAATGTGGTCTCATAATCGATCAGAGGATTCTACTTCATGGTTGGATCCGTATACTGGTCGTTTTGTCCTATGCCAGTCTACAGCTCCTCCGATCATGCCCCGTCCCCCTCCCACTGATGTGCCCACCTGTGTAGACTTAGCCGATGATTCCGATGATTTAGACGGTCTAGATTGACACGTGTTTATAGATTTCTTGTATTTATTAGGCTTAAATACAGTTTTGGTCCTCCAAATTTCACCAACTCACGATTTTGATCCCCCAAGTTTTAATTTCACGAATTTGATCCCCCAAGTTTCCCAATTTGTAAAATCAGGGTCCCCCACTAATCTGGTCAAAATTGATGCTGACCTGTCCGCCACTTAAACTACGTGGCAGCCACGTTGGCATGCCAAAGTGGCTTTTTTATAATACAAATTGTTATTTTTATTTTAACATTTTGTTTATATGTTTTTTTTTAATTTCTAATTTCTTAAATATAATATATATATATATATATATATATAAACAAAATGTTAAAATAAAAATAACAATTTTTAATATAAAAAAGCCACTTTGGCATGCCAGCGTGGCTGTCACGTAGTTTAAGTGACGGACAAGTTAGCATCAATTTTGACCAGATTAGTGGGGGACCCTGATTTTACAAATTGGGAAACTTGGGGGATCAAATTCGTGAAATTAAAACTTGGGGGATCAAAATCGTGAGTTGGTGAAACTTGGGGGACCAAAACTGTATTTAAGCCTATTTATTATTGTACCACATTTTTGTAATTATTTCTATTAATTATCCATATATATATATATATATATATATATATATATATCATATTAAATGCTGTAAAAAATAAATTTAAATGTTTAAAAGTAATTTACGAAGTCGGATTTACCCTGAGAAAGGGTAAATCCTCTTTTGAATGTAACAAATCGGATCTAACTGTTGTGGGGGTAGATCCGCTTTGTTAAATTCAAAAGCGGATTTAACCTACTAATTTTAAATCCGATGCGTTTTGTTACATTCAATCGGATTTAGTTAAATCCGCCTTTGATTAATGTCAAAGCGGAATTACCTGCAAATGAGGTAGATCCGATTGAGTCAATATTATGGGGGGTATTTTCGGATTTTCATATTTTGTGGGGGTATAATAGAAGATGATGGGGGTAAAAAAAAACCTATGTATACATAGTATAAGTATGCGGCTGCCTTCTTTTCCACTTCGTGCATCAGCTTCTTTCTTTCTTCTCCTTAGGTTTTTGGCTTTTCTTTCTTTCCCTAATGAAATGACTAAAATACCCTTACTAAAATTTTAAAATTCCAATTTTATCCATCCTTCACACCCCTCCTCCAAAACACCCCCTAAACCTCACTACTCTCACTCTCATCACTCTCAATCCACACTTTTACATCAATCCAGCTGAAATCTTCCTCCTATTGTCATCAATATCACGGTATGTAGCTAATCTTCTCTTCATCTACGTTTTTTTTTTGCGCATTTTCGTTGTTTTTGTTCGCTGGGTTTTCTGAAATCGAGCTTGGTTCGGTTGTATAGTGGCCGAACCGGTTCGACCAACCGTGCGCCGAACCAGTTCGGCCAGCCGTATGCCGAACCTGCTCTGGGGGGTTCTCAGCTAGCGTCGGTTCGGCCAGCCGTGCGACGAACCGGTTCGAAGCGTGGATAAACCGTCATATGCACCTCGGCAACACCACCACCAACCGATTGGAGTCGGCGCACTCAAACTTAAAGAAGGTTTTGCATGACAGTAGGGGCGATTTGTGTAAGTGTTGGGATTCGGTTGATTAAATGCTAAGAGTACAACATGGTGAACTTAAGCGACATTTTGAGTTGAGCCTCAGCAGAGTAAAATAGAGTCATTGGAGGAAAATTTATGACAACCTAAAGGGTTTAGTTTCTTCAGCTGCGATGGACCATATTGGCAAAGAGTTGAAGCGTAGCTTCATTGGTATGGAGTCTTCCGAATGTGGATGCATCATAAGAACGACGCACGGTCTACCGTGTGCATGTGAGCTTGCTAGGTAATTCATTCATCTAACTATTTTAGTTTTATATAAATGATTTTAGATTATGTTTGTAATGTCAATTTCAACTATTTTGTAGCTACACAACGAACCTGACTCGCTTTCCATTGGATATAATTCATAATCACTGGAAGAGACTCAATTTCAAGGTTTCCTACAATGAAGATTCTTCCGAAATCCCAAATGATGAGTTGAATTTGAAGATTGAATTTGAGGCAATACAACGGAGGTTTGATGCTGCTGATCGTCCTGGTAGAATAATGATAAAGCAAAAAACACGTGAGTTGGCATTCCCGGACACTACTTCCATGTGTCCAGCTCCGGAACCAATCACTACCAAGGGGGCACCTAAAAAGGAAAAGGGGAAGGGGAAGAAGAAGAAGAAAGATGAGTTCTCAACAAAGCGAGAACCATCATACTGGGAACATGTTGATCACATTTTTGACTCACAACAAGATAGCACATCCGCTGCTGCTCAGTCTCGCAAATGCCATACTCCCCCGGTATCAAAGTCATCAACTCCAGGTCAGAGTAGAAGCTCCACCCCAAGTACATTTCAGTTACCTAAAGGGAAAATGTCTAAAAGTGGAGCTCCTACACCCCCGTTACCAAAAAAGATCAATCCTACTCCATCACCAATCGAAAAACCAACCCAATCCTACTCCACTATGCCAGTAACTCAAATTCATGGGCTTACACTAAACCCTACCCCTGATATCATTCGGTCAGAGTCATACAATGAATTCATAGGTTTTTTGCCTACAGAGATACATCGTTTTGTTGATGATATAGTGAATGTGGAAGGTGACGGTAATTGTGGGTTTCAGTGTATTGCTGCACTTCTTGGAAGGGGTGAGGACGATTGGTTCAGCGTGCAGAAAGACTTATTTGTAGAGGTTCAGCGAGACTACGACTTGTACTCCAACTTGTTTCATGGAATGGGCAAAGTCACCTATGTTATGAAGGTTTTGATGAATCAACATGTTGTAAAAAACGGAAATGTGAATTGGATGACTCTGCCAGAATGTGCTTATTTGATTGCAAATGCGTACATGGTAGTGTTGGTTTGCTGGTCTCGTCATCTTTCCTTTTCGGTTTATCCATTTCAAATCGCACCAATCAAGAATGCACCAGTTTACCACATATGCTTCACGGGGAACCACTTTGTATACATGAATATGAAGAGAGGTTGCCCGATGCCAGGAGTAAGTACGTATTGGACAAAATTCAGAAAAGACGTAGCAAAGGATTGGCCCAAGCCATTCACAGGACGCTTGCAACAATGGAAAGCTTTAACCTTAGATACTTGTGGTGCTCCTCCTTGTATTGACTTAGATAAAGATTGATGTTTATTTCAATTTGGTAGTAACTTTTGAGTTTGGTTAAGTATTATTAAGACACATCTATTGTTACAATATCATTGTTTATGCTATTTGTTGAGTTTCAGTTAAATTAAAGTAGTTATTTTACAGGTAGAATTACAACAATTTTGGGCAAAATTTGTCCAAAAAGTTGCTGTCCAGAAACTTAATGTTTCAGTCTGGTAACAGATAGGTTCGGCCCAGACAAAGCCGAACCTGTTCGGCTAACGGATGGCCGAACCTAGCAAAATAACAGCTTCTCAGGCTCACATACCCCCGGAAGGTTCGGTTGAGTGAGGCTCGAACTGATTCGGATTTCGCAGGACCGAACTGAGTTTTTTAATACTCGGTGGAGGTACACCCGAACGGGTTCGGCCACCCGTGCGCCGAACCCTATGTTTTTAAAAAGTCACCTGATTGCCACGTTAGGGCAATTTGGGGATAAACGAAAATTGGGGGTGTCCACTGAGTAGAGGGGGGTTGGACGAAGTATGGGCCAGGATTTTTAGTCAACGTGGACCTCTCTTTCAATTGGGCCATGAGGCTTTTTCTTCTTTTTCAAGTCCACACACATATATATATGATACAATATACATATATATAATATTCATAAATATTTCTTGTCAAAAAAAAATATTCATAAATATTATATACACATATATCAAAATATATAAATTATTTTCATTTATATCTTTTCTCCCTTTTCTGCAAAATAAAGAGCAAATTAAGCCAGTTATTTATATAATTAGTAATAATTTCTCTAAAAATAACCAAAAAATGTCTCTTAAAATGCACTAAATTGGGGTTTCATGGGTTGAATGTAATAGGGCCAGGGTGAATTCATGCAGGGTCGGCAATAAGAAGGAAGGGATACTTAAAGGGCTAAAAAAAAGAAGAAACAAATAGTAACCTTTGAAACCAAATATGGAGCTCCTATCTATTTTACATTTTTTGTCCAAACTCCAAATTAACTTCACTTCCATTTCTTCATTTTTTTTTCTATTGAGTCGATTCTTTTTGATTTGTTTTTTCTCTCGAGTAGACTCTTTTTTTTGGATTTACCTTTTCCTCCTTCTTGCTTTCCCTTTATTTTTCCAAGGTTTAAATATGTATTTAGTCCCTGCAAATGTCCCTGTTTTTCGATTTAGTCCTTGCAATTTTTTTTTTTAAATACATCCCTGGAAAATAACTTTTATTTTAATATGCCCTTCCGAAAGTTGGAATTTTAAATACGTCCCTGCAAAATAACCTATTTTTTGAAATACGTCCCAACAAAAAAAAATTGTGATATTTTGTAGGGATGTATTTAAAAAAAAGGTTATTTTGTAGGGACGTATTTAAAAAAAAAGCTATTTTGCAGGGACGTATTTAAAAACTTTATTTTGTAGGGACGTATTTAAAAAAAAAGTTATTTTGCAGGGACGTATTTAAAAAAAAAAATTGCAGGGACTAAATCGAAAAACAGGGACATTTGCAGGGACTAAATACATATTTAAACCTTTTTTCAAATTCTCTTTCTATATTTTTTTTTCGTTTTTTTTCTTTGGAGGAAAAGGTAAGTACATGAAAACTCCTATTTTGTTTTCTTTGTAGGAAAATATTCTTGTAAGCACATGATTCACTTTTTTTTTCTTCATCCTAACAAGATAGACAACTAAAATATAGGACAAAATTTCAGTCCTGACAATATAGACAACTAAAATATAGGACGGATTGTAATTTTCAATAGTTGCTCCACATTTAATTTCAAATGGTTACCCAAAAAAAAAGAAAAAATTATATCTAGTTACCAAAGAAAAAAATATAACAAATAGACTCAAAGAGGGCAACTAAGGGATAAATTCAACAAACAACTCTGAGGCCAGAAAAATACCTAAATTCCCCAAATCTTTTTAAATTATGCAAATCAATTTTCGCCTTGAAATGGTCAAAAGACAAATTCTAGAATGTAGCAAATTGGGAAACACACTCATAGAAAGAAAAAGGGGTAAAAATTTATGATTTAGTATCAATCCCTTATAAAGGCTCAAATCTCACAGTTAGAAGCTAGTTCACAAAAAGTACTCAAGAGGGACAAATGCTAATTATCAGCTTCCTAAGGATATCTTCACAGTTACAATTAAGCACAAGTCTGTCAAGTGAATTAATTATGGGGTCCCCTAAAGGCAAAATCTCCATTTTTTTAAACTTGAAGCACAAGTCACTCAAAACAAGCCAGAAAAAGTGCTATTAACATGTATGGTGGGTATATGCATTAATAGAGATCTAGTGAAAAATAAACTCTCCTCCCCCACACTAGCATGAAGCATGGTCCTCAATGCAAAATGATCAAATAGAAACAAAAGGAAATAAATGAAAGAAAGAGAGAGTAAGAGTGACTTCCCTGAGAGAGCTTGCAAACTGGGCTAATTCCTAAAAAAAACAAAACAAAACAAAAATGAGAGGAAATAAAACACAGGTTGCCTCCTGCGAAGCGCTTGTTTAACGTCCCGAGCCTGACGGGACTAGGGTCAATCCTTGAGGGCAGTGACATAGCTCACTTGGAGTAACCCTTCCTCAAACTTCTTCACACGCTGACCATTGACTTTAAAAGTGGTACCATCTTCATGAGATACTTCAAGCACTCCATAAGGAAAAACTTGAGTAACAGTGTAAGGGCCATACCACCTTGAGCGCAACTTTCCTGGAAATAGACGCAAACGTGAGTTATAAATTAAAACTTTCTCACCAACATGGAATTCACGCTGCTGGATGCGCTTATCATGCCACTTTTTAGTCCGCTCCTTATATAACTTGGCATTCTCATAAGCTCCCAGACGGAGCTCATCCAATTCATCGAGCTGCAGCAACCTATTTTTACTTGTAAGCTGAGCATCATAGTTTAGAAATTTTAATGCCCAAAGTGCTTTATGCTCTAGTTCAATAGGCAAATGACATGCTTTTCCAAAAACAAGACGGTAAGGAGACATCCCAATGGGGGTTTTAAAAGCAGTTCTGTAGGCCTAAAGTGCATCATCAAGTTTCAAAGACCAATCTTTTCTTGATGCACTAACTGTCTTCTCTAAAATCCTTTTCAGCTCTCTGTTTGAAATATCAACTTGCCCACTAGTTTGTGGGTGATTTGGAGTTGCTACCTTATGAGTGACACCATATTTTCTGAAAAGATTTTCAAATTGTTTATTACAAAAATGAGTACCACCATCACTAATAATGGCTCGGGGAGTGCCAAATCTGAAGAAAATATTTTTCTTTAAAAATTTCACCACCACCCGAGCATCATTAGGCTACAGCTTCCACCCACTTAGACACATAATCTACAGCAACAAGAATATATATTGATTTGAAGGCCCCCACAAAGTCAATACCCCATACATCAAATATCTCACAAACCAGAATATTGTTTAAAGGCATCTCTTGACACCTAGAAATATTGCCACTCTTTTGACAACTATCACAAGCTTTCACAAATTCATGAGCATCTTTAAATATAGTAGGCCAGTAAAAACGACATTGTAAAACTTTATATGCAGTTCTATTTGGGCCAAAGTGACCACCTACCTCTTTAGAATGACAATGCTCAAGGATAGAAGTTACCTCATCCATAGGCACACAACGGCTAATTACCTTATCCACAAACTTTAAATAGGTAAGGGTCATCCCACAAGCAGTGTCTAGCATCAGAAATTAATTTCTTCTTTTGCTGAAAAGAAAAATCAGGGGGAACAACCTTACCCACCAAGTAGTTGACAATGTCTACAAACCAAGGAATAGTAGAAATAGCTAAAAGTCTCTCATCAGGGAAAACCTCCTTGATCTCCCCATCATTTGAGGCCTCCATCACACTATGGTCAAGCCTTGAGAGGTGGTCAGCTACAAAATTCTCTGAGCCTTTCTTTTCTCTAATTTCCAAGTCAAACTCTTGTAGCAACAAAATCCACCTGATTAACCTGGGTTTTCCATCCTGTTTTCCAAGCAAATATCTAATAGCAGCATGATCAGTATAAACAATAACTTTAGAAAGAACAAGGTAATGACGAAACTTGTCAAATGCAAATACTACAGCTAGCAACTTTCTCTGTGGTAATATAATTTCTTTGAGCATCATCAAGAGTGCGACTAGCGTAGTAAATGGTATAGAATACCTTATTCTTTCTTTGCCTCAAAACAGCCCCCACAGCAGTATCACTAGAATCACACATAATTTCAAAAGGAAGCGACCAATTGGGGGCAACAACAACAGGGGCACTAATTAATTTTTCCTTTAAACAATTAAAAGAAGCCTTTAAACAAGTGTCAGAAAAATCAAAAGTGGCCTCCTTAACCAAGAGGTCAGTCATAGGCTTTACAGTTTTTGAAAAGTCTTTAACAAACCTCCTATAGAAGCCAGCATGGCCTAGAAAACTACGGACCCCTTAACAGAATTGGGTGGGGGCCACTTTGCAATTACCTCAACCTTTGCATGATCAACTTCAATGCCTCTAGTGGACACCTTGTGTCCCAACATAATGCAATCTTGCAACATAAAATGACATTTCTCCCAATTGAGCACTAAATTAGTATCCTTGCATCTCTGCAACACTGAATTCAAGTTATGTAAACAATCCTCATAAGAGGATCCAAAAACAGTAAAATCATCCATGAATATCTCGATGCATTTTTCAACCAAGTCAGAGAAAATAGCCATCATGCATCTTTGGAAAGTGGCAGGAGCATTACATAAACCGAATGGCATCCTTTTATATGCAAATGTTCCATATGGCCAAGTAAAAGTAGTTTTTTCTTGATCTTCGGAAGCCACTGGTTTTTGCAAATAACCGTAATATCCATCCAAACAACAATAATAATCATGACCTGCCACTCTCTCAAGCATTTGATCAATAAAGGGAAGGGGGAAGTGATCTTTCCGGGTGGCATCATTTAATTTTCTATTATCAATGCACATACGCCACCCGGTAGTTTTCCTAACTGCAATTAATTCATTTTTATCATTCTCCATCATAGTTGTACCTCCTTTTTTAGGAACACATTGAACAGGACTTACCCACTTACTATCAGAGATAGCATAGATGATACCTGCGTCAAGAAGCTTAATCACTTCCTTTTTTACCACCTCTTTCATGTTAGGATTGAGGCGGCGTTGAGGTAGTGCCCGAGGTTGGTAATCATCCTCCATATAAATCTCGTGAGTGCAAATTGAGGGGCTAATGCCCTTTATATCATGAATTAACCATCCAAAGTCCTCTTTGTTGGCCCTTAACACCCTCAAAAGCTTATCCTCCATGGTGTCTATCAAATCTGCAGAAATAATCACAGGCAAAGAGGAAGGGGGGTGCAAGAAAGCATATTTTACATTTGAAGGAAGTGGCTTTAATTCAAGCTCATGAGCCTCTTCAATTGAAGATTTGGGATTTGGAGTATCACCCCATTCCAATTCCTCAAATCTATGATTACTCCAATTTTACTGAAGGTGGTGAACCTGCAAAAACATTAAGAATTTTTCTTCCTCACCACCCTGCACAGTAAGTACTTTTTCTAGAGGATCTTGAATTCTAAAATCATCAAAACTTTTAGAGGTAACCACATCATTAATATCCATAGCTTGAATAAAATTACAAGAAGCAAATGAGGATGGATATTTTAATGAGTTCAAGACTTGCAATACAACTTCCTCATCTCCATGTCTCAAAGTCAATTTTCCCTGCTGGACATCAATTAAGCTTTTTCCTGTAGCTAAGAAAGGACGCCCCAAAATAATTGGGACTTCCTCATCTTCTTCCATATCCAAAACAACAAAATCAGCAGGGAAAATAAACTTATCAACCTTAACTAAAACATCTTCCACCACTCCACGGGGGTGGGCAATGGATTTATCAGCTAGGTGCAAGTGATGTTAGTAGAATGGGGTTCCTGCAAACCAAGCTTTCTAAAAACAGAAAAAGGCATCAAATTTATACTTGCTCCTAAATCACATAAAGCCTTTTCGAAATGAGAGTTACCAATTGTTCAGGGGATAGTAAAACTACCTGGATCTTTAATCTTAGGCGGTAACTTTTTTAGAACTATAGCAGAACATTCCTCATTAAGCCTAATTGTCTCAAAGCCTTCTAACTTCCTTTTGTTAGAAATAATTTCTTTCAAAAATTTCGCATATTTAGGCATTTGAGCAATAGCTTCAGCAAAAGGAATGTTTATATT
This sequence comes from Astragalus glycyphyllos, assembly GCA_963573325.1. Classification (NCBI taxonomy): domain Eukaryota; kingdom Viridiplantae; phylum Streptophyta; class Magnoliopsida; order Fabales; family Fabaceae; genus Astragalus; species Astragalus glycyphyllos. The sequence continues at coordinate 32,018,318 of OY754307.1, forward strand.
CAAATTTCTAAATATTTCAAGAAATTTAGCAAACTGCTTATCATGCTGCTCATTTTTAAGTCTTTGAGGATAAGGAACATTTATCTTTGCTTGCTCATATTTTTCCCTTTCCTTTTTGCTTTCCTCAGAAGTGCTCCCCTGAGTAGGTGATAAACTCTAATTTAGTGCATTTTTTAGAGAGGTTTTTGAGTCATTTTTAGAGTAATTATTATTGATTAAATAAATAACTAACTTAAATTACTCTATATTTGCAGAAAGGTAGAAAAAGAAAAATGACACAAATATGGGCTGAAATTAGAAGAAAGACTAACAAATAAAAGAAAACAAGCCCAAAGCCCATTAATGCAAGAAGGCCCACAGTGATAAAAAGAAGAAGATCCTCTTGGAGATTTCAATTAAAAGTGATGCACATGTGACTTGGAGAGAAAGAAAGAGACATGGAGTGGAGAGCAAGCAACACATATTTAGGAAGGATCTAAATCCTAATATTTAGGGATTGACATATCTTGCAATTAAAACTGGAAACAATCTTGACTTGATCCTTTGCTTGGAGAGAAAGAAAAGGAACTAATATAAAAGGAGAGCTTCACTTGTGAATGGGAGAGCCAGACACCACATACACAAACGAGCGCTACACGGACGCGGCGGAGGGAGAGAAGAATTTTGGTACCCGTTCATGACACCGTGAGAGAGCACTGGAGCAGAATAAGGAGACTGAAGACAAAGATTAAGACTTTCTCTACATCCGGGTTATTCTTATTTTTGTAATTCATAATCCTTATCTTTATTTCATTGTTCTTAACTATTATGGATACCTAAATCCTATTCTAGGGTCTTAGGTGGATCTTGCATTCTTAGAGACCTTTTTATGTTCTAATTTCTAGTTTGAATTCCTAATTTTTATTTCAATTAATATTATTCTATTGCTTTAATCACATAATTAGGATTGACAACCCTTTGCATGTTCATAATCAATTAGTTGATCAGCGACCGTACTGCAATTAGTTGGTGGACCTATAGGATAATTGGGGCTATAATTAATGCATGACCAAACTTTAATTTAGTCTTCCAATCATTCAACCTTTTTGTACTTTATGCTTTTCTTAAATTTAAATTCTAGCATGACCAAACTAGGGTTAATTTAGGAAAAAGAATATTAATCGCGAATGACCAAACGGATTAATAGCTTTAGTAAAGGAATTGGTAATTAAATAAAATAAGGGAATTCAGATAGAATTAGACATAGGGGAATCGAAGCTTGCAAGTGAAACCGCGACCCTAGACCTCTCTCCATTAATTTAGTTTCGCATTTTATTTGTTGTTATGTATTTATTTCTAATTTGTTTCCTTCACGTCAAATTATTGGTTCGTCTAAACAATATATAATCTCGACTAGTTTAGTACTTGATAATTAATCCCTGTGGATACGATAATCTTTTATACTACTTCTGCGAAAGAGTACACTTGCTCTAAGTGTGTTTTTAACGCAACAGTAGGAGCTTCTATTTCTTTCTCGAGCTCCCGCCCATCTTGATTGTTTCCTTGAGCCAGTTCCTTGCCACTCTTAAGAGTGACAGCCTTGCAATGCTCATTTCTTGGATTAGGCTCAGTTTGGGTAGGCAGTGAGCCTTGAGGCCGTTGAGACAACACAATAATGAGATTTGAGATTTGACCCTCCAAGCTTCCAAATTTGTTGTTCGTGGCTCCAATTTGGCCCTCCAAGCTTCCAAATTTTTCATTTGTCTGCTGCATAAACCTTGTCAACACATCATTGATATCCAACTTCTTCTCCTCTTGTCTTTGCACATGTGGAGGATTATAGGAGTTTGAGTTTTTCTCCTTTGGTTGTCCTCCCCAAGAGAAATTTGGTTGATTTCGCCATCCCGGATTGTAAGTGTTTGAATAAGGGTCATTTTGGCTCCAGTTGGAATTCTGAACATAATTGGCCTCTTCAGTTGAAGTTGGTGGTCGGCCCTGTGCTTTTATCAAGTCTCCAATGGATTGAAACCTCTCATCAGTCCTGTCCATGTAATTGGCTAAAACACCCATGCACGGATGTCCAACTTTTTCCATGTATCTAACTAAAGAATCTTGCATGTCAGGCCTTAACTCACTTTTCTTATGGCCAAGATAGTTGACTTCTTCAGTTAGGCCTCCCCATAGATTATTTGTCATGTCACTAGTGGAGGTAACATGGGAGTAGATTGAGCTTGTACCTTCATCAAAGATTGCACATGTTTAGAGAGAGCATCCAGCTTTATGTCAATGCTGGTTTCAGCTTCTACCTTGTATATCCCTCCGGGTTTCTTAAGGTGTCTGCCACTTGTCTCCCATTGGGCATTATCGGATGCTATCTCTACAATTAAGTCATATACTGTCGCAGGCTCCCCAATCATGAGAGAGCCCCCGCAAGCCATATTAACAATCCCCCTATTTTGAGAAGATAATCTGTTGCAAAAATATTCAAGCAATTGCCACTTCTCAAATCCATGATGTGGACAACTTCGGAGTAAGTCTTGAAATCTTTCCCAAGCTTCATGTAAAGATTCTTGCTCGAGTTGAGCAAAACTGATTATTGCACCTCGGATCTTAGTAGTCTTACCTGGAGGAAAGTATTTGGTCAAGAATTTCTGCTTCAGTTGGTCCCAAGAGGTAATGGACTCAGCAGGTTGAGAGTCTAGCCAAGAAGATGCCTTGTCAGCCAATGACCATGGAAACAATCTCTCTCTAATTGCATCAAGAGTGACACCACTACAAATTACTGAGTCTGCCACCCTCAAGAAGTTTCTAAGATGGGTGTGCGGGTCTTCTGTTGGTGTACCTCTGAACATAGTTGAATTTTGAACCATTTGAATTAAGCTTGGTTTGAGCTCAAAATTAGTAGCTTGCACAGGTAGATTGACTATGCTTGTAGTGATATTCGCTGTGGGAGTAAAGTAGTCCCGAAGTTCTTCTAGGATTGGCAGCCATTACTCTACTCGCTTTTCTTATCCTTCGAGAAGTTCTTTCAATTTTTGGATCAAAAATCAAAATAGGCTCCTGGGAGCGGGTGACCATGCACGAGTAATAGTAATAAAAATAAAACTAACAAATAAAATTAAACTAAATGTAAATATTTTTTTTCCTTTTTATTAGAGTAAATTAAAACAAAGTAGAACAAGAAATAAATAAATAAATAAATAAATAAATAAAAAGTCTAAATCAATAAAAATCTTTTTCGTTTAATATTATTAAATTAATCTCCGGCAACGGCGCCAAAAACTTGTTGCGTTAAAAACACACTAAGAGCAAGTGTACTCTATAGCAGAAGTAGTATAAAAAATATCGTCTCTATAGGGATTAATTAATAAGTACCAAACTATTTAAGATTAATTATTATTTAGACGAACGAATGTTTGGTGATTGTAGAAACTAAAATAAGAAGAAATAAATGGCAATAATTTAAATCGTAAAGTTTGATAAATGGGGAGAAGCCTAGGGTCACAGTTTCACTTGCAAGCTTCGATTCCTATATGTATAATTTTACCTGAATTCCCTTATTTTATTCAATTACCAATCCCTTTACTAAAACTACTAATCCGTTTGGTCATTCGCGATTAATATTCTTTTTCCTAAATTAACCCTAGTTTGGTCATGCTAGAATTTAAATTTAAGAAAAGCATAAAGTACAAAAAGGTTGAATGATTGGAAGACTAAATTAAAGTTTGGTCATTCATTAATTATAGTCTCAATTATCCTATAGGCCCACCAACTAGTTGTAGCACGGTCGCTAATCAACTAATTAATTATGAACATGCAAAGGATTGTCAATCCTTATTATGTGATAAAAGCAATAGGATAATATTAATTGGAATAAAAATTGGGAATTCAAAATATAAATTAAAACATAAAAAGGTCTCTAATCAAGCAAGATCCACCTAAGACTTTAGAAAAGGATTTAGCTTTTTTTTTTTGATGAAATATAGGGCCAAAGGCCCAGAGGAGATTAGATTAAAATATGGCCCAATTCAACAGAATTGAAAGCCCAGTCAATACACATAGGGATAGAATCGTAAAAGACTACATCATCATCAATAATTGAATGGCTCTGTTTTGCAAGGATATCAGCAACCACATTCAATATTCTATCAACTTTCCTCCACTCGAGATTGACGTCCCCAATGCGAAGATCCAGAATACGCCTGGGAATGTCATGTGACGGGTGGTGAACATCAGGAATTCCGGTGACTAACTCAAAAGCTAGCATCGAGTCAGTCTCAATTACCAATTTGGTAAAGCCCTTCTCACACGCAATATGAATTCCATGAAGAATTGCGTAAAGCTCAGCATCAAGAGAAGAACACGATCGCAACCTATGCCTGAACCCAAAGACAAAATTACCATCATGATCTCTCAAAACCCCTCCACACCCAGCTGATCTGCCACTATTCATCCCAGATCCGTCACAGTTCAGCTTCCAGAAACCAATTGGGGGAGGAATCCACCTTCCAACATGCAAATCAGTATCAAATTGGATCTGATTCTGAAAATTGGTACGCTTTTCTAGGCAATCCACGATCCCTGCCACTTCATTCCTGATTCGAATAACAGAGCTTATAATTGCATTGGATTTGTTGTTGAAGACTTTCTCGTTACGATTACGCCAAATCAGGGCAAGAGCAACTCCAAAAACAATACTCCTGTAAGGTTCATCACTGTTAGAACCTTTATGAGTGAGATTAATAATCTGCCACTGACTCCAATTTTGTTCGAGGAAAAATGTTACAGGATTACGGACATCGAAACAATTCCAAAGAGCAAAGGTGAGGCGACTAACCCTGAAGAGATGAAAGAGAGACACCTCCTCAGTATTGCACAAAGGGCACAAATTGATGGTGGCCATATGTCTTCGGCAGCGCTCCAAGTTGCTCAAGATGGCTTCATGGCCTAGTTTCCAGAGAAAGGTGCGTATTCTCTCAATCCCTTTCCATTTCCAAATGCATTTGAAAATAGGGTTGGTAACAGGGTGAGTAGAACCTGTAAGGATTGCATAGGCAATTTTGGTGGTAAAACAACCATCAGTGGCATCCCTCCATCTAAAACAATCGTTGTCATTTGTACTAGATGGAATAGGTAATTGCATAATCTGGTGCACAACATGACTAGGTAAATAGTTCATTAGGAGAGGAAGATCCCACTCTCCATTTGAATTTACACACTTGCTCACAGTCAATTGAAAAAGATTAGGAGGTAATTCATTAGTACATAGATTGAGCAATTTATCCCCTAACAACAGCCAGTCATCATGCCAAAAAAAAAATAGAATCACCATTACCTACAGTCCATTGAAGATTGTTTCTGAATTCCTCCATAGCTTTCCCCAATCCATTCCAAAAATTTGAGCCTTTCCTTTTAGGATCAACTAGAGGAAAATAGAGGTCCCCACATTTGTATTTCCTACGGATAACTATGCACCACAGTTTGTCATTGTTGGAGCAGAACTGCCATAAATTCTTGAAGATGAAAGCAAGATTGGTATCTCTAGTGGATCTGAGTCCAAACCCTCGTTCAACCTTAGGCTTGCATATAGTTTCCCAATTAACTAGATGGATTTTCCTCTGATTTTCTTCCTCACCCCAAATGAAAGATCTACAGAGCTTATCAACTTCATCACAAATAGTTTTAGGCAGCACACTAGAGTGCATCACATAGGTTGGCATAGCCCGCACCACAGATTTAGCAAGGGTAACCCTTCCCGCAAAGGAGAGAGTTTTAGCCTTCCACTAGCTGAGCCTCTGTTTAACCTTATCAATCACAAATCTGAAGGTATTAATACCAGCTCTTTTGTGGAAAATAGGAACTCCTAGGTATTTACCTAAATCCCCAGTCATTTGAAATCCCATAATTTCACAAATTTCCAACCTGAAGGACCTAGAGACATTAATTGAGAAAAACACCCTAGTCTTGTCCTTGCTCACTTTCTGCCCAGAGCACATACAGAAACTATGAAGAATTCTCTGGATAATGTGAGCTTGATCATGGGTAGCTTCAGCAAAAAGAATGAGGTCATCAGCAAAGGCAAGGTGACTGATTTTAGGGGGCCCTCTAGATAACTGAATAGGCTGCCAATCCCCTTCCTCAGTGGCTACCTCAATAGCATGGAACAGTCTTTCAATGCTCAAGACAAAAAGATAAGGTGAGATTGGATCACCTTGTCTGATTCCTCTAGTGGGGGAGACACTCTCCAGAGCTTCCCCATTCCATAAGATTTGCAAAGTTGGAGAAGAATAACAGTGCCAAATGATGTTGATCACCTCCATAGGAAAGCCAATATCTACCAGAGTGTCCTTGATAAATTCCTAGCTCAAACGGTCATAGGCTTTCTCTAAATCAATCATAATTGCCATCCAACCTTTTTTACCAGATTTTTTCCTCATTGAATGAAACACTTGTTGAGCCACAATGATATTATCATGAGCATGTCTTCTAGGAATAAAGGAGCATTGTGCTAGTCGCACAAGGTCAGGGATCACATTTCTAATTCTGGCAGTAATTAGTTTAGTGATGATGTTGTAAATAACATTGCAGAGTCCTATAGGTCTAAATTGCTTCATAGAAGATACATGATCAGTTTTGGGAATTAAAGCAATATAGGTCTCATTTACCTCTTTAATTCTCCCAGGATTAGCCCACAAATCTTTGATCAAGGCACAAACAGATTCTCCTAGGACATTCCATTGGCTTTGGAAGAAAACAGCCTGGTAGCCATCCGGGCCAGGAGCTTTGAAAGCCCCAATGCTCTTTATGGTACTAAGAATTTCAGCATTAGTAGGAATAGTATTGAGAGGGATGAGCTCAGAGTCCTCAATTTTAGGAAAATGGCCAGTGACAGAGCATTGCTGGAGAGAATCATCTCTAGTGAAAAGATCACAGACGTAATTAGTAGCCACAACCTCAATCTCTTGAGGGTTATGAATCCAACTGCCATTGGAATCTTGAAGGACAGAACTATGGCTCTTTCTCCTCCTGATAGTGGTAACACCATGAAAGAATCTAGTATTTTTATCCCCATATTCAATCCACTTGGCTCTAGATTTTTTAAACCAAAAAATCTCTTCTTTAGCTAAAATGTCCTCATAAGCTTTCCAAGTCTCTTGTTGGATTTTAAGCAACTGAGTGCTCCAACCATAGCTCAGCCTCTTTTCACTAGATTTAAGCTCTTTACAAAGCTTTTTCTTTGTTGAAAAGATGTCACCAAAAGTATTTTGTTCCACTCTTTCAATATACCTTGCAATTCCTTGAGGTGAGCAGGCACATTTGCAATATCACTTCTCCAATTGTCTTGGATAAATTGATTGAAGGAGGGATGAGTTAGCCAGATGCCTTCAAATCTAAAAGGCCTTCTGTGTCTATTAGGAGGCCTCTGAGTCTCAAAATTAACCAACAGGGGACAGTGATCAGATTTAAACTTTGGCAGATGATAAATCTCAGAATTTTTAAACCTCATTCTCCACTCTAGGTTGCTGATAGCTCTATCCAACCTTTTCCTAGTTGGACCCCTCTGCCAAGTGAAGAGATTGCCATTAAAGCCCAAATCTATAAGGTTGCAAGAGTCTATCATATTCTGGAACCCAGGCTCAGGTTGGTGGGGACGAATAAGGTCAGGCCCTTCACGATCATGAGCAAAGAGAGTAGCATTAAAGTCTCCAATAAGCAGCCAAGCTCCTGTAGTTTGACTATCAAGCTCTTGAAGTGCATCCCAAAGGGGTTGTCTTTGAGCAAAATGAGGATTTCCATAAACCACAGTAAGGAACCAAGAAGGTCTATTAATCACTTTAACCTCCACATGAATAAATTGAGCATTGGATTTAACAACACTAATATTCCAATGACCAGAATCCCAAACAAGCCAGATCCCTCCAGACTGACCCTTTGTTTCCTGAATAAATTGTTGATCAAGGCTAATACGCCTTATAATTTTTTTGGCATGATTGCCACTAGTGTGTGTTTCAAGAAGAGCAACCATAGATGCAGAGTAGTCACGTTTGATGTCTTTCACAAGGCCCGCAAAGCCTTTGGCTGTCGTCCCACGGCAGTTCCAAATGAGGCAATTCATGTAGAACTGTTGGAGGGGTGAGATGTAACCACCTCAGACACTTCCATAGGAGCACAATCTCCAGCTTCATAAGCATTTGAATTTCTAGGTCCCCCTTGGCATTTCAAGGCTCTAGTTTTCAATTCCTCAGCCATTAGCTTATCATTTTCATCAATTTGCCCGAGAGCAAGTCTGAAGGATTCATCATTCTTGAATTTATCAAGAAATTTAGCTCCCTGAGAGTGATGAATCAATCTCATGTAGTGAAGCATTGCCTATTCCTCCACTTTCTTCTTATCAATTTTTTCCTGATCTGCTGATACCAGAGTAGAACTAACTGGGACATTTTCTTTTCCTATGTTAGGTTGCACACCAACATTGGAGTCATTACTCATTAGTCTTCACACTAGGTTCAACACTAAACTTGTTATTCTTCTCTTTAATAGTATTGTTTTTAACATGACTCACAACCCCTTTACCTTTCTGATTTTCTCTTTACCATGTATCTGATTAGGCATATTTGCCCCTGCATGCTGTTTGGGAACCTGAGATTGTGCTCTAGATCCACTCTTGGCCACAAGGGGGTTGTCTTCCAAGATTGACATTGGATTTGCATTAGCCACTGTAGGCTTCTCTCTCTTCTTAATGGTGACTGTGTTGGCATTTTCCTACTTTTTAGTAGCTTTCTTCTTACGAATGTTGTACCTAGGTATGTTATCAGGACCCATCTCCACTTCTTGTTCATCATTCTGGACAACTTTAAGGTCATTGATCCTCTGTTCTGGCCTTAAAGGCTCTTCATTCACAGGCTGCATCTGAGGACTTGATGAGGTATTGTTAACAGCGGCACAGATTCTGAGCTAGCATTTTTAGGTATAGTTCCAGAGGACACATCCATAGAGTCAATGCCAATTTCATTGGGCATTTCTAGTAGCTCACGACAAACATCTTTCTTGTGACCATATTTTCCATAACGAAAGCATATTGAATGGAGTCCCTCATACTCAAGATAAAGTTTAGCTCCCATAACCTCTATATGAGAAGAAAGAGGCATATCTAGGTCTAGTTCAGCAAAAATTCTAGCGAATTTACCTCTGTCATGTAGAGAAGTCATCTTGTCAACCCTAAGCATTGTACCAAGAGAATCCCCAATACGTTTCAAGAAAGTATCATTGCAGAATTCCAGGGGTAGTTTAGGGATCCTTATCCACACAGCTACCTTCTTAGTTAGGGAAGCATTCAAGGAAAAGCAAGGTCTCCACCTTTGCACTATTAGATAGTGGTCTGCCACCTTCCATGGCCCTTCAAAAAGGGCATGTCTATAGTCTTCAATAGAGGATAAATGGACTAGGTAGAAATCATCAGCTAGATATGTTATTTTGAGAGAACCATTTAGTTGCCAAGAGCGTCAGAGCTTAGATTCCAGCATTCGAAAGGAGACTTTTTTCCCTAACACTTTCACAATCAAAGTATTGCGCCAAGGTTTGGTCCAAACCTTGACTTCCTCAGGAGTAGCAGGGATCTTAGGGTTCAGAACAAGAGTCTTTGCCTTCGGTTGGTCATCCATCTGGTACCAACGATTCTCAAGAAACTCTTCATTAACTAGGTCACTCCAACATTCTCCACCTAGATCACCATCACCCAAAGTATTTAGAAGAGCCTCGCGAAAGGACTTAGGAGATTTTGCCTCGGGTTCAGGTTCTTCAGCAATCATTTCTTCAGCAGTATCAATTTCAATAGGGCTCACATTATTTTCTGAATGCATCTTACATTTTTTCTTGCTGTGTTGCAGATCATTTTCATCATTTGAATCAGTAGGAATCACGTTCGCAGAGGATGGAGATGCGCCCCTGGCGCTCGAGGAATGGGCACTCATGCCCAGCAGAGAGAGTTCTTTTCTACCTTATATTCTCTTCCTTTTTTATTATGCTTAAGGATTTAGCTATCCATGATGTTCAAGAACAACGAAATAAAATAGGTTTAAATATATGTTCAGCCCCTGCAAATATCACCATAATCCATTTACGCCCATGTAAAAATAAAAACTTTAAAATGGTCCTTGCAAATATAAATCGTTTACGGTTAAGCCCCTCGGTCAACTTTCCATCCAAAAAAACTTTAAAATAAGGTTTAAATATATGTTCAGCCCCTGCAAATATTACCATAATCTATTTAGGCCCCTGTAAAAAATAATCAATGCCACGTGTCATCATCTCATTGGGTCATTATGCCACGTCAGCAACCAATAGGTGGCTGCCACGTGGCACTAGTGTGGCAAATTGGGGCACCTTTGTTACTAAAAAAATAAATATTTTGGGGGAATATGGGTGTTGAACTCTTGACCTCCCACTAATGGTACCTTCACATTACCACTGAATCACTTTTGTTACTTGGTTAAGTTAAGCCATTTAAAAATATATAATCTATAATTTAATTAAAAAAACAGATCATCTTCCAGATCTGGAAAACAAACACAAATAGATGAATTATGGAAAACAAACACAAACACAAATAGATCATCTTCCAGTTCATCCCATGAATTACGGATCTGGTTTCAATCAACCAATTCGTTCAACGATTCATCATCTTCTTCAATCTAAAAACATAGATTCATCATTTTCTTCAAAACGACAAACATTGCTGCCAGATTTCGAAGGAAAAACATGGATTCATAGATGAATTACGGATCTGGTTTAAAATGAAAAACGTTGATGAAAAATGTAGATGAATTTCGAAGGAAAAACGTCGAATCATCTTCTTCTTTAAAATGAATTACGGATCTTTAAATTTCGAAGGAGTGTTTGTGTTTGCATTTGTTTTCTAGATCTAGAAGATGATCTGGTTTTTTTACTTTTTTAATTAAATTATAGATCATATACTTGTAAATGGCCTAACTTAACGAAGTAACAAAAGTGGTTTAGTGGTAATTTGGATATACCATCAGTGGGAGGTCACGAGTTCAACACCTGTGTTCCCCCAAACTGTTTATTTTTTTAGTAACAAAGGTGTCCCACTTTGCCACACTAGTGCCACGTGGCAGCCACCTATTGGATGCTGACGTGGCACATGTCAGTGCCATGTGTCCATGGTGACATGGGACGATGACGTGGCATTCAGTGACACGTGACATAATGGTCCAATGAGATGATGACACATGACATTGATTATTTTTTCACAGGGGCCTAAATGGATTATGGTGATATTTGCAGGGGCTGAACATATATTTAAACCTTATTTTAAAGTTTTTTTGGATGGAAAGTTGACCGAGGGGCTTAACCGTAAACGATTTATATAATTAGCAATAATTTGGAGGGTGGGCCTAAATGTTTTTTATTAGCAATAATTAAGCCAGTGATTTATATAATTAGCAATAATTTCTCATAAAATAACCAAAAAGTGTCTCTAAAAATGCAATAAATTGGAGTTTATCATGGACTTAGAATTCCTCATAGCCCAAAGAACTTCATTGAGGGTCTCATGCCACGTCGAGGCTTGTCCTTTATTTGTTTCTTGATGAGTTTAATGATGATTTTGTTAGTAGACTCTGCTTGTCCATTAGCTTGAGCATAATAAGGAGACGAGTGTCTCATTTTAATGTCGTATTCTTGAACAAAGGCCACCACTTGTTCCCCGGTGAACATTGTACCTCGATTGGCTGTGATCGTTTCAGGGATGCCGGATCTAAATATGATCTGGTTCTCTATGAATCTGATCACCGCGGCCTGATTGGCATTCCCCAGAGGCATGGATTTCACCCACTTAGTGAAGTAATCGCTAGCGATAATAATAAAGTTAGGGCCCGCCCTTTGAGCTAGGAGGGTATATCTTGCCGATTAAATCTATGGCCCACCCTCTGAATGGCCAGGGTTTGACAATAGGGTGTAGCTCGTCTGCAGGCACTGTTTGGATTGGTCCGTGCAGCTGGCAAGCCTCACATTTTTTGGCAAACTAGAAACAATCGGTCGTGATCGTCGGCCAATAGTATCTGTGTCTGTAAATGAGCCACTTCATGATGGGGCCAGGCTTGTGGGCACCACAAATTCCTGCATGGATTTGTGCTATCACCATATAAGCATCCTTCCTCTTGAGGCATCGTAATAACACACCATTGGCGCTTCTCTTATAAAGGTCGTCCCCTATCAGGATATACTTCGGTGCCCTTTCCTTGACCTTGAAGTCAGTATCAGCCGTTGGGTTACGAAGGTACCTTGTCAATACTCCAATCCAAGCATTGGCAGGCTCCTCCTCGGTGGGGGCTAAGGTATCCTGTTGTAGTACCTCGACCACTCGCTCCTTGTAACCCGAGGCCTGTTGGGCCAAGTCATTCACGTCCTGATTCTTATTCCTAGGGACATACATGATAACGACATCAGCAAACAACTTTAACAAGTTGTGCGCCGAGGCCCTCAGCTGTTTAAGCGTTGCATTATAACACCTGTATTCCCCAGTGATCTGCTTTATCACTAGTTGTGAGTCACCCTTTATTTCCACATAGTGGGCCTTCGTGGCAGCCAGGATGTCAAATCCCATGATCAGGTCTTCGTACTCGGTCTGATTATTGGAGGCTTGATCTCCTTTCCTGCACATGAACTTCCATGTTTGGCCACAGGGGCTAGTAATGACCACACCTATTCCTGCTTCCGTTTGGGTGCATGAACCTTCAAACATAAGGACCCTAGGTTTCAAGCCCAAGTAGTTGACAGACTCGGCTGGAGCATCGTGTATCTCTACGCAAGGATGCTGAACCAGAAAATCAGCCAAGACTTGCCCTTTAACAGCCCTTAGTGGCACATAGGTCAAGGCAAACGCATTTAACTTAATGGCTCACTTGACAAGTCTTCCCTGTAAGACGGGCCTATTAAGGAGGTATCTCATAATGTCAACTTTGCACACAACAAAAACTTCTTTAAGCAAAAGATAATATTCCAGTTTTGTACAAGCATTAAATAAAGACGGACAAAACTTTTCAGTAGGAGAGGGATGAATTGAGACAAAACTTTTCAGACAAAACTTGTCAGACAAAACTCTCATCCAAAGTTCTCTCGGTGTAGATGAATTGAGAAGGAAACAAACCAACTTCTAGAATAAAATCCTAACTTTCATTCAAGATTTGAGGCTCACTATCCTTAAGTGAATACATGACTTTCCTTCTAGTGGCCACTGATGTCACAGCTTCTAGAATAAAATACCTTTTATTTTGGAAGGGTACATTCAAAGTTATGTAAGAAATTATGATGTGTGTCAGAGATGGAAGTCTGACCTTGTTGCCTCACCACATTTATTACAACCTTGATAACCCCTAACTGTGTATGAGATGCTAGTAGTATGAATTTTATTGAAGGTTTACCTCCCTCTTTAAGAAAATCAGTTTTACTTGTAGTGGTTGACAAATTGACCAAATATGCCCATTTCCTAGCCTTTATAGATAAAACCTTTTGATAAGGAATTGGACTTAATCTTCATGGTATGAATATCCGTTGGATGGACAAACTTGCGAATTTCAGTTGTCTCTCTTTTATAATTTATAACAGTAATAATACTACATAATCTACTTATTCAGTGGGATCCTCCATCACTTGACAAAGTAGATGATCTCCTCAAAAAGTGTATGGTGAAGGAGGGTGTACTGTCACATGTTTATATTGTTGTCCAGTATACTAGTATTAGTAGTATAGTGTTATTGTCACAGATATATCTTATTTTAATTGTGTCATCTATGTTTTTCATTAGAACACCACTTTAATAGCATATGAACTCACACCTTATCAAGTTAGAATTCTGTTATTAGTGCTGAGCTGGCAAGTAGGAACTCGTATGTGTATGCCATATATAATCTCTTTTTGTTAGCAAGTAACAGAATTGATAATATCATTCCATATATCTCTCTCTCACGCAACTTTACTGTTACATTCATTTCTTAATCTCTAATGCGAGAGTACACCATAATACTTATACCTGAAGTTACACAATTGCTTTTTCCCTCAGAATTGCAATAACAAGAACAAAGGGTTTTTTTTTCTGACTTTTAATTAATTTATAGAAGTTATTTAGGAACATTCTAGCAAGTAGATTGGACCACCTTCATAGGAGCCATTAGATACGCTGCTGGAGAAATTCTTTGCAGGAATTTGTGCATTTTAGAAAGTTGGAGAGACAGAAATAGTTGCTGGAATTTTCAGAAAAGCAATATCTAAGCAGATATTGATGATGCTCCTCCTTTTTTAACAGCATAAACTGAATTCTCATATTTACCATCCCACCTGTTTGGAATTAAGGAAATGATTCTTAGTGATAATAAAAAATTAAGTATAATTACATATTTTTTGATTCAAAATTCAGACAACAACCAACCTAGATTCCTCATTTTCTGGAATCTGAAGCTCCAATTCCTTATCAAAAGGCTTAAAGATTAAGTCCAATTTTCCATCATCTACTTTGTCGAGTGATGGAGGATCCCACTGAATAAGTAGATTATGTAGTATTATTACCATTATAAATTATCAAAGAGAGACAACAAGAAGAGTATTTCTTTATTAAAAAAGTAGACAGCAAATTCTATGGACATGATTTCTGCCTATAGCATTCAGTTATTAAGTTTTGACTTCCATAAATAACAGGCTGTTTTTATTTTTTGGAACAACTCGATGAAATTAGTAGATCTTTTTAGGAGGCTCCAATGACAATGGATAGGACCAGTCCCATTTTTACGGTACAATGGATGCCTGTTCACGAACAAACAATACCTGATGTTTCTTTTTTTGTGATCAATACCAGCAATGCAGTCGTGCTGCTAAGCAAAGCAGTTGAATGATGTACCCTAGATGGTCTGCCCATATAATGTATACAATTCTTGTTACTAGTTGGGCCGGTTCGATGGCTTTTGTGTAGCGACTAATTTCCTAACTAAACAGATTGCACAGTTCTAGTAAAATTTTGCTGATTATAATTACATGTTCATTGTTAGACTTGGAATGTAGTAGGGGTGTGCATGGTACAAGGACTGCACCAAACTGAACCATATAAGTGGTTTGGTTATGAACCGCAAACCATTTTCGCCAAAAACTGTTTTTTCAGAAAACCTGTTTCGGGTCAGTTATGAACCGGTTCATAACCGGTTTATGTTTTAAAACCAGTTTTGTATTATCACCGTTTGAAAACCGGATTTTCTTTCCTGAACCGGTTTTCCAGAATTGCAGAAATGCTGTTTTAAACCTTGTTTTTTTATCACAAACGTTTGAAAACCGCATTTTCTTTACTGAACCAGTTTTTGCTCGAACCAGTTTTCCCCAGAAATTTTGGAGAGATGCATAAAGAGTGGAATGGAAGTTGCAAATTTTGGATTCCCTCAAGGTAAATACCAAGTAAATTATTGTATTTTTTACGTGAGCTATCCTTTTCTATGAAGATAAGAAACTGAAAGGAAATTTTGTTTTACCTTTGGGGTAATTTTAGTGGCACTTTTTTTCACAATTTCATTACATGTTAAAGGTCGTGTCTGCCGAAATATCAAGTGGTTTCGACTCCTTGAAGGGAGTAGTACAACTTCCTATATAGCTTTATCTTTTAATTATTAAAATTAAGCACAATGCAATTTTGTATACAATAGCAAAAAATATTGAAATTGATGAATTAGTATGATTCCTATTTTTCACATCAGATAACACAACATAGGCAATTCTGATACATATAGAAAAGTATGCGTGCATTTTCAGAAGAGGAGGGAGACCAAGAGATAGAGAGAGAGAGTACCTTTGGAGCATTGTCCTTGTCAATTGTGAGAGCTCTAATACCCTTAATATCAAAAGACAACAAAAGTTTGCTTCAGATTTTAGAAAGGAACACAATTAAAACATTTTTAACAACATCGAGCTGCCTTCTGACAAAACTTGTTCCAGCAGTGAGACCATGACATTTACCTCATACATATCCTCAGATATCGTAGTTCGGAGTATATTCATTGTCAATCGGAAATCTCTTTTTAAACTTTCAGATAGTGTTTCATTCCTTCCTTCACGAACCTGAGCATATCCAAAACGGTATACAGAAGAATGAAACTCTAAAATAGCATATGATTTACATGACAGACTTTATTTCTATTCTCCCACCCCTTCCCCTCCTCTCCCTTAACTACCCTCAGTTTCATGTCCTCAGACTCGCGAGTTGTGATCAACAAGGTTATTGATTTTCCTTTTCTGCTCTTTTTCCTGATTTAGTCTCTTTTTACGATTCAAAAGAAAGTATTTTTCGATACCTAGGGGTGAAAAAGTTAATGTAAATGTTAGACGTAAACAAAATTACTTTATATGTATGCATTCAAATGTATATTTTCTGTCCCCCACTATTGGTTGCACCAGAAATTTCACCGACATGAGGACGCCTACTCCCGGGTTCGAACCCATAATTGGAGAAACTCAATATTGAGATAGAATACTGTCTAGAATCCTACAAAATTCATATTATGAGATCCTTACCGATCTTAATACTATTTTCAATGCAGTAGGTGATGTTCTTTTGATTCCTTTTAAAACTGGACCTATCCATCCATTTCCTTCTTTGCTTGATTCAGCTTCCTTCACATCAAAGACAAATAGTATCATACAAATGGCCTATAAAGATGAGTATGTAATTTGATGATAAAATTCATATGAAAATAGAAAGAATTATACCAACGATTTTATAATTTCTTCAACAGAATCCTTTGAGAAGCACTCATCAATTATTGACTTCCTGAAAATCCCCAAAGGTTACTACCCATTTACAGAACAACTTTCTGGTGATTAAGGCTAAAACTAAATAACAAATTACAAATCATTGATAAAAAGAGTAATTACTTTTTCAATATACTTTCTTCATCAAGTTCAATTTCTGAAGAAAATTCTTCAATTACAGATTTTACAGCATTCTCATTACCAGAATTTAAGCTAATCAAGCGCTTCTCAAGCTCAACTATTTTCTGGTACACAACAAATGTAAGACTCAGTGATCAAGCAACAAAAGATGTAATGCTATCTTCTAATTTGTGGTTCATGTGTCCATTTATGAATCTAAAATTATACATGCATTTGTGACCAGTGAACATTGCAGGCCAATTACTTTTAGAGGGAGACTAGATATCAAACTTGATCAAACCTCAGAAGAGACGAAATGGGTTGCGAATCCAGCTGCAACAATTTCCTTTCCGATCAAACGTGCTCCAGTAAGTGCCAAGAATTCACCTGTATATTACAATGACATAATCTCTCAAGTTTTCTATGTAGTTTTGTGCTCTCAAGTTGTGGATTCAGAAAAAATTTATAATGCACTTCTGCTGCAGCTAGGGATATAACAAACAACCAGGCAATTTTTTCAAAGACAGAAAAAAGGACAAGAAAAAGGAAATTCTTTGCATTTTTGTGGTTACCGAAATGCCCCGGCAAACAAGAATGTCTGTAAGAGAAGCCACAATCGGTATGAAATCCAAAGGTTACTTCAGGAGTGGCAAAAACCTGTCAAAGCCTTTGTTTTTTAATACAAAAATGAGAATAACACATTGATAACTGCACTACAAAACTAAAAAGGAGTGAGAAAAATAGTCTCTAACAAGAAAAGAATACCCACAGTCTTTTCAGTAACAACTGAGAACTTCAATGGAACCTGTACCATCAAAGCTGCACCTCCACCCATTGAAATTCCATTAACAATAGCAACCTATTATAACATAACAGCACCATTTTAGAATATTCACAAGCACATACTTCTTTAAATGTTTACAGACAGTGGAATTATGTTACTTAATATAACCTGTGTTTTCTTGTATGTACTAATGTGATGGCAAAGCCAGTAAAATCTGTACACCACTTCAAGGCAAGCATCCTCTGTTAAGACGAAATGTGTTACTGATAGAATCCAAAAAAATGAATATGGAAAAGTGTGTATTATTTACTATAAAAGTTTGAGCAAGAACTCTTTCAACAAGAAATGGATGTGTGTCCAGAGTCTCGACTCCTGAGTCCTAATCCAGAAAATTAACAAACTTCCTAAACAAACCATCAATCCCATCAGTTATTACTGTTTCCCTCCTAACAGAAAGGCATCAGTACATCACTAATTATAATTCAACACCTCTAATGGGCTAAGGCCCAAATCTAGTATCCTATCAGTTACTACTCTTCAAAAGTGGTTTAAAGTCAAAGGAACTCTATAGTTTTACCCTAGGAGCAAATGTACACTTATAAATTCTCAACTACAAATCTAACTCAAGAAGAAAAAAACATGTCTCTTTGTGAACTTGTTTGCACAGATTCCTCAAAATCATATAGAGAATAATGAATTTACTTGTTTTCCAGCCATCATAGAACACTCTCAAATCCCCTCCAGCACAGAAAGCCCTACCAGCTCCCTGGAAAAAACAATTGAAAAGAATGAGGGAATTGCACATATGTAAAGCTAGCAACAAATGAAAGAGGTTATAATAACATAAGCTACCAACAACCAAAACAAAATTAGAGTAAATTAAAGTAAATTAAAACCTTTAGGATAATAAGCTCTGCCTTTTCATCTTTCTCCCATTTTTCCAAATATGTTGCAAGCAGAGAAACCTGAGAGAATTCAAAGAATGTAAAAACAATAAATAACATAACATAACATAATAATTGTGGATTTAGACACAAATAACTAAAGAAGAAAGATTTTCAAAGTTAAATTGACAGGAATTACAAGGTCAGGTGAGATAGCATTCAATTGCTTTGGCCGATTCAAAGTGATCAACCTTACATGATCTATCTCTTCTCCAAGAACAACAACCTAAAAAACAAAATCCAACCATATGTTGTTTCATATGTTAAATAATTTCAGAAACCCATTGATGCATGATAACAATTGCAAATTAAAATTAAAAAAAAAAAAAAAAAGACCAGCATATCAAAATGTGAATTACTTGCCTGTTCATCTGGTTTAGCAGCAACAGTTGCCATTTGAAGTAAATTCTGAAGAATCAAAAAAATAAACAATAATAGATGTAAGTGAGGTGTAGGTTTTTATATCACCCGAAAATCGTAAGTGAACTAAACTCAATAAGTCAACGAGCACCTCACCAATAACAACACAACTTCTGTCAATACCAACTACTCAGATTTCAATTAAAAATCAACAAAAACTACTCAGATTTATTCTAATAATTTTATTTTGGGTGACAATATGAATTTAATAGGAAAAAAATCCTAATAAATTCATATTGTCACCCAAAAAAAATTAAAATTTATTAGGATAATATATTGTTTGTTAGTAATTTTTTAATAGATTTATTTAATTAAAATTTAGAATTTTGAGCAAATATAAGGATTTAATTTATATACACAATTGTGTATAAATTGAGGTACTTATAGATCACCCACCAAAGAGGTCCTTATATCGGCAACGGGAGTTGAACTTACGCTATTCTTTAAGTAAATAGTCTCATTTGAGAATTAATTTTCTCGTTTCAATTTGATTTGTGAATTATTTTTTTGGTTACAAAAACTTAGGGTGAGAGAATGACGCCCTAGTCCAAGGTAGAGAAGACCTTCATGCTGTTTGAGCACTTACGAATGTAATTACATTTACCTCACCCTAAGGGGACTTAAATCTGGAGCCTCTCCGATACAACTCCTGTCATGTTCCACCAGCTCAACCCGTTGGGGTTAATTTGATTTTTGAATTATAATATAACGTGTTAATATTACTTTCATAGAAAAATTAATATACATATTTTCAAAACTATAGTATTATTTGCTACAAAAAAAACTTGATAGTATTATTATATCCGGGAAAAGTGATAATATTAATATGACTGCCACCTATGACCTACCTATAAAAGACTATGATTACAAAAAAAAATAAAGCATTACCTACCAGCTTTGCCCTCTTAAATAAAGCATTACCTACTAGCTTCACCAACCATTTTATTTTAAAACGAAAATTTTTTGGCACGAAAATGACGTTTAGTAAGCTAGCAAAAACTTGAGTTCTTTAAAAATTAAAGGCTAAATTGTAGTTTTGGTCCTCCTATTTTCAAAAATTCAGATATTTGGTCCCTCTATTTTAAAACACAGACATTTAGTCTCATTATTTTAAAAAATTCAGACATTTAGTCTAAAAGGAGGTTTTTCATTGTTTTTGCTGATTTGGAGGTTCGTAAAAAAAAAACTGATGTGACCCTCATTAAATGATGTGGCGCCTGATGCAGACACCACACATGGTTGCCACACCATTTAAAGAGACACATGAGCATGTCAGGTCATTATTTAATTAAGGCTTAAATATATATTACCCCCTGTAAATGTTGTCATTATCCATTTACCCCCTGCAAAAAAAAAACTTTTAGAAAACACCTTGCAAAATATAACATTATTCAGTTACCCCCTGCAAAAATGTTGTCATTATCCATTTACCCCCTAAAAGAGGGGAGTAACTGAATAATTTTATATTTTGCAGAGTGTTTTTTTTGTGGGGAGGCAAATGGATAATAGCAACATTTGCAGGGGGTAACATATATTTAAACCTATTAAAATCAATTCATTTCCTTCTTCCATGTCCACATTTGATATGGTGACTTCCATGAAGCAACAATCGACTTTTTCTCTTCCCACAAAAATGAAGTGCCCCCATTTTAGATTAAGCCATGGAACAAAGGTAGAAAGCATATTTAACACTTAATTACACTTTTGGTCTATCTATCACCACTCACTCACGATTTTACTTCTCCAATTTTTTTCACGATTTTGGTCTCTTATATTCCCAAATTTTAAAATCTTTGCCCTTCCAAAAATTGGTTAAACATATCCTACGTAGAATGCCTTGTTGTGGGATTTTAATATACAAAATATTACTTTTATTACAACAATTAATTCTTTAAGTATTTAATAATATGAAAAAAAATGTTCGGGATGAAGCACATTTCACGTACTCACTTATCCTATATGGAATGTCATGTTGTGCGATTTTAAAATAAAAAATATTGTTTTTATTATAACAATTTGTTTTTATGTATTTAATAATATGTAAAATAAAAAAACATATTTGTTAGGGCATGAAACACATTTCACGTACTCACTTATCCTTTGTGGAATGTCATGCTTTGGGATTTTGAAATGAAAAATATCATTTTTGGTATAACAATTTTTTTATGTATTTAAGAGTATGTAAAAAAAAAAACACATTTGTTAGGGCATGAAATACATATCACGGATTAAACACAATCACACATAGCTTTTCACTTCTCTTCTCACTAAACGAAAGTGAAACCCTGTAAGCTCTGTAACATCCTGTTGAAAAACATGGCATCCATAGAAATTAGAGAGAAAAATTTTAAAGATCTATTATATTGAAAGTGGTAAGATATTACAAATGAGAAGAGATTACCCTAAATGAGTCTACCATCTACCTTATATACTAACCAACTAATGGACCTTACTATCTAATGACCTAACAATCTAATGGGCCTTACTAACCAACTAATGGACTTACTGCTTATATTTTAACAGCCACCCGCAAGCTGGACAGTGTTCACAACACTTCCAGCTTGAGATAAGCAATACAAAGATGCAAAGATACTATAAAAGTAAGGAAAATAAAGAACAATCTTCGAATTGGTAGTAGTTGAGGTGCATAGCTCCTAGAAGTCTTCGACCAACTATCGGGCCCCTTCAAGCTTCTTCCAGCGTCTCCACAACATTCACTCCAAAGGAATCAACAAACTCCACTCTTAGGCATAACCATCCAAGTGTCAAAGAAGTCAACAAAAGCTTAACCATTGAATAGAAACCACAACTCAAGGTTTATCCACTCGGAGGAAGCAACAAACCAACACTTAACCATCAAGCAAAAGCCACAACTCAAGGCTTAATCACTTGAAGGAAGCAAAATGCTTAACCACCATAGGGCAGAAGCAAACATCAACAAGGCCATAGGGCCAAAGGCTTAACCACCAAACAGAAACTATACCTGAAAGTTTAACCATTTGGCAGAAGCACAACAACGCTTAACTATCAAGAGTATTCAATCACTGAAGACAGAAGCAAAATCTCAATGCTTAACCATTTATAGCAGAAGCATCATGCTTAACCACCATAAACAGAAGCTAAAATCAAGCCAATAAAGCTAATGAAATTAACAAACAAATTCAGAATAACTAGTTCCAAATATGAGCAACAACAGTCGGGCCTTCAACATCTTGGATAAAAAGAGACTGAAACAACAAAACCCTCTTGCATCACACCACCTGATAAGAATTAGCTAAATGCTAGCAAGGAACTTGATCCACTCCTTGAAGCTTCAAGCAAAAATCGAAAACTCAAGGCTGCCTCCCATTGCCTTAACATGCAACCACCATATTGACACATATTGACATTTATTTTGAAGAGTACTTAGGGTTAAATAAGTAAGATTTCATAATTTAAC
Organism: Astragalus glycyphyllos; assembly: GCA_963573325.1. Classification (NCBI taxonomy): domain Eukaryota; kingdom Viridiplantae; phylum Streptophyta; class Magnoliopsida; order Fabales; family Fabaceae; genus Astragalus; species Astragalus glycyphyllos. Next base: position 32,040,807 of record OY754307.1, read on the forward strand.
CACACAACAATCACAAAGAGCACACTCCAATGAACCACTTCACATTTCATTTCATGAAAACAACCACTAGTTTGTAAAAAAAATAGAATGTCAGAGGTTCCGAACAGAACATTAGGCACATGAAATTCAATCAAAACCCAAAAACACACATATTATCAACATGCAATTCAATCAAAACTCACAAATAGTGCAGAAATTTTGAAATGCAAGCAAGTAGTTGAAGTTGTCTTCACAAGAACAGCCCCTAAGCCTCCAATTTCAACCCCAGCCCTCAATGCGCCTAGCTCACCCTTCCGATTCACAATGTAGCTGTGGAGTCACCCTTAGGATCCCCCTAAAGTGACATGCAAACCAGAAAACTCAAACTCAACTTACTCCTCTTTCAATGTATTTTCGAAAATGGAAGAAGATGGAGGAAAGAAGTCAAATCAGCTGAGTGCTTGGGGATCTTAACACTTCAAAAATGATGAATGAACTAAGAGATGAAAAGGTGGTGAGTAATTTTTCAGCTGGAGTTGTGAAGTGGGTTGAGGGTTTGTGCTTCCCTTTCTTTCCCTCTTATTCGAAACTCTCTCTCTCTCTCTCTCTCTCAAGGTGAGGGGGTGTGTTTTTATGAGATTCAGCTGACCCTTTGTGGAAGTGTGCGTGTGTTTGGTTTGGGAACTTCCCAATATACCCTTACTCTTTCCTTAATTTTCCTAATGGCCCCAAGTAGATCAAATCATTTATTTGACACAGCACACAATGCACACTGTTGTACCCTAATTTTGTTCGACCAACTGAAATTGTCTTAAAAAATTAAAAATATTACTTGTTTTGCATTTTTGAGGTCAAAATCATTGACACGTGTCATTTGGTGCTCATTAGCAGTTTTGCGTCGTTTCAATTATTATTAGTAGAATTTATTTACTTTTTATTGCAAGAAAATTGAATTAAAAAATCTATTATTAGTATTTAATTTTTAGCTATTATTACATTACAATATAATTCAGATTTACATGGTTTTTGTTCATCATAAGAAAGATTAATAAATAAAAAAAACAAAGCATCTGATGGATGATAAAAATACAAACAAAAGAGAACAAATCGAGACAGCCCAACTCCTCCCTTTTTGAGTATATGGCAGTTGAACCTCCTAAGTCTTGACTCGGCCATCCCCGATCAGTGCACATTTTTGTGAAAGGTAACATGTATAAGCTGCAACCTGCAAAGGCAGAAGCTTAAGCATGTCAAGGAAAACAACAACAAGGCCAAGTTAATGTATACAACAGAGGGAGAAAAATGTGGACAGAGCAACTAAACACCAAAGCATGAAATATTTGAACAAATACAAAATTGAGGTGCAGAGAAAATGGACTTGACAGTGCAAAACTCTATGCAAATCTCCCTATAAATTCGACCTCAAAATTCAGATTAATTGGAGGAGAAATGAATTGAAAAATGTGAAAGTGGAGAATAAAATTGAGAGGCAAACAAAAATAGAGAGAAACCAACACCCATCAGTTCCCTTCCAAAATACAAATATCAGATTCATACACACATTTTGTAAAACACTAGAAGGGCAACAACCCACAACCAGTAACCATTATCAACTCACTATCAACCAAAAACCCAACATCACATCCTCACATAAACCCAAATGAAAGAATAAGAGAGGGAGAGTATGAAATACAAAAATCAGAGAAATGAGGAGAGAACCACATACCTCCGCCGCCGTGACCTCCGGCGAGCGCCATCGTCGTCGTCGCCACCATCCCCGTCGCCGATGTACCACTGCTGTCATCACCGTCACTGCTACTCTCTTCGTTTTCGCTCCCTTTCGCTGTCTCATTGGCAACCGCAAGACCAAACAACCCTCTCTTCCTCTCTGTTCCTCATGGCCGAAGTTGCCTTCTCTCCACCATGTTTAGAAGATTGGGTTTTTAGGGATTTGAATTAAAATCCAATGACCCGTGTTGTTTTTTCTCTTTTCTTTTATTTTATGTTTTTATATTTTTTTTTTTGGGTACAATTTTATGTTTTCAATCAATCAATTCAATTTACAATATAATCAATTTACAATATAAGAAAACTCACTACATCCAATTCCACTGATTTCCACGTGTCCCCTTTTCCTCCTCTTATTTGTTAGTTACTCCTACACCTTCTCTAACTGCTATTCAAAAAACTTAACTGCTTCAACCCTACACATTATCATTCCACGTATTATAAACTTCCCCTGCACTACCTTCGTAAGAAAAACCACTCCACATTATCATCTCTTTTATCATTCTTCTTCTCCCTACTTCCGTCCAAAGGTCTTCATCTTGCAATGGCTCTCCTATATTGCATGTTTTCCTTCTTCTTAATTCTGTTCATGCCATTCTTCCATTTACCACTTTTGTTTTTTGCCTATCCCTTCAACGATTTTGCAACATCTTTATTAATTCATTCACTGTAACAAGAATAACATGGTTTTACACCTATCCCACAATTGATTTCCATCACACATTTTCTAAAACCTATCCCACTCTCTATTCTTTGTACCGCAATCATCCCTCTTTCATTTTCTTTTATTTCTCTTTTCTTTGCAGGTAACGACAAAATGGGAAAGATGAAATCAAAACACCATGAAGAAATGGCAAGGGAGAGAAGAAGAGGGAGACCAGTGCCGGTGATAACGAATTGTCTGAAGCATTGTCTTTAAAAATTCCTTTTTTAAATTTTTTTAATTCCTGTTATAATTTTTCTTGGATTTCATTGTTTGATTAGACGTATACATTGACAGCCGCAGGTGCCTTTCATTCTTGCTCCCATCTTTTTCCCCTACATATTCAACTAAAGTTTAGTTTTGTAGAGTTCATTGAATTTTCATTTCACTTGGACTGCATTGAATTTTGATTTGTTTGTTATATAGTTTTCATTAAACAGATAGTTTGTTTACTTATAAAGTTATTTAATTTAAGTAAGATGCTACGTATAATAATTTACCTTCTTTTTCTTTATGCAGGGCTTCTCTATGATGCTTGAAAACTAAAGATGAGTAGAATTCTTCAGATTGATAATTAGATAGAACTTTGATAGCAATGAATGCAAGGACATGAAGGGAATGATATGATATTTGTGCCTTTGTGTATCAGTGAACCATTTGAAGGAATCATGTTTTTGTGCTTACGTGGTTATCATGCCTGAGAAGGGGAGAAAGAAAGGAAAAGCAGTATGCGTGCGGTTGAGACGACGGGAAAATATAAAAAGAAGACGAAGCTTGGGTTTAAAGATGCGCTTACTATTTTTATGCTCATGTCATGTCTATAAGATTAATTATAAACAAATGTTGGTGAGCTTTTAGTGATTTCACTTACTTTTTTTGTGATATAAGTTATGATGCCACGAATTTAGATATCTCTATTGCACCGTGAGTTTTCCAGATGCCACATTTGTTATCTTTTGTTTTTTTTGTACAATTGATCGATATATAATTTTAGTGTCTTTGAGTGCACATCAAAATTTAAAAAAAAAATAATATTAAAATAATTATTTTCTTTTTAGTTACATATTAACGGTATAGTTTAACTTACGAAACGTATAAACAAACTATCTTTTATTTTTGAAAAGAAATCAATTTTTTTTTTGAAAAGAAATCAATTGTTAGCTTCATTCTAAATAAAAATTGTATTTTATGTAAAATTAGAAAATAAAAACCCGTGCGAAAGCACGGGTATTCTACTAGTTATATATTAACTCTAACTCATGCTTTTCCTTTTTTTATTTTATATATTTTATTAGTTGATTGTTACTATGTACATATCCCTATATTCATTTGTTTAGCACCCCATAATTATCCCCGAATCTTGACTTCTTTTTTTATTATCGATTGATAAATGGGTATGGACTAATTACATTTGCAACTTATCTCATTTTTCCAAACACTTCTAATTCACCTTTTAAACACAAAACCTAATTGTCTTTTTTTCTTTCCTTTCACAAGTAATAAATATCTAAATTAAAATAATGATTAAGTCGACTGTACAGTCGGGTTAATTTGTATTTTAGTGCTAACGAGTTGTACAATTCCGGAGTTCTATAATTCCTATAAAAAACTATCTAAAAACATTTATTAATTAAAAAACACCACAAAGAAATGTTTATTGTTGAAGAACTACGTAGCCTTTGATTCTCTATCGAGAGATACGTAGGAGCGGGGGCACACTCCCGTCAAGCACAAAAATAAACAACTTTCATTAAGTTATTTTTAATTCATTTCATGCAAACTTAGCAAAATAATTATAGGGGATTAAGTCGGTTATACAACCGGGTTAATCAGCTTTTTAGGATAAATGAGTTGTACGACACAAGAGTCCTAAAATCCCTATTCCAATAAATTCAAACCACCACACATCAAACCATTTTTCAAAACTACAAAAAACTCCATTTTTAGAAAATAGGGGACTAAGTCGACTGTATAGTCGAGTTAGTCATCGTTCTAGGATGAATGAGTTGCACAGCTCAAAAGTCCTAAAATCCCTATATTAAAAAACACCAACCAACAACTTTTTCTACCCAAGAACTACGTAGCCTTTGATTCTCTACCCGGAGATACGTAGGAGCAGAGGGCGGGCCCACCTCTGTCAAGTGCACTAATAAAAAACCTTTTTTAGTCTTTTCTTAAATAATTTCTTAATTCAAAAATATCAAGTCATTCTCTTTCATTTTGATTCAAAATAAAAGGGGTAAAATAAATATTTTTCCAAATTAACATTCTTGTATACAACTAATTAGCAGGTAACCTTCCTTGGGAAGGATGCCGTGGGGTGCTAATACCTTCCCCATGCATAACCGACTCCTGAACTCGAATCTGGTCTCAAGGACCCTTATCCAAACCAAAGGGATTTTCCAATGTTTGCCCTTCAACTAAACTTTGGTGGCGGCTTCATTTTTGAACATTTGAAAAATCCTCACCCGGATTTTTCGGTCGCTACACACCAATTTCATAGTTAAGCAATCAATTCATGAAATTCATAAATCAACAATCACTCCAAGATAATTAAATCATATACTAATCATTTAATCATTAAGGTAATTAAATTAATTACTTTGGGGTGTTACAAGCTCTTAGAAGAAAGTGGCAATGCTAATGGCGATTTCCAGAAGAGAGAAAGCGAAACCCTAACCCTAAACGAAAACCACAAACACGACAAGCTTACAAATGCAAACCTCAACTTTTGGAACGGTATAGTTCACCCTATTTCTACTTCATTTTTTATCCCCTTTGCTCCTTCGTTGTGTTTTTTATTTTTTACTTGATATGCCTAAAAACCTAATTTATATATTGATTTTGTGCTAGTTGGTACGAATGTGCCCTGACACTCATTCTCTTCATCATACCAATCAAAGAAAGAACATTGTTTGCTACCATATACCTCAAAAACAATGTTATGAGACTAAAATGCAGAAATGCAAAGAAAGAACTTTGTTAGGTAAATAAATCACATGATTCGAAACAAAAATACCTCAAATAATGCACAACCAGAAGTCTCCATTCCACATATGCTACAAATTGGTCTTCTTCCCAAAGAAGACCCATGAGACGAAACAGAAGAAAACTGAGACATAGGGTGCTAGGTCGAGTCTAATGCGATGGAAACAGAAGCGGAATCAAGTGTAAAAAGGGTTCGGGGTGCGATTTGAAAGAGGGTTTCCCAGTTCTTGGATTACAATTCTTTCACTTGGTTGTTGACGGACGAAGGAGTTTCTTTTCTTAATTTAACCAAAAATAATAATATTTTTATTTTAAAATCCCACAGGACAGTCTTGCGTGGCCTTCCACGTAGGATAAGTGAGTACCATGTCGGTTAGACGTTTGACAAAATTTGGGAGGGGCAATGATTTTAGAAATCGGGAAAATGGGAGGACCAAAATCGTCGAAAAAGTTGGGGGACTAAAATTTTGAGTCGGTGATAGTAGGGGAACTGATAACAATCATTTATGATGGTTATTACCTTTTTTTTCAAGCTTAAATCATTGTTAATTCTCAAGCAATATGGTGATTATTGTTGTAAATATGGTAATGTAGAGTTAGTCTAAGGTGCATGCTTTAATTTGTTATATTTGGCACTTTGGTGCCCAATTTTGGGTTTAATGTGTTTGCCTAATTGCTGCAGCATCTAATGTGGCAGCAGTGCAAAAATGCGCAATAGGAGAGAGACTGCTGAAGGAAACACGGAAATTCATGAAAGGACAGCTGTCAGTCAGCACCTGGCGTGGGTGTGCGTGCTAATCAAAGAATATTCGCTGATGACCTAGGAATATAGGCAAAAAGGACTTTGTGTGCTCATGAAAGGACAAAAGGCGCCCCCAATTTGGGGTTACCATTGGATCTTGGGCCTCCTCTATAAATAGGACCCTCATTCCTCAATTAGGGCAAGCCGGAAAATGAGGTATAGAGATAGCCTCCAATTCGTGCCTTCTCAAGCTCACCAACAAGATCAAGTGCTGGAATTGTTGTTGCTGCGGTAATTGAGAAGATGCATCCTCCAACAAATGTTAAAGGTGTTAGAAGTTTCTTGGGACATGCTGGGTTCTATAGAAGATTCATTAAGCACTTCTCCAAAATTTCAAAGCCATTGTGTCAATTGCTGCAGCATGACACTCCATCCGTCTTTGATGAAGCCTGTGCTGCAGTATTCCAGAAATTGCAAAATGCTCTAGTTACTGCTCCAGTGATAGTAACTCCTGATTGGAGCAAGCCTTTTGAGCTAATGTGTGATGCTAGTGATTATGCCATAGGTTCTGTCCTTGGCCAAAGGTATGGAAAAGTCTTTCATTCTATTTATTATGCTAGCAAAACACTTATTGATGCTCAATTGAATTATACTACCACTGAAAAAGAATTATTAGCTGTGGTTTTTGCATTTGATAAATTTAGATCATACTTAGTTGGCACAAAAGTAATTGTTTTCACTGATCACTCTGCCATTAAGTATTTGATTGCTAAGAAGGATGCAAAACCTAGGCTAATAAGATGGGTTCTCCTCCTCCAAGAATTTGATCTTGAAATTAAAGATAAAAAGGGGGTGGAGAACCAAGTTGCTGACCATTTGTCTAGATTGGAAGGTGATAGTGCAGGTAATCATAGTAGAGAAATCAAGGAATGCTTCCCTGATGAACAATTGTTAGCTATTGATGCTGCAGCAACAGCTGCTGCAGCACCTTGGTATGCAGACATTGTCAACTTTCTAGTCAGCAAAGTGGTACCATGTGATCTGAATTACCAACAGAAGAAGAGGTTCTTCCACAATGTCAAACAGTATTTTTGGGATGAACCCTTCTTGTACAAAAAGGGCCCTGATCAGTTACTCAGAAGATGTGTGGCTGATGATGAACAACAAGAGGTGCTGCAGCAATGTCATGCTGCAGCATATGGAGGACACTTTGGGGGTATGAGGACAGCAGCAAAAGTGCTTCAATCTGGTTATATTTGGCCTACAATTTTCAAAGATGCTCATGAGTTGGTTAGAAAGTGTGATAGTTGCCAAAGGAGTGGGAACATTTCTAATAGAAATGAAATGCCATTAACAAACATCTTAGAGGTTGAACTCTTTAATGTTTGGGGTATGGACTTCATGGGACCTTTTCCCCCTTCTTTTGGCAACTCTTACATCCTTGTTGCTGTAGATTATGTATCAAAGTGGGTTGAAGCAGTTGCTTTGCCCAACAATGATGCAAAATTCGTCAGCAAGTTTCTGCATAAAAACATCTTTACAAGGTTTGGGACTCCTAGAGCAATAATCAGTGATGAAGGATCTCACTTCTGCAACAAATTGATTGAAACTCTCTTGGCTAAGTATGGGATAAAGCACAAGATTGCAACTGCATATCATCCTCAAACTAGTGGTCAGGCAGAGTTATCCAATAGAGAGATCAAGAGAATGTTGGAGAAAATGGTAGGACCTACTAGGAAGGAGTGGTCAAATCATCTGGATGATGCTTTAGGGCATACAGAACTGCTTTCAAGACTCCTTTGGGAATGTCCCCTTATAGACTTGTTTATGGCAAAGCTTGCCACCTGCCTTTGGAGCTTCAATACAAATCCCATTGGGCAATCAAAAAGATCAATTTTGATCATGCTAAGGCAGGGGAAGCTAGGCTATTACAACTGAATGAATTGGAAGAAATGAGGCACTTTGCATATGAGAGTTCTGAATTGTATAAGGCAAAGACCAAGGCTTGGCATGATAAGAAGATTCAGAAGAGGGAACTAGTTGAAGGTGATCAAGTTTTATTGTTCAATTCAAGACTCAAGCTATTCCCAGGGAAGCTCAAGTCTAGATGGTCTGGGCCATTCAAATTGATGAAAGTATACCCTCATGGAGTTGTGGAACTGTATGATGATGTGAGAAAGCAAACCTTCAAGGTTAATGGTCAAAGAGTGAAGCAATACTATGGAGAACCAGTGGTGAGGAGCAAAATCACCACTGAATTGGAAAATCTTTGATCTTGGAAGGAAGTCAGGCTGAGGACTCTTAAACCAAGCGCTACTGGGAGGCATCCCGGGGTTTTATCTAATAAATTAGTGTTTTGTTTGTTTTAGTGTTGTTTTGCAGGAATTAATTCTGGGCAATTTGAAGTTTGAGGGTTTGACAGCAGTTGTTGCTGCACCATTGCTTTCAGCAACATTGCTGCAGCAGTGAATGGCAGTTGAGAAGAAAAATAAAATAATGGCAATTATTCTCCCCAAGGTCTGACGCGCCATCACCGCTTTGTCCAATCAGTCACTTAACCGTCCCATCATTAATCCTCCACCATACACCTCACCCTAATCTCAACGGCTATCTCATTAATTGAGATTAGCAATTACCAAAACCGTCTTCCCTCACCCTTATAACCACCCACTCTCACCCATTCCACCATCACTTCTCCATTGCGTGCAAGAACTGAATCCCTAAATCCTTAAACAGTAACCTCTCCCTTCTAGCAATCCCAATTCACTCTTAATCCCTCTTCGCAAACCAAAATTCAGTGAAACGATGACAAGAACCAAGATGAGTGCTACCAAATCCTCTGGAAAACGCCAATCATCCACTGGGCGAGGAGAATCCAGTCAAGCCTGTCGCAAGAACACAAGGGGAACTGATACTGCAACTCCAGAAAAGTTCCAATCCATGAATTTCTGGGCAGAGAGGGGCTTCGTGCTGCAAAACGCCCCTGTTGCGTTCACATCCACTGTGAAGGCATTGGGGTGGGAGCAGTTGGTGCAGCACCCATCATTTTTCTTCCCCTCTGTCGTGCGAGAATTTTATGCTGCAATTGCACCCCAAAAGGATGGTAAGCCCCAATATTTTTTGGAAGTCAGAGGAGTGCATATTAAATTTGACTCCATGGTGATCAATGAGAGCTTGGGCTTAGGCTATCATGGCTTACCCTTTGCAAAGAATTTCATCCAATGGGGCAAGAAAGAAATGGAGTCTGTCAAGAAAGCAATCACCATTCCTGGCACACCTTGGGAGCCCTGCAGTGCAAATGAATTCAAGGTGAAGAGGAGCAGTCTTAATCATGATGCCATGGTCTGGTTCAACTTCATCAAACACTCTCTTCTGCCTACATCCCACACAACCAATGTGGAGAAAGAAAGGATGATGCTCCTGGATGTCATTTTGGGAGGAAAAGATGTGGATGTAGGGAGGTTGATCTGCAGAGAGATTCTTATCTGCCATGGGAAGACTGCTGGGTATTTGTTCTTTCCTTGTCTCATAACTGATCTGTGCATTAAAGCAGGAGTTGAAATCAAGGGAGAAAAGAAAGGGTATTCTCTTGCTGCTTTCCCAACTATTCTGAAAGCAAAACCAAAGGCTGCTGCAGCATCTGGTGACTCCACCATGCTGCCACAACTCATGCTGCAGCAACGCTCTGTTTGGGAGTTTATGAGGAAGCAGCAAGAATGGTTGACTGCTGTATTTGCAACCAATTTGAAGGAAATAGTAGGAGTTGAAGCACCTATCTTTCCAGAATGGGTGTTAGATGAAGAAGCAATTGATGCAACACTGTTTGATGAGGCTGGTGTGGATGATGGAGAAGAAGAAAGAGTAGTTGAAAAAGAAAAGAAAGAGAAGGGAAGTGAAGAAAGGCAAGAGGAAGTTTGGAGAAGAAGAGGAAGACTTGCTTGAAACTGAAGATGAAGAATCCCTCAGTGAAGGGGAGAAGCAGGAGAACAAAGAAATAATGACTCAATTGAATAGGGAGGATGATAGTGAAGATGATGATTCTGTGGCTGATGATGGAAGCAACAAAAAGAATGATAGTGAACCTGATTGGGATGACCTCACTGACATAGAATTGGACCCACCACCAACCCACAACATCACCAAAACCACCAACATACCTTCCACCTCTACATCTCAACCCATCTTAACCCTTGTCAACCAAACCACCACTGAAACACCAGACCAGTCCACTCCCCAACAAGAAACTCAACCAGAAAATCCACCCATATCCACCACAAACCCACCCCAAGAAAAAGAACCTGAATCAGTGCCAACCAATGCTGCCAATTCACCTGCTGCAGCAGCTGATGCTGCTAACAGTGAAGAAGGAGCTGCTGTTACACCATCAAAGAGGCAAAGATACAAGAGAATGGCTAAAAAGAGGAAGCTTGATGAAGTACCAGAGGAAGAAGAGCTTGATGCTGCTAAGGTGACTGAGAAAGAAGATGCGTAGACTGATACCGCTATTGCTGCTGTGGTGAAGGGCATTGTTGATGCTGCAGCTTCTGATGCTGCAGCAATGAAAGAGCAGCAGAGAGCAGAAGAGCAGAAGAGAGTTGAGGCTGAGCGAATTGCAAGAGAAGCTTTTGAGCTTGTGGCCGCATCAGTAGCTGCCCAAAAGAAGGCAAGTGTTTTTGATGCTGTAGCAACAGAAACTTCTGATGCTGTTATAAGCCCAAGAGCCAAAAGACAGAAGCCTTACACTCCAAGGACCAGAAGAGGAGGAGCCACAAGACAAAGCCCAAGGGCAAAACCAGGGGCCTCTGCACCTTAATCTTTTAGTTTGTCTGTTTAAATTTTGTCTTTCATGTTTTTGTTGAATAAATCTATTGAGTGTACTTGTTCGGTGATAGCACTCAATAAGTTGTGTTAGTTGTTTGTTTTTAATTCTGTTTTGCTGTTAAATAGGCTTCCCCTTAGTATGTATGAGCAGTGAGGACATTGCAAGGTCTTAAGTAGGCGGAGGACCTATGGTCTATGTATTGTATTAGCAAGCATGCTAGTTAGTTGAATGAAATTTTAAAATTTTAGATGTTAAGTTGAGCAAAACTTAGTGATGAAATGGTGAGAAATGAGTGATTAGTGCCCCTGTTTGTGAGTGAACTCTATTGTTCCTGTTTCCTACACTTTTGCATGAAACTTAGGAAAGACTTAGTGAATTAGAAATGATCTGAAGCTAAGCTAGTTGTTGGCAGACCTAGGGAATTGCCAAATTTTTACTAAAACCTTAGGGTAGCATAAGAAACTAAGTTTGGGGGTTCTTTCAGCTATATTAAGGCAAAGCATGAAGGAATGGAATTAGGCCAAGTGCACATAGTTTAGGAACTAATTAAAGTCAGTATGTTGTGTAATGTGCTATGTTAAAAAGCACTAATGTTTGTAAATATTTGTAATTGTTGTCATTGCCTAAGCTTACAAAAAAAAAAGAAGAGAAAAGCAAAAATCTATGAAAAAGAAATTCAAAGAATAAGGGCAATGCAACACAAGTGTTAAGTACTGTTGTTTTTGGAATTCTGTCCTAGTCTGTGTTGCTGCAACACTTAAGTTGAGTTTTAATAAGTGCACTGGCCTAGAGTTCTGAATTGCTGCATCAAAGACCTTTGTCATTCTTATTCCCCCTTTCTGTGCTTGAATTGTTAGTCTACCCTTAGTTTTGAAACATCTTTGGCATTCTCAAAAGAAAGCTTCACTAGTTTTTTTTAAGTGAAATTTTGAACCTTGCTATGATCTGAACTGAGTTAAATGTCACACACACACTTTTGAGCAGGAGCACTTTAGGGAACTTGCTATTCAATAGGCTTGCAATTGAGTGACCAATCTGAAAGTTTTAGGCTCAGCTTAATATTCTGTTTGTGTGCCTTTTTGGATAATTCAACTAGCTGGTTTGCATGTTAGCTAAATGCTTGTCTTTGTCAAGTGTCATTGCTTGAGGACAAGCAATGGTTCAAGTTTGTGGGTGTGATAACAATCATTTATGATGGTTATTACCTTTTTTTTCAAGCTTAAATCATTGTTAATTCTCAAGCAATATGGTGATTATTGTTGTAAATATGGTAATGTAGAGTTAGTCTAAGGTGCATGCTTTAATTTGTTATATTTGGCACTTTGGTGCCCAATTGTGGGTTTAATGTGTTTGCCTAATTGCTGCAGCATCTAATGTGGCAGCAGTGCAAAAATGCGCAATAGGAGAGAGACTGCTGAAGGAAATACGGAAATTCATGAAAGGACAGCTGTCAGTCAGCACCGGGCGTAGGTGTGCGTGCTAATCAAAGAATATTCGCTGATGATCTAGGAATATGGGCAAAAAGGACTTTGTGTGCTCATGAAAGGACAAAAGGCGCCCCCAAATTAGGGTTACCATTGGATCTTGGGCCTCATCTATAAATAGGACCCTCATTCCTCAATTAGGGCAAGTCGGAAAACGAGGTATAGAGATAGCCTCCAATTCGTGCCTTCTCAGGCTCACCAAAAAGATCAAGTGCTGGAATTGTTGTTGCTGCAGCAACACTGAAGCTTCATTTCTTGGAGGAAGCTACGATTGAAGAACTGGAGTATGCTTCATTGATCTTCTTTGGAGCTTTATTCTCTTGGTTCAACGATTTGTAGTGTAAACTCTCTTCTCGGATTTGTAGCATGACTTTTTCATTTATGTTAAAGTTATTTTTCTTGTTGTTAAAGCTCAACATGAGCTAACTTCTTATAGTTGGGATGCAAACTTGATGTAATGAAATTATTGTGCTATTAATGAAGTGTGTTTAAGTGTTGAGCATTTTATCTTGTGTGCTTTAATATTTCCATCTTAGATTAGGATTGGCCGTCTAATCTAAGTAGCATTTATGAATTCAGAGATGGTTTGTAAATTTACCTCACAAGATAATATGGTTTGTTGCATTAATAGAGATATTAGTGTTTCTTGCTTCAACCCTAGAGATAGGGAGGGCATAAGCCATAAGGTGAATACTGCGGGTGCCTAAGCAGCATAGGGCGTAACTTTTAAGGTCTAGAGATAAACTTTGAGAGCCAAACCCTAGTGAGAAGTATTTGAGAAAATACATCCATTGCTGCAGCAGCAGCACTTAACATACCATTGTGTGCACTTTAATGAAGTTACTAAAAGTAAATGCATCTCAACTTGTTCCAATCATCTGATCTTTATTACCCTGATACCTTTTTATTATTGTGCATGTTACCAAATATTTGTGTCTTTTACTTTATTTTTACCATCACTAATTTGTTGATTAAATTAAGCTTTGTTTAAGTGCTAATCCTCGTGGGAACGAACTTTACTTATTCTATATTACTTGTTGACAGTGTATACTTGCACTATCACGTTTTTACGTAACAGGAACCAAAAGTGTAATTAAGCCGAACTTAAAAGAAAATTAAATTTATCCCCTAAAAGAGTTAGAGGAGATTTTTTTTTGATAGGCAAAGTGTTTAGTAATTAGTGTGTTAGTTGTTATAGGGGAGGGGGGAGCGGGGTTCGAACCCTGTACGCCTACGTTTTTCCATCAACGATGTCCCTTTCACTCAATCTTCTAACCTACCCTTTTGGAACTAGAGGAGATTTGAGCCGACAACTTGGCAAACACAAATTTTATCTTTTTCTAATTGACCAATAGTTTGAAATTACTTCACGAACCATTAGTTTACAAGAATTAAAAATAAAAAATAGGTTAAATATGTTTTTGGTCATATAATTTGAGTTTTTTTGGTTTTAATCCCTCAGAAAAGCTTCCCCTACTTTTGGTCCCTAAATTTTTTTCATCAGCTTTAGTCCCTCATAACTTTCAGTAGCGCTTGATAACTTTTAATAGCGCTAAGATTGTCATGTAAATTAATGTGCAAGTATACACAGTCCAACAAGTAGTAACGTTATAAATAGAGATAGTTCCCACGAGGATTGAAGTTTACTATATGCCTAATTTGGCTAACTAATTAGTGACGAAAAATAAAACAAAACGAATTTTTGTAACCATCATTATAATCAACAGTAAATAAAGAAAAGGATTGGTTGAAATTCATATTAGGAACAAGTTGGAATTCTTTTCACTGTGAAAATTCTAAATAATGGTTTATTGTAAAATCTGATTTTGGAGCATCTGGGTGATGTACTTGCAGCGATTCGGTACAGTTTTCCGGCAACGGCGCCAAAAACTTGATTGGATCACGACAAGTGTACCGAATCGCTACAAGTTATAGTACAGAAAGACTGAGTGTCCACCTCAGGGACTACCGTTAATTATCAGTTTAACAATTTAACTTCTAAATTGAAAAAGGGCTAAGTTGGATTTGTTTGACAAGAAATTAAAGTTAAAAACAGTAAATATTTTTGTGATTTCAATTTTCAGGATAACAAAAACACAAGTGTGAATTTGTATGAATTAAAAAGCGTTGGGGACGAGCTTCAATTTGCTTCACTCTTATATCTAACGAATCAAACATGTTATTGAACTTATGTTATGAGCTATGATCAAATTGTTATAAATATTCTAATCCTAATTCCCTAAGTAAAAGAACCTTTATTTCTAATAAAATCTCTAATTCCATAGGTGACCTTATAAAGAAATAAGCAGTAATAACAACAATTATCCTTTGATTCTGAATACCAATGACTATTCCTAGATTAGAGATAAACAGATTTCAATTGTCAAGCATATGTAATTCAAATTTTCATTCACAATAACATATCATAAATCATCCTAAGAGTGATAAAATCCTAGAAAGCGTTAAGGACAGAGATAGAAACATAAGGCATAACATTCATTCAAATAATAGAGGTTTGATTCAACAATATCTGAGATTCATGAATTGATACTCATCCCCAACAATGAGAAGTTTAGCTAGACATAGAAAGAGAATTAATGAAAGAAAATATCAAACTAGAGAGAGAAGCTGACAACATTGATGCTCCAATAACTTGTTCCTAAGCTTGAATCATCAACATAGGTCAACAGAGTGCGAATCCTTGCCGTCACGGGCTTCAGAGTGCAAAACGAGACTATTCCCAATGATTAGAGTGACTTAAATTTCAAGTTACAGACATATGAGTTGAGTAAGTGACCCATCGCCTGGTGAGCAGGATCCATCGACAGGTGACCTGAACCAAAACAGTGAATTTTTAACACCATTGCTTGGTGAGCAGAACCCATCGCCAGGCAGCCGAACCAAAACAACAATTTTTAACACCATCGCTTGGCGAGTAGAATCCATCGCCAGGCAACCCTTTCATATTAATCCTTAAAGTAACTTTACAAACTCTTTCAATATTCATAAACAAGTATTTATTTTACTTGGCCATTCCTAAAACAAATTTGAAAATATAAACACACAAGTATTAAAGATACTAATTAAACATCAACTTCACATTAAAACCATTAGAAATTCATTACATAGCTAATAGCATTTCAACCACAAAGGGTTTAGCTCAAAGTGGGCAAAAAATACATGAAGGAAAGTAAAGATGCTAGATCTAGTTCCATAGTACTGAAATTACAAAAGAGATGAAGTGCAAAAAGAGAAATATATTGTCTAAGCTCCAAATGTAACAACACAAGAATAGAAATCAGCTTCGTTTGTGCATAAAACTCCAAGAAATGACAGCTTCAGTAGTGCTGTAGCAATGATCCCAGTACTGTTGTGCAAAATTTCCTTCTTAATGAAAATGCTTGGTGAAAAACGTCAATGGCAGCAACAAAGTTATGTTTAACTTTCCTCTATTCAAACCAGCCTCCAAAAAGAGGAAACACAACTCCTTAAATAGTCCTAGGGTTGTGGCAACCAAGAAAACCCCTAAAAGAATAATTCCTTGTCCTCTAGTGTGTCTAAAAAGACATGTGTCCTTAATAAAAGGAATATACACACAGAATTCAGTGGTCGCAGCTTAGACATGCCCTGACAGCTGGCAGCCATGTTGCTTTTAGCACAAGTTCCCTTTTCAGCATTTTCTCTCTCATCTAATGTAAAAATCCGAACTGATGCTATAACACTTAAAAGCTGCACCACACTAAAACACACATTAAAGCACAAAAAATTGAGCACCAAAGTGGTCGTTGAGATTGAACCAGAATTTTTTCATAACCAACCCCAATTTAATGATTCTAATTAATTAATTAAAATAATTACTCTTGAACAAACATTAATTTTTTGTGCATCACCACAAATGTGCTTCTTCTTCAGCCAAACACCTTCTAAGCAACTGGTCATGACATTTTTGTACAAAAATGGTTCATTAAAGAAATATTGTTTCATTGTCAAAAAAAAAAAGAAATATTGTTTCGCAATGTGAAAGAATCTATTCTCTGCAGGGATTTCGTGTTACATGGCACCACTTTACTGATCAGAAAGTTGACAATGTCTGCATACCAAGGTGCTGCAGCATCAGATTCAGCATCTGTCATTGCTAGTAATTGTTCATCAGGGAAGCTCTCCTTGATATCTCCACTATAATTACCTACACTATCACCTTCCAATCTAGACAAATGGTCTGTAACTTGGTTCTCCACCTCTTTTTATCACAAATTTCAAGATTAAATTCTTGGAGCAGGAGAACCCATCTTATTAGCCTAGGTTTTGCAGCTTTCTTTGCAATCAAATACTTAATGGCAGAATGATCGGTGAAAACAGTAACTTTTGTGCCAATTAAGTATGATCTAAATTTATCAAATTCAAAAACAACAGCTAATAATTCTTTTTCAGTAGTAGTGTAATTCAATTGACCATCTATAAGTGTTTTGCTAGCATAATAAATACAATGAAAGATTTTATCACACCTTTGGCCAAGGACTGCTCCTACGGAAAAGTCACTAGCATCACACATTCAAAGGGATTGCTCAAATATGGTGTCACAATCACTAGTGTAGTCACTAGTGCCTTCTTCAACTTTTGGAATGCTTCTTGTTAAGGTTCGTCATAGACAAAAGGAGTGTCATGTTGTAGCAATTGACACATTGGCTTTGATATTGTAGAGAACTCTTTGATGAACCTCCTCAAAGGAGTGTATTGAAGTATTGACCAATGTGGTTTTAGACCTTTTCTCCATAAATGTTGATTGAAGTGCTCTTACCCCATTAATGGTCTTGGTCGGTGGTAGGCCAAGTTTCTTTTACTCAAAGTTAGGCGTGGGATGAACCTGAGATTGTGGAGGGATGTGCAACAAACTGGCGACCCACACCTTTTATGGTGTCTCCCAATAAGCAATGAGCCAGAATACTAAGCAACAGTGTGAATTCTTAGTTGAATTCGAGGAGTTTGCCTTGGGTCCTTAAAAGGAGCAAGCGAACCTGACATTGAACTCCCTAAGTCTGGTTTACCAAGTGCTCGACAAAGATCTAGCTCGGACTGGAGCTTTCATCTTTGTTCTTTTTGTAACATCCTAGATTTTAGCCGACCATAAAATTCGGAGTACTACCTTTTAGACATTTCAAAGATACACATTCGTAAATTGGATAAAGATAACAGAATAACCAAGAACTATAATAGACTCAATATGATAGGTTTTTCATATCATAAGTTAAAAGTTCTATAAAAAAACATAAAATGATTCAAATCATCCATCAAAGTCGATAAAACAACTTAATCCAAAATACAAAGTATATGAATCCCCATACACCTTAGGCTGAGTCTAATACTTAAACAAAATACAAAAGATCTCATCATATGAGACTAGCACAAGAACAATATGCTGACCTTCTAAGACATCAAAGTCCTCCAATATTGGAGTCCTTTCCTTTGCATTAGCTTCCTTAGGCTTCAACTACTTGTCTGAAAAACAACAACAATGAGAGGTGAGATTACATAATCTCAGTGAGTTCTTTCGAGACTCCTCACTATAGTATACTCCGCATATCTTTTATTTTGTGACTGAGAATGCATCCCCCTCCCGTAATTGTATTACTTATCTAAATGCTATAAACGTACTGTTGGGGAACCTGCACTCAACATTTTGTTGAATGAAACCTCTGGGCCTTGAGCATAGGTTCATGCCACCACTCCCAAGCACAATCAACCATTCATTAATTCAATTATAAACGTATTTATATTTGTACTAAATAGTTTCTTCTCACGTCTTCTCAAAAAGGAATATGTATACTGCACAAAAATTCTTTAATCACATATGTTCAAACATATCAAAATCACATTTAGCACTACACATAATGGGGATTGGATTAGGCTTGCCACACAAGGTGATTGAAGGCAAACCAATTAAGAAATAGTGTGGAAGACTGATGCTAACACGGGCACCCATGGCAGACAACACGAGCCATAGCAACAGGTTTTTAAAATTTTTTTGCTGTAATCGAATCTGCCCCGGGTACCCGTGGTGGCTGCGACGGTCCGTGGTAGACCATTAGATGCCCAATTTGCTATTTTTAGGTTTTGTTCTTCAACCACTTGTACTCAAATCAGTTCCAATCAAACTCACAACCACAAACCATGTGTCTTATAAGATCTTTAATAAGCATATTGATCAAGCATTTATTTATAAACTCTGGAGAGATATGGACATAACTTAGTGATGTCTTAGTGCTTCGTATATCCTGATAAAACTATGACATGTGTACATTATGTAGAGATGGGTAGCATAAACATGGCCTTAATGATGAGACAATATAAATTCATAAAGTGTTTTCTTGCTTGACCATGTGATTAGGGATAACTAATTTTTGTCAATAATTTCTATGAAGATGTTTATGAGCATGTTAAGTGGCAACTTATTACATATTAGCGCAGTGAGGCGTTATGCAACAAAGATTTGCGGTCAATCCATCCATGGCAATGCAATCTCAATAATTCAATGATTAAACATCTACTAATAAAATACTCTCAAATGGAAAATTGAATCTGCATGTCGAGTGCTACGACGAGGTTGAATTAGAAATTTATGTCGGTTAACACTTTAGTTAACACAACGTTTCTAAATTTAAGACCCGCTTGGTGTCGTGGGCGTGAAGAATCGATCCTAGCCTCGACATTGGTGCCATGGATCACAAACTCGTCATAAGAAAATGAATTAGCCATAATACGTCAGTGTTGTGAATTTAGGCATCCTAAGCTCCAAATTGCAAGCATAGATGAAAGGTGAGGACATAAAGCATAACCTGTTATTGCCTTGACAATTCATTTTGAATTGCTTCCAACGTGTCATGTGACACCCGCTACCCCGTTTGGAAAACGTGACGTAAATAAAAGGGTTAATAGAATGTATGTCTCTATAAAAAAATTACGGTAAACAAAATAACAAGTATCACCAACAAATGTAAAAATACAAATCAAAAAATAACAAAAGTAAAGTAAAAAACTCATGGAACACTTGTGTCACTTGTCTGAGAGCTTTTACCAGTTATTACAACTTTTGACGAACAAACGAATAATCAATACATAATAACAAAAGTCTTCATCTCGCGCAAACTACTTCTCAGCGTCCATGTCGAAAGGTTCATCACCATCTGCTTGCTCATCACCTAAATGTGCACAATGGCACACGAGTAGCCAAAAAGAAGAGTGAAAAAATCACATGACATCGGAAACAATAAAAGGTAGTGGATACAACATACATAACACACATACACAACAATCATCAACTAATCGACATCTAATCCTCAATGTCACGACCTCAAGTGCGATCCTAGGACTACAACATCTACAAAATCCTAATACCCACTACCCCAACATCACCCTCAAATTAAACATCAACTACTTTGTCAATACATTTGGATCCATTTAACTCTGGGTAAGCGGATACAAGTTCCCTCACATCCCGGACAATAGATAGAGTCGAGTATGGATAACCTAGTGTTTTGTGGAACGCCCTAGAAGTGCCCCACTTAGGACCTCCCCACTGGGCCTACCTACAAGGTCGGGTCGTGGTTGTCTCTGTTACTACTCCCATAATCATTTGCTTACCACCCCACCTTTCATCATCACCATCCTCTAAGGCACGACTCGCCCATACTGCGATGAGTCCTTGCCCATAGTGCGAAAAGGTTCCTCCTACAACTTAAATTACTAAGGTACGACTCGCCCATACTACGACAAGGTTCCTTAAACGTTTAAACCCGTTGAACATCGTCCTTTAGGATTCCTAAGTCCAAGGGTATCATCATCAACTGGGTGGTTACTTGTCGTGTGGTCATCATGTCTAATCATATCTACTTCCCAATTAACGGTGTCTATCTCTATCATGCTGGTTCCATCCATTTCTTAGTGTTTCCTAAGGCTCTATATGGTTTTAGATCCTTTGATCATCATCTATGGTTTTAAGGTCACTAAAAACTATCTTAGGAATGACAATTCATCATCATCCAAAACACACCTAGAATAGTCCTAATCAACTAATAGCTTAGTCCCAATCGATTAACAAGCTCCAAATTGTCTCCTAGATGATTCTTGATTGTTCTTATCAATTAATGGTAATTTCCAATCCATTAACACAACTCCAAAATATCTCTTGGGTGATATTAACTGCTCTAAACCGCTTAACATTTTACCTCTAATAGATTAACATTTTACCCCCAGGTGATTTATACTACTCTAATCAATTAATAACATCTACCTAATCAATTAGCATTTATTTTTCTAAGTGTAGAAAGCATTCTAAGTCATTCTTGTTTGCAATTAAACCATCAAACAACTAGTAACCTCAATATCATCAACCCAATTTCCTATACTAGAGCTTAACTTTGTTACTTAACTTAAATATGGTCTAATCCAAAAGTACATCATCAATCCTCAACTCTTAGGCTATCTAACCATATAATTTCACCATTAACTTATTCAAGGGTTAGGTATAAAGTATACTACCCTAGGTTTATCGGTACTAACTACCCAACTATACCGACATTAACAATCATATCTCATCTAAGGAGATTAAACCAACGAGACTCGATCCCATGGAATTGGTCTCTAATCATCATCAACAACAGTCATAACAACAATAACAGACGCAATAATAACAACATATAGGCACAACATATTAAAAAACAACACATAGCATTTACACATATCATCAACATTATCACTTTATGATAGAGTCCTTGCTCCTACAACGACATAACCAAATTATAGAATAAAATATATAAAACCTATTGCTCATACAATGGTTTACACACAAATATATTGTCAGCGTAAGACATAGAGATCATGGGACATCCCATTTATATCAATTTCATCCTAAACTACCATGTCCCCTAGTTATCATCCCCCCTCTTCTTACCTCGAATCCAAGTGATCACGAACGATGGTCCAAAGCGAAAACAAGAACCCAAGTCTTGCAAACAGAATTATATCACTCTTATATTAGTTCCCTGATGATCTCAAAAGTCACGTATAACAAAGGAAAAATGTATGATATTAAATAGTCGAGTGTAGGGACTAAAAAGACCAAAAACAAGGGCTTAGGAACATACCACAAAATTATAATAAAAAAGGCTGAGGAATTGTTTTTATAGCACTAAGGTCGTTGCTAGGAGCGTGTGTAAGGTACTCAAAAATGGGTGAACCTTCAAAACACAATAACAGAAAATAAAAACTCCTTTCGAGGGGAGAGCGCCTCCTTTAAGAAAATAAAAAGACTCTAAACATTTCTTTTGATTTGATTGATGATCTTATTCAAAGGATTGAGGGTACATATATAGATGCTAAAAAAGGGTGACTCACCCCACTAAAGAACATTCTAGATTGCCTAACAAAAAGACAAAATAAAGAAATATAAAATGGTGACTCATAAGGAATAAAATGGTGATTCATATGCTTCTAGAATCTACTAGATGCTTCTTCTTAGGTCACATACACTCCTAGGTATTTTGGGCTTGTTTCTCTTGGGTTGGGCTATTACTTGATTATTCTTGGATCATTACATTCCATTCCCCTTCACACCAGTCTTGTCCTCAAGGTTGAAAAAATGATGCAAGATCAAACTTCCCCGGATCCTACTGCTTAAAATGCGAAGGTCTAACTCCTATAGATGTTGAAATTTGATCACCAGGATCCCATTGCTTGAATTGAGGAGAATTAAGCACGGTAAACACATCTAAATATCCTCCAGGGTCCCATTGTTTCAATTGGGAACAATTAACCACTTTAAACACCAAAAATTTTCCACCAGGATCCCATTCAAGCAAAACATGCGAAACATGAAAAGAGAATAGCCAATTAATGGCCAAGTATTTGAAAAATGACAGAATTGGCCTATGAAAAATTTTCGGAAACCTTAATAATGGCCATATACTGGATGTTGGAATAATTAATGCATAATTTTTTCTTGTCATAGTATTACCATCCGATGCAGTAAAAATGGGAGTGGAATGTGGTGAACCAAGTGAGCAATAAGTGGACCAATAGAAGTATAACTCAATTGGCAAATGAGTGTTGTGTCCTTCACAAGCGCGTGGTGTGGTAAGCCAAGTTGGGGAAAACCAGAGAGTGGATTGGAACGCGCGTGGAACAACGTGCAATAACCAATTAGTGGGAAAATTTGTGGGGTCAGCAGCGTGAGTGATACCATGAAAAAACAGTGCATTATGAAAACCAATAGACAAAAGAATTGGTGACTCATGGTAACACACCAAATTGAAAATTGGTTCGCACGCATACAACTGTTGCCCACTGTAGCGCTGAATGAGTGAGAAGGGTTGCTTTTCGGTATGAGTAAAAAAGGACGACACGTGGCCAACAATTACTGGTTTGGAGTATGTCACACAAATGGTGTTTGTTGTGGATGGTTGGGATTTTGTTTCAATAAGGGAACGTAAATCAAACGGCTCAGTGTGGGTTTTGTGAGGTTGCTGAAACAGAATCTATATGACTG
The DNA here is from genome assembly GCA_963573325.1 of Astragalus glycyphyllos. Classification (NCBI taxonomy): domain Eukaryota; kingdom Viridiplantae; phylum Streptophyta; class Magnoliopsida; order Fabales; family Fabaceae; genus Astragalus; species Astragalus glycyphyllos. The sequence goes on from OY754307.1 coordinate 32,063,853, forward strand.
CATCATGGAGTTTTGGATCTGGTGGTTTTTTTTTTTGAATTAGTAGAGGGCCATAGGCCCAAAGAGGAAACTATACAGAGACTACTAGTCTAGGAGTGGACACTCCCTTCAAATCATGTACAAACAGATCATCTAAACTACTGGTAGTATGCTGGTAATAAACAATGTCTTCATTCTGGGAGCAAGCTATGGAAGCGAGAGCATCAGCAAGCTTGTTTGCTTCTCTGTACACGTGAGCAATTTGAACCTTCCAAGAGTCAAAATTGAGGAGAGCTTGGATCCTTCGTAATAGGCTCCAACCTTCGTGATGGCCGCAGCAATTGGATTCAATGTGGCCTATAATAATCTTTGAGTCAACTTCAGCTATTAAGTTATCAATCTTCAAGTCTCTGGCCATTTGTAATCCAACATAGAGAGCCCATAGCTCTGCCTTGTAGCAGCTGCAGGAACCAATGAATTTGGAAAATCCACGAACCCAATCACCTTTGTGGTTTCTAATGACACCACCACAGCCCGCAACATTATGAGGCCCTTTGCAAGCCCCATCCACATTGAGTTTGAACCAGCCTTGTGTAGGAGGCAGCCAACGAATCTGTTGTATTGTGCTATGATGTTGCACAAACAGAACCTGACCCAACTTCCTGTTAGCATAGTCTTGAGTGACATCTATAATGGTTTTCCAAGGTTGCCAAGGACGCACAAAATCCTCATCATGGATTTCCTTGTTATGCCAAGTCCATAGGAGATGGCAAGCATTTGCCCATTGAGAATGCCAACTAAGCTCTTCATTTACGCCCAGCTCCTTGGTCATGTTCATAGTGACCCATTCCTCCAAATTGCTGGTGAGGAAAGAGCGCCTGCATTCAGCTTTAACCAAATGGATCCAAACAGCCAAAGCTTGTGTGCAGTCACGAAGCACATGTAAAGTGGTTTCAAGCTCAGCACAATGAGTACAATTAGGGCCACCAATCCCCATTTGAGCTTTCCTGGAATTAGTCATGAGTCTATCATGTTTCACAAGCCAAATGAAAGACCTGATGAGATGCTTCCACAGACTCGAATCAGTGTTCTTGGCCACCCAGTCAGTACTACTAGAAGCATTCCTAGCATATTTACCTTTTAGAACATCACACCATAACCCAGGATTATCACGTCTAAGTTCCCAACCAAGCTTCATCATGCAGGCTTTGTTCATGTCATCAAGTCTCCTAAGACCAAGTCCTCCCACACTTTTGGGAGAGGTAACTATATCCCAGCTGACAGCATGTGCTCTTCTGGTTGTCTCATCATCACCCCAGATGAAAGCTCTCTGAGTTTTCTGAGTCTCAGCAAGAACACTTTTTGGAATCATAGCAGACATCATTTGGTAAGTGGGAATAGCCTCAATCACTGACTTTGCAAGGGTGGTTCTGCCAGCAAAGGAAAGTTGCTTGGCTTTCCATCCTGTAAGCTTATTCTTAATTTGATCAATTAAGAATTGATAATCAGCACGCTTAGGGGCTCTTCCTACTAAGGGAACACCCAAGTATTTCCCCAAAGTGGCAACCTCTTTAAAACCAGAGATAGTTAACAGTTGATCCTTCATTTCTCTAGACACATTCCTAGAGAACAATAGGCTGGTTTTATCATGGTTTATCTCTTGACCAGACATAGCATAGAACTGGTGTAGAATCTGGAGAACACAATTCATTTGGGGGGTTGTAGCTGGACCAAATAGGAGCAAATCATCGGCAAACATGAGGTGAGGGATGTAAGGTCCATGGCCACCAGCTTGGAGACCTTTCCAGGTTCCATCTTCCACACATTGAGTAATGAGGTGAGTTAACTTGTCCAGACACATAACAAAAATATATGGAGATATAGGATCCCCTTGGCGGATACCACGTTGGGGCTCAAAATATTCTGTCCTTCTACCATTCCATTGAACATTAGTCTTAACACTTGTAACAAAGGCCATTAAAAGCTGGTTTAAGTTGTCAGGCATGCCCACCTCCTCAAGAATCTTCCCTATGAATGACCAATTCAACTTGTCATAGGCCTTGGACAAGTCAACTTTGATGGTGAAGTAACCATGCTTTCCTCTTATTTTATTCATGCTATGAATCATCTCTTGAGCTATTACAATGTTTTCTTGTATCTTGCGCCCTGGAATGAACCCAGTTTGATAAGGAGAGATTATTAGAGGGAGGATATCTTTCAATCTATGCACCATAATCTTGCTGACTATTTTGTAGATTGAGTTGCATAAGGAGATGGGCCTAAATTGGTCAACAAACTCCAGTTTGTCCACCTTGGGAATTAGGCAAATATCAGTTAAATTCACTCTGTTAATTTGGCTGGGGTCCTGCCATACATCTCTCACAAAATCACAGACAGAATTTTCAACAATGTCCCAAGAATGTTGATAGAAGCCTGCTGGAAATCCATCAGGACCTGGTGCTTTCCAAGGAGACATGCTGAAGACTGCATGTTTGATCTCAGTATTGGTCATAGGCTTCTGCAGAAGGCTCAGCATTTTTGTAGGTATGGCTGGGTATGTGATACTTGTTTGAAGCCAATTGTTATCAACAAAAGGCTGTTTAAAAAGATTTCTGTAGTGGTTATTCACTAGATTAGCAATATCATCCTGATTCTCAACCCAGTTGCCACTGCTGTTTCTAAGAGCTAGAATATGATTCCTTCGTTTGCGGGCAGTGGCTTTTATATGGTAATACTTGGTGTTCCTGTCTCCATCATTCAGCCACGTAGCACGGGAACGTTGGAACCAATACAATTCCTCTTGTTTGTTGATGTCATTGAGCTCTTGTTGAAGTCTTTTCTCAAGCTTGGCAAGATAAGCTCTCTCAGTACCAAAATGGAACTTCCGTTGGATACCAGCAAGTCTAGCAAGCAGATTTTTCTTCTTTGTTCTAACCACAGCAAATGAGTTCTGTTTCCATATTTTAAATTGGCTCTCAAGTTGGCCAAGATTCTGCTCAATTTGATGATGATTGTTCCAGTGAGAAGTCACCACATTGGTGAAGGAAGCATCAGTTAGCCATGCACTCTCAAACTTGAAGTAGTGGGGCATCAAGTTGCTCTTACCTTTAGGGCACACCAGAATGGGGTGATGGTCAGAGTAAGCAACCCTTGGCAGATTGTGCACAAAGCCTTCATGGAATCTCAACCTCCTGTCAGTGTTACATAGGGCACGTGGATCTGGTGGTTTAGGTGGTGGAGGAGGTTCACCACAAATTTTTTTAACATTGCACAAAATAGGAATCGCAATATCACAAGATAAAGAAAGAGAAACCTCATTAGAAAAAAGTTTGTCACCCTTGTCTGAATCTTTGAGCACCATGGATGTTCTTGTTGAGAGCAACTCAGCTTCTGCGACTGATTCATCTTCTTTTCCTGATGTAAAAAGCTGTGAATCTGAATCTTCTTTCTCTTCTTTATCTATTGGTCCTTTAGGTTTATCCCCAGTGAGATCTTCGTGAACAAAAACTGACTCAGCTTCTAACAACTGCGATTCTGCTTCTTCTTCATCTTGTTTCTCATTTTCCTCCACAACTAAAATCTGTGACTCAGAATCAGACTCTTCTAGCTCTTTTTTCTCCGGAATAGACAAAATCTCACGGAATTCAGGCTTAAATTGCCAAAGAAAATGGGTGGCGAAATCATCCCAGCCCAAATGTTGATGACATTTAGACCACCGCGACCACCATTTGAGAGCTTCACCTCTCATGGCCATTGCAGCCACAGTCATCTTGTTCACATCTGATGGTCTTCTGGTTTTGAAATATTTTTCAGTGCAAAGAATCCACCAATATGCATCTTCATAGCCATAAAAAATAGGATAGTTGCTTGAATATTCTGAATTTTCAGATCCATATGAGTTGTAATAGTTTGTAGATGGTAGTGAATAACTATTGATGAAATTCAGATTTGAGGTTGGGGATGGGGTTGTAACAGTGGTGTCGGTGGGATAAAGTGAAGGAATGTAGGAAGGATAAAATGAAGATGGAGATGTAAGAAAAGTGTTGGAGGAATAAAATGAAGAAATGGAGTGAATATAGGAAGGTGAATCCATGGCAATGAAAGCACCAATTTAAGGTACCCAAAAATGGGTGAACCTTCAAAACACAATAACGGAAAATAAAAACTCCTTTCGAGGGGAGAACGCCTCCTTTAAGAAAATAAAAAGACTCTAAACATTTCTTTTGATTTGATTGATGATCTCATTCAAAGGATTGAGGGTACATATATAGATGCTAAAAAAGGGTGACTCACCCCACTAAAGAACATTCTAGATTGCCTAACAAAAAGACAAAATAAAGAAATATAAAATGGTGACTCATAAGGAATAAAATGGTGACTCATATGCTTCTAGAATCTAGTAGATGCTTCTTCTTAGGTTACATACTCTCCTAGGTATTTTGGGCTTGTTTCTCTTGGGTTGGGCTATTACTTGATTATTCTTGGATCATTACAGCGTGTACCTTTGAACGGTGTGCAAATCTGACAATGGTAGGAAAAGTTTTACCAAAAATACTATTTAACAGTATAAAGAACTCAAACGAAGGATGAGAACGTGATAGATACTTCTTAGCAAGAAATTAGACCTGAAAAATAGCAAGGTAGAGGATCCTTAATTTATTTTAATATATCTTCAGGTCCAAGGAATGAAGGGACTGAGAATCCTATTGAGCATTGTTCAACGGTAACAAAGAACGATGAAGAATGACGAATAACGGGACCCATTTTTGAAACGTCTCAGTTTATAAATCTAATAGGATAGAATGAAGGTATTCTCTTCAGTAAGTCTAAAGAAGGTCTCGATTTTTAAAGATGATAACCGATGTGGTCGGAAGTGAAACTGGAAGATGTAATCACAGATAAAATAATAAAAGCATTATATTTTTTTAAAGGTTTCGATGTGGGAAATCCAAATACGATGTCCGTTTTTCAAATGATGATCGAAGTGTTCGAAATACGGTAAAACTTTTGTCTTGGATGACCAAAATAACGCCATAAATAGAATCGGTGAATGGTTTTGTATAGGAATGTGAAGTTTGGTAATATTTGGTGATCCAATAAGAGAGAACAAAAACTGAGAAGAAAAAAGTGAGTTTTTGATAATTGTCTGGTGGCTGAAAGAAGAAGAAAGGAACATAGGTAAATGTGCAAAGTTTAGCGGAGGGTTTTCACTTTGGAACATAGGAAAGGACTTCTACAATAAGAAAGGAACGTAGGAAATCACTTCTACACTCACAAATAAACATATTATAATGCTAAAGTTCATAATAATAATAATAATAATAATAACGACAAAGTATTTCACATTACTATAATACAACAAACAATAACAACTATATATTATTAATATGATATAAAAATACAATAAAAGATCAATAAAATATATTTTAATACTCCAAAGATACATAATGTCTTAAAGTCATTAAACTTATAATTTAAGATAATAATGTTAACTCATGACTAAATATTTAAAAATAAAATAATACAATAATAACATACTATTAAAATAAGAACACACAAGTCTAGTGATATATCCACACAAGGTGTTACATGTCGCATTTGGCCTCCCACATCTAGCAGTTACTTGAATGATCCATCCAATACAAAACGTGTGGATAAGAGCTGCCACAATGAGTTATGAATGCTCAAAAAGCATAGCCAAACATAATGGTAAAATGGGCCAGTGCCTAGTGGTGACTTGTGATCCTTTGCCAATGGAAGCGTGATCCAGATTGAGGTGTGCCTTTCAACCCAAGTTCAGCAGATCCGGGTTCAACTTCAGCATAAATTGGAAATCCAGAAATGTGGCTAGAACTTTCCAATGAATGCCATTTCTTGTTTCATTTCTGCAAAGCCCTCATTGCGAAGCAGTTCAACATCTTGAGAGAAGATAATCTCCCTCGCGAACTTAGGGTGTGTTTGTTTGGGGTGAAAGAGGGAAGAGAGAGTGAGGGAAGAGAGAGTGAGGGAAGAAAGAGTGATTTTAGGATGTTTGGTTAATGAGAGAAATTGGAAAGAGTGATTTTAGGATGTTTGGTTAAGGAGAGAAATAGGAAAGAGAGAGGGAGGAAAGATTAGTTTAGTGTTTTTTATAATCTCTCCACAAGTGGAGAGAAAGTGGAGAGAAATGGGCTCTTTCTCTCTTCCCTCACTCTTTCTTCCCTCACTCTCTCTTCCCTCACTCTTCCCTCACTCTTTCTTCCCTTACTCTCTCTTCCCTCACTCTCTCCTCCCTCTTTCTCTCCTAATCCAAACACACCCTTAGTGAAGTGGAGCTTAACTTGCTCGGGAAGTGGTTGAACAAGCTACAGATCGAATTAGCGGAGCTCGCAACATAGTGCCGAGAATGTCCAGACCGGCGTTGAGGTTGGGAATTAGATAAAAAATTCATTGGAGAATCGTACTGACCTGATAAGTGAGTTTGGAGGTGCGAGTTCGGCATCGCAAATAACCGAGTTGACTTGCGACATTGGTAGGGATCTTTTCACTAGCTTGAACAGGCACGTCACTCCTGAAATGGACTCCACATCGTCCTTGCACTTTTCAAAAGCTTTTCAGCGTGATTTGGCAACGCTGTTGACATCGTTGATATTTCCTTGGACTATTTATCTTGAAGAAGTTCCAATACACATTCTGAAATTATATTCTTGAAGCCAGAACGAAAGAATCGCACTGGTGCGGCGATGGCAAGGAACCAAACTAAGATCCATATCTAAATCCATCTTTATTGGTCGCCAATGTTCGAAACTTGATGCAGGTCTCGGTGAAGTAGTAGGCCGAGAAGCTCACTAAGCTAAGATACTAGAGACCTTGCTGGGGTGATGACAAGATGGATTCACTGATACCCAGAGTTTCGGTCAGAAACGCGGGGAGGCTGCCACCTTCAAGCTAGCACTCTAAAGTTCAAGTCAGTCTATAAGAGAGACGGAGCATTTTAGAGGAGAAAAGAGAGCATACCTTTTTAGGAGTGAGTGGTGGTATATGTAGAGGAGTAATGAGCTTACCTTAGAAACATCCCAATGTTGGACTAGTGCTTTCAAGTATTGGGTTGGCCTACATTTTGCCCATTTGATAGTCTTTGACCAGTCTGGAACAAGGTTAAAATTCAATTTCTAAGTTTATAATTCCTATATTTTTTTATTGAGTTTATTTTGCTTAAAAAAACTCATATTTAATTAAACCCTTTTTAAAAATATTCCAAGTTTTTGTCCAAGAGATGTTTGTAATGTTCTTTTTTTTGACAAAATGTTTGTAATGTTCTTAACATGTATACAAAACGTCATTAAAAAAATTGAAGGGTATATATGAGTTGACATTTTAAATGAACTAAAATCGTTGAGGGACTAAAAGTCGAAGAAACTTTTATAGGAGCTAAATACAAAACTGTGAAATTTATAGGGGCTAAAAAGATATTTAATCCTTTATATTTTTTTAACTTAGTCTTTAAGTATTAAACAAATTTTAAGTGTCATGTTTTTTTTAATAAAAAAGATATTTATTCATTCAAACTAGTAGAATACATCAACAATAACACAAATTCAAAGTTGGTAAAAATGGAAAAGGACGAATCTGCAACAAACTGTCAACAGTCAAGTTAATAGCGTAAAATAGAAAAATGTCTTCAAATGTGACAAAATCAAAGCCACCAGAATAATCATGCTTCCAGATATGTAGCGTTGACACCCTAATCATTGATTGATTTGAAGTTTTTTGAAGCTGATTTCCTAAACAGAACCAACTGAACAATGTCGCACATTGATTGTGGTGTTTAGTTGATTCTGCTTAGGAAATCAGCTTCAAAACAATGCCGCACTTAGACGATGAAATTAACATAAAAAAATGAAAAAGTAAATCCTTGTGGAAACCACTTATTTATAAAAATGAGAGAAGAAAGTGGTGGGTGTGATTCTAGGCCCATAAATGACCCAAAACCACCCTCCCTGATAGAAGAGTAAGAAAGAAGAGAAGTGTAGAGAGAAAATTTAGAGAAAAATGACTAGGATTGTTGATGTCTGCTACTCCCTCTGTTCCAATTTTTTCGATGTTTTAGCCTAGAAATTTTGTTTCAAAACTTTTGATGTTTTATAGACCCAATGCTATTTTAACTACTTCCTTCCAACTTTACTCTTAGCAATTATGTTGTATTAATTACGAAGAAAGCATTTACCAAAGCAAAGTTGTGGAGAACAAGGTATTAAATGAGGGTATTTTTGACTAAATTTTATCTAATTGTTTTCTTATTCCATGTGCATTTGCTAAAGCATCAAAAGATTTGGAACGGAGGTAGTGTTATATTTTGTCCTTGAAGTGTCATTTTAGTCTCTTACACTTGAGGTTCTAGCTCAGTGATAAGACTTTAGCCTTGTATCCTCAAAGTGCTGAGTTCAAATCCCTTTGGGGATATGTAGTTGTAAAATGGTCACTAGTGCCACTTTGATCAATAAAATTCCCCCTTCCCCAAATTTCTATTTTTTTTAAAGTCTCTTAAATATTAGAACGTATATATTGATGATTCAAAGAAATGACAAAAAAGTTCAATGGGCTTGACTTGTGACAAGTAATATCGAAGTTTCAATTAATTAACTCTGGTTAGTAAGTTAATTGGGTGGTTAAGTTACTAGTAAGAGTTTGTCCAAAAAAAAAGTTACTAGTAACAGTTAAAAAAATGGCTCATTGTTTCTCATAAAGAGGCCACTAATAAATCCGTAACTGACATATTGATGGGACAACGTATTTATAGGGAAACGTGTCAATCTTGTGGCAAGACTTCATTGGTGATGCGCATAGTCCTTAAGTGGCACTCTGGCGATATAATGAAGCGAGCTGATCTTACCCATTCCAAATTGCAGATTTAGACAAGTACTTATAATTTTACAAATACAACCGTATGATGCACTGTTATAATTTTTAATTACAATATTTATTACAATAAATATTTTATTACAATAACATTAAAAGATTAATAATTAATATATATATATATATATATATATATCAAATTTAATATATTATTAATATTATAACTACTCTTAAATAAGATACAAACAAAATTATTAAATGGGTACTTATTAAGAATGAGTCAATCAAAAAACTATTTTTTTTGACATATTCTTACGGTAGTACTTCTTTTTTTACCGTGTCATTGGTGCGCAGCCCGACTTTGCCGACCCGTGTAGTTCCCTCTTCCCAACAGAGTTTTTACCACACTCAAGATTCGTACTCGAGATCTTGAGGTGGGATCCAAACCAGTTACCGCTCGTACCATCAATACTCTAAAGCATTATTCCATCCGGTCCACATGATAAGAAACAAACTCCCCTTAACACAAAAAATGACACCAAAATCAGTTATTTGTAGGGGTGGACAAACGGTCGGTTTGTTCGGTTCCGGGTTGTAAATCTTCGGTCCAAGTGAAATTGTGAGGTCTAAAAGGTCACTCACTTTCGACCAGTAGCATATACGCTTTAAACGGATGCGGGAGATTGGGTGGTGTGGGTAGATTCAGTCGATTTCGCTTGAGTTTAATAGTATGAAAAACTTGGAAGATGGAAATTTCTGGGGAGCTGAAAGAAGAACGTTTCGAATGATGAAAGTTGGAGAAGAAATGGCTTGAGAGGGACAGAAAGAGAAACAATTACTTGAAAGAAAAATGGTGTAGGAATTAAAAGTTTCGAATGAAGAAATTCTGTCTTTCCTGCCATGTAACCTTTTAAATTTGATAGCTTGTTTGTGTTGACAACTGACATGGCAATATTGGAAAACCACTTTCAGCATATTATATTGTAATTTGGCATTGTAACCAGCTCGTCGTTCACAGGAATATACGGGTAGGTTCAGACATCACTGAGTTCACTTTTAAAGAACCGAAACTGACCAAGTAAATCCACCTCAACTCATTTCTCCCATGTGTAGTACCCGACCCCCGCCCATATCCGACCCCATGACTACTTTCTGTTCGAACATCTCGGGTTTTCGGTCGGATACTTTTTTTTGTCCAGTACTAGTAAATACTACTAAAATTTATGACACCACTTTAGTAACTTTGCCTTTAAATAAAGACAAAAATTGTATACTTTAACTAATGCTAATAAATACCGGTCGGTGCATGTATCTTATAATAATTTGACCGAAAAAATTTCCATTTATTTTTTTATAGTATACACCTGGAAATATTAAATTATAAATAATAAGTAATCTGGTATATTTGAAAACAAAATAATTAAATTTTAAAATTTATGAAGGTGCTAGTATGATCGGCTAAATGTTCTATAAATTCCGATGGTTGTTTGCATTTGAAGTCATCTCCATCTATGGCAACTCTAAATACCAATACCCATAAAGTGATATCATTTTCACTTCTGGTAATAATACTTACATTCGAGGCTAATGCGTCATGGTTTCCAATCCTTGTAGAAATTATCAATGATGAAAGGGCCCCAGTTCCTTTGCAAAATCTCATCGTTCATTGCAAATCCAAAGATGACGATCTAGGATTCCATACGCTTAAGCCCGGGGGCCTTTTCTACTTTCATTTCGGTCAAGATTTTTTCTTTAGAACATTATACTTCTGCAGCTTTACATGGGATGGCGAACCACATCTTCATTATTTAGATATTTACAAAGGGTATAGGGATCGAAATTGCGGTTTAGTTTCTTGGACAATAGATGAAAATGGTGGGTGTAAGTCTTGTAATGATGATGCTCAATCTCGTGTGTGTTATCCTTGGAATGCACATCCTTCCAAATATATGGAGGGAGGTTAAAGAAATGCATAGGTGTAATTTCGTATCGTTTCTTGCAACTGAAATAAAAATTCGAGAAACATTAAATTTATGATTTATTCTTATTTATATTTTTTTAGGTAGAACAAAATATCTTAAAATGCGAGAAAAATAACAACAAATATAAATGAATATTATACAATAAAATGAATTTCAATATTGCAAAAAAATTTGTATATTTATGTGTGTGCACAAGCGTGTGTGATTATATATATATATATATATATATATATATATATATATATATATATATATATTGATTGGAAAATGCTGGTAGTTAGTAAATAGTTAGGGGGTGGGGTAAATATTAGGGTCGCCATCATTTTGTAGTAAAGTATGCAATGAAAATGGCTAACCAACAAAGTATACAAGAAATAACCAACATGATGTGGCACAAGTGGTAGATACTTGAGTCCCTTAACCATTTGGTCTCGGGTTCGATCCTTGCCCAGTGCATATGGAAAAACATTTGTTGGGAGATGTCAACCCCTTAATTGGATCTTCGATACCTCAAAGGATTAGTCTCCATAGTCGTCGTAGAGGATACATTGGTTTATGTTCCGGACTGGGACAAATCCTTCGCTGGCTTGGGTCTGACCCACTTCCGCATCCCATGCTTTCCGTACCCGCACTCCGTACATACTCAACGGTCAGGATCTATTCCACACATCCAACGGTTCAGGTATGGCACGCACCCGAGCACATGGAGCTCGGACTCCCCATCACACACCTCGGCACTCAGCCGAGCTTATATTACTTCACATCTTTTTTATCTTTCTATCATATTTCACCTCTTTCTCATACTGACTTGAGCGTCGGAGTGTCTTTCAGGTACCCCCCACCCGGTGTTGACGGAATACAACCTCGGACATCCGAGCCTCTACTTCTACCAGCTGATTTCAGCACTCGTTCACAAGAATCTACCTCATTGGAAGCATTCAAGCAATTGAGCCCCGGGCTTGGACCTTATCCAACGTCGAGAGCCTCAACCTCGTACTCCGGTACCGAACATTGGCGACCACAGTGAGAGCTTCGTCGCTTGCTTCCACACTCCAAAGTATCATACCCCCTCCGGGCTAAACCGTCTCCCCAAGGTACGTTCCAGACTTTGAATCACTTCAGGGTCTTCCATCCCTTATTCGCAGGTTTTGCTCGCCTCCTAACCACGGCTTGAGCTCGAAGACTCTGGTCGCTTCCCAATCACGGCTTGAGCTCGAAAACTCTGCTCGCCTCCCAACCATGGCTTGAGCTCGAAGGTTCCGCTCGCCTCCCAAGCACGGCTTGAGCTTCTGTCCTATCTCGGATCTATTTAGAATGGCTCTCCCAGGATTCTTACAGCCGATCTCGGGCATCTATCTCAAATTGGATCTTCATCCAATCCTCTCAAGATTTCTTTGCAGGTCTTCATCCAATCTCGGATCTCTGTCATGCTCTCGGCGGCGAGCCAATAGCCCACAGCGGCTACAATAGCTCTCTAATCCCCGAGCTCCGCGCTCCATCCTAGAGTCCGACCTTCCCTTTGGTGTCTGAGCTGACGAGCTTCTCCAGAGGCCGAAGGATTCGCAATTTTGCCCCGTGCAAGCCAACCTCCCTCTGATCTCTGAGCTGACGAACTCCATCAAAGGCCGAGGTCTTCCCAATTTCGCCTCGTGCGAGCCTGCAGCGCCTCTGATTTCCGAGTTACGCGCTCCATCAGGGGTTGAAGGGCGGAGGTCCACAGCGATCTCCGTTGGAGGAATCTTTGGAGAGAGGAGCCCACGGCGGCTTTCTCATATATAAAGGCTATGGCCCGGAGTGGCTCTCTTATGCAGTCTAGCTATGGAGAAGGGGGCCCGAGGTGGCCTTCCCATCTTTAAAGCACGGACCTTAGCAGATCTCTCTTAAACTATTGTTTTAAATTACAAGAATCCCTCAAGATCTTTGGTTTTTCATCGATGACCTCAGATTTCCACTCTCGTGTTCACGAAGGAGTTATGGCATTTTTCTTATAAGAGGTTGCCCGTCCTACAACAGCTTAAGTTCTGATATCGGTAAAGATTTCCCTACACAATTGCGGGTGTTCATTCAAAGCATGCATACAAGACGGTAAAACAATAACCGGAATTAATGAAGTGCAAAAACAACTTAAATATCGGAGAAAAGGGAAGGTGCCCATTGTATGTTACAATCTAAGATTGGCCCCGGACATGCCTGAGACCAGTCAAAAAGAAAGCTCACAAAATCAACTGGCTCATTCTTCCGCCTCGGCTTCCTGCTCAGCGTTGGTTACAGTAGCTTCTTCTTCAGCAGCAGGGACGGCAGCGGGGTCGTAGATCACAGCACCCTTATGAACGATCTTCCCTCCTTCAGCCTTATATTTGGCATCCAGCAGGTTGATGTCTAAACCGAGCTCCAAAACCACGGCCATATTAAGGCAGTGCCTGAAGCTGGACGTGGCCGCCCTTGCCTTATTCTGCGTGAGCTCGGCTTTGTCCGCCTTCAGATGTTCTACTTCCTGGGATTTCTTCGCCTTCTCTTTGCATGATCATCAACATAATATGAAACTATTCAACGGTTAGATTGATAAAATTTGATGTCTACAAAGATATATTAAGTAGAGTAACTCTACAAAAGTTACTCTTTGAGTAACTTGATCCCCACTTATATATATATATATATATTCGTTTTGTTGGTAAAAAAAAAGCTATATATTCTTTTATGTGAAAATAATTCAATGATCGATATTAGTTTTCAAAAGCTATCCAATAGTCCTATCTTCAAAAAGAAAAGGCAACCAATTTCGATAGATTGTGAGAAAAACTTCAAATGGATGAGAATGGATACGTAATATCCTCAATTCACAAATTTGATGGCTTCCAGCGGTGAAAGCTCGGGAGATCGTCATCAGGACCCCGTGCCTGCCATTCCAGGGGTCCAAGACAATCTAGAGTCATCTCCCACGAGCGAATAAGTAGAGGACGATCTCGAGGTCAACCATCATTCTCCAACCGACGAGACCAACGAGCCCGATGGCGGGAATCAGGATGATGAGGATCGAGGTATAGGGGGAAGATCGCAAAAGGTAGATGTGGAGGATGTTTCTGATAAAGAACCTCAAGTCGACGTCGTGATGATAACATCGGAATCTTCAGAAGAGGTTCAATCTGGAGAGAGGAAGGGAGGTTCTAACACACATCAGTCAGAAAGCACTGGGTTCGATTCCGAGTCAAGCTCCGTGACTGGAGAAGAAAGTCATCGTGGGGACGAGGCTGATGGCAAAGAGCAAAAGGTTGAACCAAATGCCCACCAGTTGGGCGAGCGATAACTCTATTTTATATAGAGTTATTTATACATCTAAACCTAAATAATTGCTTAAAATCGAGTAAAATAATTAGTAAATATAGTTTTATAAATAAAATAACAACATTCAAAGTTTCATGAAGGGTTACACTTAAGACTAGCATTTTGCATGTATATGGGTATGTTTGATGTGTTTGTTCAGTGCACCTGCAGTCAATGCTCCTGCACCAGAAAACAACAGTGCACCTGCACCAGGTGCAACTGCACCAAAGAACAGGCAGAAGCATGACAAGTGCAAATGCACCAGAATATAACAGTGCACCTGCACTAGAAGCTCCTACACTGAAGACAGACAAAAACGCATGAAGAACCTCAAGACCATACCAATGCACCAGCACTTCAATGATGACATCATGCTTAGTCATAAATCACATAAGGCACACGCCAACATGCAAATTTCGGCGCCCACCATAGAAGACTAGCTTGAAGGAGTCACTCACTTAGGGACATTTGGCCATTTACTATTGGACCTCCATTTTTGTTTGAGTGTGGGATTCAAATTGCTTTTTGAAGATCTGAAAAGTAACCATAGTTAACTTCTCTAGTTAACTTAATCTCCAAGGAAGGGCACACTTTTGAAGGCTATATAAGGACTCCCACTTCTCACTTGAAGGGCATCTCATATATCATAGTTTACATTTCATCTCACTAGTTTTTAGATAGTTGTTAGTTTGTTAGAAGGTAAGGAAGGAATTGACGACTTCTCCCTTCACTTCAACATAAGAGTTAGTTTTGTGCAAGGAATCAGTGCACCTACATTGCTTAGCAAACTTATGCAAAAGAATTTCAATTTATGTAAACTCTACCCTATTGTCTTCTTTTGTAATTTCGATTATATCAACATGTTTTATTTCATATATCTTTGTCTTGCAATCCCTAACATGAGCTAAATTTCTTTGGTTGAGATGTTCTAACCTTATAATGATCTTTTAAGTAAGTTGTTGTGCTTTTATGTGGTGTATGCATTTTAGTTCCTGTGTAATACTTCTTTCGACACTTGTTTTAAGGTTGATCGCTTGAAATAAGTAGATTTGTAAACGCAGACATGGTTTACAATTACGAACTCAAGAACTAATAAGGGTGAGTGTTTTAATAAAGTCTTTGTTAACTTGTTTAATAAAGAAACCTTTGTTAATTCCATGTAAAGTCCTAGACATAGGATAACATAGTCCTTAGGGTGATTCAGTGGGTACTTTAAATACAGGAGTGAACCTATTTAGCATGCCTAGACATAGGAAGCTTGTAATGAAACTCTGAAGAAAGTGACTGAAAGGCACATACTAATGCAGCTGCATCCAGTGCAACTGCACCACTAAACTACACAACACCCTTGAAAGTGACTTATTTGGTGAAGACATCTCAACTATCATTCTCAACTGATTTCCTCTACATTTTAGTGCTTATTTACATTCTGTTTTTTATCATCATCATCCAAAATTGTGGGTAGAATAGTTTGCACTAATTTTTATAAACTTAAGCTACAAGAGTTAATCCAATCCCAGTGGGTTCGATCTTTTATCCTACTTGTTTGTGACTGTGTATACTTGCACACTTTTCCACACACCAAGTTTTTGGCGCCGTTGCCGGGGATTGCCATTAATTTTTGTTGTTTAGATTTATAAATTAGTGTTTATTACTCTGGTAGTTTATTTCTTAGTGCAGGTGCACAGGATGCACTAGCTTATGCACAGGACCAAATCACCAGAATTTGAACTAAATCCAGAGATAGAAAGACAGTTCATGAAGTTGCTAAGACTCCAAAGCTGCAGAAATACAATGTCTCAACAAGGTGAAGGACAAGGCTCAAGGACAGCCTCAAATAGAGGTGGTCCTGGCTCTAATCATGATGCTGAAACAGATAACAGAAATCAATTCATCAACCTGGGTCCCATAGGTATGATTAATGATAGAGATAGGCCAATGAGGGACTATGCTATGTTTGATCATCAAAATATGCAGACAAGCATAGCAAGACATCATATAGATGCTGTACATTTTGAATTCAAACCCATGATGTTTCAAATGCTACAAACAATTGGTCAATTTGGTGGATTTCCTCATGAAGATCCCCATTTGCATTTAAAACAGTTTTTAGAAGTATGTAGTAATTTTATCATTCCCGGTGTTAGTGAGGATGCATTTAGATTAAAGCTATTTCCAAATTCCTTGAAAGATAAAGCCAAATCATGGTTGAACTCTTTAGAACCAAATTCTATATATACATGGAATGAAATGGCTAAAAGTTTTTAGCAAAATATTTTCCACCCATCAAAAATGCCAGAATGATATTACATCTTTTAGATAAAAAGAATTTGAATCATTGTTTGAATCATGGGAAAGATGGAAAGAGCTTTTAAGAAAATGTCCACATCATCTGGGGGTGTCATTATTCAAATGGAAACTTTTTATAATGGTTTAGAAACCCAAACCAGAATAATGCTTGATGCATCATCTGGGGGGATGTTACTAAATTTTTCTTATAATGAAGCATGTGAATTGATTGATAGAATTGCAACCAATAGTTCTAGTTGGCCTACTGAGAGGGTGAGTGCCCAAAAGAAACCCTCAGGGAAACATGAAATTAATGAAATATCAGCCCTATCTGCTCAAGTAGCCTCACTAGCAAACATGTTCAAAAACTTCACTTCAAACAATGCAACTACATCTAATGCAACTGCACCAACAGAAAACACTACAGCAGCCATAGAACAAGCCCCTCCAGGAGCTACAAGTTGTGTATATTGTGGAGGAGGCCACCTTTATGAGGAGTGTCCTAGCAACCCTGTCTCTGTAAATCATGTAGGATATAATAGAAATAACAACCCTTATTCCAACACCTATAACCCTGGTTGGAAAAACCATCCAAATTTTAGATGGAGCAACACCAATGCACCTGCACTTAATGCATCTGCACCAGCTACACCACCAGGATTCCAATCTCAAAACTATCAAAGACAACAACCACCTGCCAATGATAACTCCTTAGAAGCAATGCTCAAATCCTTTATTAGTGAAACTAGAACAGCTAGGCAAGCACAAGATGCATCAATAAAGAATTTGGAGAATCAAGTGGGGCAATTAGCAACAGCTCTGTATCAAAGACCAACAAGTTCTCTACCATCAAATACAGAAGATAAAACCTCACAAAGGCCAGGTAAGGAACAAATGAAAGCTATTTCCTTAAGAAATGGGAAAGATCTTTCAGAACCATACAAGACTGAAGGTGAAGGTAAAGGAGAAAAAGAAAAAATGAAAAAATCAGAAAAACAGAAATGCACAAAATGCAGAAGTATCCAATGCTCCTACATCTCAAGAAGTTCAAATGCCAAGGTTAGTTCCTGAAAGATTGAAAAAAGCACATGAGGAGAAGCAATTCAGTAAATTTCTTGAAGTTTTAAAACAATTACACATCAATGTTCCCTTAGTTGAAGCACTTCAACAAATGCCAAATTACACTAAATTTATGAAAGATGTGCTTACAAAAAGAAAAAGGTTAGGGGAGTTTGAAACAGTTGCAATGTCAAAAGCGTGTAGACTATTGATGCAAAATAAAATTCCTAGGAAATTGAAGGATCCTGGCAGCTTCACAATTGCATTCTCAATTGGAAAATTTTACATAGGTCGTGCACTATGTGATTTGGGTGCAAGCATTAACTTGATGCCCAAATCCTTATTTACATGAGAGTGAATGATCAAGAGGTGAAATTCAATGTTATGAATGCTCTTAATTATGCTGCAGAGGATACTGAAGAATGTTCAGCAATAATCTCTCTATATCAACTAGTGCAGAAGCAGTTCAACAAACAGTGTGACCATCTTGCCAGTGCACTTGCACCTGATGCACCTGCACTGCTTGACGAAGAAACTCTAGAAAATGAAATTCTGCCAAATGAAGACTCAGTTAAGGAGGTATGGGCTAGAAAATATGAATCTCTCAACCTTGAAGATCCAAACCTCAGAAAGAACTTACCATCAATTGAACAACTTCCTTAACTTGAATTGAAAGAATTGCCTAAACATCTCAAATATGTTTTCTTAGGGGGGAAAATGATATACTTCCAGTGATCATTGCTTCTGATCTATCACTAGAGCAGGAACATGATCTAATTTGTACCTTAAGAAAACATAAGAAAGCAATAGGTTGGAAAATGGCAGATATCAAAGGAATAAGCCCTTCAATATGTATGTGCAGAATTATTTTAGAAGACAATGCAAAGAACACCATGGAAGGACTTTGGTTTTTCATCTTTCTTTGAAATTAACTACTTGATGGCAGAACGATCAGTATAAACAATAACTTTGGTGCCAACCAAGTAAGATCTAAACTTATCAAATGCAAAAACCACTGCTAATAATTCTTTTTCTGTTACAGTATAATTCATTTGAGCTTCAATTAATGTCTTGCTAGCATAATAGATAGACTGAAAGATTTTATCATACCTCATATACCCCATATCATACAGTGCATGGGTTAGCCCTGTACAATGTGTACCAAAGAAGGGGGGTGTGACAGTTATAGCCAATGAAAAAAATGAATTGATACCCACCAGAACTGTTAAAGGTTGGAGAATATGTATGGATTACTGAAAACTCAATAAGGCTACAAAAAAGGATCACTTTCCTTTACCATTCATAGGTCAAATGGTGGATAGATTAGCAGGTAAGGAGTTTTATTGCTTCTTATATGGATATTCAGGCTACAATCAAATTACCATAGAGCCTGATGATCAACAGAAAACTACCTTTACATGTCCTTATGGCGCCTTTGTATTTAGAAGGATGCCATTTGGATTATGTAATGCACCTGCAACATTCCAAAGATGCCAAGATGTCCATATTCTTTGATTTCATTGAGCAATCAATGGAAGTATTCATGGATGATTTTTCAGTATTTGCAGAGACATTTCAACTTTGTTTGTCAAACTTAGAAGAAATTCTCAAAAGATGTGAGGAGACCAATCTAGTGCTCAATTGGGTGAAGTGCCATTTCATGGTACAAGAAGGCATTGTGCTTGGACACAAAGTATCAAAGAAAGGTCTTGAAGTGGACAAAGCCGAGATTGAGGTCATTGAGAAACTACCCCCTCCAACAACCATAAAAGGTATCAGGAGCTTCTTAGGCCATGCAGGTTTCTATTGAAGGTTTATCAAAGATATCCAAGCCATTGTGTACATTGTTACAACATGATGCACCTTTCAACTTTGATGATTCTTGTATGGAAGCATTCCAAAAACTCAAGAAGGCATTGGTGACTTCACCAGTGATTGTTACACCAGATTGGAGCAGGCCATTTGAATTAATGTGTGATGCTAGTGACTATGCTGTAGGAGCTGTCCTAGGGAAAAGGTATGATAAAATCTTTCAGACTATCTATTATGCTAGCAAGACATTAATTGAAGCTCAAATGAATTATACTGTAACAGAAAAAGAATTATTAGCTGTGGTTTTTGCATTTGATAAGTTTAGATCTTACTTGGTTGGCACCAAAGTTATTGTTTATACTGATCATTCTGCCATCAAGTACTTAATTTCAAAGAAAGATGCAAAACCAAGGTTAATAAGATGTGTTCTCCTCCTTCAAGAATTTGATCTTGAAATTAGAGATAAAAAGGGGGTGGAGAACCAAGTTGCTGATCATTTATCTAGACTTAAAAGTGAAGGAACGGGTACAAAGGAAGGAGAGATCAAGGAAAATTTCCCAGATAAAAAGCTGTTAGCAATCACCTTGACAGCACCCAGTGCTCATGCATCCAGTGCAGTTGCTCTTCAGGCAACTGCATCATGGTTTGCTGACATAGTCAACTTCCTTGTGAGCAAAGTAGTACTAGTTGACATGAATTACCAACAAAGAAGAAGTTTCTTCCACATAGTCAAACAATACTATTGGGATTATCCCTATCTTTGCAAAATGTGTCCAGATCAGTTGATGAGGAAATACATCCCTGAAGAAGAACAGCAAGCAGTGCTGCTGCACTGCCATGCTGCACCATATGGAGGTCATTTTGGAAGCAACAGAACAACAACTAAGGTATTACAATCAGGTTATTATTGGCCTACTTTGTTTAAAGATGCATATTTAATGGTCAAAACCTGTGATAAATGTCAAAGAGCAGGTAATATATCAGAAAGACATGAAATGCCAAGAACCAATATTTTAGAAATTGAGCTTTTTGATGTATAGGGTATGGATTTCATGGGTCCTTTTCCACCTTCTTTTGGCAATTTATATATCTTAGTAGCTGTTGATTATGTGTCCAAATGGGTAGAAGCAGTAGCATTACCAAATAATGATGCCAAATTAGTTAGTAAATTCCTTCACAGAAACATTTTTACAAGATTTGGTACCCCAAGAGCAATCATCAATGATGAAGGCTCCCATTTTTGCAATAAGCTGATTGAAAATCTTCTTGCTAAATATGGGGTGAAACACAAAATTGCTACAGCTTACCACCCTCAAACAAGTGGACAAGCTGAATTATCTAATAGGGAAATTAAAAGAATGCTAGAAAAAATGGCGAGTCCCACAAGAAAAGATTGGTCTTTGCATCTAGATGAAGCATCGTGGGCATATAGAACAGCATTTAAAACACCATTAGGTATGTCTCCCTATAGGATAGTTTATGGCAAGGCATGTCATTTACCTGTGGAGTTGGAAAATAAATCATATTGGGCTATAAAAAAGCTTAATTTTGATCTCAACAAAGCAGGTGCACAATGGTTTTTAGAGCTTAATGAACTAGAAGAATTTAGACAATTTTCTTATGAGAATGCTGAAATTTATAAAGCAAAAATCAAAGCATGGCATGATAAAAGAATCAAAAGAAGAGAACTTAGGGAAGGAGGAATGGTCCTATTATATAATTCCTGGTTGAAATGGTTTCTTGGAAAACTTAAATTAAGGTGGTCAGGACCATTCAGATTAGTCAAAATTTATCCCCATGGTGCAATTGATGTATATGATGAAGCCTCAAATACCACTTTCAAGGTAAATCGTCAAATAGTTAAAATGTACTATGGTGAACATGTGGTGAGAGACAAAATCACCACTCGTTTTCAAAATCTCTAAACACTTAGAGGTAGTCAGGCTGTAAGACTCTTAAAACAAGCGCTTATGGGAGGCAACCCATGATTTTGTGGTAGTTATTCTGTTATTTTTATCAATTTTATGTTTTTAAGTGTTTTGTAGGAACACAGTTTTTAGTGCAGCTGCACCGGATGCAACTGCACCATTCTACACTCAGTGCTCCTGCATCAACAAATTCAAAATTACTTTGGGTGAAAAATTTCTTCAACTGCCAGAACATCAAGAGAAGTAATCATGATTAGTGGCTAACATTATGTGTTGTCCCACCTAATGCCACACGTGTCCCATTGCATGCAATCCCACTTATCCTAACGGCTATATCCCCATCAAATCAACCTCCACTAACCCCACTCACAATTTAAACCCCCACACAATTACCCATAGTTATCGTTTTTGTCACAAACAGTTACTCTCTCTCTCAAAACCGTAATCTCTAACAAATTTATCTATCTCGCCCAAAATTTCCAACAAATTTCTGCAATTTTCAAAAATGGCACGCAAAAAATCTGTATCTAAGACCTCTGGGAAAACTGCACCTCACTACTAACCCTGTCCTTATGCCTACTAATATTGTCTATGAGGAAACATTGCAGGCAATTCAGGAAGACACCTTAGCAGAAAGGGAAAAGACAATTTTTGAGGAAAAGAATGAAGGTGATCCTACTCAGCCATCAACTGAAGCAACTGCACCTAGTGCAGTTGCATCTCAGCAGTTTCCAACAGTTACAGTAATACCAGCCAATCGTGAAGATACTGTCAAGCTAGTTTTGGAAGAACTTACAGCAAAGAAGAGAGAAGAGCTGAGAAATACTTCAAAATTCTTTAGGAAGTCTGCTTGGGTTGAAAGTGTTGTTAAGTAGAACCTTGTGGTAGGAGGAGGTGAAGTTTTAAAGTCAAGTGTTGAGTCTGTTGATAAGGAGACCCAAAAGGAAGATGAACCAGATGCCGAAAAAGCAACTGAGGAAACTGTTGCAGAGCAACTCACTGAGCAATAACCATCTGTTGCAGTGCAGTCAGGTGCAGTAGCACCAAGTGCAACTGCATCAAAAGCAGCTGCACCTAAGCCCAATGAACCCAAAGCAAAGAAGCAGAAAGTCAAGCATGAACCAGTAAGAGCCAGCACAAGACTCAGGAGTGGAGCAAGAAAAGAGTAAACTTTTAAATGTTGTTTAAATATTTTGTTATCAGTACTTAGTTTTAATTATGTTTGGTTTATACCACATGTACTAACCCCTCTCCCCATTTTGAACAAATTTGTTTCTTTTGAACTCAACTTAGAGCAGTAAGGACACCGCTCAACTTTAAGTTGGGGGAGCACTTTATTACTCTCTGCATGTGCTATATATATGTGTGTTTTAGTATGTATGTTTTAGTACTTGTCTGAAGTTATTATTTGTTTGAGTTATGTGTTTGTCTATGTGTGATAGTTTTAAATAAAAGTTAAGATTAGAGGTACTTAACAAAGTAGAATGAAATGCATAAAACTGTTTTAAAAAAAATAGCAATTCCTTTTCAAAAAACAGTAGGTGCATAAGTTCTATTTTGAGTACATCAATCATGTTTTAATGAGATTTATTAGTTTTGAAGCATGATTAGCTTAAGTTCTTTTTTCACAAACATAGAAAATTACATTCTTTGAAAAGAATTTTGAATGATGAAAGGAAGAAAAGAAAAGAAGGTTTGTTTTCATAAAAAAATAACCAATTTTGTTATTACTTTGACACATCAAAACTGAGTTTGAAAAGAACCTTGCTATTTGAAGAGCTATCTGATGCAAGAGGGAATTTTGGAAACTAAGTTTAAAGCTAAATTTTTATTAAAAATATAGAAGAGCATAAAGAATTAAGTTTGGGGGAGTTTCTATGAATACTAAGGCAAAGTATAAAGAACTTAGAGTAGTCAATGCCATAGGTTGTCAAAAATGTACTACAAAGTGTTCAAAGCACTGATCAGTGCATTTTAATGCACTCTTTAAAGCTTTGCATTTGGTATTTTTAATTGTGCTTTGTTCCTAATATTTAAGCCTTAGCACATTTCTAGACTTTGGGTCTTAATTGAGCGTTATAGCAAATTCTTGATTAATTCTTGTCCCCACCCTTGTCTACTCTGCAGACCATAACTTTGGTTGTGATTATCTGATTGAGGCGTGCGAGCATGCGTTGGAAAGCTAAGGAATGGAGCTACAATTCTTCTGTTGAGCTGGAAACCCAATTCTGATGTATTGAATGTCCAAATTGTGAATTACCAAAGCCGGTTAGTCAATTTCGGGTTTGTGGGCCAATTACTATTTTTATCGAGCTTTTATCCAAGAACCCAGTTGTGGACTAGGGTTTTCGGTTTTGTCCTAGTTAAATACACTATTCAGAGCCATTTTGGCTCTGTTACACGTTATTATACAATTTAGAGGATTTGGTGCGCTAACGTCCATGGAAGCTTAAAGCCCTAGATCAATCTATTGGTGAAGGGTGTTGCTGTACGGATTTTGAGGTTCGGTGTTTAATGTTTATATCGTTTTTATGGTTTTAATTCTTTCTCTATCAATTTCATCTCCGTAATTCTTGCTTAATTACTCAAACTCTGTGATTTGCTTATGTGACTCGTTTTATAATTCAGTTTTGCAACTTTAATTATTCACACTATTTTATCGCTTGTTTAGTCTAGTTTGGATAGGAATTGATGGAGTCTATGACGCTTGTTTATAAGATTGATAGAATTCAGTTATGATGTTAATTGTGTTACTGGCGCTTGTTCACTATCACGATTGATTGAACACACTGTTTTGATGCTTGCTTTTAAAAAGTGTGAATTCGTATAAACTGACTGGCGCTTATTCACTTAGTTTATGATCAATCAAGAATTATCAAAGCTTGCACGAATCTTTATTTTAGAACCGTTGAGAAATCCAAGAAGCGCACTTGAAACGAATGGATTGATTGTTTATCTTTAATTGATTTTCTTCGTTACACATCAAACTCTTTTCCTAAAACCCCCTGTTTATTGTTTAATTTCGTTCTTGATTTTGGTAATTTCATTATTTAGAGGTCCTCGAGAGACGACCAAGGTTACTTACCTTGTACTATATTTTCTATCTTTATAAATATTTTGACCCACATACGACCGCTGATCAGATGCACACTCACACTCATGATTTTTAATAATTTTGGATGTTTTGGAATTCAAAGGCACAAAGACAAAATTTCTGAAAAATGAAGTTCTTAGAATGCATCATTTGAAAGAAACCATTCTTTGAAAAGACATGAGCTGATCTGTTCTTCTTAATTATGTAAATCTCTGTTGTGTTTTCTTTTTGTCATTACTTGAGGACAAGCAATGGTTTAAGTTTGGAGGACAATCAATGGTTTAAGTCTTTGTTAACTTGTTTAATAAAGAAACCTTTGTTAATTCCATGTAAAGTCCTAGACAAAGGATAACATAGTCCTTAGGGTGATTCAGTGGGTACTTTAAATACAGGAGTGAACCTATTTAGCATGCCTAGACATAGGAAGCTTGTAATGAAACTCTGAAGAAAGTGACTGAAAGGCGCATATTGATACAGCCGCATCCAATGCACCTGCACCACTTAACTGTACAACACCCTTGAAAGTGACTTATTTGGTGAAGACATATCAACTATCATTCTCAACTGATTTCCTCTACATTTTATTGCTTATTTACATTTGGTTCTCTTATTTACATTCATAAACAAACCCCCATTGTTTTATCGATGATTTTGTTCCTGATTCTGGTTATCTTAGTATTAGAGATCCTTGTGAGACGACCAAGGTTTCTCACCTTGTACTACATTCTGGTTATCATTGCCAGGGATCTCTAATTAAGGATTTCCAACTTCAGGATTCCACTAACAATACTAGTGATTTAGTTTCTTTTCTTGCTGTGTTTCCAAGTCTTATTTCAGGTAGTAGGTGCTGAGATTGCTGATTTGTAGGAATTGTAGGCGAAAAAAACCGTTTTTGGGTGATCTCGGCAGAATTTTCCGAAACCACAGCTGAAAATTCGGAAAAAAATCAAGGATCAGGACTCCTTTACTAAAAGAAAACGGGCTCAAAAATCGCAAATTCCTTCGTGTTCTATTTTTAAATATTTTAATTAATTTTTCATATCTCAGAAAAAATCCTAAAAAATTTGCATATCTGTCTTTTTATTCGTTTTCTATTTTCTACATCTATTTTAACACTAGGACGTAATTGGTATTTCTAGATTTAATGCATTTTCTTACTTCATGCTGCATATGGTGCATGACTGGGTATAATACTATTAATTTGCATCCCTTTGACCCTGAAATTGAGAGAACATTACATCGTAGACTTAGGGAGCATATAGAGGATAGTGGTAGTGATAGTGATAGCATCTTTAGCCATAATCTCTTCGAACTTGATTCTGATCTTAATTTTGTCAATATGGCTGGTAGAACCCTTAGGGAACTTGCTGCACCTGATGTTACTTACAATGCTCTATGTATTAATTATCCCAATGTTGATGTTCCTTTTGAATTGAAATCTGGTTTAATAGACTTTTAGCCAAAGTTTAATGGTCTTGCAGGTGAGGATCCTCACAAACATCTCAAGGAGTTTCACATTATGTGCTCAACCATGAAACCCAAAGGAATTCCAGAGGAGCACATTAAGCTTAGGGCCTTCCCCTTCTCACTCCAAGATGCAGCCAAGGATTGGTTGTATTACCCCCAGCCAGGTTCTGTTGAAAATTGGAATGACTTGAAAAAGTTGTTCCTAAAGAAGATCTTTCCTGCATCCAGAGCTGCTTCAATCAGGAAAGAAATATGTGGTATCAGGCAGAACTCCACTGAGTCTTTACATGAATATTGGGAGAGATTTGAGAAATTGTGTGCAAGCTGCCCTCATCATCAAATCTCTGACCAGCTACTCATCCAGTATTTCTACGACGGTTTATTGCCCATGGACAGAAATATTATGGATGCTGCTAGTGGAGGTGCACTTGTAGACAAGGCCCCAGCAGATGAAGGAGCTTTAATAGAGAATATGTCCATTAACTCCCAACAATTCACAACTAGAAGCAATTCTGCAGTTCTAACAAGGGGAGTCAATGAGATACAGGCTAGTGACCATAAGAGCTTAGAAAACAGGTTGGATGAACTCACAGTTTTGGTAAAAACATTGGCAACAGGTCAGACAGCTAGGGTTTGTGGTATTTGCACCTCTAGAGAGCACCCCACAGATTCTTGTCCTACGCTGCAAGAGGATTCTAATGTTGATACCCCTCAAGCATATGCAGCTAATATATTTAACCCTCATGCCAATGCTGATTTGTCTTCTAACAGATACCACCCAAGCTGGAGGAATCATCCAAACCTTAGATGGGGAAATCCAGCTGCACAACAACAACAGTCTAGGCAGCAAGCTAATCCACCACAAGGTGTTGCCAGGCCTGAACCTTTATTAGAGGATCTAATTAAGCAGATGGCTACCCAAAATCTCCTGTTCCAATAGAGAACAAATTCCTCAATTTAGAGTTTGTGGACACAAGTGGGACAGCTGGCTACCACAATTAATCAGATGCAAGCCCATGGGTCAAACCAACTACCTGCTCAAGCAGTGGTAAACCCGAATGCACCAAACCCCAATGTTAGTGCTATTACATTGAGATCTGGGAAGGCTGTTGACACACAAAATGTGCCTGAAACTGTTGTTTTAAAAAATAATAAGGCACCTGAGCAAGTTTCTGATAAACAAGAAATACCACTTCCTTTCTCTCATAGAGTAGTAAGTAAAAAAAAACAAGATGAGGGAGAGAGGGATAAAGAGATCTTGGATACTTTTAGGAAGGTGGAAGTCAACATTCCCTTTCTTGAAGCAATTAAGAAAATTTCAAGATATGCCAAGTTTCTGAAAGAGTTGTGTACACATAAGAGGAGGTTGAAAGGGAATGAGAAGATCAACGTAGGACACAATGTTTCAGCCCTCTTTCAATCCATGCGACAAAAGTGCAAAGATCCAGGGACTTTTACCATTCCTTGCATAATAGGAAACAATCAGTTTGATGATGTTATGTTAGATCTAGGAGCTTCAATTAATGTAATGCCTACATCTATTTTTAACTCTCTTGCTCTAGGACCTTTGCAGGATACAGATTTTGATATTCTGGATATGGAAGCATAGACTAAGTCCAGCAGGTCGCCTATTATTTTAGGTAGGCCTTTCTTGAAAACTGCCAAAGCAAAAATTGATGTTGGTAACGGGACTCTTTCAATGGAATTTGGTGATAGCGTTGTAAAATTTAATATCTTTGAACCCCATGGAAGAGCATTCATTTTTCATATTGAATTGCTTGCTAATTTAGTTGATGATGTTTATTCTGATGTTACTACA
Organism: Astragalus glycyphyllos; assembly: GCA_963573325.1. NCBI lineage: Eukaryota > Viridiplantae > Streptophyta > Magnoliopsida > Fabales > Fabaceae > Astragalus > Astragalus glycyphyllos. The sequence continues at coordinate 32,091,441 of OY754307.1, forward strand.
GATTTTCCTTCATTGACTGATTTTGTTGACAGTTTTAGTTGTGATTGTTGCACTAACACTCATACTTGTGCTCAGGTTGAGTCTATTTTGCAAGTTGACACTTTGCCTAATGTCCCCAATGACATAGGCTTTGATGCAGATGTAGCTGCTGCTACTAAGATTCTACCCTCTATTGAAAAACCACCTGTTTTAGAGCTTAAGACACTCCCCAAGGAGTTAAAATATGCATATTTAGAGGGGAGTGGTGATTTACCTGTTATTATTGCAGCTAACCTTGGTTTTGAACAGGAAGAGAAGTTGTTGCAAATGCTAAAAAATACAAAAAGGCCATTGGATGGACCTTAGCTGATACTCCTGGTATCAGCCCATCCATGTGTATGCACAAAATTTTATTTGAGGATGGGGCAAAATCTGTTAGGCAGACCTAGAGGCGGCTTAACCCCTTGATCTTGGATGTTGTGAAAAAGGAGGTGACCAAACTCCTACAGGCTGGCATTATATACCCAATTTCTGATAGTCAATGGGTAAGTCCAGTTCAAGTTGTTCCTAAGAAGAGCGATCTTAAAGTGGTGAAGAATGAAAATAATGAACTCATCCCCACAAGACATTAGAATAGCTGGAGAGTGCTTATTTATGACAGGAGACTTAATCAGGCAACCAAAAAGGATCACTTTCCCTCACCTTTCATTGATCAGATGCTTGAACGGTTTGCTGGTAAGTCACATTATTATTTTCTTGATGGTTTTTCAGGTTACTTTTTGATGCATATTGCACCGGAGGACCAAGAAAAGACCACATTCACTTGCCCCTTTGGCACTTTTGCCTATAGGAGGATGCCCTTTGGCCTATGCAATGCACCTGGGACTTTCCAGCGTTGCATGATGAGTATTTTTGCTGATTTGATAGAAAATTGCATAGAAGTGTTTATGGATGATTTTACTGTTTATGGTTCTTCATTTGATTCATGTTTGAGTAGTTTCGATAGAGTTTTGCAGAGATGCATTGAAACTAACCTTGTCCTGAATTATGAAAAATGTCATTTTATGGTAGGACAAGGTATTGTTTTAGGGCATGTGATCTCCGAAAAAGGGATGGAAGTAGATCCTGCTAAGATTGAAGTGATTTCTAGTTTACCTTACCCATCTGGCACTCGTGAGATTCATTCATTTCTTGGTCATGCAGGTTTTTACAGGTGCTTTATCAAAGATTTCTGGAAGATAGCTCTTCCATTGACAAACCTGCTGCAAAAAGATGTTAGCTTTACCTTTGATGATAAGTGCAAGCAGGCCTTTGATTGTATCAAGAAGTCCTGAACTTCTACTCCCATCATTAAGCCACCTGATTGGACCCTCCCCTTTGAAATTATGTGTGATGCATCTAACTATGCATTAGGGGCGGTTCTAGCACAAAGAGTTTACAAGGCTGCCCATGTTATTTATTATGCTTCTAGGACTTTTGATGCTGCACAAATTAATTACACCACCACAAAAAAAGAGCTTTTGGCTATTGTATTTGCACTTGATAAGCTTAGATCATATTTGCTTAGTTCCAAGGTGGTTGTTTTTACTGATCATGCAGCATTGAAGTTTCTTTTAAAGAAATTAGAGGCAAAGCCAAGATTGATAAGGTGGATGTTGCTCCTCCAAGAATTTGATTTGAAGATTAAAGATAAGAGCGGAGCAGAAAACTTAGTGGCTGACCACTTAACCAGGATAGAAAGGGCCGAGGATTCCCTCCTAATGAATGATGACTTTCCTGATGAGCAGCTCATGCAGCTGCGTGAGGTAACTCATTGGTATGCTGATATAGTTAATTATCTTGTGGGTGTGGTTATACCCCCACATGCATCTAAATCACAGGTACATAAACGCAAAAGTGATGCAAAATACTATGTGTGGGATGATCCCTATTTGTGGAAGTTTGGAAGTGACCAGGTGATTAGGCGATGTGTACCTTACCATGAGGTTCCATCCATACTTCAATTTTGTTATGCTTCTCTGGTAGGTGGACACTTTGGTCCCCTTTCCTGTTTCCTTTGGCTTTACTTATATTCTACTTGTTGTTGATTATGTTTCCAAATGGGTGGAGGCAAAAGCCACTCTCACTAATGATTCTAAAGTTGTGGCAGATTTTGTCAGGTCCCAAATTTTTTGCAGGTTTGGTATTCAAAGAGCCATCATAAGTGACCAAGGCACTCATTTCTGTAACCGCACCATAGAAGCTTTACTTCGGAAGTATGGGGTTGTGCATAGGGTTTCTACACCTTACCACCCCCAAACTAATGGGCAAGCTGAGATTTCAAATAGAGAAATTAAACAAATTCTAGAGAAGATGGTGCAACCAAGTAGGAAGGACTGGAGCCGCAGGCTAGAATAGGCTCTTTGGGGTCAAAGAACATCCTACAAAACACCAATAGGGATGTCCCCCTTTAGACTTGTGTTTGGTAAGGCATGCCACCTTCTGGTGGAGATATAGCATCGTGCTTATTGGGTGGTGATCACACTTTACGGTTGCACACCCGAGTGTCAAACCACAGGGATATTTTGAAGGAAAAGGTATGTCAATCTAATTGTGGGTTTGAAGTTTATATAAGATTAAGTACTAGAGCTTTGGGGTTCCACTTAAGTAAAATCATAGCATTGTTCTTGGCTAAACTTGATAACTCAATTGAAATCCAACAATCAAGTGATTTCAATCGGAAGATAAATCGTTAAACACTTAGAAAACTTTGTAGCTTTTGAAAACTATCTTTGTAGTTGTCTTAAAGAGTTTATGTAACCAATTGTTGTTATGTACAACTAAGCATTAATTGTGCCATATATGTCTACAACAAGTCAAAGCTTTCACAAAACAAAATCATTTTCATATCTCATTAAACAACTCAAAAGATTTAACATTGAAGATCATTTTGAAAACCAAGAACAATACTACTACTTTTTAAAAGCTTCACCCTTAGCTTTAGCTAAGGGTTTAGCTACTCATACTACAAAGAAAACAACTCTTAGATACTAAATATATGTTACACTTCTGAAGATAGAGGGTGATACCCCATGGCTTGCCAAAGCCCCCTTTATATAGGCTTGAAAGGTGAGAAAACTTAAATACTTCAAGACAGTTTTGGACCCTCTCATTAATTGCAAGATAAGTCGTCCTTCCTGTTGAAATCTTGATTAGGGCCCTGAAGATAAAATGTGGGTCATTAAGTCATCATTTCAGATCATGTTTTATCTTCCCAATTGGATTTTCCATGTGGAAGTTAGAGGCGATATACAGTGCCTTGGTCAAAAGCTCATTTCAATTTTGACAGCTTCTCATGCCTAATTTCTTTGATTAATTGCACCATGAATTTGAAGTCTAATACATTTGGGCCCTGAGGGTAAAATGAGGGGCATTAAGTCTTCTTTCCAGATCATGTTCTATCTTTCAAATTGGAGTTTTTTGTGAATTATGGTAAATATAATTCCACAATGTGTGCTGTGTAGTTTGAAATCTGGAGCATTGTCATAATGATCAAGTTGCATGTCATTTTCTCCCTTGAATCCAATGTTTTCAGCACTTTGTTCCTGAATCAAAGTGGAAGATATATGAGTTAGCTAACCACTACAATTGGACAGAAAATGTGTTATGGGTCAAAACTCAACCAAACTTTGGACAGAATTGTTGTCTAGTATTATTGAGGTTCATTGGACTTTAAACTAGCAAAATTGGTTTCCTACATCCATTTATATCTTTAGTACATTGTCTTAGGTGTCCAAGAACGTCAATATCACAATTTTTGAATGAGTGTAACTTAGGTTATGGCCCAAACATCAAGCAATACACATACTAATCATGTCCAATCATGCATATGCCTGCTATTAGTATAGAAAATTGGATATTAATAGTTAAATTAGATAATACCTAATTATGCATAAAAAAGACACAAATACTATAATACCATAACTAAATAGCACAGAAAGTTAATATAACATATACATGTTTACTCACTAATCAGGTGGTTAAAGGTTGTAATTTTGAACTTGAAAAGGCAGGTAAAGAGAGAAAACTTCAATTGCAACAACTTGAGGAGCTTAGGCTAGAAGCCTATGAGAATTCTCCTTTGGGCAAAAAGTCTTGTTGTTTAACTCCCGGCTAAAAATCATGGCAGGGAAACTTAGATCCAATTGGATTGGCCCATTTGTTATTACTGATGTTTTTCCTCATGGTGCAGTTGAAATTAAAAGTGAGGCAACAAATAAAGTTTTCAAAGTCAATGGACAACGCCTCAAAGAATTCCATGAGAGTTCCGCACTTGAAGATGCACCCATAGAAGAACTCTCATTGGAAGTTGAGAGTGATGTTACTATTCTAGGACAATAGGTGTTATGACATGACTTGATTGATTTCTTGTTACTCTTGGTATATTAAGTTGGAGATGAGCACTAAATTTTGCATCATTTGTGATAGTCATTGTCCCTGGTGAGAATTTAGCCTTATAATGGATGCATCAATCTTTTGCCGTTCTCTCCGTTCTTGTGTCTGACTTACTTATGTTTGTTAGTTACTCTAGAACTTGACTTGATTCTTGTTGAAACACTTGTTCACATGCATGTTTGAAATAATCTAGGCAATTCAGTTCTTTTTTAGCTACTAGCCAAATAAGCCTACCTTGAATTTATCCCTTTGTGTAAGCCCCTTTGAGCCTTTTATCCCATTCTTTGTTTTATAGCCCCTTACAAGCCAAAAAGTGAAAAACAATGATACTACCCAATCTTAGAGGGTGAATGAGCTTTGAATTGAAAATTGTCAAATCCATAAGTGTGGGGGTGTCCAAATTGTTGCAATTGTCTTTCTCACTTGGATTAGTTCTTGAGTTCTAAATAGAAATTTTGGCAAGTACATTTGTATTGAATAATAATCCCCAAAAAGAAACAAAAAAGAAAGAAAAAAAACAAAATAAAAAAGAAAAAAATGGAAAGTGTATATATCTTTCTATCTTTGTGACAAGAAGAGTGAAAGTTGCGTGGAGAGAGTTATGTGGAGAAGTGTGTCAAAATAGATAAATTCGTCATAACTTGTTGAAGTTGGATCCCCTCATGCTCACTTTACAATTGATTTTCATTGCTTCTTTACCCTCTTTGATTCTTTTTTCGCCTAGTTCCCCGTAAAGATTATCCCACCTTGGCCTTGGCCCCATTATAACCCTTATAAAGACCTTTTGATCTTATGTGCATGTGTTCTTAAGTGTGGATGTTAGAAGCTTGTCAAGAATATGGTAGTGCTAACTTTCATTGATGTGCTTATTATATATATGAGAGTAAACACAAGCCTAAACACTTGAGTGATTGAGAGCATTACTAATACATATCATGTGAGGACTCATCATCTATGATTCACTCTCTAGTGCTCTATTCTCTTGTTTGCCTTGATTGTAATTAAGTGCTATCTCTGATTGTCATCCTCCTTGAAGCCTAGGAAAATAACCTCTCTTATGACTTTGCATTCTTTGGGTTCACTGGAAATTCATGTATTGTTTTTTGTGTCTTGTTTTGTGTGTTTTGCCCGGAGTGCAAAAGTTTAAGTTTGGGGGAATTTGATCAGTGCATTTTAATGTACTCCTTATAGCTTTGCATTTGGTGTTTTTAATTGTTCTTTGTGTAACGCCCTAAAATTTAATCAAATTATTTCGAAGTTAGATTGTCGTAGGATGATTGTAAGAATTGAAATTATGGGCGTAGTAGCTATGTTGAAAACGAGTTAGATGATAATCACGTGTTGTGGGCTAGTTAAAAATAGCATTGGGCTCCCTTCCTATGTGGATAAAGTCCCAAATAATTTAGCCCATTATGTTTCTCACTTATTATAAGTGGAGAGGATTAATTTAGGGTTGAGAGAGAGAGGAATTTCGGATTAGAGCAGCCACCAAAGAGAGAGAAAAGAAGAGAGAAAACAATTCCCGTTTTTCTCAAACCTGTCACCGTAAAATTGAGATTCCGGTTTCGTTAACCACTGGATCGTCTTCATTTTTGGGCAGCAGGTTCGTAAGATATAGTTCTACACTTTCACCGTTCGGATCTTCGAAACGAGTTCTGAGGAGAGAGATATTGGCTTCGCACTGAAGCTGCAGTTTGGGGGAGTCGCCGTATTCGGAGATCGAGGAACGAGGCTAGGAGGGAGTTTGCGCCACCATAGTTGAGGTAAGGGTGGGCTTAACCTTGATAATGGGTTGATGATAATTATGTGTGGGTAGTCTAGGGTTTTGTTGAATTGTTCGTGTTGTTGCATATCGTGTTTTCGTTGAGATTAGTGCTTTGATGATTATTGCACGTTATTGTGATTTGTTTCGTTATTTGTTGTTGCGTGATTGTTGTATCACGATGATGGTGTTGTTATTGTTCGTGTCTTTGTTGTTGCTGTGCGTGGTTGATTGTTGTTGTCGCGTTGTCGAATTGTCGTCTTTGTTGTGGTGGTTGCGGTGTCGTTGCCGTTAGGGTTTGGTGTTTGGCAATTTAGCGATTCTGGACACAGGTTCGGTTTTTCTAAAACTGGCGCTGTTTGGTTGATCCAAAAATTATGAGGTTAATTGTTTTTGAAAATAGACTTAACGCCGGTCGTTTTGGCACTGGTTTCGTTAAATTCGGAGTTGTATAGCTCGAGTTATAGGCGATACAAGTTAGGTTAAAATTCTGGAAACGATTTGGGTATAGATTCGGTATTTCGGTGACTGGGAACGTTGTATTGACCGAAAAATTATGTGGTTTATTTTTCTGGAAAATAGACTTAATTCTTGTTAATTTGGCACTGGTTTGGTTGCGTTTAGAGTTGTGTAGCTCGAGATATGAATTCCACAAGTTAGAGTAAGATTCTGGAAACAATCTGGACACAGGGTCAGTGTTTTGGTTACCACGTTTTCAAAAGAACTCCTTTTCGAACAAATCCAATTTCTTTGAAAACTAGACAAAATTTGCCCCAGTTTATGCATAAGTTTCATGCAATTTGATTGAGTTTTGGTCACTTTGGAATTGCTTGAATTTGAAGGACAGAAACTGTCCTCTTTTGCAACTAGCCTGTGTGCTTTTCGAAAACTGTACCTATTGGACACTCTCCTTCAAAAACTGAACTTAGGGATGATAACCAGACCCATAGGGCTTTCCAACAAGTATTTATTTGTTGAAATCCGATGTCGTTTGCTATTTTAATTAATTCGCTGAAGTAGGTGCGATGTGCCTAGGCGCTGTGCGCCAGTCTTGTGCGTGGTGTGCGTGCGTTATGTCCGCGTTGTGGAGCCGTCTGGTGTTAATATTTCAGGTGCGGTGCTGGTATGCTCAGGAGAGTTTAGTGGTAGCTGTGATGCTACAACTTGGTGCTATTTTTGGTGAAATCATTTGTTTTGATTCTGGTGATATAGTATTTATTTTAAATACTTGTTATGGTGAGTTGGTGCATAATCATGGTGTCGCATTGTCATATGCATGTTTTGGTGATATAGGCTCTGCCTCTGGTGTTTATTGGTGATATGCCCGTCGTAGCTTATTTTGGTGATCGGTACCGCATGCATATGCTCACTGGAGGGGTTGCATATCATCCCATTGTCTATGAATGTTATAATTTTGGTGGTTCACTGTCAAATGGATTTTTCCTTTGGTATCTAGTGCTGTGATATGGTGTAATTGTATTGTGTTGCTGTAGTTACCTGATGCTAGCATATTTTTATCATCTGCTTATTACCTCTGTTAAACTCACCCCTTCTGCTTGGAATGTTGCTCTCATGCGGCAACGCTGCAGGTGATCGCTAGTGCTCGTGGAGGAATTGCTAGGTTTTGCTTCCTCTCTCGTTTGGGTCTGTGTCAGCTCTGATATGTAGCACCGGGGAGTCGTTAGTTATCGTTTTGAACTATCATTTTAGTTATTGGAAATTGTTTTAATTTATTTTGGAGATGTCTTTAATTGTTAATTCTGGAGATGTTTAAACTGGTTAATATTTCCGCTGCTTGGTGATTTCTTTTATATAAATTATTTTGGAGCTGAAAAATGTAGCGCCCTTCGAGGTGACTCTGATAATTGTCTATTTAGTTGTAATAGTAAAAGGGGGGTGTTACATTAGTGGTATCAGAGCAGTTCGGTCTGTCCGGCCAAGTTGTCGAGTCGTCGAGTCGAGTAACACTTGAGTAATTGTTACTCGTTTCTGGTTATAGTTTCTGTTGCAGTGTGAGGTTGAGATGGCAGAACGGAACGATGCTGCACTCGCTGCTGCTTTGTAGGCTGTGGCTCAAGCTGTGGAGAATAACCCAGGTGCTGCTGGTGATGCTGGGTCGCGCAGTTTGGCTACGTTTTAGAGTGAGAATCCTCCTACCTTTAAGGGCAAGTATAACCCTGATGGTGCTTTGGCGTGGCTGAAAGAGATGGAGAGAATCTTTCGTGTTATGGATTGCTCTGAGGCGCAGAAAGTCAGGTATGGTACTCATATGCTGGCAGAGGAGGCTGATGACTGGTGGTTGGAGGTGAGGCAGAGGTTGGCGACTGTGAATGAAGAGGTCACTTGGGCTGCGTTCAGCAGAGAATTTCTGAGAAGGTATTATCCTGAAGATGTCCGTGGGAAGAAAGAGATTGAGTTTCTGGAGCTGAAGCAGGGTAATATGTCGGTGACTGAGTATGCTGCCAAGTTCATTGAATTGGCGAAGTTCTATCCACATTATGGTGAGGCTGGTGCTGAATTCTCCAAATGCATCAAGTTTGAAAATGGGTTGCGGGCCGTATAGAATGTCTGCATCTGAATTGTCAGAACTGAAGAAGCAACTCGAGGATCTGCTTGAAAAGAAATTTGTGACGCCAAGTGTGTCGCCGTGGGGAGCTCCAGTGTTGTTGGTGAAAAAGAAAGATGGTAGTATGAAGTTGTGCGTAGACTATCGGCAGCTGAATAAGGTGACTATTAAGAACAAGTATCCGCTTCCGAGGATTGATGACTTAATGGATCAGTTGGTGGGTGCTCAGGTGTTCAGTAAAATAGATTTGAGATCGGGTTATCATCAGATCAAGGTGAAAGACGAAGACATTCAGAAGACAGCTTTCAGAACCCGTTATGGGCATTATGAGTATTCCGTGATGCCTTTCGGTGTGACTAATGCGCCGGGAGTGTTCATGGAGTACATGAATCGTATCTTTCGTGAGTATCTGGATTGGTTTGTGGTGGTATTCATTGACGACATCCTAATTTATTCTAAGTCAGAAGAGGAGCATGCAGAACATCTGAGATTGGTATTGGAAATTCTGAGGGACAGGAAATTATATGCGAAGCTGTCTAAGTGTGAGTTTTGGTTGAAGGAGGTTAGCTTTCTGGGTCATGTTATTTCGGGGAATGGAATTGCCGTGGATCCGTCTAAGGTTGATGCCGTGTTACAATGGGAGTCTCCGAAGTCAGTTACTGAGATTAGAAGTTTTCTGGGTCTGGCAGGTTACTATAGGAGGTTTATAGAAGGATTTTCGAAGTTGGCACTTCCGTTGACTCAGTTGACTTGCAAGGGTAAAGCTTTCATCTGGGATGACTGTTGTGAAGAGAGCTTCAAAGAATTGAAGAAGAGGTTGACGACGTCTCCTGTTCTGACGTTGCCTAATCCGGAAGAGTCGTTTGTGGTGTATTGTGATGCTTCCAAGATGGGGTTGGGAGGTGTGCTTATGCAGAATGGTAAGGTAGTTGCCTATGCGTCGAGACAGTTGAGGACTCATGAGAAGAACTACCCTACCCATGATTTAGAACTTGCTGCAGTTGTGTTCGCGTTGAAAATTTGGAGACATTATCTGTATGGTTCGAGGTTTGAGGTGTTCAGTGATCATAAGGGTTTGCAGTATCTGTTTGATCAGAAAGAGTTGAATATGAGACAGCGCAGATGGTTGGAGTTGCTGAAAGACTATGACTTTAGCTTGAACTATCATCCGGGAAAGGCTAATGTGGTAGCTGACGCTTTAAGTCGAAAGACGTTGCATATGTCAGCAATGATGGTTAGAGAACTCGAATTAATTGAGCAGTTTAGGGATATGAGTTTGGTTTGTGAAGTGACGCCTCAGAGTGTCAGATTGGGGATGTTGAAGATTGATAATGAATTCATGGCTAGCATTCGAGAAGCTCAGAAGTTAGATGTTAAATTAGTTGACCTGATGGTTGGGATTGATCAATCCGAGAATAAAGACTTTGAGTTGGATGCGCAGAATGTATTGAAGTACCGTGGGAGAATCTGCATTCCTGATGATGAGGAGATGAAAAGAGCAATTTTAGAAGAAGGTCATAGGAGTAAGTTGAGTATCCATCCGGGAGCTACAAAGATGTATCAGGATCTGAAGAAGATGTTTTGGTGGCCTGGTATGAAGCGTGATGTGGCGCAGTTTGTGTATTCCTGCTTGACTTGTCAGAAATCGAAGGTTGAGCATCAGAAGCCTGCTGGGTTGATGCAACCGTTGGAGATTCCGGAATGGAAGTGGGATAGTATTTCTATGGATTTCGTGATAGGGTTACCTAATACTGTGAGGGGGCACGATTCGATTTGGGTGATTGTGGATAGATTGACGAAGTCTGCTCATTTTATTCCTATCAATATCACGTATTCGGTGTCGAGATTGGCAGAGATTTATATTCAAGTGATTGTGAAGTTGCATGGCGTTCCTTTGTGCATTGTGTCTGACAGAGATCCTAGGTTCACTTCTGATTTCTGGAAGAGTTTGCAAGAAGCGTTGGGTTCTAAATTGAGGTTGAGTTCAGCTTATCATCCTCAAACTGATGGACAGACGGAGAGGACCATTCAGTCGTTGGAAGACTTGTTGAGATCTTGTGTTCTTGAGCAGGGAGGTGCGTGGGATACTCACCTTCCGTTGATCGAGTTTACTTACAACAATAGTTACCATTCTAGCATCGGGATGGCACCGTTCGAGGCATTGTATGGTCGGAGATGTAGGACTCCGTTGTGTTGGCATGAATCTGGGGAGAGTATTGTTCTTGGACCCGAGGTTGTTCGAGAGACTACTGAAAAGGTGAAATTGATCCGTGAGAAAATGAAAGCGTCGCAGAGTAGACAGAAGAGCTATCATGATAAGAGAAGGAAGGATTTAGAATTCCAAGCTGGTGGTCATGTGTTTTTGAGAGTCACGCCTATGGCTGGTGTTGGGCGTGCATTGAAGACAAAGAAGTTGACTCCTCGTTTCATTGGACCGTATCAGATCACTGAGAGAATTGGTAATGTTGCTTATAGGGTGGCCTTGCCGCCTAATCTTTCGAATTTGCACGATGTATTTCATGTGTCGCAACTTCGGAAGTATATTTCGGATCCGTCCCATGTGATTCCGATGGATGATGTGCATGTGCGGGATAATCTCACTGTGGAGACAATGCCTGTGCGAATTGAAGATCGTGAAGTGAAGACTTTACGTGGCAAAGAGATAAACCTGGTAAAAGTGGTCTGGTTAGGAGCTGCTGGTGAAAGCATGACATGGGAGTTGGAGAGCAAGATGCGAGAGTCCTATCCGGAGCTTTTTGAATCAGGTATGTTTTCGAGGACGAAAATATTCTAAGTGGGGGAGAGTTGTAACGCCCTAAAATTTAATCAAATTATTTCGAAGTTGGATTGCCGTAGGATGATTGTAAGAATTGAAATTATGGGCGTAGTAGCTATGTTGAAAACGAGTTAGATGATAATCACGTGTTGTGGGCTAGTTAAAAATAGCATTGGGCTCCCTTCCTATGTGGATAAAGTCCCAAATAATTTAGCCCATTATGTTTCTCACTTATTATAAGTGGAGAGGATTAATTTAGGGTTGAGAGAGAGAGGAATTTCGGATTAGAGCAGCCACCAAAGAGAGAGAAAAGAAGAGAGAAAACAATTCCCGTTTTTCTCAAACCTGTCACCGTAAAATTGAGATTCCGGTTTCGTTAACCGTTGGATCGTCTTCGTTTTTGGGCAGCAGGTTCGTAAGATATAGTTCTACACTTTCACCTTTCGGATCTTCGAAACGATTTCTGAGGAGAGAGATATTGGCTTCGCACTGAAGCTGCAGTTTGGGGGAGTCGCCGTATTCGGAGATCGAGGAACGAGGCTAGGAGGGAGTTTGCGCCACCATAGTTGAGGTAAGGGTGGGCTTAACCTTGATAATGGGTTGATGATAATTATGTGTGGGTAGTCTAGGGTTTTGTTGAATTGTTCGTGTTGTTGCATATCGTGTTTTCGTTGAGATTGGTGCTTTGATGATTATTGCACGTTATTGTGATTTGTTTCGTTATTTGTTGTTGCGTGATTGTTGTATCACGATGACGGTGTTGTTATTGTTCATGTTTTTGTTGTTGCTGTGCGTGGTTGATTGTTGTTGTCGCGTTGTCGAATTGTCGTTTTTGTTGTGGTGGTTGCGGTGTCGTTGCCGTTAGGGTTTGGTGTTTGGCAATTTAGCGATTCTGGACACAGGTTCGGTTTTTCTAAAACTGGCGCTGTTTGGTTGATCCAAAAATTATGAGGTTAATTGTTTTTGAAAATAGACTTAACGCCGGTCGTTTTGGCACTGGTTTCGTTAAATTCGGAGTTGTATAGCTCGAGTTATAGGCGATACAAGTTAGGTTAAAATTCTGGAAACGATTTGGGTATAGATTCGGTATTTCGGTGACTGGGAACGTTGTATTGACCGAAAAATTATGTGGTTTATTTTTCTGGAAAATAGACTTAATGCTTGTTGATTTGGCACTGGTTTGGTTGCGTTTAGAGTTGTGTAGCTCGAGATATGAATTCCACAAGTTAGAGTAAGATTCTGGAAACAATCTGGACACAGGGTCAGTGTTTTGGTTACCACGTTTTCAAAAGAACTCCTTTTCGAACGAATCCAATTTCTTTGAAAACTAGACAAAATTTGCCCCAGTTTATGCACAAGTTTCATGCAATTTGATTGAGTTTTGGTCACTTTGGAATTGCTTGAATTTGAAGGACAGAAACTGTCCTCTTTTGCAACTAGCCTGTGTGCTTTTCGAAAACTGTACCTATTGGACACTCTCCTTCAAAAACTGAACTTAGGGATGATAACCAGACCCATAGGGCTTTCCAACAAGTATTTATTTGTTGAAATCCGATGTCGTTTGCTATTTTAATTAATTCGCTGAAGTAGGTGCGATGTGCCTAGGCGCTGTGCGCCAGTCTTGTGCGTGGTGTGCGTGCGTTATGTCCGCGTTGTGGAGCCGTCTGGTGTTAATATTTCAGGTGCGGTGCTGGTATGCTCAGGAGAGTTTAGTGGTAGCTGTGATGCTACAACTTGGTGCTATTTTTGGTGAAATCATTTGTTTTGATTCTGGTGATATAGTATTTATTTTAAATACTTGTTATGGTGAGTTGGTGCATAATCATGGTGTCGCATTGTCATATGCATGTTTTGGTGATATAGGCTCTGCCTCTGGTGTTTATTGGTGATATGCCCGTCGTTGCTCATTTTGGTGATCGGTACCGCATGCATATGCCCACTGGAGGGGTTGCATATCATCCCATTGTCTATGAATGTTATAATTTTGGTGGTTCACTGTCAAATGGATTTTTCCTTTGGTATCTGGTGCTGTGATATGGTGTAATTGTATTGTGTTGCTGTAGTTACCTGATGCTAGCATATTTTTATCATCTGCTTATTACCTCTGTTAGACTCACCCCTTCTGCTTGGAATGTTGCTCTCATGCGGCAACGCTGCAGGTGATCGCTAGTGCTCGTGGAGGAATTGCTAGGTTTTGCTTCCTCTCTCGTTTGGGTCTGTGTCAGCTCTGATATGTAGCACCGGGGAGTCGTTAGTTATCGTTTTGAACTATCATTTTAGTTATTGGAAATTGTTTTAATTTATTTTGGAGATGTCTTTAATTGTTAATTCTGGAGATGTTTAAACTGGTTAATATTTCCGCTGCTTGGTGATTTCTTTTATATAAATTATTTTGGAGGTGAAAAATGTAGCGCCCTTCGAGGTGACTCTGATAATTGTCTATTTAGTTGTAATAGTAAAAGGGGGGTGTTACACTTTGTACCTAATATTTAATTCTTAGCATGTTTCTAGACTTTGGGTCTTATTTAAGCAATATAGTAATTTCTTGATTAATTATTGTTTTTATTGCATGTCTCCTGTTGACCTCGAAAGCCAGTTCAGAAGTATTGAAGGCCAAAAATGCGAAATACTAAAGCAGTTTAATGTAAAACGGATTTACGGGCCAACTTACTATTTTTATCGAGCGTTTATCCAAGAACCCGTAAGGGATTAGGTTTTTCGTTTGTCTTATAAACTTGGCTGACCATCAGCCATTTTCCTCTCTCTTACGCATTATTCACACTTTACAAAACTTTTGAGCTTCGGTTTCTAATATTTTAATACAATTTCGTTTTAATTTCCTTAATTACATCTCTATCAATTTCGAATTTAGTTTTGAATGTATGCAATCTTCTGTGTTTATTGCAAAACACGTTTCAATTGGGTATGACGCATGATTGTATGCAATTCTATTTCGTTATTTTTAATTATTCGAATTACTTGATTGCTTAGATTAATTGATTCGAGTAGAAATTGATAGAGGGATTGATTAGAATTTTGTTATGATATTGGTTGTGTTTGAAACGTCGCATGTCCGCTCTCGTGACCGATTGAACCCGTTGTTTCGGCGCTTGCTCAAAACGATGCAAATTCGTTTAAAGTAATTAGCGATTGTTTAGTTTGTTTATGTCAATTGTGAATTTGAAATTAAACGAATTGTTATTTTTAGAACCTGTGATAAATCTGAGACGCGCACCAGGAAACCGGTGAATCAATTGTCTCTTTAATTTGATAAAACCCCCAATAGAAATCATTTTCTTCATAAACAAACCCACATTGTTTTATTGATAATTTTGTTCCTGATTCTGGTTATCTTAGTATTAGAGATCCTTTTGAGACGACCAAGGTTTTTCACCTTGTACAACATTTTAAAACCCTTTTTTATTATTTTGACCTGCGTACGAACGCTGATCACTTTTCTTAACAAGTACAGGGTTGGAGAGCCAAGTTGTATACTTAACTTCTGATACAAAGTTTGCTTTAATTAAATCTTCCACAGCTTTAGCAGCAACAACTACTTTTTCTCCGCCCTGAGCTCTCATCCTTTGGGCGAACCACTTAGCATCGGGGTTCCCGGGCATGTCTGTAGCTGACCAAGCGAAAAGGTCAGCATGATCCTTTAGGCATAGGGCAAGCTCAGTTTTCACCTCTTCGGGAAGGTCAGCTCCGATCCTAAGCGTCCTTATTGGATCATCATCGAGTTGGATTTCTTCTCCATTGGGCAGGGGTCTCTTCATTCTTCTTATCAGTTCTCTGGCTAATTCATCATCACCCTCATCTTCCGAGCTATCTGGATCGTATCTCGCGTCCAGATCGGTTACGTTCACATCGACAGCTCGACTGTTACTCTTGGATTTTTTTACACTTCGATTTTCTGGAGGGGGAACCCCTTCCTCTTCTATAGCCTTCTTTTCCGCCCATCTTTGGGCGGACTCCAAGTCGGCATTCAAAGTGTTAACTTTGTTGCAGAGAGAATGGGATTTCATTTTCAGATGGGTGGTGGAAGTTACCGCTCCGAGCCTTCCTAGAGTCAGTCTTCCGATGATGCAGTTGTAGATTGATGGACAAGATAAAACGAGGAATTTCGTTTTGTCGATCCTTATCAATGGCTCCTCTACGTAAGTAACCATCAATTCCAAGTGAACAAGTGGCTTGGTTCGGGATCCATTAATCCGGAAAGGGCCGTTCCTCTATAAGGTATAAGATCCTCTTTGTCGATCCCCATTCTTTCGAAAAGGTCGACAAAGAGGATACCTGATGAGCTTCCTTGATCAACCAGAATCCTTCTTACTTCACGATTTTCTATCACGGTAGTGACCAGAAGCGGTACATGTTTGTTGGGGTTCCCATTTAGCAGATCTTCACCGGCAAAAGCCAAAGTAGGTCGACTCGGTGAAACCGGAGTCGCCGAGGTTGAGGCTACGCTTAGGAGTTCTTTCCATTTTCTCTCCATGGATTTTCCTGATTTTTCATGGGAGGGGCCTCCCGAGATCATCTCCACCACAGTTCGTCCATTTGATTTCCGATACTCGGGCTCATCTTCCGAGTCTTCTGTTCTTTGTTTTCCCTCTCCCTTGGGATCTTCCTTTTCTTCTTTAATCTCAGCTCCTTGCTATCCGGGCTTCTTAACATAAGTGGTCAGCTTCCGTCTTTTGATCATGTCTTCGATGTTGTCTTTCAAGGCATTGCAATGATTGGTATCGTGACCATTACTGCGGTGATACGTGCAGAACTTGTTGGATCGCTGCCCTGGTTTGTGAGGGAGAGAATTGGGAAACTTGACGTCCCTGAATTCTGTGTTCATGCAATCACCTAAAATTCTGTCCTGGGTATCGTTAAGATCGGGAATCCCGGTTTCCCCGATTATCCTTCCAGTTGTCCTTCTCGTTGTGAAGTTTAAATAGCCCGACCTAGGTAACAGCTCTTCCGACTTTAAGGCCTTCTTCGTGATCGATGAAGCATTGCGACTTTTGGAGGAACTCCTGTAAAGTCTGAAGTTCAAAGGTTCCAATGTGGGTCTAAAACAGGCTCCCTTCATGAAGACCAGCCGATATGAAGTAAAGTCGAAAATCGTCACTCAAGTTCCGAACTTGGGAAGCTTCTTTGTTGAATCTTTCTATGTAATCCCTCAGAGGTTGGTTCTCCCCCTGCACAACGGATGCCAAAACATTCTTGTGTTTGGGTTGGCTTTTGGAGTGGGCAAACTAAGCTATGAAGAGCTTCGCCAATTGGACCCAGGAGAAAATGGAGTTCGGCTTGAGGGTCCTGAACCAATCCCCAATCCGAGGCTACCTTCCCCAAAGTTAGAGGAAAGATCCGACACTTCATCTAAATTGGGTCGCCCGTTCCATCGCGTAACTTCAATCCCTCCAGGGTTTTTTTGATGGTGTCTAGGTACTGGAAAATACGCGATCTTCTCAGTGAAAGGTTCTTTGCGCTTGGCTGTTTTGTCACGGGGCGGAGATCAACAGTAATTATACGGGTCGGGAGATTTCCTTGACTGGTGACGATGTCGGTCCTGCCTTGGTGACTTCTCCCGACTTCGGGAATGTCGTCTCGGAGAGGAGGAGACTAAGGACGAGTGAACTGGTGGCGAATACTACGGGTTGTCTTCGTATTCCTCTAGACTTTGGGAAGAACGGGAACCATTGCCCCTCAGGCGGCGAGGTGGAGATCTGTGATAATGCTTTCTCCGAGGTGGAGATCGATGACGCCTTCAAGCGGGATTCCTCCTTTCAGGAGATTCGCGCTGAGGAGAGGACTAGAGTACAGGATCCTCCCACTGTGATCGCCAATGTTCTGTACCATATTTCGGACCTTGAACAGGGATCCGAGATAGTTGGTAGGTGAATTCCTTGATCTGCAGTAGTCCGATCCGAGGTGGGATGTGGTACCTGCAAAGACACTATGACGCTCAAATCAGGAGGTAGTATATCACAGGTAAATCTTTATGTTAGATTGCTCACCATATAGATAGTTTTCTTTTATTATTAAACCTTTTGGTTAGTATTTAGTCATATGAAATATATATAATAATAATAATAATAATTTTATCTTTGTTTATAGTTAATTAAATATAAAATTTACCCCTTAATATATTAAATAATTAGTTCTTTCACTGGTTCAGTGCCCAGTCCGGCTCAAGAACGGTTGAACCATTGAGCCTTGAACCTGTGTTTTTACCGGGTCAATGACCAGTCCGGTTTTTTAAGCTTTGGTATTTTCAAAGAATTGTTTCCTTTTACTTTTTTACGATATGATTTGATTATCATTGATATTATCATTATACCCATAGCCCTAATTGATATTGTAACTATACTATTGTTAAAAAAATTGTAAGCGTATTAATGAAAAATATATACAGTAATTATTTAGGATCGATCAACATTTATTACGATTGATATTGTATTTTTTTAATTCTTCTTTTAAGTATAATAGGAGTACCTTCCATATACTTTATCCATTAGAACGGTGAATACACATACTTTTCTAAATTTTTTCTGGTTTCTACGTTGCTACAATCATCATGGAGATGAAGAGAAATTCTTCTAAGGTTGTGAACAAAAAGTAATTTTGTTTCATTGTCTTCTTGTTGATCATGCTCTCAATTTGCACTTGTTAAAAATAATAATTTGGTAATTTTCATATTCCAAAGTCTACTCATGTATCAACAAGTTCTAGAGAAGTCTTCTATATTTTCCTAGGTAGAATTCTAGAAAAGTCATCTACATGTTCCTAGGCTCATTCATGTGTAGAGTTCTACAGAAGTCATTTAATATCTCTAATGTATCCACTTACTTACTAGAATCCTCTATCCACTAGTATAAATAGAGGGTCTATGTATTGTGCATAGCAATCAAATAAACACAAGCAAGCAAATTTCTCAAATCAGAATTCTCTCCTTCCATTTCCTACTTTCATCATCTTCCTCCGACAATTTTGGTACTAGAGCATCAGGTTGCTTCTTAAAAAAATGTCAACACCAAATTCAAATTCTATTTTCTCCTACACAACAAATAAAATTCCAGTTTTCAATGGTGAACACTATGATTACTGGAGTTCACAAATGGAAAGTATCTTTCTCTCCCAATATCTATGGGATTCGGTTGAAGATGGGTATGGAGAACACCCAAGGCAAAAAAGCGCTTCATGGAGTGAAGAAAAGGAGAAAGAATACAAAGAGAATGTGAAAAAAAAAATTCTACAGCATTAAGAATCATCCAACAAGGTGTGCGTAAAGCCATTTATCCTAGAATATTTGGCGTTAAGAATGCCAAAGATGCATGGGAAATTCTAAAAACGGAGTTTCAAGGCTCATCAAAAGTGATTTCCATAAAGTTGCAGTCTTTATTGAGTCAATTCGAAAATCTAGTTATGATAGAAGGTGAGCAAGTTAAAGATTTCTTCTCAAGAGTAACTGAGATTGGAAATCAAATTAAAAGTTGTGGAGATGAAGTTCCTGAAAAGAAAGTGGTGAAGAAAATCTTACGAAGCCTTCCACAAAAATTTGAACATGTTGTTGCTGTTATTGAGGAAACAAAGGATCTTACAAAGCTCACACAATATGAATGGGTTCCTTAGAAGCACATGAGCAAAGAGTGAATAGATACAACAATCATCCCTTGGAGAATGTCTTTCAAGCAAAGATGAACATTCGAAGTTCCAACATGTAACGAGAAGGAAAAGGAGGCTCATTTCGTGGACAACCTTCCAATAGAGGTCGTGGAAGAAATTCTGAAAAAACAGAGGTAGAGACACATGAGGAAGGAGACCAGGTAATTCTAATCCTTATTGTTTTGTTTGCAAGAGTCCTGGACATGTATCAAAAGGTTGTCGACTTAGATGTTCTAGATGTAAAATTCCTAATCATTCTGATAAAGATTGCTGGCATAAGAAGAAAGATGATGACGAAAGAAAGAATGGAATTAATTTTTCAGCAGAAGATGATGCAAATAAATTACTCTCTACTATGATTAGTAATCAAAAATCCGGTGAGACATGGTTTTTGGATAGTGGTTGTAGCAATCATGTAACAGGAAACCAAAATGTGTTTGAAGGGCTAAATAAAAACTACTCTTCTCATGTTGAACTCGGTGATGGAAAGCATGTGAAAATTGAAGGAAAGGGAATTGTAAAAGTCCATACAAGTGAAGGTAACAAACAATTCATTCATGATGTTCACTATTCTCCTAATATTTCTCAAAACCTCTTGAGTGTTGTGCAGATAATGAAAAGGGGTTATAAGCTGATTTTTGATGATGATAAGTGTGAGATAATTGACAAAAAAAATCTGGAGCGCATATTGCCATAGTGTTGCATACTCCAAATAATCTGTTTCCCCTCAACATGACGTCATTCCAGTGTGTTGCCTTTAGTAGTAAATGTTATTTTGGTAAAAAAGAATTTCTCAATTGATAAATTGCCCACTAGGGAGTTTATATACAAGTCAAAGGAAGTAAGGGAAAAAAACTAAACTACCCTAGACTAGAAAAATTAAAATACAATAAGACTAACTAATTGAGAGTATATACAATAAGTCTAACAACTAACTGAGAGTAATATAATAAGTCTAACAAATATAATAAGTCTAACACCCCCCCTCAAGCTGGACTGTAAATGTTTTGCATGTTCAGCTTGGATAACAAATTCTGGAATGAGGCAGGCCGAAGGGGTTTAGTGTGGATGTCAGCAATCTGGGCAACAGTAGGAATAGGCATTAGATGAAGGATGTCAGCTTGAACCTTGTCACGAACCAAATGACAATCGAGCTCAATATGTTTAGTTCGCTCGTGGAATGTGGGATTCTGAGCTATCTGAATGGCAGAACGGTTGTCACAATATAGTGCAACCGAATCTGTATGAGGAACATGTAAATCTGTCAAGAGGTAGAGTAGCCACTGGATCTCACAAGCAGTGGAAGAAAGGGCTCGATACTCAGCCTCGGAGGAGGACTTGGAGACCGTGCTCTGCTTCTTGGACTTCCATGAAATCAGAGAGTTACCAAGAAATATACAAAACCCTGTGACTGAACGTCTAGTATCAGGACAAGCAGCCCAGTCCGAGTCACTAAAACCTTTAAGTTTCAAATCAGAGTCAGCAGCAAAGAAGAGACCAGAACCGGGTTGCCCCTTAATGTACCTGAGGACATGAAGAGCGGCATCCATATGGGTCTGCCGAGGTGCGGAGATGAATTAGCTAAGCTTATGAACAGCGAAGCAGATGTCTGGTCTGGTGTTAGTGAGATATATCAAGCGACCAATGAGTCTTCTGTAACTAGAAGGGTCGTCCAAAAGTGTGCCACTAGTAGTAGAGAGCTTGAGGCAAGGAGGCATAGGGGTAGAAACCGGTTTGCATGCAAGTAGGCCTGCATCAGCGAGAAGTTCAAGAGCATATTTCCGTTGTGAGAGGATGATGCCTTGTGTAGATCGGGCTACCTCTAAGCCAAGGAAAAACTTTAGAAGTCCCAAATCCTTGATTCTAAAGATAGCATCAAGAGAAAGCTTGACTGACTGGATTTCAGCTAAGTTGTTACCTGTGAGAACGATGTCGTCAACATATATGAGGAGCACAGTGACTTGTGAACCAGTGGTTTTGACCAAGAGAGAGTAATCTGATTTGGATTGTACAAATCCAAGAGAGGTAAGATGAGAAACCAATTTGAAGTTCCATTGCCTACTAGCCTGTTTCAACCCATAGAGAGATTTGTGAAGTTTGCAAACCTGACTAGGTGCAGAAGTTTCAAACCCTTGAGGAACCCGCATATAGACCTCTTCATGCAAGTCGCCATGAAGGAATGCGTTATTAACATCCAACTGATGTAAATGCCAATTGCAAGCTGCGGCAAGTGTCAATACCAGTCTCACAGTGGTAATTTTAACAACAGGAGAAAAAGTTTCAGAGTAGTCAACACCTTCAAGTTGTGTAAAGCCCTTTGCCACAAGGCGTGCCTTATACCTTTCAAGGGAACCATCAGCTCTAAGTTTGGTTTTGTAGACCCATTTGCATCCAATAGCTTTCTTACCAGGAGGTAGTTGAGTGATAGTCCGTGTGTTGTTTTCCTCTAAGGCCTGGATTTCTTTGTTCATGGCTTCCTTCCAACAATCATGTTTAACAACTTGAGTATAGGAGGAGGGCTCAACAAGGCTAGAGATAGCTGACACAAAAGTTTTTTGGGAGGGGGATACATGATCATATGACAAAAAATGAGAGATAGAAAAAGTAATACCTGAGGACGCATTGGCAGCATTAGTTGAATGGATTGAGTTACAATGATATTCTTGAAGGTAACTGGGGGCAGTAGGAGTTCGAGTAGACTGTCTGCGAGGAGGGGAAGGTATAATAGGGGAGGGGGCAGTAGGTTCTGTGGTAGGATTAGTGTGTGGAGGGTCGATTGAGGATGTAGAGGGTGAAGGGAGGAGAAGGTCATTAATATTGGGTAAGGGTATTGGAGGGGAAGATGAGGGAATTGGGTTGAAGACCGGGGTAGAGGAGTGAGGGGTGGCAAAAGGGAAGATGTTCTCATAAAAAGAAATGTGTCTAGAGTAAAAAATTTCATGGTTGTGCAAGTCATAGAGGAGATAACCTTTGACACCAATGGTATGACCAATGTGGACACATTTGCGGGCTCTAGGTTGAAATTTGGTCCGGTGAGCAACATGGGTAGTAGCATAACATAAGGAACCAAACACTCGAAGGTAGGAGAGGTCGGGAGAGATGTTATGTAATAGGTAGGAAGGAGATTGGTTATTTAGGGAGTGAGAGGGAAGGAGATTTATTATGTGGACAGCTTGGGAAACGGCAAATTCCCAAAAGGGAAGAGGTAATTTTGATTGAAACATGAGGGATCTGGCTATATTTAGGATATGTTGGTGTTTTCGTTCAACCACTCCATTTTGTTGTGGAGTTTCGGTACAAGAACGTTGGTGTATGATCCCTTTGTAATGGTAGTAGTCGGGTATGTGGAATTCAGGACCATTGTCAGACCTGACAGTTTTAACACTAATGCCAAATTGAGTGTGGATCATGGTGATGAAGTTTATGAGATGTGAACGGGCTTCAGCTTGGTTTTCATTAGTCTAACCCATGTAAAACAAGACTTGTCATCAACAATGGTAAGAAAGTACCTATGGCCAAAAATGGATGGGACACTATAAGGGCCCCATATGTCAACGTGTATTAAGTCAAATATGTTGTTGGAGATGGAAGAACTCGAGGGAAAGGGGGTCTTCTTTTGCTTAGCAAAGTGACAAGCATCACAAGCAGTGCGGGAACAATTTGGTATGTTGGAGTTCTGTTTGTGTACAAGGGAGAGGCAATCAGCTGAGGGATGTCCTAGTCTATGGTGCCAAAGGTCAATATTAACTGCAGGGTTGGTCGGGCCGGTACAGTGAACAGCTGAAACAGAGCTAGAAGAGGGTTTGAAATCAATTACCATCGAGAATAACATGCCATCCAACCTAGCGTTTCCAATCGTCCTCAGAGAAGGCCTTTCCTGTATCAAACATTCATCATCAACAAACAGTACTTGACAATATTTAGAAGCTTGAAGTCTACCAACAGATATAATGTTTTTGGAAAAATCAGGAAGGTAAAGTACATCATACAATACAAGGTCAGGTGTAAGAAAGATAGTACCGCTGTAGGAGGCAATTGTCTTAGTACCATTAGGAAGAGACACTGATACTGGCCTGATGGCTTTATAAGTGGCAAAGAAGTGCAGAGAGGATGCTATATGGTCAGTGGCGCCAGAGTCTATAAGCCATAGGGAGAGAGAGTTACCGGAACCCGTGAAGTTTGGTGCAACATGTTGTGCACTAGCTAAAGAGATAGTGGCAGTAGTAGTAGGCGCAGAGGAAGGAAGCAAAGCCAACAAACTCTGAATCTGAGCTCTTGTGAAGCCTAAAGAGGAAGAGGCTGAAGAGAGAGCCACCGGTTTCCTAGACTTGAAACCCGGAGGATAACCGTGTTTGATGAAGCATGTATCAATAGTGTGATTGGTCCGGTTGCAATTGGTGCAAAATCGATTACCAGAAGCCATGACAAATAAAATAGAGATGATAGAGGGTCGATCCAAAATTCCAAAACCAATAACAACAACCAGTAACAATAGCAATTATCCAAGAATACAGAATAGTAACAATTAACAAATAATACAAATCAAGTAATAATACCCTTGGTGCCTTTGACTTGCTATTTGTGATTTGTAAAGATGATGATCAGAGGTTTGAGAGTAATATTTTCTAGCAGTGACTTGCAATTTGTGTTCCAATAATGCGTGACTTGCTATTTGAATTGAGGGATTTGAGAGTAATATTTTCTAGCAAATGGAAAAAGGCAGCGGCGAAGTGGATTGATGTTGTATATTTTATGATATCAACACACGCACTATTTGAATCAACACACAGATGTGATTTTTGAAAATAAAAAAAAAACAAAAAATTGAAGCACGTCGAAGTAAGATGCTGAGAGAAGGAGAGCAGAAGAAACACGATTGCAGAAAAATTGAATAAGAAGGTCACTGTTGAGGAGAGACGCCGATGACGGTGACGGAGGAAGACGGCGTGTGAAAGAACGGCTACGGTGAAGGAACCGTGACCTAATTGGAGAAACAGAGATTATTTTGCTTTGATACCATGTTATTTTGGTAAAAAAGAATTTCTCAATTGATAAATTGCCCATTAGGGAGTTTATATACAAGTCAAAGGAAGTAAGGGAAAAAGACTAAACTACCCTAGACTAGAAAAATTAAAATACAATAAGACTAACTAATTGAGAGTATATATAATAAGTCTAACAACTAACTGAGAGTAATATAATAAGTCTAACAGTAAAAGTTCAGATGATTCTTATCTTTGGCATTTGCGATATGGCCACCTGAACATCAAAGGCTTACAACTATTAAATCAAAAGAATATGGTCGTTGGGCTTCCCGAAATCAAGACGGATGATGAATTTTGTGAATGCTGCATTGATGGTAAAATGCACCTTCTTCCCTTTCCTAAGACATCTTGCAGATCTCAAGCCCCTCTTGAACTAGTACATACAGACATTTGTGGACCAACCAGAACTCCATCTCTTGGAAATAAGAGGTACTTTCTGCTCTTTGTTGATGACTATTCTAGAATGATTTGGGTTTATTTTCTGAAGCAGAAATCAGAAGCCTTCTCCAAGTTCTTGCATTTTAATGCCCTTGTTGAAAAGCAAAGTGGCTACCAATTGAAGACTCTTAGAACCGACAGAGGAGGAGAACTTATCTATAAGTGTTTTCTCAATTATTGCAAAGAACAGGGGATTCAGAGCCAACTCACAATTAGACACACACCTCAACAAAATGGTGTGGCAGAAAGAAAAAATAGAACAATTGTAGAGATGGCTAGAAGAATGTTGAAAGGTAAAGAGCTTCCAAACAGTTTTGGGTTGATGATGTTAGTAGTGTTGTGTACATCCTCAATCGATCTCCTACAAAGGGGGTTCGAGATAGAACTCCTTTCGAAGCATGGGATGGACGAAAACCAGTTGTAGGTCAACTTAATGTCTTTGGTTGTATTGCATATTCTCTTGTTCCTGCTCAAAATAGAGAAAAAATTGATGAAAAAGGTTAAAAGCTTGTTTTTATTGGATATAGTGATGAATCAAAAGGCTGTCGTTTTTTCAATCCAACAACTAATAAAATAGTAATGTCAAGAGATGTGATATTTGATGAAAATGAAACATGGAAATGGGAAGTTGAAGATGTTGTGCAGGCACCTATTGTACCCATTAAACCCAAGCAAATAAGATGATTCAGATTCAGAAACTCTACAAAGAAAGTTCTGTTCCTTGAGAGAAGTGTATGAGTCATGTAATGTTGCACTTTTTGCACAAGAACCACAGTGCTTTGAAGAGGCAGTAAAAGAAGAAGTATGGAGGGAAGCCATGAATGAGGAAATGTGGCTCATTGAAAAAAATCGCACTTGGAAGCTAGTAGATCTTCCAAAAGGAAAATATCCAATCGGTTTGAAGTGGGTCAATAAGACCAAGTATAATGAAGATGAAAGTATACAAAAGTATAAGCCACGATTAGTGGCAAAAGGTTATTCGCAGCAGCCCGGTGTGGACTTTAATGAAACTTTTGCTCCTGTAGTATGCATGAAGACAATCAGAACTATTCTAGCATTGGCAGCCCAATTAGAATTGCAAGTGTTACAGCTTGATGTCAAATCAGCTTTTCTTAATGGAGAGCTAGAAGAAGAGGTTTATGTTAAGTAGCCACAATGTTTTGAAGCAAAAGGGGAAGAAGGAAAAGTCTACAAGCTACACAAAGCTCTTTATGGTTTAAAACATGCACCAATAGCGTGGAATAGCAAAATTGATGCTTACTTCTTGCAAAGTGGATTTGTGAAAAGTCCATCTGAACATCCCATTATGTGAAAAGAAATGGTACTGATTTCTTGATGGTTTGTCTATATGTTGATGATTTAATTTATGTAGGTACAAATCCAAACATGGTGCAATCTTTCATGGAAGCAATGATGAAAGAGTATGAGATGACAGATCTTGGATTAATGAAGTATTTTCTTAGAATCCAAGTGAAGGAATCGAAAGGAGAGGTTTTTATCACACAAGATTAATACATTCATGATTTGCTCAAAAAAGTTAGATTGGAAAGTTGCAAACCAGCATCAACCCCTATGGCTTTGAATGAAAAGCTACAGCTGAATGATGATGCAGAAAAGACAGATCCTAAAACCTTTAGAAGTCATGTTGGTTCCTTGATCTACGTCACTAATACAAGGCCAGATATAGTGCATTCAGTTAGCTTGGTTTCCAGATTTATGAATGAACCAAGTAAGCTTCATTTTGCAGCAGCAAAAAGAATTGTGCGCTACCTCCGAGGCACCAAAAAGCTTGGGATCAAGTATGTGAAGGAAGAAGATAACAAGTTGGTTGGCTATACTGATAGTGATTGGGTTAGTTGTTCTGATGACAGAATGAGTACTTCAACCTATAATTTTTGTCTAGGATCCAAAGCTATTTCATGGAGTTCTAAAAAGCAAAACTCAGTTGCACTATCTTCAGCTGAGGCCGAATATATTTCAGCAAATGAAGCTACACGCAAAGCAGTTTGGTTAAGAAGAATTTTGATTGACTTGCAGCAATAGGTAGAGGATCCAACACCTATTTTCTGTGACAACCAATCAGCAATTTCAATGTCCAAGAATCCAGTTTTTCATGGATAATCAAAACACATTAAGTTGCGCCACAACTACATTCATGACATAGTCCAAAAGAAGTAAATCTACTTGGAATAGATCAAGACCACGGAACAACCAGCGGATATTCTCACCAAGGAAGTACAATTGCAAAGCTTGAACAATTCGAGGACACTATGAAAATTACAAATTAAGAGGGGGTGTTAAAAATAATAATTTGGTAATTTTCATACATGTAGGTGTAGGATTCTAGAGAAGTCTTCTGCATTTTCATGGGTAGAATTCTAGAAAAGTCATCTACATATATCCACTTACTTAACAGAATCTTTTATCCACTAGTATAAAGAGAGGGTCTACGTATTGTGCAAAGCAATCAAATAAACACAAGCAAATTTCTCAAATCAGAATTCTCTCCTTCCATTTCTTACTTTCATCATCTTCCTCCAACAGTACTCTCGTCTTCATTACAAGTCTAGGTATATATGCAATTCTTAAACACACAATTTGTTATTACTATCTCACTTTTCCACCATCAAATATTCACTACCCTTATTCTTGTTGTATTTGCAGATACTAGTCCCCTGCTCCTCGAATCTGATATAGATTTTCAGGTATAGCTATTTGTTCTTATTTTGTTTTTTTTTTGAAAAACAAACATAAAAATATTATTTATTTGACAAGAAACAAAAAAGTATTATAAAAATAACTGAACACAAAGGACTCAATTCATAAACATAGACATATAAAGTTTTCCTCCATAACAGTATTATTTTGTCCATCTACTACGGATGCTTACTGTTAATTACTCCCTCCGTTCTTAAATTTTGGTCCTTTTGGCGTCTCTTTTTTGTTCCAAAACTTTGGTATTTTTGAGATACCTATGTACAATTTACCTAATTTTTCCAAGTTTACCATTTATCTTTAATTAAGTGTCACTATTCACAATATTAACTCCTCTGGATTCCCAAGTCAGTCGACTTCTTGAAGCCAATTCTTTTTCTCTTTCCAAGTCTTTCAACCGTCCACTATAGTTAGTTTACCATCAATTCTTACTACTCTATTATTGGAGTAGTATATTTTTACAACATTAACTTATCATGAATTTAGCAAGTATCAGTTAAATTTTTTCCATCACATCAACTTAAAAATTGCCGCAGTTCGAACTTTGGGTGTGGTAAAAACTATATTTGGGTGTAGAACAGTCATCGGCAAAGCCGTTGAAACCGCACATCAATATCATGGTAATCAAAAAAATTTAAAAATTGCCGCATTAACATTTGTATTTACTGTTAATTACAATTTTGGTGAAGTTCATATTTTAGACTTTATTTCTTTTAACGCAACATATTTTAGACTTTACTTTTTTTTTTCTGACAAGGTATTTTAGACTTTAATTAGACACAACTTTTTAATAGAAGTTGTATTTTAAATTTTAAAAAGGAAAAGGGTTCTCTTGGTATATTTATTGTTTGTCGAAAAAAAATTGTAATTTCTTGGATATTATTTTATTTATTGCTTTTTTTAAACCTTTTCATTTATTATTAATACATTCTACCATTGAAAAAAAATATGGTGATTACAGTTTGTTTAATTTTTTGTTAATTATGATATTTTTTGCAGGAACCAACTAATTATGAAATTTTTGATCAACAAGAAGAGGAGGAAATTCTACAAGGCATATGTTGTCTGAAAGCAAAAAAGCAACTGAGGTAACTATGGTAGGATGAGGTCATCTGCACTTCAATGCAACACCAGGTAAATGTACCCCCTGTTTGTTGGTACTTATGTCTGTGCGACCGGGAAACACGAGGCTCGAGAGTATTATCCAAGGGTTTGGAGATGCAAATGTGGCGAAAATTTATACAACTTCTGAAGATATCTAATTGTTCTGAACCGTACTTCTGACCTTGGAGGTCGGTTCGAGGTAGTTGGTAGATGTAGTCCTTGATGACGAACGCTCCGGTCGAGGTTGAGGTGTTGGTCCTGCAATGACACTCCGACGATCAAGTCAGTGAGGTAGTCAAACAGAGTATTTTTATGAGTTGAATAGCTTACCTTTAATGAGCATTGAATGTGGTATTTATAGGTTTTGAATGGTGTTGACCTAATGATTAGGAACCGTTGGATGTGTTGGCTGCATCTGAAGCGTTGAATGATGGGCTCACCTAAGAGGATGGGCCAGTGATAAAATGGGCCTCTGGGGACTGCAAATAGTAACAGACCAATTACCATAACAGTTGCCCCCAAGTCTGGTCGTCTGATAGGCGATCTTGACTTTTTTAACTGTGCGAGCGATCTCGACCATGCCGATTTATACGAGGTTAGAAGACGTCGACGTCTCCGAGCTTCATATGTCACGACGTTAAGAGACTGTACGCCTTCTAGGAAATCAGAGAGGCGCATAAAGACAAATCGTCGTGATATGTGCCACGCATTAAATGCCTCTGACAGGGTACGTCTTTTCATAACTGCTAATGACGGTGACTCATCGTTTTGCGTGTGCGGTTTAATTCCTGTTGATTGGACCTGTCGCTTTGTTTCTGAGGCCCAGCTTCTTGGCCCACTATAAATAGGGAATCAGTTCCTTCATTGTGTTTGTTACGAAACTCCACTGCTCTGACTGACGATCTTGGGGACTGACCTTGAGTGAGCAAGTAGAAAGTGGCGAGGGTCGGTTTGTTCCAGTGCATTTCAATCGTTCGAGATCGCAAAGCCAGACTTCCGCTTGATCCTAATCCCTTCATACGTCGTTTACGAGGTTAGTTTTGTTCAAAAACCTTTTTCCTCCTTTCTTTTTATGTATAAGGTCGAAACTACCTTGGTCCTCTTACCCTCCCTCAGAGTGGGGGCCGTCAGGTCGGGTTCCGACTTGTTCGTGAACCCAATTGCGGCATTTAACCCTGACATCTCGTCCCCCATTTCTGCAGGTCCGATCTGGCGGTCACTAAGCAAACTCCGAGACAAATCACCGCCAAACCCCCAGAGTTAGCAACTAAGATGTCCTCGGGCGCTGGAGTTCCTGCTGGGGATCTCCGAGACGATCGCGTCGATGCTCCCGATGTTCAAGATAAGATTGAATCTACTACTCCAGACGAACAAGACCACCTGGATTCGGCTCCGACCAGTGAGCAAGCTGATGAGGATCTAGACGTTGAAAATCTCACGCCCGACCCCAACGTTTCTGAAGCAAATGACGAATCATCTAGAGATCGAGGCGAGGAAGGAGATAGCGACGACGATGGTGATGACGATGACAACGACGATGGGGACGACGAATCTGGGGACGACATGTCCGAGGAAGAAATCCAATCTGGGGAAAACCAAGGGAGCTCACAAACTCGTGGATCAGGCGAGGCTGAAAATATGACGGATGATCCTTCGATCGAGGATTCCGGCGACGCGCCTGTTAATCAAGAGAGAAGAACTGCCAACCCTCCAGGAAGCAGTCGATCTCCGGCTATATCTGCAGATGGATATTCCAGCACTGGCCTCGGTGTTTCAAGTGTTCCAGCCAGGGAAGCACGTCCTTATGATTGGGTTTCAAGCTCGGTTTTGGAGACAGAGTCGGTTTATCGATCTTTCCATAATCTCGGACCTGTTATGAAGAAGATTAATGGTCGTTCGGACAGAATCTGGAGGGTCGAAGGGATGAGGGACGGTGAACACGTGGCTACTTGGGCAGGGGATTTCAAGTTTACGATGTACCACGTGACGATCAAGGATATGAACATCCGACCTCCTTTTACTTGTCTTCAGCAAACCGTACTGGCCAGGTTGGACGTTGCACCTTCTCAACTGCACCCTAATGCATGGGCATTCCTCCGAGCTTTCGAGCTCTTGTGTATTCATTTGGAAAGACCGGCGTCGCCCACGCTGTTCTTTCACTTGTTCGAGCTTAACCGGAATAGTGGCAAAAAGAAGGCCGCTAATTTCGGGCGTGAGCATGTGAGTTTCCGATCAAGGCGAGGTTCGAAAATCTTCCGAGCTTACACTGATTCCTTGCGAGGTGATTGGAAGAAATTTTTCTACTGGGTGGAGCCCGTGAACGACAAGGCTGTGGACTGTGTGGGGAAGTTCGGATCCGATGGTCAGACGCTGGAATCCACTAAGTTTCCTATTGGCTAGAGCAATGGGCATTACAACCGATCTACGCATTCTTATGCCGTTGGTGAGAAAAAGCTGGGTGTGGAAGATCGTCTTACCAAAAAGATCTTGGCCTACATTTCTGACCAAATCCCTTACAAAAAGGCGAAGTACAGGGGTATTCCTACCGACGTCATTGTTAAGGCCGCTAAGAAGCGCGACGTGCAAAGAGTTTTAGGTTTGATTAAGATCATTACCGTGCCTTTTTGTTTTCCTTTCGTATTTGACTAACAATTTTTCTTTGTTCACATTGCAGATACTATGGCTTCTAAGAGGCTCGCTCGGATGAAGGAGTTGGCTTTCAGGCAGGTGGAGGAAGCTGTCGACATTGACGACGATTCCCAACGATCTGATCCTATTCCCAATGCTATCCCTATCAGTATTGTCAAGCAAGGTGATCTGAACGCCGATGATCGGGGCAAAAAGGTGCAGTCCTCTGATGCCGCATCTCTTCAGAAAAGATCTACCGACGTTGGTCCTTCGGTAAAAAGGAAACGTGACGATCTTGAAGTCGAGAAGAGCGTCAAAAAGGTCAAAGACTCAAAAAAGGTGAAGCATAAGGTCAAAGCTATTCCTCTGTCTGAGGAATTTCTGGAACAAAACTTTGAGGAATGGCGGGTTGATCCTATCGCAGCTTCTGCGCAGATCTTCCTGAATTTGGCTGAGGTGCATAAGGTCCAGAAAGAAAAGTATGAAAAACGAGCTGAAGGTAACGTCGTAAACCGAGCATGTTGTTTCTTTCAGGTCGTCGAGTTTAAATTCTAAGTATAACTCCTTTTTGTTCGTTTTCCAGAGTTGGTGAGTGCGGAGAAAGAGAAGAACTTTCAGATCCTGCAAGAGCTGACCGCAAAAAACACTGCTCTGGCCAACGCTAATCTCGATCTTGAGATGTTGAGGAAAGGTAGGAAAAGTCTTGAAGAAGCCCGAAGCGCCGCTTTAACAAGGGCCGATAATGCCGAAGCTAAGGTAAAAGATTTGGAGGGTCAAATCAAGGTTTTGGAGGCGTCGGAGGATGAAGCCAAAAAGAAAGTGGGAAGTCTCGAAGGTCAGGTAGTCGAGCTTCAGAGAAAACTTTCAGCCGTTGAAGATAAAGCAGAGGTTAGTTCTGATCCTGAAGCTCAAATCGCTGTTTTACGAGCCCAGCTTGCGAGATCCCAGACCGCTCTTAAGAAGAGTCAGGAGGAAGCTCAAGAGGCTGCTCGAGAGGCGGTCGGTCTTTATGAAGATGGTTTTAAGGAGGCTTTGAAACAAGTTGCTTTGGTTCATCCTTCCCTGCAGTTGGATGACAAGATCATCAACACCGAGCATGAAGTGGAAGATGATCGAATTGTTGAGACCGACATGAAGACGAAAGCGAAGACCGTGATATTTCCTCTTCTCGATGCTTGATACTTGTGTAATAACTTTTGCAGGAGTTCTGAGTCTATACATCGCAAAACGATCTTGCATAGACTCAGAACTGTGCTTAGTTTTCTTTTCTGGTGATAGGAGTGTGTGATTTCGAACATGAGGACTCGGCCGTATCCGAGATGGTCTGTAATGAAATTTAACTTCGTATTTTGTTTAAAGTTATTATCGTCGCGTGTTAGCTCGATATTTAACATCGTGTTTCGACATCGTTTTGTGTTTACGAATGCATTTAATATTCGCTAGTCACGTACGTCGTCCTAAGGGCAGTTTACCGAGACTCGGCCCAGATTTAACTCGCCCTTTTGGGATCTTGGCAACTGCGGCCAATGGTCGTCCTAGAAATCTGTGTTCCTGAAGACCAACTCTCGTTAAAATGGTTTCCCAAGACTCGGCTGGGATCTAACCTGTTTTAAAGAGTCGCGACCTGACATGGTCGCGGGGAGATCGAAAGATCGGTCCCTGTTCGATTTATCTTATTCGGAAAAATAAAGATGTTATGAACGTGGGTGCCACTTTAATTGATGAGTAAATCATTACAGCGGGTTGGCACGCCTAGAGGCGGCGTCCTTAAGGAGAAAATTGCCTTTCGAGAAAAGGACTTTTTAAACGGATGCAACGGAGTTTTTAAACATAGTATTTCTTCAGCTTGGACGCATTCCAAGTTCGCTCGATCGGCTTTCCACTGAGGGTCTCAAGGGAGAAAGCTCTGTTGCCGGTCTTGGATTTGACACGGTAGGGTCCTTCCCAGTTCTGCGCGAGTTTTCCTTGACCGGCATTCTTCAGTCCGACGTCGGCCCTTCGAAGCACTAAATCCCCGGCCTCAAAATCTCTTGGGACGACCTTGGCATTATATCGAGTTGCCACTCCTTGTTTGACAGCGGCCTCCCTAAGAGAGGCCCGTCCTCGGACTTCGTCGATTAGATCAAGTTCCTCTAGGAGGGCTTGGGTGTTTTCATTCCGAGGCTTGGGGTGTGACGTCCTCCAGCTCAGTTCCCCAATTTCGACAGGGATGACTGCCTCGCTGCCATAAGAGAGCCTGAAAGGTGTTTCTCCTGTTGAGCTTTGAGGAGTCGTCCTATAACCCCAGAGGACGTATGGTAATTCTTCGACCCAATTGCCTTTGGCGTCGTCAAGTCGTTTCCTCATGCCGTTGAGGAGGACCTTGTTTGCTGCTTCGACTTGGCCGTTAGTTTGGGGGTGTTCTACCGACGTGAACCGGTGCTTGATTTTAAGGTCGGCCATTAACTTTCTGAAACCAGCATCAGTAAACTGAGTTCCATTATCCGTTATTACAACTTCGGGGATCCCGAACCTAGTCATGATGTTTTTCTTAAAAAACTTGATGCAGTTTTTAGCCGTGATGGTGGCCAAGGGCTCTGCTTCTATCCATTTGCTCATGTAGTCGACTGCCACTATGAGGTATTTCACCTGCCCGGGGGCTGCTGAGAATGACCCTAGTAGATCAATTCCCCACCACGCAAACGGCCATGCAGAGGACAGGGTCGTCAGATCATTGGGTGGAGCGACGTGGACATGGGCGTGGATCTGGCACTTCTTGCATTTCCTAACGTAGTTCTTGGCGTCGGCATCCATGGTGGGCCAGAAAAAACCGGATCGGAGTGCTTTTCGAGCTAGCGACCGGGCTCCAAGATGTTGGCCACAGATCCCTTCATGTATTTCTTTCAAAATATAATCAGCCTCTTCTCCTTGTACGCATTTTAGCAGGGGGGAAGATAGGCTTCTTCGGTATAGAGTTCCATCGATTACTGAGAATGCCGAAGCCCTTCTTCTGATGAGCTTGGCTGCTTTTTCGTCGCCTGGTTCTTGACCGGAGTTGATATAGTCCAAGATTGGCCCGATCCAACTTGTGCTTTCTTCCAACACACAGATAGTAGAAATAAAGTCGGATTCAAGGGGAATACTGGCCTGGTGGAGCGTTTCTTGGATGGTAGTCCTGTGATTTCCAGGGATTTTCGTACTGGCGAGCTTTGAAAGAATATCAGCCCTCTGATTCTCCAACCTCGGTACGTGTTTTACTTCTGATTCTTCGAATTTTGATAATAGTTCCCGAACTCGGACCAGGTACTTCTGCAACGTCGGATCCTTCGTCTCATACTTTTCCGAAATCTGGGAGACCACCAAGAGAGAGTCGGTGTGCAAGCGTATCCGAGGGACTCGGAGGTCGATTGCTAGTCGGAGACCGGCAATGCAAGCTTCGTATTCTGCTTGATTATTTGAAGTTTGGAAGTTGAAGGCTAAGGATACCTCAATGACCACCCCATCCGGACTTTCCAACATGATGCCCGCACCACTTCCCTTGGGGTTCGAGGATCCGTCCACATGTAGGGCCCAGATCTCGTTTTCTTGATCAGCAGGTGTCATTTCAGCTACAAAATCGGCGAGGACTTGGGCCTTCAATGCAACTCTGGTTTCATACTTAATTCCGAACTCCGAAAGCTCGACCGCCCATTTTATCATTCGGCCTGCCAGGTCGGGTCAGTGCAGTATATGTCTGATAGGGTAGTTCGTTCCCACGACCACCTGGTGAGCCACGAAGTAAGGTCGTAGACGCCGAGCTGCGACAACTAAGGCCAGCGCTATCTTTTCAATCTTTTGATAACGAGCTTCGGCCCCATGTGTAACACCCCCCTTTTACTATTACAACTAAATAGACAGTTATCAGAGTCACCTCGAAGGGCGTTACATTTTTCACCATTTTAAAAAAAAAACACCATTTATTCCAAAAAAAAATATCCAAAATAATTTATATAAAAGAAATCACCAAGCAGCGGAAATATTAACCAGTTTAAACATCTCCAGAACTAACAATTAGAGACATCTCCAAAATTAATTAAAACAATTTCCAATAACTAAAATAATAGTTCAAAACGATAACTAACGACTCCCCGGTGCTACATATCAGAGCTGACACAGACCCAAACGAGAGAGGAAGCAAAACCTAGCAATTCCTCCACGAGCACTAGCGATCACCTGCAGCGTTGCCGCATGAGAGCAACATTCCAAGCAGAAGGGTGAGTCTAACAGAGGTAATAAGCAGATGATAAAAATATGCTAGCATCAGGTAACTACAGCAACACAATACAATTACACCATATCACAGCACCAGATACCAAAGGAAAAGTCCATTTGACAGTGAACCACCAAAGTTATAACATTCATAGACAATGGGATGATATGCAACCCCTCCAGTGGGCATATGCATGCGGTACCGATCACCAAAATGAGTCACGACGGGCATATCACCAATAAACACCAGAGGCAGAGCCTATATCACCAAAACATGCATATGACAACGCGACACCATGATTATGCACCAACTCACCATAACAAGTATTTAAAATAAATACTATATCACCAGAATCAAAACAAATGATTGCACCAAAAATAGCACCAAGTTGTAGCATCACAGCTACCACTAAACTCTCCTGAGCATACCAGC
The DNA here is from genome assembly GCA_963573325.1 of Astragalus glycyphyllos. NCBI lineage: Eukaryota > Viridiplantae > Streptophyta > Magnoliopsida > Fabales > Fabaceae > Astragalus > Astragalus glycyphyllos. Next base: position 32,127,201 of record OY754307.1, read on the forward strand.
ACCGCACCTGAAATATTAACACCAGACGGCTCCACAACGCGGACATAACGCACGCACACCACGCACAAGACTGGCGCACAGCGCCTAGGCACATCGCACCTACTTCAGCGAATTAATTAAAATAGCAAACGACATCGGATTTCAACAAATAAATACTTGTTGGAAAGCCCTATGGGTCTGGTTATCATCCCTAAGTTCAGTTTTTGAAGGAGAGTGTCCAATAGGTACAGTTTTCGAAAAGCACACAGGCTAGTTGCAAAAGAGGACAGTTTCTGTCCTTCAAATTCAAGCAATTCCAAAGTGACCAAAACTCAATCAAATTGCATGAAACTTGTGCATAAACTGGGGCAAATTTTGTCTAGTTTTCAAAGAAATTGGATTCGTTCGAAAAGGAGTTCTTTTGAAAACGTGGTAACCAAAACACTGACCCTGTGTCCAGATTGTTTCCAGAATCTTACTCTAACTTGTGGAATTCATATCTCGAGCTACACAACTCTAAACGCAACCAAACCAGTGCCAAATTAACAAGCATTAAGTCTATTTTCCAGAAAAATAAACCACATAATTTTTAGGTCAATACAACGTTCCCAGTCACCGAAATACCGAATCTATACCCAAATCGTTTCCAGAATTTTAACCTAACTTGTATCACCTATAACTCGAGCTATACAACTCCGAATTTGACGAAACCAGTGCCAAAACGACCGGAGTTAAGTCTATTTTCAAAAACAATCAACCTCATAATTTTTGGATCTACAAAACAGCGCCAGTTTTAGAAAAACCGAACCTGTGTCCAGAATCGCTAAATTGCCAAACACCAAACCCTAACGGCAACGACACCGCAACCACCACAACAAAAACGACAATTCGACAACGCGACAACAACAATCAACCACGCACAGCAACAACAAAACACGAACAATAACAACACCATCATCGTGATACAACAATCACGCAACAACAAATAACGAAACAAATCACAATAACGTGCAATAATCATCAAAGCACCAATCTCAACGAAAACACGATATGCAACAACACGAACAATTCAACAAAACCCTAGACTACCCACACATAATTATCATCAACCCATTATCAAGGTTAAGCCCACCCTTACCTCAACTATGGTGGCGCAAACTCCCTCCTAGCCTCGTTCCTCGATCTCCGAATACGGCGACTCCCCCAAACTGCAGCTTCAGTGCGAAGCCAATATCTCTCTCCTCAGAACTCGTTCCGAAGATCCGAACGGTGAAAGTGTAGAACTATATCTTACGAACATGCTGCCCAAAAACGAAGACGATCCAACGGTTAACGAAACCGGAATCTCAATTTTACGGTGACAGGTTTGAGAAAAACGGGAATTGTTTTCTCTCTTCTTTTCTCTCTCTTTGGTGGCTGCTCTAATCCGAAATTCCTCTCTCTCTCAACCCTAAATTAATCCTCTCCACTTATAATAAGTGAGAAACATAATGGGCTAAATTATTTGGGACTTTATCCACATAGGAAGGGAGCCCAATGCTATTTTTAACTAGCCCACAACACGTGATTATCATCTAACTCGTTTTCAACATAGCTACTACGCCCATAATTTCAATTCTTACAATCATCCTACGGCAATCCAACTTCGAAATAATTTGATTAAATTTTAGGGCGTTACAACTCTCCCCCACTTAGAATATTTTCGTCCTCGAAAACATACCTGATTCAAACAGCTCCGGATAGGACTCTCGCATCTTGCTCTCCAACTCCCATGTCATGCTTTCACCAGCAGCTCCTAACCAGACCACTTTTACCAGGTTTATCTCTTTGCCACGTAAAGTCTTCACTTCACGATCTTCAATTCGCACAGGCATTGTCTCCACAGTGAGATTATCCCGCACATGCACATCATCCATCGGAATCACATGGGACGGATCCGAAATATACTTCCGAAGTTGCGACACATGAAATACATCGTGCAAATTCGAAAGATTAGGCGGCAAGGCCACCCTATAAGCAACATTACCAATTCTCTCAGTGATTTGATACGGTCCAATGAAACGAGGAGTCAACTTCTTTGTCTTCAATGCACGCCCAACACCAGCCATAGGCGTGACTCTCAAAAACACATGATCACCAGCTTGGAATTCTAAATCCTTCCTTCTCTTATCATGATAGCTCTTCTGTCTACTCTGCGACGCTTTCATTTTCTCACGGATCAATTTCACCTTTTCAGTAGTCTCTCGAACAACCTCGGGTCCAAGAACAATACTCTCCCCAGATTCATGCCAACACAACGGAGTCCTACATCTCCGACCATACAATGCCTCGAACGGTGCCATCCCGATGCTAGAATGGTAACTATTGTTGTAAGTAAACTCGATCAACGGAAGGTGAGTATCCCACGCACCTCCCTGCTCAAGAACACAAGATCTCAACAAGTCTTCCAACGACTGAATGGTCCTCTCTGTCTGCCCATCAGTTTGAGGATGATAAGCTGAACTCAACCTCAATTTAGAACCCAACGCTTCTTGCAAACTCTTCCAGAAATCAGAAGTGAACCTAGGATCTCTGTCAGACACAATGCACAAAGGAACACCATGCAACTTCACAATCACCTGAATATAAATCTCTGCCAATCTCGACACCGGATACGTGATATTGATAGGAATAAAATGAGCAGACTTCGTCAATCTATCCACAATCACCCAAATCGAATCGTGCCCCCTCACAGTATTAGGTAACCCTATCACGAAATCCATAGAAATACTATCCCACTTCCATTCCGGAATCTCCAACGGTTGCATCAACCCAGCAGGCTTCTGATGCTCAACCTTCGATTTCTGACAAGTCAAGCAGGAATACACAAACTGCGCCACATCACGCTTCATACCAGGCCACCAAAACATCTTCTTCAGATCCTGATACATCTTTGTAGCTCCCGGATGGATACTCAACTTACTCCTATGACCTTCTTCTAAAATTGCTCTTTTCATCTCCTCATCATCAAGAATGCAGATTCTCCCACGGTACTTCAATACATTCTGCGCATCCAACTCAAAGTATTTATTCTCGGATTGATCAATCCCAACCATCAGGTCTACTAATTTAACATCTAACTTCTGAGCTTCTCGAATGCTAGCCATGAATTCATTATCAATCTTCAACATCCCCAATCTGACACTCTGAGGCGTCACTTCACAAACCAAACTCATATCCCTGAACTGCTCAATTAATTCGAGTTCTCTAACCATCATTGCTGACATATGCAACGTCTTTCGACTTAAAGCGTCAGCTACCACATTAGCCTTTCCCGGATGATAGTTCAAGCTAAAGTCATAGTCTTTCAGCAACTCCAACCATCTGCGCTGTCTCATATTCAACTCTTTCTGATCAAACAGATACTGCAAACCCTTATGATCACTGAACACCTCAAACCTCGAACCATACAGATAATGTCTCCAAATTTTCAACGCGAACACAACTGCAACAAGTTCTAAATCATGGGTAGGGTAGTTCTTCTCATGAGTCCTCAACTGTCTCGACGCATAGGCAAGTACCTTACCATTCTGCATAAGCACACCTCCCAACCCCATCTTGGAAGCATCACAATACACCACAAACGACTCTTCCGGATTAGGCAACGTCAGAACAGGAGACGTCGTCAACCTCTTCTTCAATTCTTTGAAGCTCTCTTCACAACAGTCATCCCAGATGAAAGCTTTACCCTTGCAAGTCAACTGAGTCAACGGAAGTGCCAACTTCGAAAATCCTTCTATAAACCTCCTATAGTAACCTGCCAGACCCAGAAAACTTCTAATCTCAGTAACTGACTTCGGAGACTCCCATTGTAACACGGCATCAACCTTAGACGGATCCACGGCAATTCCATTCCCCGAAATAACATGACCCAGAAAGCTAACCTCCTTCAACCAAAACTCACACTTAGACAGCTTCGCATATAATTTCCTGTCCCTCAGAATTTCCAATACCAATCTCAGATGTTCTGCATGCTCCTCTTCTGACTTAGAATAAATTAGGATGTCGTCAATGAATACCACCACAAACCGATCCAGATACTCACGAAAGATACGATTCATGTACTCCATGAACACTCCCGGCGCATTAGTCACACCGAAAGGCATCACGGAATACTCATAATGCCCATAACGGGTTCTGAAAGTTGTCTTCTGAATGTCTTCGTCTTTCACCTTGATCTGATGATAACCCGATCTCAAATCTATTTTACTGAACACCTGAGCACCCACCAACTGATCCATTAAGTCATCAATCCTCGGAAGCGGATACTTGTTCTTAATAGTCACCTTATTCAGCTGCCGATAGTCTACGCACAACCTCATACTACCATCTTTCTTTTTCACCAACAACACTGGAGCTCCCCACGGCGACACACTTGGCCTCACAAATTTCTTTTCAAGCAGATCCTCGAGTTGCTTCTTCAGTTCTGACAATTCAGATGCAGACATTCTATACGGCCCGCAACCCATTTTCAAACTTGATGCATTTGAAGAATTCAGCACCAGCCTCACCATAATGTGGATAGAACTTCGCCAATTCAATGAACTTGGCAGCATACTCAGTCACCGACATATTACCCTGCTTCAGCTCCAGAAACTCAATCTCTTTCTTCCCACGGACATCTTCAGGATAATACTTTCTCAGAAATTCTCTGCTGAACACAGCCCAAGTGACCTCTTCATTCACAGTCGCCAACCTCTGCCTCACCTCCAACCACCAGTCATCAGCCTCCTCTGCCAGCATATGAGTACCATACCTGACTTTCTGCACCTCAGAGCAATCCATAACACGAAAGATTCTCTCCATCTCTTTCAGCCACGCCAAAGCACCATCAGGGTTATACTTGCCCTTAAAGGTAGGAGGATTCTCCCTCTGAAACGTAGCCAAACTGCGCGACCCAGCATCACCAGCAGCACATGGGTTATTCTCCACAGCTTGAGCCACAGCCTGCAAAGCAGCAGCGAGTGCAGCATCGTTCCGTCCTGCCATCTCAACCTAACACTGCAACAGAAACTATAACCAGAAACGAGTAACAATTACTCAAGTGTTACTCGACTCGACGACTCGACAACTTGGCCGGACAGACCGAACTGCTCTGATACCACTAATGTAACACCCCCTTTTACTATTACAACTAAATAGACAATTATCAGAGTCACCTCGAAGGGCGTTACATTTTTCACCATTTAAAAAAAAAACACCATTTATTCCAAAAAAAAATCTCCAAAATAATTTATATAAAAGAAATCACCAAGCAGCGGAAATATTAACCAGTTTAAACATCTCCAGAACTAACAATTAGAGACATCTCCAAAATTAATTAAAACAATTTCCAATAACTAAAATAATAGTTCAAAACGATAACTAACGACTCCCCGGTGCTACATATCAGAGCTGACACAGACCCAAACGAGAGAGGAAGCAAAACCTAGCAATTCCTCCACGAGCACTAGCAATCACCTGCAGCGTTGCCGCATGAGAGCAACATTCCAAGCAGAAGGGTGAGTCTAACAGAGGTAATAAGCAGATGATAAAAATATGCTAGCATCAGGTAACTACAGCAACACAATACAATTACACCATATCACAGCACCAGATACCAAAGGAAAAGTCCATTTGACAGTGAACCACCAAAGTTATAACATTCATAGACAATGGGATGATATGCAACCCCTCCAGTGGGCATATGCATGCGGTACCGATCACCAAAATGAGCCACGACGGGCATATCACCAATAAACACCAGAGGCAGAGCCTATATCACCAAAACATGCATATGACAATGCGACACCATGATTATGCACCAACTCACCATAACAAGTATTTAAAATAAATACTATATCACCAGAATCAAAACAAATGATTGCACCAAAAATAGCACCAAGTTGTAGCATCACAGCTACCACTAAACTCTCCTGAGCATACCAGCACCGCACCTGAAATATTAACACCAGACGGCTCCACAACGCGGACATAACGCACGCACACCACGCACAAGACTGGCGCACAGCGCCTAGGCACATCGCACCTACTTCAGCGAATTAATTAAAATAGCAAACGACATCGGATTTCAACAAATAAATACTTGTTGGAAAGCCCTATGGGTCTGGTTATCATCCCTAAGTTCAGTTTTTGAAGGAGAGTGTCCAATAGGTACAGTTTTCGAAAAGCACACAGGCTAGTTGCAAAAGAGGACAGTTTCTGTCCTTCAAATTCAAGCAATTCCAAAGTGACAAAAACTCAATCAAATTGCATGAAACTTGTGCATAAACTGGGGCAAATTTTGTCTAGTTTTCAAAGAAATTGGATTCGTTCGAAAAGGAGTTCTTTTGAAAACGTGGTAACCAAAACACTGACCCTGTGTCCAGATTGTTTCCAGAATCTTACTCTAACTTGTGGAATTCATATCTCGAGCTACACAACTCTAAACGCAACCAAACCAGTGCCAAATTAACAAGCATTAAGTCTATTTTCCAGAAAAATAAACCACATAATTTTTAGGTCAATACAACGTTCCCAGTCACCGAAATACTGAATCTATACCCAAATCGTTTCCAGAATTTTAACCTAACTTGTATCACCTATAACTCGAGCTATACAACTCCGAATTTGACGAAACCAGTGCCAAAACGACCGGCGTTAAGTCTATTTTCAAAAACAATCAACATCATAATTTTTGGATCTACCAAACAGCGCCAGTTTTAGAAAAACCGAACCTGTATCCAGAGTCGCTAAATTGCCAAACACCAAACCCTAACGGCAACGACACCGCAACCACCACAACAAAAACGACAATTCGACAACGCGACAACAACAATCAACCACGCACAGCAACAACAAAACACGAACAATAACAACACCATCATCGTGATACAACAATCACGCAACAACAAATAACGAAACAAATCACAATAACGTGCAATAATCATCAAAGCACCAATCTCAACGAAAACACGATATGCAACAACACGAACAATTCAACAAAACCCTAGACTACCCGCACATAATTATCATCAACCCATTATCAAGGTTAAGCCCACCCTTACCTCAACTATGGTGGCGCAAACTCCCTCCTAGCCTCGTTCCTCGATCTCTGAATACGGCGACTCCCCCAAACTGCAGCTTCAGTGAGAAGCCAATATCTCTCTCCTCAGAACTCGTTTCGAAGATCCGAACGGTGAAAGTGTAGAACTATATCTTACGAACCTGCTGCCCAAAAACGAAGACGATCCAACGGTTAACGAAACCGGAATCGCTATTTTACGGTGACAGGTTTGAGAAAAACGGGAATTGTTTTCTCTCTTCTTTTCTCTCTCTTTGGTGGCTGCTCTAATCCGAAATTCCTCTCTCTCTCAACCCTAAATTAATCCTCTCCACTTATAATAAGTGAGAAACATAATGGGCTAAATTATTTGGGACTTTATCCACATAGGAAGGGAGCCCAATGCTATTTTTAACTAGCCCACAACACGTGATTATCATCTAACTCGTTTTCAACATAGCTACTACGCCCATAATTTCAATTCTTACAATCATCCTACGGCAATCCAACTTCGAAATAATTTGATTAAATTTTAGGGCGTTACACCATGTAGGACTTTACTTGCGAAGTAAACTGGGCTTTGCCCGACCTCGGTCTCTCTTACGAGAACTGCCCCCAATGCTTCTTCCGAGATCGACAAGTATAGGTACAGAATCTCTCCCTCATTGGGCCGGGTCAAGATCGGAGGTTCGGATAGTACCTTCTGGAGTTGCTTAAGTGCTTGGTCTTGTCCGTCAGTCCAAACGAACTCCTTCTCTTCCTTTTTTAACAACTTGAATAAAGGGAGGGACTTGAAAGCTGCATCCGTGACTACCTTGCACTTGTCAGGATTTGCCTCAATCCCTCTTTCAGTGAGGTAGAATCCGAGGAATTTTCCAGCTCGGACCCCGAAAGTGCATTTTTCAGGATTCAGCCTCATGCTATTCTTTCTTACCTCAGCCAAAATCTCTCTAAGATCGGATAGGTGAAGGTTGCCTTCCGTGCTCTTTGCAATCATATCATCAAGGTAGACTTCTACATTCCTCCCAATCTGCCCTTGGAAAACCTTGTTCATCATCCTTTGGTAAGTGGCACCAGCGTTTTTCAAACCGAAGGGCATGACCTTGTATGCAAAGTTTCCAAGGTCCGTCATGAAGGCCGTCTTTTCTTGATCAGGGGCGTGCATGGTGATTTGGTTGTAACCAGAGTATGCGTCCATAAACGATAAGAGTTGGAAACCCGATGCGTTGTCGACCAAACGATCTATGCTGGGGACCGGGAAGGCATCTTTTGGACAAGCCCTGTTTAAGTCCGTGTAGTCTACGCACATACGCCATTTCCCGTTGCTCTTTTTAACTAAAACAGGGTTGGACAACCAGGTCGTGTATTTTACCTCTGTGATAAAGCTTGCTTTGATGAGGTCGTCCACCGCTTTGGCAGCTGCAACTGCCTTCTCCTTACCTTGGACTCTTTTCCTTTGGGCCACCCATTTCGCTCCCGGGTTGACGGCTAGCTGGTGACATGCGACCTCCGGAGGGATTCCGGGCATATCCCCGGCCGACCATGCGAACAGATCAGCGTGATCTTGGAGACATTGGATGAGGTCCTTCTTGATTCCTTCTGCGAGGTCGGAACCGATTCTGACGACTTTTGTGGGGTCTTCCCTACCTGGATGTGGAGAAATTCTCCGTCAGGTTGGGGTCTTCTCATTTTCTTCTTTAATTCCTTTGCCAGATCGTCATCGCTTTCTTCCTCGGAGCTCTCTGGGTTGTACCTAGCATCCAAATCTGTCGCATTCACCTCGCTAGATCGTCCCTTGTCCGCTCTTGGATGATCGGGATTTTCCGGAGGTGGGACCCCTTCCGCGTCTCGAGCTTTTTGCTCAGCTTTAGTCCACAGGAAAAAACATCTCGCAGCTGATTCGAGGTCGGATTTTATGGTGATTACTCTGTTACAAAGGGAGTGGAACCTCATCTTCAGGTGGGTGGTTGAAGTTACTGCCCCGAGTTTCCCAAGGGTTGGTCTACCGATGATACCATTGTAGATGGATTCGCAAGGTAAAACTAGGAATTTGGTTTTGATCATCCTTACCAACGGTTCCTCTCCATAGGATACCATCAACTCTATGTGGCCAAGTGGTTTAGTTCGAGATCCATTGAAGCCAGAAAGAGCCGATCCTGAATAAGGGGTGAGATCGTCCCTGTCGATCTCCATTCTGTCCATAAGGCCAAGAAAAAGTATATCCGATGAGCTCCCCTGATCTACCAAGATTCTTCTAACCTCTCTGTTAGCTATAATGGCTGATATTATCAAAGGTATGTGCTTGTTGGGCTTACCGTCAATTAGATCTTCATCTCCGAACGACAAAAGCGGTCGACTTGATGTGGTCGGGGTCGTCGAAGCCGACGCTACACTTAATAATTCCTTCCATTTTCGCTTCATGGTTTTGGTGGATTCCTGGTGTTCGAAACCTCCCGAGATAATCATCAATACGGGATGACCCTTATGTCGTCTGGGGTCGGGTTCATCGTCATCAGAGCTCGCATTCTTCCTTCCTCTCTTGACATTAGTCTCCTTGTCTTGTTTGACCTCGGCTGCCTCGTTTCCGGGCTTCTTAACATAAGTAGACAGTTTTCCTCTTTTGATGAGATCTTCAATGTCGTCCTTGAGGGCGTTGCAGTGGTTTGTCTCATGACCATTACTTCGGTGGTACCGACAGTACTTATTGAGCCTTTGGCCTGGACGGTGTGGAATGGGCTTGGGAGGTCTGACATCTTTAAACTCTACGTCCCAGCATTCGCCATAGAGTTGTTCATTGGATACGTTAAGCTCAGTATAAGAGCTATGACGATTTCGAGACCGGGGATCCCGATTGGCTCGACCGTCGTACCCTCGGTTGTCGTTCTGGCAAGGGTTTTCGTTTCGTGATTTTGAAGGTGTTAGGACTTTTCCGGTCTTGCCGCTTTCTTCTTCGTTGATGAAGCATTGCGATATTTCGAGAAACTCTCGCAAGGTACTGGGTTCCCACCTGAGGGTATGCTTCTTGAACGGACTTCTGGGAAGCAGACCTTGGGTCATGAAAAATATCCGGAACGCGTCGTCCAAGTTGCGGACTTGGGATGCTTCTCTATTGAATCTTTCAATGTAATCTCTTAGAGGTTCGCTCTCCCCTTGCACCACGGACATTAGTACGATCTTGTTTTTGGGCTTGCTTTTGGCGAAGTTAAAGTGAACGCTGAACATCTTTGCTAGCTGATCCCAAGTTGAGATGGAGTTCGGCTTCAGGGATCGGAACTACTCCGACGCTAATTTGTCGAGCGTTAAGGGAAAAATCCGGCATTTCATTTCTGCTGGGACGTTCCTATATTGCATGATATGGTAAAACTGGTCGAGATGTCTGTCTGGGTCGTCAGTCCCGTCGTAGGTCTTCAATCCTTCAGGTGGTTTTTCTAGGTGCCGAGGGACTCGATAACTGTCGATATCCTCCGTAAAAGGTCCTTTTAGCTTGGATGTTTGCGCTCGTGGAGGGGTTCGATGACGACGATGAGGGTCGACGCGTCGTGCCTGTTCCTTGGGTGAATTCCCCCTGCTCCTCGACCGCCTACGTGGGGACGACGACGCCCAGGATGAATGTGGTCGTGGCGAGCGATGCCGTACTCGATCATTTCGGGATGGGGATCCATGATTCCTTCTTTCCGGTGGAGATCGGTTCCTCCTACGAGCCGGGTTCCTTCTTTCCGAAGAGTCTGGTTCTGGGGAGCCTAGGTCGGCGATTCCCCGGGCCCGGATCTCAGCCACGTCTGCTTCAAGTTCGGTGAAACGGAAACTTCTAGCCTGGTTGGCCAACTCCTGCCGGGCTAGCAGTTGCACGAGCTGCTAGACTGCGTCGGCCGGAACGGAAAGTGTTGGCGGAGTCGTTACCGGAGGAGGGGGCGGAAGTCGGTTCCTTACCGAACTTGCAGGGATTAGTACGAAGTTGTTGTTCGGATGTTGAAGCTGAGCTTGAGTTGAGTTCGGGACGTCTTGCACATGTCCCTCCGGGGTTTCTTGTGGGACGGTCTCTGGTAGTACCTGCTGACCAGGATCGGCCACAGGCTCGACCGCCAGGTTAGTGGCCTTCGGACGTAGGACCGGAGCCATCGTCGATCAAGGTAAAGGGACGAGGTCTGAGTACTGACCCTCCCACTGTGGTCGCCAAGGTTCTGTACCGTACTTCTGACCTTGGAGGTCGGTTCGAGGTAGTTGGTAGATGTAGTCCTTGATGACGAACGCTCCGGTCGAGGTTGAGGTGTTGGTCCTGCAATGACACTCCGACGATCAAGTCAGTGAGGTAGTCAAACAGAGTATTTTTATGAGTTGAATAGCTTACCTTTAATGAGCATTGAATGTGGTATTTATAGGTTTTGAATGGTGTTGACCTAATGATTAGGAACCGTTGGATGTGTTGGCTGCATCTGAAGCGTTGAATGATGGGCTTGTCATACCCTAATTTTGTCCGCCTAGGTCAAAACCCTAATTCTCAACAAAAAAATAAATAAATTGAGAAGTGTGGTTTTATTTTGAAGAGTGAAGAGCATTGTGCATGCATTTTTGGGTTTTTAAAAGTCATTCTAGGGCTTTTAAATTCATTGTTAGAGTGGAAATGCATTTGTTGTAAAAAAACAATGTTTTTAGGGCAAAAGGGTATTTTGGTCATTTCCAAAATTAAGCAATTTCTCACCAAAAATCATTGTTCAATCTCAGAGGAATTTATTTGGATCTAGATGATTTGGGTTATGAATTTTTGTGCGCATGCATGCATGATTTTTGGCATAAAATTCAAATTTTTAAGCAAAAGGGCAAAATGGGAATTTCCATCAAGGTGAGGTCTCAAATCAATTTTGGGAAGGGTGATATCATGGAATTTTGGGCCCAATCATTGATTCCTAGGATATGGCCCAAAGTGGCATGATTTTTATGGAATTATCTAGAAAAGAATAATCAAAAATGGTGAAAATAAGGAAGTGTCCCCAATAAGACAAAATGTACTATTTTTCTTGACAAGCTTGCAAAACTTGGGCACCAAGGCCTCTTTGCTCCGAATTTTTCAGCTCATTTTCACCTCATTTTGTGTTTCCTCATGCCCTTGATCCATGTGAGTTGTATTCCTAGCCATTGATTAAAATTCTAGATCAAATCCTAGGCTACAACTTTGTGTAGAATGACCTAGGTGCCCTCAACAATTTTTGTGCAACAAAAACTCATAATTTTTGTGTATGACCAGCTATTCCTCACTCATTTGTGTTTTCTCCTTGTCCCTAATCCATGTGCATTGCAATCTTGGCCTTTGATTCAAATTCTAGCTCAAATCTCAATGGTTTGCAAAAGCACAATGTCCTAAATACCCTTAAACCTAGTTGCTCTCTATATATACCTTAGAAACCTCACCTCAAAAGGAACTTTTGGCCTCATTTTCACTCACACAACCCTAGCACACAACTCCCTCTCCTAATTCCCTCTCTTGGCCGAAATCATACCACCTTCTTCCTCCATCAATTCTTCACTTCTCCTTCACCAAATCACCATTTTCTCACCTCATTTCCATTCCTACTTCATATATCTTCCTTCTCTCCTAATTTAATTCAAGCTTGCATCATCAAAGGGCATTTTTAAGCAAGCATTTCGTGGGTTTCATTGAAGTTTGGTGAAGATTCAAGTTGATTTGTGGTCTTGTTCTTCATATTAGTCATTCCTTAGCTTGGATTTGAGGTAAACTTCTTAAAACCTAGCATCATCTTCAACCTTTTTGCATCAAAATGTAGATATCATGTTTCTAATTTTGCATCCTACCATATTCATGCATTTTAGTGTTGTTATATTGCTGATTTGTTGATTGTTGTTGGTGAGAGGTATCTCAAACATTTTGACAAGCACTTAGGGAGGCTTGGGTGTTTGAGATTGCTTCTCACCCTGAATAAATTGTGATTTGTGTTGTTATCATTTTGTTTGTTGCATTTTGTGAAATAAAATTGTGTTAGGAAGCTATGAATGTTTCGCACCCTTAGCATAAAATAGGTTTAATCGAGTTTTGATGCATTTCTTTATGCAATCTTGTTATTGAGGCTTGATTTTGAAGTTCCCATGTCCAAACATGTTGTTTGATTTTGCAAATATTCATTTTTCATGCCTTCTTATTTTCACAAAAATCAAAAAAATATGAATAGTTGTTGATTTTGGTGTTTGATTGCTTGGATCTTGTGAATAAATGTTCCTAAGTCTTGTTAGTGTCATTTGCTCGCTTGATTTTGTGTATTTGTTGAATGAATTTGTTGTTTGGTTATGTTTTGGTTCGCAAGTTTCTAATAAGATAGGGTTTTTGTTATTTCTTTGTGAAAAGGGTTTGCAATATTGGGTAAAATGATTTCTCAAGTTGTTTTGGTTTGGTTGTTATGTACTTTGCTTGCAAATTATTCTATGTTGATGATTGGCAAGAGGACTCACACTTGTGCCTTAGGCATTTCACTTTAAGTGTTGAGGATTGCCTAAGATGATTCAACACAACCTTGTGCTTTGATTGAAAATTTTGGTTTGCTTGTTAGTAACTTGTTTGCAAAATTACTCTATGTTGATGATTGGCAAGAGGACTCACACTTGTGCCTTAGGCACTTCACTTTGAGTGATGAGGATTGCCTAAGATGATTCAATTTTCTTTGTGCAATTCTTGCTTGAAAATGCAAATGTTAGTTTTCTAACTTGATTAATCAATTTTGGTTACAAAAATGACTTGTTAATGCCCTCTTTTGGTCACTTTTGGTCTTGCAAATGTGATGTTCTTTCTAGGTCAATGTTATGCTTTAATGTTGATGATTTGGTAAAAGGACTAGACACTTATGCACTTGTGCATTGTCTCAAGCGTCAAGGATTACTAAAAGGGATTCAACCTTGTGCTTTATCTTGTGTTGACACCTAATTGAATTGAACTTTTGTATGATCTCTTTGTGTGCCTATTGTTGATCTTACATATGCATGCCATTAGATGTTGATGACTAAGTGTCATTCTTGTGCTCAAATGTTGTAATTGGTAATGTTTATGCTTATGCTTACATTGTTGATTGCTTTGCTTGCAATTTGTTAAATGTTGCACTTTGGTTCTTGACTTGGAAATTGATTGAATGTTCTACTTTCTTTTCCTTTTGGATGCCACGCCATCCCAACAAACCTTTTGTGACCAATGTCACCCTCAAACTCCCTTCTCCTTTCTTCAAATCAATCATTTTCTAAAGCTTTTTCCAAACTCAATCTTTTCTCAAATTGTTTTCATAAGACAATCAAATTCTTTCTAAGATCAACAATAAACCTTTTTGAAAACTCATAAGGAGGCAAGTCGGACGTACGGCCGGTGTTGTCTAGCGTCCTAAGATCGGAGCTGTACAGCTCAAACATCTTGGAATACTTATGAGAATCAAAACAAGTAATTAACAACTTGAACCCTATTTCAAAAAATGAGTAAGGAATCGAGTCGGATGTACATCCGGTATTGGTTAGCGTCTTAGGGTTAGCGAGCTGTACAGTTCGTGCGAGCCTAAGATACTTGCTCAAATAAAAGCAACCAACCTCACAACAAATCTTTTTCTTCCTTGATCAAAAGAAAAACATTTTCAATAAGTAGGGGGCACGTCGTCTGTACAGGCGGGGTTGTCTTTGTTCTAGGTCTAGTGGACTGTACAGTCTAGGACCGAAAACCCCTACAATAAAAAATACAAACACAAAGTTTCTCGACTAAGGAGAACTACGTAAGCTTTGAATTCTCCATCGCACCGGGAGATACGTAGGAGCGGGTCACATCCCGTCAAGCACACTTTTAAAAAATAATAAAAAGATTCTTCTCTTCCCCCGTTTTCAAAAACACTTTTCTCAAATAAAAAAAGAAGTAGAACGAATTGTTTCAAATCAACTCTGTCAAAACCGCACATCAAGTTAAAGGTTCCCTTTCGGTAGAAAGGAGGTGTGGGATGCTAATACCTTCCCCACACCTAACCGACCCCCGAACCTACATCTCTAGTTCTCAAAGGACCACCCGTCTTAAAAAAAGGACCCTTTTTCAATGTTTTGGTCCCTAAATAAAAAATGTTGATGGCGGCTTCACAAATTTTCACGTTGTACGATGAAAGGTCCAAACCAGATTTTTCGGGGTGCAACAGCTGGCGACTTCACTGGGGACTTTCCTTTTAAAACGAGGGTCAGGCCTAATTAACTTGATGTGCGGTTTAATTGTTTGATTTGAATGTGATTGTTCTATTTCTCTCTTTTCTTCTCCTTCTTTTTCTTCTCTCTTTCTGATGTTTGAATGTACTCTTGCATTCTCGTGTTGTTATGTTGCATTCATGTGCTTTTGACTCTTCTTCTTCTATGTTCGCTTCTTGTTCCTTCTTCTCCTTTCATCTTCTTTTGTTTATATGCTTAATATGATCATGCATTTCTCCAATCCCCATGTCCCCTTCTTCTTTGTCGTTGTGCTCCTACACACACGTTGCACTCTTTTTACCCTTATATTTCTTGGTGAGACAGCCCTATACCCGGGCTAGAGCATATCTTAGGCTAGAACGAAGTCATTAGTGGCTGCTCACTGGACGTACGTCTTGTTGGGTGGTTGCGAAGACTTCACCTAGAGTTTGGCTTTGTTTGATGATACCATCACTTGGACGTACGGCCCTGTGATCGGTGGTCTCAGATGAGGTCGTTGGCTCTAGGAGCCTTATTTAGGGTCCTTCTTTTAGTGCTAACCTTGAAGTGTGTACCCGTAGAAATAGCCATAGATCCTGTCTCTAAGAAACCTTGGTAGGACACAAAGGAGCTTCATACCCCTGCATCCATGCTAAATAAAATATTTTTGCAAATAAACCGAAAAAAAAAATTATCAAAAAAAAATGTGTGAATTTCCGGCTTTTGAAAGCCTTTGCATTGTAAATAATTTTTTACTCATTTCCTTTTGCATACATCTTCATCCAGTGAAGATCATGATTTTTCATGCATTAAAAATTGCGAGTATCATGCACTTTCTCGCATACAAAAAAAAACATTTTTTAGAAACATCTCTCGTGCATTGTTATTTTCCCTTGCATATAAATATGTGAACCTCTCATTTTGCATATAGTTTCATTTAATAAAAATCACGTCTCTCGTGCATTTTAAAAATAATTGCGAGTATCATGCATTTCATTTCATTGTATAAGAAAAATGAAAACGAAAAAAAACAATTATCATCTGCATAGCATAAGCATTTCAGTCATCCATAATCATGTACAAAAGCCTTCAGCAAATAATCTGGGCGTCGAGCCAATGTAGCATTTATGCATCATTTCATTAACCTCATAAGCATTATTTCAGAAAAAAGACGAAGAAGAACTACGTAGCTTTGATTCCTCATCACAATGGGGATACGTAGGAGCGGGTCATACCCGTCAAGCACCTTTTTCTAAAAACCTTTTTCCCCAAATAAAGCACCACCTTTTTCTACAAACCTTTTTCCCCAAATAAAGCACCACCTTTTTCTAAAAACCTTTTTCCCCAAATAAAGCACCTTTTTCTAAAAACCTTTTTCCCCAAATAAAGCACCACCTTTTTCTAAAAACCTTTTTCCCCAAATAAAGCACCTTTTTCTAAAAACATTTTTCCCCAAATAAAGCACCTTTTTCTAAAAATTTTTTTTTTTCAATAAATCACTTGCATCTTCAAATAATTTTTAAAATCATTTTCCAAAAAAAAAAAATGAAATGAAATAAGAGAAACTCCTTATGCAATCGTTCCATGGGTAGAAGTGCATCTTTGAATGATGAAGGGTAATATCTCAAATTTGTTTGTGCACTACAAATTTGAGATGATACTCTACGATATCGGGGCACTTTGACCCAATCAGGCGCAGTTTGTTTTCAAATAAAGTGAATAAGTGGAGTCAACCAAATGTCGAAGCATTTCAGTATATTGCGTGAAGTATTGAGTCAGGATCCACTCAATGTTTCATGCAAGTTACTCAGAGTAACGACAATTGGTTGCCTCACGTCATCATTTTCGCAAAAAGGGGCATTGGTATTTCAGATCTTGCCGTGCCTCTAAAGAATAAAAATCATTTTGAAAAAATATCATTCTTGCATCTTGCATCATCCAAAAATGCATTGGAGTTTCGTATTTCATCTTGCATCAAAAACAAACAAAAATCTCCTTTAGAATAATTACACTTTTCAAGTGGTCATTTTTCATGCATTTGCTTATCATGATTTGTTCATTCATACATTGCATAAACCAAATAAAAAAGTTGTGATGAGAGACGAGACGCTTTTGCAAAATAATCTGTTGAAAAAGTTTACCCTTACTTATTTGCAAACTCAAGATGTTCCAAGGCACTCAGTTTTTCAAATCAACAGTTCATTTGCATTTTCTTCAAAAAAGGCATTGCATCTCATCCATTCCATGATAAAAGACTGAAACATTTCATCAAAAAAAAAATTCCATCATGTTTTAACCAATGTTAACTCTCTACGAAGCATTCTTCTAGTGGGCGTGCATGCCATGTGCAGTTTCTCTTGTTTGAGTCTGTCAGTTTCCTTCCCTTATCATCATTCTCCATCCAAGTTTGATCCCGCCCCATCCACCCATAAAGTACATACTCTCCCCGCATTAGTACACACTTGACTTTTGGTTTAAATCCTCCATACAAGAGGGCAATTTTGTAATCACTTAATTACCTTGTTAAGATTGCTTTTCTTTGGTGCAAGTCTAAAAATGTGCATGCATTTGTTCAGTCATTCGTTCTTGTGCTTACCAAGGCCTTAGGATATTTCAATAAGGGCACACATGTTTCCTTTTAGTATCATCATCAATAAAATGTTATTTTGAATTCCTCAATAAAATTTCTTTCTTTCATATTGTCATGTGTCTGTTATTTGCTTTTCAATTCCTCCCAACGCGGATCAAAAATAATAATAAATGAAAATAATCTTTGAAAACAACGACGCCAATGGTTCATATTGTGACTCTGATTACCCGATTAACCAAACTGAGAGAGAGGCTGAAGACAACTGGGATGTTTCTTCGGAGTTAATAAGTGAAGAATTGGCTAAGGCTGTAGAAATTCATGATGCCACAACTAGGTTGGGTAATGAAGTCAAAGCACAAGTTCAAGCAAAGTGGAGCAATGCTGAGGAAACCAAACAAATGTTACAAGCGAACCTCTTTCGCGACCAAACCCTTTTCCTACCTCAGATCAACCAACTTTCCCATTTCCCATTACAAGTACCCCATCACAAAAAAAATTCATAACCAAATGCCTGCCATCGCCACCTTCCTCACTACCAGTGGCCCTTCTACAAAATCAACCCATCTCATTTGCTCCTCCCTCTGAACCTCCTGTCACCCCAGTTAATACCAGAACCCAATCAAGCATCCTCCAACCGCTGCAGGGGTTTCATTGCCATTATCTCTCCAATCACCCCAGACAAGGATCACTTCAAATATCCAAAAATAGTGTATCACTTTTATCAGCTCACTCAACTCAAAAGCAAAAAAGGAAAAAATCAGAAAAATGAAACAAAAAAGAACAGATTCAAAAAATGAAAATCCCAAAAATGAAAAAACAAGGGAAAAAGAGACGAAAGAAATATAAGTTGTGAGCTGATACATTTGGCCATAAAGCGTAAGAGATCCTTGTCTCATTGAACCTTCCTACACCTTGTTGTGTATGACCACCCTTTCTTCCATAAACCTTCAAACACTTCATCATTCCTATACATCTCTCCTTTCATAAAACCGCAAACACTACCTCGACCTCGTCATCCCGCCCTCCACAAACCCTCAGTCCTTCCTCAGACTCCACCATCAGATTTGCAATCAAGCTGTTGTGCAAGAATAAGAGAACAAAGTGGTCCGTCCTCATGAGGAATCAAGTGACATGATCAACTTGAGCAAAGGAGAGGATTGACGCCATGATAAAGAGCAATGAATCAACAAGTTTGTGTAAATCACCCTTCGGACATAAGACACTTGCCATTATAACAAAGTCTGTAATTACCAAAGTTCGGTCTGTTGCGCAGCTTTCCAAGCTAAGGTAGTCACAAATGACAGTATGAAGACTCCAGGTCAAGCATCATGATCCCTCCCTACGCCACCCTAAAAATGGGGCAGTTAGAGACAATCAACAAAGGATATCAAGGACGATGATGACCTTCATGGAAATCAGGCTTCGTTTTACACTCTAACAGGGGAAAACCCCATATGATGGAAGTAATACTTTCATTGAGCCTTATCAAACCAAAGTACATTTGTCTTATGTCAGAAGAAGATTAAGAGAAAGCTCAAACCGAAGAAAGCTCATCTTCAACAATTTCAAAGAAGACTCAATGCTCAAAAAGATCATGAACCTCCAAAGGGATTCCCATGGAGATGAACCCAGTATCATGAAGACGAAGAACTTATTCTCCGGAGGGGCCTTTAATTCTCGCAAAATGGGATGCAAGAAAAGAAAACCCCAGTTTCCAGTAAATTCAGATACAGTCTAAAAGGAGTATGCCTAAAGAAATAAATGAAAAAAGAGAAAGATGAGCCAAGTAAGAATTAGCTCGCTAGGTTGAAAACCCGCAAAGGGCGGCCTAGGCAAAACCAGAGCGACCCGGTGGATTGAAAACCCGCAAAGGGCGATCCAGGCAAAAATTAGGGTCAGAAAACTTGGACTTGAAATGAAAAAGGCAATCAGCACTCCCAAAAGTTTCGATAAAGGGGTGATCAAGGTCATGAGTATGGACGATTGGCATCGTTACTTCAAAAGAAAAAACACAAGATCTGCTTCCCCTTTTTCTTGTATTTTTTCAGTTTAAAAATTTTTCAATGTACTTTCAATTGGCGTGACCTTCTGCACGTCCAGTTTCCATAACAATAAGAATTCAACTTTTTCTTCCATGTGTTTGCTTTTCGTGTCTTTTATCTTCACTTATTTTGTCTCTTTATTTTAAAATAAATGTTTTTATGATTGATGATACTGAATTGTGAAACCTGTGCATGAGTCAAAAAGCATTACAATCATTGCGAAATTTCTGAAAATCACAGAAAAGAGGGGATCCCTCAAATAAATGAATTGGCAAAAAAACAAACGCGGGCACAATCACTTCAAATGGCAAGCAAACTTATGCGCGGCTCTGGCATTGCTATTACCCTAGATGGTCCTCATGTCTCAGGCCCAAAGGAAAAGATTTGCACCAAAGATTAAAACAAGGTTTAGTGATCACCAAGTGAGGCTTCTTTCATGCCAAAAGTCAAGACATTCATAGAGAACCAAAGATTTGCACTGAGAACACCACTCAGATCCAAAAGTTGGGGCATTCTCTTCACCACCCACCCACCCTGGTCTTGGGAAAGTTTGTTCATTTTCCATCCCATTCATATACCACCCTCAGTTCATAACCAGTACCATAACTTCATCCCCTTTCACAAACCCACTCAAAGAACCCATTTGAAATTGTCATTCTAAAGTGGGGCATTTCCATAACTGTTCACTCCCGCTCAAATGAGCAGAGTTCTCCCTAAAGTCATTCACATCCATAAATTCCTGTCGGGGCAGTCTCTCAACTCACTGTCCTAAACCAATCCCAAGTTAACTGACTCACTCGTCCACATCTGCACTCTTATGCATACTTACTAGTCAATGCTTCAGAGAGAGAGAATACAAATTGATCATGTGGTGTTTAAAGTTCAGTCATCATGGAAATGGAAAGGAAAATAAGTAAGCTTGTTAATAAAAACCTTGAGAACACCAGAGTTTGAATCAAATCTAGTTTTTCCAAAGAATGGTCCATAGCCATCTCAATTCCTTGCATTCAAAGTCTCGCGTCTCATCATCATAAAAATGTTTACAAAAATGTTTAAATACTCCAATCATTCATCCTCCTCATGCATGTAGGCATTTCATGTTATTCAAAGCATTACATTCGCAACATCCACATTCATCACAATAAAAGCAAAAGAACACAGACATTCCATAGCATTTATCATCATCACATCAAACATCAAATCAGTTTTCAAAACAAAAAGAGGCATTCTTAATAAATAGTCATAGTCGTCACGATAGGACGCTTGAATTGATCACTCAAGAATCCTAAAGTCCCTATGCTAAAAGAAAATTAAAAACATTCATTGCATCGCATGCATTCGCATAACAGGCCTTTGCATAACATGCATTCATTCCATACACCATGCATTGCATCTGCTGACATGTGCAGGTACCGCCAACCTGAGAAACCTGAAGAAAAGTCCTGCGACCAGAGCAGGCACCCCTGGATCGGTGTGAAAGCATTGACCCTGAAGAAGACTAATTGGATTTCCGAATCCCCCTTTGGACCCACGTGTCCCCCAGAAGATTGACTTCACTTCGTATTCGAGCTGCGAGTAAGTCCCCCTGACCTCAATAGGTCTAGTCGAAAAGGATAGCTGTGTTGGCCTAAAACATGGCGCAGTCCTAGGGAAATATCGAGATCTAGACTTGATATAGTACCCTCCCCCGGTCGCTCGAAAGACCACCCCTTTGAGCCCACGTGCTCCCCAGGCCCAAGTGCAAACTCGGATCGTTCGCAATTCGTTAAAAGGCTTTAGGCAGCCTCCTTCGCCGGCTTAATGAGGGCCGGCACCCTTTTTTTGTTTTTTGTTTTTTGCTTTCTTTACTGCTTTCGCTGGCTTATTGAGGGTTGGCACCAATTGATTCCAAAAAGAAAAAAAAAATCTTTTCATCGCATTTGTATCATATTTCAAAAAGGAACAAAAAAAGAGAAAAAAAGAAAAAGGAAAATTCTGGTTTCTCTAAGTAGACAAAATTGGTATAATTTCTGAATTCTTTATTTCTATTTTGCCTCGGAATATGTTTCGGCCAATTCATATTCCTTGTTAAAATCCAAATAAAGAGGGGCAGCTGTCATACCCTAATTTTGTCCGCCTAGGTCAAAACCCTAATTCTCAACAAAAAAATAAATAAATTGAGAAGTGTGGTTTTATTTTGAAGAGTGAAGAGCATTGTGCATGCATTTTTGGGTTTTTAAAAGTCATTCTAGGGCTTTTAAATTCATTGTTAGAGTGGAAATGCATTTGTTGTAAAAAAACAATATTTTTAGGGTAAAAGGGTATTTTGGTCATTTCCAAAATTAAGCAATTTCTCACCAAAAATCATTGTTCAATCTCAGAGGAATTTATTTGGATCTAGATGATTTGGGTTATGAATTTTTGTGCGCATGCATGCATGATTTTTGGCATAAAATTCAAATTTTTAAGCAAAAGGGCAAAATGGGAATTTCCATCAAGGTGAGGTCTCAAATCAATTTTGGGAAGGGTGATATCATGGAATTTTGGGCCCAATCATTGATTCCTAGGATATGGCCCAAAGTGGCATGATTTTTATGGAATTATCTAGAAAAGAATAATCAAAAATGGTGAAAATAAGGAAGTGTCCCCAATAAGACAAAATGTACTATTTTTCTTGACAAGCTTGCAAAACTTGAGCACCAAGGCCTCTTTGCTCCGAATTTTCCAGCTCATTTTCACCTCATTTTGTGTTTCCTCATGCCCTTGATCCATGTGAGTTGTATTCCTAGCCATTGATTAAAATTCTAGATCAAATCCTAGGCTACAACTTTGTGTAGAATGACCTAGGTGCCCTCAACAATTTTTGTGCAACAAAAACTCATAATTTTTGTGTATGACCAGCTATTCCTCACTCATTTGTGTTTTCTCCTTGTCCCTAATCCATGTGCATTGCAATCTTGGCCTTTGATTCAAATTCTAGCTCAAATCTCAATGGTTTGCAAAAGCATAATGTCCTAAATACCCTTAAACCTAGTTGCTCTCTATATATACCTTAGAAACCTCACCTCAAAAGGAACTTTTGGCCTCATTTTCACTCACACAACCCTAGCACACAACTCCCTCTCCTAATTCCCTCTCTTGGCCGAAATCATACCACCTTCTTCCTCCATCAATTCTTCACTTCTCCTTCACCAAATCACCATTTTCTCACCTCATTTCCATTCCTACTTCATATATCTTCCTTCTCTCCTAATTTAATTCAAGCTTGCATCATCAAAGGGCATTTTTAAGCAAGCATTTCGTGGGTTTCATTGAAGTTTGGTGAAGATTCAAGTTGATTTGTGGTCTTGTTCTTCATATTAGTCATTCCTTAGCTTGGATTTGAGGTAAACTTCTTAAAACCTAGCATCATCTTCAACCTTTTTGCATCAAAATGTAGATATCATGTTTCTAATTTTGCATCCTACCATATTCATGCATTTTAGTGTTGTTATATTGCTGATTTGTTGATTGTTGTTGGTGAGAGGTATCTCAAACATTTTGACAAGCACTTAGGGAGGCTTGGGTGTTTGAGATTGCTTCTCACCCTGAATAAATTGTGATTTGTGTTGTTATCATTTTGTTTGTTGCATTTTGTGAAATAAAATTGTGTTAGGAAGCTATGAATGTTTCGCACCCTTAGCATAAAATAGGTTTAATCGAGTTTTGATGCATTTCTTTATGCAATCTTGTTATTGAGGCTTGATTTTGAAGTTCCCATGTCCAAACATGTTGTTTGATTTTGCAAATATTCATTTTTCATGCCTTCTTATTTTCACAAAAATCAAAAAAATATGAATAGTTGTTGATTTTGGTGTTTGATTGCTTGGATCTTGTGAATAAATGTTCCTAAGTCTTGTTAGTGTCATTTGCTCGCTTGATTTTGTGTATTTGTTGAATGAATTTGTTGTTTGGTTATGTTTTGGTTCGCAAGTTTCTAATAAGATAGGGTTTTTGTTATTTCTTTGTGAAAAGGGTTTGCAATATTGGGTAAAATGATTTCTCAAGTTGTTTTGGTTTGGTTGTTATGTACTTTGCTTGCAAATTATTCTATGTTGATGATTGGCAAGAGGACTCACACTTGTGCCTTAGGCATTTCACTTTAAGTGTTGAGGATTGCCTAAGATGATTCAACACAACCTTGTGCTTTGATTGAAAATTTTGGTTTGCTTGTTAGTAACTTGTTTGCAAAATTACTCTATGTTGATGATTGGCAAGAGGACTCACACTTGTGCCTTAGGCACTTCACTTTGAGTGATGAGGATTGCCTAAGATGATTCAATTTTCTTTGTGCAATTCTTGCTTGAAAATGCAAATGTTAGTTTTCTAACTTGATTAATCAATTTTGGTTACAAAAATGACTTGTTAATGCCCTCTTTTGGTCACTTTTGGTCTTGCAAATGTGATGTTCTTTCTAGGTCAATGTTATGCTTTAATGTTGATGATTTGGTAAAAGGACTAGACACTTATGCACTTGTGCATTGTCTCAAGCGTCAAGGATTACTAAAAGGGATTCAACCTTGTGCTTTATCTTGTGTTGACACCTAATTGAATTGAACTTTTGTATGATCTCTTTGTGTGCCTATTGTTGATCTTACATATGCATGCCATTAGATGTTGATGACTAAGTGTCATTCTTGTGCTCAAATGTTGTAATTGGTAATGTTTATGCTTATGCTTACATTGTTGATTGCTTTGCTTGCAATTTGTTAAATGTTGCACTTTGGTTCTTGACTTGGAAATTGATTGAATGTTCTACTTTCTTTTCCTTTTGGATGCCACGCCATCCCAACAAACCTTTTGTGACCAATGTCACCCTCAAACTCCCTTCTCCTTTCTTCAAATCAATCATTTTCTAAAGCTTTTTCCAAACTCAATCTTTTCTCAAATTGTTTTCATAAGACAATCAAATTCTTTCTAAGATCAACAATAAACCTTTTTGAAAACTCATAAGGAGGCAAGTCGGACGTACGGCCGGTGTTGTCTAGCGTCCTAAGATCGGAGCTGTACAGCTCAAACATCTTGGAATACTTATGAGAATCAAAACAAGTAATTAACAACTTGAACCCTATTTCAAAAAATGAGTAAGGAATCGAGTCGGATGTACATCCGGTATTGGTTAGCGTCTTAGGGTTAGCGAGCTGTACAGTTCGTGCGAGCCTAAGATACTTGCTCAAATAAAAGCAACCAACCTCACAACAAATCTTTTTCTTCCTTGATCAAAAGAAAAACATTTTCAATAAGTAGGGGGCACGTCGTCTGTACAGGCGGGGTTGTCTTTGTTCTAGGTCTAGTGGACTGTACAGTCTAGGACCGAAAACCCCTACAATAAAAAATACAAACACAAAGTTTCTCGACTAAGGAGAACTACGTAAGCTTTGAATTCTCCATCGCACCGGGAGATACGTAGGAGCGGGTCACATCCCGTCAAGCACACTTTTAAAAAATAATAAAAAGATTCTTCTCTTCCCCCGTTTTCAAAAACACTTTTCTCAAATAAAAAAAGAAGTAGAACGAATTGTTTCAAATCAACTCTGTCAAAACCGCACATCAAGTTAAAGGTTCCCTTTCGGTAGAAAGGAGGTGTGGGATGCTAATACCTTCCCCACACCTAACCGACCCCCGAACCTACATCTCTAGTTCTCAAAGGACCACCCGTCTTAAAAAAAGGACCCTTTTTCAATGTTTTGGTCCCTAAATAAAAAATGTTGATGGCGGCTTCACAAATTTTCACGTTGTACGATGAAAGGTCCAAACCGGATTTTTCGGGGTGCAACAGGGCTCACCTAAGAGGATGGGCCAGTGATAAAATGGGCCTCTGGGGACTGCAAATAGTAACAGACCAATTACCATAACACTAATTATCTTTAAGTAGGATATATTTTTGTTCACTTTATTTATTATAAAGTTCAATTTTGTTCACAACACCCACACTCCTCTCTCATATTTTTTCATTCTTTCTTTTGAATTAAACCCCAACTCTCTGTTCGTTTCTCCCGTGATAGCCCCCTCCCCATTCTCCTCCTCCAACACCCATTTCTCTCCCTCTACAGTAAAATTATTTCTCCTCTCATCACTATATATATTTCTTATACCAACTAAGATTGTAATAATAAGAAGGATGCTTTGAGTTGAAAGTAGAAATGCTCACTTTTGGGATATTAGTAGAGCTTGATATGGTAGACTTTGTTGTGATATTAGGTATGGATTGGTTGGCTTCTCATCATGCTACTTTGGATTGCTATAATAAGAGGGTAAAGTTTGATATGCCAGGAAAACCAGCTTTTGTTTTTCAGGGTGACCGAAATTGGTTATCGAGCAATTTAATTTCAGCAGTAATGGTTCACAAGTTACAGAGAAAAGATTGTTGTGCGTATCTTGCCATGGTAAAAGATGTTGATAATGCAACCAAGGATTTAGAGCATGTTCCTGTGTTATGTGAATATCCTGATATTTTCCCAGAGGAATTGCCGAGTATACCACCTGATAGAGAGAAAGAGTTTGGCATTTAGCTGCTTCCAGGAACTGGACCTATATCTATACCCCCATACCGAATGGCTCCAGCTGAGCTTAAAGAGTTGAAAGAACATCTAAAGGATCTTCTTGACAAGGGTTTTATTTGCCCTAGTTGCTCTCCGTGGGGAGCACCATTATTGTTTGTTAAAAAGAAAGATGGGTTATTTCGATTGTGTGTTGACTACCGACAATTGAATAAAGTGACTGTGAAGAATAAATATCCTTTACCTCGAATTAACGACTTATTTGATCAACTCCAGGTATCTCAATGGTTTTCAAAATTTGATTTGCGGTCTGGGTATCATCAACTGAAAATAAAGGGTGAAGACATTCCAAAAACTGCATTTTGTACTCGATACGGACACTATGAGTTTTTGGGTATGTCGTTTCGACTAACCAATGCTCCTGCCACTTTTATGGACTTGATGAACAAAATCTTTAAGTCGTTTCTGGATCAGTTTGTGGTAGTTTTCATTGATGACATCTTGGTGTACTCAAAGAGTAGAGAAGAGCATGAGCAACACCTGAGATTAGTTTTGCAAACTTTGAGAGAACATAAACTATATGCGAAATTCTCTAAATGTGAATTTTGGTTAGAAAGTGTGGCCTTCTTAGGTCATGTGGTGTCTAAGGATGGAATAAGTGTAGATCCGCAAAAGGTGGAGGCAATTCAGAATTGGCAAAGGCCTACTTCAGTGACAGAAATTCGCAGCTTCTTGGGTTTAGCCGGATACTATCGTCGGTTCATCAAGGATTTTGCTAAGCTTGCAGCTCCCTTAACTAGACTAACACAAAAGCAGGTGAGATTTTAATGGAATGATGCTTGTGAACAAAGCTTCCAACAACTAAAGAAATGTTTGACATCTACCCCAGTCTTAGCCTTATCTTCAAGTGGTAGAAGTTATGTAGTTTACTGCGATGGTTCTAGGGTTGGTCTTGGATGTGTTTTGATGCAACATGGGAAACTAATTGCTTATGCCTCTAGACAACTTAAGAAGCATGAATAGAATTACCCTACACATGACTTGGAGATGGCAGTAGTGGTTTTTGCTCTCAAAATTTGGAGGCACTATTAATATGGTGACCAGAATTACCCTACACATAAGAGTCTTAAGTATATTTTTTACCAAAAGGATTTGAATTTGAGACAAAGAAGATGGATGGAACTTCTAAAGGATTATGACTGTACAATCTTGTATCATCCTGGAAAGGCAAATGTAGTTGCTGATGCTTTAAGTAGGAAGTCCATGGGTAGTTTTGCACACATAGCTGAGATTAAGAGGCAGTGAAGGAGTTTCAAAGTCTTGTAGCTAATGGAGTGGAGTTCGAGACCACACACAAAGATGCATTTGTAGCACATGTTCAAGCTCATTCTACTCTGGTGGACCAAATTAAACCAGATCAAAACAAAGATCCTTAATTGAGTAAGGTTATGGAAGATGTACAAGCGGAGAAAGTTTCTAAATTTAAAGTGTATTCTAACGGTGTTTTATATTTTGGCACTGGTTATGTGTACCTAATGTCGAAGAATTGAGGAAGAAGATTTTGGAGGAAGCCCATCATTCCGGTTATACGATTCATCCAGGTTCTACCAAGATGTATCAAGATTTGAAAGAAATTTATTGATGGGAAGGAATGAAAAGAGATGTGGCTGAATTTGTATCGAAATGTTGGTATGCCAACAACTGAAAGCAAAACATCAAAAGTCGGCTGGTTTACTTCAAAGAATCGAGATACTAGAGTGGAAGTGGGAAAGAATCACCATGGACTTTGTGACAGGGTTACCAAGAACCTCAAAAGGTCATGACTCAGTTTGGGTTATTGTGGATCGGTTAACAAAGTCTGCGCACTTTTTGCCTGTGAAAACTACTTACTCAGCAGCTCAATATGCTAATCTTTATATAGAGATGGTAGTGTCCTTGCATGGCGTGCCATTATCTATAATATATGATCGAGGACCTCAATTCACATCTCATTTTTGGAGATCCTTTTAGTCTGCTTTAGGAATTCCATTGGATTTGAGCACTGCTTTCCACCCTCAAACAGATGGTCAGTTCGAAAGGACAATACAAGTCCTAGAAGATATGCTTTGTGCATGTGTGCTAGACCTTGGAGGGAATTGGGATCGATATTTACCCCTGATGGAATTTGCTTATAATAATAGTCATCAAGCTAGTATTCACATGGCACTATTTGAGGCACTGTCTGGAAGACGTTGTAGATCACCGATTGGTTGGTTTGAAGTTGGAGAGTCTAAACTTGAAGGTCCAGATTTGATTCAAGAAGCCATTGAGAAAGTCAAGTTAATTCGGGACCGCTTGGTGACAACTCAAAGTAGACAAAAGTCATATGTAGATCGAAGACGGCAACCTTTAGAGTTTAGTGTAGGAGAGCATGTGTTCTTCCGTGTGTCTTCAATGAAGGGCATTTTGAGGTTTGGAAGGAAGGGTAAGCTAAGTCCGAGATTTATCGGACCTTTTGAGATTTTAGAGAAAGTGGGGCAAGTTGCCTACCGTTTAGCCCTTCCACCCGGTCTCTCCGGTGTTCACCCAGTTTTTCATGTATCAATGCTTCAGAACTATGTTTATGATCCCTCTCATTTTATTCAACACCAGTTAGTACAACTTGATGAAAATTTCAACTATACTGAGCAGCCAGTAGCTATAGTGGGCAGATGCATCAAGCGCCTGCGGTCTAAGGATATTGCTTCTGTTAAAGTGGTTTGGCGAGGACCGGGTGGTGAGGAGAAGACTTGGGAGGCAGAGTCTATTATGCATGAGAAGTACCCTCACTTGTTTGAATCAAAAGGTTAGTATCACTTTAAGAATTCGAGGACGAATTCTTTTTAAGGGGGAAGAATGAAACACATTTTTTTTCATTCCCCTCCCCATTCTCCTCCTCCAACACCAACTTCTCTCCCTCTACAGTAAGATTATTACTCCTCTCATCACTATATATATTTCTTATACCAACTAAGATTGCAAGAATAAGAAGAATGCTTTGAGTTGAAAGTAAAAATACTCACTTTTGGGAATCTTTCTCTTTGGTATTATTGAGGTAAAGTTCTACAACCTCTTTACTTAAGAGTTGATAGTTAGTATAAATAAGTAGTGAGTGGGTAATGGTATAGAGAAGTAGAAGGTATAGATTTCATATTCTTAAGCTTCTTTAAAAACCCTAAATTCAATAAATTGGAGGTTTGGACAAATTAGTATTATCCAAGTTGTTGAGTGACTTTTAATAAGTTTATAAAGGCTTAAAATTATTGTATTGATGCTCAGATTCGGTGCAAGATACTCCGGTGGTTCCTGTTGAAGGCAATGGAAGCAATCTAGCTCACTCTTCTTTGTTGTGAGTAGCTAATCTACAACGTGGCAATTTTTATATATCTATCTTCTTTATGGGAGAAGCAAATAAGTTTTCTTAAATAAGTTATCTCCAAAAATGAGTTGAAAAGTATTTCTATTTTATGCGGTTTGTTTGTTGTTCGTGTTAGATACCGTTAGCTTCAACGAAGAGATAATGCAGCCTATGAGTGAAATGCTCATAGCCCTTTTAGTTTACCTTTTTCCGTGACGAATAGATAATACGGCCTGTGATTACCGTTTTGCCGTGACAAAGTGATAATACAGCCCATGATTACCTTTCTACCATGACGAAGAGATAATACGGCCTATGATTACCGTTTGCCATGACAAGAGATAATGTGGGCTATGTTCCCATAGTAAAGGGATTACCTTGCTTGTCATGTTTTTGATATGAGACATGTTGCAAAAGTATGATACTATGATTGTTGTACATATGTTTTTCGTTTTTAATTCGTTCGTTGTATAAAAATCGTGTTTGATTGGAAACGACTCGTGCCATCTATGCTTCTCCTTCCTGTCCACTTGTTGATTATGCTCTCACTGAGTCTTTATGACTCACTCGATTATTCTTTATTGTTTTTCAGATTTGCAGACATCAGAGTAGGTTGTCCTTGGGATCTACGGTTCACCCCAAGACTTGTTGCATTTTGGGTAGGCCTCATCTAAGCGATAACTACTATTTTGATGACTTCAGTGCGATGCAGCTATAGAAATAGGAACTTTTGTGTCTAGAATGGTCTAATTGTCAAATAGGAATTTTGTAAAGTTATGTAACTACTTCTTATTTTTGAACCGTATTGACAAAAATTGTAATTATGAGATGAAGGCTTGGTTGGTATATTCTGGATATATAATTCATAATTATGCAGGTTTATTTGTGTATAGAACGTACGAAAAACAGAGGAGACTCTGCTGAAATTTTTGTAGATATTTTGTAACCTTAAAACTATGTTAGGCTTGCCAAGCTTATGACGTGTTGGTCTTAGCTTGTGCGCCGGTCATGGCCTAACGATGGGTCGTGACAAATAATGACTGTTGTAATGCTCAACAATGGTCAAAATACGAATTAGCATCGAAACGAGTAGCAAAATTAACGAAACAACAAAAACCAAGAGCTGGTGCAGGGACACGGGTCTTGCGCCCCAAGCACGGATCATGCGTGATGGTGCGGACCAAGTGCCAAGCATTGTCTCTTGACCTTAAAACATGCTTTAAGCTACTCCGTTCAATCCCCAATTCAATTCTAATTCTCTTTCCGACATTATGATTGGACAAAATAACCGTATTCATGAAAAATGATGATGATTGAAGTATAAAAATGTGATTTACTAAGTTAGTGATTTAATTCAAAATCCTTAGTAACTCGTGAGTGAGAATAACTTTAAGACATGAGAATGTGATGGACATATAGTTCATCAAGATTGATTGAGGTTAAAGTGTATAAGACGGATAAGTTATTAAAGACTTATGTGGGTGACAACCCAAAGAGGTAGCATACTAGGAGGGGAAGGTCATGAGCCGTTAACCTAGGCCCTGTTCAATGCACTACGGTATGGACTAGTGGAAGGTGGTTCACCGGGATTAGAAAACTTGCGGTCAGTGTTGTGCTAAAGAAAAACGCACGTAGTTTATAAATTGAATTACAGAGGTGATGGATTCATAATTGAACCGTAAGTGCAGTCAGGCGTCTCACTGTTTATATGTTGTTGGTTTCACAGAAAAATAGGGAAAACGAAAAGTGAAGAGGCACGAGTAGGTGATGTGCTCGAGAAGAAGTTGAAGACTTAGTTCTTTTGTCCATGTTATTTCATTTCCCTTGTTGTCTTTGTATCTCGATTATATGACTTGGATTTATGTTGACTTGTAAAATCGTTTCCGCTTTTCCCTTGTTTTTGGATATTGAACATTAGTTGATGTCAAGTTTATAAAAGACCTGAGACTTTAAGTATTCGAGATATTGTTATATTTTGAGGTACTTGAGATATGTGTGACTCTTTGATGTTATTTATCAAGAGTATTTAGTATTGTTCAATATCCTAAACAGGAAATTATTCTCTGACATATGCTAAACTGTATATCTTAGTATTAAGGTGTTACATTTCAATGGAATAATTCCATTCAAACATGTCAAGGCTCGAGATAGAAGATACTTTGTATGGTCAACACTTATTAACTTATTTTCATTTACAATGAATCAAAAACAACGACAAAATAAAATATAAATAAGAAAATCAAATTAAAAAAAAAGAAAAAAAAGTCGTTTAAGAAGAAATAGCGCAAAAAATTTGTGGATTCAATTTAGTAACTTTAAAGACTTTTATCGCTTTCAATTTAGTGACCAAGTAATGTTGTAATAGAGTTTGGAAAGGAAACAACTCAAAAAGAATAATAAAGTATTTAAAGTGTTACTCCCTCTCCGTCTCATATTATACGACGTTTTGACCATTTCACACAAATTAAGAAAAGTAGTTATTTTTGCATATGAAAGATAAATGATGAGTTACTTTACAAAATTACTCGAATACATTAATGACACGGGGAAGATAAATTATAGAATTGAAAGAAGAGATATAATTAAATAATGAAGGGTATGATGGGAGAAAAACTAATTTTCATTGGTATTGTAAAACGTCATATAATATGGGACAAACTTTTTTTGGCTAAAACGTCATATAATATGGGACGGATAGAGTATTTAAATTTCTTGGGATTCAAAATAACGTACCTAGGTTAGTTGCTATTTCTAGCTAGAACAGATATATTGCTGCTACCCATCAATCATTTGTCTATAATGCTCAACATATAAAAGATGACTATGTATTCACTAGTGCGAAATTGAATTTAAGACGTTCAATATAGAATTTGTTGTTTTAAGAATCGACTCCAAATGCGGACTTGCTAGCGGCAATTTTGCAATTAAGTTGGTAACTGTAAATTTTAGCAATACATTTGAAGTCTGTTATTGATACAACTGACTCTTAATATTTCTAAAACTGATATTTGGAGTTAGTCGTTTGAAGAACCGACTCTAAATGTGCTTCACGGTAGACATTTGGAGTCGATTGTTTGAAGAACCGACTCTAAATGTGTATTTCACTACACATCTAGAGTCATTTCTTGAAACAATTGATACCAAAAATTCTTTTAGTTAACAAGTTCTGCATATACCTCTCGTTTATCGCAATTTGTTGTCGCCTCTCCCTCTCATCCTGCTTTTGCTCGTGCCTTCACTCTTGTTCCTTTGATGTTGACATGCCTGAGATTAAAACATTTCTTAAGTGGCTCACATGCCTTCTTTCGTCTTTCAATTCCAAAGAAAGAAAAATCATTATAATCCTTCTTTCTTCTCGTCGTTCTCTTCGTTAGTCTTCTTTCTTCCCTGTTTGGCATCGATGTTACATGGCACCATGACCCTCCACTGTGACCAACATTGAGTATTCTGCAACCACTCTTGATGATTTATTTCTTCTCTCTTTCCACAATTGGAATTATGAACCTGCAAACCCTAAATTATGAAATCCAATCATTTTCCTATGATGCGAACCTTATAGTAAAATGACGATGGCAACAAAAACCTTCTGGATATCTTCGCACAATCACAAAACGTCGACGACGATGTTTCACGAGGGCGGTGATGCTTCATCTTTAAAGTGTAATCAATCTACCCATGCGGAGAGGCTTCTATTTTTGCTTCTCTAAATTGATTTCTTCTCTTTGTCTGGATTTATAGGTCCCTCCCTTGCTTCTTTCGTATTCCATATTAGGTCATATAGTTGGGTGGTTAGTCACAATTAATTTCACATCTTACATCTTCATTCTTAATTGTAACATTATCTTAAAAATTCTGTTTTTAATTCCAAATTAGTGCTTATGAAATTTACATGGCTTATGATCTGTCCACTTTCAGTAATTAAAAGTCTTTAAGCTTTGAATGGTTTGAAAAGGAAGCACTTTAAAGAGAATGGATCTACAAGGTTAAGCAAACTATATTAATAGCTATTCAACAAGCTTTGGTCTCATTCAATTTTTTTAGAAAGATAATGATAATAATAATAATAATAATAACAATAATAATAATAATAATTGTTTCCAATTATTGAGATTGTATGTCGGTTGCTGGTTATTAGAATTAGAAAATCTATTTTCCGTAAACTCTAGTTTAATTCTAATTCTCAATATATATTGGCCTATTTTTTTTTCTTCTGACAATTGGCCTATAATTTTCTAACCGTGTTTGTTCGTATCATTTATATATTAATAAAGTTTTATCAGTAATAAATAAGTATTTATTAATTGCTTAGCTGCATAAAAAATTACATATATATAAATTGATTATAAAATATTTAATTTCTACCAAATGTTTGATAATTTGTTAAAATTAATAACAGCTTTCAAATTTTAAAATCACTTATTACTTTTTAGAGTGAAATCACTCTATTTGACAAATGTAGCAGGCCAATGGACGGTTGTGAAATTTGCTTGATCATCTTCATTCCTACAACCGTCGGGAAACGAAATTATTAGGTTTTTCCTTTCTACTATGCCTCCTAAGATTTATGAATCTAGATATGAGAAGTTGAGTCAACTCAAGCAGGGGCCATATTTTTAAGATTTGAACAGGGCCTCCAAATTGTTTGGGACGACTCTGATCACACTGGAGATTTCAAAGGTTACACCTGGTGCCTATCTTTCTCACATTCCTTGCGAGAAGGTAACTATTGTGCAGATTGGCTAGCTAAGTCCGGATCTTCTTCCTCCGCCACCTAGACTTTATGGTCTCATTGTCCTCCTGAAGTCTCGTCTCTCCTTCTTGCGGATTCCGTGGGAATTGGGAGAGTTAGGGAGTAGTTTCTGTTGTTTTTCTTTTGTTTTTATCATTTCCATTGAACAATAAAAAAAATCAATCTTTGTGTTTGTTTTTATTAATATTGTTTAATAACATGTGTATATATAGGTGAATGTTGGGAATGTTATCTACTATAGTTAGTTGTGTCACAATTTCTCCTATAGTTCGTGGATGAAGTCTTAAAAAGGGCATTCAATATTATTACCAATTTCAACTCATCCATCTCGGTACAACTTGTAGCATTGTTACCATCTTTGCGCATTGAATCTGGATGCTTGCAGTTGGTGAAGGAAATGAAGAATTTAAGAAATTTGTGTTCTCATCCTAATTGAGTTTTATTTGAGTCTACCGACTTTTCAAAGAAGTTTAGCTCTTTTGATTTATTAAATGTGAGACGAGAGGGAAATGGTGAAGCTCACACTTTAGCTATATTTGCTTTAGTAAACACTCCTAGTGTTTGACTAGTGGAAATTTCACTTTGTATGACTTTTGCTTTATCTTTCGATTTGGGCGGGTCCTAATGAAATTATTGTAACATCCCTAATTCGGTTAATTTCGATTAATGAAATTAACTAGCGATTGCTCATTCGAATAAGTAATAAATCGAGTCACAGAACATGTTAGAGTTATGAAAAGAATAATTATTTGCTAATTTATATGAAGTGTATCAATTATTGTTTGATTGTTGATTGAAATTGGGGCTTCAGTTAGAATTAGATAAAAAGGGGCATTTTGGTCTTAGCTCACTTAACTCAAACACACACACACACACACACTTGTTGACACTAAATCCCTAATTAGTTTTGATGGTTAACAAACCTCAAATTGAGAGGCTTAAGTTATCTGATTTCTTATGCTACTAATGTGTCTTCTTGAGTGAACAATAAGAATAGGAATAACCAAGCTAAATCTCAAAAAGGTATATGCTTATGAGAAACATCATATATGAGAAGACTTAAAAGAACGTTGCTCACAATATTCTTAAAGAAGAAACCTTCTCTTGATAAGATCAAAAGATCATGACCATATGAATAAACTTGAGAAAGATCGTCACGAGAAGCTTATCTTTGTCTAGGGCAACATGAGAAGAGTAAAACAGAAGGATCAATTTAAGAAGCATCATGACAGAACCATGGGAAAGGAGATGAGAAGCATCAGATGAGAAAAGTCAAGTTGAGAAGCATCATGAGAAGAATCATGACAATCAGAAGGGTCATGATGAGAAGAGTCAAGTTGAGAAAGGTCATACGACAAATATCTTAATAGAAGTATCAACTTGAGAAGCATCAACTTGAGAAGCATCATCTTCAACAACTGTCATAGTTGAGAAGAGTCACAGTTGAGAAGAGTCATAAAAAGTGAAAACAACTGTCTTCTGCAGAAAAGCAGAAACACAGCTATATTAAGCAGACAGCCTCTCCAACGACTATAATTGGCAATATGCTTTTGCCAACGACACTTTCCTATGGACCATAGGTTATGACACATAATTTCAACTCTAAATACACGCTCCTGGTCATCGTTGATCCATGTGAGAGTACATTGAGCTCAAATTTTCCAACCTTCTCAAGTGTCAAACTTTTCTCTCTTCATACTCAGCTGCTACCAAACAGAAGGGATTCACTTGATCTCTGAGTATGTATAAATGCTTGTGTTGTTGTATTTGTTGAATACTCCATTTGTATCAACCAAGCTCTAGAAATCCAACAAACCCAAACACTTAACAGAAACCTGTAGGAAACCTTCTCAAGTAGCATGTGTTGCTATAGGGCTTGAGAAGTGAGTGCTTTTGTGACAGAAGCAGTCTAATAGATCAGAAGGATTCTATTAGAAGTGTTAACAGTAGGTAGAGCTGTGTGAAAAAAACCACCAAGAGTACTTTTAGGCTTGGGAGGTGTAAAAGTTGTAAATTATTTGGAAAATAGTGGAAATACTCACAGGGAGTGAGGAGTGGATGTAGCCCAGAGTTTTGGGTAAACCACTATACATCATTGTGTTATTTACTGCTTTTTCTAAGTTGTTTTACACTCTATGACAAAACTCTCATTCAGGAGTGTTCGGTAGCGGAGTACGGGTTGCATTATTCAACTAAAGTGTTCCGCGAGGATGGGAAGTTGACTTCGGATGGTTGGAGTTGGACCTCGGATTGGCCGAGGTGGTCTTCTCCCGCGCCTCGGGTGGGGTACCTGCAAGCACTCTGATGCCTAAGTCAGCAAGGGAAGAGAAGAGGTATTTGAGAGGGAAGTGAGTGCGTACCTGAAAATGGTAGGTTGAATGCGTATTTATAGAGCACGGCGTTGTGCCCGCACCGTCAGATTGAGTAGACAAATCCTGTCCGTTTGATGCGAATGGGCGCTAATGTAGAGCCCACCTTTTCTCTCAACAATATACGCGGATTAGGCCAAGCTCAAGTGGTGGGATGCTGGCCCAGTCCGAAACAGTGGCCCCCTAAGCCGAGGTCGAAACGCCTGAGGTCGGGGTCAGCTTGAAGAATCAGGATCTGACATTCCTTTTGCTTCCAGAACGGCAAGAAGTGAGTCCCTGCTTTCCGACGCTCGAGGCCATGGGATTGGTTCACTGCATTCCTTCTTGCAAAAAAGGCTTGACAAGGCATTTAAGCTCGAAATCAAGTAAATCTTGACTGAGCATTTAAGCTCGAAGTTAATTGTCTCTTGATTGAGTATTTAAGCTCGGAATCAAGAGAGTTCGAAGTCGCTGTGGACTTCTTCCTCAGTCCCGAACTGAACATTGAAGCTCAGAGTTTGGGAGAAGGCATGTGCTCAAAGAGCGGGGGTCGAAGTCGCTTGGGACTTCTTCCTCCGGTCTCCGTCTCAACATTCGTGAAGAGCGGATTCAGGGTCGCTGTGGACCGTTGCGCGCCCCATGACTAAGCATTTAAGCTTGGAGTCGAGGGGGACGTGTGCGTCGTTCTTTGATGGCCTCGCCTCATACCATTGTCCGCCGAGTGGCCAGATCAGTGTCGGACTCGGGTGAGAGGTGCGTTGTTGCGAGTCGGGAGCTCGTGTCACCGCGAGTTCTGTAAATGAGGAAAACAGAATGATTTGTCAAAAAAAGACTTTATTCAGGGATGCTACTGGTCCGAATGGTACATTTGACTAGGTATTGTATAGCCTGAGCTTGGCAGCATTCCAGGTTCGGGGTATCGGCTCCTTGGAGAGAGTTTCCAGGTGGTAAGCTCTTGTCCCGGTCTTTGCTGCGACTCGGGAGGGTCCTTCCAGTTGGGAGCGAGTTTTCCCTCGCGAGCATTATTGTTGCCGACGTCAGCCCGCGAGAGGGCGAGATCCCCGACATTGAAGTCTCAGGTGATGACTCTCTGGTTTTACCGTCTGACAAAGTTCTCCAGGTAGATTCTCCGACATCCACCGGGATGACGGCCTCTGTCCCATATGTCAATCTAAATGGGGTCTCGTTGGTGGTGGAATGTGGAGTCGTCTGATATGCCCATAAGACATATTGTAGTTCGTCGGGCCATGCCCCCCTTACCCTTTTCAGTCTTTTCTTCAACCCTTTAAGAACGACCCTATTTGCCGACTCCACCAGCCCATTAGTTTGGGGGTGTTTGACGGAGGTGAAGTGCTGTTTGATGTTCAGATCTGCCATTAATTTTCGAAAACCCTTGTCATCGAACTGCGTCCCGTTGTCAGTGATTACCACAGAGGGAACCCCGAGTCGGTTCAAGTTGTTCTTTTTGACAAGCTTGATGCAGTTGTTGGTAGTTATTTGGGCAAATGGTTCTGCTTCGATCCTTTTTGTGAGGTAGTCGAATGCGACGATCAGGTATTTGACCCCGCCTCGGCCACGTAAGAAATGCCCGAGGAGGTCTATTCCCCACTGACTGAAAGGCCATGCTGCCGACAAGGAGGACAGCTCGGCTGGTGGAGCGTGATATACGTCGGCTTACCGCTGGCAGGTGTCGCACCTTTTGACGAGGTCGGAAGCGTCGTTCGTCATGGCAGGTGTTGTCCGCAGATTCCCTCTTGTATTTCATCCAGCACATACCTGGCCTCTTCCCCTTCAACACACTTCAAGAGGGGGGTGGAGAAACCATGCCGGAAAAGCCTGCCCTCTATAATGGAGTAAGACGTTGCACGTCGTAGGACAGCAGTAGCTTCCTTGGGGTCGACTGGTTCCATACCAAGCTCGATGTAATCTTTGATGGGTTGTATCCACCCCGTGCCTTCGATTACTGCGTTGACCTCGGACACCGACGTTGGAAACAGGTCGACACTTGGTTTTGTCAGGCTTTCCTGAATGATGCTCAGCAGATTGCCTGTGGGCTTTGTGCTGGCCGGCTTGGCTAGGACGTCTGCCCTGGCATTCTCAGCCCGAGGTACATACTTTAATTCTGCCAGATCAAAATGAAGGAACAACTCCAGTACCCATGCTAGGTATCGTTGCAGAATGGGGTCGTTTGTCACGAAGTCCCTCTTGACTTGGGAAACCACCAATAACGAATCTGTGTTCAGCTCGATGGTTTTTGCCCCGAAATCTAAGGCTAGTTTCGGTCCGGTAATGCAGGTTTCGTATTCTGCCTGGTTGTTTGAAGTGGTGAAGGTGAAGCCGAGGGAAACCTCGATCATCAGTCCTTCGGAGTTCTCGAGGATGAGGCCGCTCCACTGCCCTTCGAATTCGATGATCCGTCGACGTGGAGTTTCCATCGCAAACAACTGGTCTCGGAGAGTGGCGGCTTCATTTCTACAACGAAGTCGGTTAGGACTTGAGCCTTGAGAGCGGACTAGTCCTCGTATTTGATGCCGAACTCAGATAATTCTACGACCTACTTGATGATTCTTCCTGCGAGGTCGGGGCGATGTAAAATCTGGCGAATTGGTTGATCTGTGCTGACGACGATTTGGTGAGCTACGAAGTACGGTCTTAACCTTCTGGCTGCCACGGCTAGGGCTATGGCCACCTTTTCTATCTTCTTATACCGGGACTCGGCCCCCTGTAGCACCTTACTCACGAAGTAAACTGGCCTTTGCCCTTCCTCTGTTTCTCGGATAAGGACTGCACTTACAGTTTCCTCGGCCACGAAGAGGTAGAGATAAAGTGTTTCCCCTTCAACTGGTTTCAACAGAATCGGGGGTTCGGACAATATTTGCTTGACCTCGGCGAGGGCGCTCTCGCATTCGGGTGTCCATTTGAACTCCACGCCCTTCTTCAAAACACTGAAAAAGGGGAGTGAACGATTGGCCGCTCTAGATACGAACCTGGAGAGGGCTGCAATCATGTCTGTTAACTTCTGCACTTCCTTTTTTTGTGGTTGGGGGACGCATGTCGGTCACGGCCTGCATTTGTCCGGGTTGGCCTCGATGCCTCTTTCAGTTAAGTAGAAACCGATGAACTTTCCTGCTCTAACGACAAAGGTACATTTCTCAAGGTTGAACCTGAGGTTGTTCTTTCATGCCTCGTCAAAGATTTTATGTAGGTCGGCTAGGTGCCTTTCGTCCGCCTTGCTTTTCACAATCATGTCGAGATAGACTTCAACGACCCTGCCGATTTGGCTACGGAAACCCTTATTCATCATACGCTGGTAAGTGGCCCCAGCATTCTTGAGTCCAAAAAGCATATCCCTGTAGCAGTAGTTCCCCTAGCCTGTCTTGAAAGCCGTTTTCTCTTGGCCCGGGGGGTTCATTGCGATCTGGCTGTAGCCGGAGTAGGCATCTAGGAAAGAGAAAAGTCGAAAACCGGATGCGTTGTCCACGGGGAAAGCATCTTTAGGGCAAGCTCTATTAAGGTCGGTGTACTCCACGCACATTCTCCATTTTCTGTTGCTCTTCTTGACCAACACTACGTTCGACAGCTGGTGTGTGGAAAAGTGTGCAAGTATACACAGTCACAAACAAGTAGTATAAAAGATCGAACCCACAGGGATTGGATTAATTCTTGTAGCTCAAAGTGTATAAATTAGTGCAAGCTATCCTACTCACAATTTTGGATGATGGTGTTAAGAAAACAGAATGTAAATATGCAATAAAATGTAGAGGAAATCAGTTGAGAATGATAGTTGAGATGTCTTTTCCAAATAAGTCACTTTCAAGAGTTATGTGCTTTTATGTGGTGAAGATGCATTAAGTGCAGCTACATTGGTATGTGCTTTTCAGCTACTTTCTTCAGAGTTTCGTTACAAGCTTCCTATGGCTAGGCATGCTAAATAAGTTCACTCCTGCCTTTGAAGTACCCACTACATCACCCTAAGGACTATTTTATCCATTGTCTAGGACTTAACATGGAATTAACAAATATTTCTTTATTAAAACAAGTTAACAAAGACTTTATTAAAACACTCACCCTTATTAGTTCTTGATTTCTAGTTATAAACCATGTCTGTGAATATAACTCTACTTATTTTAAGCGATCAACCTTCAAATAAGATGGATGTAGTATAACACAAGAACCAAAATGCATACACCATGTAAAAAGACAATAACTTTCTCAAAAGATCATTATAAGGTTAGAACATCTCAACCTAAGAAGTTTAGCTCATAATAGGCATTGCAAGACAAAGATAGATGAAATAAAACATGTTGATATAATGGAAATTACAAGAGAAAACATTAAGGTAGCGATTACACAAATTGAAGTACTCTTGCATGAGTTTGTCAAGCAATGCAGATGCACTGCACTTAATTAACTCTATGAAGAAGTAAAGGGAGAAGTCGTCAATTGCTTCCTTGCCTTCTTACAACTACCAATTACTTAGAACTTTCAAAAGAGAAGTGAAATATATGCTATCTAAGATGTCTTTCCAAGTGAAGAATGAAAGTCTTTATATAGGCTTTGAGCTTTTCTTCAAGTGAGGGTTTGCTTGGAGATTAAGTTAACTTTGAGGAGTTAACCATGGTTACTTTCCAGAACTTGATAAAGCAATTTGAGGACAACACTCAACCTCAAAGAGAGGTCCACTTATGGATGGCCAAGTGTCCCATGTGAATGGCTCTTCATGATAGTCTTTATATTGTAGGCGCCGCATTTTGCAAGTTGGCATGTGCCTCCATGTGACTTGTGACTAAGCATGATGTCATAGAGGCGCTTATGCATTGGTATGGATTGAGGTGCTTCCAATGTTGGGTAATCTGTCTTAGGTGCAGAGTGGTGCAGATGCACCAAGTGCAGTTTGCATTGTGGTAATCTGGTGCAGCTGCATCTAGTGCAGATGCACTGCTGTTTCCTTGTGCAGATGCATCAACCGCAGGTGCACTGAATAAACACATCAAACATACCAATATATATGCAAAATACTAAATCATGAGTAGAAACCTTGAATGTTGTTTATTTTATTCATACAACTATATTTAACACATAGTCTACCTGATTTAAAACAATTATTTAAGTTTAGATGCATAAATAACTCTATATAAAATAGAGTTATCAACAGCCAGGTGGTGTTCTTCACCTCTTTTATGAAGCCTGTAGATAGGAGGTCGGCCACTGCTTTTGCCGCTGCCTCAGCCTTCTTCTCGCTCTGGGCTCCGCGTCGTTGTGCCTCACATTTGGCGTCGTAGACACGCAGTTAAGCTTTCCCGGACCGCCTCGCCGAGCTCAGCACCCACTTTGACAGTATTCGCGGGGTCATCACCCTGAGGGATTTCAAGGAAGTCGCCTTGGGGCTCGGGGCGTTTTATCTTTCTCTTGAGTTCTCTAGCCAGCTCATCGTCCTCCTCGTCCTCGGAACTATCCGGGTCGTAGTGGCCGTCGACCTCGGTGAGATGCACCTGAGCAGCAGTCGGTGGTAGCTTGGGAAGCTCTTGCAGCCGGCGCTGGATGCCTTTGTGAGCAAGGTACTAGCATCTTTCGGCAGAGTTGATGTCGGTGAGGACGGTTACAATATTGCTTGCTAGGGTATGGAACTTCATTTTCAGATGCACCATGGAAGCGACGGCACCGAGCCTGGCTAATGTCGGTCTTCCCACAATGCTGTGATACGGGTGATCAGTGGCACTATATGAAAGGTCGTTCTGATAGTCCGAGAGAGCTTCTTGCGACCGTAAGTCACCATGAGGTCGAGGTATCCCAAAGGTTGGGCTCGGTCCTCCCCAAGCCTGGACAAGTCCGTCCCCAGATAAGGGCTTAAATCAGCAAGGGATAAGCCGAGCTTGGGAAGGAGGTCTTGGAACATGATGTCGGTAGAACTTCCTTGATCTACCAGGATTCGTTTTACCTCGACGTCGAGCATGGATGCCGAGATGATGAGAAGGGGGGCTTCCTGGATGAAGCCGGTGTCGAGGTTGAGCCAGAAGTCAAGCTGGCGATTTCTTTCCATTTGAGCTTCAGGGTCTTTTTGATTTCTGTGGTCGAGACATATGAACCACCTGAAATCACCATTAGGGAGTGATTCCTCCCATTGTGGTCGCCAATGTTTGGTACCGGAGTACGGGTTGCACTATTGAACTGAAGTGTTCCGCGAGGATGGGAAGTTGACTTAGGATGGTTTGATTTGGACCACGAATTCAGACCTCGGGTGGGGTACCTACAAGCACTCCGATGCCTAAGTCAGTAAGGGAATAGAGAAGAGGTATTTGAGGGGGAAGTGAGTGCGTACTTGGAAATGGTGGGTTGAATGTGTATTTATAAAGCACGGCGTTGTGCCCGCACCGTTTGATTGAGTAGACAAGTCCTGTCCGTTGGATGCGAATGGGCGGTAATGTGGATCCTACCTTTGCTCTCAACAGTATGCGCGGATTGGGCCAAGCCCAAGTGGTGGAATTCTGGCCCAGTCCGAAACATGGAGAAACTTTATGAAAACTGAGAAGACAGTATGCTGACTCTTCTCTGCTAAGAAATGTTTTGAACTAAAACATAGTTTTCAACTATTCTCACATCTTTCCTTAACTAACAGTAATACAGAAGTTCTCTTGTTGTTTTGAATATAAATGTATTACTGATAATCACATATGCTTAAAATACCTACATGTTCCGGATTGGGCCCAACTCCCCACGAAGCTTGGGCCCGACCCATTACTCTACCCGTCATGACCGGATCCGCGCTTCACTAGTGCAGAAAATACATTTAGCATCGGTTAGGACATTTAGCATCGATTGTATAGAACACCCGATGCTAAATGTCTCTTAATAGGACATTTAGCATCGGGTGTATAGAACACTCGATGCTAAATGTCTCTTTACTAGGACATTTAGCATCGGGTGTTTAAACAACCAATGCAAAATGTCTAATTTTTTTTAAAAAAAATATTGGCACTATTAATAGATATCAATTGACCAATTTATAAAATCCAGATATATAAAATTATCTCCAGAAAGGGACTCAATAAATTCATAAAAATACTTCAAATTCTATTGAAATTTAATATCTTACAATACAAGTTATTAATCTTAAAAATTCTACGAGTTTCTTACACAAAAAATCTACAAATGTTATAAACCGAAATACTTAGTATCTAAATTCTACAATTGTTTCAACATTACACTACATATATTTGATTGATAGAGTCAGCACCCCTTCAAGTCATACCATCCCATGCTCAACATAAATTTCCAGCATCACAATTAAACATTAGCTTCATTTCACAGTTAAACATAACCTTCCTGCATCAGTTGATGTTAAGTTTTATTAGTAATTGATGAATATTCAGACAAGATAGCAAAATGCAAAGTGTAATAATGATATAGCTGACATAAGGAAAAAGTTCTCAAGTCATCAAGTGTGAGCTCTATTGCAGGCAAATCCTGGCTACTGTGTCTCTTAACAAGTAAAGAACTGCTTTTCATTAATGGTGATTATCATAAACAACCTCCAAATAAACTATCCTAACACTTCCATGAATAAGCCCACGGATCGGCAGGGCGACAAAGTCAGCTAAAAAAAGTTCCTTAAACTAGTATATACTAACATGCAAGTACTTAACCACACTTTCTTGAAAAATGACAATAGCGTCCACAACATGTTGCAACCAACAAAACCTAAAATTTCAACTATCAAATTTATCATCAGTTCATCACATTCACTGAGTACTAATATAGTCTACTCTCCCAAAACAATTAAGATAAACAAGAAAAATCACAAAATAGGATAGTGAGAGTAAAAGGATATTATACCATTAAAGAAGTTTAGCAAAAGTAAGTTCAAAAAGGGTGATCAAGGAATAAAGAACCCACTAAGTTAGCC
Organism: Astragalus glycyphyllos; assembly: GCA_963573325.1. NCBI lineage: Eukaryota > Viridiplantae > Streptophyta > Magnoliopsida > Fabales > Fabaceae > Astragalus > Astragalus glycyphyllos. The sequence goes on from OY754307.1 coordinate 32,171,969, forward strand.
ACTGTTGATCATCATCAGGAGATTTGCTCTCAATTGCCCTAACCGACGCATATCTGCAAATTGCAATTACAGAATAAAACCCACACAAACCAAGAATCAGCCCATTCTCAAATAATGCCTTAACAATCACAAGACAATGAAAAACACTCCCATTATAACAACTACCTTCAAGACATCAACCTGGAATATGAATAAGTCTTTTCCAATCCCTCTTGCAACTCTCCACACTTTGCTTTAAATGTTACAATTAAAAGTAGTTTGGATAAATTATATTTACAAAGTGTCATCTCTATATACAAAGATAACTGTCAGTGCTTCTTATCTTCGTTAGTTGCAAGCTTACACATTTTATTCTTAGGAGTAATTTTAAAATGAAAAATGCCTAAGTTTACCAAGTACCTAGAAAGTGGAAAGGCAAAAATCAATGGCCTTTAGTGAAGCTGTGTCACTCTACAAATAAGAAATTTTCAGGTTTCAAGACCCTATGTATGCAGCTTAGTTCTTTTAGCTTCATATTGTTGCACCCTAATTTTGTCCGACTAATTCAAATTCTATTAGAAAAATCAAAAATATTACTTATTGTGCATTTTGAGGTTTTTTACCACGGATGCGTATCATTCGGTGCTCGCTAACGGTTTTGCGTCATTTCCATTCTTATTAATAGAACTTATTTTCTTTGCAAGAAGAACTTAATTAAAATGGATTGTTATTAATATTTGATGTTAACCTTTTTTTAATTATTACAATATATAAACAAAAAATATAAAAAAGATAAAAACAAAAAAAGAAAAGCTGAGGCCATGTGCGCCTCTTTCATTATTTTGGTCAAACTTCATCTAGTGGCAGGCACAAGCCAAACTTCCATTATTTTGGTCTCTCTGTCTTCTTCTCTTTTGTGGTATAAACAAAGCAGTAGTGTAAACACCTTTTGCAAGGAACCGATGCCCTTGTCTCCCACGCCTCTGCAATCCCAACACACAGCATTTCAAATATCCATTATACATACCATAGTTAAGAGAGGAAGAAGGGAATGAGAGAGAAAAAATGAAAATAGAGAGAGCATCAACAACCATTATACTCCATCCGTTCCTGATTTTTGGTACTTTTGGCCTTTTATTTTTGTTTCAAAACAATGGTACTTTTAAAAACCCAATGTACAATTCACCTAATTTTTCATAATATACCCTCTATATTTATTTATCGTTTTTTAGAGTTCCAACGCATGAATTAATTGTCCCAAGACTATTTTACTTTAACTTCAATTATCCCAATACAACTACAAGTGAGGCATTTTAGTACTTAAACAACACAAATTAATAGTACCTTAATATGTGTGTAACAAGCCAAAGTACCAAAGATTAGGAACGGAGGGAGTATTATTCAGCTTCCTATCAAGTTCATACACACAATTTTGTCAAGCACCAAAAATGCAACCACCCAAAGATACAGTACACTTTCAAGATAGAAGAAGGAAGAAGAGGGAGGGTCCTTACCTCACCACCTTCCACCGCCGTAAGCCACCGCGAGCACCGTCGTCTCATGCGAAGCACACCGTTGGCGAACAGACAGCCATCGTGAAACCCTCACCGTGAGCCCGTTCGCACCAGCACTCGTCCCTCGCGCTCTCACCGTCGTTCTCCTCTTATTTCCGTCGCTTCCCCGTCAGTTTGCACCGCCGGCACCACCACGTTACCACCGTGTTTGGTTCCCTCCGGCGTAGTTCCCTTTCTCGTTTTCTCTCTTTCTCTCACTTATTTTCTCTCTCCGAAATTTCTGTTTCTCTCACTTCAAAGTGAGGAAACAACTCCGGTGGTAATCCTCCGCCACCTTCTTCTCCGTTCATCATCGCGTTTCCTCCTTTACTCTCTCTGCTCCACGAAACTTTCTCTCTCCTCTTCATTTTTTCTGAGATGCGGCACAAATAGGGAATTAGGGTTCCCTTTCACCTAATGTTTCCTTTTTTATTCGCATTCATTACTTATTTTATTTATTTATTTATTTATTAAAAAAGTAAATGTAATATTAAACAATCAGATTCATTTTTTTTACACCCCCATTTTTGTATTATGCAGCCCGTTGTACATAAGCCCAGGTTTATAAGCTATCAGCCCAAGTCCCAGTAGCATAAACTGGTTTGTTTTTGCTAAGTGCACCCTGTTGCTAATAATCTAACACCTATTCAGCTAATTACATTTCCTCATTTCTATTTTACAACTTACTATGTTTTGCTTATTTTATTCAATTAAAAACCATTTTCTCATAAATAAACAATACCAAACACACAAACTTTTTCTACCAAAAACTACGTGTGATTTGATTCTCTACCAGGAGATACGTAGGAGCAGAGGGCGGCCGACCTCTGTCAATTGCAATAATAAAAAACCCTTTTTTAGTCTTTTCTAAAATGTTTTAGTATGCTACCAATAAAAATGCAAAAACAAGTAATTTTATTTTAGCATTTTCCAAATCATTTTTTATTCATAATAAAAGGGAAATAAATACTTCCAAAGTTAATTTTGTTTGCACAACTAATCATAGGTAACCTTTTTCAAAAGGATGTTGTGGGGTGCCCATACCTTCCCCACACATAATCGATTCCCGAACTTAAAATCTGGTTTTCACGACCATTTTCGTTTTAAAAGGATTTTTCAATGTTTTCCCTAGTAATTAAACATTGATGGCGACTTCATAGAATTGCAACGTGAGAGATCCTTCCCGGATTTTTCAGGTGCAACACATATCATAGAAGAATAGCTTACCTTACATATGACCAACTAATTACAACCATCTTTAAAACAAAACATGCAAGGAAATGGTGTCTTCCTTTTGTAAGATCCTGAAATAGGTGAAGTGAAACATACGTGATGTGGAATTACTTTATTTCTCGTAAGAGTACCACACACTGTCACAAGATGATTTGTTTAGTAGTTACAGATACATAATGGCCATTCAATCTTCAGGATCAAATCAGAAAAACAAACCACTTAATTACCAAACATGAACTGTTACTTCCTTCAGTGGGGTTCATGGAAAAACAAGAGCTGAGATTTAAAGCTCTAAGTGCCTTTGAAAGACACTATAGATAACTAGTCAGGTCCCAACCATTAGATAAAGATAAAAAATAATCACTAACTGAACCAACAATGCATTGCTGCTCTAAATCTTCATTGGTTGAGGGCAATCAAGTAAAACAAAAACACAAGATGATAACTTCGCAGACCCTATCTCCATCTGATTCCCTAAGCCCGGAGGTGAATGAGTATATAAAATTCTGAAAGCATGCAGCTGGCAAAGCATACAACTATTGCTACATTAAATTGGCACATAGGAGAGTCAAGTAACAGCTGGCAAAGCATACAGCAATGGAGATATAACTTTGTCTATTGCCCTTCTACTATAGGTTCTCACTTTATCTATTCTCTTTGTTTTCTTTGTAATAATTTTGCAGATTGCTAGAGGCTCTACTATTCCCTTAATGATCACTAAATTTTTAACCGTATCAATCACAACTCCCTCAACTCCTCTTATTTTCATAGTAGTTTTTTCTATTTTCTTAGCACATCCCACACAATGTAAAAGTTGCACTCTCAACCCCGAACAGCTACAGTCAAACATCACAAACTAACCCTAAATCAATGAAACTACTACGACAAGAACAACACAGTAGAAATAAAACGCTTTTAACAAGCGGAAGAACTAAATCAAAGAGGGAATAATGGCTAAGCTGAGGGAAAAAGGTGAATCCAGAAAGGGAGAAGAATGGTTACCTCTCTAGGGAGAATAATGGCTGATCTGGGAATTGATTTGTGAGGGTTTTGGAAGAGTTCGAAGATGAAAACACTGATTTTCAGCTAACAAGAAGATGAAGTTCCTTTTAGTTCCACAAAAGATAAAATGAAGAATTGGATTCATATAATGTCAAGCAATTATATAGATACTTCAGCTTCTTTTTTGTAATAGCCTCGACAACCCAATCCCAAATACAATTAAGATCAGTATCTCTGGGAAGGAGATCAACCTTCAAAGAGAACATTATGTTAAATATGAAAGCTATATAATTGTAAATTCAAAATACTATTAAAAACAATAATAAGCTAAACACACGTTCTTACCTTAGTCACCACCAATATTATCGGATTAGCACCAGCAAGATCTCGCACACGAGACACTAAACTGCCATCGGAGTCAACAATATCAACCTAGAAGTGGTTACTTCAACATATTAGATGAGGAAGCCATATAAACACATAACTTTTGTTAATTGCAGGAACTAATCAACATTGCTAGGGTTTTGATAGAAAATTTTCAAACTATAGGCAGAATCAGAACAAATGAAGAATCTAACCTCTCAATCTGGATCTTCAAATAAATTTTCGAATCTGAAATTGAGGGTATGTTTGGATACTTTAAACTTAGCGGAACGGAATGGAATGGAATAGAGTGGAGTGGAGCGGAATGGAATAAACTTTCCATTCTATTGTTTGTGTATTTTATGATGGAACGGAAAAAGTTTCCATTCTATTGTTTGGAGAGGGAACAGAATGGAATGCATTATAACATTTTCATTCCAGTTTTACCCTTATTTAAAAAACACTATTATATAGAATTAAAACATTTTTTTATTAAAATGATTTAAAATACCCAATATAAAGTTTTTCTCTTTGTCATTTTCACTCACTCATAATAATGAATAATAAATATACAAATAAAATTGCGCACACACTCACACTTGACAACCATTAGAATTTTCCTTTTTTCTAATTTTTTTATTTAATTATTTTTATGTTGAAAGTAATATATGTCGTAAGCATAATTTGCAAAAACAAGATGAAGTGGCATTAGGCACACAATTCAGTCAAGAGACAACATACGTAAATGATAATCTACACAATTCAGTCAAAAAAAAGCACACAATTCATTAATAGTATCAGAGTATGTAAATTGAAGTAAAAAGAATAAAAAATATGTATCTTAGAATTGTACGCGGCTTGTCGCTGAAGGCGCCAAATGCTCGCATTTTTTTTTCTTTTTTGGCCAAAAATAACACATTGTCTTCTAAATGTTTGAAATGCACACGTGTCTGCTTTTGAGTTTCCCCCACAAAGTAATACTAATAATTCTTACTTTCCTTTCTCTTATTATTGCCACCATTTTCCTTTCTCTTCTACACATGTTCCTCTGTTAATTCCAACATATATTTTCCTTTGCCTCTCCTCTAATTCCCATTTTTCCTTCCATCTCATAACCCTTCTGAAGCAGCAGCGTCAAGTTTCAGCATGCCAGAAGCACAAAGAGGGGTTCCGGGAGAGAGAAGGACCATAATCAGAGTCAAAAATTTATCGATTAGAGAGGTAAGAGAAGAGAACAACTGCGATGGCAAGATTGATGTTGAGGGATATAGAGAGAAAAAGAGTCAGTCATAGTGGGAAAACAATGGGAGAGGCAGAGCCACATCAGACAGAAGAAAGGGAGTGGCGACGGCGATATGCATAATGCATGGAGAGAATGATATGACGGTGCGCAGCTAATCGGAGGTAGGTTACGGCAGCAACCTTGCCGGAAAACGCCTATCCACGTTGCAGACGCAAAAAGTGAAGAAAGATTTTTTGGGATTTGCACGCATTTTCAATTTTTTTTCCCTACAGGCGAGAAGAGTGGGAAGTGCATGCGTTGAGAGAGACAGAAGAGAGAGAGAGAGAGAGAGAGAGAGAGAGAGAGAGAGAGAGAGGAGAAAAATCAACCATTGTTCTGCATCTTTTTTGCTCTAGGGTGTGGATAATGTTGATCCAGAAATTAGTAAATATTATAAAGCTAGATTGAGAGAAATGCATAAAGTGAAGAAACTGAACAATATAGGAGACTTTGGATGCCCCAAATATAAAACAACTTTTTAACATGGGTGTTTTCTATCAATTTTCTTTGATGACTTTTTAACCTGGCATTCCAAACGTCATCATCTGTCAAATAAATTGTTAATACAGGCAAAGCATCTAGGTCTGATTCATGGAAGGGGATAATTAGCATTCATACTTGTCAATGATTCAATAGATCAGGGCCATGTGATTTAATCGATATTCTCCTCTCACCAAGGTGGTGGTGGCTGCTTTATTAGTGCCAGTTTCATTAGCATTAAGTCCTTTGTTGTCCTATTTTTTCACTTCAACTAATTCCAACTTGGCAATGAAACCAAAGTTTCTGAATCTAATTTAATCCAAATTTCCATATTCAGAGCAAGTGAGTTGGCTCAATGTAACAATACTTGCCAATAGTACCTTTATTTATATGAATCATTTACTGGAGCATGCAATTTTTTCAATTCTGATAAACCAATTTGAGAAGGATGGATGAATTGAGCAAAAGAGTTGCATATGGATTTTAATGGAGACACTCTCAGATTGTTCATGGTATGTTACTATGAGTCTTGGTATGATGTTTCAGTAAGAGATTATTTATTTTCGTCTTGCCTTTATAAAACAATCAGGTTAAATCTCAACGTATTTATATTTTCTGGTATTTACAATCAAGCTATATATTTTTCAATGCTAAAATATATTTTTGCAGCTGGTGGTATTGAGCTTCTATCAAGTAAAAGCTAACTTTGAAAATAATGGCAATCGTGAAGATCAGCAAAAGCTTATTTTGTAGCATTAAAAATCTACATTGATTTTGTTGGTGTGAAGGCACAACTGTCCCAATTACCATTAATCTGCTTACAATTATTCTTTATTGATGTTGGATCCAAATTTCTCCAACCAATTTAATATGATGATATAGATTTCGTTTACTGACTCTGGATTTGTGGTGAGGGTATGAGTGTGGTGGTGAAGATAATATAGATTTCTGTTATTGTATTATATTATTACTAAAGTTACTTGCATTGCTCTTTGAAGGTTTGAATGATAAATTGATAATCTTATAGCCATACTTGCAATGGATTGTTTATCAAGGCCTTCTTTTGGAAACCAGGTTAGTCATTACCACCAACTTATAGAATATTTGATATCACATAATAACACAGAACCATTGTCGGTCTTCATGAAGCAATTTATGCTTCTAATTGTTCATGTGTTAGAGCCAAGGAGATTCAAGGCTCAATTGATGGAGAGAGGCAGTCCAATCATGAGTCTAAAATTTGGGGCATGTACTCTAGAAGAGGTGGGAAAGGGATTGTGTAATGTTCATGTGTGTCCGTAGTAGTTGGTTATGGGGTGATGGAACCTATCATTTGTGTAAGGGTAAATATAGGAGGGTGTGTTTCCAGGTGGTTTCTTTGCATTATGTTATTCTATTTTCCTTTTAGTAGTAACCTGGTTAGAGGTGATTGCACTCTCCAAAGGAACTGTCATCTGAAGATTATAAGGGGAAACAATGAGCATCTTCCAGGCTGTAGTTGGTACCATGTATATCATAAGATCACAAGTTTATATAACACACAACCAAATAGACCATACCATGCTTTTAAAATATGCTTACGTACAGATTAAAATGGTCACATTAATGTCATCTAAAATGTTCATTTCTACTTTCAATTTCATGATCTTTAATCGTCCTTTCCTATAGTGTTACCAGAGTTGTAAAACTCTCTGCAAAATGAAGGCTCTTGGCTGCTACTACTTTAGCAAAGGTTCTTCTTGATTTATTAATGTGGCTATGCTTCAGGAAGTGTTCTGGAAGTAACAAATCTGCTGCAAAGAAAGATCGAGGTTTCCTACAAACATTAATTGAATTTGTGTGCAAGTGTAGATTGTAGCTTGGGCAACAAGTTCTGATTCTTTTTTAAAGTAGGAATAGGGGAAGGGCAAAGAAAGAGGAAAGGGAAAAATATTGCACTGAATAACGTGTGTAACCAATTGTGACATTATTAACACTGTAATCAATGTATATATTTAAATCCAGCTTTTTAGTAGACGTTTTAATCTAAACATTTACCATATATTAGAGTTTTCAAAGTGAAAATGAAGATATGGGTTGCAGCTTGATTGGTCATTGTTTTTCACTACAAAATGGCCCCCAAATAGATCATGTTTTGCTACCTATCTTTGGTTTCAATATCATGTTTTGCTAGCTATCTATTATTGGTTTTTGCAGTGTAATTTAGTTTATATATCTACTTCCAATGTTATTGGGTCGAAAAGTTTAACCCAATATATCTGGAGATGTTACTGTTCATTCTTTTGCAACAGACAATGATACTCTCAGGTGTTATCAACTTCACAATTTTTCATTGATAAAAAAACCCGTAACTTTCAGTCTGATTTGAGTCATGCTAAATACGTTTGTTTCTTTAATAAGTTTCTCTTTTATCAGAACTGAGAGAGGAGCATTTTTTACACCGCGTCCCAAGGTATAAATTTTAGAGTCTCACGAGTATCTGTAGTCCCACTTATAGACCTCGAAGTTTTGGATTGCATTCCATTTTCTATTTTAGATCGTTATATATTAATATAGTTCATCATTATTAATTTTCTTCATTTCTTATTTCTAATTATCAAACAACTTATTATTAAGAGTCCAAATTTAGTGGAAATCGTGTCTCTGTTAATCTATGGAGTATGTGTGTCTTTGTTTATGTTCATTTTAAAATTGGTAATGCTTTTATTTAATTTATATTTATAATTTAATTTTTATTCACAATTATTAGATTTTATATTTTGCAAACTAATACTATTTGCTCAATGGCATAGGCTACCTTGGAATACGGGATAATTAAACATTGATATCGGATTCATTCCAAACTTCTAAAATAGAAATTGAGTAACCTAGCCAAATTTCTACGTTGCACTTTAACCACTAACTTTAACAATTTAATAATGAGTAAAACAACGTTCAGTTCTTATATTTTTGCGTAGAGATCTAGCCTCATGGGGCTAGTTAATATATGCCATACGTGTAGAACAAGAGGCAACGTAAAAGGAATAAAAAAAGAAAAAAAAGGTTTAATAAGAAACAGCAACAGGGGTGTACGTGAAAAATAGGGGTAGAAAAGTACTTAACTAATTAAAAGGTTCCATTCCATTGCTTACCCCCCAAATTGGGGGGGAACAAAAATAAGAAGAGAGGATGGAATAGGATGGAATTGATTCCATCACTTACCACTCCATTCCATCCATTTTTTAAATATCCAAACAATGGAACCTTGTACCATTCCACTCCATTCCATCCCATACCACCAATCCAAACATACCCTGAAGAAGAAAATCAGTTTCTAACGATGAAACTTCAATCAAGATTTGTAGCATTTGAGATGAAAGTAAAAAACAAAGGAAAATCATGAAAGATAAAATAGGGTTTACCTTCTATGAGAGGAGAGAGAGAGAGAGAGAGAGAGAGAGAGAGAGAGAGAACGAGGAACACACCGAAGAGAGAAAGATAAAATAGGGTTTGAGCTTTCTCTTGAGCGAAGGAAATCACAACCACAGTCACAATCACCTTTCTGATCTTGAGCGAAGGAAATCGAGAGAGAGCCACCGTGTTGCAACAGAAAGAGAGTGAGCGAAGGAGATGATTCTTTGACCGTGTTTCAGAAACGAGTCACCGTCTCAGAAAAGAGACCAGAGAGAGTGAGCGAAGGAACTGAGAGAGTAAACTTGAAGAAGAAAAAGTTGTGGGAGAGAGGAGGAAGAAGTTCTGCGAGAGAGGAAGGGAGCTGATAGGGAAAAGAGGGTTCTACGAGAGAGAAAGAGTAGCGCACGATGCAAATATGTTTGATATAGAGACATATAACATCCGTTAATATAAACACCCGATGTTAACTGATAAAGGCAAGTACTTTTAACATCGGTTGTTTAAGCAACCGATGCTAAATGTCGAACAGCAACCTTAAGTTGTTGGCTTAATTGCAAAAATGCCACCGGTTCAACATTTAACATCGGCTGTTTAAGTAACCGATGTTAAATGGTACTGCTTAATGTTCTTTTTCCACTAGTGCTTGTCCCGTATCCAAGGATCCGCGTTCCGTCGCTCGATCCAACGGCGCGGGTACGGCACCGTAGCCTATAAATACAAGGATCACCCACCATTTCCAGGTACGCCTTCATTCCCGTCTCTAATACCTATTCACTTCGTTTGCTGACTTAGGCATCAGAGTGCTTGCAGGTACCCTACCCGAGGTGCGAGAGAAGACCATCTCGGTCAAGCCGAGATCCAGACTATATCACCCGAAGTCAACTCTTCATCCTCGCGGCGCGCACTCATCTGAGGTAACAATCCGTACTCCGGTACCGAACTCTACATAATCAAAGAGTCAAGTACTTAACAATAAGTGTTGAAGACAGAACTTACTGACCCCTCTCAACTCTTTTATATAATTGAGAAGACAGTATATTCTAAACCTTCTCAACTCACAACCAAAGTTAAGAAGATTGTTTTCACATACCCTTCTTAACTTAGAACACTCACTATCTTAATATCTAATCATACTTGTGAAGATAATCATATTGTTTCAGGTGAATTTTAAAAGGGTCACAATTCCAACCCCCCTTCCTTGTGACAATTATTGACTTCAATTGGCATCAGAGCTCAGCCTCCGGGTTGGACACACTAAAGAGTGTGAGAGGAAAAGATCTTGGAAGAAGTCCTGGTCAAACCAAAGTCTATTGCCTTCCTACCAAAAGGTGCTTCATCCAACAGGCCGCTCAAATTCAATGGAGAACACTACTACTATTGGAAAAGCCAGTTGAAGCTTTTCCTTGAATCACAAGACACTGACATATGGAACATTGTTGAAAATGGTCCATATGTTCACACAGTGGCAGGTCCTGAACCAAATAGTCGTATTCCTAAACCAAAGTCTGATTGGACTGCTAATGGGAGAGCAGAATATGACAAGATAGTTGGGAAAGAAATGGGTAAGGAAAAATGGGATACACTACAAACTGCTAATGAAGGAACTGATCAAATCAAAGAAGCAAAGAAAGGCATGCTCATTCATGAGTTTGAAATGTTAAATATGGATGAAGATGAAACCATTGATAAAATGTTCAGCAGATTCACCACAATCATCAATGGGTGAAGTGACCTAGGAAAAATCTATCCAAATGCTGAGAAGGTTAGTAAGCTTCTGAAGTGAGTTTCACTAGCTTGGAGACCAAAGAATACTTCTATAGAAGAAGCAAAGAATCTGTGATCTCTAGAAATTGATTACCTGCTGGGATCATTGAAAATCCATGAGCAAGAACTCATGGAGGAACTACATCCAAAAAGAAAGACGGTTGCTTTGAAAGATCACTCTTCCTCTCAAAAAGGAAAATCACTGGCACTTAAATCTTCTCAAGTGGATGATGAAGAGAAAGAAACTTATGATGAAACAGAAGGAGAAGAGTTAGCCATGATATCCAAAAGAATCAACAGATAGCTAAACAACAAAAGAAGAGGAAAACCTCAGTTCAGAAGAGACACATTTAAAGGAGAAGGAAGCAAATAAAAGTCACCTGTTATGAATGTAAGAAGCCTGGCCACATGAAACAAGATTTCCCACTCCTAAATAAGAAGAGTCTGAGAAGGTTCTCACCAAAGAAGAAAGCCTTAATGGGCACTTGGGATGATTCAGAAGAATCATTAAGTGAGCATGAAGAAGAAACAACAAATCTATGTCTCATGGCAGGAACTGAACAAGAAGAGGTATATGATTTTGAACCCTCTAAATGTGATTTTTGCAAAGTAGAATCCTCCTTTGATAGCTTGCGTTATGACTAAAACATCCTCTCTCAAAAATGCATTTTTTCAAAGATCAATTATGTGTTTTAAAAAAGGGAAAATGAGGAGCTAAAAAGTGTAAAATGAAAGAATGGGAAAAGCAATTCACACTCTACAACAATCCCATTTCAAACTGTCTGAAAAGTTCAAGCTTCTCAACTTGAAAATAGCAGAAAAATCAATTGTTTCTAACTTGGAACTAGAAAAAGAAAATGAAATGCTTTGAAAACAATTTAGTGATTTGACAAATGAGCTCATCATTTGTGCACAAAGTCTTGAAGCTTCTCAAGTGAGTCTAACTCCTCTTAAGAAGGATCAGATATATAAGAAGGGTAACAGAAAGTCGGGAGTCAAATGCTAAAAATGGAAACAAACTGGAGATCATATTTTAGTTTGTAGAAACAAGAAAAAAGATCCCATAAATATGAAAACTAACCCTCAAGGACCCAAAGACAAATGGGTACCTAAATCTGTGCCAAATTCTATTGCAGGCATGCCTCACAGCATCGAGAAGAAAACTATGGTTTCTAGATAGTGGATGCTCAAGGCACATGACAGGGGAGAAGGATAAATTCCTCTCCATGGAGAGATTTGATGGAGGACTTGTTATGTTTCACAACAATGACAAAGGCTTCATCAAAGGACCTACCAGGGGACATGAAGTGACTTTTAAATCTGATGTGTGTTGAATAAATAGTTTAGAGTCTGGAAAAACAATTTTTCCTGGTCATAGAACAAACAATCTTTATATCTTCTGTCTTGATGATCTACCAGATCAAATGTGTATAATTATAAAAGAAGTTGATATGTGGATGTGGCATAGGAGATTTGGTCACATTAGCATGAAAACCCTTTCAAAATTGTCCAAACTTGATCTAGACAGAGGACTTCCAAAGATCAAGTATGAGAAGGATAAATCATGTGAAGCATACTGTTAAGCAAAAACGTGTGCAAGTATACACAGTCTCACAAGTAATAAAGTGATAAGAAAGATCGTTCCCACGGGGACTGAGATTCAATAGCTAACTCTACTTGCTAGCACTTGGATTAATGAGTCAAAAGTAACAATAAAAGCATGGTAAAATTTCATTGTTGTGCAATAGTTAAAATAAATGTTGAGTATCAGTAAAGCAGTAAAAAGTAAGGGTAAAAGCAGAGAGATGGGTATAGCCAAGACAAGGATCCGTAATTAATCAATATTGATGTAATGCTGTTATCAGTGCTGTGATAACATTCAGTGTGCAGAATGAATGTGGATATTCCTATCCTATGAACATAATGTTGTTATGGTTTCCTTATTCCTAAGCTCCCATTAAGGTTCATTCCGTAGAGTGAAAAGCACTTAAGATCACACTATAGCCCTAGATTCATATTCCTATCCTTCACAAGGAAGAGATAATATTCCTATTACCTTCCAAACTATATTAAATTGCGAAATCAGCACTTCAATCTCTTTCCAAAAATAGAAGCACGCTACCCTAATTAAATTGATCAAGTTTAAAAAGGATGTATAACATTAAGTCACGCAAATTAATGAAGCACGAAGCATTAATCACATTTAAACATCAACATCTCATAATTACATCACCATAGTCTTGACTATAAAAGAGTTTTGCTCATAATGAGCTTAAACATGACAAAATGGAACTTAACAACCATAATCAAAACCATTAAAACAGGAACAACACTAAAACAGAGTGTACAGAGAAATATAGAGAATACAACTGAAATGAAGCTCAAAGTAAGCTTCAGATGCTGTAAATCTACTATAGAGTCTCTACGTTGTGCAGATGTGATTCCGTGCTTCAGTAATGGAACTTCAGCACCGAAAATGGTGGAAATGGAGTTGGAGAAGATGAAGTACTGAATGGAAGGAATGGAACAGTGTACTCTCTGACCTAAGGAATCGTGGAGCCTCATGTGTGCATTATGGGCAGATGGAATTGTGTACCCTTTCTATGTTAAAGTGCCCTTTTATAGTATATTCTCTCACTTGAAGTACCAATTTGGGCCAATGCAAATCGGGTACATTGCTGCCAACCCTAAAATCAAGTACTGTTTGTCTTTTTGTGGCCCATTAAATCGTTGTCATGCCTTCAGCACATGCTCACATAGGACAAAACACCTTTTGTCCATTTTGTCTCAGGGGATCACTCTTATTCTGATTTCACACGTCCTCAACTACCTCGGTGCTGCCATAGCATCGCCACAACATTTGAACCAAAAATCCTGCACATTAAATACACCCATAAAATCCAACAAAAAGGCACCTTGCGTGCCCAAAATACGCTTTTGACCTATCAAACACTTTCCTAACTAAATATTGACAAAAGACATATTTATTTACATTAATTACTTGCAGATAGCATTAATTCTTATTTTTTTTTGGCATAAATAACTCACATTTTTGTGAGTTAGCACATGCATTCAAGGAAAGCATGTTAAATCATCTTTTAAACCTATCATCATGATTTCCACTAAAAGACCTTTGGAACTTTTGCACATGGATCTTTTTGGTCCAACTAAGCATGCTAGCCTAAGTGGAAAGAGATATGGCTTTGTTATAGTTGATGATTACTTTAGGTTCACATGGGTGATTTTTCTAAAACACAAAGATGAAGCTTTTGAAAGTTTCAAAACATTTTTTAAGAATGTTCAGAATGAGAAGGGTTCCAACATTGTTGCAACCAGAAGTGACCATGGAGAAGAATTTGAAAATGCTTCTTTAAAACTTTTCTTGAAGAGAATGGCGTGTCTCACAACTTCTCTTATCAAAGAACTCCTCAACAAAATGGTGTAGTTTTAAAGAAAAAACAGAACATTGAAAGAAATGGCTATAACATTGCTCAATGATTCAAAAGTTAAAAAATACTTTTGGGCAGAAGCAGTAAACACTCCTTGCTACATTCTAAACAGAGCAATAATTAGAAAAACTTTGAACAAAACCCCATATGAACTCTGGAAAGGAAGGAAGCGTATCATTTCTTATTTTCATGTATTTGGCTGTGATTGCTATGTTTTAAATAACAAGGACAATTTAGGAAAGTTTAATGCTCAATTTAATCCTGCATTATTCTTAGGATATTCTCTCACATCAAAAGCATATAGAATGTTTAATGTTAGGACTAAAGATGTTGAAGAAAGCATGCATGTTATGTTTATTGAGGCTTAACAGTTCAACAGAAAGAAATGAAGATAATGAGATAGATGCAGATAAGACAGATGTGAAGGGTGATTAAGTTAATGAGAAAGCTGAAACTAAATCAACACCTAACCCTTCTCAACCTCTAGATAACTCAAATAACCAACCAACTCAAGCTTCTGAACTACCAAGAAGTTGGAGACTAGTAACTCACTACCCTTGATAGGCCGCAAGTGCATGGTTCTATCGCGTAATAAAAAGTATCGATCCACAGGGAGTTTTTGTGATTACCAATCTAATTTTTTGATGGTAATTAGCTGAAAGGAATGATTTGAAGAAGAGATTTTTGATTAAATTAAATTCAGGAATGTAAAGAATCTCGGGTTATTAGTTTCATCACAATGATGAGAACCCATGTAACTCTTTAACTATCCTCCAACTCACAAAAAGTAATATATTCTAAAGGCAAGGTAACAAATGTAATCATAGTCTTCTATCAAAGTAAAATGATGTGTTTTGATCTAACTTTCAATCCTATTCTCATGGTTGAAAGTTAGCAAAACCCTTTAAGAACAAAACCTTTTAAATACCTCAAGAGAATTAGGATTATTCTCATATCTTAATTCTCTTGTCTATTTTCATAGGTCGAACATAGAATTTCACCTCTCGGTACTTCACTCTAATGTTAAAAATAAGATTGAGGTATAATGAAAATAGATTAGAATTAGAAAAACAATTGGGGTGGAGAATAGTCTTTGGGAATTACTAGGGACCTATCATTTTGATTACTCCCAATAACCCAAGACCATATTTCTACTCACTCATGCTTAGAAGATAAATTGCAATAAGATAAAGAGACATAATTGTAAATGACTGAAATCTAAATTGCGTAATGTAAATGACGGGAATTGAAACAAAGCGATCAATTGCTGAATGTAAAGTTGCTGGAAAGATAAAGAACAGAAATTATAAAAGCAAGAAAGTAAAGAACATGAAAATGAAAGAGCAAAAGCTAAAGAGAATTGCAAGAACTTAGATTAAACTTTGGAGTGAGATTACAAGTATGCTAAGGTGAGATTACAACTGAAATAAGGTCCTATTTATAGGCTAGGATCAGTAGACAAGCTGATCAATTCACATCAAATACAATAAAGACCATAAAGAGAGAAAGAAAACTGTTTTGAAACTGTTTTAACGGTCCGTGCAACATTGGCACGGGTCGTGCTAAGTGAGAAAACAAGCGAAAGTGGAGATTTTAAGGTCTGCACGGGTCGTGCAACATTAGCACGGGTCGTGCAATGTTTCAGGAGCACTTTAAAAGTGACTTTTCAGCAACCAACTTGACCAGCACGGATCGTGCTGCTTCTGCACGGGGCGTGCAACATTTCTGGCTAAAATTCCTTGGCTTTTCGGTTGAGCACGAGTTGTGGCACGGTCCATGCTATATTCCTTGTATCTTGGCACTATTTTTCTCCTTGCTTTGCACTATTCTTCCTTGCTTTACACCCTCTTTTATTCTCTTCTGATTCTTGGCCTATTCTTCATGCAATGTTCATTCTTTCTTCAATTGTAATCCCTGAAAATAAAACTAATAACTTGTAGTAAAATAGTTCAATAATGGAACTAAATTCCCACAATATTTATTCAAATTAAACATTAAAAACACTCTATTTTTGGACTTATCGAACTCCCCCATGCTTGAATCTTTGCTTGTCCTCAAGCATGAACAATCAAAACTAGCAAGCACATGTTTGTAACTGCATTCTCAAAAAGTTCAATCAACAAAGTTAGCCAAATGAGGGATCAAAAACAAAGGCATATGATAGACAAAATACAATATCACAAGTGAGATGCCAGATGTTTGCCCAATTAGAGGCTTATGACCTGAAAAGTACAACTGTGCGAACATAGGCACTCGCTCACAATCTCTATGTGTTTTAGGGACTTAGGAAATATTTCGCTCAAGTTTCAACAAATGTTCATTGCCATAGGTTTGTAAGTTGACCAATATCTCTACTAAAAAGTTCACAAACACGCGAAAGATGGGATCCATTTGGTTGTAACGGGGCCTTGGGGTATTAGCGTTGGCTAAAAAAGAAAATCAATGATAGCAAACTTTGAAATCAAAATGGAGCTTCTACCAATTTTGCACTTTTTTGTCTAAGACTCCAAGTTTGCTTCCACTTCCATTCTTCTTCATTTCATTCACTTAAGCCCACTCTTTTTGACTTGATTTTTGTCTTTGAGATTTGAGTGAACCATTTCTTTTTGATTTCCCTTGATTTTGCCATTTCCCCCCTTTTTGCTTTCGTTTTCTTTTCTTTTTCACTTCTATATTTTTTTTTCTTTGATTGATTTTTCTTTTCTTTCTTTGAGTAAAAATGGCAATGCAACCAGCTTATGTCCATGAGATATATGATATGGCATGTAGGACAAAAACTTGCAAATTCAATAGTTGCTCCAATCCGATTCCACAGTTTACCAAAAACAAAAAGAAATTCATTTCTGGGTGCTAAAGGAATAAAAATATAGGCACAAAGGGGCAACTAGAGGGAAATTTTTAGCAAACACTAACTCTAAGGCCTGAAGAAAAATTCCTAAAATCCCTTGATTCTATCGCATGTTGCAAATCATTTTTCGCTTCAAAATGGTCAACAAACAAATTCTGGAATGATACAATTTGAGAAACATACACTCAGCAAAGAAAAGGAGATAAAATATATAATTTCAATAACATCCCTTTGTGAAGGCTCTATATCTCACATTTTAGTAGCTGGTTCACACAGAGTACAATTCAGACATGCTAATTCTCAGCTTCCAATCATGACAGCCTCACATTTACATTTAGCACAAGTCTAACATACAAATCAGTTTTGTGGTCCCAGAAAAGACTAAGCTCTATATTTTTCTTTTTCTTTTTCAAATGCAATTATTAACAAGTGCTAAAAAGTTTTCACATTCAACTTGCAAGAAAACAACAACAACAACTCAAGACATGGGAGAAATCAAGACTCACTATCTTAAAACAGCAAAAACAACAAAATATAGTAGAAAAAACGAAACAATTTAAAGGGAAAAGAAATAAAACAAGGTAAATACCCCCCATGCTTAGACTAAGCATTTTCCTCAATGATTTGCAATAAAAACAACATGAAAGGGGTAAGAAAGTTCACAAGTACTGTGGCGGCCCAGAATTTCTTGAGACATTGTGATGATTATTTTTCCTACAAAAAGACAAACAACGTTAACCCGTGGGTTGCCTCCCACGCAGCGCTCTTTTAACGTCACTAGCTTGACGAGTATGGTCATTATCCTGGATCCAACCTAGGGATGATTGTCCCTTTAACTTTCCAGACCATGAGGATTTTTGGCTTCTTCATCTTTCCCCTATATGTGACATTTTTCTTTCAACATCATCTACCCATGTGGGCTTTGTGAAAACACCTTTTCGGCGAGCACGTTTTTCCACTTTACTCTTGATCTTTTGTGGGGATTTGTTCTCTTTCAATTCATTATGTTTGGGTTTTAGTTCAAGAATTTCCACCTTAGTCAAGTTTGTATTGTTAGTAATGAAAAGAGTAGAGTTCAAACCCATGAATTCATACCTTGGAGATGACGGAAGAGGTTTCAATTCAACCTTTGGTGCTTCTATTGGAAGAGAATCAAATTTTTCCTCAACCAGTTCTTCAATATCCAATCTTTTATAAGAGGATTCTCATCCAACAATTGTGCATAGACTTGCGCATCTTCAGTTAATTCTTTACCTGCATTGTTAATTAGACATTCTTCCAAACCATCGCTTGAAGATGGTGCTAAAGAGAACTATTTCACGCAATGGTCAACAACATCAATCATGCAACAAGAGTCCTGAATTGAAGGACTCTTCATCAAATTAGCAAGTTCAAACTCAATCTTTTCTTCACCTACATTGAATGCCAACTTACCATGCTTAACATCAATTATGGCCCCTGCAGTAGCAAGGAAAGGTATCCCCAAAAGAATTGGAACTTGGGAGTCCTCCTCCATTTCCATCACAACAAAATCTGCTGGAATAAAAATTTCTCCTACTTTAATAGGAATATCCACAAGAATACCAGCTGGATATTTAGTGGAACGGTCAGCCAGTGTTAAGGTCATATTTGTAGGTTTCAACTCTCCTATGCCTAACCTCTCACAAAGGGATAAGGGCATTAAGCTCACACTAGCTCCTAAATCACACATCGCTCTTTTAATAGTCTCACTTCCAATGACACAAGGGATGGAAAAGCTACCAGGATATTTAAGCTTTGGAGGAAGTTTGTTTTGAATAATAGCACTACATTCTTCAGTTAAAGCTACTGTCTCATTGTCATCTATCTTTCTTTTCTTAGATAAAATTTCTTTCAAAAACTTTGCATAAGATGGCATTTGAGACAGTGCATCGGTGAAAGGAATGTTAATGTAGAGCTTTTTCAACAAATCAACAAATTTTTTAAACTGCTCATCAAGCTTTGATTTGGCAAACCTTTGTGGGAATGGTATTTTAGGCTTGTATGGTGGTGGTGGTACATAAAGTGTTTCTTTTTCTTTTTCTACCTCAACCTCTACCCTCTCATTTTGTGGTTCTTCTTCCTCACTCACATTTTTCTCGTTAGTGTCCTCTAATTGTTTTCCATTCCTAAGGATGACAGCATTTACTTGGGCTTTAGGATTGGGTTCAGGCTGCCCTGGAAAAATTCCAGGGGACCTAGAGGATGCAGCAACTTGTTGAGCTACTTGGGAAATTTGAGTTTCTAACATTTTGTTGTGAGTAGAAATAGAGTCCACTTTTGATGTTAATTTTATGAGAGAGTCATTCAAAAATCCAGTTTGGTTTTTAAATTCTTCATTTTGCTTTGTTTGTGTTATCACAAAATTTTCTAATAAAGTTTCCAAATTGGATTTTTGAGGAGCTCTTTGATTATTTTGGAAACCAGGGGGTGTTTTTGCTGCTGGTTGGAAAGAGGGATTGGCTGGAGGATTTTTATATGAAAAATTTGGATGATTCCTCCATCCAGAATTATAAGTATTTGAAAAAGGATCCCCCTTTTGAGCATAATTAACTTGCTCAGAACCATTAGCAGACACTCCTAGTTGACATTCAACACCGGTATGACCAACAACACCACATATTTCACAAGGAGGTACAGCAGGAGTAGAAGAAGGTGAGACAGCATTAACATTAAGTTTTTCAAATTTCTGGAAAAGTGCGTCTACCTTAGAAGCTAAATGATCAAGAGCAGAAACCTCATACTTACCTGGTTCTTTCTTTGATGGAGGTGTAGTAGTGATGGCTCTTTCACATGTCCATTGGTAGTGATTCTGAGCCATGTCTTCAATTAGTGCATAAGCCTCTTCAATGTTCTTGTTCATTAGAGCTCCACCCGTAGCAGCATCCACGGTCATTTTTGTAGTGTAAAGCAAACCATTATAGAAAGTGTGTATGATCAACCACTTCTCCAGTCCATGATGGGGGCATAGCCTTAGCATTTCTTTGAAACGATCCCAAGCATCATAAAGAGATTCCCCTTCATTTTGAGTGATTCGTGTGATTTGATTCCTCATTTGTGCGGTTTTGCTTGGGGGAAAGAATCTAGCAAGGAATGCTTGCTTTAGTTGATCCCATGTAGTAACAGACTCATTTGGTAATGAATGTAACCATGCTCTTGCTCTATCCCTTAGTGAAAAAGGGAAAAGCTTTAGTCTTATGGCCTCAAGGGTTACTCCATTTAGTTTGAGAGTACCACACAATATTCAAGAAAGATTGAAAGATGAAGATTTGGGTCCTCAGTAGCTGAACCTGAAAATTGGTTCTGCTGGACCATAGAAAGTAGAGAAGGTTTAAGCTCAAAATTGTTTGCATCAATATTAGGATGCACAATAACTGCATATGGCTCAGCCGTAGAAGGCGTAGCATACTCTTTAAGAGTACGATTTGGATTAGCAGCCATTCTTTGGTTATTGCGCAATTCACTTCTTCTTTGGTGAAGGTATCTTTCGATTTCAAGAATTGGTTCAACAATTTCTCCGAAACTGTGTGCTCTTCGCATTCAAAGAAGAAGAGAAAAAGTAACAAAATAAAAGAAAACAAAAATTTTCAGTCTAACCGGTACCAAAAGGTTGATTAATATCACTACTCCCCAGCAACAGCGCCAAAAACTTGATAGGCCGCAAGTGCACTGTTCTATCGCGTAATAAAAAGTATCGATCCACAAGGAGTTTTTGTGATTACCAATCTAATTTTTTTATGGTGATTAGCTGAAAGGAATGATTTGAAGAAGAGATTTTTGATTAAATTAAATTCAGGAATGTAAAGAATCTCGGGTTATTAGTTTCATCACAATGATGAGAACCCATGTAACTCTTTAACTATCCTCCAACTCACAAAAAGTAATATATTCTAAAGGCAAGGTAACAAATGTAATCATAGTCTTCTTTCAAAGTAAAATGATGTGTTTTGATCTAACTTTCAGTCCTATTCTCATGGTTGAAACTTAGCAAAACCCGTTAAGAACAAAACCTTTTAAATACCTCAAAAGAATTACGATTATTCTCATATCTTAATTCTCTTGTCTATTTTCATAGGTCGAACATAGAATTTCACCTCTCGGTACTTCACTCTAATGTTAAAAATAAGATTGAGGTATAATCAAAATAGATTAGAATTAGAAAAACAATTGGAGTGGAGAATAGTCTTTGGGAATTACTAGGGACCTATCATTGTGATTCCTGCAATAACCCAAGACCATATTTCTACTCACTCATGCTTAGAAGATAAATTGCAATAAGATAAAGAGACATAATTGTAAATGACTGAAATCTAAATTGCGTAATGTAATTGACGGGAATTGAAATAAAGCGATAAATTGCTGAATGTAAAGTTGCTGGAAAGATAAAGAATAGAAATTATAAAAGCAAGAAAGTAAAGAACATGAAAATGAAAGAGGAAAAGCTAAAGAGAATTGCAAGAACTTAGATTAAACTTTGGAGTGAGATTACAAATATGCTAAGGTGAGTTTACAACTGAATTGAGGTCCTATTTATGGGCTAGGATCAGTAGATAGCTGATCAATTCGCATCAAATACAATAAAGACCATAAAGAGAGAAAGAAAACAGTTTTCAAACTGTTTTCTGGGTCCTAAAGAGTTGCACGGTCCGTGCAACATTGGCACGGGTCGTGCTAAGTGAGAAAACAAGCGAAACTGGAGATTTTAAGGTCTGCACGGGTCGAGCAACATTAGCACGGGTCGTGCAATGTTTCAGGTGCACTTTAAAAGTGACTTTTCAGCAACCAACTTGACCAGCACGGATCGTGCTACTTCTGCACGGGGCGTGCAACATTTCTGGCTAAAATTCCTTGGCTTTTCGGTTGAGCACGAGTTGTGGCACGGTCCATGCTATATTCTTTGTATCTTGGCACTATTTTTCTCCTTGCTTTGCACTATTTTTCCTTGCTTTACACCCTCTTTTATTCTCTTCTGATTCTTGGCCTATTCTTCATGCAATGTTCATTCTTTCTTCAATTGTAATCCCTAAAAATAAAACTAATAACTTGAAGTAAAATAGTTCAATAATGGAACTAAATTCCCACAATATTTATTCAAATTAAACATTAAGAACACTCTATTTTTGGACTGATCAACCCTCAAGAGCAAATTATTGGTGAAACTTCTGAACCAGTAAGAACCAGAAGTTCATTCTGAAGAGAAGCTTCGCACAGTGTCCTAATCTAAGCAATAGAACCAAAGAATATAAATGAAGCAATTGTTGATGAATCATGGGTAGAAGCAATGCAAGAAGAGCTTGCCAATTTGAGAAGAATGAGGTATGGAACTTAGTCCAATCTCCAAAACATATATCTGTTATTGGCACAAATGGGTTCTTAGAAACAAAATGGATGAGATTCGTAAAGTCATCAAAAACAAAGCAAGGTTAGTGGCTCAAGGCTACAATCAACAGGAAGGTATTGATTATGACGAAACATTTGCTCCTCTTGCTAGATTAGAAGTTATTAGAATACTTCTTGCTTATGTTGCTTGTAAAGATTTCAAACTTTTTCAAATGGATGTCAAAAGTGTTTTTCTAACTGGTTTTTTAAATGAGGAAGTGTATGTACACCAAACTCCTGGTTTTATTGATGAGAAACATCCAAACCATGTTTTCAAACTAACTAAGGCTATTTATGGTCTTAAACAAGCTCCTAGAGCATTGTATGAGAGACCTAGTACTTTCTTGCTCAAAAATGGTTTTTCAAGAGGAAAACTAGATGTCACTCTTTTTAGAAATACCTTCAAAGATGAATTGCTAATTGTTCAAATTTATGTTGATGATATCATCTTTGGAGCCACAAATGGAAAGCTATGTAATGACTTTGGAGACTTAATGAAGAGTGAGTTTGAAATGAGCTTGATGGGTGAGCTAAGATACATTCTTGGCTTACGAATCAAACAACTTAAGAAGGGTATCTTTATTTCACAAGAGAAATACATAAAAAATCTTCTTAAGAAATATAAGATGAGTGAGGCAAAATCCATGGCTACATCAATGCACCCTTCTGCAAGCATTGAAAAAGATGAGAAGGGTAAGTCTGTTTCTGAGAAGGAGTACAGAGGCATGATAGGATCTCTATTATACCTCACTGATAGTAGACCAAACATAGTCTTCTCAGTAGGGCTATGTGCTCTATTTCAGACTGCTCCAAGAGAATCTCATCTCTGTGCTATCAAAAGAATTTTTAGATATCTTGTTGGGAAACCTAACATTGGTTTATGGTACAAATAGAAAACACATTTTGAGCTTATAGGGTACTGTGATGCTGACTATGGTGGAGATAAAACTGAAAGAAAAAGCACAAGTGGTTCATGTCAACTACTTGGAGAATCCCACATCTCATGGTCATGTAGAAAATAAAGTACAATTGTCATATCAACAAAAGAAGCTGAATATGTCTCAGCTGATTAATGCTGCTTTCAAATTTTATGGATCAAGAACCAACTTGAAGACTTCCCTTTAAGTTACTCAGGTATTCCAATATTTTTTGATAACACGTGTTATAAATTTGTCTAAAAGTCCTATTCAGCACTCTAGGTTAAACCACATTGATATTAAGCATCATTTCATTAGAGATCATGTGCAAAAGAAAGACATTCAACTTTTATTTGTTGATACAAAACATCAACAAGCATATATTTTCACTAAACCCCTCCTAGAGGAAAGTTTTAGTTACATTAAAAGCATGCTTCATATCATTGAAACCCCCTCAGATGAGAAGGGTCTTGACCAGCAACCTTCTCAGTGATGAGAAGGGTCATAACCCTCAACCTTCTCAACTCCTGAAAAGGTAATTAAAAACATATGACCATAAAAATACAAAAAGATTTTTGTTGTTTTTTGTTTGTGTAAGTTAATGTTTGTATTTAATTGTTTATATGTTTTATTCCTTTTGTCTTAGGTTAAGATATATTAAAAAACCCAAATATAGGTTTCTAGCCATTACAACGGCTCTTCTCTCTCTCTCTCTCTCTCTCTCTCTCTCTCTCTCGTTCTCCTACATGTCTCAATCAAACGTTTACACATTAGATAGTGATGTTCTAACCATTGGTCAATAACTGCTCTGAAGTGATTAAAGCACTTCACTTCGTCCTCTCTCTCTCTCTCTCAGAAATCATGAAACAACGTTGAACCCATTTCTACTTACTCTGATTCAAACGGAAAATCACTAGAGACAGATTCTAGGATTCCAAACATCGTTCTCGTTGGTCCCTTTCAAGAACCTGTTGACGTAAAACCACTCAAATAACGCCTTGCAAAGATGAAACATACTCCAAGTGGAAATCCAAGGTGATCAATGCGAGCTAAGTTTCATTCAACATCTAAAAACACTACTAGAATTTCTCCAGATGCTCCTATTGATCTTGAGCAAAACGAAAATCCTTTTGAAGTCAAAACAGAGGTTCCAATAGTTGCAGAGCAGAAGGTTGAATCCTCTCACACAAAAGGTTCAAGAGAAGAAGAGTGTGGATAAAGGAAAGAAAGTTGATGTTCCTCTTCCTCCAAGTGGTAAGAAGGGTCAATCCCTGAAGAAAAGAAAGGAGAGGTTACTCACCTTGGATGATCTTGTTTAAAAAGAGAGGGTAAGGGAATTCTTTGCATATGCCACCATCAAATATGATCCTCCATCCATCGCTTATTGGGTCAAAACAGAGAGTTTACAACATCCTCTCTCTACCTTGGAAGAGCACTCAACATACCAGATGAAGGAACTCAAGTGTATGATGATTCCTGGTATATACTGATGGGAGTTTCCCTAGAAGAAGTTAAGGCTAGCCTTCTCCAAGACTCTTCTCTCCCTATAACAGCCCGCAACCTAAAAGACATAGTTAGAATCCTTCACCATATCTGCTCACATACCCTTCTTCCTAGGGCTGGTTCATTTGAGAAAGTTACTACTGGTGACTGCATGATACTATATCATCTCATCACTAACACACCCATAAGCCATCCCTTTCTCATGATCCACCACATGATCAATGCAATCAGGGAAGATAAAGATTCCACTTCCTTATCTTATGGCAATGCTCTCACTAGAGTGTTCAATAATTTCTTGATTGACATTTTTGCTGATGAGGGTGTCACTGAAACCAAAACTTTCACGGCCAAAAATCTGAAATTCATGGGGATTGAAGTTACCATAGAAGAAGAAAAGAAGGATAAGAAGAAGAAAAGTCAGAAAACTGTCTAATGTGTCCATTGAAATGGAAATAGAAGAATCATTTGGTGAAGTGATAAGAAGGGAGACAAAAAGCAAGAAGAGAAATGACCCCATTTCACAAGAGAACGAAAAAACAACAGAGAAAAGCTCTAAGAAGGGTGAAAGACGAGCAAATGATCCTGAGAAGGATTAAAATCTTGAAGAGAAGCATGTCTCACAAGAAAATGAATTACTCATATCTTACAAGGATCAGAATAATGAGGAAATTGATGAGAAGGATCAGTCTAAAGAGGAGCAAGCTTCAAAGGAACTTCAGAAGGGTCCTCAAGTAGAATCTGATGATGAAACGACCGTCACAGACAAGAAAGAAGATTTTGATCATTCAACTTCAAAGAGGGTTATGGCTGCATTAACCAAAGTATACACCAGAGCAAAAGTGAGAACAGTTTGGAAGCCTGCTGATGAGGAGGCCACAAGTAATTTGGTGCAAAGCTTTGATACTATTGTTGGTGGTGAAGACGTGATCACACCAGAAAGGAATTCTGGTTGTGATAAATCAGAAGAGAAGATCGAGGAATTGCACCTCAACTCATCAGCTGGAAACGGTTTTGAGAGAACAATGGTACTTGAAGGTTTGACTCCATTCAACTTGAATGTTGAGATCATTCATGAACTACCAACTAAGGCTGCAATCAAAGAAAATGAAGGACAAATTGACAATGAAGCTGAAAAAGAAATGTCTGTTAAAGCTGAGAAGGGTGAAGTTGCTGAGATGGGTGCAACTGCTGAAGCATACCAAGTTGATTCTGCTCAAGAAGCTATAGATGGCATTGTCTCTAAACCTTTAACCCAACCAACCCTAGCATCACCACAAAGGGAGCCTCACTATTGTTGAGGAAAAATCCCTAGTTAAGTTTTGATGATTAACAAACCTCAAATGGTGAGAAGCTTAAGTTATCTGATTTCATATGCTACTAATGTTTCTTCTTGAGTGACAAATAAGAACAGAAATATCAAAGCAAATCTCAAGAAAGTATATGCTTATGAGAAGCATTGTATGTGAGAAGACTTAGAAGAATGTTGCTCAGAATGTTCTTAAAGAAGAAACCTTCTTATGATAAGATCAAAAGATCAAGTCCATATGGTAAACTTGAGAAAGATCATCGTGAGAAGCTTCGCCTCTATCAGTGGCAACATGAGAAGGGTATCTAAGAAGGATCAACCTAAGAAGCATCATGACAGAACCATAAGAAAGGAGATGAGAAGAGTCATGACCAACAGAAGGGTCAATTTGAGGAAGGTCATAAAGTCATACTACAAGTATCTTCATTTAAAGAATCAACTTGAGAGGCATCATCTTCAACATCTGTGATAAGTTGAGAAGAGTCAAGGTGAGAAGAGTCATGACAACTGGAAATAGCTGTCTTCTACAGAAAAGCAGAAACACGGCTGTATTATGCAGACAGCTTCTCCCAACGGCTATAAACGGCTATATGCTTTTGCCAACGACTCTAATATTTGGAGCAAAGGATATTACACATAATTCCATCTATAAATAAAAGGTCCTGGTCGCCAATGATCCTCATGAGAGTACATTGAGTTCTTAACTTCCAACTTTCTCAAGTGTCAAAGTTTTCTCTCATCCATACTCAGCTCCTACAATATTGAAGGGATTCACTTGATCTCTGAGTATGTGTTAAGTCTTGTGTTATTGTATTTATTGAATACTCCATTTGTATCAACCAAGCTCTAGAAATCCCATAATCCTAAACACTTAAACAGTGAACCTGTAGGGAACCTTCTCAAGTGGCATGTGTTGCTGTAGGACCTGAGAAGTGAGTGTTTCTGTGTTAGAAGCAGTTTAGTAGATCAGAAGGAGTCTATTAGGGTTTGTCAGAGTAGGTAGAGATGTGTGAAGAAAACTACCAAGTGTTCTTTTAATCTAGGGAGCTGTAAAAGTTGTAAACTATTTTGGAGAATAGTGGAAATACTCACAGGGAACTGAGGAGTGGATGTAGCGTAGGGTTTTGGGTGAACCACTAAAAATCAATGTGTTATTTATTGCTTTCAAACTATTAGTTTACAATTCATGAGAAAACTCTCCATCAAGAAAAGATTTTTGAAAACTGAGAAGGGTATATTCTGACCCTTCTCTGCTGATAAATGTTTCAAAGTACATCAGAGCTCGGCCTCTGGGTTGAGCACACTCAACAGTGTGAGAGGGAAAGATCTTGGAAGAAGTCAAGGCCAAACAAAATTCTGTTGCCTTCCTACCAGAAAGTGCTTCATCAAAAAGGCCACCAGGGTTCAATGGTGAACACTACTACTATTAGAAAAGTCAAATGAAGCTGTTCCTTGAATCTCATGACACAGACATATGGGACATTGTGGAAAATGGTCCATATGTTGCAACTATAGCAAGTCCTGTACCAAACAGTTGTATTCGCAAACCAAAGGTTGATTGGACTGCTGATGAGAAGAATCATGTACTACAGAATGCTAAAGCCAAGTATTACTTAACTTGTGCTTTGGGAAGATCAGAATATGACAAGATAGTGGGAAAAGAAACTGCTAAGGAAATATGGGATACATTGCAAACTGCTCATGAAGGAACTGATCAGATTAAAGAAGCAGAGAAAGGCATGCTCATCCACGAAATTGAAATGTTCAAAATGACTGAAGAAGAGACCATTGATGAAATGTTCAGCAGATTCACCACAATCATCAATGGGTTAAGTTCTCTGGGAAAACTCTATCCAAATCCTGAGAAGGTTAACAAGCTTCTCAAGTGTCTTCCACTAACTTGGAGACCAAATAAGACTACTATAGAAGAAGCAAATGATATGTCTTCATTAGAAATTGACCATCTGCTAGGTTCACTAAAAATCCATGAATAAGAACTCATGGAGGAACTACAAACAAAGAGGAAGGCAGTTGCTCTAAAAGCTTCTCTGAAAGAAGACAACTCTTCTTATCAAAAAGACAAATCACTGGCACCTAAATCTTCTCAAGTGGATGAGGAAAAGCAAGAAACTGATGATGATACAGAAAGTGAAGAACTAGCCTTGATCACAAAGAGAATCAACAAAAGGCTTAAAAACAGAAAAAGAGGAAAACCTCAATTAAGAAGAGCCACATTTAAAGGAGAAGGAAGCAAATCAAAAATTACTTAGTATGAATGTAAGAAGCCTGGACATATGAAGCAGGATTACCTCTTTGAAGTAAGAAGAGTCCTAGAAGGAAACAACAAGCGAGCATGAAGAGGAAACAACAAACCTATGTCTCGTGGCAGGAACTGAACAAGAAGAGGTATATGATTCTGAACTCCCTAAATGTGAGTTATGCAAAGAAGTAGAATCCTCCTTTGATAGCTTGATTTTTGATTCAAACATTCTTTCTCAAAAATGCATGTTTTTTAAAGATCAGTCGTGTGTTTTGAAAAAGGAAAATGAGGTGCTAAAAACACAAAATGAAAGAATGGGAAAAACAATTCATATTATACAAAAATCTCATTTCAAACTATCTGAACAGATCAAGCTTTTAAACTTAAAAACAAAAGAAAAACCAAGTGTGTCTAACTTAGAACTTGAAAATCAAAATACAATGCTTAGAAAACAAGTTAGTAACTTAACAAATGAGCTTATGATCTGTGCACAAAATCTGGAAGCTTCTCAAGTGAGTTTAACTCCCCTTGAAGAGGATCAAATATATAAGAAGAAAAATAGAAAATCCAGAATCAAGTTCTTGAGTTGCAAACAAACTTGACATCATGTTTCAGTTTGTTGAAAGAAGCAAAAAGATCCCATGAATTTGAAAATTAACTAACCCTCAAGGACCCAAAGACAAATGGGTAACTAAATCTGTCAAAATCTAATGTAGGCATGCCTCATAGCATCAAGAAGAAAATTATGGTTCCTAGACAGTGGATGCTCAAGGCACATGAGAGGGGAGAAGGATAAGTTCCTCTCCATGGAGAGCTTTGATAGAGGACTAGTCATGTTTGGCAACAATGACAAAGGCTTCATCAAAGGAGTAGATACAGTAGTTAAAATAAACTCTGCTCAGATTCAAAATGTTCAATTTGTGAAAGGACCTAAACATAACTTACTTACTGTAAGTCTGTTATGTGACTCTGGAGATGAAGGGATCTTTAAATCTTATGTATGTAGAATAAACGGTTTTGAGTCTGGAGAAACAATCTTGACTGGTCATAGAACTAATAACCTCTATAGCATATGTCTTGATGATCTACCATATCAAAAGTTCTTAATTTCTAAAGAAGATGACCAATTGACGTGGCATAGGAGGTTTTGCCAACGACTCTAATCTTTGGACCAGAGGATATTACACATAATTCCATCTATAAATAAAAGCTCCTGGTCGCCAGTGATCCTCATGAGTGGCAAAATTTTCTCTCATGCATACTCAGCTACTACAAAACTGAAGGGATTCACTTGATCTCTGAGTATGTGTTAAGTCTTGAGTTGTTGTATTTATTGAACACTCCATTTGTATCAACCAAGCTCTAGAAATCCCATAAACCCAACCACTTAAACAGTGAACCTGTAGGGAACCTTCTCAAGTGGCATGTGTTGTTGTAGGACTTGAGAATTGAGTGCTTCCATTAATTTGAAAATTAACCCTCAAGGACCCAAAGACATATGGGTACCTAAATCTTTGTCAAAACCTAATGCAGGCATGCCTCATAGCATCAAGAAGAAAATTGTGGTTCCTAGACAGTGGATGCGCAAGGCACATGACAGGGGAGAAGGATAAGTTCCTGTCCATGGAGAGCTTTGTTGGAGGACTGGTCATGTTTGACAACAATGACAAAGGCTTCATTAAAGGAGTAGGTATAGTAGGTAAAGTAAACTCTGCTCAGATTCAAAATGTTCAGTTTGTGAAAGGACTTAAACATAACTTACTTAATGTAAGTCAGTTATGTGATTCTGACCATGAAGTGATCTTTAAATCTTATGAATGTAGAATAAACAGTTTTGAGTCTGGAGAAACAATTTTTACTTGTGATACAACTAATAACCTCTATAGCATATGTCTTGATGATCTACCAGATCAAATGTGCTTAATTTCTAAAGAAGATGACAAATGGATGTGGCATAGGAGATTTGGTCACATTAGCATCAAAACTCTTTCAAAATTATCCAAACTTAAATTAGTCAGAGGGCTTCCAAAGATCAAATATGAGAAGGATAAATCATGTGAAGCATGCATTAAAGGAAAGCATGTTAAATCATCTTTTAAATCTATCAACATGATTTCAACTCAAAGACCTTTGGAACTTCTCAACATGGATCTTTTTGGTTCTACTAAGCATGCTAGCCTAAGTGGAAAAAGATATGGTTTTGTTATAGTTGATGATTATTCTAGGTTCACATGGGTGATTTTTCTAAAACACAAAGATGAGGCTTTTGAAAGTTTCAAAACATTTTTTAAGAATGTTCAGAATGAGAAGGGTTCTAACATTATTGCAATAAGAAGTGATCATGGAGGAGAATTTGAAAATGTTTTATTCAAAACCTTTCTTGAAGAGAATGGTGTACCCCACAACTTTTCTTGTCCAAGAACTCCTCAGCAAAATGGTGTTGTAGAAAGAAAAAACAGAACTTTGCAAGAAATGGCTAGAACATTGCTAAATGATTCAAAGATTGAAAAATACTTTTTGGTAGAAGCAGTGAACACTGCTTGCTACATTTTGAACAGAGCTACAATTAGAAAAACCTTGAACAAAACCCCATATGAACTCTGGAAAGAAAAGAAGCCTATCATTTCTTATTTCCATGTATTTGGCTGTGATTGCTATGTTTTAAACAAGTATAATTTTGGAAAATTTGATGTTAAATCTGACCCTGCACTATTATTAGGATATTCTCTTGCATCAAAAAATATAGAGTGTTTAATCTTAAGACTAAAGATGTTGAAGAAAGCATGCATGTTATGTTTATTGAAACTAACAGTTCAACAGATAGAAATGAAGATGTTGAGACTGATGCATATAAGACAGGTGAGAAGGGTAATGATTCAAGTGAGAAAGCTGAAACTAAAGCAACACCAAACCCTTCTCAAACTCTAGATAACC
This sequence comes from Astragalus glycyphyllos, assembly GCA_963573325.1. NCBI lineage: Eukaryota > Viridiplantae > Streptophyta > Magnoliopsida > Fabales > Fabaceae > Astragalus > Astragalus glycyphyllos. The sequence continues at coordinate 32,203,632 of OY754307.1, forward strand.
TAATAGCCAATCAACTCAAGCCTTTGACCTACATAGAAGCTGGAGATTAGTAACTCACCATCCACAAGAGCAAATTATAGGTTAAACTTCTAAACTAGTGAGAACCAGAAGTTCATTCAGAACAGAAGCATCTCAAAGTGCCCGATCTCAACAATAGAACCAAAGAATATAAATGAAGCAATTGTTGATGAATCTTAGGTGGAAGCAATGCAAGAAGAGCTTGCTCAATTTGAGAAGAATGAGGTATGGAAGTTAGTCCCATGTACAAGACATCAATCAGTTATTAGCACTAAATGGGTATTCAGAAACAAAAATGGTTGAGAAAGGTAAAGTCATCAGAAACAAAGCAAGGTTAGTTGTTGAACGCTACAATATACAGGAAGGTATTGATTATGATGAAACATTTGCACCTGTTGCTAAATTACAAGCCATTAGAATACTTTTTGCTTATGCTTCTCATAACGATTTCAAACTCTTTCAAATGGATGTCAAAAGTGCTTTTCTAAATGGTTTTTAAATGAGGAAGTGAATGTACAACAACCTCCTGGATTTATTGATGAAAAATATCCAAATCATGTTTTTAAACTTACTAAGGCTCTCTCTATGTATAGCGACCGAAAAATCCGAAGGAGGGATCCTTCGAGGTGTCAGATGAAGCCGCCATCAAAGTTTGGGTTAAAAAAGGGGCAAACATTGAGAAATCCCCTATAAAGATCTATACGAACCAGATATGGGCTCGGAAGTCGGTTATGCGCGGGGAAGTTGTTAACTAAATGTGTAAACAAATGTTAATTTGAAAATATATTATTTTTACCCTTTTTACAAATTAGAAATAAAATAAAAGACTTGATAAATAGTCAGTTGTTTTTGTTATTTTTGTTGAGAAATAGGAAAGAAGTAATTTAAAAAAAAAAGACTAAAAGAAGGTTTTTATTAGTGCAATTGACAGAGGTCGGCCGCCCTTTGCTCCTACGTATCTCTTGGTAGAGAATCAAATCACACGTAGTTCTTGGTAGAAAATGTTTGTGTGTTGGTGTTTTTTATTAATATTTTGATAAAAAGTGATTTTTGATGAGTAGTAAAAATGAATAAGGAAAAATAATTATAAAGCAGAGTAGGTTGCAAAACATTAATCAGAGGGGTGCAGTTAGCAAAGAAAGTGCGGTATTATTAACAAAATGGGGCGCATTTAGCAGAAACAATCCAGTTGTATATTTCTAGTCTGACCTGCGAATTGGGCTTATTCAGGTGGGGTCTGAATGATTAAGACACGGGGGTGCAAGAAGTAATCTGATTTTTTATTTTTTAAATAAAAACTGGACAAATAAAAGGGTATATGTGGGAATCTGTTTCACTTCAGAACCCTAATTTTCTTCCTCTACTAGTTTCAGCGCCGTCCTCATCATTCTTAGAGAGAGAGAGTGAGCGAAAATTTAGGGATTGAGAGAGAAAGTGCGAAGAATATGGGATTTGAGAGAGAGAGAGAGAGACGAAGGGACATGAAGGAGAGAGAGGGACGAAGGTGGAGGGAGAATGAGAGAGAAGACGGTGGTGGCAGCGAGGTGCTCGCCGGAGGTCAACGGCGACGGGGTGGTTCTGGCCAAGGCATTGGAGCGCCGGTGACAGGGAAGCATACGGTGGTCGTGTGGTAATGCCGGTGATGCTGACGACGAAGCTGGCGAGGATGATGACGCGGTTCAAACCAAGGCTGGTGGAGGGCGAATACGAGAGGAGAAGCGCCAGAGGAGACGACCACGGGAGGTTTCGTGGTGGTGCCGGCGATAATAGTTTTTACTGGAGGTCACGGCTACGGCAACACCACGTATGGTGGCCGGAGATAATTTCAGTCTCTAGCATATTTGTTTTCATATATTCAATACATCATATTCACATCTAATCCTTCATAGTTTATCAGAGTCATGTAATTTTGTAATTTCTATTACTTCACCTCTTCTCTCTCAAATTCTCTCTGACTATCTTATCTCCTTTCTAAGTCTAAACTTGTATTGCTATTTTTCAACAAATTATGCTTGTTTGTTATTCTGCTGTCAAAGTAACGTTTTCCTTTTATTATATTTCTTGGTTGACTCTAGTTAATATATCAAGTTCTAAGTTATGCCATCCTATCTATTCTGCTTCTGTTATTACCTATTACTATCTTTGGTGACAATAATAAAAGCCAAGGACTAGGAATATGTTTACAAACCGAAATCTGTTTGTTGGTTTTTACGATTCTAAAGTCTTCATTAAACAGGATACTACGTTCATGGTTTAAAACGCAAAAAAGAAAAAATCAAAGACCAATAACAGATTAGGTTCTATATTTTTAGATCTACCAACACATAAAGCCAACCGGGAATTTTTTGAACTCTTTTGTTGCTACTGCTACTATGTCGGTTGTACGCTGCCACTGCTGCTATGTCGCTTCCGCCACTGACCAACCCTTGAGAAACCCAAACTAGGTGTTTTTGATGACTAAGGTTCAGGTTTGAGCCTCTAATTGTTTCCGTTATTTCTGAATTTTTTTTCTTTTACTTCTGTGAATCGGTTCTACTTTTATAGGCAAATATTAAGGTTTTAGCATTTAATCTCCTCTTCTGATTGATATTCATTCCTATTTTCAGGTTTCGGGCTTGCTGAGAAGCCTTGGAGAGCAAGAACCGGCCCAACTAAGAGTTGATTTTGCATCTGTGTTTTTTATATTTTTGTATTTTCGTTTTTCTATTTTTTGGTAGTTTTTAGATTAGTTTTTTGGACTTTTGGACAATTGGACACTTTGTCATATAATTTTTATTTTATTTAATATACATGTATTTTTATTGATTTTATGCTATATTTTTTTGACTAGATAAATTACGAAGTTGGGCCGAAACCAAGAACGAAAATCAGGTCCAACCAAACAATGCGCTAAAATGAGGCCCCAAATGAATTAAAAACTAATTTGAAACAGATTAAACGAGAAAAAACAAGTAGTAAAAACGATCGGACAAAATTGGGGTATGTCAGCTGCCCCTCTTTATTTATATTTTGCTAGAAGAAATGATTGGTTTTCAAGTTTTCCTAGCAAGAATAGAAATAAAGATAAAATGAACGCTAATTTTGTCCAATAAGAAAGGAAAGTTGAGGGTTTTGAGAATTTACAGGTGATGGTTAACACTTGGCGTGTCAGTGAGAAAGCAATAAATAAGGATCATTGGGGATCTGAAGGAGCACTAAAGCTTTGAAGGACCACTCGGGGTCTGAGAGGTTGCCTAGGCCTTGAAGGACCACTCGGGGTCTGAAGGAGACCAAACTAGCTATGGTACTAGTAAAACGGTCTGCTTGATGGTGGCCTTTTTCGAGCGGCCATGAGGGTCAAGATCATGTCTAGAACTCATATGTTGACATGAAGGACGTCCACTATGTTCTAGGCGGACACTGCTAGTCTGAAGGACCGCGTGGGTCGAATGATCCGTCAGTGCTCGATAACGACGTGCGATCTGCATTGAAGAAGCGCTGGGGCTCTGAATGAGCGCTGGGGCTCTGAATGAGCGCTGGGGCTCTGAGGGACCACTGGGGCTCTGAAGGATCAACAGGGTGATCTGAAATGTGATGTGGGGTCAACGCTTGGAGCACTGATTTCGGAGGAACAAAGTATAGGGATCGACACTTGGAGCCGATTGGAAAGGGAATAAATAAGGAGCACTTGGCTCTGAAGGACCACTGGGGGTCTGAAGGATCATTGGGGATCCGACTTATGGACTGACATTAGTCTGTTTTAAGGACCACAATTGGTCTGGCTATGGACCGACATGTCTGACTTATGGAGCAATATGTGTCTGCATATTGGTCTGACTTATGAACCACAATGGTCTGGTTTATGGAACAACATATGTCTGTGTTGATCTGATATTATGGAGCACAATTTGGTCTGAAGGATCAACTGGGTGATCTAAGTGAAATGTATAATTGGATCATCGCTTGGCGCGTTGATCGAAGAAAGACCAAAATGACTGATGTTTGGGACGTCTATTGGAGCAATGAATGGTGTGTGTATGGATGTATGTAATGGATGCATGTGCAACGATTTTGGTGGGTTAGTGTATGAAATGGCTGACTTCATTCTCTTTTTGCTTTTCGCCTTTTTTGGTTAATTTTCTTTGAATGCGATGAATGCTTGAAATGCAATTGTTAATATGATGCAAATGCTATGGTGAATAAAAGGAGTGTATGAATGCACGGTACAATGACATGATTAGTGACGTAGAAAGATTTTTGGTAATGATGAGACCGACATTTGGCACTTTTACTGAAGTAGTAAATCCTATGTGCAGGCATGCATGTATGCATATGCAATGCGTAATGCGGAAGAAGCAAGACGCGAAAGCTAATAAGTTGTGTAAGCAAGTAGAATGTGAATGTATATATAGTGCTTTTAAGAAAGAGTTGTGATGAGTGTAATCAGATGCATGGTTCAATCTTAGAATAAGAAGGACATGCGCAATGCCTAACCTATGCATGATTTGTTGGTGACAACATGTGTCTTTGCAATTTTTTTGGCAAGGATACAACAATGTTTGATGTGAAACTAAACTTTCGATGCTAGAATCAGAGAGCTGAATATTTTGAATTGATCATTCATCGGAAGAAAACTTTTCATGGCTCGAACTCGAACTCTGATAAGCTCAAGGTCGTCATCTTTGAAGACTATGGTTTGTAACAATGTGTTAGTGCCCTTTTTAGAGATTGTGATGTGCATTTGTAGACTTGTCACATGGGTTTTCATTTGGTTATGATGACTCATGATGGCTAAGCTATCAAGTCTAAGATGTTAACTTGAAGGAAATATTAATGTCACGTCATTAACGTGTGTTCTCTCTTTGAAGCATTTGTTTAATAAATATGAATAACAGTGTGAATACAAATGAATGTGTAAGTTGGCTTGAGGTTCTAAAAATATAGGGTATGGACGAATGTGACATGTGAATGAAGTGACGGATGAGGTCATTTGCTCAAGCCTATGAGAGATAAACTTGCCCCAATGTAAGCAATGTTCGACCTAAAATAGTGGGGAGTGAAGTAGTTTGCCTTTGTCTAGGGGGACAAGGGCAGCTAAGGGTATAGGTTGACTGAAAGATTGAGAAATGTGTTAGCCTTGGAGCAAAGAGGTGACTGAAAGATTGAAAATGGGAGGAGAAAGAGTTTTTTTGGCACAAAGGATATGATGCCCCAGTTTATAAAAGTACAAAGTTGCCCCAATCCATGAAAGATAAAGGTTGCCCCATTTTCAAGTATGGTTGTGAAAGTTCAAGGTACTAGGGTAATGAGTTGGGAACTAGTCCGGTGTGGCTATATAGATGTGAGTGTAGAATAGGAACAGGACCAAAGGTGAGGGTAGTTTGGGGATGCTGAAAAATTTCACCGAAGTTAGGTGGAATGAAGGGTGGGGTATTGTCCCACTTTGAGATGGTAAGTCATGTTTTCTTTGGGAAAGATTTCACAAGCTATGGCAGTCAAGAGTCTTTGATTCGATGAGACTTCACTTTTGATGATGATCACTAAATTTCTCCTTACTATTATTTTCTCTTGATGAACTTTGAGGGTGCAAGCCCTTTTGAATTTTTGTTTTTTTCTTTTTTCTTCCTTTTAAATCTTTTTTGATTTTTTTTTCTAATAATTTTTTTTGAGCATATAAATTATTCTGATTATTTCGTCCTAGAATTAAAACATTGAAAAAATGGAAGCAACCAGTCATTGATCAGAATGGACTTTAGGATTGTAACAGGATTGTAATGTGGCTAGTAGTTAATGATTTATGAAGGAAAGAGGTTATAATGGCGAATGGTTTGAGGTTTATGAAAGAAAGAGGTTGTAATGTGGCTGATGGTTATGAGTTTGTGAAGGATAGGATAATTAGGCGCGTATGAGTGTTTGAGGGTTTATTGAGACAATGATCTCTTATGGTAAGATGTATCAGCTCACAATTTCTACTTCTTTTGGGTTTTGCTTTTTTCAAGATTTTTTCAATCTTCTTTTTTTGAATTTTCTTTCTCTTTTTGAGCTGAGTGAGCTGACAAAAGTGATACACCATTTTTAGATGTGGAATTGATCCTTGTCTAGGGTGATTGAGAGATTTTTTTGGTTTTCGGCTCAAAGTGGGTAGCAAAGGATTTTTGATTTGGAAAGATGGTCCAAACTTAATGTCAAACTATGATTGCTTATTTTCTCAAAATTTTAATTGTAGGACAAAACTTCTTGTTGGAAAACCAAATATTGGGTTATGATACAAAAAGAGAACACATTTTGAGCTCATTGGGTATTATGATGTCGAGTATGCTAGAGATAAAATTGAAAGGAAAAGCACAAGTGGTACCTGCCAACTACTTGGGGAATCACTCATCTCGTGGTCATGTAGAAAACAAAGCACAATTGGCCTATCAACTACAGAAGCTGAATATGTCTCAGCTGCTATTTACTGCTCTCAAATTCTATGAATCAAAAATCAGCTTGAAGACTTCTCTATGAATCAAAAATCACATCCTTGGACGACTTAGTCTAAAAAGAAAAGGTGAGAGAGTTTTATGCAAATGTCATCATCCAATATGATCCTCCAAAGATCACCTCAAGGACTGGTGATAGGGAATTTTCTGTTTACTCCATCTCTCTTGGAAAAGCCCTTAATATACAAGATGAGGAAGAGCAAGAAACTGATGATGATATAGAAGGTGAGGAACTAGCCTTGATCTCTAAGAGAATCAACAAATGGCTTAACAAAAAAGAAAGAGGAAAACTTCAATTTAGAAGAGAAACATTCAAAGGAGAAGGAAGCAAATCAAAAATTACCTGTTATGAATGTAAGAAGCCTAGACATATGAAGCAGGATTGCCCTCTTTTATGTAAGAAGAGTCGTAGAAGATTCTCACTAAACAAGAAAGCTTTATTGGCCACCTGGGAAGATTCAGAAGAATCATCAAGCGAGCATGTAGAGAAAAAAGAAAACCTATGTCCCATGGCAGGAACTGAACAAGAAGAGGTATATGATTCTGAACTCCCTATTATGCAAAAAAGTAGAATCCTCCTTTGATAGCTTGATTTATGATTCAAACATTCGTTCTCAAAAATGCATGGTTTTTAAAGATCAGTTATGTGTTTTGAAAAAGGAAAATGAGGAGCTAAAAACACAAAATGAAAGAATGGGAAAAACAATTCACACTTTACAAAAATCCCATTTCAATCTGTCTGAACAGATCAAGCTTCTCAACTTAAAAACACAAGAAAAACCAAATGTGCTTAACTTAGAACTTGAAAATCAAAATACAATGCTTAGAAAACAAGTTAGTAAGTTAACAAATGAGCTTATGACCTGTGCACAAAATTTGGAAGCTTCTCAAGTGAGTCTAACTCCCCTTAAAGAGGATCAAATATATAAGAAGAAAAATAGAAAATCCAGAATCAAGTTCTTGAATTGCAAACAAACTTGACATCATATTTCAGTTTGTTGAAAGAAGCAAAAAGATCCCATGAATTTGAAAATTAATTAACCCTCAAGGTCCCAAACACAAATGGGTACCTAAATCTTTGTCAAAATCTAATGTAGGCATGCCTCATAGCATCAAGAAGAAAATTATGGTTCCAAGACAGTGGATGCTCAAGGCACATGACAGAGGAGAAGGATAAGTTCCTCTCCATGGAGAGCTTTGATAGTGGACTTGTCATGTTTGGCAACAATGACAAAGGTTTCATCAAAGGAGTAGGTACAGTAGTTAAAATAAACTCTACTCAGATTCAAAATGTTCAATTTGTGAAAGGACATAAACATAACTTACTGTAAGTCTGTTATTTGATTTTGGAGATGAAGTGATCTTTAAATCTTATGTATGTAGAATAAACAGTTTTGAGTCTGGAGAAACAAATTTTACTGGTCATAGAACTAATAACCTCTATAGCATATGTCTTGATGATCTACCATATCAAATGTACTTAATTTCTAAAGAAGATGACCAATTGATGTGGCATAGGAGGTTTTGCCAACGACTCTAATCTTTGGACCAGTGGATATTACACATAATTCCATCTATAAATAAAAGCTCCTGGTCGCCAATGATCGACAATGATCCTCATGAGTGGCAAAATTTTCTCTCATGCATACTCAGCTGCTACAAAACTGAAGGGATTCACTTGATCATTGAGTATGTGTTAAGTCTTGAGTTGTTGTATTTATTGAATACTCCATTTGTATCAACCAAGCTCTAGAAATCCCATAAACCCAGACACTTAAACAGTGAACTTGTAGGGAACCTTCTCAAGTGGCATGTGTTACTGTAGGACTTGAGAATTGAGTGCTTCCGTTTTAGAAGCAGTCTAATAGATCAGAAGGAGTCTATTAGGGTTTGTCACCGTAGGTATAGTTGTGTGAAGAAAACTACCAAGAGTTCTTTTATCCTAGGGAGGTGTAAAAGTTGTAAACTATTTTGGAGAATAGTGGAAATACTTACAGGGAAGTGAGGAGTGTATGTAGCCTAGGGTTTTGGGTGAACCACTAAAAATCACTTTGTTATTTTTTTGCTTTCAAACTATTAGTTTACACTTCATGAGAAAACTCTCCATCAGGAGAAGATTTATGAAAGCTGAGAAGGGTATATTTTGACCCTTCTCTGCTGATAAATGTTTCAAAGAAAAACACAGTTTTCAACCCTTCTCACATCTCCACTACAATTATAATAGCTTAGAAAGTCTCTTGATGAGTTGCATCTAAATGTATTACAATAACATCACTGGTCTAGCTGCCTTATAACAGTCAAACAGTTTTACATTGAGAATAGTTAAGTATTGAAGGCAGAACTTTCTGAGCCTTCTCAACTTCATTTTATAGTTGAGAAGACAGAAAAATCCAAACTTCTTTGCTCGCTAAATATATTAAGAAGATCGTTTTAACACACCCTTCTCAACACAAATCACTCACCGTCTTAATATTAAATCATACTTGTGAAGAAAGTTTTGCTTTTTCCGAGGAATTTAAAAAGGGTCACAATTGCAACCCACTTCCTTGTGACATTTATTGACTTTATATGAGTCGTTTGAGATTTCTAAATACAAAGTAGTGCTTACCATCTTTGATTCGATGTATCCTTGTCAAAGGGTGTGGTAATAATAATGGCTAAGTTATGCCTATCGTTGCTATTCCACCTTTTTGCTTTCTTAGTAAAATGTTGTCCTAATTCTTCAGGAATCCCTAGTTTTTCTGATTAAAACTTTAATCCCCATGAGGATAATTTCCATAGAAAATTTAGTTTTCGTTACCCTTCTTGTTTCATTCAAATTCTAAAAAACCTTTGTTCATACCGCATACAATATCTTTGATGATCGTTGTTACTTGCTAAACTCCGATGTCTTTCCCTTGTTGGTATATCCTTCTGTTAGGATAGAGCAATATTGTAGTTAGAATTTCCTCCTACCCATAGTTAATGAGTTAGTCTTGGGTTCATATATATGTGGACTTGTCATAAGTTTAGTCGAGAGTGGAAGTGATCAATTGCTTCCCTCCAGTGTAAATGTCTTGTGTTAACCTTACAGTATAGCAGTAGGTTTGATAATGAGTTAAAATACTAAAAATGATGCTGGAAATGATTGTTGCAAGTCACTCTTAATTTATTGCGGTGTTATGAAATCACTACGACGATTGTTGCATGATTGAGTGACTCAAACTCATTTGATGTATTGATTGTTTGTTTGTGTTGAAATTTGGGGATAAATTACTGTGATTGTGTGATAGTTAGGATAGATTGGAAAGGCACAATAACAACATTTTGGATACTGTTAAGCCAACACGGGTCGTGTTACTCAACACGGGTACCCGTGTTAGATTCGGTTAGACAGAAACTTCTGGCAGCCTTCCAAATTGTTTTATTCGTAACTTTTGATCTGGAACTCCGATTTAGGTGTTCTCGGATTCGTTGGAAAGCTAGCGGAAGGATATGCACTTATAAACAAATCTTTAACAGTGTTTTTGACTAATTCCATCAGAATTTCTAAATCTATTTCAACCCTTAGTACTCCAAGCTTCGTGAATAGATTATTTCATAATATACTTGATTTGTGAGTGTTCAATGTAAATATTGGGAAAATTTTATGGAGTTTCAATCAAATGTATTTGTTCATGTATTCCTTGCATGTTGATGTAATTTATTGATTATTACATAAGGGCTGAGAATGTTTGACAAGTCCTCTATGTTAAGATTCCTTGCAAATACATGCACACAGCAATTAGAGAGCTAATTTCACTCTTTTTTGGGAAGTTAATTAGAATCATAAAATTTATATTTCAAACTTAAGTCTTGTTATCATTGATTTCAATTTATATTGGATTGAAGTTTTAGGTCCAAAATTTGTCGTTTTATTTAAACTCCGATTTGTCGAACTTTCTTAATATCATTGTTACGGTCGGTTTCTCTGGATGAGAAAGGACCGAACGCGTGTCTGTGTGTGTTTTGAGAGTTTGAATTGAGAGAAGGAATGTTGGGATCCGTCTATTGGCCTTAGTGGGCAGTTTATATATTACACTGTACATAAATGCTTATTAATATAACAATTATGGCCGAGTTGACCGTTACAGACAGGGGAGGGAAATCAGGGATATTTCCCCTCTGATTGTGCTACATTCGTTTTTTTGCGAGGATGCTGCTTGACTTTTGTGGCCGACCGGTTGCTCTCTGGGCGAAGCCCTTCAGGAACCGAGCGGATGTACTAGCCGGATAATCCTGGTCGGAACAGAGCCCTTCGAGCAGCGAGCGCGTAGCGTGAAGTCATTCAAATAAGTGGAGCTCGGTTTTGAGTAGCCCTTCGGTGTGTTTGGGACTTGATGCCTTTGACGCCTAGCTCTTTGGCTCTGGGAAGTTCCGAGTGTTTGTGCGTTACTTGGCCGGTGACTTGGTGTCTCTTGATTTCTGAAGTCATTGATGGGACTAGATGTTTGATTTGACGTGTTGACTGCTTGATCCTTGACCGTGGAACGCATCGGTTCACTCGTCTGACTCCTCATTTCTGGTGCCCTCATAAGTGTGGGTACAGTAACTGCCTTTGGACTTCTTTATATAGAGGTGGGAGTGCTCCTTCGTTCAGGCACCTCTGGGTGTTTTCATATTATCTTCTTTCTTTGTCCAAGTTTTCATTGTGTGAGCAGCTTGCTGTTTGGGTGGAGCTCCGCCATGCCACGGTGGTGGCTTCCTGTTTCTTCAAATTCTAGAGGTGCCTCTTTACTGATGGTCCTCTGCTCAAATGGTTCCCCTTTTCGGCGGCGTTCAATGAACCCGAGTTACTTTCCCCAACTGGAGTGTTTTCAGGCAACTGTTGGGGGAAGAATCCTTTTCGAGTGTTCTCTTGCGGTTCTGGTGTTCCCAATGGAGAGACCATTTGTTTCAGGGTAGCTCTCAGTCTTCTTCCGTTCTTCGGATGGGCGTCTGAAGGCCTGGTGTTGGAGCTTCCACCAGTCGCGAATTGCTCAGCACTATCCACTTCAAACGCTAGTATTAAGAGGAGTGATGTTGATGCTCCCGGCGGATTCTCTTTTTGTTCCTCTCGCGTGTTGCTATCTTCACCGCCCTGTGGATCCTGAAAAGGCGAAAAAGGAGGCCAAGGAAAGCAAGTTTCAGTTGTTAGTTTGTAACATATGTGAATTTTATTTTCTTCTTTTCTGTGGGATTGATGCAACTTCTACGTTTGTTAATGTAATACCCCTCGGTTTTACGGGCTTTTGCTCAACCGTAATCTTTCGTTTGTTCGATTTATTATTTTTGACACTCGAGATATCAGGGTATTGTTGCACCCCGAAAAATCCTTTGGAGGGATTTCTCTTCGCACAACATGAATTGGAGTCGCCACCAATATTTTTTTAGAGGTAAAACATTGAAAAAAACCTTTCTTGAAAGACAATGGTCCTTGGAACCACAAGATTTGAGTTCGGGGGTCGGTTATGCATGGGGAAGGTACGAGCACCCCACACATCCTTTCTACTGAAAGGGAACCTCGATTTGACGTGTGATTTAAAAGGTTGATTTAAGAAATGCTTTGTTTTTATCTCTCTTTATCTCTCCTTACTTTATGGAAAAACTTAAGGAAAATTTAATCTTTTGCGCTTGACGGGAGGGCACCGTGCCTACGTATCCCGGGGAGGGAATCAAAGCAACGTAGTTCTTTTTTTCGAAAATTGTTTTGTTTTTAGAAATTGCCTTGTTTTGGAAAAGGGTTTGTTTTTTTGAAAAGAAAATGGTTTTTATTTGTCGTGCTTGACGGGAATGTGACCCGCTCCTACGTATCTCCCAGTGCGATGGAGAATTCAAAGCTTACGTAGTTCTCGGTTGTCGAGAAAAGGTTTTTATTTTTTAGTTGTTTAATTGTGAAAATTGAATGTTCGCAGTGATCAAACAACAAAGGTTTCGAGTGATCACCACTAGCATCCCATTATTGACGATCGTGCAAGCAAAGGCTTCGCATTATCCTCAACAAAGTTTTTAATTTGTGAAATGAGAGTTCTTTTGAAAAATGAGTGTTCATGATAATCAATTGAGCAAAGACTCCAAGTGATCACCACTAGCACCCCATTGTTGACAATCGTGCAAGCAAAGGCTTCGCATTATCCTCAACAAAGTTTGATTTGTGAAAAATAGTTTGAAATTGTTTTGAGAAGAAGTGAAGTTGTTTATCAATGATTATGTAAATGCAAAAAAAATGTTTTGAAGTTGGAACGTTACTAACGAGTAACAAGTTGTTCTTTGTATGCAACATGGTTTTGAAGTTTTGGAGAGTTACTAACGAGTAACAATTGGTGGAAATCAAAACAAGCAAATTGTGAACACCAATTCAACATTTTAATGCACCACAACAATTTAATGCATCAAGGCTCTAAGTGGCCTATCCTTTGCCAAAACTTCACAAGCTTCAAACAACAATTTACATTAAACTCAAAGAGCAAAGAAAGCATGATTAAACTTGAGGATGCATCAAGGTCATTGGAGACCAATCATGTGCGCAAATTCAATTGTTTATAGACCCCTTTTTGCTCACATTTCACAAGCACATCAAATGGGAATTGAATTTTTAAATGCTTACAAGCATAGGCATCCAGGTTGAAGTAACCTATCTCTTGCCAACTTAGCATAACCCAAGATCATTTGTGGACCATAAATGAACCAAAACCCAAATTCATTTTCTCAAATCACAAATTAATCGTCAATTTATTTCAACAAGTCAACCAAATCAAGCAAGCAAATGACACTAGCAAGACTTAGGAACATTTATTCACAAGATCCAAGCAATCAAACACCAAAATCAACAACTATTCATATTTTTTGATTTTTGTGAAAGTAAGAAGGCATGAAAAATGAATATTTGCAAAATCAAACAACATGTTTGGACATGGGAACTTCAAAATCAAGCCCCAATAACAAGATTGCATAAAGAAATGCATCAAAACTCGATTAAACCTATTTTATACTAAAGGTGCGAAACATTCATAGCTTCCTAACACAATTTTATTTCACAAAATGCAACAAGCAAAATGATAACAACACAAATCACAATTTATTCAAGGGTGAGAAGCAATCTCAAACACCCAAGCCTCCCTAAGTGCTTGTCAAAATGTTTGAGACACCTCTCACCAACAACAATCAACAAATCAACAATATAACAACACTAAAATGCATGAATATGGTAGGATGAAAAATTAGAAACATGATATCTACATTTTGATGCAAAAAAGTTGAAGATGATGCTAGGTTTTAAGAAGTTTACCTCAAATCCAAGCTAAGGAATGACTAATATGAAGAACAAGACCACAAATCAACTTGAATCTTCACCAAACTTCAATGAAAACCCACGAAATGCTTGCTTAAAAATGCCCTTTGATGATGCAAGCTTGAATTAAATTAGGAGAGAAGGAAGATATATGAAGTAGGAATGGAAATGAGGTGAAAAAATGGTGATTTGGTGAAGGAGAAGTGAAAAATTGATGGAGGAAGAGGGTGATATGATTTCGGCCAAGAGAGGGAATTAGGAGAGGGAGTTGTGTGCTAGGGTTGTGTGAGTGAAAATGAGGCCAAGAGCTTCCCTTTTTGTGAGGTGAATAGGGTATATATAGAAAGCAATTAGGTTTAAGGGTGGTTAGGTCATTGTGCACTAGTTGTGCTCTAGGATTTGATTTTAATTTTGAATCAAAGGCTAGGATTGAGGCTCACATGGATTGAGGACATTGAGAAAACACAAAAATGAGAGAATAGAGAGGAGAAATTCGAAATAGCAAGGGAGGGGTCCTTGGTGACCAAGTTTTGCTAGTTGTCATCTTGTACTATAGTACTATTAATGACCATTCCATTATCCCTTCATTTTTGATTATTCTTCTTAGGATAATTGTACAAAAATACACCCAATTTAGGCCACATACTAGGAATCTTAGGAATATGCCATTTTATGTGATCACCATGACCAAAAATGTCATAAAAATCACATCTTGGAACTTTTTGTAGAATATTCCCTTTTGATCCTTTTTTTGAAATTTTGTGCACAATGTATGCATGCATGCGCATACATACATACATGACCAAAAATGTTTTGCCTCAAATAAATTTCTCTAAAATTGCACAATGATTCTTGATAAAAAAAATTATCCTCTTTTGACAATGACCAAAATACCCTTTTGCCCTAAAAACCTTGTTTTTCAACAACAAATGCATTTCCACTCTAACAATGAATTTAAAAGCCCTAGAATGACTTTTAAAACCCAAAAATGCATGCACAATGCTCTTCACTCTTCAAAATAAAACCACACTTCTCAATTTATTTATTTTTGCGGAAAATTAGGGTTTTAAACCTAGGTGGACAAAATTAGGGTATGACAGCTGCCCCTCTTTATTTGGATTTTACCAAGGAATATGAATTGGCCGAAACATATTCCGAGGCAAAATAGAAATAAAGAATTCAGAAATAATACTAATTTTGTCTACTTAGAGACACCCGAATTTTCCTTTTCTTTTTTCTCTTTTTTTTGTTTCCTTTCTTTGATCTCTCTTCTTTTGAGAGAGGGAGAGTCAACACTTGTCGCGTCGACGAGAAAGCAGTAAATTGCGTAAAGCAGTAAATGAAAGCAGTAAATTGCGTAAAGCAGTAAATGAAAGCAGTAAATGGGAAGTGTCGTAAATTGGGGATTCGGAGGTTGCCTAAAACCTTTTAACGGACTCTCGTCGAGTTCGAGCTCTGGGGGTGGCCTTTTCGAGCGGCCGATCAATATCAGGTCCGGAACTGATATGATCAATGGATCTACGCTATGCCTTAGGTTGACATAATTAATCCGATGGACTTAACGAAGTCTGTAGGATCTGCCACGCGCTCGTACGCGACGTTGTGATCTGTGGAAGGAGTTCACTAACTCTGGGAGTTTACTAACTCTGTGCTGATGGAGTTCACTAACTCGGTGCCATGATGATTTTCTGAAAATGAGATTTCGGGGACCCATTGGTCCAAAGTAACTGACTTTTTTTGAAAATTTTGGGGACTAACGAGTCCAAAGCAACTGAGTTTCTTTTTGAAAATTGGGAAGTTTTGAATGATGCATGGAATGCAGGCTTTTGATGCTGGGATGTACATGGATGCAATGATTGATTTGGTGAGATGTTTTTTCTGTTTGATTTTCCTTTTTCTTTTTCTTTTCTTCTGTTTCTTTTTTTGTGTTTCTTTTTCTTCTGTATCCTTTCGCCCTTCTGGGATGCGAATATGAAAGTATAATGCTCTACTGTTTGATGACATGGATGATATAGGAATGATGAATGATATGAATATGTGTTTTTTTTTTTTTGCTGGTTAAATCAATCCGCGGGACTTGTGGCACTTGACACGAAGACCGTTCCAGGATGGTGATAACGCAAGGGTTGCGCGCTGGTTTGCAATGATCTTGTTATTTTTAAGGTGGCAGTGCATGTGACTATTTTTTTTTTGCAACTTTACCCATTTTGGGAAACCATTTTTCCTTTTGTGATTTTCAAAGATTTCGTAATAATCTGTAATGCTCTGAATGTATGCACATGTTTTGCAATTCAATTTCATCAATCATAAAATCATTATTTTGAAAGAAACTGAATAAATGGAAGTAAAGACACGAAAAGCACACATATGAAAGAAAAGTTGGACTTTTGCTGATATGGAAACTGGTCGTGCAGAAAGTCACGCCAGTTGAAAGTACAATTGCAATCTTTATTCTAAACTGATAAAATACAAGAAAAAGGGACAGATCCTGTGATTCTATCCTTGAAGTAACGGTGCCCACCGTTCATACTTGTGACCTTGATCAACCCCTTATCCAAATCTTCGGGAGTGCTGTATGCCCTTGTTTATTTTCATGCCCAAGTTTTCTGACCCTAATTTTTGCCTGGATCGCCCTTTGCGGGTTTTCAATCCACCGGGTCGCTCTGATTTTGCCTAGGCCGCCCTTTCGGGTTTTCAACCTAGCGAGATAATTCTTACTTGGCTTATCTTTCTCTTTTTCTGTCTATTTCTTTAGGCATAGTACTTCTTTACCACATCTGAGTTCACTGGGTTTGGGATTTCATCTCCATCCATGTTTGCAAGAATTAATGCCCCTCCG
Source organism: Astragalus glycyphyllos (assembly GCA_963573325.1). Lineage (NCBI taxonomy): Eukaryota > Viridiplantae > Streptophyta > Magnoliopsida > Fabales > Fabaceae > Astragalus > Astragalus glycyphyllos. The sequence continues at coordinate 32,220,238 of OY754307.1, forward strand.
GAGAATGCCTTCTTCACCACATAAGGTCCTTCGTATTTGGGAGCCCATTTGCCACGGGGATCCATCTGGATTGGCAAGATTTGTTTGAGCACGAGGTCTCTTTCTTGGAATTCCCGAGGACGGATTTTCTTGTCAAAAGCCCTCATCATCCTCTGTTGGTACAACTGACCATGGCACAAGGCGGCTACTCGCTTCTCTTCAATGAGATTCAATTGGTCAAAACGAGCCTGAACCCACTCTGCTTCTTCTAATTTGGTCTCCATTAATACTCGCAGCGAGGGTATTTCAACCTCAATGGGGAGAACAGCTTCTGACCCATAAACCAACGAGTAAGGGGTTGCCCCTGTAGATGTACGCACCGAAGTTCTGTACCCATGCAAGGCGAAGGGGAGCATCTCATGCCAGTCCTTGTAAGTTACTACCATTTTCTGTACTATCCTCTTAATATTCTTATTGGCTGCCTCAACTGCCCCATTCATCTTCGGACGGTAGGGAGAAGAGTTGTGATGTTGGATTTTGAAGTCCTTGCATAAGTCCCTCATCACCTTGCTATTCAAATTACTGCCGTTGTCTGTGATGATTTTGTTCGGAAGGCCGTAGCGGCAAACCAAATCTTTCTTGATGAACTTAGCAATCACTGAACTTGTTACATTGGGATAAGAAGCAGCCTCTACCCACTTGGTGAAGTAGTCGATAGCAACCAGGATGAAACGATGACCATTTGAAGCTTTTGGTTCAATAGGACCAATGATGTCCATGCCCCACATTGAGAAAGGCCAAGGTGCACTCAGGACATTCAGAGAGGTTGGTGGTACATGGATGTGATCTGCATAAATTTGACATTTATGGCACTTTCTTGCAAAGCTATAACAGTCAGATTCCATTTGCAGCCAATAGTAACCTGTTCTCAGGATCTTTCTAGCCATTGTGTGCCCACTGGAATGAATTCCAAATGAGCCCTCATGAACATCTTGCATGATCTTTATTGATTCCTCCCTTGTTACACATCTGAGGAGAACCAAGTCATGGTTTCTCTTGTAAAGGACGTCTCCACTCAAGAAGAAACCCATTGACAGCCTCCTGAGTGTTCTCTTATCATTTTCTGAAGCGCCGGGGGGATATTCTCTGCTGGTGATATACTGTTTGATGTCATGGTACCAAGGTTTACTGCCTGATTCCTCTTCAACTGCCATGCAATGGTAATAAGCAGGTAGACCCCGGTGTTGGACTCTGACACACGTCAAGTTCCTGTCACAGTTGACGTTGAACATGGAAGACAAAGTGGCCAAGGCATCAGCCAGTTGATTCTCATTGCGAGGTATGTGCCGGATGGTGATCTCTTCAAAGGGCTTGATTAGCTCTTGAATGTAGTCACGGTAAAGGATCAAATCAGGGCTTCTTGCTTCCCAATCACCTTTTACTTGGTGAACAACTAGAGCTGAATCCCCGGACACGTCGAGCCTTTTGACTTTCCAATCGAGGGCCGCTTGTATGCCTAAGATGCACGCCTCATACTCTGCAATATTATTTGTGACGTAGAAACTCAGCCTTGCCGTGAATGGTATGAAACGATTGTCCGGGGAGATCAACATTGCTCCGACTCCGTGCCCCCACATGTTAGAGGCACCATCAAACAGTACTCTCCATCTTTCATCATCTTGGGATTTTCCTTCGTCGAACAATGCCATGATGTCTTCATCTGGGAATTCACATTGCATGGACTGGTAATCCTCAGTCGGTTGATGTGCCAGATACTCTGCCAATGTGCTGCCTTTAACCGCCTTTTGGGTGACATGCTGGAGGTCATACTCTGATAAAAGCATTTGCCAACGAGCAATTCTACCTGTGAGCGCAGGTTTCTCGAATATGTACTTGATTGGATCCATCTTAGACACCAACCAGGTAGTGTGACTCAACATGTACTGTCTCAATCGATGCGCTGCCCAGGCAAGGGCACAACAAGTCTTCTCCAATGGTGAATACCTGGTCTCGCAATCGGTGAATTTCTTGCTCAGGTAGTAGATTGCATGTTCTTTCTTCCCCGACTCATCGTGTTGCCCCAGTACGCAACCCATGGAATCGTCCAACACTAGAAGGTACAGAATAAGAGGCCTGCCGGACACAAGTGGCATTAGGACTGGCGGATTTTGAAGATACACCTTGATTTTCTCGAAGGCTTCTTGACATTGATCATTCCACTTCAACTCTTGGTTTTTGCACAACAGTTTGAAAATCGGCTCGCAGGTAGCGGTCAACTGGAAGATGAATCGGGAAATGTAATTCAGCCTTCCAAGAAAACCACGAACTTCTTTCTCTGTTTTTGGCGCTGGCATCTCGAGGATAGCACGCACTTTGTCCGGGTCTACCTCAATTCCCTTCTGGCTAACAATGAAGCCCAACAATTTTCCTGACCTCACTCCGAATGTGCACTTGGCGGGATTCAGCCTGAGTTTGTACTTTCTGAGGCGCTCGAAAAGCTTCTGCAGGTTAACAACGTGCTCTTCATCGGTCCTTGATTTGGCGATCATATCGTCCACATAAACTTCAATCTCTTTATGCATCATGTCGTGGAACAGAGTCACCATTGCTCTTTGATAAGTTGCCCCGGCATTCTTCAATCCGAAGGGCATGACCTTATAGCAGAAAGTTCCCCAAAGGGTTATCAAGGTGGTTTTCTCCATATCCTCTTGAGCCATCTTGATCTGGTTGTAACCTGAATATCCGTCCATGAAGGAAAACATTGAGTGTTGCGCTGTGCTATCCACCAGAACATCGATGTGAGGTAGAGGGAAATCATCTTTAGGACTTGCTCGGTTTAAATCACGGTAATCGACACACATCCGGACCCTTCCGTCTTTCTTGGGAACCGGGACGATGTTGGCTACCCACTCAGGATATTTTGCCACTGCTAAGAACCCTGCGTCAAACTGTTTCTTGACCTCATCCCTGATTTTCAAGGACATCTCTGGCCTCATTCGCCTCAATTTCTGTTTTACCGGAGGATATTCTGGTTTTACCGGCAATCTGTGCTCAACAATATCTGTATTCAATCCCGGCATGTCTTGGTAAGTCCATGCGAAAATGTCAACATAGTCAAACAGGAGCTGAATCAACTTCTTACGTTCACAATTCCCCATCGCGGTACCAACCTTGATCTCTTTTCTATCTTCCTCAGTACCCAAATTAACCATTTTTGTGGGCTCCCCATGGGGCTTGATGACCTTTTCTTCTTGTTCTACCATTCTCATAATTTCTGGAGGAGTATCCCAACCATCCTCAACATCTTCCTCGGTTTGGTTAACCGGGTAATCAAAGTCACAGTATGAGTTATGGGCATTATTACTTTCAAGAATTGTATTCGATCTGCATTAAAATGGAGTGGCGAATAAAAATAAAGAAAAGACACGCAAATGAGAGATGAAGAAAGAGAATTTTATTGAAAATTCCAAAATAACATTTTATGCATTGATGAAGTTTGACGAAAACATGCATGCCCGAATGAAATATCCCAAGGCCTTGGGCAGAGCCGAGGAATTTTGCATTACGAAGAAAAATTACTTTAAATTGAAAAACACAGGGAAATCTAGGGCCTCCCAGTTTTGGAGCTTTTCTTTCACAGCACAACGGCGCACTAAGCCGACAGCACCGTCACCCGAGCCTGAATCTTCTTCAATCACATTGACCTGGTCAGGGTCCAGCATGCCTACACTTCGGAAGTTGTTCCTAAGATCACCGACGACCATCCCTCCCTGGTTGGGGGTCCTTCCTCTGAGCTTTGCCAACCATTTTCTCTTCTATCAGCTGCTAGCCTCTCTCGGTCTGCAGGGCTTGGGATGTACCCAATACCGAACCTTTCAGTATTCCCTTTCAGCAGGACGGGTGCTACAATTCCTTGAGCAGCTTTTCCCAGGCCTTTTCCAACCTGATACCCATATCCTAGCATCACCTTTGCCACCATCATGTCCGCCTTGGACCACCTAGGCTTCAATTGGGGAGGCTCACTCCCAACAAAGATAGCATTTGGGATCTCCAATCCCTGGAAGGCAGTCTCAAAAGACTCCTCTGCTGCTTCAACGTAATATTCTGGTGGTGATCGGTTTATCATCATTTCCTCCTCCCCGAAGATTACTATCAACTTGCCCTCGGCCACAAACTTGAGTTTCTGATGGAGCGAAGATGGCACTGCCCCAGCGGCATGTATCCAAGGTCGTCCTAGCAGACAGCTATAAGAGGAAGCTATATCCATGACTTGGAATGTGACATAGAACACTTCAGGACCCACCTACAAAGGCACCTCTACTTCTCCAAAAACTTCTTTCACAGACCCATCAAATGCTCTAACCAAGGTGGAGCTAGGCCTCAGATATGAGCAATCCACATCCAACTTATCCATTGTGGACTTGGGCAACACATTTAATGACGAGCCATTGTCGATGAGCACTCTGGCCAGCATGTAGTCCCCACACTTGACAGAGATGTGAAGGGCTTGATTGTGATTCTTCCCCGCCGAAGGTAGCTCAGCGTCTGTGAAGGTCAAGTAGTTGGATGCCACTATGTTCCCAACAATACCATCAAGCTGGTTGACCGTAATGTCATGGGGTACGTGTGCTTCATTCAGGATTTTCAACAGTGCAGCTCGGTGTGCCTCGGAACTAAGCAACAACGAAAGCATTGAGATTTTGGTGGGGTTTGATTTAACTTGTCCACCACCCGGTATTCACTTTGTCTCATTACTTTCAGAAATTCCTGAGCTTCTTTGTCTGATACTTCTCTAACTTCCACAGTTTCCTTATCTTTTCCCTTACGGGCCCTTTCTTCAGCTTCCTTTGATTGTTCCTTTCTAAGATTTTCAGGAACATACATCCTTCCACTCCTTGTAATTCCACTACTCCCAGCAATGTTTGTTATATCCAACACGCCCTGAGGGACCTCTGCTTGCATTTGCACGTTGCAGCTCCAGGGAATAACCCTAGTCTCTCTACTAGGGGTAGCAGTAGGTACCGGAATAACAACAGTCAGAGGTCTTGCCACAACCGAGCTTGAATTTAGACTGCAAGGGATTTCAACCGGTCTCCTGAAACCTCTGTTGTTTGATTGCAGAGTAGATACACTTTCTTCCTTTTCCTGAACCCCAACCTGGACCAGGTGTCTGTCTAACAGCTCTTGGAGGATGGGTTTGAAGCTCTCACAGGCCCCAACACAATAAGGGTCATTGCAGATGTCTCTTCTGGCACACCCTTCTTCGATGATATCATAACGGCATAGTGCAGCATGAATGATACTCAGGGGTGTACGAATGCACTCCACCTTCCTAATTAAGTACTGACCACCCTGATCATTAATGGCATTTGCAGTGGGCCCACCATGCCCCGGCAACGGGTTGGTGGTTACATTAGGTTGCTGAAATGATATACTCTTTGCATCAAGCAGGTCTTGCACAACGTACTTGAACGCCTTACAATCCTCCACCACATGACCTACTGCCCCAGAATGAAAGGCACAGGTAGCATTTGCATTATACCCTCTGGGATAGGGAGGCTGATATGGTTTCATCTGACGAGTGTTGATTAACTTGTTGGCAATGAGATAATTGAACAAATCTGTGTACGACATGGGGATGGGTTCAAAGACAACAGGCTTTTTTTCATTGTAGTTTCTGTACTGATTGTTGGACTGGAATGGCTGAGCAGGCGGCGTCTGAGCAGGAACTGGAATGGCTTGTGGGGGATTGTTGTGTGATGGACCGCTAGCTCCGCTGATTGCATTAGTTTCTCCCTCCTTCTTCTTGTGGGTATCAGAAAAAGGCTTTTTCTGATGGGAAGGAGGTGTTGGGCCATGGGCTATTCTTCCACTGCGCATGCCATTCTCCACTCTTTCTCCAATGACAACCATCTCCGAGAAATTCGAAGCCACGCTGCCGACCAAACGATCATAGAACATCGGGGGAAGAGTTTCCATGAACATATGGACCATCTCTTTATCAAGCAGGGAGGGTTTTACTTGTGCAGCGAGGTTCCTCCACCTCTGGGCGTATTCCTTGAATGTCTCATTATCCTTTTTAGACATACATTGCAGCTGGGTCCTATCCGGGGCTAAATCACTGTTGTACTGGTATTGACGGATAAAGGCATCCGCCAGATCCTTCCAACAACGGATATTAGTTGGCTCCAATTGCATATACCATTCAAGGGGAGCTCCAGCTAAGCTTTCCTGAAAGCAATGTATCATCAGGTTATCATCACGGGCGTGGGCAGTCATCTTCCGGCAATACATCATCACATGGCTGCACGGGCAGGTTGCTCCTTTGTACTTCGAAAAATGGTGCTTTGAACTTGGGTGGCAGGACTAGATTAGGGACCAAGCATAACTCATGGGCGTTCCTAGCCTGGGAACCTGTTCCTTCAACAGCTCTCAATCTTTCTTCTAACATCTGGTACTGACTTCTAGCTTCATCAGGGTAATTCGGCGGAAAACCACTCACACCGTAGTGAAGATTATTCATCGACACCACAGCTGGGGTCACGTGTGGGTCACGTGAGTGAGCGATAATCTGAGGAATTGGACCCTGAACTTGTGGATGGATTGTTGCTGGAGAATTGAAGCCAACCGGAGTTCCCGGGGTAATAGCAGGAGTAGGAATCTGAATTTGAACCTGAGGTGTCCCCGTTCCAACTTCATTCACAGCTGATTCAGGCTGGGCCTGTCCTGTGGTTCCCGAAGGACCACTTTTTGGGTTTGCACTGGCAGCAGGGGGTGTGTACCCTAATGGGAGGCCATAAGGAGGCCATTGCACGTTCTGGAGAGTCCGAGAGACTCTAGGAGGATCCACTCCTGCGGCAGCAGCACCTTCAGTTATGCCAGCATCCCTTAAGGCACTTAACACTCTTATGACCTCTGCCATTTGAGCTCTTATAACTTCCATCTCAGCCCTGATTGCTCGATTCTCTTGATTCTGATCATGCTGACCCTGACCATTTGGATTCGGACCTTCTGGAACTACATCATTCTGGATTGGTTGATGATTGCCCAGATTCGCGTCGTCTTGATTGTTGGCCATATTTCTTGCCTGTGATCGCGTCCAATACCGATGATTAACCAGCTTGTCTTACTTCTGTGGACGGAACATTTTTTTTTTATGAACACAAAGACAAATGATGCAAATGCAATGCAATATGCATGTTATTATGTTTATTGCCGGGAATCGCGGTGCAACTCGTCTTGTCATAGGTGTTAAAGGAGGGATGCATACTCTTTCAGACTAGCCATATCAATCTCTTTCACAACAGGAAGCCTTGAATTGAAAACGGTTTTGCCTTTTGATTCCATTCCGTTTCTTATACACCTATGACAAGACTTTGTGTTACGTTGCGATCTCCGGCAAACAACTTTAATGCATGGAGGATGCAAAGAATGGAGGTTTTTTTTTCAAAATTTTTGTTAGATGCGAATGCAATGATGATGATGCAAAATGACGCAGATGTGATGATTATGACCTTTTATTTACATAGAAAAGAGAGAAGAAAATGATGTTTATTGGTGGCGGTTCAAAACATTTTTGAAAATACCCGCTATATGCCACCTCATATAGGTGTTTATGAGGGAAAAAGGAAATTACTTTCTACATTTTTGGTAAAAGAGTTTCGAAAGAGGATGCCTAAGCTAATGCAACACACAATTTGCGTGCCCCCGTGTCCTACAAATGGGTAAGGATCGTAGGCTCTAAAGTCAACGATAAGGGTAATCCTCCCATGTGGGTTCTGGTCACTGCCTCACAATGGCAACCAAGAGCTAAAGTCTCTCTCATGAATACACCCACAATCGTAGAGAGCTACCGATTGTGAGGTATCATGAAGAAAGCGCACTCTTGGGCGAAACTTTCATGAGAGCCAGACAGACAACGGTCTACGAATGGCAGTCACTACTCATTTCCACTCTCCTAGGGTTCTTTGCAGACCTTGGGTTTTAGGCCCCACTCAATGCTCACAAATATAAGGTGTGCAGTGTGTGATGAGGGCACAACACCTAAAAATCTACCCAAACCCCACCTGCAAAGGGAAACCAAAACAGTCCAGACAATATCAAGTAACAACATGTCGTCTACCCTAGGGTTCAATATCATTTCAACATAAGTATACTAACCTAGGGTTCCAACAACAATCGCAAGCATTGCTTACCTTAAGAAAAGGAGCCTAGAGGAGGGGACATAATAGGATTAGGGGAAATGCATGAGCTTACCTCAAGAAAGGGAGCAAAGAAGAGGGGAACATGCTAGAATTGGGGAAATGTATGAGAAAAGCATATAAACGACGAAAGTAAGAGGAGAAGAAGAAGAAACTACTCTTATTTTACTCAAGAAGCAAATATAGAAGAGGAAGAAGGCTAACACACAATGCACGCAAGCACAACATCACAAGAATGCACACGACAATTCTAAGAATAATGTAAGCATGTTTTTAAAGGCAAAGGAAAGAAAGAAGAAAGGGAAAGGAGGAGAGATATAACAAAGCATTCAAATCAACGAAATAAATCACATGTCGAATCGATTGGCTCGACCCACTAAAGAAAGGTCCCCAGCGGAGTCGCCAGCTGTTGCACCCCAAAAAATCCTTTGGAGGGATTTCTCTTCGCACAACATGAATTGGAGTCGCCACCAATATTTTTTTAGAGGTAAAACATTGAAAAAAACCTTTCTTGAAAGACAATGGTCCTTGGAACCACAAGATTTGAGTTCGGGGGTCGGTTATGCATGGGGAAGGTACGAGCACCCCACACATCCTTTCTACTGAAAGGGAACCTCGATTTGACGTGTGATTTAAAAGGTTGATTTAAGAAATGCTTTGTTTTTATCTCTCTTTATCTCTCCTTACTTTATGGAAAAACTTAAGGAAAATTTAATCTTTTGCGCTTGACGGGAGGGCACCGTGCCTACGTATCCCGGGGAGGGAATCAAAGCAACGTAGTTCTTGTTTTCGAAAATTGTTTTGTTTTTAGAAATTGCCTTGTTTTGGAAAAGGGTTTGTTTTTTTGAAAAGAAAATGGTTTTTATTTGTCGTGCTTGACGGGAATGTGACCCGCTCCTACGTATCTCCCAGTGCGATGGAGAATTCAAAGCTTACGTAGTTCTCGGTTGTCGAGAAAAGGTTTTTATTTTTTAGTTGTTTAATTGTGAAAATTGAATGTTCGCAGTGATCAAACAACAAAGGTTTCGAGTGATCACCACTAGCATCCCATTATTGACGATCGTGCAAGCAAAGGCTTCGCATTATCCTCAACAAAGTTTTTAATTTGTGAAATGAGAGTTCTTTTGAAAAATGAGTGTTCATGATAATCAATTGAGCAAAGACTCCAAGTGATCACCACTAGCACCCCATTGTTGACAATCGTGCAAGCAAAGGCTTCGCATTATCCTCAACAAAGTTTGATTTGTGAAAAATAGTTTGAAATTGTTTTGAGAAGAAGTGAAGTTGTTTATCAATGATTATGTAAATGCAAAAAAAATGTTTTGAAGTTGGAACGTTACTAACGAGTAACAAGTTGTTCTTTGTATGCAACATGGTTTTGAAGTTTTGGAGAGTTACTAACGAGTAACAATTGGTGGAAATCAAAACAAGCAAATTGTGAACACCAATTCAACATTTTAATGCACCACAACAATTTAATGCATCAAGGCTCTAAGTGGCCTATCCTTTGCCAAAACTTCACAAGCTTCAAACAACAATTTACATTAAACTCAAAGAGCAAAGAAAGCATGATTAAACTTGAGGATGCATCAAGGTCATTGGAGACCAATCATGTGCGCAAATTCAATTGTTTATAGACCCCTTTTTGCTCACATTTCACAAGCACATCAAATGGGAATTGAATTTTTAAATGCTTACAAGCATAGGCATCAAGGTTGAAGTAACCTATCTCTTGCCAACTTAGCATAACCCAAGATCATTTGTGGACCATAAATGAACCAAAACCCAAATTCATTTTCTCAAATCACAAATTAATCGTCAATTTATTTCAACAAGTCAACCAAATCAAGCAAGCAAATGACACTAGCAAGACTTAGGAACATTTATTCACAAGATCCAAGCAATCAAACACCAAAATCAACAACTATTCATATTTTTTGATTTTTGTGAAAGTAAGAAGGCATGAAAAATGAATATTTGCAAAATCAAACAACATGTTTGGACATGGGAACTTCAAAATCAAGCCCCAATAACAAGATTGCATAAAGAAATGCATCAAAACTCGATTAAACCTATTTTATACTAAAGGTGCGAAACATTCATAGCTTCCTAACACAATTTTATTTCACAAAATGCAACAAGCAAAATGATAACAACACAAATCACAATTTATTCAAGGGTGAGAAGCAATCTCAAACACCCAAGCCTCCCTAAGTGCTTGTCAAAATGTTTGAGACACCTCTCACCAACAACAATCAACAAATCAACAATATAACAACACTAAAATGCATGAATATGGTAGGATGAAAAATTAGAAACATGATATCTACATTTTGATGCAAAAAAGTTGAAGATGATGCTAGGTTTTAAGAAGTTTACCTCAAATCCAAGCTAAGGAATGACTAATATGAAGAACAAGACCACAAATCAACTTGAATCTTCACCAAACTTCAATGAAAACCCACGAAATGCTTGCTTAAAAATGCCCTTTGATGATGCAAGCTTGAATTAAATTAGGAGAGAAGGAAGATATATGAAGTAGGAATGGAAATGAGGTGAAAAAATGGTGATTTGGTGAAGGAGAAGTGAAAAATTGATGGAGGAAGAGGGTGATATGATTTCGGCCAAGAGAGGGAATTAGGAGAGGGAGTTGTGTGCTAGGGTTGTGTGAGTGAAAATGAGGCCAAGAGCTTCCCTTTTTGTGAGGTGAATAGGGTATATATAAAAAGCAATTAGGTTTAAGGGTGGTTAGGTCATTGTGCACTAGTTGTGCTCTAGGATTTGATTTTAATTTTGAATCAAAGGCTAGGATTGAGGCTCACATGGATTGAGGACATTGAGAAAACACAAAAATGAGAGAATAGAGAGGAGAAATTCGAAATAGCAAGGGAGGGGTCCTTGGTGACCAAGTTTTGCTAGTTGTCATCTTGTACTATTGTACTATTATATGACCATTCCATTATCCCTTCATTTTTGATTATTCTTCTTAGGATAATTGTACAAAAATACACCCAATTTAGGCCACATACTAGGAATCTTAGGAATATGCCATTTTATGTGATCACCATGACCAAAAATGTCATAAAAATCACATCTTGGAACTTTTTGTAGAATATTCCCTTTTGATCCTTTTTTTGAAATTTTGTGCACAATGTATGCATGCATGCGCATACATACATACATGACCAAAAATATTTTGCCTCAAATAAATTTCTCTAAAATTGCACAATGATTCTTGATAAAAAAAATTATCCTCTTTTGACAATGACCAAAATACCCTTTTGCCCTAAAAACCTTGTTTTTCAACAACAAATGCATTTCCACTCTAACAATGAATTTAAAAGCCCTAGAATGACTTTTAAAACCCAAAAATGCATGCACAATGCTCTTCACTCTTCAAAATAAAACCACACTTCTCAATTTATTTATTTTTGCGGAAAATTAGGGTTTTAAACCTAGGTGGACAAAATTAGGGTATGACAGGTATCCCGCTGTGGTGTCGCTTCTTAGAATTTTTCAAGATATAGAATGCGCGTACATCCAGCAGGCGGTCGATTTTTGAGCCGCGCGTTTGGTGCCCAACAGTGAACTTCGGTTTTATCCAGTCTTCACCTATCGGGACTTGTTATTCCTTCTTAGAACAACATTGACCTTTTGGTCGTGTTGTGGTGCCCCGCCCAGTTTTGCCTTTTTGTCTAAGAAGATTTCTGACGGCGCGGCAAATGCGTCAGTTTCGCTTAATTACCGTGAGGTTTGCCCAAGGGTGGGACGGAGGCTCGTCAGCCCCGCCTATTGCCTGTCGGGACTTGTTTGTTTTGCCCAAAAGTAACATCGAGATGTTGCTCGGTCCTTAGAGGTGGTCTGGGATTTTTGGTTTATGCTCATATCCCATGTCATTTTACTGAGTTTTGGCAATTTTGGAGGTGTCAGAAGTTAGGTCAAGGTGACTGTCCTGTTTTCTGAACCTTGTTGCTTATTTACTGAAACTTTACTAATTGACCCATTATTTTGCAAAATAAAAATTATATCCAGGAACTAGACATTCTTAGCTTTCCATAGAGGGGCCGTTTTCTAAGTTCTGATATCGTTAGATGGATTAAGTATTTCACCGAAGTAGAGGTATGCTTGATGAAAATTCTGGCTGATAAATGCATGTGTTTATTGTTGTTTGGTTGCTGGATGTTTTGTTTCCAAGAGGTGATATTCAAGTTTCGAAATCACTTGATATGTTTTGGTTTGAAAGAGGATTGACTTGATTGATATGTTTGATTTTATTATCATTGTTTGTAATGTGTTTAGAGGTCACGGTTAAATGGTTTTGTGATGTGTTAAAATCTTATTCAAAAATACGTGTGAGAAAACTATCTAGTACATATATAACTACACCGTAAATGAATTAAAGAATAGATGATGTACTTGGGGTCGGTGTCATGAACCAATCTCATGGCCCAAGAGGTGGTCAGTGTGTTCTATTTATTTATAGAACATGGGTTCGCTATATGGATTGTCGTAGCTTTTATATTATGTAAGTCTAAGGCGCAGGGGGATGCATCATAGGAAAAATAATAAAAGATACATAGAGAGTATTAGAAAGGGTCACGAAGAACTCACTGAGATTATGTAATCTCACCCCTCACTGTTGTTGTTTTCAGACAAGCAGGTGAAAGTTAAGGAAGACCTGTAGCAATCGGAAAGGATTCCACCTTGAAGGATAGTTTTTGGCTATAACCGAAATATGTATTAGGAAGTTATGCACTAGAATTTGTATGTTCTGTAATGACTGGATTTAAATGATCTTATGAGGATTCTTTATATATCAAACTAGGAGGTTTTAATGAAAATTGATCATTCCAGTTATTTATAATTGAATTATTAGTTATTTTGTGGTTGAATCCGTAAAAGTGCACCTCTAAAAGGCTAAAAAGTAATGACTCATATGTGCGTTTTGTCGACTACAAATTTGGGATATTACACGTTTAGTCGGACATAGATGTTAGGAGACTTTATTTCTTTGGGCTATGATTCTTTTGGTTATGAATATTTTGTAAAATCATGTTCGAAAGAGGTAGAGGAACTGGTCATGGCGAGTCACCTTCTGATCCCCAGTACGAGTGGATGCAAAATTTCATTGAGACACAACAGAAGATGAAGAACGATATGATGCTCATGCAGTAACAGCAGATGGCTCAAGTGGCCCAAATGCAGCAAATGCATCAAGTTCCTTAATCGCAACCGAATGTGCAACAACCTCATGAGGATCCTAACAGGATGTATTTCCAGTTTCAAAATATGAATCCCCCAATCTCTAAAGGTGGATCCGACCTAATGAAAGCTCATTATTGGGTGGATGCTACGGAAAGAATTTTTCTGACCTTACAATGTGATGAAGAAGAAATAGTTATTTGCGCTGCCAATGCTCTAGATGAAGATGCACACACATGGGGGACGAATGCTCGTAGAATGTTGCAAATTCAAGGAACTCCACTTACCTGGGAAAATTTCAAGAAGTTGTTCATTGGTACTTTCTTTCCTGATGGTCAGAAGCTTGTCATGCAAGCTGAATTTGTCAATCTGAAGCATGGGGACATGTCTGTTGGGGAGTATACCGCAAAATTCGAAAGATTGTCTCAATTCTATGAATTGGGAAGTTATGCTCCCAATGATAGGTGGAAGATGAAAATGTTCAAACAAGGTCTTCGTGGAGATGTGAACCAAGGTCTTGGTTCATATACTTTGGTCTGGGATTTTGGTTTAGGCTCATATCCCATGTCATTTGACCGAGTTTTGGTAATTTTGGAGGTGTCAGAAGTTAGGTCAAGGTGACTGTCCTGTTTTCTGAACCTTGTTGCTTATTTACTGAAACTTTACTAATTGACCCATTATTTTGCAAAATAAAAATTATATCCAGGAACTAGACATTCTTAGCTTTCCATAGAGGGGCCGTTTTCTAAGTTCTGATATCGTTAGATGGATTAAGTATTTCACCGAAGTAGAGGTATGCTTGATGAAAATTCTGGCTGATAAATGCATGTGTTTATTGTTGTTTGGTTGCTGGATGTTTTGTTTCCAAGAGGTGATATTCAAGTTTCGAAATCACTTGATATGTTTTGGTTTGAAAGAGGATTGACTTGATTGATATGTTTGATTTTATTATCATTGTTTGTAATGTGTTTAGAGGTCACGGTTAAATGGTTTTGTGATGTGTTAAAATCTTATTCAAAAATACGTGTGAGAAAACTATCTAGTACATATATAACTACACCGTAAATGAATTAAAGAATAGATGATGTACTTGGGGTCGGTGTCATGAACCAATCTCATGGCCCAAGAGGTGGTCAGTGTGTTCTATTTATTTATAGAACATGGGTTCGCTATATGGATTGTCGTAGCTTTTATATTATGTAAGTCTAAGGCGCAGGGGGATGCATCATAGGAAAAATAATAAAAGATACATAGAGAGTATTAGTAAGGGTCACGAAGAACTCACTGAGATTATGTAATCTCACCCCTCACTGTTGTTGTTTTTCAGACAAGCAGGTGAAAGTTAAGGAAGACCTGTAGCAATCGGAAAGGATTCCACCTTGAAGGATAGTTTTTGGCTATAACCGAAATACGTATTAGGAAGTTATGCACTAGAATTTGTATGTTCTGTAATGACTGGATTTAAATGATCTTATGAGGATTCTTTATATATCAAACTAGGAGGTTTTAATGAAAATTGACCATTCCAGTTATTTATAATTGAATTATTAGTTATGTTGTGGTTGAATCCGTAAAAGTGCACCTCTAAAAGGCTAAAAAGTAATGACTCATATGTGCGTTTTGTCGACTACAAATTTGGGATATTACACGTTTAGTCGGACCTAGATGTTAGGAGTCTTTATTTCTTTTGGCTATGATTCTTTTGGTTATGAATATTTTGTAGAATCATGTTCGAAAGAGGTAGAGGAACTGGTCATGGCGAGTCACCTTCTGATCCCCAGTACGAGTGGATGCAAAATTTCATTGAGACACAACAGAAGATGAAGAACGATATGATGCTCATGCAGTAACAGCAGATGGCTCAAGTGGCCCAAATGCAGGAAATGCATCAAGTGCCTTAATCGCAACCGAATGTGCAACAACCTCATGAGGATCCTAACAGGATGTATTTCCAGTTTCAAAATATGAATCCCCCAATCTCTAAAGGTGGATCCGACCTAATGAAAGCTCATTATTGGGTGGATGCTACGGAAAGAATTTTTCTGACCTTACAATGTGATGAAGAAGAAATAGTTATTTGCGCTGCCATTGCTCTAGATGAAGATGCACACACATGGGGGACGAATGCTCGTAGAATGTTGCAAATTCAGGGAACTCCACTTACCTGGGAAAATTTCAAGAAGTTGTTCATTGGTACTTTCTTTCCTGATGGTCAGAAGCTTGTCATGCAAGCTGAATTTGTCAATCTGAAGCATGGGGACATGTCTGTTGGGGAGTATACCGCAAAATTCGAAAGATTGTCTCAATTCTATGAATTGGGAAGTTATGCTCCCAATGATAGGTGGAAGATGAAAATGTTCAAACAAGGTCTTCGTGGAGATGTGAACCAAGGTCTTGGTTCATATACTTTGGTCTGGGATTTTTGGTTTAGGCTCATATCCCATGTCATTTGACCGAGTTTTGGTAATTTTGGAGGTGTCAGAAGTTAGGTCAAGGTGACTGTCCTGTTTTCTGAACCTTGTTGCTTATTTACTGAAACTTTACTAATTGACCCATTATTTTGCAAAATAAAAATTATATCCAGGAACTAGACATTCTTAGCTTTCCATAGAGGGGCCGTTTTCTAAGTTCTGATATCGTTAGATGGATTAAGTATTTCACCAAAGTAGAGGTATGCTTGATGAAAATTCTGGCTGATAAATGCATGTGTTTATTGTTGTTTGGTTGCTGGATGTTTTGTTTCCAAGAGGTGATATTCAAGTTTCGAAATCACTTGATATGTTTTGGTTTGAAAGAGGATTGACTTGATTGATATGTTTGATTTTATTATCATTGTTTGTAATGTGTTTAGAGGTCACGGTTAAATGGTTTTGTGATGTGTTAAAATCTTATTCAAAAATACGTGTGAGAAAACTATCTAGTACATATATAACTACACCGTAAATGAATTAAAGAATAGATGATGTACTTGGGGTCGGTGTCATGAACCAATCTCATGGCCCAAGAGGTGGTCAGTGTGTTCTATTTATTTATAGAACATGGGTTCGCTATATGGATTGTCGTAGCTTTTATATTATGTAAGTCTAAGGCGCAGGGGGATGCATCATAGGAAAAATAATAAAAGATACATAGAGAGTATTAGTAAGGGTCACGAAGAACTCACTGAGATTATGTAATCTCACCCCTCACTGTTGTTGTTTTTCAGACAAGCAGGTGAAAGTTAAGGAAGACCTGTAGCAATCGGAAAGGATTCCACCTTGAAGGATAGTTTTTGGCTATAACCGAAATATGTATTAGGAAGTTATGCACTAGAATTTGTATGTTCTGTAATGACTGGATTTAAATGATCTTATGAGGATTCTTTATATATCAAACTAGGAGGTTTTAATGAAAATTGACCATTCCAGTTATTTATAATTGAATTATTAGTTATGTTGTGGTTGAATCCGTAAAAGTGCACCTCTAAAAGGCTAAAAAGTAATGACTCATATGTGCATTTTGTCGACTACAAATTTGGGATATTACACGTTTAGTCGGACCTAGATGTTAGGAGTCTTTATTTCTTTTGGCTATGATTCTTTTGGTTATGAATATTTTGTAGAATCATGTTCGAAAGAGGTAGAGGAACTGGTCATGGCGAGTCACCTTCTGATCCCCAGTACGAGTGGATGCAAAATTTCATTGAGACACAACAGAAGATGAAGAACGATATGATGCTCATGCAGTAACAGCAGATGGCTCAAGTGGCCCAAATGCAGCAAATGCATCAAGTGCCTTAATCGCAACCGAATGTGCAACAACCTCATGAGGATCCTAACAGGATGTATTTCCAGTTTCAAAATATGAATCCCCCAATCTCTAAAGGTGGATCCGACCTAATGAAAGCTCATTATTGGGTGGATGCTACGGAAAGAATTTTTCTGACCTTACAATGTGATGAAGAAGAAATAGTTATTTGCGCTGCCAATGCTCTAGATGAAGATGCACACACATGGGGGACGAATGCTCGTAGAATGTTGCAAATTCAGGGAACTCCACTTACCTGGGAAAATTTCAAGAAGTTGTTCATTGGTACTTTCTTTCCTGATGGTCAGAAGCTTGTCATGCAAGCTGAATTTGTCAATCTGAAGCATGGGGACATGTCTGTTGGGGAGTATACCGCAAAATTCGAAAGATTGTCTCAATTCTATGAATTGGGAAGTTATGCTCCCAATGATAGGTGGAAGATGAAAATGTTCAAACAAGGTCTTCGTGGAGATGTGAACCAAGGTCTTGGTTCATATACTTTGGTCTGGGATTTTTGGTTTAGGCTCATATCCCATGTCATTTGACCGAGTTTTGGTAATTTTGGAGGTGTCAGAAGTTAGGTCAAGGTGACTGTCCTGTTTTCTGAACCTTGTTGCTTATTTACTGAAACTTTACTAATTGACCCATTATTTTGCAAAATAAAAATTATATCCAGGAACTAGACAATCTTAGCTTTCCATAGAGGGGCCGTTTTCTAAGTTCTGATATCGTTAGATGGATTAAGTATTTCACCAAAGTAGAGGTATGCTTGATGAAAATTCTGGCTGATAAATGCATGTGTTTATTGTTGTTTGGTTGCTGGATGTTTTGTTTCCAAGAGGTGATATTCAAGTTTCGAAATCACTTGATATGTTTTGGTTTGAAAGAGGATTGACTTGATTGATATGTTTGATTTTATTATCATTGTTTGTAATGTGTTTAGAGGTCACGGTTAAATGGTTTTGTGATGTGTTAAAATCTTATTCAAAAATACGTGTGAGAAAACTATCTAGTACATATATAACTACACCGTAAATGAATTAAAGAATAGATGATGTACTTGGGGTCGGTGTCATGAACCAATCTCATGGCCCAAGAGGTGGTCAGTGTGTTCTATTTATTTATAGAACATGGGTTTGCTATATGGATTGTCGTAGCTTTTATATTATGTAAGTCTAAGGCGCAGGGGGATGCATCATAGGAAAAATAATAAAAGATACATAGAGAGTATTAGTAAGGGTCACGAAGAACTCACTGAGATTATGTAATCTCACCCCTCACTGTTGTTGTTTTTCAGACAAGCAGGTGAAAGTTAAGGAAGACCTGTAGCAATCGGAAAGGATTCCACCTTGAAGGATAGTTTTTGGCTATAACCGAAATATGTATTAGGAAGTTATGCACTAGAATTTGTATGTTCTGTAATGACTGGATTTAAATGATCTTATGAGGATTCTTTATATATCAAACTAGGAGGTTTTAATGAAAATTGACCATTCCAGTTATTTATAATTGAATTATTAGTTATGTTGTGGTTGAATCCGTAAAAGTGCACCTCTAAAAGGCTAAAAAGTAATGACTCATATGTGCGTTTTGTCGACTACAAATTTGGGATATTACACGTTTAGTCGGACCTAGATGTTAGGAGTCTTTATTTCTTTTGGCTATGATTCTTTTGGTTATGAATATTTTGTAGAATCATGTTCGAAAGAGGTAGAGGAACTGGTCATGGCGAGTCACCTTCTGATCCCCAGTACGAGTGGATGCAAAATTTCATTGAGACACAACAGAAGATGAAGAACGATATGATGCTCATGCAGTAACAGCAGATGGCTCAAGTGGCCCAAATGCAGGAAATGCATCAAGTGCCTTAATCGCAACCGAATGTGCAACAACCTCATGAGGATCCTAACAGGATGTATTTCCAGTTTCAAAATATGAATCCCCCAATCTCTAAAGGTGGATCCGACCTAATGAAAGCTCATTATTGGGTGGATGCTACGGAAAGAATTTTTCTGACCTTACAATGTGATGAAGAAGAAATAGTTATTTGCGCTGCCAATGCTCTAGATGAAGATGCACACACATGGGGGACGAATGCTCGTAGAATGTTGCAAATTCAGGGAACTCCACTTACCTGGGAAAATTTCAAGAAGTTGTTCATTGGTACTTTCTTTCCTGATGGTCAGAAGCTTGTCATGCAAGCTGAATTTGTCAATCTGAAGCATGGGGACATGTCTGTTGGGGAGTATACCGCAAAATTCGAAAGATTGTCTCAATTCTATGAATTGGGAAGTTATGCTCCCAATGATAGGTGGAAGATGAAAATGTTCAAACAAGGTCTTCGTGGAGATGTGAACCAAGGTCTTGGTTCATATACTTTGGTCTGGGATTTTTGGTTTAGGCTCATATCCCATGTCATTTGACCGAGTTTTGGTAATTTTGGAGGTGTCAGAAGTTAGGTCAAGGTGACTGTCCTGTTTTCTGAACCTTGTTGCTTATTTACTGAAACTTTACTAATTGACCCATTATTTTGCAAAATAAAAATTATATCCAGGAACTAGACATTCTTAGCTTTCCATAGAGGGGCCGTTTTCTAAGTTCTGATATCGTTAGATGGATTAAGTATTTCACCGAAGTAGAGGTATGCTTGATGAAAATTCTGGCTGATAAATGCATGTGTTTATTGTTGTTTGGTTGCTGGATGTTTTGTTTCCAAGAGGTGATATTCAAGTTTCGAAATCACTTGATATGTTTTGGTTTGAAAGAGGATTGACTTGATTGATATGTTTGATTTTATTATCATTGTTTGTAATGTGTTTAGAGGTCACGGTTAAATGGTTTTGTGATGTGTTAAAATCTTATTCAAAAATACGTGTGAGAAAACTATCTAGTACATATATAACTACACCGTAAATGAATTAAAGAATAGATGATGTACTTGGGGTCGGTGTCATGAACCAATCTCATGGCCCAAGAGGTGGTCAGTGTGTTCTATTTATTTATAGAACATGGGTTCGCTATATGGATTGTCGTAGCTTTTATATTATGTAAGTCTAAGGCGCAGGGGGATGCATCATAGGAAAAATAATAAAAGATACATAGAGAGTATTAGTAAGGGTCACGAAGAACTCACTGAGATTATGTAATCTCACCCCTCACTGTTGTTGTTTTTCAGACAAGCAGGTGAAAGTTAAGGAAGACCTGTAGCAATCGGAAAGGATTCCACCTTGAAGGATAGTTTTTGGCTATAACCGAAATATGTATTAGGAAGTTATGCACTAGAATTTGTATGTTCTGTAATGACTGGATTTAAATGATCTTATGAGGATTCTTTATATATCAAACTAGGAGGTTTTAATGAAAATTGACCATTCCAGTTATTTATAATTGAATTATTAGTTATGTTGTGGTTGAATCCGTAAAAGTGCACCTCTAAAAGGCTAAAAAGTAATGACTCATATGTGCGTTTTGTCGACTACAAATTTGGGATATTACACGTTTAGTCGGACCTAGATGTTAGGAGTCTTTATTTCTTTTGGCTATGATTCTTTTGGTTATGAATATTTTGTAGAATCATGTTCGAAAGAGGTAGAGGAACTGGTCATGGCGAGTCACCTTCTGATCCCCAGTACGAGTGGATGCAAGATTTCATTGAGACACAACAGAAGATGACGAACGATATGATGCTAATGCAGCAACAGCAGATGGCTCAGATGGCCCAAATGCAGCAAATGCATCAAGTGCCTTAATCGCAACCGAATGTGCAAGCTAATATGCAACAACCTCATGAGGATCCTAACAGGATGTATTTCCGGTTTCAGAAAATGAATCCCCCAATCTCTAAAGGTGGATCTGACCTAATGAAAGCTCATTATTGGGTGGATGCTACGGAGAGAATTTTTCTGACCTTACAATGTGATGAAGGAGAAATAGTTATTTGCACTGCCAATGCTCTAGATGAAGATGCACACACATGGTGGATGAATGCTCGTAGAATGTTTCAAATTCAGGGAACTCCACTTACCTGGGAAAATTTCAAGGAGTTGTTCATTGGTAACTTCTTTCCTGATGCTCAGAAGCTTGTCATGCAAGATGAATTTGTCAACCTGAAGCATGGGACATGTCTGTTGGGGAGTATGCCACAAAATTTGAAAGATTGTCTCAAGTCTATGAATTGGGAAGTTATGCTCCCAATGATAGGTGGAAGATGAAAATGTTCAAACAAGGTCTTCGTGGAGATGTGAACCAAGGTCTTGGTTCATATACTTTGACCAACTATCCTGCATTAATGCAGCAAGCTCATTCTGCTGAGGAGGAAATTAAGAAAATGTATGCCGAAAAGAAGGAAATTTGGAAGCGTAAGAAGAAAGGATCTAAGTCTTCCACTACTAGTGATAAGTCCAAGGGAAATTCTAACAAAGGGAAGCAAGTCCAAATGACTGATTCTTCAAAGCCTAACAAGTGTTCTTTTTTTACTAAGTACCATTGGGGTAGATGTCAAGTGGTACCAAATCGATGCTAGTATTGCAAGGAAGAGTGCCATTATGCAAGTGAGTGCCCGACAAGGAAGGCTTTCTTAGAATCCCCTGATGTTCCTAAACAGGGAAAGGTTCTGAGGGGTACAAGTTCTCTCTTCCATAAATCTGTTAATATACTGTATGATTCTGGTGCTACTCATTGTTTTATCTGTGAAGCATGTGTTTCTGTGTCCAATATCTGAACCGATTACTATTCTGAATGCTGCAAAGGGTCGTGTTCGAACCCAATCTCTATGTCTTAATTGTCTGCTCGCCATAGGAAGCAGGAAATTTGTAGTTGAATTTATTTGCATGCCTATGAGAGGAATTAATATCGTTCTGGGAATGGATTGGATGACAACAAATCATGTTACCATTGATTGTTTCAGTCGTACTATCGAGTTTTCTTCTGAGTCAGTGCCTGAAATTGAAGCTGTTACTTCTTTCACCTCAGCCAGTCAGTCCTTATTTCAAGATGTAGAAGATTTTGTTGTTATGTTATCCGCATCTACTAAAACTGGTCTAGATTTATCATCTGTTCATGTTGCCAATGAATTCTTAGATATATTTCCTTATGAAATTTCCTCATTACCTCCTGATCGTGAGGTACAATTCTCTATAGAATTCGTTCAGGGTGCTGGGCAAATATCTATAGCTCCTTATAGGATGTCTCCTTTAGAATTAAAGGAATTGAAATCCCAACTTGAAGAACTGATCTCCAAGAGGTTTATTCGGCCGAGTGCTTTTCCATGGGGTGCTTCGGTATTGCTAGTCAAGAAGAAAGATGGAAGAATGCGGTTATGCATTGGTTATCGGAAGTTGAACAAGGTGACAATAAAGAACAAGTATTTGTTGCTGAGAATTGATGATCTTCTTGATCAACTTCGAGGTGCTGTCGTGTTCTCCAAAATTGATCTAAGGTCAAGTTATCATTAAATAAGGGTAAAAGCTTCCGATATACCAAAGACAACCTTCTGTACGATATATGGACACTTTGAATTTGTGGTGGTACCTTTCGGATTGACGAATGCTCCAGCGGTATTCATGGATTATACGAGCCGGGTTTTTCATAACTACTTAGATTAGTTTGTGGTGGTATTTGCAGATGACATTTTGGTGTATTCGAAGACCATTGAGGAGTATGTGCAAAATCTTCGTATTTTTTTGGGTCATGTGATTTCTCAATCGGGAGTTGCAGTTGACCCTAGTAAGGTAGAAGTTGTGTTAAATTGGGAACGTCCAACTTCCGTAACTGAAGTTAGACGTTTCTTGGGACTTCCTGGCTATTATTGGATATTTATTCAAGGATTCTCACAGTTAGTTCTTCCCCTTACTTCTTCTCCCATCCTGATTCTTCCAGATCCATCTCTGGTATTCCAAATTTACAATGATGCTTCAGGGAAGGGTTTAGGATGTGTTCTCATGCAGAATTAGTAGAGTCGTCGAAATTTATCTCGATGACATGATTGTGAAAAGCAAGGAGGATGAAAGGCACCTGACCGACTTGCAGGAAATCTTTGACGAGGCAAGGAAAAACAACCTCAGGTTCAACCTCGAAAAGTATAACTCTGGCATTAGAGCGGGGAAGTTTCTTGGTTTCTCCTTAACTGAAAGAGGGATCGAGGCAAATACTGATAAATGCAGAGCTGTGACCGACATGCGTCCCCCAACCAACAAGAAAGTAGTAGAGAAGCTGACAGACATGATTGCCGCCCTCTCCAGGTTTATATCCGGGGCGTCCAATCGTTCACTCCCATTTTTCAAAGTCCTGAAGAAGGGTGTAGAGTTTAAATGGACGCCAGGGTGCGAGAGCGCTCTCACCGAGCTCAAGCTAATACTGTCTGAACCCCCAATAATGTTGAAACCAGTTGAGGGGATATCATCAAGTGGGCCATAGAATTGTCTGAATTCGGCATCAAACATGCGGCCCAATCCGCCCTCAAGGCTCAAGTCTTTGCCCACTTCATTGCTGAAATGACACCATCACTCTCCGAGACGAGGCTCATTAAATTCAAAAGGCAGTGGAGCGAGGCTCATCCTCGAGAACTTTGAAGGGCTTATGATCATCGGGGGCCCAACTCCTGGCCCTAACCTCATCGCTGACACCATCAAGAAGTTCTTTGGTGTGCAGTTGAAGCCGCTCGATCGTCCAGTGTACAAGAAGCCTTACCCCGAGTGGGAGGACCGTTTGGTACATCTGCCTAGAAGATTCAAAACATCTGATTTTGCCACGTTTTCCGGGGACGATGGCAAGTCTACCATGGAGCACATCGACCGATTCACGACTCAATGTGGGGAAGGAAACCTGAACGAGTATCACAAGTTGCAGTTATTCCCTCTGTCCTTGACAAGGACGGCCTTCTCGTGGTATTCCTCTCTCCCGCCTGATTCTCTAAATACTTGGCCAGACATGGAAAGGTGCTTCCATGACAGGTTTTACAGGCCGCAGCCTGAAGTTACCGCAACCGATCTCATGAATTTACGGCTGAAGGTGGATGAGGCAGTGACCGATTTCGTTGAGAGATTCAGAAAGATGGCCGGAAAGTGCTCGGTGCCTTTCCCAGAATCCCAGCTTACCTCCATTGGCCGTCTCTGGAATGCACCCCCAATTGAAAGAAAAGTTGTGGGACAAGCTTGCAGCAACCTCAGTGGTTTAGCTTCCCTAGCGGTTCAAATGGAGCAGTACGTCCAAGAGAGAGAAAGGAAGAGAGCCACGAAGGGCCGAGGGCCACAGCTGATATCATTGGTGGACGCAGCGGAGTATTAAGTCTATGATGAGTCAGCTGACTACATGGCAGACATCCTAGTGGCCGAGATAGTTAAGGGGAAGGCCTACCCCTGTCTAGTTCTTAAGCCCGCTAAAGGTAAAGAGAAAGATGAGGAAAGGGTTGAATATTCCTTTGACATCTCCAAGGCTGATCAAATCTTTGACTACCTCCTCAAGGACAAACAGATCAAGTTCCTTGACGGCCATAAATCCCTCTGCCTGAAGAAGTAAAGGGGAAGAAATATTGCAAGTGGCATAACACCTTTAATCATGCCACTTCGAGTTGTATTATTTTCCGCCGAGCCATTCAGGACGCCATCGGGAAGGGAAGAATTAAGATGGCTGACGAAGGGACATCGGAGATGATTGTCGATACTGACACCGACCCTTTCAGCCGTTTGGGCTCATCCCCACGGGGATCCACAGTTGCAGAACGAAGGGCCCTGCTACAAGAAAAATTACAGATAGGGGCCCCGAGTCAACCTCAGACACTTCAGAAGAAACTTCCTAAGCCAGGGAGGCTTGTCCACGAGCATAGGGAGTTGCAGTTATCCAAGCTCAACCACGACAGACATGCGCCCAAGACGAGGCACCTAAGGGAAAGACTCCAAGCCATCCCGCATGGGGGGCACGGTAGGCCCGCTGATGGTTCCATCGAGCAGGCCACCCTGCCAGCCCCAGACTGGAAAGTTTGCTCCAAAGAAGCAAGAAGGGTGGCCCAAGTCATCGGAATCCAGAACTCAACCTCGGTTGATATCACGGTCGTCATTGACCGAGAGTTGAGAGCGACCAGGACGGTCAAACCTCTAGCATATATGCCGCAGGATCAGTGGATGACCCAGGCGGCCGTTGAGATACCAGCCCCTAAGGTGGCCTCCCGATCTCGCTCGCAGAAACGGAGGCTACAGAGGGCTAGGGGGTTTAGCAGGATGAAAGAGACCCTCCAGATGCTCACCTCTATTAGAGATGGGAATACCCAGACCATCCCCACAGCATCTGATGGTGCGGTGTTGGAGCAAGCCTTACCAAAGCCAGTGGAGGACACAGCTCTTGAGCAGTCTCCCGAGGTAGCTTCCCCCGAGTCACCTGTTGATCACGAGGGAGGGGACCAGACAATGGTAGGCATGGTGGAGGCACCTCACAGTCCCCTCACGAAGGCGGTGATAGAGTGCCTCTACGGACCTCATAGTCTAAGGCGATCCCAACCAGCCAATGAACCCCAGAATGGAGATACAATGACCGAGCAAGAAATACAAGAAGACGACCTCTTGGGGGAAGAAGAGGAACACCCTTTTGGTCCTAGAGACTTCGACGGAAATTCCATCACCGAATCACTTCTAGATGACTTGATGGATGAAGCCGATGGAGAATTCTACGTGGACATCGAGATGGTGGGTCTCCTTCCACCAGAGTTTTGGGGGACTAGAGATCAGCCAAGGGCCCTCGAGGGAGATGTCTTCGCCGAGGAGGCCGAATGGGCCGCCTTGGCAGAAGCCGAGGGACCAATTCAAGAAGGCATGTTGTTTGAAAAACCAACGGCAATTATGATCAGACACTTAAAGCCATTGTACATTAAAGCCCATCTCAACGGGAAGCTGTCAATAGGGTCTTCGTGGATGGTGGTGCTGTGCTGAATATCATGCCATTGTCGACTATGAAAAGGCTGGGGAAAAACGCCGAGGATCTCATTCCCACTACCATGACCATGACCAGTTTCATGGGCACCCCTCTCATGCATTAAGAGTGTTGGTGGCCGATGTGACGGTTGGGTCGAAGGTAACTCGACCGGCATTCTTCGTCATTGAAGGAAAGCCCTAATACCCGGTGATCCTAGGGAGAGACCGGATCCACACCAGTGAATGTGTCCCCTCTACTTATGATTTGGGCGGAAGACAAGGTGGAGATAGTGGAAGCGAATCCCTGTCCTTTCCAAGTAGAGGTAAAGATGTTTGAGGCCGTGTTCTACTCACCCTACCTGCGCTCGATCTCTATACAAGGAAACTACGAAGAAGGTGGTATTGAGTCAAGCAATTGGTCCAAGAAGGGTTTTGAGTTCAAAATGTTGGCCGACCCACGGCCTGACAACGAGGATGATGATTAGCCTTCCTCCGGAGGTACAGAGCCTGCTGGACCGATTGCACCTATTTCAGATGGAATCTACAATTGAAGAGGCTATGTTTGGTACTATACACAAAGAAGACGATGACTCAGAGGGGTTTCGGATGACCTTGGTAACGAGTTGTCGGCTGAACCCCCCTACATAGAACCTATCCAAAGAAAGATGCCTACCTTCGAAGCTCAAGACCCATTGGTCGATATGAATTCGGGAACAGAGAGTGAGCCCAGAATGACGAAAGTTAACGGCAAACTCCAACCGCAGCAACACGACCAAATGGTACCCTTGATACGGGATTATCGTGACTGCTTTGCATGGGACTATCATGAAATTCCAGGCCTTGATAGAGCCCTGGTGGAGCATAGGTTACCCATCAAGGAGCGTTGCAAGCCCCACAGGCAACCATCGAGGAGGTTCAACCCACAGCTGATGCCGCAGATCAAAGCCGAAGTGGGAAGACCCTTAAAGGAAGGATTCATCAGAACTTCCAGGTACGTAGAATGGCTGTCTAATATAGTCCCCGTGATCAAAAAGGATGGTCAGGTCAGGGTTTGTGTCGATTATAGAAACCTGAACTTGGCCACTCCGAAAGATGAGTACGGTATGCATGTGGCCGATATGCTTACTGACGCCGCCACGAACAATGCCATCTTGAATTTTATGGACAGCTATTCTGGTTACAACCAGATTTACGGGGCCGAGGCTGACACCCATAAGACTGCCTTTAGGTGCCCAGGCGCCTTAGGCATCTATGAGTGGCTCGTAATTCCTTATGGCCTAAAAAAGGCTAGGGTAACATACCAAAGGGTAATGAATGCCATCTTCCATGACATTATTGCGAAAAACATGGAAGTATACGTTGATGATGTGGTGGTCAGGTCCAAGAGCTTCGAAGCCCACCTAGGGGATCTCGAGCAAGCTCTGAAGCGGATGAGACTCCGCAATCTTAAGATGAATACCGCTAAATGTGCCTTACGCGTGTCTGCAAGTAACCTCCTGGGATTTCTGGTGAATAAACAGGGCATTGATGTGGACAAGAACAAAGCTCAGGCCATCTTAGAGGCAAGGCCCTTGAGAACGAAGAGGGAGCTGTAGAGTTTACTAGGCAAGATCAACTTTCTAAGGAGATTCATCGCCAACTCGGCAGGGAAGCTCAAGGCCTTCTCACCGTTGCTACAAATGAAGAATGACGAAGAAATGATTTGGGGAACTAAGCAGCAGGAGTCCTTCGACCAAATCATGGCCGCCTTGACCAACCCTCCCGTCCTGATACCTCCGCAGCCTGGGAGACCTTTGAAGCTATACATTGCTGCCAAAGACCAAGCTATTGGCTGCTTGTTAGCTCAAGACGATGATAATGGCGCTGAGCGTGCTATATATTATCTCAGTAGGCTACTTAATGATGCCGAGATGAGATACTTGCCCAATGAAAAGCTTTGTTTATCTTTGTTTAATGCTTGTACTAAACTTGAATACTATTTCCTGCCTAAGGAAGTTTTAGTTGTATGCAAGGTTGACATTATTCGATATTTGCTTAATAGGCCTATCTTGCAAGGAAAACTCGTTAAGTAGGCCATTAAGCTGAACGTGTTCGCTTTAACTTATGTGCCTCTGAAAGCTATGAAAGGCCAGGCCCTGGCAGACTTCTTGGCTCAGCATCCATGTATGGAGACACACGATGCTCCAGCCAAAGCTATCAGCTACCTAGGCCTTAAACCCTAGATCCTCATGTTCGACGGGTCTAGCACTAGGACAAGGGCCGGAGTAGGCATAGTCGTCACCAGCCCTTGTGGCCAAACATGGAAGTTCATGTGCCGGATAGGGGACCAAGCCTCCAACAATCAGGCCGATTATGAGGCCTTGATCATGGGACTTGACAACTTGGCCGGCATGAAGGCTTACTATGTGGAGATAAGGGGGGACTCCCGACTGGTGATCAAACAAATCACTGGGGAGTACAAGTGCTACAACGCTAAGCTCAAAGAGCTGAGGGACTCAGTACACAACTTGCTAAAGTTGTATGCCTATGTCGTAAACCTGTATGTCCCCAGGAATGAGAATCAGCAAGCAAATGACTTGGCCCAGCAAGCCTCGGGATACAAGGAACGAGTTGTCGAAGTGCTACAACAAAGTGCTATGACTCTCACCCAAGAGGATCCGGCCGACACCTAGATCGAGGTGTTGACGAGGTACCTCCGTAGCTCGACGGCTGACATCGACTTTAAGGTCAAACAAAGGGCATTGAAGTATATCTTGATAGTGGATGACCTATACAAAAGAAGTACCAATGGGGTATTGTTAAAGTTCCTCAAGATGAAGAACGCTTATATGGTAATGGCACAGATCCAAGCAGGCGTCTGTTGCGCCCATAGGTCTTGCCCCATCATGAAGTGGCTCATCTATCGGCATGGGTACTGTTGGCCGACGATCACGGCAGGGTGCTTCCAGTTTGCCAAGGGATGCGAGGCTGGTCAGCTGCACAGACCAATCCAAAGGGAGTCGGCGGATGAACTCCATCCTATTGTCAAACCTTGGCCATTCAGAGGGTGGGCCATGGATTTAATTGACAAGATATACCCTCCGAGTTCAGAAGGGCACAACTTCATTATTGTAGCCACCGATTAATTCACTAAATGGGTGGAAGCCATGCCGTTAGAAAATGTTGACCAGGACGCGGTGATCTGATTCATAGAGAACCAGATCATTTTCAAGTATGGAATCCCTGAGACCATCACGGCCGATCAAGGTACCATGTTCACCGGAGAAAAAGTGGTGGCCTTTGCCCTGGAATACGGCATTAAGATGAGACATTTGTCCCCTTATTATGTCGTGCTACTACTGGAAATCAGTGTAACCTCGTTGAGAGTGGCACGGCATCACTCCCTTAGTATGTATGAGTATCAGCAAGCCATGTTGATGCAGCCGGACTCGGTGGATGACGACAAACTGGCTACCCTCAGCAGGATAGAAATGAACAAAGCCAAGACAGACCGAGCCTACAACAAACACGTTAAACCAAAGCAGTTTGTTGAAGGAGACCTTGTATGGAAGGCCATTTTGCCACTAGGGAGGAAAGACCCCCAGCTGGGCAAGTGGTCCCCGAATTGGGACGGGCCTTTTATCGTTAGCGAAGTATATCACAGTGGAGCATATCGTCTAATCACTCTAGACAGAGAAGAATTTGAAACGAAGATAAATGACAAATACCTTAAAGCATATTATCATACTCTATGGGAAAGTATGCCGGGAATTGGAAGATGGATTTAACTTATAGGAAATTGTCAGGATGGCTCGCCACACACCGACGGCCTAGTAAAAAAAATGAAAGCAGGAAATAAAAGAAAAATCACCAAGGGGCCCTCAGTTCTCGGCAGCCGACTCTTCTTCCTCTTTAAGGGCAGACACTTGCTCGGTGATCGCTGAACCAGAAGTGGTAGCAGCAGAGGTTTCAGCAGCAGAGGCGTCCACCAGGTGGAGGCGAAAGCTCTCCCATGAGGCGGAGGCCAATTGCATCGCATTTTGGCTGCAGTCTCTGTCGAAAAGGGTAAGGTCCCGCTGAGGGAGAGACTCCTGAACATGCCGTCCTAAAGGTTTGCTACGGTGAAAGACACGGGATCGCTGGACCGAGATCTGCTTCAGCAGATCGGTGGTCGCCCCACGGTGGGCACGTAGAACCTCGAGATCCGTCTGAAGCCCCGATCTCACCAATATGGCGTCGAGCGGCTTCCTCCTCAGCCAAGGCCGACCAGCGCACGGTCACCTGCTCGTCATAAGGGTCTTACGCTGGGAGGCGGTAGGCTACGTCCTTAAGGGTCTTCCGCTGCTGCTCTGGCAGGTCTTCATGAGAAGTCAGCCTGAAGATCAGGGATCAAAAGTCTATAAGCTGAGAAGTGTGGGTAGGAATACCACCCTGAAGAGCTGCCTCCTGCCGCTGTAAATCGTTAGGAGTAAGGGGATGAGCTTCTTCAGCATCTGCTATCATTTGGGAACCTGGTTGAAGGACGGAAGGAGAAATTAGGGGTAGATCCGGTAGAGGAGAATCAACAAACAGAGGAACAACTACCTGCAGAGGGACAGAAGGATAACGTCAGAACAAAGACGACCAGCGAAGATGAAGCGAAAAGGTCGTGAAAAGTACCTTGCGACTCTTGGAAGAGCGGTGTCGTGACCGGGGTCCCGACGTAGACGACTCAAAAATTGATTATTTTTGGGAGTCGCCATTCAATTTATTAAATAGGAGAAATTTACAAAACCTACTTAGAATATTATGGTCTGGGTGAACAAGGTTGGACTCGGGAATCGATTATGCATAGGAAAGGGCGAAAACCTAATTCCACTACACCCCTAATACATCTGTCCTAAGATAGTTACCATAAATTTGATTGTGCAAATATAAATTATTTAATTACTCGTTTTACCCAAAAATAATATTTAATAGTAGATAATAAGAATAGGGACTAATTTAGGAAAATTTCATTTTGACTTGACAAGGAAGCCCCCGCTCCTACGTATCCTCTGGTTCAATGAGGAACTCAAAAGTCACGTAGTTCTTCCTGAAAAAAGTTTGTTGGTTGGTTGATTTTATTTTTGAAGGGGTTTAAGATCAAAGCCGTACAGCTAAACTCTCTTAAACCGGGATTGACAAGATGTACACCTCAATCAAACCCATTTTTGTGATTTTTTATGAAAATAGGTGTTAAATAAAAAAAAGACTTATTATTTATTAGGAAGAATTAATTTCGCTTGACGGGGAGGCCCCGTTCCTATGTATCTCCGCATGCGGAGAATCAAAGAGTATGTGGTTCTTCCTTTGTGTGTTGATTGATTTTAATTTTTTGGAAGGGGTTTAAGATCAAAGTTGTACAGCTAAAGCCTCTTAGACCGGGATTGACAAGGTGTACACCTCAATCAAAACCATTTTTTTTAATATTTTTATAGGTTTTTTATTGGGTCAAAGAAGTTGTTTTTTTAAAGAAATAAAAAATCAAAATGGGTTCAAATAGTAAAATAGGGGTGTAATTAATAAAGGGGGTTTCGTTTGAAATTCGGGGTGCGGACAGCAACCTAGCATTAGTTTCAGCTTTAGCAGTCCACAAATTCTGGGCTTGAATAGGGAGGGGGCGTATAACTAAAAACCAGGAGTGCAAACAATTGAAGAACAGGGGGTGGAATCATAAAAAACGGGTGCAAGTAATGATCTTATCTAAAAAATAATAATAAAAATAAATACTAAATAAAAGGGATATAAAGGAAGAAGCAAATGAGGAAAACCTAATCCATCATTTCCCAACCATCAACGGCGTTTCACTACTTTAGGGAAGAAATCGAGAAAGTTCAAGTGTGGTTTTAGATTGTGGTTCACGGTGGCGACTCTCTTTCTTGTTTCCTATTCTAATACATGTTGATACAACTCATTCTTCATCTCTTCTACATTAAAACCCTACATTTTTTTATTCACGAACTCTTCTAAACAAAACCAGAAACATGTCTAACAGGAAGTCAAAGAAGAAGCATGAACTAACCTGATACTCTCAAGGACTCCTCTGTACCTCTTTTGTTTCACGCAGAATTTCTAGTGTTTTCAAACCCAGTGGATTAAAACTCAAATGCTGAGTTTCAATCATTTTTTTTTTGGTAAATTAAAGATCAACGTTTTTTCTCCTCCCTTTTTTTCACACTGTGTTGGAGCTGTAATTATAGCCACGTTTCCATAGAAAAATGCACTGATGGGTCAATTTGTTTGGGTATCGGAGTACAAGTAGTTACCTCGGATAATCATGCGCCGTGAGGACGGAAGGATGATTTCGAGCTGCTAAGTCTGGACCGAGTTGTGCATCTCCCACGCCTCGGGTGGCGTACCTGCAAGCACTGCACTTCGATGCTTAAGTCAGCAAGGGAAGTGAAGTGGTAACAGAGACGGGAATGGAAATCGTAGCTGGAAATGGCGAGTGAGTCCAATATTTATAGACCATGTCGTCGTGTCCGCACCGTTGGATCGGGCGAGGGGGTCTGGTCCGTTGGATGTGGATCCGGGCGCGGCGATTGGCAGGAAAGGGTCGGACCCAAATGCCTTAAGTTTGGCCCTGTCCGGAACAAATTTTATTTGAAAAAAACTGATTTTGTATATCTCCAAAATGTCATGTTTTAGTGCTTAAAGTTTCTCTACCGAAAATTTCTTCCTCCAAGTATCTGTTGCACCACAAAAATAAACTTGTTTGACTATTATCTGGCTGCCTAAACTTTATTTGTGGTTCCTTGTTCAGAGCAGGATATTCATAGAAAGATGTGACCCTCCATTTGAAGCTTTGAAGCCTAGGCCTATTGCTGAAACAATTTTGTCATGTATTGTTTGTCTCTGCAAACTAGCTAGCTGCTGATGGTGTAGAGAGCCCCTTGCTAGGACAGCTTTGTTTATTGTCCTTTATCACTTGTGCTTTTAAAAAAAAAAATTCTCGCTGGGACGAGAAAGAAGAACACGCCCAGTCCCTTTTTATCATCAGCTATTGTATTATAATGTATTATAATAACAACTCTATGTATATTCTATTATTTGAGTTTGTACTATATTACTTTCAGCTTTGGTTTTGTGACTAAAGAAACTTGTGATAACCTGAACAACAACAACAGCAACACCATCACGCCATTCACAAATCTTAATTATAATATTAATATTTTTTTTTACATTATTTTATTGAGTTTTTGGTTAAAAAAAAAGTTATACTAAACAATAATAGTAATAATAATATAATAATAATGACAATAATGGTAACACTAATAAAAATAATACGCCCAAGCGTAACCAACCGCACTCTCATAACGATTAAATACTCGTAACCAAATAAAGCGCACCAAACTAAAGAAACGAGTATCGCCAGAAGTGTGACACAATGAACACGCGTAAAAAGTCAAACATGCTCGAAAAGAGGTTTATTTTATTATATTTTTTTTTAAAGAAAAATGGACAATAGGTACCGGTTAAAATTGGGTGTTCACAGTTGCCCCTCTATGCTTTTTTTTTTACTAGGTAACACGGATAAACCATGTTTTTTGTATTATCACGGTAAAAAAAAAAAGCATAGATATGAACCTCAATTTTAGCCGGCAGTATTAAAGGTGTAGTGTCAGGATTGAAAAAGTAGTGTCAGAGCTCAATCGATGACACAAAACCAAAAGACAATTCTAGGGCTGAACCGGTAGCATAAAAAACTAGTGCCAAAGCTGAATCGGTAGCACAAAAGTTAAAAGACAATGCCAGGGCTGAACTGATAGCATGAAAATTAGACAATGCCAGAGCTGAATCGGTAGCACGAAATTTAAAAGACAATGCAAGGGCTGAATGTAACACCCCCCTTTTACTATTACAATTAAATAGACAATTATCAGAGTCACCTCGAAGGGCGCTACATTTTTCACCATTTTAAAAAGAAATCACCAAGCAGCGGAAATATTAACCAGTTTAAACATCTCCAGAATTAACAATTAAAGACATCTCCAAAATTAATTAAAACAATTTCCAATAACTACAATAATAGTTCAAAACGATAACTAACGACTCCCCGGTGCTACATATCAGAGCTGACACAGACCCAAACGAGAGAGGAAGCAAAACCTAGCAATTCCTCCACGAGCACTAGCGATCACCTGCAGCGTTGCCGCATGAGAGCAACATTCCAAGCAGAAGGGGTGAGTCTAACAGAGATAATAAGCAGATGATAAAAATATGCTAGCATCAGGTAACTACAGCAACACAATACAATTACACCATATCACAGCACCAGATACCAAAGGAAAAATCCATTTGACAGTGAACCACCAAAATTATAACATTCATAGACAATGGGATGATATGCAACCCCTCCAGTGGGCATATGCATGCGGTACCGATCACCAAAATGAGCCACGACGGGCATATCACCAATAAACACCAGAGGCAGAGCCTATGTCACCAAAACATGCATATGACAATGCGACACTATGATTATGCACCAACTCACCATAACAAGTATTTAAAATAAATACTATATCACCAGAATCAAAACAAATGATTTCACCAAAAATAGCACCAAGTTGTAGCATCACAGCTACCACTAAACTCTCCAGAGCATACCAGCACCGCACCAGAAATATTAACACCAGACGGCTCCACAACGCGGACATAACGCACGCACACCACGCACAAGACTGGCGCACAGCGCCTAGGCACATCGCACCTACTTCAGCGAATTAATTAAAATAGCAAACGACATCGGATTTCAACAAATAAATACTTGTTGGAAAGCCCTATGGGTCTGGTTATCATCCCTAAGTTCAGTTTTTGAAGGAGAGTGTCCAATAGGTACAGTTTTCGAAAAGCACACAGGCTAGTTGCAAAAGAGGACAGTTTCTGTCCTTCAAATTCAAGCAATTCCAAAGTGACCAAAACTCAATCAAATTGCATGAAACTTGTGCATAAACTGGGGAAAATTTTGTCTAGTTTTCAAAGAAATTGGATTCGTTCGAAAAGGAGTTCTTTTGAAAACGTGGTAACCAAAACACTGACCCTGTGTCCAGATTGTTTCCAGAATCTTACTTTAACTTGTGGAATTCATATCTCGAGCTACACAACTCTAAACGCAACCAAACCAGTGCCAAATTAACAAGCATTAAGTCTATTTTCCAGAAAAATAAACCACATAATTTTTCGGTCAATACAACGTTCCCAGTCACCGAAATACCGAATCTATACCCAAATCGTTTCCAGAATTTTAACCTAACTTGTATCGCCTATAACTCGAGCTGTACAACTCCGAATTTAACGAACCCAGTGCCAAAACGACCGGCGTTAAGTCTATTTTCAAAAACAATCAACCTCATAATTTTTGGATCAACCAAACAGCGCCAGTTTTAGAAAAACCGAACCTGTGTCCAGAATCGCTAAATTGCCAAACACCAAACCCTAACGGCAACGACACCGCAACCACCACAACAAAAACGACAATTCGACAACGCGACAACAACAATCAACCACGCACAGCAACAACAAAAACACGAACAATAACAACACCATCATCGTGATACAACAATCACGCAACAACAAATAACGAAACAAATCACAATAACGTGCAATAATCATCAAAGCACCAATCTCAACGAAAACACGATATGCAACAACACGAACAATTCAACAAAACCCCAGACTACCCACACATAATTATCATCAACCCATTATCAAGGTTAAGCCCACCCTTACCTCGAATAACGTAAGCTCCGGAACACGACGAACGAGACACTAACAAAACGACAGCAACACGAACGATCTCCTTTTGAAATTCTTCGCGAAACCCTCCTCTTCTCTCCCTCTTTGCGCCGCGTGCTCTCTCTCTCACTCTCACTTTCGTTTTTCTTTTGCTTGCTGCGAATGAGGGTTTGGCTTAAACCCCCAGGGTTTAAGTTGAGGGCTCAGTAAACACTGGGCTCTCTACGTCACCACCTCCTTTACTCGTTTCACCTCCTACGCATATAAAATATTAACCTTTTAATTTATCTATATCCCGCCTCCAAATTATTTTTATAATTCAATCAACTATTTTAATTAAATTATTTCCGGGGTGTTACAACCCTCCCCCACTTAGAATCTTTCGTCCTCGAAAACATACCTGATTCAAACAGCTCCGGATAGGACTCTCGCATCTTGCTCTCCAACTCCCATGTCATGCTTTCACCAGCAGCTCCTAACCAGACCACTTTCACCAGGTTTATCTCTTTGCCACGTAAAGTCTTCACTTCACAATCTTCAATTCGCACAGGCATTGTCTCCACAGTGAGATTATCCCGCACATGCACATCATCCATCGGAATCACATGGGACGGATCCGAAATATACTTTCGAAGTTGCGACACATGAAATACATCGTGCAAATTCGAAAGATTAGGCGGCAAGGCCACCCTATAAGCAACATTACCAATTCTCTCAGTGATCTGATACGGTCCAATGAAACGAGGAGTCAACTTCTTTGTCTTCAATGCACGCCCAACACCAGCCATAGGCGTGACTCTCAAAAACACATGATCACCAGCTTGGAATTCTAAATCCTTCCTTCTCTTATCCTGATAGCTCTTCTGTCTACTCTGCGACGCTTTCATTTTCTCACGGATCAATTTCACCTTTTCAGTAGTCTCTCGAACAACCTCGGGTCCAAGAACAATACTCTCCCCAGATTCATGCCAACACAACGGAGTCCTACATCTCCGACCATACAATGCCTCAAACGGTGCCATCCCGATGCTAGAATGGTAACTATTGTTGTAAGTAAACTCGATCAATGGAAGGTGAGTATCCCACGCACCTCCCTGCTCAAGAACACAAGATCTCAACAAGTCTTCCAACGACTGAATGGTCCTCTCTGTCTGTCCATCAGTTTGAGGATGATAAGCTGAACTCAACCTCAATTTAGAACCCAACGCTTCTTGCAAACTCTTCCAGAAATCAGAAGTGAACCTAGGGTCTCTGTCAGACACAATGCACAAAGGAACACCATGCAACTTCACAATCACCTGAATATAAATCTCTGCCAATCTCGACACCGGATACGTGATTCAACTCTTTCTGATCAAACAGATACTGCAAACCCTTATGATCACTGAACACCTCAAACCTCGAACCATACAGATAATGTCTCCAAATTTTCAACGCGAACACAACTGCAGCAAGTTCTAAATCATGGGTAGGGTAGTTCTTCTCATGAGTCCTCAACTGTCTCGACGCATAGGCAACTACCTTACCATTCTGCATAAGCACACCTCCCAACCCCATCTTGGAAGCATCACAATACACCACAAACGACTCTTCCGGATTAGGCAACGCCAGAACAGGAGATGTCGTCAACCTCTCCTTCAATTCTTTGAAGCTCTCTTCACAACAGTCATCCCAGATGAAAGCTTTACCCTTGCAAGTCAACTGAGTCAACGGAAGTGCCAACTTCGAAAATCCTTCTATAAACCTCCTATAGTAACCTGCCAGACCCAGAAAACTTCTAATCTCAGTAACTGACTTCGGAGACTCCCATTGTAACACGGCATCAACCTTAGACGGATCCACGGCAATTCCATTCCCCGAAATAACATGACCCAGAAAGCTAACCTCTTTCAACCAAAACTCACACTTAGACAGCTTCGCATATAATTTCCTGTCCCTCAGAATTTCCAATACCAATCTCAGATGTTCTGCATGCTCCTCTTCTGACTTAGAATAAATTAGGATGTCGTCAATGAATACCACCACAAACCGATCCAGATACTCACGAAAGATACGATTCATGTACTCCATGAACACTCCCGGCGCATTAGTCACACCGAAAGGCATCACGGAATACTCATAATGCCCATAACGGGTTCTGAAAGCTGTCTTCTGAATGTCTTCGTCTTTCACCTTGATCTGATGATAACCCGATCTCAAATCTATTTTACTGAACACCTGAGCACCCACCAACTGATCCTTTAAGTCATCAATCCTCGGAAGCGGATACTTGTTCTTAATAGTCACCTTATTCAGCTGCCGATAGTCTACGCACAACCTCATACTACCATCTTTCTTTTTCACCAACAACACTGGAGCTCCCCACGGCGACACACTTGGCCTCACAAATTTCTTTTCAAGCAGACCCTCGAGTTGCTTCTTCAGTTCTGACAATTCAGATGCAGACATTCTATACGGTGCCATAGACACAGGTTTAGCATCAGGTACCAGATCAATAGCAAACTCAACCTCTCTCTCTGGTGGTACATCCGGAAGCTCGTCGGGAAAAACCTCAGAAAACTCTCGCACCACCTGCAACTCATCAACCTTCGCTTGGCTCTCAGCAGACAATGACGCCATTAATGAAAACAACTGGACGTCTTCCCTCATTACCCTATGCAACTGATCAGCAGACAACAAACCAGACTCTTCCTCTTCAGGAGAAAAGAAACTCACAGGCCTTTCATGACAGTTGATATGAACATGGTTATCAACTAACCAGTCCATACCTAGAATAACATCCATTCCGCTCAGCGGCAAACAAATCAAGTCAACGAGAAAATCATTACCGAATATCGATAAAGGGCATTAAGCACAAACAACCGAGGTAGTCACCGAACCCTTAGCCGGAGTATCGATAACCATCTCCCTCAACATAGAAGATAAAACAAGATCTAATTTCTCAACACATGCAGTAGCAATAAAACAATGGGTAGCACCAGTATCAATAATAGCAATAAGAGGAGAATTATTAATATAGCATGTACCTCTGATCTCATTCACTGCATCTGACCCTGCCAGAGCGAACACCTTCCCAACGGACCTTTCTTTCTTCGGTTTAGGACACTGAGTGCTGATATGACCACCCTCACCACAGTTGTAGCATAACACATCCTTTCGATCACAGCTAGACGCCATATGACCCTCTTTACCACACTTGTAGCACTTCTTCACATCACCTGGACAGTCAGGACGCTTATGACCGGGTTTACCACACTTGTAACATACCACACTAGCAGCAGCATCTCCCCCACTAGGTCTCTTACCCACAGCAGTTCTCTGATTGCCCTTACCAGCTGGAACCTCATACGGCTTCCCACGACTCGAGAAATTCTTCTGCCTATCCCTCATGACTCTAGAATGAGCATTACTGTCTTCCTCGAAGATTCTGCAGCTGTCAATCAACTCCGAGAACACCCGAATTTTCTGATACCCTATCGCCTTCTTGATATCAGCCCGCAACCCATTTTCAAACTTGATGCATTTGGAGAATTCAGCACCAGCCTCACCATAATGTGGATAGAACTTCGCCAATTCAATGAACTTGGCAGCATACTCAGTCACCGACATATTACCCTACTTCAGCTCCAGAAACTCAATCTCTTTCTTCCCACGGACATCTTCAGGATAATACTTTCTCAGAAATTCTCTGCTGAACACAGCCCAAGTGACCTCTTCATTCACAGTCGCCAACCTCTGCCTCACCTCCAACCACCAGTCATCAGCCTCCTCTGCCAGCATATGAGTACCATACCTGACTTTCTGCGCCTCAGAGCAATCCATAACACGAAAGATTCTCTCCATCTCTTTCAGCCACGCCAAAGCACCATCAGGGTTATACTTGCCCTTAAAGGTAGGAGGATTCTCCCTCTGAAACGTAGCCAAACTGCGCGACCCAGCATCACCAGCAGCGCCTGGGTTATTCTCCACAGCTTGAGCCACAGCCTGCAAAGCAGCAGCGAGTGCAGCATCGTTCCGTCCTGCCATCTCAACCTAACACTGCAACAGAAACTATAATCAGAAACGAGTAACAATTACTCAAGTGTTACTCGACTCGACGACTCGACAACTTGGCCGGACAGACCGAACTGCTCTGATACCACTAATGTAACACCCCCCTTTTACTATTACAATTAAATAGACAATTATCAGAGTCACCTCGAAGGGCGCTACATTTTTCACCATTTTAAAAAGAAATCACCAAGCAGCGGAAATATTAACAAGTTTAAACATCTCCAGAATTAACAATTAAAAACATCTCCAAAATTAATTAAAACAATTTCCAATAACTACAATAATAGTTCAAAATAATAACTAACGACTCCCCGGTGCTACATATCAGAGCTGACACAGACCCAAACGAGAGAGGAAGCAAAACCTAGCAATTCCTCCACGAGCACTAGCGATCACCTGCAGCGTTGCCGCATGAGAGCAACATTCCAAGCAGAAGGGGTGAGTCTAACAGAGATAATAAGCAGATGATAAAAATATGCTAGCATCAGGTAACTACAGCAACACAATACAATTACACCATATCACAGCACCAGATACCAAAGGAAAAATCCATTTGACAGTGAACCACCAAAATTATAACATTCATAGACAATGGGATGATATGCAACCCCTCCAGTGGGCATATGCATGCGGTACTGATCACCAAAATGAGCCACGACGGGCATATCACCAATAAACACCAGAGGCAGAGCCTATATCACCAAAACATGCATATGACAATGCGACACTATGATTATGCACCAACTCACCATAACAAGTATTTAAAATAAATACTATATCACCAGAATCAAAACAAATGATTTCACCAAAAATAGCACCAAGTTGTAGCATCACAGCTACCACTAAACTCTCCTGAGCATACCAGCACCGCACCTGAAATATTAACACCAGACGGCTCCACAACGCGGACATAACGCACGCACACCACGCACAAGACTGGCGCACAGCGCCTAGGCACATCGCACCTACTTCAGCGAATTAATTAAAATAGCAAACGACATCGGATTTCAACAAATAAATACTTGTTGGAAAGCCCTATGGGTCTGGTTATCATCCCTAAGTTCAGTTTTTGAAGGAGAGTGTCCAATAGGTACAGTTTTCGAAAAGCACACAGGCTAGTTGCAAAAGAGGACAGTTTCTGTCCTTCAAATTCAAGCAATTCCAAAGTGACCAAAACTCAATCAAATTGCATGAAACTTGTGCATAAACTGGGGCAAATTTTGTCTAGTTTTCAAAGAAATTGGATTCGTTCGAAAAGGAGTTCTTTTGAAAACGTGGTAACCAAAACACTGACCCTGTGTCCAGATTGTTTCCAGAATCTTACTTTAACTTGTGGAATTCATATCTCGAGCTACACAACTCTAAACGCAACCAAACCAGTGCCAAATTAACAAGCATTAAGTCTATTTTCCAGAAAAATAAACCACATAATTTTTCGGTCAATACAACGTTCCCAGTCACCGAAATACCGAATCTATACCCAAATCGTTTCCAGAATTTTAACCTAACTTGTATCGCCTATAACTCGAGCTGTACAACTCCGAATTTAACGAACCCAATGCCAAAACGACCGGCGTTAAGTCTATTTTCAAAAACAATCAACCTCATAATTTTTGGATCAACCAAACAGCGCCAGTTTTAGAAAAACCGAACCTGTGTCCAGAATCGCTAAATTGCCAAACACCAAACCCTAACGGCAACGACACCGCAACCACCACAACAAAAACGACAATTCGACAATGCGACAACAACAATCAACCACGCACAGCAACAACAAAAACAAGAACAATAACAACACCATCATCGTGATACAACAATCACGCAACAACAAATAACGAAACAAATCACAATAACGTGCAATAATCATCAAAGCACCAATCTCAACGAAAACACGATATGCAACAACACGAACAATTCAACAAAACCCTAGACTACCCACACATAATTATCATCAACCCATTATCAAGGTTAAGCCCACCCTTACCTCGAATAACGTAAGCTCCGGAACACGACGAACGAGACACGAACAAAACCACAGCAACACGAACGATCTCCTTTTGAAATTCTTCGCGAAACCCTCCTCTTCTCTCCCTCTTTGCGCCGCGTGCTCTCTCTCTCACTCTCACTTTCGTTTTTCTTTTGCTTGCTGCGAATGAGGGTTTGGCTTAAACCCCCAGGGTTTAAGTTGAGGGCTCAGTAAACACTGGGCTCTCTACGTCACCACCTCCTTTACTCGTTTCACCTCCTACGCATATAAAATATTAACCTTTTAATTTATCTATATCCCGCCTCCAAATTATTTTTATAATTCAATCAACTATTTTAATTAAATTATTTCCGGGGTGTTACACTGAACCGGTAGCATGAAAATAAAACAGTGCCAGCGCTGAATTGATAGCACGAAATTTAAAACAATGCCAGAGCTGAATCAATAGCACGAAATTTAAAAGACAATGCCAGGCTGAACCGGTAGCATGAAAATAAAACAGTGCCAGAGCTGAATCGATAACACGAAATTTAAAGACAATGCCAGGGCTGAACCGGTAGCATGAAAATAAAACAGTGCCAGAGCTGAATCGATAGCAAGAAATTTAAAAGACAATGCCAGGGCTGAACCGGTAGCATGAAAATAATACAGTGTCAGAG
Source organism: Astragalus glycyphyllos (assembly GCA_963573325.1). Lineage (NCBI taxonomy): Eukaryota > Viridiplantae > Streptophyta > Magnoliopsida > Fabales > Fabaceae > Astragalus > Astragalus glycyphyllos. The sequence goes on from OY754307.1 coordinate 32,262,740, forward strand.
CTGAATCGATAGCACGAAATTTAAAAGACAATGTAATGCATGTTTACTTGTGGATGCCTTTGTTTTAGAACTAGAACAATTGCTGTGAACTAAAGATCTTTGACCAATCAAACTTTCATCTACTCGCCTTCGCCTCTTCCTTGCGACTATTGTCGGTTTTTCATAACATTGATCCCTCTATTCACCTTATTGAATGCACTCCCCTTAAGTTTTATGCAAGATTTGTTAGGGACAACCTCGAGACCTTCAAGTTTCCACGCTCTTTTCGCGAAGTGTGGGTCTATTAAAGTGTTACTGACACATTCACCTCGAGTTCTTTTTTTTTTGGGTTCCAAATATTAAAGTGTTACTGACACATTCATCTTGAAGTTTTGTCAGACTTAAACCATTTTACTTGAGACATAGGTTAAATGAGTCAGTCATGAATGCAAGAACAAAGGAAATAAGCTAAATGAATAGGTCATGAATGCATGATCAATAACAAATGCATGAGGAAAATGGACAATAGCCAGATTTATTTAGTATTGACTAGTAGGAAAGAATACAGAAAGGAAAGAAAGCCATAACTAGGAAACTTCACACGAACTTTGCCCCGACGTGATTGAGTCAATCCCTTATCTACCAATCCTCTTGAGAACCCTCAATGCAACTATTAGAGTGGAATCCGATTCTAACTTCTTTCCACTCAACCATTAGAACCATATTGTCACATTGTAAGCACGCTCGTGAGTCCTGCTGCTATATTATGCCTTTCTTTTTTCTTTATTTTCTCTGCCTTAATTTTTGCCTAGACCGCCTTTTTGGGTTTTCAATCTAGCAGGCTCTTGTTGACCCTAACTTTTGTCCAAACCGCCCTTTTGGGTTTTCAATCTGCTGGGCCCTTATTATCCCTAACTTTTATCTAGACTGCCCTTTCAGGTTTTCAATCTAGGGGGACTTTCTTTTATTATCCCTAATTTTTGCCTAGACCGCCCTTTTGGGTTTTCGATCTAGCGGGATTTTTCTATTTTTCTTTTCTTTCTTTCTTGTTTCTAGGCATAAAACTTCTTAACAGCATTTGAGTTTATTGGCTTTGGAAGTTCATGTCCTTCCATGTCGAGTAGGACTAGGGCTCCACCCGGAAATGCATGCTTGACCACGTAAGGGCCATCATAGTTCGGTGCCCACTTACCATGAGCGTCTTCTTGGTGCGGTAGTAATATCTTCAGAACGAAGTCTCCAGGTTGAAACTCTCTTGGGCGAACTTTCTTGTTGAAGGCTCTGGCCATCCGACTTTGGTACAACTGCCCATGACAAATAGCTGCCAATCTCTTTTCCTCAATCACATTTTCCTCAATGGGATGCTTTTGGAATAATCGGTCCAATCACGTCAATCCCCCACATGGAAAACGGCCAAGGACTCGTGAGGTTATGCAGAGGAAATGGAGGTGTAGTGATCCTATCGGCGTACAGCTGACACTTGAGGCATTTTCTTACATGTAATATGCAGTCTGTTTCCATGGTGGTCCAATAAAAACCACTTCTGATGATTTTGCAGACCATCATGTGCCCGTTTGCATGTGTCCCACAGACTCCTTCGTGTATCTAAATCATGATTTTTCGAGACTCTTGAGCATTCACGCATCTCTACAAAGTACCATCTTGGCCTCACTTTTAGAGTATTTCACCACTCAAAAATAAATTCATTGCTAGCCTTCTGATTGTTTTCTTGTTCACTTCGCTTGCCCCTGCTGAGTATTTTCCCTGTTGAATATATCACTTTATATCGCAAAACCACGGTTCACTATCTGGCTCTTCTTCCTCCACATTAGCACAATAAGCCGGTTCATCATTGACTTCTATACAGATGGGTTGAACCTCAACATTGACATTCAATTTAAACATCGCCGCCAAGGTAGCTAAAGCATCGGCAAATTGGTTCTTATTTCGCGCCAGATGAGTGAATGTTACCTCTTCAAAATTTCCCACCAACTCAGTTAGATGTTTTTGATAAGGTACTAACTTCGAATCCTTGGTCTGCCATTCTCCTTTTACCTGGTAAATGATGAGTGCCGAATCTGCGAACACATTTAATCTTTTTACACCCAGGTCGATTCCGACCTGTAGCCCGTTCGTACATTCCTCATACTCGGCGATGTTGTTGGTGCATTCAAAACTTAACTTGATGGCCACGGGGTACTGGTTACCCTTTGGTGAAATTACCACTGCCCTAACACAGTTTCCATACATATTGATTGCTCCATCAAAGTACGTTCTCCATGCATCTTTTGTTCCTTCATCTTCATCAGTTGCCATTACTCCTCTTTCTACATCGTGCCAACTAGAAGATTGCCCTTCCCCGAGAGGGTTTTCGGCCAGATAGTCAGCGATGGTACTCCCCTTGATAGACTTTCGTGACACGTACTTGATGTCGTACTCTAATAAGATCACTTGCCAATTTGAGACGCTTAGAGAAACATGGGGGCTTTCGAAGACGTACTTTAGTGGATCAAATCATGAAATCAAACAAGTAGTGTAGTATAACATGTATTGGTGAAGTCATCTAGAGGTCCAAACCAGGGCACAACATGTCTTTTCAATTGCCATGTAACGGGTATCGCAGTCATTGAATTTTTTACTCAAATAGTAAGTCGCTTGCTCTTTCCCCGATGTATCATGTTGTCCCAGCATTGCCCCCATGGATGATGGCACCACAGTCAAGTACAGGATCAATGGTCTCCCTGGCGTTGGTGGTGCCAAAACAGGAGGATTTGACCGGTAATCCTTTATCTTATCAAAAGCTTCTTGACACTTTTCATCCCATTTCCCTGGTTGGTTCTTTCTCAGTAACTTGAATAAGGGTTCACATGTACTAGTCAAATTGGCGATGAACCTAGCAATGTAATTGAGCCTTCCCAAAAAGCTTCTTACTTCACGTTCACTTTTGGGTGCAGGCATTTCCTGAATAGACTTTATCTTGTCAGGGTCCACCCTTATACCATCCCTACTCACGATGAATTCGAGTAACTTCCCTGAACATGCTCCAAAGACACACTTATTGGGGTTCAATCGCATCTTATATTTCCTAAGCCTTTCAAACAATTTTTGCAGTACTGCCACATGACTTTCTTTCTCTTGGGCACTGAGACAATATTGGCCACCCATTCTGGATGCACTGAGACTTCTAAGAATCCTGCCTCCCATTGTTTAGTTACTTCCTCCTTGATTTTCAAAGACATCTCCGGGTGCATCTTCCTCAACATTTGTTTCTTTGGCTTTACATCCGGAAAGAGAGGAATGTTGTGGGCTGCTATTTATGGATCAATCCCGGGCAAATCTTTGTAGGACCATGCGAAAACATCAAGATACTCTTTAAACAAGGTAACCATCTCCTCCCGTTCCGGGTTGTCTACTAACCTCAACTCTTCCTTCTCTTATTCAATCCCCATAATGATGATTTCCACTGTCTCGTCGTTCAAACCAAACTCCTTTTCAGTGTGCCCTAGAAGTTTGGAGAGTCTGTCAATTGCTTCATCATCTTCTTCCGACTCTACGTAGTCTTCACCAAAAGTCACAAGAGGATCAGATGATAAATTCTCGACATTTTCACAATGAGGCAAAGTTCTATCGAATTCGGAATCCCTGGAGAGTTGTTGGCGGGGAAATCAATAATAAATGACGATATAAAAAACGAGAAACCAAAAATAAAAACAAAAACGAAGGCGAAATAGGGCGAGAGGATAAGATATATAATAACACAAATGAATGGAAATGCATGCGAATTCATTTAATTCTTGTCTCAAGCAAAATAACATAAGTCTTATAGCCTTAATAGGCGAAAACAACAAAATAGAAGACGATTACATGAAAGTAACAACATCAACAACTGGTTCAACTTCCCAATTGCTCAGTGACTCTTGATTGATGCAAGGGAGAATAACGCCACATTTTCCTGAAATATCTTTGTCCGCCATATTGATCACAAGGCGGTGCATAGTGTTGGTTGTATCTTCAAGTGTGAGCAATTCCGCTGGTGCTGGGAAAGTGTCACTCAGTTGTGGAATCAGCTGAATTCCCTCTTTACCCACTGTCGGTTTCTTTGACTTCATTTCTAGGTTCCCCTCATAACCAATTCCCATAGTGCCTGACTTCTGCTTCACGGGTATGGGAGTCCAAGCTCCTTGCAGGTGACGACCCAGACCTTTTCCTTTTTCATAGCCATTCTTTGCCATTATTCGGCCCACTACTTGATTCACATTGCTCCTCGACGAAGCTCCTTTGGTAACCTCGAGTTTATCCACCTCGAAACTGTGGCACATATTTGTTACTTCTTCAGTGTTGTCCACATAAGGTAGAGAAATAGGCTTCGAGACCAGCATCTCCTCTTCTCCACGGATGGTGATAATGTTTCTATTCTCAACAAACTTGACCCTCTGGTGGAGAGTAGAGGGTACGGCCCCAGCTTCGTGGATCCATGGCCGTCCCAAGAGCATAGTGTTTGCTGAATCAATGACCATGACTGGGAACAACACACGGAAGACACTTGGACCAATCTCCAGCGGAAGCACTACTTCACCCAGGACACTTCTTTTAGAACCGTCGAAAGCCCAAACCATCAAGGTTTGAGGGGTCAAATCTCTCTCCCCCAACCCTAATGCGGTCAATGTAGTCATAGGCAAAACATTAAGGGCCGATCCACCATCAATTAGCACCTTGGCTACCACAAACTGTCGACACTTCAAAGTGATGTGCAGAGCCTGACGCTCCCCCTTGCTTGAGGATGGACATCGCTTTTAGAAAATGTAATCAGATTGACCCGTTGCATTGGATCTACCGTGTTAACCACAGTTTGGGGAGTTACATCAGGCTTCACAAAAGCTTCTTCCAAGGTTCTCAACAAAGCCTTTCTATGTATTTCTGAAGAGAGGATGAAGGAAAGCAGTGAGATCCGAGCTGGAGTCTTTCTTAACTGCTCAGTCACATCATACTCACTTTGCTTCATGATTTTCAGGAACTCTTCCTTTAATGGTTCTTCCTTCTCAGCCTCCCTCTCTTTCTTCTCTTTTCATACTCTTCCGGACCGAAGTATCGACCACTCTGGGTTATCCCACTAACACTCACAATGTTGCCAACAGACTCCTCAACACTTTTGTTTATACTTATTTCACTTGTAGCGGGACCTCCTACAACTTCAACTCGAGTTTCATAGTTCCAGGGAACTGCATGAGTATCTTTACAAGAAAAGGGTGTGGGCTTCTTCACAGTGACTACTACTTTTTCTGGTGCTGCAGGTGAGTTGAGTGGTGGAACTTTAAGCACAAAAGGTTCTAGAACGTTAATCTCCTCTTAAAGCATAGACCCCCTAGCTTGCACTACTCCTACGACATTAGGCTTTGAAGTCGAGCTTTAAAGTCCCAACAACCTTCAATGTCATGACCCGCACAACCATGGTGGTACAAACACGTCCTCCCCTCATCATACATGGCATATCTTACAACTTCTTTCGTTGGTGCCAATACTTCAACAGCGCTGTACAACCCTTCCCAGATCTCTGTCATAGGGGTTCGCAGTTTCAAAACCTTTTTGATGGACATTTGGTCTTTTTCCACCATACTCACACCTTTGTTTCCCTCGTGATTCTTGAGAGGGTTGCTATTGATATTTGGTCCCGCCTCTTCCTGGATATCAAGCTTCCCATGAGCGATCAATCTCCTTACGGCCGTCCTGAAAGCCTCACAATCTTCAATTGAAAGTCCTGCGGCCCCCATATGGTACTTACAAGTCAAATTTGGGTTGTACCATGCTGGAAACGGAGGTTCCCAACCTTTTACGGGAAGTCCTGTAATCAAGCTGACATCAATCAATCGTTGGAATAATTCAGTGTTGGTGATGGAAAGTTTAGGAAATGGTGGGAAGTTGTTGGTATGTGTTTGGTGATAGTTTGGGCGATTTTGTTGGTAGTTTGGGTGTGGTTGTGGGTGTGTGGCTGGGATGTTGTTTATGGGAAAAGATTGTGTGGGTGAAGGGTTTGTTTTTTGGTTCATCATGTATGGAGTGTTTGGACGCGGTTGGTTGTATTGTGGCTGTTGGGGAGTGATGTTGGGTGAAGCTTGGATGAAGCTAACCTCTGGGTCCTTCGTTTTTTGAGGGAAGGTCTTTTTAACTTGCCCGCTTTCTGATTTCTCCGCCGGGAGTTTTCCAGCTCTTGTCAGCATCTCAATTCTTTCTCCGGTGGCTATTAAGTCAGCAAAGTCCCTGTAAGCCGCCCCAACCATTGCTGCCAGATAGGGGGATCCCAAGGTACCCAAGAAATAGGAGCACATTTCTGATATGGTGAGCGGTGGTTGAACTTGTGCAGCAAGAGTTCTCCACCTTTGGGCGTACTTTTTGAATGTCTCATTACTCCTTTTCTGCAGTATTCCAAGCTACTCACGTGTCGGAGCCATATCCATATTAAACCTATATTGATTCATGAAGCCATCAGCGAGGTCCTTCCAGCAGTCAATCTTTGAGTGGTCCATCTGGATATACCATTCCAAAGTTGGCCCAGTCAAACTCTCATGGAAAAAGTTGATGAAGAATCTTTCATTCTTTGACCACGTAGGAGGGGATTAGTACTCCCGTCATATTTTGTGCAGTCCGGCACTTTGAAGTCTCTCGGGGGGACTATGGCTGCAGTAGGGCAGAGTTCATCCACGCCCAGAGACCGAAAAGTACCAGATCCCTAAATTGCCTTGATCTTTTCCTCCATCTTCCCCATCCACTGTTGTCTGGCCTGGTCCTTTTGTGTTGCCGCATACCATTCCATCATTCCATTTCCATGGTAGAAGGCCCCTCCATTTCCATTATGGTGGTTTTCAGCATCAGAGTGCCCTATAGGTTATCCCATCCCGATTGGGATGACGAGCGGCCCGCTGCCCGGAATCTCGCCAATGGTAGGGATCTCCCCCGTATTTACCGATGGTCCCGTTACCCTTGTGGACAACAAGGTGATAGTATCCCTTATGGCCTGCAAAGTTTCTTCCATCCTTGCTTGGCTTGAGGCCATTTCTCCCATTCTCTCTTTGACCTCGTCTATCTCCTGACTCAAACTCTTTCCAGACATTTCTTCTGCCATTCTTGCTTTGGGTCTAGTGAGATACACTCGAGTTTGATTGGTCTTTTTAGTTGGAGCAATGATTACTAAGTTCCTGTTTTAACAAAGGGAAAAAAAGAATTATTTTGTTTTTGTGTTATTTTTATGCTGAAATTACTAAATTACCAGTTAGTTTGCCGAGGAATCGTTTATAAATCATTCTTGGTATCTGAAGTGAGTATCTTTGATTCGACATTTCAAATAAATTGTAGACATGGAATTCACGGAGAATCAAAACAAACGGGTCCTCTCATTAGGAGTAATTATCCAAAACAACGAGTCCAAAATCCAAAACCATAACATATGAGTCTTATCCAAATACATAATCAAAATTTACTAACAAAAAGAAAACATTCAAACATCAACAATATTTATGGCGACATCCTTTTTGGCCTGCTCGACCAATCCCTCGAAGTCTTCGACGAGACTCTTGCAAACATCGATCAACTCGATCGCCTCCTGGGGGGTGGTGAGTGGGTTGACCATTGCTTCTGCGTAACGAACTAGTGCAGGGATCCTTCTAACATCCTTTAACTTGTGATCCCAATGTCCAACTTCATACCAAGAATCTATGTTATTCACCTCCACGGCTCTAATCAGTCCCATAAAATGGCCACTTTCTTCAGCCCAGTGCTTCAGATGCCTCAGCTCTTTATCTTTCCTTTCAATAGCACCTCTGTACCTGTGGATTGTCCCGCTGAGCTCCAATTTAATGTTTCTGATTTTCTCTTCATATTGAGCAACATGTAGAGCAATTGTCTCTTGCATCTTCAGATCGAGATTAATCAGTCGCTTCTGAGTTTCTGCTCGTGCTGCTTCAATGTTCACCATTTCTCCTTTCAACTGCCAGTTTTCTTCAAGTAGCATTTCTTTTGCCTTGGTGAGTTTTTGTACTTCTAGGTGTTGCATTTCCAGGTGTTCTTGATACCCCTTTATTATATCAGAGTAGGTCTGCTCATCAAACTTTCGATCACTTTCGTGTCAGGACTCTTGCTTTTCCATTCGGACAAGGAGAGCGATCACTTGCTTTTCCATCTCTCCGAGGGCCATTCTTAGATGCTCATTGTCTTCCATAGCTTTGCCACACTTGGCGATCTGCTCTTTTAACCCTTGATTTGCAGCACTTATGTGATTTCTGGAATTTTTCTCAACTCGAGCTCTCTTATTTGCCCGCTCAAGCGACTGGGCTTTCTCACTGCATTCTAATTTCATGGCTTCCAGAGTAAGACGGACTTCTTTAAATTCAGCTTCTAATGCCCCTTTCTCGACCTCTGACCTAGCCAGCCGTTCTTTCATTACCCGCATTTCAACACATTCCTCCATCACGGTATCAACCTCTCGTTGTGGCTTAAGCGCCGCTTTCTGAAACGGTAGGTTGATTTCTTCAACCCTATCGCGCACCCATTCTTTGTAAGTGTCACTTGCCCCATGACTTTTTTCCCCAGCTCTTGTCCTTTATAGACAACATTTTTCCATGCCTTACAAACTTTATCAAGCATGGTCTTGTCCTCTAATTTGGAGAAGAAGCGAGATATTGACTCTTTAGTAGGTAGACCCGTCATTGGATAGCGCATCTGCTGGAGTCCCAAAGTGGAGTTGTAATTAATGCACCCCAAAATGCCCTTAAGAGGCACATTCGGAAACTCACCACATCAGAGAAGAACTGGATCAACTTTTGTACTTAATGGATACCAACGAACGGTTTCATCTTTGCACTCAAGGAATATCTGCATCCATTCTTTATCACTATAGTTTGGCAGGTTCACCTTTCCAAAATCACGAATGGGACAAGAATCACTACATTTTCTTGGAAGGATATGGGCGGTCAACCGCACATACAATACCGGTAGGCAGCAGAAGATCTTGCATCTTTTTTCCTCATGGCAAAGGCAAACGGTACAGTACACGTCCGCTAGAATGGGAAATGTCGTGTTTTCTCCACGGCAATTACGAGCCATGAACACATCAATTTCGCCGGGGCCCACTGACTCCCCATAGGTCGGAAATAGAATCGAATCATAGATCGCCAAAGCCAACACGTCTACAAGAGTATTCCAGTTTTGTTGCTCCACCAGTTTCTCCATTAACTCTTCCATACTCAACCTTGATATCCCCTCCAACTTTTCTTCTCCTGCTTTCTTGGGCTTCTTATGGATCAGCTCACTGGGATGAACTCCAAGTTTCCAAGACGAGCGTAGCACCCTTGGAATTGATAGGGCTTCCCATCTTTCAGAGGTTGTCCAAGGATCAAAGAAAATTCCTCGAGAGTAGGAGCCAATTGGAAATTGGTAAAAGTAAAACACCTCAAAGGGTTATCATAATACTGGGCTAAAGCGGAGATGGCTTCAGTCTGAACATTCACTGCTAGTAAGTCCAACAGATTTCCATATCTATCCTTAAAATCCTTTCGTGGCTGGTCAGGTAATGCTGAGGCCCATGCCTTCAATTTGTCAGTGCTTGGTTTATGGATGATGAACTGGATGGTTTTTCTTATTGACGATGTTTCTTTTGCGTTTGGCAATTCCATGTCTAGTTTTTTTGGAAAAAACAGATACTGACTTTCAGATCTAGAACTTAGATTCCCCGGCAACCTTTCTGGATAGATAAATAAAAAGTGTTAGATTGAGAAAAAATAAAGATGGAGAGATGCATGTAACAAGGAAAAAAATATTTTTGAAATTTTTCAAAAAAGATAATGAGTAGGGTAGGAGGTAGAGTAGCTCCCTTTCTGACCTAAATTGATTAGCCCAAACTACTTGGCTTTGAGCTTTATAGGTCTAAGGTCTTCTATTGTGGGTACTCACAAGGTGGTTGTTCTAACCTATGGGATTTAAGGTCTCTAGAGCCAAGTACTCTACTAGCGGGTAAACAAACTAGGATGAACATCCAACTCTATGGAACCTGTAGTGTGTGAAGGAAGCAATACAAACCTCAAAACCTAAAAAAAAAAAAAAAGGTACCTGCAAAACAACCAGAAAATACAATCAAGCAACAATATTTAATGGCCTCTACCCTAGGGTTTATATACAACAAATAATAGCATAAAAATATTGCACAAAAAAATTAAATAGGCTTGACTCTCACCTTTCCCCAGCGGAGTCGCCATCTGTCGGGACCGGGGTCCGGACGTAGACGGCTCAAAAATTGATTATTTTTGGGAGTCGGCATTCAATTTATTAAATAGGAGAAATTGACAAAACCTACTAAGAATATTATGGTCTGTGTGAACAAGGTTGGACTCGGGAGTCGATTATGCATAGGGAAGGGCGAAAACCTAATTCCACTACACCCCTAACACATCTGTCCTAAGATAGTTACCCTAAATTTGATTGTGCAAATATAAATTATTTAATTATTTGTTTTACCCAAAAATAATATTTAATAGTAGATAATAAGAATAGGGACTAATTTAGGAAAATTTAATTTTGACTTGACGGAGAAGCCCCGTCCTACGTATCCTCTGGTGCAATGAGGAACTCAAAAGTCACGTAGTTCTTCCTGAAAAAAATTTGTTGGTTGGTTGATTTTTATTTTTGAAGGGGTTTAAGATCAAAGTCGTACAGCTAAAGTCTCTTAAACCGGGATTGACAAGATGTACACCTCATTCAAACCCATTTTTGGGATTTTTTATGAAAATAGGTGTTAAATAAAAAAAAAGACTTATAATTTATTAGGAAATAATTAATTTCGCTTGATGGGGAGGCCCCGCTCCTACGTATGTCCGCATGCGGAGAATCAAAGAGTATGTAGTTCTTCCTGAAAATAGTTTGTGTGTTGATTGATTTTAATTTTTTGGAAGGGGTTTAAGATCAAAGCTGTGCAGCTAAAGTCTCTTAAACCGGGATTGACAAGGTGTACATCTCAATCAAAATCATTTTTTTTAATGAATTTTATAGGTTTTTTTTTGTGTGAAAGAAGTAGTTTTTTTTGGGAAGACACAAAAAAACGAAAGGGGTGCAAATAGTAAAATAGGGGTGTAATTAATAAAGGGGGTTTTGTTTGAAATCAGGGGTGCGGACAGCAACCCAGCATTAGTTTCAACTTTAGCAGTCCACAAATTCTGGGCTTTAATATGGAGGGGGGCGTATAACAAAAAACCAGGAGTGCAAACAATTGAAGAACACGGGGTGGAATCATAAAAAAATGGGTGCAAGTAATGATCTGATCTAAAATAAAAAAATAAAAATAAATACTAAATAAAAGGGATATAAAGGAAGAAGCAAATGAGGAAAACCTAATCCCTCATTTCCCAGCCATCAGCGCCGTTTCACTACTTTAGGGAAGAGAGAGAGAAAGTTCAAGTGTGGTTTTAGATTGTGGTTCACGGCGGCGACCACCGCGGACGGTGGCCGGAGGTAGGTTCCTTACTGTATTTACTCTCTTTCTTGTTTCCTATTCTAATACTTGTTGATACAAATCTTTCTTCATCTCTTCTACATTAAAAGCCTACATTTTTTTATTCAAGAAATCTTCTAAACAAAACCAGAAACATGTCAAACAGGAAGTGAAAGAAGAAGCATGAACTAACCTGATACTCTCAAAGACTCCTCTGTACCTCTTTTTTTTCACCCAAAATTTCTAGTGTTTTCAAACCCAGTGGATTAAAACTCATGCTGAGTTTCAGTCTTTTTTTTTTTTTTGGTAAATTAAAGCTCAACGTTTTTTCTCCTCCCTTTTTTTCACACTGTGTTGGAGCTGTATTTATAGCCAAGTTTCCATAGAAAAATGCACTGATGGGTCAATTTCATTTAAAAAAACTGATTTTGTATCTCTCCAAAATGTCATGTTTTAGTGCTTAAAGTTTCTCTGCCGAAAATTTCTTCCTCCAAGTCTCTGTTGCCCCACAAAAATAAACTTGTTTGACTATTATCTGGCTGCCTAAACCTTATTTGTGGTTACTTGTTCAGAGCAGGATATTCATAGAAAGATGAGACCCTTCATTTGAAGCTTTGAAGCCTAGGCCTATTGTTGCAACAATTTTGTCATGTATTGTTTGTCTTTGCTGCTTTAAAAAAAAAGGATTTTCTCTCTGGGACGAGAAAGAAGACCACGCTCATTCCCCAGCTATGATTATGTCTATTCTATTAATTGAGTTGTACTATATTACTTTCAGCTTTGGTTTTGTGACTAAAGAAACTTGTGACAACCTGAACAACAACAACAGCACCATCACGCCATTCACACATCTTAATTATAATATTATTATATTTTTTTACTTTATTTTATTGAGTTTTTTGTTAAAAAAAAGTTATACTAAATAATAATAGTAATAACAATATAATAATAATGACAATAACGGTAACACTAATAAAAATAATACGCCCAACACGCGTAACCAACCGCACATTCATAACGATTAAATACTCAAACCAAATAAAGCGCACCAAACTAAAGAAACGAGTATCGCCAGAAGTGTGACACAATGAACACGCGTAAAAAGTCAAATATGATCGAAAAGAGGTTTATTTTATTATATTTTCTGTAAAAGAAAAATGGACAATAGGTACCGGTTAAAATTGGGTGTTCACAAGCGGGAAGTGGTGATTGCCACCACGACACTTCTTTTCGCCGTCGTCCACGAAGGAATCTTCATAATTTGGCGCTTCAGAGGTCGACAAATTATTAATGGACCGTCGTCGTCGTCTTCGATGACGGGTGCTGCATGAGCCACAAGGACGGTGAGAAGGAAAGGATCAGGAAAAAACAAATGGATCAAGAGGAACAAGGCATACCTGGGTCTGATTGAGATCTTACGAAAGGGCGCTTAACCCCTTGCTTGTACACACTCGTCGGGACCGATAGAGGTTGGAGCGCTAGAGCGGTAAAGGAGAGAACGGTATTCGAGTTGGTGCCACCGGAGCTGTAGGTCCTGCACAACGCCCTCAGAGCTGGTGCCATAGAAAAACTTGCAGAAGAAGTATAGGAGGAAGGTAAGATGCTCATCGTCGGTGACCTCAGGAGCATCCCCGGCATTGTCTCCTACGAATATAGGAAAAGAACCCCCCGCTAAGACCTTCATACGGCCCGCCTCCTACGGCAGTTTTGAAGGATGAACTGTCTTGCCCGATGCAAGTAAGCCGGTGATGGCAGAAACATCAAGCACGATAGGGGTTAGAATGCCCCACGGAAATACAAAGGCATTAAGGCTGGACGACCAAAAACCGAGGAGGGGCAGAAGCACCTCCATGCGGTTGGGAGCAACAAAAGAAGAAAGAGCCACTATGTCACGAAGATCCACTATCTTCCAAACACCAGCCTTGACATCATGGACCCTCACGAACCAGTCCTGATAATCAACGGTAGGTATGGCCAACGCGTCAGGGTCTGCTATACGGGAACTCACGCTAAACCAGTCCTGCGTAATAGAAAGCGACGAGGGAGCAAAAATGCGCTTGAAGGCGACGAAACCATCATGAACTTCAGAAGTGGCTGGACATACCGTCACACCGTTCGGAACGACAGCGAAAAGGTCCCTCGAGGAAGGCTTTGGAGGAGGGTCTACCTGAGGTAAGGAGGAGAGTGATGAGCTGGACGACGAAACGGTCGGGCTGCCGACGTCGTGATAAGTCCAAAAATAGAGTGTTTTTAGTGTTTAATTTGAATAAAGATTGTGGGAATTTAGTTCTAATATTGAGTTATTTTACTACAAGTTGTTAGTTTGTGTTTTCAGTGATTAAAATGAAGAAATGAAGGAATTTTGCATGCAAAAAAACCAAAGATCAAAAGAGAATGAAAAATGGTGCAATGAAAGGAAAAATAGTGCAAAATAAGGAGAAAAATAGTGCCAAGACACAGAGAATATGGCACGGTTCGTGCCACAGGTCGTGCTGGTCCTGTTGCTTGCTGAAGAGTCACTTTTTAGAGTACCTGAGAACTTGGCACGACTCGTGCCAAGTTAGCACGATTCGTGCGACCTTCAGAATGTAGAAATTAGTTTTGAAACTCTTCATTTTCTTCTCTTAGTGGTTTTTAATGGTTATTTATACGAATTGAACTGAGAAACCACTGATTGTTGGATATATAAAGCTCTCTTTTCTGATGAAAATGGTCAGAACTTCTTTTGTAATACTTGCACTTTGATACTTTATTAATCTAAGTTTTCTTTAAGCTTTTGTTCTCTAAATTTCTGCTCTGGTTCTATGGCTTCCTTTTACTTTCAGTTCTTATATTCTAGCACTTTACATTCTGTCCTTTAGTTTCAGATCTTTATTTCTTGCACTTTATAATTCCGCTCTCTATTGCTTTCTTTACGTTCTCGTTATTTACATTTCTGTTTATATTTTATGCTTTCTATCTCTTCTCCCTCATCTACTATGATCATGTGTGAGTAGATCTTCTAGTCTTGGGATTGTGGGACACAATCCAATAATGGATCCCTAAATCAATTCCAAGGCTAGACTTTTTATCTTATTAAAAATTTTACCTAATCTAACCTCGTTGTAATAATTCTATATCAAATGTCAAGCGAAGTACCGAGAGGTGAAGCTTGACATCGGATCCACAAGGTTAGACAAGGCAATCAAACATGAAAATCGTCTTGGGACAATAAGGTTGTACTTAATGGGTCTTTGCGGTGATCAATCATGAGAATAGGCTTGATCACTGTTTCGAGACACATTCTGGTTTTCCGAAAGGAAACTAGAAATACACCAATAGAATACCTTGTCCTTAGAATAATTTCAAAATAAGATAAAGGATAGCTAAGGGATATTTGGATTCTGTTATTGCGATTCACCACAATCCTAGGACATTTTTATATTCTGAATTTTTAATCAACAGTTACTCTCATTTCCTAAAAAATATTCCTTTCAGCTAATCAAAACTAAAAATTAGATTGGTAATTGCTTAACTCCCTGTGGGATCGATACTTTTAACTACTCGGTAGAACCGTGCACTTGTGGCTCTATCAAGTTTTTGGTGCCGTTGCCGGGGAGTTGGCGATATTAATCGACTTTTTTTGGTACCGGTTAGACTGAAAAATTTTCTTTTATTTTGTTACTTTTCTTTTGGATTCTCTTATTCTTGAATGCGAAGAGTCCGAAATCTCGAAGATATTGTTCAACCAATTCATGAGATTGAAAAATTCTTACACCAAAGAAGAAGAGAATTGCACAATAACCGAAAAATGGCTGCAAATCAAAATCGTACTCTCAAAGAGTATGCTACGCCTTCTACGGCAGAGCCCCATGGTATTATTGTGCATCCAAATGTTGATGCTAATAATTTTGAACTCAAACCGTCTCTACTTTCTATCCAACAGGATCAATTTTAAGGATCAGCTACTGATGATCCAAATCTTCATATTTCAATTTTTCTTGAGTACTGTGGCACTTTAAAATTGAATGGAGTGACTCCCGAAGCCATAAGGCTGAAACTCAGAATGAAGGGGAATCTCTTTATGATGCATGGAAGCGTTTCAAGGAAATGCTAAGGTTATGCCCCCATCATGGACTAGAGAAGTGGTTGATCATACACACTTTCTATATTGGTTTGTTGTACACTACAAGGATGACTGTAGACGTCGCAGCTGGTGGTGCTCTAATGAACAAGAACATTGAAGAAGCTTACACGCTGATTGAGGAAATGGCGCAGAATCACTACCAGTGGACAAGCGAGAGAGCTATTACTTCTCCATCTCCACAGAAGAAAGAGCCGGGTAAGTACGAAGTCTCTGCCCTTGATCATTTAGATTCTAAGGTAGATGCATTGTTTGCTAAATTTGATAAGTTGAGTGTAAATGTTGTTTCACCTTCTTCTACTACTGCTACCCCACCTTGTGAAATCTGTGACATAGTTGGCCACACTGGCGCTGAATGCCAACTTGGGGTATCTACTGCTGGCCCTGAGCAAGCAAATTACGCTCAGAGGGGCGATCCATTTTCTAATACTTATAATGCTGGATGGAGGAATCAACCAAACTTTTCTTTTAAAAATCCTCCATCCAACCCCTCTTTTCAACCAACAGCTTGGAAACCCCCAGGATTTCAAAATCAAAATGATCAAAGAGTTCCACAAAAATCAAATTTGGAAACATTGTTTGAAAATTTTGTTTTATCACAAACAAAGCAAAATGAAAAATTTAAAAATCGAGTTGGATTTTTGAATGATACTCTCATCAAATTAACATCAAAAGTGGATTCAATTTCAACCCATAACAAGATGTTGGAAACTCAAAACTCACAAGTGGCTCAACAAGTCACTTTGTCCTCAAGATCCACTGGGATGTTTCCTGGACAACCCGAACCAAACACCAAGGTCCAACTTAATGCCGTGACTTTAAGGAGTGGTAGAAAATTAGAAGAACCTAAGGGAGCTAGTGAGGATAATGTGAGTGAGAATGAGAAAGAAAAAGAGATTCAAAATGAGAGTGAGGTAGTTGAGGTTGAAAAAGAGAAAGAAGAACCCTATGTCCCACCACCCCCTTACAAGCCCAAGATACCATTCCCTCAAAGGTTTGCTAAGTCTAAGCTAGAAGAACAGTTTAAAAAGTTTGTTGATATGCTGAAAAAACTTTACATTAACATTCCTTTTACAAATGCCTTGTCTCAGATGCCATCATATGCAAAGTTTTTAAAAGAGATTTTATTCAAGAAAAGAAAAAATGATGACAATGAGACAGTGGTCCTGACGGAGGAATGTAGTGCCATAATTCAAAACAAACTACCACCAAAGCTTAAGGACCCAAGCAGTTTTTCCATGCCTTGTATGATAGGGAGTGAGACCATTGAAAGGGCTATGTGTGATTTAGGGGCTAGTGTGAGTTTGATGTCGTTGTCCATTTGCCAAAGACTAGGCATAGGAGAGTTAGAACCCACCACCTTGACCTTACAGTTAGTTGATCGTTCCATTAAGCACCCTGCTGTTATTCTTGAGGACATTCCTATCAAAGTAGGAGATATTTTATACCAGCTGACTTTGTTGTTATGGAAATGGAGGAAGACTCCCAAGTTCCAATACTTTTGGGGAGGCCTTTCCTCGCCACTACTGGTGCTATAATTGACGTAAGGAAAGGTAAGATGGCATTTAATGTAGGAGAAGAAAAGATTTACTTTGAATTTGAAAATCTCAAAAATAGTCCTTCCAAATCAGACTCTTGTTGTATGATTGATGTCGTTGACCATTGCGTGAAAGAGTGCTCTTTAGCACCACCTTCTAGCGATGGTTTGGAAGTATGCTTGATTAACAATGCAAGTGAAGAATTAACTGAAGATGCCCAAACCTATGCACAATTGTTGGATGAGAATCCACCTATAAAAGACTTGGGTATTGAAGAACAAGTTGAGGAAAAATCTAATTCTCTTCCAAAAGAAGCACCAAAGGTTGAATTTAAACCTCTTCCGTTATCTCGAAGGTACGAATGCATGGGTTAGAACTCTACTCTTTTCATTACTAACAATACAAACTTGAGTAAGGTGGAGATTCTTGAACTAAAACCCAAACCTAATGAATTGAAATAGAACAAAACCCCACAAAAGATCAAGAGTAAAGGGAAAAAACGTGCTCGCCGAAAAGGTCTTTTCACAAAGCCCACATGGGTAAACGATGTTGAAAGAAAAATGTCACATATAGGGCGAAAGATGAAGAAGTCAAAACCCCTCATGGTCTGGAAAGTTAAAGGGACAAGCACCCCTAATGTGGATCTAGAATAATTACCATAAATCTTTTAACCGTCAAGCTAGTGACGTTAAAAGAGCGCTGGCAACCCACGGGTTAAAGTTGTTTGTGATTTTGTAGAAAAAATAATCATCACAATGTCTCAAGAAATTCTGGGCAGCCATAATACTTGTGAGCTTTTCTTACCCCTCTCATGCTATTATTATTGAAAATCATTGAGGACAATGCTTAGTCTAAGCATGGGGGGTATTTACCTTGTTTTATTTCTTTTCCCTTTAAAGTTTTTCATTTTTTCTGCTATATTTTGTTGTTTTTGCTGTTTTAAGTTAGTGAGTCTTGAATTCTCCCATGTTTTGAATTATTGTTGTTGTTTTCTTGCAAGTTGCATGTAAAAATTTCCAGCACTTGTTAATAATTGCATTTGAAAAAGAAAAAAAATAGAGCTTAGTTTTTTTTTCTGAGACTACAAAACTGATTTGTATGATAGACTTGTGCTGAATGTAAATGTGAGGTTGTCATGATTGGAAGCTGAGAATTAGCATGTCTGAATTGTACTCTGTGTGAACCAGCTACTAAAATGTGAGATATAAAGCCTTCACAAGGGGATGTTACTGAAATTATATGTTTTGTACCCCTTTTCTTTGCTGAGTGTATGTTTCTCAAATTGCATCATTCAGAATTTGTTTGTTGACCATTTTGAAGCGAAAAATGATTTGCAACATGCGAAAGAATCCAGGGATTTAAGAATTCTTATTCTGGCTTCAGAGTTAGTGTTTGCTAAAAATTTCCCTCTAGTTGCCCCTTTGAGCCTATATTTTTATTCCTTTGGCACCCAGAAATGAATTTTTTTGTTTTTGGTGAACTTTGGAATCGGATTGGAGCAACTATTGAATTTGCAGGTTTTTGTCCTACATCTGAAATCATATATCTCTTGGACATAAGCTGGTTACTTTGCCTTTTTCCTCCAAAGAAAGAAAAATCAATCAAAGAAAAAAAAATAAAAGTGAAAAAGAAAAGAAAAAAGAAAGCAAAAAGGGGGGAAAATGATAAAATCAAGGGAAATCAAAATGAAAGAGTCCACTCAAATCTCAAAGACAAAAATCAAGTCAAAAAGAGTGGGCTCAAGTGAAAGAAATGAAGAAGATTGGAAGTGTAAGCCTCTAATTGGGCAAACATCTGGCATCTCACTTGTGAACTTTTTAGTAGAGATGTTGGTCAACTTACAAACCTATGGCAATGAGCATTTGTTGAAACTTGAGCGAAATATTTCCCAAGTCCCTAAAACACTCAGAGAGATTGTGAGCGAGTGCCTATGTTCTCACAGTTGTACTTTTCAGGTCATAAGCCTCTAATTGGGCAAACAACTGGCATCTCACTTGTGATATTGTATTTTGTCTATCATATGCTTCTGTTTTTGGTCCCTCATTTGGCTAACTTTGTTGATTGAATTCTTTGAAAATGCAGCTATCAACTTGTGCTTGCTAGTTTTGGTTGTTCTTGCATGAGGACAAGCAAAGGTTCAAGCATGGGGGAGTTTGATAAGTCCAAAAATAGAGTTTTTTTAGTGTTTAATTTGAATAAAGATTGTGGGAATTTAGTTCTATTATTGAGCTATTTTACTCCAAGTTGTTAGTTTGTGTTTTCAGGGATTAAAATGAAGAAATGAAGGAATTTTCCATGCAAAAAGGCCAAAGATCAAAAGAGAATGAAAAATGGTGCAAAGAAAGGAAAAATAGTGCAAAACAAGGAGAAAAATAGTGCAAAACGAGGAGAAAAATAATGCAAAGACACAGAGAATATGGCACGGTCCGTGCCACAGGTCGTGCTCAGCCAAAAAGCCAAGGAATTTCAACCTGAAAAAGTAACACAACCTGTGCCAGATTTAGCACAACCCGTGGCACATCAAATTCGAGAAACATCAAATTTATGATTTATTCTTATTTATATTTTTAGGTAGAACAAAAGATCTTAAAACGCGAGGAAAATTACAACAAATATAAATGAATATTATACAATAAAATGCATTTTAATATTGAACAAAAATATGTATATACATGTGTGTGCGCAAGCGTGTGTGATTATATATACATATATATATATATATATATATATATATATATATATATATATTTTGATTGAAAAATGTTAGTAGTTAGTAAATAGTTAGGGGGTGGGGTAAATATTAGGGTCGCCATCATTTTGTAGTAAAGTATGCAATGAAAAAAGCTAACCAACAAAGTATACAAGAAATAACCAACATGATGTGGCACAACTGGTAGATACTTGGGTCCCTTAATCATTTGGTCTCGAGTTCGATCCTTGCCCGGTGCGTATGGAAAAACATTTATTGGGAGATGTCAACCCCTTAATTGGATCTCCGATACCTCAAAGGATTAGTCTCCACAGTCGTCGTAGAGGATACATTGGTTTACAAAAAAATAAGCCTTGTAAGGTCACTTAGCGTTATGTGTCTCCGACTGACGCTAAGTTAGTGAATTACAAAATCATAGCTGCTTTTGTGAATCGACGTCAAGCACCACTAAATTGTTTTCTTTTCGTGCAAAATCTGAAACTTCCCTCAGCTTCTAAACTCGACCTCCCTTTCCATCTCCAAACCCTATTTCAATTTCGGCATTTACCCAAAACTACATGATCTCACCTCTCAACCATGATTTATGTTCTCTACTTCCCTAAAACTTGATCTCTCCTTGTTTAATTCTTCCCGTCGCCGTCACCAGTACAAAATCACAATTGCACTATTCTCGGTAACTTCTTCAATTTACGTTCTCATTTTCTTCTTGTCGCTGCCGATGCAGAATTACTCTCAGTCTATTAGCGGAGGGATCATCTCTAAGGAGAGAGCATTGTCATTGTCCTCGTCCATCACCAACTTTCAAGTTTTCTCCCTCTCTCAAAATCTTTCTCGGTGACTATTAGCAAAATAAATTTGATTCCTTTTTAGTTTGTGTTGGTTTTGGGGTATCAATGACGATATTTTGTTTTCCATGTTAAGGTTTTGGCTTCATTTTTTTGGGCTAAAAACTTTTTCCCTAGTGTTGGTTGTATTGTGTTTGGTACGTTGCCTTTGGATTAGGATCCAAGATGAAAATTTGGTATGTGGAGTCTCATGATTGTCCTTTCTTAGGTCGTGAGTGGCTCAATGCTTTTGTAGTCGGTGTCTTCTGAGGTTGTGGTCTTTTGCGTCGTCTTTCTTCAAGGTAGGACTCGATAGGGTGGGTACCTGCAGACACTCTGATACCAGTGATCAGAAATCAGTGAGAGGTAGAAATGACCAAAACGTACCTGATCTTTGGGGGTAGTGCCATATTTATAGAGAAGATAACTTCTTGGGGGTCCTGCGGGTCTTGCCCGACTTGGTTCTGCGTGATAACTTCTTTGTTGTGCCGGATCTAGCGCTAGATTGGGCCGTTTCTCATGCGGATTGGGCCTCTTGGCCCCGTCCGAAACATATTGATTTCATGATTGTTGTTACAGTTGGGCTGGGATTTCTTGATGTCGTGAATCGTTCTATCCTAACAATCCTAAGATTTTCTGATTCTATTAAAGACTATGCATGCAATTCTTGATTGTTGATTCTAAAACTTTTGCCCTCTTTTGGTCAAAAAAAAAAAACTTTTGCCTCGACGATTTCTTGATTTTCTTCTACAAGTTCAATCGATAGCACTCCCCGCCATATTTTCCTTCGCCATAATCTCTTTATTTATTTTCAGCTCAAACTCTGGTTTTGCTTTCCCAAAGAATCACACTCATTACTTCTTGTTCTTTCTATAGGCTATCTCCGTAATGTTTCTCTTTGTGAGCTGTATTACGATTTCCGAAACTGAACTATTTCCTTACGGTCAGATTGTTGTGAGGTTTTTCAGGAGGCTGGAAAACAAGATGCTTAGGATATTCATTAAGAGGAAGTATCTAGATCCACTGAAGATGAGTGCACAAATTGAAGACTAGGATGATGCCATTTCCCCCAATCTCAATATGATATCTCATTTTGTGCACTTTGTGATTTGGAGGTTCTTAATCGTTGTGTTGAAGGGTTTGATCAGCATTGCAGGGTTAGAATTTGTTATGATTTTGCTAATTGTACATTCTTTCCAGCTCTTTCTATTATTGTTGTATTACTAATTTTATCTGTACACCAAAGAACTTGTTGATTGTATTAGCTATTAAGTTTGGGTTCAAGAGTTAGGACCTAGAGAGCCTAGGTTTGGTTGGAACAGTTGGATGCCACAGTGTTTCTGCTGAATCAGATTGAGCAGGGCTTGCATTCCTTTCTAAAGTCCGACAGGAAAGAAAGGCCCCCACGAGTAGACAGTGCCGATGAACATCATGGAGATGAAAAGTTGATGTTCTTGGACTAGGCCAAAGGAGGCAGTACCATTAAAGAATTTGCTGTAGGAAAACATTAAGAAGGTCGTGTGCTTGGTGGTAGACACTTCAACATCCGTCTTGGCATTCTTGGCAATGAAGGTGGAATAGACTTTTCTGGCGTGCACATAATTGAAATTATTCTACTTTGGAAGTGAACATGGGTCTACTAATTTTCAGGAAAGCTATAGTCCAAGTATTGCAGCCACGTCGAGGAGAGTGGGAGTGAGCATGCCCCATGGGAAGAGTTTTGTAATAAGAATCTCATTCAATGTTTTGATGATAACAAATCAAGTAAGATTTAAGTTTTCTAGTGAAGTGTGATCTAACATGTTTGCCAAGTGATAAGAACAGGTGTCTTAACATAGCAAAATAAGGCTTTACCTTGGTTCAACAAATTGGTATTATTCAAGGGTAGTTAAAGCCTTGAGAAGGTTAAACATGAGAAGCTTAAACAAAGTCAACAGAAGGTTTGACCAAGTCTACAGAAGGTTGACCAAAAAGTCAACTGAAGTTTGACCAAATGTCAACAAAAGGTTCACCAAAAGTCAACAGAAGGTTTGACCCGAAGTCAAAAGAAGGTTGACTCACAAACACCTTAGAAGCATAAGTTCATGCTTGAAGAAGGTTGATGTGAAGCTTAAATGAATGTTGAGAAGGTTGCTGGAAACCATATCAACTTCAACCAAAACACATCAACTTCTTTTGGATGGTTTTTACTTGAATTAAATGATGATATCTTTTGTTAAATATGGTGAAAAATCTCAAGCAATAAAGAAGGAAATGCATGATTATTCCCGTTCTTTGTTTGAATTGTTTGAGCCTACTGGAAGCTTGAGAAGGTTCCTTTAAAACAGTTCTAGGCTGGCCAACAGATACAACCTATGCCATAGTTGTTGAGAAGGCAACTAGAGGAGTACATATCCAGCTGGAGACAGGTCTACTCTTCAGATAAAGCAATAAGCTATACTTGAGAAGGTTCAAAGGATGTCATCTTTGGTACTTTCTTAAAGTTACTCCTATTGACCAATGGATATCCCCAACGGGTCTGAACAAGTTTCTAATGGCTCTCAACAAGTTTGTAACGGCTATATTCATCATCGTTGGCTATTTAAAGGACTCAATCTAAAGTTCATATGCATGAGAGTTAACTGCCACCTTCACGAAGTCAAGCTTCTCAAAGCAATTCAACCTTCTCATCCCACACTCAAAGCTTCTTGAAGTTCAGATCTGGGATAATCTTCTTGAGTCTGTGCTAGCTTGTTAGTAGCATTGTGTTTACAGTGTATCTACTTTCTATCAAGCTCTTAAAAATCCCAAAAGCCCAGAAACCATTGTTGTAATTATTTGTGTGAACATTCCATCAAACTCCCTAAATTGAGAGGTAAGTGTTCGTGAGAAAAGAAAAGGAAAACCTTGATGAAACTAGAAGAGAGTTTCTTAGTAGGTGAATCCAGCTTGGTGAAGTTGTGTAAGAGAATACCTGTCTTTTGTGTGGAGATCAAAAGAAAGTGGTGTGTGCTAGGCTTTTCTGTGTGATCAGAAGCTAGTATTGGTGTAAGTCTTTTGTGTGTGATCAAAAGCAAAGTGTAATAGCTATTTGGAGAATAGTGGAAATACTCACTTGGAAGTGAGGAGAGGAAGTAGCCATTGTTGGGTGACCCTCTATAACTCCTCTGTGTTCTTTATGTTGCTTTCTAAAACTGTTATTGATATTGCATTACACTAAACACTGTTTTCTAAACCACAAGAAGGTTAGACTTCAGAACCTTCTCTAGGCAGTTTAAGACACTCACTGCACCATTCAACCTACTCTTCTCTTGCATAGTTTATACTTATCTTACAAATAGTACTGGTCTTAATTCTTAAGGGTTTACACGTATAACTTGCTTCCATAACTAACTCTAGCCTTCTTCTCTCCAAGTTAAGCTTGAGAATGAATTGTTAAGAAGGTTGCAGGTTAGAAGAGATTTTAAAAAGAGGGGTATAGAATTCGAACCCCCCTTTCTTGTGTAACTTAGTCACTTCAATTGGTATCAGAGCTCACCTCTAGGGGCTGAGCACACTTTACAGTGTGAGAGGATAGAACTTGGAAGAAGTGATGACCAATCCAAACTCTGTTATGTTCCTCCCTGAAGGAGCTTCTGCAAACAGACCTCCTGGATTCACTCATGAACACTACTGTTACTGGAAAGACCAAATGAGATTGTTCCAAGAATCTCAAGACACTGACCTCTGGGAAATTGTTGAAGATGGACCTTTTGCTCCTACAACAACTTTCGATGACGGAACAACTCTTCCAAAAGCTAGAGAAAATTGGACAACTGATGACAAGCGCACGGTACTTCTAAACTCTAAAGCTAAATTTTATCTAATATGTGCATTAGGAAGAACTGAGTATGACAAAGTAGCTTGCAAAACAACTGTCAAAGAGATCTGAGATACATTAAAAACTGCTCATGAAGGAACTTATCAAGTTAAAGAAGCTAAGATCAACCTTCTCATCCACAAATTTGAAACATTCAAAATGGAAGAGCAAGAAACAATATCAGAAATGTTTAGCAGATTCACAACTATAACGAATAATCTACACTCTCTTGTCAACACTTATACAAATCAATCCAAAGTTAGAAAGCTTTTTAGATGCTTGCCCAAAGTGTGGAGACCAAACGTGACAGCTATAACAGAAGCAAAGACCATGGATAGACTGCATCCCGAAAAGGTTCATGAACAAGAAATCATGGATGAACAGCATCTCAAAAAGGCAAAAACCATTGCACTCAAAGCTACTCAAAAATCTCCTCAACTTTCTCAAACTGTGGCTCTCAAAGCACAGTATGAGTCAAATGGAGAAAGTAATGAAAATGATGAGAATACTGATGAAGAAGATGAGTTAGCTTTAATCTCCAGAAGGTTAAGAAGATGAGCATTCAAAAAGAAGAATAGAAAACCACTCTTCAAGAAAGAAATAACAAAAGGAGAAAACTCAACCAAGATTCCTCCACTATGTTTTGAATGCAACAAACCTGGACACTTCAAAAATGATTGTCCAAAACTAAAAGGAGGCAACAGAAGATTCAATTCTAAGAAAAAAGCTCTACTAGCTTCTTTGGATGACTCTGAAGGATCAAACTCAGAAAAAGAAGAAGAAGCAGCATATCTATGTTTCATGACAGACATAGAAGAACCTTCTTAAGATCATCAATGCATTGATCCAGAATCTGACAAAGAATCAACCAACTCATGCATGATGACAGAATCTGATCTAGAAGAGGTAATCACTTTTTAACACCTTCTTGTGTTAAATGCATAGAAATTGAATATCCTTTCGAAAATATGTTAACTAATTCAAATACACTAGTTCAAAAATGTGGTATGTTCAAAAATCAAGTCTATGATGCAAAAAGAAAAAATGATGAACTTCAAAAACAAAATAGATACCTATTAGATAAAGTTCACCTCTTACAATACAACCTAACTAGGATTTGTGATCAAGACCAACAAATAAAAGAGGATCTAGTTGCAAAATCAAACTCTGATCTTTCAAAGCATAAGATACAGAACAACCTTCTCAAAAATAAAATCCTCTTGTTAAATGAAGAATTACACATGTATGATAAACCTTCTTTAAAAAAAACTTTTGAAAGACATGTGGAACAAGACTCTCAATCTAGCTCAAGAAATAGAGCAAGAAGGTTGAAATGTACTAACTGTAAAAAATATGGTCATGACATTTCTCTGTGTTCCAGAGCTATAAAAAATTCAAATTGGAAGAAAACTAATCAAGAAGGACCCATGGCACTTTGGGTACTTAAAATTTTACTAACCTCTGAATTAGGAATGGCTCTTAGCATCCAAGAAGAAGCTGTGGTTCTTGGACAGTGGATGCTCAAGTAACATGACAGGAAAAAAGGATAAATTTCTCTCTATGGAGAGAATAGATGGTGGCTATGTTGTCTTTGGCACTGATGACAAAGCTTGCATCAAAGGTATTGGTACTATAGGTAACTCTTCTTCTCCTAAAATAAAAAATGTGCATTATGTAGAAGGTCTTAAGCATAATCTTTTAAACATTAATCAATTATGTGATAGTGGTCATAAAGTATCTTTTAAATCTGATAAATGTTTTATTAAAGAAATCTCATTTGGAAACATGTCTTGATGAACTTTCTCAAGAAACATGTCTTATGTCTTCTGAATATGGAAAATGGATTTGGCATAGAAGAGAAGGCCACACAAGCTTTCAAACAGTCTCAAGGCTTTCCAAAATGGAACTAGTTAGAGAGCTACCCAAAATAAATTTTGAAAAAAGATATAAATAAAGTGTGTGAAGCATGTGTTCATGGTAAACATGTCAAATCTAGTTTTAAACCAAAGAATTTGATCATATCTCAAAAACCACTTGAACTATTACACATTGACTTGTTGGGTCCTACTAAAACTGTTAGCCTTAGTGGAAAGATATATGGTTTTGTAATTGTTGATGATTACTCTAGATTCACTTGGGTATTGTTTCTGAAAAAACAAAGATTAAACTTTTGAGTCTTTTAAAGTCTTTCTTAAACAAACACAAAATTAAAAACGAACAATTGTTGTGTCTGTAAGAAGTGATCATGGGGGATAATTTGAAAACTTTTCTTTTCAAAACTACTTTGATGAAAATTGTATTTCTCACAATTTTTCATATCCTAGAACACCACAACAAAATGGTGTTGTAGAAACGAAAAACAGAACCATGCAAGAAATGGAAAGGACTATAAACACTTCATGCTACATTTTGAATAGAGTAACAATAAGGAAATCTATTGAGAAAACCCCCTATGAAATTTGGAAAAACAGAAAGCCAAACATTGCCTATTTTCGTATCTTTGGATGCACTTGTTTTATATTAAACAACAAAGACAACTTAGGAAAGTTTGATTCAAAATCTGACAAAAGAATTTTTCTTGGTTATTCAACAACTTCTAAGGCTTATAGAGTATACAATCTTAGGACTCAAACTGTAAAAGAAAGCATACATATCATTTTTTGTGAAACTAATAGTGCTAAAGAAGTAGTTGATACTCATGAAATAAATGAGATCATAGAAGATGGTCAAGAAAAGGAAAAAAGGCATTAGAAGGATGGAATTGATGCCACTCCTCAATCTTCTCAATAATCAAATGAAGCTACTCAAGCTTTTGATCAACCTTCTCAACTACCAAAGAGCTGGAGAATCGTAGTACACCATCCTCAAGATCAAATCATTGGTAGCACTTCAGATCCTGTTAGAACACGAACATCATTTAGAGACAATGTTGGCTGAATGGCTCTCATCTCTGACATTGAACCTAAGACCATAAATGAAGCCATTCAAGATGAGTCATGGATTGAAGCTATGACTGAGGAACTTACTCAATTTGAAAAGAATGAAGTGTGGAATCTTGTTTCACCTCCAAAGCAGCAGTCAGTCATAGGAACCAAATGGGTGTCCAGAAATAAGCTTGATGAAAATGGTAAGCTGGTGAGGAACAGGGCAAGACTTGTTGCTCAAGGTTACAAACAACAAGAAGTTATTGACTATGATGAAACCTTTTCTCTAGTAGCAAGGTTGGAAGCAATTAGAATTTTACTTGCATTTGTTGCTCACAAAAATTTCAAATTATTTCAAATGCATGTGAAAAGTGCTTTTCTAAATGACTTCTTAAATGAGGAAGTTTATGTCAATCAACCTCCTGGTTTTGTTGATCAAAGAAAACCTAATCATGTTTTAAGACTTACTAAAGCTCTCTATGGGCTAAAGCAAGCTCCTAGAGCTTGGTTTGAAAGGTTGAGTAACTTCTTGATCAAAAATAACTTGTCAAGAGGAAATATTGACACAACTCTATTTAAAAAATCTCTTGAAAAGGATTTGTTGATTGTGCAAATATATGTGGATGATATCATATTTGGATCAACAAATGAAAAGCTATGCAAAGATTTTGGAAATCTCATGAAAAGTGAGTTTGAAATCAGTATGATGGGTGAATTAAGATTCTTTCTTGGTTTACAAATAAAGCAACTTAATGAAGGCATCTTCATTTCTCAAGAAAAATATATTAAAGACCTTCTCAAGAAATAAAAGATGAATGAAGCTAAAGCAATGGCAATTCCTATGCATCCTTCCATGCAAGTTGAGAAAGATGAAGAGGGAAAACCAATATCTGAGAAAAGAATACAGAGGTATGATAGGGTCACTATTGTATCTACCACAAGCCATTGCTTGTAGTTCCACCTAAGTATCTGAAGATTCTTTCCACAGCAGTAAGATGAAATTCATTTGGAGAAACTTGAAATCTAGCACATAGGCCAACTGAGAACACAATATCTGGTCTACTAGCAGTTAGATACAATAGTGACCCTATCATACCTCTGTATGCTGGTGATAAGATTGATTGAAAGAGTACTAGTGGTACATGTCAACTACCGAGAGAATCTTTGATCTCTTGGTCCTGTAGAAAGCAAAACACCATTGCTCTCTCAACAACTGAAACTGAGTATGTATCTGCTGCTGGATGCTGCTCTCAAGTACTTTGGATCAAAAATCAATTGGAAGACTTCTCAATAAGGTACTCATGCATTCCAATTTATTGTGATAACACTTGAAGGATGTTCAAAAGAAGGATGTTGAATTAATTTTTATTGACACCAAGCATCAATTAGCAGATATCTTTACCAAGCCTTTATTAGAAGAAAGTTTTGACTTTAATAAAAAGGCTTTACATATTATAGAATGTCCTTAGAATAGGAAAAATGTCAAAACTCCAACCTTCTCAAGCAATGAGAAGGTAGACTATAGGATAAGATCTGAAGAAGGTAGAGAAATAAGGGAGAATCAACCAACACGTGTGAAGTTTTCTCTTAAAAGAAAACGGTCACTTTTTTTGTTTCTCAGTTTTAACCGTCTTGAAACTGCTTCCTTTCTCAAGTCTCAACGGATAAAAATATTTATTTCTCAACCACTCACAAAACTATCTTCTAGAACATCATTAATCTTTCTCTTTCATTCACAATCTCTCGCATCATCTCTCTATAACGATGGTGAAATCAAGCGTGAAGAAATCCCCTGTTCCCAAGCAATCAAAGCAACCTTCTGATTCTGAAACTCAATTTACTATTCCCGTAAACCCTCCAAAATCAGAAACCAGAATGTTTAAACCAAAATCATCTCCATCATCGTCTCGCAGATCATCAAGGATTTTGGCAAGCACACGAAAACCTATCTCTGGTCCTGGTGCGAAAGCAAGTGAACCACTCATTGTTCACGATGAGGACACCCCAATCACTCAATTGATTGCTTCCACCATTGCTAAAAGGAAAGCTTCCCCCATTCCTGAATCATCATCAAAGAAGCCCAAAACTCCATAACTCCCTACCACAAGCAAGACAAAAGGTAAATTAGTGGTGGAATCCACTAAAGATGATGAACAGTTAAATCCAATTCAACCTTCTCAAGTCTACGAACCTGAGAAATGGGAAGGAAGAGGCATTCTGACTGGAAGAATTTATATGATTGATGATCTCAAGAAGTCTGGATGGGATATTAGTCCACAAATAGGGAAACAAGGCTGGGGAAAGATCATGTCTCAAGAAGAAGCAACCTACTCCAAACTGGTGAGACAATTCTATGGCTGCAAGCAAGTTAGCAGCAACAATCAAACCTTCTCAACCAAAGTAAAGGGAATTACTTTGGTTGTTTCTCCAAATATGTTAGCTAAAGCATTGGAGATACCTTTTCATGGGGCATGCATCTATGGTGAAGATTGGTATGAACAACCAAACACAACAAGGTAAGAAGTACTGAAGGAGGTCATGAAGAATCCAATGGGAAAACTCATATCAACATCTCTCAACGATCATGCTAGGATTATGCACAACATGGCTATACACTCCTTTGTACCAAGAGCAGGAAGTTTTGAGAAGGTAAAAACCACTGATCTTCTTGTTTACCACCTATATAGGAAAATTGCTCTCAACCTCCCCTATGTTATTTTCAACTACATGATAAACATAGTCCAAACCATCAAGAAAACATCCTCCCTACCCTATGGAATTTTCCTAACTAAAGTCTTTAGAAAACATTGCATATCACTAGATAAAAGACAATCAACTAGGGATAAAATTGTCTTCTGGTCCAAGAGTATCAAACAAATGGGTTTGAAACTAGACTAAATTGATGAAATTACTGAACTATCTTCTGAACCCATAGAGAAATCAAACAAAGAACCTACCATTAAACCTTCTCCAGAAAAAGAACCAAGTCCTTTACTTCAAACAACCTTCTCCAGAACCATCTAAGGAGCCTAGCCCTTCACCCACTAAAGAATCCACAAATGAACCTACTCCAGAAGAAGATCAACCACAAAATTCTCCTCTTACCCCTGACATCAACTGTGATGTTCCCCAAGAGTCAAGGCTAGCCACACCTGATCCAAAAGGGCAAGAAAAAGCATATTCTCAGGGGGAGATAGATGTTGGAAATCAAAATGATCAACCTTCTCAACCCTCTTTTGAATCTTACACTGAAGAAGAAGAAACACATAGATGGAGAGAAATCTTTGAGCATCCATCTCCACAGGAGGACAGCTACACAAAATCCTCTTCTGATGAGGAATTTGTTGAAGAAAAGTGGGAAACATCACAACAACAACCATCTCCAGAGCCTACTGAAAATCAACCTTCTCATGAAGTTAATCTGCCCACTGTTGAAGCTTCTCAGACTGAAACAATGGTGAGTGAAGGTAAAGGTACTGAGACTCATGACGACATAAATTGGGATGTGTCTCAGGCGGAGCATAAAGAAATTGATATGCCACAAGATCCTCCTCAATGAAATCTCACTCCAATCTCTAAGGCAGTACTTGATGTGTGTGAAGACATCAACAAGAATACACCTCCAACTTCTCCACCAATGAATCCAGAACAAGCTTCTCCAAGAGCCTCCCCTCAAACTCAATCAAAAGTTCTGGCCGCAATTGCTCTCGCAGAATTGACCAACACTCCTGTGTTTCACTCCTTTGCTGCAAACACATCAGAAACTGCTGGTCCCAATCAAACTGTGACTGCCCCATTGTTCTTGTCTGTCAAACCTCCTCCAAGCAAGGAACCTTCTGTAGAAAAAGAAAAAACTCCCAGTATTGAAGACAAGGAAGATCTCATGACTAAGATGAGAAGAATGAGTGTCAGGCATGAGGAGCAAATGTAGCAGATGAAGCCTCAACAAGAAACTCTTCTGAAATACATGGTTGCACTGCAAAAGAAAAGCAGAATGGAAGCAAAAAGAGACTTTGCTTATCAAGAATGCGGTCCCATCAATGGTCCCTGAGATTGAAACACCATCATTTACACCACCTCAGTTTCTTGAAAACCTTATCCACCACTCCTCCTCCTCTGTTCCTTCTGATGACTCTTCTCCAGCAAAGTAGCCTCTGCATTTTCTTCTTTTCCTTCCTTTTTGTTGTTAACAAAAGGGGTTGTTAACAAAAAGGGGAGAATAAAGAAAGGTTTTTAGCTACTTAGTTTAATAGTCAAATTTGGGGTTTATGTGACATCCTAGGATAGGATAATCTGTGTAATGTATCTGTGAAAGAAGTCGCAAACAAATGTTTATTTCTATTTTAACTGTCTGTTTATGAGTGATTATCAAATTGTACTCTGATTGTTAAAAATTTCCATGAATGATAATCATCAATATTGCTATGTTTCACTTGAATTACATGATTCAAATTTCTCTGTGAAATAATTTGTTCAAAATGCATGAAAGCAAAGATGAGATCAATATGTCTTAAAAATTGTCAATATTTAAAATAGAAAACTCAAAAACTTACTCAATGTTTGTCATCAACAAAAAGGGGGAGATTGTTGTAATAAGAATCTCATTCTATATTTTGATGATAACAATGTTGAGGCAAAATCCGTAATGAGTTTTGATGATTAACAGACTCTCAAATGTGAGAAGTTTAAGTTATCTGATTTCATATGCTACTAATGTCTCTTCTTGAGTGATAAATAAGTACAGTTTAATCAAGACATTCTCAAGAAGATGTATGCTTATGAGAAGCATCAGAATGTGAGAAGACTTAAGAAAATATTGCCCACAATGTTCTTAAAGAAGAAACCTCTTATGATAAGATCAAAAGATCATGACCATATGGTAAACTTCAGAAAGATCATCAGGACAAACTTCATTTATATCTATGGGAATATGAGAGGGATATCTAAGAAGGATCAACTAAAGAAGAGTCATGACAGAACCATGAGAGAGGAGATGAGAAGCATCAGGTGAGAAGAGTCAAGTTGAGAAGAATCATGACCATGAGAAGGATCATGATGAGAAGAGTCATGTCGAGAACGGTCATACTGCAAGCACCATTCTAAGGAACATCAGCATGAGAAGCATCAACTTGAGAAGCATCATCTTCATCATCTGTCATGTGTTAGAAGAGTCACTGTGAGAAGGGTCATGACAACTGGAAACAGCTGTCTTCTGCAGAAAGCCAGAAACACAGCTGTGTTGTGTAGACAGCCCTTCCCAACGGCTATAAATGGCTATATTACTTCACCAATGACTATAATCTTTGGACCAGAGGATATTACACATAATTTCATCTATAAATTTAGACTCCTGGTTGCATTAAGTTCTTAACTTCCGACCTCTCAAGTGTCAAAGTTTTCACTCATCCATACTCAGCTACTTCAAACCTGAAGGGATTCACTTGATCCTTGAGTATGTATTAAATTTTGTGTTGTTGTATTTATTGTATACTCCATTTGTATCAACCAAGCTCTAGAAATCCTACAAACCCAAATACTTTAACATAGGCAAAATTACACTAGAGGACCTTTAAGTTATTTATTTGTAACAAGTTGGACCTTTAAGTTTTTTTTTGTAACAAATAGGCCCTTTTAATGATTTCTCTAGCTTATATATTTTGATGTAATGCTACTTTATATATTGTGACTACTCTAGCTTATGTATTTTGATGCAAACAAACATATTTTGGTGTATTTTGATGTAATGAACGATATTACATTTTACTAAAAGGGCCAACGGTGTCAACGTCGGGTAACTTAAAGGGCCTATTTGTTACAAAAGAAACTTAAAGGGCCAACTTGTTACAAATAAATAAGCTAAAGGTCCCCTGGTGTAATTTTGCCCTTAAACATAATATCTGTAGGGAACCTTCTCAAGTGGCATGTGTTGATGTAGGACTTGA
Source organism: Astragalus glycyphyllos (assembly GCA_963573325.1). NCBI lineage: Eukaryota > Viridiplantae > Streptophyta > Magnoliopsida > Fabales > Fabaceae > Astragalus > Astragalus glycyphyllos. The sequence goes on from OY754307.1 coordinate 32,296,088, forward strand.
GAAATGAGTGCTTCTGTGTTAGAAGTAGTCTAATAGATCAGAATGAGTATATTAGGGGAGTTTACAGTAAGTAGAGTTGTGTGAAGAAAACTACCAAGAGTTCCTTTACCCTAGGGAGGTCTTAAAGGTGTAAACTATTTTGGAAAAATAGTGGAAATACTCATAGGAAGTGAGGAGTGGATGTAGCCCAGGAATTTGAGTGAACCACTAAAAATCACTGTGTTATTTACTGCTTTTAAATCATTAGTTTTCCCTTGATGAGAAAACTCTCCATCAGGAGAAGATTTGTGAAAACTGAGAAGTGTAAATTCTGACCCTTCTCTGCTTGTAAATGTTCTGAAATTAAAACAAAGTTTTCAACTCTTCTCACATCTTCTCTACACTTATAACCTTTTGTTAAAACTCTTGAAAAACTGTTTCTAAATATATCACAACATTATCACCAGCCTAGCTACATCTTAACAATCAAACAGATACACTTTTAAGAATGTTAAGTATTGAAGGTGAAACTGTATGACCCTTCTCAAATCTCTATTTAGTTGAGAAGATTGATAAATCAACCTTCTCTGCTGATTGTTTTGACTCACCATTCTTAACTCAATTCATTTACTGTCCTAACTATAAGTCATACTAGTGAAGAAAGTTCTACTCTTGCAGGTGAATTTAAAAAAGGGTCACAATTCCAAACCCCCTTCCTTGTGACATTGTTGACTTCAATTGGTATCAGAGCTCGGCCTATGGGTTGAGCTCACTCAACAGTGAGAGAGGAAAAGATTCTGGAGGAAGTCACGGTCAAATTAAATTCCGATGCCTTCCTACCAGAAGGTGCTTCATCAAACAGACCACATGGGTTCAATGGTGAACACTACTACTACTGGAAAAATTGAATGAAGTTAATCCTTGAATCTCAGGATAAAGACATATGGGACATTGTTGAAAATGGTCCATTTGTTCCCACCATAGCAGATCTTGAACCAAATAGCCTTATTCCCAAACCAAAGGCTGATTGGACTAGTGATGAGAAGCATCGTGTACTACAAAATGCTAAAGCCAAGTATTACCTAACTTATACTTTGGGAAGAGCAGAATATGAAAAGATATTGGGTAAAGAAACTGTTAAGGAAATATGGGATACCCTGCAAACTGCTCATGAGGGAACTGATCAGATCAAAGAAGCAAAGAAAGGCATGCTCATCCATGAGTTTGAGATGTTCAAAATTACTGAAGAAGGGACCATTGATGAAATGTTCAGTAGATTCACCACAATCACCAAAGGGTTAAGTGTTCTGGGAAAAATCTATCCAAATGCTGAGAAGGTTAACAAGCTTCTGAAGTGTCTTCCACTAGCTTGGAGACCAAAGAAGACTGCTATATAAGAAGCAAAGGATCTGCCTTCACTAGAAATTGACCATCTGCTGGGTTCACTAAAAATCCATGAACAAGAACTCATGGAGGAACTACATCCTAAGAGGAAGACAGTTGCTCAAAAAGCTTCTCAGAAAGAAGACAACTCTTCTTCCCAGAAAGAAAAGTTAGTGATTTAACAAATGAGCTTCGGATCTGTGCACAAAATCTTGAAGCTTCTCAAGAAGGCTTAACTCCCTCTGAAGAAGATCAATTATATAAAAAGAGAAACAGAAATCCCAGAATCCAGTGCTTAAATTGTAAACAAACTGGGCATCATATCTCTGTTTGTAGAAATAAGCCAAAAGACCCCATGAATTTGAAAACTAACCCTCAAGGACCCAAAGACAAATGGGAACCTAAATCATTGTCAAAAACTCATGCAGGCATGCCTAATAGCATCCAGAAGAAAGCTGTGGTACCTAGACAGTAGATGCTTAAGGCACATGACAGGGGAGAAGGATAAGTTCCTCTCCATGGAGAGCTTTGATGGAGGACTTGTTATGTTTGGCAACAATGACAAAGGCTTCATCAAAGGAGTAGGTACAATAGGTAAAATAAACTCTGCTAAGATTCAAAATGTTCAATTTGTGAAAGGACTCAAACATAACTTACTTAGTGTATGTCAGTTATGTGATTCTGGACATGAAGTGACTTTTAAATCTGATGTATGTAGAATAAATAGTTTAGAGTCTGGAAAAACTAATTTTACTGGTCCTAGAACAAATAACCTCTATAGCATCTGTCTTAATGATCAAATGTGTTTAATTTCTAAAGAAGATGACAAATGGATGTGGCATAGGAGATCTGGTCACATTAGCACGAAAACTCTTTCAAAATTATCCAAACTTGATTTAATCAGAGGACTTCCAAAGATCAAATATGAGTAGGATAAATCATGTGAAGCATGCATTCAAGGAAATCATGTTAAATCATCTTTTAAACCTATCAACATGATATCCACTCAAAGACCTCTTGAACTTTTGCACATGGATCTTTTTGGTCCTACTAACGCCTATGTGGAAAAAGGCATGGTTTTGTTATAGTTGATGATTACTCTAGGTTCACATGGGTGATTTTTCTAAACAACAAAGATGAGGCTTTAGAAAGTTTCAAAACCTTCTTTAAGAAAGTTCAAAATGAAAAAGGTTCTAACATTGTTGCAATTAGAAGTGACCATGAAGGAGAATTCGAAAATACTTTATTTAAAACCTTTCTCGAAGAGAATGGTGTGTCTCACTACTTCTCTTGTCCAAGAACTCCTCAACAGAATGGTGTAGTTGAAAGGAAAAATAGAACATTGCAAAAAATGGCTAGAACATTGCTCAATGATTCAAAAATTGAAAAATACTTTTGGGCAGAAGCAGTAAACACTTCCTGCTGAAGTCAATAATGTCACAAGGAAGGGGGGGTTGGAATTGTGACCCTTTTAAAATTGGCCTAAAATAAAAGAACTTATCTTCACAAGTATGATGTAGATATAAGATAGTAAGTGATATGTGTTATGAAGAGAGAGTCAAAACAAGTCTTCTTATCTTAGATAGAAGGCTAAGAAGGATGATTGTTTTGTCTTCTCAACTATATGGAGGAGTTGAGAAGGGTCAGACAGTTCTTCCCTTTATGCTTCTCTCAATGAATCATTTTGACAGTGTTAATAGGTATTAAGCTACCGATGAAGACATAACTTATCAATATAAGTTTGTCAAGAGTTTTCTTAGTGATTCATGCATAGGGACAGGAGTGAGAAGTGATCACACTTTACGGTTGTACACCCAAGTATAGGTTTGTCTCAAGTAATAAATTTCTCGGAAGTCCGAGTGTCGAACCACAGGGATATTTTGAAGGAAAAGGTATGCCAATCTATTTGTGAGGTTTTAAGTTTATATTAGACTAAGTACTAGAGCTTTGGGGTTCCACTTAAGTAAAATCATAGAGTTGTTCTTGGCTATACTTGATAACTCAATTGAAATCCAACAATCAAGTGATTTCAATTGGAAGATAAAACATTAAACACTTAGAAAACTTTGTAACTTTTGAAAACTATCTTTTAGTTTCTTAAAGAGATTATGTTACCAATTGTTGTTATGTACAACTAAGCATTCATTGTGCCAAATATGTCTACATAAATATAAGCTTTCACAAAACAAAATCATTTTCATATCTCATTAAACAACTCAAAAGATTTAACATTGAAGATCATTTTGAAAACCAAGAACAATACTACTACTTTACAAAAGCTTCACCCATAGCTCTAGCTAAGGGTTTAGCTACTCATATTACAAAGAAAACAACTCTTAGATACTAACTATATGTTCTGTTTCTGAAGTTAGGGAGTGATGCTCCATGGCTTGCCAAAGCTCCCTTTATATAGGCTTGAAAGGTGAGAACACTTGAATATAATTCCAAATTGTGTGCTGTGTAGTTTGAAATCTGAGGCATTGTCATAATGATCAGGTAGCATGTCATTTTCACCCTTGAATCCAATCTTTTAAGCACTTGTTCCTGAATAAAAGTGGTAGATACGTGTGTTAGCTAACCACTACAACTGGAATTGGATCAATTGGACTTGTATTGCTTGAGATATGGGTCAAATACGAAAATGTGTTATGGGCCAAAACTCAACCAATCTTTGGACAGAATTGTTGTCTAGTATTAATGAGCTTCATTGGACTTCAAACTAGCAAAATTAGTTTCCTACACCCCTTTATATCTTTAGTACATTGTCTTAGGTGTCCAAGAACATCAATATCACAATTTTTGAATGAGTGTAACTTAGGTTATGGCCCAAACATCAAGCACTACACATACTAATCATGTCCAATCATGCATATGCCTTCTATTAGTAAAGAAAATTGGATATTAATAGTTAAATTAGATAATACATAATTATGAATAAATAAGACACAAATACTTTAATACCATAAACAAATAGCACATAAAGTTAATATAACATATGCATGTTTACTCACTAATCACACTCCCCAACTAGCTTATTACTAGTCCCTAGTGATAAAAGCGTGACACAAACTTTAGTTTTTGTTCATTTCATATTACCAATCCCCCCTTCTAACATATTCAACTTAACAAACTACTGTATACCAAATCTATTTATTATCCACTATTATCTAGACAAGTGGTTTAATTGTCCTCCTTTTTTGTGCTCAAGAAAAGTGACAAAAGGTTATGAGGCTCATATCATAAAAATACCACCTCAATGTTTTGCTAAGGCTAACAACTTTTAAAATTGGGCTTTTTATTAACACTTGTAATATTATTTTTTTGTGTTGTGGGAAAATTAGAAGATGGTCTGGTTCCCTTAAGATTTTCTCCTAACCCATGTAGCGAGCTTTGGGCCAATAAATCCCAGACCTGTTGGCCTTTGGTATTAGGTGTTTGATCACCCCTCGGGCTTAATTGCTCGAGTTAAGGAGTCTACGAAACCAAACATTATTATTATTATTATTTTTAATTATATAAGTTAGAAGTTGGTCTGATTTCCTTAAGATTTTCTCCTAACCCATGTAGCGAGCTTTGGGCCAATAAACCCCAGACCAGTTGGCCTTAGGTATTAGGTGTTTGATCACCCCTCGGGCTTAATTGCTCGAGTTAAGGAGTCTTCGAAATCAAACTTCCTTCAAACCCTTGAGCTTAAGTATTAAGTATTATACACACACACATATGTACATCAAATTTTTTTTATTTTTTATTTTTCATTTTTTTATAAGTTAGAAGTTGGTCTGATTTCCTTAAGATTTTCTCCTAACCCATGTAGCGAGCTTTGGGCCAATAAATCCCAGACCAGTTGGCCTTAGGTATTAGGTGTTTGATCACCCCTCGGGCTTAATTGCTCGAGTTAAGGAGTCTTCGAAATCAAACTTCCTTCAAACTCTTGAGCTTAAGTACACACACGCACATATATACATCTTTTTTTTTTGCCCAATAACATAGCTGTAACTTTTTGCAAAAAAACGAAATTAATAAAATTAGTCAATTTGCAACCCACAATCATTTGTCACTGTGTGTGTGTGAGATAAGGATGACAAAGAAACAACTACTAGACAATACATGAATATAATAGATATGAAATATGTCAAGTGTGTTTAATTGAACATGTTGAAGTTAAGTGATTTAGGTAAGCATAAAAGTTTTCATTTTTTGATGCGCCTCAAGGGTAGTTGTTTTACCCCATACTCTGCCATCATTTTTTTTATTAGTACCCTAAATATATATTTTTTTTAACAAAACAAAATGGATATCTACTAATCCTCTCCCCCCAACTTAACTTACAAATTGTCCCAAATGTTTCAAAGTAAGAGTTGCAAAAATTAGAAGATATTACCTGACACCATAGAACATTGAAGAAAATAAACCTGAAACAAAAATCTGCACATGATTAAAGAGAAAGTGTACCTGGCACGCTTGTACTATTTACATAGAAAGTGTACCTAGCACGCTAGATGCACTATTTATTGAACAAAAAGCTGCAAAAGTAGTGTTCCCCACATGGGAGACTGTAGTTGTGATTGTGGCTCACATTTTCCTCTAGTTTTACGTCCAGAAACGGCTTGAACGCCTTCTATGAGTCGAGGATAAGCTTCCCATCCAATTTTCTTAAAAATTGGCAAACAGGCTCTTTTAAAGTCAGATTCCCAAGACTAAGTGTAGATTCTTTTCGGAATTGCCCCCACAAATCGATAATTTTGCCTTGCACCGTTCCACAAGAATGCGTCTCAAGAGTCAAATGAATATCATCCAAAGACTCCTTACTCAACCCATTTTTAATGAAATCTATTTTATCATATCGATTTTTGGAAGCCCAGCCAATATTTCTATAACCAGTGTTACATGTCCATCTTGCACATTTTCTGCAAACGTTCATTCTTTTAGCTCATGGTTTTTTTGAATATGTGCTTTTACCCAACCCAGCGAAACGTGAAACCATTGAATTTCGAAATTCTCCACCAATTCTAACCTTTGCTTCTATTAATCAACGTAAATTAGCTGGGATTCCCTTAATCATTAGTAGCCTTAATCTTTCACACCGAGCATTGTAAATTTTTATCAAGTCACTTTTAACAAAGAAAGGAAAACGTTTGCTCAAAGAAGAAATAACCACATCCATATTACTAGATTGCAATCAAATTCTTATTACATTCACAAGAAGAAAGCTACGAAAATACAAACAACATTTTATCAAAAAAAACTAATACATCAAAGACCGATATTTACAAACCAAGCTATTGCTAGAAGTAGTGCAGTAAGAATTATTATCACTTCTGCGCAGGGAATTTCATCATATTTGAAAAACGCCACAAAGATGTTGGTAATTGAGACAATGGTGATGAAGATGAGAAATTTCATTTTGTTAGAGTGGATGAGAAATTTTTTTGGTTTGGAAGATGTTGAAAATGGGAGGTGGAATGAGGTTTTATAGAGAATTTTTTTTTAAACTAGCCGTTTAAAAGAGAGGAGAAAAAGTGATGAAAAATGATTTTAGATAAATATGGCCGTTTATAGCAGTTGAAGAGAGGAGAAAAAGTGGTGAAAACACTATTCATAGCCGTTAAAGGAGAGGATAAAAAAGTAATTGAAAATCTTTTTTTTTTTTTGCAACTCAGTTTTTGTGGGCAACTGAAATTCCGACTTTGAAAGTCACGGAGTACCGAATCCGCCATTTATACCGGGAAAACAAATTAAAAAAAACAGAAAAATACTAAAAACAACAATAATAGAAAAACAACAGAAAACAAAATAAAGCAAAATAAAGTAAAGACACAACAAAAGAAAAACAAAAACAAAAACAAAAACAATCAAACCTTGTACAAAGGGTCAGCTAAAGAGACTGACTCGATCTCTTTTGAAAAACTTTCAAGATACGCTTTTAAACGTTGACCATTAATTCTGAAAATGTCACCATTTCTTGGATTCTCAATTTCAACAGCTCCATATGGAAAAACAGTTTTCACAATAAAAGGTCATGTCCATTTTGATCGCAATTTTCCAAGAAACAGGTGTAATCTAGAATTATATAAAAGAACTTTTTGCCCAATTTCAAAAGTTTTTCTAACAATGTGTTTGCCATGAAATACTTTCATTTTTTCTTTGTAAATTCTAGAATTTTCATACGCATCATTCCTAATTTCTTCTAATTCATTTAGCTGGACTTTTCTCACTGAACTAGCTTCATCCAAATTGAAATTAAACATTTTGATAGCCCAAAAAGTCTTAAGTTCTAATTCAACAGGTAAGTGACACGGTTTTCCAAAAACAAGGCGATAAGGAGACATACCTAAAGATGTTTTGAATGTTGTCCGGTAGGCCCACAATGCATCAGTCAATCTAAGTGACCAATCTTTTCGAGTTGGATTGACTGTTTTCTCCAAGATATGTTTGATCTCCCTGTTAGCAAGTTCTGCTTGTCCATTTGTATTTGGATGATATGGGGTTGACACTTTGTGATGAATACCATATTTTTTCATTAACTTTTCAAATGGTTTATTGCAAAAATGTAAACCTCCATCACTTATTATTGCACGAGGCATTCCAAATCTTGAAAACACATTTTCCTTCAAAAATTTTAAAACAATTTTATGATCATTATTTTTGGAAGGAATTGCCTCAACCCATTTTGAAACATAGTCAACTCCAACCAAAATGTATTGATATCCAAAAGGTGGAAAAGGACCCATAAAATCAATTCCCCAACAGTCAAAAATTTCAACGACTAAGACGGGATTTAATGGCATCATATTTCTACGAGTCACGCCACCTAGTCTTTGACACCGATCACATGATTTGCAAAATTCGTATGTGTCTTTAAAAAGCGATGGCCAATAAAATCCACACTGCAAGATTTTTGCAGCGTTTTTTTTGGAAGAAAAGTGACCACCGCATGCTTCTGAGTGGGAAAAAGAGATTATGCTTTGAATTTCATTATCAGGAACACATCTTATTATTTGATCGGGACAATACTTGAAAAGATATGGGTCATCCCAAAAGTAATTTTTTACTTCCCTGAAGAATTTTTTCTTGTCTTGTGCATTCCAATGACTTGGAATTTGTACTGTAGAGAGAAAATTAGCAATATCTGCAAACCATGGTAATTGGGACACAGAAAAAAGTTGTTCATCAGGAAATGAGTCATTTATGGGACTTGTCTCAAAAGAATCATCACATGTGAGTCTAGACAAATGATCTGCCACTACATTTTCAACTCCCTTTTTATCTTTAATTGTTATGTCGAATTCTTGGAGTAAAAGAATCCACCTAATCAACCTTGGTTTTGTATCTTTCTTTGCTAGTAAATATTTTAAAGCTGCATGATCAGTGAACACAACAATGGGTGAACCAACTAGATAAGATCTGAATTTCTCTAATGCAAATCTACGGCAAGTAATTCTTTTTCAGTGGTGGAATAATTCATTTGAGCACTATTAAGAGTTTTACTTGCATAGTAAATCACATAAGGTTTCTTATCTTTTCTTTGTCCTAACACAGCTCCTATAGCATAGTCAATAGCATCACACATTATTTCAAAGGGCAAAGTCTAATCAGGAGGTTTCATAATAGGCGCAGAAGTGAGCATTTCTTTGAGTTTTACAAAAGCATCTTCACAGGAATCAGTCCATTCAAATGTGGCATCTTTTAGTAAAAGGTTGCATATTGGTCTAGAAATTGTACTGAAGTTTTTTATGAACCTTCTATAAAAGCCAGCATGTCCTAAAAATGATCTAAAATCTTTCACTACTTTTGGTGTTGGCAAATTGGAAATTAGATCAATTTTGGACCTATCAACTTCTAGGTGTGAAGACTTTCGGTGACATGGTTGAACGCTTTCTTGAAGTGTTCACCCAAATATGCATACTTCAAATTTGATGGTAAAGGCTTTAGCTCTAACACTAGTGGTTGAATACATGATGGACTTGAAACTTTTTCAGATTTTGATAATTGTTCAAATTTTGGCTTCCACTGATTAACTTTTGAACCCTGTGAAGTCTCAAACATAGAAGAAAACTCCAAATTTTCCTCATTAATCAAATCATTAGTCAATAAATTTTCCAATGGATCAGAAAATGTAGTCATGAAATGTTCAAGGGTGTATTTATCATTTACATCAATTTCATATACTTCATCATTTTCTGGTGGTTGTTTGGAAATGTTGAAAACATTTAACTCCAAAGTCATATTTCCAAAAGAAAGATTCAAAATTCCATTTCTACAATTTATCAAAGCATTAGAGGTTGCAAGAAATGGTCTTCCTAAAATGATGGGATGTTGATATGTGGATTTGAAACCGGATGTGTATCCAAAACAATAAAATCTACTGGAAAATAAAATTTATCAATTTGAAGTAGTACATCCTCAACTATACCTCTTGGAATTTTCACTGAACGATCTACCAATTGAAGGGTGATTGGCGTTTTCTTTAGCTCTCCAAGGTCCAATCGTTGATAAATAAAAAATGGTAGAAGATTAACACTCGCACCAAGATCAAGAAGTGCATGTTCTATCTTATATTTTGGTGGAGTTTTCTGTTGGAAGATTGAACTAACACTTTCCGTCAAAAATGCCTTACTTTGAACATTTAATTTTCTTTTCACGGTACATAAATCTTTCAAAAATTTGGCATAAGAAGGAATTTGTTTGATCGCATCCAGCAGAGGAATGTTAACTTCAACTTGTCGAAGAATCTCAAATATTTCAGGCTTATGGTTTAACTTCTTAATTGGGTGTAATCTTTGAGGGAAAGGGGCAGATAATGGCTTTTTTCTTTGAATAGAAATATCATCATTCTTACCTTCATCCTTACCTTCATCATTACCTTTATCTTGTATGTTTGGAGTAGAGTCTGAATCTGAAATCTTGATGGGGATTGTCTTGTCAATTGTTTTTCCACTCCGTAGAGTAGTGACAGCATTTACATTTTCCAGTGGTGTTTCAGTAGAGATTTGGCATTGACCAGCTGGGTTTTGTTGAGGTTGAGCTGGAAACTTCCCTTTCTCGGTCGTTCTTAAGGAGTTTGTCAAGGTAGACAATGTAAGCTTGATTTCATTTATGGCTTGTGAAGTTTGGGTTATGGCTTGTGAAGTTTGGGTGTTTAAGGTTGTTTGAGCTTGCATGAATCTTTGTAATGTTTCTTCTAGGCTTTTTATTTGTGGTCTGTTATATGGTATGAAATTAGAATTGGAGGTATTTTGGTTGGGTAAAGGTTGAACATTGTTATCATTCCTCCAACTAAAATTAGGATGGTTACTCCAATCTGGATTATATGTCTCAGAAAAAGCAGATGGAAAAGGTTTTTTGAAATTAGATATTATATTTGCTTGTTCTTCACACATCTCTTTGAAAACAGAAATTCTTGGGCATTCATTTGTTAAATGTCCTTCAATGGCACAAATATCACAAATATCCTTGCTTTGCACAAATTTTACTTCCTTAGATTTCTTTAGTCCATACTTTCAACCTTTCTAGCTAAACTAGCAATCCTAGCGCTTAGATCATCTTCTTGATTAAGGTAATATTTTCCTTTGTTAACATTTTCAAGATTAGACCTTATTGAACCCTCTGATGTATTTTCATTATACCAAGATTGAGTTTTATCAACTAGGTGGTCTAAATATTCAAGAGCATCGTCCGGATTTTTGTCCAAAAATTCTCCATTACACATCATTTCCACAAATTGTTTGGTTTCAGAATTTAAGCCTTCGTAAAAGAAACTTACAGTCCTCCAATTTTCAAAACCATGGTGTGGGCAAGCATTTAGCAAATCTTTAAAACGTTCCCAACAATGAAAATATTGTTCATTAGGCTTTTGAACAAAGTTTTTGATTTGCTTCTTGTTAGCCTGTAATTTCGACAGGCTTCATTAAAGATGGTCAACATGGCCTGACTTATATTTATTTCACAAAGCCCATATTAATTCGACAGAGAAAATGGTCATGCGCAAGGTAAACTCGACAAGTTTCCAGGGAAGCAAAAGCAAGAGAGAGGAAAATGGACACAGGCTTTCGACAGACAGAAAACAGAGCAGTTATGCGCTGAAGACTAGCAGTTGGTCGAAGCGTGATAGAGCGGTTTTGGTCGAAAATAGGAGCAGTTACTTAGTCGAAAGTAGGAGCAGTTACTTATTTTCAAATATTTAGGCAGTTACTTAGTTCAAATTTCCCCCTCTTTTCCTTTGTATAAATAACTGTTTCTGAGAAGAAACAGGGGTCGCAAAATCACAATACACACCCGATTCCTGAAACTCTAACTTCCAAGCCAGAGCGAAAAACGAGTGGAAGAATCGCTGTACGTGATCGTGTACCATTTTTATGATTCAATGCAATTTGTTTTTCTTTTCTTTACAATTCACGCACCATTTACTGCTTCTTTTCTTTTCGATTCTGTTAAATCATTGCAAATCGTCCCCTTTTTCTACGTTTTCTTCAACAAAAACCATACGCAATTCAGAGGCATTGCTTTGAGATTTTTCTAGTTTGATCTCACAAACCTTCTAATAAAACTAGTGATTGTTTGCTAAAAACACCAGCAAACAAATTGGCACGCCCGGTGGGACTTTGCCTTTGATTTTGTTCATTTTCGTACTCTCTTATTTGTATTCGCTGTTGTATGCACTTAAGAAGTGGTAAAATGGTTCGTTCTGGTACGAATAATGCATCTAGTTCCAACCCTGTGGTTTCACAAGGGCAAGGGACAACAATGGATTCTGCAAGCATTAGCGCAGGACCATCATCGTCGATAACCGTTCCTTCATTATCAATGACTAATGTTGGTTCAACGCAGTCAGAAATGGCATCTCTGCCTATGTCTTTGCCGTTAAGTGCAGGGCTTCATAGCCCTTACATGGCAATGGGAAACGGTTTAGACCCACGTTTGAATAACGTGCATCTACCCCCATTTCCTCTGGGAATGTATGGCATGCCTACTGGAATGCCACATATTTCGACCTTTTCCCCTACACATGTCTCCTCTGAGAGTGTATTTGGTCGAAATCCCCCAGCATTAACCAATACGTCTTTGTTGGCCTTAAGACAGCAAGTAGACGAGAGTAATCACGATATGGTTAATATGCTTACCCAACAAATTGGTACAGTTTTCAATCCTTTGATTCAAAATACCAATAACAGTTACCAAATGTTGGCAAATCAGATGAATAGGATTGCAGACTTCTTTGGGGCTCCAGCGGTTAATAATAGGCAAGTTCCTATTATTGCGGGTAATGTGTCGCCAGTTAACCCCCAAGAAGCAGTTGCAGTCGAAGCGTCCACAACTGTAGGCGAACTACAAGGGGCGTAAACCACGTCCCTGAAGTAGTTTTGGTAAATAGACACCAGAATGCTGATGAAGTTGTTCGACAAGTGCAACAACACAATATTGGCGCAGAAAACAATATAGCTACTTTAGTCGAAACTATTTTGGCGCAAAATGGCCTTAACATAGGTTTACAAAGGCCTAACTTCATATCACCATTATGTGAATATGTGTTACAAACTGAGTTACCAAGGGGATGGAAATTTCCCAAGTTTACTAAGTTTGGTGGTGATACAAATGAGTCCACAGTCGAACACATTGCTCGTTTCTTGACTGAGGCTGGGGACTTAGCACAAAATGAGAATTTGAAGATGAAATACTTTCCAAATTCTCTAACTAAAAATGCTTTCACTTGGTTCACGACCTTACCCCCTGGTTCTATGTTCACGTGGGGGCAATTAGAAAAGGCATTCCATGCACAGTTTTACATGGGCCAGTCGAAAATTAGTCTTAAAGAATTGGCTAGTGTTCGGCGCAAAATGCCTGAAACTATTGATGATTACTTAAACAGATTTAGGCTGTTGAAATCTCGTTGCTTCACACAAATCCCTGAACATGAGCTTGTCGAAATGGCTGCTGGTGGCCTCGATTACTCAATTAGAAAGAAATTAGACACATCTCATTTGCGAGATATGGCTCATTTGGCTGATAGAGTTCGACAAGTTGAAAGGCTTAGAGAAGAAAAATCTAGGTCGAATAGGTATCATAAAAAAGAAAAAGTGGCATATGTCGAAGAAGAATTTGACGTTACATATAGTAATGTCGAAGAAGAGGAGATAGACGTGGCTGAACTTAAGCCTGGTCCTCCTTATACCTGTAAATTATTAAGGCCTGCGAATGGGAATAACCCTGTAGAGCCTAAGAATGATAGATTTATGCCTAAGACTTATACTTTTGATGTTACTAAATGTGATGAAATTTTTGATCTTTTAGTAACTGATGGTCAAATATTAGTGCCTAAAGGCCTTAAAATACCAACTCTTGACCAAAGAAAGAAAAAGGGTTATTGTAAGTTCCATAATTTTTTGGGACATAACACTGACCGTTGTGTGCTTTTCAGGGATATTGTGCAAAAAGCAGTTGACGAAGGAAGACTCAAATTTGCTGATAAGAAAATGAAAGCTCCTATGCAGATTGATGTTGATCCATTGCCTAAGGCTGAAGCTATGTACTCTGAACCTGTCGAAGCTGATGTAGGCATGGTGGATGCTCAAATGGCAGACCCTCCTAAGTGTGTCAAGACTGCCACCGAAAAATTAGAAGGGTTTATGTATGCTGAAGGTAAGAAACAGGAAGTGACCCTAAAAGAATATGATGGGAAGATACATGCTGTGTATCCAAAGGCTGAGGAAGAATTGATAGATTTCCTCAATCGGTGTAAGTGGAATAACTCTGAAGTTATGCTTTGCCCAAGGTGCAGCGCTGTCTTCGATAAAGAAGCAGCTAAAGCTGTCGAAGGTTATCAGGATCAACAACAACGTAAAAGAAAATGGCTTGACAACAGGCCAAAATTTGACTTTGCAAAAGGAGATCTTCCTGGCTATAAGGCTAATGTGTCAACAAAGCCTTCAACAAGCAAACGACAATTTGCTAAAGAGGAGTCCTCAGTGAAGGGGTATTTGAAGCTGTCAACAAATAAATCCTTTGTCCCAAGTGCTAGTGCTCCTGTTGAAGCATGGGTGCCCAATAATCAACGTGCTAAAGCTGTCAAGCCAGGTACTGATGCTATTAAGTTTAATTATAAGAATAACTATAAGGGTAAGAACCCTATGACTAGAACACAGTGGCGTCGTTACCAAAGACAACAGAAGAAGAGGGCACACTTTGACATTAACAAGGTTCCGAGTCATTTGGCTAATAATCAAGTTCCACGCAGCATGATAGTGGCGAAGGGTGAGGTTCACAAAGCTGAAGTTGCCACAGAGAGGAATGCTGATGTTGCTGGTCATGTGTGTGCAGCGATTAAGGCCAAAGGCAAGGCTGTGGTAACAGAAAAGCCAAGAAGGCCTGCTCTTGAAAGAATATTTCCTCCATTGTCATTAGTGAAAGAAAAGAATGCTGACTTCGACATGGATGAAGACCTGGAGTCTGATTTTAATGATTCTGAAGATGATTTCGACGTTGTTTGCAATGTGGTATCAATACTGCCTCTTGAGTACGATGTTATAACAGTACCAAATGACGTTGAAGAGGATTTTACAGAGGATATGGCTCATCATAAGCCAATGTGTTACTATGTGATGAACAATGGTTGTGTCGAAGACCAAATGGCTACCTTCGAGAAGCCAGATGTGAGTATGCAAAACCACTTGAAACCCCTGTATGTCCAAGCCAAAGTCAATGGTGTTGGAATTAACAAAGTGTTAGTGGATGGTGGAGCTGCAGTGAATTTGATGCCACGTGGTCTTTTGAAGAAGATTGGTAAGTTCGATACTGACCTCAGGCCACATAACATTGTCTTAAGCAACTATGAAGGCAAAATTGGCCATTCTTTGGGGGCCATTGAGGTGGATTTAATTGTTGGTTCCATAAAGAGGACTACATTGTTCTTAGTGATAGCCTCTAAAGCGAATTTTAATTTACTCCTTGGTAGAGAGTGGATCCATGGAGTTGGTGCTGTCCCTTCAACTTTGCATCAACGTTTAGTAATGTGGAAGGAAGATGGTTTGGTAGAGTATGTTGAAGCCGATCAGAGCTACTTCCGTGCTGATGTGAACCAAGTTACCAAGGAAAATTTTGAGAAACAAATGGCGAAGATTGCGCCATGTTCATCTTCTAATGAGGCATATGTTCCTGCGGATAATGTTTTTGCCTCAGTTCATCTTGACCCAAATTATGGTTTTGTTTGGGAAAGAGAAATAATGGGAGATGATAGTGTCTCTCCTGATGGTGTTTTTCGACCAACGGGGTGGAACACTGGTTCTTGAAAATGTTCTTATGTCAGTGCCCAATGCATGGGACAAAATTACGGCTTATATGGCCGAAAACAAGTTTAAAGCGGCTATGGAGGCCGAAATTATTCAACAAACAATGGCTGTCGAAGCCAGTGAGTTACATGAAGAAAATGGCATAGTCATAGATGAAAGACTGGACTGTATCTATGATAATGATCCATTAGGTTTTGAAAAGGATCCTAGAGATTTGACAAAGCATATGCAAGCTCAAGACCCGTTAGAAGAAGTTGATTTGGGAAATGGCTCAATAAAAAGGCCAACTTATATTAGTGCAAATATTGATGCTTCTCTAAAAACCCAAGTCATTACATTGCTAAGGGAGTTCAAAGACTGCTTTGCTTGGGATTACGACGAAATGCCTGGGTTAAGTCGAGAAGTAGTGGAAATGCAATTACCAATTCGACCAGGGAAGAAACCAGTGAAGCAAGTGCCAAGAAGATTTGCTCCTCAAGTGTTGGCTAAGATCAAAGAGGAAATCGAAAGGCTATTCAGAAACAAATTCATCAGAACTGCCAGGTATGTCGAATGGTTAGCCAATATAGTTCCTGTAATAAAGAAAAATGGGACTCTTAGAATTTGCATAGATTTTAGGGATTTAAATAATGCATCTCCCAAGGATGAATACGCAATGCCTGTGGCAGAAATGCTAATAGATTCAGCAGCAGGATTTGATTATCTTAGTATGCTCGATGGTTATTCTGGGTATAATCAAATCTTCATTGCTGAAGAGGATGTGTCGAAAACTGCTTTTAGATGTCCAGGGGCATTGGGTGTTTATGAATGGGTGGTAATGCCCTTTGGCTTAAAGAATGCTGGTGCTACATATCAGAGGGCCATGAATTCTATGTTTCATGATTTTATTGATGATTTTATGCAAGTATACATAGATGATGTGGTGGTTAAATCTTCCTCAGAAAGTGGTCATTGAGACCATCTTCGCCGTTCTTTTGAAAGAATGAGGAAATATGGATTGAAATTAAATCCATTAAAATGTGCCTTTTGTGTGCGTGCAGGTGATTTCTTGGGTTTTATAGTGCACAAAAAAGGCATTGAAATCAATTAAAATAAGACTAAGGCAATTTCCTTCGACCAAAAAAGGAGCTTCAGTCGTTGCTGGGAAAAATCAATTTCCTTCGAAGATTTATATCAAATCTAAGTGGCAAAACACAAGTTTTTTCGCCATTGTTAAGACTGAAGAAAGAAGAAGAGTTCAAATGGGAACCAATGCATCAAGCAGCCTTCGACGAAATCAAGTCTTATTTGATGAAACCACCAATTTTGTTGCCTGTTATTAAACACAAAGTGCTCAAATTGTATATAGCAGCTTCTGATAGAACAATAGGTAGCGTGTTAGCACAAGAGGATGATAGTGGTGTCGAAAGAGCCATTTATTACCTCAGTAGGGTCTTAAATGATGCCGAAACGAGGTACACTCCTATAGAAAAGTTGTGCCTTTGTTTGTATTTTTCGTGTACAAACTTAAAGCAATATATAAAACCAGCTGATGTTTCTGTTTATTCGCATTTTGATGTTATTAAGCATATGCTGTCGAAACCAATAATGCATAGCCGAATTGGTAAATGGGCTTTGGCTTTGTCAGAATACAACTTAACTTATCAACCTCTAAAATCAATTAAAGGACAAGTGGTTGCTGATTTTATAGTAGACCATTCTGTTGTCGAAGAAACATTAAGTTTTGTAGACGTATATCCTTGGAGGTTGTACTTTGATGGCTCAAGCCATAAACATGGAGTTGGGATTGGTATTTTAATAATATCTCCTACTAACATTCCAACGAAGTATAAGTTTAAAATTCGAGATGTTTGCTCCAATAATGAGGCTGAGTATGAGGCTTTAATAGTAGGCCTTGAAATCTTACTTGAGCTGGGGGCAAGTCATGTCGAAATAAAAGGTGACTCTGAGTTGGTTGTCAAACAATTGACAAGAGAGTACAAATGCATTAAAGAGCACCTTATCAGATACTTTGTTGTTGCCAATGCTCTGTTAGAAAGATTTGAGTCTGTTCACTTAGAACATTTACCACGAATTGATAATCAAGTGGCAAATGAATTGGCACAAATTGCTTCAGGCTATAAAGTTTCAAAACAAAGCCTGGAAGAGTTAATCGAAATAAAGGATAAAATCATTTCTAATGACTATTCTTCGTCACTATTGTCAACACCAAGAATTGGGGGGGCAACAAACGCAAACGAGGAACTAGTCGTTGTCGAAAAACGTCAATTTTTTGGTGACTTTGACTTAGCAGAAATTTTTGCTCTTGATAATATGACCAATAACGATTGGCGAAGGCCTATTGCGGAATATTTGCAAAATCCCACAAAAAATACCAATAAAAAGGTAAAATACAGAGCTTTGAGCTATGTGATAATTGGAAACGAATTGTTTAAAAAGACTCCTGAAGGAGTTCTATTAAAATGTCTTAGTGAAAATGAGGCATATTTAGCAGTTTCCGATACACATAGTGGAGCATGTGGTTCACACCAAGTAGGCCACAAAATGAAGTGGTTATTATTTCGACAAGGAATGTATTGGCCAACTATGCTGAAAGATTGCATAGAATTTGCTAAGGGATGCCAAGAGTGTCAAAAGCATGCTGGGATACAACATGTACCTGCAGATGAATTGCATGCCATAGTCAAACCTTGGCCATTTAGAGGTTGGGCTCTAGATGTGGTTGGAGAGATAAAGCCAACTTCGTCGAAGGGCCATAGATATATCCTTGTGGGAATTGATTACTTCACCAAATGGGTTGAAGCTATACCTTTAGCCAATGTTGATCAAGAAGCAGTGATAAGGTTTATTCAAAATCATATCATTTATAGGTTTGGAATTCCAGAGACCATTACTACAGATCAAGGATCAGTTTTCACTGGTAGAAAAATGGTAGAGTTTGCTTCTGAAATTGGTTTTAAGTTATTAACTTCGACACCATATTATGCGCAAGCCAATGGTCAAGTAGAAGCTGCCAATAAAGTTATTATTAATTTGATTAAAAAACATGTTGGGCAGAAACCAAAAAATTGGCATAATACCCTTGATCAAGCATTATGGGCTTGTTGAAATTCACCCAAAGAATCTATCAACACTACTCCTTATAGGCTAACATTTGGACACGATGCAGTGTTGCCTGTTGAAATTTGTCTACAATCAACAAGAATTCAAAGACAGTGGGAGATTCCCTCTGATTATTATTGGAATATGATGCTTGATGAATTGGTTGATTTAGACGAAGAAAGGTTATTAGCTTTAGATATGCTTATTCGACAGAAAGAGAGGGTAGCTAAAACTTATAACAAAAAGGTTAAGTCTAAAACCTTTGATTCAGGTGATCTAGTGTGGAAGGTCCTATTGCCTATAGATAAAAAAGATAGAGTCTTTGGTAAGTGGTCCCCAAGTTGGGAAGGACCATTTAAAATTTTACAAGTTTATTCAAACGGCGCATATGAGGTCGAAGAGATTGGCGCTGATGAAAGAATTTTGCGTATAAATGGCAAATACTTGAAAAAGTATAAGCCAACGTTGCAAGAAGTTAAAATAACGCTGGAATAAATATAAAGAAAGCGTAAAAACATGGCATTTAAGTTGCCAAAACATTGTCGAAAGCACAGAATAAAAATTGCTCAAGAATAAAATGGAAGAAATTTCATTATAATGTTGCCAAGTTACATGTGCCAAAGGAGGCATTTGTGAATTACATAGTGCCGAAAGGGTAAATAAACTAGGCATAAATAAACGCTGAATTGCAGTTGGTCTTTTAAGACCAAGTAACTTCTCTTTTGGGTGGTCTTCTTCGACCACGTTGACGCTTCCCGTCGTTCGGGGGGTCATTCTTTCGTCTGCACGTTAGGCTTGTAAGCCTTTCAACAGGGCGTTTCCTTGCTTGGTAAACCTCAGGAAGCCCTTCAGAGAGGAGATATTGATGAATCTCCCTGCTCCCACTTTGAGTCTCCCGCATAAACTCAGAAAGTTGCAAGATCCAGTGACATGAAGAAAAAAGGGGCAAAGCCATAATTCGCAGAGGTCAAAAACCATCACTTTGAACCTCCAGGCAACCTCACTGCAATTATGAGAGATGAGGTTACGCGGAAGACTCAAAGCAAAGGGAATGATCCTGGAACGGGAAAGGAAAAAGAAGAAAATCGTGGAGTGGTGAAGATGAGAAACAAAACTCTTCTATTTATAAAGAGAAGTATGAAAGAGCGTCAGATGGTTACGAGTTTGGCGTTCCGAGAAGTGAGGCATCACTTTAATTACGGCGTTATTAACGTAACAGAAAATGGTGGAACCATTCAAAGGTAGAACAGAGAATCAGTAAACATAGTCAAAGGCCGAATTTACAGGCTGTTCAAGTTCAAGGTTTGAATATGGAAACAACACTTAACAGTGGTGACATCAGGTATACAGCTATTTTACTCAAGTGCAAAATTATTTCGATGGTGAATTCAAAAATGTCTTTCTCTTCTTAATCCTCAAGTTCAGTCGAAAAAGACATTTTTGGGGGGCAATTTGTTAGCCTGTAATTTCGACAGGCTTCATTAAAGATGGTCAACATGGCCTGACTTATATTTATTTCACAAAGCCCATATTATTTCGACAGAGAAAATGGTCATGCGCAAGGTAAACTCGACAAGTTTCCAGGGAAGCAAAAGCAAGAGAGAGGAAAATGGACACAGGCTTTCGACAGACAGAAAACAGAGCAGTTATGCGCTGAAGACTAGCAGTTGGTCGAAGCGTGATAGAGCGGTTTTGGTCGAAAATAGGAGCAGTTACTTAGTCGAAAGTAGGAGCAGTTACTTATTTTCAAATATTTAGGCAGTTACTTAGTTCAAATTTCCCCCTCTTTTCCTTTGTATAAATAACTGTTTCTGAGAAGAAACAGGGGTCGCAAAATCACAATACACACCCGATTCCTGAAACTCTAACTTCCAAGCCAGAGCGAAAAACGAGTGGAAGAATCGCTGTACGTGATCGTGTACCATTTTTATGATTCAATGCAATTTGTTTTTCTTTTCTTTACAATTCACGCACCATTTACTGCTTCTTTTCTTTTCGATTCTGTTAAATCATTGCAAATCGTCCCCTTTTTCTACGTTTTCTTCAACAAAAACCATACGCAATTCAGAGGCATTGCTTTGAGATTTTTCTAGTTTGATCTCACAAACCTTCTAATAAAACTAGTGATTGTTTGCTAAAAACACCAGCAAACACTTCTTCAAAGAGTTGGTTTTATGAATTGGAAAGAACTTTTTTAAAAACTCAGTTTGTACATGTTGCCATGTCGTGAATGATCCAGGTCTTAAAGAATTAAGCCATATTTTTGCTTTGTCTTTGAGAGAAAAAGGAAATAACTTAAACTTTATTATTTCTTGGGTCCATGTTGGTTCATTTAAAGTGACACATATTTCCTCAAATTCTTTCAAATGTAAATAAGGGTTTTCTGATTCAAGTCCATGAAAATTAGTCAATAATTTGATCGTACCGGGATTGAGTCTAAAATTCTGAGTATTTGGTGGATAAACAAAACATGATGGAGTGGTATTCCGTTGAGGTTCTAAGAAATCACACATGGAACAAACTTGTTGATTTTCATTAGTAGTTTCTGCTTCACCTTCATCCATGTTTTCACATTTATTATTCAAATTAGGTGCTTCACTCCTTATTAGTCTACCACTTTTTAAATCAAGACACCAATTATGCATACAATTGACAAGCACACAATATTTATTAGTTATACTAACTTAAATGCTAAAAATAAAAATAAAGGATAGAAAAGAGATAACCTTTTGAAGTCTTACTAAAGCAAGAGAATATTCACAAAGAGATGGACCGTCCTCCAAGGGATATCCCGGGCAACGGCGCCAAAAACTTGATCACACTTTACGGTTGCACACCCAAGTATAGGTTTGCCTCAAGTAATAAATTTCTTAGAAGTCCGAGTGTCGAACCACAGGGATATTTTGAAGGAAAAGGTATGCCAATCTATTTGTGAGGTTTGAAGTTTATATAAGACTAAGTACTAGAGCTTTGGGGTTCCACTTAAGTAAAATCATAGAGTTGTTCTTGGCTATACTTGATAACTTAATTGAAATCCAACAATCAAGTGATTTCAATTGGAAGATAAACCTTAAACACTTAGAAAACTTTGTAGCTTTTGAAAACTATCTTTTAGTTTCTTAAAGAGATTATGTTACCAATTGTTGTTATGTACAACTAAGCATTCATTGTGCCAAATATGTCTATAACAAATCAAAGCTTTCACAAAACAAAATCATTTTCATATCTCATTAAACAACTCAAAAGATTTAACATTGAAGATCATTTTGAAAACCAAGAACAATACTACTACTTTACAAAAGCTTCACCCTTAGCTCTAGCTAAGGGTTTAGCTACTCATATTACAAAGAAAACAACTCTTAGATACTAAATATATGTTCTATTTCTGAAGTTAGGGAGTTATGCTCCATGGCTTGCCAAAGCTCCCTTTATATAGGCTTGAAAGGTGAGAACACTTGAATATTTTAAGACAGCTTTGGACCCTCTCATTAATTGCAAGATAATTCGTCATTTTTGTTGAAATCTTGATTGGGGCCCTGAAGATAAAATGTGTTTCATTAAGTCTTATTTCCAGTTCATGTTCTATCTTTCAATTTGGAGTTTTGTGTGAATTATGGTGAATAATTCCAAAATGTGTGCTGTGTAGTTTGAAATCTGGGGCATTGTCATAACGATCAGGTTACATGTCATTTTCACGCTTGAATCCAATCTTTTCAGCACTTTGTTCCTGAATCAGAGTGCTAGATACGTGTGTTAGCTAACCACTACAACTGGAATTGGATCAATTGGACTTGTATTGCTTGAGATATGGGTCAAATACGAAAATGTGTTATGGGCCAAAACTCAACCAAACTTTGGACAGAATTGTTGGCTAGTATTATTGAGGTTCATTGGACTTCAATCTAGTAAAATTAGATTTCTACACCCCTTTATTATTGAGGTTCATTGGACTTCAAGAACATAAATATCACAATTTTTGAATGAATGTAACTAATCATGTCTAATCATGCATATGCCTTCTATTAGAAAAGAAAATTGGATATTAATAGTTAAATTAGATAATACATAATTATGCATAAATAAGACACAAATACTTTAATACCATAAACAAATAGCACATAAAGTTAATATAACATATCCATGTTTACTCACTAATCAAGAAGGGTTAAAACATAGTTTTCTTGAAAACAGTTTATTAGCAGAGAAGGGTCATAACTGACTCTTCTCAGTTTTCATAAACCTTCTCCTTGTGGAGAGTTTTCTCACTAGGTGCAATCTAATGATATGTAAAGCAATAAATAACCCAATTATTTATAGTGGTTCACCCCACTTCAGGGCTACATCCACTCCTCACATCCAGTGAGAATTTCCACTATTTTCCCAAAATAGATTACACCTTTTACATCTACCTAGATTAAAAGAACTCTTAGTAGTTTTCTTCACACAGCTCTACCTACTGTAAACACCTCTAATAGACTTCTTCTGGTCTATTAGCCTGCTTCTAACACAGAAGCACTCACTTCTCAAGTCCTACAGCAGCACATGCCACTTGAGAAGGTTCCTTATAAGGTATCTATTTAATTGATAGGGTTTGTGGGAATTCTAGAGTTGGTTGATACAAGTGGAGTGTTCAATAATTACAACAACACAAGAATTAATAAATACTCAGAGATCAGATGAATCCCTTCTGGTTTGGTACAGCTGAGTATGGATGAGAGAAAACTTTGATACTTGAGAAGGTTGGAAGCTAAGACCTCAATGCACTCTCATGAGGATCAATGGCGACCAGGAGCATTGATTTATAGTTAAAATTATGTGTATTAACCACTGGTCCGAGATTTAGAGTCTATGGTAGAAGAAACCAGTCGTTTATAGTCGTTGGAATGGCTTTATGCACAACACAGCTGTGTTTCTGCTTTTCTGCAGAAGACAGCTGTTTCCAGCTCTTCTCACATCTGGCAAATGATGATGCTTCTCAAGTTGATACTTCTTATGTTGATGCTTCTCATGTTGATGTTCCTGAAGATGGTTCATTGTATGACCCTTGTCAACATGACTCTTCTCATCATGACCCTTCTCAGGGTTGTGACTCTTCTCAACTAGACTCTTCTATCATAGCCCTTCTCAGGGTTATAAATCTTCTCATCTTCTTCTTGATGATTCTTCTTGGTTTGATCCTTGTTATCTACTCTTCTCATATTGCCACAATAATAAATAAAGCTTCTCATGATGATCTTTCTCAAGTTTACCATGTGGTCTTGACCTTTGGATCTTGTCAAGAGAAGACTTTCTTCTTAGGGGAATGTGGATAGTATTCTTCTTAAGTTTTCTCATAAATGATGCTTCTCATAAGCATATACCTTCTTAAGATTTGTTTGATTGAACATGTTCTTATATAACACACAAGAAGAACATTAGTAGCATATGAAATCAGAAACCTTTAGCTTCTCACATTTGAGGTTTGCTAATCATCAAAACTTAATTAGGGATTTTACCTCAACAATCTCCCCCTTTTTGATGTTTGACAAACTCAATTGAGATGGATTAAGTTTTCTAATGTTGTTTGAAATTTTCTAAGGCATATTTTTTTTTTATACTCCCCCTGAATATGTGCAATAGATTTAAACAATTAATTTCACATAATTCAAATTTCACACACAAGAACATATATTTTTCGTTGATTTCATCAAAAGAATCATTAAAATGATTACAATCAGTCATGTTCTTTGTGGCAAGAATGCCTAAGGAAAATAAAACAAGCAGTGAGAAGATTACTTCTCAATCAAAAAGTGTCTAAAACACAGATGCTAGCTAATGCAGAACATCAGAATGCTCCTAAGACCTAAAGAACTTAATATAACTTCTCCCCCTTTTGTCACACATCAGAAAGGTGGAGGTAGAAGGAAAAGATTAAGGGGCTACTTTGATGGGGAAGACCAATCGGAGGAAGAGGAAGTAGCAGGCCTAGGGATATCAGGAAACCGAGCAATTGGACCAAATTCTGGTGGAACTATGTGGGGAGCAATGTTGGTGATGCCTTGCTGCAGAATCCACGTTCTGTATTGCTCATCACGAGCAGCTTGAGATCTTTGAGATTGTTGTAGTATTGATTGACCCTCAAGCACATTCTTCAATAGTTCTTTCATCCTTGTCATCATTCTTTCCATTTTGGACATCCTCTTTTCAATGCTAGCAGAAGCTTCAGCAGAAGGGTTTTTCTCTTTTGATTCCTCAGCACCCTTCTCATGTGCTGTACCAGAAGGTTGAGCAGCAGTGAGAAAGATGTGTACCAGAGGGTAAAGTTTGAGTGTTGATGGAATGATGCATAGGTTGAGGGGATTCAGAAAGAGGAGTTTTGTTAAGGTTTAGGAATTGATTGATGTTAGAGGAGGTGATGGTGTTGGTTGTTTTGAGAGGTGAGATGCCATGTTCTTGATTAATGGCAGCAAGTAGTTGTTCTAAGTTGTGGGAAGTGACTCTTGAAATGGTTGGGTTTGGAGATGGTTTGATAGGAGGAGCTGAGGCAATGGGTGCTGGTTGGTGCAAGAAGGGTTGATTTTTTGGTAAGGTAAGAGAGGGTGAGAAGGGTAGTGTGGGCATTTCGTCATTTAGAAATGTAGGAAGAGGGGTGTGGATGATGGGTGTGGAGGTGTTTCCTTGAAACTCCCCCTGAGGTGATGCACTCAAACTATTGATGATAGCAGTGAATCTGCTGAACATCTCATCAATAGTTTCTTCTTCAGTCATTTTGAACATTTCAAATTCATGGATCAGCATGCCTTTCTTTGCTTCTTTGATCTGATTAGTTCCTTCATGAGCAGTTTGTAAGGTATCCCATATTTCTTTTGCAGTTTCTTTTCCTACAATCTTGTCATATTCTGCTCTTCCCAAAGCACAAGTAATATAGTACTTTGCTTTAGCATTTTGCAACACACGATGCTTCTCATCCACTGTCTAATCAGCTTTGGGCTTGGGAATACGAATATTTGGAACTGGACCAGGCATTGTCAGAGTGAATGGTCCATTCTCAACAATGTCCCAAATGTCAGCATCTTGAGATTCAAGAAACAATTTCATTTCGCTTTTCCAATAGTAGTAGTGTTCACAATTGAATCCAAGTGGCCTCTTTAATGAAGCACTTTCTGGTAGGAAGGTGACAGAATTCGGTTTGGTCATGACTTCTTCCAAGATCTTTTCCTCTCACACTGTTAAGGGTGCTCAAAACCCCAGAGGTTGAGCTTTGATACCAATTGAAGTCAATAATGTGACAAGGAAGGGGGGTTGGAATTGTGACCCTTTTAAAATTGACCTGAAATAAAAGAACATATCTTCACAAGTATGATTTAGATATAAGATAGTATGTGAAATGTGTTAAGAAGAGTGAGTCAAAACAAGCCTTCTTAACTTAGATAGAAGGCTAAGAAGGGTGATTGTTCTGTCGTCTCAACTATATGGAGGAGTTGAGAAGGGTTAGACAGTTCTTCCCTTTATGCTTCTCTCAGTGAATCTTTTTGACAGCATTAATAGGTATTAAGCTAATGATGAAGACATAATTTATCAATATAATTTTGTCAAGAGTTTTCTTAGTGATTCATGCATAGGGACAGGAGTGAGAAGGGTTAAAACATAGTTTTCTTGAAAATAGTATATTAGCAGAGAAGGGTCATAACTAGAGCTTGGTTGATACAAATGGAGTGTTCAATAATTACAACAACAGAAGACTTAATACATACTCAGAGTTCAGATGAATCCCTTCTGGTTTGGTACAGCTGAGTATGGATGAGAGAAAACTTTGATACTTGAGAAGGTTGAAAGTTAAGACCTCAATGCACTCTCATGAGGATCAACGGCGACCAGGAGCTTTGATTTATAGTTGAACTTATGTGTATTAACCACTGGTCCAAGACTTAGAGTCGTTGGCTGAAGAAACTAGCCGTTTATAGCCGTTGGAATGGCTGTTTGTTAAACACAGCTGTGTTTCTGCTTTTCTGTAGAAGACATCTGTTTCCAGTTGTTCATGACCCTTCTTGCAATGACTCTTCTCACATTTGACAGATGATCATGCTTCTCAAGTTGATACTTCTTATGTTGATTCTTCTCATGTTGATGTTCCTGAAGATGGTTCATAGTATGACCCTTCTCAACATGACTCTTCTCATCATGACCCTTCTCAGGGTTGTGACTCTTCTCAACTTGACTCTTCTCATCATGGCCCTTCGGAGGTTATAACTCTTCTCATCTTCTTCATGATTCTTCATGGTTTGATCCTTGTTATCTACTCTTCTCATATTGCCACAATAATAAATAAAGCATCTCATGATGATCTTTCTCAAATTTACCATGTGGTCTTGACCCTTGGATCTTGTCAAGAGAAGACATTCTTCTTAGGGAATTGTGGATAGTATTCTTCTTAAGTTTTCTCATAAATGATGCTTCTCATAAGCATATACCTTCTGGAGATTTGTTTGATTGAACCTGTTCTTATATAACACTCAAAAAGAACATTAGTAGCATATGAAATTAGAAACTTTAAGCTTCTCACATTTGAGGTTTGTTAATCATCAAAACTTAATTAGGGGTTTTTCCTCAACACCTGATACATTTTGAACAGAGCAACTATTACAAAAACATTAAACAAAACCCCATATGAACTCTGGAATAGTAAGAAACCTTTCATCTCTTATTTCTTTGTATTTGGCTATGATTTCTATGTTTTAAATAACAAGGATAATTTAGGAAAGTTTGATGCTAAATTTGATCCCGCACTGTTCTTAGGATATTCTCTCACATCAAAAGCATATAGAGTGTTTAATCTTAGGACTGAAGATGTTGAAGAAAGCATGCATGTGATATTTATTGAAACTAACAGTTCAACAGATAGAAATGAAGATGATGAGATTGATGCAAATAAGACAGGTGAGAAGGGTGTTGAAGCAAGTGAGAAAGTTGAAACAGAATCAACACTCAACCCTTCTCAACCTCTTGATGACCCAAATAAACAGTATATACAAGCTTCCGAATTACCTAGAAGTTGGAGATTAGTAACTCACCATCCTCAAGAGCAAATTATTGGTGAAACTTCTAAACCAGTAAGAACCAGAAGTTCATTTAGAAGAGAAGATTCTCAAAGTGCCATCATCTCAACAATAGAACCAAACAACATAAATGAAGCAATTGTTGATGAATCTTGGGTTGAATCAATGCAAGAAGAGCTTGCTCAATTTGAGAAGAATGAGGTATGGAACTTACTCCCCTCTCTTACACAGCAATCTATTATTGGCACAAAATGGGTATTCAGAAACAATATGGATGAGAATGGTAAAGTCATCACAAACAAAGCAAGGTTTGTTGCTCAAGGCTACAACCAACAGGAAGGTATTGATTATGATGAAACTTTTGCACCTGTTGCTAGAATAGAAGCCATTAAAATACTTCTTGCCTATGCTGCACATAAAGATTTCAAACTCTTTGAAATGGATGTCAAAAGTGCTTTTCTAAATGGTTTTCTAAATGAGGAAGTGTATGTACACCAACCTCCTAGTTTTACTGATGAGAAACAAGCTCCTAGAGCTTGGTATGAAAGACTGAGTACCTTCCTTCTCAAAAATGGTTTTTTAAGAGGAAAAATAGATGTTACTCTTTTTAGAAAAACTCTTAAAGATGAGCTACTGATTGCTAAAATCTATGTTGATGACATCATCTTTGGAGCCACAAATGAAAAGCTCTGTAATGATTTTGGAAAATTAATGATGAGTGAGTTTGAAATGAGTGATGAGTGAGAAGGGAATTATATCAAAGACCTTCTTAAGAAGTATAAAATGAGTGATGCAAAGGCTATGGCTACTCCCATGCACCCTTCTGCAAACATTGAGAAAGATGAGAAGGGTAAGCTTGTTTCTGAAAAGGAGTATAGAGGAATGATTGGTTCTCTATTATATCTCACTGCAAGTAAACCAGACATAGTCTTCTCAGTAGGACTATGCGCAAAATTTCAATCTTATCCAAAAGAATGTCATCTATGTGCTGTCAGAAGAATTTTTAGATATCTTGTGGAAACACCTGGTATTGGTTTATGGTACAAAAAGAGAACACTTTTTGAGCTAATTGGGTATCGTGATGCTGCTATGCTAGAGACAAAGTTGAAAGAAAAAGCACAAGTGGTTCATGCCAACTACTTGGGGAATCACTCATCTCATGGTCATGTAGAAAGCAAAACACAATTGCCCTCTCAACCACAGAAGTTGAATATATCTCAGCTGCTGGATGATGCTCTCAAATTCTCTGGATTAAAAATCAGCTTGAAGACTTCTCTTTAAGCTACTCAGGTATTCCAATATTTTGTGATAACACTAGTGCTATAAATTTGTCTAAAAATCCAATTCAACACTCTAGGTCCAAGCACCTTGAAATTAACCATCATTTCAATAGAGATCATGTGCAAAAGAAAGATATTGAACTTGTGTTTATGGATACTAAACATCAACCAGTTGATATCTTTACTAAACCTCTTTTAGAAGAGAGTTTTAGTTACATTAAAAGCATCCTTCATATCATTGAAACCCCCTCAGATGAGAAGGGTCATGACCAAAAACCTTCACAGACATGAGAATGGTCCTAACCCTCAACCTTCTTAACTCTTGAGAAGGGTCATCAGAATCATATGATCATAAAATTATAAAAAGATTTTTGTTTGTCAGTTGTTTGTTTAAATTATTATGTGAATTTAATTGTTTGTATAGCTTTATTCTGTTTGTCTTATGTTTTAGTTATTAAAAAACCCAAAAATAGTAGGTTCCTAGCCGTTACAACGGCTCTTCTCTCTCATTCTCTCTCTTGGTCACACGTCCGTACAACAGGTACACACATAAGTTAAAGATGTTGTAACCGTTGTGCAATAACCGTTCTAAAGTGATTAAAATAACTTCACGTCCTTCCTCTTTCCTTCACGAAACCGTTCTCTCTCTGTCTCTCTCTTATATCTCTCAAAATCACTTGCTCTCAAATGGTAAGAAAAAAAATACTGAACCCACTTCATCCTACTCTGATTTCAAATCGCAAGAACAAACCCCAAACTCTGGCCTTCTTGGTTCACCACAACAGATTGGTACCCCTAAAATCACGTCCAGCAAAAATGAAACACACTCCCAGCGGAAATCCAAGGCGATCAATGCGAGTGAAATTTCATTTCGCATCTAAGAACACCACTTGAACATCCTCTGATGCTCCTATTTATTTAAAGAAAAATGAAAGCCCTCCTGCACGTGAAACAGAGCAAACACCCATTGTTGAGAAGAGTGTTGAATCCTCTCAACCAGTTACCAAAACTGGTGCTAAGAAGATTTCTGTGAAGAAGATGATGGATAAAGGGAAGAAGGTTAAGATTCCCTTGCCTCCTAGTGGCAAGAAGGGTCAAGGGTTGAAGAAAAGGAAGTAACCAGAAATGACCAAGGGGAGTTCAAAAGGAATAGTTTCTGGCACTGTCTATTTTCTGGAAGAAATTGAGAGATGTGGTTGGAACATCACCCCATTTCTCACTCAATAGAAATGGGAGAGGTTTATCTCTCTAGATGATTTGGTATACAAAGAGAAAGTCAGATAATTTTATGCTAATGCCAAGTTCCAAACTGATCCTCCGGAAATTACCTCATGGATTGGAAACAAAGAGTTCTCCATCTCCTCTCTTTCACTTGGTTAAGCCCTAAATATACCAAATGAAGGAACTCAGATGTATGAAGAATCGTGGTATAATCTCAAGGATTTCTATTCAGAAACTTAAAGCCACCCTTCTCAAAGACCCTTCTCTCCCTATTACAGCCCCAAATTTCAAAGATATGGCCAAGATATTTCACCATATCTTCTCTCACACACTTCCCCTAGACTTGGATCTTTTGAGAAGGCCACTACTGGTAATTGCATGATTTTATATCATTTCATCACAAAGAAACCAATTAGCCTCCCCTTTCTCATGATCCATCACATGATCAATGCAATAAGGGCAAAAAAAACCTCAGCCTCTCTTCCGTTCGACAAAGATCTCACTAGGGTAATTAATCACTTTTTCATTAAGATATCTGTGGATGAGGGAGTCATAGAAACAAAACGTTTCACTGCGAAAAATCTAAGGCTTATGGGGCTTGATGATTCACCAAGAGAAGAGCAAAATGATGGGAAGAAGAAGAAACAAAAGACAAAGTCAGTATCCAGCCTGTCCACTGATGTGGATACAGAAGACACCATTGCTTAAGTAATTAGAAGAGAGACAAAAAGCAAGATAAGGAATGATCCAATTCCTCAACCTAAGGAGAAGACTCCTGAGAAGAATTCTAATGAGGGATCAGAACATGAGAAGAGTGAAGGAATGAAAGAAAATGATCCTGAGATGGATCAAGATGAAGAAATGAAGGATAATCAATCTGAGAAGGTCCAGAATGATGAATCAATTGCTGAGAAAGTTCACTCTCAAGAAGAGCAAGCATCAAAGGAACTTGAGAAGGGTACTCAAGATACTTCTGATGATGAGAGAACCATTACTGACAAGAAGAGTGACTCTTCTCACTCTACATCAAAGGAAATTATGGCTTTAACCAAGGTGTACACCAGAGCAAAATCAAGCGGTGTATGGAAGCTTACTGAGCAAGAGGTTACAATAAAACTAATTGAAAGTTTCAACATTGCATCTGCTGGATTAGAAGTAAACACACCAGATCAAGCTTCTGGTGGTGATAAATCTGAAGCAGGAACTGAGATATTGCACAATGACTCTTCTAAGGGAAATGGTTCTGAGAGAACAGTAGTCTGGGAAGAAGTGACTCCATTCAATTTGAATGTTGAGGCTATTGTTGAACCTCGTCATGAATAAATTGGTGCAGATGTTGATGTAATTGAAGCTGAGAAAGATAAGCCTGCACAAGTAGAGAAGAGTGAAGATGTTGTTGTAAGTGCAGAAGCTGAGAAGAGTGCAGCAGTTGAGGAAAATATGGATGCTAAGAAGAGTGATGACGAAGAAATTGAGCAAGAAGGCTCTGCTCATGATGGCATAACCTTAACCCTTAGGGGGAGTTTCAAGGAAACACCTCATCATGGATCATCCAAACTCCTCTCCCCTTATTGTTCAATGAACAGATGCCTACACACCCACCTTTCTCACCCTCACTCACCTTACCAAATACTCAACCTTTCTCAGCTCCACCAATGCCTATTGCATCACCACCTCCTATTCACCCTTCACCAAATCCAACCATTTCAAGAGTCACCTCACACAACCTAGACCAATTGCTTGCTGCAATCAACCAAGAACATGGTATCTCACCCCTTAAAACCACAAATACCATAACCTCCTCAAACATTAACCAATTGCTGAACCTTAATCAGACTCCCCAAGATGATTCTCCCCAACCTATATTCGCCTCCAAAAACACTCAAACACAACCCTCTAATATGCCATCAAAATATGGGTCTCTGGATTCCTCTTTTCTCAATGCTGCTCAACCTTCTGGTACATCACATGAGAAGGTTGCTGAGGAACTCAAAGAGAAAAGCCCACTTGCTGAACCTTCTGCTGTCATGATGAAAAGAATGAGTAAGATTGAGAAAATGATGAGATGGATGAAATCCTTGTTGAAGGATGTCCTTGAGGGACAGGTAATCATAAAACAAGCCCAAAGGGCTGAAGGTGCTCACGATGAGCAGTACCAATCATGGATTTTGCAACAAGGACTAGCCACTATTGCTCCCAATCTAATTCCACCAGAAATTGTTCCTGCTGCTCAGTTTTCTGACATTCCTAGGTCTGCTACTTCTTCCTCTTCTGATGGGTCCTCCCCATCGAAATAGCCCCTTCTGATGTGTAACAAAAGGGGGAGAAGAGTAGATTATGTTCTTAGGTCTTAGGATTATTTTGACTGCTCTTCATTAGCTAGTATCTGTGTGTTTTGCACCTTTTGTTGAGAAGTGTTCGTCTCCTTATCTGCTTTTATTTTCATAGGCATATCTACCACTAAGAACATAACACATTGTAATCATTCCAATGATTCGTTTGATGATATTAATGAAAATATATGTTCTTGCTTATGTTCTTATGTATGTTATTTGAATTTGTGTGAAATTAAATGGATTATATCTAGATGCACACATTCAGGGGGAGCAAAATTGAAACATGCCTTAGAAAATTTCAAAGCTAAGTCAGAAAACTTAATCCATCTCAAGTGATTTTGTCAAACATCAAAAAGGGGGAGATTGTTGAGGTAAAATCCCTAATGAGTTTTTATGATTAACAAACTCTCAAATGTGAAAAGCTTAAGTTATCTGATTTTATATGCTACTAATGTCTCTTCTTGAGTGATAAATAACTACAGGTTAATCAAGACATTCTCAAGAAGATGTATGCTTATGAGAAGCTTTAGAATGTGAGAAGACTTACGAAAATATTGCCCACAATGTTCTTAAAGAAGAAACCTCTTATGATAAGATTAAAAGATCAAAACCATATGGCAAACTTGAGAAAGATCATCATGAGAAGCTTCATTTATTTCTATCGCAATATGAGAAGGATATCTAAGAAGGATCAACTTAAAAAGAGTCATGACAGAACCATGAGAAAGGAGATGAGAAGCATCAGGTGAGAACAGTCAAGTTGAGAAGAATCATGACCATTAGAAGGGTCATGATGAGAAGAGTCATGTTGAGAAGGGTCATACTGCAAACACCATTCTAAGGAACATCAACATGAGAAGCATCAACTTGAGAAGCATCATCTTCATCGTATGTCATGCGTGAGAAGAGTCACTGTGAGAAGGGTCATGACAACTGGAAACAGAGGATATTACACAAAATTTCATCTATAAATTAACGCTCCTGGTCGCCATTGATCCTCATAAGAGTGCATTGAGTTCTTAACTTCCAACCTTCTTAAGTTTCACAGTTTTCTCTCATGCATACTCAGCTGCTACAAACCTGAAGGAGTTAACTTGATCTCTGAGTATGTACTAAGTCTTATGTTGTTGTATTTATTGTATACTCCATTTGTATCAACCAAGCTACAGAAATCCCACAAACCCAAATACTTAAACATAATATCTGTAGGGAACCTTCTCAAGTAGCATGTGTTGCTGTAGGACTTGAGAAATGAGTGCTTCTGTGTTAGAAGCAGTCTAACAGATCAGAATGAGTCTATTAGGGGAGTTTACAGTAGGAAGAGCTGTGTGAAGAAAACTACCAAGAGTTCCTTTACCCTAGGGATGTCTTAAAGGTGTAAACTATTTTGGAAAAATAGTGGAAATACTCATAGGAAGTGAGGAGTGGATGTAGCCCAGGAATTTGAGTGAACCACTATAAATCACTGTGTTATTTACTGCTTTTAAATCATTAGTTTGCCCTTGATGAGAAAACTCTCCAACAGGAGAAGATTTGTGAAAACTGAGAAGTGTCAACTCTCACATATTCTCTGTACTTATAACCTTTTGTTAAAATTCTTGAAAAGCTGTTTCAAAATATATCACAACATTATCACCAGCCTAGCAACATCTTACCAATCAAACAGATACACTTTTAAGAATGTTAAGTATTAAAGGTGAAACTGTCAGGCCCTTCTCAACTCTCTATATAGTTGAGAAGATTGATAAATCAACCTTCTATGCTCACCTATTAAGTTAAGAAGATTGTTTTGACTCACCCTTCTTTTACTCAATTCATTTACCGTCCTAACTATAAGTCATACTTGTGAAGAAAGTTCTATTCTTGCAGCTGAATTTAAAAAAGGGTCACAATTCCAACCCCCCCCCCCCCCCCCCCCCCCCCCCCCCCTCCTTGTGACATTGTTGACTTCAAACAAACCAAGTAAGATTTAAGTTTTCTAATGAAGCGTGATCTGACATGTTTTGCCAAGTGATAAGAACAAGTGTCTTAACATAGAAAAATAAGGCCCTACCTTGGTTCAACAAATTAGTATTATTCAAGGGTAGTTAAAGACTTGAGAAGGTTAACACGAAAAGCTTAAACTAAGTCAACAAAAGGTTTGACCAAGTCTACAGAAGGTTGACCAAAAAGTCAACAGAAAGTTGACCAAAAGTCAACAGAAGATTGACCAAAAGTCAACAGAAGGTTTGACTAGAAGTCAAAAGAAGGTTGACTCACAAACACCTTAGAAGCATAAGTTCATGCTTGAAGAATTTTGATGTGAAGCTTAAATGAATGTTGACAAGGTTGCTGGAAACCTTATCAACATCAACCAAAACACATCAACTTCTCTTGGATGGTTTTCAGCTGAATTAAATGATGACGTCTTGTGTTAAATATGGTGAAAAGTATCAAGCAATAAAGAAGGAAATGCATGATTATTCCCCTTCTATGTTTGAAGTGTTTGTGCCTACTAGGAAGCTTGAGAAGGTTCCTTTAAAATAGTTCTAGGCTGGCCAACAGATAAAACCTATGCCATAGCTGTTGAGAAGGCAACTAGAGGAGTACATATCCAGCTAGAGACAGTTCAACTCTTCAGATAAAGATAAAGCTATACTTGAGAAGGTTCAAAGACTTTGGTACTTTCTTCAAGTTACTCCTATGGACTAAT
Organism: Astragalus glycyphyllos; assembly: GCA_963573325.1. Lineage (NCBI taxonomy): Eukaryota > Viridiplantae > Streptophyta > Magnoliopsida > Fabales > Fabaceae > Astragalus > Astragalus glycyphyllos. Next base: position 32,331,398 of record OY754307.1, read on the forward strand.
GGATATCCCCAACGGCTCTCAAAAAGTTTCTAACGGCTATATTCATCATCCTTGGCTATTTAAAGGACTCACTCTGAAGTTCATATGCATGAGAGTTAATTTCCACCTTCACAAAGTCAAGCTTCTCAAAGCAATTCAACCTTCTCATCCCACACTTAAAGCTTCTTCAAGTTCAGATCTGGGATCATCTTCTTGAGTGTGTGCTAGCTTGTTAGTACCATTGTGTTTACAGTGTATCTACTTTATATCAAGCTCTTAAATATCCCAAAACCCCAAAAACCATTATTGTAATTGTTTGTGTGAACATTCCATCAAACTACCTAGATTGAGAGGTGAGTGTTGGTGAGAAAAGAAAAGGGAAACATTTAGGAAACTAGAAGAGAGTTTCTTAGCAGGCGAATCCAGCTTGGTAAAGCTGTGTAAGAGTACACTTGTCTTTTGTGTGGAGATCAAAAGAAAGTGGTGTGTGCTAGGCTTTTGTGTGTGATCAGAAGCTAGTATTGGTGTATAGCTATTTGGAGAATAGTTGAAATACTGAATTGGAAGTGAGGAGAGGAAGTAGCCATCGTTGGGTGAACCTCTATAACTCCTCTGTGTTCTTTATATTGCTTTCCATAACTGTTATTTATATTGCATTACACTAAACATTGTTTACTAAACCATGAGAAGGTTAGACTTCCCAACCTTCTCTAGACAGTTTTAAGCACACACTGCAACATTTAACCTACTCTTCTCTTGCATAGTTTATACTTATCTTACAAATAGTACTGGTATTAATTATCAAGGGTTTACACATATAACTTGCTTCCATAACTAACTCTAACCTTCTACTCTCCAAGTTAAGCTTGAGAATGAATTGTTAAGAAGGTTGCAGGTTAGAAGAGATTTTAAAAAAAGGGGTACACAATTCAAGCTCCCCTTTCTTGTGTAACTTAGTCACTTCAAAGATGAAAACGTTAAAACCGGCCGACCAGAAACCTAGAAGGGTAAGAAGCTTGTCATAATTGGTAGGGAGGTTAAACCTAGTCTCGGTGACCTCGGCGTTTATGGTGAATCTTTTTTGGGTAATCGGTAAGCCACGGTGGGGAGAAGAATAGAAGATTTTATCAAAATAATCAAAACCCTCATGAGCTTGAGAGGTCTTCAATTTCGTGGTAATCCCCCCTTGATGGCAACTAGAACACCATTCCTAGTTATAAGGTCGCAAATAAATGTAAATTCAGGGAAGAGCAAAGGGAGAGTGAAGAGATGAGATTGCGTGAGATACAGTTAGATTTTTGGTGAATGAATGGGAAGCAAAAGTAACCTGAAACGATTGATAGAATAGCTATTTATAGCTATAGGATTCTATGAGTACTTCCTAGGGAACTACCGCTTCGCCGCATTAGTTTGTGGAAGATGGGCCGTCACACGTTTAATCAATGACGTAACCGCTAGTCGCCATAGTTGTAGTGACACATCGTTTCATTTTCACGCCGTCAGTTCCATCCACTCTCCTGGATAACAACTTAAAAAAATGGCATTTCTTGGCACCCAAAATAATCTAAGTTGTTGGCGATGGGAAAAAAGGGCAAGCAAGCCAAAGGCATAGCTGAGGATTTACAAGGCAAGGTATGGAGACATTGAGGCCTCGATAAATTAGTGCTTTATAGATAAATAATCATGGTAGAAAGCTCGGTCTAGGGGACTCAAGGATAAATAAAACAGGCTTAGGCACCGCGGGTATGATAAAGTACATTGAGGAAAGGTGATCTCCGATTTGAGATGACATTCTCCAACTCAGTTTTCTTCAACTCAAGTGTTGCAGACAGTTAGGTTACCTTCTTTCTCTGCACTATTCTTCTCGGTAGTCAAACGAGCAATCTCTACTGACGACTTTTCTCGAGCAGAACCCATAGATATGACCTCGTTGCGAAATCTCTCAACTTCTTGAGATGGTATAGCAACCTCCTCAGTCAACTCTTTATTTTTTCCCTCGGCAATAGAAAGAGAATCCTTCAAGGTCTCAAGCTTTCCCAAATCCTCATCTCGTTCCTTCTTTAGTGCAAGGTACTCTGCAAAGTCAAAATTTCAAGTATCAAGGTCAGAATCTTTAGAAGACCGGACTCGAGGCAGTTTCCAAAGACAACCACATTACCTTCTTTGTGCTTCTTCCGATCATCCTCCTTCTCCACCAAGGCCTTCCCCAATCTAGCAATTTTGTGTAAACAAGCAAAAAGGTTGCTCTTTAGGGTCTGAAATTCAACCTAGTGAAAATCTGGTGCAAATATTTATGCATAAATACGACAAATACGGTGCAATAAAACAAATATTTATGCATAATACAACAAATAAAAATATGGTCCAAATATTTATGCATAAATACAACAAATAAAAATAAACTAGTCCTAATACTCGTGCGACGCACGAGGTGCGCTAGTGTCGACGAATGCAAATACGCTAAGTTAATAATTGTTAATAATAATTTAAGCATAATTAGAAATTGAATTAAAATTACACAGAGGAACCAATTGATTCCATCAATCTTCTTACAATTTTCAAATGAACTTAAATGTTGACACAATTCATGCATTACACTCAAATGAATGGATATGAGATGGGAAAAGTAAAGGAAAGATAGATATATTTAATCCTAAAATAAAAATTCAAAGCATGAACAGCCTAATCTTGTGCTGGACCGTCAACCTAAGTTTATAATCAAAACTTTTATAACAGAGCTTTAGGAAAGCAAATCACTCCACCGTCTCTCCATATGCAATTTATTAACATTATTCAAAAAAGGATTCAAGATTTTAATGACTTTGTGTGTCTATAGGATGACCATACCTGAAGGTATATAGGCATGGAAGGTTTCTGAATCACATAAATTCTTTAAAAATTAAAACCTTAATAAGATAAACTTTTGCTGCAATAATGTTCCATGTGAAGCCCTAATGCAACCAGTCCATTGCTCTCTCTCCCCTCAACCTCTCTTCCAGCATAATAAAATAATAGGCAGCGAAAATGGAAAATCTAATATTAAGAACAACTTATTATTAACCTGCCTAAGAAATTGTTGTTGGTAGTGGTATCCCCACAATCAACCAGAAATACAAGTATTATTCCAATTACCAAAAATCAAGAAAATTAACAAATGAAAACTAAAGAAAGTCAAGATTATATTTGCGCTTAATGGAAACAAAAATATGTAACATAGTTTGATAGAGGCGCTTGAAAACATGATGATGTGTAGCAAGGACGACAACAAACGATGATGATTTCCAAAGTGCAAAAACCAGTTGGAAACAAAATGTGAACAAGGCTTGATAGAAACATGAGTATAACAGTGGAGTGGTAAACGTCTACGAGAGTTCCACCAAGATCAAAGACTAACACATTGTGTTGTGCTTTTACCATCGTACCAAAGTTGCACTCAAACGTTTTCTCCGGCGACAACAAAATGCTTGTTCAAATAACCTTTTCAAGCTCTAATGATCTATGACGATCCTGTGATACAAACACTATTCCCTATAAAAGCGTTGTCCAATCAATTCTCTATGCTGACTTAAGCATCAGAGTGTGTGCAGGTACCACCCCAACCCACCCTTGCTGGATCAACTTGAGCAGGATCATCAAGGCAATCATCTCAGCAATGACTTGGAGAGATCCAGCGTCTAAGTTTGGTGAGCATCTCGGTCCGCAGCCCGACCGAGAGGTGCAACCACTACAGTTCATTGGCGACCAGAGTGGGAGCACATATCAACTATTCTCGAATCCACTCCAAGCATTCTGATGCCTCCGAAGCACCAGACGCAAACACGTAGGAACCCAATATGAACTACCCCTCCGAGGGAACAAGCACTGAAAGGTCATGTCCAGACACGGCCACTGGAGAATCTCCAGGATCAGGAACCCCATCCTGTAGCGACCATCGTTGCAGCAAGACCTATCCAAGTCGGAGCTCCCAAAGCAGCAATCGTTGCGGCCTCTTCCATCCCCATCAGTCCAGAACCTAACCACCCTAGTTTGTGACGAAGCTAGGAGCCTTTTCGATCATAATTTTCAAAGTGTCAACAAAGAAGAAAATGCCACAATGATCCGAGCCAATACAACTCTCGATCGCGGAAGAAGCCGACCACAGTCCCCGCCACCGAAAATAGTGGCCTCAATGTACCTTCGTTCTACTCGTTCACGACATCGATCTCGATGACATCATTATTGAGCACAATACTCAATGTCTCCCCCTAACTCTCCCCCAACTACTTCTGAATCTTCATGTTACCGAAGGGAACCCTCCAATCACAGCTCCTCTCAGGGGTCTTCACTCCTCGGCGCGGGGAACGAAGAAGGAAATCACCTCACAAGACAAGCCCTCAAGGAATCATACCAAACCTTCCAAGCCCGAGCTACTGTCCAGGGAAATAAACGAATATTCCCAAAATCACTTGAGAAGCCTCCTATGTTGAACCTTTATGACGGACATGGAGATGGAGATGGCCATGTCGATTACTTCAAGTTAATGCTTCGGTATGGAAAAACTGACGACGGGGTCAAGTGCCAAATTTTCCCTTTGACGTTCACTAAAGCAGCATTGACATGGTATATGTAACGCCCTAAAATAATTTAATTATTTATTTAATTGAATTATTTAAGGCTTACAATAATTTATTAAGTTAAATTAATAATCCGGTATTTTAATTTATTCAGGAGGTGTTATGAGTAATTAATGGAGTGGGAATAGGAGGCCCATGATCCATTAGCTAGGCCCAAGAGTCTAATTATCTAGTCTAGGGGTTATGAGATGGTGCTCATTTGAAACAAATCAAAGAAAGAAAGAAAGAAGTGAGATAGAGAGAGAGAGAGAGAGAGAGAGAGAGAGAGAGAGAGAGAGAGAAAACGCGAAGAAAGAGGGAGAGGAGGAGAAGAAGAGCTCGCAATTTTCAAGGAGAAAGGAAGAGGAGCTTGCTTGCTTGCTTGCTTTTGCTTTGGGGTTTTGTGGAGAGTGCTTGTCTTCACCAAAAACCAAGGTAAGGGTGGGTTTTTCTTCATTTATAATGGGATTGTATGATGGTTATTATGTGGGGTTTTAGGATTTAAGTTGTTGTGAATTAATTGATTTGGTGATTGAATGAGTGATGATGTTGTTGATTTCATTTTGATGAAATTTGGTATGCTTGGTGTTTTGTTGGAATAATTGAGGAAATTAATGTTGCTTGTAAGGTGTTTGATGAAATGATTCAATGATTTTGAATGTAAATATATGGTGCTTGTATGGTGTTTGATGATATGCTTGAAAGAGTCATGAACAATGATGTTGAAATTTGGTGGTGGAGTGTTGGGTGTCTCGGTGTTATGCCTGTGTTGTGCTGGTGCAGTGTGCTGCCAGTGTTGCCTGTGTGCTGGCGCAGTGTGCTGCCAGTGTCGCCTGTGTGCTGGCGCAGTGTGCTGCCAGTGTCGCCTCTGTGCTGGCGCAGTGTGCTGCCAGTGTAGCCTGTGTGCTGGCGCAGTGTGCTGCCAGTGTCGCCTGTGTGCTGGCGCAGTGTTGCCCAGTGTTGCCCAGTGGCGCCAGTGCTGCCTGCCAGTGTTGCCTGTGTGCTGGCGCAATGTGCTGCCAGTGTTGCCTGTGTTGTGCTGGCGCAGTGTGCTGCCAGTGTTGCCTGTGTGCTGGTGCAGTGTGCTGCCAGTGTTGCCCGTGTGCTGTGTGCAGTGTTGCCCAGTGTTGCCTGTGTGCTGTGTGCAGTGTTGCAGAGTGTTGCCTGTGTGCTGTGTGCAGTGTTGCCCAGTGTTGCTTGTGTGCTGTGTGCAGTCTTGCCCAGTGTTGCCTGTGTGCTGTGTGCAGTGTTGCCCAGTGTTGCCTGTGTGCAGTGTTGCCCAGTGTTGCCTGTGTGCTGTGTGCAGTGTTGCCCAGTGTTGTCTGTGTGCTGTGTGCAGTGTTGCCCAGTGTTGCCAGTGTGCTGCGGGGCGCCAACTCCGGTGACTGTCCCGTGTCTTGGACTTATAAAGTAGTCTATATTTTTGGTGTTGGTGTGTCCGACGAGTTTGGTGTTAGCCATGGAGCTATGATTGGTGATGTACTTGGTGAATTTAAATACGGTGACAGGTGATGGGTCTATGACCACTTATGGTGATGGTGAATTTAATGACGGTGATGAATCTAATGATTATTGGTGATGTTGTATTACACATATAATACTATGATTGTGGATTGTTGTTGGTGCATTGTTCATGGAGTCGCATACTTCATATGCATTTACCGGTGATGTAGGCTTCGGCCTTATGATTAATTATAGGTGATGATGCCCGAATGGCAATTATTGGTGATGATGGTACCACATGCATATGCCCGTTGGTGTGGGTTGCACCTCATGCATATACTCATGCAATTTGGTGATGTTCCTTGATGCTTATGAATTGATGTTGTATAATGATGTTGTATGTTCGTAGTGTTGTGAGGCGGTGTTTATGGTTGCCTTTACTCTAACATATTGCTTATCATACATGCTATTATATTTGTTAGAGACTCACCCCTTCTGCTTTATATGTTGCTTCTTATGTCGGCAACGTGCAGGTGATCCCGAGTGAAGGTTCTTCTACCTTCCTTAGTCTGGTCTGTGTCGTTTGCTCTGATACGTAGCACTTGGGGGGGCGATCATTAGTTTTGTTGTTGTTTTATCTGTTGATTTCAAACTATTTATTTGGGATGTATGAATTATATTATGAGACTTGTCTTTATTCCGCTGCGATGGTGATTATAATAACTGTGGTGTAGTCGAACAGGTGTTTTGAGGGTTCGTCCCGATCGATGTGCTATGTATCACATTTCTCTATTTTGATGAATTTTAAATATGGTTATTTGTTGTATGGTGTAAATGTAGCACTCCCTTGTGGGTGTATCGAAAAGGTTTTTGAAAACTCTGATTTTTATACTACTTTGGACGTGTTAGAAAGGGGGTGTTACATTAGTGGTATCAGAGCAAGTTGGTCTGTCCGATCAAGTGTCCTTTGTCGATTTTCGGCCGAGATTTTGTTGTTGATTTGATTTGTCTGCCATTGGAAGGGATGGATATTATCTTAGGAATGGACTGGTTAGTGGATAACCATGTTCATATTAATTGTTTTAGCAAGTCTGTGAGTTTCTCTTCTCCCGTAGAGGAGGAAACTGTTTTGTTGCCTGCTGGTCAGCTGCGGAAGGTAATGAAGGGAGAAGTTCAGTTGTTTTCGCTGACGGCGTCATTATCTGTCGAGAATCAAGCTAAGGTTGATGAGTTGCCGGTGGTGCGGGAATTTCCTGAGGTTTTCCCTGATGAGATACCGGATGTACCACCAGAGAGGGAGGTTGAATTTGCTATTGATCTCGTACCTGGTACTAGACCTGTTTCTATGGCACCTTACAGGATGTCAGCATCTGAATTGTCTGAATTGAAGAAGCAACTTGAGGATCTGCTTGAAAAGAAGTTTGTGAGACCAAGTGTGTCGCCGTGGGGAGCTCCGGTGTTACTACTGAAGAAGAAGGATGGGAGTATGAGGCTCTGCGTTGATTATAGGCAATTGAATAAAGTGACGATTAAAAACAAGTATCCGCTTCCAAGGATAGATGACTTGATGGATCAATTGGTGGGTGCTCAGGTGTTTAGTAAGATTGACTTGAGGTCGGGTTACCATCAGATTAAGGTGAAGGATGAGGATATTCAGAAGACGGCTTTTAGGACTCGTTATGGGCATTATGAGTATTCGGTGATGCCTTTTGGTGTGACTAATGCGCCGGGAGTATTTATGGAATACATGAACCGTATTTTTCATGATTACCTGGATCGGTTTGTGGTGGTGTTCATTGACGACATTCTAGTTTACTCTAAATCGGAAGAAGAGCATGCCGAGCATTTGAGGTTGGTATTAGAGATCTTGAGGGACAGGAAGTTGTATGCAAAGCTGTCTAAGTGTGAATTCTGGTTGAAAGAAGTGAGTTTTCTTGGTCACGTGATTTTTGGTAAGGGAATTGCGGTGGATCCGTCTAAGGTTGATGCCGTGTTGAAATGTGGAGGCATTATCTTTATGGTTCTAGATTTGAAGTGTTTAGTGATCATAAAGGCTTGCAATATCTGTTTGATCAAAAGGAGTTGAATATGAGGCAAAGGAGGTGGTTGGAATTGTTAAAAGATTATAATTTCAGTTTGAATTATCATCCGGGGAAGGCTAATGTTGTAGCCGATGCTTTGAGTCGGAAGGCTTTGCATATGTCAGCAATGATGGTTAAAGAACTTGAATTGATTGAGCAGTTCAGAGATATGAGCCTGGTTTGCGAAGTGACACCTCAGAGTGTTAGATTGGGATTGTTGAAGATTAATAATGAATTTCTGGCTAGCATTAGAGAAGCTCAGAAGTTGGATGTTAAGCTGGTGGATTTGATGAGTGAAGCCGGTCAGGCTGAGGATAATGATTTTAAGCTAGATGCGCAAGGTGTGTTGAGGTACCGTGATAGAATTAGTATTCCTGATGATGTGGAGATAAAGAAAGCGATTCTTGAAGAGAGTCATAGGAGTAAGTTGAGTATTCATCCGGGGGCTACAAAAATGTATCAAGACTTGAAGAGGCTGTTCTGGTGGCCTGGGATGAAGCGTGATGTGGCTCAGTGTGTGTATGCATGCTTGACTTGTCAGAAGTCGAAGGTTGAACATCAGAAGCCTGCAGGGTTGATGCAACCGTTAGAGATTCCGGAATGGAAATGGGATAGTATTTCAATGGATTTTGTGACGGGACTGCCTAGTACTGTGAGAGGGCAAGATGCCATCTGGGTGATTGTTGATAGGTTGACGAAGTCTGCTCACTTTGTACCGACTAGTATTACTTATCCGGTTCCAAAGTTAGCTGGGATTTATATCCAAAAGATTGTGAAGCTGCATGGTGTTCCTCTTCGTATTGTGTCAGATAGAGATCCTAGATTCACTTCTGAGTTTTGGAAAAGTTTACAAGAAGCATTGGGATCTAAGTTGAGATTGAGCTCAGTGTATCATCCGCAGACTGATGGTCAGACAGAGAGGACTATTCAATCCTTAGAGGATTTGTTGAGGGCTTGTGTTCTTGAGCAAGGAGGTTCGTGGGATACTCATCTTCCATTGATAGAGTTTACCTATAACAATAGCTACCATTCTAGTATTGGGATGGCACCTTTTGAAGCATTGTATGGTCGGAGATGTAGGACTCCTTTGTGTTGGCATGAATCTGGGGAGAGTGTGGTACTTGGACCTGAGATTGTTCGCGAGACCACTGAGAAAGTGAAGTTGATTCGTGAGAAGATGAAAGCTTCGCAAAGTAGACAAAAGAGTTATCATGATAAGCGGAGGAAGGATTTGGAATTTCAAGCTGGTGATCATGTGTTCCTGAGGGTCACCCCTATGACCGGTGTTGGGCGTGCTTTGAAGTCTAAGAAGTTGACCCCTTGTTTTATTGGCCCGTATCAGATTTCGGAGAGAGTTGGGAATGTTGCCTATCGGGTGGCCTTGCCACCTAACCTTTCGAACTTGCATGACGTGTTTCATGTGTCGCAGCTTCGGAAGTATGTCCCCGATCCATCTCATGTGATTCACATGGACGATGTGCAGGTGAGAGATAATCTCACTATGGAGACGATGCCGGTGCGGATTGAAGACCGTGAAGTGAAGATCTTAAGGGGCAAGGAGATAAATTTGGTGAAAGTAGTTTGGTTGGGAGCTGCTGGTGAAAGCATGACGTGGGAATTGGAGAGTAAGATGCGGGAATCCTACCCAGAGCTGTTTGATTCAGGTAAAATTTCGAGGACGAAATATTCTAAGTGGGGGAGAGTTGTAACGCCCTAAATTAATTTAATTATTTATTTAATTGAATTATTTAAGGCTTACAATAATTTATTAAGTTAAATTAATAATCCGGTATTTTAATTTATTCAGGAGGTGTTATGAGGAATTAATGGAGTGGGAATAGGAGGCCCATGATCCATTAGCTAGGCCCAAGAGTCTAATTATCTAGTCTAGGGGTTATGAGATGGTGCTCATTTGAAACAAATCAAAGAAAGAAAGAAAGAAGTGAGATAGAGAGAGAGAGAGAGAGAGAGAGAGAGAGAGAGAGAGAGAGAGAGAGAGAGAAAACGCGAAGAAAGAGGGAGAGGAGGAGAAGAAGAGCTCGCAATTTTCAAGGAGAAAGGAAGAGGAGCTTGCTTGCTTGCTTGCTTTTGCTTTGGGGTTTTGTGGAGAGTGCTTGTCTTCACCAAAATTCAAGGTAAGGGTGGGTTTTTCTTCATTTATAATGGGATTGTATGATGGTTATTATGTGGGGTTTTAGGATTCAAGTTGTTGTGAATTAATTGATTTGGTGATTGAATGAGTGATGATGTTGTTGATTTCATTTTGATGAAATTTGGTATGCTTGGTGTTTTGTTGGAATAATTGAGGAAATTAATGTTGCTTGTAAGGTGTTTGATGAAATGATTCAATGATTTTGAATGTAAATATATGGTGCTTGTATGGTGTTTGATGATATGCTTGAAAGAGTCATGAACAATGATGTTGAAATTTGGTGGTGGAGTGTTGGGTGTCTCAGTGTTATGCCTGTGTTGTGCTGGCGCAGTGTGCTGCCAGTGTTGCCTGTGTGCTGGCGCAGTGTGCTGCCAGTGTAGCCCGTGTGCTGGCGCAGTGTGCTGCCAGTGTAGCCCGTGTGCTGGCGCAGTGTGCTGCCAGTGTCGCCTGTGTGCTGGCGCAGTGTGCTGCCAGTGTCGCCTGTGTGCTGGCGCAGTGTTGCCCAGTGGCGCCAGTGCTGCCTGCCAGTGTTGCCTATGTGCAGGCGCAGTGTGCTGCCAGTGTTGCCTGTGTTGTGCTGGCGCAGTGTGCTGCCAGTGTTGCCTGTGTGCTGGCGCAGTGTGCTGCCACTGTTGCCTGTGTGCGGGCGCAGTGTTGCCCAGTGTTGCCCGTGTGCTGTGTGCAGTGTTGCCCAGTGTTGCCTGTGTGCTGTGTGCAGTGTTGCCCAGTGTTGCCTGTGTGCTGTGTGCAGTGTTGCCCAGTGTTGCCTGTGTGCTGTGTGCAGTATTGCCCAGTGTTGCCTGTGTGCTGTGTTCAGTGTTGCCCAGTGTTGCCTGTGTGCTGTGTGCAGTGTTGCCCAGTGTTGCCTGTGTGCTGTGTGCAGTGTTGCCCAGTGTTGCCTGTGTGCTGTGTGCAGTGTTGCCTGTGTGCTGTGTGCAGTGTTGCCCAGTGTTGCCTGTGTGCTGTGTGCAGTGTTGCCCAGTGTTGCCTGTGTGCTGTGTGCAGTGTTGCCCAGTGTTGCCAGTGTGCTGCGGGGCGCCAACTCCGGTGACTGTCCCGTGTCTTGGACTTATAAAGTAGTCTATATTTTTGGTGTTGGTGTGTCCGACGAGTTTGGTGTTAGCCATGGAGCTATGATTGGTGATGTACTTGGTGAATTTAAATACGGTGACAGGTGATGGGTCTATGACCACTTATGGTGATGGTGAATTTAATGACGGTGATGAATCTAATGATTATTGGTGATGTTGTATTACACATATAATACTATGATTGTGGATTGTTGTTGGTGCATTGTTCATGGAGTCGCATACTTCATATGCATTTACCGGTGATGTAGGCTTCGGCCTTATGATTAATTATAGGTGATGATGCCCGAATGGCAATTATTGGTGATGATGGTACCACATGCATATGCCCGTTGGTGTGGGTTGCACCTCATGCATATACTCATGCAATTTGGTGATGTTCCTTGATGCTTATGAATTGATGTTGTATAATGATGTTGTATGTTCGTAGTGTTGTGAGGCGGTGTTTATGGTTGCCTTTACTCTAACATATTGCTTATCATACATGCTATTATATTTGTTAGAGACTCACCCCTTCTGCTTTATATGTTGCTTCTTATGTCGGCAACGTGCAGGTGATCCCGAGTGAAGGTTCTTCTACCTTCCTTAGTCTGGTCTGTGTCGTTTGCTCTGATACGTAGCACCTGGGGGGGGGGGGGCGATCATTAGTTTTGTTGTTGTTTTATCTGTTGATTTCAAACTATTTATTTGGGATATATGAATTATATTATGAGACTTGTCTTTATTCCGCTGCGATGGTGATTATAATAACTGTGGTGTAGTCGAACAGGTGTTTTGAGGGTTCGTCCCGATCGATGTGCTATGTATCACATTTCTCTATTTTGATGAATTTTAAATATGGTTATTTGTTGTATGGTGTAAATGTAGCACTCCCTTGTGGGTGTATCGAAAAGGTTTTTGAAAACTCTGATTTTTATACTACTTTGGACGTGTTAGAAAGGGGGTGTTACAGTATAGAACCCCAAGGTCCCACTCGATAACTAGCTAGCCCCAGTTTACCGAGATCCTCACAAGCCAAGCTGATGTTAGAAAAAGACTTAGAGCAATCTGTCAACGTGAAGGCGAGACCATAAGAGAATACATTTAAAGGTTAAATGTAGAAGCCTTAAACATCTATGGATGAGAGGACAAGTACATAGAATACGAAGAAAATGAGATGGTCGCTCGGGCATTCGAGAAAGCTCCCGCTGAAAAATAAACTTTACCTATCGAAACTTGGGGACACCGTTTCACTGATTAAAACCCTCTAAATATCCCCAGGGAAAGCATCCCCGCTGAATGAGCCAATACTGAGCTCCTAGGCATAAAACCTCATAAGCCTATTCCCGAGAGAAAGAGGACCAACAAAAAATAAATACTTTTGGTATCACTAGAGGCTACGACACTAATCAGTGTCTCACTCTGAAAGATGACATGGTGGAACTTATCAGGATAGGGAAATTAACACAGTACATCAAGAAGGACGAAAGCCGACCATGAACTCGATACATGAGAAAAGGAAAAGAGGCAATCGATGACATTGAAAGGGTCACTAAGAAAGAGGAAAGTGACTCCGACATACGAAAGGGCTCCATTCCCCTGGTAGCAATGGTTACCTTTAGAGGATACCCCGTTGAAGGGGGAGAAACTAGAAGGGCAGATAAATAAAATTGGCAAGAGATAATGAATATCAGCAACTCCCCCTCTACAAGGTTATCCACCGTCCGACCTCCCTTAGAATTCAAGGATAAAGACTTAGTTGATGGTAAACCCAACAGATACATTCCACTGATAATTCAAGCCGTGATGGCAAATTTTATATGAGAAGAATCTCAGTGGACCGGGGCAGCTTAGCAGACATCATATTTGAGGACCTACTCCCGGTTATTAAACTCTCCAAGTAGGAACTCGCCCTGATCCAGGGAGCCAACCTCTCAGGGTTTAATGGATCTAAAAGGAGCAGACGGTTTGGAGGCGAACACGACCCAAATGTGTTCACGACAATATCCTCTCAAGATCCTCCTGCATAACAGTCCTTTCCGGTTTGGGAATAAGGATGCCCAGGGTCTCACTATGAAAAACTGAGGTACTTGCGAGAACAGCGGTTGAGTAGGTTCCACTTATTAAACCAACTTCACAAGACATTCTCTTCTTGAGTAGGTTCCACATATTAAACCATCTCTATGTCGAGTAGGTTCCATACAGTGAACCTTCTCAAGCTGAGTAGGTTCGATGCAGTGAACCTCCTCTAGTTGAGTAAGTTCAAAGTGTTTAACTTTCTCTAGAATGACTGGGTTCTAAACTGTGAATTTCGTCTATCTAAGTAGGTTCCATGCAGTGAACTCTCTACTAGTTTCCTAAGAGTCACCTTATCATGTAGAATCACCACCAATCCTCACCTCTCTCTACATAGTTTGGCGAGATGTTTAAAAGATAGTGTTTACAATAAGGGTTTGGGTTTTTGGGATGTTTAAGAGCTTGAAGATACATTACACAAAATGTATACAATGATGATTATCAAGCTAACACACACTCAACAAAGGTATCCCAGAATTTTAACTTTAGAAGCTTTCAGTGTTGGATGAGAATGTTGGATTAATTTGAGAAGCTTGAACATTGAGAGGTTCCAACTCAATCTAATACCTATAAATTTCGAAAACCAACCATTAAATAGTCCAAATGCTGACTATAGCTGTTAGAAACTTGAAGAGAGCCATTTGGAATATCCATTGGTCCATAGGACTGATGTGAAGTAAGGTACAAAAGTTGGCAACTTTTAAACCTTCTCAAGACTTGCTTTATATTTTATCTGCACAACTAAACCTTCTTTAGGTGGATATGTACTCTCCTATTGTCCTACTAAACAGTGGTGACTTGAGTTGTTACTGTTGGACAACCTGGAACAGCTTTAAAGTAACCTTCTCAAGTTTTCTAGAATGAACAAACACTTAAAAAGTACTAAGAAAATAATCAAGCATTTCCTCTTTTAACGCTTGAAGATTTCTAACATATTTGTTGCTTGGGTTCTTCATTTAATGCATTAGAAGAACATTCATGTGGAGTTAATGTGTTTGTCTTGAATTGGTTATGTTTTCCAATAACCTTTTCAAGCTTCATTCTTCTTACACATTAACCTTCTCAAGAATGAACTTATACTTCTAAGATGTTTGCGAGGTCAACTTTCATTTGACTTCGGGTCAAACCTTCTATTGACTTTTGGTCAAATTGTCTACTGACTTTTGGTCAAATCTTATGTTGACTTGGTTAAGCTTCTCATATTTTAACTTTCTCATGTTGAAGTCTTGGCTTGGTCAAACCTTCTTTTGTCTTGGTTAAAAGTTCCGTTGTCTTGGTCAAACCTTCCGTTGACTAGGTCAAACCTTCTAGTAAAAGAACCTTCTCATGTTATTTCTACCCTTGACTTCTTATATGTTTTGGTCATGCTTTTTGATATGCTTCTAGATAAGCATGTGAACATTTGAGTAAGAGAGCATTGGTAGAATATAACACAATTAGTAACTGTGGGAATCTTCTATGCAAAGACTTGTACACTTCTTTGACCAATGTAATCATTACGTTCTTAGGACTCCTCTTGATAGGAATTCACTTAATTGATTTGAACTTTCTCTTGATTGCCTAATGTCTTCTCTTTTCTCTTTGTGAATTTCCTTGTCCAACACCATTGTAATTTAATAGTAAAGATATTATGTCTTCATGAAGCTTGCATTACTACTATTATTTGTTATTTGTTGGTTCTACTTTGATTCTCAATTGTTGAGAATGGCATGCATTAGATTGATCTAATTTGCTTCTAGCATGTCCACTTAAAGGAACCTGTTCTTTCAACAAACTCAAGTGCACCCATTAGTAGAACATCATTCAGAATACTTAACATTTAGTTCATAAGGTTTGTTATCATTAAAACCATATACCTAAAAGGATTTGAACTCAACACCTATCCCAAGCTCGACAAAAATCAGCGGATGATTCTGCCAGCACCAAGGACTAAGTTTTTATAAGCACCTTTTTGCCAAAGGACTCCAAATTTCCAGTAATCTTCAAGGACTCCTGGTCCTCGACATCTAGATGTTCAGAAGAAATAAGGAAATAAGAAGGTTGGAGAGAATAATGGTCCTCGCTCCAGCTCAAAGAAAACCTCGAGCAACTACACAGGTGAAGTGATTTTTGAAATCTTTAAAAGAATCCATGTAAAGGCTAAAATAGCTCTCCTCGGCAACACGGAAGGACACCCACACATTCTTCCTTGAACGGAAAAATTAAAGAGCGTAGAACAGAGAACCCAAAAGGGGATGACCCTGTTGGTCCAATACAAATTGGTAGGCACACAGGAAAGCCCAACTGTTTGGATGCAATTGAGACGAAGCTATCGAAAGGTCATTCAAAATATGCTGCTCGAACATAGTATAAGGAGGATGGGCATGAATCTTCGATAGAGTCTCAACATATGAATAAAAGGCAGCCTTCACAACGGAGAATTGACATACTCGTCCTTCAGCCGTCACTCCCTGAACTGTCCACTGCTCTCCCTACATATGACCCATGTTACAAACAAGAATATCAGAAAGAACGTTAGTCAGGGTCTATTTTGTTGACCTTACCATGAACTTCTTCATTGACCTAGTTATAATCTTCAGGAACTTCTTCATTGACTGTGCAATCTTTATCATAATACTCGTCCTCATTGGCAGACCAAGGCGAAGAAATTTTCTTCGTCTTTCTCTTTCCTAGAACCATATTGTAACCTACAAGGAGGGAGTTCACTCAACAAACTAAATACTGAACTTCAATTATATCTCTACTCGAGACCAAAGAGAGAATTTGAGGTAATGAAAACCCCCTCCTCCTAAGGAAGACCTCGCAAGAGAAAAGGGGATCTCTCTATGAGAGAATTGGCCGACGTCTAGCCAAAGTAACACGAACGAACAACCAAAGGAGGGAGGCAAAATAAAAGTAAGAAAGCAAAGAAGAAAACTTGTTCGGAGGAGAAAATTTAATTGCAGCAGATGACACCTTGGAGGATATTGGCTTCAAAATCTGTGTCGGACACTTGATACAACATAGAGAAAAAATGTACAAATGTGGAAAGTATGCCTCGATTTATACCAATGGTAGGGACACAAAGCGACGATATCCCAAACGATGCAACCCTAATTGTAACATCCCTAGTTCCATTAATTTCGGTTTACGAAATTGACGAGTAATTTATTATTCGAAGTGAAAAATAAATCAAGTCATGGATATGTGATAGTCGTGAAAGCAATATATAGTTTCTAAGTCATAAGATTCCAATACCTTAGTGTTTAAACTTTGTGGTTAATTGGGGAGAAAATTGGATTAAATGAGAGTTTAAGTGAGAATTTGAAACTAAGGGCATTCTGGTCATTTCACCCTCATTTAAACCCTCAGCTCATAAATTCTCTCCACCTCACTTTCACCACTTTCACTCATCAACTGAAACAAAGAAAACAAAGAGAGAGAAGAGAGAGAGAGAGAGAGAGAGAGGAGAGAGACGTGAAGAAGGAGGAGGAAGAAGAAGAGGGTGGAGCTCTCATTCCTCTCACTGCATGTAAGTATTCTCTCTTCCATTCCATCCCATTTTTTATTCTCTTTCTATTGGTATAAGTTTCAGCAGCTCATTCTCCCAAAATTTCATCTTGCCATTGTTGGTTCTTGAAGATCAAAGTGAAGCTTTGGACTTCTTGAAGCCTTGCATGTTGTTCTTTGGACCTTAGGAGTAATTCTGAGCAAATCCTTGAAACTACCTTGTGTTTTGGAGCATATTGGAAGCTATCTCAATTAATTACATTTTTTGTATCGTCTCGCATGTATATATGATTGATTGATTGATGATAAATGTAATATGCTCGAGGTTTTCTTTGAGCTGGAGCGAGGACCATTATTCTCTCCAACCTTCTTATTTCCTTATTTCTTCTGAACATCTAGATGTCGAGGACTAGGAGTCCTTGAAGATTACTGGAAATTTGGAGTCCTTTGGCAAAAAGGTGCTTATAAAAACTTAGTCCTTGGTGCTGGTAGAATCATCCGCTGATTTTTGTCGAGCTTGGGATAGGTGTTGAGTTCAAATCTTTTAGGTATATGGTTTTAATGATAACAAACCTTATGAACTAAATGTTAAGTATTCTGAATGATGTTCTACTAATGGGTGCACTTGAGTTTGTTGAAAGAAAGGTTCCTTTAAGTGGACATGCTAGAAGCAAATTAGATCAATCTAATGCATGCCATTCTCAACAATTGAGAATCAAAGTAGAACCAACAAATAAAAAATAATAGTAGTAATGCAAGCTTCATGAAGACATAATATCTTTACTATTAAATTACAATGGTGTTGGACAAGGAAATTCACAAAGAGAAAAGAGAAGACATTAGGCAATCAAGAGAAAGTTCAAATCAATTAAGTGAATTCCTATCAAGAGGAGTCCTAAGAACGTAATGATTACATTGGTCAAAGAAGTGTACAAGTCTTTGCATAGAAGATTCCCACAGTTACTAATTGTGTTATATTCTACCAATGCTCTCTTACTCAAATGTTCACATGCTTATCTAGAAGCATATCAAAAAGCATGACCAAAACATATAAGAAGTCAAGGGTAGAAATAACATGAGAAGGTTCTTTTACTAGAAGGTTTGGACCAATTACGTCAATGGAACCTTCTACTTACTAATTGGACTAGCTTTATATGCTGTTTGGACCAATTGTTAGGTTTGAAATATCTGTTTTAAAGTAGAGAATCGATTGGAATTTCGATTGGACTCGAACAGAATGGTGAATTTATACGAAAAAATAAGTTTTGTTGCAAGCACAAAGCTGTGAATCTGTTCACAGATTGTGAACTAGTTCCCATTGTGTGAATCGATTCCCCGGACTGTGAATCTGTTCATAGACAGTGAATATGTTCACAAAAGCTGAATCTGTTCACAGATTGGGAACCTAGTCCCATTCTGTGAATAGATTCCCATACATGTGATTCTATTCACAGGCTACTTTACTAAAACCAATATATTCCAAACCCATTCCAATCCTTTCCCCAACACCATACAAGGTTAAAATGACCGTAATACTTTGCAAGACACTTATGAATGAAAGGTTTTAAATCAAATTGTTTCGAAAAACTGAATTTAGTACACGTGAGAGTACATATGTTTTTGGAACTCAAAAGATCTAAATGTTCAATTTAAACTGTATGATTGACAATGGATAATTATATATTTCATCTAAGACTGAATTAGGTTCACGATATATAAATTATATCAAATTTGGGTGACGACACTATGGTATGGACTAGTGGACTGGGGGTTCACCGAGATTAGCGTACGACAGTCGGTGTTATGCTAAAATTAAGAAGTACGTTCACCTGGATTAGCTATACGACAGTCGGTGTTACGCTAAGGATAGTTGCACGATTCACCGAGATTAGCGTTACGTCAATCGGGGTACTGCTAAAATTATAGGCGCGATTCACTAGGAATAACTATACGACAGTCGATGATGTGCTAAGTATAAAGGCACAATTACCGGGATTAGCGTTACGGTAGTCGATGTTGTGATTAGTTAAAGGCACGTTGTTTATAAATTAAACTATGAATGAAAAAGGTTTTCATAATTGACTCGAGAGCGTGGCTAGGGGTCACAGTAAAACTCACTGAGATATGTTATCTCACCCTATCATTTATTGTTGTTTTACAGAGAAACAGGGAAAGAGGAAGGCTAAGCGGCACGAGTAGGAGAGATGCCGATGCAGTTAAATGGGACTATATGTCTTATTCTATGTTTATAATTTCCTTTTTATTTCTGTTTATGGTTATGTAACTTGTACTTGATATAAGTTGTATAAAGCGTTTCCGCTTTTTTTGTTAAGATATTGAACAATAGGGATTTGTTGTCCTATGAAGTTATAAACTATTTTGAGTTCAATGGATTGTAAGACAAGTCGTGATGATGTGAAATTGGGTAATATCACATAAATTTAGTTATGTTCAATATCTAAACAGAAATGATGTCCTCTGATGAATGCTAAGCTGGGTGTTACATTTTGGTATCAGAGCGGTTTCGCCTAGTCGGACCTAGATGTTAGGAGTCTTTTACTTCCTTTGGTTATGATTCGTATTAGTATGCTATTAGACATTGAGCCTGATCAACTTAATACTTTGTGCATACTTTGTAGAATCATGGCTGGAAGAGGTAGAGGAAGGCGAGCCAACTGTTGATCCTGACTATGAGTGGATGCAAAATGTCATTGAGAAACAACAGAAGATGATGAATGATATGATGCTTATGTAGCGGCAACTAATAGCTCAGATGGCTCAAATGCAACAAATGCATCTAGTGCCTCCACCGCAACCGAATGTGCAACCACCTCTTGAAGATCCCAATAGGATGCTGCAAATTCAAGGAACTCATCTTACTTGGGATAATTTCAAGGAGCTACTCACTGGTCAATTCTTTCCTGATGCACAGAAGCTGGCCAAGCAAACTGAATTTGTCAATCTGAAGCAGGGTGACATGTCTGTTGGGGAGTATGCAGCAAAGTTCGAAAGGTTGTCTCAGTTCTATGAATAGGGAAGTTATGCTCCAAATGATAGGTGGAAGATGAATATGTTCAAATAAGGTCTCCGTGGGGATGTGAATCAAGGTCTTAGTTCCTACACTATGACCAATTATTATCCTGCTTTGGTCCAACAAGCCCATTCTGCCGAAGAGGATCTTAAAAGGATGTATGTTGAAAAGAGAGAGTTCTGGAAGGGTAAGAAGAAAGTGGATGAACCTTCTACTCCGAGAAAAAAGGAAAACAACAATAAGGGAAAGCAGGTACAATCCTCTAGTTCTTCCACATATGGTAAGTGTCCTACTTGCAACAAGTATCATTGTGGTGAGTGCAGGCTGGGTAAGAATCAGTGTTACTATTCCAATGAGTGCCCAGCAAGGAAGAGTTTCAAAGAAACACCAGATACTCCAATGCAGGGACGAGTCAACTCTCTGGATGCTCAAACCATCAAGTCTAATGACAACTTACTGAGAGGTACGGAATATTTTCTATAGCTCCGTCAGTCTTTTGAATGATTTGAGTGCAATCATTGATTTTTATCTCAAGCATGTGTTGATCGGTTGGGATTGTTTTAATATCGCTATCTGAACCGATAACCATCTTAACTGCTGTTAAGAGTTGTATTAGACCCAGTTTTCTTGTGAAAACTTTTTGCTTGATATAAGCGATAGAAACTTTGTGGTGAATTTTATTGGTTCCCGATGAGAAATATGGATCAGTTTCTAGTTTTCTTCATAGATGATATCTTGGTGTTTTCTAAGATCATCGAGGCGCATGTTCAACCTCTCCGCATTTTTCTGAACGTATTCCGAGAAAAGAAATTATTTGTGAAGCCTCGAAGTACGATTCCTGGATGTTAGAGGTAAAAAATTTTGGGTCATGTAATATCTCAGTCGGAAGTCGCAGTAAATCCCAGTAAAGTTGAAGCTGTTGTGAATTGGGAGCGACCAACTTCAGTGAAAGAAGTAAGAAGTTTCTTAAGGCTAGCTGGCTTTTATCCAAGGGTTCTCGCAGTTAGTTCTTCCAATTATTCGGTCAACCCGCAAAAGTCATCCGTTTAGTGTGGATGTTAATTGTGAAGAATATTTCCTAGAGTTAAAGTCTCTATTGACTTATACTCCAATCCTAATTCTTCCAGATCCGTCTCTGGGATTCCAAATTTACAGTGATGCATCTGGGAAGGGTTTAGGATGTGTCCTTATGCAGAATCAGCAAGTGGTAGCCTATGCATCCAGGCAGTTGAAACCACATGAGGAGAATTATCCATCTCATGATTTGGAGTTGGTAGTTATTGTGTATGCACTGAAGATTTGGAGACATTACCTGTATGGGTCTCATTTTGAAGTCTTTAGTAATCATAAAAGCATAAAGTATCTGCTTGATCCGAAGGAGCTAACAGGCAAACGAGATGGGTTGAATTCTTGAAAGATTATTACTTCGAGTTTAAGTATCACCCTGGAAAAGCCAATGTTGAGGCAGATGCATTAAGTAAGAAGTCTTTTCACACTACTGAGTTGATGGTTCATGAAATGGATTTGTCGGAGTCTTTTAGAGACTTGAATCTAAAAGTGAAGAGAAGAAAGGACTGATTAGTGTTGAGACACATTCGTATTTCAAGTTCATCGAGGGAGTTGATTCGTGCGGCTCGAGAAATTGATGTAGAATTGCAATCTCAAAGGGGATTACCAAATTTTACCGAAGATAGTGATGGTATTATTTGTTTCAACGGTACAATTTGTGTACCCAATGATGATGACATCAAAAAGGAGGTTTTAAAGGACGCTCATCGGAGTAAGTACTCTGTACATCCTGGATCCACCAAGACGTATCGAGATTTGAAACAAATGTATTGGTGGCCTGGAAGGAAAGCAGATATTGCTGAATTGGTGTCTCGATGCCTAGCTTGTCAAAGGGTTAAGGCAGAGCATCAGAAGCCTGCACGTTAGCTATAGCCATTAGATGTACCAATGTGGAAAAGGGAAGATATATTAATGGATCTTGTTAAGGGATTACCAAGATCGTGAGACGGTAATGATTCCTTTTGGGTAGTAGTGGATCGATTGACGAAGTCCACTCACTTCATCCCCAATCGTTCTAATTACAAAGTCTCCATGCTAGCTGAGGAGGATGTGAAGAGCATAATAAGATTACACGGGGTTCATGCAAGTATTGTGTCGGATCGCGACCCAAAGTTCACTTCTAAAATTTAGAAAGCTTTGAATGATGCTTTGGGAACTAATGTGTTTGCTAGTACAGCCTATCATCCGCAGACTGATGGTCAGACAAAGAGGACTATCTAGACTCTTGAGGATATGCATCAGGCTTGTGTGTTCGATAGTGGAAGGAAATGGGAGGATCATCTTCCATTAGTTGAATTCGCCTACAATAACAATTATCGTTCCAGTATCGAAATGGCACCATTTAAAGCACTATATGGGAGGAAATGTAGAACTCCATTGTGTTGGTGAGAGGTAGGTGGAAATAGATTGTTGGGGCCCGATATGATTCATGAGACTACCGAAAAGATACGGCAGATTCGAGAAAGAATGAAAGTTGCTCAGAGTCAGCAGAAGAGTTATGCTGAAAAAAGAAGGAGGCCGTTAGAATTCGAAGTTGTTGATCATGTATAGAGCTTTGGGAGCGAAGAAGCTTAGTCCTCGGTATATTGGACCTTTCCAAATTATAGAGCATGTTGGGTCAGTAGCTTATCGTCTTGCTTTACCTCCAACTTTATCCAATCTTCATGATGTCTTCCATGTATCTCAGCTGAGGAAATATATTATCGATCCGGATCATCCGTTGAGTCTTGACACGAATGATCTTCGACTGGATCTATCTTTCCAACCTTTCCCCAATGATATCTTGGTGTTATACCCCAATTTTGTGCGCTCTCCTTTTATGTCCACAATCATTATTCTTTTACTAACTTCTGTGTTGAGAGTCTCGAGTTCAATTATCGTGAAATTAATTTTTGAGCGCGTAGGTGCTTCTTTGTCTAATTGGGCCAACATTTAGTGATTTTGTTCAGTTGGGCTGAGACGGTATTTTGCCTATAATTGTCCCAGTGGAGTCGCCAGCTGTAGCGACCAAAAAATCTGAAGGAAGGATCCTTCGAGGTGTCAGATGAAGCCGCCATCAAAGTTTAGGATTAAGGGGCAAACATTGATAAATCCCCTTGGGGGGCCTTTTGCGAACCAAATTTGTGAGTTCGGGAGGCGGCTATGCACGGGGAAGGTATTAGCACCCTGCGGTATCCTTCTTAATGATTGTTACCTTTTAACTAAATGCGTAAAAATATTGTTAATTTAAAATATATTGATTTCACCCTTATTTACAAATTAAAGAGGAAAGAGGCTTGTTGGAAATTTATTTATTTTTGTCATTTTTGAGAGATAGAAAAGAAATAATTAAAAAGACTAAAAAAATGGTTTTTATTAATGTAATTGACAGAGGTCGGCCGCCCTCTACTCCTACGTATCTCCTGGTAGAGAATCAAATCACACGTAGTTTTTGGTAGAAAATATTTGTGTGTTTGGTGTTTTTTAATTAATGATTTTCAAAGAAATGGTTTTAATGAGTAGTAAAAATAAATAAGGAAAAACAATCACAAGAACAGAATAGGTTTGTAAAACAGTAATAAGAGAGGTGAGGTTAACAGTATAGGAGTTGTGCTATTAAAACTGGGGTTGTAATTAGCAGTAGTCCACCTTTTTGGAGTTAATAGGCTGACCAACGAATTGGGCTTATACAAGGGGTGTTGTATAATTAAAATGCAGAGTGTGTAATAAGTAAACTGAACAAAAAATAAAGAATTAAAATAAATAGCAATTAAATGGTATATATAGGTTTTGAAAAGGGAACCCGAATACTCGCCCACTGTCAATCCAGCGCCGCACACAAACACAACTAAAACAGAGAGAGAGAGAGAGTTTATGGTGGAAAAGGAAAGGGTGGGATTTGAGGAAAAGATTAGGGAGAGAAAGAGAGAAAGAAGGAGGAAGGGAAAGAGAGAAGGTCCATGAAGAAGGCGAAACGACCTCGCCGGAGGGACAGCCATGGTGGAGGCGCCGGCGCTGACGTCGGTGAAAGGGCGATGCAACGGTGGAACGGCGACGGTGAGTGGTGGTCGGACGGAGAGAGAGAGGAAGAAGCAGAACGAAGAAGAGGAGAAGGAGAAGGAGGAGAGAAAGGTGAGAGTTCGCGCCATTTCCGGTGACGGTGGTTCGCGGTGGTTTTCCGCCGTAAAGGCTATGGCGTACTGCTCCTCGATCTCGGCGATGACTGACAGCGTGGGCGTGACGACAACGGTCTTGGGGGCTAACGACGGCGACGTGGGGGAAGGCCACCGCGTGTGGTGGCTGGAGGTCAGTTTTATGCATTTTTATGTCCTTAATCTATTTCTCAATTTTTTTCTCTTCTTCTCCCAATTTCTCTGATTCTGCTTCTGTGTTTGTTTTTGCAACAGTTTTTCGTATATTGTTTTTTCAAAAGAACACTAATTTTTCTAACTAACAATTATTTGCTACTGTTTTTCTAACTAATAATTATTTGCTACTGATTTCTATTATTCACATGTTACTTTCAACAAAATCACTTTACTTGTTTATTTATTTACAAAAAACGTGTTCCTCTTTCACATATTCAAGTTCATATTTTTTATCCGTTATCATTTATATTTACATTATATACAAGCAACAAAAAAAACTCTAAGCACATGGATTTAAAGTACTATTTTCTTTACACGTTTTTGGACTTAAATACTTGTTATAAAACTTACCTGGTCTCCAGCATCAGAACTTCTTATTTACAATTTACACGTTACTGCTGCTGCCTCTGCTAACTTTTTGACTGCTTCTGCATCTATTCCCCCTTTCTCGCTTCAGAGTTTTTTTTGAGACAATTTTAGTAGTTTGGGTTCTGATGTGAACCACTAATCCTTTAGCTTATTCTCTGGATTTTTTTTCTGTCTCTTGCTGAGTGAATTAGCCTCCTTTTATAGGTTGAAATTAGGTCTTTTACCATAAATTCCTGTTTCTGTCCTGATTTTATGTTCCTATTTTGCAGGTTTTGGGCTTTGATTTGTAGATGATGGGTACTTGGTGAGCAAGGGTTAGTGTTTGCTAGGGAATTGCTGAATGTTTTTTTCTGCATTTTTGTGTATTTTTTATAATTATTTTCGTATTTTCTTTAATTAATTTTTTTTATTGTTGGTGTTGTTGTACAGCTTTTGCAGCTTGGTTAGTTTAGGTATTTTTCCCTTATCACACACGTCACTTACACAACTGCACACACTTCTGAGTGGGCCCTATACCCGGGTCTGTGTGAAACTTAGGACGAGTGGAGAAAATTAGTGACAATCATTCTGGGTTTATCTGTCTGACTCTCATGAAAGTCTCAACCAGCATGCGCCTCTTTATGATATCCCACACCTGGTAGGCATCTGTCGTTGGGGATGATATTGTAAAGAGGACTTAAGCTCTGGAAACCTTTGTGAGGAAGTGATTAGAGCCACCCGGAAGAATGATCACAAAAGTGACCCTAGATCATGTTGAAATTCCCAATTTAGACATGACTCACAAGGGCATTATACTTACTCTCTGTATCAATCTAGCTAACATTTCTCCAAAATAAAACAAAAAAGATATTTTCATGTTTCTTTCTTTTATCTGCATACATGTCATTTTTCATTCATCATACAAAATCATTATCCAAAAAATAATATTAATTTTTTTTATTTTGTAAAAATCATGCATTTCTCACTCCTTAGGTTAGGAAAAAAACCATTGGAGTAGGCATCTAATCATCATATATTCATAGTTCATAAATATATAAAAAAAAATCATCAAATAGTGTAGGCATCTCATCATTTGCATCATTATTATAAGTTGCATGAGACATTCATAGATCATTGATCATTTTGTCATCCTAGTTCAGATGCATATTTCTCCATACATGAATCATTTCTAAATAAAAAACTCACCATGCATTCATAATAAAATAAAATCATTTTTTATATATGCATCCCATTACCATTGCACTACCATGCATCTCATCGTATAGAAAAAACCAGAGTTGTCATAT
Organism: Astragalus glycyphyllos; assembly: GCA_963573325.1. Classification (NCBI taxonomy): domain Eukaryota; kingdom Viridiplantae; phylum Streptophyta; class Magnoliopsida; order Fabales; family Fabaceae; genus Astragalus; species Astragalus glycyphyllos. The sequence goes on from OY754307.1 coordinate 32,357,378, forward strand.
TTATTTTTGTTTTAATTGCATCATCTCTCATACCCAAACACCAAAAAATATATCACCTTGATATTATAAAAAAATTAATTCCATTTTTTATTTAAACGCATTCTCTTCATGAATCATGAAAAAACAAAAACAAATGTCATTTATTCCTACCCATCTCCAATGCATTAGTCCTCCAGCATCCATCAAAACAAAAGCTAGAAATTGCTTCATCATTCATCATCCAATAGCCTTTTGTTGGCTTATTATTTTAGTTGAAGCATAAAAAATCATATATCCATTTCAGGTATCATTAATTTATCACATTCAAAAATCATCACACATTCCATTCATCTCCGTTGTTGCTCCTGTACAACAATCATCCATTCTACTTTGTTAAAAAAACATAAAAAAATCACCATGCATTCTTACTAAAATCATTCTTCCATAAGCATTTCATTATCATTGCACCATCATATAAAAATAACAAATATATCATTTTTTTATTCAAAGTTGCATAATCTTACATATCCATGCATAAAAAAAAACATTACCGTGATATTATATATTCATTCAACATTTCATTTAAATGCATTAATCCCTCTTCAAGCGTTATAAAAAATAAAAACAAAAGTCATTTATTCATTTCATATCCATCTCAAATGCATTACTCTCCTTCACGCATCATAAAAAACAAAAATAAAAGTTTTTCCTCTTACATGCATCTCATATTCCTACATACCCTCCCACATGCATCAAAACAAAAATTAAAAATTGCTTCATTCATCATCCAATCATTTTTCCTCAGCACAATTCGTTCATGTTTGTCCACATCTAGCAACATGCATAAACTCGTGCATTACATTCAAAAACTATTCAAAAAAAAGATTAAAAAAAACACATGAAAGTAGTCTTTGGAAACATAGTTTGATGAGAAACGATGCATTTTTGAGAAAATATTTGAATTAATTATTCCCCATTAGAAGATGTTGTCATATCCTTTGAGTAAATACCTAACTTGATTTACCAACATCAAGTTCTTCACTCTTCACCCCATATACATCCTATCTATACTTGTCATATTATGAAAACCATCCACCCACTTAACCACCATGTAAATTACCTTCGATGGAATTCACCAATAACACATTCACCATCATGGTCATTCCATAGGCTTGACCCTTAGCCTCAAAGTCGTGCCTCACCAAAGGCAAAATCCAACATCAGTTTTGCTTGTCTTCAAACTCTCGTGCCTCACCAAAGGCATCAGCCAACACCAGTTTGTTTATCCATTGTAGGTTAACTAAGCAATATATCCTGATCATCTCGTGATATGAAGCTTAAATGTCTATTTTGTTAACTTGTGTGGATCTGACAGTTATAATTGTTCTATTTTAACCGGTGTTAACTCTCTATGAAGCATTTTCAAAATAAAACTAACATAACATGTGTGTTTACCGTTGTCTGAGTAAGTTATTCTATCCCTATCTTTACCACTTCACTATCCTTCATTCATTTTCTAAAGCAATGCAAACCATCCATAAAGTGCATAGTCCCCCACAAGAGTACTTAACTCAGCATTTCCCAATGTTGAAATTTCACGATCAACAGTTGAACCCTCCATACCGGGGCACAGCTATGATCACTAACATTTCTTGTCGACATTCTAAACGGTGCAAGTCCTTTGAGTTTAAACAAAATAGAGAAGAAAACAAAAAAAAGAAAGGCCCGTTAGGTTGAAAACTCGCAAGAGCAACCTAAGCAAAAATTAGGGCATAAAAAATTAAATAAAGAAAAGGAGAAAATATATTAAAGATGAAGTTTTGTCCTATACTTGAAATTTTGAGAAAATAAGCAATCAGGATTTGAAGTGAAGTTTGGCCACTTTCCACATCTAAAAATGAATTAGCCTCTATACTCACTTTTGAGCCAAAAATTTCCATCAATCACCCTAGACAATGATCAATTCCACTCCTAAAAATGGTGTATCACTTTTGTCAACTCAATCAGCTTAAAAAGAGAGAAAGAAGGATCACAAAAGAAGAGAAAGAAAATTCAAAAAAAGAAGATTGAAAAAATCCTGAAAAAAGAAAAAACCAAAAGAAGTAGAAATTGTGAGCTGATAAATCTTACCATAAGAGATCATTGTCTCAATAAACCCTCAAACACCCATTCGCGCCTAATTATCCTATCCTTCACAAACTCATAACCATCAGCCACATTACAACCTCTTTCTTTCATAAACGTCAAACCATTCGCCACATTTCAACCTCTTTCTTTCATAAACCTCAAACCATTCGCCACATTATAACCTCTTTCCTTTATAAATCATTAACCATTAGCCACATTACCATCTCGTTACAACCCTAATGTCCATTCTGATCAATGACTGGTTGCTTCCATTTTTTTCAATGTTTTAATTCTAGGACAAAATAATCAGAATAGTTTATTTGCCTAAAAAAAATTGTAAGAAAAAAAATCAAAAAAGATTTAAAAAGAAGAAAAAAGGAAAAAACAAAAACTCAAAAGGGCTTGCTGGCTCAAAGTTCATCAAGAGAAAATAATAGTGGGGAGAAATTTAGTGATCATCATCAGAATTCAAATCTCATCGAATCAAAGACTCGTGACAATCATAGCTTGTGGAATATTTTCCAAAGAAAACCACAAATCCCTACTAAGGCAGTTACATGACTTACCATCTCAAAGTGGGGCAGTACCCCCACCCTTCATTCCACTTAACTTCGGGAAAATTTTTCAGCATCCCCAAACTACTGTCACCTTTCATCCAATTCCTATACTACACCCACATCCATATAGCTGTACCAGAAAAATTTCCAAACCATTATTCTAACTTTGCACCCTGTCACAATCTCACTCGAAATGGGGCAACTTTTATCTTTCATGCATTGGGGCAACTTTGCTTTTTTATAGACTCGGGCATCGTATCCCTTTTACCAAAAGAATTCTTTTGTTTCCATTTCCCTTCATCATTAGCCACTTTTTGCTCCAAGAATAGCACATTTCCCAATCTTTTAGTCAACCTATACCCTTAGGTGTCGTTGTCCCCCCAGACAAAGGCAAATCATTTCGCTCCCACTATTTGAGGTCCAAATTGGGGCAGCCACACATCTCCTACTTTGTGGCAAGCCTATCTCCCAAGACTTGAGGAAATAACCTCATCCTTCACTCCACTCACACGTCGCATTTGTCCATACCCTACATTTCTTGAACCCTAAGCCAACTGACTCATTCATTTTGTATTCTCACAGTTATTCATGTTTATTAAACAATGCTTCAAAGAGAGAGAGCATAAGTTAATCCCCCAAGTTACCATCATAGACTTGAAAGCTTAGCCATCATGGGTTGTCATAACCAAATGAAAACCCATTTAAACCAGCCTACAAATGCACATCACAATCTCTAAAAAGGGCACTAATACGTTGTTATAAGCCATAGTCTTCAAAGATAACAACCTCGAGCTTACCAGAGTTCGAGTTCATGCCATGAAAAAGATTCTTCCAATGAATGATCAATTCAAAATATTCAGCTGGCTTTTTCTAGCATCGAAAGTCTAGTTTCTCATAATACATTGTTGTATCCTTACCAAAAAAAAAACATTGCAAAAACACATGTTGTCACCAACAAATCATGCATCAATTATGCATTGCGCATGTCCTCCTTATTCTAGAATTGAACCATGCATCTAACTATACTCATCACAAATATTTCATATAAGCACTATAGATACATTCACATTCTGCCTGCTTCTTGCTTACACAGTCTATTAGCTTACGTGTCTTTCTTCCTTCGCATCACGCATTGCATATGCATACATGCATACTTACACATGGCATTTATTGCTTCGGTAAAAGTGCCAAATGTTTGTCTCATCATTACCAAAAATGTTTCTGCATCCCAATCAATCATATCATTGTACCGTACATTCATACAGTCCTTTTATTCACCATGGCATTTGCATCAAAGCATTACATTTGAATCATATTCACATTCGCATTTCATGCATTCATCGTATTCCAAGAAAATAAGCCAAAAAAAAAATAAAACGATAAAAAGCAAAAAGAAAAAGAAGTCAGCCATTTCATACATTTTGTTTTACTCAAGCCATTTCATACTTTACCCCTCCAAAATAAATCATTGCATGTGCAACCATTACATACATGCATACACATACCATTCATTGCTCCAACAGACGTCCTGAACGTCTGTCATTTTGCTCTTTCTTCGATCAAAGCGCCAAGCGATGATCCAATTACACATTTCACTTAGATCACACAGTTGATCCTTTAGACCTACTATTGGTCCATAAATCAGACCAATTGTCGTCCATAAAATCAGATCAACACGGGCATATGTTGATCCATAAACCAGACCATTGTGGTCCATAAGTCAGACCAATATGCAGAAACATATTGCTCCATAAATTAGACATGTCGGTCCATAGCCAGACCAATTGTGGTCCTTAAATCAGACTAATGTCAGTCCGTAAATCAGACCTATGTCGGCATGCGAGTCAAACCGATGTTTGTCCATAATCTTGTTCATTCCTATTGAACCCTCAGACCTATTATTGGTCCATAAACCTGATCATTCCTGTTGATCATTCAGAGCCCCAATGCTCAACTTCAAGTTTTGATCCCATTGTTTTGTTCTCTTTAAGTCAACGCGACGAGCGCTGAACCCTACACCATACAGATTGCAGTGTTAGCATAGCGTCTAGCATAGATCCTTCAGACCAAATCGGTCCTTCAATTCTGTTCGATTTAACACGTCAAAAGGTTGGCTTCGAACTCTACCTTTAGATCATAACGTCGCCACTGAGCGCGGCGGATCCTTCAGACCCTAGTGGTCCTTCAGACTAGCTGTGTCTGCCTAAGACATAGTGGACGTCCTTCGTGGTCAACATATCAGTTCTAGATCTGATCTTGACCCTCACGACCACACCGACGTAGGTCACCCTCACACTGTTTTATTAGTACCACAGCCCTTACTAATTGAAGACAGATTGAATACAGCTTAATGCTCAGTCATTTTTCCCTGTCGTCTTCAATTTCTTGCGGTGGCCGTTGCCCTTACTATTCTTTCTAGAGGTCGAGTTTTGGAACCACTGAATCCCACCAGATCGAACCCTTCGTATTCAGACAGGTCGTCCTCGGAGATTTTTAGCTTTGGTAGCAGCTCCTTGAATAGTATATCTACCGAGCTTCGCTGGTCCACAAGGATTCTTTTTACATCGACCCCTACAAAGACTGTAGAGATGACCAAGGGAATTATCTCTAGGACCTCAGCGCATCTTCTGCCGAGTCACTACTGTCTGCAGGGGACTTGGTCACCTCGTTGACTGCAGCCTTCGACTTCTGTGGCGAGTGCTTGGGAGACCTTTCCCTTTTCTTATGATCCAACCTCAAATATTGTTTCAGCTTTCCCTTTTGGATCAGGTCTTCAATATCATCCTTCAACACCCTGCAGGCCTCGGTGTCGTGGCCGCTGCTCCTGTGATACCTGCAATAAGCTTTTTTGTTGGTGTTCCCGCGCTAGGGAGTTGGAGCCGGCCACTTCGTATCTTGGAACTCGGTGCTGGCGCATTCGGCCAGAATTCTTTCCCTAGTGGCATTGAGGTTGGAATACTCAGTATGTCTTCCGTGCCATTCCTTTGAGCCGGCCCCAGAGTCCCTCTTCTTAGAATCTTTCCCTTTACCTGATGCCGGTCCCACGTTGGAAATGTCTGCGACATTGGCTTCCTCATAGTCGATGTAATGCTATGCTCGCATCAGGAATTCATCAAGGGTTCTTGGTTTGCGTAGCCCGACACTGATCTGGAAGAGACTGCCCTTTCGGAGGCCGTGTCTCATGAACAAGACCTTGATGTCGTCGGAGAGTTGATGTACATAATCCGCGATCCGTTAGTATCTCCCTATGTAGTCCCTTAGGTATTCCTTTTCCCTTTGGCGGATCCCCTCCAGCACGTCTTTCGACTTGGGCTTCACCCTCGAGGCTGTGAAGCAAGATGAGAATAGCTTTGTGAATTGCTTCCAGACCGAGATTGATGCTGGAGGGAGGTCTCGGTACCATTTTAAGACACACTTGCTCAGGGAGAGAGGAAAGAGTTTGCGTCGGACTTGGTTCGAGGAGTCACGGTAGTCGAGCATCAGATCAAAAGTGTCCACATGTTTGTCGGGATTGCCCCTGCCGTCGTACACATTTAGCCTGGGATGTTTTTCGAGGGACTTTGCGATACGGCAGTTAGCGATCTCCGAGATGGATGGACTGGCCCGGGATCTTCCGTCCTTTTTCTTGGACTTCCCTTTATGAGTTCCCTTATTGCTGGGAGATGGATCTCAGGATGAAGTGGAGGAGTTGGACGAAGGGTGGTCTGAGCTACCAGGAGACTCTGACCTTGGCGGTGATGGTGGAGTTGGGGGTTTACCGCGCCGTTTTTCCCTGCGAATAAGAGGTTTCACTTGGGATGTCGTCTTGAGGGGCGACGTCGGACGTCTTCTAGAAATTACGGTCCGAGGTGCAGACTGAGGGAGTCGGTCCATAGGCTGGTGTTGGGCCGCAGTAGCTCGGGCGATGGTGGCCATCTCCTGCTGCATTAACCCTTGGCTGCGTCGCTCTAGCACATGAAGGAGTTGGCTGACAGCTTGAAGTTGCGCTGGAATGGCTTTGATCTACAGGACTGTGGCAGGTGGTGGAAGTCGGCTAGAACTGGGAATTGCCGGGACTTCTTCAAGCACGGTCTGAATGTGACCTTCAGGAGTTGCTTGGGGTTGGACCCCGGGGTTTGCACTCTGCACTCGATATTGGGATCGGGTAGGAGATCGTCCTCGCGAAGGCATGTTTAGCTGACCGTGAGTTCGGAAGCGAGTGAGTAGCTCCCACTGTGGTCGCCAATGTTCGGTACCGGAGTACGGGATGTGTGCTCGAGATGGAGTCTTCCACGAGGAAGGGAAATTCACTTCGGATGGTTGACTTGGACCTCGGATTGGCCGAGGTGATCTTCTCCCGCGCCTCGGTGGGGTACCTGCAAGCACTATGATGCCTAAGTCAGCAAGGGAATAGAAGAGGTATCTTAGGAAGGAATGAGTACGTGCCTGGAGATGGAGGGTGGATCATGTATGTATAGACGTCGGTGTCGTAGTCGAGTCGTTAGATTGGGCGGATGAATTTCAACCGTCGGATGCGAGTTGGACGAGGATATGGGCGTGCGAAGTACGAAAATGCGCCAGGCCCAATTTCCATGGTTTGGCCAAGTCCGGAACAGATAAATTGATAAAGAAGGTATGAAAACATAATCTAAATATACTTAGAAAATACGTAAGTGTCTTATACATGTTTGAGTTTCCAATCAAGAAAATACATAAGGGTTTGCCAATAAAACAAATCATGATATATATATATATATATATATATATATATATATAAATCGTCTGTGATATCATCAACCATAAACCCTAAATCCGCTTGACTCAAAACCTTGACTCTTTACCTCCAAGACTATCACTTATAATGTGTAAATAACCAACAATGATAGGATGAGTTCAAAAAGAAATCTCAGTGAATTCCTAACACGCACCTCACCAATACCTCATAGGGTTTCTTTCTTTTAATCGTAGTCCTAATAGACAACTACGTGCAGATAGCTTTTCCTAATATAGAACATCACCGGCAATAACCACGCCATAACATCTCCACTAACTTATGCTCGCTTCAAACAGTCATGAGGTCTAGGTTTTGGGGCTCATGACTTCCCCTCCCCTAGTATACTAATTCTTCTCGGGTCGTCACCCTATTCTTGATAATTAATTACATGCAAACTTTCTGTCTTTGTTATACTTGTCTTTGTGTTCTCCTTTGATAGTTACTAATATCCGACGTATCAACCACTATCACAACTCTCATTCAACAACAAGGATGATATACTTCTATTCATATCACAATCCAACAATTTAATTAGGGGTAAAACAATTACATCACCAATCGTTTGTACAACAAGGACCCATTCAAAAATAACACATATACGATACTTCAAGAGTTAGCAGATACAATAGGTTTAATGTTATGATTTTAGGAGTCAATTAAAAACACAATCAATGTTTATTGATAGTTGTAGAACTTTTTGATAGCTTCCAATGCATCGAAAAACACCAAAATCAGAGTTCCAGATCAAAAGATAAGAATAAAACAGTCGGAAGACTATCGATAAGTCCCACAACCAAAAAGACATGCATGACCCGTGCTGAATGTAGCACGACCGATCAAGGCACATTTTTCACCGCGGAACAAGTGGTGGCCTTTCCTCAGGAAAACAGTATTAAAATGAGACACTCGTCTCCTTATTATGCCCAAGCTAATGGACAAGCAGAGGCTACCAACAAAATCATCATTGAGCTCTTCAATATAAACATAGAGGATAAGCCTCGACGGTGGCACGAGACTCTCAATGAGGTTCTTTGGTCTATGAGAAATTATAAGTCCACGACCGCAGGGAAAACTCCCTATTGTCTGGTCTACGGGCAGGACGCCGTGCTACCACTGGAGATTAGCGTAGCTTCGTTAAGGGTGGCTCGACAACACTCCCTTAGTATGGATGAGTACCAACAAGCCATGGTGATGGAGTTGGATTCGGTGGATGATTGCAGGCAGGCTGCCCTCAGCATGATTGAAATAAATAAAGCCAAGATGGCTCGAGCCTACAACAAACACGTCAAACCAAAATTTTTTTTGAAGGTGAATTAGTATGGGAGACTATTCTGCCACTAGGGAGGAAAGATCCCCAGTTTGGCACATGGTCCCCAAATTGTGACGGGCCTTACATCTTTAATGAAGTACACAAAGGTGGCGAATACCGTTTAATCACTCTAGACGGAGAAGAGTTTGAAACAAAAACAAACGGCAAGTATCTCAAGGCGTAACCCTCCTTTCAATTCCCTCTAGCGGAATACTCCCCTTCGACAGATTCAGGTACTTCCTGGTCAAAGTGGAGGATTGCTGGATCAGGGTCGGCGACCATAGAGGCTTCAGCATCAGCGGGAGCAGCGGCACAGCCTTTGGCCAGACGAGCACGTAGCCTCTCCCATGATGAAATGGCGGATTGCACCTCACTCTGTCCGCGTTCCATTCATAAATGAAAACCCCTTTTTGAGATTCCAGCTCTTTGGTGTGGTGGTCTAGAGGCTTGCTTTGGTTATACAACTGGGTTTGTTCCTGTGAAACCTTAGCTAGCTTGCTGACCACCTCCTCTTGCTAAGGGAGCAAAATTTACAATTCCAGTTGGTGCTCTACTGAGGAAACAACAAATTCCTCAATTTGATGCTTGGTCGTGTCCTCTTCGGCTAACACTAACCGGCATTCTGCCTCTTTCTCGCCGTAGGATGTGAGGTAGGTCCCCTTCTCGGTCTGCAGTGCACTCAGGCGATCCAATGCCTGCTGAGCAGTATCCCGAGTAGCTTTGGACGCCGAGTAAGTCTGGGAGATCTCCGAGAGCCAATACGCTATGTCCTACAGCACATTCTTTCTTGGTTTTGACAAACTTTCCGAAGAAGCCAGCCTAAAGGCTAAGGATCGCTAATCCGATAGTTGGGTAGGGTCGGAGATAATTCCCCCTCGAAGGGCATCCTCCAATCTCTGTAACTCCTCTACCGAAGGAGGGATTACTTGAGATTTACTTTGAGAGGCGAAATTTTGGGCCACCTCAGCTGGAAAGGAATGGGAGGAGAACACTGAGCGGAAGTAGTAGGCTCAGCCATAATTGTTGGATCGGCCACCTGTGGGGGGAAAATTAACCATGATGGAGACGAACAACCGGCAAACAAGAAGGAGGAAAATAAGGAGGTAATGACACCTTAGACTTCGTGGGAGGATAAGGGGTGTTTTCTGCCACCACAGTGGTTCCCTTTGCCGCCGGTTGAGAGGAGGTCGCCGCTGGGAGACGCCGAGTGGATGACCTCTGAAAGGTGATAGGGCCATCATCATCATCCTCAACAGAAGGACCAATAGAGAATGGAGGGTGAAGGTGAGGGGCGAAAAAACCAACTAACGTGGCAAAAATTCCATGAGGGACGAAGAAACATACCAACAACTGGCTAGGAGCAAGTTGCAGGCCATCAAGTAGAGGTTGCGGACTTGGGAGTATTCAAAAGAACTGGCAGAAGCGGTGCCATAAAAGAACTAGTAGAAGAACTACTTAGGGAAGTCGAGGTGCTCCTCCTCGGTGATATCTCCAACAGATATTGAATTCTCGGCCAAAAGCATGGAATACATGCATGACCCGTGCTGAATATAGCACGACCGATCAAGGCACATTGTTCACCGTGGAACAAATGGTGGCCTTTCCTCAGGAGAACGGTATTAAAATGAGACACTTGTCTCCTTATTATGCCCAAGCTAATGGACAAGCAGAGGCTACCAACAAAATCATCACTGAGCTCTTCAATAAAAACATAGAGGATAAGCCTCAACGGTGGCACGAGACTCTCAATGAGGTTCTTTGGTCTATGAGAAATTCTAAGTCCACGGCCGCAGGGAAAACTCCCTATTGTCTGGTCTACGGGCAGGACCTCGTGCTACCACTGGAGATTAGTGTAGCTTCGTTAAGGGTGGCTCGACAACACTCCCTTAGTATGGATGAGTATGAACAAGCCATGGTGATGGAGTTGGACTCGGTGGATGATGACAGGCTGGCTGCCCTCAGCATGATTGAAATAAATAAAGCCAAGATGGCTCGAGCCTACAACAAACACGTCAAACCAAAAATTTTTGTTGAAGGTGACTTAGTATGGGAGACTATTCTGCCACTAGGGAGGAAAGATCCCCAGTTTGGCAAATGGTCCCCAAATTGTGACGGGCCCTACATCGTTAATGAAGTACACAAAGGTGGCGAATACCGTTTAATCACTCTAGACGGAGAAGAGTTTGAAACAAAAATAAACGGCAAGTATCTCAAAGCGTAACCCTCCTTTCAATTCCCTCTGGTGGAATCCTCCCCTTCGACGGATTCAGGTACTTCCTGGTCAAGATGGAGGATTGTTGGATCAGGGTCGGCGACCATAGAGGCTTCAGCATCAGCGGGAGCAGCGGCATAGCCTTTGGCCAGACGAGCACGTAGCCTCTCCCATGATGAAATGGCGGATTGCACCTCACTCTGTCCACGTTCCATTCATAAATGAAAACCCCTTTTTGAGATTCCAGCTCTTTGGTGTGGTGGTCTAGAGGGTTGCTTTGGTTATACAACTGGGTTTGTTCCTGTGAAACCTTAGCTAGCTTGCTGACCTCCTCCTCTTGCTAAGGGAGCAAAATTTACAATTCTAGTTGGTGCTCTACCGAGGAAACCTCAAATTCCTCAATTCGATGCTTGGTCATGTCCACTTCGGCTAACACTAACCGGCATTCTGCCTCATTCTCGCCGTAGGATGTGAGGTAAGTCCCCTTCTCGGTCTGCAGTGCACTCAGGCGATCCAATGCCTGCTGAGTAGTATCCCGAGCAGCTTTGGACGCCGGGTAAGTCTGGGAGATCTCCGAGAGCCAATACGCTATGTCCTACAGCACATTCTTTCTTGGTTTCGACAAATTTTCCGAAGAAACCATCCTAAAGGCTAAGGATCGCTGATCCGATAGTTGGGTAGGGTCGGAGATAATTCCCCTTCGAAGGGCATCCTCCAATCTCTGTAACTCCTCTACCGAAGGAGGGATTACTTGAGATTTACTCTGAGAGGCGAAATATTGGGACACCTCAGCTGGAAATGAATGGGAGGAGAATGTAACGCCCTAAAATTTAATCAAATTATTTCGAAGTTGGATTGCCGTAGGATGATTGTAAGAATTGAAATTATGGGCGTAGTAGCTATGTTGAAAACGAGTTAGATGATAATCACGTGTTGTGGGCTAGTTAAAAATAGCATTGGGCTCCCTTCCTATGTGGATAAAGTCCCAAATAATTTAGCCCATTATGTTTCTCACTTATTATAAGTGGAGAGGATTAATTTAGGGTTGAGAGAGAGAGGAATTTCGGATTAGAGCAGCCACCAAAGAGAGAGAAAAGAAGAGAGAAAACAATTCCCGTTTTTCTCAAACCTGTCACCGTAAAATTGCGATTCCGGTTTCGTTAACCGTTGGATCGTCTTCGTTTTTGGGCAGAAGGTTCGTAAGATATAGTTCTACACTTTCACCGTTCGGATCTTCAAAACGAGTTCTTGAGGAGAGAGATATTGGCTTCGCACTGAAGCTGCAGTTTGGGGGAGTCGCCGTATTCGGAGATCGAGGAACGAGGCTAGGAGGGAGTTTGCGCCACCATAGTTGAGGTAAGGGTGGGCTTAACCTTGATAATGGGTTGATGATAATTATGTGTGGGTAGTCTAGGGCTTTGTTGAATTGTTCGTGTTGTTGCATATCGTGTTTTCGTTGAGATTGGTGCTTTGATGATTATTGCACGTTATTGTGATTTGTTTCGTTATTTGTTGTTGCGTGATTGTTGTATCACGATGATGGTGTTGTTATTGTTCGTGTTTTTGTTGTTGCTGTGCGTGGTTGATTGTTGTTGTCGCGTTGTCGAATTGTTGTTTTTGTTGTGGTGGTTGCGGTGTCGTTGCCGTTAGGGTTTGGTGTTTGGCAATTTAGCGATTCTGGACACAGGTTCGGTTTTTCTAAAACTGGCGCTGTTTGGTTGATCCAAAAATTATGAGGTTAATTGTTTTTGAAAATATACTTAACGCCGGTCGTTTTGCCACTGGTTTCGTTAAATTCGGAGTTGTATAGCTCGAGTTATAGGCGATACAAGTTAGGATAAAATTCAGGAAACGATTTGGGTATAGATTCGGTATTTCGGTGACTGGGAACGTTGTATTGACCGAAAAATTATGTGGTTTATTTTTCTGGAAAATAGACTTAATGCTTGTTAATTTGGCACTGGTTTGGTTGCGTTTAGAGTTGTGTAGCTCGAGATATGAATTCCACAAGTTAGAGTAAGATTCTGGAAACAATCTGGACACAGGGTCAGTGTTTTGGTTACCACGTTTTCAAAAGAACTCCTTTTCGAACGAATCCAATTTCTTTGAAAACTAGACAAAATTTGCCCCAGTTTATGCACAAGTTTCATGCAATTTGATTGAGTTTTGGTCACTTTGGAATTGCTTGAATTTGAAGGACAGAAACTGTCCTCTTTTGCAACTAGCCTGTGTGCTTTTCGAAAACTGTACCTATTGGACACTCTCCTTCAAAAACTGAACTTAGGGATGATAACCAGACCCATAGGGCTTTCCAACAAGTATTTATTTGTTGAAATCCGATGTCGTTTGCTATTTTAATTAATTCGCTGAAGTAGGTGCGATGTGCCTAGGCGCTGTGCGCCAGTCTTGTGCGTGGTGTCCGTGCGTTATGTCCGCGTTGTGGAGCCGTCTGGTGTTAATATTTCAGGTGCGGTGCTGGTATGCTCAGGAGAGTTTAGTGGTAGCTGTGATGCTACAACTTGGTGCTATTTTTGGTGAAATCATTTGTTTTGATTCTGGTGATAAAGTATTTATTTTAAATACTTGTTATGGTGAGTTGGTGCATAATCATGGTGTCGCATTGTCATATGCATGTTTTGGTGATATAGGCTCTGCCTCTGGTGTTTATTGGTGATATGCCCGTCGTGGCTCATTTTGGTGATCGGTACCGCATGCATATGCCCACTGGAGGGGTTGCATATCATCCCATTGTCTATGAATGTTATAATTTTGGTGGTTCACTGTCAAATGGATTTTTCCTTTGGTATCTGGTGCTGTGATATGGTGTAATTGTATTGTGTTGCTGTAGTTACCTGATGCTAGCATATTTTTATCATCTGCTTATTATCTCTGTTAGACTCACCCCTTCTGCTTGGAATGTTGCTCTCATGCGGCAACGCTGCAGGTGATCGCTAGTGCTCGTGGAGGAATTGCTAGGTTTTGCTTCCTCTCTCGTTTGGGTCTGTGTCAGCTCTGATATGTAGCACCGGGGAGTCGTTAGTTATCGTTTTGAACTATTATTTTAGTTATTGGAAATTGTTTTAATTTATTTTGGAGATGTCTTTAATTGTTAATTCTGGAGATGTTTAAACTGGTTAATATTTCCGCTGCTTGGTGATTTCTTTTATATAAATTATTTTGGAGATTTTCTTTTTTTAAAATGGTGAAAAATGTAGCGCCCTTCGAGGTGACTCTGATAATTGTCTATTTAATTGTAATAGTAAAAGGGGGGTGTTACAGAGAACACTGAGCGGAAGTAGTAGGCTCAGCCATAATTGTAGGATCGGCCACCTGTGGGGGGAAAATTAACCATGATGGAGACGAACAATCGGCAAACTAGAAGGAGGAAAATAAGGAGGTAATCACACCTTAGACTTCGTGGGAGGATGAAGGGTGTTTTCTGCCACCACAGTGGTTCCCTTTTTCGCCGGTTGAGAGGAGGTCGCCGCTGGGAGACGCCGAGTGGATTACCTCTGAAAGGTGATTGGGCCATCATCATCATCCTCAACAGAAGGACCAATAGAGAATGGAGGGTGAAGGTGAGGGGCGAAAAGACCAACTGACGTGGCAAAAATTCCATGAGGGACGAAGAAACATACCAACAATTGGCTAGGAGCAAGTTGCAGGCCATCAAGTAGAGGTTGCGGACTTGGAAGTATTCAAAAGAACTGGCAGAAGTGGTGCCATAAAAGAACGGGCAGAAGAACTACTTAGGGAAGTCGGTGTGCTCCTCCTCGGTGATATCTCCAACAGACATTGAATTCTCGGCCAAAAGCTTGGAATTCATGCCTTCGGCGTGGAGGTGGCCAAGATTCACTTTCATAGGAAGTTTGGTAGGGTGGATGCTCTGGCTGAACGAAGGCAAGCCGGTGATGGCAGAGACGTCTAGAATAGTAGGAGTCACCATACCACAGGGAAATACAAAGGCATTGAAATCAGAAGACCAAAAGCCCAAAAGAGGAAGCAGAACGTCGAAATCGTGGGGGAGAGAGAGAGATCATGTCATAAAGAAGCCATTCATTCCAGATGTCTCTCTTGGAAGCACAAAGTCTGTTGAACCAGGAACAGTATTCATCGGTGGGTTTAGCGCAGCCCCTGGCCTCCGTGACCCTGGAGTCAACCGTGAACCAATCTTAGGCAATGGGAAGACCAAAAGACGCGCTAAAGATGTCTTTGAAGGCGTTAAGGCCCTCATGAACTTGAGAAGTAGTGGGTTGAACGGTTACACCACTAGTGGCAGCAACAAGGATTTCTTGCGAAGAAACCCCAAGAGGGGCTCCCGGAATGTAAATTAGACGGTGAAGAACTCAGATAGCTGTCATCACTATCGTAACTATGCTCTCGGTCCTGGGAATCAGAATTATAGGACATGGTAAACAGCAGGGGTGATAGTAAGGGAATGAAGGAGGTTATGGTTTACAGGAAAGAAAAGGATGATGGTAACAAAAAGTTCCGAAGAGAGACGAGTAACCGTGCAGTGGAAATGACTAGGGTTATTTATAGCTATGGGGAACACGCTCATGTAACACTGGGAACTATTGTGCCGCCCTATCGTTACGCGTGAAGGGAACCGCCAAGTGTCACATAGTGTTAACACCCAAAAATAATTAAGTCGTGGGCCGAAGGCTAAGAGTAGAAAAGAGGAATTTTGGTGTGAAGGCAAGCGATACGACAAGTTGGAAAAAGGGATTTGCCTGATAGAGTGAAGTCAAGAGAGGTCCTCGGGGCACATTATAGGACAGAAGCTCCCCGAGGGAGTGTTACGTTGAAGGACCAATGAGCTAAGGTGAGGGAAGGTGACAGCCCCAGTCGATAGAGTGCCAAGGCCCAGGTGGCTCGGTTGCCTAAGCTATTACGTAAATATAGCTAGTGCAACCGAGCCACCAAAAGGTCGAGGCAGGGTGGGCGTTGCTTGATCGCGTCCCAGTCTCTACGTTTATTTCAATTTATCTTTCCTTTATCGCTTTATTTATCCTCTATTTTTTACTTTATGCATTAGCAGTAGTAATCCAACACTCGCGTCCGCCTCTCACCTTGCCTGACTCTTTCTAGAGGAGTCAGGAACCCCACAGTTGAGGAGCAGAGTTCCCTCCTCAGCGCAATTGCTTGAAGAAACGAGGAATCAAAGACTGTTAAAACATCTGGCCGACCCCACGGCCAGGACCTAAGAGTTTGAAGACAACAACAATTGGCACGCCCGGTGGGATAGGAAAAGGTGAGCAAACGCCTCTGTTTGATTTGGCTGGACTGGATTACAGTTGCCGTATGCGCCTACGCTCTAGCTGAAACCTAAGTATGGAGCCATCGTCGACATCAAAAAAGGTAAATGCTCAGAAAATGAAGAACACTGAGCCAGTAAGTGTTTCAGAGACAACACCCCTGGCGGTTAATGCTGAGTCTAACGACGGTTCTCCTCAACATTATGAGGAACCTGTGGTCATGACCACGTCGTTTATCCGACAATAAATCGACATGGAGATACAAAACATCATGTATCAATTGTCCCACCAATTGGCTGACATAGTTAAACCTGTGGTGCACAATGAAGTGCACCAAGCCAAGGAAGTGGAGCAAAGACATGCTGCACAAGCCAGTAGCACGATGAACTACGTTGTCTTAGGCCCCGCCATACACCAGCTTTGTTGGACCTCAGAAGGCATCCTCATATAACCCTATGGGAGGAATGCATTAGTGTCCACCGAGTGAGAGCATGATTGCAACTCAGCAGGATTACTCTAATCAGGTAAATCCCAACCCTGTAATTTCTCAGCCTGGTACTTTTTCCACTACCAACATTGGGGCGCAGTTTTTGGCGGATGTCATTAATACGGCTTCTCTTCAATAGGCACAAGTGCAATTGGCCATAAGGCAGCCCGAGGCAGCAGGTCCGGTGACTCTGCCGCAAGGATCATCCTATGGGTGCTCTGTCGCGGCTAACTACCTGGCTTACGCAGGGGGGCAAGCCTTCGCCCCGGAATCAGGGAATGGCAGGAATAGTTGGTATTGCCCCAGTCAACAGCCATGGGTCCAGAACTCACCTGGCTCGACAAACCTACCTCCTAGTCAGCCGATCCCTGGAGCACTCAATACCTACCCACCGAATTCCTATATACAGACACAGATGAATGTCGGTCCGATTGACCAGCTTGGGAATCAAATTCCAACTCTGCGAGGCGTGCAGACATCTGTACCAAGAACTGGCCCTGTTAAGCTGACCCAAGTAGTACCTCGACCACGATGGACAGATGCTCCACCTCAAGTACCACCGCAGCCGGGGGCGCAGGGTCCCCCAGATACACTGTGGCGACCAACGCCTCCACCTGAGAGATCCTCGGGGCCCCAACTCCTAGACCCTAATATCAGTGTTTACACCATCAAGAAGTTTTTCAGTGTTCACTTGAAACCGCTCGACCGTCCAGTGACCACAGCCGATCTAATGAATTTGCCACAGAAGGTGGACGAGGCAGTGACCGACTTCATTGAGAGATTCGAAAAGATGACCGGAAAATGCTCAGTACCTTTCCCAGAATCCCAACTTACTTCCATGGCCATCTCTGAGGCTGATCAATTCTTCGACTACCTCCTCAAAGACAAGTAGATCAAACTCCTTGACGGCCATAAGATTCCCCCTCCTGCAGAAATAAAGGTGAAGAAATATTGCAAGTGGCATAATTCCATCAATCACGCCACTTCTATTTGTATTATCTTCCGTCAAGCCATTCTAGAGGCCATCAGGAAAGGGAGATTCAAAATGATCGATAAGGAGGCGTCAGAGATGATTGTCGACACTGACCCCATCCCTAGCATGAATGTGAATACGGCCTCCTTCTTAGGGAGTGACTGTGGGCGAGGAAAGAAGAAGTATGTATGGCTCCCTAAAAAGGAGACTTCCCCAGAAACGGAAATGTCTGTGTTCGACCGCTTGGGATCACCACCCAGGGGATCCACAATTGCAGAACGAAGGGCCCTGTTACAAGAAAAATTACGGATAGGGGCGCCGAGTCAGCCTCAGGGGCCCGAGAAGAAACTTCCTAAGCTGGGGAGGCTTGTTCACGAGCTTAGGGAGCTGCACTTGTCCAAACTCAATCCCGAAAGAACGACTCCAGCCCGTCCAACTCGTGGGGCCACAGTAGGCCCGCTAATGACTCCATTGAACAGGCAACCCCGCCAACCATGGGACACGACCTAAAGAAAAAAAAGAAGGGTGGCACAACACCGAGGCACACAGTTCCACTTCGGTAGACATTACGGTCCTCAATGACCGAGAGCTGAGAGCCAACAGAACAGTGAAACCTCTGTCAGGTGTACCGCAAGATCAATGGATGACACAGACAACCATTGAGATACTGACCCCCAGGGAGGCCTCCCAAACTCGCTCGCAGAAGAGGAGGCTACAGAGGGCGAGGACTTTCAACAGGATGAAGGAAACGCTCCAGATTCTCACCTCGGCTAAAGATGGGAATGCTCAGACCATCCCCGCAGTGTCTGTTGCTACGACGTTGGAACAGGCTTTCCTAAAACCAGCCATGGACATAGCTTCAGAGCAGCTTCCTGAACCAGCTGTCCCTGTGCCGCCCGTTGAGTAAGAGGGAGGAGACCTGGCAATGGTAGGCATGGTGGACGTGCCTTATAATCCACTCATTTATGGGCATTTAGAAGAGCAAGATAATACGCTTATTAGGCATTCATTATGTTCTGGAATAGTGTTATAATTGCCTATTCAAGTCTTCAAATTCTGTTTTCATTTCTTTTTTATGAACCCTGCTTCTATCAATCTTTGTTGTTGGTGTTGAAACTGAGCACTTGCAAGTTGAAATTATTCATTCTAAGATGTGTTTGTATATGCCCTAAATGTGGGTATATGTTAATTAAGGTTTTTGCCATGCCTATGTTGAGTGGTTGATTGATTTTTAATGGGGAAAGTGATGACATAGGATTGAAATTAAAAAGGGTTGGGTGATGTTCCCAAACCCATATTGATATATGTTCAGTGTTTGTCTCGTTGTGACTTCCACAAAAGTCCTTTCAACAAGATTTTCTGAATTTGGTTAAGTATTGATGGATAAAAATGGACTGCAAGTTAGGCAAAAAGTTCTGTCCTGTTTCTGTACCACTGTGTTTTATTTTAATAAACTGTACCATTTGGATTCTTAACTTGTAAAATAAAAATCATATTCAAAAAGTAGACTTATAAAGCTTTTCAAAGAGTGGTTGCTTGTTTAAATCATATTCACCGAAGTAGGTGTATTACTACAGAAAATTCTGTACATCAGCTGTGTGTGAAAATACTTGATTGTCTCACTATAATCTTGAAATGTATTGCTTGATAATTTGGTTTAATTCTGAATGTAACTTGAATATGACTGTAACAACATATTTTTTTAGAACCCAATTGAATACAAAGGTGATTCAAAGTGGGAAAAACTTATATAATCTCCCGGAATGTGAATCCAAAGGTTGATGTAAATGGGATTAAATTTAATCTAAGACACAGTCGGTCTGGGGTAAGTCATAAGATGCTTACCGAATTAGGCGACATAGATCCCGATCCGAAAGCGCTAAGGACCCATAGGGATAAAAATTATAAGAACACGATGTTCACTCAGAAAAATCAGTTTTAAACAAACCTATGATTATCTGTTTATCTTTTAGAGTTCCGGAGGACACATTGAGATTTTTATGTCTCACCCCTTCATGTTTTGTTTTCAGATAAGGACATAGAAAAGGCCATGTAAAAGAGAACACAAGACTTATTTGTTCACCTTTTGTATTTTGCTACTCATGAACTTATTATATTAAGTTGCAATGTAGTATGGTGATAATAGACTTTTAGATCACCTATGTTAATTGTGTGCGTACCTATTACTTGACAAGTTGTTACTCCACAAGTTATGTGTATTATGAATGTTTTGTTTTAATCCCGACTAGCTATTGTGGATTAAGGTGTTACATTTATGGTATCATAGCAATTCAATCCATTTTTAGACTGTGTTAGTTAGTATTAGGGAATTCTTTGTTGAATTATTATTACTTTATTATGAGATATTGAGCTTGTTCAACTCAATATATTGTGCAAAGTATGCAGAACCATGGCAGATGAACATCCTGATTTGGGCAGGGTAATAACCCACAAGATTCCATAAAATGGGCCACACTAGCTGAGTCTATGTGAATGCAAGCTGAAACCACCGAAAAGATTCGTTTAATCAGGGACAGGTTAAGAACGTCCCAGAGCCGCCAAAAGAGTTACGCCGACAAGCGTAGGTGACTTCTTGAGTTTGAAGAGGGTGACCATGTGTTTTTAAGAGTAACCCCTGAAGTGACAAAGTTACACAAGAAAGGGGATATACAATAGCTCACTAGATAGCTTTTTACAATCAAAGATTTGGGTAGTTTGATAGAATGCTCACTAGATAGTTTGATAGAATGCTCACTAGATAGCTTTTTACAATCAAAGATTTGGGTTTGGGATATACAATAGCTCGAAAATATAACACACTAAGTGCTTACAAGCTAACACACACTCTATAAGACAATCCCAGATTTCTCTACCTTTAGTGTGGGATAAGTAGGAAAGATGAACTTTGTGAAGTTTTAGTTGTGTAAGTTTCAATTCACACTCATGATTTGTAACTTCGAATTCCAGCCTTTATATAGTCATTTGATGTGAATATAGCCGTTGGGTAATTGAATATAGCCGTTTGGAGATGTCCAATGTTCCATAGAATTGTCTGGATAAACAGTTCCAAAGTTAACAGCTTTTGAAGCTTCACAAGCTGACAGTTGTACCTACTGCTAGCTTTTCAACCTTCACAAGCTGACACAGTGCTTTATCTTTATAGTTCTGACTTTCCCTTAGCTGGCTTGTACTTCAACAGCAGATTCACAGCTGTACACAACGCTTCACATCCTTTATACCTTAAACACATTTTGTTTGGCCTAGGAATAATCAAGGAGTTCCTCATTCATTTAGTGTAAAATTCCAAAAGTAACTACTCTCTGATTTTCAAGAAATGTGAGCCAACATGTTTGTCACGTTGAGAAGCTTGATGAATATGATCTTCATATTTATGTTATTCAATTTGTTCTTCAACTTTATCTTCAACCTTCACATTTCTCGATCTTCATCATAAATGTGGGGCCACACCACTTTTAAGCTCTCGTCAATGTTGTGTTGACTTGGTCAACCATTGAGTTGACTTTTTGTGTGTCAACCTTCACATTTGACTTTTGGTCAACCTTCACATATATCAACCTTCACATGTCTTTAAGCTTCACATCTTTCAACCTTCTCAACTCTTTTCTACCTTCATATTTCTATGTTCTTTTTGGTTCAAGTTAGATTCACATTTTGCTATCTTTGAGGCTTGTTCTTCACACTTGAAATAAACTTGTTAGAAAACCATTAACAAGAAAACTTAATGTCTTACTAAGTTTGTATCATCAAAACATGGAAAGAGATTTTCATTTCAACAGCCCCTACAATAGGCATTGGTAGGGCCCTCTGGGCTAAAAGGTTAACCCCTCGTTTCATTGGAGCATTCCAAATCCTTTCTCGTGTTGGTCCAGTTGCTTATCAGATTGCATTACCTCCCACTTTGTCAAATCTGCATAATGTCTGTCGTGTCTCGCAGCTCAAAAAGTATATTCCGGATCCTTCCAAAGTTTCGAATCATGAGTATGTACAACTGAGGTCCTATTTGACCTATCAATCTAGACCGGTAAAGATTCTAAACCGTAGCCTTAAGACGTTAAGAAACAAAACCATCCCTCTAGTTAAGGTCATTTGGGAAGGAACAACTCAGGAAGAGGCTACAATGGAACTTGAAGAAGAGTTTCAACTCAAGTACCCATACTTGTTTGCATAGGTACGTATGTTACAATTCATCAATTGAATCATATTCACTCATTATGAACATTTCAAATTCTCTGACTAGAATTTGCGTTTTGGCTTCCTTGGTCTGGTATGTTCCTTCATGAGCTACTTGAATGTGTCCCATATTTCCTTGGCATATTCATTTCTTCTTAGAGCACAAGTGAGTTAATATTTTGCCTTTGAGATCAGCAGGATTAGGCGTTTGTCTTTTGCAGTCCATGTTTCCTTTGGTTTGTCATCAACTCCTTCATCATCAGAGGTTACCTTGGGAACATAAGGAGCATTTTGAATGATATCCCAGATGTCTGTATCTTGAGATTACATATATAGCTTTATCTGATTCTTCCAGTAGTAATAGTGTTCTCCATTTAATCCTGGATGTCTATTTGAAGATGCTTCTTCTGCTATAAATGCAACAGAATTTCGTCTGGCCATGACTTCTTCCAAGATGTTTTGTTTGACACTTTTTGAGTGTGTACCACTAAAGGCCTCGATCTAATGCCAATTGAACTCAAATATAAGTCACAAGAAAGGGGGGCTGAATTCCGACACATTTTAAAACCTTTTCTAGACTCAAATTCTTTCAAAAGCTTGTTTGGTTTCAAAACCTTGTCAATTGTGTAGTGTTTAGAAGATAAAGTGTGGTTCTTAAAGAATTTGTTTAAGTTTTTTTGTTCAAAAAACAGTTAGTGAGAATGTAGTAAAGAAAGGTTGTAAAGCAAACACATAGATCTATAGTGGTTCACCCAATTTGCAAAGGGCTACGTCCACTCCTCACAACCAGTGAGATTTTCAACTATTTCACAAATAGTTTTACAAGCTGTTAACACCCAAAAATAAATTAGGTCGTGGGCCGAGGGCAGCAAGTTACAATTAAAAGGAACTAGGGCACCGAGGCAAACCACCTGACAATTACCTAAACATGTTCGCTGAAGGAAGAACCTCAAGAGAAGTGGCTCGAAATTTAATGCAATGTGAACGCCCCGAAGAAGGGGTTGTGCCCGAGGAACAATGGATGGAACCGAGGCTAAGCAAGTCTTAACCTATATAGTTCCACGGCCATAATGACTCGGTTTCCTAAGTACGATTGCTGCAGGCTGAGGAAGAGGATCGGCCAACGAAAATTTTCTTGGAAGGCAAGAAAAAGAGGTATGTTGATAGAACGTGGAAGCGGTTAAAGGCCAAGCGAAGAAAAGAGGCGTTGAAAAGTGGAGCGAAAAAGTTTTTGTCTCACTAACCATGCTAGTGAGATCGTGGGTTATGGCTCCAATTTCTTAGGGCTTAGGAGCGAGATTAGACGTTGATCTTCAACTAATCCAACGGTAAGCAAATGTAGGCTCGCATAGTGATCGACGAGGGCCTATGTATATATATAGAAAAGAATACTTGTACATTGACACACATCAATCACCACACAAATTTATTTTTTCTATCAATGTATCTTACTTTAACGAATTTCTTTTACTTTCATGCATTAGGCAACGAATTGAAGAACGTGTGGGAATAGCGACATTGTTCATTGGGCAGCATATAGACATGGGAATTTGTTATATCTTATACCAAATCTCCCAACTATTTGCTGACATAGTCAAATCTATAGTGTTGAATGAGGTGCAACAGGCCAAAGAGCAGAAGCAGAGATGTGGGGGGCCAAACCAATAGCTCGACGAGTCTTGGCGTACTCAGCCAACCACAAGGAGAATTACTCAGCCAAATGGGGAGCGTGGAACAGGAACCACAGTATACCGGTGTGGCAGTTCCTCGGGAGGAACCTTCTCATGTTAACATGGTAAGCATGTACTCGGTTCAGCAATATGGTAATATGGCCGAGTCTCAGCAGGCACTTTCTCAATGGATAATTCTTAATCTTTTACTTCCTCATTCTCGTGATTTTGCCAACGTCAACACTTGGGTAGAAGCTTATGGCGAATGTTGTTAATATGGATATCCTTCAACACGTCTGGCGATACTACCCGAATCAGCAACTATTGGTCCCGAACCCACCTAGCTCGGTTAGTCTTCCACTGAGTCAGCCGTATCATGAGGCACTTGTGCCGATTCTGGTGGGTTCATAGCCATACCCACAGACAACTCGTACTTTTGTCGAGTAGTCATCGAGTGAAGCTCCACTTTGCCAGAATAGGCTCGGTCAGGTGATTCTTAGTCACCAATGGACTAGTAGTCCAACTCAGCTACCACCGCAGTAGGGATGCAAGGTCCCCTAGATATAATGCGGCGACGAAACTGTTCATACCAAGCTTAGGCCCTCGGGGTCCCAGCTCTTGGATCCAAACTTAATAGCAGACACCATCAAGAAATTCTTCGCTCGACAGGTCGTTATACATGAAGCCTTATTCTGGGTGGGTGGACAGATTGGTGCCTCTGCCTAGAGGATTTAAAACACCTGAACAACTACATTTTGTGGAAATGATGGAAAGTCAACAATGGAACATAAAGGCCGATTCACGGCCCAATGTGGGGAAGGTAATCAAAAAAAATACCACAAGTTGCATCTCTTCCCTTTGTCATTGACCAGGGCTGCATTTCACTGGTACTCTTCCCTTCGAGCTAATTCTATACAAACTTGGGTAGACATGAAAAGCTGCTTTACATGACATGTTTTATTGGCCACAACTTGAAGTCACTCCGGGCGATCTCATGAATCCACAGTAGAAGGTGCACAAGGTTGTGACCGAGTTCACTGAAAGGTTCAGACAGACGGGCAGAAAGTGTTGTGTACAATTCCCTGAATCACAATTCACTTCCATGGCCATCAGAAGAATGAACCCTCAGTATCTTAGGATCCAAGGATGTTCAAATAGAACAGTTCATACCTGAGAAAGAGAAAAAGAGGTCTACTTAAGGCAGAGGACCACATTTGGTGGCCGTAGTGGATATCGAGGAAGACTCGGACTATGGTGGTTGTAGTCGAGTTTATGCTTTTCCTGGGAGACCGTTGAAGCTCCACATTGCAGTCGATGACTAAGCCATTGTCTGCATTTTGGCCCAGGATGATGACAACGGCGCCAAGCGAGCTACTTTCTATCTTAGTAGGATTCTCAACGATGCGGAAACTAGATATTCTCCTACTGAGAATCTAAGTTTATCACTATTCAATGTCTGTATCAAATTATAATATTATTTATTACCCAAAGAGGTTCTAGTTGTATGCAACGTTGACATTTTAAGGTACCTTCTTAATCGGTCCGTTTTACAAGGTAGACTTGTGAAGTGGGCCATTGAATGCATTTTCTTTATCATATGTGCCTTTAAAGGCTGTGAAAGGACAGGCCCTTACCGATTTCCGAGCTCAACAACCGTCTGTTGACGTTCATGATCCACTAGCTGAGCCCGTTAATTACAGTGGAGGTTCATGTGCATGATAGAGGATCAGGCATATAATAATCAGGTAGTGTACGAAGCCTTGATCATAAGACTTGATATTTTAGCCTCCATGAAAATCCATTATATAGAAATAAAAGGGGATATGCAATTGGTAATTAAACAAATCACAGGCGAATATAAGTGCTTAAATACCAAGTTGTGCCTCGGCCTATAGCTTGTTAAAGTCGTCTGCCGATGCAGTCATCGCGAATATTCCTAGCAGGCCTCGGGGTACAAGAGCACAGCTGTGGAAATTATGAATCAGGACACCGTAGTGATGGCTGAGGAAGACCCAACTGATGCTAGGATAAAGTTGCTGCCATTTATTTGCAGAACCCCCTCTGTGGGGGTTGATTTCAAGGGAAAAAAAAGATCCTTAAAATATGTCCTAGTAGGCGGCCAATTATTTAAAAGGAGTACCCACGGGGTCCTCTTATGGTGCCTTAAGAAAAAGGAGGCCTACTTGGTCATGGCTCAGATCCATGAAGGTGTTTGTGGTTCTCACAAGTCTGGCCCCATCATGAAATGGCTGACCTACAGACACGGGTACTATTGGCTGACTATTATGACTGATTGCTACATATATGCTGAGGTTTGCTAAGCTTGTCAACTGCATGGTCTTATCTAGTGGGTACCTGTAGACGAGCTCCACCTGATTGTGAAGGCAATTCAAAGGATGGGTCATGGATTTGATTGGAAAGATATACCATCCTAGCTCGAAGGAACATAATTTCATTATCTTAGTCACAGATTACATCACCAAATGGGTGGAAGCTATTCCTCTAGGGAATGAAAACCAGGTCGTGGTGATCAGGTTCATTGAGATCTAAATCATTTTCAGATATGGGATCCCAAAGACCATCACAGCAGTCCAAGGTACTATGTTCATAGGGGATCAAGTTGTGGTCTTTGCTCAGGAATACGGTATTAAAAAGATAATCATCGAGCTTATTAAAAAGAACATAGAGGACAAGCCAAGTAGGTGACTCGAAACCCTCAATGAAGCATTATGGGCTATGAGAAATTCAATGTCTACGACCACCAACATAATTCCACCTTGATTGGAATACGGCCAAGATGCAGTGTTGCCGCTCGAGATCAGCGCTACCTCGCTGAGGGTGGCTCGGCAACACTTACTCAGCTTGGACAAGTACAAACAGGCTATGATGATTCAATTGGACTCGGTGGTTGATGATAAACTGACCTCCCTTAGCAAATTAGAGTTCAACAAGATAAGTACGGCTCGCGCCTTCAACAAGGTTTGGATCAAGGGCCCTACGTTTGGTAAGTGGTCGCCAAATTAGGATGGATTATATATTAGAAGCATGAACTATGATGGGGGCGCGTACAAGTTAATTTTGTTGGAGGGAGAAGAGATCGAAAGAAAAATAAATGGCCCAAAATGTGGGAAAGTTTGCAACAAAAAAAGTTATATTGTTTCCCAGTCTTTGAAGCTTCGCGCCACACACAGACGCCCTAGTGGTCACAAAATTACAAAGAAAATTAAAAGGGTTATCCTATTCGGCTTGTCCTTTGGCGTTTGGGATGTTTCAGTATCGGTAATGACTGAGGCAGACATGCCCAAGGATTGAGAAACATTTATGACAACTCCAGCAATGTCGACAATGGCAACTTCTAGAGGTGTATCAACGATCCCAAGCGTAGGGTCAACTGGCGTCCTTACCCAAGATACCCTTGCTTCCTCATCGACAAGGATATTGGCCCCAATGTTACCTGCCCCGGCGGCATTGGCTCTAGGATTATTGTTTGGAGAGTGTTCCGAACTAGGCCAAAACCCCACAACTTGGGCTTGGCCCAACCCGCACTTACGACCAAAGACAGGTGGGTTTTATTTCACGGTGACCCGTATCCAACGGTTAGGACTTGTCCACCCGATCCAACGGTTAGTGTACGGCACCGTTGTCCATAAATCATTGATCAACCGACCATTTCGAGGTATGCACTCATTTCTCTCCCTAAGTACCTCTTCTCTTCCCTTAGCGACTTAAGAATCGGAGTGCTTGCAGGTACCCCACCAGAGGCGCGGGAGAAGATCACCTCGGTCAATCCGAGGTCCACAGCCAGCCATCCAAAGTCAACCTTCAATTCTTACGGAGCACCTCAACTCGGATCCCGAACCCCTACTCCGGTACCAACCATTGGCAACCAAAGTGGGAGCGATCACTCCATCATGGTGATTTCGGGTAGCTCATGCGTCTCAACACAGAAACCAAAAATACATTGAAGCGCGAATGGAAAGTGATTTCCAGCTTGACCTCGGGATCAACGTCTACCCCGGCTTCATCCAAGAAGCTCCTCTTCTTCTCCGACGAAGACTATTTGTTAAGCGAATCAAACGAGTTCATCCTTCTCATCATCTCGGCTTTCATGCTTGGTGTCGAGGTGAAGCGAATCCTTGTAGAACAAGGCAGTTTTGCCTACATCATGTTCCAAGACCTCCTTCCCAAGATCGGTTTATCCCTTGCCGACTTGAATCCTTACCTCGGAACAGATTTGTCTGGCTAGGGGATGAACGGGCTCGACCCTTAGGTAACCTCGACATCATGGTGACTTACGGTCGGAGGAAGCTCGCTCAGACTATCAGGACAACCTTCTTGGTGGTACCACTGATTACCTCGTATCACTGCGTTGTGGGAAGACCGACCTTAGCCAGGCTTGGCGCCGTGGCTTCCACAGTACATTTGAAGATGAAGTTCCACTCACTGGCAGGCAACATCGTAACCGTTTTACCCGACATCAACTCAGTAGAAAGATGCCAGTACCTTGCTCTCAAAGGTACCCAGCGCCAGCTGCAAGAGGTCCCCAAGTTACCTCCAACCGCTGCTCAGGTATGCCTCACCGAGGTCGACGCCCGCTACGATCCGGTTAGCTTTGAGGACGAGGACAACGACGAACTGGCTAGAGAACTCAAGAGAAAGATCAAACGCTCCGAGCCTCCTGGTGAGTTCCTCGAAGTTCCGCTAGGGGATGACCCCACGAAGACTGTCAAAGAGGGGGCCGAGCTCACCCAGGCGGTCAGGGAAATGTTGACCTATTTGCCTGGTCCGCGTCCGAGATGCCCGGGATACCCCTTGAAGTAGCATGCCATCATATGGCAGTCAACCCCGAAACTAAGTGTGTGGCACAGCGACGCCGAGCCCAGAGTGAGGAGAAGGCTGAAGCAGCAGCGACGGCTGTGGCCAACCTCCTATCGGCGAGTTTCATAAAAGAGGTGAAGTACACCACTTGACTGTCCAACGTGGTGCTGGTGAAGAAGAGCAACGGCAAATGGAGAATGTGTGTAGACTACACCGATCTCAATAAAGCTTGCCCCAAAGATGCCTTCCCCGTCCCAAGCATTGATAAGCACGTGGATAACGCGTCCGGTTTTCGCTCTTGTCTTCCTAGATTCCTACTCCGGCTATAACCAGATTGCAATGAATCTTGGTGCGTGGAAAAGTGTGCAAGTATACACAGTCACAAACAAGTAGTATAATAAGATCAAACCCACAGGGATTGGATTAACTCTTGTAGCTCAAGTTTATAAAAATTAGTGTAAACTATCTACTCACAAATTGTGGAAATGGTGTTATGAAAACAGAATGTAAATAAACAATAAAATGTAGAGGAAATCAGTTAAGAATGATAGTTGAGATGTCTTCACCTTATAAGTTACTTTTAAGAGTATTGTGCAGTTAAGTGGTGCAGTTGCATTGGATGCAGTTGCATCAGTATGTGCTTTTCAGTCACTTTCTTCAGAGTTTCATTACAAGCTTCCTATGTCTAGTCATGCTAAATAGGTTCACTCCTGTATTTTAAGTACCCACTAAATCACCCTAAGGACTATGTTATCCTATGTCTAGGACTTAACATGGATTTAACAAAGGTTTCTTTAACAAGTTAACAAAGACTTTATCAAAACACTCACCCTTATTAGTTCTTGAGTTCTTAATTGTAAACCAAGTCTGCTTTTACAAATCTACTTATTTCAAGCGATCAACCTTAAAACAAGTGTTGAAAGAAGTATTACACAAGAACTAAAATGCATACACCATATAAAAGCACGACAACTTACTTAAAAGGTCATTGTAAGGCTAGAACATCTCAACCAAGGAAATTTTGCTCATAATAGGCATTTCAAGACAAAGATAGATGAAATAAAACATGTTGCTATAACTGAAATTATGAAGGAAAACAATAAGGTAAAGTTTACACAAATTGGAGTTCCCTTGCATAAGATTGCCAAGCAATGCAGTTGCACTGATTCCTTCCTTACCTTCTGTTCGGTACCGCAGTACAGGGTTGAGGCTCCTGATGCCGGATAAGGTCGAAGCCCGGAGCTCAATTGCTTGAGTGCTTCCAACAATGCAGATCCTTGTGAATGGGTGCTGGACTAAGCTGGTAAAAACTGGGGCCCGGATTGTCCGAGATAGTTTTTCGTCCACGGCGGGTGGGGGTACCTGCAAGACACTATGACGCCCAAGTCAGTACGAGAACGAGGTGAAAGGTGATAGAGAAATCAAAAAGAAATAAAGAGTATAAGCTCGGTGGAATGCCGAGGCGTGTGATGAGGAGTCCTATCTCCATTTGCCCGTGTGCACATGAATGTGGACGTAGTGTGGTGTATTATGACGTACCTGGATTGGAGGGCAGAGCCTCTATTTATAAGTGAGCCGTTGGATGCGTGGGATAGATCCTGACCATCGGGTACGTTTGGGTTACAGATCCGGTTGTTACGAGGTACGGAAGTGGGCCAGGCCCAAGCCAGTGAAGGGTTTAGCCCAGTCAGGAACAGTGGCCCCTCAAGTCGAGGGCGGGGTGGCCCGAGCTCAGTCTCGGCTTGTTTTCCACTTGCCTCCCGAGGCGGAAATCTTATTGAGTCCTGCCTTTTCTTGAAAAGTGAGTTGAATTTATACACAACGTTTCAGGGAGTTCGGGTACCTGTTCTCGTAAATTCGAAGAGTTGTGCATTTAATTCGTTGTGACACTTCACCTCCTGCTCCCATAAAAGGCGAGTTGGAGATCCATTTGGTCATTCTTCCATATTTTGTGGCTGTGAGATCTGCAAGGCGAACACTTCTCGTAGGCGCGCGAGATCAATTGTTCAACCGTCGATGTCATTTTCTAGGATTCTTATCCGTGAGGTCAATATTCAGTCCGACATCAGAAAATTCCTACGCAAAGGTTAGTACCTTATACAAAACTTTTTTAAGTGCTTTAATGTTCTGCTAGCGGCCGACGTCGCCGTGTTGGCGGCTGTCGCTACTCACTCCAAGGGGAGGAGAATGTCCAGTCTTGGGGATGCCCGAGGCCTAGACATGTACCGCTACAAATTAAGATAGGGAGTACGATACGAATAGATTTAGTGATAGCGCTGTCCTCCCCTTGCAGATAATGGGCCGATAATGGTTAAAGCCGGCCTGAGTTTCCATTGCGGCTCAATGATAGATGTCGTGGCCGAGTCCAAGGCCAAGCTAGATAGATATTTCTTCACTTGTAATTTTGCTTTAATCTTTTTTGTTTGTCTGTATTACGTCAGCTTTGGCCAACCATCGTTGTTGATCCTTTTTCTTTTTGTTGCTGCAGGTAAAATGGACTAACTAGACCTGGATGCCGTCTTCGCCGCGGCTGGGGTTGTCACTTCAGCCAAAATAGACAAGAATGCATCTGCACAGAAAGCAGACAAACCTTCGGGTCGGCCACGGGACCGGCCCATCAAATAAACAGGCAGGCAAGTCCCATTCTGGGGGCAAGCCCGCTTCAGAAAAGAAAAAATCCAGTCAACAGAAATCTCCTGCTGTCCGTTCTCCGACGCCGCCGTAAAATTCGGGGCTCCGCCGTAAGAGGGCCAACGCTGAGGCTGCCTCGGATGATATTCCTAAAAAACAAAAACCAACACAACAGAGCACGGATAAGGGGAAAGGGCAAGCTTCCCTCGCTGACTTCGAAGCCTGCATTCGGGTCAGCCAGACTAGGGTCAGGGTCATCAAAGAGCTGCAGGAGCTGGCAGCAAGAAAGATGACTCAACGCTTCCCAGGCAAGATCTCCGCCCTTGATGCGAAAAATAGAACTTTACAAGCCAAATATATTCATATAGGTCGCGAGCTAAGTACTTACCGAGATCGCAACTTGGTAGCCTACTCTGAGGAGAACCGGAGTCTGAAGGAAGAGCTCGAGAAGCTGAGAGAAATTTGGCAGCAGCTTGATGATGCCAACGCTCAGGTTAACCAGCAGAAGAAGATAATTGCCGATCTTCCAACGCTGAAAGAAGATCATAAGTCGGCTCTAGAGAGGGAGGAAGAAGTTGAAGGTGAGAAGGAGAAGAAGTGCCAGGAGGTTGAACAGCTGAAGGAGGACAAAGCCGAGCTCACGCAGAATATGGCGAGGGCGGCCATGTCTGGTTTCAAGCGCTGCCTTAATATGGCTGTGGTACTGGAGCCCAGTTTAAACATTAACCTGTTGGATGCCAAATATAAGGCTGAAGGTGGGAAGATCGTTCATAAGTGTGCCGTGATCCACGACTCTGCTGCCACCCCCGTTGTTGAGGAAGAGGCTTTTGCGACCATCCCGGAGCAGGAGGCCGAGGCAGAAGATAAAGCTGCTTGATTCCCTGAACTTTTTCTTTTTGATTGGTCTCGGGCATGTCCGGGGCCAATCCTAATTTGTAATATACATTGGGCACTGTCCCTTTTCTCCGGCCTTTAATAGCTAGTAAAATGATATAACTCCTTCGTGAACACGAGAGTGGAAATCCGAGGTCATCGATTGAGACCCAAAGATCTTGAGGGATTCCTGCAATTTAAAAACGAGTTTAAGAGAGAGCCGCTAGGGTTCATATTTTAAAGATGGGAAAGCCACTGCGGCCCCCTTCTCCGTAGCTAAACTGCATAAGAGAGCCGCTCCGAGCCATACTCTTTATAGATGAAAAAGTCGCTGCGGGCTGCTCTCTCCAAAGATTCCTCCAACGAAGATCGTTGTGGACCCCCGCCCTTCCACCCCTGATGGAGCATGGAGCTCGGAGATCAGAGGCGTTGCAGGCTCGCACGAGGCGAAATTGGGTAGACCTCGACCTCTGATGGAGCTCGTCAGCTCGGAGATCAGAGGGAGGTTGGCTCGCACGGGGCGAAATTGGGAACCCTTCGGCCTCTGGTGGAGCTCGTCAGGTCAAACACCAGAGGGAAGGCCGGACTCTCTGATGGAGCACGGAGCTAGGAGATCAGAGAGTAGTTGGAGCCGCTGTGGGCTTTTGGCTTGGCGCCGAAAGCATGATAGAGATCCGAGATTGGATGAAAACTTGCAAAGAAACATTGAGGGGTGGATGAAGATCCAACCGTGGACAGATGGTCGAGACCAGCTTCAAGAATCCTGGGAGAGCCATATCGAATAGATCCGAGACAGGACAGGGGCGCAAGCCGTGCTTCGGAGGCGAGCCGAACCTACGAGCTCAGGCCGTACTTGGGAGGCGAGCAGAACCTGCGAACAAGAAGAGAAGAAAGAACCTGGGGTGATCCAGAGCTTGGGATGTACCTCGGAGAGAAGTATTAGTCCAGAGGGGATGTGGTACTTCAGAGTATGGAAGAAAGCAACGATGCTCCCACTGTGATCACTAATGTTTGGTATCGGAGTACAAGGTTGAGGGTCCCGATGCCGGATAAGGTCCTAGCCCGGGGCTCAATTGCTTGAGTGCTTCCAATAAGGCAGATCCTTGTGAATGGGGTCTGGCCTCAGCTGGTATAAACTGGGGCCTGGATTGTTCGAGATAGTTTTCCGTCCACATCGGGTGGGGGTACCAGCAAGACACTCCGACACCTAAGTCAGTACGAGAACGAGGTGAAAGGTGATAGAGAAATCAGAAAGATGTGAAGAGTATAAGCTCGGTGGAATGCCGAGGCGCGTGATGGGGAGTCCGAGCTCCATGTGCCCATTTTCACATGAATGTGGACATAGCGTGGTGTATTATGACGTAGCTGGATTGGAGGGAAGAGCCTCTATTTATAAGTGAGGTGTCGTACCTGAGCCGTTGGATTCGTCGGATGAATCCTGACCGTCGGGTACGTTTGGGTTACGGATCCGGTTGTTACGAGGTACGGAAGTGGGCCAGGCCCAAGTCAGTGAAGGGTTTGGCCCAGTCTGGAACACCTTCTAACAAACTAACAAAAAAACCTAGTGAGAAGAAGTGTAAAACTACATTATGTGTGATGATTTTCAAATGAGAAGTGGGAGTCCTTTTATAGCCTTCAAAAGTGATCCCTTCCTTGGAGATTAACTTAACCAAAGGAGTTAACCATGGTTACTTTTCAGATCTTCAAAGAGGAATTTGATTCCTACACTCAAAGGCAAAGAGAGGTCCAATCAGGGATAACCAAGTGTCCCATATGAATGACTCTTCAAAGTGGTCTTCAATTGTAGGCGCCGAAATTTGCATGTGGCATGTGCCCCATGTGGTCCATGACTAAGCATGATGTCATCCTTGAGGTGCTTATGCATTGGTATGGTTGATGGTGCTTCTTGCATTTGTAATCTGTCTTCAGTGCAGCAGCATCCAGTGCAGTTGCACTATTATATTCTAGTGCAATGGCACCTAGTGCAGTTGTACTGTTGTTTTCAGGAGCAGTTGCACCTTGTCTTTTTTTTGCCTGTTCTTTAGTGCAATTGCATCAAGTGCAGTTGCACTATTTTTTTCCTGTGTAGAAGCATCAACTGCTGATGCACTGAACAAACATATCAAACATACCAATATATATACAAAATGCTAATTTATGAATTCATCCTTTCTTGAAACCTTAAATGTTGTTATTTTACTCATACAACTATGTTTAACACATAATTTACTTGAATCTAAGTAATTATCTAGGTTTAGATGTATAAATAACTGTATATACGATAGACCTTGATCGGCAGTGATGGTCTCAGGGATTCCATACCTGAAAATGATCTGGTTCTCTATGAATCTGATCACCTCGGCTTGATCAACATTTCCTAACGGCATGGCTTCCACCCACTTAGTGAAGTAATCAGTGGCTACAATAACGAAGTTGTGCCATTTTGAACTTGAAGGGTATATCTTGCCAATGAAATCCATGGCACACCCTCTGAATGACCAAGGTTTGTCAATAGGATGGAATTCATCTGCCGGCACACTTTGGTTTGGTCCGTGCAGCTGAAAAGCCTCGCATCCCTTGGAAAACTGGAAGCAATCGGCCGTGTTCGTCGGCCAATAGTACCCATGCCGATAGATGAGCCACTTCATGATGGGGCCCGACCTATGGGCACCACAGACTCCCGCATGGATCTGTGCGATTACCATATAAGCGTCATTCATCTTGAGGCACTTTAACAGTACCCCGTTGGCACTTCTTTTGTACAGGTCGTATCCTATCAAGATATACTTCAGCGCCCTTTGTTTGACCTTGAAGTCAGTGTCAGCGGGATCCTCATGGGTGAGGGTCACAGCACTTTGTTGCAGCACCTCGACCACTCGCTCCTTGTATCCCGAGGCTTGCTGGGCCAAGTCATTTGCTTCCCGATTCTTGTTACTGGGGACATACAGGATGACAACATCGGCAAACAACTTTAACAAGTTGTACGCCGAGAAATGGAGGGGATTGGTGCTGTATGGGAGACCTAAATGAAATGTTGTCTAACAATGATAAAGATGCTCAGAGACCAGTGAAGCCCATTCGTATGAAACTATTTAGAGCTTTCCTAAATGACTCGGAATTAATGGATCTAATTCTATAAGGTAGCAGGTTTACTTTGGTCAGCAATCCTAGGGATGCATTAGTAACAAGGCAAAAGATAGATAGAGTCCTAGCAAATTGGAGATGGAGGGATTACTTTTCTCATGCTCTAGCCACTACTTTACTAATAGTGAACTCTAATCACTCTCCATTACTACTGAAGCCTAATCCTCCTATCACTAGTGGTAAATCTTTTAAATATGAAGTATTCTGGGAGAAGCATGAAGAGTGTAGACAAGTCATTTCCTCTACCAGGGAGAACTTCACTACTGATGACCCTTGGAAGGATTGGGATAAGAAGGTCAAACAATGCAAAAGAAGACTTCAAAACTGGCATAGGAAGAGTTTCAAGAATGCAACTAAAGAGATCTCAGCTCTCGAGCACAAACTTTAAATTGCTCTAAACCGCCCGAGCAACTTGATCAACTGGGAGGAGGTTTCACAAACGAGGAAGGTGATAGACTGATTATGGAGACAAGAAGAACAATACTGGGGGCAACGATCAAGACTAAAACTACTTAATTGTGGGGACAATAATACTAAGTTATTTTATGCTTCTGAAGTACAGAGAAGAGACAGGAACAAGCTGTTTAGAATTAAAGATGCAGGAGGCAACTGGCTGGAGGGACCACATGAAGTTATGCAGGGAGTTAGCAATTTTTATCATAATTTATATTCTGCAGAGACCCCAGATTGTATTGACAAATGCCTTAGAGTAATTCCTAATTGTATTTCAGCTTATATGATTGAAAATTTGGTAAAGCCTCTAACTCTTAAAGAAGTTGAATTAGCTGTATTTTAGTTAGGAACTTATCACTAGGACCAGATGGACTAAATGGACTTTTCTTCCAAAAAAACTGAAGTATTATTAAGGATGATGTGTTTAATTCAGTTTCTAAATTCTTCACTAATGGTATTCTAAGAGCAAAAACAAACCTCACAAATGTTGCTCTCATTCCTAAGATTCCACACCCTGAATCCAAATCTGATCTTAGACCCATAAGGTATTGTACCTTTATGTATAAGATCATTGCCAGAATCTATTCTGTAGATTGAAACCCTACTTGTCCAAAATATTGTCTCCATAGAATAGTGCCTTCGTAGGTGGTCGTATGATCCAAGATAACCTAATTGTATCGCCTGAAGCCTTTCACTACCTAAAAATTAGCTGCACCTAAGCCCAAGGAACCCAAAGCAAAGAAGCAGAAAGTCAAGCATGAGCCAGTAAGAGCCAGCACAAGACTCAGAAGTGGAGCAAGAAAAGAGTAAACTTTTAAATGTTGTTTAAATATTTTGTTATCAGTACTTTGTTTCAATTATGTTTGGTTTATCCCACATGTACTAACCCCTCTCCCCATTTTGAACAAATTTGTTTCTTTTGAACTCAACTTAGAGCAGTGAGGACACTGTTCAACTTTAAGTTGGGGGGAGCACTTTATTACTCTATGCATGTGTTATACATATATATATATATATATATATATATGTGTGTGTGTGTGTGTTTTAGTATGTATGTTTTAGTACTTGTCTGAAGTTAGTATTTGCTTGAGTTATGTGTTTGTCCATGTGTGATAGTTTTAAATAAAAGTTAAGATTAGAGGTACTTAACAAAGTAGAATGAAATGCATAAAACTGTTCTCAAAAAGATAGTAATTCCTTTTCAAAAAAAACAGTAGGTGCATAAGTTCTATTTTGAGTACATCAATCATGTTTTAACGAGATTTAATAGTTTTGAAGCATGATCAGCTTAAGTTCTTTTTTCACAAACATAGAAAATTGTATTCTTTGAAAAGAATTTTTATTGATGAAAGGAAGAAAAGAAAAGAAGCCTTGTTTTCCTCAAAAATAACCAATTTTATTATTACTTTGACACGTCAAAACTGAGTTTGAAAAGAACCTTGCTATATGAAGAGCTATCTGATGCAAGAGGGAATTTTAGGAAACTAAGGTCAAAGATAAATTTTTATTAAAAATATAGAAGAGAATAAAGAATTAAATTTGGGGGAGTTTCCAAGAATACTAAGGCAAAGTATAAAGAACTTAGAGTAGTCAATGCCATAGGTTGTCAAAAATGTACTACAAAGTGTTCAAAGTATTGTAAGTTGCTATACTAGCCTGAGTCATAAAACTGTACCCGTTCCAAAAGTGCATTTGATCTGAAAAGAAAAATTCAAGAAAAGAAAAGAAAGAAAAAGAAGAAAGGAAAACACAATCAAAGAAAAAAGTATGCATAAGGGGGTCAGTGAGGAAGGAAGTATATGCAACAATTCCTGTGAAGTAGTATCGGTGCAGCTGCACTCAATGCACCTACACCATCAAATTATAGTGCAACTGCACTACAAAAATCCAGTGCAACTCTACTTCAGAAAAGTGATGCACCTGCACTCAATGCATCTGCATCAAGAAAAAGAACCACCAAAAATAGGAATAGTGTGCATTGACTCAACAATTTTGAAATATTCAATTCAAAGCCCTTTGTTGTGCTTAGAGTCCCACAAGTCTTGAAGAAGTTGTTAGTCTAATCTATATTTTGAAACATCTTTACTTTGACCAAACGTGATCTAAATTTTTCAAAGGCTAAGAGACACTTTTTACTTGGTTTTGGAACTGATTGAAACTTAGTGGGACACTGATCAGTGCATTTTAATGTACTCTTAAAGCTTTGCATTTGGTGTTTTTAATTGTGCTTTGTTCCTAATATTTTAGCCTTAGCACGTTTCTAGACATTGGGTCTTAATTGAGCGTTATAGCAAATTCTTGATTAATTCTTGTTTTTTTGCATATTGACCCTTGTCTACTATGCATACCATAACTTTGGTTGTGATTATCCGATTGAGGCGTGCAAGCTTGCGTTGGAAAGCTAAGAAACAAAGCTACAATTCTTCTGTTGAGGTCGAAACCCAATTCTGATTTATTAAATGTCCAAATTGTGAATTACCAAAGTAGTTTAGTCAATTACGGGTTTATGGGCCAATTACAATTTTTATCGGGCTTTTATCCAAGAACCCAATTAGTGGATTAGGATTTTCGGTTTTGTACTAGTTAAATACACTATTCAGAGCTGTTTTGGCTCTGTTCCGCATTATTATACAATTTTGAGGATTTGGTGCGCTAACCTCCATGGAAGCTTAAAGCCCTAGATCAATCTATTGGTGAAGGGTGTTGCTGTAAGGATTTTGAGGTTCGGTGCTTAATGTTTATATCGTTTTTATGGTTTTAATTCTTTCTCTATTAATTTCATCTCCGTAATTCTTGCTGCAAATTCTGTTTGTGTTTTGCTTAATTACTCAAACTCTGTGATTTGCTTATGTGACTCGTTTTATGATTCAGTTTTGCAACTTTAATTATCGAAACTATTTTATCGCTTGTTTAATCTAGTTTGGATAAGAATTGATAGAGTCTATGACGCTTGTTTATAAGATTGGTAGAATTGAGTTATGATGTTAATTGTGTTGCTGGCGCTTGTTCACTATAACGATTGATTGAACACACTGTTTTGACGCTTGCCTTAAAAAGTGTGATTTCGTATAAACTGACTGGCACTTGTTCACTTAGTTTATGATCAATCAGGAATTATCAAACCTTGCACGAATCTTTATTTTAGAACCGTTGAGATATCCAAGAAGCGCACTTGACACCAATGGATTGATTGTTTATCTTTAATTGAATTTCTTCGTTACACATCAAACACTTTTCCTAAAACCCCCCTGTTTATTGTTTAATTTCGTTCTTGATTTTGGTAATTTCATTATTTAGAGGTCCTCAAGAGACGACCAGGTTACTTACCTTGTACTATATTTTCTATCTTTATAATTATTTTGACCCGCGTACGACCGCTGATTAGACACACACTCACACTCAAGAGTATTAATAACTTTGGATGTTTTGGAATTCAGAGGCACAAAGACAAAATTTCCGAAAAATGAAGTTCTTAGAATGCATCATTTGAAAGAAACCATTCTTTGAAAAGACATGAGCTGATCTGTTCTTCTTAATTATGTAAATCTCTGTTGTGTTTTCTTTTGGTCATTACTTGAGGACAAGCAATGGTTTAAGTTTCGGGGTGTGATAACTCTATTTTATATAGAGTTATTTATACATCTAAACCGAAATAATTGCTTAAAATCAAGTAAAATAATTAGTAAATATATTTTTATAAATAAAATAACAACATTCAAAGTTTCATGAAGGGTTACACTTAAGACTAGCATTTTGCATGTATATTGGTACGTTTGATGTGTTTGTTCAGTGCACCTGCAGTCAATGCTCCTGCACCGGAAAGCAACAGTGCACCTGCATCAAAGAACAGGCAGAAACATGACAAGTGCAACTGCACCAGAATATAATAGTGCACCTGCACTAGATGCTCCTGCACTGAAGACCGACAACAATGCATGAAGAACCTCAAGACCATACCGTTGCACCAGCACTTCCATGATGATATCATGCTTAGTCATAGATCACATGGGGCACATGCGAACATGCAAATTTCGGCTCCCACCATAGAAGACTAGCTGGAAGAAGTAACTCACTTAGGGACATTTGGCCATTTACTATTGGACCTCCATTTGTGTTTGAGTGTGGGATTTAAATTGCTTTATGAATATCTGAAAAGTAACCATAGCTACCTTCTCTAGTTAACTTAATTTCCAAGGAAGGGCTCACTTTTGAAGGCTATATAAGGACTCCCACTTCTCACTTGAAGGGCATCTCATATATCATAGTTTACATTTCATCTCACTAGTTTTAGATAGTTGTTAGTTTGTGAGAAGGTAAGGAAGGAATTGAAGACTTCTCCCGTCACTTCTACATAAGAGTTAGTTTAGTGCAAGGAATCAGTGCACCTTTGCTTTGCAAACTTATGCAAAAGAATTTCAATTTATGTAAACTCTACCCTATTGTCTTCTTTTGTAATTTCAATTGTATCAACATGTTTTATTTCATATATCTTTGTCTTGCAATGCCTAGCATGAGCTAAATTTCTTTGGTTGAGATGTTCTAACCTTATAATGATCTTTTAAGTAAGTTGTTGTGCTTTTATGTGGTGTATGCATTTTAGTTCTTGTGAAGTACTTCTTTCAACACTTGTTTTAAGGTTGATCGCTTGAAATAAGTAGGTTTGTAAAAGCAGACATGGTTTACAATTAAGACCTCAATAACTAATAAGGGTGAGTGTTTTAATAAAGTCTTTGTTAACTTGTTTAATAAAGAAACCTTTGTTATTTCCATGTTAAGTCCTAGACATAGGATAACATAGTCCTTAGGGTGATTCAGTGGGTACTTAAAATACAGGACTGAACCTATTTAGCATGCCTAGACATAGGAAGCTTGTAATGAAACTCCGAAGAAAGTGACTGAAAGGCACATACTGATGCAGTTGCATCCAGTGCACCTGTACCACTTAACTGCACAACACCCTTGAAAGTGACTTATTTGGTGAAGACATCTCAACTATCATTCTCAACTGATTTCCTCTACATTTTATTGCTTATTTACATTCTGTTCTCTTATCATCATCATCCAAAATTGTGGGTAGGATAGTTTGCACTAATTTTTGTAAACATAAGCTACAAGAGTTAATTCAATCCCTGTGGGTTCGATCTTTTATACTAGTTGTTTGTGAGTGTGTATACTTGCACACTTTTCCACACACCAGCGAGAGTCGAACTGAAGCGTCTGATGCTTGACTACTTTGAATACTTCGATTTTTTGCAGGAATTATGGGTTTATACCGGTTAGATCTCGCATAAGCCGGAACTTCGACGTGATACTATTTTTGTAATAGATTAGTATTTCGTAACTTGAGAACTCGGCCGTACCCGAGATAGTTTGTAATTATTTACTTTTTAAATCGACCTTTATTTTAGTCCTTTTACGATAGTTGTTTTAGCCTAGTATGTATACATGATTTCATTTATTATACAAGTCATGTATGTAGTCCTAAGGACAGTTTACCGGGACTCGGCCCAGATCGAACTCATCCTTTAGGGTTCTTGGCAACGTCGGCCAATGGTCGTTTTGAGGATTTATATCCTAAAAGACCTTAACGTCTTTTGGGACAGTTTACCGGAACTCGGTCCGGATTGAACTCGACCCTAAGGGTTGCGACTACGTCGGTCGCTCTGGGAGATCATAGGATCGGTACCAGATCGTCTCTTTCGAAGAAGGAAAGTTCGTTTCGACATATAGCTTGATGAAGTGAATGAAGTCGGTATGATCACCGATTTGATTATATTAAGATAGAGATCCTTACATAAGTTCAATCTACTTGGTGCCTTTAGGCGTAATCTTTCAATTTAAATGTAATAGCTTTGAGCTTCGTGGCGTTCCAAGTCCGGGGAGATATTTTTCCCTCCAAGGTTTCTAACTCAAAAGAACCGTTACCGGTCTTAGATATCACACGGTAAGGTCCTTCCCAATTGGGCGTGAGCTTCCCTTGAGCTGCATTCTATAAGCCAACATCGGCTCTTCGGAGCACTAGGTCGCAGACTTCAAAGTCTCTGGGAACGACCTTGGCATTTTATCTCATTGCTACTCCTTGTTTAATGACGGCTTCTCGGAGCGAGGCCCTACCTCGGATTTCGTCAATGAGATCAACTTATTCCCTTAAGTACTGGTCATTGTCTTGCTGAGATTTTGGATTCGTCGTTCTCCAACTTAGTTCGCTGACCTCCACAAGAATGACCGCCTTGCTACCATAGGAGAGCCGGAACGGCGTTTCTCTCG
The DNA here is from genome assembly GCA_963573325.1 of Astragalus glycyphyllos. Classification (NCBI taxonomy): domain Eukaryota; kingdom Viridiplantae; phylum Streptophyta; class Magnoliopsida; order Fabales; family Fabaceae; genus Astragalus; species Astragalus glycyphyllos. The sequence goes on from OY754307.1 coordinate 32,399,080, forward strand.
TAGAGCTTTGAGGGGTTGTCCTGTAAGCCCAAAGAACATAAGGTAGCTCCTCTACCCAGTTTCCTTTAGCGTCGTCAAGTCGTCTTTTTAAGCCATTGAGAAGTACTTTGTTGGCTGCTTCGACTTGGCCGTTGGTTTGTGGATGTTCTACCGAGGTAAAACGATGCTTGATCTTAAGGTCGGACATCAGTTTCCTGAAGCCTTTGTCAGTAAATTGCGTTTCGTTGTCAGTTATGACAACCTCAGGGATCCCGAATCTGCTCATGATGTTCTTTTTGAAGAATTTCATGCAGTTTTTTGCAATGATGGTGGCCAATGGTTCGGCCTCGATCCACTTCCTGAAATAATCACTTGCCACAATTAGGTATTTGAGTCGGCCAGGTGCAGTTAAGAATGGACCCAGGAGATCTATCCCCCACCATGCAAACGGCCATGTGGCGGACAAACTGGTAAGCTCGGTAGGTGGGGCTATATGGACATTGGCATGGATTTGACATTTTTTGCACCTCTTCACATAGTTCCTTGCGTCACCTTCCATGGTCGGCCAAAGATCGAGCTCCAAGATGTTGTCCACAAATACCTTCATGGATTTTAGTTAAGACGTAGTCCGCCCCTTCTCCTTCGATGCATTTAAACAATGGTGAGGAGAGGCTCCTTCTGTAAAGAGTTCCGTCAATAACGGAGAAAGTTGAAGTTTTTCTCTTGATGACTTTAGCTTCATTGGAGTCCGGATGCTCGGTTCCTGACTCAATGTATTCCAAAACTGGAGTTATCCAGCTCTGGCTCTCCTCAATCTCCAATATGGACGAATTGAACTCTGGATCAAGGTGAATGCTGGGCTTGCGAAGCACTTTTTGGATGATCGAACGGCAATTACCGGAAATCTTAGTGCAGGAGAGCTTGGATAAGATGCCCGCCTTTTGATACTCGGTTCTTGGGACATGTTTTACCTCTACTGATTTGAAATGGGCTAGTAGCTCTCAGACTCGAGTTAAGTATTTCTGGAAGATCTGTTCTTTGGTGGTATAGGATTTTCCGATCTGAGAGACTACTAACAACGAGTCAGTGTACAAGCTGACCTTAGTAACTCAGAGGTCAATTGTCAAACGTAAACTTGTTATGCATGCTTCGTATTCTGCCTGATTGTTTAAAGTTTGAAAATTGAATGTTAAGGGTACTTCAATGACGATGCCATCAAGACTTTCCCACATCAACCCGTCTCCACTACCCTTGGGGTTTGATGAACCATCAACGCGTAGGATCCACACATTGTTCTCAGGATTGGCCGGGGTCATTTCTGCCACGAAGTCCGCAAGAAATTGTGCTTTCATGGCCGTCCGGGATTCATATTTGATTCCAAAATTGGATAGCTCGACTACCCATTTTATCATTCTTCCTGCAAGGTCGGGCCTATGCAGGATTTTCTGTATGGGATAGTTAGTTTGCACCACTACCTGATGGGCTGCAAAATAAGGTCGGAGACGACGAGCTGCGACAATTAAGGCAAATCTGATTTTCTAAATTTTCTGATAACGGCTCTCGGGTCCTTGTTTGCTGGTGTTTTTAGCAAACAATCACTAGTTTTATTAGAAGGTTTGTGAGATCAAACTAGAAAAATCTCAAAGCAATTGCCTTTGAATTGCGAGTGGTTTGTGTTTCAGAAAATGTAGAAAAGGGGACGATTTCCAATGATTAACAGAATTGAAAAGAAAAGAAGCAGTAAATGGTGCGTGAATTGTAAAGAAAAGACAAATAAATTGCATTGAATCGTAAAAGTGGTACACGATCACGTACAGCGATTCTTCCACTCGTTTTTCGCTCTGGCTTGGAAGTTAGAGTTTCAGGAATCGGGTTGTGTATTGTGATTTGCGACCCCTGTTTCTTCTCAGAAACTACTATTTATACAATGGAAAAGAGGGGGAAAAACTGAACTAAGTAACTGCCTAGAAATTTGAAAATTAATAACTGCTACTCCTACTTTCGACCAGAACCGCTCTATCACGCTTCGACCAACTGCTAGTCTTCAGCGCATAACTGCTCTGTTTTCTGTCTGTCGAAAGCTTGTGTCCATTTTCCTCTCTCTTGCTTTTGCTTCCCCGGAAGCTTGTCGAGTTTACCTTGCGCATGACCATTTTCTCTGTCGAAATAATTTGGTCTTCGTGAAATATAAGTCAGGCCTTGTTGACCATTTTTAATGAAGCCTGTCGAAATTACAGGCTAACAAATTGCCCCCCAAAAATGTCTTTTTCGACTGAACTTGAGGAGAAAGAAGAGAAAGACACTTTTGAATTCACCATCGAAATAACTTTGCACTTGAGTAAAATAGCTGTATACCTGATGTCACCACTGTTAAGTGTTGTTGACGTTACTCCTATATTGGTGTATTACGTGGCCTTCAACGTTTTACTTCTCAGTAAATGCCTTATCTCACCATTTTTATTCTGTGCTTTCGACAATGTTTTGGCAACTTAAATGCCATGTTTTTACGCTTTCTTTATATTTATTCCAGCGTTATTTTAACTTCTTGCAACGTTGGCTTATACTTTTTCAAGTATTTGCCATTTATACGCAAAATTCTTTCATCAGCGCCAATCTCTTTGACCTCATATGCGCCGTTTGAATAAACTTGTAAAATTTTAAATGGTCCTTCCCAACTTGGGGACCATTTACCAAAGACTCTATCTTTTTTATCCACAGGCAATAGGACCTTCCACACTAGATCACCTGAATCAAAGGCTTTAAACTTAACCTTTTTGTTATAAGTTTTAGCTACCCTCTCTTTCTGTCGAATAAGCATATCTAAAGCTAATAACCTTTCTTCGTCTAAATCAACCAATTCATCAAGCATCATATTCCAATAATAATCAGAGGGAATCTCCCACTGTCTTTGAATTCTTGTTGATTGTAGACAAATTTCAACAGGCAACACTGCATCGTGTCCAAATGTTAGCCTATAAGGAGTAGTGTTGATAGATTCTTTGGGTGAATTTCGACAAGCCCATAATGCTTGATCAAGGGTATTATGCCAATTTTTTGGTTTCTGCCCAACATGCTTTTTAATCAAATTAATAATAACTTTATTGGCAGCTTCTACTTGTCCATTGGCTTGCGCATAATATGGTGTCGAAGTTAATAACTTAAAACCATTTTCAGAAGCAAATTCTATCATTTTTCTACCAGTGAAAACTGATCCTTGATCTGTAGTAATGGTTTCTGGAATTCCAAACCTATAAATGATATGATTTTGAATAAACCTTATCACTGTTTCTTGATCAACATTGGCTAAAGGTATAGCTTCAACCCATTTGGTGAAGTAATCAATTCCCACAAGGATATATCTATGGCCCTTCGACGAAGTTGGCTTTATCTCTCCAATCACATCTAGAGCCCAACCTCTAAATGGCCAAGGTTTGACTATGGCATCCAATTCATTTGCAGGTACATGTTGTATCCCAGCATGCTTTTGACACTCTTGGCATCCCTTAGCAAATTCTATGCAATCTTTCAGCATAGTTGGCCAATACATTCCTTGTCGAAATAATAACCACTTCATTTTGTGGCCTACTTGGTGTGAACCACATGCTCCACTATGTGTATCAGAAACTGCTAAATATGCCTCATTTTCACTAAGACATTTTAATAGTACTCCTTCAGGAGTCTTTTTAAACAATTCGTTTCCAATTATCACATAGCTCAAAGCTCTGTATTTTACCTTTTTATTGGTATTTCTTGTGGGATTTTGCAAATATTCCGCAATAGGCCTTCGCCAATCATTATTGGTCATATTGTCAAGAGCAAAAATTTCTGCTAAGTCAAAGTCACCAAAAAATTGACGTTTTTCGACAACGACTAGTTCCTCGTTTGCGTTTGTTGCCCCCCCAATTTTTGGTGTTGACAATAGTGACGAAGAATAGTCATTAGAAATGATTTTATCCTTTATTTCAATTAACTCTTCCAGGCTTTGTTTTGAAACTTTATAGCCTGAAGCAATTTGTGCCAATTCATTTGCCACTTGATTATCAATTCGTGGTAAATGTTCTAAGTGAACAGACTCAAATCTTTTTAACAAAGCATTGGCAACAACAAAGTATCTAATAAGGTGCTCTTTAATGCATTTGTACTCCCTTGTCAATTGTTTGACAACCAACTCAGAGTCACCTTTTATTTCGACATGACTTGCCCCCAGCTCAAGTAAAATTTCAAGGCCTACTATTAAAGCCTCATACTCAGCTTCATTATTGGAGCAAACATCTCGAATTTTAAACTTATACTTCGTTGGAATGTTAGTAGGAGATATTATTAAAATACCAATCCCAACTCCATGTTTATGGCTTGAACCATCAAAGTACAACCTCCAAGGATATACGTCTACAAAACTTAATGTTTCTTCGACAACAGAATGGTCTACTATAAAATCAGCAACCACTTGTCCTTTAATTGATTTTAGAGGTTGATAAGTTAAGTTGTATTCTGACAAAGCCAAAGCCCATTTACCAATTCGGCTATGCATTATTGGTTTCGACAGCATATGCTGGCAGTTCTGATGAATTTGTTTCTGAATAGCCTTTCGATTTCCTCTTTGATCTTAGCCAACACTTGAGGAGCAAATCTTCTTGGCACTTGCTTCACTGGTTTCTTCCCTGGTCGAATTGGTAATTGCATTTCCACTACTTCTCGACTTAACCCAGGCATTTCGTCGTAATCCCAAGCAAAGCAGTCTTTGAACTCCCTTAGCAATGTGATGACTTGGGTTTTTAGAGAAGCATCAATATTCGCACTAATATAAGTTGGCCGTTTTATTGAGCCATTTCCCAAATCAACTTCTTCTAACGGGTCTTGAGCTTGCATATGCTTTGCCGAATCTCTAGGATCCTTTTCAAAACCTAATGGATCATCATCATAAATGCAGTCAAGTCTTTCATCTATGACTATGCCATTTCCTTCATGTAACTCACAGGCTTCGACAGCCATTGTTTGTTGAATAATTTCGGCCTCTACAGCCGCTTTAAACTTGTTTTCGGCCATATAAGCCGTAATTTTGTCCCATGCATTGGGCACTGACATAAGAACACTTTCAAGAACCAGTGTTCCACCCCGTTGGTCGAAGAACACCATCAGGATAGACACTATCATCTCCCATTATTTCTCTTTCCCAAACAAAACCATAATTTGGGTCAAGATGAACTGAGGCAAGAACATTATCCGCAGGAACATATGCCTCATTAGAAGATGAACATGGCGCAATCTTCGCCATTTGTTTCTCAAAATTTTCCTTGGTAACTTGGTTCACATCAGCACGGAAGTAGCTCTGATCGGCTTCAACATACTCTACCAAACCATCTTCCTTCCACATTACTAAACGTGATGCAAAGTTGAAGGGACAGCACCAACTCCATGGATCCACTCTCTACCAAGGAGTAAATTAAAATTCGCTTTAGAGGCTATCACTAAGAACAATGTAGTCCTCTTTATGGAACCAACGATTAAGTCCACCTCAATGGCCCCCAAAGAATGGCCAGTTTTGCCTTCATAGTTGCTTAAGACAATGTTATGTGGCCTGAGGTCAGTGTCGAACTTACCAATCTTCTTCAAAAGACCATGTGGCATTAAATTCACTGCAGCTCCACCATCCACTAACACTTTGTTAATTCCAACACCATTGACTTTCGCTTGGACATACAGGGGTTTCAAGTGGTTTTGCATACTTATATCTGGCTTCTCGAAGGTAGCCATTTGGTCTTCGACACAACCATTGTTCATCACATAGTAACACATTGGCTTATGATGAGCCATATCCTCTGTAAAATCCTCTTCAACATCATTTGGTATTGTGATAACATCGTACTCAAGAGGCAGTATTGATACCACATTGCAAACAACGTCGAAATCATCTTCAGAATCATCAAAATCAGACTCCATGTCTTCATCCATGTCGAAATCAGCATTCTTTTCTTTCACTGTTGACAATGGAGGAAATATTCTTTCAAGAGCAGGCCTTCTTGGCTTTTCTGTTACCACAGCCTTGCCTTTGGCCTTATTTGCTGCACACACATGACTAGCAACATCAGCATTCCTCTTTGTGGCAACTTCAGCTTTGTGAACCTCACTCTTCGCCACTATTATGCTGCGTGGAACTTGATTATTAGCCAAATGACTTGGAACCTGGTTAATGTCAAAGTGAGCCTTCTTCTTCTGTTGTCTTTGGTAACGACGCCACTGTGTTCTAGTCATAGGGTTCTTACCCTTATAGTTATTCTTATAATTAAACTTAACAGCATCCGTATCTGGCTTGACAGCTTTAGCACGTTGATTATTGGGCACCCACGCTTCGACAGGAGCACTAGCACTTGGGACAAAGGATTTATTTTTTGACAGCTTCAAATACCCTTTCGCTGAGGACTTCTCCTTAGCAAATTGTCGTTTGCTTGTTGAAGGCTTTGTTGACACATTAGCCTTATAGCCAGGAAGATCTCCTTTTGCAAAGTCAAATTTCGGCCTGTTATCAAGCCATTTTCTTTTACGTTGTTGTTGATCCTGATAACCTTCGACAGCTTTAGCTGCTTCTTTGTCGAAGACAGCGCTGCACCTTGGGCAAAGCATAACTTCAGAGTTATTCCACTTACACCGATTGAGGAAATCTATCAATTCTTCCTCAGCCTTTGGATACACAGCATGTATCTTCCCATCATATTCTTTTAGGGTCACTTCCTGTTTCTTACCTTCAGCATACATAAACCCTTTTAATTTTTCGGTGGCAGTCTTGACACACTTAGGAGGGTCTGCCATTTGGGCATCCACCATGCCTACATCAGCTTCGACAGGTTCAGAGTACATAGCTTCAGCCTTAGGCAATGGATCAACATCAATCTGCATAGGAGCTTTCATTTTCTTATCAGCAAATTTGAGTCTTCCTTCGTCAACTGCTTTTTGCACTATATCCCTGAAGAGCACACAACGGTCAGTGTTATGTCCCAAAAAATTATGGAACTTACAATAACCCTTTTTCTTTCTTTGGTCAAGAGTTGGTGTTTTAAGGCCTTTAGGCACTAATATTTGACCATCAGTTACTAAAAGATCAAAAATTTCATCACATTTAGTAACATCAAAAGTATAAGTCTTAGGCATAAATCTATCATTCTTAGGCTCTACAGGGTTATTCCCATTCGCAGGCCTTAATAATTTACAGGTATAAGGAGGACCAGGCTTAAGTTCAGCCACGTCTATCTCCTTTTCTTCGACATTACTATATGTAACGTCGAATTCTTCTTCGACATATGCCACTTTTTCTTTTTTATGATACCTATTCGACCTAGATTTTTCTTCTCTAAGCCTTTCAACTTGTCGAACTCTATCAGCCAATTAAGCCATATCTCTCAAATGAGATGTGTCTAATTTCTTTCTAATTGAGTAATCAAGGCCACTAGCAGCCATTTCGACAAGCTCATGTTCAGGGACTTGTGTGAAGCAACGAGATTTCAACAGCCTAAATCTGTTTAAGTAATCATCAATAGTTTCAGGCATTTTGCGCCGAACACTTGCCAATTCTTTAAGACTAATTTTCGACTGGCCCATGTAAAACTGTGCATGGAATGCCTTTTCTAATTGCCCCCATGTGAACATAGAACCAGGGGGTAAGGTCGTGAACCAAGTGAAAGCATTTTTAGTTAGAGAATTTGGAAAATATTTCATCTTCAAATTCTCATTTTGTGCTAAGTCCCCAGCCACAGTCAAGAAACGAGCAATGTGTTCGACTGTGGACTCATTTGTATCACCACCAAACTTAGTAAACTTGGGAACTTTCCATCCCCTTGGTAACTCAGTTTGTAATACGTATTCACATAATGGTGATACGAAGTTAGGCCTTTGTAAACCTATGTTAAGGCCATTTTGCGCCAAAATAGTTTCGACTAAAGTAGCTATATTGTTTTCTGCGCCAACATTGTGTTGTTGCACTTGTCGAACAACTTCATCAGCGTTCTGGTGTCTATTTACCAAAACTACTTCAGGGACGTGGTTTACTGCCCCTTGTAGTTCGCCTACAATTGTGGACGCTTCGACTGCAACTGCTTCTTGGGGGTTAACTGGCGACGCATTACCCGCAATAATAGGAACTTGCCTATTATCAACCGTTGGAGCCCCAAAGAAATCTGCAATCCTACTCATCTGATTTGCCATCATTTGGTAACTGTTATTGGTATTTTGAATCAATGGATTGAAAACTGTACCAATTTGTTGGGTAAGCATATTAACCATATCGTGATTACTCTCGTCTACTTGCTGTCTTAAGGCCAACAAAGACGTATTGGTTAATGCTGGGGGGTTCCGACCAAATACACTCTCAGAAGAGACATGTGTAGGGGAAAAGGTCGAAATATGTGGCATTCCAGTAGGCATGCCATACATTCCCAAAGGAAATGGGGGTAGATGCACGTTATTCAAACGTGGGTCTAAACCGTTTCCCATTGCCATGTAAGGGCTATGAAGCCCTGCACTTAACGGCAAAGACATAGGCAAAGATGCCATTTCTGACTGCGTCGAACCAACATTAGTCATTGATAATGAAGGAACGGTTGTCGACGATGATGGTCCTGCGCTAATGCTCGCAGAATCCATTGTTGTTCCTTGCCCTTGTGAAACCACAGGGTTGGAACTAGACGCATTATTCGTACTAGAATGAACCATTTTACCACTTCTTAAGTGCATACAACAGCGAATACAAATAAGAGAGTACGAAAATGAACAAAATCAAAGGCAAAGTCCCACCGGGCGTGCCAATTTGTTTGCTGGTGTTTTTAGCAAACAATCACTAGTTTTATTAGAAGGTTTGTGAGATCAAACTAGAAAAATCTCAAAGCAATTGCCTTTGAATTGCGAGTGGTTTGTGTTTCAGAAAATGTAGAAAAGGGGACGATTTGCAATGATTAACAGAATTGAAAAGAAAAGAAGCAGTAAATGGTGCGTGAATTGTAAAGAAAAGACAAATAAATTGCATTGAATCGTAAAAGTGGTACAGGATCACGTACAGCGATTCTTCCACTCGTTTTTCGCTCTGGCTTGGAAGTTAGAGTTTCAGGAATCGGGTTGTGTATTGTGATTTGCGACCCCTGTTTCTTCTCAGAAACAGTTATTTATACAAAGGAAAAGAGGGGGAAAAACTGAACTAAGTAACTGCCTAGAAATTTGAAAATTAATAACTGCTACTCCTACTTTCGACCAGAACCGCTCTATCACGCTTCGACCAACTGCTAGTCTTCAGCGCATAACTGCTCTGTTTTCTGTCTGTTGAAAGCTTGTGTCCATTTTCCTCTCTCTTGCTTTTGCTTCCCCGGAAGCTTGTCGAGTTTACATTGCGCATGACCATTTTCTCTGTCGAAATAATTTGGTCTTCGTGAAATATAAGTCAGGCCTTGTTGACCATTTTTAATGAAGCCTGTCGAAATTACATGCTAACAGTCCTTGCAAATCTTTAGTTACGAAGTAGATCAGGCTCTGTCCGGCCTCTGTATCTCGGACAAGAACGGAACCTAAAGCCTCCCCTGACACTGCCAAGTATAAGTATAAGGTTTCCCCTTCATTTGCACGGGTGAGGATTGGAGGCTCGGAGAGCACCTTTTTGAGTTTGATGAGAGCCTCATCTTGCTCGGTAGTCCAGTTGAATTCTTCTTCTTCCTTCTTCTTTAGTAACTTAAACAATGGGAGTGACTTGAATGCCGCGTTTGAAATAAAACAGGGTAGAGCGGCGATCATGTCGTTTAGCTTTTGGACCTCTTTCTTGGAGCTTGGTATCCGCATCTCGGTTATAGATCGACATTTATTCGGGTTAGCCTCAATTCCCCGTTCAGTCAAATAGAATCCATGGAATCTGAGGAGCTTGGTGTTCTCCTTTTCACTCTTTGTGATCATATCGTCGAGGTAGACTTCAACGATACTACCGATTTGCTTCTGAAAGACCTTGTTCATCATCCTCTGATATGTTGCTCCGGCATTCTTCAAATCGAAAGGCATAACCCGGTAAGCGAAATGACCAAGGTCAGTCATGAATGCGATGTTTTCTTGGTCAGGAGGGTACCTCGTAATTTGATTGTAACCGCGGTATGCATCCATAAAATACAGTAAACGAAAATCCGAGGTAGTGTCGACGAGGTGATCAATGCTTGGCACGGCGAAGGCGTCCTTCGGACAGGCCTTATTAAGATCGGTATAATCGACATACATACGCCATTTTCGATTACTTCTTGATCAGTGCATTTGAAAGCACTCCTTATAGCTTTGCATTTGGTGTTATTAATTGTTCTTTGTACCTAATATTTAAGTCTTAGCATGTTTCTAGACTTTGGGTCCTATTTAAGCAATATAGTAATTTCTTGATTAATTCTTGTTTTTATTGCATATTGACCCCTGTCTACTCTGCAGGCCATAACTTTGGTTGTGGTTATCCGAATTGTAGCTAAGGAACAAAGCTACAAACCTCCTGTTGACCTCGAAACGCAGTTCGAAAGTAACGAAGGCCAAAACTACGAAATACTGAAGCAGTTTACTGTAAAACGTGTTTACGGGCCAAATTACTATTTTTATCAGGCTTTTATCCAAGAACCCATGAGGGATTAGGTTTTTCGTTTGTCTTATAAAATTGGCCGACCATCATCCGTTTTCCTCTCTCTTATGCATTATTCACACTTTACAAAACTTTTGTGCTCTAGCCTCCATGGAAGCCTAAACTCCTAAGTTGATTCATTGGTGAAAGGCTGTCGTTTACGGATTTTGAGGTTCGTTTTAATTTCCTTAATTCCATCTCTATCAATTTCGAATTTAGTTTTGAATGTATGCAATCTTCTCAGTTCGTTCTTCTGCTTAGCAATCGTTCTGTGTTTATTGCAAAACACATTTCAATTGTGTATGACGCTTGATTGTATGCATTTCTGTTTCGTTATTTTTAATTATTCGAATTACTTTATTGCTTAGATTAATTGATTCGAGTAGAAATTGATAGAGGGATTGATTAGAATTTTGTTATGGTATTAGTTGTGTTTCAAACGACGCATGTCCGCTCTCGTGACCGATTGAACCCGTTATTTTGGCGCTTCGTCGAAACGATGCGAATTCGTTTAAACTACTTAGCGCTTGTTTAGTTAGTTTATGTCAATTGTGAATTTTAAATTCAAAGAATTGTTGTTTTTAGAAACTGTGATAAATATGAGACGCGCACCCGGAAACCGGTGAATCAATTGTCTCTTTAATTTGATAAAACCCCCAATAGAAATTGTTTTCTTCATAAACAACCTACCATTGTTTTATTGATGATTTTGTTCCTGATTCTGGCCCTTTATTATTATTTTGACCAGCGTACGACCGCTGCTCAAATTCGCGCTGTTGCCGGGGATCTCTAATTAAGGATTTCCAACTTCAGGATTCCACTAACAATACTAATGTTTTAGTTTCTGTTCTTGTTGTGTTTCCAAGTCTTATTTCAGGTAGTAGGTGCTGAGATTGCCGATTTGTAGGAATTGTAGGCGAAAAAAACCGTTTTTGGGTGATCTCGTCAGAATTTTCCAAAACCACAACTGAAAATTCAGAAAAAAATCAAGGATCAAGACTCCTTTAGTAGGAACTAGTAAGAGAAAACGGGCTCAAAAATCACAAATTCCTTTGTTTTCTATTTTTAAATATTTTTATTAATTTTTCATATCTCCGAAAAAATTCAAAAAAAATTGCATATCTGTCTTTTGATTTAATTAGATATTTAGTAGTGATTTTAGTTTTTTTTAGAGTAGATTTGATTCGTTTTCTATTTTCTACATCTATTTTAACACTAGGACGTAATTGGTATTTCTAGAATTATTGCATTTTCTTACTTCGTGTTGAATATGGTGCATGACCAGGTATAATACTATTAATTTGCATCCCTTTGACCATGATATTGAGAGAACATTACATCGTAGACTTAGGGAGCATATAGAGGATAGTGGTAGTGATAGTGATAGCATCTTTGACCATAATCTCTTCGAACTTGATTCTGATCTTGATTCTGTCAATATGGCTGGTAGAACCCTTAGGGAACTTGCTGCACCTGATGTTACTTACAATGCAATATGTATTAATTATCCCGATGTTGATGTTCCTTTTGAATTGAAATCTGGTTTAATACACTTCTTGCCAAAGTTTAATGGTCTTGCAGGTGAGGATTCTTGTGAACACCCAATTTTAACCGGTATTTTTCACTTTTTTAGAAAAAATCATAAAATATGTTTTTATCGAGTACATATGTTCTAGGGGCGTGCGCGTGTTCGTGACACCACATGTTCGCATCTTGTCGCGGACAAGTGTTTATTTCGAGTGCTTATTGTTATTGTTATAGTTGTTATTATTATTGTTATAGTTGTTGTTATTAGTTTAGTATTATTGTCATAAGAAAATAATGAAAAAAATCAGACTTAAATATATATTTATTATTATTAGAATATCAGTTTTTTTTTTTACAATAAAGGGGTACAACCACTTAAAACAAAACTAAAAAAAAAAAGGGAGCATGCGTTTGCTGCCCTTGTTGTTGCTGTAGCTGAAAACTTTTTTGAGCTCCTGAAGACAGGGAGCATGGTTTCCTTGCTGCCATTTTCAGGCACCAACAATACTGCTTTGTGACCACCACCATCTCTGGGTTATTTTGTCTTGGCTCAACACCCACACCTACACCACATTTTTCCACTATAAATACATGTGGACAACAACATTTTTAAGGACAGACAGTAACATATACACTGAAAAAAGAGAGAAATCAGTTTCTTTTGAGAGCACAACAAAAAAATAGAGAAAGAGTTTGCTTGAAACTAGGTTAGTTCCTAAACTCATTCAATCATTTTCGTATACTTTATTTACTTGTTATTTATTTGGGTTATGTAGATGATATATAGTGTAGTTTTCAAAAAAATTAGTTATGTTAAGTCTCAGTTTTAGTTTTATGGTTCAACTAGTAGGATACCCGTGCATACGCACGGGTGCTGTCGTGTTCTTTTTATGAATGAATTACACATTATTTAAATAGTCTGAACATTATCCTGTGAAAATAAAGGCAAATTTAAAGTAAATAAAAAAGGAGTTTTAAATAAGAAATAGATTTTGAGTATCATTTAAAAAAATCTGAGCATTTATCCTGTGAGTTTTATATCAATGTAGTGTTTTTTATATATTAGTGCAGCTATATATCTCGTGTTTTTATATATACCACAGTAGTTATCCCCGTATTTTTTGATATATCAGTGTAGTTATCCTGTGTTCTTTTATCTATCAGTGCAGTCATCTCATAGTTTCAATTGATTATTTGAGTTGATATTATAGTAGATAGTAAAAGATAGATAGTAGACTATCAATAAGAAATATTTATCCCGTGTTTTAAATTTAATCAGTTTAAGTAGTCATTAAACCTTCTTGTTTTTTAGATAGTAGGTTTATAGTAGTCTTCAAAAATTATAATTATCAATAGCAAATATTAATCACGTGTTTTTCTATGTATCATGGCAATTATCCCATATTTTTTTTATATAGCAGTGCAGTTAGATAGTAGATTATAGTAGATAGTAAAAGATAGATAGTAGATTTTCAATAAGAAATATTTGTTTTAAATATTAATTAGTAGTTTAAATAGTCATTAAGTCTTCTTGTTTTTTAGATAGTAGGTTTGTAGTAGTAGTTTTCAAAAAAAATTAATTATCATTGACAAATATTAATGTCGTGTTTTTTTTAATATATCAGTACAGTTATCCCGTGTTTTTTTATATATCAATACGGTTGATTATTTTAGTTGATTAATAGATTATAGTAGATAGTAAAAAATAGGTAGTAGATTATCAATAAGAGGTGTTAATAGATTATCAATAAGAGTGTAAACAGAAGAGTGAAAACAGATTTCGGAGAGAAAATTAAAATTTTAACGGGACAATTTTTTCTAAAAAAGTGATAGTTTTATTTAGTGTGACTAATTTACATTTTTATAGCTAATTTGTATAAGCTTAGAAATTTAGTTAAAAAAACTCCAGTGAGAAATGATAGGATAAAGAGAATAATTGTTTATGGGGAAAATAAAAGTAAAGTAAAAAAAAAAAAAGAGTGTAAGAAAAAAGTGAAAAAGAGGAAAGAGAGTGTAAGAGAAAAGTGAAAAGGAGGAAAGAGAGTGTAAGAAGAAAGATAAAAAGGAATCTACTATAGAATTATATCAATTAACCTCCAATGTAAGTTACTATGTTACCCTCATTTTTGACACTTGTCATGTTTCTCAAATGAGCCAATAGGTAATTTCATTGGAGGTTAATTGGTATAAATCTATAGTAGACAATGAAAAACAAGTCTTTTTTTTTTATATAAAATATAGGTGTTGTTTCTAAAAAATAACAAACTGAATGTTCTTCCATGCGCCGCCGTCGTTCCGCTTTGCACCACCGCCATCACCGCCGCAATGAAACCTCCACGTTGCAGCACCCCCTCGCTAATGTTCTTCCCTCTTTCCCTCTCTTTTCTTCTTCCCTTTCTTCTTCCTCTCTCTCTTTCATTCTACCTCATTTTTTTCCCTCTGCAAAAAAATTCATTTTTCTCTCTCCTGGAGATGCTGGAACGGCGCTAGTAGAAGATAGAAGAATGATCAAAAAAATTAGGTTTTCATGTGTTAAGTTAGTATATATAGTCTGTTGGGCCTACTTTGTTTTATTTTTAATTTTTGAATCTGTTTACTACTTAAACCCCATGTTTTAATTTACGCACACCCCTAAAAAGCCCATGAATTCGTGGGCTGGCAGAACTAAAGTTGGGCTACTTTACGCACCCCCTTTTACTTAAACGTAACCCCTGCTGCCAATCGCACCCCTGTTTTTAATACAACCCCATTTTGTTATTTACACCCTGTTTTAATATTTCACCCCTTTTTGTTTTTTATTTTTTTCTCAAAAATGAAAATAAATGTTGCTTCACATAAAAAAAAACAAGTTGTTACTAACGGTCACTTTGAGTTTAACTTGTTTGATCGTTAATAACGACTGTAGTTTTCCAGTGGGATATTAGTGGCGACCACTCTGAGTTTACTTGTTTGGTCATTACAAATGTCCTATAAATTTCAGAAAAAAACTTTCAAAAAATTAAAATCAACCAACCAACAAACATTTTCAGGAAGAACTACGTGACTTTTGAGTTCCTCATTGCACCAGAGGATACGTAGGAGCGGAGCTTCCCCGTCAAGTCAAAACTAAATTTTCCTAAATTAGTCCATATTATTTTCTACTATTATATATTATTTTTGGGTAAACAAATAATTAAATAATTTATATTTGCACAATCGAATTTAAGGTAACCGTCTTAGGACGGATGTACTAGGGGTGTAGTGGAATTTGGTTTCCGCTCTTCCCTTTGCATAATCGACTCCCGAATCTAACTCAGTCAACGCAGACCAATAACTTAAAGTAAGGTTTTTCTCAATTTTCCTTTATAAATAAATTGGGTGGCGACTCCCTTAAAATTACAATTTTTGAACCGTCTACCTCAGGACCCCGGTCACGACAGATGGCGACTCCGCTCGGGATCTGAGAGTCAAGCCTGCTATGTCTGGTTGTGCAAAAGATTATAAGGTATGTGCATTTGTTTACCCCTTTTTACATTTTTTTATTTGTCTATTTTTGTGTATATATTTTTTTTGTATTTTGCTTGATATAAACCTTAGGATAGAAAACCTTTTATGCTATTATATTTGTATTTCTTTTGCGGCTTGGGTAGTCTAGGTATTATGCCCTTATCACACAAATCACTTACACACATACACACACTTTTGAGTGGGACCCTATACCCGGGTCTGAAAGAAACCTAAGACGAGTGGAGATTATTATTTATAGTCATTCTGGATTTCCGTTTGACTATTACGAGAATCTCAGCCAGAGTGCGCCCTTTTATGATATCCCACACCGGGTAGTCATCTATCGTCGTGGATCATATCATGAAGGGGACTTTAGCTCTGGAGACCTTTGTGAGGAAGTGAATAGAGCTACCTGAAAGAATGATCACAAAAGTAGCCCTAGACCATGATATATATAATATTTAACCTGCTTAGGACACAAGGGCATTTCACCTATTTGCTGCATCAATACTATTTTATATTTTCTCAAAAAAAAAAACGTTCAAAATCATGCCAAGCATCATTCATTTTTTTTTGCCATACGCTTCGAGTGTCATGCATTTTATTCATTTCCCCGCATAAAAAAGAGGGGGCACCTTTTTTTTTAGCCATATAACATAAGCATCTCATTCATATTCATTCACAAAAGATCATCATCACGTAGTGTAAGCACCACATCATTTGTAGCATCATGTAGCATTCAGGCTTCATTTTACTCATTTGCCAGCCATCATTTCTCAATGCATGCATCATTTTTAAATAAAAGAGCAAAAAAAACATGTCATTATTTTTTGCATCATTCATCATCCAAAAATATAAATAAATTAGCATTCTTTTCAAAACATAGATGGTACTATGTATCATTTTCATGTTGCTTCGTCTAAAAAAAATCATATTGCATTTCATGCATAAAAAAACCAAAAAAAAAATCATGTTGCATTTGTAGTAAAAAGAAATAGCGCATTGAAAACAAAATTAGTATTTATAATAAAAACCATAAACTGAACCTATTTTTAAGAACTAATCATGACGGTGAAACAATATAAGACTACATTTTTGAAAGACTAATAGATTAGACCAACATTTTCTTCCGGCCACTGAACTTCTTTTATTGCTGTTGACACTGCTACTGACTGCTTCGCTGTTAGGGTGTGTTTGGATTAGGAGAGAAAGAGGGAGGAGAGAGCGAAGGAAGAGAGAGTAAGGGAAGAAAGAGTGAGGGAAGAGAGAAAGATTTCTCTCCACTTGTGGAGAGACTATAAAAAGCACTAAACTAATCTTTCCTCCCTCTCTCTTTCCTATTTCTCTTCTCAACCAAACATCCTAAAATCACTCTTTCTTCTCTTACTCTCTCTTCCCTCACTCTCTCTTCCCTCTTTCACCCCAAACAAACACACCCTTAATGCTTGAATTTTCATACCCACACAGCAACTAAACTTTCCCGAAAATTTGAACCTTTCGGTGAAAATTTGGATTGCACTGTATACGAATTTCTCTGCTGAAAAATTGTTACGAAAAATCTTCCCCTAAATCTGAAAATTTTAGTCGCTTTTATAGGTAAAAATTGAATCAGAAATTAATTGTCCAAATCTTTTCATTCCTTTGCTGTTTTTTTTTGGGCTCTTTTGAGGCTATTTTTGTATTTTTGTAACTTGGCATTTTTTGGGCCAATCGTAAATGGACATTAGGACTTATTATTTTCGATTTTATATTAAAAAGATGTAACAAAATTAGACAATTAATTAAATCTACCTTTCTTTTTGTATTTTTTTAACTATCATATTTTTCTAATTTTTGTTTAACCACTAAAAAGGTAATAATAACGCAAAATTAGTAAATTAGGAAAAACGACATTTTTGAGGGATTAAGAATCAAAAAAACTCAAAAAACATATTTTGTGATTTTTTCTCAAAAAGTGAAAAATATCGTTTAAATTTGGGTGTTCACATTAGGTTTCTTGTTGCGTAACCAGGGCATTGAAGTAGACAAAAACAAAGCCCGTGCTATATTGGAAGCAAGGCCCCCGAAGACGAAGAAGGAATTGCAGAGCCTGCTAGGCAATATCAACTTCCTAAGAAGATTCATCGCTAACTCGGCAGGGAAGCTCAAGGCCTTCTCACCGTTGCTGCGAATGAAGAAAGATGAGGAGATGATCTCGGGAGCCAAACAACAGGAGGCCTTCGACCAAATCAAGGCTACCTTAGCTAACCATCCTGTTCTGATAACTCCGCAGTCGGGGAGACCTCTGAAGCTATACATTGCGGCCGAAGACCAGGCTATCAGCTGTTTGTTAGCTCAAGATGATGATAGTGGCGCGGAATGCGCAATATATTATCTCAGTAGGCTACTCAATGACGCCAAAACTAGATACTCGCCCATTGAGAAACTTTGTTTGTCAGTATTTAATGCATGTACTAAACATGAATATTATCTCCTACCTAAGGAAGTTTTAGTTATGTGCAAAGTTGACATTATTCGATACCTGCTTAATAGGCCAGTCTTACAGGGAAGACTCCTTAAGTGGGCCATTAAGCTAAACGCGCTCGCCTTGACGTATGTAACGCTCAAAGCTGTGAAAGGGCAGGCCCTGGCCGACTTCTTGGCTCAGCATCCATGTGTAGAAACACCAGATGCTCTGGCCGAAGCTATCGGCTACCTAGGCCTCAAATCCTGGGTCCTCATGTTCGACGGGTCCAGCACTCGGACGGGAGCCAGAGTGGGGATAGTCATCACCAGCCCTTGTGGCCAGACATGGAAGTTCATGTGTCAGATAGGAGACCAGGACTCCAATAATCAGGCCGATTATGAGGCCCTGATCAAGGGGCTGGACGTCTTGGCCGGCATGAAGGCACACTATGTAGAGATAAGGGGGGACTCCCAGCTGGTGATCAAACAGATCACTGGGGAATACAAGTGTTACAATGCCAAACTCAAAGAGCTGAGGGCCTCGGTGTACAAGTTACTAAAATTGTTTGCTGACGTTGTCATCCTATATGTCCCCAGGAATGAAAATCAATAAGCGAACGATTTGGCCCAGCAAGCCTCGGGGACAAGGAGCGGGTAGTCGAAGTGCTGCAACAAAGCACTACTCCCACCCAGGAGGACCCCGCTGACGCCTGGATTAAGGTGTTGACGAGTTACCTCCGTGGCCCGACGACTGACAATGACTTTAAGGTCAAACAACGGGCACTGAAATATATTTTGATAGGAGATGACCTATATAGAAGAAGTGCCAATGGGGTGTTGTTAAAATTCCTCAAGATGAAGGATGCTTATATGGTAATGGCACAGATCCATGCAGGAGTGTGTGGTGCCCATAGGTCCGGTCCCATCATGAAGTGGCTTATCGATCGTCACAGATACTATTGGCCGACAATAACCGTCGATTGCTTCCAGTTTACCAAAGGGTGCGAGGCATGTCAGCTGCACGGACCAATTCAAAGAGTGCCGGCCGACGCGCTCCATCCCGTGGTCAAACGTTGGCCATTCAGGGGGTGGGCCATGGGCCACGGTGATCCGTTTCAGAGAAAACCAGATCATCTTTAGGTACCGAATCCCCGAAACCATTACGGCCAATCAGGGCACCATGTTCACCGGAGAAAGGGTGGTGGCTTTCGCCCAGGAGTATGGCATTAAGATGAGGCATTCAACCCCTTACTATTCCCTAGCCAACGGGCAAGCGGAACCCACCAACAAGATCATCATCGAGCTCATCAAAAAGAACATAGAGGACAAACCCCATCGGCGGCATGAGACCCTCAATGAGGTCCTGTGGGCTATGAGGAACTCAAAGTCTACGGCCACGGGGGTAACTCTCTATCATTTGGTATACGGGCAGGACGTCGTGCTGCCGCTAGAGATTACTGTAGCCTCGTTGCGGGTGGCACGTCAACACTCGCTTAGTATGGATGAGTATCAGCAAGCCATGTTGATGGAGCAGGACTCGGTGGATGACAACAGACTGGCTGCCCTCAACAGAATAGAGATGAATAAGGCTAAGACAGCCCGAGCCTACAACAAACACGTTAAACTGAAACAGTTTGTCGAGGGAGACCTCGTGTAGAAAGCCATTTTTCCACTAGGGAGAAAAGACCCCTAGTTGGGCAAGTGGTCCCCGAATTGGGACGGGCCATACATCGTTAGTGAAGTATATCACGACGGAGCGTACCGCCTAGTCACTCTAGACGGAGAAGAGTTCGAAATGAAAATAAACGACAAATACCTTAAAGCATATTATCCTACTCTATGGGGAAATATGCGAGGAAGAGAAACAAAATCACATGTCATCACCACCAACGAGGAAGAAGTGTTGAGACTCTCCCCAAACCAACGAGGCCAAGCGAGACGACTGTTCATGGACAAACTTTGAAGTACAACATCAAAGTCAGGGCTGGTAAAGGGTTCTCTCTTGAAATTGCCGGAAGCACCGCTATTTCCATGCGCCCATCAGAAGGATGCGAAGATTCTTTAGCCGTCAGGGTGGTGGTCCATATCGGTAATAGAAAGACCTGCCACCAAAAGCATTCCGATGGAGCAGAAGAGCATTGGTCTGTTCCCCTGCTCTCTGACATCATACACCAACCTGTGGGGATGAACGAAATATCGGAGACAATAGAGATAAGCATCGGCACGCCAGAATCCTTGCAGACCCGGGGGATGGTGGCTGAGATGATTCTCCCCATAGCGGCAGCAGTGTACACCTTGTCAATTCCGGTTTAAGTGACTTTATCTGTACATCTTTGACTTTAAACCGCTTCCAAAAATTAAAATTAATAAACAAACAAATATTTTCTAGAAGAACTACGTACTATTTGATTCTCCACCACACAGAGATACGTAGGAGCGGGGCTTCCCCGTCAAGCAGAAAAATTAATCTTTTTAATAAATAATCAATCTTTTTTTCTTTAACACGTATTTTCTATAAAAATCATAAAAATGGTTTTAATTGAGGGGTACACCTTGTCAATTTCAGTTTAAGAGACTTTAGCTGTACAACTTTGACCTTAAACCCCTTCGAAAATAAAACCAACCAACCAACAAAATTTTCAGAAAGAAATACGTGACTTTTGAGTTCCTCATTGC
Organism: Astragalus glycyphyllos; assembly: GCA_963573325.1. Lineage (NCBI taxonomy): Eukaryota > Viridiplantae > Streptophyta > Magnoliopsida > Fabales > Fabaceae > Astragalus > Astragalus glycyphyllos. The sequence continues at coordinate 32,419,808 of OY754307.1, forward strand.
ACCAGAGGATACGTAGGACCAGGGCTTCCTCGTCAAGTCAAAACTAAATTTTTCTGAATTAGTCCATATTATTATCTAAATTTTTCTAAATTTCCCCGTCAAGTCAACTCAATTTTCCTTATTAAATAAATTGGGTGGCGACTCCTTAAATAATCAATTTTTGAGCTGTCTACGTAGGGACTCGGGTCACGACACCTAAGAAGTTTCCTGCAGATACGCCAAAAGCACATTTAGCGGGGTTCATCTTAAGATTGTGGAGTCGCATCCGCTTTAGAGCTTGTTCGAGGTCGCCCAAGTGGACTTCGAAACTCTTGGACTTGACCACCACATTAGCAATGTATACTTCCATGTTTTTGCCAATAAGGTCGTGGAAGATGGCGTTCATTGCCCTCTGGTACGTTGCCCCAGCATTTTTGAGGCCGAAAGGCATTACGAGCCACTCATAGATGCCTAGGGCGCCTGGTCACCGGAAAGCAGTCTTGTGAGTGTCTGCCTCGGCCACGTAAATCTGGTTGTAACCAGAATAACCGTCCAAAAAAGTCAAGATGGCATTGTTCGTCGCGGCGTCGACAAGCATGTCGGCCACAGGCATACCGTACTCATCTTTTGGAGTGGCCAATTTAAGATCTCTATAGTCAATTCAGACCCTGACCTGGCCATTCTTTTTGATCACGGGGACTATATTAGACAGCCATTCTACGTATCTGGCAGTCCTGATGAACCCTACCTTCAGGAGCATTTCCACTTCGGCTTTGATCTGCAGCATTACTTGTGGGTTGAACCTTCTCGGTGGTTGCCTGTGGGGGGTGGGGTAACCCTCTTTGATGGGCAACCTCTGCTCCACCAATGCTTTGTCAAGGCCTGGCATTTCATGGTAGTCCCATGCAAAGCAGTCACGATAATCCAGAATCGAGGCTACCATCTGGTCGCGTTGCAGTGGCTGTAGTTTGCCGCTAATTTTCGTCATTCTGGGCTCACTCTCCGTTCCCAAGTTTACCTCGACTAGTGGGTCATGGGGCTCGAAGGTGGGCATTTTCCTCTGTATGGGCTCTAGATAAGGAGGTTCGGCTGACGGCTCGTCTTCACAGTCATCCGGTGTCCCCTCTGTGTCCTTGTCTTCTCCATATATGGCGCCGAACATAGCCTCTTTAATGCTGGATTCCATCTGAAATAGGCGCAATCGATCCAGCAGGCTCTGTACTTCCGGAGGAAGACTAATCATTGTTCTCATCGTCAGGCCGTGGGTCGGCCAACATTTTGAATTCAAAGCCCTTCTTGGTCCAGTCGCACGACTCGATACCACCTTCTTTATAGTCCCCCGGGATGGAAATAGGGCGCAGATATGGTTAGTTGAATACGGCTTCAAACATCTTTACTTCACTTGGAAAAGGATTGGGGTCCGCTTCCACTATCTCCACCTTATCCTCCACCCATATCATAAGCTTCTGGTGTAAGGTGGAGGGGACACATTCACTATTGTGGATCCAATCCCTCCCCTGGATCACCGTGTACGAAGGCCGCCCTTCAATGACGAAGAATGTCGACCGAGTCTTCTTGGACCCAACCATAACATCGGCCACCAACACCCCTAGTGTAACACCCCCCTTTTACTATTACAATTATATAGACAATTATCAGAGTCACATCGAAGGGCGCTACATTTTTCACCATTTTAAAAAGAAATCACCAAGCAGCGGAAATATTAACCAGTTTAAACATCTCCAGAATTAACAATTAAAGACATCTCCAAAATTAATTAAAACAATTTCCAATAACTAAAATAATAGTTCAAAACGATAACTAACGACTCCCCGGTGCTACATATCAGAGCTGACACAGACCCAAACGAGAGAGGAAGCAAAACCTAGCAATTCCTCCACGAGCACTAGCGATCACCTGCAGCGTTGCCGCATGAGAGCAACATTCCAAGCAGAAGGGGTGAGTCTAACAGAGATAATAAGCAGATGATAAAAATATGCTAGCATCAGGTAACTACAGCAACACAATACAATTACACCATATCACAGCACCAGATACCAAAGGAAAAATCCATTTGACAGTGAACCACCAAAATTATAACATTCATAGACAATGGGATGATATGCAACCCCTCCAGTGGGCATATGCATGCGGTACCGATCACCAAAATGAGCCACGACGGGCATATCACCAATAAACACCAGAGGCAGAGCCTATATCACCAAAACATGCATATGACAATGCGACACCATGATTATGCACCAACTCACCATAACGAGTATTTAAAATAAATACTATATCACCAGATTCAAAACAAATGATTTCACCAAGAATAGCACCAAGTTGTAGCATCACAGCTACCACTAAACTCTCCTGAGCATACCAGCACCGCACCTGAAATATTAACACCAGACGGCTCCACAACGCGGACATAACGCACGCACACCACGCACAAGACTGGCGCACAGCGCCTAGGCACATCGCACCTACTTCAGCGAATTAATTAAAATAGCAAACGACATCGGATTTCAACAAATAAATACTTGTTGGAAAGCCCTATGGGTCTGGTTATCATCCCTAAGTTCAGTTTTTGAAGGGGAGTGTCCAATAGGTACAGTTTTCGAAAAGCACACAAGCTAGTTGCAAGAGAGGACAGTTTCTGTCCTTCAAATTCAAACAATTCCAAAGTTACCAAAACTCAATCAAATTGCATGAAACTTGTGCATAAACTGGGGCAAATTTTGTCTAGTTTTCAAAGAAATTGGATTCGTTCAAAAAGGAGTTCTTTTGAAAACGTGGTAACCAAAACACTGACCCTGTGTCCAGATTGTTTCCAGAATCTTACTCTAGCTTGTGGAATTCATATCTCGAGCTACACAACTCTAAACGCAACCAAACCAGTGCCAAATTAACAAGCATTAAGTCTATTTTCCAGAAAAATAAACCACATAATTTTTCGGTCAATACAACGTTCCCAGTCACCGAAATACCGAATCTATACCCAAATCGTTTCCAGAATTTTAACCTAACTTGTATCGCCTATAACTCGAGCTATACAACTCCGAATTTAACGAACCCAGTGCCAAAACGACCGGCGTTAAGTCTATTTTCAAAAACAATCAACCTCATAATTTTTGGATCAACCATACAGCGTCAATTTTAGAAAAACCGAACCTGTGTCCAGAATCGCTAAATTGCCAAACACCAAACCCTAACGGCAACGACACCGCAACCACCACAACAAAAACGAAAATTCGACAACGCGACAACAACAATCAACCACGCACAGCAACAACAAAAACACGAACAATAACAACACCATCATCGTGATACAACAATCACGCAACAACAAATAACGAAACAAATCACAATAACGTGCAATAATCATCAAAGCACCAATCTCAACGAAAACACGATATGCAACAACACGAACAATTCAACAAAACCCTATACTACCAACACATAATTATCATCAACCCATTATCAAGGTTAAGCCCACCCTTACCTCGAATAACGTAAGCTCCGGAACACGACGAACGAGACACGAACAAAACCACAGCAACACGAACGATCTCCTTTTGAAATTCTTCGCGAAACCCTCCTCTTCTCTCCCTCTTTGCGCCGCGTGCTCTCTCTCTCACTCTCACTTTCGTTTTTCTTTTGCTTGCTGCGAATGAGGGTTTGGCTTAAACCCCCAGGGTTTAAGTTGAGGGCTCAGTAAACACTGGGCTCTCTACGTCACCACCTCCTTTACTCGTTTCACCTCCTACGCATATAAAATATTAACCTTTTAATTTATCTATATCCCGCCTCCAAATTATTTTAATAATTCAATCAACTATTTTAATTAAATTATTTCCGAGGTGTTACAACCCTCCCCCACTTAGAATCTTTCGTCCTCGAAACATACCTGATTCAAACAGCTCCGGATAGGACTCTCGCATCTTGCTCTCCAACTCCCATGTCATGCTTTCACCAGCAGCTCCTAACCAGACCACTTTCACCAGGTTTATCTCTTTGCCACGTAAAGTCTTCACTTCACGATCTTCAATTCGCACAGGCATTGTCTCCACAGTGAGATTATCCCGCACATGCACATCATCCATCGGAATCACATGGGACGGATCCGAAATATACTTCCGAAGTTGCGACACATGAAATACATCGTGCAAATTCGAAAGATTAGGCGGCAAGGCCACCCTATAACCAACATTACCAATTCTCTCAGTGATCTGATACGGTCCAATGAAACGAGGAGTCAACTTCTTTGTCTTCAATGCACGCCCAACACCAGCCATAGGCGTGACTCTCAAAAACACAAGATCACCAGCTTGGAATTCTAAATCCTTCCTTCTCTAATCATGATAGCTCTTCTGTCTACTCTGCGACGCTTTCATTTTCTCACGGATCAATTTCACCTTTTCAGTAGTCTCTCGAACAACCTCGGGTCCAAGAACAATACTCTCCCCAGATTCATGCCAACACAACGGAGTCCTACATCTCCGACCATACAATGCCTCGAACGGTGCCATCCCGATGCTAGAATGGTAACTATTGTTGTAAGTAAACTCGTTCAACGGAAGGTGAGTATCCCACGCACCTCCCTGCTCAAGAACACAAGATCTCAACAAGTCTTCCAACGACTGAATGGTCCTCTCTGTCTGCCCATCAGTTTGAGGATGATAAGCTGAACTCAACCTCAATTTAGAACCCAACGCTTCTTGCAAACTCTTCCAGAAATCAGAAGTGAACCTAGGATCTCTGTCAGACACAATGCACAAAGGAACACCATGCAACTTCACAATCACCTGAATATAAATCTCTGCCAATCTCGACACCGGATACGTGATATTGATAGGAATAAAATGAGCAGACTTCGTCAATCTATCCACAATCACCCAAATCGAATCGTGCCCCCTCACAGTATTAGGTAACCCTATCACGAAATCCATAGAAATACTATCCCACTTCCATTCCGGAATCTCCAACGGTTGCATCAACCCAGCAGGCTTCTGATGCTCAACCTTCGATTTCTGACAAGTCAAGCAGGAATACACAAACTGCGCCACATCACGCTTCATACCAGGCCAGCAAAACATCTTCTTCAGATCCTGATACATCTTTGTAGCTCCCGGATGGATACTCAACTTACTCCTATGACCTTCTTCTAAAATTGCTCTTTTCATCTCCTCATCATCAGGAATGCAGATTCTTCCACGGTACTTCAATACATTCTGCGCATCCAACTCAAAGTCTTTATTCTCGGATTGATCAATCCCAACCATCAGGTCAACTAATTTAACATCTAACTTCTGAGCTTCTCGAATGCTAGCCATGAATTCATTATCAATCTTCAACATCCCCAATCTGACACTCTGAGGCGTCACTTCATAAACCAAACTCATATCCCTGAACTGCTCAATTAATTCGAGTTCTCTAACCATCATTGCTGACATATGCAACGTCTTTCGACTTAAAGCGTCAGCTACCACATTAGCCTTTCCCGGATGATAGTTCAAGCTAAAGTCATAGTCTTTCAGCAACTCCAACCATCTGCGCTGTCTCATATTCAACTCTTTCTGATCAAACAGATACTGCAAACCCTTATGATCACTGAACACCTCAAACCACGAACCATACAGATAATGTCTCCAAATTTTCAACGCGAACACAACTGCAGCAAGTTCTAAATCATGGGTAGGGTAGTTCTTCTCATGAGTCCTCAATTGTCTCGACGCATAGGCAACTACCTTACCATTCTGCATAAGCACACCTCCCAACCCCATCTTGGAAGCATCACAATACACCACAAACGACTCTTCCGGATTAGGCAACGTCAGAACAGGAGACGTCGTCAACCTCTCCTTCAATTCTTTGAAGCTCTCTTCACAACAGTCATCCCAGATGAAAGCTTTACCCTTGCAAGTCAACCGAGTCAATGGAAGTGCCAACTTCGAAAATCCTTCTATAAACCTCCTATAGTAACCTGCCAGACCCAGAAAACTTCTAATCTCAGTAACTGACTTCGGAGACTCCCATTGTAACACGGCATCAACCTTAGACGGATCCACGGCAATTCCATTCCCCGAAATAACATGACCCAGAAAGCTAACCTCTTTCAACCAAAACTCACACTTAGACAGCTTCGCATATAATTTCCTGTCCCTCAGAATTTCCAATACCAATCTCAGATGTTCTGCATGCTCCTCTTCTGACTTAGAATAAATTAGGATGTCGTCAATGAATACCACCACAAACCGATCCAGATACTCACGAAAGATACGATTCATGTACTCCATGAACACTCCCGGCGCATTAGTCACACCGAAAGGCATCACGGAATACTCATAATGCCCATAACGGGTTCTGAAAGCTGTCTTCTGAATGTCTTCGTCTTTCACCTTGATCTGATGATAACCCGATCTCAAATCTATTTTACTGAACACCTGAGCACCCACCAACTGATCCATTAAGTCATCAATCCTCGGAAGCGGATACTTGTTCTTAATAGTCACCTTATTCAGCTGCCGATAGTCTACGCACAACCTCATACTACCATCTTTCTTTTTCACCAACGACACTGGAGCTCCCCACGGCGACACACTTGGCCTCACAAATTTCTTTTCAAGCAGATCCTCGAGTTGCTTCTTCAGTTCTGACAATTCAGATGCAGACATTCTATACGGTGCCATAGACACAGGTTTAGTATCATGTACCAGATCAATAGCAAACTCAACCTCTCTCTCTGGTGGTACATCCGGAATCTCGTCGGGAAAAACCTCAGAAAACTCTCGCACCACCTGCAACTCATCAACCTTCGCTTGGCTCTCAGCAGACAATGACGCCATTAATGAAAACAACTGGACGTCTTCCCTCATTACCCTATGCAACTGACCAGCAGACAACAAACCAGACTCTCCCTCTTCAGGAGAAAAGAAACTCACAGACCTTTCATGACAGTTGATATGAACATGGTTATCAACTAACCAGTCCATACCTAGAATAACATCCATTCCGCTCAGCGGCAAACAAATCAAGTCAACGAGAAAATCATTACCGAATATCGATAAAGGGCATTTAGCACAAACAACCGAGGTAGTCACCGAACCCTTAGCCGGAGTATCGATAACCATCTCCCTCAACATAGAAGATAAAACAAGATCTAATTTCTCAACACATGCAGTAGCAATAAAACAATGGGTAGCACCAGTATCAATAATAGCAATAAGAGGAGAATTATTAATATAGCATGTACCTCTGATCTCATTCACTGCATCTGACCCTGCCAGAGCGAACACCTTCCCAACGGACCTTTCTTTCTTCGGTTTAGGACACTGAGTGCTGATATGACCACCCTCACCACAGTTGTAGCATAACACATCCTTTCGATCACAGCTAGACGCCATATGACCCTCTTTACCACACTTGTAGCACTACTTCACATCACCTGGACAGTCAGGACGCTTATGACCGGGTTTACCACACTTGTAACGTACCACACTAGCAGCAGCATCTCCCCCACTAGGTCTCTTACCCATAGCAGTTCTCTGATTGCCCTTACCAACTGGAACCTCATACGGCTTCCCACGACTTGAGAAATTCTTCTGCCTATCCCTCATGACTCTAGAATGAGCATTACTGTCTTCCTCGAAGATTCTGCAGCTGTCAATCAATTCCAAGAACACCCGAATTTTATGATACCCTATCGCCTTCTTGATATCAGCCCCAACCCATTTTCAAACTTGATGCATTTGGAGAACTCAGCACCAGCCTCACCATAATGTGGATAGAACTTCGCCAATTCAATGAACTTGGCAGCATACTCAGTCACCGACATATTACCCTGCTTCAGTTCCAGAAACTCAATCTCTTTCTTCCCACGGACATCTTCAGGATAATACTTTCTCAGAAATTCTCTGCTGAACACAGCCCAAGTGACCTCTTCATTCACAGTCGCCAACCTCTGCCTCACCTCCAACCACCAGTCATCAGCCTCCTCTGCCAGCATATGAGTACCATACCTGACTTTCTGCACCTCAGAGCAATCCATAACACGAAAGATTCTCTCCATCTCTTTCAGCCACGCCAAAGCACCATCAGGGTTATACTTGCCCTTAAAGGTAGGAGGATTCTCCCTCTGAAACGTAGCCAAACTGCGCGACCCAGCATCACCAGCAGCGCCTGGGTTATTCTCCACAGCTTGAGCCACAGCCTGCAAAGCAGCAGCGAGTGCAGCATCGTTCCGTCCTGCCATCTCAACTTAACACTGCAACAGAAACTATAATCAGAAACGAGTAACAATTACTCAAGTGTTACTCGACTCGACGACTCGACAACTTGGCCGGACAGACCGAACTGCTCTGATACCACTAATGTAACACCCCCCTTTTACTATTACAATTAAATAGACAATTATCAGAGTCACATCGAAGGGCGCTACATTTTTCACCATTTTAAAAAGAAATCACCAAGCAGCGGAAATATTAACCAGTTTAAACATCTCCAGAATTAACAATTAAAGACATCTCCAAAATTAATTAAAACAATTTCCAATAACTAAAATAATAGTTCAAAACGATAACTAACGACTCCCCGGTGCTACATATCAGAGCTGACACAGACCCAAACGAGAGAGGAAGCAAAACCTAGCAATTCCTCCACGAGCACTAGCGATCACCTGCAGCGTTGCCGCATGAGAGCAACATTCCAAGCAGAAGGGGTGAGTCTAACAGAGATAATAAGCAGCTGATAAAAATATGCTAGCATCAGGTAACTACAGCAACACAATACAATTGCACCATATCACAGCACCAGATACCAAAGGAAAAATCCATTTGACAGTGAACCACCAAAATTATAACATTCATAGACAATGGGATGATATGCAACCCCTCCAGTGGGCATATGCATGCGGTACCGATCACCAAAATGAGCCACGACGGGCATATCACCAATAAACACCAGAGGCAGAGCCTATATCACCAAAACATGCATATGACAATGCGACACCATGATTATGCACCAACTCACCATAACGAGTATTTAAAATAAATACTATATCACCAGAATCAAAACAAATGATTTCACCAAGAATAGCACCAAGTTGTAGCATCACAGCTACCACTAAACTCTCCTGAGCATACCAGCACCGCACCTGAAATATTAACACCAGACGGCTCCACAACGCGGACATAACGCACGCACACCACGCACAAGACTGGCGCACAGCGCCTAGGCACATCGCACCTACTTCAGCGAATTAATTAAAATAGCAAACGACATCGGATTTCAACAAATAAATACTTGTTGGAAAGCCCTATGGGTCTGGTTATCATCCCTAAGTTCAGTTTTTGAAGGGGAGTGTCCAATAGGTACAGTTTTCGAAAAGCACACAGGCTAGTTGCAAAAGAGGACAGTTTCTGTCCTTCAAATTCAAACAATTCCAAAGAAATTTGTGCATAAACTTGTGCATAAACTGGGGCAAATTTTGTCTAGTTTTCAAAGAAATTGGATTCGTTCGAAAATGAGTTCTTTTGAAAACGTGGTAACCAAAACACTGACCCTGTGTCCAGATTGTTTCCAGAATCTTACTCTAGCTTGTGGAATTCATATCTCGAGCTACACAACTCTAAACGCAACCAAACCAGTGCCAAATTAACAAGCATTAAGTCTATTTTCCAGAAAAATAAACCACATAATTTTTCGGTCAATACAACGTTCCTAGTCACCGAAATACCGAATCTATATCCAAATCATTTCCAGAATTTTAACCTAACTTGTATCGCCTATAACTCGAGCTATACAACTCCGAATTTAACGAACCTAGTGCCAAAACGACCGGCGTTCAGTCTATTTTCAAAAAAAATCAACCTCATAATTTTTGGATCAACCAAACAGCGCCAGTTTTAGAAAAACCGAACCTGTGTCCAGAATCGCTAAATTGCCAAACACCAAACCCTAACGGCAACGACACCGCAACCACCACAACAAAAACGACAATTCGACAACGCGACAACAACAATCAACCACGCACAGCAACAACAAAAACACGAACAATAACAACACCATCATCGTGATACAACAATCACGCAACAACAAATAACGAAACAAATCACAATAACGTGCAATAATCATCAAAGCACCAATCTCAACGAAAACACGATATGCAACAACACGAACAATTCAACAAAACCCTAGACTACCCACACATAATTATCATCAACCCATTATCAAGGTTAAGCCCACCCTTACCTCGAATAACGTAAGCTCCGGAACACGACGAACGAGACACGAACAAAACCACAGCAACACGAACGATCTCCTTTTGAAATTCTTCGCGAAACCCTCCTCTTCTCTCCCTCTTTGCGCCGCGTGCTCTCTCTCTCACTCTCACTTTCGTTTTTCTTTTGCTTGCTGCGAATGAGGGTTTGGCTTAAACCCCCAGGGTTTAAGTTGAGGGCTCAGTAAACACTGGGCTCTCTACGTCACAACCTCCTTTACTCGTTTCACCTCCTACGCATATAAAATATTAACCTTTTAATTTATCTATATCCCGCCTCCAAATTATTTTAATAATTCAATCAACTATTTTAATTAAATTATTTCCGGGGTGTTACACCTAGTGCGTGAGATGGGTGGCCCATGAAACTTGTAATGGTCATGGTAATGGGGATGAGGTCTTCGGCGTTTTTACCTAGCCTCTTCATAGTTGATAGTGGCATGATATTCAGTACAGCCCCGCCATCCACGAAGACCCTATTGAACAGCTTGCCGTGAAGATGGGCTTTGATGTATAATGGCTTCAGGTGTGTGGTTATTTCCGTCGTTGGTTTCTCAAACAACATGCCCTCTGTAAGGGGTCCCTCGGCTTCTGTCAAAACAGCCCATTCGGCTTTTTCGGCGAAGACATATCCCTCGAGGGTTCCCGGTTGGTCCCTAGTCCCCCAGAACTCTGGTGGGTGGAGACCCACCATCTCAATGTCCGCATAGAACTCTCCATCGGCTTCATCCATCAAGTCATCTAAGATTGATTCGGTGATGGATTTTCCATCGAAGTGTCTAGGACTGGAGAGATGTTCCTCTTCTTCTCCTAAGAGGTCGTCTTCCTGTAATTCTTGTTCGGTCATTGTCTCCCCGACCTGGGGCTCACTAGCTGGCTGCGATCGCTTTGGACTATGAGGCCCATAGAGGCACTCTATCACTGCCTTCGTGAGAGGACTGTGAGGTGCCTCCACCATGCCCACCATCACCTGGTCTTCTTCTCCGTGATCTACAGGCGGCGCTATGACAGCTACTTCGGGAGGCGGTTTCGCGACCGCTTCTTCCACTGGATTTGGGAACGCCTGTTCGAATGCCTCTGCAACGAATGTTGTGGGGATGGTCTGGGTATTCCCATCTCTAGTGGAGGCGAGCATCAAGAGGGTCTCCTTCATCCTGTTGAACGCCCTTGCCCTCTATAGTCTCCTTTTCTGCGAACGAGATCGGGCGGCCACTTTAGGGGCTGGCACTTCAACGGTTGTCTGAGTCATCCATTGATCCCGCGACACCTCTACTGGAGGCTTGACCGTCCTGATGGCTCTCAACTCCTTGTCGTTGAGTAATGTGATGCCAACCGAGGTTGAGTCTTGAGCCCCTGTGACTTGGGCTACCCTTCTTTCTTCTCCGTGGCGAGTCTCTCGGTCAGGGTGTGGCTTCGTGGCCTGCTCATGGACAAGCCTTCCCGGTTTGGGAAGTTTCTTCTGTGGTCTTTGAGGTTGACTCGACGCCCCTATCTGTAATTTTTCTTATAGCATGGCTTTTCGTTCTGCAACTGTGGATCCCCGTGGGGGTGAGCTTAATCGGCAGAACACGGGTGATTCTTTGTCCTGGGAAACCTCTCCCTTTTGGACCCACACATACTTTTTCTTCCCTTTCGCTCGATCGCTCCCTCAGAAGGAGACCATGTTGACGTTCATGCTGGGGAAAGGGTCGGTGTCGACAATCATTTCCGAGGCCCCTTTGTCAGCCATTTTAAACCTTCCCTTCCTGATGGCTTCCTGAATGGCTCGGCGGAAGATAATGCAATTCGAAGTGGCGTGATTGAAAGAATTGTGCCACTTGCAGTATTTCTTCCCCTTTATTTCCTCAGGTGGGGGGATCTTGTGGCCGTCAAGGAGTTTGATCTGTTTGTCCTTGAGGAAGTAGTCAAAGATTTGGTCAGCCTTAGAGATGTCACAGGAATATTCAACCCTTTCTTCTTCTTTCTCCTTACCCTTAGCGGGTTTAAGAGCGGGACAGAGATAAGCCTTCCCCTTAACTATCTCGGCCACTAGAATGTCTGCCGCGTAATCGGCTGACTCATCATAGTCCGAATCCTTGGCTGCGTCCACCATCGATACCAACTGTGGCCCTCGGCCCCTTGTGGGTCTCTTCCTTTCCCATTATTGGACATATTGTTCTACTTGAACTGCCCGGGAAGCTAAGCCATTGAGATCATTGCAAGATTGTCCCACAAGATTTTCTTTCAATTGAGGGTGCATTCCAGAGATGGCCATGGAAGTGAGATGTGACTCTAGGAAAGGCACCGAGCATTTTCCAGTCATCTTTCTGAATCTCTCAATGAAGTCGATCACTGCCTTGTCCATCTTCTGCCGTAAATTCAGGAGATCGGCTGCAGTAACTTCAGGCTGTGGCCGATAGTATCTGTCATGGAAGCACATGTTCATGTCTGCCCAGGTTAGTATTGAATCGGGTGGGAGAGAAGAATACCACAAGAAGGCCGTCCCTATCAAGGACAGAGGGAACAACTGCAACTTATGATACTCATTCTAGTTTCCTTCCCTACATTGGGCCGTGAATCGACCGATGTGCTCCATAGTAGACTTGCCATCGTCCCCGAAAAACGTGGCGAAATCAGGGGTTTTGAATCCTTTGGGCAGAGGCACCAGACGGTCCACCCATTCAGGGTAAGACTTCCTGTACATTGGACGATCAAGCGGTTTCAGTTGCATACCAAAGAATCTCTTGATGGTGTCGGCAATGAGTTTAGGGTCCAAGAGTTGGGGCCCCGATGATCCGAAAGGAGGCGTTAGGAGCCACATTGTGTCTGGGGGACCCTGCGCCCCTGGCTGCGGTAGTATCTGAGGTGGAGCATCTGTCCATGGCTGCCCAGGTACCACTTCAGCTAGGTTAGAAGGGCCAGTTCCTGGTACAGGTTCCTGCGCGCCTCGGGGAGGTGGAACTTGATTCCATGGCTGCTCCAACAGGGTGACATTCATCTGTGTCTGTATATAGGAACCCGCCGTGTAGGCACTGGGTGCATCGGGGTACGACTGACTAGGAGGTAGGCTTGCCGAGCCAGGTGGGTTCTGGACCCATGGCTGTTGACTCAAACAAAAACCACCGTTCCTGCCAATCCCTGATTTCGGGGCGAAGGCTTGGTCCCCTGCATAAGCCAGATAGTTAGCCGCGGTAGAACATACGTAGGATGATCCTTGCGGCAGACCCACCAGGCGTGCTGCCTCAGGCGGCCTTCTGGCCAGCTGCACCTGTCCCTACTGAAGAGAAGCCGTGTTAGTGCCATTCGCCAAAAACTGCCCCCCAATGTTGTTAGTGGCAAAAGTACTCGGCTGAGGAATCATAGGGTTAGGAATTACCTGATGAGAGTACGCGTGTTGAGTCCCAGTCATGTTCCCACTCGGTGGACACTGATGCATGCTCCCGAAAGGATTATAAGGAGATGCCTGTTGAGGTCCAGCAAGGGTGGTATACGGCAGGGTCTGATGCGGTCCTCCCAAAGTAGAAGGATGTCCTCCCACTGATTGGCCGGAAACAACATAGTTCATGGTGCTACTAGCTTGCACAACAGGTCTTTGTTCCACTTCTTTGGCCTGTTGCACCTCATTGTGCACCATAGGTTTCACTATGTCAGCCAATTGGTGAGACAATTGATACATGATATCATGAATCCCCATGTCGATTTGCTGCCGGATAAACGACGTGGTCATGACCAAAGGCTCCTCACAATGTTGTGGGGAACCGTCGTTAGACTCAGCTCTAACCGTGAGGGGTGTTGCCTCCGAAACACTCGTTGGCTCAGTGTTTCTCGTTTTCGTGACAGTTACCTTCTTCGATGCCGATGCTGGCTCCATACTTAGGTTTCTGCCGGAGCGCAAGTGCATACGCCAACTATAATCCAGTCCAAGTGAATCAAATAGAAGCGTTTGCTCACCCTTTCCTGTCCCACCGGGCATGCCAATTTTTGTTGTCGTCAAACTCTTAGGTCCTAGCTGTGGGTCGACTAGAGGTTTGGACAGTCTTTGATTCCTTTTCTTCAAGAAAGGGTCAGGGAAGGTGAGAAGGGACTCGAGTGTTGGATTACTACTGTTAATGCATAAAAATAAAGTAAAAGCAGGAAATGCGATAAAGAAGATAAATGAAATAAACGTAGAGTTTGATTTGATTGATGTGTGTCCTTTACAATTCACTCTATTGCTATATATATACACAGGCCCTCGTCGGCCACTAAGCTAGCCAACATTTGCCTGCCATTGGATCGATCTATGTTCAACGGTTCTCATTGCTTCCTAGGCCTTTTACCCAGCGAAGTAACTGCCCGGTTAGTGGGGTGAGTGCTCGTTGCTCCAGTTTTCCTGTCCTCGCTCTCCCGTTTGAACTTCAACCGTTCCCACGTTCTTCCTTTGTGCCGTATCTTGCCTTCCAAGTAACATCCCATCCTGCCTAGGCCGAATGGTGGCTCGGCTATCTTGGCCCCATCCTATTGTCCGAGCATCCGAGCCACCAGGGCCTTGGCACTCTATGAAATGGGGTGGTTACTTTCCTTCGGCTTATCCCGTTGGTCCTCGAGTATGATCCTCCCTTGGGGGGTTCCTTTCATTTGACACAACCCGAGGACCTTCTTGTGTTCACTCTTTTTTGGCGAAATACCTATTCTACCCTTTGTCATATGGCTTGCCTACGTGCCATACTTCCTTCTCTTTTCCTCTTGATCCTCGGCCTACGACCCATTGATCCTCGACCCTTTGTTATGAAAGAACAGGTTAAAGTAATTAAATCTCAAGAAGGTATATGCTTATGAGAAGCATCATTTATGAGAAAATTTGAAATGAATATTGTCCACAAAGCCTAAAAAGAAAGCCTTCTCTTGATAAGATCGAAAAATCAAGACCACATGGTAATCATCAAAAAGAACATCTTGAGAAGAGTAGACAACAAGGATCAAGCCAATAAGAGTCATCAAGAAGAAGATGAGAAGAGTCATAACCCTGATGAGAAGAGTCAAGTTGAGAAGAGTCACAACCCTGAGAAGGGTCATGATGAGAAGAGTCATGTTGAGAAGGGTCATACTATGAACCTTCTTCAGGAACATCAACATGAGAAGCATCAACATAAGAAGTATAAACTTGAGAAGCTTCATCATCTGCCAGATGTGAGAAGAGTCATAGCAAGAAGGGTCATGAACAACTGGAAACAGCTGTCTTCTGCAGAAAAGCAGAAACACAGCTGTGTTGTGCAGACAACCCATTTCAACGGCTATAAATGGCTAGTTTCTTCTTCAACGACAACAATTCTTGGACCAGCAGTTAATACACATAATTTGATCTATAAAACAACGCTCCTGGTCATCATTAATCTTCATGAGAGTGCATTGATGTCTTAACTTCCACCCTTCTCAAGTATCAAGGTTTTCTCTCATCCATACTCAGCTGTTCTAAACCTGAATGGATTCATCTGATCTCTGAGTATCTACTAAGTCTTGTGTTGTTGTAAATATTGAATACTCCATTTGTATCAACCCAGCTCTAGAAATCCCACAAACCCTATCAATCAAACAGATACCTTATAGGGAACCTTCTCAAGTGGCATGTGTTGCTTTAGGACTTGAGAAGTGAGTGCTTCTGTGTTAGAAGCAGTCTAATAGGTCAAGAGAAGCCTATTAGAGGTGATCACAGTAGGTAGAGCTGTGTGAAGAAAACTACCAAGAATTCTTTTAGCCTAAGGAGGTGTAATTGGTGTAATCTATTTTGGAAAAATAGTGGAAACTCTCACTGGTTGTGTGGAGTTGATGTAGCCCTGGAGTGGGGTGAACCACTATAAATCTCTGAGTTTTTTATTGCTTTATATACCATTAGATTATACCTAGTCAAAAAAATCTCCTCAAGGAGAAGGTTTATGAAAACTGAGAAGAGTCAGTTCTGACCCTTCTCTGATAACAAACTGTCTTTTAAGAAATCTATTTATAACTATTCTCACCTCTATCCCTATGCATGAATCATCATGAAAACTCTTGATAACACTGATATGATAAACTTAATCTTCATCACTAGCTGAATATCTATTAATTCTGTCCAAAGGATTTATTTAGAAAAGCATTAAGGGAAGAATTGTTTGACCATTCTCAACTCCTTTAAATAGTTGAGAAGACAGAACAACCACCCTTCTTTGTCTTCTATTTAAGTTAAGAAGACTGCCTTTTCTCTAACCCTTCTTAACATATCACTTATCTTCTTATATCTACATAATATTGGGAGAGATTTAAGAAATTGTGTGCAAGCTGCCCTCATCATCAAATCACTGACCAGCTACTCATCCAGTATTTCTACGAGGCTTTATTGCCCATGGACAGAAATATTATGGATGCTGCTAGTGGAGGTGCACTTGTAGACAAGACCCCAGCAGATGCAAGAGCTTTAATAGAGAATATGTCCATTAACTCCCAACAATTCACAATTAGAAGCAATTCTGCTGTTCTAACAAGGGGAGTAAATGAGATACAGGCTACTGACTGTAAGAGCATAGAAAACAGGTTGGATGAACTCACAGTTTTGGTAAAAAAATTGGCAACAGGTCAGACAACTAGGGTTTCTAGTATTTGCACCTCTAAAGAGCACCCCACAGATTCTTGTCCTACGCTGCAAGAGGATTCTAATGTTGATAACCCTCAAGCATATGCAGCTAATATATTTAACCCTCATGCCAATGTTGATTTGTCTTCTAACATGTACCACCCAAGCTGGAGGAATCATCCAAACCTTAGATGGGGAAATCCAGCTGCGCAACAACAACAGCCCAGGCAACAAGCTAGTCCACCACAAGCTGTTGCCAAGCTTGAACCTTCATTAGAGGAGCTTGTTAAGCAGATGGCTGCCCAAAATCTCCAGTTCCAACAGAAAACAGATTCCTCAATTCAAAATTTGCAGACAAAAGTGGGACAGCTGGCTACCATAATTAATCAGATGCAAGCCCATGGGTCAAACCAACTACCTGCTCAAGCAGTGGGTGATCCGAATGCGTCAAACCCCAATGTTAGTGCTATTACATTGAGATCTGGGAAGGCTGTTGACACACAAAATGTGCCTGAAACTGTTGTTTTAAAAAATAATAAGGCACCTGAGCAAGTTTCTGATAAACAAGAAATACCACTTCCTTTCCCTCATAGAGTAGTAAGTACAAAAAAACAAGATGAGGGAGAGAGGAATAAAGAGATCTTGGATACTTTTAGGAAGGTGGAAGTGAACATTCCCCTTCTTGAGGCAATTAAACAAATTCCAAGATATGCAAAGTTTCTGAAAGAGTTGTGTACACATAAGAGGAGGTTGAAAGGGAATGAGAAGATCAACATGGGACATAATGTTTCAGCCCTCTTTCAATCCATGCCTCAAAAGTGCAAAGATCCAAGGACTTTTACCATTCCTTGCATAATAGGAAACAATCAGTTTGATGATACTATTTTAGATCTAGGAGCTTTAATTAATGTAATGCCTACATCTATTTTTAACTCTCTTGCTCTAGGACCTTTGTCGGAAATAGGTGTTACAATTCAACTTGCAAATAGAAGCAATGCCGGACCTGCTGGACTGGTTGAGGATGTTCTTGTTAAGGTTGATGATCTTATTTTCCCTGCAGTTTTTTATATTCTGGATATTGAAGCAGAGACTAAGTCCAGCAGGTCGCCTATTATTTTAGGCAGGCCTTTCTTGAAAACTGCCAAAGCAAAAATTGATGTTGGTAACGGGACTCTTTCAATGTAATTTGGTGATAGCGTTGTAAAATTTAATATCTTTGAAGCTATGAAACACCCCGTGGAAGAGCATTCCCTTTTTCATATTGAATTGCTTGCTGATTTAGTTGATGATGTTTATTCTGATGTTACTACAGATTTTCCTTCATTGACTGATTTTGTTGATAGTTTTGCTTGTGATTGTTGCACTAACACTGATACTTGTACTCAGGTTGAGTCTGTTTTGCAAGTTGACACTTTGCCTAATGTCCCCAATGACATAGGCTTTGTTGCAGATGTAGCTGCTGCTATTAAGATTCTACCCTCTATTGAAAAACCACCTGTTTTAGAGCTTAAGCCACTCCCCAAGGAGTTAAAATATGCATATTTAGAGAGGAGTGGCGATTTACTTGTTATTATTGCTGCTAACCTTGATTTTGAACAGGAAGAGAAGTTATTGCAAATGCTAAAAAAATACAAAAAGGCCATTGGATGGACCTTAGCTGATATTCCTAGTATTAGCCCATCCATGTGTATGTACAGAATTTTACTTGAGGACGGGGCAAAATCTGTTAGACAGCCCCAGAGGCGGCTTAACCCCTTGATATTGGATGTTGTGAAAAGGAGGTGACCAAACTCCTACAGGCTGGCATTATATACCCAATTTTTGATAGTCAATGGGTAAGTCCAGTTCAAGTGGTTCCTCAGAAGAGCGGTCTTACAATGGTGAAGAATGAAAATAATGAACTCATCCCCACAAGAGTTCAGAATGGCTGGAGAGTGTGTATTGATTACAAAAGACTTAATCACGCAACCAGAAAGGATCACTTTCCCTTACCGTTCATTGATTAGATGCTTGAACGATTGGCTGGTAAGTCACATTGTTGTTTTCTTGATGGTTTTTCAGGTTACTTTCAGATCCATATTGCATCGGAGGACCAAGAAAACACCACATTCACTTGCCCCTTTGGCACTTTTGCCTATAGGAGGATGCCCTTTGGCGTATGCAATGCACCTGGGACTTTCTAGTGTTGCATGATGAGTATTTTTGCTGATTTGATAGAAAATTGCATAGAAGTGTTTATGGATGACTTTACTGTTTATGGTTCTTTATTTGGTTCATGTTTGTGTAGTTTGGGTAGAGTTTTGCAGAGATGCGTTGAAACTAACCTTGTCCTGAGTTATGAAAAATGTCATTTTATGGTAGGACAAGGTATTGTTTTAGGGCATGTGATCTTTAAAAAAGGGATGGAAGTAGATCCTGCCAAGATTGAAGTGATTTCTAGTTTACATTACCCATCTTGCATTCGCGAGATTCTTTTATTTCTTGGTCATGCAGGTTTTTACAGGCTCTTTATCAAGGATTTCAGGAAGATAACTCTTCCATTGACAAACTTGCTGCAAAAAGATGTTAGCTTTACCTTTGATGATAAGTGCAAGTAGGCCTTTGATTGTATCAAAAAGTCCTTAACTTCTACTCCCATCATTAAGCAGCCTGATTGGACCCTCCCCTTTGAAATTATGTGTGATGCATCTAACTATGCATTGGGCGCGGTTCTAGCACAAAGAACTGACAAGGCTGCCCATGTTATTTATTATGCTTCTAGGACTTTAGATGCTGCACAAATTAATTACACCACCACAGAAAAAGAGCTTTTGGCTATTGTATTTGCACTTGATAAGTTTAGATCATATTTGCTTAGTTCCAAGGTGGTTGTTTTTACATACCATGCAGCTTTGAAGTTTCTTTTAAAGAAACTAGAGGCAAAGCCAAGATTGATAAGGTGGATGTTGCTCCTCCAAGAGTTTCATTTGGAGATTAAAGATAAGAGCGGAGCAGAAAACTTAGTGGCTGACCACTTAAGAAGGATAGAAAGGGCCGAGGATTCCCTCCTAATGAATGATGACTTTCCTGATGAGCAGCTCATGCAGTTGCGTGAGGTAACTCATTGGAATTCTGATATAGTTAATTATCTTGTGGGTGGGGTTATACCCCCACATGCATCTAAATCACAGGTACATAAACTCAAAATTGATGCAAAATACTATAGTTAATTATCTTTGGGTTCATTGGAAATTCATGTATTGTTTTTTGTGTCTTGTTTTGTATGTTTTGCCCGGAGTGCAAAAGCTTAAGTGTGGGGGAATTTGATCAGTGCATTTTAATGCACTCCTTATAGCTTTGCATTTGGTGTTTTTAATTGTTCTTTGTACCTAATATTTAAGTCTTAGCATGTTTCTAGACTTTGGGTCTTATTTAGAGCTGTCAAAATGGATGGATTGGATAGATATGGATGTGGATTGTAATAGATTGGATTGGAGAAATCCATCTAAAAATTTATATCCATTAGGATTGTGCCAAACAAATCCAATCCAATCCATCCATTGACCAAAAAAAGTCTATCCAATCCATCCATTAATAATGATCTAATAAAAAAGCTTCTAGTATGGCCCAGTTACTTGTATCACATGTCAGAAGACACATACTGGTCCTTGTAGGCAAAGATCTTCTGGATGTTATCAATGTGGACAAATTGGAAACTTTGCAAGAAACTGCCCTACATTATCTACTCAACCTTCTTCTAGTGGGGTAGCGACACCAGTGGGTGCAGGGAGGCAATTTTCTCCTAGAATTCGAGGGCCTGGTAGTTGTCAACATGGTGGTAGAGGATCAGGAGGGAGAGGCCAGGATCAGGTTGGTGGAGGACAGGCTCGTGTGTTTACTTTGGCTCGTCAGGATGCTCAGACATCCAATGCTGTTGTGACGCGTATGCTTTCTGTATGTTCTAAAGATGCACATGTTTTATTTGATACTGGGGCTACACATTCTTTTGTGCCCCCATCATTTTCTTCTTGTCTTGATAGAGAACCATCACTTTTAGAGGAGCCACTGTTAGTGGCCACGCTTATGGGTGATTGTCTTTTTGCTAAGTCTGTGCATAGGTCTTGCGAGGTCTTGATTGAAGACCAATCTTTGTTGGTAGATCTAGTAGAGCTTGATATGGTAGACTTTGTTGTGATCTTAGGTATGGATTGGTTGGCTTCTCATCATGCTACTTTGGATTGCCATAATAAGAGGGTAAAGTTTGATATGCCAGGAAAACTAGCTTTTGTTTTTCAGGGTGACCGAAATTGGTTATCGAGCAATTTAATTTCATCAGTAATGGCTCACAAGTTACTGAGAAAAGGTTGTTGTGCGTATCTTGCCTTGGTAAAAAATGTTGATAATGCAACCAAGGACTTAGAACATGTTCCTGTGTTATGTGAATATCAAAACCCAGAGGAATTGTCAGGTATACCAACTGATAGACATATAGAATTTGGCATTTAGCTGCTTCCAGGAACTCAACCTATATCTACACCCCCATACCGAATAGCTCCAGTTGAGCTTAAAGAGTTGAAAGAACAACTAAAGGATCTTCTTGACAAGGGTTTCATTCTCCCTAGTTGCTCTCCGTGGGGAGCACCAATATTGTTTGTTAACAAGAGAGATGGGTCATTTCGATTGTGTGTTGACTACTGACAATTGAATAAAGTGACTGTGAAGAATAAATATCCTTTACCTCTTATTGACGACTTATTTGATTAACTCCAGGGATCTCAATGGTTTTCAAAAATTGATTTGCAGTCTGGGTATCATCAACTGAAAAGACAGGGTGAAGACATTCCAAAAACTGCATTCCGAACTCAATACGGGCACTATGAATTTTTGAGTATGTCATTTGGACTTACCAATTCTTCTGCCACTTTTATCGACTTGATGAACAAAATCTTTAAGCCGTTTCTGGATCAGTTTGTGGTAGTTTTCGTTGATGACATCTTGGTGTACTCAAAGAGTAGAGAAGAGCGTGAGCAACACCTGAGATTAGTTTTGCAAACTTTGAAAGAACATAAACTATATACGAAATTCTCTAAATGTGAATTTTGGTTAGAAAGTGTGGCCTTCTTAGGTCATGTGTTGTCTAAGGATGGAATAAGTGTAGATCCGCAAAAAGGTGGAGGCAGTTCAGAATTGCCAAAGTCCTACATCTGTGACACAAATACGCAGCTTCTTAGGTTTAGCCGGATACTATCGTCCATTCATCAAAGATTTTGCTAAGCTTGTAGCTCCTTTAACTAGACTAACACAAAAGCAGGTGAGATTTAAAAGGAATGATGCTTGTGACCAAAGCTTCCAACAACTAAAGAAATGTTTGACATCTACCCCAGTCTTAGCCTTACCTTCAAGTGGTGGAAGTTATGTAGTTTACTGCGATGCTTCTAGGGTTGGTCTCAGATGTGTTTTGATGCAACATGGGAACCTAATTGCTTATGCCTATAGACAACTAAAGAAGCATGAACAGAATTACCTTACACATGACTTGGAGATGGCAGCAGTGGTTTTGCTCTCAAAATTTGGAGGCACTATTTATATGGTGAAACATGTGAGATTTATACTGATTATAAGAGTCTTAAGTATATTTTTTACCAGAAGGATTTGAATTTGAGACAAAGAAGATGGACGGAACTTCTAAAGGATTATGATTGTACAATCTTGTATCATCCTGGAAAGGCAAATGTAGTTGCTGATGCTTTAAGTAGGACGTCCATGGGTAGTTTTGCACACATAGCTGAGATTAAGAGGCCAATAGTGAAGGAGTTTCAAAGTCTTGTAGCTAATGGAGTGGAGTTTGAGACGACACACAAAGATGCATTTGTAGCACATGTTCAAGCTTGTTCTACTCTGGTGGACCAAATTAAAGCAGATCAAAACAAAGATCCTTAATTGAGTAAGGTTATGGAAGATGTACAAGCAGAGAAAGTTTCTGAATTTAAAGTGGATTCTAACGGTGTTTTATATTTTGGCACTCGTTTATGTGTACCTAATGTCGAAGAATTGAGGAAGAAGATTTTGGAGGAAGCCCATCATTCCGATTATACCATTCGTCCAGGTTCTACCAAGATGTATCAAGATTTGAAAGAATTTTATTGGTGGGAAGGGATGAAAAGAGATGTGGCTGAATTTGTATCTAAATGTTGGTATGCCAACAACTGAAAGCGGAACATCAAAAGCCGCCCAGTTTACTTCAAAGAATCGAGATACCAGAGTGGAAGTGGGAAAGAATCACCATGGACTTTGTGACAGGGTTACCAAGAACCTCAAAAGGTCATGACTCAGTTTGGGTTATTGTGGATCGTTTAACAAAGTCTGCGTACTTTTTGCCTGTGAAAACTACTTACTCGGCAGCTCAATATGCTAATCTTTATATAGAGAAGGTAGTATCCTTGCATGGCGTGCCATTGTCTATAATATCTGATCGAGGACCTCAATTCACATCTCATTTTTGGATATCCTTTCAGCCTGCTTTAGGAAGTCGATTGGATTTGAGCAATACTTTCCACCCTCAAACAGTTGGTCAGTCCGAAAGGACAATACAAATCCTAGAAGATATGCTTCGTGCGTGTGTGCTGGACCTTGGAGGGAGTTGGGATCGATATTTACCCCTGATGGAATTTGCTTATAACAATAGTTATCAAGCTAGTATTCACATGGCACCATTTGAGGTACTGTATGGTCGATGTTGTAGATCATCGATTGGTTGGTTTGAAGTTGGAGAGTCTAAACTTGAAGGTCCATATTTGATTCAAGAAGCCATTGAGAAAGTCATGTTAATTCGGGACTGTTTGGTGACAACTCAAAGTAGACAAAAGTCATATGCAGATCGAAGATGGCGACCTTTAGAGTTTAGTGTCGGAGAATATGTGTTCTTACGTGTGTCTCCAAGGAAGGGCATTTTGAGGTTTGGAAGGAAGGGTAAGCTAAGTCCGAGATTTATCGGACCTTTTGAGATTTTAGAGAAAGTGGGCCAAGTGGCCTACCGTTTATGATCCCTCTCATTTTATTCAACACCAGTTAGTACAGCTTGATTAAAATCTCAACTATACTGAGCAGCCAGTAGCTATAGTGGGCAGATGCATCAGGCGCCTACGGTCTAAGGATATTGCTTCAGAAAAAGTGGTTTGGCGAGGACCGGGTGGTGAGGAGATGACTTGGGAGCCAGAGTCTGTTATGCATGAAAAGTACCCTCACTTGTTTGAATCCAAAGGTTAGTATCACTTTAAGAATTCGAGGACGAATTCTTTTTAAGGGGGAAGAATGAAACGCATTTTTTTCATTCTTTCTTTTGAACTAAACCCCAACTCTCTGTTCCTTTCTCCCGTGACAGCCCCCTCCCCATTCTTCTCCTCCAACACCCATTTCTCTCCCTCTACAGTAAGATTATTTCTCCTCTCATCACTATATATATTTCTTATACCAACTAAGATTGCAAGAATAAGAAAGATGCTTTGAGTTGAAAGTAGAAATACTCACTTTTCGGAATCTTTCTCTTTGGGATTATTGAGGTAAAGTTCTACAACCTCTTTACTTAAGAGTTGATAGTTAGTATAAATAAGTAGTGAGTGGGTAATGGTATAGAGAAGTAGAAGGTATAGATCTCATATTCTTGAGCTTCTTTAAAAACCTAAATTCAATAAATTGGGGGTTTTGACAAATTAGTATTATCCAAGTTGTTGAGTGACTTTTAATAAGTTTATAAAGGCTAAAAATTATTGTATTGATACTCAGATTCAGTGCAAGCTACTCCGGTGGTTCCTGTTAAAGGCAATGGAAGCAATCTAGCTTACTCTTCTTAGTTGTGAGTAGCTAATCTGCAATGTGGCAATTTTTATATATCTATTTTCTTTATGGGAGAAGCAAATGAATTTTCTTACATAAATTTTATCTCCAAAAATGAGTTGAAAAGTATTTCTATTTTATGTGTTTTGTTTGTTGTTAGTGTTGGATACCGTTAGCTGCAACAAAGAGATAATGTAGCCTATGACTGAAATGCTCATAGCCCTTTTAGTTTACCATTTTTCCGTGAGGAATAGATAATACGACCTGTGATTACCGTTTTGTCGTGACGAAGAGATAATACGGCCCGTGATTACCATTTTGCCGTGACGAAGAAATAATACTGCCTATGATTACCGTTTTCCACGACCAAGAGATAATGTGGTCTTTGTGAACATAGTAAAGGGATTATCTTGCTTGTGATGTTTTTGATATGAGACTTGTTGCAGAAGTATGATACTATCATTGTTGTATATATGTTTTTCGTGTTTAATTCGTTCGTTGTATAAAAATCGTGTTTGATTGGAAACGACTCGTGCCATATTTGCTTCTCTTTCCTGTCCACTTGTTGATTATGCTCTCACTGAGTCTTTATGACTCACTCGATTATTTTTTATTGTTTTTCAGATTTGAAGACATCATAGTAGGTTGTCCTTGGGATCTACGGTTCACCCCAGGACTTGTTGCATTTTGGGAAGGCCTGATCTAAGCGATAACTACTATTTGGATGACTTCGGTGCTTTGCAGCTATAAAAATAGGAACTTTTGTGTCTATAATGGTCTAATGGTCAAATAGAAATTTTGTAAAGTTATATAACTACTTATTTTTGAACCGTATTGACAAAAATTGTAATTATGAGATGATGGCTTGGTTGGTATATTCTGAATATATAATTCATAATTATGCAGGCTTATTTGTGTATGGAATGTCCGAAAAACAGAGGAGACTCTGCTGAAATTTTTGTAGATATTTTGTAACTTTAAAACTTTGTTAGGCTTTCCAAGCTTATGACGTGTTGGTCTTAGCTGGTGCGCCGATCATGGCCTAACGGTGGGTCGTGACAAATAATGACTGTTGCAATGTTCAAAAATTGTCGAAATACGAATTGGCATCGAATGGTGCAGGGACATGGGTTGTGCGTCCCAAGCACGGATTGTTGTCTTTGTATCTCGATTATTTGACTTGGATTTTGGTTGACTTGTAAAATTGTTTCCACTTTTCCCATGTTTTTGGATATTGAACATTTGTTGATGTCAAGTTTATAAAAGACCTGAGACATTAAGTACTCGATATATTGTTATATTTTGAAGTACTTGAGATATGTGTGACTCTTTGATGTTACTTATCAAGAGTATTTAGTATTGTTCAATATCTTAAACAGGAAATTATTCTCTGATGTATGCTAAATTGTATATCTTAGTATTTCTATTCGTTAGAGATATTAGGGTGTTACATTTCAATGGAATAATTCCATTCAAATATGTCAAGGCTCGAGATAGAAGATATTTTGTATGGTTAACACTTATTAACTTATTTTCATTTACAATGAATCAAAAACTACGACAAAATAAAATATAAATAAGAAAATACAATTAAAACAAAAAGTCGTTTCAGAAGAAACAGCGCAAAAAATTTGTGGATTCAATTTAGTGACTTTAAAGACTTTTATCGCTTTCAATTTAGTGACCAAGTAATGTTGTAACAGAGTTTGGAAAGGAAACAACTTAAAAAGAATAATAAAATATTTAAAGTGTTACTCCCTCTCCATCTCATATTATACGACGTTTTGACCATTTCACACAAATTAAGAAAAGTAGTTATTTCTATATGAAACATAAATGATAAGTTAGTTTACAAAATTACCCGAATTCATTAATTCACGAGGAAGATAAATTATAGAACTGAAGGAAGAGATATAATTAAATAATGTAGGGTATGATGGGAAAAAAACTAATTTTCATTGGTATTGTAAAACGTCATATAATATGGGACAAACTTTTTTTTGGCTAAAATGTCATATAATAGGACGGATGGAGTATTTAAATTTCTTGGGATTCAAAATAACGTCCCTAGGGTAGTTGCTATTTCTAGCTAGAACAGATATATTGCTGCTACCCATCAATCATTTGTCTATAATGCTCAACATATAAAATATGACTATATATTCACTAGTGCAAAATTGAATTCACTAGTGTGGACTTGCTGGCGGCAATTTTGCAATTAAGTTGGTAACTGTAAATTTTAGCAATACATTTGAAGTCTGTTATTGATACAACTGACTCTTAATATTTCTAAAACTAACATTTGGAGTTAGTCATTTGACGAACCGACTCTAAATGTGCTTCACGCTAGACATTTGGGGTCGATTGTTTGAAGAACCGACTCTAAATGTGTATTTCACTACACATCTAGAGTCGTTTCTTCAAACAATTGATACCAAAAATTCTTTTAGTTAACAAGTTCTGCATATACCTCTAGTTTATCACAGTTTGTTGTCGCCTCTCCCTCTCATCCTGCTTTTGCTTGTGCCTTCACTCTTGTTCCTTTGATGTCGCCATGCCTGAGATTAAAACATTTCTTAAGTGGCTCACATGCCTTCTTTCGTCTTTCAATTCCAAAGAAAGAAAAATCGTTACAATCCTTCTTTATTCTCATCGTGCTCTTCGTTAGTCTTCTTTCTTCCCTGCTTGGCATCGGTGTTGCACATGGCACCATGACACTCCACTGTGAACATTGAGTATTCTGCAACCACTCTTGATGATTTATTTCTTCTCTCTTTCCACAATTGCAATTATGAACCTACAAACCCTAAATTCCGAAATCCAATCATTTTCCTGACACGAACCTTATAGTAAAATGACGACAGCGACGAAAACGTTTTGGATATCTTTGCACAACCACAAAACGGCGACGACGATGAAACACGAGGCAGTGATGCTTCATCTTTAAAGTGTAATCAATCTACCCATGCGGAGAGGCTTCTATTTTTGCTCTTACATCTTCATTCTTAATTGTAACCATTATCTTAAAAATTCTGTTTTTAATTCCAAATTAGTGCTTATGAAATTTCCATGGCTTATGAACTATCCATTTTCAGTAATTAAAAGTCTTTAAGCTTTGAATGGTTGGAAAAGGAAGCACTCTAAAGAGAATGAATCTAGGTTAAGCAAACCATATTAATAGCTATTCGACAGTAAGAAACTTATGCAATTCTTATTTATTACATATATATTTTCTTTTCTTTTACTTTCATAAATTAATCAATGGTTACGTCGTCAGTATGTCAGTCTATTAGTCAATTAAATAAAAGCTTTTATAATCGGGAAGCAAAAATGCAAAACAAAGTTATAAATGAGTACCAAAAGTTGAAAATAATATGAAAAAGTTACCCCCAAAAATGCCCCAATGACTAAATTTCTTCTTTATAAAATGAATTATTAAATGTAAATATTGCGTAGTTGTACTACTTGTACTAATTAAATTTTTGGGTCCAGTGGAGTAAGGTTTATCAGTCTCGTAGCAGAGGGGGTCTTGGTCTCCGAGATTCTAGACATGTTAATAGATCTATGTTAGGCAAACATGTGTGGTTACTTGCCTATGCTACGGATAAGCTCTGAGTGAAGCTCCTGTCTAGTAATACACCCCCCAATCTCATATTTTTATAGCAATTCACATACTGGTGCTTCATATACTTGGCATTCTATCATTATGGCGACTAAGCTTCTCTAGAATGGCCACATAACCCGCATTGATGCAGGTGAGGTATCCTTTTGGTACAATAAATGACTCCCTCAAGGTAGGGTGAGCGCTCATATTCCCTTTGATAATTTCAATGTATTGAGCTTAAGGTCTCTGATGTGTTGCACAATGGGGATTGGGATTTGAATCTACTATATACGCCCCTACCGCCAGAAATCCAGGCTTCTATCGAAAGTACCTTTATTAATGTTAACTCCACTAATATGCTTATTTGGAAGGCCTCAGCTAATGGAGAATACTCCACTAAGAGTGGTTATCACTGGATTGTTAATAAGTCGCAACCGCAAATGGTTCTAGCTCCTATTAATTCTTGCGGGTCTTAGGTGTGGAAGCTTCCTATCTTAGAGAACATGAGATTTTGTGCTTGGATGGTGCTTCACAATAGCCTTCCAACCAATCAATTTTGTTATGAGAGACATATCACTACGGATGCCTCATGCAAAGATGTGGACAACCTTTTGAATCCGTATTACATGCTCTGCATGATTGCTATTCAATTTCTCATGTGTGGTGTAACTCTGTGTTTGCCAACATATCTATTTTTCAAGTGACAATCTCTCTCTTTGGTTCTCTACTGCTACTAAAGATACCATGGGACAAATATTTATTGTTTCTTGTTGGCACATCTAAAATCTAGTAATTAGGAGGATTTTTAATGACATTAAGTGGCCAACAATGCAACACTCAAACTGCATTGCTTCGGACCATCTCTTGATAAGCTCTCTTTCGGATCCCTCTCAGAAGACCTCTACGCCTCATATTATTAGATGGCTCCCTCCTCCAATGTCTTTCGTTAAGCTGAATACAGACGGTAGTAGCTTTGGGAATCTAGGAAACTCGGGTTTTGGAGGTTTGATAAGGAACTCTATTGGTGGTTGGATCACTGGTTATTCAGGTTATTGCAGCCTCACCGTAAATATTAATGCCAAGTGATCGTTTAGCTTGGAGTACAAGCTTCAAAAGAGTGATCGTTGAGTCCGACTGCCAAACAACTCTACAATTTATTGAAGACAGTGTTCCTAATTCCCATCCCCATGCTCCCTTGATTGATCACATTCAGGGCCGGCCATTAGGCTGCTTAGGCTGTGCTATAGCACAGGGCCTCGGCCCATTCCAACATTTTTAGGGACCCCAAAAATAAAAGCTATCGAATATATATTTTGTTTTGCAAGAATTTGTTGATGTTGCAATGGTTAAATTGTTTCACTAGGGTTTTTTCGCACTCTTTTGTACCTGTGTTCGGATCTCATCTTTCCCATTTTTTACAGTTCCTTTTACAATTACCAAAAAAATAATAATAATATTTTTCCTGTTTCTTTTACTTAGCTTATTTTTCCAGTTTGTTTGGTCTCATTCAACTTTTTTAGAAAGATAATAATAATAATAATAATAATAATAATAATAATAATAATAATAATAATAATAATAATAATAATAATTGTTTTCAATTATTGAGATTGTATGCCGGTTGCTGGTTATTAGAATTAGAAAATCTATTTTCCGTAAACTCTAGTTTAATTCTAATTGTCAATATATATTGGCCTATTTTTTTTCTTCTGACAATTGGCCTATAATTTTCTAACAGTGTTTGTTCATATAATTGATATACTAATAATGTTTTATCAGTAATAAATAAGTATTTATTAATAGCTTAGCTACATAAAAAATTACGTATATATAAATTGATTATGAAATATTTAATTTCTACCAAATGTTTTTGATAATTTGTTAAAATTAAGAACAGCTTGCACATTTTAAAATCACTTATTACTTTTTAGAGTAAAATCACTCTATTTGACTAATGTAGCAGGCCAATTGATGGTTGTGAAATTTGCTTGCTCATCTTCATTCCTACAACCGCCGCGAAACGAAATTATTAGGTTTTTCCTTCCTACTTTGCCTCCTAAGATTTATGAATCTAGATATGAGAAGCGTAAGAAAAAGGAAAAACCTGAAGAGTTGACTCAACTCAAGCAGGGGCCCGATTTTTAAGATTTGAACGGGGCCTCTAACTTGTTTGGGAGGACTCTGATCACACTGGAGATTTCAAAGATTACACCTGGTGCTTATTCATACTTTGCGAGAAGGTAAATATTGTGCTGATTGGCTAGCTAAGTCCGGAGCTTCTTCCCCCGCCACCTGGAGTTTATGGTCTCATTGTACTCCGAAAGTCTCATCTCTCCTTGCGGTTTCCGTGGGAATTGGGAGAGTTAGGGAGTAGTTTCTGTTGTTTTTCTTTTGTTTTTATCATTCCCATTGAACAATAAAAAATATCAATTTTTGTGTCTGTTTTTATTAATATTGTTTAGGCAAAATTACACCAGGGGACCTTTAACTTATTTATTTGTAACAAGTTGGCCCTTTAAGTTTCTTTTGTAACAAATAGGCCCTTTAAGTTACCCGACGTTGACACCGTTGGCCCTTTTAGTAAAATGTAATATCGTTCATTACATCAAAATACACCAAAATATGTTTGGTTGCATCAAAATACATAAGCTAGAGTAGTCACAATATATAAAGTAGCATTACATCAAAATATATAAGCTAGAGAAATCATTAAAAGGGCCTATTTGTTACAAAAAAAACTTAAAGGTCCAACTTGTTACAAATAAATAACTTAAAGGTCCTCTAGTGTAATTTTGCCTATTGTTTAATAACATGCGTATATATAGGTGAATGTTGGAAATGTTATCTACTATAGTTAGTTGTGTCACAATTTCTCCTATAGTTCGTGGATGAAGTATTAAAAAGGGAATTCAATATTATTACCAATTTCAACTCATCCATCTCGGTACAACTTGTAGCATTGTTACCATCTTTGCGCATTGAATCTGGATGCTTGCAGTTGGTGAAGGAAATGAAGAATTTAAAAAATTTGTGTTCTCATCCTAATTGGGTTTTACTTGAGTCTACCGACTTCTCAAAGATGTTTAGGTCTTTTGATTTATTAAATGTGAGAGGAGAGGGAAATGGTGAAGCTCACACTTTAGCTAAATTTGCTTTAGTAAACACTCCTAGTGTTTGGCTAGTGGAAATTTCTCTTTGTACGACTTTTCCTTTATCTTTCGATTTGGACGGGTCCTAATGAAATTATTGTAACATCCCTAACTCGGTTAATTTCGATTAACGAAATTAACTAGCGATTGCTCAATCGATTAAGTAATAAATCGAGTCATAGAACATATTATAGTTATGAAAAGAATAAGGCAAAATTACACTAGGGGACCTTTAACTTATTTATTTGTAACAAGTTGGCCCTTTAAGTTTCTTTTGTAACAAATAGGCCCTTTAAGTTACCTGACGTTGACACCGTTGGCCCTTTTAGTAAAATGTAATATCGTTCATTACATCAAAATACACCAAAATATGTTTGTTTGCATCAAAATACATAAGCTAGAGTAGTCACAATATATAAAGTAGCATTACATCAAAATATATAAGCTAGAGAAATCATTAAAAGGGCCTATTTGTTACAAAAAAAACTTAAAGGTCCAACTTGTTACAAATAAATAACTTAAAGGTCCTCTAGTGTAATTTTGCCAAAGAATAATTATTTGCTAATTTATATGAGGTGTATGAATTATTGTTTGATTGTTGATTGAAATTGGGGCTTAAGATACAATTAGAGAAAAAGGGGCATTTTGGTCTTTTCCACCTCATTAATACGCTAAGCTCAATTAACTCAAACACACGCACACTTGTTGAGACAAAATCCCTAATTAGTTTTGATGGTTAACAACCGTCAAATTGAGAGTCTAAAGTTATCTGATTTCATATGCTACTAATGATTCTTCTTGAGTGAACAATAAGAACAGGAATAACCAAGCTAAATCTCAAAAAGGTATATGCTTATGAGAAACATCATATATGAGAAGACTTAAAAGAACGTTTCTCACAATAGTCTTAAAGAAGAAACCTTTTCTTGATAAGATCAAAAGATCAAGACCATATGGGTAAACTTGAGAAAGATCGTCATGAGAAGCCTTATCTTTGTCTAGGGCAACATGAGAAGAGTAAAACAGAAGGATCAACCTAAGAAGCATCATGACAGAACCATGAGAAAGGAAATGAAAAGCATCAGATGAGAAAAGTCAAGTTGAGAAGCATCGTGAGTAGAGTCATGACAATCAGAAGGGTCATGATGAGAAGAGTCAAGTTGAGAAAGGTCATACGACAAATATCTTAATAGAAGTATCAACTTGAGAAGTATCAACTTGAGAAGCATCAACTTGAGAAGCATCATCTTCGACAACAGTCAGAGTTGAGAAGAGTCACAGTTGAGAAGAGTCACGAAAAGTGGAAACAACTGTCTTCAACAGAAAAGCACACAGCTGTATTAAGCAGACAACCTCTCCAACGGCTATAATCGGCAATATACTTTTGCCAACGACACTTTTCTATGGACCATAGGTTATGACACATAATTTCAACTATAAATAAACGCTCCTGGTCATCGTTGATCCGTGTGAGAGTACATTGAGCTCAAATTTTCCAACCTTCTCAAGTGTCAAAGTTTTCTCTCTTCCAGACTCAGCTGCTACAAATCAGAAGGGATTCAATTGATCTCTGAGTATGTATAAATGCTTGTGTTGTTGTATTTGTTGAATACTCCATTTGTATCAACCAAGCTCTAGAAATCCAACAAACCCAAACACTTAACAGAATCCCGTAGGAAACATTCTCAAGTAGCATGTGTTGCTGTAGGGCTTGAGAAGTGAGTGCTTCTGTGACAGAAGCAGTTTAATAGATAAGAAGGATTCTATTAGGAGTGTTAAAAGTAGGTAGAGCTGTGTGAAGAAAACTACCAAGAGTATGTTTTGCCTAGGGAGGTGTAAAAGTTATAAATTATTTGGAAAATAGTGGAAATACTCACAGGGAGTGAGGAGTGGATGTAGCCCAGAGTTTTGGGTGATCCACTATACAACATTGTGTTACTTACTGCTTTTTCTAAGTTGTTTTACACTTTATGACAAAACTCTCATTCAGGAGTGTTCGATAGCAAAGTACGGGTTGCACTATTGAACTGAAGTGTTCCGCGAGGATGGGAAGTTGATTTAGGATGGTTGGATTTGGACCTCGGAATGGCCGAGGTGGTCTTCTCCTGCGCCTCGGGTGGGATACCTGCAAGCACTCCGTTGCCTATGTCAGCAAGGGAAGAAAAGAGGTATTTAAAAGGGAAGTGAGTGCGTACCTGGAAATGGTAGGTTGAATGCGTATTTATAGAGCACGGCCGCACCGTCGGATTGAGTAGACAAGTCCTGTCCGTTGGATGCGAAATGGCGCTAATGTGGAGCCCACCTTTGCTCTCAGCAATACGCGCGGATTGGGCCAAGCCCAAGTGGGGGGATTCTGGCCCAGTCCGGAACAGTGGCCCCCCAAGACGAGGTCGAAACGTCTGAGGTCGGGGTCGGCTTGAAGAATCTAGATCCGACATTCCTTTTGCTTCCAGAACGGCAAGAAGTGAGTCCCTGCTTTCCAACGCTCGAGGCCGTGGGATTGGTTCAATGCGTTCCTTCCTTCAAAAAAGGCTTGACAAAGCATTTAAGCTCAGAATCAAGTAAATCTTGACTGAGCATTTAAGCTCGGAGTCAATTGTGTCTTGACTGAGCATTTAAGCTCAGAATCAAGAGGGTTTGAAGTCGCTGTGGACTTCTTCCTCGGTCCCGAACTGAACATTGAAGCTCGGAGTTTGGGAGAAGGCATGTGCCCAAAGAGCGGAGGTCGAAGTCGCTTGGGACTTCTTCCTCCGGTCTCCGTCTTAGCATTTAAGCCAAGCCGAAGAGGAGGTTGGCTCGTGAAGAGCTGATTTGGGGTCGCTGTGGACCATTGCGCGCCCCATGACTAAGCATTTAAGCTCGGAGTTGAGGGGGACGTGTGCATCGTTCTTTGATGGCCTCGCCTCATACCGTTGTCCGCCGAGTGGCTAGCTCGGTGTCGGACTTTGGTGAGAGGGACGTTGCCGCGAGTCGGGAGCTTGTATCGCCGTGGGTTCTGTAAATGAGAATAACAGAATGATTTGTCAAAAAATGACTTTATTCAGGGACGCTACTGGTCCAAATGTTACATTTGACTAGGTATAGTATAGCCTGAGCTTGGCAGCATTCCAGGTTCGGGGTATCGGCACCTTGGAGAGAGTTTCTAGGTGGTAAGCTCCTGTCCCGGTATTTGCTGCGACTCGGTAGGGTCCTTCTCAGTTGGGAGGGAGTTTTCCCTCCGAGCATTTTTGTTACCGACGTCAGCCCGCCAGAGGACGAGATCCCCGACATTGAAGTCTCGGGTGATGACTCTCTGGTTGTACCGTCAGGCAATCCGAGCTTTAACGACGGCCTCGGCAAGCTGTGCTTTATCTTGGACTTCCTACACGAGGTCTAGCTCTTCTCTTGCAGCTTTGTTGTTTGTTTCATTGTTGAGAGGGTAAAGAGTTCTCCAGGTAGATTCTCCGAAATCCACAAGGATGATGGCCTCTGTCCCATACGTCAATCTAAAGGGGGACTCGTTGGTGGTGGAATTCGGAGTCGTCCGATATGCCCAGAGGACATATGGTAGTTCATCGGGCGATGCCCCCTTTGCCCCTTTCAGTCATTTCTTCTACCCTTTAAGAACGACCCTGTTTGCTGACTCCACCTGCCAATTGGTTTGGGCAAGTGGTTCTGCTTTGATCCATTTTGTGAGGTAGTCGATTGCGACGATCAAGTATTTTACTCCGCCTCGGCAAGGTAAGAAATGCCCGAGGAGGTCTATTCCCCACTAACCGAAAGGCCATGCTGCCGACAAGGAGGAGAGCTCGGCTGGTGGAGCGTGACATGCGTCGGCTTACCACTGGCAGGTGTCGCACCTTCTGACGAGGTCGGAAGCGTCCTTCGTCATGGTCGGCCAGTAGTACCCTGCCGTAAGAGCCTTCTTCGCCAGGGCCCGGGCCCCCAGGTGTTGTCCGCAGATTCCCTCGTGTATTTCATCCAGTACATACCCGACCTCGTCCTCTTCAACACACTTCAAGAGGGGGGGTGGAGAAACACTGCCGGAAAAGCTTGCCGTCTATAATAGAGTAAGACGTTGCACGTCGTAGAACTGCGGTGGCTTCCTTGGGGTCGACTGGTTCCATACCATGCTCAATGTATTCTTTGATGGGTTGTATCCACCTCGTACCTTTCGTTTCTGCGTTGACCTCGGACACCGAGGTTGGAGACAGGTCGATGCTTGATTTTCTCAGGCTTTCCTAAATGATGCTCCACAGATTGCCTGTGGGCTTTGTGCTGGCCAGCATGGCTAGGACGTATGCCCGGGACTTCTCAA
The DNA here is from genome assembly GCA_963573325.1 of Astragalus glycyphyllos. Taxonomy (NCBI): domain Eukaryota; kingdom Viridiplantae; phylum Streptophyta; class Magnoliopsida; order Fabales; family Fabaceae; genus Astragalus; species Astragalus glycyphyllos. Next base: position 32,455,493 of record OY754307.1, read on the forward strand.
CCCGAGGTACATGCTTTAATTCTGCCAGATCCAAACGAAGGAACAACTCCCGTACCAGTGCTAGGTATCACTCCAGAACGGGGTCGTTTGTCACGAAGTCCCTTTTGACTTGGGAAACCACCAGTAACGAATCCGTGTTCAGCTCAATGGTTTTTCCCCGAAATCTACGGCTAGTTGCAGTCCAGCAATGCAGGCTTCGTATTCTTCCTGGTTGTTTGAAGTGGTGATGGCAAAGCTGAGGGAAACCTCGATCATTAGTCCTTCGGAGTTCTCGAGGATGAGGCTCGCTCCACTGCTCTTCGAATTCGATGATCCGTCGACGTGGAGTTTCCATCGCAAACAACTGGTCTTGGAGAGTGGTGACTACATTTCTGCAACGAAGTCGGTTAGGACTTGAGCCCTGAGAGCGGACCAGGCCTCGTATTTGATGCCGAACTCAGATAATTCTACGGCCCACTTGATGATTCTTCCTACGAGGTCGGGACGACGTAAAATCTGGCAAATTGGTTGATCTGTTCTGACGATGATTTGGTGAGCTACGAAGTACGGTCTTATCCTTCTGGCGACCACAACTAGGGCTAAGGCCACCTTTTCTATCTTCTGATACCGGGACTCGGCCCCCTGTAGCACCTTACTCAAGAAGTAAACTGGCCTCTGCCCTTCCTCTGTTTCTCGGATAAGGACTGCACTTACAGTTTCCTCGGCCATGGCGAGGTAGAGATAAAGTGTTTCCCCTTCAACTGGTTTCAACAGAATCGGGGGTTCGGACAATATTTGCTTGAGATCGTTGAGGGCGCTCTCGCATTCGGGTGTCCATTTGAAATCCACGCCCATCTTCAGAAAATTGAAAAAGGGGAATGAACGATTGGCCGCTCTGAATACGAACCAAGAGAGGGCTGCAATCACGCCTGTTAACTTCCGCACTTCCTTTTTTGTGGTTGGGGGACGCATGTCTGTCACGGCCATGCATTTGTCCAGGTTGGCCTTGATGCCTCTTTCAGTTAAGCAAAAACTGAGGAACTTTCCTGCTCTAACGCCAAAGGTACATTTTGTTACCAAGTGGCTTCAATCTCAAAAGGGGGGGTGAATTGAGATTTTTGAAAACAGTTCCCCTTTTAATGACTTAGTTTGATTTTCGCGTAGGTTTATCAAATAAAAGAATTTGAACGTAAAATAATAACGAACACGCGAGATTTATACTGGTTCAGTCACCTCCCAGTGACCTACGTCTAGTCCTCACAACCCCTTGTGAGATTTTCCACTATCAAAACAAAGCTTTCAATCGGGTGCTTTAAAACCCTTACAGACGCAGGCGCTCTTCACCTAAGATACCCCACCTAGTGCAAGAGCCCTTAACAACAATTACTACAAGAGATACCCCACCCTTGTTACAATCAGAAACCCTAGAGAGATACCCCACTCTCTAGTAAAAAACCCAATACAGTATTACAAGAAATTACAATAACAATGAAATAACAAATACCTCTGAGAAGGTGAATATGACAACTTGAAGATTCCCAACCTAACCCTTGAGAGAGATCAGCTCAAAGTGATGAAGAACGTGAAAAATTGATTGTGACAGTGAGAAGTTTCGCATTCTACGTTTTAGAATTTTAGGTTGTGAATTGATCGTGAAACCATAAGCCCTATTTATAGAGTTTGTGAAAATATGACCGTTGAAATAAATTTTTTCGCTAAAGTAATAAGTGACAAATCGATTAGTTGCTTGAGAAACATGATATGGAAATCGATTTTGTGCTTTCACAAATACAGGTGAGAAATCAATTTCTTGCTTGTGGGAACAAGTGAGAAATCGATTTTGTGCTTTACAACTAAGACAATAATCGATTCTTTTAAAGCCAAAACAAGTTCTTCTAAAATCAAGTCATTTGAATCGATTGTTGGCTTTAAAGAATAAGTGAGGAAATCGATTGTTTGCTTTATGAAGCAAGTAAATATAATCGATTGTTGGCTTTAATATCGGAAGCCATGAATCTTTTGATTTCTTCCAAAAAACAAGTTCTTTTGAAGGCATAAGTGGATAATCGATTCTTTTGTTTAAAATGGGAGCCATGAATCGAATTTCAACACTAAAATACATAAGTATAATCGATTTTTTGCTTCATATACACAAAGTCATCAATCAATTGATTTCTTTCCAAAACAAGTTCTTTCTTAAAACCATCAAGTTTAGCAATCGATTCTTTGCTTTAAACCAATAGGCCATGAATCGATTTCTAGCTTAAAAAACAAGACTAAAATCGATTATTTGCTTTAAAATACCAAATCAAGAATCGATTCTTTACTTCAAAAACAATTTCTTTTAAACACTAAGTGATGAATCTATTTTCTTTAAAAAACAACAAGTTATTATATGTGCCTAACCTATTTATCAATTGAAACCATATGTTATGTTTGTGTGAGTGATATTGTGTTTTGTGATTTGAGCCGATCTTCAAAAGCGGTTTCCTAAGACACGACCCGACTTCCTAGGGACTACTACCCTTGACACGGACTTACTTCTTGAGTTGGTTGTGCCTTGGAATTCCACTTGTCACTTTGTCTTAGATTACTTCATCATCAAAACTTAACCTGCAATACAAGATATCCACACATTTCTCAGGGTTAAACCCGAGATTTTTCTTTCTTGCCTCATCAAAGATTTCATGTAGGTCGGCCAGGTGCCTTTAGTCCGCCTTGCTTTTCACAATCATGTCGTCAAGCCAGACTTCAACAACCCTGCCGATATGGCTGCGGAAAACCTTATTCATCATACGCTGGTAAGTGGCCCCAACATTCTTGAGTCCAAAGGGCATAACCCTGTAGCAGTAGTTCCCCTGGCTTGTCATGAAAGTCGTTTTCTCTTGGCTCTGGTTGTAGCCGGAGTAGGCATCTAGGAAAGACAAAAGTCAGAAACCGGATGTGTTGTCCACGAGCTTGTCAATGCTTGAGACGGGGAAAGCATCTTTAGGGCAAGCTCTGTTAAGGTCGGTGTAGTCCACCCACATTCTCCATTTTTCGTTGCTCTTCTTGACCAACACTACATTGGACAGTCAAGTGGTGTACTTCGCCTCTTTTATGAAGCCTGTAGATAGGAGGTCGGCCACTGCTTTTGCCGCTGCCTCAGCCTTCTTCTCGCTCTGGGCTCTGCGTCGCTGTGCCACACATTTGGCGTCGGGATTGACCGTCAGGTGATGGCATGCTACTTCAAGAAGAATTCCGTTCATCTCGGAGGCGGACTAGTCAAAAAGGTCGGCATTTCATCGTAGACACGCAATTAATCTTTCCCTGACCGCCTCGTCGAGCTCAGCCCCCACTTTGACAGTATTCGTGGGGTCATCACCCAGAGGGATTTCAAGGAAGTCGCCTTGGGGCTCGGGACGGTTTATCTTTCTCTTGAGTTCTCTAACCAGCTCGTCGTCGTCCTCATCCTCGGAACTATTCGGGTAGTAGCGGCCGTCGACCTCGGTGAGATGCACCTGAATATCGGTCGGTGGTAGCTTGGAGAGCTCTTGCAGCCGGCTCTGGGTGCCTTTTAGAGCAAGGTACTGGCTTCTTTCTGCAGAGTTGATGTCGGCGAGGACGGTTACAGTGTTGCCCGCTAGGGTATGGAACTTCATTTTCAGATGCACCGTGGAAGCGACGGCGCCGAGCCTGGCTATTGTCGATCTTCCCACAATGCTGTGATACGGGTGATTAGTGGCACTATCAGGAAGGTCGTTCTAATAGTTCGAGCGAGCTTCTTCCGACCGTAAGTCACCATGAGGTCGAGGTATCCCAAAGGCCGGATTCGGTCCTCCCCAAGCCCGGATAAGTCCGTCCCGAGATAAGGGCTTAAATCAGCTAGGGATAAGCCGAGCTTAGGAAGGAGGTCTTGGAACATGATGTCGGCAGAACTTCCTTGATCTACCAGGATTCGATTTACCTCGACGTCGAGCATGGATGCCGAGATGATGAGAGGGATGAACTCGTTTGGTTTGCCTAACAGATAGTCTTCTAGGAGAAGAAGAGGGGCTTCTGGGATGAAGCCGGTGCCGAGGTTGAACCAAAAGTCAAGCAGGCGATTTCTTTCCATTTGAGCTTCAAGGTCTTTTTGGTTTCCGTGGTCGAGGCGGATGAACCACCGGAAATCACCACGAGGGAGTCAATCCTCCCACTGTGGTCGCCAATGTTCGGTACCGGAGTACGGGTTGCACTATTGAACTGAAATGTTCCGCGAGGATGGGAAGTTGACTTAGGATGACTGGATTTGGACCACAAATTTGGACCTCGGGTGAGGTACCTGCAAGCACTCCGATGCATAAGTCAGCAAGGGAAGAGAATAGGTATTTGAGGGGGAAGTAAGTGCGTACCTGAAAATGGTGGGTTGAATGCGTATTTATAGAGCACGACGCTGTGCCCGCACTGTCAGATTGAGTAGATATGTCCTGTCCGTTGGATGCGAATGGGCGCTAATGTGGAGCCCACCTTTGCTCTCAGCAGTACGCGCGGGTTGGGCCAATCCCAAGTGGTGGGATTCTGGCCCAGTTCGGAGCAAGGAGAAACTTTATGAAAACTGAGAAGACAGCATGCTGACCCTTCTCTGCTAAGAAATGTTTTGAACTACAACATAGTTTTCAACCCTTCTCTCATCTTTCCTTAACTAAGAGTAATACAGAAATTCTCTTGTTGTTTTGAATATAAATATATTACTGATAATCACATATGCTTAAAATACCTACATAATCAAAGACTCAAGTACTTAACAATAAGTGTTGAAGACAGAACTTACTGGCCCCTCTCAACTCTTTTATATAATTGAGAAGACAGTATATTCTAAACCTTCTCAACTCACAGCCAAAGTTATGAAGATTGTCTTCACATACCCTTCTTAACTTATAACACTCGCTATCTTAATATCCAATTATATTTGTGAAGATAATCATATTCTTTCAGGTGAATTTTAAAAGGGTCACAATTCCAACCCCCCTTCCTTGTGACAATTTTAAAAGAAAGATTCAAAACTCCATTTCTACAATTTATCAAAGCATTAGAGGTTGCAAGAAATGGTCTTCCTAAAATGATGGGATGTTGAGATGTTGGATTTGAAACCGGATGTGTATCCAAAACAATAAAATCTACTGGAAAATAAAATTTATCAATTTGAACTAGTACATCCTCAACTATACCTCTTGGAATTTTCACTGAACGTTCTGCCAATTGAAGGGTGATTGACGTTTTCTTTAGCTCTCCAAGGTCCAATCGTTGATAAACAGAAAATGGTTGAAAATTAACACTCACACCAAGATCAAGAAGTGCATGTTCTATCTTAATATTACCAATTACACAAGATATAGTTGGACAACCAGGATCCTTATATTTTGGTGGAGTTTCCTGTTGGATGATTGAACTAACACTTTCCGTCAAAAATGTCTTACTTTGAACATTTAATTTTCTTTTCACGGTACATAAATCTTTCAAAAATTTGGCATAAGACGGAATTTGTTTGATCGCATCCAACAGGGGAATGTTAACTTTAACTTGTTGAAGAATCTCAAATATTTCAGGATTATGGTTTAACTTCTTAATTGGGTGTAATCTTTGAGGAAAAGGAGCAGGTAATGGCTTTTTTTTAATAGAAATATCATCATTCTTACCTTCATCCTTACCTTCATCATTACCTTTATCTTGTAAGTTTGGAGTAGAGTCTGAATCTGAAATCTTGATGGGGATTGTCTTGTCAATTGTTTTTCCACTTCGTAGAGTAGTGACAGCATTTACATTTTCCGGTGGTGTTTCAGTAGAGATTTGGCATTGACCAGCTGGTCGTTCTCAAGGAGTTTGTCAAGGTAGACAATGTAAGCTTGATTTTATTTATGGCTTGTGAAGTTTGGGTGTTTATGGTTGTTTGAGCTTGCATGAATGTTTGTAATGTTTCTTCTAGGCTTTTTATTTGTGGTCTGTTATATGGTATGAAATTAGAATTGGAGGTATTTTGGTTGGGTAAAGGTTGAATATTCTTATCATTCCTCCAACTAAAATTAGGATGGTTTCTCCAATTTGGATTATATGTCTCAAAAAGCAGATGGAAATGGTTTTTTGAAATTTGATATTACATTTGCTTGTTCTTCACACATCTCCTTGAAAACAGGAATTCTTGGGCATTCATTTGTTAAATGTCCTTCAATGGCACAAATATCACAAATATCATTGTTTTGAACAAATTTTACTTCCTTAGATTTCTTTAGTTCCATACTTTCAACCTTTCTAGCTAAACTAGCAATCCTAGCACTTAGATCATCTTCTTGATTAAGGTAATATTTTCCTTTGTTAACATTTTCAAGATTAGACCTTATTGAACCCTCTGATGTATTTTCATTATACCAAGATTGAGTTTTATCAACTAGGTGATCTAAATATTCAAGAGCATCGTCCGGATTTTAGTCCAAGAATTCTCCATTACACATCATTTCCACAAATTGTTTGGTTTCAGAATTTAAGCCTTTGTAAAAGAAACTTACGGTCCTCCAATTTTCAAAACCTTGGTGAGGGCAAGCATTTAGCAAATCTTTAAAACATTCCCAACAATGAAAATATTGTTCATTAGGCTTTTGGACAAAGTTTTTGATTTGCTTCTTCAAAGAGTTGGTTTTATGAATTGGGAAGAACTTTTTAAAAACTCAGTTTGTACATGTTGCCATGTCGTGACTGATCCAGGTCTTAAAGAATTAAGCCATATTTTTGCTTTGTCTTTGAGAGAAAAAGGAAATAACTTAAACTTTATTATTTCTTGGGTGCATGTTGGTTCATTTAAAGTGACACATATTTCCTCAAATTCTTTCAAATGTAAATAAGGGTTTTCAGATTCAAGTCCATGAATATTAGGTAGTAATTGGATCCTACCGGACTTGAGTCTAAAATTCTGAGCATTTGGTGGATAAACAAAGCATGATGGAGTGGTATTCCGTTGAGGTTCCAAGAAATCACGCATGGAACGAACTGGTTGATTATCATTAGGAGTTTCTGCTTCACCTTCGTCCATGTTTTCACAATTATTATTTAAATTAGGTGCTTCACTCCTTATTAGTCTACCACTTTTTAAATCACGACACCAATTATGCATACAATTGACAAGTACACAATATTTATTAGTTATACTAACTTAAATGCTAAAAATAAAAATAAAGGATAGAGAAGAGATAACCTTTTGAAGTCTTACTAAAGCAAGAGAATATTCACAAAGAGATGGACCGTCCTCTAAGGGATATCCCCGGCAACGGCGCCAAAAACTTGATCACACTTTACGGTTGCACACCCAAGTATAGGTTTGTCTCAAGTAATAAATTTCTCGGAAGTCCGAATGTCGAACCACAGGGATATTTTGAAGGAAAAGGTATGCCAATATATTTGTGAGGTTTGAAGTTTATATAAGACTAAGTACTAGAGCTTTGGGTTTCCATTTAAGTAAAATCATAGAGTTGTTCTTGGCTAAACTTGATAACTCAATTGAAATCCAACAATCAAGTGATTTCAATCGGAAGATAAATCGTTAAACACTTAGGAAACTTTGTAGCTTTTGAAAACTATCTTTGTAGTTGTCTTAAAGAGTTTATGTAACCAATTGTTGTTATGTACAACTAAGCATTCATTGTGCCATATATGTGTACAAAAAATTAAAGCTTTCACAAAACAAAATCATTTTCATATATCATTAAACAACTCAAAAGATTTAACATTGAAGATCATTTTGAAAACCAAGAACAATACTACTACTTTACAAAAGCTTCATCCTTAGCTCTAGCTAAGGGTTTAGCTACTCATATTACAAAGAAAACAACTCTTAGATACTAAATATATGTTATATTTCTGAAGTTAGGGAGTGATGCTCCATGGCTTGCCAAAACTCCCTTTATATAGGCTTGAAAGGTGAGAGCACTTGAATATTTTAAGACAGTTTTGGACCCTCTCATTAATTGCAAAATAAGTCGTCCTTCCTGTTGAAATCTTGATTTGGGGCACTCAAGATAAATTGAAGGTCATTAAGTTTTCTTTCCAGATCATGTTCTATCTTTCAATTTGGATTTTTGTGTGAATTATGGTGAATATAATGCCAAAATGTGTACTGTGTAGTTTGAAATCCGAGTCATTGCCGTAATGATCAAATTGCATGTCATTTTCACCCTTGAATCCAATCTTTTCAGCACTATGTTCCTGAAATCAAAGTGGTAGATACATGATTTAGCTGACTACTACAACTGGAATTGGTTCAAGTGGACTTGTATTGCTTGAGATATGGGTCAAATACGAAAATGTGTTATGGGCCAAAACTCAACCAAACTTTGGACAGAATTGTTGTCTAGTACTATTGAGGTTCATTGGACTTCAAACTATCAAAATTAGTTTCCTACACCCATTTATATCTTTAGTACATTGTCTTAGGTGTCCAAGAACATCAATATCACAATTTTTGAATGAGTGTAACTTAGGTTATGGCCCAAACATCAAGGACTATACATACTAATCATGTCCAATCATGCATATGCCTTCTATTAGTATAGAAAATTGGATATTAATAGTTAAATTAGATAGTACCTAATTATACAAAAATAAGACACAAATACTATAATACCATAACTAAATAGCACATAAAGTTAATATAACATATGCATGTTTACTCACTAATCAGTAACATATAAAGTTTAAAGCAAGTTACGAAGCATAAAAGCCATCCATTGGCATACGTAGCTAGTTAAGCCAACGTAGACTTAGGAACATGCAGCTGGGGAAATTCTCGTTGACACCCAAACGAACTGGATCACCTGCCTTCAAACCCAAGCATTTGCATAGCAAGGACCACTCACCTCCAAGATAACATTTTGCCCACACTCTTTTCCTACCACGACCAGTTGGGAAGTGAGTAGTTCGTTCAATCGCACAAATCGAAGCTCGGTGCCACTCATCCATGACAGCAATAGTAGTAAGAGTGGGCGGAACAGAATTCTTAGAAAAAAGAATGAAGATGCTGGCAACACAGTAAGACAATATATGAAGTAAGTTAGATTATGTTCAAGCATAGCATTAACACAAACATAACAAAGCATGAATTGTAAGTTAATAAAACATGTATAAAATTACCAAACTGTTGAGATCAACATTGGACATTTTAGTCAGCACAGAATTCTTAAAGCATACAGGAGGATGAGGAATCATAGAGTTAATGCAAACCTCCTCAGGACAGAAAACAACTGGACATTCATCAGTGCCAAGTAAAAAAGTCTTTGCAGGCAATGGGGGAACAATGTCAATAAACCCCCTATCCATAACACGAATGTCAACCTGAGTAGTGGAAATAAAGGTTATCTGAACCCAACCACCAAATGCCAATCCATAGTACCTCCCCTTGCTCTTCCAGCCCTGAAAAAGATACATGTTACCTTTATAGTCTCGAATGGTAACATGGAACTCATTCTTAGCATGATCGAAGTTTCTCAAGTAGGCAGGAATTGGATTATCAAAGTGTTCACTGAGCAAAGCTACAACACCAAATTCCTACAAAAGAAAAAAATTCAACCAAATTTAGGAAAAAAATAAAAAACAGAAATAACTCACAATTAAAATGGAAAAGGAAAACAACTAACTGCATTAGGGTCTAAGCCACAAATATATGACTTAAGCGTTGGGGAAACTTCAGTGACAAAGGGATCCAAATCCATGACCAATGGAGGCACAGCATCTTGGGAAAATGGAGGTGTAGGGTCCTGGGAACATATTAAATATAATGGGAAAAAGGAAAACAAAATAACTAATAAGACAAAACAGAACAAATAATTAATATGAGTATGTAAAGAAAATGCAAATAACCTAATGCATGCACATAAACATTCTTCTTATACATGCATAGATTAGAATTCTAAAATTTTGAAGTAATCCCTCAGAACATTACTAGAGTCACACTGGGATCCAAATCCATCATCAAAGGAGCCACAACATCTTCGGAAAATGAAGGTATAGGATCCTATGAAGACATTAAAATAATTGGAAAATTAAAATAATGAATTAATAAGACAAAAGAGACAAAAAAAGAACAAATAATGTCAAGGAGACCAACTAATTAATGTTAGGAAAGGGGGTAAAAGACAGAACAATTTGGCGATGTTACTGAGCGAAAGGAGTCGGTGCTCAGCGAGAAAAACAACAAAACAAACAACATGACAAAGAACATAATGCATGCACATAAATATTGTTGAAAAACATGTGTAGAGTAATGATAACAGAGCACAGGAAATAACAACGTAGAACTTAGGACATGATTAAATAGTAAGCAACTAAGTAACCTAACCCTCAAAACATTGTTGGTATACACAGTATAAGACATAAAAGAGAATGCATGGAGTAAAAACAAAAGAGTGAAACAGAGCAATAAATATGTAGATGCATGCAATGGAAGAAACAAAATTTAAAAATCACACTAGCATGATCAAAAACGTAATGCATGCAATAAGAAGAAAGATAGTGAAGTCAAAAGAGAAAACCAAGAAAACAAAGCAAAGAAAATACAATATAAAGACACACAAAGAATTTTAAACGTGAACGAATGTGGACGCTCCATGTAAAAAAACAAACAAAGCAACAAGAAAATACAAAACTAAGAAAAAACATTTTAAGAAGAATGTCGGTATAGGAGAAAAACAAAAATGGGAGACAATACTTGGTCCTCCTCTGGAACCAGTGAACCGTGGAAGCCATAGCAAAACTTTAACAAAATAACAACCAGGAAATTCAACCATAGACTAATTCCCTCACCTAACCCCACTACAAAATCTAATGAAAATGGTGGCAAACCCACACGTTGACAACTAATAAAGAAACACTGTTAATTTGCACAAAGACACGATTGGCTACAAAATTAAAAAGTAAATGAGAAAAAAATACAACACACAAAAAAAATACGTGTCACTCAAAACAATTGACAAAACGCATTGATAAATCCTAATTTAGTGTATTTTTAGAGACACTTTTGGGTCATTTTTAGAGCTGTTATTACTAATAATATAAATTAGAGCCACTTATATGTAATATATATATATATATATATATATATATATATATATATATATATATATATATGGCTAACGAATAAAAAGAAGATCTTCTTGGTGATTTCAATTGAAAGTGATGCACGTGTGATTTGGAGAGAAAGAAATATCCCACTACCCTAGCTTGGAGAGAAACAAAAGGAACTAATATAAAAGGAGGGCTTCACTTGTGAATGAAAAAAATTCGCATACACTAACATTAAATTAGGAAAAACGATAGTTACTTGTTCCTCTATCCGTGTATTCTAATTCTTGTTAATTATTTCTTTCTATAAACATCAAATTACTTGTTCCTCTAAACAATAGACAATCTTGATTAGTTTGGTACTTGCTAAATAATCCCTGTGGATACAATTTTCTTTTATATTACTTATGCGATAGAGTACACTTGCTCTAAGTATGTTTTTAACGCAACACGCATAAACTAAACAATTGCAAAGAACTATCATTAGTAATGCTGACTTTGTTTTGTATTTACATACATAATATTTATAAAATTTTGAACATGGAGGACACTACATCCAATAAAATATTCTTATTTTCTATTATCATTATTATTACAATCTATCCATGTGCTAAAAACTAATAATGATTTTTTACCTATTCATAAATTAACCTATTTTGTTGCTTATTTCAACCACTCAAAATACAATACGCATTCAACAATAATTACACACTTATATTTAATACGAATAGCTCCCTAACCTATTCAATTGGAACTTCATACACGTAAAAAAACAATGTGCTTATTCAAGTGGAGATATAAGTAGATAAAAATAGTTAGAGATTCGTTGAATATTAACATTTCAAGTATATAGTTTTAAGTAGGAAACATAAGTAGATAAAAATTGTAATCAATATGTGTTGAATTTTGATCAACGACACTACCTGCTAAATGGAAAACCCAAAAATATTTGAGAACTGGAAAATTAAAAAAAATGATATCTTTATTCAAGTCGAGATATAAACAAACAAAATAGTTAGGTGTCAATAATATAATTCTTGAAGATTAGTTGAATTTTAAGATATGAACTATATAGTTTTAAGTAAATGCGAAGGACACCAAGTAATTAAGATAAGGAAAGTAAAAATTGATGGGGAAAACCAACTACATTACCAAGTATGTTGCTGAGCAAAAGAATTCGGTGTCCAGCAAAGCCGAAGTTGAATTTGCCTAAATTAACCTATTTTGTTGCTTATTTGAACCACTCAAAATATAATAATCATTATTATTTGTTATTATTATCATTTATACGTAGTAACTATTTGCGAAATGGAAAAAACGTCTGTGCAATTAATATGTGTTGAATTTAGATGAATGACACTGCTTACAACGAATATATATTATAATTATTCATTAATATTATAATTACACATTTTAATTATTTGCAAAACGAAAAAAAATGATGTTCTTATTCAAGTGGAGGCATAAGCAGATAAAAAGGAAGTTGCACTTTATCGCTGACTCACTTAGTGTTAATTCATTGCATAAAACTTGCAAATGTAGAGGAAAGTAAATAGTGATAAAGGACACCAAGTAGATGGCCAACTCTATTGACGATATCCCTGAGGCAGAGAAGTTGGTCCCTAGCAACATTAAGTTAGAATTGATCATAAAAATATAGCTTTCAGTTGTAAACCAACGAATGAATAAATATTGTAATTCACGTAATAAATTTATACAATGACAAACAAAATACAATCAGACGTAATATAGGCATTAATATTGTATAAGCTTTTAAACATAATGTTGTAATTTCCATGGATAATTTTTACAGGCATAAAATTTATTTGTAGGATTAATTGAATTTTTAGACATCAAAGTATATTGTCTTAAGTAAATGTGAAGGACACTAAGTAATTAATATATGGAAAGTAAAAAGTGATGGGGAAAACCAACTACTTTGCCAGGTATGTTGCTGAGCATGTACATGGTTCAATTTCCACGGAAGGCAAAAACTCTACATGGGGGTAGAGAAGATCATGATGTGCAGTTCTGGGGTAGCCTACTAGAATGAAAAGGGCCCAGGCTGTTACTCAATTAGACGTAATGTAAGCATTAATATTGTATAAGCTTTTAAAGATAATGTTGTAATTTCCATGGATAATTTTTGACACGCATAGTATTTTTTTTTTGTAAGAAACACATACATTACATTTGGTAAAAAAAATACACGTGTCACTCTAAACAATTGACAAAACAAATAAACAAAGAGAAAGCTTAGATTAAGGCCACAAAATGAAGACACAAACAACTAATTATAACCACTCGTTTAAGTTGGAAAAAAGAGATTAAAGTATAGTTCAAAATATATGCAAGAAAAAAATGTGATAGGAAAAAAACAAAAGAAGGTTATACCATAAAAAACAAATAAGTGATGCCTTAAAAAAATGTTTTCGTATGTGCCTAGAGTGGCACAAGATTTTCGACTCCTCGCTTATTTAGCCATCTATAAATGTCGGTCAACAATTTTTTTTTTGACGATGTGGTAACGAATATTGTGAATAAAACATCTATCACTTTTCGGAATGATACAGTGTTAGAATCCTCTCCTTTGAGCTTGTATTTCCCAAGAGTCTTCTCAATTCAAGACCAATAGGGAGTTCTTGTAGCCATTCTTGGGAGATCAGAGGAGTTTTACGAAAATTTATGTTCACTTAGAAAGAGAATTTTTCTTTTAGGAAAAGGATCTAGTAGGTCTGTTTCTTATCTTGCTTTCTTGTGCTTTGCTATTATTGATTAATGAGTGTTTATCTTGGTTTCCCCTTCTTTGTGGTAAGTTAACCAAAGACGAGCCCTCCTTTGTGAATTGCTTATAAATATGGTGTTGTGTTCATAACTTTGACCATATTATCAAAGTGATGACTGCAACAACATATTCATAAGAGGAGGGCTCTTGTTAGGTTAACTTACCACTAAGATGGGGAAACCAACATAACCCAACTTTAACCAGCAATAGCGAAACATAAGGAAGGAAGGAAGAAAATGAACTCAGTTACTAGATATATTTCCTGAAAGAAAATCTCTCTCTTTGGGTGAACATAAGATTTCGTAAAACTCCTATGTTCTCCCAAGATAGACTACAAGACAACCCTATTGGTCTCGAAGTGATTGGACCCTTGAGAAATACATTCTCAAAGGAATGGATTTCAACCATGTTTTGGGCCAACAAGCGATAGATGTCCAGTTAAATTATATTTCACATCGATCCAAACAACCATGTTTTGTGTATAAGAATTTTATAAATTATATTAGAATTTTATAAATTATATTTCACATCGATCCAAACAACCATGATGCCTTTAATAAGATCTAACCTATTAATTCTTTTTTCTATACCGATGTAAATTTCACATCTGTTAACTATATTATTTTAAATAAGTAATGAATTTTCTATAAGAAATAGCTAAACAATGTTTTCTTGAATTAAATGCCAAATTTATCAAAAAGAAAGTATTGACCACCTTAAATTTTTATACTCAAAATTTATTGTTATTTTTTTAAAACCTTGAGAATATTCCTACAATGATTTATCTTAATAAATAATTGTAAGAAATTAATAAATGAGACATTAAAAAGCGTTTGAAATTCCCTGAGGAAATTAATATATTCCTCTTTTTTTTTCAAAAAAACTTATAGTACATTTATTAAAGAACAAAATATTGGTAAAAAAAGTTTATGGCATTTTACAAACTTAGAACAAAGATATTATAACTATATTATGGAGGGAGTACATTGTTTAGGAGAACTGTGAACATCATCTACAAAATTTTATTTATATTATACTTTTTGACACTTATCTGTTTAATATTTTTTATGATTAAATTATTTATGACCAAATTATCAATCCAATATTTAGTAAGAAATACTCCTTATCTTTTTGATCACAAAATAAAAGAAAAATACTTAAATATTTAACTTAGTAAAGCATAATCTGGGAAGTTAGTGTTTTCAAAAAAAAAATTAACTGAGTTTTATTATTTATATATTTACTTATTTTGAAAATATTGTAATATATATTGTTTTGGAAATAATTTAACTTTAATTATTTGTATTTACTCTAATTAGTTTTTATAGAAATGCATACAAAAACGACTCTCTTGAATAAATAAAGAAACAACATAAGTAATTGACTTCTCTCTATAAAAAGGTCGACTACATATAAAGCTAACTCTGAAGTAACGGTATAAATCAATCTCCAACCTAGTTGTTCCACCCATCGCTGCAGATCTAAACTTGAGTGTGTAGATCTGAGTAGGAAAGGTATGTAAGAAGTTATTTGTTTCATTTTGTTCCGGACCGGGCCAAACCCCGCAAGACTTGGGCTTGGCCCAAATCCGCACTTACAAAACATCACAATAGGGGCTCCATCAACAAGCGTCCGCATCCAACAACCATAGGCCAGTCACTTGGATCCGACGACTCAGCACTGACACCACGTCTATAAATAGAAGTGCGGCCCCTCGTTGGCAGGTACGTTCTCATTTAACTCTTACCTCTCCACTTCCCATGCTGACTTAGGCATCTGAGTGTTTGCAGGTACCCCCCACACCTGAGGTGCGGGAACGACTTATCTCGGATCATCCGGACTCAATGTTCAAACTTCAGGAAGCACAAGTTGTACCCCGGACTCGACGTCCAGGTACCGAACATTGGCGACCACAGTGGGAGCTTTCGCTCTGACATTGTCCTCCCTCCCGGGACCGATCTTCGACTGTTATGGAGGGTTCGGGTGGTTCATCCGTTTCGGCATCAAAATCAAAGAACACGTTGAAGTGCAAGTGGAGATAAATTTCCAGTTTAACCTCGGACTCCAACCCTACTCGGGCCCCATCAAGAAGGCCCCTTTCCTTCTCTGACGAGGACTACCTCATTGGTGAACCGAACAAGTTCGTACCCTTGATTATCTTGGCCACTATGTTGGGGCTCGAGGTGAAGCGAATCATGGTGGATATGGGAAGCTCCGCAGACATCATGTTCCAAGATCTCCTCCCCAAGCTCCGACTATCCCTCGCCGACATGGACCCTTATCTCGGGGAGAACGTATCCATTTCTGAGGGCAAACCAGCTTGACCCATGGGCCTTCTCAACGTCATGGTGACGTATGGGCAAAAGAGGCACGCTTGAACCATCAAGACAGCCTTTTTAGTTATGCCACTCATTACAGCGTATCACTGCATCATAGGCAGACCAACTCTGGCCAAACTCGGTGTTGTCGCTTCCCCAGATGAAGTTTCACCTGGTCAGCTGAAGTTTCTGGTCGTCGCAGTTGACTAATTTACCAAGTGGATCGAGGCCGAGCCACTAGCTGCGATTAGTTCAAGGAATTGCCTCAAGTTCGTTAGAAAGAACATCTTGGTACGGTTCGGGATCCCCGAGGTCGTTGTGTCAGACAACGGCACACAGTTCACCGACCAAAACTTTCAAGAAGCCTTAGCAGAACTAGGCGTAAAACAGCGTTTTACGTCAGTCGAACACCCGAAAATGAACGGGCAGGCAGAAGCAGCTAATAGAGTCATCCTGAGGGGCCTCAAAAGGAGAATAGATGAAGCTGAAGGGAAATGGGAAGAGGAGCTCCCTTCAGTATTGTGGGCGTACAGAACCACACCACACTCGACCACTGGAGAATCCCCCTTCAAACTGGTTTATGGAACGGATGCGCTAATTCCCGTCGAAATGGGAGAACTAAGCTGGAGAACGGGCAATCCTATGCAGCCGTCAGAAAACGAACAGGCAACCAGAGAAGAGCTCAATCTAGTAGAAGAGCTACGGAGTAAGGCCGCCCTCAGGGAAGCGTTAGTAAAACAAGCCGTTGCAATAAGACACAACGCCAAGGTTGTTCCTAGAACCTTCGAAAAAGGGCAGATCGTCCTAAGGAGAGCGGACATTGGCCAAAGAAATGCCGGTCAAGGAAAGCTTGCCCCAAATTGGGAAGGTCCTTACCAAGTGGCGGCCAAGACGGGCAAAGGGGCATACATCTTGCAGAAAGTAGACGGAGGCATTATTTCAAATACTTGGAACGCAGCGAACCTTAGAAGATATTTCACTTGATAGTTTGTAAAATTGTCATGATATTACTTGAACAACGAATAAAAAATCAAACGAGCGGGACACTCTTTTTCCTTACTGGGTTTTTTTGTTGAGGCCCGCTCGCCCGTCATTTGAATGGCGAGGAATTTCTTTATTTCTGGATCTCTTTAAAAGATTGTTTATCGACCAAATAACCAATTACCTCTTAAGCGAGTTAAGTTCAAACCGAGTTTGATAAACTGCTTAGGAGGAAACTTAAGCGATCTTAAGAACGAACACACCCGGTAAACGAGCTAAATCTCAAGTAGAAACTTGGTAAGCTGTTTACAGGGATCCCTATGAAGATCGGCCCAACGAGGGCTGAAACAGCATTATAAAGCCCGTAGGTCGCGAACAAAGTAAGTCAAAACTTAGAAAAAGTAATGATAGTTCTTAACATTAAAGTCTGCCCGGAGAAGGCCGGGCTCCAAAAAGATTACAAGAAAAAAGGGCGACCTCTAAAGTCCCACAAAAAAAACAGTACATTTTTGAAAATACAAAAAAGGGGCGAGTCACTCAGGACGGCTGTAGATGACTGCTTCTTCTTGGACGACATTCCCATGCTCATCTTTCTCCGCAATACGAACGATCTGGTCGTTCCTCAGAAAATGATCGTTGCTCACGATCTCAGGGTTAATCTCCAGAGAGGGATAGCAATACTGGATCTGAGCAACAGCTTCGTCAAAACTCCCTTTGGCGATTGAAATAGTCATGTCCTCCAAGGCCTCTAGCTCGCCTTTGGCCTGATCCCGCTCGTCCTCGACGGCCTTCAAGGTTTCCTTTAGACCGACCACCTGCTCCTCCAGCTGATTCACCTTGGTAGATTGCTCGGTCAAACTGGCAGTAGCGGTGGCACATTTGGCTTTAGCATCTACCTTGGCTTTTATGGCCACGTCACGTTCAACAGTGACCGAACCAAGTGCATCCTTTGTTGGTTGGAGGGCGACCTCAGCATCCTCAAGCTTTTTCTTGGTACTCTCGAGTTCTGCCTGCAAATCTGTGATATGACCAAGAGTGGACTTATACTTGTCAGTTTTATCCAAGAGGTCACCCTCCAACCATAAGTTTCTATGGAGTAAGCGCATACCTGCTTGACGGCCAGCTTCCTCAGATTTATAACGAGCGAGCTTTTGAGAAGCGGCCTGGGCAATTTCTGCAACGAACAGCAGAGGGTCTGCTCGAAGGCGTTCCAAATCAACATCCTTGAGATCGTCCAAATCCAAGGTCGAACTTCTTGGTGTTTCTCTTCTTTTTTGGGGAGGGTCAAGGTCAATCGCAACGGCGTCCACGGAATTCTGAGCCCGATCTCGCTTTTTAGAAGCGGAGTTCGTTCCTTGCTCGTGAGCAGGAGGTCTATGGTCGCCTTCGGCACGGAGGGGTTGGGAAGGAGAAGCAATGGTCACCCTCTTCTGCTTCCTTGACTTCGTCTTGGCCAAAAGGGCTTCGAAGCCTATGTCCGACATTTCAGCTGAAAAAGAGAAAAAAAAGGGTTAGAGGCAGAAACAAAGTAAAAACGATCAAAACTAACGAACAAAAGATGAAGTAAAAGCACACCGAGTTTATTTTCAGCTTGCTCAGACGTCCTAAGACAAGCAAATTTGCTACAAGGAATAACCCCTTCGGGCAGCCATGTAACCAGGGTCTCTAGCATCAAGACGCTTTCAATATCGTAATCGCTCAGCCTCCTCTGATGCCTATAGTGGATAGTGTCGCGGTCATAGTGTGAGTGCGACCAACCCAGAGGGAATTTCATTGAAGTAATACGACCTTCAGCATCCACAGTTCCCACCATCTCCTTAGCCCGGTCATTGATTGGAACGACCTAGAGAATTGCATGCCTCCAAGGTTTGACCGATTCGCAGAAAGGTTTGAAGAGTCTGATCGTGTTTTTTCGCCCCTTCAAAGAAACTTGTTCCCATCGCCTGGGTTCACTCTTCATCTCCACGGTACGACTAACATCGAATAGGGAGAAGAAAAGACGGCAATTCACCTCTCGGTCAAGAGCGGCCATTATTATCTCGAAGGACTTAACAAGCGCCTAAGCGTTGAAGTGAAGTTGAGAGGGGGCGACCCCAAGAGTTCTCAGGACGCGTCTCTGGAAAAATGTAAAGGGAGGTCGCACCCTCAAATCTCGGAGAACATTGGTGTACATGATAAATTTTAGAGAGGTCGGGATTATGGCAGCATGCTCGTCAGCCGAGACACCCTCTGCTCGCCATTCTTGGTCGCCATAACCAATTAGCTTAGTAAAAAACGGCAATATCTCATCATCGAGTGGAAAGACCGAATGCTCGTTGGTTATACCGGAGGAAATCCAAGAGCGGTCGTCATCAAGCCTACCCCTCCAATCGTGCTCTTCCGGCAGCACCTCATTGATCGGAACTGGAGGAGGCGCAGGGTTCACTCGGGGAGATTGAACGGTGTCAACAGTGTTCGACTAGCGACCAGAGGATGATGAAGTGGAGAGATCGGTGGAAGAGAAAGTTTCGGACCGAAGCCCGCTCGTACCAGTATCCCCAGAGCGGGAAGCACACTCAGCCATATTCGCAGGTTGACGACCAGAAATCCTCGCAGTTTTCTTTGTTCGCGCCACTACCTTACCCTGCAAGGAGAGGGAAAGTCAGGCTCACCCTAAACGATGATTTGCAGAAGGGGGCGACAAGGTCGACCCCGAGCTTGACACCCCCTCCTCGCTCTACGCAACGAAGAATAGAGCAAGCTAAAGAAAAGCGAACTGAAAATGCATACCTGGAGTAGGAGAGAAGTTCGGACTCAAGGTGGTATACTCCTTGATGAGCAAAATGAAGCGACTGGACGAGTAGGATCGCCTGAGTTGGAAGTCGTGCACGGGCAAGCACCAGGCCAGAATAGAACGGTAAAATATTAATCGTTTCGAGAGCAAAAGTATGACCGCTTTCAGAGCTTCAGAATTAAGAAAGTGAAGAATGAGGAGAGGGGGGCAGCATATTTATAAGGTTTTAGGAGCAAGCAAACGAAACGTCGTGACTCTTGACTTGCACGCGCCTTGAAAATTGAACCGTCATCATAACCAGATGCCGCCATTTCGAATTTCGAGGCACCATTAATGACCCTTGAAAGGACATGAAACGTCGCCTCATGAAAGGTGTCACGCGTCATACAATCAGAGCAGGATCTATCGCGAATTCGACCGATCAACCTCATATCTTCATGAGCGATAAACATACGGTCAGACAACAAGCCCGCGCCCGCTCCAAGAACGACCTTGGCTTGGGGGGCAACTGTTCTGGAGTGGGCCGAAGCCCATTCCAGTGACTCTACCTGGACCGGCCCAACAATAAATGGGCAAAGGAGCAGGGAACCGGATCAACGGCCCCGAATGGTCCGTGCGCATAGATCCAACGTCCAAGGATCACCCACCAGCACTATATAAGTATTAATGGCGTTAGTTGTCGGGTACACACTACTCACTGATACATATACTCTGCTTGTTCGCTCCTGACTTGGGCGTTGGAGTGTCTTCGCAGGTACACCTGCCCTCTGACGCGAAACTTGGAGCACGATCAGAAGAGCATACTAGGATCTGATACCTGAGATACAGCGGCCAAACACACTAGGGTTCAGATCAGTAATGAATTTTCTATAAGAAATAGCTAAACAATGTTTTCTTGAATTAAATGCCAAGTTTATCAAAAAGAAAGTATTGACCACCTTAAATTTTAATACTAAAAATTTATTGTTATTTTTTTAAAACCTTGAGAATATTCCTACAATTATTTATCTTAATAAATAATTGTAAGAAATTAATAAATGAGACATTAAAAAGCGTTTGAAATTCCCTGAGGAAATTAATATATTCCTCTTTTTTTTTCAAAAAAAACTTATAGTACATTTATTAAAGAACAAAATATTGGTAAAAAAAGTTTATGGCATTTTACAAACTTAGAACAAAGATATTATAACTATATTATGGAGGGAGTACATTGTTTAGGAGAACTGTGAACATCATCTACAAAATTTTATTTATATTATACTTTTTGACACTTATCTGTTTAATATTTTTTATGATTAAATTATTTATGACCAAATTATCAATCCAATATTTAGTAAGAAATACTCCTTATCTCTTTGATCACAAAATAAAAGAAAAATACTTAAATATTTAACTTAGTAAAGCATAATCTGGGAAGTTAGTGTTTTAAAAAAAAAATTAATTGAGTTTTATTATTTATATATTTACTTATTTTGAATATATTGTAATATATTGTTTTGGAAATAATTTAACTTAATTATTTGTATTTACTCTAATTAGTTTTTATAGATATGCATACAAAAACGACTCTCTTGAATAAATAAAGAAACAACATAAGTAATTGACTTCTCTCTATAAAAAGGTCGACTACAATATAAATCTAACTCTGAAGTAACGGTATAAATCCATCTCCAACCTAGTTGTTCCACCCATCGCTACAGATCTAAACTTGAGTGTGTAGATCTGGGTAGGAAAGGTATGTAAGAAGTTATTTGTTTCATTTTGTTCCGGACCGGGCCAAACCCCGCAAGACTTGGGCTTGGTCCAAATCCGCACTTACAAAAGATCACAACAGGGGCTCCATCAACAAGCGTCCGCATCCAACAACCATAGGCCAGTCACTTGGATCCGACGGCTCAGCACTGACACCTTGTCTATAAATAGAAGTGCGGCCCCTCATTGGCAGGTACGTTCTGATTTCACTCTTACCTCTCCACTTGCCATGCTGACTTAGGCATCTGAGTGTTTGCAGGTACCCCACACCTGAGGTGCGGGAACGACCTATCTCGGATCATCCGGACTCAATCTTCAAACTTCAGGAAGCACAAGTTGTACCCCGGACTCGACGTCCAGGTACCGAACATTGGCGACCACAGTGGGAGCTTTCGCCCTGACATTGTCCTCCCTCCCGGGACCGATCTTCGACTATTATGGAGAGTTCGGGTGGTTCATCCGTTTCGGCATCAAAATCAAAGAACACGTTGAAGAGGAAGTGGAGATAAATTTCCAGTTTAACTCGGACTCCAACCCTACTCGGGCCCCATCAAGAAGGCCCCTTTCCTTCTCTGACGAAGACTACCTCATTGGTGAACTGAACAAGTTCTTACCCCTGATTATCTTGGCCACTATGTTGGGGCTGGAGGTGAAGCGAATCATGGTGGATATGGGAAGCTCCGCAGACATCATGTTCCAAGATCTCCTCCCCAAGCTCGGACTATCCCTCGCCGACATGGACCCTTATCTCAGGGAGAACGTATCCATTTCTGAGGGCAAACCAGCTCGACCCATGGGCCATCTCGACGTCATGGTGACGTATGGGCAGAAGAGGCACGCGTGAACCATCAAGACAGCCTTTTGAGTTATGCCACTCATTGCAGCGTATCACTGCATCATAGGCAGACCAACTCTGGCCAAACTCGGTGTTGTCGCTTCCCCAGTACATCTGAAGATGAAGTTTCACTCACTAGCAGATGAGGTCATAACTATCTCGGCCGACCTCGACGCAGCGGAAAGGTGCCAATATCTCGCCCTCAAGGGCATCCGACCTCAACCCTAGGAGATCTCCGAACGAGTTACCGCCCACCGCAGCGGAGGTAAACCTCACCGAGGTCGATGCTCGCTATGACCCGGACAGTTCTGAGGATGAAGACGATGACGAAATGGCTAGGGAACCCAAGAAAAGGATTATACGTCCCGAGCCCCGGGGTGAATTTTGAAACGTGCAGAACAGATGCCTATTCATACATTAAACATGTGGATAAACTTATTGAAAAACATGTGGAATAAATGGTAAAATAAATTAACTGTAGAGACCAACATATAGAATCGAAAAGTTGTATAATAAAATCACACATATCTCATCAAATAAGTTTACTAATTCTGCACAATGCTATGTAAACACACGTGTAATGTACATATCATTTGGTAAAGCTCAATACATGTTATCGTCGAAGTCACATGTTATTCTTGGAACTAAACACATCGCGTATAGGAAACACCTTGCAGTCAGGTGTTGTTCTCAAAAGAAAACATATGTTCTATAGGAATAATCAACACATAGTATGATATATTTACATTTTACTTATATTGTGTAACTTCATATATGAAATAAAGCAATCCATATAAAAATGTGGTTAATTAAATTTTAGTTAAAATCCAGAACAACGCGTGGCAAACATAACAACATGTGTCCTAAAACAGGTGCACTATATCCATTGATATGTGAAATCCAATTAAAATAGAGAAAAATCCAAATAAAAAAAGAAACACAAAAATGACGCAATTAGATATTGTTAACACCCAAAAATAATTAGGTCGTAGGCTGAGGGCAAAGAGTGAAGAAAAGAGTAGTGGTGTGAAGGCAAGCCATACGACATGTTCCAAAATGGGTATTTGTCAAATAGAGTGAAGTCAAGAGAGGTCCTCAGGGCACAATAAACGACAAAAAATCCCCGAGGGAGGGTTACGTCCGAGGGCCAGTGAGCTAAGCCGAGGGAAAGTAATAGCCCCAGCCTTTAGAGTGCCAAAGTCCAGGTGGCTCGGGTGCCTAAGATATTACCTAAAGGGGCTAGTGCGACCGAGCCACCGAGTGACCGAGGCAAGGCGGGCATTGCTTGGAAGGCAAGGAAGACGTGACACGTAGAAAGAACATGGGAGCGGTTGAAGTTCAAACGGGAGAGCAAGGCCGGAAAACAGGGAGCGACGAGCATTCACCCCACTAACCGTGCCAGTGGGATCGTGGGTGGTTACTCTGCCTCTTTGACGGCCTAAGAAGTAATGAGATCCGTTGATCTTAGATGAATCCAACGACAAACAAATGTTGGCTAGCATAGTGACCGACAAGGGCCTGTGTATATATAAAGCAATAGAGTAATACACAAGTCCAATAAATCAAACTCTATGTTTATTTCAATTTATCTTTCCTTTACTTTACATTATGCATTAGCCAGTAGTATAATCCAACACTTGTGTCCCCCTCTCACCTTGCCTGACCCTTTCAAAAGGAGTCAAGACACCCACAGTCAATGAGCAGAGTTCCCTCCTCGACGCAATTGCTTCTAGAAACGAGGAATCAAAGACCGTCCAAACCTCTGGCCGACACCACGGCTAAAACCTAAGAGTTTGACAACAACAAAGATTGGCACGCCCAGTCGGACAAGAATAGGTGAGCAAACGATTCCATTTGATTCGCCTGGACTGGATTATAGTTGGCGTATGCACCTACGCTCTAGAAGAAACCTAAGCATGGAGCCATCATCGGCATCAAAAAAGGCAACTGCCCCTGGAACGAAGAACACTTAGCCAGTAAGTGTTTCGGAAACAACCCCCTTGCGGTTATTGCGGAGTCTAACGATGGTTCTACTCAACATTATTGGGAACCTGTGGTCATGTCCACGTCGTTTAGTCGGCAACAAATCGACACGGGGATACATGACATCATGTATCAATTGTCCCACCAATTGGCTGACATAGTTAAACCTATGGTGCACAATGAAGTGCAACAGTCCAGGGAAGTGGAGCAAAGACGTGTTGCGGAAGCTAGTTGCACCATGAACTACGTTGTCTCCGGCCAATCACCGGGAAGACAACATTCTTCTATGAGAGGAATGCATCAGGCCCCGCCAAACACCAACCCTGTTGGACCTCAGTAGGAATCCTCTTATAACCCTGTAGGAGGCATGCATCAGTGTCCACCGAGTGGGAGCGTGACTCGGACTCAGCAGGCGTACTACCATCAGGTATATCCTACTCTTGTAATTTCTCACCCTAGTACTTTTGCCACTGCCAACACAGGGAGGCAGTTGTAGGTGAATGTCACTAATACGACTTCTCTTCAGCAGGGACAAGTGCAAATGGCCAGAAGGCCGCCCGAGGCAGTAGGATGGTGGGTCTGCCACAACGATTATCATAAGGGTGCTCTACCGCAGCTAACTACCCGGCTTATGCAGGGGCAAGCCTTCGCCCCAGAATCAAGGAATGGCAGGAACGATGGGTATTGCCCGAGTTAGCAGCCATGAGTCCAGAGCCCACCTGGCTCGACAAGCCTACGTCCTAGTCAGCCTTACCTCGGAGCACTCAATACCTACCCAGCGGGTTCCTATATACAGACACAGATGAATGTTGCTCCGGTCGAGCAACCATGGAATCAAATTCCACCTCACCGAGGCACACGTACGTTTGTACCAGGAACTGGCCTTGTTAACCTTGCCAAAGTAGTGCCTGGGCAGCCATGGACAGACGCTCCACCTCAGGTACTACTACAGCTCGGGGCGTAGGGTCCGCAAGATACACTATGGCGACCAACGCCTCCACCTGAAAGACCATCGGGGGCCCAACTCCTGGACCCTATTATCATCGCTGAAAACATCAAGAAGTTCTTTGGTGCTCAGTTGAAACCGCTCGACTGCCCAGTGTACAGGAAGCCTTACCTCGAGTGGGTGGATAGATTGGTGCCTCTGCCTAGAGGATTTAGGACCCCTTGCTTTGCCACATTTTCTGGCGATGATAGCAAATCTACATTGGAGCACATTGGCTGAATCACGACCCAATGTGGTGAAGGAAACCAGAATGAGTACAACAAGTTGCTGTTGTTCCTTTTGTCTTTGACAGGGACTGCCTTCTCATGGTACTCCTCTCTCCCACCCGATTCTATACAGACCTGGGCAGACATGGAAAGGTGCTTCCTTGACAGATTTTATTAGCCACAGCCTGAAGTTACTGTAGCAGATCTCATGAGTTTGCGGCAGAAGGTGGACGAGGCAGTGACAGACTTCATTGAGAGATTCAGAAAGATGGCCAGAAAATGCTCAGTACCTTTTCAGACTCCCAACTTACTTCCATGGCCATCTCTGGAAAGCACCCTCAATTGAAGGAAAAGCTTGTGGGACAAGCTTGTAGCGACCTGAGTGGCTTGGCTTCCAAGGCGGATCAAATTTAAAAGTTTGTACAAGAGAGAGAAAGGAATAGAGCCACTAGAGGCCGAGGACAGCAGTTAGTGTCAGTGTTGGATGCAGCCGAGGATTCGGACTATGATGAATCAGCTGACTACATGGAAGACATCTTAGTGGCCGAAATATTTAAGGGGAAAACCTACCTCTGTGCGACTCTTAAACATGCCAAGGGCAAAGAGAAAGACAAGGAAAGGGTTGAATATTCCTTTGACATCTCTATGGCTGACCAAATCTTTGACTACCATCTCAAAGACAAGCAGATCAAGCTACTTGGCGGCCATAAGATTCTGCCTCCCGAGGAAATAAAAGGGAAGAACTATTGGAAGTCGCATAATTCCTTCAACACGCCACTTCCAACTGTATTATCTTCCGCCGAGCGATTCAAGAAGCCATCAAAAAGGGGCGATTCAAGATGGCCGACAAGGGGGCATCAGATATGATTGTCGACACTGACCCTTTCCCCTGCATGAATGCCAATATGGTCTCCTTTTCAGAGAGCGATCGGGGGAAAGGAAAAAAGAGTATATGTGGGTCCCTAAAAAGGAGACTTCTCTAGAGAAGAAGACACCCGTGTTCGACCATTTGGGCTCGCCTCCCAAGGGATCCACAGTTACAGAACGAATGGCCCTGTCACAAGAAAAATTACAGATAGGGGCGTCGAGTCTGCAGAGCAGCAGTCCCTGAGCCACCCGTTGAACACTCACGAAGGTTGTCGTAGAATTCCTTTATGGGCCCCATAGTCCCAAGCATCCTCAGCCAGTCGACGAGCCCAAGGTCGAGGGAACAATGACAGAGCAAGAGCTAAAAGAGGATGACCTCCTGGGGAAGAAGAAGAAGAAGAAGAAAATCCCTTCGGCCCTCTAGATTTTGATGGGAATTCCATCAATGAGTCAATACTGGATGACTTGATGGATGGAACAAACGGGGAGTTTTATGCTGACATAGAAATGGTAGGCCTCCTTCCACCAGAGTTCTGAGGAGCCAGGGATCAACCGAAGACCCTCGAGGGAGAAATTTTCACCGAGGAGGCCGTATGGGCCGCCTTGACAAAACCCGAGGGACCAGTTACCGAAGACATGTTATTCGAGAAACCAACCGTAGAAATGACTAGACACTTGAAGCCATTGTACATCAAAGCCCATCTCAACGTTCAATAGGGTTTTCGTGGATGACAGTGCTGTGGTGAATATTATGCCTTTGTCAACCATGAATTGTTGGGGAAGAACACAGAAGATCTCATTCCAACCACCATGACCATGACTAGTTTCACGGGTGTCATACCCTAATTTTGTCCGCCTAGTTTCAAAACCCTAATTTTCAGCAAAAATAAATAATTTTGTGAGTGATGCATTATTTGAGAAAGGGTTTAGGGTATTTACCCAAGCACTCTAAGGTTTTCAAAATCATTTTTGAGAAATTAAGGAATTTTGGGGCATTTAAAAGGGGCATTGTTTGGTCAATTTCAATTTAATAAATTTTTGCTAGTTGAAAATCCAATTAATTAATTTTTGGGGATTTATTTAATGAAATTGTATTATTTTGAACAAAAAAAATAAAAAAATAAAGAAAATCACTTTTCAAATTGTGCGCATATTTTATATGTGTAGTAAAAAAATCAAGTTCAAATTAATTCAAGAAAGCATTTCAAAAAATAGTACAAGGAATATTCCCAAAAATTATATGATAGGATTTTTGTTGGCAATTTTGGTCATCTCTCATTTTCAAAAATGGCATATTCTTCAAGATACCTTGTATATGGCTCAAAATGGTTAGATTTATGTAGAATTATCTTGAAAGGAATAATCAAAATTGAGAGGATAATTGGAAGGTTCATGGATAGTACAATAGTACAATTGCCAACTTGCAAAACTTGGGCACCACTCTCCCTTCTTGGTTGAATACCCCCCTTCATTTCCCTCTCATTTTGCATTTTTTTGCCCCTCATCAAAGTGTGTTTCAATCCTCACCCTTGATTCAAAATTAAAATGCAATCCTAGAATGAGATGAGGTACACAATGACCTAAATGCCCCTAAACCTAATTGCACATTATATATACCCTCATATCCTCACCTCTCACAAGTTTTTGCTCACAATTCACACTCAAAAACCTAGCCTCTCCTCTTCTCCCTTCTTGGCCGAATACCCCTCTTCATTCCCCCACCTCATTTCTTCACTTTTTCACTTCAAATCAACATTCTAGTCCTAAATCCTTCATCATCCTTGCATTCTCTTCAAAGATCCATCTTCAAATCTCAAGATTGAAGATTAGAGGGTTGATTCAAGTGGTTTAGTGTTCATTCACCTTATTTCTTTCGCTATTCTAGCTTGGAGTTGAGGTATACTCTCAATCTTAGCATCATCAAAATTTTAGCACCAAAAATGTAGATCATCAATCTATTTTTGCATATCAAGCATTTCTTTGCATTTTAGTGCTCTATTTTATGTTGAAATGTTGATATAATTGTTGTTGTTGAATGAGAGATGTGTTTCAAGCATTTTGACAAACACTTTGGGAGGTTTGGATGCTTGAAATGCATCTCTCTCTTGGAATAAATTGTGTGTTTGTGCTATTTTCATTTTGTGCTTGCATTTTCATGAATAAAATTGTGATTTGGGCTTATGTTTCATTTCGCATATTGTAGAAAAATTAGAGTTTGTGCGATTTTAGTGCATTCCTTTGCTTAATCATGTGAATCCTTGCCAAAAAGTTTGATCTATGTCGTTTGCTTGCATGATTTTGTTGCTGTCAAAGAATAAAATGAGGTTTTAGCTCTATGTTGGTGTCGCATTTCATGAGATAATTAGGGTTTGTGCTTGTTTTTGTTGCTTGCTTTGAAAATCATGTTTGTGTTGATGATTTGGTAAGAGGATTTGACACTTATGCACTTGTGCATATCCCAAGTGTTAAAGATTACCTAAAGGGATTCAACGCCTTAATTGCATATGCTTGCTAAATAAAATGTCAAATTGATTTTTCATGGCTTGCTAATGATCTTACTTGAGGCAAATGCCCTTTCCAACTTATTCCTTTCATGTGGTTGATTGTAGAAAGATGCTAAATGTTGATGCCATCAAAATGATACCACATTGTTGCTTATGTCAAATGTTGATGTGAAATCCCTAGGATTTTGCAAGTGATTCATTAAATGTTTGAATTCACTTGTGCTTTGTAACTTCCTTGCCTACTCACATGTTGTGTCATAAATGCCTAGTTAGGTTCATTTCTTGCCATGCATCTTCAATAAGATGTTCAACTTGGGTTCATTCTCTTGCCTATTCATGCATTTTGCAAAAATGTTCAATTTAGGTTCATCTTGCCTAGCATCTTCAATAAGATGTGCAATCTAGGTTCATTCTCTTGCCTATTCATGCATTTTTGCCAAAATGTTCAACTTGGGTTCATTCTTTGCCTATCTATGTATTGTGACATGATATGTGTAGTCTAGGTTCATCTTTGCCTATTCTTGCATTGTGTATTCAAATGTTGTAATGAGATGTTTTCAACATGAAAGGGTAAGTTGCAAATTGTGTCTATGTTGTTGCTTGCTTGATAACATGCTCTCAATGAATGTGCTATGCTTGCATCTATGAACTTTCTTGCATTCATTGTTTTCTTTTCTAAACAACTTGACATGAAAATGGTTACTAGTTTAGATCATTGCATGAATTGTAGTCTAGCAATTTGCATTTTGGTTATTGACTTGGAACTTGATTGAAAATGTTCTACTAGTTTTCCAAAACTCTTTTCCAAAAATCAAATTGCTTTCAAACTTCTTTTCTAAACTATGTCTCTAACAAATTAAGACCAATTTCTTTTCCAAGCTTAAACCCTAAGTTTTTTATAAACAAAATCATTAGTGGCCACTCGAAGCCTTTGCTTGTTTGATCACTAATGAGGAGTTATTAGTGGTAGTCACTCGAAGCCTTTGCTTGTTTGATTATCATGAAAGCTCCCAAACCTTAAATACATGCAAACCCAATTCAATTCCAAAAACAACACGAGTTATTAGTGGTAATTGTCCTAAGCCTTTGCTAGATGGTTATCACCGATGCTCGCCTCATTTGCAAAAAAAGATAAAATAAAAACGTTGTTACTTACAATCACTCGAAGCCATTGCTTGTTTGATTATCGGTTTCAATTTATTTTCTTTCGAGTTAGTAATGAAAACCACTCGAAGCCATTGCTTGCTTGGTATTAGTGAACACTCGAGTCTTATTTCAAAAAACACCTAAAAACTAAAAAGCTAAAAACAAAAGAGCCTTTTCAAAACAAGACTAGAACTACGTAGCTTTGAATTCCTCATCGCACCGGAGGATACGTAGGAGCGGGTTCACCTCCCGTCAAGCACCCTTTTAAAAAATAATAACAAAAAGATTCTTCTTTCCCCAGTTTTCAAAAACATTTTCTTAAATAAAAAAAGAAGAAAAGAAGTAGAACAAAGTGTTTCAAATCAACAGTCAAAATCCACACACTAAATTAAAGGTTCCCTTTCGGTAGAAAGGATGTGTGGGGTGCTAATACCTTCACCACACATAACCGACCCCCGAACCTATATCTCTAGTTTTCAAAAGGCCAATCGCCTAAAAAGATTTTTCCAATGTTTTTTCTAAATTAAAATATTGGTGGCGGCTTCATCGGGGTGCATACAGCTGACGACTCCACTGGGGACATTTTTTTTTTTAAGAGGGTCGAACCTATTTAATTTAGTGTGTGGTTTTAATTGTTTGATTTGAATGCTTTGTTCTATTTCTCCCTTTTCTTCTTCTTCTTTTTCTTTTCCCTACTTTCTTCATCAATGAAGTTTGAGTGTTAATTGCTCTCTTGCATTCTCATACTATCATGTTGCATTCATGTGCATTTACTTCTTCTTCTTCTATGATTGCTTCTTGCTTGAAGTGTAGTTTCTTCTCCTCCTCTTCTTTGTTTATATGCTTATGCTCATGCATCATTCTCCCCAATTCCATTATGTTCCCTTCTTCTTTGCTCCCTTTCTTTGAGGTAAGTTCATGCATATTTCCCCAATTCCATTATGTTCCCCTCTTCTTGGCTCCCTTTCTTGAAGGTAAGCATTGCACACGATTGTTGATTGGTACCCTAGGTTAGTTTACATGCTTATATTAAAATAATATATGTTTGCAAAACCCTAGGGTAGACGACTCTTTGTCTAGACTGTTCTGGTTTTTCTTTGCAGGCGGGGTAATTTTAGATTGGGTAGGCTTTAGGTTCTATGCCCTCATCACACACTTTCACACCTTATGATTTATGTGCTATGAGTGGGGTCCTATACCCGGATCTGAAAAAACACATAGGAGAGTGGAGACGAGTAGTGACTGGCATTCGAGACCTTTGTCTGTCTGACTCTCATGAAAGTTTCAACCGGAGTACGCTTTCTCATGATACCTCACATTTGGTAGCTTTCTACATTTGTGGGTGCCGTCATGAGAATGTCTCTAGCTCCGGTAACCATTGTGAGGATGTGATTTAGAGCTACATGGGAGGTACCTTTGAGTTGCCTTAGACCCTAGGATTCCCACCTTTGTAGGACACGAGGGCATACAAATTGTGTGCTGCATTGCTAGCTTAGGCATGTTTTCCTCAAAGTGAGCTTTTCAAAAAAAAGAATCTTCAAAAAAAAAATATCCAAAATATATCTTTTCTTTTTCCATAAACCACTACGTGAGGCGGCATGTAGCGTGTTTCCTAAATTTTTGAGCATTGTCCTTATTTTTCCACATGCATCATTAGCATCATAATTGCATTGCATCATGCCGCATTTATAAAACCAAATGTAAAAAAAATATATTGCATACATTTTGCATCTCATTCATATTTGCTTGCCGGGAATAGCCAAATAATGTACTGTCCTGTCATAGGTGCATAAAGATGGAATCGAATAGCAAAGCTTCACCTACTTCCAGGTTTCTGGTTGTAAAAAGGGTTGATGTTGACAGTTTGAAGCAATGTGCCGCACTGATGGGTCAGATTGAGTTGGGGTCCTTTGACGAGACATATGGGAACATTCATAGGCTGCTGCAGTTAGATGTTCAGGAAAATGCTCTTGTGGCTCTAAGTCAGTTTTATGACTCAGATATCAGATGTTTTCTCTTCAAAAACTTTCCACTATCGCCCACATTGGAAGAGTATGAACAACTTTTGGGGTTCTCTAGGTCGCATGTCACGCCGTACCGATATCAGGGTCATTATTACACTGATGAAAAGCTAGCATCTTTGCTCAAAATCAGTTTAGAAAAACTGAAGCTTCAAAAGTTGGAAAGGAATGGTATAGCCGGGTTTCCACAAGAGTACTTTGAGGGTTTGATGCAATCTTATGCTCTGGCCAAACAGTGGGGTCTCTTCAAGCTGGTGCTTGCTCTAACCATTTTTGGGGTGGTCCTCTTTCCTCAGATAGAGAGATATGTTGATGAAACTGCAATTGGTGCTTTCTTGGCATTCAAAGACACCAAAAATCCTATCAATCCTGTTCCCGCTGTTCTCGCCAACACTTATCAGGCTTTCACCCGTTACAGTGATTTCCACAAAAAGAAAATGTGTTTCTCCTCTCACGTCCTCTATGCTTGGCTTGTCACTCATGTTGTCAACAACCGAAAGGAAGTTAGGGAGTTGATCTCCTATGCCTTAAGCTGTGATGTAAAGATCATGACTTCTCTTGAATGGGTTGAGGTCTTGAAAAGTCTCAACGATCTCCAGATCCGCTGGTTTACCACTGCTTGTTGGAAGGAAAGGCCTATGGTGGTGTTCAGCTGTGGATGTTTCTAGAATGTGCCTCTCATGGGAACGCAAGGGTGTATCAACTATAATCCTTCACTGACCTTAAGACAACTCGGTTACCCAATGCGGAATTCACCCTCCGAAAGCATGCTGTCTCGCTTTTACCTCTATAAGGGGAGTCCTAAATGCGAAGACTTGCTTCGGCGAGTTCTGCAAGCATGGGAGTCCGTAGTGCATAAGGAAGGCGAAGAGCTGTCCAAGAGAACCAGTAGCATCACCTTTAACCAGTGGCTCAAAGAGAGGCTTCAAAATGCAAAATTACCAAATCAAGGGGCACTATCCCTTGAAGAGGAGATATCAGAGCCTTACACTCCTACCTTTGAGGAGTTGAATGAAGTCAAGTCAGCCTTAGCAAAAGTGGAGGAAGAAAAGAAGCCATTGCAAACAGAATTGGAGAAAATGACCATAGAGAAAGAAAGGTTAGAGGAAGAAGATGCTATCAAGATGATCGCTGTTGAGGAAAGCGTCAAGCTATTCAAAAGAGAAGAGAAAAGCAAGCTAGAGGCTCAGAAATACCTGAGGGGAGCTAGAGAGGAACTCCAAAGGTGCAAGCAGAAAACAAGAAAAGCACTTGAGGAAGCCGAAGAGTGGAAGAGTATAGCAACTAAGTCAAGACAAGAATCCCGCTTGGTAGTAGAATTGAAAGGTCAGCTAAGGAACCTTGAGCGAGAGAGGAGTTCTATTGAAGGTATCCTTAAGGAGTATCAGCAAGCTCTGAGGTTCAAACAAGGAAGATCTGAGGAACTGGGGAGGAATCTCAGGTGTCTAGAAGGGGCTTATAGGCAAGTGCAAGCAGAAAGCCAGTACTGGGAGAAACGCTTCATGGCACTGGTTGGCAAAATAGAGGATCAAGAAATCATCAAGGAGCTAAGAGAGGAGATTCAGCTTTGGAAGAACAAATTTTCAAAGCTGGCAGAGCTAGCTAGCCAAGCCATTGCGGGAGTCCCCAAGAATTTGAAAATAGCCGAGGCTGAGATGCACTTCCTCAATACCCCACCCGAGGTTTACCAGTTTGTGAAATTCTGCAGGGCTTTAATCACGGAGTTCAGAGAGCGATCCCGAGATGCGAACGTCAGTAAGAAAAGGAAGAGGGTCGGAGATTTCAAAGCTCTTTGTATTTGAGCTGTTTATTTGTACCTTTCATTTTGAGTATTTACTTTCCATTTGAGTATTGTATTCCTGAATATTGTACTCTTTTATTTGCTTTCGAGTATTGTACTCCATATGAATATTGTACTATCCTTCCCTTTAAGGAAGTTGTTAAGGCTTTTGTTTGAATTCCCGATGTATGAAGTGTGCTGACTTGCTATTTCGATTCCCCTCTCATTGCATTTCCAAAATTAATTAAAAAAAAGAGAGAGAAAAAACGATTATGTGCTTATGACAAGACGAACTATGTCGTGATTCCTGGCATCAAGCAACATAAAATCATATGCATCTGCATTGCATTCATTCATTAATTCATTCACGAGCTCATATAAGTGTTCCATCAACAGAAAGTAAGGCAAGCTGGTTCGCCAACATCGTTATTGGACACGTTCTCAAGCAAGAGGCATGGCAACGATTCTGAACGATCTTGATCAGTCCCATCCAAGTGCGGAGAATCCGAATCAGGCAAATCTGAGCTCAGAGATCAGAAACGAGACAGGCCCAGGTCCAGTAGTGCAGAATCAGGGTAACCCAACTCCGGATAGTTCCAGTCAAGGTGACCAAGAAATCAGAAATGAGATGAATGCTATGAAGGCACAGATGTTAGAGATGATGAGGGTCTTGCTGTCCCTGAAGAATGGAAATGACTACCAAGCTGCTCAATGGCCTCCTTTTGGACTGCCTCTAGGCTCCACTCCTCCTTCAAACCCAGAAGTTAACCAAGGAACTGGTCCTTTGGTGAATGTCGAGAATGGACAACCTGCATCTGCAGGATCAGAGGGAGCAATGGGCGAACCTCGGGTTCAGTCTCCACGTCCCATTGTCATACCTCAGGTGACTCCACAAGGCTTTACTCCCCAGCCAGCTGCAAATCCTCAGGCCCAAAGCCTCATTCTTGGGAACTCTGCTTATCCTCATGCTCCGCATGCAGTCTCAACCATGGCTCCAATGTTCCGTCCCCACCTTGGAATGAACAGTTTCCCCCAAGGCTATTATGTTGAGCACCAACAAACTAGAGAAAAGTTTCAGGTGTTAGAAGAGCGCTTAAAAATGATTGAAGGATCAGGCTCTAGATCGAGAGAGGCTCGCGATTTATGTCTCATTCCCGATGTGGTTTTACCTCCTAAGTTCAAAGTGCCTGATTTCGATAAGTACCGAGGTGTAACTTGCCCTAAGAGCCATCTGACCATGTACTGTAGAAAAATGTCTACGCATTCTCATGATAACAAGCTGTTAATTCACTGCTTCCAAGAGAGCCTTGCTGGGGCATCTCTCAACTGGTACATGCAGCTAGAACCGTCCCAGATTCGTTGTTGGAAAGACTTGGCTGATGCCTTCCTCAGACAGTACCAGTACAACACAGATATGGCGCCGGATAGAACACAGTTACAGAGCATGGCAAAGAGGGACAACGAGTCATTTAAAGAGTATGCCCAGCGGTGGAGGGCTCTAGCTGCACAAGTGTCACCACCTCTGTTAGAAAATGAATTAGTCTTCATGTTTATGGAAACTTTGCCTCCATTATACTATGATCGGTTGATCGGCAGTGTGTCCTCCAACTTTTCAGATATGGTAATCATTGGCGAGAGATTAGAAAATGGGCTGAGGAGCGGCAAGATTGCCTATGGTTCCGCAGGTACAAGCACCCATAAAAAGCCGTTTTCCGGATTTCCAAAGAAGAAGGAAGGAGAGACCAACACCATTACCATAAGCCCACCTTATCAACCACAAGATATCCCTGTCCCCACTCAAACACAACCAACCCGCTCACCTCAAAGTAATCACCATAGAAATTATCAAGGCAGAAAACGGACCACCTTTGATCCCATTCCTATGTCATACACCGACCTCTTTAACTACCTTGTCACCAACGAGCTCATCAACACCAGACCCATGAAACCAATCCAACCACCTTATTTCCGAGGATACAATCCCAACATTACCTGCAGGTTTCATGAAGGGGCAGTCGGACATGCTGTGGAAGACTGCAAGGCCTTCAAACTTGTAGTGCAAGATCTGATTGACACCAAAGGGATAACCTTCAAACAAGAAAACCCAAGCATTACAGCTAACCCGCTTCCTGGTCATGAAGAACCTGCAACCACTGCCATCCTTGACACGGGAGGCCAACCCTTAATCATAACTGTGGAGTGTATTCAGACACCACTGAAGGTCATTCATGCAGAGCTGTGCAAGTTTGGGGTCATCAAGAAAGGCTGTACTCAGAAAGAAGTCTGTGCTGATGATAATTGTGCTGGGGCAAGTGAGGCCTTCAAGATAGTTTTGCAAGACCTGTTGGATCGTCATATAATCCAAATAGGTGTGCAAGAAAAAGAGGAAGATGTGTTGACTTTCCAGTCTGATAAGAACAGAAGTGTCCAGAAGCCTATTGAGGTCCCGTATAGTCAAAAGCCGAGCATGGAGAAACCTAAGACAATTGTGATCCCTGTCCAAGCTCCTTATCAAAAGGATAGTGCTGTTCCGTGGAGTTATGGTGTGCCAGTTCAAACTCAGAATCCTCAAGCTGTTCCCGATGTCACAAACATTGCGGGAAGCAGCGGAGTCACTAGAAGCGGACGTGTCTATGTCCTTGAAGCCCTTAAAGTGGGTCCATCAAAAGAGGATGAGGAAAGAATTCGAAAGGGTAAGGGTAAAGAGCAAGAGCCCGTGGAAAGTAGAAGGGTGTCAGAGCAAGAAGCTTCCGAATTTCTGAGAATCATGCGGCAAAGCGATTACAAAGTGGTGGACCAGCTGCACCACACTCCTGCAAAGATCTCTATCATGTCCTTGCTGCTCAGTTCAGAGGCCCACCGCGCTTCCCTAGTGAAAGTGCTGAATGAAGCCCGTGTAGCCCAAGACATCACTGTTAACCAGCTTGACGGCATCGTAGGGAACATCGTTGCTTCCAACTATATTACCTTTACTGATGACGAGCTCACCCCTGAAGGAAAGGGACATAATCAAGCATTGCACATTTCAGTCAGATGTGGTGAATATACACTTTCTCGGGTCCTCATAGACAACGGATCCTCTTTGAATGTCATGCCCAAATCTACAATGAACAGGCTAGACGTAGACTGTTCATATATGAAGCCTAGCTCAACGCTAGTCAGACCATTCGACGGATCCAAGAAAGAGGTTATCGGGGAAATAGAGTTTCCAGTGCAGATAGGGCCTGAGGTGTTTTATGTGAACTTTCAAATCATAGACATCGCATCATCCTACAGCTGTCTCCTGGGAAGACCTTGGATTCATGCTGCAGGAGCTGTTCCTTCATCTCTCCATCAGAGGCTTAAGTTTGTAGTCGACGACAAACTGATAGTCGTCTTTGGAGAAGAAGAGTTTATGATTAACAAGCCCCATCCCTCTCAATACGTCGAGGCTGTAGAGGAATCCCTTGAAACTGCTTTTCAGTCATTGGAAATTGCAAATGCAGCTTTCGTGGGAGAGGAAGCCCCACTGCCTGCACCAAGAATGTCCAATACTGATATCATGGTCGCCAAGGTCATGCTGAGAAATGGTTACCAAATCGGAAAGGGTTTAGGAAGGTCCGAGCAAGGAATTCTAGCACCTGTCCAGTTGCAAGAGTACAAGGATAGATGTGGGTTAGGATATTGGCCCACTCAAGCTGATAAGAAGAGAATGGCTGAGGAGAAGCGAGAAAGAAGACTAGCTAAGCTTCAGGGGCGAGAACGAAGCTTGAAGAGGGTTCCCATCTGTGATCTCAAGCAGAGCTTCAGGAGCGCGGGCATGCTGGACCCCAATCAGGTGGCTGTCATTGGGGAAGAATCAGCTGTGGAAGACAAGAGTGTGGACCTGGTGCGTCGCAGTGCTGCAAATGAAGAGCTCGGCAATTGGAAGATCATCGATTTCCCTGTTGCTTTCATTTCAAAGTAATGATTTTGTAATGCGAATCCTTTGGCTCTGCCCAAGGCCTCAGGACATTTCATAAGGGCATGCATGTTTTTCCTTCGAATATCATCAATCAATAAAATGTTGTTTTGAATTCTCAAATGAATAAAATCGTTTTTCATACCATTATTGTGTGTCTTCATCTTGTGTTTCTATTTTGCTTGTTCATTCTGTTTCCATTCCCGCAAATGCAGATCTAAAATGAACATCTTTGAAAATAATGACGCCAATGATTCATATGTTAACTTTGATTACCCCCCGTTAACCAAGCCGAGGAGGATGTTGAGGATGACTGGGAAACTCCTCCAGAATTGATGAGAATGGTTGGGCAAGAGGAAAAGGTTATTCAGCCGCATGGGGAATCTGTTGAGACAATCAATCTGGGCACAGAGGACAGTAAGAAAGAAGTCAAGGTTGGCACTTCGATGAATGAAAGTGAGCGTAAGAGGCTAATTCAACTCCTGCATGATTATGATGATGTCTTCGCATGGACTTACCAGGATATGCCAGGGTTAGATACTGATATAGTGGTGCACAAGCTTCCAGTCAAGCCTGAGTGTCCTCCAGTGAAGTAGAAACTGAGAAGGATGAAACCAGAAATGTCCGCAATGGGCTGCTAATATTGAGAAGGATGAAACCAGAAATGTCCGCAATGGGTTAGATACTGAGAAGGATGAAATCAGAGATGAGGTGAAAAAGCAGTTTGATGCTAGTTTCCTAGCGGTAGCAAAATATCCGCAATGCGTTGCTAATATTGTGCCGGTTCTGAAAAAGGACGGGAAAGTCAGAATGTGTGTTGATTACCGAGATCTGAATCGGGCCAGTCCCAAAGACGATTTTCCCCTGCCTCATATTGATGTCTTAGTGGATAGTACAGCGCAGCATTCACTGTTCTCCTTCATGGATGGGTATTCAGGGTACAATCAGATTAAAATGGCTCCTGAAGATATGGAGAAGACAACTTTCACAACTCTTTGGGGAACGTTCTGTTACAGAGTCATGCCATTCGGGTTGAAGAACGCCGGTGCTACCTATCAAAGGGCTATGGTCACATTGTTTCACGACATGATGCACAAGGAGATCGAAGTCTACGTGGACGATATGATTGCAATGTCTAAAACCGATGAGGAACACATTGTCAATTTGCAAAAGCTCTTTGAACGGTTGAGAAAGTTCAAGCTCAGATTAAATCCGGCCAAGTGTACCTTCGGTGTGCGATCAGGGAAGTTGCTGGGATTCATTGTCAGCCAAAGGGGGATAGAAGTTGACCCAGACAAGGTGAGGGCAATTCTTGAAATGCCGGTGCCTAAAACAGAGAAGGAGATCCGTGGTTTTCTTGGAAGACTGAACTACATCTCTAGGTTCATATTCCAGTTAACCGCCACATGTGAACCAATCTTCAAGCTGTTATGCAAGAATCAAGAGACTAAATGGAATGACGATTGCCAAGAAGCTTTCGAAAAGGTCAAGAAATATCTTCAGAATCCACCTATCTTGATGCCTCCTGTACCCGGTAGACCTCTCATCCTGTACCTAACTGTGCTAGACAACTCAATGGGCTGTGTGTTGGGACAACATGATGAATCCGGGAAGAAAGAGCATGCCATCTACTATCTGAGCAAGAAGTTTACTGACTGTGAAACAAGGTACTCGTTGCTAGAAAAGACTTGTTGTGCATTAGCTTGGGCTGCTCACCGTTTGAGGCAGTACATGCTAAGTCACACTACTTGGTTGGTATCTAAAATGGATCCTATCAAGTACATCTTCGAGAAGCCCGCACTTACAGGGAGAATTGCCCGCTGGCAAATGCAGTTGTCAGAATATGACCTCTTGTACGTCACTCAGAAAGCCATCAAGGGTAGTGCACTGGCCGAGTACCTAGCACATCAGCCTATCGAAGACTATCAGTCGATGCAGTATGACTTTCCAGACGAGGATATCATGGCCCTATTTGAAGAAGGGAAATCCCCGGGAGATGAAAGATGGAGAGTGATATTTGATGGTGCCTCCAACAAATATGGGCACGGAGCTGGGGCAGTACTGATTTCCCCTGATAGTCGCTTCATCCCATTCACTACCAGACTAAGTTTCTATGTCACAAACAATATTGCAGAATATGAGGCATGTGTTCTTGGCATTCAGGCAGCCCTAGATTGGAAAGTTAAGAGACTAGATGTGTATGGAGATTCAGCTCTAGTCATTCACCAGGTAAACGACGATTGGGAGACCAGAGATCCCAAGTTGATTCCTTACCGAGACTACATCCGAGAGTTGGTTGAGCCTTTTGAGGAAATCACATTTCAGCATCTTTCTCGCAATGAGAATCAGTTGGCTGATGCACTGGCCACTTTGTCTTCAATGTTCAACATCAACTGCGACAAAAACTTGACTCACATCAGAATTCAGCATCGGGATCTGCCAGCCCATCACTACTGCGCAGCAATTGAAGAAGAATCTGATAGTAAACCCTGGTATCATGACATCAAGCAGTACATCTTGAACAGAGAGTATCCTCCCGTGGCCTCCGAGAATGACAAGAGAACACTCAGAAGGTTGTCGGTGAATTTCTTCTTGAGCGGCGAGGTGCTCTATAAAAAGAATCATGATAAGGTACTCCTCAGGTGTGTGACAAAGGAGGAATCAGAAAGAATTATGAGAGATGTCCATGAAGGCTCGTTTGGGGTTCATTCCAGCGGACATACCATGGCAAGAAAGATATTGAGGGCCGGCTACTATTGGCTGCAAATGGAATCCGACTGTTACAACTTTGTGAGAAAGTGCCACAAGTGCCAGATCTATGCCGATCATATCCATGTACCACCTGCTTCCTTAAATGTTCTGACTGCCTCTTGGCCGTTCTCAATGTGGGGAATGGATGTCATTGGTCCTATTGAGCCTAAAGCGTCAAACGGGCATCGCTTCATTCTAGTCGCCATTGACTACTTCACCAAATGGGTTGAAGCCGCCTCGTACTCCAGCATAACTAGCTCTGTGGTTGCTAAGTTCGTAAAAAGAGATCTGGTTTGTCGCTATGGCCTTCCAGACAAGATCATCACAGACAATGGTAGCAACCTGAACAGCAAGATGATGAAAGAGCTGTGCAAAGACTTCAAAATCCAACATCATAATTCTTCTCCATACCGTCCCAAAATGATTGGGGCAGTCGAAGCAGCCAATAAGAACATCAAGAGGATCGTGCAAAAGATGGTAGTAACCTATAAAGATTGGCATGAGATGCTTCCTTTCGCTCTGCACGGGTATCGTACCTCAGTGCGCACTTCAACCGGGGCAACCCCCTTCTCTTTGGTTTATGGGTCGGAAGCAGTCCTCCCTATCGAAGTTGAGATACCCTCATTGCGGGTGCTGATGGAAACCAAGATGGAAGAAGCTGAATGGGTTCAAGCTCGTCTGGACCAGTTGAACCTCATTGAGGAGAAAAGAATTGCTGCCCTGTGTCATGGACAACTGTATCAACAAAGGATGAAAACAGCCTTCGACAAGAAAGTGCGTCCTCGAGAATTCAAAGAAGGAGACCTCGTGCTCAAAAAGATCCTGCCTATTCAGAGTGACCCTCGTGGGAAATGGGCTCCTAGCTATGATGGACCCTATGTGGTAAAGAAAGCCTTCTCTGGAGGAGCATTGATACTCACCAGCATGGATGGTGAAGAACTCAGAAACCCAGTCAATTCAGATTCAGTCAAGAAATACTACGCCTGAGAAAAATGAAAAGAAAAAGAGAAAGATGAGCCAAGCAAGAATTAGCTCGCTAGGTTGAAAACCCGAAAGGGCGGCCTAGGCAAAAAAAGAGTGACCCGGTGGACTGAAAACTCGCAAAGAGCGGTCCAGGCAAAAATTACGGTCAGAAAAGTTGGACTTAAAAGAAAAAGAGGCAAGCAGCACCTCCAAAGGTTTGGATAAAAGGGTGATCAAGGCTGCAAGTATGGGTGATTGGCACACTTCAAAGATGGAAAGCGCTCCTAAGATCTGTTGCGTCCATTTTTCTTGTTTTTTTTCTTAGTTTCAAAAAATTCCAATGTACTCTTTTCAGTCGGCGTGACCTTCTGCACGTTTGGTTTCCATATGAATAAAAGTCCAAGTTTTTCACTCCATCTGTTTGTTGTTTTACCATTTACTTTCTTTTCATTTCTGCTCTAAAATGATGTTTTATGGTAGATGATAAATGATTATGAAAATGTGCATAAATCAGAGCATTAAAATCATTGCGAAATTTCTGAAAATTACAAAGAAAAGAGATGATCTTTCAGTCAGGTAAAATTCACAAGAACTAAACAAAAAGCACTGATTGCATCAAAACAAATCTCAAAAAGGTTGGAGCGTGGCTCTCGCACTGTCATCATGGACGATCATTGTGCCTCGTAACGCAAGTCCAACGATTTGGTCGAGCCAGCAAAAGAAAAAGCCAAAAAGAGCAAAAGAGCAACAACTAGCAAAAGAAAAGATGAGAAGAAAAGCTAAAAAAAAAAGAAAGAGCAAAAGAGCAATAAGAAAAAAGAAAATCATGCATTACATTGCATTCATCAAACATAAACAAAAAGAGAAATTCATGCATTACATTCATTCCATCAAAACAGCAATCATGGCATTCGCATTGCATGCATTTGTTCATCTCACTTGCAGGTACAAAGGAGGATAAATACTTCGGTGTTAATCCCCGCACTCAGTTCCCAGAAAACGGTCCCTCAGTTCGGAGTTCAAATGCTTTTCAGTTCAGCGCTCAAGCGTGCATTGCAGTTTGGAGTTCAAATCGCTCTTGTCAGAGTTCATCGCTCCCTTCAGTTCATGGTCTCACGTCGTGTACGAGCAACACGATGGACCGCAGCCCTATGTGAGGTTCAACGGAATAGTTGTATCCGCCTAAGATACAGTGGACGCCGTGCATTGATCAGTATATCAGTTCCGGAGCTGATAACGATCCCCCCGGTCGCTCGAAAAGCCATTCTCAGGATGCGTGCTCCTCAAAGCCACGTGCAAACGCGGACTCGCCAAGGGTTCGTTTAAAGGTTTTAGGCAACCTTGCATTTTACCGCTTTCTTTATCGCTTTCTTCATTTAGCGTTTTCCTTGCTTTTCGCAGTTAGCGTGCAAGTCGTTAATCATTTCATTTACTGCTTTCTCATCAACGCGCCAAGCGTTCTTTTTTCAAAAAAAAAAAGAGAAGAAGAAAAAAAAAGAAGAAAAAGAAAAAGAGAATTCGGGTTTCTCCAAGTAGACAAAATTGGTATAATTTCTGAATTCTTTATTTTTATTTTATCTTCGAAATATGTCTCGGCCAATTCATATTTCTTGGTAAAATCCAAATAAAGAGGGGCAGCTGTCATACCCTAATTTTGTCCGCCTAGTTTCAAAACCCTAATTTTCAGCAAAAATAAATAATTTTGTGAGTGATGCATTATTTGAGAAAGGGTTTAGGGTATTTACCCAAGCATTCTAAGGTTTTCAAAATCATTTTTGAGAAATTAAGGAATTTTGGGGCATTTAAAAGGGGCATTGTTTGGTAAATTTCAATTTAATAAATTTTTGCTAGTTGAAAATCCAAATAATTAATTTTTGGGGATTTATTTAATGAAATTGTATTATTTTGAACAAAAAAAATAAAAAAAATAAAGAAAATCATTTTTCAAATTGTGCGCATATTTTATATGTGTAGTAAAAAAATCAAGTTCAAATTAATTCAAGAAAGCATTTCAAAAAATAGTACAAGGAATATTCCCAAAAATTATATGATAGGATTTTTGTTGGCAATTTTGGTCATCTCTCATTTTCAAAAATGGCATATTCTTCAAGATACCTTGTATATGGCTCAAAATGGTTAGATTTATGTAGAATTATCTTGAAAGGAATAATCAAAATTGAGAGGATAATTGGAAGGTTCATGGATAGTACAATAGTACAATTGCCAACTTGCAAAACTTGGGCACCACTCTCCCTTCTTGGCTGAATACCCCCCTTCATTTCCCTCTCATTTTGCATTTTTTTGCCCCTCATCAAAGTGTGTTTCAATCCTCACCCTTGATTCAAAATTAAAATGCAATCCTAGAATGAGATGAGGTACACAATGACCTAAATGCCCCTAAACCTAATTGCACATTATATATACCCTCATATCCTCACCTCTCACAAGTTTTTGCTCACAATTCACACTCAAAAACCTAGCCTCTCCTCTTCTCCCTTCTTGGCCGAATACCCCTCTTCATTCCCCCACCTCATTTCTTCACTTTTTCACTTCAAATCAACATTCTAGTCCTAAATCCTTCATCATCCTTGCATTCTCTTCAAAGATCCATCTTCAAATCTCAAGATT
Organism: Astragalus glycyphyllos; assembly: GCA_963573325.1. Taxonomy (NCBI): domain Eukaryota; kingdom Viridiplantae; phylum Streptophyta; class Magnoliopsida; order Fabales; family Fabaceae; genus Astragalus; species Astragalus glycyphyllos. The sequence goes on from OY754307.1 coordinate 32,499,772, forward strand.
GAAGATTAGAGGGTTGATTCAAGTGGTTTAGTGTTCATTCACCTTATTTCTTTCGCTATTCTAGCTTGGAGTTGAGGTATACTCTCAATCTTAGCATAATCAAAATTTAGCACCAAAAATGTAGATCATCAATCTATTTTTGCATATCAAGCATTTCTTTGCATTTTAGTGCTCTATTTTATGTTGAAATGTTGATATAATTGTTGTTGTTGAATGAGAGACGTGTTTCAAGCATTTTGACAAACACTTTGGGAGGTTTGGATGCTTGAAATGCATCTCTCTCTTGGAATAAATTGTGTGTTTGTGCTATTTTCATTTTGTGCTTGCATTTTCATGAATAAAATTGTGATTTGGGCTTATGTTTCATTTCGCATATTGTAGAAAAATTAGAGTTTGTGCGATTTTAGTGCATTCCTTTGCTTAATCATGTGAATCCTTGCCAAAAAGTTTGATCTATGTCGTTTGCTTGCATGATTTTGTTGCTGTCAAAGAATAAAATGAGGTTTTAGCTCTATGTTGGTGTCGCATTTCATGAGATAATTAGGGTTTGTGCTTGTTTTTGTTGCTTGCTTTGAAAATCATGTTTGTGTTGATGATTTGGTAAGAGGATTTGACACTTATGCACTTGTGCATATCCCAAGTGTTAAAGATTACCTAAAGGGATTCAACGCCTTAATTGCATATGCTTGCTAAATAAAATGTCAAATTGATTTTTCATGGCTTGCTAATGATCTTACTTGAGGCAAATGCCCTTTCCAACTTATTCCTTTCATGTGGTTGATTGTAGAAAGATGCTAAATGTTGATGCCATCAAAATGATACCACATTGTTGCTTATGTCAAATGTTGATGTGAAATGCCTAGGATTTTGCAAGTGATTCATTAAATGTTTGAATTCACTTGTGCTTTGTAACTTCCTTGCTTACTCACATGTTGTGTCATAAATGCCTAGTTAGGTTCATTTCTTGCCATGCATCTTCAATAAGATGTTCAACTTGGGTTCATTCTCTTGCCTATTCATGCATTTTGCAATAATGTTCAATTTAGGTTCATCTTGCCTAGCATCTTCAATAAGATGTGCAATCTAGGTTCATTCTCTTGCCTATTCATGCATTTTTGCCAAAATGTTCAACTTGGGTTCATTCTTTGCCTATCTATGTATTGTGACATGATATGTGTAGTCTAGGTTCATCTTTGCCTATTCATGCATTGTGTATTCAAATGTTGTAATGAGATGTTTTCAACATGAAAGGGTAAGTTGCAAATTGTGTCTATGTTGTTGCTTGCTTGATAACATGCTCTCAATGAATGTGCTATGCTTGCATCTATGAACTTTCTTGCATTCATTGTTTTCTTTTCTAAACAACTTGACATGAAAATGGTTACTAGTTTAGATCATTGCATGAATTGTAGTCTAGCAATTTGAATTTTGGTTATTGACTTGGAACTTGATTGAAAATGTTCTACTAGTTTTCCAAAACTCTTTTCCAAAAATCAAATTGCTTTCAAACTTCTTTTCTAAACTATGTCTCTAACAAATTAAGACCAATTTCTTTTCCAAGCTTAAACCCTAAGTTTTTCATAAACAAAATCATTAGTGGCCACTCGAAGCCTTTGCTTGTTTGATCACTAATGAGGAGTTATTAGTGGTAGTCACTTGAAGCCTTTGCTTGTTTGATTATCATGAAAGCTCCCAAACCTTAAATACATGCGAACCCAATTCAATTCCAAAAACAACACGAGTCATTAGTGGTAATTGTCCTAAGCCTTTGCTAGATGATTATCACCGATGCTCGCCTCATTTGCAAAAAAAGATAAAATAAAAACGTTGTTACTTATAATCACTCGAAGCCATTGCTTGTTTAATTATCGGTTTCAATTTATTTTCTTTCGAGTTAGTAATGAAAACCACTCGAAGCCATTGCTTGCTTGGTATTAGTGAACACTCGAGTCTTATTTCAAAAAACACCTAAAAACTAAAAAGCTAAAAACAAAAGAGCCTTTTCAAAACAAGACTAGAACTACGTAGCTTTGAATTCCTCATCGCACCGGAGGATACATAGGAGCCGGTTCACCTCCCGTCAAGCACCCTTTTAAAAAATAATAACAAAAAGATTCTTCTTTCCCCAGTTTTCAAAAACATTTTCTTAAATAAAAAAAAAGAAGAAAAGAAGTAGAACAAAGTGTTTCAAATCAACAGTCAAAAACCACACACTAAATTAAAGGTTCCCTTTCGGTAGAAAGGATGTGTGGGGTGCTAATACCTTCCCCACACATAACCGACCCCCGAACCTATATCTCTAGTTTTCAAAATGCCAATCGCCTAAAAAGATTTTTCCAATGTTTTTTCTAAATTAAAATATTGGTGGCGGCTTCATTGTTTTTCCCGTTGTACGAAGAAGGATCGAAACCGGATTTTTCGGGGTGCATACAACGGGCCACCCATCTCATGCATTTGGAGTGTTGGTGGCCGATGTGACGGTTGGGTCTAAGGTGTCTCGCTCGGCATTCTTCGTCATTGAAGGGAAGCCCTCATACACGTTGATCCTTGGTAGAGACTGGATTCACCCAAGTGAATGCGTCCCCTCCACTCTGCACCAGAAGCTCATGATATGGGTAGAAGACAAGGCTGAAATAGTGGAGGCCGACCCAGCCCTTTCCCAGTCGAGGTAAAGATGTTTGAGGTCGTGTTCTACTCCCCTCACCTGCATCCTATCGCCATCCCAGGGGACTATGAGGAAGGTGGTATAGAGTCGTGCGACTGCACCAATTTTGAATTCAAAATGTTGGCCGACCCACGGCCTGGCAATGAGGATAATGATTAGTGTCCCTCCAGAAGTACAAAGCCTGTTGGACAGACTGAACCTATTTCAGATAGACTCCAGCATCGAAAAGGCTATGTTTGGTGTCGTACATGGAGAAGATGAAGACTCTGACCATTCATCCCAAGAGGCTTCGGATGACCTTGGTAACAAGATGTTAGCTGAACCTCCTACACAGAGCCTATCCAAAGGAATATACCTACCTTTGAGGCACAAAATCCCCTGGTGGAGGTAAATCTGGGAACTGAGGGTGAAACTATGATGACCAAGGTTAGCGGTAAACTCCAGCCGCAGCAACATGATCAGGTAGTATCTTTAATACGGGACTACCGTGACTACTTTGCATGGGATTACCATGAGATGCCAGGCCTTAATAGAGCCTTCGCGGAGCATAGGTTACCCATCAAGGAAAGTTGCAAGACCCACAAGCAACCACCGAGGAGATTCAACCCACAACTAATTCTGCAGATCAAAGCCGAAATAGAAAGACTCCTAAAGGCAGGGTTCATCAGAACTGCCAAGTACGTACAACGGCTGTCTAATATAGTCCCTGAGATCAAAAAGAATGGCCAGGTTTGAGTTTGTATTGATTATAGAGATCTGAACTTGGCAACTCCAAAGGATGAGTACGGTATGCCTGTGGCCGATATGCTTGTCGATGCCGCGGAAAACAATACCATCCTTACTTTTATGGACGGCTATGAGTGGCTCGTGATGCCTTTTGGTCTCAAGAATGCTGGGGCAACGTACCCAAAGGCAATGGATGACATTTTCCATGACCTTATTGGCAAAAACATGGAGGTGTACATTGACGATGTGGTAGTCAAATCTAAGAGCTTCGAAGCCCACTTGGCGATCTCGAACAAGCTCTAAAACGGATGAGGCTCCACAACCTCAAGATGAATCCTACAAAATGTGCTTTTGGCATGTCTGTAGGTAACTTTGTAGGCTTCTTCGTGCATAACCAGGGTATTGAACTGGATAAGAACAAAGCTCGGGCTTACCTAGAGGCGAGACCTCCCAGAACAAAAAAGGAGCTGCAGAGTCTGCAAGGCAAGATCAATTTCCTAAGATGGTTCATTGCTAACTCGGCGAGGAAGCTGAAAGCCTTTTCCCCTTTGTTGAAAGTGAAGAACAACGGGGAATACTTATTAAGTGGGCCATTAAGTTGAACGTGTTTGCCTTAACTTATGTACCTCTGAAAGCCGTAAAATGCGAAGCCCTGGCAGACTTCCTAAATCAGCATCCGTGTCTGGAAGTGCACGATGCTCCAGCCGAATCTGTCAATTGAGCTACTAGCTCAATTGGTAGTGGGAATGCATTGAGCATGTACTTGAGCCCAGAGTACATTGGTCGATTCTCACGGAAGGTAAAAACTCTACATGGGGCGTAGAGAAGGTCATGATGTGCAGTTCTGGGGTAGCCTAGTAAGAAAGAAAAGGGACTAGGCTGTTACAAAAAATGTGAATCAATTCACAGAATACCTTACTTAAACCAAAAATACACCAAACCCATTCTAATCCTTTCCCTAACACTATATAATATTGAAGTAACCATATTCTATGGAAAACAAATATGTTTTGAAAAACCGAACTTAGTACACATGAGGGTACATGTGTTTTGAAAAACTAAATGGATTACATATCCTTTTTGATATTGTATCAATGACGCGAGATGGTTAACATTGTATTAATCTAAACCCGGTCATAGATCAATAATATGTTAAAGAATGGACTCATAGTTCATTAGAATTGATTGATAATAACTGTATAAGAATAATAGGTCGCTAAAGACTTATATGGGTGACGACCCAAGCTGATAGTACACTAGGGAGAGGGAAGTCATGAGCCCTCGAGCTTGGCCCATAAGAGGATGTTCACTGAGATGCATATAGTGGATTGGGTTGACCACAAACCGGAGAAAAGAAAAATGGTTTAAGCTATTGTGCTAGATTAATAAAAGACAATTGTACATAGCCATCAAGAATTGGGTTGTGAACTATGAACAATAGAAGCATAATTGAACCAAAAGAGTGGTTAGGGGTCATGAGTTTATCATTTTTGCCACCGATTACTTCACTAAGTGGGTGGAGGCCATGCCTTTAGGAAACGTTGATCAGGCAGCGGTGATCAGATTCATAGAAAACCAAATCATATACAGGTTCGGTATCCCCGAGACCATCACGACCGATCAAGGTACAAAATGAGACATTCATCTCATTACTATGCTCAAGCCAACGGACAAGCAGAGGCTACCAACAAGATCATCATCGAGCTCATCAAAAAGCACATAGAGGATAAGCCTCGGCGGTGGCACGAGATCCTCAACGAGGTCCTTTGGGCTATGAGAAATTCTAAGTCAACAGCCACGGGGACAACCCCCTATCGTTTGTTCTATGGGTAGGATGTCGTGCTACCACTGGAGATTAGTGTAGCGTCGTTGAGAGTAGCTCGGCAGCACTCCCTTAGTATGGATGAGTACCAACAAGCCATGTTGATGGGGTTGGACCTGGTGGATGATAACAGGCTGGATGCCCTCAGCAGGAGAGAAATGAATAAGTCTAAAGCGGCCAGTGCCTACAACAAGCATGTTAAGCCAAAGTTGTTTGTCGAAGTTCACCTCGTATGGAAGGCCATTTTCCCACTTGGGAGGAAAGACCCCCAGTTGGGCAAGTGGTCCCCAAATTGGGATGGGCCCTACATCATTAGCGAAGTATACCACAATGGGGCATACCGTCTAATCACTCTAGACAGAAAAGAATTTGAAACAAAGATCAATGGCAAATATCTTAAAGCATATTATCCTACTCTATGGAAAGACGGCACGCCACACACTGGCGTCCTAGTGGAGAAATGGAAGCAATCCTAAAAAAAAACATTGTCAAGACGGCACGCCACACACCGGCGTCCTAGTGGAGAAATGGAAGAAATCCTAAAAAAAAAACCTTAATTTCCCCGTTATGAAGTCACCTCCTCCTAATAGACACACACACCCGCTAATTCATTATTGCCAATTGCTCAGGTCGCCAGAAGAAAGCTGTTAAGATCCTTCTCAGGCTTGCCAATGGACCACATAAACCCGGTGTTCATAGACAAACCTTGAAATACAACATGAAAGTTAAGGCCAGTAAAGGATTTTCCCTTGAAGAACGCACAACCGGTTCTAGATATCCCTCTTAGGAACGCGAAGACGCTTCGAACCAATCACAATACTCGTCGGTGGGTTTGGCTTGACCCCTACTCTCTGCCACCGTGACATCCGAGAACTGTCACAACCATCGTGGGTATGACCTTCATTCTAGGATTCAGAGGTCGGAGGCTTGACAGACAGAAGGAGGGACAACAACAGATTGACGGAAAGTTGGGTTCATAAGAAGGGGAAGGTGAAGCGAGTGGGAACGTTTCGAAGAGAGCAAGTGACGGTACATGATGATAGGGGCTATTTATATCCTGTAACATTGAAACACAACCGGCATGTCCTCGAGAACCGTCGTGCAGTCGCTTTGACCTGTGCGAAGCGCTAAGTGGCACCCAACAGTTGTAACGTCTCTTCAAACCGTCACCTCAATTCATATCAAGGGGTTTTTCTATCAGCCACGTCCTCAAGGCCATACGACAGTACAAAAACGGGGGCAATTGATATCACCCAAAAATAATTAGGTCGTAGGCCGGGGGCTAAGAGGGAATAAACGAGTAGTGGTGTGAAGGCAAGCCAGACGACATGTTTCAAAATGGGTATTTGCCAAATTGAGTGCCAAAGTTCAGGTGCCTCGGGTGCCTAAGCTATTACCTAAAGGGGCTAGTGCGGACGGGCCACAGAGTGGCCGAGGGAAGGCGGGCATTGCTTAGGAGGGATTGAAGTTCAAATGGGAGAGCGGGGCCGGAAAATGCGGAGCGACGAGCATTCACCCCACTAACCGTGCAAGTGGGATCGTGGGTTGTTACTCCGCCTCTTTGAGGGCCTAGGAAGCATGAGAGCCGTTGATCTTAGATCAATCCAACGACAGGCAAATGTTGGCTAGCATCGTGGTGGACGATGGCCTGTGAATAGCAATAGAGTAATTGTACAGACACACATCCAATCAATCAAACTCTATGTTTATTTCAATTTATCTTTCCTTTATCGCATTTTTATCCGTTACTTTACTTTATGCATTAGCCAGTAGTATAATCCAACACTCGCATCCCACTTTCACCTTGCCTCACCTTTTCTAGAGGAATCAGGAATCCCATAATCGAGGAACAGAGTTCCCTCCTCGAGGAATCAAAGACCGTCCAAACCTCTGGCCGACACCACAGCTAGGACCTAAGAGTTTGACGACGACAAATATCTTAAAGTTCCATATAACGTTAACATATTATACAGCATATAAACAAAGGTGCATCATTAACATTTAAGCCCACAAAACACCACTATTTCTAGTTGTATTAAGCTGCCACCCAACTAAACGCCTAAGGATCTCATTAGAACTAAACAAAGTAAGGCCAAAAGAGCAGACATTCTTAAATATGTACATTTGTCTGCTACATAGTCCCATGTACAAAAGATAGCAAAAAAGTAACTGATCACACTTTACGGTTGCACACACAAGTATAGGTTTGTCTCAAGTAATAATTTTCTCGGAAGTCCGAGTGTCAAACCACAGTGATATTTTGAAGGAAAATGTAAGCCAATCTATTTGTGAGGTTTGAAGTTTATATAAGACTAAGTACTAGAGATTTGGAGTTCCACTTAAGTAAAATCATAGCGTTGTTCTTGGCTAAACTTGATAACTCAATTGAAATCCAACAATCAAGTGATTTCAATCGGAAGATAAATCGTTAAACACTTAGGAAACTTTGTAGCTTTTGAAAACTATCTTTGTAGTTGTCTTAAAGAGTTTATGTAACCAATAGTTTTTATGTACAACTAAGCATTCATTGTGCCATATATGTCTACAACAAATCAAAGCTTTCACAAAACAAAATCATTTTCATATATCATTAAACAACTCAAAAGATTTAACATTGAAGATCATTTTGAAAACCAAGAACAATACTACTACTTTACAAAAGCTTCACCCTTAGCTCTAGCAAAGGGTTTAGCTACTCATATTATAAAAAAACAACTCTTAGATACTAAATATATGTTATATTTCTAAAGTTAGGGAGTGATGCTCCATGGCTTGCCAAAGCTCCCTTTATATAGGCTTGAAAGGTGAGAGCACTTGAATATTTTAAGATAGTTTTGGACCCTCTCATTAATTGCAAAATAAGTCGTCCTTCCTGTTGAAATCTTGATTTGGGGCACTCAAGATAAATTGAAGGGAATTAAGTCTTATTTCCAGATCATGTTCTATCTTTCCATTTGAATTTTTTGTGTGAATTATGGTGAATATAATTCCAAAATGTGTACTGTGTAGTTTGAAATCCGAGTCATTGCCATAATGCTCAAATTGCATGTCATTTTCACCCTTGAATCCAATCTTTTCAGCACTATCTTCCTGAATCAAAGTGGTAGATACATGAGTTAGCTAACTACTACAACTGGAGATATGGGTCAAATACGAAAATGTGTTATGGGCCAAAACTCAACCAAACTTTGGACAGAATTGTTGTCTAGTACTATTGAGGTTCATTGGACTTCAAACTAGCAAAATTAGTTTCCTACACCCATTTATATCTTTAGTAAATTGTCTTAGGTGTCCAAGAACATCAATATCACAATTTTTGAATGAGTGTAACTTAGGTTATGGCCCAAACATCAAGCACTATACATACTAATCATGTCCAATCATGCATATGCCTTCTATTAGTATAGAAAATTGGATATTAATAGTTAAATTAGATAATACCTAATTAAACAAAAATAAGACACAAATACTATAATACCATAACTAAATAGCACATAAAGTTAATATAACATATGCATGTTTACTCACTAATCACACACCCCAACTAGCTTATTACTAGTCCCTAGTGATAAAAAGCGTGACACAAACTTTAGTTTTTTTTTGTTTATTTCATATTACCAATCCCTCCTTCTGACATATTCAACTCAACAAACTATTGTATTCCAAATCTATTCATTATCCACTATTATCTAGACAAGTGGTTTAATAGTCCTCCTCTTTTGTGCTCAACTAAAGTGACAAAAAGTTATGACACTCATATCATAAAAATACCACTTCAATGTTTTGCTAAGGCTAACAACTTTTAAAATTGGGCTTTTTATTAACACCTGTAATTCTCTCTCTTTTTTTTTGTGTTGTGGGAAAATTAGAAGATGGTCTGGTTCCCTTAATATTTTCTCCTAACCCGTGTAGCCAGCTTTGGGCCAATAAATCCCAGACCAGTTGGCCTTAGGTATTAGGTGTTTGATCACCCCTCGGGCTTAATTGCTCGAGTTAAGGAGTCTACGAAACCAAACAATTAAACCAACTTATTATTATTATTATTATTATTATTATTATTTATTATATAAGTTAGAAGTTGGTCTGATTTCCTTAAGATTTTCTCCTAACCCATGTAGCGAGCTTTGGGCCAATAAATCCCAGACCAGTTGGCCTTAGGTATTAGGTGTTTGATCACCCCTCGGGCTTAATTACTCGAGTTAAGGAGTCTTCGAAATCAAACTTCCTTCAAACCCTTGAGCTTAAGTATTAAGTATTATACACACGCACATATATACATCAATTTTTTTTTGCCCAATAATATAGTTGTAACCTTTTACAAAACAACGAAATTAATAACATTAGTCAATTTGCAACCCACAATCATTTGTCACTGTGTGTGTGTGAGATAAGGATGACTGAGAAACAACTACTAGACAATACATGAATATAATAGATATGAAATATGTCAAGTTTGTTTAATTGCACATGTTGAAGTTGAGTGACTCAGATAAGCATAAAAATATTCATTTTTGATGCGTCTCAAGGGTAGTTGTTTTACCCCATACTCTGCCATCATTTTTTTTCTTAGTACTCTAAATAAATTTTTTTTTTAACAAAACAAAATGGATATCTACTAATCCTCTCCCCCCAACTTAACTTACACATTGTCCCCAATGTTTCAAAGTAGGAGTTGCAAAAATTAGAAGATATTACCTGACACCATAGAAAACTGAAGAAAATAAACCTGAAACAAAAATCTGCACATGAGTAAAGAGAAAGTGTACCTGGCACGCTTGTACTATTTACAGAGAAAGTGTACCTAGCCCGCTAGATGCACTATTTATTGAACACAAAGCTTCAAAAGTAGTGTTCCCCACATGGGAGACAGCTTAAACGCCTTCTATGAGTCGAGGTTAAGCTTCCCATCCAATTTTCTTAAAAATTGGCAAATAGTGTCCTTTAAAGTCAGATTTCCAAGACTAAGTGTAGATTCTTTTCCGAATTGCCCCCACAAATCGATAATTTCACCTTGCACCGTTCCACAAGAATGCGTTTCAAGAGTCAAATGAATATCATCCAAAGACTCCTTACTCAGCCCATTCTTAATGAAATCTATTTATCATATCGATTTTTTGAAGCCCAACAAATATTTCTACAACCAGTGTTACATGTCCATCTTGCACATTTTCTGCAAACGTTCATTCTTTTAGCTCGTCGGTTTTTTGAATATGTACTTTTACCCAACCCAGCGAAACGTGGAACCATTGAATTTCGAAGTTCTCCACCAATTTAACCTTTGCTTCTATTAACCAACGTAAATCAGCTAGGATTCCCTTAATCATTAGTAGCCTTAATCTTTCACACCGAGCATTGTAAATTTTTATCAAGTCACTTTTAACAAAGAAAGGAAAACGTTTGCTCAAAGAAGAAATAACCATATCCATATTACCAAAATGGAATCAAATTCTTATTACATTCATAAAAAGAGAGCTAAGACAATACAAACAACATTTTATTAAAAAAAACTAATACATCAAAGAGCGGTATTTACAAACCAAGCCAACGCTAGAAATATTGCAGTAAGAATTATTATCACTTCTGCGAAGGGAATTTCATCAGATTTGAAAAACGCCACAAAGATGTTGACAATTGCGACAATGGTGATGAGGATGAGAAAGAAGTGTTTCATTTTGTTAGAATGGATGAGAAATTTTTTTGATTTGGAAGATGTTGAAAATGGGAAGTGGAATGAGGTTTTATTGAGAATTTTTTTTTTTAAAACTAGCCGTTTATAGCCGTTAAAAGAGAGAAGAAAACCTGATGAAAAATGATTTTTTAAAAAATTTGGCCGTTTATAACCGTTGAAGGAGAGGAGAAAAACTGGTGAAAACACTATTCATAGTCGTTATTGAAAACTGGAGAAAAGAGTAATTGAAAATCTTTTTTTTTATTTACAACTCAGTTTTTAACTGAAATTCCGACTGTGAAAGTCACGGAGTACCGAATCTGCCATTTATACCGGGAAAACAAAAATAAAAAAAACAGAAAAATACTAAAAACAACAATAATAAAAAAAACAACAGAAAACAAAATAAGGAAAAATAAAGTAAAGACACAACAAAAGAAAAAACAAAAACAATCAAACCATGTAGAAAGGGTCAACTAAAGAGACTGACTCGATCTCTTTTGAAAAACTTTCACGATACGCTTTTAAACGTTGACCATTAACTCTGAAAATTTCACCATTTCTTGGATTCTCAATTTCAACAGCTCCATTTGGAAAAACAGTTTTCACAATAAAAGGTCCTGTCCATTTTGATTGCAATTTTCCAGGAAACAGGTGTAATCTAGAATTATATAAAAGAACTTTTTGCCCAATTTCAAAAGTTTTTCTAACAATGTGTTTGTCATGAAATACTTTCATTTTTTCTTTGTAAATTCTAGAATTTTCATACGCATCATTCCTGATTTCTTCTAATTCTTTTAGCTGGACTTTTCTCACTGAACTAGCTTCATCCAAGTTGAAATTAAACATTTTGATAGCCCAAAAAGCCTTATGTTCTAATTCAACAGGTAAGTGACACGGTTTTCCAAAAACAAGGCAATAAGGAGACATACCTAGAGATGTTTTGAATGTTGTCCGGTAGGCCCACAATGCAACAGTCAATCTAAGTGACCAATCTTTTCGATTTGGATTGACTGTTTTGTCCAAGATATGTTTGATCTCCCTGTTAGCAAGTTCTGCTTGTCCATTTGTATTTGGATGATATGGGGTTGACACTTTGTGATGAATACCATATTTTTTCATTAAATTTTCAAATGGTTTATTGCAAAAATGTAAACCTCCATCACTTATTATTGCACGAGGCATTCCAAATCTTGAAAACACATTTTCCTTCAAAAAATTTAAAACAATTTTATGTTCATTATTTTTGCAAGGAATTGCCTCAACCCATTTTGAAACATAGTCAACTCCAACCAAAATGTATTGATATCCAAAAGAAGGTAGAAAAGGACCCATAAAATCAATTCCCCAACAGTCAAAAATTCCAACGACTAAGATGGGATTTAATGGCATCATATTCCTACGAGTCACCCCACCTAGTCTTTGACACCGATCACATGATTTGCAAAATTCATATGTGTCTCTAAAAAGCGATGGCCAATAAAATCAACACTGCAAGATTTTTGCAGCGATTTTTTTAGAAGAAAAGTGACCACCACATGCTTCTGAGTGGGAAAAAGAGATTATGCTTTGAAATTCATTATCAGGAACACATCTTCTTACCATTTGATCGGAACAATACTTGAAAAGATATGGGTCATCCCAAAAGTAATTTTTTACTTCCCTGAAGAATTTTTTCTTGTCTTGTGCATTCCAATGACTTGGAATTTGTCCTGTAGAGAGAAAATTAGCAATATCTGCAAACCATGGTAATTGGGACACAGAAAAAAGTTGTTCATCAGGAAAGAGTCATTTATGGGACTTGTCTCAAAAGAATCATCACATGTGAGTCTAGACAAATGATCTGCCACTACATTTTCAACTCCCTTTTTATCTTTAATTGTTATGTCGAATTCTTGGAGTAAAAGAATCCACCTAATCAACCTTGGTTTTGCATCTTTCTTTGCTAGTAAATATTTTAAAGCTGCATGATCAGTGAACACAACAATGGGTGAACCAACTAGATAAGATCTGAATTTCTCTAATGCAAATACTACGGCAAGTAATTCTTTATCAGTGGTGGAATAATTCATTTGAGCACTATTAAGAGTTTCACTTGCATAGTAAATCACATAAGGTTTCTTATCTTTTCTTTGTCCTAATACAGCTCCTATAGCATAGTCACTAGCATCACACATTATTTCAAAGGGCAAAGTCCAATCAGGGGGTTGCATGATAGGCGCAGAAGTGAGCATTTCTTTGAGTTTTACAAAAGCATCTTCACAGGAATTAGTCCATTCAAATTTGGCATCTTTTAGTAAAAGGTTGCATATTGGTCTAGAAATTGTACTAAAGTTTTTTATGAACCTTCTATAAAAGCCAGCATGTCCTAAAAATGATCTAATATCTTTCACTGCTTTTGGTGTTGGCAAGTTGGCAATTAGATCAATTTTGGACCTATCAACTTCTATTCCTTTTGTTGAAACAATGTGTCCTAACACAATTCCTTCAGTCACCATAAAATGACATTTTTCCCAATTAAGAACAAGATTTTTCTCTTCACACCTAGTCAAGACTTTAGCCAAATTCATATAACAATCATTAAATGAGTTTCCAAAAACAGAGAAATCATCCATGAACACTTGAAGAAAGCGTTCAACCATGTCACTGAAAATGCTTACCATACATCTTTGAAATGTTGCTGGTGCGTTACATAGTCCAAATGGCATCCGTCGATATGCAAAGGTACCAAAAGGACATGTAAATGTTGTTTTCTCCTGGTCCTCAAGTGTAATGGCAATCTGATTATACCCTGAATATCCATCTAGGAAGCAATAAAATTCAGGTCCTGCAATTCTTTCCAATATTTGATCCATGAAAGGCAAAGGAAAATGATCTTTTCTAGTCATTGAGTTTAGTTTCCTGTAGTCAATGCACATTCTCCAACCAGTTAAAGTTCAAGTTGGAATTAATTCGTTATTTTCATTTTTAACTACAGTTACTCCTGACTTCTTAGGTACAACTTGAGTAGGACTGACCCATTTACTATCTGAAATAGGATAAATAATGTCATTATCTAGAAGCTTAATAACTTCATTTCTCACTACTTCTTTCATATTAGGATTTAGCCTTCGTGGCATTTGTCTTGAGGGTTTACCGTTTTCCTCTAAATAAATGTTATGGGTACAAACTAATGTCCTAATTCCTTTTATGTCAGATATAGTCCATCCTATTGCCTGCTTATGAGCTTTTAGTACTTCTAATAGTTTACATTCTTGTTCATGATTTAATTTAGAAGATATTATTACTGGGTATGTATCATTTTCACCCACATATGCATACTTCAATTTTGATGGTAAAGGCTTTAGCTCTAACACTGGTGGTTGAACACTTGATGCATACTTGGAACTTTTTCAGATTTTGGTAGTTGTTCAAATTTTGGCCTCCACTGATTAACTTTCACTACAAGAAAAACCGTGGTAGCAAACGGTTTCCGGCGGATTTTCCGCCGGAAATTTCGGGCTGATTTTATACCCTCGGAAAATCCACCAGAAATTTCCGAGGGATAATCCGCCGGAAATTTCCGAGGGATAATCCGTCGGAAAAGTGAGTGAAATCCGCCGGAAAAGTTTTTCTTTAAAAAAAAAATGAAAAAATCCGCCGGAAACTATAAAAATCCGCTGGAAATATTTTTTTAAAAAAACGAAAAAAAATCTGCCGGAAACTAGAAAATCCGCCGGTAATGTTTTTTTTTAAAAAAAAAAACGAAAGACTCCGCCGGAAACTTAAGAAATCCGTCGGAAATATTTCAAAATATTTTTTTAAAAAACAGGAAATGTATTTAATAAATAAATATTATTGATTATAATATATATTTTAAAAAATTATTAATAAAAATATTAAATAAATTAAATAATAAATATACGACTTAAATATAATAAATTTTGTAATATATATTTTAAAAAATTAATAATAAAAATATTATTGATTTATTAACTGAAAATATATTTTTAAAAGAAATTATTAATAAGAATATTAAATATACGAATTTATTAATAAATTAAATATAATATATTTTTTATTAATAAAATTAATTAATAAAAATATTAAATATAATTAGTTATTTAATAACATTATTTATTACATTAAATTAAAAATATTATGAAACTTTATTTTGATTGTAAAATAAAAATTAATAATTAAATTAATATAATAAATTAAAAATACGATTCAAAATCAATACCCGGTCTTAAAACGATATATTATCCAAACAAGTGAAACTAAAAGATCCCAACAAAGTACGCAAATTAATATTCATAATTAACCAATACAAATTAAAACTTAAATATCCAAAGAACAAAATAACACAAGTGAAAGCTACTGGGGTGGGAGCTGGTCTGAGTCATCGCTATGATTATAATAGCTGCCACCTGTGGCGTCATCAGATGCAAGAAAAGCACTAATATGATCGATATTATTCAATTCGATACTTGAGTTGAATTGCTGCTTGGAGTGCTGAACCTGCTGGGGTGGATACAACGGCTGCTGCTGGGGCGGATACTGCTGCTGTTGGGCAAGATACTGCTGCTGCTGGGGTGGATACTGCTGCGGGTACTTAGGCCAATGCTGAAAGGCACCGCCAAAATGCTGCTGCGGTGGCAGGTAGGATGACATATGTGAAGATGATGGTCTGAACTGCTGCTGAGACAGCTGACTCAACAACTGATGATAACGCTCCTCGTTTAACCTTGCCTGCTCCGCATTTAACTTTTCCTGCTCCTCCAACCGGCTAGCCTACTCTGCATTTATCCTAGCCTGCTCCTCCAACCGCTCTCGAAGCTCGTGCACTTCCTGTGCACTTTGCTCCTGGCGCTCGGCAAACTCACGGCTCAACTGCTGGGTCAATTTATTCACAGCATTCAAAGTATTAGGAGCATGGGAGCGGGCAGTACTCCCAGCTGATCAAGAAGTTGACAGACTTGGAATAACACTTGCTCTGAAAGCAGAAGGTCCAATGCCACCAAACCCTACGAGGCGATTACTCTTTCGTGGACCAACTGTTTTCTCCCAGATTTCACGAGGCGCTCTAGCCTCCTCCACAGGATCAACTTCTGTACCCTCACTACTCTGCTGCTGAGTCTCATGGTACTCAGCAATCCCCGCCTCAAAGTTCTCCTGAAAAAATAACAACCAAGAAATGAATAACTATTAATAAAATAATGATAATTTATAGATAAACATAAATATATATATATATATAAAATTGTAAAATTAATTAGTTTACCTGAATCTCCCTCGCCTGATCAGTAATAAACTCACCAGTGTCCTCCCGTACATGAAGGTAGCATTACAACTCAGGCAAAGTAACTGGCCTTTGATGCATCGCCTCCTATTGATAATGTTATTAATTAATATTACACATGAAAATTAATGACTTGTTAAATAATATTTAATTAATTAAGTAAGAAATTTACCAAACGCCGATGATGGGTTGCAGCATTAATACTTCCACCTGTGTGTGTGCAACGACCTTTATCAGAAGCCCTGCTTTTTTTGGCTTTTTCACAATATTCTTTAAATTTTGGTGTCGCCCAATAATCTTGCAGCTGATCCCATGCTGAATCTGGCATATAAGACGGCTTGTCATTATTTAAAAATATACAATTATGTTTATTATTATTATATATATACAAATAAATAATAAAATAATTAAAAATGGTTTTGTAGAATTAAAACTTACTAAAAATGAATTTAACATCGACGCAATTGCCTGTTCATCTTTCCTCACAGCTGTCCAATTCTTCCATCCTTTATTAAAATTCTCCCTAATTGTTTGTGCGACTGTAGTTGCACTTTTCTTTGAAGGAAGAAACCTGTACAATATTAAAAGAGATGAATTTTGTTACACCAAAATTAAATATAATTATTAAAAAACAAAAGAGAGTAATAAATTACTAATAAATGTTATACTTACGAATCACCAACGGCCTCCAAAACGATACGGCCATCAGGCGTATACCTCACCACCTCCTGGTCAATGTAATATGTGTGTACCCCATCAGCATCAACATTTACTGGGGCTATGCCCTCGGTACCCTCAGGAATCACTGAATGTGCACTAGTAGAAGCTCCATCTGTATGAGGTCGAGGCACATATCTGCCACTAGGAACAACAACACGAGCGGGTTGCTGACGACGCCCAAGGCGAGTAGAAGTCTTCCTCCTACGACTGCTGCCAACATCCTCCGCAGGTGGAGGAACATATGTGTCATCATGATCAGACCCGGATCCTGAGTGAGCCATATGACTGTATATATCTAGAAATATATATAGATTTTAATATTAAAAAATGAGACTTAATTAATTTAAACACCAAAAGATAAATTGTACTAATTAATTATTATTAAATACAACAAACATGCATAAATTAAGTACTAGCTAATTAGAATGATATTCATTCTCAAAATCATCATCATCAGAGGAGTCATGAATTCTTGATGGACCAACGTGCTCTGCTGCATCTTCATTAGCATCTTCTTCATCATCAATTTCGTCGCCTGTGTTTGGCTCATCACATAAACGAGTGATGGGTTCAAGTTGAATCACTTCATTTACATTAGCCATCTCATCCATTTGATATGGCACATCTTCCACTGTGTCATCATTGTCTCAATGCGACCTCTTGGCTTTGTTTTAATTGCAACACACCAACCATGCTTATCAGTCCGTGTTGATGGATAAGAGACATAATAGACTTGTCTCACATTTTGTGCAATGACGAACGGATCATACAGTCGATATCTACTACTCATTTTAATGTCCACTGTATTTGACTTTTGATTCACCCTTGTTCCTCGAGAAGACGGATCAAACCAATTACAATAAAAAACCACTACCTTCTGACTAAAATCTAGATGGGGGTACGCAAGTTCGTATATGTGTTGAACAACACCATAAAAATCATGTTCACCTCCTTCAGTGACACCCTTCATGCAAACACCACTATTGATTGTTTCTCTGCCCTGTGTCCATTCATTGGTGTGAAATTTGTAACCATTAACAAAGTATGTGTGCCATTCTTTAACACATCTTCGAGGACCATCGGATAAGTTTCTCAAGTGTTGGTTGGCAGGAGTTGGTGGGAGGGCATAAACATGTTGCCTAAACCACATTGGAAAATGTGCACTAATATGAGCAGAGGATTGATCTTCACTTACTTCCTCTGATGACAAAAATTCCCTAATTAAAAAAAGATAATTAATTGTTACACAACCATCAACATTAATTAGTGGATTGATAGTAAGAATTATTAATGCACGTTTGAGGAATACATACTCAATGAATGGTTGCACCTCAGAACAGTTTATCAACACATGAACATGTGCTGAATTTAACTCTGCTTCGGTTAGCCAGTGAATCGACTCCTTTCCAGATGGACGACCAGGTAGACAAAAGACAGACAAAGCTAAATGATGTCTAGGACAATCAATATCCATTTCATTTCGACTGCTTCTTGGAGCAAATTCACTCTTGAAATAATAAGAACAAAAAATGGGTTGTTTCACGGTGTAAGTAAGAAGAACATATCGATCCTTCAACTCTAGCTTTGTTTTTCACCGATCTTTTGGAATCACCCATGAACCTAGCAGAGAAAACGATATGTTATATAATAAACATAAACTTCTTTCTTTGCTAGATCGATTATGATAATTAATAAACTGACCTTTCAAACGGATACATCCATCGGTTGGACAGGTCCGCCAAGTTTAGCTTCATATGCGAGATGCACCGGTAGATGCTCCATAGAATCAAATAAACCAGGTGGAAATACTCTCTCCAACTTGCATAAGATAAGTGGGATGTCTTGTTCCATTTTTGTAAGACCATCAACTTTTAGCGTTGCAGAACACAAATTCTTAAAGTATTGACTAATTTCAATAAGTGGATTCAAAACGTGTGTCGGCAACGAACTAAAAGCGATGGGAAGTAAACACTCCATGAATACATGAAAATCATGGCTCTTCATCCCATGCAACCTCCCATTATTGACATCTGCACATCTAGATAAATTGGATGAATAACCATCTGGCATTTTCAACTCTTTTATCCACCGATAAATTGTTTTCGCTTGTTCGGTAGATAAAGTATAATTGGCTTTAGGTTTCAATGTCCTAGTACCTTGCTCAACCACAATAAATCCTTCCGTCTACAATAATGATCTATGTCCCTCCTAGTTTCTCATTATCTTTCGTTTTACCTTTCACGTTCATGACAGGGTTAAATATGTTGTCAAAAAAATTCTTCTCTATATGCATCACATCGAGATTGTGTCTCAATAGATTATCTTTCCAATAGGGAAGTTCCCAAAAAATAGTTTTTTTTGTCCAATTGTGCCATTGTCCATAGCCTTCTGGACGAGAAACAACACCCGCTTTAACTTCCACTGGAGGAATATCCTTAACACTCTCCCAAACTTCCTCCGGTGTCAAAATACGAGGAGGTCCATCTGTTTCAACATTTCCCTTGATAAATGCATATTTCTGCTTTCGGAAAGGGTGATCCATAGGTAAGAACCTACGGTGCGAGTCAAACCACGAAGTCTTTCCTCCGTATTTAAGAGTAAAAGCCTTTGTGTCAACCATGCAAATCGGACATGCCATCTTACCATGTGTCCCCCAACCAGACAACAATCCATATGCAGGGAAGTCATTAATCGTCCACATCAAAGCCGCCCTCATCACAAAATTCTGTTTGCGTGATGCATCATAAGTTAAAACACTATTCCACAGTCTTTTTAAATCATCAATCAGAGGTTGCAAATATATATCAATACCAGCTGTTGGATTACTTGGCCCTGGAATAATTGCATTTAAAAACATGTATGGTTTAGACATACACATTTCTGGAGGTAGGTTGTACGGGGTAACAATAATTGGCCAACAAGAGTACGGTGTTGCCGAGGCTTGAATATTTGGTGTGAATCCATCAGAGCATAAACCAAGCCGAACATTCAGTGGATCACTGGCAAAATCTGGATGAACACGATCAAAATGCTTCCAAGCCTCACCGTCAGATGGGTGACGTAATTCACCAGAATTGTTTCTATTTTGATGGTGCCACGTCATTTTACCCGCTGTCTCCATTGAAGTAAACATCCTCTGTAGCCTTGGTATGAGCGGCAAATAGAACATTGCTTTTCGTGGAACCATTTTGCCTCTACTCATCCCTCTCCTGCTGGCACGATAGCGTGACTCTCCACAAATCTTGCATTCCGACAATTCTCCATCATTTATGCCAAACTCATTGTTATAATAGAGCATGCAACCGGAGACACAACAATCAATTCTTTTAGATTTCAAGCCAAGCTTCGATACCAACCTTTTAGCATCATAATAACTCTGCGGCAAAAGTCCTCTAACTGGAGTTGCATCCAACATCATTTTGGTCATATAATCCATGCACAACTCAGCTACATTAAACTGAGACTTAAGACCCAACAACCGAACACACATTGATAATTTAGAGTCTTTAGATCCTTCAAATAATGGATTATTTGTCTCACTAAAATACATGTAAAATCTTTGAGCTTCCTCATTTGGAACTTCTTCAGCATCATATTCTGGCTCTACAAAATCCAAATTTATTCCAACTGCATCAGATATCATTCCTTGATAAACTTGTTTGCCTGTAATTTCGACAGGCTAAATTAAATGTAGTCAACGAGGTTTGACTTATTTTTAAAGTTTGACCTTGTATTTCAAGAGACAAGTATCAATTTCGACACTGAAATGAATTAAGTTATCAAGTTGTATCAAGTAGATTTCGACCCCAGATTTGGCAAAGTCGAAGAGGCTGAAGATAGATATTTCGACAAGAAGGAGTTGGACGCTGATGACGAAGTAGGATCAAGTAACCGTTATCAAGAGCACGTAGCAGTTACCATTTTTTAAACTTTGTACAGTTATTTTCAATTTGTATAAATAGTAGTTTCTCATAGGAAAAACGGGTCACAATCTCTCATACCAAGTTCCCACGCTCAAAGTACCCACACGCACTGAGAAACGAGTACAAGGAACGCATGTATGATCTTGTGCACCACCCCTTTAAATTAATGCAATTTTATTTTTCCTTTTCTTTGTACTTTTAAACTGCAAGAACACAAGTAATTCTGGGAAAAACTTTAACAAAAACGGTCCTGCAAACAGAAGCAATTTCAGACTAGCGGTGTTTACCAAAATCCAAGGTAAACAAATTGGCACGCCCGGTGGGACGTTTGTGCTAATTTTAAAGTTTTTCGTTGAATTCATAAACTTTGTGTTGGTCTGTACATGCAATTAAGGAGTGGTAAACATCTTACAGAGATGGCACGCTCTAGTACAAGTAATGCTTCTGCATCAAATGCACAAAGTACACAAGAATAAGCGTCAGTTAATGACGTTAACGCTGCAAATGTCGCAAGCATAACCACCGTTGCTATGCCTTCTTCGACAACAATGGGAGTAACCGCTATAACTTCTCCCATAATTACTCCTGTGTCAATGATGACCACTGCAGCATTAACAAATGTTAATACAATGGCTTCTGTGCCACCAATAGTAGGACCAACGAGTCCTTTGATGGCAAATCCAATGATTGGAAATATGCCATTTACTATGAGTGGAAGGGCTTTACCGTATGGCATGCCAACAGCGTTGATGGCAGGCCTTCAGACAAATTCGTCTACATTTGCAGATAATGCAATTACAGGGTATTCTCCTAATCATAGTTCAACAGAGGGCATCCATAGTCGAAATGCCCAAACTAATCTAACTACAACATCTTTGTTGGCATTAAGACAACAAATGGATGATAGCAATCATGATATGGTCAATATGTTAACACAAAAAATTGGTACTGTGTTTAATCCTTTGATACAAAACACTAATAACAGTTACCAAATGTTGGCAACACAAATGGGAAAAATTGCTGATTTCTTTGGTACTCCAACAGTACATCACCAGCAAATTCCCCAAATTCAAAATGCTAGGCCTGTAGAGATACCTGTAGAAAGGCCTAACAATGCAATTCCTATGAATCAGGGAAACCAAGGACAACAACAAATTGTCGAAGAGCCTATGAGGATAGAGGCAATCCCTGAAGTTGTGCTGGTGAATAGAAACCAAAATGCTGACGAAGTGGTCAGACAAGTGCAACAAAACAATTTTGGAGCACAAAACAATCTGGCTAATATGGTCGAAACTATTTTAGCCCAGAATGGCCTTAACTTAGGTTTACATAGGCCTAATTTTGTGTCGCCCTTGTCAGAATACACCTTACAAACAGAGCTACCTAGGGGATGGAAAATTCCCAAGTTCACAAAGTTCGCTGGAGAAACCAGTGAATCTACCGTCAAACACGTGGCTCGTTATTTGACTGAGGCTGGCGATCTAGCACACAATGAGAATTTAAGGATGAAATACTTTCCAAATTCTCTAACTAAGAACGCCTTCACATGGTTCACTACACTGCCTCCATATTCAATTTTTAATTGGAGTCAATTAGAAAAGGCTTTCCATGAGCAGTTCTATATGGGCCAATGTAATATTAGTCTTAAAGAACTGGCTAGCGTTCTACGCAAGGGGGCAGAATCTATTGATGATTATCTCAATAGATTTAGACTACTCAAAGCAAGGTGCTTTACTCAAGTGCCTGAGAATGAGTTAGTCGAAATGGCTGCTGGTGGTCTAGATTACACTATAAGAAAGAAACTAGACACACTACATTTAAGAGATATGGCACAATTGGCTGATAGAGTTCGACAAGTCGAAAGACTCAAAGCCGAAAAAGCCAAAACAGGTAGATTCCAAAGTAAGAAAGAAATGGTTGCTTATGTCGAAGCTAATGACAGTGACCAAGAATACGACATATCTTATGAAGATGTCGAAGAAGAGGTTAACATTGCAGAACTAAAACCATGACCTCCTTATATTTGCAAGTTGTTAAAACCTTCTAATGGCAAAAATCCTGTGGAACCTAAGAACGATAAATTTGTCTCAAAAACTTACACTTATGATGTATCTAAATGTGACAAAATATTTGATCTGCTTGTGGCTGATGGTCAAATCTTAGTGCCTAAGGGCCTAAAGATTCCACCATTAGAACAATGACAGAAAAGAGGCTTTTGTAAGTTTCATGGTTTCTTAGGTCATAACACATCCCGTTGTGTCATTTTCAGGGATTTGGTTCAAAATGCTGTCAACGAAGGAAGGTTGAAATTTGGTGACAAGTCTAAGCCACCAATGAAGATTGATACTGATCCCTTGCCAACAGCTGATGCATTGCTGGTTGAAGTTGATCTCAATGTGGTTGAGGTCACAGAGGATGTTGCTGAAAATGCTAAGGTAGAGAAAGCTGTCGACAAGGTTGATGTCGAAATGGTCACTGATGACCAGTATTCTGAAAAGATGAAGATAGTATATCCAAGGGCTGAAGAAGAATTGATTGATTTTCTCAATCGCTGCAAGATCAACAATACTGAAGTCATGCTTTGTCCTAGGTGCAGTGCTGTCTTCGACAAAGAGGCTACCAAGAATCTTGAGGGATTCAAGCCCCAACTGAAGCGTAAAGGAAAGTGGGTCGACAAAAGGCCAAAGTTCAGTTATAATGACCGAGGAATCCAATATAAGTTTACTTCGACAAGGAATCCTCAAAAAGGTCAGATTAAGACCTATGTTCCTCCAGCAAAATCACCTGTCGAGAAATGGGTGCATTCTGGTGGAAAGAGTACTGGGTATTACCCAGTATATTATGCTGGAAAGAAGGTTGGAAACCAACAAAAACCAGCAAAACTGGTCAGGGGCAGCACTAGTGCTACTGACCAAAATAAGGCAACTGAATCTAACAAGTATGCCTATAACAATAATTATAAAGGGAAGAACCCTATGACAAGAACGCAATGGCGTAGATATCAACGCCAGAAGAAAGTTGCTGCTGCAGGCAAGGTGGAAAATTCCAACAAAGAGAAAGGCAAACAAACACCTTCAAAGTCTCTTGAAATGGCTAGAAAGCCAGCTACTGAAAGGATATTTTCACCACTTTCAGTGATCAAAGAGGGTCTCAACATAGATGAAGAAATAGGCTCAGATTTCGCTGATTCTGGGTCAGAGTTCGACGTCTTATATGGTGTAGTCTCAATCCTCCCGATTGAGTATGACGTGGTTTCGGAAGTAAGCGACGTCGAAGAGGATTTAGACGAAGGAACCACTTACAAACCCATCTGTTACAATGTCCTCAAGAATGGTTGTGTGGAAGAACAACATGTTGTCTTTGAGAGACCGGATTGTGGGATGAGGAATCATCTCAAACCTTTGTATATCCAAGCAAAGGTGAACAATGTTGGGGTAAGCAAAATCTTGGTTGATGGTGGCGCTGCTGTGAACCTGATGCCACAACATATGCTGAAGAGGATTGGGAAGTGTGAAACGGATCTGAAAACACACAACGTAATCCTTACCAACTATGAAGGTAAAAGTGGCCACTCTCTTGGAGCCATTGAAGTTGACCTTTCTGTTGGAAGCATTAGAAGGCCAACTATGTTTATGGTGATTTCAACCAAGGCAAATTACAACATGCTATTGGGAAGGGAATGGATCCATGCTGTGGGGGCAATCCCTTTGACAGTTCACCAGAGGCTCATTATTTGGAGAGAAGATGGTCTAGTCGAAAATATTGAGGGTGATCAAAGCTATTTTAAGGCTGAGGTGAATACTATCACCAAGAAAACCTTCGACAAGAAACTGGCGAACATTGCGCCATGCATTTCCTCTGAACATGGTTATGAAAGCCAAGATAATGTGAGGACCTCAGTGATCCTTGATCCCAACTATGGATTCATTTGGGATAGAGAGGTCATTGACGAAGACAACTACCCACAAGGCTATGTCAAGCCTACAGGGTGGGAAGGACCATAAATAGTTATTTATGGGTGAACCCACTGTTTGGGATAGAATTACGGCCTATGTGGCCGAAAATAAGCAAAAAGCGGTTTTAGAAGCTGACTTACAACAACAATTAGTTGCTGAAGCCGTTGAAGATGAGAATAAAGACAACATTGTCGAAAACCAGAGGCTTGATTGTGTCTATGATGACGAGCCTTTAGGTTTTGAAAAAGATCCTATGGGTTCAACCAAAAGGATCCAGGTACAAGGTCCCGTAGAAGAAATCGATTTGGGAGATGGCTCAATAAAAAGGCCAACATACATAAGTGCTAAGATTGATCAAGAGTTGAAGGTGCAGATTGTTGAGTTGCTGAAGGAGTTCAAAGACTGCTTTGCATGGGATTACAATGAAATGCCAGGGTTGAGTCGTGAAGTTGTTGAAATCAGATTACCAATTCGACCAGGAAAGAAGCCAGTGAAGCAAACTCCAAGAAGATTTGCCCCAGAAATCTTGGTGAAGATCAAGGCAGAAATAGAAAGGTTACTGAAGAGCAAGTTCATCAGAACTGCCAGGTATGTCGAATGGCTTGCTAATATAGTGCCTGTAATTAAGAAAAATGGTACACTTAGGGTGTGTATAGATTTTAGAGACTTAAATAATGCTACACCCAAAAATGAGTATGCCATGCCAGTGGCAGAAATGCTAGTAGATTCGGCTGCAGGATATGAATACCTAAGCATGCTAGATGGTTATTCTGGATATAACCAAAATATACATTGCTGAAGAGGATACATCAAAAACAGCATTTCGATGCCCAGGGGCATTGGGGGTTTATGAATGGGTTGTAATGCCATTTGGCCTTAAAAATGCTGGGGCAACATACCAAAGGGCGATGAATTCTATGTTCCATGATTTTATTGAAAAGTTTATGCAAGTGTACATAGATGACATTGTCATTAAATCTTCTTCAGGAAGTGGTCACCTAAACCACCTTCGACAATCATTCAAAAGGATGAGAAAATATGGATTGAAAATGAATCCACTTAAATGTGCCTTCTGTGTTCGTGCAGGTGACTTTTTAGGTTTCGTTTTACATAAAAAAGGCATGGAAATCAATCAAAACAAGACGAAAGCAATCTTAGAAACGAAAGCTCCTTCAACCAAAAAAGAATTGCAGTCATTACTAGGAAAAATCAATTTCCTTAGAAGATTTATTTCAAATCTAAGTGGTAAAACCCAAGTATTTTCGCCATTACTTCGACTGAAGAAGGAAGACGTGTTCAAATGGAATGAAGAACACCAACAAGCTTTCGACGAGATTAAAGCATATCTAATGAAGCCACCAATTTTATTACCACCAATTAGAAATAAAGTAATGAAATTGTATATAGCAGCTTCGGAATTTTCTATAGGTAGCATGTTAGCTCAAGATGAAAATGGTGTCGAAAGGGCCATTTATTACCTTTGTAGAATTCTAAATGATGCAGAAACTAGGTATCATCTTATAGAAAAATTATGTTTATGCTTGTATTTCTCTTGTACAAAATTGAAGCAATATATAAAGACTGTTGAAGTGTATGTTTATTCGCATTATGATATTATTAAACATATGTTGTCGAAGCCAGTTTTACATAGTAGAATAGGTAAATGGGCTTTAGCGCTTTCTGAATTCTCTTTAACATATCAACCACTAAGAGCAATGAAAGGACAAATGGTTGCTGACTTCATTGTTGATCACTCAGTGGTCGAAAAAGAAATTAACTTAGTGGAAATACAGCCTTGGAAGCTATACTTTGATGGTTCTAGCCACAGAAATGGTGTGGGTGTTGGAATTTTAGTTATATCACCAACAAAAATTCCAACAAGGTATAAGTTTAAGATTGAAGAGACATGCTCCAATAATGAGGCAGAGTATGAGGCCTTAATAACAGGACTTGAGATCTTGTTAGAGTTGGGGGCAAGACATGTCGAAATTAAAGGAGATTCAGAACTAGTTGTGAAACAGTTAACAAAAGAGTATAAATGTATAAAAGATAACTTAATAATGTATTTTGCAATCGCTAATACGTTGTTAAAGAGATTTGATACTGTTCACATAGAACATGTGCCTCGAATAGAAAATCAAAAGGCCAATGATTTGGCACAAATAGCTTCAGGCTACAAGGTATCAAAAGAAAAGCTTTTGGAGCTAATTGAAATAAAAAATAAGTTGATTTCGACAGACCCATCCAATGCCCAATTATCAATGCCAAAATTTGAGGGGGCAGAGATGTTAAAATTGGTGGAAATTTTTGAAATTTTTGCCATTGACAATATGTCGAACGACGATTGGCGAAAGAAAATTGTCGAATACTTGGAAAATCCAACAGGAACGACTGATAGAAAAACCAAGTACAGGGCCTTGAGCTATGTTATTTTTGGGAATGAATTGTTTAAAGAAACTTTTGAAGGAGTTTTATTGAAATGCCTTAGTGAAAGTGAGGCGTATTTAGCATTTTCCAATACTCATAGTGGTGCTTGTGGATCTCATCAAGCAGGTCACAAGATGAAATGGCTGTTATTTCGACAAGGATTTTATTGGCCAACTATGCTGAAAGATTGCATAGAGTTCGCCAAAGGTTGCCAAAAATATCAAAAACACGCAGGAATACAACACGTGCCTGCAAGTGAATTGCATTCAATAGTAAAACCATGGCCTTTTAGAGGTTGGGCTTTAGATTTGATTGGTGAAATCAAACCAACTTCGTCGAAGGGTCAGCGTTTTATTTTAGTAGGAATAGATTATTTCACTAAGTGGGTGGAAGCTGTTCCCTTAATTAATGTTAATCAAGAGGCAGTAATCAATTTTATTCAAAACCATATTTTATATAGGTTTGGGATTCCAGAAACCATTACTACAGACCAAGGTACGGTTCTTATTGGTAAAAAAATGGTGGATTTTGCCTCTGAAACTGGTTTCAAGTTATTAACTTCGACACCATACTATGCCCAAGCTAATAGTCAAGTAGAAGCGGCCAATAAAATCATTATCAATTTGATCAAGAAACACATTGGGCAAAAGCCTAGGAATTGGCATAAAACGCTTGATCAAGTGTTGTGGGCATGTAGAAATTCTCCCAGAGAATCAATCAACACTACTCCATATAGACTTACATTTGGACATGACGCAGTCTTACCTGTCGAAATTTGTTTACAATCAACTAGAATTCAAAGACAGTTTGAAATTCTGACAAATTCTTATTGGAATATGATGTTAGATGAACTGGTTGATTTAGACGAAGAAAGACTACATGCGTTAGATGTTCTTATAAGGCAAAAAGAAAGAGTGGCTAAAGCCTACAATAAAAAGGTTAAGTCGAAAATGTTTGCCTTAGGAGATTTAGTGTGGAAAGTTATATTACCTATGGATAAAAAAGATAGAGTCTTGGGTAAATGGTCACCAAATTGGGAAGGACCGTTTCGCATTTTACAAGTCTATACTAACGGTGCCTATGAAGTTGAAGAACTCGGCGCTGATGGTCGAATTTTGCAAATAAATGGCAAATATTTAAAGAAATATAAGCCAAAATTGCAAGAAGCTAAGATAACACAAAACTAAATAGTATGGGGAACTTCAATATGGCATGTCAAAATATCAGATGCCAAAAAAGAATGTTGTCAAAGTCACAAAATTGGAAATCAAGAAAATTACAATTCAAAGTTGAAGATTGGCTTTGAGCCTTTCTAAAGCAGATTTAAAATGTTCCAATCTTATGGCGACAAGAGCCTCTTCTTCGTCCAAACTTTGAACCATCGCTTCATGTTGGCCATGTCTTTCCAAGTGCTCAAGAGCCACAGTGGCCTCTGCGTGAATCGCAGGTTCTAAAGCTTTAGGGGTCGTTTTGAGAAGAGAAGCTTTCTTCACCTCTTCAGTTTTGATCTTCGACTGCAAGTCTTCGATCTGTTTCTGGTAGCCCGAGATGGCATTTTCGCAATCTGTCAACGCTTGAGCGTTATTTGCTTCTTGAGTTTCCAAAGAGGCAATCTTGGTCTGAGAGGCGTTAACAGCTGCCCATTCTTCCTCTTGAAGTTTGGCTTCCCGTGCCTTTTGTGCAATACAGTTCTTCTTTTTCTGAATGTCTTGGGTGATTCGTTCTAAAAGGGGCTCAAATTCGGCAATGAAGCCAATGAGGGCCTTGCCTGACGTCGAGGTATTGAGCTTGCGCAATAAGACTTTAATCTCAAGGGCAATCATGTGGTCCCGCTCAATGGCTTGGAACAAGTCAGCTTCAAGAACTTTGGCTCGAAATTCTTTGAGGAGGTCTTCCTTCGATGTGTCAGATACCTTGCACAAAGAAGTGGTCGAAGAACTTTGTTTGGTCGAAGTTTTCCTACCACTCAGTAGGAGGTTCAAAGCCTCAAGAGGATTTTTGCTCTTCAATTCAGCTAAAGCCTCATCACTGACAGTGTTGCTACTTGAATAAACCACCTTGGAGGAGCTATCATCTTTTGATGGTTCATTGACATGCTCAATTTCAACGCCAACAGCCTCGATCATCTCTAAATCTTGTGCCCCTGATTTGTATCAAGTGGGTTTGTTTCAAGTGCTTGGTCATAAGAAGGAGACTCATCAGTTGGCATATCAACAAGCTGTTGCAGGACTGTTCTTGCTATATGGATAGGATCATCTTTTCGGGGTTGATTTTCGACCACTCTTTCAGCTATTGGATTGACAGAGGGAGAGAGAGCTGATGTTGGTGTTAGTTGCTTATGTGAAGGGTCAAGTTGACCAGCTTCATTTCCCTGTCATGATAATACGTCGGAGTTATGATCAGTTTATGAACCAGAGTAGTTAAAGAATAGTTGCAAGTTCAGTTAATTACCTTTGATATGGTGTCGCCAACATGAGAGCTTGCGCTTGCAGGTCTTTTAAGAACTTCTGTTTTCTTCTGAACAGGTTTCTCTAAAGGTGAAACTTTCTCTTTAGCTGTTTCTTTTTCGCCTTGCATGTCTTTGACAAGCACCCCAGGGATAGCAGTTCTGGAAGTTTCTTGCGAGTGTTTCATTTTCTTTTCTTGCTCAAACTGAGCCGCAGAAATCCTAAACGATTTTGGGCTGCTTGTTTGGTCATCAGACTGAAAACCCAACAGCCAGAATAGGTGATGGCTAAGGTAAATAGATGAATAATGGAGAGAGTAAAAAGTAAAATGAAGAAGAAGAGATGTTTTTTATAGCTGTTTGAAGCGCAAAGGCTAGAAACTCTAGAGTTTCCCTCTTAATGGAGCAGTTACTCGCAATGAGTAGTGGGGAGTTCCAAGGTGAAACATGGCCCACTAAATATGAAACGGAGGCGCCAAAAGCTGTTTTTCACTGAAACGTCTCATCAATGCTGCAACGTGATATGGGTGACGTCATCAGAACAGTTGAAAAGGGTTTTCAAAAATACTCTTTTTCTGCCATTCACATAGCTCCTGTCGAAAAAGACATTTTTGAGGGGGCAATTTGTTAGCCTGTAATTTCGACAGGCTAAATTAAATGCAGTCAACGAGGTTTGACTTATTTTTAAAGTTTGACCTTGTATTTCAAGAGACAAGTATCAATTTCGACACTGAAATGAATTAACTTATCAAGTTGCATCAAGTAGATTTCGACCTCAGATTTGGCAAAGTCGAAGAGGCTGAAGATAGATATTTCGACAAGAGGGAGTTGGAGGCTGATGACGAAGTAGGATCAAGTAACCGTTATCAAGAGCACGTAGCAGTTACCATTTTTTAAACTTTGTACAGTTATTTTATATTTGTATAAATAGTAGTTTCTCATAGGAAAAACGGTTCACAATCTCTCATACCAAGTTCCCACGCTCAAAGTACCGACACGCACTGAGAAACGAGTACAAGGAAAGCATGTATGATCTTGTGCATCACCCCTTTAAATTAATGCAATTTTAATTTTCCTTTTCTTTACGTTCCCTGCAATTTTTCCTTTGTTTTATCCTCCCTCATTTGGAGTAATTTGACGGTTTCGCGCGAGATCGACGGTTATCTTCTTCTTTTTACTTTTAAACTGCAAGAACACAAGTAATTCTGGGGAAAACTTTAACACAAACGGTCTTAGGATTTACTAGTTGATCCTGCAAATCGAAGCAATTTCAAACTAGCGGTGTTTACCAAAATCCAAGGTAAACAAAACTTCTAACGGTTGAATAATTTCGCATCTAGACGTCGCAGCCGCTGGATAATTACTTGCTGTGAGATCTACTACTTCAACCGGAACATTAACTGCACGAACTACCCCTGGTGCTACTTCGCCGTGACGACTCCATATAAAATAATTTTGCCTAAACCCATTATTGTACAAATCAAGTCTGACTTCATCATCATTTTTTATAATTCCGCCTTGTCGCGCAAATTCTTCATGCTGCTTAGCACCAAAAATAAACTCTTCTACTCCTTGTACAAAACCTCGCTTTAAACCAGCTCTTCCAGGAAACAATCGATCATACATCCAACTACGATCCATGTTTTGGGGAACTACGTACTAAAGTTCAATAAAAATTAATGTTATCTACATATTTATCTATTGCATATATACATACACATATATATACCTATAAAGATATTTACATACACTAACAATGTAAACATTATATAAATTACTATGTTTTAAATAAACTGTACTTTTTTAATTAACAAGTAATCAAATACATAATAACAACAATAATTAGAATACATGTTGTTTTATTATATATTAACTATATATTAAAAAAATAAACTTTTGTTTTATTATATATTAACTTTGTTTAATTATATATTAAAAAAATAAATTGTTGTTTTATAATAAACTGTTGTTTTATTATATATTAACTTTGTTTTAAATAAACTATACTTTTTTAATTAACAATTAATCAATTTTAACTATATATTAAAAAAAAATTATAAATAACATAATAACAACAATAATTAAAATACATGTTGTTTTATTATTATAATATAATAACTCTATTGGCATTACTCATTTTAAATTATTATGTTTTAAACAAACTATCAAATTTTTTGTTAATAATAAAGTTAATATAATTATTCAATGTAAATGAAACAAACTATCCAATATTCCTTTCAAATATATATTGATATATATATATATATATATATATATATATTAAGAATAATACATATATATTAAGTGAATAATACATATATATATTGATATACAATTTAATAAAGTAAATATAATATTTAATATTTTTATCTAAAAATGAATAAAAAATAGAAATGAATAATATAATTCACATTTATATAAAAAATATTAACATTAAATATTTAAAAATTAATTTATTTTTTTTTTAAAGTAAATATAATAAAATTACTTATCATTAATTATTTAAAAATTACGTTATTTAAAAAGTAATTTTAAATTTATTTTTTATTTTAAAGTAAATATAAAAAATATTAACATTAATTATTTAAAAATTAATTTTATTTTTATTTTAATAAAATATTTTTATTTTAAATTAATTTAGAAATGAATAATAAAGTAAATATAAAAAAATTACTTCGTTTTTTTTTATTTTTTATACCAATTATATCAATATAGTATATCATATTTATCTAAAAATCTCAAAATTAATATAAAAATAAAAATTAATAATATTTCGCATTTATATATAAAATTTATTACAAAAATTAAAATTTATTTCTCATTTTATTTCGTATTAAAGTTAAAATAAATTAAATATACAAACAGAAATTAAAATTACAAAAATATAAACACAAATTAAAATTTAAATTAATAAAAGCATAAATTTTAAATTTTTTTCGTATTTACTTATTGAAATTTATTAAAAATAAATAAAAATATATTAAAAATATATTACTTTAATTTCGTAATTATATATTAACTAATTTATATATTAACTTGTCTGAATCTGAAATCTTGATGGGGATTGTCTTGTCAATTGTTTTTCCACTTCGTAGAGTAGTGACAGCATTTACATTTTCCGGTGGTGTTTCAGTAGAGATTTGGCATTGACCAGTTGGGTTCTGTTGAGGTTGAGCTGGAAACTTCCCTTTCTCAGTCGTTCTCAAGGAGTTTGTCAAGGTAGACAATGTAAGCATGATTTCATTTGTGGCTTGTGAAGTTTGGGTGTTTATGGTTGTTTGAGCTTGCATGAATGTTTGTAATGTTTCTTGTAGGCTTTTTATTTGTGGTCTGTTATATGGTATGAAATTAGAATTGGAGGTATTTTGGTTGGGTAAAGGTTGAATATTGTTATCATTCCTTCAACTAAAATTAGAATGGTTTCTCCAATTTGGATTATATGTCTCAGAAAAAGCAGACGGAAATGGTTTTTTGAAATTAGATATTACATTTGCTTGTTCTTCACACATCTCCTTGAAAACAGGAATTCTTGGGCATTCATTTGTTAAATGTCCTTCAATGGCACAAATATCACAAATATCATTGTTTTGGACAAATTTTACTTCCTTACATTTCTTTAGTTCCATACTTTCAACCTTTCTAGCTAAACTAGCAATCCTAGCACTTAGATCATCTTCTTGATTAAGGTAATATTTTCCTTTGTTAACATTTTCAAGATTAGACCTTATTGAACCCTCTGATGTATTTTCATTATACCAAGATTGAGTTTTATCAACTAGGTGGTCTAAATATTCAAGAGCATTGTCCGGATTTTTGTCCAAGAATTCTCCATTACACATCATTTCCACAAATTGTTTGGTTTCAGAATTTAAGCCTTCGTAAAAGAAACTTACGGTCCTCCAATTTTCAAAACCTTGGTGAGGGCAAGCATTTAGCAAATCTTTAAAACGTTCCCAACAATGAAAATATTGTTCATTAGGCTTTTGGACAAAGTTTTTGATTTGCTTCTTCAAAGAGTTGGTTTTATGAATTGGAAAGAACTTTTTTGAAAACTCAATTTGTACATGTTGCCATGTCGTGATTGATCCAGGTCTTAAAGAATTAAGCCATATTTTTGCTTTGTCTTTGTGAGAAAAAGGAAATAACTTAAACTTTACTATTTCTTGGGTGCATGTTGGTTCATTTAAAGTGACACATATTTCCTCAAATTCTTTCAAATGTAAATAATGGCAATTTTTACCCGCAAGTGGGGATCCCCGTGGGGATTGCCCCATTTGGGGCCTCGTGGGCGGGGAATTTTCCCCCGTGGGGACGGGGATGGGGGAGAAAATCCCCCCGCAGTCAACTTGGGGATGGGGACGGGGTTCATATCCCCCGCCCCGCAGGGACCCCGCCCCCGAATATATAATAAATGTTCTTATTATAGATATATCTTATATTCTAAGTTATAGATTATTTAGTCTTTTAATATGTGATTTTAAATAAAAATATTAATAAAATATTAATTGTGCTAATTTTTATTTTTTTAGTCTCACCTTTATACTTTTTAAATATTAAAATATCAAATTAAGACTAAATTTTATAATTTTTTTATATTTAATGTTAAACTTTTGTTTTTTAGTCTTACTTTTATACATTTTTTCAGTTTTATTATACTTTAATTTTAATTTTTGCTAACTTTGAATGAATTTTTGGGGTCCCCGCGGGGACCGTGGGGATCCGTGGGGATGGGGATGGGGAGAAAAACTCCCCCGAAGCGGGGAATGGGGATGGGGATGGGGGACAATATGGGAGGTGGGGGTGGGGAGCGGGGAAGTACTCCCCGGTCCCACCCCGCCCCATTGCCATCCCTATTCAAGTACACGAAAATTAGGCAGTAATTGGATCGTACCGGGCTTGAGTCTAAAATTCTGAGCATTTGGTGGATAAACAAAGCATGATGGAGTGGTATTCCGTCGAGGTTCTAAGAAATCACGCATGGAACGAACTGGTTGATTATCATTAGGAGTTTCTGCTTCACCTTCGTCCATGTTTTCACAATTATTATTTAAATTAGGTGCTTCACTCCTTATTAGTCTACCACTTTTTAAATCACGACACCAATTATGCATATAATTGACAAGCACACAATATCTATTAGTTATACTAACTTAAATGCTAAAAATAAAAATAAAGGATAGAGAAGAGATAACCTTTTGAAGTCTTACTAAAGCAAGAGAATACTCACAAAGAGATGGACCGTCCTCCAAGGGATATCCCCGGCAATGGCGCCAAAAACTTGATCACACTTTACGGTTGCACACCCAAGTATAGGTTTGTCTCAAGTAATAAATTTCTCGGAAGTCCGAGTGTCGAACCACAGGGATATTTTGAAGGAAAAGGTATGCCAATCTATTTGTGAGGTTTGAAGTTTATATAAGACTAAGTACTAGAGCTTTGGGGTTCCATTTAAGTAAAATCATAGCGTTGTTCTTGGCTAAACTTGATAACTCAATTGAAATCCAACCCTCAAGTGATTTCAATCGGAAGATAAATCGTTAAACACTTAGGAAACTTTGTAGCTTTTGAAAACTATCTTTGTAGTTGTCTTAAAGAGTTTATGTAACCAATTGTTGTTATGTACAACTAAGCATTCATTGTGCCATATATGTGTACAAAAAATCAAAGCTTTCACAAAACAAAATCATTTTCATATATCATTAAACAACTCAAAAGATTTAACATTGAAGATCATTTTGAAAACCAAGAACAATACTACTACTTTACAAAAGCTTCACCCCTAGCTCTAGCTATGGGTTTAGCTACTCATATTACAAAGAAAACAACTCCTAGATACTAAATATATGTTATATTTCTGAAGTTAGGGAGTGATGCTCCATGGCTTGCCAAAGCTCCCTTTATATAGGCTTGAAAGGTGAGAGCACTTGAATATTTTAAGACAGTTTTAGACCCTCTCATTAATTGCAAAAACAGTCATCCTTCCTGTTGAAATCTTGATTTGGGACACTCAAGATAAATTGAAGGGCATTAAGTCTTCTTTCCAGATCATGTTCTATCTTTCAATTTGGATTTTTGTGTGAATTATGGTGAATATAATGCCAAAATGTGTACTGTGTAGTTTGAAATCCGAGTCATTGCCATAATGATCAAATTGCATGTCTTTTTCACCCTTGAATCCAATCTTTTCAGCACTATGTTCCTGAATCGAAGTGGTAGATACATGAGTTATCTAACTACTACAACTGGAATTGGATCAAGTGGACTTGTATTGCTTGAGATATGGGTCAAATACGAAAATGTGTTATGGGCCAAAACTCAACCAAACTTTGGACAGAATTGTTGTCTAGTACTATTGAGGTTCATTGGACTTCAAACTAGCAAAATTAGTTTCCTACACCCATTTATATCTTTAGTACATTGTCTTAGGTGTCCAAGAACATCAATATCACAATTTTTGAATGAGTGTAACTTAGGTTATGGCCCAAACATCAAGCACTATACATACTAATCATATCCAATCATGCATGTCTTCTATTAGTATAGAAAATTGGATATTAATAGTTAAATTAGATAATACCTAATTATACAAAAATAAGACACAAATACTATAATACCATAACTAAATAGCACATAAAGTTAATATAACATATGCATGTTTACTCACTAATCAGTAACATATAAAGTTGAAAGCAAGTTACGAAGCATAAAAGCCATCCATTGGCATACGTAGCTAGTTAAGCCAACGCAGACTTAAGAACATGCAGCTGGGGAAATTCTCGTTGACACCCAAACGAACTGGATCACCTGCCTTCAAACCCAAGCATTTGCATAGCAAGGACCACTCACCTCCAAGATAACATTTTGTCCACACTCTTTTCCTACCACGACCAGTTGGGAAGTGAGTAGTTCGTTCAATCGCACAAATCCAAGCTTGGTGCCACTCATCCATGACAGCAATAGTAGTAAGAGTGGGCGGAACAGAATTCTTAGAAAAAAGAATGAAGATGCTGGCAACACAGTAAGACAATATATGACGTAAGTTAGATTATGTTCAAGCATAGCATTAACACAAACATAACAAAGCATGAATTGTAAGTTAATAAAACATGTATAAAATTACCAAACTGTTGAGATCAACATTGGACATTTTAGTCAGCACAGAATTCTTAAAACATAAAGGAGGATGAGGAATCTTAGAGTTAATGCAAACCTGCTCAGGTCAGAATACAACTGGACATTCATCAGTACCAAGTAAAAAAGTCTTTGCAGGCAATGGGGGAACAATGTCAATAAACCCCCTATCCATAACACGAATGTCAACTTGAGTAGTGGAAATAATGGTTATCTGAACCCAACCACCAAATGCCAATCCATAGTACCTCCCCATGCTCTCCCAGCCTTGAAAAAGATACATGTTACCTTTATAGTCTCGAATGGTAACATGGAACTCATTCTTAGCATGATCGAACTTTCTCAAGTAGGCAGGAATTGGATTATCAAAGTGTTCACTGAGCAAAGCTACAACACCAAATTCCTACAAAAGAAAAAAAGTCAACCAAATTTAGGGAAAAAATAAAAAACAGAAATAACTCACAATTAAAATGGAAAAGGAAAACAACTAACTGCATTAGGGTCTAAGCCACAAATATATGACTTAAGCGTTGAGGAAACTTCAGTGACAAAGGGATCCAAATCCATGACCAATGGAGGCACAACATCTTTGGAAAATGGAGGTGTAGGGTCCTGGGAAGATATTAAATATAATGGGAAAAAGGAAAACAAAATAACTAATAAGATAAAACAGAACAAATAATTAATATGAGTATGTAAAGAAAATGCAAATAACCTAATGCATGCACATAAACATTCTTCTTATACATGCATAGATTAGAATTCTAAAATTTTGAAGTAATCCCTCAGAACATTACTAGAGTCACACTGGGATCCAAATCCATCATCAAAAGAGCCACAGCATCTTTGGGAAATGAAGGTATAGGATCCTATGAAGAAATTAAAATAAATGGAAAAATTAAAAGAATGAATTAATAAGACAAAAGAGACAAAAAAAAGAACAAATAATGTCAAGGAGACCAACTAATTAATGTTAGGAAAGGGGGTAAAAAACAGAACAATTTGGTGATGTTGCTGAGCGAAAGGAGTTGGTGCTCAGCGAGAAAAACAACAAAACAAACAAAATGACAAAGAACATAATGCATGCACATAAAGATTGTTGAAAAACATGTGTAGAGTAATGATAACAGAGCACAGGAAATAACAATGTAGAACTTAGGACATGATTAAATAGTAAGCAACTAAGTAACCTAACCCTCAAAACATTCTCGGTATACACAGTATAAGACATAAAAGAGAATGCATGGAGTAAAAACAAAAGAGTGAAACAGAGCAATAAATATGTAGATGCATGCAATGGAAGAAACAAAATTTAAAAATCACAATAGCATGATCAAAAACGTAATGCATGCAATAAGAAGAAAGATAGTGAAGTCAAAAGAGAAAACCAAGAAAACAAAGCAAAGAAAATACAATATAAAGACACACAAAGAATTTTAAATGTGAACGAATGTGGACGCTTCATGTAAAAAAACAAACAAAGCAACAAGAAAATACAAAAGTAAGAAAAAACATTTTAAGAAGAATGTCGGTATAGGAGAAAAACAAAAATGGGAGACAATACCTGGTCCTCCTCTGGAACCAGTGAACCGTGGAAGCCATAGCAAAACTTTAACAAAATAACAACCAGGAAATTCAAAATGGATGATCTAAAAAATAGAGCAAATGAGTTTTGTCATACCCTTTTTAAAAAGAGTGCAATCAAAATAAACGATGGCTAGTAAAAAACTGTGAAAAATTAAATGTGGCCAAACCATAGACTAATTCCCTCACCTAACCCCACTACAAAATCTAATGAAAATGGTGGCAAACCCACACGTTGACAACTAATAAAAAAACACTGTTAATTTGCACAAAGACACGATTGGTTACAAAATTAAAAAGTAAATGAGAAAAAAATACAACACACAAAAAAAAATACGTGTCACTCTGAACAATTGACAAAACGCATTGATAAATCCTAATTTAATGTATTTTTAGAGACACTTTTGGGTCATTTTTAGAGCTATTATTATTAATAATATAAATTAGAGACACTTATATGTAATATATATATATATATATATATATATATATATATATATGGCTAACGAATAAAAAGAAGATCTTCTTGGTGATTTCAATTGAAAGTGATGCACTTGTGATTTGGAGAGAAAGAAATATCACACTACCCTAGTTTGGAGAGAAACAAAAGGAGCTAATATAAAAGGAGGGCTTCACTTGCGAATGCAAAAAAAAACTGCATACACTAACATTAAATTAGGAAAACGACAGTTACTTGTTCCTCTATCCGTGTATTCTAATTCTTGTTAATTATTTCTTTCTATAAACATCAAATTACTTGTTCCTCTAAACAATATACAATCTTGATTAGTTTGGTACTTGCTAATTAATCCCTGTGGATACAATATTCTTTTATATTACTTATGCGATAGAGTACACTTGCTCTAAATGTGTTTTTAACGCAACACGCATAAAATTTTGAACATGGAGGACACTACATCCAAAAAAATATTCTTATTTTCTATTATCATTATTATTACAATCTATCCCTGTGACAAAAATTAATAATGATTTTTTACCTATTCATAAATTAACCTATTTTGTTGCTTATTTCAACCACTCAAAATACAATACACATTCAACAATAATTACACACTTATATTTAATACGAATAGCTCCCTAACCTATTCAGTTGGAACTTCATACACGTAAAAAAACAATGTGCTTATTCAAGTGGAGATATAAGTAGATAAAAATAGTTAGAGATTCGTTGAATATTAACATTTCAAGTATATAGTTTTAAGTAGGAAACATAAGCAGATAAAAATACTTAGTTGTAATCAATATGTGTTGAATTTTGATCAACGACAC
The DNA here is from genome assembly GCA_963573325.1 of Astragalus glycyphyllos. Lineage (NCBI taxonomy): Eukaryota > Viridiplantae > Streptophyta > Magnoliopsida > Fabales > Fabaceae > Astragalus > Astragalus glycyphyllos. The sequence continues at coordinate 32,539,411 of OY754307.1, forward strand.
TACCTGCTAAATGGAAAACCCAAAAATATTTGCGAACTGGAAAATTAAAACAAACGATATCCTTATTCAAGTCGAGATATAAACAAACAAAATAGTTAGGTGTCAATAATATAATTCTTGAAGATTAGTTGAATTTTAAGATATGAACTATATAGTTTTAAGTAAATGCGAAGGACACCAAGTAATTAAGATAAGGAAAGTAAAAATTGATGGGGAAAACCAACTACATTACCAAGTATGTTGCTGAGCAAAAGAATTCGGTGTCCAGCAAAGCCGAAGTTGAATTTGCCTAAAATAACCTATTTTGTTGTTTATTTGATCCACTCAAAATATAATAATCATTATTATTTGTTATTATTATCATTATACGTAGTAAGTATTTGCGAAATGGAAAAAATGTCTGTGCAGTTAATATGTGTTGAATTTAGATGAATGACACTGCTTACAACGAATATATATTATAATTATTCATTAATATTATAATTACACATTTTAAACATTTGCAAAACGAAAAAAAAATGATGTTCTTATTCAAGTGGAGGCATAAGCAGATAAAAAGGAAGTTGCACTTTATCGCTAACTCACTTAGTGTTAACTCATTGCATAAAACTAGCAAATGTAGAGGAATGTAAATAGTGATAAAGGACACCAAGTAGATGACCAACTCTATTGACGATGTCCCTGAGGAAGAGAAGTTGGTCCCTAGCAACATTAAGTTAGAATTGATCATAAAAATATAGCTTTCAATTGTAAACCAACGAATGAATAAATATTGTAATTTACGTAATAAATTTATACATTGACAAACAAAATACAATCAGACGTAATATAAGCAGTAATATTGTATAAGCTGTTAAACATAATGTTGTAATTTCCATGGATAATTTTTACAGGCATAAAATTTATTTGTAGGATTAATTGAATTTTTAGATATGAAGTATATTGTCTTAAGTAAATGTGAAGGACACCAAGTAATTAATATATGGAAAGTAAAAAGTGATGGGGAAAACCAACTACATTGCCAAGTCACTAGTGGAAAAAAGGCATTTCATAACGGTTAAAAACGACATTTCATAACGGTTCACGAACAGATGAGGAAAAAGGAGATATGAAAAATAGGGACTTTTAACATCAGACACGGAACAGATGCGAAAAATACTTTCCATATCTGTTACCCATACGTCCGTTATAAAGTAAGGCATTTTTATCAAATACAATCGTGTTTTTGACATCAGGTTTTTTTGAGAACCGATATTAAAAATAACTTTTCACATCAGTTTTCTGAGAGAACCGATATGAAATACGGATTTTTAACATCTATTGATTTAAGAACCGATATTAAAAATGAAGTTTTTTTTTTAAAATTAAAAAGGTGGTTTGTAATCAGCATACATGCCTATTTATTTTCTACACACCTGCTGTTAGAGAAATCAGAATTACGACTTTGAGAAATCAAAATTCACAACTTAGAGAAACACAAAGGAGACATTGTAACATAGAATTCCATTAAGGCTAGTACAATCTCAAGTACATATTACAAAATCTTTAACACAATCTCAAATAATCTTCAAGTACATATTATCAAATGTAATCAATACAACCTCCATTGTTTTCCATAAAAGATGATGGTGATAACATATTACCAAAACTATCCAAAAAATTACTTCTAACATAAACTAAGCAAGCGCCAAATATGGACCCGTGAATGAAACCGAACTCTTGGGGGCTTTTCTGGGTAGTCTTTATCACAAAACAACTTCAGTTGATAATTCTTCCTTCGTGTACAGTCTGACATAGAAATTATAACATGAAAAAAAACTTTCAAATCTAAGGATAGACAAAAATGGTTAAACTCTATGATTATGCTAGAAAATTAGAAGGGCATGTGTGTTGTCCATAAAACATAAATCACCTATTATAACTATAAGAAAAAGTACAGATTTGTAAGTAAACTTCCAATTGAAATAGTCTTGCCCATATAGTAACCAATATATTTAGTTGTGGGTTTAACCACATCAGCAAAAATCATTTCAAAATAAGAGAGAATGCAGAATTTTTGATGGATTTACCTATCTAGCATATTATCACCCAATAGGACGTTTCGTGTAAAGTTCAAGAAATAGTCCTGCCCATCGAGACCGAATATCATACAAATCCTCATCTGTGAATGGTTCGGTAGTGTCGAATCTCTATAATGTGAAATGACACAAAGACTAAATATTAGTTCATCAACTATAAAATACATCTTCAATATAACTTGTTAAAAATTCTATCACATACCTCCAACAATAAATCAACAATACTTGCAGAGACAATGTTGAACATATGTCTCATAACATAAAATCCACACTCAGTATTTCCAGGTTGCCTTCGGGACTACAAATTATATGTCATAGTAAATATTATATATAGTAATAAAATATATTATACTCAAGAGTTAAACTACTTACATTGGGGCAAATCCATGTAGGTGTCTTCTTTCTAGTCCCCATCAACTTATGATATCCTTCCATAGCACTAATAAAAAAGGAAGACATCATTCAAATTCTCTAAGTTTGTTGTAAATTTTCTACACATGATGTATAATAAATAAGAGCTTACCTATTAACTGTGTACACAATCTAATTTCCCTAACTAGATGAACAATTAAGTGAACCATGATGTCGAAGAACGAAGGAGGAAAATACATCTCCAATTGGCACAATATAATGGCAGCCTCATTTTCCAAGTCATCCAACTTTAGAGGGTCAATGACTTTGCTACATATAGCATTGAAGAATATGCACAATCTAGTTATGACATGATCCTGATGGTAACCAACTTAGCATGTCACGCTAGAGTAAAGAAAGGTAAAATTAACTTTGAAGCAGTAAATAGCAACCAAAACATTACACAGCATGCTGAAGAGAGGCCCCAAAAAACATAAAAGATACCATTCTGTAAATAGCAACCAAAACATTACACAGCATGCTGAAGCATCAAAATAATTCTGTAGCATCAAAATAGTTTCTAGGGTTTCGAAGCATTATGAAGAAAATCAATTCATGCATACAATTGATTAACCTAACAGATAAATAAAAGATTAAGAATGAAGGATTGTGCGAATCTTACTTGGAAACTAGAAATTGAGAGAAAAGAGGGAAAAAAAGTTATGGAGTGGCCATCATCTTCAAACCTATTTGCTGGTTAACAGAGAAAGAGAAGAAAGAGAGAAACTGTGAGATTTTGTTTCAGCCATAAGAGAGAAAAAAACGTTAAAAACAAAATGGTTTGTGCTGCTAACCGTGACATTTTGTTTCAGCGACGGCGACGGAGCAGCAACGGCGATGACTCCCAGTGACGGCGACGGCGCAACAACAGCGATGAAACCCAGCGACGGCGACGGCGCAGCAACGGCGATGAAACCTAGCGACGGCGACGATGCAACAACGGCGACGGTGCAGCAACCGTTGACAATGAGAGTGAGAGGGTTTTCGCAGTGAGAGTGAGTGGGAGGGTTTTCGCAGTGAGAGTGAGAGGGTTTTTGCAAAGCAAGAAGCGCCAAGTAGAAAGAAATCGCGAGGCAATTAAAAATTTTGTGTTTTCTATAACAGTTGCAATGGGAGCTGATATAAAAAAGGGGTTTTCCATATCAGTTTCAATGGGAACAGATATTAATATTCTAAATTAGACTTTCAATAACGGTGAAACACTCACCTGATATGAAAAATGTAATCTTAATTTCAAAAATGCCACCGCCTTTTTTTCCACATCTGTTAGATTTTGAACCGATATGAATTGCTGATGTAAAATCCCTTTTTTCCACTAGTGAGTATGTTGCTGAGCATGAGCAGGTACATGGTTCGATTTCCACGGAAGGCAAAAACTCTACATGGGGGTAGAGAAGATCATGATGTGCAGTTCTGGGGTAGCCTACTAGAATGAAAAGGGCCCAGGCTATTACACTATTAGACGTAATGTAAGCATTAATATTGTATAAGCTTTTAAAGATAATGTAATTTCCATGGATAATTTTTGACACGCATAATGTTTTTTTTTGTAAGAAACACATACATTACATTTGGTAAAAAAATACACGTGTCACTCTAAACAATTGACAAAACAAATAAACAAAGAGAAAGCTTAGATTAAAGCCACAAAATGAAGACACAAACAACTAATTATAACCACTCGTTTAAGTTGGAAAAAAGAGATTAAAGTATAGTTCAAAATATATGCAAGAAAAAAATGTGATAGGAAAAAAACAAAAGAAAGTTATACCATAAAAAACAAATAAGTGATGCCTTAAAAAAAATGTTTTCGTATGTGCCTAGAGAGGCACACGATTTGCGACTCCTTGCTTTATAGTTTTAGATAGTTAGCTAGGCGATTAATTTTATTTTGGTAAGAAAATTTGGGTTAGCTAAGAGTATAAAGAGTACTCTAACCCATGACAAAAGGCAATAGTCTTAATCAAGTGATTAATTTGGTTGGTAATTATATTATGTGTTGATACTCATTATAATCAAATAAACTAAATTTTTCATGAAGTTAAATGTAAAAACTACATGTAGATTAGAAGGATCCTAAACCTTCTAATTTGAGGTTAACGAAACTTTATTCTATAATTTGTTTGTTTTTATACTTTATTCATCTCATTATCACACGAAAATCCAAAATCAAATCACCTTCGTTTCCCAAAGAATAAACGAAATAAAAGATCAACAACAGCAATGAAACTAACGGAACCTGCTGTAACCACAGGCCATTTCAAAGAATTCATTCGCTTGATTTTCTCTTCCAAATCTATTTTTTCTTTGAACCTTCTTTCCAACTGAAATTCTCTCCAAATTAACAAGCTATCCATGTCTTCAATTTTACGTTTCAGCCCTTCAATCTCCCTAACTTTCTCATCCACCTTTTCCTTCATCTCGTCTTCGACCCTAACCCTCTTAGTGTTCTCCTCAACTTCCTTCATCTCAAGAATCCCAATTTTCCTCTCTAAATCTCTAACTTTCATTTCCATCTCTGCATTAGCCTGTTTCATTTCCTTCCATTCTGTTTCAATCATTTCAGTTCTGCTTTCTCCTTCTTCTATAACCTTCTTTAGTTCTGCAACCTCCGTCTTTGCTTGATCAGCTTCTCTTTTCGAAGACTTTGCTTCTTCCCGGAGCCTTGTCGCCTCCCACTTCACTTCTTTCCGGAACTTTGTCGTGTCCAAATCTGATTCTTTGTGTACTTTATCAATCTCTTCCTTCAGGTTCTTGATCTCCTCGTTCTTCTTTGCGTTCTCTGCTGCCATCTCGTCACGCTCCCGCTCCAATGCTACGATCTTTGCCATTGATGTTTCTCCCTTGGACTTCGCCGACATCATGATGAATAATGTGTATCGTTGATCAAAAAATGGAAAAATGTTGAAGATATCAGGATAGTTGATCGAAGATCTTTACGAGTGATTGTGTTGTGCTTTTGATGGAAAACAGAAAATCCATATGATAGAAACGATAAAGATTGTGGCGTCCGTAATTGGAGAGAGTATGTGGAAGTAATGAGTGGGAAATACTTAAAATTACAAGGTCACGAATGGAGAAAGGATAACTAAGCGTTTGCAACGTGTTTTTTAGTAAACTAATGTATCATCCATGTATTTCTTTTTTATTTTGGTGAATGATATTATTTAAATTTAAAAAACTTAAAATCAATAAGAGAGAACTACCATACCTTACCTCATGAATTTGTCGTCAAAAGGGTGAAATTATGGATAGAGACATCTGGGGCGATGTTCCTATACAAAATATCCTCGATACATGTAGTTGATTTGATAATTTCAAAGTATAGAATCTGATATCCCTCAAATATTCAAAAATAATAAATTCTCACTAGTGCAGAAAGGACATTTAGTATCGGTTGTTTTGGAGATTTAGCATCGGTTATTCGACAATGCTAAATCCCTCGATGCTAAATGTCATCTTTAGCATCGGTTTTTTAAATAATCGGTGCTAATTGTGTTTCTTCCCTGTCTAATATAGCCTCAAAACAGACATTTAACATCAGTTGTATAGGATAACCGATGCTAAATGTCTCTTACAAGTACATTTAGCATCGGTTGTATAGAATACCCGATGCTAAATGTCTCTTACAAACACATTTAGCATCGGTTGTATAGAATAACCGATGCTAAATGTTTCTTACAAGCACATTAAGCATCAGTTGTATAGAATTCCCGATGCTAAATGTGTCTTACAAGCACATTGAGCATCGGTTGTAAAGAATAACCAATGCTAAATGTCTCTTACAAACACATTTAGTATCGGTTGTATAGAATACCAGATGCTAAATGTCTCTAAAATTTTTCATTTGGTATCGGTTGTTTAAACAACCGATGCTAAATGTCTATTTTTTGAAAAAAATTTAATTGGCACTGTTAATAGATATCAATTGACCAATTTATAAAATCTTGATATACGAAATTATTTCCAAACAACAAGACATAATAAATTCATAAAAATTCTTCAAATTCCATTGAAATTGATATCTTAAGATACAATTCATGAAACATAAAATTTCTACAAGCTTCTTACACAAAATTCAACAAAATGTTTCTAAAACACAAATGTCAAACTAAGGTAAGGTAACGTCCTAAGATGAACTACTTCCTTTGATTTATCATCTTCTGTTCCATTCCTTTTTACTCTCTTGCCTCTACCAGAACTCTGAAAAAACATGCAGAACAAATCAAACATCAATCTCTGTATTGCATATTAATTAGTCGAAAGGAAAATAATAGGAGAAATATTTACATTTTTTATCTTTTCTCCCGCAACTGCGAGAGTTGAATTTTCAAAACTCAGCCAATGCATATCAGTTGCGTTCCTCTTTTTACCTTCGTGATGGATTTCATTTTCTGATGAAGAAATAGGAAGTGAAACAAAAGCTGCAGGGAAGTTTTCTTCCATTTCTCTTGGAAATTCATATTCTGAACAACCTAAGAAGGTGTGGCTGGAGAATGGTACCATAAAGTTCTGCTTATTCAATCTTAGCATATGGCAACTTAGCATCTCCAACCCGCCAATTATTAAATCAATCAATTTTGCAAACCAATCAAAGCAAGATAATGTGTGCAATACAAAGATTCGTAGAGAGATCAGGTACCACATTCTGCATAACCTTCTATGCGACTTGTACAAAGGATCCCTATCATTCTGCTCTATGTGGAATACCACATTATTGTGGAAGCTACCAAAGTCCTCCTATAGAATATATACACACACACACGCAAGTAAGCAAAAATATCTCACAAATAGCTCATTACAGTTGTATCATTCAAAAATTATGTATATCAGAAATTCGAATCATTACTGATAAAGCTTGCATTGAGCACAACAAGTGGAATCACAAATAGCTCATCACAAAGAAGCCAGCCACTTGACACACATTAAACTATCATATTCGCTGAAATAATCTTTCTATATATCCTTATATCCTATCTAACTGATACAACCATAACATTGCTGAACTAGTTTAATAGCAACTTTTGCATCACATAACAAAACTAAATTGGATTAAGTTTAACACAAAGGCTAAAAGTTTATGCAGAGATGATAAAGATACTATTAGACCTCTCATTTGAAATGCCTATGAGAGGAGAAGGAATAGCGCAGCAACAAGTGCCCAAGTTACTGGCGCAAGAACAAGCCCCCAGGATGGGCTGCAGTAGGGCGCCGGGCGCATGGACAGATCCTGGACATGGACAATTATTGGCTGCTATTGGCAGCTATTACTTATTAGTCTGTTGGTGTGTTTTATTTATGTTTATTATTAAATAAAAATAGTTAACTGGCAGGTATGGATTGTATTAAGTATTGCAAACTGTCCTAGGGACAGTTATCTTGTCATTTGTAAAGTGGTTTGGGTTTGGGAGAGGCTAGAGACTCTCATATGCTCTCTAGGAATTCATCTTGTGAATATTATGAGATATATCTTGTAAAATCAGATTTTGTTCCCTAATAAAACAGATTCTGGGTGTGTATTATTGTGAATTAATTCCGTTGAGAACCAGTTTCTATCAACTAGTATCAAAGCAGTTATTTTCCTAGATAACTGATGGTTGCTACGAGAGGAGAAATGGAGTCACGCTTCGAAGAGATGGAACGCGCAAGGGAAGAAAACAGAAGGAGAAACTGTACAGCAATTACCAACTCTGATGCAATCTGTCCAGCAGTTACAGGAATCAGTTAACGCACTGTAGGAAACACAAGGCATAGTCAGTCGCAGTCCTCCTTACAGGAAGGACAGTTATGGTGGTAGTTACAACCACAGGCGCAATTCTGGGCGCAATTCTGCCTAGTATGAAGAAGGGCGCCATTATCAAGAACAACCGAATGATGGTTGGGACGAAACTGAGTATAGTTATGATGGTGAAAATTACTATAGTCAGAACCGTTATCCGCGTGTGCGAGAAGAACGTTGGAGGAAATTGGAAATTCCTGTTTTTGAAAGGAATGATGCATATGGTTGGTTGAACAAGGTTGAAGGATTCTTTGAATTGAAAGCAGTGAATGAACGAGATAAATTGTAAGCAATAACGGTGGCCATGGACGGAAAATGTTTGGCTTGGTATCAATGGTGGGAACGTACAACTCCATTTCCATCTTGGGCAGATTTCAGAAATGCATTACTGAAACGTTTCCAACCATCTATGATTGAGAGCCCCTTTGAATTTGGTTGAGTCTCAAGCAAACCAGAAGTGTACAAGAATACCAAGAACAATTTGATTGTATGCAGGACCCCTAAAAGATGTAGATCCCTCTCATTTGAAAGGGATATTCTTAAATGGTTTGAAAGACGCGATCAAGGTTGAGTTGAAACTTCACCCAGTGGATACTTTACCAGAATTAATGGAATATGCACAAAGGGTTGATGAAAGAAACTCTTTGTTGGCCAAGGGATTAAGTAACAATAATTCTGGTACTAGGTCTAAATTTAGACCTTATAACAACACCCGGATAGCCCCTTTGGAGCCAAATAATCGAAATGTTACCACCAAAAATGCTTTGGGCAGCAACTCTTCAAAGGACAATAAAGTAACTGTGACTACCGGAAGGGGATGCAATAGGCTTTCACCGGCAGAATATGAAGATAGAAAGGTCAAAGGACTTTGTTATCGTTGTGATGAACGGTTTGCACGGGGGCATAGATGTGCTAATAAACAACTACAAGTGTTGCTCATGGAAGAAGATGAAATAGAGGAGGAAAATGTCACTGAACCAGAAATGGTAAAGGCTATCCAAGAGATGAAAGCATTTCAATTGTCCATGTATAGCATTACCGGTTTAACCAGTAAGAAGTCTATTAAACCGTGGAGAATTTTGAATGGAAGAAATGTGGTGGTGTTGATTTATTGCGGAGCCTCTCATAATTTTATATCTTCATTGTTGGTTAAGGAAGAACAACTTACAGTGGAGGAAACACCACCATATAATGTGTCCAATGCTGAAAATAACATTACAAGGCCTTGATACATTTGAAGGTTTCTTTGTATTTGAGTTAGGAGGTGTGGATATGGTGCTTGGCATTGAATGGCTCTCTAGTTTGGGTGCATTCAAAGCTAATTTCAAGAATTTGATGATTAAGATCCCTGTTGGTAATAGGTGTCACATATTGAGAGGAGAACCGAAACTTTTAAGGGGCTCTGCCTCTTGAAAATCGATTTTTAAGGTTGTTAAAGACACGAGACAAGCCTATGTCTTGGAATTCCATGGACTTGATGCGCTGGACAGCAAGGAAATTCAGAAACCAGAATGGTGCTAGGTTGTTTTGGACGAGTTTGGTGATGTGTTTTAAGAATCAATAGGCCTACCACCCTCCCGGAGACATGATCATACCATAGTGTTGAAAGAAGGTGCACAAATCCCAAATCTCAGGCCTTACAGCAAGTTCGAGAAAGGGTACCAGACTCATCTACGGGCAGTGCTGTCCCTACTCAGAGAGCATCAATTGTATGCTAATCTCAAGAAGTGTTCCTTTTGCCAAAAACAACTGGAATATTTGGGACATATCATTTCAGGTGCAGGTGTTGCAGCAGATCCTAAGAAGATAGAAGTCATGATGGATTGGCCCACTCCGAAGAATTTGAAAGCCTTGAGGAGTTTTCTAGGTCTGACTGGTTATTACAAGCGTCTTGTGCAGAATTATGGCAAGTTTACAAGGCCCTTGACTCAACTTTTGAAGGACAACTTTCATTAGAATCTAGAGGCACAAGACTCATTTGATACATTGAAGAAGAAGATGGCAAAATTGCCTATTCTAACTGTTCCAGATTTCTCTAAGGTGTTCACCCTAGAGACTGATGCCTCCAACAAAGGTCTTGGTGCTATTTTGTTGTAAGAAGGATGACCGAGAGCATTCTATAGCCAGACCCTATCAGATAGAGCCCAGGCTAAGTCAGTTTATGAGAGAGAATTGATGGACATTGTCTTAGCAATCCAGAAATGGCGACATTATTTGATGGGGCGACATTTTATCATCATGACTGATCAAAAGAGTCTCAAATTTCTTTCGGATCAACGAGTCTTGAATGAAGAACAATTCAAATGGACATCCAAATTGATGGGTTTGGATTTTGAAATTCAATACAGGCCAGGTTCTGAGAACAGAGTTGTTGATGCCCTCTCCAAAAAGATGACTTATGATGCCTTATCATCTGTCAGATTTGATGAATTAGAAGAATGGGAACAACAAATTCAGAATGATCAGAAATTTGGTTCCATTACGCAAGATTTGATTCAGAATGCAAATTCCCATCCTGGATATACTTTCAAAGATAGAAAGCTGTTCTTTAAAGGAAGATTGGTGATACCTAAGGATTCCTTCAAGATATCAAAGTTGCTAGAAGAGTTTCATAATTCACTAACAGGTGGACATTCTGGATTCTTTAGAACTTATAAAAGAATCTCAGCAATTGTGTATTGAGAAGGAATGAAGAAAGATATTCAACAGTTTGTAGCAAATTGTGAAAACTGCTAAATCAACAAGTACCGGACTCTCTTTCCTGCAGGTTTGTTACAACCTTTGCCTATACCTACACAGGTTTGGGCTGATATTTCTATGGACTTTATAGAATGTTTGACAAAGTCTCAAGGAATAAATGTTATACTGGTGGTGGTTGATCGTTTAACCAAATACTCTCATTTCATTCCTTTGAGTCATCCTTTACAGCCAAGGAGGTGGCTGAAAGTTTCATTCAAGATGTAGTCAAATTACTTGGTTTACCTTCAACCATTGTTTCAGACAGGGACAAGGTTTTCCTTAATCACTTTTGGGCCGAATTGTTTAAATTGGCAGGAACTAAACTGAAATTTAGTTCAGCATATAATCCACAAACTGATGGTCAAACTGAAGTAGTAAATAGGTGTTTGGAGACTTACTTACGATGTCCTTTCAAGGCCCTTTATGGTAGAGAACCTCCTCACCTCCGTAGAGGCACAACCAGTCCTTCATCAATTGAAGAAGTTAACCTGATGATTGAGGAGAGAGACCAGATTCTTCATGATTTGAAGCAAAATCTGGTTAAAACACAGGTTCAAATGAAAACTTATGCAGACAAGTCCAGGCGACAAGTCACTTTGGAGGTCAATGATTGGGTTTATCTCAAACTACAGCCTTACAGGGTGAAGTCTCTTGCTAAGAAAAGAAATGAGAAGTTGAGTCCCAGGTTTTATGGTCCATATCAGATTATAAAGAAGATTGGTTCGGTTGATTTTAAATTGGCACTACCATTAAACAGCAAGATTCATCATGTTTTCCATGTGTCCTTGTTGAAGATAGCAATCAAAACTAGTGTAAATCCACAACCTCTCCCACCAATGTTGACAGAAAATTTGGAGCTCCAGGTCTACCCCGAAGTAGTCAAATTTGTATGCAATATTTTGGATGGTGTTGCTGAAGTACTCATTCAATGGAAGGATATTCCGGATTTTGAAGCAACTTGGGAATCGGTTGAAGTAAATTAGAGAGCAATTTCCTTCTTTTCACCTTGAGCACAAAGTGACTCTTTCGGTGGGGACTATTACTTACCTCTCATTAGAAATGTCTACGAGAGGAGAAGGAATGGCGCAGCAACAAGCGCCCAAGTTACTGGCGCAGGAACAGGCGCCCAAGATGGGCTGTAGTAGGGCGCCAGGCGCTTGGACAGATCCTGGACAGTGACAGTTATTGGCAGCTATTGGCAGTTTTGACACCTATTACTTATTAGTCTGTTGGTGTGTTTTATTTATGTTTATTATTAAATTAAAATAGTTAAGTGGCAGTTATGGATTGTATTAAGTATTGCAAATTGTCCTAGGGACAGTTATCTTGTCATTTGTAAAGTGGTTTGGGTTAGGGGGAGGCTAGAAACTCTCATATGCTCTCTACGAATTGGTCTTTTGAATATTGTGAGGTATATCTTGTAAAATCAGACTCTGTTCCCTAATAAAACAGATTCTGGGTGTGTATTACTGTGAATTAATTCCGTTGATACCAAGACAGCCCAACACGTAAATTATCAATATCCACCAACTGAATCATTTTTCAGAACTTTTAGCAAACACCTTACTGGCAAGATTGAAATCAAATTCACAATGCCTTATCTCAGCCACCGAAATCTACAATCTATTTGCAAATGATTAATCTTAGACAAGAAATTGAATAAGTAATATATTGATGTTCAATAATCCAACGTTAATGGTACACCGCTTGAGCAGTCAACGGCAATCCAGTGCGATTAAAGCAGGGATTGAAAATGAGTCTCGGTCACTATGAATGGTGGTGCTAAGCCACTCTCCAAAATCCTCTTTTGATTCCCTTTGTATTCTATGCAACAACCAAAACCAGAACAAGACATTTGTCAAACAAAACAGAACAAGACCAGCCATTGAAGTTTGTTATACTCAATGTATATGGCTGTTATTTTCCACACTAACTTTCTTGTAAACTCTAAGATTAAAAAACCAAAGGATACTCAAGGATTATTTATAGTGATGAGTAATGACCAAGCTATCAAATTAACTTGGAAGCTCCATCAGAAATTTACAAACATCTAGGATATGGTAGGTGTTTGGTACCTGGACATCGGGTACAGCTGCGTCCGGACCCCCCAAGTCGAGGTCGGCTGAAGCATGAGGTCGGACTCGGCTTGATTAGACGGTTGCCTTCAAAGTGATGATTGTTGCGCCACATGTCAACTTATGAGTGGGGGAACAGGGACGTGACGCTTGGAGAGATCAAGGGTGTTTTGTTGCGCTGCACTGATGGGACGCATTGAAGAGGCATGTCGCTTCATATCTTGCTCCTATATAAGACAAGATGAGGATTCTTCCTCCAATTTGCCTTATTTCTGAAACTGATTCCCTGTGAGAGCTTTGAGTGGTCTTAAATTGTGCGCTTTTCCAACTACCGTGCCGAGTTCATTACCGCTGCGCAACGCCGAGAGTTGAGGGATTTCTGATAGGGCGAGATCATCACCCACCGTCCGAGTACAACATTCAAGCCGATATCAGGAGATCTTCTGCAATCGAGATTAGTTTTCCCTTCCACACAATTTAGATGTTTTGAGTTATAATGCCTTCGTCCGCGACCGACGTAGCCGCTTCGGCGACTGTCGCTGCTTCGGAGACCGTCGTTGCTTCGAGCCTCATGGGGAGGATATGGACCAGTCTTGGGCTTTCCGAGGCCGAGATCAATACTGCTCTAGATTTAGATAGTGATGGTGTCTCCCTCCCTTGCAGATAAATGGTTTGATCAAAGAGCGAGGAGACGCAACAATTTGTACCTCCTGGAAAGCCGATCTTGAAGAGGTCGGCTGAAGGCCACCCGGTGCCAGCTCCTAAGGGAGCCCCGTCGCTGCTTTCTTCAACGTATGCTAACTCGTCTGCGAAGTTGGGTGCTTCGGTTTCAACCAGAGAGATGATTGCCAAACAGTCGTTTGAGGGTACGGTGGAAGAGAATCCCGAGGTTAATTCACGAAGCTGGAAACCCGTAGTTGTAATAGAGGAACATGAGGAAACAGTCGACGACACTTCGGTGTGCACTAAACACGATGGTCTCGGCTTCCTCTTTTACGAGGTCGCATTACAGACCATGGGGGCCTCTCTAAAAGCTCGCTAGATATCTTAGGATTTCTTACCTAAGATTTCTTTGGATTTTGAAGATGAAAACTTAGGGTTTCAAAGATTTCTTTGAACTGAGCAACGACGACAGCGGGTAAGGATCTGTCTGGTCCAAGCTGGAGGGCATGAGTGTGGTTGTCTGTCTGTGCTGCCTTGATTGGTTAGTCCATCTGGTTCCTTTGTTTTTCTTTTATTATGATAATGACAGATTCGTTAGTTTTTCAATGAAAAACCAATTTGTATTTTGTTCTTTTTAAATTATCATTTCTCCATAGGTTTAGTTGGCATGTATAAGGGAAGAGCTTCGAAATGGATGGTTGTGTAAGGGTATGTAATCTGCCAATGAAATTATAGATTAAGATGTTAATAAAAGGAATGAGAAAATTGAATGATAAGGCAATTATCAGTTGTGCCTTCTATATCTGCTATTGATTCTCATGAACCAGGGGGTTGATATGGAAGAATTGCAGGCAAGATCCAATACCAAGGAAAGATAGAAATACATCCTTCAAGGCTTTTCATCTTTTAAATGCACCAAGTGACCTCTTGATGCTTCCAAAGGAAAGGACATGCTCTCAAATTCATCTATCATGAAAGAGGTTAGCCAATGAACTTGTGCTTTTATTCATTTTAGGCTTTTTAAGTTGCTGTAAGTTTGTGAAGGTCTACCCAACATTTAGTGCATCAATAATCAAGAAGAGTAGACAATTTTGTCTGTCACAGTAATTACTACTGGTGACAGTAAAATCTGCTATTCTATCTAAAAATATACTGATGTTCAATTATCAAACGTTAATGGTACACCGCTTGAGCAGTCAACGACAATCCAGTGCGATGAAAGCAGGGACTGAAAAAGAGTCTCAGTCACTATGACTGGGGGTACTAAGCCACTCTCCAAAATCCTCTTTTGATTCCCTTCCTATTATATGCAACAACCAAAACCAGAACAAGACATTTGTCAAACAAAACAGAACAAGACCAGCCATTGAAGTTTGTTATACTCAATGTATATGGCTGTTATTTTCGACATACTAATTTTTTTGCGAACTCTAAGATTAAAAAATCAAGGGATACCCAAGGATTATTTATAGTAATGAGTAATGACCAAGCTATCAAATTAACTTGGAAGCACCATCAGAAATTTACAAACAAAGAACGGCTCTCATCATGATCAACTTGCACTAAGTCCAAATTGTCTTCATTCAAAGAATGCAAAACAATTTAAACCTTATTATTACTCCTACTGCATACTGAATTTGTCAACTGGACTCAATTTTATTTTGAATCGGGATACGTACCATAAGAGATACTGATAACATCCGTATGTCACAATCAAGAAATTCTATTAGTAAATTGAGTACAAAAGGATAAATGAAAATCTGGTTATCTAACCTGGGAGTCCAGAGCTTCAAACAAATTAGTGGGTATAGGATCTAGGCAAAAATTAATATGGGATATGTCACAGTTTAATATGACTGTAACAGAAATGTAGCAGAAACCAGAGAATATATAAAACAATGATGTAAATTGTAGAGAGCTAGGGTGACAAACTCACCGGTAGCAGTGTGAGACAGTGTCCTGGAATTGCAGAATTGTTGAATACAATTCGGAGGAGTCACTGAAATCTAGGCACAATCTAGGTGTATGTAAGAGAGAGAAATTATATTTGAAATGATTGATGCCTTTTCATTAATGATTGGCCAATAAATAGGCAAATGATTGTACAATGATACCTAGGCATATTCTCTAGTACTGACAGCTATCATGCCAGCTAACGAAAATCTAGAAAGATTCTATATAAGACAAGGATAACGGATAATAACAATGACAATGCACCATGTGCTTGATTCTAAAAGCAATAAAACAGTAACTTCTCAATAAAACAGTATCCAATAGCAGATTTTACTGTCACCAGTAGTACTTACTGTGACAAACAAAATTGTCTACTCTTCTTGATTATTGATGCACTAAATGTTGGGTAGACCTTCACAAACTTGAAAGGGACCATCTCCTTTAGGTTGGAGCTTAGATTTCCTTTGCGAAGGAAACCTCTCCTTCCTTATGTGCACTCATACCCAATCACCGGGTTCAAAGACAACCCTTTTTCTTCCTTTATTGGCTTTTTTGGCATAGGACTTAGCCTTTCCATCACTATGTATTATGGAAGAATTAATGGGCAAAGGCAACAAATCAATGGGGGTAAGGGGATTAAAACCATACACAACCTCAAATGGGGAATGGGAAGTAGAACCATGTGGAACTCTATTGTAAGCAAACTCAACCATAGGTAAGCAATCCTCCCAAGCCTTAACATTATTTTTAAGAAGAGATCAAAGCAAAGTACCAAGAGTTCTATTTGTTACCTCGGTTTGTCCATCCGTTTGAGGATGACAAGAAGTAGAGAAAAGTAACTTGGTACCAAGCTTACCCCACAAAGTTCTCCAAAAGTGACTTAGGAATTTTGGATCTCGATCCGAAATTATGGTCCTAGGCACCCCATTCCTTGAAGAATAGATTTGCAATGTGGCATGCATCATCCACCTTGTGACATGGAATAAAATGAGCCATTTTTGAGAAACGGTCCACCACAACAAAAATGGAGTCGCGGCCATTCCTTGTCTTTGGGAGACCTAGCACAAAATCCATAGAAACATCCACCCAAGGTGTAGAGGGAATAGGGAGAGGGGTATATAAGAAATGAGGCATGCTCCTAGATTTAGCCTTTCTACATGTAATGCATTTAGAACATACTTTATGCACATCATGTTTCATTCTAGGCCAATAAAAGTGCGCATGCAACATTTCAAGTGTTTTATGCTCCCCAAAATGACCCATCAATCCTCCCTCATGCACTTCTCTTACTAACAATTCCCTAACGGAACATTTAGGAATGCAAAGTCTACTTCCCTTAAAAACAAACCCATCATGCTTATGATGCCCCTTAAATGCACCATGATCACAAGGTGTATATATATTGGCAAAATCAACATCACAAGCATATAGTTCTTTCAAATGTTCAAAACCAAGAATCTTAGTTTCAAGAGAGGAAAGTAAAGCATGTCTCCTAGGTAAGGCATCCGCAACTACATTGCTTTTGCCTTTCTTGTGTTTAATTACATAGGGAAATTGCTCCAAAAATTCAACCCACTTGGCATGCCTTTTATTTAATTTTCCTTGGCCTTTAAGAAACTTCAGAGATTCATGATCACTATGCATCACAAATTCTTTAGGAAACAAGTAGTGTTGCCAAGTTTGCAAGGCCCTAACCAAGGCATGCAATTCTTTGTCATAGGTGGAATAACTCAAGGAGGCACCACTCAATTTTTCACTAAAATAAGTAATTGGATGCCTCTCTTGCAATAAAACCGCACCTATGCCAATGTTGGAAGCATCACATTCCAACTCAAATGTCTTAGAAAAATTAGGCAAAGCTAGGATAGGAGCATTTGTCAATTTAGTTTTGAGCTCTTGAAAAGCTTGCTCTTGCTCCGTTCCCCACTTAAATGCCACATTTTTCTTGACAACATCATTCAAAGGAGAAGCCAATGTGCTAAATTTTTTAACAAACCGCCTATAAAAACTTGCTAGCCCATGAAAGCTCCTCACTTCACTCACATTCCTAGGGGTGGGCCAATCTTTGATGGCCTTGATCTTTTCCTCGTCAACTTTCACCCCTTGGGAGCTAACAACAAATCCCAAGAACACAACCTCACTTTTACAAAATGTGCATTTTTCTAAGTTAGCATATAAGTGTTCTTTTCTCAAAACCTCC
Source organism: Astragalus glycyphyllos (assembly GCA_963573325.1). Taxonomy (NCBI): domain Eukaryota; kingdom Viridiplantae; phylum Streptophyta; class Magnoliopsida; order Fabales; family Fabaceae; genus Astragalus; species Astragalus glycyphyllos. The sequence goes on from OY754307.1 coordinate 32,557,309, forward strand.
ATGACACTTTGTAAATGATTAACATGATCTTCTAGTGTCCTACTATATATGAGAATGTCATCAAAATAGACCCCCACAAATTTTCCAATAAATTGCCTTAAAATATGGTTCATCAAACGCATAAAGGTACTTGGGGCGTTTTGCCAAGCCAAAAGGCATGACTAACCATTCATATAGACCAAATTTGGTCTTGAATGCCGTTTTCCATTCATCCCCTTCTCTCATCCTAATTTGATGATAACCGCTTTTTAAGTCAATTTTAGAAAAATAGCAAGCACAATATAACTCATCAAGCATGTCATCTAATCTTGGGATTGGATGTCTATACTTAATGGTTATATTGTTGATTGCCCTACAATCGGTACACATTCTCCATGTGCCATCTTTTTTTGGTACTAAAATGACGGGCATAGCACAAGGGCTCAAACTCTCCCTTACCCATCCTTTTTCTAAGAGTTTTTCAACTTGTTTTTCAATCTCTTTTGTCTCTTCGGGATTACTTCTATAAGCTGGCCTATTTGGTAATGAGGCACTCGGAATGAGATCCATTTGGTGCTCAATACCCCCTTATAGGTGGTCGGCCATGAGGTATGTCCTTGGGGAACACATCCTCAAAATCCTTTAAGAGATTTTCAACACATTTTTGCAATTCAAGAGAAGAATTAGGCAAGGACAAATCATTATAATACAAACAATATAGGGGTTGCCTACATGTCAAAGCTCTCTTGACTTCCTTCTCTCTCAAAAACAAGTTTTGTACTATATTCTCTTCTTTTTCCCCACTTTTCTTTTTATTTTATTTTTCCTTTTGCTCTCGGTCCTCCCTTTTTTTGGAACTTTCTCCACACATTTTTCCACTCTTTTGTAGCTTTTCTTTCTCTCTTTTGAGCTTAAGAGCTATTTGATCCTCACATACTTCCTTTGGACTAAGAGGCGATAAAATAATTTTGAGCTTGTCGTGAACAAAAGTGTATTTGTTAGTAAAGCCATCATGAGTGACTTTCCTATCAGATTGCCATGGTCTACCAAGCAAAATGTGACCGACTTCCATTGGTACCACATCACACAAGATTTCATCTTTGTATTTATGGATGCTAAAACTTACCAACACGTGTTTGTTCACAACAATTTCTTCATCCTCTCTTAACCATTGAAGTTTACAGGGTCTAGGATGAGCAATGGTGGGTAGGTTGAGTTTTGTAACTAATCTAGTGCTAGCTACATTAGTACAACTACCACCATCAATTATCAAAGAACAACATTGCTCATTAACTAGACACCTAGTGTGAAAGATATTTTCTCTTTGAGAGGAGTCATCTATCCTAATGTTCACTCCTAGTAATCTCCTCACCATAAGAAAATCCCCTTGGAGGGGTTGTTCCTCCACTTCTTCCTCACTTCCACTAGAAGAGCTACAGGAGGGAGAGCTTTCTCTCTCACTCTCGGTCACCACAAAACCATCTTTGATGACCAAAGCTCTTTTATTTGGGCATTGGGAAGCAATGTGCCCTCTCCCACGACATTTAAAACATTTTGTGGAAGTAGTGGAAGAACTAGATGAAGGAGTAGACTTAGAAAGTTGCGTACCTTTGCGGCCATGTTTGGCCGAAGCTTCATCATGTTTGGAGGAAGAGGCTCCCTCCTTTGACTTATCCTTATCCTTCCAATTTTAAGTCTTGTGGTTGGAATTGTAGTTCGAATTGGATCTCTAATATGAACTCTTTCTTTTTAATTGTTGCTTCACTTTAGTAGCTTGATGGACAAGCTCCTCAAGGTCAAGGTGGTCTTGTAACTCCACCACATCCCTTATCTCATAATTCAAACCACTCACGAATCTTGCCATAGCCGCTTCTCTACTCTCCTCCACATTGGCTCTAATTTGTGCAACTTCCAATTCTTTGTAATACTCCTCAACACTTTTCCCACCTTGTTTGAGCTTTTGGAGCTTGTCATGTAGTATCCTAGTGTAGTGACTTGGTACATATCTTTTTCTCATCATGGCTTTCAAGTCTTCCCAATATTCAATAGGTCTTGCTCCACACCTAGCTCTCTCCTTTTGTTGTTGATCCCACCATAACAAAGCATAATCCGTGAACTCTAAGGTAGCCAAACTAACCTTCCTTTCCTCCCTTACTTCATGGCAATTAAAAATTTGTTCCACTTTGAGTTCCCAATATAAGTATAACTCCGCATCTCCTTTGCCTTGAAAATTAGGAATGTTGAGTTTCTTTTTTCTCCAAGATTCTTCTTCCCACCTTTGCCTCCTATCCTCCTCATCACTATGATGCCTATGCCTCCGTTCATAGTCATAACCATAATGGCGATGCCTATGCCTCCTTTCATATTCATTGTCATTGTGTCTATGTCTTCTACCATTCCTCCTTGGCCTTCTTGCTTGTCTAGGTACTACCTCCTCTTCATCCTCATCCTCCTCAAGCTCATTATGTGAAATTGGTTCTTCGACCCGCCTTTCAACCTAAGCAATTCTTTCCCCAAGCGCTTCACTAACCCTCCTAATCTCAGTTTGTGTTTCTCTTTGAAGATTAGTAATGTGAGCCATGAGGGCCTCCGTTCTTGGTGATAGTGGAACACTTGACATGATGCAAATAACCAATACAATATACAAAAGAGTAAAAAAAAAAATCGACCTCAACACTCAACTAAGTGTTTACACTCTTGAATTGTCACTCGTGTTTACACTCTTTTTGGCTTTTGTGTAATGTATCACTCTTGCCTTTTTCACCTCCCTAAATTTCCCTCCTATAGATTCTTGAAAGGACTCAAGTAGATTTCAATCACCAAGGTGTTGATGTTACTACCATAGCCAATGAAACAACCACGCAAGGAAATTATCATACAAGAGCCAAAAAAAACACAAAGAGACTCTAAGACAATTTAGACGACAACAATGAAAGCTAATAATAAAGAGACACTAAAACAAAAAATGCTTGAACAGGATACTCAAGGAAACAAAAGAAAATGTATGTGAGCAATGGAACTAATGTGTATTTGAAACAAGTGTAGCAATTGTGTGTATGAAACAAAATTGTGGAAAATTTGGTACTAAAAGCTTACAATCCACATAAAAGATATGACATCTATTTGCAAATTGAATGAAGAAACTTTATCTCAAATCTGAATATTTGCACTTTTTTTTTGAATACCTGCTTTTTTTTTATAAGCACTTTTTTTTTTACTTTTTTTTTTCAGAAGCACTTTTTTGATAAGCTGTTTTCACGAATTTTCTATGCAGAATTGGATTCCTCTTTTTTTTTCTATACTATTTTGGCTTTTGAAAATCCAGATTTGAGTTAGCATTGAAGAAATAAAGCTAAAATCGAATTTGCAATTACAATTAAAAAATCGAAGGTAACAGAACCAAACTGATTCACAGAGATGCAATCAGGACAAAATGTAATCAGGTATACACGCAAGTAAGAACACCAGCGCTAACACAGAAAGAAGATTCGCAAGGATGCAAACAGAACACGAACAGATCAGAGTTCAGAACACTGGCGCTAACACGAAATCAGAGTTCGAACAGTAACGGAAAACGAATCAAGACTGAAACGAGAAGACGATATCACAGCTCAAGAACGCGAACAGAACAATCAAGATTGAACAATTGTTTCAATCGAAAAAGTACAGATCGCAAGCAGCAATGCTGAATCGTTTAACAGATCTATGAAACAAACAGAAATGGAACACAAATCACATGAACTGAAACGGAATCAACCGTGATGCGAATACAAACAGAAATCAGAAACGAAATGCAAAGATCCGCAATTAATGGTAACGAAATTGGAACTAAACAAAGTGAAATCAGATTACTACAACTGAAATGAAGTCGACATAAGCGAACAAGAACTAGAAGATTCAAGATCGCAAATTCACATACAGGGATAACAAGAAAACAAAACGCACAGGCTGAAGCAACAACAAAAACGCAGCAACAAAAAAGAGAAAAAAAAGAATGATAGCACAAAAGTAAAAAGAAAAACGTAACGGAATCAGGATCGAAAGAAGAAAATTACACTAACAGAAATGAAAAAGCACTAATCACAGACCTAAATCTGATACCAATTGATGTGAAATTCAAGCAAGATCTTGAATATTAGGATCTTTTCCATGATTAGGGTTTCAATTTCTTGACTCAATGAACAAAATTAAGAACAATGAAGGAATTAAAACTCACAAAATGGAAAGAAAAGAAGATGGAGATGGAGTGAAGATCGCCACATATAAGGAGAGACGATAAGATAAGTGCGTGATCGCCACAGGGAGATGAATAGCCCTTTGATAAGATCAATAGAGTTCATCCAAGAACCAAATGAGAGAAAAGTATGCTCTCAAAAATCACAATTCTATATCATCAAAAATCTCCTTTCCAAAATGTTAAGTTTGCCACTATATACTCTTGGCAAAAATACTAAGTGCACCACCCTAAGTTTCTAATCACAACCTAAAGCCTTAAAACAAATACTAGGCTTCTAAAGAAAATACCTCAAAGTACATTTAGTACAAATTACAAATAGAAAAGAAAACAAATCTAATATGTTTTTTTAATAAGGAATTAATGAATAGGACTTGGTAAATTTTGTCTTTGTTAGACTCTCCTCCAATGTGAGTCAACAAAGAGCTAATCATCTTCTCCATGTCCTCTTGAAGCCTCCTTGTTTTGCTTCTAGTAACCATTCCTTTTTGTGCTTCCTTTTCTTGAGCTAAGAGTTCCTCATCAATTTTAACCATACTAAAACCATACTAATAATCGTAGATGCTAGGCACAAAAATTAGAGATGGTACACCAAACAAAAACCATACTAAAAATCCAAGTACAGAGAAATTGTCTAAACCCCCAAGTCCCAACCACTAGAAGCTCTTATGCTTTCACCGTTCCTGAGGAAAACTCTAACCATACTAAAACCATAGATGCTAGGCACAAAAATTAGAGATGATACAGCAAATTAGACAAGTGAATAGAGTCACAGTCACCCAAATAGACTTCCAATCAGAAAAAATGAAGCTTGAATGCTATCAAAAAATTGCAAATACATATCTATGTATCAAATCAACATATATGAATAATAAAAGAAAGGCTAAAAACTAGAGATTTACATCAGGACAGTTTCCACAATCACACTAAAATTAAGCACCGTATCTCTCTCAGTTTTGAAAGAAATGTTACCTTGGCAAAGAAGAGAGGAAAATGAAATATATCTTTGTTCCTTTCACAAAGGTAAGGTTGAAATTTATTGAAACTTGAGAGTATAAACAAGAAGAGGAAAAAGCAAGTTAAAAATTACACACAATGGAATAGGGAAAATGGAGACAAATGGAAAATGAAACCAAATCGTACCTAAGGAAAATTAGGGTTCAAATAGTTTGGGTTTTGGTGGCAATGGTGAGTGGTTGGTGGTAAGTGTGGTGGTGAGGGTTTTGTGAGTGGCGGCGGCGAGGGTTTCGTGCGAGAGAGATGGTATGTGAGAGAGTGAATGTTTCGTGAATGTGAGAGAGATGGAAACAGACCAAGAGTTTGGTTAAGTGAAATAAGAATAAAAAATGAGAGTGAAAGATAGTAAGAGGGAAGCAAAAAAACGAAGCTAGAGTGAGTGACTTTTGGTCAGCGACGGATTTTAGGTTCATCAACTATTAGTGAGAGATACATTTTCTCCCAAAATCCGTCTCTAGATGTTTTTTCAGCATTTTGTGACGAGTTTAGCTACGAAATATTTAGAGAGGGATATTCTCCGTCCCTATATTCATCACAAATGTAACTAAGAGGCGCTGGTGATAGATTTCGTTCTTTGGTAGCTAAATCCCTCACTATTAGTGACGGATATTTATCCATCTCTAAAATCACTCTCTAAAAACAAATTTTCTAGTAGTGTCCATTGGATATTTGAGAGTAAGGTAACGAGTGGAAAGGGCGGAAACAACGATATTTAAATCAGGCCTGTCCATAATGATGTTGTATGATGATTGGGAATCTATCACCAAGTAACGAACTCTAATCGTTCTAGTTTGGTCGACGGTGCCAAAATTTGTCTTGACATTTATGTGACCCTTGATTTGGACCTGCTCACCTGAAAAATCGACGAAAGTTGCATGGTATGGTTGTAAGTGTTCACGAGAGAGCTGCATACCTTGGAAACCTTCCCAATAGATAATGTTCGCCGAGCTCCCTAGGTTGATCAATATGCAACATACATTGAAGTTGAGTAGCTGTACTACGATCACATAGGGGTCGTCTTCATGTGGTGTGATTCCCTCCAAATCCCTTTTAGAAAAGTTTAGATCAGGATCACTTTTGGTTTTCGAGTTGATCCGTATGTCGGCAATGTGCATGACTTGACGGACATATCATTTTCGGGCTGGACTGGTTTCATCTCCTCCAGCGAGTCCTCCATAAACGTTGTTGAGGGTGTGTTGTAATGGGGGGAACCTCCTCGTCAATATCATCTACTTTCAGTACTTGAGATTGTAGTTTCATACGATTTTCTTTTGATGAATGACTTGTTGAGGCTTCAGGCTCGTTCTTAGCTTACTTCTTTAGCAGTCCATTCCGGATTAGTTTCTTGATTTCATTCTCCAACGCTAAGCCATTTTCTGTGTTGTGTCCTCTAGCCTTGTGATACTTGCACCATTGAACCAATAACAACCAATATCAACTTAACAACCAATATGAACCAAATTTCAAATCAACAACCAATTGTAAATCAAATTCCAACTAACAGACTTATAAATCCATCTAATGTACATGTATGAGGTATAGTTTTTGCCCTATTAGGTATAGTTTATGCTTCAGCCAATTGGTTAAACTTTGAGGTATAGTTTTTTCCCTATGGTGGTTAAGCCTGTAGCCCTTTGGCCTTGTTGATGTTTGCTTCTGCCTATGGTGGTTAAGCGTTTTGGTTCTTTCGAGTGATTAAGCCTTGAGTTGTGGCTTTTTCTTGATGGTTAAGTGTTGGTTTTTTTCTTCCTCCGAGTGGTTAAACCTTGAGTTGTGGTTTCTATTCTATGGTTAAGCATTTGTTGATTTCTTTGGTACTTGGTTATGTCCAAGAGTGGAGTTTGATGATTCCTTTGGAGCAAATGTTGTGGAGAAGCTTGAAGGGGCCCATTAGTTGGTCAAAGATTCTAGGAGCTATGCACCTCAACTGCTACCAATTCATATTGTTCATTATTTTCGCTATTTTCATATTATCTTTGTATTGCTTATCCCAAGCTGGAAGTGTTATGAACACCGTCCAGCTTGCAGGAGGCTGTTAAAATATAGATAATAAGCCCATTAGTTAGTAGTAAGGCCGATTAGTTGGTTAGTATATAAGGTAGATGGTAGACTCATTTGTAATCATCTTTTCTCATTTTTTAATATCACTCTAGTTTCAATATAATAGTCTCTTAAGGGCTTTCTCCCTAATTTCTATGGATGCCATGTTTTTCAACATAATTTGTTCCTAGGTGTCTGTCATAAGTTGTATATCGTATTTTTTGTGTATGTTCAAACCTTTTTGCTGATAACAACAGGGAGATAAGTAAGCCTGAAATTTGATTGTTGTTTTATTGTTTGTTTGTTAGTACACTTAGCTGTTGAATTCTTTTTTGTTGTTTGTGCTTAAAGTTAGTTATGTTTGACTATATTTAGTAAGACTACATCTGATTGTTGATTTATTGCTTGTTGTATTTGTCTATCATTGCATCTGTCTAAGATGTAGTCTACATGTGTTTAAGCATATGTCTATTGATTTTGATTACTACATACTCCCTCCGTTTTCAAATATAAGCAAATATACCTATACAATATACTTGGAGGTCTGGTTTGGGGACCCCTAACACAATTGAGCAAGACTTGATCGGGCTTTTGCTACAAGCTCTTGCTTAATGTATTTCCTCAAGCTCAACTTTTTAACCCACTTTCTCCAAAGTCAGACCATTCCCCTTTGTTACTTTCGTGTGTTCCTTCTAGAGTTGAGTGGTGTGCAACTCGTTTTTGGTTTGAAAATTCTTGGCTGGCTTGACCTGAAATGACCGAAGTTGTTCATGATGGGTGAAATAAGGGTGGAGGTCACCATGTTCTTGCTAAACTTGATAGTCGTGCTTTGGCGTTGTCTACCTGGGGTCGTAGCATTCACATGAGGTTTCGTGAGGATGTAGAGGAATGTAAGAAACAACTAGAAAAATTTCGGCATAGAAGAGAGGTTAGTGGTGCTTCTCATTTCAAAAAACTCTCTAGAGATTTGCGTACCTTTATTATGAAAGATGAGTTGTTTTGGAAGCAGCGGGCAAAGAAGTTTTGGTTTCGTGATGGGGATTTAAATACCAAGTTTTCCCATGCCTCGGCAACTTGTAGAGCAAAGGTGAATAGAGTGTTGAAATTGCATAGAAATGATGGTATTATTGTGGAGGATAAGCCCCATGTGAAAAGTGTGGTTGTAGGTTACTTCCAGAAGCTCATTTTGGGTAGAGTGTGTGTATGATCCAGTTTTATCATCCATTAATCAACGTGTAAATGACATTGATAACGTTGATCTTATTTCGACCTTTTCATAAGGATGGATTTCGTGATGCTTTGATGGAGATGGAATAAAACCCCTGAACCCTGATCAGCGGTCGTACGCGGGTCAAAATATTTATAAAGATAGAAAATATAGTACAAGGTAAGTAACCTTGGTCGTCTCTCGAGGACCTCTAAATAATGAAATTACCAAAATCAAGAACCTAAATAAACAATAAAAGGGGGGTCTGATTTGGAAAAGAGTTTGATGACTAACGAAGAAAATCAGTTAAAGATAAACAATCAATCCATTGGTCTCAAGTGCGCTTCTTGGATTTCTCATCGGTTCTAAAATAAAGATTCGTGCAAGGTTTGATGAATTTCTCTATTCTGATATACTTCTCCACATAACTCTCTGCACACAATTTTCACTCTTCTTGAAACAAAAATACCAAGATATATACACTTTCCATTTTTTTCTTTTAACTTTTTTTTTTTACTTTTTTTTCTTTTTTTTTCTTTTTCTTTTTTTTTGCTTTGTTTTGGGAATATTTTTCTATACAAATGTACTTGCCAAACTTTTCATTGAGAACCCAAGAACTAACCCAAGTGATAACCACAATTGCAACAATTTGGACACCCCCACACTTATGGATTGACAATTTTCAATTCAAAGCTCCTTCACCCTCTAAGATTGGGTAATAACATTGTTTTTCGCTTTTGGGCTTGTAATGAGCTATAAAAGAAAGAATGGGATAAAAAGGCTCAAAGGGGCTTACACAAAGGGATAAATTCAGGGTAAGCTTATTTGGCTAGTAGCTAAAAAAAACAGAATTGCCTAGATCATTTCAAACATGCATGTGAACAAGTGTTTCAACAAGAATCAAGTCAAGTTCTAGAGTAACTAACAAACATGAGTGAGTCACACACAAGAAAGGAGAGAATGACAAAATGTATTTCATCATTAAAAGGCTTAATTCTCACCAGGGATAATGACTATCACAAATGATGCAAAATTTAGTGCTCATATCCAACTTATAATGCCAAGAGCAACAAGAAATCAATCAAGTCATGTCATAACACCTGTGGAAAAACATGCTAAAATAACAATTTTTTTCTTTTTTTATAGTTAAAAATTAAAAACATAAAAACAAAAGGACACACCCCCACACTTAAATCACAAAAAGTCATCAATGTAAGCAACAAGTATATCTTAAGAATAAGGAAAGAAAACTCCCTCTTGAAGGTGGAGAACTTGAAGCTTCTATGTGGTTGGTATTTGCCACAGAAGGCTCTTCTATGGTTACCGCAGGCATGTTTGGTCACCTTCTTCTTCCACACATCTTGAATCAGGGGATTAATTTGTTGTGTTTGCCACATTTTCATACTAGGAACGTCCGCCAAGGTCCATCTGATACCTTTCCTATGTTCCCTTAGAATTGAAGGCAGCTTTTCCTGTTCATATTCAACGTTAGATGAAATAATCACAGAAAAATATTCACTTCCATCCAAATATGCATATTTAAAATTTGAAGGGAGTGGTTTGAGATCCACAACATGTGGTGGCTCAATGGTAGCAGCAGCTACATCCACAACATCAGCTATGGAAATTGTATCAACCTGCAAAGTATTTTCAATCTCAGCGCAAACAGAAGGGTTATCAAAACTTGTATAATCAATCAAACCATCAAGAAATTCCATTATACAAAGGGAATTCTCTTCCATGGGGTGTTCCTTTGCATCAAAGATCCCAAATTTATCACTAGTGTCACTAAAATTTGCAGCTTTGTAATTTTTCGCAATAACTGTTTCAGACACCCTTTGAGTTTCAACAAGAGTAGTTGCACTGAAAATTGGAGTATTTGGGACACTAGGATTTTCTACTTCTTGGGCAGGAAGTTGGTTTGATCTCTGGGCTTGCATCTGATTAACTACAGTGTTTAACTGTCCAACTATTATCTCCAACTGCATAAGTGTGGAATCCGTTGTTTGTTGGAATTGGTGATTTTCAATAGCCATTTGTTTAATGAGATCCTCCAGTGAAGGTTCCTATCTAGCAGCCATATTTTAGTCAACAGAACTAGGATCAAAGATGATCAGCAAATCAGAACAGTATCCAGAACAAATGGATCAAATCAGAAAATTCCAACTATGTCCTAAGCACTAAAATAGAGAGGAAATTAAGAAAACGTATCAAATCAAATCTAAAAAAATAAAAATAACACTACAAATCTAATAAAATCAAACTAAAGATATGCGAATTTTTTGGGATTTTTTTATGATTATAAAATATTCGAATAATTAATTAAAAATAGAAAACAAAGGAATTTCGGATTTCTCGGCCACATCTCCCTTCTAGGGAGTCCAACTCCCTGATTTTTTTTCTGATTTACCGATCAATTTTTGTGGAAATCTGACCAGGTCACCTGAAAACTGATTTTTTTCACCTAACCTGAGATAGAACTGAATGGAGCCGGAACCGTTAGAACTTGAAAGTGCAACGAAACAAAACTAAATAAAAACAAAGGTTAGTTAGTGGTTAGTGAGGTTCTTAAGCCAGTAATTCCTAATCAGAGATTCCCGGCAACGGCGCCAATTTGATCAGCGGTCGTACGCAGGTCAAAATAATTATAAAGATATAAAATATAGTACAAGGAAGTTAACCTTGGTCGTCTCACAAGGACCTCTGAATTAAGGACTACCAGAATCAAGAACGAAAGTAACAATATAAAAGGGGGTTTTTTTTGTAGAAGAGTTTGATGTTTAATGAAGAAAAATCAATTAAAGATAAACAATCAATCCATTGGTTTCAAGTGCGCTTCTTGGATTTTTCATCGATTCTAAAATAAAGATTCGTGCAAGATTTTATAATTATTGATTGATCATAAACTAAGTGAACAAGCGCCAGTGAGTTTATACGAATTCGCACTTTTTAAAGCAAGCGTCAAAACAGTGTGTTCAATCAATCGTGATAGTGAACAAGCGCCAGTAACACAATTAACATCATAACTGAATTCTATCAATCCTATAAACAAGCGTCATAGACTCTATCAATTCCTATCCAAACTAGATTAAACAAGCGATAAAATAGTTTGAATAATGAAAGTTGCAAAACATTATCATGATTAAGTGATTATGCAAAACTGAATCATAAAACGAATCACATAAGCAAATCGCAGAGTTTGAGTAATTAAGTAAAACACAAACCGAATTTGCAGCAAGAATTACGGAGATGAAATTGATAGAGAAAGAATTAAAACCATAAAAACGAAATAAACATTAAGCACCGAACCTCAAAATCCTTACAGCAACACCCTTCACCAATAGATTGATCTGGGGCTTTAAGCTTCCATGGAGGTTAGCGCACCAAATCCACAAAATTGTATAATAATGCGTAACAGAGCCAAAACGACTCTGAATAGTGTATTTAACTAGGACCAAAACGAAAACCCTAATCCACTAACTGGGTTACTAGATAGAAGCCCGATAACAAACTAATATTCGGCCCAAAACCCGTTTTACACATTACTCGCAGTTTTGACCTTCCAGACTTCAGATTTGGGTTTCGAGCTCAACAGAAGAATTGTAGCTCTGTTCCTTAGCTTTCTAACGCATGCTCGCACGCCTCCATCGGATATTCACAGCCAAAGTTATGGCCTACAGAGTAGACAGGGGTCAATATGCAATAAAAACAAGAATTAATCAAGAATTTGCTATAACGCTCAATTAAGACCCAAAGTCTAGAAACGTGCTAAGGCTTAAATATTAGGTACAAAGAACAATTAAAAACACCAGGTGAAAACCTATAAAAAGTGCATTAAAATGCACTGATCAAACCCGATGGTTTGAATCCAGGTTTTTACAAAAGATTTTGGGAGGACTTTGGTGATGAGCTTGTTTCGACTTGTGTAGGGTGGCTGGACATAGGTCACTTTCCTACAACTCTTAATGATACCAACATTGCTCTGATTCCGAATAAAGATAAGCCAGAGACAATGATGGATTGGAGGCCAATCTCTCTTTGTAATGTCATCTATAAGTTCGTTCCCAAGGTACTTGCTTATAGATTAAAGTTTATTCTCACTAAATGTATTTCTAATGAGCAGTCTGCTTTTGTATCTGATCGTTCTATTTTAGACATGCCATGATTGCATTTGGTGTTCATGTATGTTTAGGTATTGGTTGGTATTTGGGTCTTCCATCTATGGTTGGGAGCAGCAAGAGGGCGCTTTTCAAGTTCATTAAGGATTGAGTTTGGAAAAAGAATAACTATTTGGGTGGTCGGTCTTTATCCAAAGCGTGAAAGGAAATTATGATTAAGTTGGTTCTTCAATCCATTCCGACTTATCTCATGAGACCTTTCCTTATTCCTTCTTCTCTTTGTGATGAAATTTAGCGCTTGATTAGTGGTTTTTGGTGGGGTCGCAGCTCTTCGTCTAGACATGGTATCCATTGGCTTTCTTTGGATAAAATATGCATTGACAAAGATCATGGTGTCCTGGGCATTCAAAATCTTAATGTTTTTAATATCGCTCTCTTGGGTAAGTAGGGGTGAAGGTTGATGAATTGTCCCGATTCTTTGGTGGCTAGGCTCTATAAAGCTAAGTACTATCCTAGTGGTGATTTCATGAACACACCTAGAGAAAGTAATTCTAGCTTTGTTTGGCATAGTATCCATGAAGCAAGAATGGTTCTTAAAGAAGGGTGTCAGTGGATGATAGGAGATGGTCGGAATGTAAATATTTTCGGGGAGAGATGCATGGCAAACCGTGTTGTGTGAGATGAAACATCAACTCCTCACTTTAACCCTTTCCTGCGTGTGGATGATCTTGCTATTGCAGGTACAAAGAGTTGGAATGTGAATTTGATTAACCAACATTTCTCTATGGTTTTGGCAGATCAGATTTTGCGTACCCCTCTTTCCCTTACGGTGTTGGCGGATTCACGCATGTGGTTGCCAGAAAATTCAGGAAATTATTCAGTTCAAAGTGCTTACTGGTTGATTACGAATAATATTCTGGTCACTGATCATCTTTATGTAGTTGGTGATTGGCGTAGTTTAAGGCGGTTGAAAATCCCTCCAAGGTTAAACACTTTCTTTGGCGATTGTGTAGAAATGTTCTTCCAACTAGGTCGAACTTACAGCGAAGACACATGGATGTGGAGGATTCTTGTCACTAGTGTTCTCATGTTCCAGAATCTGATCTTCACCTCTTCATTCATTGCTCTAAAGTTCAAGCTTGTTGAATGAAGTTAGGCGTTTTAGATGTTGTTCTTGGTTGTGCTTCTGACGCTGCGGATTTTTGTGCAGTTTTTTTCTCTACTTTGACTGCACTTCAGGATACAAATCATGATGCTTGGTGTGTATGACACTTTGGAGTATTTGGGAGAGTCTTAATAACCGTTTTTGGAAAGGGAAAGATGTGGATGCTCCTACTATTGTTTGGGCCGGTTGTCGTTTGTTGAGTGAGTGAAGCGAGGCTCGCCTTTCTTTGATCGGTGTGTCTGGGCAGCAACCAGCCCCTCGCGTGGTGACTTCTTGGTCTAGCCCAATGGCTGGTTTTGTTAAATGTAACGTGGATTCCTCAATTTATCTAGTGTCTAATCAAGTTGGCATTGGTGTTTTTCTTCGGAATGAGCATTGACGTTTTATTAAGGCGAAAACCTTTAGCTACTCGCCTATCCTATACGTTCCTTTAGGAGAAGCGTCGGGTCTTTTTGGCGCTATGACTTGGATTCGGGAGCTTGGCTACAAAGATGTTTTTTTTTTGAACTTAATGTTAAGTTTGTAGTTGATGATTTTAATTCGAAGCGTGTTATTTTTTGAGTTTTGCTCAAATGTTAGAGCTAGTGGTGCGGTTTGATTCTGTTTTGAGATAAAAAGTGAACCGAACCGCAGGGTAAAATTACACGCGGTTTGGTTTGGTTTGGTTGACTTTCTTAAAATAAAACCAAACCAAACCAATGCGGTTTGGATTGGTTTGGTTGGTTCGGTTTTTTCAAAGACAAAACATAATTTAAAATGGAGTTAAACTAAACTAACATAAAAATGACTAATATAAATCTTTAAGAAAATATATGCTCAAACATATGTAGTATATAAATTACCCTATTTTAATACTTTTAAGATAGTTACGACCATGATTTAAAGAATTTGAATAAAATGTTTTATTGTAATTTTTATATATAGCGTAACAAAATGGATTGTTTTTAAGAGAGTCAAAGAATTAAATGGATTTGGGCTAGTGAGTGAGAGTTGGGTTTTAGTTGGAGGTTGGCTAATAAGTTAGCAAGGAATATTGTAAGTCAATAAGTCTTAGTGTTACCGGTGGTTTGGTTTGGTTAGTGGAACAAAAACTGCGGTCCAAACCGAACCACGCGGTTGATTAAAAACACAACTGAATAGATTTTGCGGTTTGCGGTTTTTTGTGGTTTTCGGTTTGGGTTGGTTCACTTTGCGGTTTTCAATTGGGTTGGTTCCGTTTTGAACACCCATAGTAGACACCTCTTTACTTTTTTTAATTTCACTCCTCATGTTGAGTTTGCTAGGAGGGATGCTAACAAGGTTGCTCACACTCTAGCAGGGGTGGTCTTTTTGCCAGCTAACCCTCAAGAAAATTCCAGTGTTCATTCATGTATTTCGTCATTGATTATTAATGAAATGCACTGATTGCTTTTTGTAAAAGAAAAAAGCTAAATAAGATTTTATAATTTTTTTAAATATAAGATGAGATTTTAATTGTGTCGTTTTTCGAATATAAAATTAAATCAGTTCCTTTAACATAATCATTTATCATATAAATACATTTTTCAATATGAATATATTATTTGTTATGTATAAAAAGTACATATTGAATGATGATGTATGTATGGCAAGAGATCGATGGGGGTATGCATTTAAGTATCGGGATCATTTATTAGTAGAATATGCAATGAAGAAACTTAACCATTAGAATATTTTTTAGTTTATCCACAAATGCAATATAGAATTGTTAATTATATCTATAACTAGGTCTTCTTTTTTTTACGCAAACAAACCCATGTCATTTCACTAGCAATGATGTTTTCAATACAAGTGGGAATAAAGTAATGAATTTGGGAGCTAGCAAATTGTCTTGAAGCTCTTGCAAGACCATGAACAACTAAATTCGCTTGTCTCTGAACAAAGCTAATCTCGTAGCATGAAAACTGTGAAAGTAAATCATTACAATCAGCTATCAATACACTAAAGTTTGTGTTGTCGGATGTTGCTTTGTCTACCACATTAACCATTGACACAGAATCCAACTCAATAGTCATTGCTTCTAAGCCTAACTCCTTCAACAACATCAATCTCTGTCATAGACCCATTGTTCTGCTTCTTGAGGCTCTAGTACACCATTAAACCACATTGTTCTCCCTTCCTTGAACCACCAGTTCACATCTCTTATACACATGCCAATACCATATTTGTTTTTCGATGCAAAAAGAGCAGCATCCACATTACATTTCAACGTGCCAACATCCGGTTTACTCCACCTTGGCTGCGTATCTGGTATAGCTACTTGTACTGAAACAGTAGCTGGTTTTGTAATATTTTCCCACACTTTCTCATTCTTTCTCTTCCATAAGACCCAAAACATCATCGCAAAACTCACTTGTTGTTTAGCCGAAAGTGTTTGCAGCAACATAAAAAAATAAATAAATGTAATAGCATTTGAAAAAGGATTAATTACCACAATTTTGATGCCACTTAAATTTCGCACTCCAGTAACTTGTGAACATATGAAGAAAAGGTGCAGCTCATCCTCAACATTAGCATCACACATTGGGCATCGTTGGTCACATAGAATATGTAGGCGTCTAAGATCGTCTCACGTGGGTAAACAACCACGTGCCACTCTCTATAGCAAAATCTTTACTTTTTCCGGAACTTTAAGTCTCCATATAAGCATCCAATTTCTCGGAACTCGAAGATTAGTATTATCAATAAGATCTTTCCATCACACCAAAATATGCAGACCTTACCGAAAATGAGTCATTTAGGTTTTGCCACCAAATCAACTTGCTTTCCTCAATAGAATTGTACAAAGGGATTATTTTAATCAAAGTTGCTTCTTGTGTCTTGAAAGGTTCAACAACCATAGTCTAATTCCACCCTCCATTTGTTCCATTCCACAAATCTCGCACCCTCATGGATTCCATCCGACTCACCATAGGAGACTACATGAATGCATGCATCTTTCCAACCCTTAATTCATGGATCACGTCATACCATGATATTATTACCATCCCCTAGACGCTATCTTGATCCCGGACTTACCACCACCTGAGAAGAGAAGTTACTACACCACACATAGTATGGATTATTGCCCAAGCCGTCCCTCATAAAATCACAATCCGAAAATTGTTTGGCTTTAAAGACTCTACCTACTATAATATCTATGTGATTAGATATTCTATTATTCGATACATATACAATGCATGACTCAATGTTTCTTTTACTATATTATAGAGAAAATTAACACGTATTATTTATTAGAAAAATTAACTCTATTGATTGAATACAAATTTTAATATTTAGATAAATATTTTCATTGTTATAGATAATTCCTAGTTAAGTATGGTTTTATTTTTTATTATATTCACAAAGCATTAATAAAGCATTATAATATTTTAGTATAATAAAATTAAAAGACAAGTCATTAAACATTTTCAATTTTTGTGATTTATTTAAAATCATAACTACTATTAAATACGACACAAACAAAATGGTTAAACACGTCAATTAATCAACAAAAAGAATATTTACTATGATATTTTTGTTAGAGTACTCTTAAAAATTATTCTATTCGAATTTTGATCCATATTAGAAAAAATAAACTCTCATTACTCATAAAGTATAAAAGAATTAAAGAACAACATGAAATTTGATTTGGTCGAAAAAACATTGAAATTTTTTACTCCCAATTGATAAAGCTAAAAATTTATTGGTAATAAAACAAAGGCTAAAAATTTAATGCCGTTGTCGTCTTTAAATTTGTGAAAAATGATACCACCTTAATGGCATAATCTTTAAATAGGTGAGAAATCGAATTCTTCATTTAATACATTAAATTATTGTTGCATATATCATTTACTCATGCGTTTCAAATCTTCGATACTTTTTTTCTTTTATTTTTATTTCAAAATAATGGTACTTATAAAAACCCAATTTACAATTCACTATATTTTTCCAAATATACCATTTATATTTAGTGAGACTTTAGAGTTACAAAATATGAACTAGTTGTTGCAATACCCTATTATTCTGATTTCAGTTATCCCAAGACAACCATAAAGGAGGTACATTAGTACTTAACTAACACAAATTATGATATGCTAATTTGTGCGTAACAAGCCAAAAGTATTAAAGATTAGTAACAAATAGAGTAATAATAAGTTCCATTTATTCTTATAGTATTAAATAGGGATTATTCAGCCATAAATGATCTTAAATATAGTAGAAAGAAAATCATTAAATTTTTAAAATTACGAAAGTGCTAGTTTGACTTGCAAAATGTTCTATATATATTCAAATGGATGTTTGAGTTTGAAGTAATTTTGCATCTATGGCAACTCTAGATACGATTGGCTACAATGTGATGTCATTATCGCTTCTGATAATGCTCCATCCGTTCCTGATCTTTGGTTCTTTTGCCATGTTTCACACAGATTAAGAAACCATCAATTTGTATTACCTAAAGACTAAAGTGCCCTTTTATAGCATTAACTTCCAAATTTATGGGTGTTTATTATTATTATTTTTTAATTGTGGCTGTCAGTATTGGAAAGAGAAAAGGTGGAGTATTAATCTTAGAAAGAGAAAAAAGGAGCGCTGGTTTAGACTTTGCAACTGCACTCCATAGAGAACAAGTTTTCACTATCCTATCTTCAAAAACAAAACTATTGAGTATCCTCATTAAAAGTCATTTTCATTTGCAACTAAAAAAATTTCCCATCAAAAATGTAATTTGCGCGATTTGTCAACATCTGTTATTTTTAGAAGTACCTTTATTATTTTTGTTTCGTTATTTTACTCTTTTTTTTAGTAATTTTCAAGTGTCAAAACAACAAGCACATGACCATCAGAGAATTTATAAAAGGGTCTTCTAAACGGTACTATTGAAGTATATCATGTACGTGGGTGGGGTTGGAAATAGTATAATTGTGTCAACGGTATTGGGACTACACAATTGTATTGGGACTCCAAATAAAGAGTATTGGGACAATTAAATTTTATTTTGGAGATTAAATAAAAATAAAGGGTAAATTTGGAAAACTTTGGTAAATTTTACATTGGTATGTTAAAACTACCATTGTTTTGGAACAAAAAAAAGTGTCAAAAGTACCAAAGATCAGGAACAGAGGGAGTAATACTTTTTTCATTAGAGGCTAGTGGAAGAGTAAAGGTAGAGGTAGAAATTATCAATAATCACTACAAAAAAACATGTAAATAATGACGGTTTTTTTGGAATATTACGACGGTTTTAACCGCCATTTTTTACATTAATGGTGGTTCCCAAAAACACCATGATTTTGGATGCCGCAAGTATAAAATGGCGGTTCCTTGGAGACCGCCATATACACCGCCACAATATACATTGTATAAAATGGCGGTTATGTTTCGTATAAAATGTGAGTTAAAACCACCATAATTTGCCTCGTTTATATTAAAAAAATTAAAAATTATGGTTGTTAGAACCGCCATTATTTTTTTTCACAAAAAAAAAGAAAATCACAAATTAGGCTGAAGGTATGAGCGGCTGCACACTAACAAAAGCACATTTAATAGTCAAAATTTCATTCCAATTCTTTTATTCAACTAACAATTACTATTGGTACACAACACAATTTAAAAATTTATGCAATAGCACAGCCATAGTAAATAAATAATTTGAAATAAGGTACAATATAACAAACACAAAGGAGAGAATGGCATCTGCATGTAGAGCATGCTTAGTCACACCAAGTCCCCAGGCCAAGCTCAAGCAGTTTCCAATTTTCTTGGGCAATGTCCTATCTGTGCAATAGACTATAATGCATCATCATGATGGCAATTTATCAGTCATCTGCCATGCACATAATGTTAGTGATCTAAGGAAAAAAAACATAAAGCCATGTACATAATGTTAGTGATCTAAGGAAAAAAAAAACACAAGGGATAAAATATCAATTTGGTGACTAACCTTTACAGAAAGAGCACGAGCCTCAAGTCTTAAAACTCGCTCACAGTCATGATGTTGAACATGACCACTACAAGCAGGAGATAGAATTTTATAAATCCCACAAGATAACATTGAAGTATTATCCAACTTGTAGCATTCATCAGTGTAAATAACAAGAAAAAGTCAATGTTTTGTGTTTCTCTAGTACCTTAACTTGTTTCCTCAAAACTTTATTGTACTCAACTGCCAAATCCAACATACCTTACGTGTTTGTTGGCTGCCAAGAGGGAAGAATCACCAAGTCATGAAATTGCATAAGAAAAGAGCTTCTATCAGCAATAAGATGTGATAATGAGATAGTTAAATTTCCTTATCTAATTTACGGAAAATGTCTTGCAGTATTCTGATTCTTATTCTTTTCTGAAATATCTGAAGCAAGATAACAAATGAAACAGATCATCAAATTGCAATATAACCATATGATTTGCAATCTCTGCTAAGGCTAGAATACTTATGAGACTTTTACCCTCTTTGCAATGCTTCTTGGATAAGTAGCAAAGCCTCTTTTGGCACAAATTTTACATGGAGCAGTTCCATGAAGATTCATTTCTTGATAGGGTACAACAATTTGTGCTCTTAAGAATTAAGAGATAGCATATATTCAATCACACCTTGACTCTAATAGCGGCTTAACAAAATATCTCAATAAATAATAACGCCTTGAGGAATGGAATATAGGTACTACTTCAATATGTTCACCATCATAAACATCATAGGTTTCAATACTGGTTTACACCATCATAAACATTCTCCAATTGAACATTCATTCCCAAATACAAAGCACCTATGCACCTAAGTCATGGTTTAGCACCAGGGTCTAATCTAAAAAAAAAAAAAAAGCTATTACCTAGCAATATTTTTAGCAGTAGCATCTAATTCCCTTCCCCCTTAGATTGTCGCAACCTCAGCAGCTGAAACTAACAAGAGTTTATTTGACAGCAACATCAACATGAAACAAGCGATAAAAGAAATTGTCTTAATTCAGAGTATAAGAGGCACAACAGAAGTGACTAATTTTGTGTTTTAATCCAATCAGCACTACGAAGTTAGTCTCCACAGGGTCTATTACCCCCAACTCAGAAGTAAGTCTCACATCACCATGGATTATAATATATATTCTATATGCTGTGAAAAAAGCATAAGGAAGTATGGTCCTTCAGAGCAACTCAATAGATTCCTACTGTAATACCTAAAGTTAACACTCTGGAAAAGGAATTGTCTTGGAAGACTTCTCCTAGAAATGATGAAATCTGACTTCTGAGATATTTCATAGAGTTGTGTGTTGTGCAGGTGAACACCGTAAGAAGTAATTAGGATCAAGAAGTATAGCATGGTATCAATTGCACATAAATTAAAACCTATAGGCATAAGCTATCAATTTCCCTGGATTTTTGGATTTACGTGGAACTCATTGAATTAGGTGTGTAGAAAGTAAATAGAAGTAGTAGAACCTTACATAATTGTCAAGTTAAGGAGAGAAATTCAACCATGAAAGCAAATAAATAGGACTTTATCACAATTTATTCAGTCAAATCAAAGATTAATTGTTTAGCAAAACAAGAATGTTACCAAGAAAACGATGAGAAGAGATTAGGGAGTGGTTGAAAACGATGTGGAGAAAGGGCAGAATGAGTACCTTAACAATGATTAGGGCAACGATTAGGGACTGGTTGCAAAACAGAAAGAGAATGACGAAGGAGATTCCTTTGCAGCTTGCGAGAAGGAGTGTCACGACTCACGAGGGACTGGTTGTGCGACGAAGGAAGAAGGAGACCTCACGAACCATGATTGTCCGTTAAGCTGCTATTTTTGCGGTAGTGGCATTATCGCAAATGCTAAGGTAGGAACGTGGACAAGGAACGTGAACGATGAACAACCGAGAGCAGAGCAAAGCGAGGAACACATGAAAGCAAGGCAAGTTTTGTCCGCTAACTAGGATCGGGAATTCTTTTTGTAAATACAGGAATAGGAATGAAGAGACAAGAGGCTGCAAAATTCGTTTTGCAAGGGAACCGCGAAACATTCAGAAGAGAAGAGAGGGGTAAGGGTATAAATTTGGACTCTTGGGTGTTTAAAAAACAAATTACGGCAGGTGAAACTATCGTATTATAATTGTTTATTATGGTGGTTCAAAACCGGCCATATTATATCGTAATTAATGGCAGTTTAAGACACTACAACAGATTTGGGGATGGGCAGCGTTTTTTTTTAGCCATGGGCAGCGTTTCTGGGCGCTGCTAAATTTGGCGCTGGTGATTCCTCCCCAAAAATGGGCAGCGTTTGAGAAGCGCTGCTCATTAATAGCCATAGGCAGCGTTTGAAGGGAGAAGCGCTGCTCATTCACCTAGCGCGTTTAGAAATGGGCAGCGTTTGGTAAGGGGAAGCGCTGCCCATTTCTAAACGCGCAAGGTGAATGAGCAGCGCTTGGTGGGAGAAGCGCTGCCCATTCACCTAGCGCGTATAGCAATGGGCAGCGCTTGGTAAAGGAAAGCGCTGCCCATTGCTGGTGAATGAGCAGCGCTTCCCCCACCAAGCGCTGCTCATTCACCTAGCACATTTAGCAATGGGCAGCGCTTCCCTTTACCAAGCGCTGCCCATTGCTATACGCGCTAGGTGAATGGGCAGCGCTTCTCCCACCAAACGCTGCCCATTGTTTAATTTTTTTTTCCTTTTTTTCTTGTTTTTTTGTACTTTCCTTTTTATATTTGATAATTTCCTTGTCATATACAGCCAATTAATACCAATCCAATCCATTATATACTAACAACATATATATATATATAAACTAGTTATATATCCCAATGCACCAATATGATCACAAACCAAAACAAACTAGCTAACAAGTTATTATATGTATCCAAAACTTAGCAACTTACAATATTAACAAATTAATATGTATCCAAATCAAACTCTCTACCAATATGTATCCAAAACTAGCCAGATACTTACAATATGTATCTAAATTAAAACAAGTTAGCAGCTAACATATGCATGAACTAATTCATATGCATGTATCCAAAACTAGCAAGCTACTTACAATATGTATCTAAATTAAAACAAGTTAGCAACTTACATATGCATGAACCAATTCATATGCATGTATCCAAATAAAACTCTAACAATTTACAAGATTACAATCTATCTAAAATCAAAAGAATTGCGAGACATAACGGCACCACTCTCCTCTAAGCTCATCAATCTGTGCAGTAGAGTATGTCTTCCACCGACAATCGGGAAAATACTGAAATTATATAATTAAATAAAATTAGAATTGAAATATATGGTTAAACCAAAATAAAAAAGAGTTCTGTAAAGATACCTGTCTGGGGATAACCATTTGATTGTGGGTAATAATTTCCTTCATAAATCTCATTACGTAATACCCACAATCATTGTTATTTGGTTGTTTCGGACACTACAAAACAAAAGATTAGTTAATTGTTAAATTTAATTTCATACATTTTTTTGACAACAATAATGTAAATAAATATATGAGAAGATTGATTACAAACTTACCACTATTGGCACCCATTTTGTCTGTGATTGTTCCAATCCCCAATATTCCTTCAAACAACTGAACACAATTGGATATAACTATATTATTAAAAATACATATAGTTAACAACTAAAACAAATAAATATGCAGAGTGATCGAAATACACACACCTATTAAATATGACAACCAAGTCTGGGTGGGTGTTGAAATGACCATGCACAGAATCAATGTAGTACACCGTATCTGTCTTAGGATTTATTGCAAGCAAAATCCAATGATCCCTACAAAATAAAACTTTGAATAAGTAATTGACTAGTATTTAAAAAATGCATGTTATATAAGAATTAATAAATTAAATCTCTCACCCTACGAGACACGGTGCCAAAAACATGGTATCGACGCCTCTATGTTGAGCATCCGATAAGCGTCGAGTGATATAATTTGTAACATCTGTCTTGTTTTGTTCCACAAGGTCGTTATAATTAGACAGATCCTCCCTGACATTACGGAGGTGTGTACTATCCGGACACAAGAACACATATCTCTGTGTCCGCTCCGAAGGGACCAAAATGTTATGATACAAGCACCTACAATTAGAGGTATATGTATATATAAATTAAATTAACAATATAATAAAATAAACTCAATGATGTTAAATAATAAATTACATACGTACCTGATATATGCTCTAATACAAACACTGGTTGCCCAATTCATCTGACATAAATCATTAATATCCTGTTTTGGGATTATCAATAGTTGATCGGAATTTCCAAAAATGTTGTCATCCATCTCCAATACAAGCGGGGTTTCATCATCCATCTTGAATTGTGCATGCATTTCGGTATACAAAATAATCCTAGAATCATCAATGGAAGAGGCGGAGGGCTGACACACTTTTGGAGGGGCGGGCTGAGTCACTTTTGGAGTAAGGGTGGACCGAGTCACTTTTCGAGGAGGGGCGGGCTGAGTCACTGTTGGAGGAGGAGAGGGCTGAGTCACTATTGGAGGAGGAGAGTGCCGAGTCACTTTTTGAGGGGCAGGCTGAGAAACTTGTGTTGAACGGCCGGACCGAGACACTTTCTTGCTAGTAGATATTGCCTTGCTAACACTTTTGCCCCTAGATTTTGCATTTTGGCGTACCTATATATAAATCAAATAATTTGTTAGCTAGCACACAATAAATGACAAAATAAAATAATTAGCTAGTTACAAATATATTGTCACTTACAACAATAAGGTGTGCTGGCCATGCCACAAATGTACCAACTGCATCTTGCACAGTTAGTAAATCTATACTGGGTATTGGAGCAGGCAAAATGCAGTCCCCCACAATTGCACAATCAACTCTGACTCTAACATGATTTGGAGGTATGGGTAAATTGTGCATCAAAGTTCCCAATTGGTCACATGTGAAGCCTATTGCAACCATTTGGTGTGAGTTTGAGATATACAATTCACACTCACACTCATTGTTGTCCTAAATCAATTATAAACAAAAATTAATAAATACATTGCGTAGAAGAAAGAGAGTTTAATAATTAATTTCTTATTTATCCTCAAAAAAAAATTAATACCCGCAACCCATAGTACTGCAGCTATCTCGTGCGCTATCTGTGGCAGGGGATGGTACTGCAGGCGAAACCAACCCATAGTGCAATTTGATTTGACTAAGTTCAGACCTTAGACCTTCATACAATACCCGCAACTCTCTACTTTGTTTACAATCCTGATGCTCCTCATAAGTTCTCTTCTTTGACCCAAGGTAGTTGGATGGATTAACGCCAAATCCACAACCCCTTGTACGACCTGGGTATTCTTCCTTTTCCAAGGCACGAGTAAGGATTTCCTTTTCAGAGCAATCAGTGATCTCTCCCTGTGACACAGACTCTGATATGGTTTCCTGTTTCACAAACAAAAGTATAATAAATAAAATTATTATACATTTTAAATATCATAAAAGTTTCAAAACAATATTCGAATTTTGGAAATACTTACAATTCTGTCGGTCACCTCCTTAGTTTTGGGATCCACAACCTCTCCATCCTTTTGTCTGGCTGCTACCCACAAAAAATGTCGCTCAATGCTTTCTTTAGTAGGATCTTTCCCACTCTCCTCCAACTATATTTAAATTTACCAAATGTTAAGAAATTATAAATCAAAAGATTTATTAAACAAAGAGAAATCAAGCTTATTGTGTCTTACCAATCTCTCTTCAAAAACTTGATATCCACTAGCACCGCCTCTATAAGGGTACTCACAACCAGAAGCTCTCTCTCGATTCGCTTGGCATAGTTCCTATTTAGAGACATAAGTATACATTAATGTATAATATATAATTGTCAACTATATTTTAAGTTATAACTTAATAGATTATAGTACTAACCATGAAATCTTTATCTTCGGTGCGTCTCCTAACAAATGTAACCCAATCCTCCTCCGTAATAAATCCACTATATGGCGCTGGAGGCTTCCATCTGAGGTTTCCACTATTATCAAACAACCATTTTTTTTTAAACTACCCCTGAAATTCCGATGTAGCTTTCCAGCTTCCTTCATACACCAGTCTTTTCGGGACTCATCCACATCAAAATATTTCTGCATACACATATTCAATAAAAATTATATAAATATATATGGTTACAAATTTATTAAATAAGATTACTAAAGAGATGTAAAATTATATACCTGTATTGTTAACCAAAACTCCTCTTTGTGTTTCCCCAAAACAGCACTTTTCTCACTCCAAGTACTGATTGTAATTGGTATCATTTGTTTTACCTTACTACCGAGGAAGGTAACCAAATCTGCGCGATTATCCCCAATTGGCTGGCCCTTAATATTCCACAACACCTACATTATGTCATTAGTAAATTAGTTAACAAACAATTAAAACTAAGTGTTGAATTAATAAATTAATTAGTAATTAGTAATTAGTAATTAGTAACTTACTGGTACTTTTCCTTTTCCTTTATTTACTCGATTGATGATATCTTTTTTGACCGTCATTCCACGAGGAGCCTGCCTTCTGATATACTTTTCAACCTCACACTGATGATCGCTGTCATGATCACTGTGATGATCACTATGATCCGCCATCTAACCTGCAATAAAACATAATCATTGTTATTGTTATATTTATCTATCCAAAATAAATAAATAGACAAGAAGATGAAAACTATGTAAAATAACTACTTGGAAATAGATAAAAAGCATATGATGTAAGTCTAAATTACCTTTTCCTTTTCTTGGATATAATTGTATTTGCAATTCGCGTCTTAGTATTTTTTTTTTTGACGAATCGTAATCCCATCACTATGATCGTTTCTAACATACACAAAATCCTCTATAGGAGTACTTTCCCCTACAATTGGTAGTGATGTCCCAAAGAAAGGGTCGTCCTCAATACCATCATCATCGGTTGCTTGATCCTCAATGTCATTCACCAATTTTTTATTTGTCAATAAAACAATGGACCAATTTGTATCAACTGGATCAGTGACATAAAACACTTGTTGAGCTTGGGATGCCAAAATAAAAGGCTCATCTTTATATCCTAACTTATTGAAATTCACCCGCATGAACCCCGACTCATCAATCTGTAAACCACTATTATTGTCAACCCACTTACATTGAAACACAGGCTCCCGAAACATGTTGTAATCCAATTCCCATATGTGTTCAATGACCCCGAAGTATGACATATTCGCATATATGGGATTTCTGTCTTTGGCACTTGATGTATGCAAAGCTTGAGCTACAAGAGTCACCCCACTATTTTGCATTTTACTTTGATCATCATGGTTTTTTGTATAGAACGTGTACCCGTTCATTAGATAGCTGGTGTAAGAGAAAATTTGCATATTTGGGCCTTTTGCTAACCATCTCAATCTTTCTGAAATCGAGGAAGGATTCATAGCAAATTCGAAATCAATGTGCGCTTTTAGCCACACTATGAAACTCCGATTATGTTCTTTTGTTAACCAAACTTGAGTCTTATATGGGTGATCACTCTTAAGTATGTCCATGTGCTTGGAAACATATGAATCAACCTCAGTATCATTGTGCAAAACATATAAGTGTGCTTCATCTAGTTCTTTCCTTGATACCATCACTATTTTTGTTCCTGACATCCCTTTACTAATGCTTCCTAAGTGACGAGACCTTGGCAGTCCCACAGAATATTCAAGACTAGATAGATAGCCGGTACAAAACTCAATAGCTTCTTCAACTATGTAGCGCTCAACAATACAACCCTCGGGTCGTGATCGGTTTTTCACATAACCTTTTAATATCTTCATGTAACGCTCAAACGGATACATCCATCTCATGTAACATGGGCCACACAATTGTGTCTCCCTAATCAGATGAACTATTAGATGAATCATTATGTCAAAAAACGAAGGTGGGAAATACATCTCAAGCTCACACAAAGTGACAGTAATTTCTCTTTGCAATGATGGCAACTTTCCAGGGTCAATCACTCTACTACAAATCGCCTTAAAGAAGAAACTAAGTTTGGTTAGGGTCTTGCGTACTTTCTTAGGCAAAATGGAACGTATACCAATGGGTAGCAAATTTTCCATTAGTACATGGCAATCATGAGACTTTAAAGACTTTAACTTGAGGTCTTTCATCGATACAAGGTTCATAACATTTGAAGAGTAACCCTCTGGAACTTTAACTCCATGAAGAAACTTACAAAACACGGTCTTCTCCTTTTTAGATAAAGTATGAGCTGCCGGAGGTAGATATGTACGTGTACCCTTCTTTAACGGACCCAATTCTGGTCTCAACCCCATACTAAGCAAGTCCAACCTCGAGTTGATGGTATCTTTAGTCTTTCCTGGCATATTGAGCAAGGTACCGATGACACTTTCAAAGACATTTTTTTCAACATGCATCACATCAATGAAGTGCCTTACATATAATGACTTCCAGTATGGCAACTCAAAGAAAATTGACTTTTTCTTCCACCCCCGTTTGGCAAGCTCTCCTGCAAAAGGCTTCCCAAATTTAATGTTCAAACCTCTCACCTTTTCAAATAGTTGTTCACCCGTCAAAGCCATGGGAGCTTTACGGGTTTCGATATTCCCATTGAATGCCTTTTTCAACAGTCGATACGAATGAGTAGATGGCAAAAACCTACGATGACCACAGTAGATATTCTTCCTACCATGTTCCAACCACATCCAATCAGTGTTATCTTCACATATAGGGCACGCACACTGACCTTTGTTACTGTACCCAGATAGATTGCCGTATGCTGGAAAGTCATTAATTGTGCCAAAAATCATAGCCCTCAGGGTGAAAGTTTCTTCTCTGAACCCATCATACACCTCTACTCCAGTCTCCCACATTAGCTTCAAGTCTTCAATTAACGGAGCCAAGTATACATCAATATCATTTCCCGGTTGCTTGGGCCCAGAAATTAACAAAGACAACATCATATATTTGCGTTTCATGCAAAGCCATGGAGGTAAGTTATAGATCGCCAAAATCACGGGCCATGTACTGTGGGAGCTACTCTGAATGCCGTGCGGATTAAATCCATCAGCAGACAATGCAAGTCGTAGGTTTCTTGGATCCAACCCGAAATCAGGATAATCAATATCAATTTTCTTCCATTGCGGAGAATCTGCCGGGTGTCGTAGCATGCCATCTTTAATCCTTTCATCATCATGCCATGTCAAGTGTTTTGCATCTTCTGAACTATGGTACATGCGCCTAAATCGAGGAATTATGGGAAAATACCACAACACCTTTTCTGGAGCAGATTCTTTCTTTTTATATCGCGATGCATTACATTTAGGACACGACTTTAACGAGGCATGTTCATTCCGAAATAAAATGCAATCATTGGGACAAGCATGTATCTTCTCATAGTTCAACCCAATGGACCCTAACATTCGTTTTGCATCATAGGTCCGAGAAGGGAGCACATTATCCTTCGGCAACATTTCTTTCAACAGTGCGAGTAATTCCGTAAAGCTCTTATCCGTCCATCCGTGGCAAGTTTTCAAGTTATACAACTTTATCACAGCCAATAGTTTTGTGAATTCAGTACAACCTGAATACAACGGTGTCTCCGCATCCGTTATCAATTTCTCAAACATTTGAGGACAATCATTAAGATCGTCTTCAACAGCCTTTGCCATCTCTTCAAATTCGCCCCCTTCAAATGTAGGTCTTTCGGTGTCAACCGGTGCACATCTCTCAGTACTATTATCCATATTTGAAGATTCACCTCTTTCCTCACCATGCATTGTCCAACAAGTGTAACTTTGATCTATTCCGTAACCCTTTAAATGTCCTGCCAACTCCTCTGCATTAACTGATTTTACATAACAACAACTCAAACAAGGACACTTCATGTTACTAGAAGTCCCTAAACGTTCAACAGCACACTTCACAAAATAATCCACTCCAGCAACATATTCCTTGGACAGACGATTGGCAGACATCCACTCTCTATCCATAATTTCTCAGTATTTATTTATAATAAATTCCTGATAAGATAACTTAAAAACCTATTATAGGTGACAAACACACAAAACGAACAATTTTTTTGAAGCTAATACATTCAACTATTTTTAACTAAAGAAATCAAAGACTTTGATGTCTTCCATATTGTCATTCTTCATATAATAAATACAAGAAAACAACAAAAGTACCTGAACAAGTGGAAGCAACGATGAACTTCAACGAATGCGAACCACACACTAGCAAATGAAGCGAACAAACACGAACTCACGAACCAACACGAACTCGAAGGAAGTATTTTCAATTCCTATAAACAATTCATTAATTAAATTACTAATTAAAGAACCATCATATAAATATGGAAGACAAAAATACAATCAATTTTTGTGACATTAACAAAATAAGACAAACACTTCGCCCTTTCAATAAACCAATCAATAAGCATCAACTTTGATCATCTAACATAAAGTTCCAATGCCATTAAAATTAATAAAACAACATGCAATCCTAAATATTCAAGTTTATAAAATCCCTTAACCGAAAGCAACATTAAATTAACAAGCATTGGACATCTCAACAAACACTAAGCCTACATCAAATTAAATTTACAACCATTTCATTTGGGCATTTCAACAAACACTAAGCCTACATCAAATTAAATTAACAAGCATTTCATTTGGGCATTTCAACAAACACTAAGACTACATTTCCCCCAAAGTTTAGAAACACTATTTTAAAGAACCAATCATCAACCATAACCTTTAAATCATCTAACCTAATGTTCCAATGCCATTAAAATAACTAGAGCAACATGTAGTAATACTAAACTTTGTGAAAGAGAAACGAAAATGGGGAAGAAATCACCTTACACGAAAATGGAGAAGAAATGGAGAAGTGTGGAAGAGATGTCCTTTGGGAAAATGAAAATGGGAGAGAGCCACGAAAATGAGAGCTTGAGAGAACGAAAATGAGAGCTTGAGAGGACAAAGATGAAAGCTTGAGAGGAGTGTGTGTCCGTTTGAGGCCAATGGAGGAGAAGGAGGAGGAGGAGGAGGACGAAGAGAGCTTGAGAGAGTGTTAGTGTGTTGAGGAGAGGGAAAATGTATGTGTTGAGAGGGAAAAAATGTATGTGTTGAGAGGGAAAAAATGAAAAAAAAAAAAACACACCAATAGGCAGCGCTTCACTAATAAGCGCTGCCCATTGAGAACGCATCTACCCAAAAGGTAGCGCTTGCAGCATAGGCGCTGCCTATTGCGCAGCGCATCAAACACAAAAAGCAGCGCTTGCTGCATAGGCGCTGCCTATTGCGCAGCGCATCTAACCCAAAAGGCAGCGCTTGCTGCATAGGCGCTGCCTATTGCGCAGCGCGTCTAACCCAAAAGGCAGGGCTTGCTGCATAGGCGCTGCCTATTGCGCAGCGTGTCCTTCCCAAAAGCAGCGCTTGCTTCATACGCGCTGCCCATTGCTCCGTGTTTTAGCCAAAAGCAGCGCTTCTAGCATAAACGCTGCCTATTTTAGCGCCTTTTTTTTCAATATCTGTTGTAGTGAGATAACTGTCATATTAAAACCCCCATATTTTACTCACTTTTTTGTAGTGAATGTAACTGCACATGGTTCGTGGAAAAATCTCACTCTTCATTGCAAATCCAAGGATGACGATCTAGGATTTCATACATTCAAATCCAAAGGGCGTTACTACTTCCATTTCAAGCCAAATATTTTCAAGACAACATTATTCTTTTGCAGGTTTATGTGGGAACATGCACCTACTCTTCATACATATTTAGATGTTTCTCAAGGACATCGAGATAATTCATGCAGATTAATTTCTTGGAAAATAGTTGCAAGTGGTGGGTATAAATATCGCAATCCACCTTCATCTCCTCCCGTGGATTATCGTTGGAATAATCAACCATGCGAATATATGGAAAGAGGTGCAAGGAATATTGTATAGATATAATTTTGTTTAGTTTCTCGAAATTGAAATAATAATCCAGGAAGCATCTACCTTATGACTTATTCTTGAATCTTATTTCGTTTTACTTCATTTCAACAAACTAACACAATTTGGGGAACATTATTGGATGGGTTACTCCTCAACTGGAGTCTATACCCAAATTTAAGGAATTGAAATTAATGAATATTATTTACGGGTAGTATCAATTGATGATAAAACACGAGGATTAATACACCAAATGTAAAGTTGTCAAAAAAAAAAATACACCCAATATAAATGAATATATTACAAAACAAATACATTACCATATAGATTAAAATCTACTTAGCTAGTATTGTATATTAGAGATAAATTATATTAAAAGCATTTTATATGAGTAAATTATATGCCATTTTGAATATCCAACAAGAAAAAAGATTGATATATAAATTTCTCTAAATTAATATTTTAATAGATTATATCCTTCCACATTATCATTTAGCATAAATTATATATTTTTCTATACACATTTCGTGTTACATATAAAAATTATTCATTGTTCGTTGGTTGTATCGATACATATACAAAATTTAAATCACAGAATATTTACAAATACATACTATTCGATACATAACATATACTCACTACAACATTTTGGGTCTTTGGCAACACATCTTTTACCAACATGTGATAATTGTTGTTTAAAGTATATTAGACAACATTCGGAAAGTGTTGCCATAAAGTGAATGTTTCATGCAACACTCTTTTTGAAACACCGAGTAAATGTTCCCTAAAATCCTTGTAACTACATTTTTAAACTGTCACCGGGTCATTTTATTTGCAACATTTAATAATTGTTCCTTAATTTTATTCGGGAACAATTTTGAACTGTTCTTTCATTATTGCCCTTAAAATTAAATCCTTGCGATTGTTATCTTAATCAGGCGGTGACTCCTCTCCTCAAATAATAAAAAAATTTATATTATTAATTTTTTAGAAAAAAATTAAAATTGAGGTGCTTCTAGATTTTTTACATCTTTCTCTTTTTCATCAGAATTTCTCGTTCAGTTTCATCCAAAAAAGAACGTCTCTCGATAAAATTCATAAACCCTATCTCTCACCCTGTCACTATCGCACACAATCGCTTCGCTTTTTCAATTCCCGTCGCTCTCCCATCTCCATCTAGCTCGCCGCTTTGATATCGTCCCTCACTTTACTTGCATTCTTCGCTTGGAGGAATCGCTCCGTTGAGCCATGAGCGTCGACGTTGCGTCAGTCCATCGATAAGGAATCTCTCGAGGGTGAGTTTCTTAAGTTTTCCCTAATTTGAATTTTAGTTTTTATCATTAATAGTGACAGGGC
The DNA here is from genome assembly GCA_963573325.1 of Astragalus glycyphyllos. NCBI lineage: Eukaryota > Viridiplantae > Streptophyta > Magnoliopsida > Fabales > Fabaceae > Astragalus > Astragalus glycyphyllos. The sequence goes on from OY754307.1 coordinate 32,590,327, forward strand.
ATTTGGCATGTAATCACATTTATTTGTTGTGTTTTCAGTTTCTTTTATTCTCCCTTGGCGAGTCATGTGGTTGCGGTGGTTGTGTGGCAACTATGGCTTTGATTGACATTGCTTTCACGGAATTCTGTGAGATAGATCCGATAGTTAATCATTCATTTAGTCTAATATGTTGATAGAATTCACATTCTTATTACCTTAATTCATTTTTGGTAATTTCTCAACTCATTGCTTCAAATCATTTTCAGTTTGTTTGAAAAAATTAGAACCTTACTGAGATGCGTATTGCTTCAGTGAATAAGAACCACGATAGCTTAATTTGTCAATTTATATCATTTTCAGTATCACCATATGTTTGAAAGAATATGCCTGTGTGTGTGTGTGTGTGGGGGGGGGGAATACATTTGAAGGAATGCTTCACTGCATTATTGGGATTCAATGGATGAGATTTTTATTTTTCTATACCTATTGTGTGACTCATTCTTATACTTGCACAATTAAATAAAAGTCACTCTCACCTTGCCTATGTTTTTGTTCCATAAGCTAGATAAATTTTATTCTCTGTCCTGCATAACTCATACTTAAGACTTGAAGGAACATTAGGGGAAGCCGGAAACAAACAATTGACAAAGAGATGAGTTTGTTCTAAATTATTAACTCATCCCAGAGGCTACTGGTACAATTCATATATATTATTAACTCCACCTAATTGATAAAGCTTTTGTTGATGTTTTTGCTAAATTACTTATAAATGCTTGTGTTGACTGATAAAGCTTTTGATATTTATGAATTTTCCAGATCTTAAGAAAGTTGGAGCATGAAAGTATTATTCAAATGCCTGACTCCTTTGAAATCCTACAAGAATTTTGTGTTGTCACAGAATTAGTACAAGTAAGTTATCTCTAGCTATTTTCATCTTTTCAGTTGACAATTTGAACTATTACCAGACCTGCAATACTCTAAAATTTCTGAAAGTGACCATTTATTTATCCATTAATCGTTGATTTAAGCATTCAGAACTAGCTGATAGTGAAACTTGGAAGTTTGAATCATTACCCACTGGACATGTTGTCATAGTAATGATACTTTTTATTTTGAGATTCTTGAGGATGATAATTGATAAGTGCCTTCCCAAAGAACAAGGTCAACAAATTGCAAAGCAATGGGTATTTCCATCTGAGTTCATATACCTATCCACAAATTATTAAGGATCCTTGATTATTCTTATGGAATGAGGTTCAGGATGCGTTTTGAATCTGAAGATGCTGCAGAGCAAAGGTTTGTTCACTATTATGCTTTGTGCTTTTAGATAATCCTATTAAAAGAGAAATCCTTACTGGTGTATTGTTGTGGTCTTTTTGACTTTACCTAATATTACAATTATTTATATGCCTGATATTGGGAGTTAGGAGATTGATGTTCTAACATGTGAGGGTGTATGAGTATTTTGTTTTTTTTAAGGAAACACCTATGGTTTTCTTATTTCTCAACATTCCCTGTATCAGATATTTATAAATCTAGTCACCTGCACAAGGAGTGTGCCTTACAGTTACCATATAATCTTTCTAACATAATCTTGTATTAGTTCTCTAATTGAAAATGCAAGGAATGTGCATTACGGTTACCATCTAATCTTTCTAACAAAATCTTGTATTAGTTTTATAACTGAAAACACATGAAAGCCTTCTACAGGGGTTACTTTTTAAGATTGACATTACAGGATTCCTGCCATGATGAGAAATGCGGCCTCTTTTCAAATTATTATTATTATTATTATTATAATTATAATTATAATTATGATGATGGTGTCTTTGATTTGAATTGTAGCTGAAATTTTTTTTGGTCTAATATAATATTTTTCATTTTTTTGTGTAGAGTGATCATAATGGAGAGGTTAGAAATGATGAGAAGTTTCAAGATGACCACCTTTGATCTTAGGTCTCCGTAGATATTTGTTATGGATTTTTGTTGTTAAAATCATATTTTAAAATATTGTATTTGGTTTAACGATGATGCGATTTGTTTATCATTATGTATTATGTATTTGGATTGGTGTTTGAACTCATTTCATGTTTAACAACTATAATAGATTAGATATTTGATTATGTATACATACTGAAAAGAGAGTTTTGATTCCTCGTTAAAATTGTTCCTTACACCATATACAATAGTAAAAAAAACGTTGTTGAGAAGAAAAATGACAACATTTTTAAATTGTTTCCTTCTATGTTTAGGGAACAGTTATCACCTGTTCTTAAATGCAGCAACATTTCGTAAATGTTGCGCTAGACTTGCATGATAAATGTTGTCTATTCGAAGCCTATAGGCAACATTTTTCAAAAGTGTTGCTAGAAAGTACGAAAAAATGTTGCCTCAGACAATAGGTAACACTGGCTTAGTCCACACTTGGAAAATGTTGTCTATACCTTTAGGTAACATTTTTGATAGTTTTGGGTACAATTTTTAACTGTTACCAAAGACAAAAAATGTTGTAGTGACTACAATTCAATTTCCTGTAATAGCACAAGTACCACTTCTCACCTAAAGTGTATGTTGTCGTCAAAATCTTAGGTTCTAGCCGTAGGATCGGCAAGAGGTTTGGATAGTCTTTGATTCCTCTTTTCTTCAAACAATTGCGCTGAGGGGGAACTCTGCTCCTCAGCTGTGGGTATCCGGACTCCTCTAGAAAGGGTCAGGTTGAGTGAGAGGGACGCGAGGGTTGAATTATACTACTGACCTAATGCATAAACTAAAAGATAAAGTGTGGTAAATAAAGATAAAGCGAAAAATATAATTACTATATATATATATATATATAATTACTCTATAGATTTGGATGTCTGTATACAATTACTCTCTCTCTCTCTCTCTCTATATATATATATATATATATATATAGACACAGGCCCTCGTCGGCCACTATGCGAGCCAAAACTTAACTTGTCTGCCATTGGATCAATCTAAGATCAACGGTTCTCATTGCTTCCTAGACCCTAACAGAGGCGGAGTAACCACCCACGATCACACTAGCACAGTTTGTGGGGTAAATGCTCGTTGCTCCGTATCTTTCAGCCTCGCTCCTCCGCTTGATCTTCAACCGCTCCCACGTTCTATCTTCTTGCCACGCCTTTCTTGCCTTCCAAGGAACGCCTGCCTTGCCTCGGCCACTTGGTCCCTCGGAGCCACCTTGGCCGTGGCACTCTATAGACTGAGCCCATTACTCTCCATTGGCTTAGACCATTACCCCTCGGACGTAACCCTCCCTCGGAGAGTTTTGTCTTTTAGTGTGCCCCGAGGACTTCCTTTGATTCCACTTTGTTAGCAAGTATCCCTCGATTTAAGTAGCGTGGCTTGCCTCAACACAGAAACTCTCTTTTTCTCTTTTCTTAGACCTTGGCCCACGACTTAATTATTTTTGGGTGTTAACAATTGCCCCCCCCCTTTTGTGCATTCGTATGGCCTTGAGGACGTGACTGACGGTACAAAAACCCCCTTGATATGACTTGAAATGACGGTTGGAGGGGACATAACTGCCGCTATGTGACACTTGGCATTTTGCGTGAATCAAGATGACTTCGCGACGGTTCCCAAGGACGCGCCGGTTGAGCTCTGCCCATTACCTATAAATAGCTTTCATCATTACCCTTGCACGGTTACTTGTTCCCTTCAAAACGTCCTATCTTCATTTCAATTTTCCTTTTTTTTGCGCACCAGAACTTTGCTTCATTCCTTTGCTGCCTCTCCCTCCGGTCACCATTGATAGACCGCAAGTGCACGGTTCTATCTAGTAATAGAAAGTATCAATCCACATGGAGTACAATGTGATTACTAATCTAGTTTTTGATGTTGATTAGCTGAAAGGAATGATTTGAATAAAAAGAGTATTTTTGTGTAAAATTCAGAATATAAAGGACGCCTTGTCTAGCAATGCTATTCTCATGCTTTGCTTTGCCTTGTCTAATTCCATTTGTTCCAATGTCAAACTTCTCCTATCGGTACTTCGTTTGATATTTGTTTTATAAAATTTAGTTTGATGGAATGAGATTAAAAATCAAGTTTTAAATAAGATAGAGTTTAGTCTTGGATTTGTTTAGGAACCCATCATTGGATTGTGTCCCACAATCCCAAGACTAAAGATGTTTACTCACTCATGATCATAGTAGACAAGGGAGTAGAAGAGAATGACATAAGGGTAAATGACATAAAATAAATAACAGAATGTAAATGACAAGAATGTAAAGAAAGCAATAGAGAACTGAAATGTAAAGTGCTGAAATGTAAAAGAACTGAAATGTAAAAGTGCTAGAAGATAAATAGCAGAAAAATAAAGAACAAGAAAGTAAAGGAAAGCAAGTAAACAAGAACTAAAATAAGAGCAAGAACTTAGATAAAATTTGAGTGTAAATTTCAAGTATGCAAAGGTGAGATTACAACTGAATTGAGGTCCTATTTATAGCCTAGGATCAGTAGACAAACACTTAAATTCGAATTACAAACCATAATGAAAAGAATGGGAAGAATTTTGTAAAATTTCTTGATTCAGACAAAGGCGCACGGACCGTCCTTAGCAGGCGCACGGACCGTGCGCTACGTAAAACTTGTGAGAATCTAAACGAACATAAGGCGCACGGGTCGTGCAGGTAGGGCGCACAGACCGTGCTTGTCTTCAATCTTTTCAGCTTCTTCCTTTAACAGTGCGCATAGACCATGCGTGTAGGCGACACAGACCTTGCGTGTCTTCCTGTGATTTTCCTTGGTTTTCCTTTGAGCAGGACGCACGAACCACGCTTAGAATGCGCACAGACCATGCGTGTACACCTGATTCTTGGCTCCAATTACTTGATTTTGCTCCTTTGACCTTGCACTTTTATTCCTTGCCTTTAATTTACACAATTTCTTCCATTTCTTCATTATTTGACCCTGAAAATAGAATAAGACTTATCAAACTCCCCCATGCTTGAATCTTTGCTTGTCCTCAAGCAATAACAATCACAACCAGCAGCACAAATTAGTAGAAGCATTAAAGCTCAATCACATTTATTTTTCAAGGGCTTTGTTCTCAGGGTGCACTTATCATAGTTCTCTATGCTTTTCCTGAATTTTTCAACCCAACAACTGCTCCAAGTGAATCTGTGCACTGATAGGTTCGGTCTAGTCACCAAAATAGTCACAAAAATTTCGCTTTTGCCTTACTTAGAAATAGCCTTCCTAGATTGTGCTTCACTTGGTTAAAAGGTAAAACAAATTTGACAATTGATCCACATTTGGTGGTCAGGGCACACTTGAGATTTTTCTGTTGCTTCACTTTTTTAATTTTCTAATCAGCAAAAACAGTCTAGTTTAGATATATTACCCTGACTTTAGGGCATACTTTTGATTTTTCAGCTGTTCCGCTTTTTGAAATTTCTACTTAGCAAAAACAACCTAGTATATGTATATTACCCAGACCAACTTGCTTAATTTCTATTTTTCTTTGTTGTATCAAGTTTAGCACAATTGTAGATTGACTAAAACAAGCTCAGCTTTCACTAGCTTTTGAACTATTTGGCTTCCTTTCAAGGCATAGAGTTTTAAGTGTAAAAACAGATGTGGGTTTAGAAAACAATTCAAGCAAAAAATTGTGTTTACGTGCACAAATTCATCATAGAACTCAGCCCTTATTTTTTTTCTTTTTTTCTTTCTGTTTTTGTTTTTCAACTACTAGTAAGTGCTGCATTATAACATTTATCTCGAAGCAAACAACAACAATACAAAGCATGGGAAAGAAATCCAGTCTCAACACTACAAGATAATTAAATAACAGAAATTTAAATGACAGAAATTAAACAACAAAGGGTAAAGTATACCCCCCCATGCTTGGACTAGACATTGTGCTCAATGATATGAAATTAAAAACACATGAGAGGGTAAGGAAATCTCACAATGCTCACAGCTGTCCAGGCAGAGGTGGCTAGTTAATTCCAAAGTGCTGCATCAGAGCCTGGAGCATGTCTGTCATCCGACCCCTCTGATGACTCTGATTCAACTGTTCTTCTCTGATGATTTGCAACTCAGCTCCTTGCCTTTGTTGTTCACCTTGAATTCTGATACACAACTCTTGCATATTGAAATTGGGCTCATCCTGCATTGTTTGCTCAGCCATCTCCTCTTCTCTTTCTTGGATTGGCACTTCTTGTGGTATTTCTCCAGCAACATCCAAATATAGCCAGTTCTCTTGAAGCCTTGTATCCGTCCTAGCCGAGTTTGGCATGAGGATGGATTTTTGCTTTTCAATAAGCAAATGAAATCTTGTTCTTACAGTGTTTGCAGGCTTTACCAAATACATACTGATGCAGAGATCTAGATCAATACTTGTATTACCTTCTAGTGCATCCAGATTGTTCAAAATATCACCTAGCCTCAACTTCTGAGCAATAAAAGTTACCATCCCTCCAATCACAATATCACATTTATTAAGATCAGCAACATGAATCAAAATGTTAATAATGTAATGACATGTGTTTACTTGCATTTGATTCACCATTTTCCAAAACAGAAACAACTCACTAGTTCTAACTCCCTCCATTTCACCCGTGCCACATATGGTACAAGCCATGACCCTAACAACATACCGGAAAACCGGATTATGAATTGAACCTGCTTTTGCTGCTCTTGCCTCATATCGACCCTTTCCAGTGACTTGGGTCCAAAAAGCATTAAGGCCGTACCCTTCTTGCCTAACAGCTGGGTCTCTTGAATCATGAATTAGACCAACATTTGAAAATCCCAATTTCTCCCCAAACTCATCCAAAGACATTTCATAATCCTCATTAAAGAGTCTAAAGGACAATCTATCGTCAACTAAGCACAATGAACTCAAGAATTCACGGGTAAGTGCAAAATAAGTTTCCCTTGCGGGTCTCAAGAAACTCAACCAACCCAGATTATTCAACAACAGAATTAAATTGTCCTCTATTCCTAAGGTTTGTAGAGTAAGAAAGAAATCGGGATACCTTGTGGCGACAATCTTTCTTCCTTCATGGAATTCATATTGGTCCTTTTGAGCTTTATTTTTGAAAATTATCCCAAGCTCATTAGCAACACTTGAACCAGCCCTTTTCTTGCCTCTGCCAGTAGAAGTACTGGCAACATCACTAGTTTTGGCCTTTTATGGTGCCATGGTCTATTTTTTCAATTTGGGGTTTTGGAGTTTTTGAAAAATTTGAGGATTTTGGTGCTTTTATAGTGAAATAGGATGGTTTTCGTGGTGAGTATTGAAGATTGGGTGGTAATTTATTGGAGGTGGTTTGTGGAGGTTTTGGTTATGGGGTTTTGTGGTATACGAATTTGGGGGTTTTGTGTAGAGTGGATGAGTGATGATTTTGATGGTTGGGTTTTGTAGAGGAGGTCGTCGATAATTGTTTTGTGTTAAAATTTGTGAGGTTAGGAAGTTATGGGTATGGAGGTTGAAGTTTGGAGAAGAAGAGAAGAAGATGATGGTTGGAGAAATGAGAAAATCATGTACTTACTTGACTTTTTGGGAGGAACACGGAGTGGCAGGGAGTCACGCACGGATCGTGCAGGATACACGCACGGATCGTGCGCAGGCTACGCAGTTGTTGCTTGCTTTCTTTCAAAACGCGCACGGAGCGTGCCACGCATACATACGGATCGTGCTTTCAATACGCAAAATGCTGAGTTTTCTTTTGACAGTACGCACGAACCATGCCATGAGGGCGCACGGACCGTGTGTGTCTTACGCAGATGCACCATTTTTTCTCATTAAATCACGCACAGAGCGCACGGATGGTGCTTAGCCTTCGCAAAATACCAATTTTTCTCCTTTACAGTACACACGGACCACACTTGATCACGCACGGACCGTGCTCTTTTCTCAGCATTAAACTTCCATTTTTGCTGCATCAAACACCCATACCAGCCCCTCTTGAATACAAATTCATGCTCATACTCTTGAAACAACTTTGATTGCGTGAGACTTCCAAAAGCATTGTGATACATATTTTTCTCTTTTTCTTTTCTCATTTTTTTCTTTTTCTCATTTATGCTACAAAAACATAAACAAAACAAACACATTAACCCGTGGGTTGCCTCCCACGCAGCGCTTCTTTAACGTCACTAGCTTGACGGTTAAGAAGAGCCTCTTTTGCTCAGTTTGGGTTATGAAGAACCAAAGTGGTTCCTTTCTTAACATCTTCACGCACATTATAAATTTTAAATCTTGTGCCATTGACCTTGAATGGTCCGGTCTTTTCACTCCAAATTTCAACTGCGCCAAAGGGGTATACCCTAAGGATTTTAAAGGTACCGAACCATCTCGATCTTAACTTTCTTGGAAACAATTTTATTCTTGAGTTAAAGAGCAACACAGAATCACCTTCTTTGAATTCCCTGCGAATGATACGCTTATCATGCCAATTTTTTGTTCTTTCTTTGTAAGTCCTTGCATTCTCATAAGCGTCCATCCTCAGTTCCTCCAACTCATTCAGCTGAAGTTTTCTTTTATCTCCTGCAAGACTCATGTCCAAATTGAGGGTCTTGATTGCCCAATAAGCTTTGTGCTCCAGCTCAACCAGAAGATGACAAGATTTCCCATAAATTAGTTTAAAATGAGTCATTCCAATGAGAGTCTTGGATGTTGTCCGGTAAGCCCAGAGAGCATCATCAAGCTTAACTGACCAATCTTTTGTAGAGGTAGAGACAGATTTTTCTAAAATTGATTTGATTTCTCTATTTGACACCTCAACTTGGCCACTAGTCTGGGGGTGATATGGTGTTGCAACTTTATGCTTGACCCTATACTTTTGTAAAAACTTTTCAAATTGTTTTGAAATAAAATGAGATCCCCCATCACTTATAAGTTATAACCACTCTAGGGACCCCAAATCTTGGAAAAATTATCTTTTTGAAAAGCTTTATTACAACTTGTGCATCGTTGGTTGGAGAAGCAATGGCTTCAATCCATTTAGACACATAGTCAACTGCAAGTAGGATATATTGATTTCCGAAAGAAGACGGAAATGGATCTATAAAATCAAATCCCCAGACGTCGAAAATTTCAACCTCCAGAATGTTGTTTAAGGGCATTTCGTTCCTTTTGGAAATACTCCCAGTGTGTTGACATTGGTCACATTGAGAAACAAACCGATGCACATCTTTGAAAAGAGATAGCCACCAATAGCGAGAATGAAGAATTTTAAAAGCAGTTTCCTGAGAACTGGCATGGCCACCATAAGATGAAGAATGACAAAACATTAAAATGTTACTCACCTCGTCCTCCGGAATGCACCTTCTGAAAATACCATCTGATCCCCTTTTGAAGAGGTAGGGCTCATCCCAATAATAGTGCTTTATATCATGAAAGAATTTCTTCTTCTACTGGTAGTTCAAATCCGGAGGCAGCACACCAGCTACAAGATAGTTCACAAAGTCTGCATACCACGATGCCTCAGTTTGCACCAAAGAGAATAGCTGATCATCGGGAAAGGAATCATCAAGTGGCAGCTCACCCTCATTGTTTTCTTGTAGCCTTGACAAGTGATCACCTACAACATTTTCTGTGCCTTTTTTATCCTTGATCTCAAGGTCAAACTCTTGGAGAAGTAGTATCCACCGGATCAACCTCGGCTTAGCATCTTTTTTATTCAACAAATATTTGATTGCCGAGTGATCCGTATGAATGATGATTTTGGTTCCTACTAAGTACTGCCTGAACTTATCAATGGCGAAGACTACAGCCAACGATTCTTTTTCAGTTGTGGCATAGATTACCTGAGCTTCATCCAGAGTTCTGCTTGCATAGTAAATGACATGCATTTTCTTGTCTTTCTTCTGTCCAAGCACTGCCCCAACTGCATAGTTACTTGCATCACACATGATTTCAAATGGAAGGCTCCAATCGGGTGGCTGCATGATTGGGGCAGTGATCAAGGCTTCCTTTAACCTGCCAAAAGTTGCTAAACACAAATCATCAAACACAAAAGCTGCATCCTTAAGGAGAAAGCTTGTTAGTGGTTTAGAAATCTTGGAAAAATCTTTTATGAACCGGCGGTAGAAACCCGCATGACCCAAGAAACTTCTCACCTCTTTATCCGAGGTTGGAGCTGACATTTTTTCAATAATTTCTATTTTAACTTTTTCCACCTCTATACCTCGTTCAGAAACCAAGTGTCCAAGTACTATACATTCTCTTACCATGAAATGACACTTTTCCCAATTCAGCACAAGGTTTACTTTTTCACACCTTTCAAAAACTTTTTCTAGGTTGGCTAAACAGTTATCAAAACTAGACCCATGGACTGAAAAATCATCCATAAAAACTTCCATAATGTTTTCAACAAAATTAGAAAAAATTGACGTCATGCAACTTTGAAAGGTGGCAGGGGCATTGCAAAGACCAAAAGGCATCCTTCGGTAAGCAAAAGTGCCGAAAGGACAAGTGAAAGTTGTTTTTTCTTGGTCATTTGGAAGGATAGGTATTTGAAAGAATCCAGAATACCCATCTAAATAACAAAAATGTGAATGCCTTGCTAACCTTTCTAACATTTGATAAATGAAGGGAAGGGGAAAGTGATCTTTACGGGTTGCTTTGTTTAGCTTCCTATAATCGATGCACATTCTCCATCTCGTAACAGTTCTAGTTGCAATAGATTCATTTTTTTTCATTTTTGACAACTGTTATGCCTTATGCCTCCCTTTTTAGGAACTACTTGAACAGGACTAACCCATTTGCTATCAGAAATTGGGTAAATTACCCCAACATCAAGGAGTTTGAGAACTTCTTTTTTCACAACTTCTTTCATATTAGGATTTAATCTCCTTTGATGCTCAATTGATGGTTTATAGTCCTCTTCAAGTAATATCCTATGCATACATAATGAGGGATTGATTCCCTTAATATCCTCAATGGTATATCCTATAGCTTTAGGATATTTCTTGAGAATACTAAGGAGCTTATTTGTTTCAAGCTCATCTAGGTTTTCATTTACAATAACAGGAAAAGTAGAGTCTAAGCCAAGAAATTCATACCTTAGAGATGATGGGAGACGCGTTAGCTCCACCTTTGGAGCTCCTTTTTGAAGAGAATCATAACTTCCTTCAACCAAGTCTTCAATACCCAAGTCCTTTATAGGAGGATTCCCGTCCAGCATTTGAGCATAGACTTGGGCATCTCAAGTTAACTTTTCACCTGGATTGTTAATCAAGCATACTTCCAAACCATCGCATGAAGATGATGCTAAAGAGAACTCTTTCACACAATGGTCAACAACATCTATCATACAACAAGAGTCCTGAATTGAAGGACTCTTCATCAAATTAGCAAATTCAAACTCAATATTTTCTTCACCTACATTGAATGCCAACTTACCATGATTGACATCAATTATGGCCCCTGCACTAGCAAGGAAAGGTCTCTCTAAAAGAATTGGGACTTGGGAGTCCTCCTCCATTTCCATCACAACAAAATCTGCTGGAATAAAAATTTCTCCTACTTTAATAGGAATATCCTCAAGAATACCAGCCGGATATTTAGTGGAACGGTCAGCCAATTGTAAGGTCATATTTGTAGGTTTCAACTCTCCTATGCCTAATCTCTCAAAAAGGGATAAGGGCATTAAGCTCACACTGGCTCCTAAATCACACATGGCTCTCTCAATAGTCTCACTTCCAATGACACAGGGGATGGAAAAGCTGCCAAGATCTTTGAGCTTTGGAGGCAGTTTGTTTTGAATAATAGCACTACATACTTCAGTTAGAGCTACTGTCTCATTGTCATCTATCTTTCTTTTCTTAGATAAAATTTCTTTCAAAAACTTTGCATAAGATGGCATTTGAGACTGAGCATCTGTGAAAGGAATGTTAATGTAGAGCTTTTTTAACAAATCAACAAATTTTTAAAACTGCTCATCAAGCTTTGATTTGACAAAACCAGAATTTGGATGGAGGATTTTTATATGAAAATTTTGGATGATTCCATCATCCAAAATTATAAGTATTTTAAAAAGGATCCCCCTTTTGAGCATAATTAACTTGCTCAGAACAATTAGCAGACACTCCTAGTTGACATTCAACACCAGTATGACCAACAACACCACATAGTTCACAAGGAGGTACAGAAGGAGTAGAAGAAGGAGGGACATCATTAACATTTAGTTTTTCAAATTTCTGGAAAAGTGCGTCTACCTTAGAAGCTAAATGATCAAGAGCAGAAACTTCATACTTACCTGGCTCTTTCTTTGATGGAGGTGTAGCAGTGACGGCTCTCTCACTTTTCCACTGGTAGTGATATTGAGCTATGTCTTCAATCAGTGCATAAGCCTCTTCAATGTTCTTGTTCAATAGAGCACCACCCGCAGCAGCATCCACAGTCATTTTTGTAGCATACAACAGTTCATTATAAAGAGATTCCAAGCATCATTGATGGGGGAAAAGCATTAGCATTTCTTTGAAAAGCTCCCAAGCATCATAAAGAGATTCCCCATCATTTTGAGTAAATCGTGTGATTTGATTCCTCAATTGAGCAGTTTTGCTTGGGGGAAAGAATCTAGCAAGGAATGCTTGCCTTAGTTGATCCCATGTAGTAACAGACTCATTTGGTAATGAATGTAGCCATGCTCTAGCTCTATCCCTTAGTGAAAAAGGGAATAGCTTTAGTCTTATGGCCTCAGGGGTTACTCCATTCAGTTTGAGAGTACCACAATATTCAAGAAAAATAGAAAGATGAAGATTTGGGTCCTCAGTAGCTGAACCAGAAAATTGGTTCTGCTGGACCACAGAAAGTACGGAAGGTTTAAGCTCAAAATTGTTTGCATCAATATTAGGATGCACAATAACTGCATGCGGCTCAGCCGTAGAAGGTGTAGCATACTCTGAGAGTACGATTTGGATTTGCAGCCATTTCTTGGTTATTGCGCAATTCTCTTCTTCTTCTATGAAGGTATCTTTCAATCTCAGGAATTGGTTCAACAATTTCTCCGAAACTGTGGACTCTTCGCATTCAAAGAAGAAGAGAAAAAGTAACAAAATAAAAGAAAACAGAAATTTTCAGTCTAACCGGTACCGGTACCAAAAAGTTGATTAATATCACTAACTCCCTGGCAACAGCGCCAAAAATTTAATAGGCCGCAAATGCACGGTTCTATCGCGTAATAGAAAGTATCGATCTACAGGGAGTACAATGTGATTACTAATCTAGTCTTTGATGTTGATTAGCTAAAAGGAATGATTTGAATAAAAAGAGTATTTTTGTGTAAAATTCAGAATATAAAGGACGCCTTGGGATCGTGGTTAAACCACAATGATGGAAATAAACAACCCTTTAACTATTCTCTATCTTATTTTGAAATTGTTTTAAGGACAAGGTATTCTTTTTGGTGTAATTCAATGATCATCGCAGGGTTCATCCTACCGCGGCTAACTACCTGGCTTACGCAAGGGGCAAGCCTTCGCCCCAGAATCAGGGAATGGCAGGAACGATGGGTATTTCCCGAGTCAGCAGCTATGGGTCCAAAAACCACCTGGCTCGACAAACCTACCTCCTAGTCAGCCGTACCCCAGTGCACTAAGTACCTACCCGGCGGGTTCCTATATACAGACACAGATGAATGTCCACCTGGACCATCGGGGCCCCAACTCTTGGACCCTAATCTCATTGATAATACCCTCAAGAAGTTCTTTGGTGTTCATCTGAAACCGCTCGACCGTCAAGTGTACAGGAAGCCTTACCCTTAGTGGGTGGACCGTTTGGTGCCTCTGTTCAGAGGATTCAAAACCCCTGATTTGCCACGTTTTCCGGGGACGATGACAAGTCTACTATGAATCACATTGGCCGATTCACGACCCAATTGGGGGAAGGAAACCAGAATGAGTGTCACAAGTTGCAGCTGTTCCCTTTGTGTTTGAGAGGGACTGCCTTCTCGTGGTATTCTTCTCTTCCACCTGATTCTATACAGACCTGGGCAGACATGGAAAGGTGCTTCCCATGACAGATTCTACTGGCTGCAGCCTGATGTTACCGCAGCCGATCTCATGAACTTACGGCAGAAGTTGGACGAGGCGGTGACCGATTTCATTGAGAGATTCAGAAAGATGGCCGGAAAGTGCTCAGTACCTTTCCCAGAATCCCAACTTACTTCCATGGCTATCTCTGGAATGCACCCTCAATTGAAGGAAAAGCTTGTAGGACAAGCTTGCAGTGACCTCAGTGGCTTGGCTCCCAAGGCAGTTCAAGTGGAATAGTACGTCCAAGAGAGAGAGAGGAAGAGAGCCACTAGGGGCCGAGGGCCACAACTAGTATCAGTGGTGGATGCAGCCGAGGATTCGAACAATGATGAGTCAGCTAGTTACACGGCAGACCTCTTAGTGGCCGAGATAGTTAAGGGGAAGACCTACCTTTGTCCAGCTCTTAAGCCTGCCAAGGGTAAGGAGAAAGGCGAGGAAAGGGTTGAATATTCCTTTAACATCTCTAAGGCAGACCAAATCTTTCACTACCTCCTCAAGGACAAGCAGATCAAACTCCTTGACGGCCATAAGATTCCCCCTCCTGATGAAATATAAGGGAAGAAATACTGCAGGTGGCATAATTCCTTCAATCACGCCACTTCGAATTGTATTTTCTTCCGCCGAGCCATTCAGGAGGCCATTAGAAAGGGGAGATTCAAAATGGACGACAAAGGGGCGTCAGAGATGATTGTCGACACTGACCCTTTCCCAGCAAGAATGTCAATATGGTCTCCTTCTTGGGGCGTGACCGCGGGAAAGGGAAGAAGAAGTATGTGTGGGTCTCGAAGGGAGAGATTTTCCCAGAAAGGGAGACATCTGTGTTCCACCGTTTGAGCTCACCTCCCTGGGGATCCACAGTGGCAGAACGAATGGCCCTGCTACAAGAAAAATTACAGATAGGGGCACTGAGTCAGCCTCAGAGACCGCAGAAAAAACTTCCTAAGCTAGGGAGGCTTGTCCACGAGCTCAGGGAGTTGCATTTGTCCATACTCAATCCCGAATGACAGATGCCCAAAACTAGGGACCTGAGGGAAAGACTCCAACCCGTCCCACATGGGGGGCATGGAAGGCCCGCCAATGACTCCATCGAGCAAGCCACCCTGCCAACTCAGACGGGGGAACTCTCCCCAAAGAAGAAAGAAGGGTGGCACAAGTGACCAAAACCCAAAGCTCAACTTCGGTAGACATCATGGTCCTTAATGACTGAGAGCTAAGAGCCACCAGGACAGTCAAACCTTCGGCGGGCGTACCGCAGGACCAATTTATGACTCAAGCTGCCGTTGAGATGCCAGCCGCCAAAGTGGCCTCCAGATCTCGCTCGTAGAAAGGGAGGTTACAAAGGGCTAGAGCTTTCAACAGAATGAAGGAAACTCTCCAGATGCTCACCTCCGCTAGTAATGGGAATGCCCAGACCACCCCCACAACATCTGTTGCTACGGCATAGGAACAGGCCTTCCCAAAACAGGTCGAGGATATAGCTCCAGAGCAGCTTCCCGAACCGGTTGTCCCCGAGCCACCTATTGATGATGAGGGAGGAGACCAAGAATTGGTGGGCATGGTGGATGCACCCTATAGTCCACTCACAAAGGTGGTGATAGAATGCCTTTACATACCTCATAGTCCCGGGCAGTCCCAGCTAGTCAGTGAACCTGAAGGGGGGTGCTATGACAGAGCAAGAGTTGCAAGAAGATGACCTCCTGGGGGAAGAAGAGGAACACTCTTTCGGACCTCGAGATTTGATGGGAATTCCATGACTGAGTCAATACTAGATGACTTGATGGACGAGGCCGATGGGGATTTCTACGCAGACATAGAGATGGTAGGCCTCCTTCCACCCGAGTTTTGGGGAACCAATGATCAGCCTAAGGCCCTCGAAGGAGATGTCTTCGCCGAGGAGACCGACTGGGCCGCCTTGACTGAAGCCGAAGGACCAATCACAGAAGGCATGCTATTTGAGAAGCCAACTGCTGACATGACCAGACACCTGAAGCCATTTTACATCAAAGCCCACCTCAATGGGAAGTTGTTCAATAGGGTCTTCGTGGATGGTGGTGCTGTACTGAACATCATGCCACTATCGACTATTAAGAGGTTAGGGAAGAACGTCGAGGACCTCATTCCTACTACCATGACCATGACCAGTTTCATCGGCCACCCCTCTCATGCATTGCGGGTGTTGGTGGCCGATGTAACGGTTGGGTCAAAGGTAACTCGATCGACACTCTTCGACATTGAAGGAAAACCCTCATGCAGGGTGATCTTGGGGAGATGGGTGGAAGACAAAGTGGAGGAACTCATGAAATGGGTGGAAGACAAAGTGGAGATTGTGGAAGCTCATGATATGGGTGGAAGACAAAGTGGAGATTTTTGAAGCCGATCCTAACCCTTTCCCAGCGGAGATAAAGATGTTCGAGACCGTCTTCTACTCCCCCTACCTGCATCCTATTTCCATCCAAGGGGACTACAAACAGGGTGGTATTGAGTCATCCGACTGGACCAAGAAGGGATTTGAGTTCAAGATGTTGGCCGACCCACGACCTAACAATGAGAATAATGGATAGTCTTCCTTTGGAGGTACAGAGCCTGCTGCACCTATTTCAAATAGAGTCTAGCATTGAAGAGGCTATGTTTGGTGTTGTGTATGGAGAGGATGAAAGGTCAGAAACTCCTCCGTTGGAGGTTTCGGATGACCTTGGCAGCAAGATGTTGGCCGAACCCCCCTACTTAGAGCCCATCCAGAGGAAAATACCTACCTTTGAAGCTCAAGACCCCCTGGTCGAGGTAAATTTGGGAACAGAAAGTGAACCAAGGATGACTAAAGTTAGCGGTAAGCTCCAGCCGCAGCAACGCGATTAGATGCTAGCCTGGATACGGAACTACCGTGACTACTTTGCATGCGACAACCATGAGATGCCAGGCCTTGATAGAGCTTTGTTGGAGCATAGGTTACCCATCAAGGAAGGTTGCAAGCCCCACAGGCAGCCACCGAGGAGGTTCAACCCACAACTAATGCCGCAGATCAAATCCGAAGTGGAAAGACTCTTGAAGGAAAGGTTCATCAGAACTGCCAGGTACGTAGAATGGCTGTATATTATTGTCCCTGTGATTAAAAAGAAAGGACAGGTCAAAGTATGTATTGATTATAGAAACCTGAACTTGACCACTCAGAAAGATGAGTACGGTATGCCTGTGGCCGATATGCTCGCGATGCCGCGGCAAACAACGCCATCTTGACTTTTATGGACGGCTATTCTGGTTACAACCAGATTTATGTGGCCGAGGCTGACACCCATAAGTCTGCCTTTAGGTGCCCAGGCGCCTTTGGTATCTATGAGTGGCTCGTGATGCCTGTTGGCCTCAAGAATGCTGGGGCAACGTACCAAAGGGTGATGAATGCCACCTTCCATGACCTTATTGGTAAAAACATGGAGGTGTACATCGACGATGTGGTGGTCAAATCCAAGAGCTTCGAAGACCATCTGATGTATCTCGAACAAGCTCTGAAATGGATGAGACTCCACAATCTCAAGATGAACCCTAATAAATGTGCCTTTGGCGTGTCTGCAGGTAACTTCTTGGGATCTTTGGTGCATAACCAGGGCATTGAAGTGGACAAAAACAAAGCTCGAACTATCCTAGAGGCGATACCTCCTAGAACAAAGAAGGAACTGCAGAGTATGCTGGACAAGATCAACTTCCTAAGGAGATTAATCACCAACTCGGCAGGGAAGCTTAAAGCGTTCTCGCCATTGCTACAAATGAAGAATGACGAGGAGATGATTTGGTGAGCCAAACAACAGGAAGCCTTTGACCAAGTCAAGGATGCCTTGACTAACCCCTCTGTCCTGGTGCCTCCATAGGCTGGGAGACCTCTGAAGTTGTACATTGCGGCCGAGACCAAACCATCGGCTGCTTGTTGGCTCAAGATGATGATAACGGTGTCGAGCGTGCTATATATTATCTCAGTAGGATCCTCAATGATGCCGAGACTAGATACTCTCCTATCGAGAAACTGTGTTTGTCCTTGTTTAATGCTTGTACAAAACTTGAGTACTATCTTTTTCCTAAGCAAGTTTTTTTATATGCAAGGTTGACATCATTTGATATCTTATTAATAGGCCCGTCTCACAGGGAAGACTCGTTAAGTGGGCCATTAAGTTGAACGCGTTTACTTTAACTTACGTACCTTAGAGAGCCGTAAAAGGCCAAGCCTTGGCAGACTTCTTGGCTCAACACCCATGTGTAGAAGTGCACGATTCTCCAGACGAAGCTGTTAATTAGTTGGGCCTTAAACTCTAGATCCTCATGTTCGATCGATCTAGCACCCAGACGAGGGCAGGAAGAGGGATAGTAATCACCAGCCCTTGCGGCCAGACATGGAGGTTCATGTGCCGGATAGGGGATCAAGCCTCCAATAATCAGGCCGAGTATGAGGCTTTGATCATGGGACTTGATATCTTAGCCGGCATCAAAGCCTAGTGCGTGGAGGTAAGGGGTGACTCACAACAAGTGATCAAACATGAGGATTACCATTGTTACAATGCTAAGCTCAAAGAGCTAAGGGCCTCGGCGCACTATTTGCTGAAGTTGCTTGCCGATGTCGTCATCCTGTATTTCCCCAAGAGTGAGAACAGGAAGCGAATGACTTGGCCCAACAAGCCTCAGGATACAAGGAACGGGTGGTTGAAGTACTACAACAGAGCACCAGGGCCCCCCGAAGAGGATCCCACCGATGCCTGGATTGGGGTGTTGACGAGGTAGCTCCGTAACCCAACGGCTGATACTGACTTCAAGGTCAAACAAAGGGCATTGCAGTATATCTTGATAGGAGACGACCTATACAGTTGGAGTGCCAATGGGGTACTGTTAAAGTGCTCAAGACGAAGGACGCCTATATGGTAATGGTACAGATCCACGCAGGAATCTGTGGTTCCCAAATGTCTGGCCCCATCATGAAATAGCTCATCTACAGGCACAGATATTATTGGCCAACGATCACGGCCGATTGCTTCCAGTTTGCCAAGGGACGCGAGGCTTGTCAGCTGTACAGACGAATCCAAAGAGTGCCGGCAGATGAGCTACACCCCATTGTCAAACCTTGGCCGTTTAGAGGATGGGCCATGGATTTAACTGGCAAGATATACCCTCCAAGTTCAAAAGGGCACAACTTTATTATTGTCGCCACTGATTACTTCACCAAGTGGGTGGAAGCTATGCCATTAGGAAACGTTGATCAGGCCGCGGTGATCAGATTCATCGAAAACCAAATCATTTTCAGGTTTGAAATTCCTGGACCATCACGACCGATGAAGGTACAATGTTCACCAGGGAGCGGGTGGTAGCCTTTGCCCAGGAATACGACATTAAGATGTGTTCCGGACTGGGCTAAACCTTGTGAAACTTGGGCCTGGCCCATTCCCGTACTCCAGGTAATCCAGTATGAACTCAAATTTGTGGGATCCGTATCCAACAGTCAGGATCCATGGACCCGCATCCAACGCCTCAGGTACGACACCTTGCCTATAAATAGAGGTTCTGCCCTCCAGTCACAGTAACTTTTACTCATTCGCATTATTCTATCTTTCCTTATCCCTCCTTGTCTTTCTCTTCTTGACTTGGACGTCGGAGTGTTTTGCAGGCACCCCCCACCCGACGTGGACGTGTGAGCTCAACCCTTGGAAGCTCACTCATTCACTCAAGTACCCCAGGCTTCTCCGTATCAGGAGCCTAGGTACCGAACAATGGCGACCACAGTGGGAGCACAATAGCTTGCTTCTGGACTTTATCATCCCTCTATCTTCAGATCTCCATTACTATACGAATTCTTTCCGAGATGCTTCTTCTTCTCGAGGTAAGTCCCGATCTGCAATCACTCAATCAATTACTGCCATTTTGCACCACTTGCAGGTCTAGCTCGCCTCTGACACAGCTTGAGCACGTCTTTCGAAGATACTCTCCTCTCAATTGGTCATCTTGCCTCAGACCTTCCTCTTGGATCTTCATAGCTCACCTCTAAACGGCTTGAGCCTATCTAATCTCGGATCTTCATCCTGTTTTGGATCTTCATAGCTCGCCTCCAAAATGGCTTGAGGCTATCTAATCTCAAATCTTCATCTTGGATCTTCATCTTGTCTTGGATCTTCATAGCTCGCCTCCAAAATGGCTTGAGCCTATCTAATCTCAAACCTTCATCTTGGATCTTCATCCCGGCTTAGATCTTTGAAGCTCACCTCCAAAATGGCTTGTGCCCATCTGGCGTCGTACTTTCTACCTATCAATCAGATTGAATTTCTACCGTGAATTCTCGAGTTTGACCTCGGATTTCTGTCTCAGCCAGTTTTCTTGCAACTGGCCCACAACGGCTTCAACAGCTCTCTGATCTCCGAGCTCCGGCTCCATTAGAGAGTCCGGATAAGAAGTCCACAGGGACTTCCTCCCATTTTTGCCCCGTGCGAGCCGACCTTCCCTCTGATATTCGAGTTGACGAGCTCCATAAGAGGCAGAAGGTATCCCATTTTCGCCTTGTGCGAGCCAACCACTGATCCCCGAGCTTCGCGCTCCATCAAAGGCAGGAGGGCGGCAGGCCACAACAACCTCTGCTGTAGGAATCATTGGAGTGGGGGGCCCACAACGGCCTTCCCATCTGTAAAGACCGAGGCCAAAATTTGTCTAGCAGTTAGCCATTCTCGAGAGGGGGGCCCACAGCGGCCTTCCGATTCGCTGCTTTTCAATGTCGGGTTCCTATGGAGACAATCTTCCCGTCCTCTGCTTTGTTCGCAACCTGAAGAAGACTGGTGTCCAATGTAGGCTTGAGCAAGAGAGCGATTTGTAAGCAGCGCTTTAAGCCGGCCACGACACCTGTGGCAACCCTGTCAATGAGGCCTGCCTTGTCCTTCTTCAACTGATCTATCTCCTCGGCGTTCTTCTTCTTCTCGGCCTCAGCTGCTGCCAACCTATCTCGAAGGGTCTGGATTTTTGTCTACAGCTTCGGAATCTCTGCAATCATTTTTACCTGCTCCTCGGCTTTGGAGTTTGCTTCATCAAGCTTCTTCTGAACCTCAGATAGATTGCACACTTTAGCCTTCAGACTCTGGTTCTCTTCAGAATAAGCTACCAAATTACAATTCAGGTTAGTTTTTAGGTCGCGAGAAGTGCGAATCAGCTCACCATCTAACTATCTGTTATGAGCTTCAAAGACATAGACCTTACCTCGGAGGCAGGCCGTTGTTTTCTCCGCTATCAGCTCTTCCAATTCCTTGAAGGCCTCTGCACCCATCTTGCCAACTCGGGCGCTGGCCTCAAAGTCGGCCATGGTAGCCTTTTATATCCCCTTCTTCTCTGTCCTTCTTTCTTCCTGCCATTGTCTTTGCCTTTTCAGGACGGCGGGATCAGCGTTGACGGCCTCAGCATGGCCTCTCTTGTGGCTCTCCTTCAGGACCGACTCCGAGCTCGACTTCAAATAAGATTTGGCGGCAAGCCTTGGACGATCCTCGTTGTCTGGAAGGACTGAAAGAGCCCCAAGTCTGCAAGATAATTTCTGACAATCGCCTTAAGCTCACCGACAGAGTTTGGGCCCACTACGTGGTATGTTTGGGGGAGACTAACGCTTTTACCAATTGGTGGCTTGGCGTCAAGGAATTAGTCTTCTCGCAGGGGACTGATGAGTGCTTGTCCAAGTACCTCGATTGCCCTAGCTCAACTCCATCTGTAGTTTTGGCTAGCACCAGCTTTGTTCTTTTGAAGACACTCGTATCTGCAGCTTCCAATCGTCGGCCTGCGACCCGTTCTCAGCCAATTGTTGGTATGTTCTTTTATCCCTTTTAACACCTCTTGTCATCTTATCTGCTTCTATCGCTGTTCTCACCCTTTGTCTTCCACATGCCCTATTGCTGAGGAAGATGACGATGGTCCCATCACCTTCCGGCGGCCTTCCATTCGTCATTCCTCAACAGAAACCCCCTCTCAAATGGCGGCTAAAAGGGGCGTTGTAGTGACAGAAGACACTTCTCATCTTCCCAAAAAGCACAACGTATGGCCCTTTCATTGTTTCCTCCCTGTTTGTCGATCGTTCACCTTCCTCATGGTTGTCTTTCCTGCAAATAACTGATTCCACTCAACGCTCTGCTCCTCCTTCAATCCCCAAGCTAGTATCTGATGCTGAAGTAGCCCAGTATTTCGCTTCTCAGAGCAAGTCTCAAGTGGTCCCTCCTTTAGCCGAAGAGCTACGGAGATTGGAGGATGCTCTGCGAGGGGGAATCATCACCAACCTTTCTCAACTGACAGATCTACGGTCTCTAGCCTTTCGGTTTACCTCTTCAAAGGGCTTGCCGGAGTCGAGCAAAAAAGCACTAAGGGACAGAGCCTATCGACTCTCGGATATTTCCCAAGTTTGCTCGACGTCCAAGGCTGCTAGGAATGATGCACAATAAGCACTGTACCACCTGACTGTCCTGCAGGCTAAGCAAAGGACCTGTACTACAGCCTATGACGGAAGGAGGCAGAAAATCATTACTGTTAGTTGATAAGGAGATGGCCAAGCACCAGATTGAGGAGATTGAGGCTTTGATGTCAGATCTTCAGCGGGAGCTGCAAGTCCTGCGTCCTAAACAGGTGAAGGCGGCAAGTAAGCTGGCCAAAGTTTTAGAGGAGCAATCCCATTTGTATAACCAAAGTAAACCCCTGGATCGCCACATCAAGGACCTGGAGTCTCAGAAAAAAAATTTCTCTACTATTGGGAGGGTGGTCAGAGCGAGATGCAGACTGTTATCTCATCATGGGAGAGGCTGCACGCTCGCTTGGCCGACGCCCTACTGTTGCTCATGTTGCTGTTGAGGCTTTGGTGGCCGTGGATTCTAACCTAGCAGCTTTCCTCCCTGACCAACAGGTGCCTGAGCTTGTAGATGGGGAGGGTTCTGCAATGGGGAACTAAAGATGTCTTAGTTTTGTTTTGTCCTTCCTACTAGGTCGCCGGTGTGTGGTGAGCCACTTTGACGATATCTTTTGTAATTAAATCCAACATCCTTTCCCTTGCATATTTTACCATAGAGTAGGATAATACGCCTTGAGATACTTGCCATTTATTTTTGTTTCGAATTCTTTTCCATCTAGAGTGATTAGACGATATGCTCATCCGTGGTAAACTTCACTAACAACGCAGGCCCCATCCCAATTTTGGGACCACTTTCCCAACTGGGGATCTTTCTTCCTTAGTGGCAAAATAGCCTTCCATACTAAATCTCCTTCATCAAACTTCGTTGGTTTGACATGTTTGTTGTAGGCTCGGGATATTTTGGCCTTATTCATTTCTATCCTGCTAAGGACAGCCAGCCTGTCATTGTCCACCGAGTCCAACTCTATTAACATGGCTTGTTGATACTCATCCATACTAAGGGAGTGCTGCCGAGCCACTCTCAACGAAGCCACACTGTTTTCCGGTGGTAGCACGATATCCTGCCCGTAGACTAAACGATAGGGAGTTGCCCCCGTGGCGGTGGACTTAGAATTCCTCATAGCCCAAAGAACCTCATTGAGGGTCTCATGCCACCGTCGAGGCTTGTCCTTTTTGTTTTTCTAGATGAGTTTAATGATGATTTTGTTAGTAGCCCCTGCTTGTCCATTAGCTTGAGCACAATAAGGAGACGAGTGTCTCATTTTAATGTCGTATTCTTGAGAAAAGGCCACCACTTGTTCCCCGGTGAACATTGTACCTCGATCGACAGTGATCGTTTTAGGGATGGCATATCTAAATATGATCTTGTTCTCTCTGAATTTGATCAACGCGGCCTGATTGGCATTCCCCAGAGGCATGGCTTCCACCCATTTGGTGAAGTAGTCGCTAGAGACAATAATAAAGTTATGGCCCTTTGAGCTAGGAGGGTATATCTTGCCGATTAAATCCATGGCCCACCCTCTGAATGGTCAGGGTTTGACAATAGGGTGTAGCTCGTCTGCAGGCACTGTTGGGATTGGTCTGTGCAGCAGGAAAGCCCCCGTTCAAGTATTTGACAGACTCGGCTGGCGAATCGTGTATTTCTATGCAAGGATGTCGAGCCAGAAAATCGGCCAAGGCTTGCCCTTTGACAGCCCTTAGTGGCACGCAGGTCAAGGAAAATGCATTTACCTTAATGGCCCACTCGACAAGTCTTCCCAGTAAGACGGGCCTATTAAGGAGGTATCTGATAAAGTCAACTTTGCACACAACCAAAACTTCTTTAGGAAAAAGATAATATTCCAGTTTTGTACAAGCATTAAATAAAGACAAACAAAACTTTTCAGTAGGAGAGGTTCTAGGCTCAACATCATTGAGTATCCTACAATGATAATATATAGCGCGCTCGGCGCCATTATCATTGATAAACTCCAATTATGTGCATTTTTTAGAGATGTTTTTGAGTCATTTTTAGATTAATTATTTTTGATTAAATAAATAACTGACTTAAATTACTCTATATTTGCAGGAAGGTAGAAAAAGAAAAATGATAAAAAGAAAACAAGCCCAAGCCCAAGCCCAAGCCCATTAATGCAAGAAGGCCCACAGTGATAAAAAGAAGAAGATCCTCTTGGTGATTTCAATTGAAAGTGATGCACATGTGACTTGGAGAGAAAGAAACAGATATGGAGTGGATAGCAAGCAACACTTATTTTGGAAGGATATAAATCCTAATATTTAGGGATTGGCATATCCTGCAATTATAAGTGGAACTAATCTTGACTTGAGGAAAAAGGAATATCACACTACCCTAGCTTGGGGAGAAAGAAAAGAAACTCATATAAAAGGAGGGTTTCACTTGTGAATGGAAAAAAAATCTAGACACCACATACACAAACGAGAGCTACACGGACGCGACGGAGGGAGAGAAGAATTTCGGCGTCGTTCTTGATACCGTGAGAGAGCTCTGGAGCAGAATAAGGAGATTGAAGACAAATATTAAGACTTTTTCTACATCCAAGTTATTCTTATTTTTGTAATTCATAAACCATATTTTTATTTCATTGTTCTTGACTATTATGGATACCTAAATCCTCTTCTAGGGTCTTAGGTGGATCTTGCATTCTTAGAGACCTTTTTATGTTCTAATTTCTAGTTTGAATTCCTAATTTTTATTTCAATTAATAATATTCTATTACTTTAATCACATAATTAGGATTGACAACCCATTGAATGTTCATAATCAATTAGTTGATCAGCGACTGTATAGTACTGCAATTAGTTGGTGGCCCTATAGGATAATTGGGGCTATAATTAATGCATGACCAAACTTTAACTTAGTCTTCCAATCATTCAACCTTTTTGTACTTTATGCTTTTCTTGAATTTAAATTCTAGCCTGACCAAACTAGGGTTAATTTAGGAAAAAGAATATTAATCGCGAACGACCAAACGTATTAATAGCTTTAGTAAAGGGATTGGTAAATAAATAAAATAAGGGAATTCAGGTAGAACTAGACATAAAGGAATCGAAGCTTGCAAGTGAAACCGTGACCCTAGACCTCTCTCCATTTATTAAATCTTGATTTTATTATTTGTTATTTATTTACTTTGAATTCATTGTTTCAATTACAACTCAATTATTCACTCATCTAAACAATAAATAATTTTAAGTAGTCTAGAACTTGTTAATTAATCTCTGTGGACATGATAATCTTTTATACTACTTCTGCGAAAGAGTACACTTGCTCTAAGTGTGTTTTTAACGCAACAAGTTTTTGGCTCTTGTTGTCGTCAAACTCTTAGGTCCTAGCCGTGGGGTCGGCCAGAGGTTCGGACAGTCTTTGATTCCTTTTCTTCAAGCAATTGCGCCGAGGAGGGAACTCATCTCCTCGACTATGGGTTTCCTGACTCCTCTAGAAAGGGTCAGGCGAGGTGAGAAGGGACGCGAGTGTTGGATTACTACGGCTAACGCATAAAAATAAAGTAAAAGCAAGAAATGCGATAAAGAAGGTAAATGAAATAAACGTACAGTTTGATTTGATTGGTGTGTGTCATTTACAATTCACTCTATTGCTATATATATACACAGGCCCTCGTCGGCCACTAAGTTAGCCAACATTTGCTTGCCGTTGGATCGATCTAAGATCATAGGTTCTCATTGCTTCCTAGGCCTTCTACACAACGAAGTAACTGCCCATGATCCCCACTGGCACGGTTAGTGGGGTGAGTGCTCGTCGCTCCAGATTTTCTGGCCTCGCTCTCCCGTTCGAACTTCAACGGTTCCCTCATTCTTCCTTCGTCCCGTATTCTGCCTTCCAAGTAACCTCCCATCCTGCCTAGGCTGTATGGTGGCTCGGCTATCGAGGCCCCGCCCTAAGTAATGGTCCGAGCATCTCAAGGGTTCCTTTCATTTGACACAAACTCTTTTTCGGCGAAATACCTATTCTGCCCTTTGTCATATGCCTTGCCTACGCGCCATACTTCCTTTTCTTTTCTTTTGGCCTCGGCCTACGACCCATTTATTTTTGTGTGTTAACAATTGCCCCCCAGTTTGTGCTGTTGTGCGGCCTCGAGGACGTGATTGACGGTACGAAAAAACCCCTTGACATGATCTTGAAGTGACAGTTAGAGGGGACGTAACCGCTGCCTCGTGACACTTGGCGCTCCGCATGAATCGAGATGACTGCGTGGCGGTTCCCAAGAAAGAGCCGGTTGAGTTTCTTGCAAAGCTATAAATAGCATCCATCATTACCTCAACATGGTCCTTTCCTTCAAAAATCCCTTGCTACCACTTTTGCCTATCTGACACAGCACTTGCCCGAGCGGCGAACATTCTTTTCCTCCCGAGATGTCCTCTGGTTCCGACTCCCAAAATAAAGAGCACAGTTATGGCGGTGCTGACAGCCCGCCCGACTCATTGTCCAACTCACCACCCTTTTCTTCACCTCAAGTAGACCCTCCTCTAAAGGCTTCCCCGAGGGACATTTTTGCTGTTGTCCCGGATGGCGTGACCATTTGCCCCGCCACTTCTGAGGTTCTTGACGGTTTCGGCGCTTTCCAACGCATTTTTGTTCCTTCGCCGCACCCCATTACGTATGACTGGTTCACCGCGAGTACTCGTGTGGTAGACCCTGACACGTTAACCATTCTGACTGTTGGCGAGCTCTATAGCACTTGCACTGAGGGTATTGTAACAGATTTGCAACCCTTCACGGTTATGATGGCCAGTGACATCCGTTATGCTTGGGCCCCTTTCTTCCTTGGCGAGATCTACCGCGGCATTCAGGACATGCTTGATCAGGTTCGGGAGCATGGCCATGTGACCCGAGTCCGAGGCCCCATGTGGTTCCTACAATTGTGGGCTATCCTCTATTTTCCCAGTCTCCTTACAGCAGGGCTGGAGGGTCCAGGGGTTGTCTCACCGACATGCCTGGCTCCTGAATTGTGGGGTTCTCCTTGTCATCGGCTGGCCCCTGTGTTAGAAAAAGGACTTGGGCCCTTTTGGATATTCGTCCCTTCCAAGCCACCAGCGGCCTATTCTGCTTCCGTCCGTACCTACGCCAAGAACAGCTGGAAATCGGTCTTGGTGGCTCGGGACCTGCAGACCTGGTATGTGATTTCTCTACGCAGTACTGCTTCCTCGGAGTCCTATTTTCCAAGCTTCGTCTGCAGGCAATTTGGTTTTATGCAACATGTCCCTCTGCCATTCCCATCTCTGAGGGGTTCTCGGTCTCATGAAGGGCTGACTAATGCTCAAGTTTGCGAGATGGTCGCCGTCAATCTGAAACGTCTCGCTGACATTACCATGTGTCCGGGTGTGACTAGTGCCTTTACCAATTGGTGGCATGGAGTCAAGGACTTAGCCTTCCCTCGGACGTTTGATGAACTGCTGTCCCAATATTCGAGTCCCTCTTCGAGGTCCTTAAACCCACCGGGTCCTTCTAGTGGCGCTGATTCGGCCATCGTCCTGAAGTCCCCATCTCTGTTAGTTCCCGTAACTTCATCCAAACCAGGGAACAAGTGTTCTTCCGTAAGATCACATTCAGACTCAGGTATGCTAAGTTTTTTTTTTTACCGTCCTTGTGGCTCATGTAGCGTTTGTTATTGAAGGTGACGACGATGGCCCATTGATTATCCGTCGGTTTCCTAAATGCCAGACTATGAAGAACCATCCTAAGACGGTGGCAGAGATGGAGGCCGCAGTTGAGGTTGTCACTTACCGTCCTTCTAAGAATCCTGAGGTATGTCTTGCTCAGAAGCTGCGCCTTCTCCCCTCTCTTCTCACTAGTTACTGATACTGGCGCCATCTTTATGCTCTTCTGCGGTGGCTGTTCTTCTGCCGAATTTGCATGTGCCTTCTCCTTCCGTTCTTTTACCAAGTTATGAGCTCGTGGCAGATGCGAAAATCGCTCAACATTTGCCACCCGGCGCCAGCCACAGATCCAACCACTTTCTTCTGCCAAAATGCAGCGGCTAGGATCGACTTTCCATGGTTGTATTCCTACCCATCCTCCTCAGCTTTCCGACCTCCGGTCTTTGATCTTCAAGCTAGCTTCCAAGGGGGACCTGTCGGAGCGGCATCGAAATGCTCTTGAGGATGTGGCCCGGCGCCTTCTGTCGGTCTTCCAGGCTTACTCGACTGCCAATAACACCCAAGTCACTGCTCAGGATTCGTTGGATCGCTTGAATGCCTTGCAGGCCGAACACGCTGCGCTCCTCGACAGGTATGACAGGTAGGTGTCCGTGCGTTAGTCATCCCTCGCTGAGGAGGAAACTACTCGACGCCGCATTGGGGAGATTGGGGTCTTACTAGAGAGGCTTCAAACGAATTCTGAAGTTCTGCGCAGGGGAAGAGAGCTCGGTTGCCAAGAACTGAAGATGCCTTGGCGACTCTGCTTTCGTTTTTATCTTTGTTTTCCCCACTTGGCCGCCGGTGTGTGGTGAGCCAATTTGACAATGTTTCATGTTATATCCATCTTTCTCTTCCTCGCATAGTTTCCCGAAGAGTAGGATAATATGCTTTAAGGTATTTGCCGTCTATTTTCGTTTCGAACTCTTCTCCGTCTAGAGTAATTAGGCGATATGCTCCGTCGTGATATGCTTCGCTAACGATGTATGGCCCGTCCGAATTCGGGGACCACTTGCCCAACTGGGGGTCTATTCTCCCAATTGGCAAAATGGCCTTCCACACGAGGTCTCCCACAACAAACTGTTTCGGTTTAACGTGTTTGTTGTAGGCTCGGGCTGTCTTTCTCCCAATTGGCAAAATGGCCCAGCTCCATCAGCATGGCTTGCTGATACTCATCCATACTAAGCGAGTGTTGTCGTGCCACCCTCAAGGAGGCTACACTAATCTCTAGTGGCAGTACGACATCCTGCTCATATACCAAACGATAGGGAGTCACCCCCGTGGCCGTAGACTTTGAGTTCCTTATAGCCCACAGGACCTCATTGAGGGTCTCATGCCACCGACGGGGTTTGTCCTCTATGTTCTTTCTGATGAGCTCGATGATGATCTTGGTGGCTTCCGCTTGCCCAATGGCCTGGGCATAATAAGGGGTTGAATGCCTCATCTTAATGCCAAACTCCTGGGAGAAACCCACCACTCTTTCTTCGGTGAACATGGTGCCCTGGTCGGCCGTAATGGTTTCGGGGATTCCGTACCTAAAGATGATCTGGTTTTCTATGAAACGGATCACCGCGGCCTGATCGGCATTTCCCAATGGCATGGCCTCCACCCATTTAGTCAAGTAATCGGTAGCTACGATAATGAAGTTGTGCCCTTTTGAACTTGGAGGGTATATCTTACCGATCAGGTCCATGGCCGATCCCCTGAATGGCCAATGTTTTACCACGGGATAGAGTTCATCAGCTGGCACTTTTTGAATTGGTCCGTGCAACTGACAAGCCTCGTATCCCTTAGCAAACTAGAAGCAATCGGCTGTTATCGTCGGCCAATAGTACCCGTGACGATAGATAAGCCACTTCATGATGGGACCGGACCTATGGGAACCACACACTCCTGCTTGGATCTGTGCCATTACCATATCAGCATCCTTCATCTTGAGGCATTTTAACAACACCCCATTGGCACTTATTTTATACAGGTCGTCTCCTATCAAAATATATTTCAGTGCTCGTTGTTTGACCTTAAAGTCAGTGTCAGCCGTCGGGCTACAGAAGTAACTCGTCAACACTTCAATCCAAGCGTCAGCGGGGTCCTCCTGGGTGGGAGTAGTGCTTTGTTGCAGCACTTCGACTACCCGCTCCTTGTACCCTGAGGCTTGGTGGGCCAAATTGTTCGCCAGTTGATTGTCATTCCTGGGGACATATAAGATGACGACGTTGGCAAAACAATTTTAGTAAATTGTGCGCCGAGGCCCTCAGCTCTTTGAGTTTGGCATTGTAACACTTGTATTCCCCAGTGATCTGTTTGATCACTAGCTGGGAGTCCCCCCTTATCTCTACATAGTGCGCCTTCATGCCGGCCAAGACGTCCAGCCCCATGATCAGGGCCTTATACTCGGCCTGATTATTGGAGGCCTGGTCCCCTATCCGGCACATGAACTTCCATGTTTGGCCACAAGGGCTGGTGATGACAATGCCCACTCCGGCTTCCGTCCGAGTACGGGACCCGTCGACCATGAGGACCCAGGGTTTGAGGCTTAGGTAGCCGATAGCTTCGGCCGAAGCATCTGGTGTCTCTACACTTGGATGCCGGGCCAAGAAGTCGGCCAGGGCCTGCCCTTTTACAGGTTTGTGCGATACATACGTCAAGGTGAATGCGTTTAACTTTATGGCCCACTTAACGAGTCTTCCTTGTAAGACAGGCCTATTAAGCAGATATCGAATAATGTCAACTTTGCACATCACTAAAACTTCCTTAGGTAGGAGATGATATTCAAGTTTAGTACAAGCATTAAATAGTGACAAACAAAGTTTCTCAATGGGCGAGTATCTAGTCTCGGCGTCATTGAGTAGTCAACTGAGATAATATATTGCCCGTTCCGCGCCACTATCATCATCTTGAGCTAACAAAGAGCCGATAGCCTGGTCTTCAGCCGCAATGTATAGCTTCAGAGGTCTCCCTGACTGCGAAGGTATCAGGACAGGAGGGTTAGCCAAGGAAGCCTTGATTTGGTCGAAGGCCTCTTGTTGTTTGGCTCCCCAGATCATCTCCTCATCTTTCTTCATTAGCAGCAACGGCGAGAAGGCCTTGAGCTTCCCTGCTGAGTTCGCAATGAATCTTCTTAGGAAGCTGATCTTGCCTAACAGGCTCTGCAACTCCTTCTTTGTCCTCGGGGGCCTTGCTTCCAATATAGCTCGAGCTTTGTTTTTGTCTACTTCAATGCCCTGGTTATGCACCAAGAACCCTAGGAAGTTGCCTGCATATATGCCAAAAGCACATTTAGCGGGGTTCATCTTAAGATTGTGGAGTCGCATCCGCATTAGAACTTGTTCGAGGTCGCCCAAGTGGGATTCGAAACTCTTGGACTTGACCACCACATCATCAATGTATACTTCCATGTTTTTGCCAATAAGGTCGTGGAAGATGGCGTTCATTGCCCTCTGGTATGTTGCCCCAGTATTTTTGAGGTCGAAGGGCATTACGAGCCACTCATAGATGCCTAGGGCGCCTGGGCACCTGAAAGCAGTCTTGTGAGTGTCTGCCTCGGCCATGTAAATCTGGTTGTAACTAGCATAGCCGTCCATAAAAGTCAAGATGGCATTTTTCGCCGCGGCGTCGACAAGCATGTCGGCCACAGGCATACCGTACTCATCTTTCAGAGTGGCCAAGTTCAGGTCTCTATAGTCAATACAGACCCTGACCTGACCATTCTTTTTGATCACGGGGACTATATTCGACAGCCATTCTACGTAACTGGCAATGCTGATGAATCCTACCTTCAAAAGCCTTTCCACTTCGGCTTTGATCTGCGGCATTAGTTGTGGGTTAAACCTTCTCGGTGGTTGCCTGTGGGGTCTGCAACCCTCCTTGATGGGAAACCTATGCTCCACCAAGGCTCTGTCAAGGCCTGGCATCTCATGGTAGTCCCATGCAAAGCAGTCATGATAATCTCGAATCAAGGCTACCATCTGGTCGCGTTGCAGTGGCTGCAGTTTGTCGCTAATTTTCGTCATTCTGGGCTCACTATCTGTTCCCAAGTTTACCTCGACTAGTGGGTCCTGGGCCTCAAAGGTGGGCATTTTCCTCTGTATGGGCTCTAAGTAAGGAGGTTCGGCCGACGGCTCATCTTCACGGTCATCTGGTGTCCCCTCTGAGTCCTTGTCTTCTCCATATATGGCCCCAAACATAGCCTCTACAATGCTGGATTCCATCTGAAATAGGCACAACCGATCCAGCAGGCTCTGTACTTCTGGAGGAAGAGTAATCATTATTCTCGTCGTTAGGCCGTGGGTCGGCCAACATTTTGAATTCAAAGCCCTTCTTGGTCCAGTCGCACGACTCGATGCCACCTTCTTTATAGTCCCCCTGGATGGAAATCGGGCGTAAGTACGGTGAGTAGAATACAGCTTCAAACATCTTTACTTCAGCTGGAAAAGGATTGGGGTCTGCCTCCACTATCTCCACCTTATCCTCCACCCATATCATAAGCTTCTGGTCGAGGACACATTCACTGTTGTGGATCCAATCCCTCCCCAGGATCACCGTGTACGAAGGCCGCCCTTCAATGATGAAGAATGCCGACCGAGTCTTCTTGGACCCAACCGTGACATCGGCCACCAACACCCGTAGTGCGTGAGATGGGTGGCCCATGAAACTGGTCATGGTCATGGTAGTGGGGATGAGATCTTCGGCGTTGTTACCTAGCCTCTTCATAGATGACAGTGGCATGATATTCAGTACGACCTCGCCCTCCACGAAGACCCGATTGAATAGCTTACGGTTAAGATGGGCTTTGATGTACAATGGCTTCAGGTGTCTAGTCATTTTCGCCGTTGGTTTCTCAAACAACATGCCATCTATAAGGGGTCCCTCGGCTTCTGTCAAGGCAGCCCATTTGGCTTCCTCGGCGAAGACATCTCCTTCGAGGGTTCCTGGTTGGTCACTAGTCCCCCAGAGCACCGGTGGAAGGAGACCCACCATCTCAATGTCCACATAAAATTCTCCATCGGCTTCATCCATCAAGTCATCTAGGATTGATTCGGTGATGGAATTTCCGTCGAAGTCTCTAAGGCTGGAGAGATGTTCTTCTTCTTCCCCTAAGAGGTCGTATTCCTATAACTCTTGTTCGGTCATTGTCTCCCCGACCTGGGGCTTACTGGCTAGCTGGGATCGCTTTGGACTATGAGGCCCGTACAGGTACTCTATCACCGCCTTCATGAGAGGACTGTGAGGTGCCTCCACCATGCCCACCATTGCCTGGTTTTCTTCTCCGCGATCCGCAGGCGGCTCTACGACAGCTACTTCGGGAGGCGGCTCCGCGACTGCGTCTTGCACTGGCTTTGGGAAAACATGTTCCAATTCTGCCGCAACGGATGTTGTGGGGATGGTCTGGGTATCCCCATCTCTAATGGAGGTGAGCATTTGGAGGGTCTCCTTCATCCTGTTGAACGCCCTTGCCGTTTGTAACCTCCTTTTCTGCGAATGAGATCGGGCGGCCACTTTAGGGGCTGACACTTCAACGGCTATCTGAGTCATCCGTTGATCCAGCGACACCTCTACCGGAGGCTTGACCGTCTTGATGTCTCTCAAATCTCGGTCGTTGAGTAACGTGATGTCAACCGAGGTTGAGTCCCGAGTCCTTGTGACTTGGGCTACCCTTCTTTCTTCTCTGGGGCGAGTCTACCGATCAAGGGCTGGCAGGGTGACCTGCTCGATGAGATTATCGGCGGACCTACCTTGCCCCTCATGGGGGATAGCTTGGAGGCTTTCCCTCAACTCCCTAAGCTCGTGGACAAGCCTTCCCGGTTTGGGAAGTTTCTTCTGTGGTTTCTGAGGTTGACTCGGCGCCCCTATCTGTAATTTTTATAGTAGTAGGGCTTTTCGTTCTGCTACTGTGGATCCCGGCGGGGGTGAGCCTAAGCGGCTGAACACGGATGATTCTTTGTCTTGGGAAACCGCTCCCTTCGAGACACACACGTACTTTTTCTTCCCTTTCCCTCGATCGCTCCCTGAGAAGGAGACCATGTTGACGTTCATGCTGGGGAAAGGGTCGGTGTCGACAATCATTTCCGAGGCCCCTTTGTCAGCCATTTTAAACCTTCCCTTCCTGATGGCTTCCTAAATGGCTCGGCGGAAGATAATACAATTCGAGGTGGCGTGACTGAAGGAATAGTGCCACTTGCAGTATTTCTTCCCCTTTATTTCCTCAGGTGGAAGGATCTTGTGGCCGTCAAGGAGCTTGATCTGTTTGTCCTTGAGGAGGTAGTCAAAGATTTGGTCAACTTTGGAGATGTCAAAGGAATATTCAACCCTTTCTTCCTCTTTCTCCTTACCCTTAGCAGGCCTAAGAACTGGACAGAGGTAAACCTTCCCCTTAACTACCTTTCTTCCTCTGTCGTTGGCTTTTCAAACAACACGTGCCTTCTGTGACCGGTCCCTCGACTTCTATCAAGGCAGCCCGTTTGGCTTCCTCGGTAAAGACATCTCCTTCGAGGGTCTTTTGTTGGTCCTTAGTTCCCCAGAACTCAGGTGGGAGGAGACCCACTATTCCAGATGTCAGCATAGAATTCCCCATCCTTTCCATACATTAAGTCATCTAGTATTGACTTAGTCATGGAATCTCGATCAAAATATAGTGGGCCAAAGGAATTTTCTTCTTCCTCTCCAAGGAGGTCATCTTCTTCAAGCTCTTGCTCTGTCATCGTCCCATCAACTGGCTGGGGTTGTTTAGGACTATGAGGTCCATAAAGGCATTCTATCACAACTTCAGTGAGTAGGCTGTGACGGGCGTCCACCATCACTATCATAGTATGGGCTTCTCCCTCTTGATCAATAGGTGCATAAGGGACAGCTGGTTCGGAGGCCTGTCATTCTGGAGTTGTATCCTCAGCTGATTTTGGGAAAGCCTGTTCCAACGCCGTAGCAGCAGATGCCGCGGGGATGGTCTAGGTATTCCCATCTCTAGCTGAGGTGAGGATCTGGAGGGTTTCCCTCATTCTTTTGAAAGCTCTGGCCCTCTCTAGGCTCCTCTTCTGCGAGGGAGATTTAGGGGCCAGGCTGGGGGCTGGCATTTCCGCGATCGCCTGTGTCATCCATCGATCTTGAGGTACCTCCGAAGGTGGCTTCATAGTTCTGGTGGCTCTCAACTCGCGCTCAATCAGAAACGTAATGTCCACTGAAGTTGAGTTTTGAGCCTCGGTGACCTGTGCCATCCTTCTTTCTTCTCTGGGGAGAGTCCCTTCCACCGTGGTTGGCATGGTGGCCTGTCCACTGGGATCATTGGTCGGCCTACCATGCCCCCTAGGTAGGACATGTTGAAGTCTTTCCCTCAAGTTCCTAGATTTAGGCATGTGTCTCTCAAGGTGGATTTTGGACAAATGCACCTCCCTGAGCTCGTGGACAAGCCTACCCGACTTAGGAAGCTTCTTCTAGGAGGTGATTCGGCGCCCCTATCTACAACTTTTCTTGTAAGAGGGTCATGCATTCTGCTAGCGTGGATCCTCTAGGAGGTGAGCCCAAACGGTCAAAGACAAATATCTTCCTTTCTGGGGAGGCCTCTTGTTTGGGGATCCACACATACTTCTTCTTTCCTTTCCCTCGATCGCTCCCTGAGAAGGAGACCATGTTGATATTCATGCTGGGGAAAGGGTAAGTATCGACGATCATCTCTGATGCCCCCTTGTCGGCCATTATAAACCTTCCTATTTTGATGGCTTCTTGATTAGCTCGACGGAAGATAATGCAGTTGGAAGTGGCATGATTGAAAGAATGATGCCACTTGCAGTACTTTTTCCCCTTCATCTCTTTAGGGGACGTATCTTATGGCCGTCGAAGAGTTTGATCTGCTTGTCCTTAAGCAGGTAGTCAAATATTTAGTTAGCCTTAGAGATGTCAAAGGAGTATTCAACCCTTTCCTCGTCCTTCTCTTTCCCTTTAGAAGGTTTAAGAGCTGGACAGAGGTAGGCCTTCCCCTTAACTGTCTCGGCCACTAACATAGTGCGAATCTTCAGTTGCATCCGCCACTGACATTAGTTGTGGTCCTCAGTAGCTTTCTTCCTTTCTCTTTCTTGTATGAATTGTTCAATTTGAACTGCCCTGGAAGCAAAACCACTAAGGTCATTGCAAGCTTGTGCAACAAGCTTATCCTTCAATTGAAGGTGCATTCCAAAGATGGCCATGGAAGTAAGTTGGGATTTTGGAAAAGGTGCTGAGCATTTTCTGGCCCTCTTTCTGAATCTCTCAATGAAGTCTGTCACAGCCTCATCCACCTTCTACCGTTGATTCATCAGATCGGTCATGACAACTTCAGGTTGTGGCCAATAGAATCTGTCATGGAAGCACCTTTCCATGTCTGCCCAGGTCTGTATGGAATCAGGTGGGAGAGAAGAGTACCATGAGGAGGCAGTCCCTGTCAAGGACAAAGGGAACAATTGCAACTTGTGGTACTCATTCTGGTTTCCTTCCCAACAATGGGTCGTGAATCGACTGATATGCTTCATAGTAGACTTGCCATCATCCCCGAAAAACGTGGCAAAGTCGGGGGTCCCAATGATGGTGTTAGCTATCACATTAGAGTCCAGGAGTTGGGGTCCCAATGATCTTTCAGGTGCAGGAGTTGGTCGCCACTATGTATCAGGGGTACCTTGCACCGCTGGCTGTAGTAGTATGTGAGGTGGAGCATCTGTCCATGGTTGCCCAAGCACTACTTGGGCCAGGTTGATAACGCCAGTTCCTGGTACAGTTGCCTGCGTGCCTCGGTGAGGTGGAAGTTGATTTCATGGCTGCTCGACCGGGGTACGGCTGACTAGAAGGTAGGCTTGTCGAGCTAGGTGGGCTCTGAAGCCATGGCTGCTGACTCGGGCAATACCCATGTATCATACCACTCCCTAATTCTGGGGCGAAGACTTGACCTCTGCTTACGCTGGGTAGTTAGTCGTGGCAGAGCATCCCTAGGATGATCCTTGTGGCAGACCCACCAAGCCTACTACCTCAGGCGACCTTCTAACCAATTGCACTTGATACCTATACGATGCATGGGTCAATGTTTCTTTTACTATATTATAGAGATAATTAACACATATTATTTATTAGAAAAATTAACTCTATTGATTTAATTCAAAATTTTAATATTTAGATGAATACTTTCATTATTACAGATAATTCCTAGTTAAGTATGGTTTTATTTTTTATTATATTCATAAAGCATTAATAAAGCATTATAATTTTAATATTTTAGTAGAAAAAAACTAAAAGACAAATCATTAAACATTATCAACCAAAAGAATATTTCCTATGATATTTTTGTTAGAGTACTCTTAAAAACTATTCTATTCAAATTACGATCCATATTAGAAAAATTAATAAACTCTCATTACTCATATAGTGTAAAAGAATTAAAGACCAACATGAAATTTGATTTGGTCAAAAAAACGTTGAAATTTGTTACTCCCAATTGATAACGCTAAAAATTTATTGGTAATAAAATAAAGGCTAAAAATTTAATGTCGTTGTCGTATTTAAATTTGTGAAAAATGATACCACCTTAATGGCATAATCTTTAAATAGGCGAAAAATCGAATTCTTCATTTAATACATTAAATTATTGTTGCACATATCATTTACTCATATGTTTCAAATCTTCGATAATTTTTTCCTTTTATTTTTATTTCAGAACAATGATACTTATAAAAACCCAATTTACAATTCACTATATTTTTCCAAATATACAATTTATATTTATTGAGACTTTTAGGGTTACAAAGTATGAATTAATTGTCGCAATACCCCTTTTATTTTGATTTCAGTTATCCCAAGACAACCATAAAGGAGGTACGTTAGTACTTAACTAACACAAATTATGATATGTTAATTTATGCGTAACAAGCCAAAAGTACCAACGATTAGTAACAAATAGAGTAATAATAAGTTCCATTTATTCTTATAGTATTAAATAGGGATTATTCAGTCATAAATGATCATAAATATAGTAGAAAGAAAGCCACTAAATTTTTAAAATTACGAAAGTGCTAGTTTGACTCGGAAAATGTTCTATATATATTAAAATGGATGTTTGAGTTTGAAGTAATTTTGTATCTATGGCAACTCTAAATACAATTGCCTACAATGTGATATCATTATCGCTTGATAATAATACTTTTTTCATTAGAGGCTAGTGGGAGAGTAAAGGTAGAGGTAGAAATTATCAATACTGTAACTGCACATGGTTTGTGGAAAAATCTCACTATTCATTGCAAATCCAAGGGTATACTCAAACCCAAAGGGCGTTACTACTTCCATTTCAAGCCAAATATTTTCAAAACAACATTATTCTTTTGCAACTTTATGTTTAAACATGAACCTATTCTTCATCAATATTTAGATGTTTATCAAGGACATCGAGATAATTCATGCAGATTAATTTCTTGGAAAATAGTTGCAAGTGGTGGGTATAAGTATTGCAATCCTCCTTCATCTCCTCCCGTGTATTATCATTGGAATAATCAACCTTGCGAATATATGGAAAGAGGTGCAAGGAATATTGTATAGATGTAATTTTGTTTAGTTTCTCGAAATTGAAATAATAATCCAGGAAACATTTACCTTATGACTTATTCTTTAATATTATTTCGATTTACTTCATTTCAACAAACTAACACAATTTCGGGAACATTATTGGATGGGTTACTCCTCAACTGGAGTCCATACCCAAATTTAAGGAATTGAAATTAATGAATATTAGTCACGGGTAGTATTAATTGATGATAAAACACGAGGATTAATGCACCAAATATAAAGTTGTCAAAAAAAATACACCCAATATAAATGAATATTTTACAAAACAAATACATTACCATATAGATTAAAATCTAGTTAGCTACTATTGTATCTTAGAGATAAAGTATATTAAAAGCAGTTTATATTAGTAAGGCTTAAATATATGTTTTGCCCCTGCAAATATCACCATAATCCAGTTATACCCCTGTAAAAATAAAAACTTTAAAATTACCCTTGCAAACATAAATCACTTACGGTTATGCCCCTCGGTCAGTTTCTCATCCAAAAAAATAATTTAAATAAGGTTTAAATATATGTTTTACCCCTGCAAATATCACCATAATCCAGTTATGCC
Source organism: Astragalus glycyphyllos (assembly GCA_963573325.1). Lineage (NCBI taxonomy): Eukaryota > Viridiplantae > Streptophyta > Magnoliopsida > Fabales > Fabaceae > Astragalus > Astragalus glycyphyllos. The sequence goes on from OY754307.1 coordinate 32,629,509, forward strand.
CCTGCAAATATCACTATAATCCAGTTATGCCCCTGTCAAAATCTTTAAATTTTCTATTATGCTGATATTTGCAGGGGCATAACTGGATTATGGTGATATTTGCAGGGGCAGAACCTATATTTAAACCTTATTTAAATTATTTTTTTGATGGGAAGCTGACCGAGGGGCATAACCGTAAGCGATTTATATTTGCAAGGGTAATTTTAAAGTTTTTATTTTTACAGGGGTATAACTGGATTGTGGTGATATTTGCAGGGGCAGAATACATATTTAAGCCTATTAGTAAATTATATGCCATTTTGAATATCCGACAAGAAAATAGATTGTGTTCATACCCAAAAATAAGTAAGACGTAGGCCGAGGGCCAAGAGAGGAAAAAGGAATTATGGTGTGAAGGCAAGCCACTCGACAAGGGCAGAAAAGGTATTTGCCAAAGAGAGTGAAACCAAAAGAAGGTCTTCGGGGCGCATTAAATGACAAATACCCCCGAGTGAAGGCTATGCTCGAGGGCCAGTGAGCCAAGCCGAGGGAAAGTGACTGCCCCTGCCTATAGAGTGCCAAAACTTTTAGGAGGAGTCAAGAAACCCATAGTTGAGGAGCAGAGACTGAAGAAAAGCGGAATCAAAGACTGTCCAAACCTTTGGCCGACACCATGGCTAGGACCTAAGAGTTTGACGACAACAAAAAAACTGGCACGCCTAGTGGAACATGAAAAGGTGAGCAAACACCTTCATTTGATTCGCCTGGACTGGCTTATAGTTGGCATATGCACTTACGCTCCGGCAGAAAACATAAGTATAGAGCCAGCATCGGCATAAAAAAAGGTAGTAGCACCATGACCTACGTTGTCGCCGGCCAATCACAGGGAGGACAACCTTCTTCTCTGGGAGGACCGCATCAGGCCCCGCCATACACTATTCCTATTGGACCTCAGCAGGCATCCTCTTATAATCCTATGGGAGGCATGCATCAGTGTCCACCAAGAGGGAGCATGCTCAGCAAGCGTACTCTCATCAGGTAAATCCTAACCCTGTAATTCCTCAGCCTGGTACTTTTGCCACTGCCAACACAAGGGGAAAGTTTTTGGCGAATCTCACTGATAGGGCCTCTCTTCAGCAGGGACAAGTGCAGTTGGCCAGAAGGCCGCCCGAGGCAGCAGGCTTGGCGGGTCTGCCGCAAGTATTATCCTATGGATGTTCTATCACGGCTAACTACCCGGCTTACGCAGTGGGGCAAGCCTTAGTCCCGGAATCAGGGAATGGTAGGAACGGTGGGTATTGCCCGAGGCAGCAGCCATGGGTTTAGAACCAACCTGGGTCGACAAACCTACCTCCTAGTCAGTCGTACCCCAGTGCACTGAGTACCTACCTGGTGGGTTCCTATATACAAACACATATGAATGTCTCCCCGGTTGAGCAGTCATGGAATCAAATTCCACCTCTCCGACGCGCGCAGGCATCTGTACCAGGAACTGACCTTGTTAACCTAGCCCAAGTAGTGCCTGGGCAGCCATGGACAGACGCTCCACCTAAGGTACCACCGCAGCCAGGGGCGCAGGGTCCCCCAGATACACTATGGTGACCAACGCCGCCACCTGGACCATTGGGGCCCCAATTCCTGGACCCTAGTATCATTGATGACACCATCAATGGTTCTTTGTTGTTCATTTGAAACCGCTTGACCATCCAGTGTACAGGAAGCCAAACCCCGAGTGGGTGGACTGTTTGGTGCGTCTGCCCAGGGGATTCAAATCCCCTGATTTCGCCACGTTTTCCAGGGACGATGGCAAGCCTACTATGGATCACATCGGCCGATTCACAGCCCAATGTGGGGAAGGAAACCAGAATGAGTATCACAAGTTGCAGCTGTTCCCTTTGTCTTTGACAGGGACTGCCTTCTCGTGGTATTCTTCTCTCCCACCTGATTCTATACAAACCTGGGCAGACACGGAAAGGTGCTTATATGACAGATTCTACTGGCCGCAGCCTGAAGTTATCGCAGCCGATCTCATGAACTTATGGTAGAAGGTGGATGAGGCGGTGACTGATTTCATTGAGAGATTCAAAAAGATGGCCGGAAAGTGCTCAGTACCTTTCCCAGAATCCTAACTTACTTCCATGGCCATCTCTGGAATGCACCCTCAATTGAAGGAAAAACTACTGGGACAAGCTTGCCGCGACCTCAGTGGCTTGGCTTCCAGGGCAGTTCAAGTGGAACAGTACGTCCAGGAGTGAGAGAGGAAGAGAGCCATTAGGGGCCGAGGGCCACAACTAGTATTAGTGGTGGATGCAGCCGAAGATTCAGACTATGATGAGTCAGCCGGTTACACGCCAGACATCTTAGTGGCCAAGATAGTTAAGGGGAAGGCCTACCTCTGTCCAGCTCTTAAGCCTTTCAAGGGTAAGGAGAAGGGCTAGGAAAGGGTTGAATATTCCTTTAACATCTCTAAGGCTGACCAAATCTTTGACTAACTCCAAGAGTATGATATAGTTGTCTCAATACTCTTATAACCAAAAAAATAATTTTCTCAATACACTTTTATTTTGATTTCACTTATTCCAATGCAACTATAAAGGGGTACTAAAAACTTAACCAATTTGTGCGTAACAAGCCAAAAATACCAAAGATTAGGAACAATTGGGGTAATAATAAGTGCCATTTATTTCTTATCTATATATATAACATTTGAGATTAATGATCTCTCATAAATATTATTCCAAGTGTCATCTCATGGATTACTTAGCATTAATGATTTTTTTAAAAATAAATATAAAGGATCCCACGATAACTATGCAATTTAAATTTGGAAAGTTATTAACATAAACTTATATACATCCTTAATCCTAATCTCGATAATTGTATATGATATTCTCGTATTCTCATTTCATGGGTATTATTATTGTTCATAACATTCTCATCGTTTATGAATTATTTCATGGGTATATACTTGGTGGTCAATAAGCAATATCAATTATTTCAAACTACCATGACATCTCAGGTTGATTTGAAGCATTTTCCTCATAATTTTGAATTAAATGTCATGATTGTATATTGGATTGTTTGTCATTTCTCTTAGTCATACCGCGTTAGTTATTTCTGGTTGTAAGGATTTGTTTCTAGGTTCAAGAATTATTGTCTTTAATTGCAAAAAAGAATGTTTGTAAGTGTAAGGATACAAAATAAAATATGAGAGCGTATTTTCATTTGTACCAAAAGGTAATAAATGCATCATGTTTGAAAATTATAACTTATATTTAGCCTATAATTTTAGTAGTAGTTGTTGTTTTTTTTCTCTTTAATTTTGAATAATTTAACTTTGTTTTATCTTTTTTTGATACTTCATAAATTTCGAATGTTCTATTTGGAATGGCAAATGATATAAAACAATTATCTCATATTTAATGGAAAATAAATTCATAGTGAGAGTGATGGTTATATCAACAAATTAAAGTTGTTATATCTTGACTGTCTAAATGCATGCATAATTGGTGATAGTACACTTTATATTTAGTGTTTTTTATTAGTTATTTTTGTTCTTAACTGACATAGTCCAGACCGTCGAGAACTTGAAGGAAAACGCTGCTAACAAAAAGCATAAAACTTCGTAATTTTTGTCTTCATTGTTTCGTGAGGTCGAAGATAAATTACAAGTAATTTTGATGAGAAGCTACTCAAAAATCGTTCTTAAAATAAAATAATTTTATAAGAAGCTACTCAAAACAGATTCTTATTTAAAGCAATTTTTAGATTTTTTTTAGATTTTTTTTTTAAAAAAGTAATAAAAAATGGATAGAAAAAATTTAAAAGTGATTATTTTATTAAAAAAAGTGATTATCTTTAGAAAAAGGCTATTACAAACGGGATCTATATCTGAAAGAGTTAGTGGTAGAAATCAAATATAAAATTTCTTAATATATACTAATTACAAAAAAAGTGATTATCTTTAGAAAAAAGCTATGGACGGTTTTTTTCGTCTCCGCGTTAATATTAGCTATTGGTTATTAGCTATTGCGCTATTATTTACATTTGGAAGCTCATTTTCTATATACTAATTGCATCCTCTATTTTTTTTCTTTGTATATATATATAGGTCCTCATTGTGTAAGTCAATTTTCTTTTCTTTTATCCTTCAATGGGTGATGAACCAGATTGCAATTTGTGAAACAAGAATGAAAGCGCTAAGAAACGTTAAACTAGAGTGGGTTGGCTTAGCAAATGAAACTTTCATTCCAGGTTTGCTTTTTCGCTTTTTCAGCGATCCGTTTTTCGCTAGATTATTGTTCTTTTTTTTTATTACAAAGTTTAGGTGAGTTGGGCTCCAGGGGCTCAACAGGGTCAGGAGGGGCCTCAGGGCTCTTTGAGGGCTTACAGAGGTACTCACATCGGCAGCGGGAGTTGAACTCACACCCTTGGGGGAATGAGCCAACTCCTTACCAACAACTGAGTCAACTCTCTCGATTATTGTTCTACCGGTGAATGACTCTCACTCCACTGAGTTTTTGTTCAAGGCTCTTTTGATCCCTTTCAAGTCATGTAATTCCTCATGTTTGATTTCACTCTTTGAAAATATTTTAAAATTTTTTTATGTGAATTTTTGATACATTTCTTATCAAATTTCTCATAACCATTCTTTTGTTATATTTTTTTAAGTGCAACGTATGTGTGATATTTTTTGATATTAAATGAAATTAACAAATATTGAGTAAGTATAATATATATATATATATATATATATATATATATATATATATATATATATTAGTTTCTAATATTTATAGAGACATTTCCCCTAAGAGACATATAAAAATAGAAATATCAGCGGGGTGGGATGGGGACAGAGAATATTTTCTCACTTCCTGTCCTCACATCTTATATTGCTCCTCATCCTTGCTCTCCACATTGGAGAGCTTTCCTTCCCCCATCCCCGCGGGACCCTATTTTTCATACAAAAATAGTAAATAATAAACTTCAATTCAACATATTTTGAAAATATCCAAAAAATTTATAAAAAATCACAAAGTTTAAAGTTATGGTAATAGGGATTATCTAATATTTTTGGTTTCTTAGCAATATTAATTTTATAAAATAATATCATATATATTTGTTAGAGTTTAATAATAGTTTTATTAGAAATTGAGACCTCGTGGGGTAGGGGTATAAACCCTATCCCCTTCCTACCATGTCTCCAAGGGAATTTAGTCATCTATCCTCATCCCCATAGGTCAATATTCATCTTTAGGCCTTTAAACTAAACAACTTCCACGTATAAGTAGAAATTGACACTTCTAAGTATAACTACAACAGACATAAATAAAACTTATTGCATGAAAACATAACATCTAATTATAAATTAACAAACAAAATATAATTTTTTTATATAATTTTCAATAGGATAAGTATACCCGTGCATAGCACGGGTTAAACACTCTAGTAGTATTAAATAGGGATTATTCAGCCATAAATGATCTTAAATATAGTAGAAAAGAATCATTAAATTTCTGGTAAAAAAAAAAAAGAATCATTAAATTTTTAAAATTTCGAAAGTGCTAGTTTGACTTGCAAAATGTTCTATATATTCAAATGGATGTTTGACAACTGCCTACAATGTGATATAATTGCATCTATGGCAACTCTAAATGCAATTGCCTACAATGTGATATCATTATCACTTCTGGTAATAATACTTTTTTCATTAGAGGCTAGTGGGTGGGGAGTAAAGGTAAATGTAGAAATTATCAATAATGTCACTGCACATGGTTCTTGGAAAAATCTCACTCTTCATTGCAAATCCAAGGATGATGATTTAGGATTCCATACACTCATACCCAAAGGGCGTTACTACTTTCATTTCAAACCAGATGTTTTCAAAAGAACATTATTCTTTTGCAGCTTTACGTGGCAAGATGAACCTACACTTCATTATTTAGATGTTTACAAAGGACATCGAGATAGTTCATGTGGATTAACTTCTTGGAAAATAGTTGCAAGTGGTGGGTATAGGTACTGCAATCCTCCTTCATCTCCTCCCGTGTGTTATCGTTGGAATAATCAACCTTGCGAAAATATGGAAAGAGGTGCATGGAATATTGTATAGATGTAATTCCGTTTAGTTTCTCGAAATTGAAATAACAATCCAAGAAACATCTAGCTTATGACTTATTCTTAAATATTATTTCGTTTTACTTTCATTTCATAAAACTAACACAATTTGGGAAACACTATTGTATGAGTTACTCCTCAAGTGGAGTCCATACCCAAATTAAAAGAATTGAAATTAATTATTATTATTCACAGGTAGTATCAATTGATGATAAAAGACGAGGATTAATACATCAAATATAAATGATATTTTACAAAACAAGTATATTTTCATATAGATTATATTAAAAGCAAGTATATTAAATAAGTAGTATTGTATCTTAGGGAAAAATTATATTAAAAGCAATTTTTTATGAGTAAATTATATGCAATTTTGAATATCCAACAACAAAAAAGATTGATATATAAATTTCTCTAAATTAATATTTTAATAAATAATATCCTTTAACATTATCATTTAGCATAAATCATAAATTTTAGAGTACACATTTCGTGCTACATATAAAAACTACTCATTGTTCGTTGGTTGTATCGATACATATACAAAATTTAAATCACAGAATATTTACGAATACATACTAATCGGTACATAACACACGCTACAACTCAACTTCATGTAGTATCCTAAGTACTACTTTTCACATAAAGAGTTCAAAAAGTAGTTGGTTTGAAATCCTTCAGCTGCATAACTGTAATGGAAGAGTGAGATTTAAGAAATTCTGTGACTTCCTCAACGACACCTCAACATAACTCATACAAAGTATTTTAAATGTTGAAATACACTTGACACAACCCCAAATGATATCATTCAAGTTCAAAAGGGGACCCAATTCCTTATAATTGAAGGAAGCCCAAAACGGGTCTTAGTATTGAGACACATGTTAGTCTCAACCTAAGTACGCCTATTATAATTCTTTAGTTCATTTAAAATAACTGATGTATATATATATATATATATATATATATATATATATATATATATATATATAGGGAGCGTATCCGGTGAGAACTAGTTCTCACCGTGATAAATGAGAACTAATCATTATAACCGTTAGATTAAATGATCTTAATTATAGGATGTTGCGTGGTTGTTTCCTTAATTATAGGTTCCCATGTGTGGTTGTTTCGTTTTTAGTTACAAATCACATGGGAGCCTATAATTAAGGAAGCAACCACGCAACCTCCTATAATTAAGGAGGTAATCTCAATCGTCGATTTTAATCTAACGGTTGTAATGATCAGTTCTCATTTATCACGGTAAGAACTAGTTCTCACTTGATATACTCCCTATATATATATATATATATATATATATATAGCTCTCACTCTTTTCTGTTCAACAATCACTTCAATCATTCGACAAGTTATAAAAATGCACATTTGAATCTAAATATATACACAACATAGTGGAGAATGAAGCTAAGAGGAACTTCACGAATAAGTGAAAAAGCAAAAGAATATTGAGTTTTAAATTTAATCTTTTTGTTAACTTTGAAATTCATCAAAGAAAGCCTCAATCAAGTTTCCAGATAAAAAGTTATGGTTAAAATAATTGAAAGATTACAAAAAATCTGTCAACTAAAATTACTACGGATGGCAATGTTAATTTATTACGGATTTGTTTTTCATGAAAGAAATTCTGCATGAATTTTGTAAAATCAGACACTATCACGGATGGCTGTAACAGTTCATTATAGTCGTAATACTACAAGTGTTGCATAATTGCTGTTTTGTGCTTTTTACTCCAATCCAAGTGCTTCTAACTTATTCCAACTGACATTCAATCACATTACACATATAAAATTCATGTCGCATTGATTAAAAACAACATTGTCCAATCCTAACAACTTATTAATCAATCATACATTTAAGTTATTCAACCACGTGCCACTCTCTATAGCAAAATCTTTACTTTGTGTGGAACTTTAAGTTCCATATAAACATCCAATTTCCTGGGACTCAAAGATTTGTATCATCAATAAGATCTTCCATCACCCCAAAATATGCCGACCTTAACGAAAATGAGCCACTTCGGCTTCGATACCAAATCAACTTGTCTTCCTCACTAGAATTGTACAAAGAGATTCTTTTAATCAAAGTTGCTTCCTGTGTCCTGAGAAGTTCATCAACCATAGCTTCATTCCACCCTCCATTTGTTCAATTCCACAAATCCCGCACCCTCATGGATTCCATCCCGCTCACCATAGGAGACCGCACGAATGCATCTTTCCAACCCTTAATCAATAGATCACGCCATCCCCTAGACGTCATCTTGATCCAAAATTTACTACCACCCGAGATGAGATGAAACAACGCCACACATAGCTGGGATTATGGCCAAGCGATCCTGCATAAAATTACAATCCGGAAGATATTTAGCTTTGAAGGCTCTACCTACTATGGTACCTGCGTGATTATATATTATATTATTTGATACCCTATACGATGCACGAGTCAATCTTGCTTTTACTATATTATAGAGAAAATTAACACGTATTATTTATTCGAAAAAATTAACTCTATTGATTTAATACAAAATTTTAATATTTAGACAAATACTTTTATTACAAATAATTTCTAATTAAGTGTGGTTTATTTTTTATTATATTCATAAAGCATTAATAAAGCATGATAATATTTTAGTGCAACAAAATTAAAAGACTAATCATTAAACATTATCAATTTTGTGATTTATTTAAAATCATAACTATTATTAAATACGATACAAACAAAATGGTTAAACGCACTAATTGAATATTAATCAACAAAAAGAATATTTAATATGACATTTTTGTTAGAGTACTCTTAAAAATTATTCTATTCGAATTTCAATCCATATTAGAAGAAATAAACTCTCATCTATTATATTTTTTTGTCGAGACCTATCCACCGCCGACGCAGTGACTATCCCTTCGCTGGATTGGAGATACCTCGAAGGGTGGGACATTCTCATCTATTCTATTAATAATACATTCAAAAACAAACTATTTTAGGAATTACGGGGTTGAGTGAAAGCGACATCGTTGGTGAAACTACTAACTACTAACACACTAATTTCTAACCACTTTACCTATAAAAAAAACTATTTTAGGAATTACAAAAACTGTGCAACTTTATTGGTCCACCTCTTATAATTACATCAAATGTTGCATTTCTAATGGTCCACCTATTTTGATGAAATCAAACGTGTAATACTCAGCCTGCGACATCAAGATGCCTTGAAAGAAGGTAACGTAATTAAGGTATACTAGTGTGTATGACCCGTGCAATGCACGGGTATACATTACTTGTATTGTTCAATTAAGGATTAAAATTGAGGATTTGGAAATATTGTATTTAGTCAGAGGATAGTTTGTACTTCACGGTTGGTTCAGCTATTTGAGTTAATGACTCAAGTATGACTCAATAGATGGGCGTCGAATAGGCATGAACCATGGTACATTGGAACATTCAGAGTGCCACTAAAAGAAAGGTACAAAGAAAAATTGGTGAGTATTTCAAAAACGTGTAACTCATTCATGGTGCACATCCAAACATTCATCATTAATAAGTAATAATAATTAATAATATTTCCTTTCAAACGTGTAAAATACTCAGCCATGATGCCCATCCTTTCATAATGCACATCCACATATTCATCATTAATAATTAATAATAATTTAAATTCAAATAATCAAATGTTTTTCCCATATCAAGCCATTCACAACCGTGAAAAAATAAAATACATTGTTAATGTTATAATATAGGCATTAACCAATAGTTATATATTGTAACATCCCGATTTGGCTAATTTTAATTAATAAAATTATCAAGTGTTTATACTTAATTAGTTAACTCATTTAAGTAATTTAGCATGTTTGATTATATAGAATAGCTAATGTGATTGTTAAATGACTTGAGTTGGTGCCTAATTGTAGGATTAGAAATGAGTTATGTGGTATTAGGTAGAACAGGGTAGTGTAGGAGTGATTAGAGGGTTGTGCAGAGAGAGAGAGAGTTAAATGACTTGAGTTGGTGCCTATCATACAGAACAGGGTAGTGTAGGAGTGATCAGAGGGTTGAGAGAGAGAGAGAGAGAGAGAGAGAGAGAGAGAGAGAGAGAGAGAGAGAGAGAGAGAGAGAGAGAGAGAGAGAGAGAGAGAGAGAGAGAGAGAGAGAGAAGAGAGAGAGAGAGAAGAGAGAGAGAGAGAGAGAGAGAGAGAGAGAGAGAGATGATGGAGGCAGGATTGAGTTTGACATTCTTGGTTGCATGTTGATGAAGATGAGTCTAGGAGCCAAATAAGGGTTTGGGAACCACATTGCAACTAGGAGCTGTTTGGAGAGTTGTAGAAGCCCCATTTCGTTGTTCATGGTGAGTAGAGTGGAAGATTGCAGCTTATAGCAAAATCTGCATCAAACACGTTTTAACAGTTTCTGGTAATTTCAATGAATCTCACTCCACAGACTTATTTGAAGTTAATTTTTAATTCTTTAAAAACTAGACATAATATCCTTCAAGATAGGCACAAGAACCACCAGATTTGACTTAGTATTGAGGGAGAAAACTTAATTACAAGTTTCACTTTCGTAATATTAACGTTTTTGAACCAGTCACCGTATTGTAACCATAACTCCCAGAATATTCGTCATATATGTTTAGGACTAGAACAATATGAAAATAGACAAAATTCTATACACAATAGGCACTAGTTTGGATAATTTTGGTGAAGAATTGATTAATTTATGCGCATTCCAAAACTGCTCACAGATGCTGTCCGAAATAAATTCGGTTTGGGTAGAGCTTGATCGTATTTTCCATTCAAGCATATCGTTTGTCACTCCGGGTGAGTTCTACACTGTTTAGGATTTGTTTCGTGAGAATAAAGATTTTCGAAAACTGCAGAAAACATGGCCATGTTTTAAAACAATGACAACAGTGTGTTAAAACAGTGGCAGTGTTTTAAGACACGGGTAGCCATGTTTCCTGCTGTCCTCATTTTCAAAATTCTTCTAAAACCATTCCTTTTTGTTCTAATCTTTCCCTAATCCCTTTCTAAACCATATATATGGATAGAATAACCGTAATACATGAAAAAGGTGTTTATGCTAAACTTTGCAGTCAGTGTTATGCTAAAGTTAGTTTCACGATTCACTGGGATTAGCAATATAGGCAGTAGGTGTTGTGCTAAGTTGAAGAGACATGTAGTTTATAAATTGAAATATGAGATAAAAAGGATTCATAATTGAACCGTAAGTGTAGTGAGGGGTCTCGATAGGACTCATTGAGATTTTATCTCACCCTTTATATGTTGATGTTTTTAGAGAGAAACAGGGAAAAAGGAAAGCGAAGAGGCACAAGTAGGTGATGTGCTCAAGAAGAAGATGAAGAATTAGTTCTTGTATCTTGACTTTATGAGTTGAACTTATGTAAAGTTGTAAAATCGTTTACGCTATTTTTATGTAATTCCTATGCCTGGTACTTTTTCCACTGCCATCATTTGGGGTAAGTTTATGGCGAATGTCACTAACACGACTTCTCTTCAACAGGGACAAGTGCAATTGGCCAGAAGGCCGCTCGAGACAGCATTCTCGATGGGTATGCCGCAAGGATGATCCTAAGGATGTTCTGCCGCCGCTAACTATCCAGCTTACGTAGGGGGCAAGCCTTCGTCCCACATTCTGGGATTGGCAGAACAGGATGGTATTGCCCGGGCCAACAACAATGGGTCAAGAGCCCACCTGGCTCGACAAACCTACACCCCAAGCAACCGTACTCCGGAGCACATGGTACCTACCCGACGGGTTCTTATTTATAGACACAAATAAATGGTGGCCTAGTGATAACTCTATTTTATATAGAGTTATTTATACATCTAAACCTAAATAATTGCTTAGATTCAAGTAAATTATGTGTTAAATATAGTTGTATGAATAAAATAACAACATTCAAGGTTTCAAGAAAGGATGAATTCATAACTTAGCATTTTGTATATATATTGGTATGTTTGATGTGTTTGTTCAGTGCATCTGCAATTGATGCTTCTGCGCCGGAAAATAACAGTGCAACTGAACTAGGTGCAACTGCACTAAAGAACAAGCAGAAACAAGACAAAGTGCAACTGTTCCTGAAAACAATAGTGCAACTGCAACAGAATAAAGCAGTGCAACTGCACTGGATGCTCCTGCACTGAAGACAGATTACAATGCAATAAGCACCTTCAACCATACCAATGCACAAGCACTTAAAGGATGACATCATGCATAGTCACGGATCACATGGGGCACATGCCACATGCAAATTTCGGCGCCTACAATTGAAGACCATTTTGAAGAGTCATTCATATGGGACACTTGGTCATCCCTAATTGGACCTCTCTTTGCCTTTGAGTATGGGAATCAAATTCCTTTTTGAAGATATGAAAAGTAACCATAGTTAACTCCTTTAGTTAACTTAATCTCCAAGGAAGGGATCACTTTTGAAGGCTATATAAAGACTCCCGCTCCTCACTTGAAGAACATCACTCATAATATAGTTTTTACACTTCTTCACACTAGGTTTTTAGTTTGTTGTTAGTTTGTAAGAAGGTAAGGAAGGAATTGACAACTTCTCCCTTCACTTCTTCATAGAATTAGTGTAGTACAAGGAATCAGTGCAACTGCATTGCTTGGCGAACTTATGCAAGAGAACTTCAATTTATTTAAACTCTACCCTATTGTCCTCTTTTGTAAATTCAATTATATCAACATGTTTTATTTCATCTATCTCTGTCTTGCAATGCCCAATATGAGCTAAATTTCCTTGGTTGAGATGTTCTAACCTTATAATGAACTTTTAAGTAAGTTGTTGTGCTTTTATGTGGTGTAAGCATTTTAGTTCTTGTATTATACTTCTTTCAACACTTGTTTTAAGGTTGATCGCTTGAAATAAGTAGATTTGTAAAAGCAGACATGGTTTACAATTAAGAACTCAAGAACTAATAAGGGTGAGTGTTTTAATAAAGCCTTTGTTAACTTGTTAATAAAGAAACTTTGTTAATTCCATGTTAAGTCCTAGACATAGGATAACATAGCCTTAGGGTGATTCAGTGGGTACTTCAAACACAGGAGTGAACCTATTTAGCATGCCTAGACATAGGAAGCTTGTAATGAAACTCTGAAGAAAATGACTGAAATGGACATAGTGATGCAACTGCATCCAGTGCAACTGCACCACTTAAATGCACAACACTCTTAAAACTGACTTATTTGGCAAAGACATCTCAACTATCATTCTCAACTGATTTCCTCTACATTTTATTGCTTATTTACATTCTGTTATCTTGTCACCATCATCCCAAATTATGAGTAGGATAGTTTACACTAATTTTTATACATTTAAATTACAAGAGTAAATCCAATCCCTGTGGGTTCCATCTTATTATACTACTTGTTTGTGACTGTGTATACTTGCACGCTTTTCCACACACCACCTGGTGTAGTAGCCATCGAACCACTTTCCACCTCACCAAGGCAATCAAGCACATGTACCAGGAAGTGGCCTTGTTAACCTAGACCAAGTAGTGCCTGGGCAGCGATGGACAGAAGTTTCACCTCTGGCACCACCGTAGCCAGGGACGCAGGGTCCAACTCCTAGACCCTAATCTGATAGCTGACACCATTAAGAATATCTTGGTGTACAGGAAGGCTTACCCCGAGTGGGTGGACAGATTGGTGCCTCTACCTAGAGGATTTAAAATAGTTGAGTTTGCTACGTTTTTCGGGGATGATGGCAAGTCTAAATGGAGCACATCAGTCAATTCACGGCCCAATGTGGAGAATGGAACCAAAATGAGTATAAGTTGTAGTTGTTCCCCTTGTCCTTGACAAGGATTGCTTTCTCATGGTACTCTTCGCTCCCACCTGATTCTATACAGACTTGGGAAGACAGGAAAGGTGCTGCCATGACAGATTGTATTGGCCACAGCCCGAAGTCACCGCAGCCAATCTCATGAATTTATATCAGAAGGTGGACGAGGCTGTGATAGACTTCATTGAGAGATTCAAAATGATGTCCAGAAAATGTTCAGTACCTCTTCCAGAATGTCAACTTACTTCTATGGCTATCTCTGGAATGCACCCTTCCCTTAATTGACGGAAAAGTTTGTGGGACAAGCTTGCAGTGACCTCAGTGGCCTAGCCTCTAGCGCTATCCAAATTGAACAGTGCATACAGGAGAGAGAGAGACAAACAGAGAGAGGAAGAGAGCCACTAGGGGTTGAAGACCTCAGTTAGTGTCAGTTTTTTATGTTGCTGAAGATTCTGACTATGATATGCCGATTACACTGTAAACATATTTGTGGCCGAGATAGTCAAAGGGAAAGCTTACTTATGTCCCGCTCTTAATCCTGCCAAGAGGTAAGAGAAGGACGAGGTGGAAAAAATGTTGGGTACTAGGTAAGGGAAAGCTTACTTAAGATAGTAATAAATGACTTGAAATATAATATTGAAAATACAACCCAAATCCGATGTCACATAATCTGAGAAATTACCCATTAATTCAATTAAATAAAAAAAGTAACATCAATGCATAGTATCATACTACAAGCTACTATGTGATCCGTAGTAATCACATCTCACTCGATTCACGATCGTAGATGGCTGCTCCAACGACACCTGGAAGTCAATCTAAAGAAAGTGGTACACGGGTGACAAAGAGTGTCCGAACCATATAAGGAATTTAAAACCGAAACTAAAACAGCAAGACTACCACAAAATAAGGAAACAATCAACAATCGTGGATACAACTTTCTTAACACACATGCACAAACAATCCTTAACTAATCTTCAGTTAATCATCTTGTCGCGACCTCACGTACGGTCCTAGGACTACTTACAGCAGCAACAACAACAACAACAACAACAACAGGACCGAACGGGATACCTTGCCAAATACTGCCTTACAATCATCAACAACAATAATAGGACGGGATACCTTGCCCGATAATACCCTACGAGGAACAACAAAATAGGACCGAGATACCTTGCTTGAATGGGATACCTTGCCTAAAAATGCCCTACGATGAACAATAACAAAAGGACCGGGATACCTTGCCTTAACGGGATACCTTTCATGTTAATTCCCTACAAGGAACAACAGGACCGGAATACCATGCCAGAACGGGATACCTTGCCCTATAATACCCTGAAGAACAACAAGAAGAGGACTATGAGGACCGGGATACCTTGCTCGATAATGACCTTACTAACAACAACAACAACAAGAAGAAGATGACTGGCACGCATGAACCTAATCAGACACAATGTCTAACAATAACAACGACGACGACGAAAACAAAAGTAACAACAAAGACAACTAATGTAGCAACGACAACATCTACAACAACGGCGGCAACGAAAACAACGATGACAACATTAACACCACCATCCTTTGAGGTACGACTCACCTATACTGCGACGAGTCCTTGCCAGTACTACGACAAGGTTTCTCTTACAATCTTCAACTTTTAAGGTAGGACTCGCTCATGGTGCGACGAGTCCTTGCCCATGCTGCGACAAGGTTCCTTCAACAAATCTCGATCATGAAGATACAGCTCATCCACACTGCAACGAGTTATTGCCCATGCTGCGACAAGATTCTTCAACACAAACCAGCTAGTTAATCATCGCCGAAGGATAACTTGCCCATTCCGCAACAAGTTTCCCATAACAATAAACACATATCAATACACACAATACCAACAAGCAATCACAACAAAACATGAATGACAATCACTTAATAATCTTAACGATTTCGATTCAATCTTAGCTACATTAATCGTACTATGGTGTCGGTCTACATCTTAAACGATATTAACTATAGACATACCTATCATCCTAATTCATTAGCACATTAGACATTAACACATCACTTCACTTTTCTAGCTAGCACTTCATTCTTATAATTAAATATGAGTAATACTCAAGTCATATTGGCTTATTAATTCGTTCTTATTATTCCGTTCTTACTCTAAAATCACCCTCACTGTCAACTCAATTCTTCGTCTTAGTAACATACGAGTCATTCAAATCAAATAGTTTATGGACATTTAAATCATATACAGTCAACCGAATTATTTACCGTCATCCAAATTGAATAAATCTAATAAGTAATAACTAAATAACTAAATAAATAAATACCGTAAAATAGTAGCGACAATCGATACTATTTTAGTTTTATCCCCTATTCCCCATATAGTATTGAAACCCTCCCCCCCGTACATGGATAAATAAAAATTGTAGTATCAAACGAAAGCATAACCAACTTGTCTACGACAATGAATATAGCACCAGAAGAGTACACAGAAAATTTACAGGTCACTCAGGAAGCGAAAAACAGCTGAAACAAAATATGAAACTATTTCTAAATAAATTTTAGAAGTTATTAAAACTGAAACAGAATTAAAATGAAGTAAAAAGAGTGTTCGATAAACGTCTCATCGAAACAACGGGTTAGGAGGGGTCTGACGTCAACTTCACCGAAACAAAAAAGTGACCAGCGCTTCCTGAAGGTTTCAACGCGTAGAATTCGAAAATGAAGTCTGTTTTTCCACCTGGATACTGTAGTGGCCAGAAAGTGCGTTGTGGTTCGGGGAAGAACCAAGCGAAAGCTGGTGGGCATTTAACATTTGTGGCTGATGATTAGTGTGTAAACATGCATATGTTATATTAACTTTATGTGCTATTTAGTTGTGGTATTATAGTATTTGTGTCTTATGTATGCATAATTTGGTATTATCTAATTTAACTATTAATATCCAATTTTCTATACTAATAGAAGGCATATGCATGATTGGACATGGTTAGTATGTGTATTGCTTGATGTTTGGGCCATAACCTAAGTCACACTTATTTAAAAATTGTGATATTGATGTTCTTGGACACCTAAGACAATGTACTAAAGATATAAATGGGTGTAGGAAACCAATTTTGCTAACCTCAATAATACTAGACAACAATTCTGTCCAAAGTTTGGTTGAGTTTTGGCCCATAACACATTTTCGTGTTTGGCCCATATCTCAAGCAATACAAGTCCAATTCATTCCATTCAAGTTGTATTGGTTAGCTAACTCATTTATCTACAATTTTTATTCAGGCACACACTGCTGAAAAGATCGAATTCAATGGTGAAAATGACATGCAACGTGATCATCATGACAATGCTCCAGATTTCAAACTACACAGAAAACACTTTGGAATTATATTTACCGTAATTCACACAAAAGTCCAATTTGAGTGATTCCAATTGCATTTGAAAGAAGACACAATGCCCCACATTTTATATTCAGGGCCCAAATCATTAGACTTCGAATTCATGGTGTAATTAATCAGGGAAGCTGGGCATGAGAAGCTGTCAAAACTGAGATGAGCTTTTGACCAAGGAGCAGTATTTCGCCCATAACTTCCACATGGAAAATCCAATTTGAAAGATAAAACATGATCTGGAACGCTGACTCAAAGACCTGCAATTTATATTCAGGAAGCTACTCAAAATTTCAACAGGAAGGATGACTTATCTTCAAATTAATGAGAGGGTCCAAAACTGTCTTGAAGTATTCAAGTGTTCTGACTTTTCAAGCCTATATAAAGGGGGCATTGGCAAGCCATGGGGAATCACTCTCTAGCTTCAGAAGTATAGCATATATCTAGTATCTAAGAGTTGCTTTCTTTGTAGTATGAGTAGCTAAACCTTTAGCTAGAGCTAAGGGTGAAGCTTTTGTAAAGTAGTAGTATTGTTCTTGGCTTTCAAAATGATCTTCAATGTTAAATCTTTTGAGTTGCTTAAGGAGACATGAAAAAGGTTTTGTTTTGTGAAAGCTTTGATTCATTGTAGACATATTTGGCACAATGAATGCTTAGTTGTACATAACAACAATTGGTAACATAAACTCTTTAAGACAACTAAAAGATAGTTTTCAAAAGCTACAAAGTTTTCTAAGTGCTTAATGTTTTATCTTCCAATTGAAATCACTTGATTGTTGGATTTCAATTGACTTATCAAGTATAGTCATGAACAACTCTATGATTTTACTTAAGTGTAACCCCAAAGCTCTAGTAATTAGTCTTATATAAACTTCAAACCTCATAATTAGAATGGCATAATTTGTTCTTCAGAATAACCTTATGGTTCGACACTCGGACTCTCCCGAGAAATTTATTACCTGAGACAAACCTATACTTGGGTGTGCAACCGTAAAGTGTGATCAAGTTTTTGGCGCCGTTCCCGGGGATATCCCTTGGAGGACGGTCCATCTCTTTGTGAATATTCTCTTGCTTTGGTAAGACTTCAAAAGGGTAGTAAATTCTTCTCTATCCTTTTATTTTTATTTTTTGCATTGTATATAAATAGCATCTAAGCTAGTATAATTAATAAATATTGTGCGCTTGTCAATTGTATGCATAATTGGTGTCGTGATTTAAGAAGTGGTAGACTAATAAGGAGTGAAGCACCTACTTCGAATAATAATTGTGAAAACATGGACGAAGGTGAAGTAGAAATGCCTAATGAAAATCAACAAGTTCGTTCCATGCGTGATTTCTTAGAACCTCAACGTAATACCATTCCATCATGCTTTGTTTATCCACCAAATGATCAAAATTTTAGACTCAAGCTTGGTATGATCCAATTACTTCCTAATTTTCATGGACTTGAATCTGAAAACCCTTATTTACATTTGAAAGAATTTGAGCAAATATGTGTCACTTTAAATGAACCAACATGCACCCAAGAAATAATAAAGTTTAAGTTATTTCCTTTTTCCCTCAAAGAGAAAGCAAAGATATGGCTGAATTCTTTATGACCTGGATCAATCACGACATGGCAACATGTACAAACTGAGTTGTAAAAAAAGTTCTTTCCAATTCATAAAACCAACTCTTTGAAGAAGCAAATCAAAAACTTTGTCCAAAAGCCTAACGAACAATATTTTCATTGTTGGGAACGTTTTAAAGATTTGCTAAATGCTTGCCCTCACCATGGTTTTGAAAACTGGAGGACCGTAAGTTTCTTTTACGAAGGTTTAAATTCTGAAACCAAACGATTTGTGGAAATGATGTGTAATGGAGAATTCTTGGACAAAAATCCCGACGATGCACTTGAATATTTAGACCACCTAGTTGATAAAATTCAATCTTGGTATAATGAAAACACATCAGAGGGTTCAATAAGGTCTACTCTTGAAAATGTTAACAAAGGAAAATATTACCTTAATCAAGAAGGTGATCTAAGTGCTAGGATTGCTAGTTTAGCTAGAAAGGTTGAAAGTATGGAACTAAAGAAATCCAAGGAAGTAAAATTTGTGCAAAACATGGATATTTGTGATGTTTGTGTCGTTGAAGGACATTTAACAAGTGAATGCCCAAAAATTCCTATCTTCAAGGAGATGTGTGAAGAATAAGCAAATGCAATATCTAATTTCAAAAAACCATTTCCATCTGATTTTTCTGTGACATTTAATCGAAATTGCAGAAACCATCCTAATTTTTGTTGGAGGAATGATAAAAATGTTCAACGTTTACCCAACCAAAATACCTCCAACTCCAATTTCACACCATATAACAGACCACAAATAAAAAGCCTAGAAGAAACATTACAAACATTCATGCAAGCTCAAACAACCATAAACACCCAAACTTCACAAGCCATAAATGAAATTAAGCTTACATTGTCTACCTTGACAAACTCCTTGAGAACGACCGAGAAAAGGAAGTTTCCGGCTCAACCTCAACAGAACCCAGCTGCTCAATGCCAAATCTCTACTGAAACACCATCGGAAAATGTAAATGCTGTCACTACTCTACGGAGTGGAAAAACAATTGACAAGACAATCCCCCTCAAGAGTCCAGATTCAGACTCTACTCCAAACTTACAAGATAAAGGTAATGATGAAGGTAAAGATGAAGGTAAGAATGATGATATTTCCTGTAACACCCCCTTTTTTTTACTATTACAATTAAATAGACAATTATCAGAGTCACCTCGAAGGGCGCTACATTTTTCACCATTTTAAAAAAAAAAACACCATTTATTCCAAAAAAAAATCTCCAAAATAATTTATATAAAAGAAATCACCAAGCAGCGGAAATATTACCAGTTTAAACATCTCCAGAATTAACAATTAAAGACATCTCCAAAATTAATTAAAACAATTTCTAATAACTAAAATAATAGTTCAAAACGATAACTAACGACTCCCCGGTGCTACATATCAGAGCTGACACAGACCCAAACGAGAGAGGAAGCAAAACCTAGCAATTCCTCCACGAGCACTAGCGATCACCTGCAGCGTTGCCGCATGAGAGCAACATTCCAAGCAGAAGGGGTGAGTCTAACAGAGGTAATAAGCAGATGATAAAAATATGCTAGCATCAGGTAACTACAGCAACACAATACAAATTACACCATATCACAGCACCAGATACCAAAGGAAAAATCCATCTGACAGTGAACCACCAAAATCATAACATTCATAGACAACGGGATGATATGCAACCCCTCCAGTGGGCATATGCATGCGGTACCGATCACCAAAATGAGCCACGACGGGCATATCACCAATAAACACCAGAGGCAGAGCCTATATCACCAAAACATGCATATGACAATGCGACACCATGATTATGCACCAACTCACCATAACAAGTATTTAAAATAAATACTATATCACCAGAATCAAAACAAATGATTTCACCAAAAATAGCACCAAGTTGTAGCATCACAGCTACCACTAAACTCTCCTGAGCATACCAGCACCGCACCTGAAATATTAACACCAGACGGCTCCACAACGCGGACATAACGCACGCACACCACGCACAAGACTGGCGCACAGCGCCTAGGCACATCGCACCTACTTCAGCAAATTAATTAAAATAGCAAACGACATCGGATTTCAACAAATAAATACTTGTTGGAAAGCCCTATGGGTCTGGTTATCATCCCTAAGTTCAGTTTTTGAAGGAGAGTGTCCAATAGGTACAGTTTTCGAAAAGCACACAGGCTAGTTGCAAAAGAGGACAGTTTCTGTCCTTCAAATTCAAGCAATTCCAAAGTGACCAAAACTCAATCAAATTGCATGAAACTTGTGCATAAACTGGGGCAAATTTTGTCTAGTTTTCAAAGAAATTGGATTCGTTCGAAAAGGAGTTCTTTAGAAAACGTGGTAACCAAAACACTGACCCTGTGTCCAGATTGTTTCCAGAATCTTACTCTAACTTGTGGAATTCATATCTCGAGCTACACAACTCTAAACGCAACCAAACCAGTGCCAAATTAACAAGCATTAAGTCTATTTTCCAGAAAAATAAACTACAAAATTTTTCGGTCAATACAACTTTCCCAGTCACCGAAATACCGAATCTATACCCAAATCGTTTCCAGAATTTTAACCTAACTTGTATCGCCTATAACTCGAGCTATACAACTCCGAATTTGACGAAACCAGTGCCAAAAGGACCGGTGTTAAGTCTATTTTCAAAAACAATCAACCTCATAATTTTTGGATCAACCAAACAGCGCCAGTTATAGAAAAACCGAACCTGTGTCCAGAATCGCTAAATTGCCAAACACCAAACCCTAACGGCAACGACACCGCAACCACCACAACAAAAACGACAATTCGACAACGCGACAACAACAATCAACCACGCACAGCAACAACAAAAACACGAACAATAACAACACCATCATCGTGATACAACAATCACGCAACAACAAATAACGAAACAAATCACAATAACGTGCAACAATCATCAAAGCACCAATCTCAACGAAAACACGATATGCAACAACACGAACAATTCAACAAAACCCTAGACTACCCACACATAATTATCATCAACCCATTATCAAGGTTAAGCCCACCCTTACCTCGAATAACGTAAGCTCCGGAACACGACGAACGAGACACGAACAAAACCACAGCAACACGAACGATCTCCTTTTGAAATTCTTCGCGAACCCCTCCTCTTCTCTCCCTCTTTGCGCCGCGTGCTCTCTCTCTCACTCTCACTTTCGTTTTTCTTTTGCTTGCTGCGAATGAGGGTTTGGCTTAAACCCCCAGGGTTTAAGTTGAGGGCTCAGTAAACACTGGGCTCTCTACGTCACCACCTCCTTTACTCGTTTCACCTCCTACGCATATAAAATATTAACCTTTTAATTTATCTATATCCCGCCTCCAAATTATTTTAATAATTCGATCAACTATTTTAATTAAATTATTTCCGGGGTGTTACAACCCTCCCCCACTTAGAATCTTTCGTCCTCGAAAACATACCTGATTCAAACAGCTCCGGATAGGACTCTCGCATCTTGCTCTCCAACTCCCATGTCATGCTTTCACCAGCAGCTCCTAATCAGACCACTTTCACCAGGTTTATCTCTTTGCCACGTAAAGTCTTCACTTCACGATCTTCAATTCGCACAGGCATTGTCTCCACAGTGAGATTATCCCGCACATGCACATCATCCATCGGAATCACATGGGACGGATCCGAAATATACTTCCGAAGTTGCGACACATGAAATACATCGTGCAAATTCGAAAGATTAGGCGGCAAGGCCACCCTATAAGCAACATTACCAATTCTCTCAGTGATCTGATACGGTCCAATGAAACGAGGAGTCAACTTCTTTGTCTTCAATGCACGCCCAACACCAGCCATAGGCGTGACTCTCAAAAACACATGATCACCAGCTTGGAATTCTAAATCCTTCCTTCTCTTATCATGATAGCTCTTCTGTCTACTCTGCGACGCTTTCATTTTCTCACGGATCAATTTCACCTTTTCAGTAGTCTCTCGAACAACCTCGGGTCCAAGAACAATACTCTCCCCAGATTCATGCTAACACAACGGAGTCCTACATCTCCGACCATACAATGCCTCGAACGGTGCCATCCCGATGCTAGAATGGTAACTATTGTTGTAAGTAAACTCGATCAACGGAAGGTGAGTATCCCACGCACCTCCCTGCTCAAGAACACAAGATCTCAACAAGTCTTCCAACGACTGAATGGTCCTCTCTGTCTGCCCATCAGTTTGAGGATGATAAGCTGAACTCAACCTCAATTTAGAACCCAACGCTTCTTGCAAACTCTTCCAGAAATCAGAAGTGAACCTAGGATCTCTGTCAGACACAATGCACAAAGGAACACCATGCAACTTCACAATCACCTGAATATAAATCTCTGCCAATCTCGACACCGGATACGTGATATTGATAGGAATAAAATGAGCAGACTTCGTCAATCTATCCACAATCACCCAAATCGAATCGTGCCCCCTCACAGTATTAGGTAACCCTATCACGAAATCCATAGAAATACTATCCCACTTCCATTCCGGAATCTCCAACGGTTGCATCAACCCAGCAGGCTTCTGATGCTCAACCTTCGATTTCTGACAAGTCAAGCAGGAATACACAAACTGCGCCACATCACGCTTCATACCAGGCCACCAAAACATCTTCTTCAGATCCTGATACATCTTTGTAGCTCCCGGATGGATACTCAACTTACTCCTATGACCTTCTTCTATAATTGCTCTTTTCATCTCCTCATCATCAGGAATGCAGATTCTTCCACGGTACTTCAATACATTCTGCGCATCCAACTCAAAGTCTTTATTCTCGGATTGATCAATCCCAACCATCAGGTCAACTAATTTAACATCTAACTTCTGAGCTTCTCGAATGCTAGCCATGAATTCATTATCAATCTTCAACATCCCCAATCTGACACTCTGAGGCGTCAGCTCACAAACCAAACTCATATCCCTGAACTGCTCAATTAATTCGAGTTCTCTAACCATCATTGCTGACATATGCAACGTCTTTCGACTTAAAGCGTCAGCTACCACATTAGCCTTTCCCGGATGATAGTTCAAGCTAAAGTCATAATCTTTCAGCAACTCCAACCATCTGCGCTGTCTCATATTCAACTCTTTCTGATCAAACAGATACTGCAAACCCTTATGATCACTGAACACCTCAAACCTCGAACCATACAGATAATGTCTCCAAATTTTCAACGCGAACACAACTGCAGCAAGTTCTAAATCATGGTTAGGGTAGTTCTTCTCATGAGTCCTCAACTGTCTCGACGCATAGGCAACTACCTTACCATTCTGCATAAGCACACCTCCCAACCCCATCTTGGAAGCATCACAATACACCACAAACGACTCTTCCGGATTAGGCAACGTCAGAACAGGAGACGTCGTCAACCTCTTCTTCAATTCTTTGAAGCTCTCTTCACAACAGTCATCCCAGATGAAAGCTTTACCCTTGCAAGTCAACTGAGTCAACGGAAGTGCCAACTTCGAAAATCCTTCTATAAACCTCCTATAGTAACCTGCCAGACCCAGAAAACTTCTAATCTCAGTAACTGACTTCGGAGACTCCCATTGTAACACGGCATCAACCTTAGACGGATCCACGGCAATTCCATTCCCCGAAATAACATGACCCAGAAAGCTAACCTCCTTCAACCAAAACTCACACTTAGACAGCTTCGCATATAATTTCCTGTCCCTCAGAATTTCCAATACCAATCTCAGATGTTCTGCATGCTCCTCTTCTGACTTAGAATAAATTAGGATGTCGTCAATGAATACCACCACAAACCGATCCAGATACTCACGAAAGATACGATTCATGTACTCCATGAACACTCCCGGCGCATTAGTCACACCGAAAGGCATCACGGAATACTCATAATGCCCATAACGGGTTCTGAAAGCTGTCTTCTGAATGTCTTCGTCTTTCACCTTGATCTGATGATAACCCGATCTCAAATCTATTTTACTGAACACCTGAGCACCCACCAACTGATCCATTAAGTCATCAATCCTCGGAAGCGGATACTTGTTCTTAATAGTCACCTTATTCAGCTGCCGATAGTCTACGCACAACCTCATACTACCATATTTCTTTTTCACCAACAACACTGGAGCTCCCCACGGCGACACACTTGGCCTCACAAGTTTCTTTTCAAGCAGATCCT
The DNA here is from genome assembly GCA_963573325.1 of Astragalus glycyphyllos. NCBI lineage: Eukaryota > Viridiplantae > Streptophyta > Magnoliopsida > Fabales > Fabaceae > Astragalus > Astragalus glycyphyllos. The sequence goes on from OY754307.1 coordinate 32,654,624, forward strand.
CGAGTTGCCTCTTCAGTTCTGACAATTCAGATGCAGACATTCTATACGGTGCCATAGACACAGGTTTAGTATCAGGTACCAGATCAATAGCAAACTCAACCTCTCTCTCTGGTGGTACATCCGGAATCTCGTCGGGAAAAACCTCAGAAAACTCTCGCACCACCTGCAACTCATCAACCTTCGCTTGGCTCTCAGCAGACAATGACGCCATTAATGAAAACAACTGGACGTCTTCCCTCATTACCCTATGCAACTGACCAGCAGACAACAAACCAGACTCTTCCTCTTCAGGAGAAAAGAAACTCACAGACCTTTCATGACAGTTGATATGAACATGGTTATCAACTAACCAGTCCATACCTAGAATAACATCCATTCCGCTCAGCGGCAAACAAATCAAGTCAACGAAAAAATCATTACCGAATATCGATAAAGGGCATTTAGCACAAACAACCGAGGTAGTCACCGAACCCTTAGCCGGAGTATCGATAACCATCTCCCTCAACATAGAAGATAAAACAAGATCTAATTTCTCAACACATGCAGTAGCAATAAAACAATGGGTAGCACCAGTATCAATAATAGCAATAAGAGGAGAATTATTAATATAGCATGTACCTCTGATCTCATTCACTGCATCTGACCCCGCCAGAGCGAACACCTTCCCAACGGACCTTTCTTTCTTCGGTTTAGGACACTGAGTGCTGATATGACCACCCTCACCACAGTTGTAGCATAACACATCCTTTCGATCACAGCTAGACGCCATATGACCCTCTTTACCACACTTTTAGCACTTCTTCACATCACCTGGACAGTCAGGACGCTTATGACCGGGTTTACCACACTTGTAACATACCACACTAGCAGCAGCATCTCCCCCACTAGGTCTCTTACCCACAGCAGTTCTCTGATTGCCCTTACCAGCTGGAACCTCATACGGCTTCCCACGACTCGAGAAATTCTTCTGCCTATCCCTCATGACTCTAGAATGAGCATTACTGTCTTCCTCGAAGATTCTGCAGCTGTCAATCAACTCCGAGAACACCCGAATTTTCTGATACCCTATCGCCTTCTTGATATCAGCCCGCAACCCATTTTCAAACTTGATGCATTTGGAGAATTCAGCACCAGCCTCACCATAATGTGGATAGAACTTCGCCAATTCAATGAACTTGGCAGCATACTCAGTCACCGACATATTACCCTGCTTCAGCTCCAGAAACTCAATCTCTTTCTTCCCACGGACATCTTCAGGATAATACTTTCTCAGAAATTCTCTGCTGAACACAGCCCAAGTGACCTCTTCATTCACAGTCGCCAACCTCTGCCTCACCTCCAACCACCAGTCATCAGCCTCCTCTGCCAGCATATGAGTACCATACCTGACTTTCTGCGCCTCAGAGCAATCCATAACACGAAAGATTCTCTCCATCTCTTTCAGCCACGCCAAAGCACCATCAGGGTTATACTTGCCCTTAAAGGTAGGAGGATTCTCCCTCTGAAACGTAGCCAAACTGCGCGACCCAGCATCACCAGCAGCACCTGGGTTATTCTCCACAGCTTGAGCCACCGCCTGCAAAGCAGCAGCGAGTGCAGCATCGTTCCATCCTGCCATCTCAACCTAACACTGCAACAGAAACTATAATCAGGAACGAGTAACAATTACTCAAGTGTTACTCGACTCGACGACTCGACAACTTGGCCGGACAGACCGAACTGCTCTGATACCACTAATATAACACCCCCTTTTTTTTTACTATTACAATTAAATAGACAATTATCAGAGTCACCTCGAAGGGCGCTACATTTTTCACCATTTAAAAAAAAAAAAAAACACCATTTATTCCAAAAAAAAAATCTCCAAAATAATTTATATAAAAGAAATCACCAAGCAGCGGAAATATTACCAGTTTAAACATCTCCAGGATTAACAATTAAAGACATCTCCAAAATTAATTAAAACAATTTCTAATAACTAAAATAATAGTTCAAAACGATAACTAACGACTCCCCGGTGCTACATATCAGAGCTGACACAGACCCAAACGAGAGAGGAAGCAAAACCTAGCAATTCCTCCACGAGCACTAGCGATCACCTGCAGCGTTGCCGCATGAGAGCAACATTCCAAGCAGAAGGGGTGAGTCTAACAGAGGTAATAAGCAGATGATAAAAATATGCTAGCATCAGGTAACTACAGCAACACAATACAAATTACACCATATCACAGCACCAGATACCAAAGGAAAAATCCATCTGACAGTGAACCACCAAAATCATAACATTCATAGACAACGGGATGATATGCAACCCCTCCAGTGGGCATATGCATGCGGTACCGATCACCAAAATGAGCCACGACGGGCATATCACCAATAAACACCAGAGGCAGAGCCTATATCACCAAAACATGCATATGACAATGCGACACCATGATTATGCACCAACTCACCATAACAAGTATTTAAAATAAATACTATATCACCAGAATCAAAACAAATGATTTCACCAAAAATAGCACCAAGTTGTAGCATCACAGCTACCACTAAACTCTCCTGAGCATACCAGCACCGCACCTGAAATATTAACACCAGACGGCTCCACAACGCAGACATAACGCACGCACACCACGCACAAGACTGGCGCACAGCGCCTAGGCACATCGCACCTACTTCAGAAAATTAATTAAAATAGCAAACGACATCGGATTTCAACAAATAAATACTTGTTGGAAAGCCCTATGGGTCTGGTTATCATCCCTAAGTTCAGTTTTTGAAGGAGAGTGTCCAATAGGTACAGTTTTCGAAAAGCACACAGGCTAGTTGCAAAAGAGGACAGTTTCTGTCCTTCAAATTCAAGCAATTCCAAAGTGACCAAAACTCAATCAAATTGCATGAAACTTGTGCATAAACTGGGGAAAATTTTGTCTAGTTTTCAAAGAAATTGGATTCGTTCGAAAAGGAGTTCTTTAGAAAACGTGGTAACCAAAACACTGACCCTGTGTCCAGATTGTTTCCAGAATCTTACTCTAACTTGTGGAATTCATATCTCGAGCTACACAACTCTAAACGCAACCAAACCAGTGCCAAATTAACAAGCATTAAGTCTATTTTCCAGAAAAATAAACCACATAATTTTTCGGTCAATACAACGTTCCCAGTCACCGAAATACCGAATCTATACCCAAATCGTTTCCAGAATTTTAACCTAACTTGTATCGCCTATAACTCGAGCTATACAACTCCGAATTTGACGAAACCAGTGCCAAAAGGACCGGCGTTAATTCTATTTTCAAAAACAATCAACCTCATAATTTTTGGATCAACCAAACAGCGCCAGTTTTAGAAAAACCGAACCTGTGTCAAGAATCGCTAAATTGCCAAACACCAAACCCTAACGGCAACGACACCGCAACCACCACAACAAAAACGACAATTCGACAACGCGACAACAACAATCAACAACGCACAGCAACAACAAAAACACGAACAATAACAACACCATCATCGTGATACAACAATCACGCAACAACAAATAACGAAACAAATCACAATAACGTGCAACAATCATCAAAGCACCAATCTCAACGAAAACACGATATGCAACAACACGAACAATTCAACAAAACCCTAGACTACCCACACATAATTATCATCAACCCATTATCAAGGTTAAGCCCACCCTTACCTCGAATAACGTAAGCTCCGGAACACGACGAACGAGACACGAACAAAACCACAACAACAGGAACGATCTCCTTTTGAAATTCTTCGCGAAACCTTCCTCTTCTCTCCCTCTTTGCGCCGCGTGCTCTCTCTCTCACTCTCACTTTCGTTTTTATTTTGCTTGCTGCGAATGAGGGTTTGGCTTAAACCCCCAGGGTTTAAGTTGAGGGCTCAGTAAACACTGGGCTCTCTACGTCACCACCTCCTTTACTTGTTTCACCTCCTACGCATATAAAATATTAACCTTTTAATTTATCTATATCCCGCCTCCAAATTATTTTAATAATTCGATCAACTATTTTAATTAAATTATTTCCGGGGTGTTACATTTCCATTCCAAGAAAAAGGCCATTACTTGCTCCTTTCCCTCAAAGATTACACCCAATTAAGAAGTTGAACCATAATCCTGAAATATTTGAGATTCTGCAACAAGTCAAGGTTAACATTCCCCTGTTGGATGCGATCAAACAAATTTCGTCTTATGCCAAATTTTTGAAAGATTTATGTTCCGTGAAAAGAAAATTAAATGTTCAAAGTAAGGCATTTTTGACGGGAAGTGTTAGTTCAATCATCCAACAGGAAACTCCACCAAAATTCAAGGATCCTGGTTGTCCAACTATATCTTGTGTAATTGGTAACACTAAGATAGAAAATGCACTTCTTGATCTTGGTGCGAGAGTTAATCTTCTACCATTTTCTGTTTATCAACAATTTGACCTCGGAGAGCTAAAGAAAACGCCAATCACCCTTCAATTGGCAGGTCGTTCAGTGAAAATTCCAGTAGATTTTATTGTTTTGGATACACATCCGGTTTCAAATCCAACATGATGTGATCCACACAAGAATCACTAAATTTAGGATCTAGAAAATTACAAATCTATATGAATCTCTAAGTCATGATGATGAACATGAACACAATTTCAAGATTAGATGATGACACTTACTTGAAGAACTCAAAAGTGAAGAAAGAATCAAATGTGGAAAGAATAGAGATGAAGTGGAGAATGATGTCCGCCACTTCTTCCGTGGGAAGAAGATGAAGACCACACCCCGCTTTGAGCTTCTCCAAGCCTCAAAGGTAGGTGCTCATGGTTCCATTCCAAGAACCAAGGAAAACATGTTGAACTCACTTCTACAATGCTCTCAAGCTCTCACGCCTCACGCCTCTCTTTGGCTCTCACGGCTCTAGCTTTTGCAAAATGTAGCAAATGATTTCACATTCATCAAAGTCTTAGGAATTACAAGGAGTGGAAGAGCATTTATATGTTGGGTCTAATGGGTCCTAAGCCCAACGTACAATCCACTTAGAGATAGGAAAATAAGGCCCATGGCCACATCAAAGTAACTAAAGACATTAACCTATTCTATTGCCAACAAGGCTCAAATCAAAAGCACATTACACTAGAAATGAAATCCTACATCTATTGAAATAATTACAAGGAAATAGAAAATCCTAGAGTTTGGGATGTCTAGGAAATTCCCAAATTAACATTGGTAATTACAAGTCTTGATATTTGTGACTTCCATCCAAGCTCTCATGAGTAGGCTAGCCATGCATGTCGGGTCACATCACAACATCTCAACATCCCATCATTTTAGGAAGAGCATTTCTTGCAACTTCTAATGCTTTGATAAATTGTAGAAATGGAGTTTTGAATCTTTCTTTTGGAAATATGACTTTGGAGTTAAATGTTTTCAACATTTCCAAACAACCACCAGATAATCATGAAGTATATGAAATTGATGTAAATGATAAATGCACCCTTGAACATTTCATGACTTCATTTTCTGATCCATTGGAAAGTTTATTGACTAATGATTTGATTAATGAGGAAAATTTGGAGTTTTCTTCTATGTTTGAGACTTCACAGGGTTCAAAGGTTAATCAATGGAGGCCAAAATTTGAACAACTGTCAAAATCTGAAAAAGTTCCAAGTCCATCAAGTGTTCAACCACCAGTGTTAGAGCTGAAGCCTCTACCATTGTTAGAAGTATTAGAACAAGAATGTAAATTGTTAGAAGTACTAAGAATGTAAATTAAATCATAGGGTTCAAAGGTTAATCAATGATACATACCCGTTAATAATATCTTCTAAATTAAATCCTGAACAAGAATGTAAATTGTTAGAAGTACTAAGAGCTCATAAGAAGGCAATAGGATGGACTATATCTGACATAAAAGGAATTAGCCCATTAATTTGCACTCATAACATTTATTTAGAGGAAAATGCTAAACCCTCTAGACAAATGCAACGAAGGCTAAATCCTAATATGAAAGAAGTAGTGAGAAATGAAGTTATTAAGCTTCTAGATAATCACATTATTTATCCTATTTCAGGTAGTAAATGGGTCAGTCCTACTCAAGTTGTAACTAAGAAATCAGGAGTAACTGTAGTAAAAAATGAAAACAATGAATTAATTCCAACTAGAACTGTAACTGGTTGGAGAATGTGCATTGACTACAGGAAACTCAACTCAATGACTAGAAAAGATCATTTTCCTTTGCCTTTCATGGATCAAATCTTAGAAAGAATTGCAGGACATGAGTTTTATTGCTTCCTAGATGGGTATTTAGGTATAATCAGATTGCCATTGCACTTGAGGACCAGGAGAAAACAACATTTACATGTCCTTCTGGTAACTTTGCATATCGAAGGATGCCATTTGGACTATGTAATGCACCAGCAACATTTCAAAGATGTATGGTAAGCATTTTCAGCGACATGGTTGAACGCTTTCTTGAAGTGTTCATGGATGATTTCTCTGTTTTTGGAAACTCATTTAATGATTGTCTTATGAATTTGGCTAAAGTCTTGACTAGGTGTGAAGAGAAAAATCTTGTTCTTAATTGTGAAAAATGTCATTTTATGGTGACTGAAGGAATTGTTTTAGGACACATTGTTTCAACAAAAGGAATAGAAGTTGATAGGTCCAAAATTGATCTAATTGCCAACTTGCCAACACCAAAATCAGTGGAAGATATTAGATCATTTTTAGGACATGCTGGCTTTTATAGAAGGTTTATAAAAAAAAATTGTACAACTTCTAGACCAATATGCAACCTTTTATTAAAAGATGCCACATTTTAATGGACTAATTCTTGTGAAGATGCTTTTGTAAAACTCAAAGAAATGCTCATTTCTGCACCTATTATGCAACCCCCTGATTGGACTTTGCCCTTTGAAATAATGTGTGATGCTAGTGACTATGCTATAGGAGCTGTGTTAGGACAAAGAAGAGATAAGAAACCTTATGTGATTTACTATGCAAAGTAAAACTCTTAATAGTGCTCAAATGAATTATTCCACCACTGAAAAAGAATTACTTGTCGTAGTATTTGCATTAGAGAAATTCAGATCTTATCTAGTTGGTTCACCCATTGTTGTGTTCACTGATCACGCAGCTTTAAAATATTTACTAGCAAAGAAAGATGCAAAGCCAAGGTTGATTAGGTGGATTCTTTTACTCCAAGAATTTGACATAACAATTAAAGATAAAAAGGGAGTTGAAAATGTAGTGGCAGATCATTTGTCTAGACTCACATGTGATGATTCTTTTGAGACAAGTCCCATAAAGGACTCATTTCCTGATGAACAACTTTTTTCTGTGTCACAATTGCCATGGTTTGCAGATATTGCTAATTTTCTCTCTACAGGGCAAATTCCAAGTCACTGGAATGCACAGGACAAGAAGAAATTCTTCAGAGAAGTAAAAAATTTCTTTTGGGATGACCCATATCTTTTCAAGTATTGTCCCGATCAAATAGTAAGATGTGTTCCTAATAATGAAATTCAAAGCATAATCTCTTTTTCCCACTTAGAAGCATGTGGTGGTCACTTTTCTTCCAAAAAAACCGCTGCAAAAATCTTACAGTGTGGATTTTATTGGCCATCGCTTTTTAAAGACACATATGAATTTTGCAAATCATGTGATCGGTGTCAAAGACTAGGTGGGATAACTCGTAGAAATATGATGCCATTAAATCCCATCTTAGTCGTTGAAATTTTTGACTGTTGGGGAATTGATTTTATGGGTCCTTTTCCACCTTCTTTTGGATATCAATACATTTTGGTTGGAGTTGACAATGTTTCAAAATGGGTTGAGGCAATTCCTTGCAAATTTGTTCTTCAGAATATCCCTGTGGTTCGACACTCGGACTCCCGAGAAATTTATTACTTGAGACAAACCTATACTTGGGTGTGCAACTGTAAAGTGTCATCAGCTGACGAGGACGGGGAGTGATCGCCGCTGTCCAAAAGTTGGCACGGCAAAGAGCGGGTTCTAGTAGCTTCTATTCTAAGGGACACGTGAATGAACCGAATACGCACCGGAATGAGAGGGATCACGAGGCTGTACAGGTATGGGAGTGCACAGTTGAAAGAAGGCTTAAAAGAATTTATTTGGACTACCTATACAAACAAGATGCATCTTCTTTTCAGGAGCCCTTCCCTTAAGAACTCCATAGTTAGCGTGCTTGACTTGAAGTAGTAGTGGGATGGGTGACCTTCTGGGAAGTTTCCTAGAAAGCGTGCAAGTGAGGACAACGGAAGTTGAACAGACACTTGTTGGTTTGTGGGGGTAGTCAACAGTTCTAAAAGTAGTTTGGGATGTTACAAGACCCACTAAGACTGTAAGACCACCCTCGAATGGGCCTTAAGATCAGTGGATGACACAGGCAGTAGCAGAAACATCAGCCCCCGGGGTGGCCTCCAAATCATGCTCGCAGAAGAGGAGAGTGCAGATGGTAAGGGCTTTTCATAGAATGAGGGAGACACTCTAGATGCTCACCTCGGCCGAGGACAAAGCCTTGGAGCAGCAAACCTCTGAGGCAGCTGGCCCTAGTGTACCCACTAATAATGAAGAAGAACCAAATACAATGGTAGGGGTTGTGGATGTAGTTGGTATCACTCCCACCGAAGAAGTAATAGAATGTTTGAGTGGCCCTCATAGTCACAGGCAATCTCAGCCACTCAATGCTCCTCCTGTTGAGAGAACCATGACTAAGGAAGAACACTGGAAGGTAATTCTCTAACGAGATCAATACTGGATGATAAAACGGAAGAGAGGACAGGGAAGTCTGTGCTGACATAGAAATAGTGGGTCTCCTACCAATAGAGTGTTGGGAAATATAGACCAGCCAAAAGCCCTCGAGGGAGATGTCTTTGCTGAGGCGACCGAATGGGCTTCCTTGACAGACATGAGCATACACTTGATGCCCCTCTATATCATAGCCCACTTGAATGGGAAGTTATTTAACTGGGTCTTTGTGGATGGCAGAGCTGTACTGAATGTCATGCCATTGGCGAAAATGAAGAAGTTGGGAAAGAATGCTGAGGTTCTCATCCCTACAACCATGACTATGACTAGATTCATGGGCCACCTGTTTCATGCTTTAGGGGTGTTGGTGGCCTATGTAACGGTTGGGTCTAAGGTAACTCGCTCAGCTTTCTTCATAATCGAGGGGAAAACCTAGTGAATGTGTTCCCTCCACTCTGCATCAGAAGCTAGTGATATGGGTAGGTGATAAGGTGGAGATAGTAGAAGCTGATCCCAATCCATTCCCTACCGAGATGAATACGTTTGAAGCAGTTTCCTACTCCCCTCACCTGCGCCCCATATCCATTCTTGGGAATTATGAGGAGGGGGTATAGAGTCATGTGAATTGACTAAGAAAGGATTTGATTTCAAAATGTTGGCTGACCCACAGCCTAGCAATTAGAATAATGATCAGTCTCCCATCAGAAGTACAAAGCCCACAGGATCGGCTGGACCTGTTCCAAATCGAATCAAGGATTGAAAAGGCCATGTTCTGTGCAATGTGTGAAGAAGGTGAACTCCAAGAGCACTCATGTCATAGGACTTCGAATAACCCCAAGGACATTATGTCGGCCGATCCTCCCTACATAGAACCCATACAGTGAAGGGTACCTACATTTGAAGCTCAAGACCCTCCGGTGGAGGTTAATTTAGGGACTAAAAATGAACCATGAATGATTACGGTCAGTGGCAAGCTACAACATCAATTGCGAGATTACCATGAGATTCTGACACGACTTTTGTAGAACATAGGTTACCCATCACGGAAGGTTGCAAGCCCCACAAGCAACCACCGAGAAGGTTCAATCCCAAGTTGGTGCCCCAGATCAAGGCTGATGTAGAAAGATTGCTAAAAGCAGGGTTCATAAGAACTGCCAGGTACGTAGAATGGCTATCAAATATAGTTCTTGTGATCAAAAAGAATGGCTAGGTATGGGTCTGTATTGATTACAGAGATCTGAACATGGCCACTCCAAAAGATGAGTTTGGTATGCCTGTGGCCGATATGCTAGTCTGTCTTGACTTTTATGGATGGTTATTCTAGCTAAAACCAAATATACGTGGCTGTGGTTGACATCCAGAAGATTGTCTTTAGGTGCCCTGGTGACTTAGGTATCTATGGGTGGTTGGTAATGTCATTCGGCCTAAAAAACACAGAAGCCACGTACCAAAGGGTAATGAATTCCATCTTCCATGAGCTTAAACAAGTACGGAAGTGTATATTGGCGAAGTGGTAGTCAAATACAAGAGGTTCGAGGCCCATCTTGTTGATCTTAAACAAGCTCTAAAGCGGATGAAACTCCACAATCTTAAATTGAACCCCACTAAATGTGCTTTTGGTGTATCTGCGGGGAATTTTCTAGATTTCTTGGTACACAACCAAGGCATTGAAGTAGACAAGAACAAAGCTTGGGCTATCCTGAAGGCGAGACCTCCTAGAAGGAATAAGGATCTGCAGAGTTTGCTGGGCAAGATCAACTTCCTGAGGAGATGAAAGCCCAAATCTGTATATGATTTGATTCTCACCCCTATTGAGGATAAAAAAACATATAGGAGATGGTTTGGAGAACTAAGAAACACGAGGCCATTGAAGCTATACATTGCAGTCGAAGACCAAGCTATCGGCTGCTTGTTAGTCCAAGATGATGACAATGGTGCCGAGCGTACTATATATTGTCATATGTAGTAGAATTCTCAATGATGCTGAAACTAGATATTCTCCTATTGAGAAGTTTTGTCTATCATTGTTCAATGCTTGTACTAAACTTGAAAATTACCTTTTACCTAAGGAAGTTTTGGTTGTTTTCAAAGTGGATATTACGAGATACCTTCTTCATAGGCCTGTCTTGGAAGGGAGATTTGTAAAGTCGGCCATTAAGTTGAATGGGTTTGTCTTGGACAGGCCTTGGCCAATTTCATGGCTCATCATCCATGTGTAGAGGTGCATAATTCACCAGCCGATCCTATCTTGGGGGTTTGAAGCCCTGGTCCTCATGTTTGATTGTTCGAGCACCCAAACAGGGGCAGGAATTGGTGTAGTGATCACCAGCCCCTGTGGCAAGACATGGAAGTTCGTGTGCATGATAGGAGATCATGCTTCCAACAATCAGGTTGAATATGAAGCTTTGATCATGGGACTTTATATCATGGCCGCCATGAAAGTTGAATACATAGAGATAAAGGGTGACTCCCAGCCGGTGATTAAACAGACTACTCGGCAGTACAAGTGTTACAACACGAAGCTCAAAAAGCTACGGGCCTCGACTCACAACTTGTTAAAGTTGTTTGCCGATGTTGAAATAATATATGTCCCTAGAAATGAAAATCAAGAAGCAAATGACTTTCCCAATAAACCTCGAGATACAAGGAGTAGTCGAAGTTATGCAGCAAGATGCAATGGTGCCATCCAAGGAGGATACTTCCATTTGCTGGATTTGCTAGCACCGACTTCACGGTCAAATAGAGGTTTAAATACATATTGATAGGGGATGACCTTTATAAGAGAAGTGCCAATAGGGTACTATTACGGTGCCTCAAGAGGAATTACGCTTATATGGTAATGGCACAAGTCCACGCAGGGATACCTGGTGCACACAGGTCTGGCCCCATCCTGAAATGGCTCATCTATAGGCACGGGTACTATTGTCGACGATCATGGCCGATTGTTTGCGAAGGGTTGTGAGGTTTGCAAACTTTATGGACCAATCAAAAGAGTACCTGCGGACGAGCTTCACCCCCACCGTTAAACCTTGGCCATTCAGAGGCGTGGGCCATGGATTTGATCGGCAAGATATACCCATCGAGCTTAAAGGGATGTAATTTTATCATTTTAGCCATCGATTACTTCACTAAATGGGTGGAAGGCGTGCCTTTAGGGAGTGCCAATCAGGCTGCCGTGATCAAATTCATAGAGAATCAAATCATATACAGATTTGGTATCTCTGAAACCATCACGGAAAACCAAGGCACAATGTTCACAGGAATATGGCATTAAGATGAGGAACTCATCTCCTTTTTATGCTCAAGCCAACAGACAGGCCGAGACTACCAACAAAATATTCATCGAGCTCATCAAGAAAAACAAAGACGATAAGCCTCGACGGTGGCTAGAAACCCTCAATGAGGTCCTGCGGGCTATGAGGAATTCCATGCTGATGGAGTTGGACTCAAGGGATGACGACAAGCTAGCTGCCCTCAACAAGAGAGAAATGAGTAAGGCCAAAACGGCTAGAGCCTACTACTAACACGTCAAGCCAAAGAAGTTTGTTGAAGGTGACCTCGTCTGGAAGACTATTTTGCCACTTGGGAGAAAACACCATCAGTTTGGCAAGTGGTCCCCAAATTGGGACGGGCCCTACATTAGTGAAGTATTTGACAGTGGGGCATACCGTTTTAATACGCAAGACGAGGAAGAGTTTTGTTCTGGAGTGGGCCGAAGCCCACTATCCAGTGCTCTGGCGCTAGATCGGCCCAACCGTGGGGCACAAAGCAAGGAACCGCATCAACGGCCCTGATCTATCCGTACGTCCATCCAACGGCCGAGCACGACTCACGCTCACTATTTAAGCATTCATTGCGTCAGTTGTCAGGTACACACTGTTCATCAATACCTATATTTTTGCTCGTCCTTTCCTGACTTGGGCGTCGGAGTGTTATCGCAGGTACACCCGCCCGCTGGAGCGGAGCTAGCTGAACGACCAAGGCATACAGAGATCTGAGACCTGGAAAACAGCAAGCAAGGACATCTAAGGCACAGATCAATTGGCGACCACAGTGGGAGCCCGCGCGCTTTCCACCATTCGTACGGATGCCACCAAAGGCAGCTCGGGGCCGACCAAGGGCCACCGCTCGTCTACAAAGTGTGGCTGAAATCCCCACTCGACCACCTCCGGCAGGTGTTGAAGGCATCAGTGCCACCCCCGCACAACAGGTTACCGTGGAACTCCCCGCCGACCTGGTCCAAGAGCTCCGAGAACTACTGCGCGACCGTAATCAGGCTCTGAATCGCAATGATGACCGCCTCACATACCTAGAAGATCAGATCGCCTCAAGGAGAGCGCACACTGCACCAGAGCAATGACCTCACCATGAGGGAGCTTCAACCGTGCGGGCACGCCCTTCAAGGGCCCATCGATCGCCTCCGCGAAGGCAGCTGGTCCATCGATCTCCACCCCCGAGGAGGGGACGAGGAGGAGCGACCACCCCACCAAGAAAGACCCCGTCCACGACTGATTATACTTACTGGCCCGAAGAATCCTCGCACGAAGGTTCCTCCCACGGTTCGACTGTTTCGCCCGCCCGTTCTCGAAGCCGATCTGTCGAACGATGCTCGTATCGATCGAAAGCTTACGCCAAACACTACGGTCAAGATAGACGGGACGCCGGACTTGGACCGTATACTAGAGAGATAGACGAATTCCGCATCCCGCGCTCTTTGCAGAAGCCTCCAACCGACCTTAAGATGTACAACGGCATGAAAGATCCGGACGCTCATTTAAAGCACTTTGATATTATGATGAAGTATCGTGGAGCGCCCGGGCCGGTCAAATGCAAGATCTTTCCCCTTACTTTAGAGGGGTCAGCGTTGGATTGGTTCACCGAGCTTAAACCCAATACCATTTCATCCTGGGAACAGATGGCAAGGGTGTTCACCGCTCGGTTTACAACTTCCAGAGTCAAACCAAAGTCCCAAGATGTTCTGATCGACATCAGACAGGGTCCGGAGGAGTCTTTGAGGAGTTATGTGGAAAGGTTCAACCGAGAAGCCGACCAAGTCAGGAACTTAGACGACAACCAGAGGTTGTTCTTCCTAAGGACAGGACTCTTAAGAGGAACTCGTTTTGAAGTAGAAGTGGGACTCCACGTTCCGAGAGACCTGGAGACGTTCCTCAGGCGATCTCAAAGGTTCATGAATTACGAGGAAAGAACGACCGCCATAGAAGCCGCCGAGGCGGGCATGAGTCAGCGCCCGCGACCAGAAAAAGATCAAAGGATTAGGGAAGAGTATAACGGCAGTCGCCCGAGCAAGGAAAATAAGGCCAAAAGGTTCGCTGAGCGCACCAAGTTGAACACTTCGTACGCGAACATATTGGCGGAATGTGCGAACACTGAATTCAGGGATATTAAACCACCAGAACCTCTCGTGCTTAAAGACGGGCAGCGCCAATCAAAAAAATACTGTAGATACCACAAGAGCAACGGGCATGACACCAACAATTGCATGGCTCTTAAAGATGATGTGGAGGCCCTAATCAGAAGAGGAAAATTGACTCAATATGTGAAAAGAGATAACGGTGAAACGCGAGAAAGGCAAGTGGCACGTTCACCTAGGAGAGGGAAAGCAGAGGCAAATGAAACGATCAAAGTCGTAGAAGAGGGCGACGATGATGAAGACCCAGTAGACACGAGAAAGTCAAGAGGGAGGCCAGTCGCCATGGTAATCTCGGGAGGAGTCCCCACCAACGCCTCGACCAACAGATCGATCAAAAGGAGATGGGACGAAATCATGAGCGTTGCCTCGACCTCGGCTCCACGACCACTTAGTGGGCGACCACCCATCTCCTTTGGAGACGAGGATCTCATTGATGGAACCCCCAACTACGAGGTTCCCTTAGTCATAGTAGCAGTAATGGCAAACACGGAGGTTAGGAGAATATTGGTGGACCAAGGGAGTTCAGCAGACATAATATTTGAAGACCTTTTGGACGTCCTAAAAATTTCAAAGGATGATCTGAGGCCGTATAGAGGAACGGTCTTGACCGGGTTTAATGGAGCCTCGACAACTCCTATAGGACGGATAGAGCTGATGGTAACTTTTGGGGACGACACGATAGAGAATCCCCTCTGTAGGACTGTCAGGACGGATTTCATTGTGTTACCCTGTAAGTCCGTGTATCAATGTATCATTGGTAGACCAACCCTTGCCCGTTTGGAAGCAGTGCCCTCCACCGTCCACTTGAAAATGAAATTCTACACCAAAGCTGGGGAAGTTTCCACCATCCAGGCAGACTTATTGTCCGCCAAGCGAGTTTTTCTTTTGGGGCTTAAAGAAAAAGGGAAAAGCGTAGCGATAGAAATAGAGAAAGAAATGAAAAGCGGCGGGCAAGTTAACCTGGCCGACCTAGATGCCCGCTATGACCCTGATAGCGAAGAAGAAGAAGGGGACGATCTTCTGACTAAAGAGCTAAAGAAACGAATCAAGCGACCTGAACCAGACGGGGAATTCTATCGCATCATGCTAGGTGACGACCCGGAGAAAACGATCAAAATAGGGAAAAACCTTCCCCCTGAGGTTCGGGATGAGCTCGTTCAATGTCTGAAGGATCATGCGGACCTGTTCGCTTGGAGTACGGCCGACATGCCCGGTATCCCACCCCAAGTAGCCTGCCACCACTTAGCTGTGGATCCGGGAGTAAAATGGGTGGCTCAAAAAAGAAGAGTTCAGAAGGAAGAAAAAGCTCGAGCAGCATGCAAAGCCGTTGAAGACCTGCTCGAAGCAGGGTTCATTAAAGAAATAAAATACACCACGTGGTTATCCAATGTCGTCTTGGTCAAGAAGGCGAATGGAAAGTGGAGGATGTGCGTGGACTACACCGATCTCAACCGAGCATGCCCGAAGGATGCTTTTCCCGTCCCAAGTGTCGATCGTCTTGTCGATAATGCAAGTGGATACAAGATCCTGTCTTTCTTGGACGCCTATTCCGGGTACAATCAGATTGCCATGCACCCACCAGATCAAGAGAAGACCGCATTTATGACGGACAAGGGGAACTTCTGTTACACGGTCATGCCATTTGGATTGAAGAACGCTGGAGCGATCTACCAGCGCATGATGAACCATGTCTTTCAGGATCAGATAGGGGAAACGGTGGAAGTGTATTTGGACGATATGATTGTCAAAACCAAGCAGGACCAAACCCATGTAAACGACTTGAAAGAAGTATTCAAAGAAGCCAGAAAGAATTCGTTAAGGTTCAATCCAGAAAAATGCACTTTTGGGGTTAGAGCGGGCAAATTCCTTGGTTTCCATCTCACAGAAAGGGGAATTGAAGCCAACCCAGACAAATGTAGAGCAGTGACTGAGATGAGACCACCAACGACCAAAAAAGAAATACAGAAACTCAATGGTATGGTGGCTGCTCTCTCTCGTTTTATCTCAAAGGCAGCAAACAAGTCTTTGCCCTTGTTTAAATTGTTGAAAAAAGAGACCACATTTGAATGGACGCCCGAGTGCGACCAGGCCCTCGAACAATTGAAGACATCTCTGGCAGAACCTCCAATTTTGACGACTCCCGAGCCTGGGGAAACTCTTTATTTGTACTTGTCCATCACGGACGAGGCTTTGGCTGCCGTCTTGGTACGAGAAGAAGGAACGAAACAGAATCCAATCTACTTTGTCAGCAAAGTTATGCAAGGACCCGAGCTAAGATATCAGAGGATTGAGAAATTGGCTCTGGCATTGATTGTCTCAGCCCGAAGGTTGAGACCATACTTTGTGGCCCACCAGATCACCTTACGCACCGACCAACCCATTAGGCAAATCTTGCATAGCCCAGATCTAGCGGGCAGAATGATCAAATGGGCTGTAGAATTATCAGAATTCGGAATAAAGTATGAGCCTAGATCGTCTGCAAAAGCACAAGTCTTAGCCGATTTTATCGCAGAATTAACCCCAGGGTCAGAAAACCCAGTTCAGAACTCATGGACTTTGCACGTTGATGGATCGTCCAATGGTAAAGGCAGCGGAGCGGGCTTAATTCTTGAAAATGAGGAAGGGACGACCATTGAAGTCTCCTTGGCCTTCTCGTTCCCAACTTCTAACAATCAGGCCGAATACGAGGCCTGCATCGCTGGGCTGTTGCTCGCTTTAGAGATGCAAGTCAAAAGGGTGGAGCTTCGATCAGACTCACTTCTAGCGGTCTCCCAGATCAAAGACGTCTTTTTAGCCAAAGACGAGATACTCCAGAAATATTTGGCGAAGGTCAAAGAGTTGAAAAAGAAACTAGAGGATGCTGAGGTCAAGCACGTCCCAAGGTCGGAAAACGCTAGGGCGGACATCTTGTCCAAACTAGCGAGCACCAAGAAAAATGGTAACCATAGAAGCGTAATACAAAAGGTCCTATCTCAACCAAGTGTGAGGTTAGATACGGCCTTAGGAGCAGAGATATGTACGATCGAATCAACGCCTTCCTGGATCGCCCCCATCTTTAACTACATAAAGAACGGGGAGGAACCCTGCGACCCAAAAGAAGCTGCTCTCGTTCGCAGGCGAGCATCGTCGTACTCAATAATTAACGAGCAACTCTACAGAAGAGGATTCACCATGCCCCTGCTCAAGTGCCTCCTCCCAGCAGAAGCGGCCTATGTGTTGAAGGAGATTCATGAAGGAATCTGCGGGAACCACTTGGGTTCACGAGCTTTGGCAAAGAAGGCTTTAAGAGCGGGCTACTTCTGGCCCACGATGGAGGCAGACGCGAAAGACCTAGTCAAGAAATGTGACAAGTGCCAGAGGCACGCAGATACCCACGTTGCACCTCCAACCGAGCTCAACTGTTTGACTTCTCCATGGCCGTTTTCATGGTGGGGAATCGACCTGTTAGGACCCTTTTCCCTCGCCCCTGGTCAGTTTAAATTTCTGATCGTCGCAGTGGACTACTTCACAAAATGGATCGAGGCCGAGCCCTTAGCCAAAATCACTTCGAAGAATTGTCTAAAGTTCGTCAAAAGAAACATCTTGGTACGGTTTGGGATTCCCGAAGTCATCGTGTCAGACAACGGCACACAATTCACGGACCGACATTTCCAAGAAACTCTAGTCGAACTAGGCGTAAAACAGCGTTTTACGTCGGTCGAACACCCGCAAACAAACGGGCAGGCGGAGGCGGCCAACAGAGTCATCCTAAGGGGGCTAAAGAGAAGACTGGATGAAGCCAAGGGAAGGTGGGCAGAAGAGCTTCCCTCTGTGCTATGGGCGTATAGAACCACGCCACACTCAACCACGGGAGAGCCCCCCTTCAGGATGGTCTATGGAACGGACGCACTGATCCTTGTGGAAATGGGAGAGTTGACTTGGAGAACGGCTAATCCTCTACAGCCGTCCGAAAACGAGCAGGCAACGAGAGAAGAGCTTGACCTAGTGGAAGAACTGCGGCACAAAGCAGCACTCAAAGAGACGTTGGTCAAACAGAACATGGCCACAAGACACAACGCCAAGGTCGTTCCTAGATCGTTTGAAGTGGGACAGCTCGTCCTAAGAAAGGCAGATATCGGTCAGAAGAATGCTGGCCAGGGAAAGCTAGCCCCAACTTGGGAAGGACCCTACAGAGTAGCTGCCAAGACGGGCAAAGGAGCATCTATCTTAAAGACCATGGGTGGAGGGATGATTGCAAACACTTGGAATGCAACAAACCTTAGAAGATATTTCACTTGATGCCATGTAATATATGAAAGAATGTCATGTTTCCAGTTAAATGATGAATAAAAATCAAAACGGGCGGGACACTCTTTTTCCCTACGGGGTTTTTTATTGAGGCCCGCTCGTCCGTCAATAGAACGACGAGGAATTTCTTAAATTCTTGATTATGGTGATTGATCCATCCAATAACGAACAAACCCGAAGGCGAGTTAAGTTCAAACCGAGTTTGATAAACTGCCAAGGGTCGAACTTAAGCGACCTTAAGTCTGAATTCGCTTGCAAACGAGCTAAATCTAAAGTAGAAACTTGGTAAGCTGTTTGCAGGTAGCTTCGCGAGCTTAGACCGACCCATACGAACATGAAGAATTCAATAGTTAGATAAAGCAAAAATCTAAATAAACGATTATGACAAAGAGGTTTAAACATTAAAAGTTACCCGGAGAAAACCGGGCTATTTGGTGATTACAAGTAAAGGACGGCCACGAGACCCCCAAAGCAAAAAACGATACATTCTTGAAAAGGAAGACAAAGACAATCAAAGTCCAAACGGACGAGTACAAAGGGAGTAGCTCATTCAGGGCGACGATAGACGATCGTCTC
This sequence comes from Astragalus glycyphyllos, assembly GCA_963573325.1. Taxonomy (NCBI): domain Eukaryota; kingdom Viridiplantae; phylum Streptophyta; class Magnoliopsida; order Fabales; family Fabaceae; genus Astragalus; species Astragalus glycyphyllos. The sequence goes on from OY754307.1 coordinate 32,673,681, forward strand.
CTCTTGGATAACGTTCCCATCGTCGTCTTTCTCCGCGAGGCGAACGATTTGCCCGTTTTTCAGGAAGTGGTCGTTGTTCACTATCTCTGTATTAATCTCCAGCGATGGGTAACAATACCGAATCTGAGCTACGGCCTCTTCGAAACGCCCGCTAGCAATAGAGATGGTCATGTCTTCCAGGGCCTCCAGGTCGCCCCTCGCCTAATCACGCTCGCCTTCGACGGCCTTCAGACTCTCCTCAAGACCGACCACCCGCTCCTCCAGCTGTATAACCTTGGTAGACTGCTCGGCCAAACCGGCAGTAGCGGTGGCAAGTTTGACCTCAGCATCTACCTTGGCTGTCATGGCCGCATCACGCTCGGCAGTAACTGCGCCAAGTGCGTCCTTCGTGGGTTGGAGGGCGACCTCAGCATTCTCTAGTTTCTTTTTGGTGCTCTCGAGCTCTGCTCGCAAATCTGTAATATGTCCAAGAGCGGACTTATACTTGTCAGTTTTATCCAAAAGATCACCCTCCAACCACAAGTTTCTGTGAAGTAAGCGCATACCTGCTTGGCGGCCGGCCTCCTCAGATTTGTAACGAGCAAGCTTTTGAGAAGCTGCTTGGGCAATTTCGGCTACGAAGAGGAGGGGATCGGCCTTCAAACGTTCAAAATCCACATCCTTGAGATCGTCCAAATCCAAAGACGACCTTCTTGATACCTCTCTTCTTTTTTGAGGAGGATCAAGGTCGATCGGAATAGCGTCCAGAGGACCTTGAGCCCGATCTCTCTTTTTGGAAGATAAGTTTGTTCCTTGATCGCCCCCAGCAGGTCTATGATCGCCTTCAGCACGAGATGGTTGGGACGAAGAGGCAAAGGACACCTTCTTCTGCTTCCTTGACTTTGTCTTCGCCAAAAGAGCTTCAAAACCGATGCCCGTCATTTCAGCTGAAAAAGCAAAAAGATGAGTTAGGAGGCAGGGCAAATAAAGCACGATTAAAGTAAAAACGAAAATAAAGGCACACCAAGTTTGTTTTCGGCTTGCTCGGATGTCCGGAGACAAGCGAATTTACTGCAGGGGATGACTCCTTCTGGCAGCCAAGTAACCAAGGTCTCTAACATCGGAATACTCTCAAGATCATAGTCGCTCAGCCTCCTTTGATGCCGATAATGGATTGTGTCGCGATCGTAGTGTGAGTGCGACCAACCTAGAGGAAACTTCATTGAGGAAACACGACCTTCGTCATCCACGGTTCCCACCATTGCCTTAGCACGATCATTAACAGGAACGACCCAGAGGAAAGCGTGCCTCCAAGTTTTTACCGATTCGCAGAATGGCTTAAAGAGCCTGATCGTGTTCTTCCGTCCCTTCAAGGAAACTTCCTCCCATCGCCTGGGTTCGCTCCTCATCTCCACTGTGCGACTAACGTCAAACAATGAGAAGAAAAGACGGCAATTTACCTCCCGATCAAGAGCGGCCATTATTACCTCGAACGACTTAACCAGCGCCCAAGCATTAAAGTAAGTTGAGAAGGGGCAACACCAAGAGTCCTTAAGACACGCCTCTGGAAAAATGTAAAGGGAGGTCGCACCCTCAAATCACGGAGGACGTTGGAATACATGATAAATTTTAAAGAATTCGGGATTACGGCAGCATGCTCGTCAGGTCTTACGCCCTCCGCTCGCCATTCCTGATCACCGTAACCTATTAACTTGGTGAAGAGAGGAAACACCTCATCACCAGGGGGAAGACAGAGCGTTCGTTGATTATAGCGGAGGATATCCAGAAGCGGTCGACATCAACCCTACCCCTCCAATCGTGCTCTTCGGGCAGTACCTCGTTGACTGGAACCGGAGGGGGCGAAGGATTCATTCGGGGAGACTGGACGGTATCAACCGTGTTTGACGAGCGTCCGGAGGACGATGAAGAAGAAAAATCGGTAGAAGAAAAGGTCTCAGATAGGAACCCGCTCGTGCCGACATCTCCGGAGTGAGCATGCTCAGCCATACTCGCAGGTAGACGACCGGAAATTCTCGCAGTTTTCTTTTTCGCGCCACTGCGTTGACCTGTGAGGAGAAGGAAAGTCAGGCTCACCCTAAACGATGAGTTGCCGAAGGGGGCGACAAGGTCGACCCCGAGCCTGACGCCCCCTCCTCGCCCTATGCAAGCAAAATTAGCCAAAATAAACAAGACGAAAAGGGCATACCTGGAGTGGGAGAGAAGTTCGGACTAAGGGTAGTATACTCCTTGATGAATAAAATCAATCGACCAGAAGAATAAGACCGCCTGAGTTGAAACTCATGCACGGGTAAACACCTGGCCAGAATAAAGAAGCAAGCTTTTTGATCGGTCTAAGAGTTTGTGACCGTTTTTTGAGCTCCGACAATAAAAGTGGAAACTGAGAAGGAGAGGGGGCAACATATTTATAAGGATTGGAAAGCAAGCAAGCCAAACGACACGACCCCTCACTTGCACACGCCTTGAAAACCAGACCGCCATCATGACAAAGCGCCACCTTTTTCAGAATTCGAGGCACCATTAATGATCCCTAGGGAAAATCGAAACGTCACTTCCTGACAGGAGCCACGTATCATGCGAGCGTAAGCGAAGCCCACCGCGAATCAGAAACGATCATAAAACAAGCCTACGCCCGCCACACGAGCAACCTTGGCTTGGGGGGCAACTGTTCTGGAGTGGGCCGAAGCCCACTATCCAGTGCTCTGGCGCTAGATCGGCCCAACCGTGGGGCACAAAGCAAGGAACCGCATCAACGGCCCTGATCTGTCCGTACGTCCATCCAACGGCCGAGCACGACTCACGCTCACTATTTAAGCATTCATTGCGTCAGTTGTCAGGTACACACTGTTCATCAATACCTATATTTTTGCTCGTCCTTTCCTGACTTGGGCGTCGGAGTGTTATCGCAGGTACACCCGCCCGCTGGAGCGGAGCTAGCTGAACGACCAAGGCATACAGAGATCTGAGACCTGGAAAACAGCAAGCAAGGACATCTAAGGCACAGATCAAGTTTCAAATGAAGATGAACGACAAATATCTTAAAGCGTAATATGCTACTCTATTGGAAAATATGTAAGGGAAGGAAAATTGGTAATTAAGAATATAATAATATCTGAGATCTAGGTAGGATTAGTGACAATGCCTCCTTGAAGGGCCTCCTCTAGTTTCTGCAACTCATCCGCCGAAGGAGGGGCTATCTGGGAAAGGTTTTGAGAGGCGAAATACTGAGCCGCTTTTGCCTCAATCACCTGATTGAGATCTGGATAAGGGGGAGAAACCAAAGGTGAACGTGCTAGCGAGGGAGAGTTTGGAGCAGGAACAAGGGCCTCATCTGGAACTATGGAATCAGCCACCTGTAATCAAGAGCAAATATGAGAAGAGCGAAGAATCGACAAGAAGGAGAAGGAAGATATGGGAGGCACCATACCTTAGACTTCTTGGAAGGGAGAGGGGTATCTTCTACCACCACAACGGCCCTCTTTGCATTTGGCTGCGAGGAAGTCCCCGTTGGGGCTCGTTGGGATGGCCTACAAAAGGTAATGTGGCCATCTTCATCCTCAACAACATCCCGGCCGCTAGAGGATCCTGCAACGGTAAGAGAAGACAAGGGTAAGTTAGAAGACCAGCATGGAAAGCAGACAACAGATGCGCCACAAGTAATAAAAACTTAGCAATGGCTGGCTGAGACCGAGTAGATAGCCTCCGAGTGGGTGCTTAGGTGTCTTCTTGGCAACAGGAGGGGTTGTGCTGGTGCTAGGCAACACTACAGAAGGGGTTGGAATCGTGTAGAGCTGACCGAGGTACCTAGATAGATATTCGTTGAGTGCCTGAGGAAAGACTAGGTCTTTAACGCAAGCCACCAATTGGTAAAGGCACTGGTCTCCCATGGACATACGTCGTAGTGCACCCATGCACTGTCAGTAATCTTGCCGTAGTTGTCGGTGACCATCTTGCACACATCGGTGTCCCTCAAGCCCTCACAACGGCGAGGACTATTCATGGCTTGGTAGGGCAGGGGTACATGTTGTATTAGTCCAAACTGCTTGCAAACGAAGTTGGGGTAGTAGTATTAGGATTCATTCTAAGAATGATTTATCCTAGGTAGGAAAATATTGAAACAAATCATGTAGTCATCCTAGCTAAGTTAGTTCCCAAACAGAACACATGCACAGTCTTATCTGTTAACCTTCTTAACAAGGAACGTGTTTCCAAATTGTTAATTAAGATACCTAAGTAGGTCTTAGGGGTTAGATACCTTCCAAGCAATAAGCATCGGTTGTTGTATTGTGAAGGAAGAGGGCTAAGGAGTTTTTCCTTTTAGGTTTAAGTTGCTAGAACTTGGGAAAAACTAGTGTGACAGTTGATAGAACTGTGGAAGAAAACGATCAAGTTGTAGCCTATAATGGCTTGTATGCCATTTGTGAAATAGTGAAAAATCTCACTGGATGTGAGGAGTGGATGAAGACATTGTTGGGTGAATCAATATAAATCTCTTAGTGTGATTTACTGCCTTCCTTACAACCAACTCATCACAGTTCATGATCATCACATAAATCGTTCTTCCACTCTATTGTAGGTGTTGCCTTAAATTCTCATTGACTAACAATCACCATTCGCCCTCATCATCCGGCCACACCATCATTTGTAATAAGTGTAGTCCCGCAATTTTCTCCTGAGATACGAAATGTGCTATATATACCAGCCAGAAAGGCCAATTAAAGGATCCCTAATATGATACTCACTCTTTATACTACCGGTATACCTGCCCGTGCGATGCACGGGGAACAATTAGGGTTACATTGGTCATTCAGAAAATATAATTTATTAAGTTATTAATTTACTCATCCACACATAAATATGTAGTAAAGGTTATTTGATTTATGTAGGTGTAGGAATAGGCTGGGCCGAACTAGGCTTTGCATGACCTCGGTCTGGCCTGCGTTGAAAATGTCAGGCCTGAGGCTGGCCTGTGGCTTGTTGTAAGCCCATTTTTTAGGTCTGGCATGGCCTTTCTAAAAGTGTAAATAGGCTTTTTAAAAAGCCTTGGCCTCGTCTAATTAAAAAAAAGCCTGGCCTGACCTGGGCCTGACGTAGGTTGGGTCGTAGGCTCCTGTCCGGCGGCCTGGCCTATTCGCGCCCCTATATTTATGTAGGACATTTTTATCTTTATATTTTGACGTTAGTACAATATGTCGTTTCATATATCAAGGTTATTAGTATTTGTCACTCGTGCCGTATTGGTTAATAACAACAACTATATATTTGTAGTATGTAATATATAATTTTTTGAATTTTTAAAATCTAGTAAGCATTCGAGATATTATGTATTAGTTGGGAAAAAATATCTTCAAATTTTTATAATGGCATGACAATATAAAGAGTGTACAAAAAAAAGGCGCTGCCAATATCGTAATATATCAACGGATTATGAATAATAACTGAATCGTTACTATCAAAACCAATTTAGGTTAGACTTCGTTGACATTATGATTTGAAAAAAAAAAAAGAGGATTATGCTGGGTATAATTTTTATTTGTCATACGATATGCCTCAATTAGAGTATATATTTTCAAAAACTATATGGTCGATTATGACTAAATCGTTAAAGTTTTATAAGCATATCCAACTTCAAACTCATTATGGGTTCTTACATTAAACTCCACCATAGCACTTATGTTTTAAGCAATTGAACTTATTTTTTCCCAATTGTGAACCAAATAAAGTCACATAAATTGATTCTAATACTTTGCAACAATTCAATATTTTTAAATTATATTTAACTTTTTATTCAAATTAGTTTATTGATTGATTTAGTTTAAAATATTTTTTTTTCACACTATAGTTTAAAATATTTTTATGTCATTTGTTATTATTTGTTGCAAGAATAAACAAAATTATGTTACATTATAACCATTTTTTAAATTGTGGGGGACAGAATTATAATAACGCAGATGAACATTATAATTATATAAATAAAATAATGCATCATCAAGTACACATTTTTTTTATTTGTCAAAAAAAGTACACATATTTTTATGTATGAACAAAATATTTTAAAATATGTATATATATAAATATAATATCGCATATCTCCTTACCATGCGGATACCATGTGTACAAATATTAAATAAATTTAGAATTAAAAAAAAGGAAAAGGAAAACAATTTACCCATTCATTTTGCGGGTTAACATAGTTTTTGACCCGGTAAACACTTAGTTGCAGAATCGGAGAACCCCTCTCAACATGCAGGCTCAAGAAACGGCAGCAGCAAACATGGAAGTCGCCCAGTTGATTCTCTGAAATCTTCGTTTCCTTCAAAATCGCACCTATTTTTTTCCCTGGGAGTTATACTTTAGTCGATCCTAGAGGATTTGTCGCGATTTCGAAGAATCACTACCGATTTTTCAGCAATCTCAACACGTAATTAGCGCACCTAGTAGAATCTCCGTGATATTAGCTTCCAAATCGCATCAACAGGTACAACTTCACGAAATCCGAATCTATTTTACTTTGTTTCATCTATATATATAAAGCTAATACTGAATCGTTACTATCTCACACGTTTCAACCTTTGAGAGATGTTTCTGGACTACGACTACAACTTATCTCTTTTATTTTTTAGGGTTTATAATTTCACTACTATAAAATTCCTTGAAAATCTGTTTGTACATCAAGTTATGTTCATATATTAGAGTTTGTACAACATATTAGTCGAATTTGTTGATTTCAGTACTCTACTTCTTTAATTAGTTGTTGATACTTTACAAAAATTGAATTTTCTTTTTCAATTAGTTATATTTTGTTATTAGATATCCAGTTTATCCTTTGAGTAAATTGATTTTTTTCGATTTCAGGACTATCCTTCCACTACTAGAAAAGTTATTTTTAGAGAGGAGTTTTTGAGATGGATAAGTATCCCTCACAATTAGTGAGGGATTTAGCTACGAAAATATGTTGTCATCCCTAATTTATTTTTGTGATGAATGTAGTGATGAAAAATATGCCTCTCTAAAGATTCCCTCTCTAAATTCGTCACAAAATATCAAAAAGGAGTTTAGAGACGGATGTGGAGATTGAAAAAATCCCTCACTAATAGCGAGGAATTACTAATCTGTCTCTAACCGAAAAAGGTTACTCAGCGCGCTCTCCAATTCGTTTCCCTCCCACTCTCAAATAATATAATATTGAAAAAAAAACTATTTTATATTTTTTCACAAAAAAAAATCCTCCTAAACTTCTCTCTCTCTCTCTCTCGTAAACCTCTCTCATTTATTTTTTTTGACTTCCCTCCCAGAGTCCCAATAACCCACCGTCCACCTCCCTCTGAATCACTCTCTTCCTCTCAAAACTTTCACTTTCTCACTGAATCACTCTCTTCTTCACTCTCTTCACTAGTCACTCTTACTCACTAATCACTCTCTTCCTTTGAAACCCTAACAAACACCTTTCAGGTTCTTCTCTTCCAAACCCTAACTAATCACTTTCTTGTTTTCGATTTTTGTTTCCCTTCTCCTTTCCAGGTTTCAATTTTAAGTTTCCTAATTCAGTGTTGGATGTATTGGATTTTAGGGTTAGACAAAGAAAAAGAGCATAGAAGAAGAAAGAGGAAGGAGTCCACTGAAAGGAAACTTGACACAATCACCAAGTCATTTCAAGGTATTGTCATTTTCTAATCAATATTTTCCCACATCTTTTTTTCTTTGTGTATGTTGATTGAATTTTCATGTGGTTATGTTGATTCAAATTAACTTTGTTTTTATTTGTTTTTTTTTTTGGAAAGAAAATTGGGTGTTAGCGTTAGGGAATGGAATTGGGTTAGTTAATTTGAATTACTCTTTTTTGTTTTCAGGTGAATTGTGTGTTTTAGTGTCAATATATATGGTGGTCATTTTGTGTAATTTTGATGATGGGTTTTTTGTTGGTGTTGTGCTATTCTAGATGTAGACATGTTTTTTGTGTTTTTTTCCATATAATTTTAGATTTGGGAGATATATTGATTATGGAATTTGACTTATGGAATTTAACTGATGCAATTTCTTATATACTGTTCTGTGACTTTGGATTGTGGTTGTTTACCTTTGTTAACTACCAACTTCACTTTTCTATTTGCTAACTATTTTGCTTCATGTGTTTATATTGATTGAATTTTCATTTTCTGGTGTTGCCTGTTGATGTAATATTATTCTATTTTTTTGTTTTCCCATAAGTTATTTTTTTGGTTCTGTAATTCATCTAGTTTAGGAGTGTGGATAAATGCCTGAAGGGAAGGTAAGAGTTAACAGGTTAATTTGAACTTGGTAAAGGAAATGGATAATAAGGCAAGTAAAGGTAAGAATTAACAAGTTTGTTATCACATGTTTGGTGCTACTTCTTGTCAGAATAGGCTTTATAAATTTAATGATTTGGTGGTGATGAGTATGTGGCTTTTAATCTACTCTAGTCTTCTTGCACCCTCTAAAAAAGTTTGTTTCTGCTAGTTCTAGGAGTTCCTCAAAAAGCAAAGCAGCAGAAGTTCAAAATTCATCTTGAAAGGTTTGTGAATTTAGTCTCTACTAGTTCCCACTTTCTTGTCTTGTGTATAAGTGTGGTGCATATATTCTACATGTCCAATTTGGCCTAAATTCTGTTTTTACTATTTATTGTCCATTTATGTGTTGGAGATGATACATTTCTTGTCAAATTTGGCCTAAATTCTGTTTTCACTATTTCTTGTCAATTTATGTGTTGGAGATGATACATTTGTTTTCCATATCAATTGTGGATGCTCATAGTTCTATTTTGGTCTGTTTTTTCTTTGATATATTCTTTGAACTTTTATGTACTTAGGTACCCAATCTTTGCACAGTTTCTCTTACTTTCGATTCAATTGAAGTAATTTGTTAACAAATTAGAAGGCAGCCTTAGGAACGCTCAATTGAAGGATCTTTGCACTGTTTCTCTGATTCATGACATTTTGAATGAGTCTTAATATGTTTTAATTTCTTGTTTTAATGACTTGAAACTTTGATATGGTTTACAATGATAATAAATTGTAAATTTTGATATGAATATTCATCTACTTTGCTTATGCTTATTGATATTGATTTTATTTTGATCAACGTGTGTTAAAAATTTCCAAAACTCTTTTTTTTTGTGCTGAAAAGGGGTAAATAATACATTAGCAATGGAAGTACCCGAAAATAGAAAGTGGATGGATAATAGACTGGATCGGGACAAGAATATCACAGGAGAATTTAGAGAAGGATGTTTGGGATTTATCAACTTTATCTTGGAAAAAGACAAAGAAAAAGACGAAGAGAACATAGAAAGCAAGGAGATTAGATGTCCATGTAAGATTTGCAAGTGTTTGCGTCATCACCCACCATCCATGGTGATGGTGCATCTATGTAGGAAGGGGTTCATGAGTAATTACTATCATTGGACTAATCATGGTGAACCGATTCCCATGATTCCGCCAGTGGTTGTCGATCATTCATATTAGGGTTGTAGTGGTCGTAGGGATAGGATTGGTAATTATGAGCAGTTGGTAATGGATGCTACAGGACCGGAAATTGGCAACTATCTTGAGCGGGAAGGTCATCATGAAGAAGACACAATGACAGAAGATCCTAATTTACACTAGTGCAAAAATTGGAAAAGAATTGGAGGTTTTAAGTCGGATTCCAAAAAATCCGACTTAAAACTCAGACGCGGTGGCATTTCTGTTATAAACATGAGAAGAAAATTCTTGCACTAAACCTTTTAAGTCGGATAACGCTTAAGTCCGACTTGGCATGTATTATTTTTGCCTGAAAAAAAAAAACGAAAACCCTCGCACGCGTTTTCTAGTCTCTTTTTTGACATTTTTTTTTTACTTCAGTTCTAGCTCTCTCGCCCAAAAGCACAAAACACTAAGGTAACCACCGTTCCATCGCTCTCCACCAAAACTCCACCGTTCCATTCCTCATCCCATCGTTCTCTCCGCCGAAGCTACCTCTCTCCGCCAAATCGCCGCCTTCCTCCGTCGATCTCTCCTCTCTGCCGTCGTCTCCATCTCTCCTTGTCACCGTCACCTTCTTTGATTCTCTTTCTTCTGGTTTTTTTGAAAGGTAACACCACTCCTATTCTGATTCGTTTCATGAGCAGAGAATCTTCATTAACATGAGAGTTATTGCTATGTTTGATTGAATTAAAGGAATTTGATATCTCTTTTTACATTTTTAGGGTTTTGTTATATGCATTGTTGTTTTGTGAAATTTGTTAGGGTTTCAGGTTTTTTTGATTCTGCTGTGATGATTTAAGAATAGTGTATACCAGATAAAAAGCAAGAATCTGATTTTTTAACTTTGGGTGTTGTGTTTTGAGAATTGATAGTTTTTCCTTTCTAATTTTGCAATGTTCTTTGGGGTATTAAGGAATCAGGGGACAACCAATTCGATGATATTCTAGGGCAGTAGGTCTTTAACCTTTTACTCGTTTGTATTGCTTAATCCAAAACTTTGGTCATTCTATGACCTTTTTCTTCCCTACTTTTAAAGTTTACATTGTCTAATTAATTCTATGCTTTGAATCATGGATCTGATAGGGTTGTGATTTTCTATGACCTTCAAAAGTTTGCACTGGTGTTCAAGTGGAAGTGATTTTCTTGTGTTTAGAGTGGATTACACGTTGGTTCAATTCTTGTACCTGGTTAATGGTTCTAAATAATGAGAACAATATCTTCTTAGGCATTTGTTCTTCTCTGGTAATGATCTGTCTGTCTATGGCATTCTCAATATATGTACTCTGTGATGGACTAACTTCTGGCTATGCGTTGTAAACTATTTCATGAATTTTAGGTTACTGCTGAAAATGGTTTCATGGCTGATAATTTGTAGCCTGAATATTTGTTTTCCTTATTCTATACCTTTATGCCTAGGTAAGGGTAATGGTAAGGGTATTTGTGTTTGATTTGTTTATGAATTATGATATGATACGATGTCTGTGTCCATGTCCTCTGTTTCTTCTAAATCTTGCTCTTAATAGAATTGAGACATTTTATTATTATTATTATTATTATTATTATTATTATTATTATTATTATTATTATTATTATTATTATTTATGACATGATTATGGTATTTGAGATTATAAGAAACCCACTTATTGAATCCATTCCATTCTGTAGATAATTGATTGAACTGTACAAAGTTGGTTCCTGCAAAGCGTGTAGTTGAAGCTGCATCGGGGAGAATGGAGATGTCGTGATGAAAGCTGAATTTTGTGGTATGAACCAACACTTCTCTCAGTCTTTTGGAATCAATCTTGATTTGGTTTATTTGTTGTTGTGGTGGGTGGGTTGAAGGTTGAGATCAGGGGAAGAGAAAAGATAAAAATTGAGACTTTTTTCAAAGCTTTTTTAAGATAAAAGATCACCCAAAAAGATAGGCTTGGAGAGAATCAGCTCAATAAAGAGATAAGGTGACATCAAAAGATCAAAACCTAGATGTAGAAATAACAAAAATTTATTCAAACCTTCTTTTACATGGCATATATAAAGTATCTAATTGACCCTTTTTCCTTCATGACCTTGTTGTGTTGACAATTGAAGATATATAATAGACTGTTGATTGCTTCTCACAGCTAGAGTAGTACATAATTCATGCTTATAATAATGGAGTTAGTGTTATGAGTTAATTACCAGTGTGTGTACTCTTTACTCATTGAGAATATACTTTGGTGATTCACAGAAAAATGGCAACTTCAGTTGAGCTTATAATAAGGATGTCTACTTGGTCTATGAACTCATGGATGCAGACCTTCATTATTAAGTCCTCTCAGCCACTTGGTCTTCGAGTTAATTACCATTTTCTATCATTAACAAATAACTTGAGTGAAAAAGTATTAGCCATTGACTGTCCTCTTTCATGCATTCTTATACAATAGCATTAAGTGAAAGTGTAGTACATTAAGTTACATTTTGAATATTATTAGAATATCATAAATTTGTGTATGTGTTTTTTTTTTTGGATCTATTAAAGTGTAATAGATTTAAGTACATTTTGGTATGAAATCTAAGAGTTTAATTCTACATATTTTAGTGTAGTACTTTAATTGCCCGTGTGGGAATGAGTTCCGCTTGGCTAGCTGAAAGTGTAGTACTTTAAACTTTAATTACGCTAAAGTATGTGCAGAAAATGCTTTCTATCTGCAGAGTGAACCAAAATAATAAAATAAAAAATAAACACTATTAAAGTCGGATACTTAAATAATCTGACGTTAAAAATAGCCTTTTAAAGTCGGATATTCATATTATCCGACTTTAAAAGTGGTAATGAAAATCGGATGCTGATAGCTCAACTTTAAAACGGACTTTTTAAGTCGGACGTTGATCCGACTTTAAATCTCACGACTTTCTAAGTCCGCCGTAAAGAGGCCGGACGCGCATCCGACTTTAAAAGTCCAAAATATCCGACTTTGCATCCCTTTTTTCCACTAGTGTTAAAAGCACGACAATTCTTTGAATTGTTAAAGGCTGCACAATCTCCTTTATGGGATGGTTGTGACAGGCATTCTGTGTTGTCGGCTTCTTTAGCGGCATTAAGTTTGAAAGCAGACTATGGATCATCTGAGGGATGCTTTAATGGTTGACTGCAGTTAATGGGAGACGCAATGCCTGATGATAATAAAATGCCAAAAAATTTTTACCAGGCAAAAAAGTCACTTGCTGGACTAGGATTAGCAAGTATGCAAATTGAATGTTGCAAGAATGGATGTATGTTGTATTATAAAGAAGACGAGGTGCTTCAAAACCGTAAACATTGTGGAGAGCAGCGATATAGACATGTTACCAGACGGGGTAAATTGAAATTGATACCGTTGAAAAGCATGTGGTACTTCCCGCTTGTTCCAAGACTACAACGGTTGTATTCCTCAATGCAAACAGCTCGTGAAATGAGATGGCATCGTGAAAATCAAAGGGAGTCAGGTTCTTTATCTCATCCGTCAGATGCAGAAGCTTCGAAACACTTTGATGAAGCATGGCCTACATTTTCTCAAGATCCTCGAAATGTTAGATTAGGCTTGTGCTCCGATGGTTTTGCTCCATTTGACCAAACAGGTAGGAACTATTCTAGCTGGCCTGTGATAGTTACTCCTTATAATTTTCCACCATGGATGTGTATGAGAAGAGAGTTTATGTTCTTAACTCTTATAATTCCGGGCCCCGACAACCCTAAGAAGAAAATTGATGTGTACTTGCGCCCCTTAATATATGAATTGAAGCAAATTTTTTTGATGAAGGCGGCACTAATGTGGACGATCAACGACTTCCCCGCATATGGAATGTTAAGTGGTTGGATGACAATGGGTAAACTAGGTTGCCCAATTTGTATGGAACACTCCAAGGCATTTAGCCTCACATATAGTCGAAATATCTCATGGTTTGATTGTCATCGTCAATTCTTAACCCAACATCATCAATATAGGAGGAATAAGACTGCATTTATAAAAGGTAGGGTTGAAAAGTCAGCTCCACCACAAAGGTTTAGTGGTGAAGAAGTCTGGGAGACGGTAAAACATTACCCAAGTGTGGAGGAATGTCCAGAACCAAATATCCCGAGCTATGGGATAGAGCACCATTGGACAAAACGAAGTATATTTTGGGAATTGCCATATTGGAAAACCCATCTTCTCCCACATAATATTGACGTGATGCACACTAAAAGAAATGTGTTTCTCAATATTTTGTTCACAGTGATGGACACCAAAGGGAAGACGAAGGACACTTGCAAATCAAGGCAGGACTTGGAAGTACATTGTAAGCGCAGCGGATTGGAACTACAACCTAGTACTAATGGAAACCTTGTAAAACCAAAAGCACAATTGACACTTACCAAACAACAAAGGCTTGCTGTTTGCGAATGGGTGAAAAGTCTCAAACTTCCAGATGGTTATGTTTCCAATATGAGTAGATGTGTTGACTTGAGAAAAGCAAAGTTGGTTAACATGAAGAGTCATGATTGCCATGTGTTCATGCAGCGGTTGCTTCCAATAGCGTTCAAAGCTTTGCCCAAACCTATATTGAACACACTTACTGAATTTAGTCAATTCTTTCGAGAAATTACTTCATCGTTGTTGAAAGAAGATAAATTGCGCATGTTGGAGGAAAATATCCCAATCATTATGTGCAAATTGGAACAAATATTTCCCCCAAGCTTTTTTGACTCAATGGAACATCTTCCAATTCATTTACCATATGAAGCAAGAGTTGGCAGTCCCGTTCAATATAGATGGATGTATCCATTTGAAAGGTTAGTTATTCATCATATAAAAGGTTTATTTCTCAACTTTTTCTTTAAGCTTAATCTTGATGTTTGATTTACTCAATAGGTTCATACGATCTTTAAAACAAAAGGTAACAAACCCAGCTTATGTTGAAAGCTCGATTGCTAGAGCATATTTACTAGAGGAGACAGCTACATTTGCTTCATATTATTATCCTCCAACTATTTTATCAAGGAGAACAAGAGTGCCACGAAATGATGATGGAGGAGAAGGTTCTTCTGCAAATGCTCCAGTGTCAATTTTTAATTATCCAAGTCGCCCTATTGGAAAGGGCGTCACATCTACCTTGGAGGATAGAGAAATGAAAGCTGCACATTTGTATATTCTTTTAAATTGTCCTGAAGTGGTTCCTTATTTGAAGTAAGTACCTCCAGTTGACAATATGATATCTATCTTATCTAAGGCCATGTTTAACTCCTTCCTTGTATGTGTAGCATGTACTCAGACTTGTTACGAGAACTAAACCCTGATGTAAACGAAGCCGACCTCGACAGAGAAATATCCTCAAGTTTTACCTCATGGTTTAAAACATATGTACGTGAATCTATTCATGTTCGAAATTGGTTGATCTAATTTATTGAGTTGAAATAAAGAATGTTCACTAATATAGGTGCTCGACTCAACAAACGGAATTGATGATCCGCTTTTAAGAAGTTTGGCATGGGGCCCATTTCGAAATGTCATTAGGTGACCTACTTTTGTTATCAATGGATACAAGTTTATGACAAAGTCTAAAAATGAAGGGATGAGTACAACGAATCACAATGTATGTGCTCGAGGTGGGCAACATGATACAATGGAAAATGATTACTATGGGGTGTTGATTGATATTGTTGAATTGGAGTACACCAATCACCCTACCAAGAAGGTTGTTCTATTTAAATGTGAATGGTTTGATCCTAGTTCTCAGGGGACACAAATAGATAACTATGGAAATGTTCAAATAAAAAAATCACGGAGATATCCAAATTATGATCCTTTTATATTGGCTCAACAAGCAGATCAAGTCTACTTTACATCATTTCCTGATGGGCAACAAGGTTGGTTGAGTGTGATAAGAACCAAGGCGCGCACCATAATTCAATCTGCGGAAAAGAACAAACGTGAAACAAATGATGCATACCAAGAAGATGATGCACAACCGACGCCTATTATTGTTGCAAATGACGATTTTCAGCATAGTCTTGTTAACACTGCTAGTGTGGCGGAGGAAGTGACTATAGGTGTCTTCGAAGAAGAAGAAGAAGAAGAAGAAGAAGAAGAAGAAGAAGAAGAAGAAGAAGAAGAAGAAGAATATATAGAATTCATATCTGAGAGTGAAGAAGAGGAAGAAGATGAGGAAGAATCTTATTAGGAGATAGATTCAAACTAAGCTATTCCAATTATGATGGTGATAGTAACATTTTGTCTATTATTACTTTTGTCTATTGATTGTTTTCTTTTTTTACCTACTCTTAAATACTTGACTAATTATGTATATTCATTCTTTAATTCCTATTACTCTTTTATTAATGCTTGTTTTGACAGATGGCAGATGGTGATAATATAAGGGGTAGCGGAAGAGGTACAAGTAGAGGTAGGGGAAGAGGAAGAGGTAGAGGTACTTTGCCACAACCTACTATTGGGCAACCCATTCCTCCTCCTACTAGCAAACCAACACATTCTTCCACTTCAGACCCACATGTGGCTCCCCAGCTTCTTCATTCTACACCTAGACCTAATGTTCTCCCCACTTTCCATGGCCCTACTAGCCAATCTACACAGGTCAAATATAACCGTACTAGACAACCCACACACTCTTCTGCTTCCCACACTCATGTGCCCCCCCAACATCCTCGATTTACACCCAGTCCTCTTGTTCTTTTGACTTCCCAGCCTACACCTAGCCCCAATAACTCCACCACACAGAACCAAAATATTCATCCTACACCTCCCCAGTCACATTCCCAAGGTGATGTTGCATTTGTTGACACCCCCCAAGTATCATCATCCCATGTTGATTCATTTCCAGAAATTGGCTCTTGCGACGTCACTGATGGGCGTACGTGGATTTGTCCAGGTCCAGGAAACACGTAAGTATTAGTCTCTTCTTTTCATGAAATAATCTACAATAACTTATAAGCGTATGACTTACATCTTGTTTAATGTTATTGTATAGTTTTGACCCTTCTATTCAGCCAACGCGTGAAATCATAAGGATAATAAAAAAGCTATTTAATGGGTCTTGGACAAGTTACGGAGAGGTGAAGAGAGAGGGCGATGGGAAGAGAGAGGAGGATGGGAACACAACAGATATGTGGTTTGGTGAGTTTAAGGTATGAACACTCATAATATTTTGTCCAGTTTTATATATTTAAGTTGAGTAAAGCACATCAAGCACACTCATAATTTTTTGTCCAGTTCTAACTTCAGTTTCATTTGTTTGTATTGTAGAGGAAATATAAGTGGCTCCCTGAGCATGAGGCGGCAATTCAAAAGTCATTTGACCATAAAGCCTCTGATGGGTACTCAAATGCAATGTATAGTGTACGAAATAAGACTGATGCGGGGACTTGGATTCCTAAGAAATATCGTGATGAATTGGAGCTAAAATGGGCTGATGAAGATTGGCAAAAAAAAGCAAAAACTAACAGCAACAATAGAACATCCACTGATGGCTCTCTACATACAGGAGGGTCTATTCCGACAACTGAGCATTACAGAAGATTAGTAAGCAAATGAACTATATATAACTTTATATTTGTTAAGGGTATATTTTAATTGAAACTAATCTATCTGTTCTTCAGAAAAATTCCTCGGATGAGACTCCAACTTGTTGGAACCTATTTGAGAAGACTCACAAAATGAAAGGTGATGCGTCAAAGTGGGTCTCCTCCAAATCAGAGAGGATTGATGTACGTTAAAATTTCAACATTAACAAGAAATTTGGAGGATTGCATGTAGAGTTTGAGTGTGATAGATAATTTGATTTATGCAGTTGATTAGGTTCTGTTAAAATGTACTGGTATATGTATATGGTATTGTGCTTAACATTAGGACATAGATGCTACTGGTTTGGATTTAATTAGCTTGATAGATAATTTGGATTTAATTAGCTTGATAGATAATTTGGTATTGTGCTTAACATTAGAACATAGATGCTACTGGTTTGGATTTAATTAGCTTGAGCTTGATATCACATTGTGCTTAACATTAGATGCTGTTTTATGTCACATTGGATGGAAACTATCATGCTTCATGTATTTTTTGGTTCTGATTTATCATGTTTGCATTTATCATGATTATATGACTATGATTGGGACCTGAATGGCACATAACCGAAAATAAAGGGATAAAAAATTAAAAAGTGTACAAGTGTAATTATTAGTTCTTAATGAGATCAGAAAGCTAGATTTCATTTTTAAATGCCTTTTTCTGTTGTGTTCTCCTTTGGCGTTTCGGTGACTTTGCTTTCTTGGTCTGTTAGGTTAAGACTTTCCAAAATAAGTTATATTTTACTAATTGTTTCTCTTTGTCCAATATGTTCAAACACTGTCAAGTGTCAACTGAAAAAGTTGGAAAAAGCTGAAGTTCTTTTGGGGAGCATTTATCTTGAAGCAATTTGGTATTTGTGCTGATGTTTGATTTTTTTCTTTTCAGAATGAGTATGAAAGCCGTATTCTTGAAAGAGACTCACAAGAGGCACTAGGAGATGATATGTCTAGTGAGCAATCTGACAACAATATCTTCTTAGAGGTTGTTGGAGGTGTCAATAAGAAGAAAAGAATATTTGGTTTGGGTCCTGAAGGACAAAACCAAATTCCTTCTTCCACACGATCTACCGGAATCTCTGTGTCTGAATATATGCAAATGAAGGCTGAATATATGCAAATGCAGGCTAAATTTATGGAGCAAATGAGTGAGTTTCATGCAACCCAGGAGAAGATGCTTAAATTTATGGAAGCTTTTTCTCAGAGTCATCCACATCCACCTCCACCTCCACCTACAAACGAGGATGGTCAACAAAATGATAATGAGTATTATGATGAACTAGATGGTTGATGTGTTTTTTTTTAAACAATGATATGTGTTTTGGATTGTAAGCTACTAGTTTTATGAAACTAAAGGTTCATGTATTTTTTTGAAGAATTAACATTACTTTTCGTTTGTATGGATTATGCTTATACGCTTTATTAGTAATAGAAGATGTTTGTGTTTTTTTAAAAATTTTGTAGCCTATGTTTTTAAGGTTTCTTATAATTATAGCTGAAAATAGTTAAATTAAAATAACTGGTATTTATAAAAAAAAATAAAAAAAACTCTCACTGTTAGGGAGGGAGTTGTTCCCTTGCTATTAGTGACGATATGTATCCCTTTCTATTAGAGACGGAACCATTGCCTCTCTATTAGCGACGATATGTATCCCTCTCTATTAGAGACGGAACCGATGCCTCTCTATTAGTGATGAAACATTGTCGTCTCAATTAACTACGGATTTCCCCTCTCTATTAGAGACGGATTTCCAGAATCCCTCTCTAAATATTTAGTGACGCCATATTTCGTTACGAATTTTGGCTCGTCACAAATTCCGTCTCTAATCAATTCCGTCTCTAAATTGATTAGAGACGGATTTTCCCTGTTTAGAGAGGGATTATTTCCCTCTCTAATTTTCGTTTTTTTAGCTGTGTTCGTTTAAAATCTGTTACTTATTTCTTGATTTGTTGATATATCAGTCCTCTACTTGTTTAAATAATTATATTTTATTAATTGAAGTCAATGGTAGTTTTGTTTTATAGCTAGCATTTTGGTAAATAAGAGAAAAATGTTTGAAAGACAATTTGGCAGTGTTTAGAACATTATAATCATATGATTTGGCAGTGTTTAGTACTCTACTTGTTTAAATAAATTATATTTTTAATTATTGGCATTGTTTAAAATATCTCTTAATCTAATTACATACCTTCCTGTGCGATGCACGGGAAACATTTCGAGTACATTGGTCATAAAAAAAATATATAATTTATTAGCATACTATTATAAATTTTTAAATGTCCCCCTACACACATATATGTAGCATTGTTTAATTTATTTATGTTTGTCAAATAGATTAAAGACGTTTTTTACCAAGAGTGTGTGAGGAGCCATGATTATAGTGCTTTAATGCATAAATATTTTCAACAAATTTCTGTTTTTATCTTTTGATGTTAGTACGATACATCGTTTCATATTTTACGGTTATTAATATTGTCATTTGTGTCTTATTGGTTAATAATAGTATTATGTATTTGTAATTTACCAAAAAAAAGTATTATGTATTTGTAGTATGTAATATATTTTTGTGGTATAAACAGGGTATCCTCTGCGCGCAACTAATCCCTCGAGTCGGGTAGGGTATATATTTGTTTGAATATATATTACATAATGATTATTCAAGATATTATGAAGTAGTCAGGAAAAAAATATCTTAAATTTTTTAATGGCGTGCCTAAATAAAGGGTGTCAAAAATAAGCCACTGACAATGTAAAATATGTCAAGGGGTATGAATAATAATTGATTCGTTGCTAACAAAATTAAATTAGGTTGAACCCATTGACATTGTGATTCGAAATCAATAAGATTAGGATGTGTATAGCCTTTTTCTTGTCAAAGAATGTGTATGACTAATTTTTTGGGAAACAAATGTGTATGGCTTGATTCCTATATTTTTTGACAAAAAGAAAATGTATAGTATCCAAAAAAATATGTAATAATTGTAGACTAATTAACCAACGGTGTTGATTTATTTCATATTCTATCTTCATAATAACAGGTGTGGTATATTTTTTGCAAAAATTCTATAGTGAAAATTGATAAAACGTTTAAGTTTTTTGAGTATATCCAACGGTGAGCTCATTGCGGGTTCTTAAAGTAAACTCAACACTGCCACCTATTGTTTTAACCAATCGTACAAATTTTTATTCCAATTGTGAACCTACAAAAACATAAAATTGGGTCTAATAATTTATCTCACGTAATTATTTTTTATTCATTTTTATTTTTCTATGAACTTAATTTATCGATTCATTTTTTTAAAATTATATTTATTTACATTTTTTCTGTTTTAACCAAAACAAAATATGTTATATTAAACCCATAAAACAGGATGAATTTGGATATTTTTACTAAAACTTTGATGATGTGGGTGTAGATGATAATATTATTATTATTATTATTATTATAGTAATAATTATAGCAAATTGCTTAATTGTTATTATAATTATAACAATTCACAAAAGTTATAAAAATGCAATCTTGTTGAAAAATTATAGTGAGTAATATATTATTCAAAGAAATTGTAGGTTAAAAACTGTTAAGTGAGTTTTAGTAACTTAAAATAAAATTTGTTACGGTTGATAAATAATTAAATCGAATTATATGATACTGTAAGATATTATAACATAAAATGACTTATGGTTCAATTAATTGAATTGAAACACATTGATAAGCTTTATATTACAATATATTATAGTAATAAAATACTCTTGTACACATAAGAATCTATTAATTTGAGTGAAGATTTTATTACACAATCTGTACAAAAAATTACTACATTGGAAAATTCTATTTAAAAAAAATAAGCAAAACAAAAAGATCATTTAATATGTAGGCCCGTGCTACGCACGGTATATAGTAAAAAACTATAAATTTTATGTTTTTTGAAAATATCAATTTTTATATTATTAAGTTATTTTAATAATATGGATAGTTATTTAATAGAAAATAATAACAATAATAATAATAATAATAATAATATTAACAACAACAACAACAACAAACATATAAAGAAAATTGAACAAACTCGATGAAATGAAAAAGAGTAGCCCACAACCAAGACCCGTGAAATGAAAGAAAAAATGATAAAATGATAGAACTACTTTTTTGGGGTTTTTATTTAGAGCTTAGGGAAATAGTAAAATTAATTATTAAACTTAAATAAATGTATATTATATTTTTATAATCAAATAACTCTAATAGTAACCTTAGTAATTAATCAAAAAATAATGATTTGCCTAACATATTAATAGTTAAATTATTATTTTTGAATTTGCATCAAAAGATAAAAACAAGTATAAAATAATTTAATATTGACTATAATTAAATTTAATTAAGTAAATACAATTTTAATGTTTTTCAATATAAAGATTCTTCACTTTACATCGTAGCATTTCAAAATGATTCACATGAACCAAACCTGGATTTTTGTTAATTATTTCTAGGTATGGGCAACGGGGCGGAGCGGCGGTAGGGAGTACTCCCCTGCTCATTCCCGCCTGCCAAATTGCCTCCCCTTCGTGCCCCCGATTCCCATTTCAGGGAGTTTTCTTCCTCAAATCCTCTTCCATACGGATCCCTGCGATCCCGCGGGGACACCTAAAATTTATTAAAAGTTAGTAAAAATATGAACTAAAATATAATAAAATGGAAAAAATATATAAAAGTAAGATTCAATGTTAAAAAATTTAACATTTTAATATAAAAAGTATAAAAGTTAGCCTTACTTTGATATTTGTATATTTAAAAAGTATAAAATTAAGAATAAAAATATAAAATTAGCGTAATTTAATATTTTGTTAATGTTTTTAATTAAAAAACATAAAAAAGCTAAAAAATCAATTACTTATAATAATATATATCTCTACCTATAATAAGAATATTTATGTAATATATTCAGGGCGGAAGATCTGGTCCTTGTCCCCATCCCCAAGTTGATCATGCGAAGATTTTCTCCCCCGTCCTTATTCCCACATGAAAGTGAAACAACAACTCAAAAATGAATAGAAAATCATCGAAATGTACTAACCAACATTCCTACTTATGATTGTATTCCAAGAATTTATTCAAACTCAAATAATATGGAAAACCTAATTGACATGGAGAAAAATCTTTATCAAATAGCAATAAGATGATTTTGAGAAACAACAATTTGTTCCCGAGCTACATACTCGACCAAATATTTTCTCTACACTCTATCTGAATCTTGAAAACCATTACATTCAAGGGTAGGTAAAATATGTGATTCAACCGAACACCAAACATTCACTGAATATGCAAAAGTATTCAACTACTTAAACATCCAATTTCCAAAATGTGATGCACATTACATTTGATATGGTGATTTACATTTCATGAGAGACAAAAAGCTTGAACAAAATATACATAATATGGAAAACCTAATTGACAACATGTCAAATGATGATCTAATAGCAAAAAAATGAATTTAAAAAACACCCATTTATTCCCCAAGTTTTCTACTATACTCAATTTGAATCTTCAAAACCCTTATATAGACTTTTAAATCACCAATGTATCTCATATGTGAATCAACCAAACACCCAATGTTCACGTGCAATAGTATTATTCCACATGAAATTTTCAAATGGTGAAGAATAACTCTCGAAGAAAAGTGAAACGAACGGTGATGACCAAATGATGCTTAGTGAAGATGAAGTGATGGTGTGGAGAGTGGCTCAACCAATCACCCAACCTTGGATATTTATAGCCATAGTTTTTTTGGAGAGTTACAACTAAAAGTAAAACGTTTTTTTTCATCAAATCTCATAAGTATTTTGGAACGTTACTATTATTTATTCCAATTAGCACAACTAACATATTTATACAATAATATAGATATAATAAATAAATATTTTTGGGTTGATTTGAATAAAGCATTTATTGCCAAAATTATATAGATACTTTCATAATTATCTAGTGATTTTCTTACTGTTGTGTCCAATCAAGATCCTCCTCAAGAAATAGATGACAACGAAAATATACTTTGAATGATGGTTTACCAAATGTAAGGGATGATACCGATGCGGTATACTCTATAGTGTCGTTGTCATTTTAAAATAGACTATGCAATGAAGATATCTAGCAACCATTATAGATTCTGTTAATGCATACATATAAATTAATTATAAAATCTTTTCCATTTTTTATTTTTTTCAATACAAGTACGAGCAATGTGGTATAACAAACTAGAAAAGGCCTGTTGATCACTATTTTTGCATAATTACTAGAAAAATCTTAAATGGAAAAATGTTTATATTAAAGAATATAACAAGTTATTAAAAAAAATTATATTACATTAAAAAAAATGTAACTCATTGATTCTTTTTGCACCGGTCAACGATTCTTTTTCCTTTATATTTTAGAGGAATATAAATTGTTTACTTGTAAAAATAAATTGATTTCATTGAGTTGATCCAAAATTTTCATATATAGACAAATTTATATTTTAGTAAACATTTCCTAATAAAGAAAAGTTACATTTATTACTATACTCATAATGCATTGTAATATTTGACTATGAAAATTTGACAAGGTAATCCTAAAAAGTTAATTACATTAAAACATATATGTACTTATTAGAAAAAATATAAATAATATTAAAATATGGAAACAAAAATTTTAAAAAATGTGTAACTCACTGAATTTTTTTTCCACAGGTCAGTGATTCTTTTTCAATATTAAATTAATTAGTAAAAGTTATATATTTGAAAAACAAATTAAATTCATTAACTTATATCCTTAAATTGCATATTATTACTTCAATTTTTAAGCATGGCTTTGTTTATTATTGTGTTCATAAGGCATCAAAATATTTGACTACAAAATGCTTAATAATTATAAAATTTCAATTTCAATATTATTATTAAATAACTTCCATTTTCAAATAATTTGGTTTGAAAATCATTAAATTTTGAACATTACCACGGTGCGGGTATGACCGGTTAAATATTCTATAAATTCAAACAGATGTTTGTATTTGGAGTCTTTCAACAACAATGGCAACTCTAAATACAACCACCAACATTGTGATACCATTATTACTTCTAGTAATAATAACTTCATTTGAGGCTAGTGAGGCACAACGTGTAGTTGTAAATGTTAGCAATATTGAACCTACAAGAAATCTCACTGTTCATTGCAAATCTAAGAATGACGATCTAGGATTCCATACACTCATTCCTGGAGAAGATTTCACCTTTACTTTCCATGAAAGTTTTTGGGGTAACACATTATTCTTTTGCAGCTTTAAATGGTCAGACCAACAAAAAACTCATTATTTAGACATTTACAGACAATGGCGAGATCGACATTGTGGCAGATTTTGGTGGAAAATAGATGAATGTGGTGGGTGTCAGATTTGTCAAGAAAATACTCAACTTCATGCTTGTTTTCGTTGGAATGACGACCTTTCAAATGTGTGCACTAAATATATGGAAATAGGTGCAAGAAATATTATGTTGATGTAATGCTGTGTCGTTTCTCGTAATTGAAATCAAATAAAATAAACATCAATCTTATTATTTTTTCTTGATTATTATATATGTTTTAAATTAACTAATTCTTATTGTGGGTCACTCACTGTTGCGCTAAAAACACACTTAGACCAAATGTACTCTTTCGCAGAAGTAGTATAAAAGATCATCGTATCCACAGGGATTAATTAACAAGTACTAAACTAATCCAAATTATTTAATGTTTAGACGAACAATAGTTTTATGTTATAGAAACTAAATAAAGAGAATTAAATAGCAAGAATTAAAATACTAAATTTAATCGATGGAGAGAGGTCAAGGGTCGTGGTTTCACTTGCAAGCTTCGATTCCCCTATGTCTAATTCTACCTGAATTCCCTTATTTTATTTAATTACCAATCCCTTTACTAAAGCTATTAATCCGTTTGGTCATTCGCGATTAATATTCTTTTTCCTAAATTAACCCTAGTTTCACTACAAAAAACGGAACAGATTGCGGGGGTTTTTTTGCGGAGGTTTTAAAAACCCCCTCAGTTTAACGGTAAAAAAAGGACTTTTCGGAACCTTAGTTAAAATTTTCGTTTCAATTTGAGGAGGTTTAAAACCCCCGCAGATTGTCAAGAAAAAACCCTCGCTGATTGTAAAAAAAAACCCTTCAAACATTTAACAAAAAAACCCTTTCCCTCTTTTCACTTTCACCTTTCCCTCTTTAGATTTCACCCAAAATTGAACGCTTCAGATCGTTTCCCTCTCTTCTCACTTTCACTGGAATCAACGACTCTGATTTCATCTTACAGAAAAACCCCTTAAGAAGCCCTAGAAATTTTTTTCCTCTCGTGAAAAAACTTTCCTTTCAGAAACCCATTCATCACACAATGCTTCCCTCTCGCGAAACCCTCTCACTGAACTCGCGAAGAACACGATCCTGAAGCTCATCACTGAACTCGAAACCCATTCATCACTGAACTCGCGAAACCCTCTCACTGAAGCTCTCGCTGAAGCTCTGTTCTTCTCCCTCAGTCGCGATTTCTCTTGCTTTTTGCGGCATCTGAAGCTATTTTGAGGTAAGTTGTTTTGATTTTGTGTGTGATTTTGTCTGGTAATGATTATATGGAAAGAATGCTTGATTTTGTGTGTTGCGGACTCTCTATTGATTAAGAAACTTTTGACGTTGGTCTTTTGCGTCCCAAAATAGACCACTGCTTCAGCTCAATGCATTGGTTCTAAGATAACTAAGAAGTAGACGGTAAACACAAAAACAAAACCAAAGATAAGGAAGGAATAAAATTACTGTTCTTAGAGGATGAGAGAAAAACGTTTAGAATGAACGCAAGTGGGAAAGTGAGTAGAGTGTGTTATGCACTTAAGGTGTTTGGGAAAGGTCCTAAGATAGTGATGGAATCATTGCTACTCATTTCTTTGAATTTAATGGTTTGAGTTGTGCTCATTGTGAATTATCATCTCTCTCTTTGTGTGTGTTACTATAATGCCTCTTTTTTTTTTGACCAAATATAATGCCTATTTTATATCAGCTTATAACTGACTTCTGCAATTTTGTTTTGCTGTCAAATAAATGAATCTTTCTTCAAGGTTCTGCACCTCCCAATAAATAACTCTCTCAAAGGAATTTTTTTTTGACCAAATATAATGCCTCTTTTATATTAGCTTATACTAGTTAAGTATTTTTTTTAGAGAACATTGTGGTGATAATGTTTCAAGTTCTAATCTTAGGCTGAGTTTGGATTGACTTATAATAAACTATTTTAGACTTATTACTGATGAAGATAGCTTATAGTTTGGATTGACTTATAAGCTGGTTTCAATTTATTTTAATAAGTTTTTCAGTAAAGTTTATGAAAATAGTTTACCCATAGTTTCTCTTTGATTATACAAATTGCTTATACATAAACACTTATATAATAAACATTTGAATAATAAGTGCTTGAT
The DNA here is from genome assembly GCA_963573325.1 of Astragalus glycyphyllos. NCBI lineage: Eukaryota > Viridiplantae > Streptophyta > Magnoliopsida > Fabales > Fabaceae > Astragalus > Astragalus glycyphyllos. Next base: position 32,700,213 of record OY754307.1, read on the forward strand.
TGACACACTCTTTGTTTGGTTTTCTTATTTTAAGAAGTGCTTGATATTGAGTTTAGCTTGATGCTCTGAATCTCTTTTTTTACGTTTATATTCTTTATTCACTTGTTGAGATTCCTTAATTTCTTTTATGCCTTCTTATCATTATTTAGAAGACAGTTAACTATGGATAAATCTTGGATTGGTAAGCCAAGAAATTCAAGTGAATACTTAAATGGCATACGTCAATTCTTGGATTTTGCTTTTCAGCACGGCGCTATTAGAGATACAATAAAATGTCCGTGTCCGGATTGCGGGATTGTTGAGAGATTTGTTGAGAGATGTGTTTCAACAAGCAAAGTTTCCCCCATCTTTTTATGAGGCAAAGAAAATCATCAACAAACTAGGTCTTAATTATACCAAGATAGATGCATGTCCACAAGATTGCATGTTATATTTGGGAGATGAAGACAAAGACTTGCAAGCATGTAAGCATTGTGGAACGTCTCGATGGAACCCTAAGAAGAAGAAAAAACAAGCTGTAAAAGTTCTCCGTTACTTTCCATTAAAAGCAAGATTGCAAAGATTGTTCATGTGTTGTAAGACTGCAGAGCATATGAGGTGGCACTCTACATCAAGTAATCAGGATGGGTTGCTAAGGCATCTGAGGGATGGTAAGGCATGGAAGACATTTGATTTGATGCATCCTGAATTTGCTTTGAATCCTCAAAATGTTCGCTTAGGCCTTGCTAGTGATGGTTTTAACCCTTTTGGAACCATGAGTTCTGCCTATAGCATTTGGCCAGTGTTTTTGATTCCGTATAATTTTCCTCCTTGGATGTGTATGAAGCACACTTCCTTCATCTTGTCGATGATCATTCCAGGAAAGAAGATGCCTGGAAATAATATAGATGTTTACTTACAACCTCTTATAAATGAGCTAAAGGAGCTATGGAATGATGGCGTGGTTACTTTTGATGCATCAATGAATGAAAATTTTAGAATGCGGGCAGCTCTTATGTGGACAATTAGTGACTTTCCTGGCCTAGGAAATCTGTCTGGTTGGAACACTCATACAGGTTTGGCTTGTCCAACTTGTAACTTTGATGCAGAGCCCTGTCGTCTCCCTCATAGTAGAAAATGGTGTTTTATGGGCCATCGTCGTTTTTTGAGCAGAAATCATAGATTTAGACTGAACCGTGTTCGCTTCGATTGAAGCACAGAGGAGCGAAGTCCACCCTCAATTATATCAGGATCTGATGTTTTGAAGCAAGTGGAAAACCTTGATGTTCCATCTGGAAGAGAAGCAGTGTTGAATGGTACAGGAAAAAGATCTAGACAACCAACTAAGCAATGGAATAAAAGAAGCATATTCTTTGAACTTCCATATTGGGAATCTAATTTGTTGCGTCATAATTTGGATTTCATGCATATTGAAAAAAATGTATGTGACAATGTTTTGTATACTTTGCTCCACGAGAAGCCTAGATCAAAAGACAATCTTAATGCTCGAAAAGATTTGCAAGATATGGGTATAAGGCATGATCTTTGGCCCGATGATAAAGGGAGATATAACCTTGCTTTGTTTTCACTAACACGCGATACGAAAAAGTTGTTCTTTAAAACCTTGAAGAATGTTAAAGTACCGGATGGTTACTCAAGTAACATTTCTAGATGTGTTGATGAGGTACAACAGAAGATATTTGGATTGAAAAGCCATGATTCTCATATTATAATGGAGCAACTACTACCATTAGCCATCCGCAATTTGTTGCCAAACCATGTCACGGCTGTCTTGGTGGAGTTCTGTTCATTTTTTAGAGTTCTTTGTGGTAAAAGTCTGAGTCTTTCAGATCTTCAAATTCTCCAAGATCGCATTGTGATTACACTTTGTCATTTGGAAATGTTATTCCCTCCTTCATTCTTCACAGTTATGGTTCATTTAACTGTCCATTTAATAGAGGAAGCCAAGCTTGGAGGTCCAGTACATTATAGATACATGTATCCTGTAGAGAGGTAAAAGAACTGCTCCTTCAATTGAAGCTATCTTGTACACAAACATATGGCAAGAGAAGTACACAAACATGGAACGCGCACTTAAAACTTACTTGGTACGGAAAGAAGGAGGGATCCCCGAAGAATTTATTGGTGTCTTTGATTCATCAAATGTAAGTTTTTAAATTTCAATCAAGTTTGAATTAATTATTGAAAAATTTTAGTTTCGGTCATATGCCACCTCATAGCTATAAAAACAGCATTCATGTGTTGTAAGACTGCAGAGCATATGAGCTAATAAGAATTTATTGTTTTTATTGGAGTGTTGTATTGCTCATTCCATATGCATCATCCATGAGCATATGCATCATCCATATACTGTTGTGGCTATTAGATATGATTTTGGTGCTGTATTGTGTGTATTTATTATTCTGTTTGGAGAGGGGAAGTAACATTTGGGATTGATGGATAACATATGACTCTGGGCATGCATCTGTATGTATTTATTATTTAGTGACCTATGAATTTGCATTACCACTTCTGATATTCTGTCAATTTTTCTTTTCTTATTTCAGGCAAGTGATCATGGAAGTGAGCCTAATTCTCCAATGGATGCAAGTGGATCATTCGGTGCTAGCAACATTTAATGGTTTTAGGATCCTTTAGTTTAGGATTTTTTTGATGCTATATTATCATTTTGAGCTGTCTGACAATAGATATTTAAGGTACAATTGTTTCTTTTTATTATGTTTTTGAGTTGGATGACAATACCACGATTATATTTTTAATGGAATTTTCAGTTTTTTGATTAAGCTTAGTAAGTGTTATGAAAGATGTATGTACAGTTATTAATGATAAAAATATGGCAATGAGATACCGAAAATCGAAATTCTCAATTTGCAAAAGAAATGTTGTCTCTATTATAGGAGGTTGTAACCCCCCACAAAAGTCCTACCAATTATATGGCAACCAAAAATATCCAGAAAAATAAAACTCCTCCCAATCAGTCAATTTAAGGAGGTTTATAACCCCCTCAAAAAAACCTCCACTAATTGTGGGGGTTACAAACCCCCGCAGTAAAACCCCCGCAGATAGATTGCGGGACTTGAATCTCCGGCGTTTTTCAAAACTCCCACAGATTACGTTGCGGGGGTTTAAAACCCCCGCTAAGCGACTTAAAAACCCCCACAATCTGTTCCGTTTTTTGTAGTGTTTGGTCATGCTAGAATTTAAATTTAAGAAAAGCATAAAGTACAAAAAGGTTGATTGATTGGAAGACTAAATTATAGTCTCAATTTCCTATAGGTCCACCAACTAGTTAGAGTACGGTCACTAATCAACTAATTGATTATGAACATGCAAAGGGTTGTCAATCCTAATTATGTGATAAAAGTAATAGGATTTAGTGATCCATAGTGTTCAAGAACAACGAAATAAAACAAGGAGTCATAAATTACAAAGATTAAAATAACCCGGAATATAGAGAAAATTCTGATTATTGGTATTTAGTCTCCTTTTTTTGCTCCAGAGCTCTCTCACGGTGTCAAGAACAGGTACCAAATCTTCCTCTCCTCTCCGTATGCGTCAGTCAATGTGTGTGTAAAATTACGGCTACGCCATTCACAAGTGAAGCCCTCCTTTTATATTAGTTCCTTTTCTTTCTCTCCAATCTAGGGTAGCGTGATATTCCTTTTTCATCAATTCATGATTGTTTCCTCTTTTAATTGCAAGATATCCCAACCCCTAAATATTAGGATTCAAATCCTTCCTAAATATCTGTTGCTTGCTATCCACTCCATGCCTCTTTCTTTCTCTCCAAGTCACATGTGCATCATTTTCAATTGAAATCACCAAGAGGATCTTCTTTTTATTTGTTAGCCATATATATATATATATATATATTACATATAAGTGGCTCTAAATTGGACTTTTCATTCTTTTTCATATGTTTCTCTTTTCTAAAAACAGGAGCAAATTAAGTCACAAATTAATAGTATTAATAATAACAGCTCTAAAAATGACTCAAAAGTGTCTCTAAAAAAGGCACTAAATTGGAGTTTATCAGGTGTGTTAAAGAAAGTAAATTCTGAAATAATAAATATTAATTAAAGGTAGTCATTAATAAACAATTGACAAAAAAAATCAGAATTTATTAATGATTGCAGTTAAAGAGGTGTTACAAATACATGTAATGACATTTGTGAAATTAAAATTTTATCTTTGTTTAAATAGCATTTCAAGTCATACTTTCCACCTGGGTGTTTGTGTAATATCCCTAGTTCGGTAAATTTCGGTTTATGAAATTACCTAACGATTTATTATTCGAGGAATGAATAAATCGAGTCTCGGATACGAGTTTGTCGTGAAAGCAATATTAAATTGCTAGACTACGTGATTTATTTGAATTATATGAATGATTGTGTGTTTGATTGGGTAGAAATGGGTTTTAAGTTAGAATTAGTAAGCTAGGGGTATTAACGTCATTTCCCTACCTTAAGTAACCTTCAGCTCATTGAAATAAAAACAACCACACTCTCACATCCTCACAATTGCTGAAATTCAGAAAAAACATAGAGAGAGAATGGAGAGAAGAGAGAGTGGGACGTGAAGGAGAGGGAGAAGAGAGGAGAAGATAGCTCCATGCTTGTGCAACGGGGTCTTGAAGAGGCTCTTGAGGGAGAGGACAAGCTACCAGAATCAATGACTGAGAAAGAAAAGAAAGAGGTAATGAGAAAGGCTTTTAGTGCTATAATTCTTTGCTTAGGTGATAAAGTTCTTAGAGAAATATCTAAGGAGAGATCCGCTGCAGCTATTTGGCTAAAACTTGAGAGTCTTTACATGACTAAGTCTTTAGCAAATAGTCTCTACCTAAAATAAAGATTATACACTTTCAAAATGCAAGCAGGCACATCAATAGGAGACCATATAGATGAGTTTAATAAACTGATATTGGAGCTTGAGAACATTGATGTAAAAGTGGATGATGAAGATCAGGCACTTCTGCTCATTAGGTCCCTAAATGATTCCTATGATATCTTTGCTGATACTCTCATATATGGAAGAGAATCCATAACATTGGAGGAGGTCCAAGCTGCTCTAATGTCAAAAGAATTGTCCAAGAAAAAGGACACAAAAGATAATGATCAGAATGAGAGTCTCATGGTTAGAGGAAGAAATGAGAAAAGAGATGGCAAGGGAAAGAATAGGTCAAGATCAAAGTCTAAACCTAAGCACAACAGATGCTATATATTCAACATGGAAGGGCATTACAAGAAAAATTGTCCTGACAAAAGACTTGGTAAGAACCAAAAGAGTGAAGATGAAGGTAATGCCTCATATGCCTCTGATGGCTATGACAGTTGTGATGTCCTAGTTGCTGCTAACTGTGAAGACAGTGAAGATTGTGAATTACATGCCACTTCAGAAGCCAAGTGTGAAGAGGATTGGGCAATGGACTCTGCACGTTCATACAACATGTGCTCTAGGAGAGACTGGTTTGTTGATTACAGGCCATTGAACACTGGAAGAGTGTTAATGGGTAACAACAAAGCCTGTAAAATTAGAGGAATTGGTACTGCCAAGCTAAGATTAGCTGATGGTTCTATTAAATTGTTGACCAATGTGAGACATGTGCCAGAGCTCAAAAGGCCACTAATTTCTCTAGGCACACTAGAAGCAGCTGGCTATACTTTCAAAGGTGAAGATGGCATATTGAAAGTCATGAAGGGGTCAAGAGTAGTGATGAAAGGGCAAAGGAAAAAGAACAAGCTCTACATACTACAAGGAAGTGCCATAACTGGTGAAGTGCATGCCACAAGCACTGCAGTAGACAAAACTCTCATGTGGCACAAAAGACTTGGGCACATGAGTGAGAAAGGCATGAAAGAGTTGGAGAAACAAGGTCTACTCTGTGGGGACAGAATTGACAAGCTTGGATTCTGTGAACACTGTGTGATGGGGAAGCAAACAAGAGTGAAGTTTGTTGCAAGCATACACAAGACAAAGGACAAGTTTGGATACATACACTCAGATTTATGGGGGCCAGCTCAAACACCAACTCATGGTGGTAAGAGGTACTTTCTAACTTTTATTGATGACTACAGTAGAAAAGTTTGGATTTACCTATTGAGAACAAAATATGAAGCTTTTCATACATTTGTAGAGTGGAAGAAAATGGTTGAAAATCAATGTGACTTGAAAGTGAAAGCACTTAGAACAGATAATGGACTTGAATTTTGCAATGAGCAATTTAACACTTTTTGCAAAGATAATGGAATCTACAGAAATTTGACTGTAAGAGGAACACCACAACAAAATGGCCTGGCAAAGAGGTTGAACAGAACTTTGCTTGAGAAGGTTAGGTGCATGCTAACTTGTGCAAAGCTACCTAAGACATTTTGGGGAGAGGCAGTCAACACTGCTTGCTATTTGGTGAATAGAAGTCCATCCACTGCATTGAATTTCAAGACTCCACAAGAGGTATGGACAGGACAGCCACCAAATCTTCATAACTTGAGAGTATTTGGGTGTCCTGCATACTGTCATGTGAGAGAAGGAAAGCTTGAGCTTAGATCAAAGAAGGGGATATTCATGGGATATCCTAGTGGTGTGAAGGGATATAGAGTATGGCTGACAGAAGAGAAGAAGAGCATTATCAGTAGAGATGTTGTATTCCAAGAATCAAAACTTATTGAAGAAACAATGAGCAATGAGACATTTGGAACTAATGATCAGAATGAGGAATCTCAAATTGAGGTGGAGCTAGAGAAGAGTGAAAAGCAAATTGATGACACGGAGCATCAAATTCAAGAGCAAGAGGACAACTCTCAGTCAAGTTCTGATACAGAAGAAGAGAACAATCCTGATAATGATTACTTGCTTGCAAGAGATAGAACCAGAAGACAAATCAAGCCACCAACTAGATTTGTGGATGAAGCTATCACTGCATATGCTTTGAACACTATCACAGAGTTTGTGAATGAAGAACCAACAAGTTTTCAAGAGGCAATGGCCTGCAAAGACAAACAAAAATGGCTCAGTGCCATGCAAGATGAAATGGGTTCCCTACACACCAACAAGACCTGGGAATTGGTTAAGAAACCTGCTGGTGTGAAACTAGTAGGATGAAAATGGATATATAAAAGAAAGGAGGGCATCACAGAGAAGGATCCACCTAGATTTAAAGCTAGGTTAGTTGCCAAAGGATATACACAAAGAGAGGGAATTGACTACTCAGAGATTTTCTCACCAGTTGTCAAGGATAGTTCTATTAGAGTGCTTCTGTCTCTAGTGGTCCACTATGGCATGAAACTTGAACAAATGGACGTGAAGACTGCTTTCCTTCACGGGGTATTGGAGGAGAAAATATATATGGCTCAACCAAAAGGGTTTGAGGAGAAGGGCAAGGAGGATCAAGTGTGCTTGCTCAAGAAATCCTTGTATGGATTGAAGCAATCACCAAGGCAGTGGTACAAGAGGTTTGACACTTATATGATAGACATCAACTTCAGAAAAAGAAATTATGACAATTGTGTCTACTTCAAGGAGTTAAGTGACAAAGAATACATCTACTTATTGCTCTATGTAGATGATATGCTCATAGCTAGTAAAAATGGCTGAGATACTGAAATAGAAGAAACTGATTCATAATGAATTTGACATGAAGGATCTAGGTAATGCTAACAAAATCCTAGGCATGGAAATTAGAAGAGCAGGTGACTCACAAGTACTTAGCATTACTCAAACTGGGTATGCTAAGAAAGTTGTTGAGAGATTTAGCATGTCTGATGCTAAACCAGTGAGTGTGTGCCTATAGCTGCTCATTTTAAGTTGTCACAAGAAGATTGTCCAACTACAGAAAATGAGAAAGCAATGGTATGCACTAGACCAGATCTTGCTTATTCATTAAGCTTGGTTAGCAGGTATCTAGCTAATCCTGGTCAGCAACATTGGAGTCCTGTGAAATATGCTATGAGGTACTTGAAAACTACCGTGAACACTGGTCTACAGTATAGTCAAGGGAGTCAAGATCAAGGTGGAGTCATAGGCTATGTTGATTCTGATTTTCCTGTAGATAGAGACAAAAGGAGATCATTGACAGGTTATGTTTTCACACTATTTGGCAACACAATTAGTTGGAAAGCTCACTTCAGCATGTGGTAGCCCTATCCACAACTGAAGCAGATTATATTGGTGTAACTGAGGCAGTGAAGGAAGCCCTATGGCTCAAGGGATTGGTCAATGAACTTGGAATCAAGCAAGGGAGTGTAAATGTGTTTTGTGACAATCTAAGTGCCATCCACTTATGTAAGAATCATGCATATCATGAAAGGACAAAACACATTGACACTAGGAAACATTGGATCAAAGACATTATTGCTCAAGGAGTGGTCAAGATACAGAAGATTCACACTGCTCACAATCCAGCAGATTTTATAACCAAAGTGGTCCCTTTAAGCAAGTTCAAGCATTGCTTGAATTTGCTAAGTATTGGTTAAGTTGAAATGATGTATTGAACTGAGCTTTTGTGGAATGTTCTTGTTGCAGGTGTTATAGGGGTTGCCAAGGTGGAGATTGTGATGATGTGGCAAACGGTTTTCAATTACCCGCTCAAACTGTGACACGTGTCACAGTGGGATTGGCCAGGTTCAAAAGTTGGTTATAACTGTTGAAGACGCGGGTTCTTGGCGCCTGAAACTCGTGTATGATTGTTATATAGTTTTGAGTTGGGATTTCACTTGGAACAGAATTCTAATTCGTCATAGGGTGTGTGCAAGAGTAAACACTGGGAAATTAGGGTTCTGGGAAGTGAGGGGGTCATCAAAATTGAGAATTTCTCATATCTCTTGTAATTGACTTCAAAGTGAATCAATGCAGTAAGAACTAAGCAATTGCTTAGTTCTCCAGATGTAAGTATCCATCAGATACTGAACTGGGTAAACAAATTCTTGCGTATTGTTCATTAATTCGTTGATTCGTGTTTTTCCCCAAATTCGGGCAATTAGGGTTCTTAATTAGGTTAATTCGATTCAATCAATTAATCCTTGAATTGGAACTGGTAATTGGGGCAATTGAGAATTGCGATCGAGTCTTCAAGAGAATTGCAAAGTATTCACACGGTTTCATAACCAATTCTTAACAGTTATGATATAAAGCTAAAACTTACACTACATCCCAACTAAAACTCTAAAAAATACTATGTAACATGAGGAGCGTAGGAACAACACAGAAATACCAAGTTGTTAAAGGAAGGAACTTCAATGTTATGCTTCTTCCTGTAAAAAAACAGAACAATGATTGTCAAATAGAACAAAACAATGATAGCGCTTCATCCAAGTCCACCACTATCTTTGAGTAACTACTTCTCAATAGCATAACTAAATCTAATCTAAGACTTTGAAGAATCGCATATAATTATAGCTTATTCTTATGTTATAGAATTGATCATTAGTATCATTAAGATAAAATTACAATCCGTAAGTACAAAAAGATGAAAACAACCATATACCTAATGGACCAAAGGCACACTCTATGAAGTTTACCACTGCAAGACTAAATGGAGTACATCCCATATAAAAAATCATGAAAAATACCCAGAAATCATATACGAGAGAGTGAGAGAAATCTCCTAGAGAGGTAAAATGAAGCCTTTTGATGGTAAATAAAGAGAAGTTGTTGTGTGAAAAATGAAAGATTGAAGAAAGGAAGAGGAAGAACGAAGAGGATTCCAAGGGTAGGAGAGAGGGGGAGAGAGAGAGAGAGAATGCAGGAAAGAATAAAAAGAAGAGGGAAAAGGGGTATTGAAGTATTTGAATTTCAAATTTGAGAAGAGGGAAGAGGGAAAAGGGGTATTAAAGACTACACAAGAAGACAACAAACTCATAAATTCCATTTTCAATACTATGGACTAAGTTAGAAGGTCATTTTTCATTGCCTATTTTGTTGGTACATGCCTTAAACTCTAGAGAGAGCCAAATACATTCCTAAAGATTGCAATTCAGTGATATTTTTTATAGTTGATATATCGAGCAACTAATTGTATGGCCAAAGGTGAAATTAGAAGTAACTCAAGAGCACTTAAATGAGATGGTAGAGGTCTCTCCTAGCTTAACCAAGATTTTTGGTTCGAATCTAGCTTTGGAAAAGTAACAGTGTTAAATCTCTTGAGGGAAAGATAACTGATTCTTTGTAAGAGCATCCACAATGGAGTACCCCTCTTTTTTATCCTTAAGTGGGATCTACGTGTACACATCACTCATTATACCTTTTTAATGTTAGTTCCTTATAAAGACTCAATCTCTCCAACCCAGTACCCCAAAAAGGTTTACTAAATGGGTCCTACTATAATCTCATGTCATACATAGTGAAGAAAGAGAATAAAATAAAAGATTGTGTCATGTGGGACCCAGAAGGAGAGAGAAAATAATAGATAAAATTTGTTTTTAGTAGTGGGACTCGTGGAGAGAGAAAGTCCTAGTAGAAGGACTCCTCCTTATTAAGGAATGATTTAGTTTCTCCACAATGGTATTCCTTATAGAAAACTCTCCTTAATAAGAAAAATAACTATAAGGAACACCATTGTGGATGCTCTAAGCAATTGAATTCATTCTTTGGGTGAGTGTTAGAGTGAAACACAGGGATCAAAGGGGCTTGGGAAGTGAGGGGGTAAACATCGAGAACTTTCACTGTACAATGATTCATTCAGATAGATTCTATGAATTGGACTAGAGGAATTTCTCAGTCCCCCAGATGTAAGTACCTTCACAGGTGTTGAACTGGGTCAACAAATTGATTGTGCATTGTTCGTTAATCTTGTTCTGTTTTCGCTTCCGTTCTTGCATGCAATAATCCAATTTTAGGTTACAATTTGTGATCTGAAACTGTGTGCAGCATTATACTGTGTTCTTGTTGTATGTTTTGGGCCTAGTTGTATGTTTTGGGCTGATTATTTCTGTTGGTTGTAATTAGTAATGTTCAAGTCCTAGTTGTATGTTTTGGGCCTAATTGTATCTAGTTGTATCTGGCCCAATGAATATTGTGTGGTGCCATTAGTAGAAGCCCATCTCTTGTGTAAACTGATGTATATACTCTCATTCATTCAATGAATCTGTTGCAAGGTGGTTACCAAATTCTCATTTCTGTTGCTAACAGTTGGTACCAGAGCCCCAAAACTCGGGGCCTGTGCGTGCGTGATCGTGGTGAAGTAAATCTAAGTGAAGGATTCGAAGATCGCAAGCAACAGCAATGGCGAAAAACGGAGCGAATTACATGCAACCTTCCATGCCCAAATTTGATGGGCATTACAGCCATTGGGCAATGTTGATGGAGAACCTCCTTCGTTCTAAAGAATACTGGAACCTTGTCGAGAATGGCGTGTTCATACCACCGGCGAACCCCACGGCGGAACAATCGTAGATGGCAGAAGAAAGCAAGTTGAAAGACCTAAAGGAAAAGAATTATCTTTTCCAAGCAATTGACAGAAGCATCTTGGAGACAATCCTCACCAAAGATTCTGCCAAAGAAATTTGGGAATCAATGAAGAAGAAATACGAGGGGTCCTCAAAGGTGAAACGTGCGCAATTGAACGTCGCGCGCAAGGAATTTGAGATGTTGAATATGAAGGAGGGAGAGAGCATTGATGAATTCTTCGCAAGAACTCTTACCATTGTTAGTTGAATGAAAATGTATGGAGAAAAAGTTGAACAAGAAACGGTTGTGGAAAAGGTGCTCAGATCATTGACAGAGAAATTCAATTACGTGGTCTGCTCAATTGAGCACGCGCACGATGTAACGAAACTTAGCATAGATGAATTGCAAAGTAGTCTTCTGGTTGAGGAACAAAGAATGAAAGGCCAGAAAGATGAACCAGTTCAGAAAGAGGAACAAGTTCTCAAGGTGGCAAACTCGAACACTGGCAGAGGAGGAAACAGAGGAAGGGGTCGTTCTGGTGCACGTGGAGGAAGCGGACGTGGTAGACAGAATTGGATCAAAGACAATGTTGAATGTTACCAATGTGGGAAAATGGGCCATTATAGATCAGAATGTCCAAACCTTGAGGAAGGCATGAATTTCACTGAATTTGATGAAGGAGAAGAGGTCTTGCTCATGGCTCAATCAGATGTGAAGAAACAAATCCTGCACACTGGCTACACTCCTCAACAAGGAATTGAAAAGCCCAAGAAACCTACCAAGAAGGTCATCAAGAAGGTATGGTTCTTAGACTCTGGTTGTAGCAACCATATGTGTGCATCTAAGGAGTGGTTTTATGATTTAGATGAAACATATAAAACCAGTGTAAAATTAGGAGATGATTTAAAAATGTTGGTCATGGGAAAAGGGACTATTAAACTTGAAATTGGAGGCATTGTGCATGTTATCACTGAAGTATATTGGATTCCTGAATTGAAAAACAATCTTCTAAGTGTTGGTCAACTTCAACAAAAAGGTTTAAGAGTGATATTTGAAGATGATTTTTGCAATGTAATTCACAAGAAGAAAGGATTGTTGTTTAAATCTAAAATGATTGCAAATAGAATGTTTCCAATTATGCCTACTGTCATTGAACCTGTTTGTTGCAAAGTCTCTGTAGAAGACAGGAGTCACTTGTGGCATTGCAGATATGGCCACTTAAGTTACAGTGGATTGAATACACTTAGTCAAAAGAGCATGGTTAAGGGTCTGCCTCATCTGGAAAGTGCCTACAGGGTGTGTGATGACTGCTTGGCTGGTAAGCAACATAGGGAATCATTCCCTAAATCATCCTCGTGGAAGGCAGAGAAGAAACTTCAACTCATTCATGCAGATATATGTGGTCCATTGAAGCCTGAATCCAACACAAAAAAGAGGTACTTCATCACCTTCGTAGATGATTTCACAACAAAATGTTGGGTGTATTTCCTGTGTAAGAAATCTGCAGCTCTTGAAACATTTAAGGTGTTTAAGTCTGCAGTTGAGAATGAATCTGGTGAAAAGATTGGATGCTTGAGAACTGACAGAGGTGGAGAGTTTACCTCCACTGAGTTTAATGATTTCTGTGCTGCAAGTGGTATAAAAAGACAACTGACTGCTGCTTATACACCTCAGTAAAACGGGGTAGCAGAGAGAAAGAACAGGACAATTCTAAACATGGTTAGGTCTATGATGAATGAGAAGGGCTTACAAAAGAGTACTGGGCAGAAGCTGTGAAGTGGAGTGTATTCTTGCAAAATAGGAGTCCTACTGCAGCTGTTGAAGGAATGACTCCTGAAGAAAAATGGAGTGGCTCAAAGCCTTCAGTTCACTTCCTTAGAGTTTTTGGGTGCATTGGCCATGTCCATGTTCTTGAAAACTTAAGAAAGAAACTTGATAAAAGGAGTGTCAAATGTGTTCTTCTTGGCATAAGTGAGGAGTCAAAGGCATACAGGTTAGTTGATCCTACAACTAACAAGATTTATATCAGTAGAGCTGTGATCTTCAATGAGGAAGAAAAATGGGCCTGGAGTGAAGAGAATAAAGAAAAGGAAGAAAAGCTGATTGACACGGGAGATGAAGATCAAGGGAGAGATGAAAACGGTGAGGAAGGGCTTGGTGAAGGCACCAATCACTCCAATGATGGTAATGAAAACATCAGTGCAACTCCTGTTGAAGAAGCAAGGTCTGCACAAAACTCTGAGCCATCTGGCAGCAACTCAGAAACTCAACCTACCACTGTGACAGATGCAGTGAACAACAACACAGAAGAAATCTCACCAGCAAGAAAGAAAAAGAAGCCATCATACCTAAGTGATTTCTATACTGAAGATGAGTTGGTAGAAGAATTCAACTTGGCAGTAGTAAGCCAAAGAGAGGATCCACTCACTTTTGAAGAAGCTGTGAAAAGTGAGAAGTGGAGGAAAGCTATGGACTTAGAAATTGAGGCTGTAGAAAGGAATCAGACATGGGAGTTAGTTGACCTTCCAAAGGATGCCAAGAAAATTGGTGTTAAGTGGTTGTTCAAAACCAAATTGAATGAGAAAGGTGAAGTGGAGAAACTCAAGGCAAGGTTAGAAGCAAGGGGCTTCACACAGAAGCATGGTGTTGACTACAGAGAAGTTTTTGCTCTTGTTGCAAGGTGGGACACCATCAGAACTGTCATAGCAGTGGCTGCTATCAAGGGCTGGAAAATATACCAACTTGATGTAAAAAGTGCTTTTCTGCATGGTGAGATACAGGAAACAGTTTTTGTTGATCAACCTCTTGGCTACAAGAAGAAAGGGCATGAAGATAAGGTATACAAGTTGAAAAAGGCCCTTTATGGGTTAAAACAAGCACCACGTGCCTGGTATAGTAAAATTGAAGGATACTTTGTAAGGGAAGGATTCAAAAAGTGCCTCTCAGAGCACACACTGTTTGTGAAAAACTGTGAAGCTGGTGGTATGCTAATTGTGAGTTTGTACGTTGATGACCTCATCTTCACTGGAAATAGTGAAGGAATGTTCGAAGACTTCAAAAAATCTATGAAAGAGAGTTTTGACATGACTGACCTAGGTCTAATGAATTACTTCTTGGGAGTAGAAGTAAAGCAATTTGATGATGGCATATCAATTTGCCAAGCCAAGTATGCTGCAGAAGTTCTAGAGAGATTTGGGATGGAAGAATGCAAACCAGTGCAGAGTCCCATAGTCCCTGGTACTAAGCTCTCAAAGGAAGGGAGAGGAGGAAAAGTTGAGGCTAGGAACTACAAGCAGCTAGTTGGCAGCTTGATGTATTTGACTGCAACTAGACCTGACCTTACCTTTGCTGTCTCTTTACTAAGCAGGTATATGGAGCATCCCACAGAGCTTCACTTTCAACCTGGAAAACGAATACTGAGATACTTGAAGGGAACTCTTGAATTTGGCATAAGATATAAGAGGTCTAAGAACACTGAGTTTACTGCATTCACAGATAGTGACTATGCATGTGATATTGATGATAGAAGAAGTACATCCGGGTATGTTTTCCTGCTTGCTTCTGGAGCTGTGTCCTGGTCAGCTAAGAAGCAACCTGTGGTGACTCTCTCCACCACAGAGTCTGGGTTTATTGCTGCTACCAGTTGCGCTTGTCAAGCAATCTGGTTAAGAAGAATCCTTGAAGAACTAGGCCTACCACAGAAGAAAACCACTGTTATTTACTGTGATAACAGCTCTACAATTAAACTCTCCAAAAATCCTGTCCTCCATGGAAGGAGTAAACACATGGACATCCGTTTTCACTTTCTCCGTGACTTAGCTAAGGATGAAATAATTGAGCTGGTTTACTGCAACACCAAGGATCAACTAGCAGATATGATGACCAAAGCCCTGAAAACTGAGAGTTTTGAGAAGTTGAGATGTGCCTTAGGCATGACCAGGATATCAGAAAAGTGAAGATTCAAGTCTGAGTTCTGCATTCTGATGTAATGCTACTTATAGCTTCTGTGATTTTTGTTTTTTGAGTTGTGAATTGTTGCTCTCCTCTGATAATCTCTGCTATGCAACATAGTTGAGATTAAGGGAGGATTTGTTGGTTGTAATTAGTAATGTTCAAGTCCTAGTTGTATGTTTTGGGCCTAATTGTATCTAGTTGTATCTGGCCCAATGAATATTGTGTGGTGCCATTAGTAGAAGCCCATCTCTTGTGTAAACTGATGTATATACTCTCTTTCATTCAATGAATCTGTTGCAAGGTGGTTACCAAATTCTCATTTCTGTTGCTAACAATTTCTTGTTTACAGGTTGTGTTTGTGGAATAAAACCCAAGAATACTTTTTACCCATTTGTTTTTGTTGGCTTATTTTAGTGGGTCTGCGGTCTACCGGACACTAACGTTAACTGCGAAGCTGCAAATGTCTGAGCACTAGTTACAGAGGCAGATGGATTATTTAAGTAGTAGGAAATTCAAAATGCTTCCACGTAATATCTAATTTAATTTAGTTACGTCAACTACAAATGTTTTTTAAATCTTTAAAGTTTATTTAACTCTTTTTCTTAAATCCTACAAATTTATTATTTAACACGAAAATTTTTGGTACCTACCAAATAGTTTGATCTACGTAAGAATTTGTTCCAGACTAGGCCGAGGCCCATTCCGGATTTGGGCCGACTTTCTAGGCCCATTTCCACCATCTACGCAAGAACCACGACTCCACTTACAAGCGATGGTTGAGATCGGCCTAAATCTCATCCAACGATCAAGAGACGACTTCGGCCGCAGTAATTTGCATGTAACCAAATTGCCGCGTTGGATACCTCACACGCTCGCACACACGCTTAGCGTCAAGGGGCCATCGTTCCCTATTATGACACCATCACTCGTGTTGTCACCAATGAGCTGGATGGAGAGGATCAGGCTCTCCTCTGAGCTACCCTCTGACGTCGCCAAACCCCAGTTACCGCCAAAGTCACCATCTGAGAACATGTACTTGCTTTCCTCGTCCTCTCCCGCCGTAGTTCACGAGGGCGGGAGAGATCTCTGCATAGGGCAAGGCAAGGAGAGACGAGGTAAAGTATTTCGAGCTGATGCTTCACTATCGGAACTCCAGGAGCTCAATTAAATGTAAAATATTTCCCACTCATCTTTATCAAGGCGGCGTTGGTTTGGTTTTGGGGGCTACGCCTAAATTCAGTGTCGTCTTGGCGCCAACTTACCAAACTCTTCTCGGCGCGGTTCACGACATCGAGGTCCAAGCTGAGTCGGCCAAAGTTCTTAATGCAATCCGCCAGGGTGAGAACGAGATGCTAAAAGAATACATCGAGCGGTTCAACAACGAGGTGGTGAATTTCCGAAATGTGATGAATGAAATGAAACTTCATTTCATGGAGGAAGGACTCCGTGAGGGCAGCTTGTTCCACACGGAAGTCGGTGTCAACCAACCCACTTGCATGCGCCACCTCCATTCCTCCATTGAAGCTCCTAACCTTTTTTTTTTTTTCTAGGTTTTAGTTATATTTCTTCTTCATTTTTATCCATATCTTTCTAACATTTCCCTGAACTATTTTTTTTTATAAAAAAATAGCATAACTAGTTTTTTTGTTACAATAGCAAAACTAATTGTCATCAAATTAACAGAGTAGGGCCTTTGTTTTCTATTAGTGATATTCATTTACCCTGGGAAACACATGTATATGAGTTCATAGGCATAATTTTATGTTTACAAACTCTTGCAAATTTCACCGGTAAACTATTTCAATTTCTCTAGCAAAGTATATGAAAAAAGAAAACTCTCTTTATGAACCGGTAATTAATTACATCCATCATTTTGATTTTTAAATTAATATTATTTCAAATTAAAAAAATTCCTTTTTATGTATACAAAAAAAAATTCTTTTTTAATTTTTTTGGACATTTACATAAATAAAATACCGAAGATTTTTTATATTTTAATGTTTCCCCTCAGTTAAAACAATAAACATACAAGTTATGGTTTAAAATATATTATAACATTAATAAATTATTCTAAATATCCTTTGGGCCATTTCGGTAATTATCTATTCCTACAAGTCATTTTCTACGATTACACTAAAGTTGCAAACAAACCTTTAAAAGAAGTAGCCAATCTCCAATTATAGCCATTGAATAGATTTGTTTCATACACAAATTGTCAGATTTGGGTACCTTAAAAGGCACCCATAAGTATGGTCACCATAGAATAGAATTAATAAAATGGCGGCTTCAAAAAGCAAAAAGCTATATCTTTTAAAAATAATTTGTAAAATTATCACCGAAACAGAAACTGAGTTTTTTTTAAAAAAAAACATTTTGATTTTTACTATTTAATACAAATGTTTCTCAACAAAAAACTTTAGCACTTAAGTTTATGAGTGTGCCGTATAAAATAACTTTCAAACAATTTTTTAAAAGTTTTTAAAAGCTATATACTCAAAAAAAATTATTTTACTATTATTATTTACTAAGTATACCAAGAGCAATTGGATAAGATGGTATGACTCTCTTCCAGCTTAACCAAGGTCCGAATCCACCTGGAACAAGGTCTTGTGGTCCTACTCGGCTCGATGGATTAGTCTCTGCAATTGCGCGTAGAGGATACCCGATTTATAAAAAAAATTACTAAGTATGAAAAAATATTGTACCTTTTTTTTTGCATAATTTTCTTCGTACGAACAAATTTAAATAACATGGGGTTGATCTGGTGCTCCCGCGTTATATTTTCGCAGTAGACAAACTCGATGTTGGTAATTGTGAAATTTGATCCTAAGCACGAGCGGAGATTAGTCTTTCGTTAAAAGTATTGGGACACTAGGTTAGTAGCCGGCAATGATCCGAACTAAAAAAACATATTTGAATGAACTTACTTAATTTTTCTTCATATTTTAATAATTGATTTATCAAAAAAAAATATATTTAATGTACCATTATTATTTTTCATTAAAAAAATGATTTTTCAAACATCAATTTAAATAGTTGAGACCCTATTATTATTTTTCATTCTAATCTTCTTATATTTACATTTTTTCATATGTTTATTTTTTGGTATTACTCGCCCAAACCCCCTTTGTTTCTTTAATGAGTACTCCTATTGATCCCTGTTTTTTATGATCATTATTTTGGTCATTTCACACCAACATGTATTGCAAACATACTTAAAGTAGTGTTTATATTTTTATTTTAGTCTCATTATTTGATTTAAATAGTATTTACAAAATCAATTTCTTTTTATACTTTCTTTATATTTTTTAAATCCATATTTTCTGAACCTCTAAAAACCGGTTAAAGGTGCTATGATATGCATTGCTTTGATTAATGTACTTTTATAAGGTCTAAACCAACACTTTTTTAACTTTGACCCACTTTATCTAATGATAGAGTACCGCAATTCAAAATTTTCTTTCGTACGAACTTCAGCCACATTTACAAAAGTTGCTTCTTTGTTTTGCAATATATAATATGTCATAGCTATTTTATCTATGGATAAATATAAATTGGTTCCTATATTTCCATCTTTCTTTTATAATCGAGTATACCGCATTCCAACATTTATTTACCCAGGAACTTCTGCCACATTTAGAATAAAACTATCATCATCTTCTTTCATATGTGTCAAAAAAAATCTTCTTTCAAATTTGTATATATACTTCTATTCTATTAGTGGTTTTTATCCAACCCTCAATGGTTCCTGCATGTTTGACATTCTAATTGTGTTGTCTTCTTTGCAGGCAACCTCATTCACTGGGCACCAATTGGTTGTCACTTTTTAAGAAGAAGCACTCTTTTCTCATTTTTCTGTTATACCTTTCCTTCCTCTTCCTAAGATCATCTTTCTTCATTCTTGGGCATTACTTTGTTCTCACTCCCTCTATAAAACCAGCATAAGCCATGATCAGTTTCTAATTGTCTATAAACCCCGACGCACTGGTACTCAACACCACTGTGTTGGATTTCATTGCTGTGGTGACTTATTTTTCTTTATACTTGCAACATTTACTCTTGCAAAGCTTCAATCACACTTACAATAGAACCTCTCATCATCTGCTTCAAACTTTGTTTGCATGGTTTCTATTTTATGGTAATTTTCATCCACCCTTGGTCATTTCGCATCAATATTTTGGTCATTATTATTTTAATGTACCATTATTATATTTAATGTAACATTATTATTTTTCATTAAAAAAAGATTTTTTAAACATCAATTTAAATAGTTGAGACCCTATTATTATTTTTCAAACTTTGTCTTTCTTATTTTGGTCATTTCGCATCAATATTTTGAAATGCATAAAACCCCATCAGCGAAACCTCATCAATATTTAATTTATTAACATTTAGGTTGAGAAGAAGTGAATCTGATGGGATTTTGTTTGACAAAAAAATATTGACGAGATTTTTTTTGACAAAAAATATTGATGTGCAGCGAACTGTGGCACCATATAACGCATCCACTTAATCTAAAGCAATATAATGTTACAATACTTTGCAATCAATAAAATATATTATTATTTCTGAACTAAGGCAAGCCCGTGGGGAGCACGGGTACTAACACTAGTCATATATGTTCATATATGTTTTTGGATTTTTTTTACCCCACCTTTTCAAGAACTACCCTACAAGATTTCATTAAGGAGCTGAATCACAAATTTGGATCGCCGGCTTGAAAATTTAAAAAGTCAAATTCAACTCCTAAAGAGTAACGCCGCCGACTACAGCCTTATGCCGCCACCATCAACCAAAATTCGATTTCAACTCTGTTTTGGATAATATCGGTGATGAGGTAACTGTGTCAAGAATTTTTCTAGTTCACTAGCCCTCATCAGTGATAGCCGGTGGTGATGAGGTAACTGTGTCAAGAGTTCACTCTTGCTCACTAGCTCTCATCAGAGTTTTGGTCCTCCTCTTGCGAACTAAATTTTGATGCAGTACAATGCTCTGAACAGAAGAAATTTTGATGCAGAGCGGGTTTACTGAACAAGATTTAGTACAAAAGGTTGGGAGAGGGACAACGGTGGACAGTGGCTGGGTGGTCGAGTAAACACAGGTGGATGGCAAGTGGTTATGGGAAAAATAAACAAAAGGTTCGGAGTAAGGCTAGAAAATAACGCAAAGCCCTCATTCAGAACACCCTTCACATCCTAATCAAGCCCTCATAGTCACACCCCCTATTCCTACTTCGAGTAAGGCTAGAAAATAACGCAAAGCGTAAGCCAAAAGCCGGCAAGCTAAAAATAGCAACTCGTGAGCTAAAGTCGGTTTTCACTGCTTCGCTTGAAGGTGCCTTAGAAGGCGCAGAACCTACTTTGTCTCAGCACAAGCCTAATTCTTCATCAATCTTCTCTGCGGGGACTGTTTTATGTGATGCGTCTATTTCATCCGGTGACATTGCTTGTTGTAATAATAAGTTTTGGGTCCTACAAGGTAAATCAGTTGCTCAAAAGGTTTGGGAGGCTGCGAAAAAACTGGGTTTTGAAGGTAAGCTGTCTGATGAACAATATGTTAATATGATTGAGGAAGGGGAGGCTAGAGATGAACAGGCGTGTAGTAAGAGGGTGAACAACAACGGGGTTCCATGAATTTGTTATCATTAAACATTTGAGGGTGGGGTGACCGTAGTAAACGTCGCCGGCTAGCAGCTATTATTAAATCTGGCTGTTTTGATTTTATTTATTTTCAGGAAACCAAGAGGGAATTGATTGATGAAAGGGAGGTGGGTGTGTTGTGGGGCAACCAATCTTTTAAATTTGCTATTCAACCGTCGAGTGGTCTATCGGGCGGTATTTTATGTTCCTGGACTGAAAGTGCTTGGTCTATTACATCTTTTTTTAATGGCGTAGGATTTTTGGGGGTTAGTATTTCGTTCCAATCTTTTATTGTGCATGTGATCAATGTTTATGCCCCACGTTCGGTAGTTGCAAAGAGAAGGTTGTGGGAAGAGTTGTTGCTTAAACAGACTATTGGAGAGGGTGAATGGTGTGTAGTTGGTGACTTTAATGTTGTTTCTAGAGTGAAGGAACGGAATGGCGGAAGTGGGGATAGTTCTTATATGGAGATTTCCAATTTCGACAACTTTATAGCGGCCATGGATTTGATTGATGTTCCATTGTCAGGTGACAAATTTACTTGGTTTAGTCCGGATGGTTTATCCATGAGTCGTTTGGATAGGTTCCTCGTTTCTGACAGATTAATTGACTTGTGGGGTATCTATGGGCAATGGATTGGTAATCGTGACATCTCTGACGATATTCCTATTTGGCTTCTTCGTTTGGCGAAAGATTGGGGGCCAAAGTCGTTTCGGGTATTTAATGCTTGGTTTGAGCACTCTGAGTTTTTACCGTTTGTGAAGAGCTGTTGGGAGAATTTTAATGTTAGGGAGTACAAAGCTCATGTGGTGAAAGAGAAATTAAAGTTACTAAAAGAGAAGTTGAGGGGTTGGAATAGAGAGGTCTTTGGCAAGATTGATTTGAATATAGAGTCACTGGTTCGGGATTTGAATTCGTTGGACCATGCTTTGTGCGATGGTTGGGATAGTGAGGTGGTGTTGAGTAGGAAGGAGGTGTTGATCGGATCACGGTGTACCGGATCGTTGCTAGTAATAGTATGGAAAGACCGAGTGTCGAACTCAGGGACTGCGGTTAATTATCAGTTTAACAATTTAACTTCTAAATTGAAAAGGGACTAATTTGGATTTGTGTGACAAGAAATTAAAATGAAAAGCAATAGATATATTTTTGTGATTTTAAGTTATGTGAATTTGTATGAATTAAAAAGCGTTGGGGACGAGCTTCAATTTACTTCACTCTTATATCTAACGAATCAAACATGTTATTACACTTATTTTATGAGCTACGATCAAATTGTTATAATTATTCTAATCCTAATGCCTTAGGTAAGAGAACCTTTACTTCTAATGAAAATCCCTAATTCCTTAGGTGACCTTAACAAGAAATAAGCAGTGATAACAACAATTATCCAATGATTCTAAATACCAATGACTATTCCTAGACTAGAGATAAGCAGATTTCAATTCTGAGGCATATGTAATTCAAACATCCATTCATAATCACATATCATAAATCATCCTAAGAGTGATCAAATCCTAGAAAGCATTAAGAACAGAGATTGAAACATAAATCATAACATTCATTCAAATAATAGAGGTTTAATTAAAAAGCATAAGAGATTCATAAATTGTTGCTCATCCCCAACAACGGGAAGTTTAGCTAGACATAGAAATAGAGATAACAAGAGAAAAGATCAAATTAGAGGAGAAGCTGACAACATTGATGCTCCAATGACTTGTTCCCAAGCTTGAATCATCAACGGAGGTCAACGGAGTGCGAATCCTTGCTGTCACAGTCTTCAGAGTGCAAAACGAGACTGTTCCCAATGATCAGAATGCCCTAAAATTTGAGTTATGGGCTTAAATATGAGTTGAGTAAGTGACCCATCGCCTGGCAGCAAGTCCCATTGCCTGGCGAGATGCAGGTAAATCGCTGATAATGCTTCACCATCGCCTGGCGAGCTCAACGGTCGCCTGACTATCCGACAGCAATGACCGCCATCGCCTGGCGAGGAAGCCCATCGCCTGGCGAGCTGCATGCAACAATCAGCACTGAAACTGCTTTCTCATCGCTTGGCAAGGCAGACCCATTGCCAGGCGACCTGAAGTGAATTTCCACTATTTTTCCATCTGTTAAACCGCTAGGCGAGCTCCTGTCATACATAGCTAGGCAAAGGACAACAAAAACAAACAAATTAAACATACCAAATATATCAAAAACCCAATCGAACTAAATTAAAAACTAAGAAACACAAATCAAACTATTATGAATCTAAAACTCACTATAATTGAGAAAAATTTAACAGAAACTAATTAAAAACTGGTCAAACTATACATATAATGCAAAGCAATCACAACTCCAAACTTAAGTCTTTGCTTGTCCTCAAGCAACAATTCACATCGGGCACTGGGTTAGACTCAAAACACAAGTTCAACAAATGAATTTCTACAAATCACCCTCGTTTAAGCATTCTATAACATTGTGCATTCAAGAAATCAACCTGTCCAAAACTCTTGCTGGCAAGTAAACCAAGCTACAGCAACCAAAATAACATGGGCAATCAATCATCAACATCAACCATCTCCTCACACTCTCACCAAGTTCACTCTTAAGTGTATATAGGGTAATGCGCTCAAATCACAATACATGTATATCCTACCATAGGCTTGAACAAAGTTCTAAGAAAAACAATCACACACAAATACCACACATATCATGAGGACTTTATGAGGGTTGTAATGGGGCTTGGGTCAGGGTGGATAAATTGTGGAATCTAGGCTTTCTTGATTGGAATTGAGAAATGCATTCTTCACTCTAGATCCTATCCTTACTCACCAAACCTCTTCAAAAGAATTGCCCGCAAGGAAAAATTGTCCTTGTTCACTCAAAATCCGGTCATCACTTACCAAACATCTTGAAAAGAATAAGGAAAAATTGTCCTTATTCTTTTCTTCTTTTTTTTTTTCTGGTACTTTTTCTTTTCTTTTTTTTTTTTCTCTTTTTTTTTTGAAATTGATGAACTTGACTTCTCTTCTTTTCTTTACAACCTACTTTTTGTATACCCACCCCAAACTTAGAAAAATTGTTTGTCCTCAAACAACACCAAACTTAATATTTAGCCAAGGATCCATAATGACAACACATTCCTCAATTCCAAACAAGTGGGACACTTGATTTTTCAGTTAATGGCTTGTAATGAGGTTTGTCACCAGAAAAAAAAAAGATTTAAGGCTTAAATTGGCTACTCAAAGGTCAAGATTTAAGGGTTGGCATTTTAAGCCTCTAGCTACCAAGAAAATAGAAGTCCTCGATCATGTATGCGTGTGTATATGAGATGCAAAAGCAATCAAGAACTAAGTTCAAGTTCTAAAGAAATACACATGCATGGACACTCATAGATCAAGAAATTAAGTGTTTAGGCTCAAAAGCTCACAAGCTGTGAGAGAGTCAAAGTAATGAAATGAATGCCCAATGTTTTCTTGTTTTACCATGCTTAGTTGCTGAGAATCTTTTTTTTTTTTGGACAGCTGAGTGTTCATCATGCACATGCTAACTTAACTTATTAAATGGTGATCTGTAAGAAATTTAAATGCAAACAAATGTTCAAAGTCAATCACCCAACAACTTACAAAGTCATTAATTAGCAAAGTTAACTAGAGTTATGGGGTGTTACTACTCACGCATCACATGCAAGTCTAACAATAGTTCAACAACACACAGTACGAGACTTAAATAGAAAGAACTGTAGGTAAAAAAACTGAGTAAAACAAAATGAAAAAGAGAAGAGATAGAACACTCCCTCGCATGGGTTGCCTCCCATGAAACGCTTGTTTACCGTCCTAAGCTTGACGTTGAGGTGATTCTCTAATTTGGCTCAGGTGGAGGACTCTGCTTCTGAGGTGCCTCCTTCAGTGCTCTTTTGATACCTTTTATTTTAAGCTTAAGTTTCCTCTTCCTAAAAGTTGCATGAGGGGAATAGAACGGAGGATTCATTGACATAGCCACAGCTTCTTTTTTCTTAGTGTCACCCCTTTCTTCAAAATATTTTGATACAACAAGTGAATTCTCAAAAGGTGAGTGGAGGTCTTGACCATGGATTTCTTTTTCAATTTTGGGATCAAGCACCTCAATACGGTAACACCCTTCTTTTCCCTTTTTAGGGTCCATGGCCTTGAGCACATTGAAAGTCACGAATTCATCTTGGACTTTCAATGTCAAAGTTCCATCCGCCACATCAATTACAGGTCTAGCAGTAGCTAGGAAAGGTCTACCCAAAATCAACGGGATGTCATTGTCTTCTTCAATGTCAAGAACCACAAAATCCACCGGAAAGATGAATTTGTCAATTTTCACAAGGACGTCTTCTACTACACCATATGGATGCTTCACTGAGCGGTCAGCTAGACGCAAAGTCATCATGGTGTTCTTTACCCGACCAATCCCCAACTTTTTGAAAATGGAGAGTGGCATTAAACTAACACTAGCCCCAAGATCACACAGTGCTTTCCCAAAAGTTCTATTGCCAATAGTGCAAGGAATAGAGAAGCTTCCGGGATCTTTGAATTTTTATGGAAGCTTCCTTTGCACAATTGCACTGCACTCCTCGGTGAGCATGATCGTCTCCTCATCCATGATCCTTCTCTTCTTTGAAAGGATATCTTTCATGAATTTTGCATATTTGGGCATTTGTTCAAGAACTTCTACAAAAGGAAGGTTAATTTGTAACTTTTTGAAAACATCTAGAAAATTACCAAATTGCTTTTCATCTTGCTCCTTCTTCAATCTTTGAGGGTAAGGTAGCTTGATGATTGGCTTTGGAAGCTTAGACTCCTCTTGCACAGTAGGATCCTCTTGCACCTTGGAAGGTTCAACAACACCCCCAAACTGCTTCTCATTTTTCTCATTCAGTCTTTGGGGAAAAGGTAGCTTAATAATTGGTTTTGGCAATTTTGGCTTCTCTTTTACATTAGAATTCTCGTCAACACCCACAGGAGCTTTGTCACTAGGCTCAATCACTTCTTCTGGACTCTTCTTTGCTACACCTTCAATTGTTTTGCCACTTCGTGTGGTTATAGCGTTCACTGTTTCACGACCCCTTGGATTAGGAATAGTGTCACTTGGAAGATATCCGGAAGGTCTTTGTGCAACTTGCTTGGCCAGTTTACCCACTTGAGTCTCTAGATTTCTGATGGAAGCCTCTTGATTTTTAAAACTGGCTTCTAGACTTTTAAAACCTGCTCTTGTTTCCTCCATGAACAAAGAAGTTTGTGCTGCTAGACCCTCAACTGCTATCTCCCAATTTACTTTCTTTTGAGGAGTATTTTGGCTTTGCCCATGATCCTTCCAAGAGAAATTCGGATGATTCCTCCACCCCGGATTGTAGGTGTTGGAATATGGATTATTTTTGACAAAAAATATCTTCTCATGGATTGGTAAGGGAAGTCCACAATCCTGATTAGATTGTGGACCTTCACAATAGTCACACTTCAAACTTGTCACAACATTTACTTGACCAGAATGGTGTTGCAAAGAATTCAACTTTAGAGCTTCCATTCCCTTTTTCAGTTCTTCTAACTGTTGAGTGATTATATTTTGTTGAGCCTACCCGACAGTCTGTACCAAGTAATCATTTGAAACCACGGCTTCAATTATTTGTCTTGCATCTACTGCAGTCTTGAAATTCAGAGAACCACCTGCTGAGGCATCAAGAATCATCCTAGCATTCTGTTGCAACCCAGTACAAAAGATTTGCATTTGCTGATGGTCAACAAAACCATCAGTAAAGACTTTCGGTTCTTAGATCTATTTAGAGAAAAGGATCAATCATGTTTCGCATGTGAAAGAAGTAAAGACTTTCGGTTCTTAGGAAGTATCGGTCAAGAGTTAGTCAATCTTCATATCTCAACAAATCATAAGCTATCCAAGTTGTTGATGAGGAATACTTCAAGTACATTGTTTCTAACAAAGCTACCCGAGAGAATGTAGTAGAACCCTCTGATAGGTGCAAGAAAAAAAAAAGGAATCAAATCCCAAGAGGAATTCATTCAACCAATTTTCCTTAAGTCTTCTATCCAAGCTACTCCAATAACTTCCATCTCTCCACCAGAAAAATCAAACCTTCTCAGACTTGAGAAGAGTTTATCAAAACTCTCTAAGCTAGCCAAAAGAGTCATTAAAAACCAAAATACTATTCCAGCCCAGTTGAATGATCAAAATAGATGTTTCTGTTCCCCACTTTTTGGGTAATGACAAAACGGGGAGAAGTAAGTTTGAGAATGTAGGGTGAGAGAGAGTAAAAGAAGAAATGGTCTAGGGTAGTTTCTCAGGAAAGAGAGAGAGATCAAAACAACAAAATCAAATGTAATCATGCTCTATTCATATCAATATATTAATGTTTACATTATGATATATATCTGTGCCTTATTGCTGTATTTGTGGTAAATCATTAGAGCATTTTCTAACCAAACAAGCTTCTGCTTTTTCAGTTGTTTTACATATATGCCTTACTACCAACCAAAGTAATGTATATGATATAAAATTCACTATTTGGTTTAAGCAAATATTGCCACATCAAAAGAATGCACAAATTTTAGGGGGAGCATATATTAAAACAGTTTATTGAGAAAGGCCAGATGAACTTAATTCAAAATAGTTTATTGACCTGGGAAACTCTATTTAGTAAGAAGACAACCTTGAGTAGCTTGCAAAGCTCAAACAAGGATCTTCCTATGACAATAGTAGTTTTAGCCAGAAGTTCTCAATGTGAGAAGAAGAAACCTTATACCTAAGATGTGAAAGAAAAAGGACTCTAAAAAAAGAGCGAGATATCCCCTGAAGCATCTTATAATCAAAGATGAGACGTGCTCAAAAGCTTTTCATCTCTTGAAGTGACAAAAGATGCAATAAAGAACTGTCCATAAAATAGAGTTCAAGTCTTCAGAAGATACATGTCTACATGTATGCTATGTTTAGAAGATATAGTCATTAAACTATGAAATTCCTAGAACACTCAAAGGAACTCAAAAGGTCTTGTGTTAAAGACACAATTGAAGAAAGAGAAGTAAGTTAAGTAATAAGATCAAGCTTGTTAAAAATACATGAGTATCTCAGAAGCTCTTCAGAAGGCATTCAGAAGACTCTTCACAGAGTTCAGAAGACAGACAGAAGAACATAATCAGAAGATATGTTCAGAAGATTCATCAAAAGCTTTCAACTACAACTTAGTCACCAAACCAATTTATTCATCAACAATATATATGATATATCAAATGCCCAGAAGATTGGTATTCAAGTTTCAGAAGAAGTTTTCAAAGAAATTGAAGAAGTTTAGAAGCTACGAGCGCTCAGAAGCTCCACTGCTCAGAAGCACCCAACAGAAACCTGCTGTAACAGTGTACGGTTTTGCACAAGCGCATAAAGTCAACCCGGTTACCGTTAGAAGCCTGCAACGGCTAGTCCAAGCCACGGGAAAGGATTTGCAACGTATCTATTGGTCGGAAACTCTATAAATATCTAATAGATGACCACATTCAAGGTGTGAGAGTAGACTACAGCCCAAGACAATTTTTCCTTTCATATGGCTTCACATAAAGCTTCTGAAGTTCCTCATCAAAGCTTCTGAATGTCTATAATCTCTCTCAATCATACTCAGTGTGCTCACAATCTTATATGGGAATCTTATTATGAGTTTGTATTATTTTAGGAAGGTATAGATTGATATTCATCATGTAATCACCCTAGCTAAGTTAGTTTCCAAACAGAACACAAACACAGCCTCATCTTTTATCCTTCTTAACAGGGCATTGGTTGCCAGATTGTCCAAACAATAAGCATGTGATTAACTTGTAACTTCCAAACAATAAGCATGTGATTAACTTGTAACAATAAGTAGGTCATAGAAGTTAGATACCTTCCAAACAATAAGCATGGGTTGCTGTATTGTATTAATGTATAGCATGTGATTAACTTGTAACTATTTGGAAAATAGTGTAAAATCTTACTGGATGTGAGCAGTGGATGTATCCCTTCGTGAGTTGGGTGAACCTCTATAAATCTCTGTTTGCGATTTATTGTTTTCCTGATAGCTTATTCCTCACACTCAAGTACTCTTAATGAAATTTTTTCCACTCTATCGTAAGAATCATCTTACAATCTCAATGATAAAACTATCTTGAGCTATCCTCTAAACGCAGAACAATCTCTTGACCTCAAACCTCTACTCAATCCACTGCACCATCATTAAAGATGTGAGTAAGTCTGAAATACTCAGAAATACATTCTCTAAACCTTCTCATATTCCTTATCCTCAGTGTAAAGAAACCATATGTTCAGATTACCAATACCTTGTCTTCTTTACTCATCATAGCTACTAAGATGTTCAACTACTCATACACATGTCCAAATCATCTTCTCAGTACTCTGACCTACATCTATAGCTTTCACCAATATGCATTCCACATAATGATAAGCTCATAAGATACATACTATCTTCTGACCATGCATCTCAAATGTTCTTAAGTGTATAAGATTATTATTACACTTAAGAAGATTGGTTGATCAGTTCTAAAAGTTTTAAAAGGGTCACAATTTAAACCCCCCTTTCTTGTGACTCCAGATGACTTTTATTCATTTCACTTGGATGCTTTTCGATCATTATTTGGCAATCACTTGTTGGACTGTAGATTTTGTTGCTCTAGATGCAAAGGTAACAAGTACTATGGTGTGGATCCGGTTCACAAAAATCTTGTGTACTACCTTGAGAGCCCTCTTTTGTCCTTGGAAGCGACAGTGGGAACTCCGCTCAAAGTAGATACTAGAAAGAAGCTGACGCTTAATGATCAAGGAAACTCGAGACCAACTCGGCTGCTTAGCTCTTTGCTTCTTCAAAAAACAGCTGGCACAACTCACTACAAGCCCATCTATAATAAATTTAATGGGCATTAACTTGAGTTGTATAAGTTAAAGCATAGAGAGGATGATAGTGGTGGTTCCCAAGCTTAGGAGAATGATCGTAAATGTCCCTATCCTCCCACCTTTTGACCCCTAACATTCCACTCGAACACCAAACTTCTAATAGAAAGAGCCAATTCAACCTGCTTCTAGACTTTCCATTATAACAAAACCACGTAAAAAGTTTTCCGCAAATTAGAACATCAACCAACTTCATTTCAGATATTAAATTATTAAAGTCCACCATCTCTTGCCTCCTACAACCACTACTTACTCCTTCTAAAAAAGAAACTGCATTGAAATCTCCAACAAAACATTACTCCCCCTTATTACTACTCAACTTCAAACTACATAATTCTTCCCAAACCTTTCTTCTCTCCAAAAAAGAAGATGGCACATACATATTTGGAAAATAACACAAAACATCCTTCAACTCGACACAAACAACCACAAACTCTGTACCAATCAACCCGTGTCTAACCACAAATAATCCTTTCTTCCAAGTTAGCAAAATATGCCCAGACAACCCAATAGAAGGTTTAGCTAACTAATCAAATTCCTAATTACCCCCATATACTACTCAACAAAAAAACATCTATAAATTTTCTCCTAGTTTATTGAATACAAATTAAATCAAAGTTACCTCGTCCGATGAAAGTCGCCAAAAGTCTTATCTTGACACTATCGCCCAACCCTTTGATACTCACGAACATGATATTCATTTTCCACCTTTTGAATTCAACCTCCTTACTATCTCTCCATGATCTCCACTATTCCCAGCTTCAATCAGTTACATAAACTCATCATCATCATCACGGTTCCGCAACACTCCAAGAGATTTTGCCATTACCCAAACATATTGAGATGCCTTTTTCTTTAACACCAAAACCTGTTATTGCAAAATTTGATGTATGTGTCCGAAATAAATCTTAACATAAAACTGACCGTCGAGAGAATCTCGTAGAAGCTTCAGACATTGTGTTCCTTCTATGGAAATTGTTCTCCATCTCAATCCTATGTTCAACACCCTCTAACACTTCTGCAAATTCTTGACACTATATATGTCGTCCTTTTACATTTTTTGAGTGAGGAACAACCACCAATATCATTTACTTATTTATAGACGTTTCCAACTGTGATCCTCTTTCTAAAACTATCTCGTAGTTTTCATTTAGATTGGAAAGTAGCTCTTTAGGTAATGAATATCTGATCCAAATACGAGTAGGAACGTTGAATTTCATATCCCGACCCCTAGCTCCCCCATAGGAAAAATAACCCCCAATGACCCAAACTTCCATTTTTTCCCTTGAAAAGATTTCTTTACAACCTGCTCTGACTATCATTTATCCAAAAATCACAAAGGAGGCAAATATTTTTTTTCTGAAGTTTTTTACATTCCAGAAAAATCATTTTTCCACATTTCTAGTATATAGAAGTATCCGGAAAAAGGGAAACTTGATTTTTCAGATAGATTAAACATTCGGTTTTTCAGAAATACAGTTTAAATAAAACATATTCCGGAAAAAAGAAATTTATGGTTTTTCAAGTATATTATTAATTTCCGAAAAATCATATATTTCATTTTTCGAGGTATCTGCAGGGACCTAGGTTTCTAGGTGCACAACCAAGGTATCGAGGTGGACAAAAATAAAGCCCGGGTTATCTTGGAAGAAAATCCTCGGTAAGATTAATTTCCTGAGGAGATTCATTGCCAACTCGACGGGGAGAATGAAAGTTTTTTCGCCATTGCTAGGATTGAAGAGCTCCAAAGACATGATGTGGGGAGTAAAGCAACAGGAGGCCTTTGACCAAATCAATGCTGCCTTGGCTAATCCTCCAGTCTTAATTCCTCGGTAACCTGGGAGGCCATTGAAGCTCTACAATCCTACTGAGGACTAAGCCTTTGGTTGCCCGTAGCACGTGATGACGACAATGGGCGCCGAACGAGCCATTGATGATCTCAGTAGGATTCTCAATCATGAAGAAACTAGATACTCTCCTATTGAAAAACTTGTTTATCATTGTTTAATGCAGGTACCAAATTGGAATATTATTTGTTGCCCAAAGAGGTTCTAGTTGTATGCAAAGTTGATATTGTAAGGTACCTTCTTAATCAATCTGTCTTGCAAGGGAGACTTGTGAAGTAGGCCATTAAATTTAATGTGTTTGCTATAAGTTATGTACCTTAAAGGCTATGTACCTTAAAGGCTATCAAAGGACATTCCTTAGCTGATTTTCTCACCCAACACCCGTGTGTTGAACTCACTGGTCGAGCCTTTCAACTACTTAGTTTAAAATCATGGGTTCTCATGTTTGACGGGTTGAGCATCCAAATGGGAGAAAGTGTTTGAGTAGTCATATCTTGACCGTGTGGAAAGACATGGAAGTTCATGTGAAAGATAGAGGGTCACACATCCAACCATGAAGCCGAGTATGAGACCTTGATCATTGGACTTGATATTCTGGCCACCATGAAAGCCCATTATGTGGAAAAAGGTGTATTCTAAGCTACATTGCTAAGCTGAGGGAATTGTGTGCCTCAGCTCGCAACTTGTTAAAGTTGTCTCCCAATGCTCTATTCATGCATATCCTCAGAGATGAGAACCAAGAGGTAAATGATCTAGCTCAGCAGGCTTTGCGCGCGGTACAAGGAAATGGTGATGGAGATCATGCATCAGGGCGCCACATTAACGACCGAGCAAGACCCGGTCGATGCTTCGATAAGGCCATTGATAAATTGTTTGCGAAACCCTTCTGTTGGGGCTGACTTCAAAATCAAGAAGAGAGCTCTCAATTACGCCCTAGTAGATGATGAGTTGTATAAGAAGAGCACTAGTGGGGTACTATTGTGATTCTTCAAGAGAAAGGAATCCTACTTGGTCATGGCTCAGGTTCATGAAGGCATATGTGGTTGACATAAGTACGGACCCATCATGAAGGGTGTAAAGCTTTCCAGCTACACAGTCCCATTCAAAAGGTCCACGCGGATGAGCTACACATATTTGTCAAGCCCTAGTCCTTTAGAGGATGGTCCATGGACTTGATTGGTAAGATATATCCTTCAAGCTCTAAAGGACATAACTTTATCATTGTGTTCATCACAAACTATTTCACCAAATGTTTGGAAGCGATGCCATTGGGAAATGTCAACTAGGCAGTAGTGATCAGGTTCATTGAGAACCAAATCATATATGGGTTTGGAATCCCAGAGACCATTACTGCTGACCAAAGTACTATGTTCACATGAGAACGTATGGTGGCCTTTGCCCAAGAATATGGCATTAAGATGAGGCACCTGACGCCTTATTATTCTCAGGCTACTGGATGGGTTGAGGTTACCAACAAGGTCATTA
This sequence comes from Astragalus glycyphyllos, assembly GCA_963573325.1. Lineage (NCBI taxonomy): Eukaryota > Viridiplantae > Streptophyta > Magnoliopsida > Fabales > Fabaceae > Astragalus > Astragalus glycyphyllos. The sequence continues at coordinate 32,733,469 of OY754307.1, forward strand.
TCGAGCTCATTAAGAAGAACACGGGAAAAGCCCAGGAGATGGCATGAGACCTTAAACAAAGTCTTGTGGGCGATGAGGAATTGAAATTCTACGACTACTGGAATAACTTCTTATTGGTTGGTATATGGGCAGGATACGTTGTTGCCGCTCGAGATCACTGTTGCATCACTAAGGGTAGCTTGGCAACACTAACTCGACCTGGACAAATACCAACAGGCAATGTTGATGGAGTTGGACAAAGACCCAAAGTTCGGTAGCTCAGTTGGTCCCAGTAAGGTAGCTCGGCGAGCTAAGAGACATGAAGGAGTTGCAAGATGGAGGTCTAGGGTTCAAGCCCCGGAAACTAACATTCCCCTACCCCCACTAACATTTTCTTATTAAAAAAAAGACCCAAAGTTCGGTAAATGGTTGCCAAATTGGGATGGACCCTATATTATGAGTAAAGTCTATGATGGGGGTGCATATAGATTGATCTCCCTGGAAGGAGAAGAGTTTGGAAGAAAAATCAATGGAAATTATTTAGAAGTGTATTATCCTACGATGTGGGAAAGTATGCAAAATGAAACGTGATCATATTTAGACCAATAATGTCAAAAGTGGCTCGCCGCACACCGACGGCCTAATGAATCAAGAACTTAGCAAATAGAGTTTTGAATTCTGTACAAACTAATGATAGAATTTCCCACTTCAGTGGCCTAAGTCTTAGCCATAAGTTAGTTGAAGACAAAAATAGGGACCCCGTGCTCCCTTATTTTTCATCTCTTCTTTGGCTCCTGGTGGTAACACCTATGTTGTGAACTTTAGAAGGTGTTGGTGGATGACATATGGAAACTACTCCGCCTTCTTCGCGAGCTCAAAGCACTACCTCCCCGGAGGAATCGACCCAATCGTGATCCACCGTGGGCATGGTCGAATAAGGGACTTTTCCTGACAAGGGAATGTTGGGATGATCAGACTATTCGCCCACCACAAACAAAAGGATGTGTAGCTGGTCCCAGTAAGTGTTGGTCGGCGAATATAATCTTGGCTCTTTTCCAAGTCATAAACAAAAAATGCCTTATGAGGTTCCAGGTTCTTGATGCATCGATCCTAGGGAGTGCTGAAGAAGGTAAAATCGACTTTGTTCCTAGAGGGTAGTGTTGAGCTTAAAAGTAACTTCTTCTTGTTGTGGGAGTAATGTTCGCAATTCCTGCTTTGGCTGGGAAAACTTATCCTCGATTTCTTTTATACGATTGACATTCCTTTTTATCTCGGCGGAGTCCATTTCCACTCGGCTTCCTACGCAAGATAAGAGGTGGCATACACCCTCTTATCAGAGTGAAGGAGAGCCACCTGGTCTAATGATTGTTGGGCAATGTCTTGTGTAGTTTAGGTTGTTGAGAAAACCAAATATATCTCCGGAAGCCGGGAGGCTGTCTGTCAAAGGTCATTCCTCTTTGTTTTCGAGAAGTCTGTAAAAGACGCGTGTCTAAATGCCAATGACCTCGTCTCCGTTATCTGCGTAAAATCTCTAAGGATAGCTCCTCGAAAGGCTTCTTCCAATTTCTCCAATTCCTCGATAGGATGGCTAACTTTCTGGGGGAGGTCTTGGGAGGAAAAGTAGTGAGCTACTTCCTCGTTTGTGACATGATGTGATGGGGTGAGCTTCAGACAGGAGAGGCAACTGGTAAGCGGGATTATGGAAGGTGGGGCTCCAAAATTTCGGTAGGAAGATAGTTCTAGGTGTCTTATCCAGTTTCCTGTGATATATTAGAAAGGGGCAGTTGGAAAATTGAAGGAAGGGCAAGGGAATGCTAGAGATAATACCTTGGCTCTGTTCGATGGGTGAGTTTCTTCAATGGTCACCTGAGGCCTTTTGGCGGACGCTGGGGGTCATGAATTTCCTCAATAATGGTCCTCGGCTTACTACGAAAGGTAAGAGGGGCATCGTCTTCGTAATCCTCTTCACTAGGGAGAGAATCTTTTTTTGAACCAGATAAAGACGACAAAAAGGAGAAGACATCTGAAGGGAAGCAGGGTGAGAGAATAAACAAAGATGTTGATGAATATAGCTCTATGTAACGCCTAGGGAATCATTGCTTCACCACATCGGTTTGTACATGGTAAGTCATCACACGTCAAATCAGTGATGTAACAATTAGTCACCGTAACTGTAAAGCGCGACGTTTCATTTTTGCGCTGTCAGTCCCATCCACTGGACTGGACAACAACACAAAAAGGGGGCATTTGTTGACACCCAAAATAATTTTAGTTGTTGCTCGAGGAAAAGGGAAGAGACCGAGGTTAGGTTTAAGCCGAGGAACGCTACAAAGACATTGAGGCTTCATGAGATAATACATGCCATATGAATAGTTACGGTGGAAGGCTAGGTTGGAGAGCATAAGAGATATACCAAAAGGGCTTGGTCTATGAGCGAATGATGAAGCATACCAAGGGAAGGTGTAACTTGGTTGGAGGGTGCCTTTGTTACAAGTCAGCTCGGTTAGGGCACCAATGGCCAAAGGCCGAGGAAGCAATGTGTCCGAGGAGAATTTTAGCCGAGGCAAGGAAGGCTTGCTTCGAGCGCAAGTATTCAATGCACGTGGACACAACATTGAAGAGATTAAGGTCAATGGATAAGAGAACCCCATGGAAATAGGAGTGACTAGGTTTGACCCCACTAACCAGTGCTAGTGAGTTCGCGGAGGAATGGCTCAGAGTTTCTAGGGATTAGGGATAATCGTAAGTGTTGATCTTAGTTGATCCAACGGTGAGCAGTTGTAGGCTAAAGTAGTGGCCAACGGAGGCTCATGTATATATAGTAGAACTGTATATTCCAAACACACATCAATCCAATCAATCTACAATTTTTCGCAAAGTCTTTACCTTTTATCTTTTCTGCATTTCTTTATGTTTGTACCCCGTGCATAATCCAACCCCGCGTCTCTCTCACCTATCCTAACACTCCTTGGAGGAGATAGGGAACCCATAGTTGAGGAACATAGTTCCATCCTTGATGCGATTGCTTGAAGAACAGAGAAGTCACTGTCTCACACCTCTGACCTATACCGCAGCTAGGAAAAAGAGTTTGAACGACAATGACTTACTACACCAAAAAATACCTACAATAGTGCTTAAAAGCGCTTTAAATCTCACCGCTATAGTAGGTATCATCCTTATAACAGTGCTTCCTAAGCGCTATTATATGTTATCCTTTAATTGTCGTTTCATAAGGAAGCGCTATAGTAACGCATAATTTGGTATGTTTTAATAGCGCTTTCCTAAGGAAGCGCTATCATAGGCAGTGCATTTTTTAAACAGCAATTCCAATCGACTCGGATCACTCAGAATAACTTATTGTCCATAACATTTCACATAAAATTAAAGCAGTTTCATCAAACAATTACTCAAAATTATTTTCTGTCCTTACCATTTCACATAACAATTTTATCAAACACACAAAATAAGAACTATTTTATTAAACACATATCAAACCAAACTGTAAAACTACTTTTTGCATGTAGTTGCATCCTTAAGATTCAATAAAACACTCAAAGTACACAATTATATCAAACCAAAAGTCTAAACTTTGTTTCGAGAGCTTTCAACAACATTCAGACAAACTTCTCAATACTTTCTTTAAGCATGATGCCAATTTCTAGAAACTTTGAGAAAATACTAATAAAATATCTTCTATTTGATTATACTAGAATATATAGGATCTAGATTGATCTTATTATAAAAAATTAACAACCGCCATAGTGAGGCGGTGATCTAAGGCCTACAAAATAGGCCTCTCCATTTGTAATTCAACATCAAGCAAGCAAGCCTCAAACTAGTGGATCAAACACTATCTAGTGTACTACTACTAAACCAATATAATTCTAGTTTTTTTGGTATAAACTCCTCACAATCATTGTCCCGTAAATCCTCTTCACTATTTCAATTATTCACTAAAATATTATCAGTGGTACCAGAGCTACGTTCATTCATATACAGAGCGTAGACTAACTATCCAATTACCTACTAAAAATCACTACCGACATTTCTACACTACTTCCACAATTTTCTTAGTCTATGGCTAGCAACACCCAATCATCATCTAATTTTCAAGTCTCTTCTTTTTCTGGTGAAAAACTATGATTTTTGGAGCATTAAAATGAAGACATTTTTTTGCTCTCAAGATTTGTGGGAGGTGGTAGTAGAAGGATTTATTGTGCCTGCAGATACTACAACTCTTTCTGAAGCTCAAAAAGAAAGAGTTAAAGGAAAATAAGCAAAAAGATTCAAAAGCATTATATTTCTTGCATCAAGTTGCGGGTGACTCTATTTTCCTGAGGATAGTGGGAGCTACCAGTGCCAAGGATGCACAGAGTTCACTACAGGAGGAGTTTCAAGGAACCGCCAAAGTACATGTCGTCAAACTCCAAAGTCTAAGGCGTAAGTTTGAATTATTAAATGTGAAGGAGTTTGAGACCGTACAAGACTATTATACAAAGATAAAACAAATTGTTTCTCAAATGAGAGCCTACAGGGAAAATATTCTCGACAAAATAATTGTTGAGAAAATTTTAATTTCTATTCCCCGTATGTATGATCCATTCGTGACAATGACTGAACAAACAAAAAATCTGTCCAATCTATCTGTGACAGAACTAATGGGCTCTCTTGAAGCTTATGAGCAAAGATTGAGTAGGCACGACGAAGACGCCCTAGAAAATGTCTTTCAATCAAAGCTCAAATTACGGCCTCAAAATAAAGGGTATGGAGGTAACAAGAGTTGTAGAGAAAATTCTAGAAACAAAGCATTCTAGAAATTTCTCAAAGAAAAATCAAGATGAGTATCCTCCGTGTGGCATATGCAAGAGGACAAATCTTGCTGAGAAAGACTATCGCTGGCGTGGAAAGCCACAATGTAGGCATTGTAAGAAACTTGGGCACGTGGAGAAGAACTGCTACAGTAAAAATAAGCATCAAGCAAATTTCGTCGAAGAACATGAGAATGACAAGACTAAGCATGACAGTGAAGAACATCTGTTCCAGTACTCAAGATTCGAATGAGGACAAGGAAGGAACTTGTTACTTGGATAGTGGTTGCAGCAATCACATGGCTAAAGATGAGAGCATATTCAAGGAAATTGATGACTCTGTCAAATCCAAGGTCCGGCTAGGGAATGGTACTACCGTGGAATCGATAGGCAAAGGCACTGTCATGGTGTAGACAAAGAAAGGTACGCAACTCATTAAAGATGTCTTACTAGTTCCCAACCTAAAAGAAAATCTCTTGAGCATTGGTCAAATGATCGAGAAAGGCTATGTCTTTCACTTTGAAGAAGATAAATGCACAATCTATGATAACACTAAAAAGGACGAGATAGCTCAAGTAAAGATAGAGACAAGGAACATAAGCTTACCGATAAATTTTAAATATACTACTAACATTGCAATGAAGGTCCAAGCTGATGACCATATCGAAGATTTGGCCACCTCAACTCTAAATCCTTAGTTGTTATATTAGAAGAATATGATGAGAGATCTACCATGCCTAAAAGAAGATGATGGAGCGTGTGAAGGATGTCTTCTCGGAAAGAAGCACAGATTATCGTTCTCGACAAGAAATGCATGGAGGGCTAAAGATGTGCTAGAGCTCATCCACACTCGACAAAAACAGGTATTTCATCCTCTTCATTGATGACTTTTCTAGAATGACTTGGGTCTATTTCATCAAAGAAAAATTAGAAGTCTTTGGAATATTCAAGAAGTTCAAGGCCCTTGTCAAGAAGCAAAGTGGTAGACATATAAAAAGGCTGAGGAGTGGTCGGGGCAAAGAGTACAACTCCCATGAGTTTGATAAATTCTGCGAGGATGAAGGCATCGAAAGACAACTTACAGTCGCATATTCTCCTCAACAAAATGGAGTATCTGAAAGAAGAAATCGCACGGTCATGGAGATGGATAGATTGATGTTAAAGGAGAAAGGACTACCAAACACTTTTTGGGCTGAATCAGTTTACACTACGGTCTACATAATCAATAGATGCCAACCCCAGGCAGTCAAAGACAAGACTCCTAATGAAGCTTGGAGTGGGAAGAAACCTTCTGCTAAACATTTGAGAGTCTTTGGATCACTTTGCTACATTCATGTCCTAGAACAAAAGAGGCACAAGTTAGAAGACAAAACGGTTCGAGGCATCTTCTTGGGATATAGTACACAATCAAAAGGCTATCGAGTTTACAACTTACAAACAAAAAACCTCATTATTAGTCGAGATGTCAAAGTTGATGAAGCTACCATAGTGAGGCGGTGATTTAAGGCCTATAAATAGGCCTCTCCATTTGTAGTTCATCATCATGCAAGCAAGCCTCAAACTAGTGGATCAAACACTATCTAGTGTACTACTACTAAACCAATATAATTCTAGTTTTTTTCGTATAAACTCCTCACTATCATTGTCCCGTAAATCCTCTTTCACTATTTCAATTATTCACTACAAAATACTATCAATCAACAGAACATACTTATCTTCATCGAGTTTGTTTCTCTTTGGTTGCATCATGAAGAAAAAGTTACTATTTAATTTTATACTCGAAGTCTGACAGGAATGGCAGACTTAATATAAATTAGGTATATTGGATATTTGTTAAAGTTGTTGCCTGTAGAATAATCTTCGATCCTCCACAAAAAATTCATAGGGCAACCTTTCCATCTAGAAGAAAGAAGAATGAGTTAAGATAATCTAAGAAAATTCAAATTAAAAAGAAGCCAAATGAATAAGATGTTCAAACGTATGGAGGAAAACTTACTGGACGGAGATACATAGCATTTTTTTTTATAGGCAAAGTGTTTAGAAATTAGTGTGTTAGTAGTTAGAGGGGAGGGGGAGCGGGGTTCGAACCCCGTACGCCTACATTTTCACCAACGATATCCCTTTCACTCAACCACGTGAGCTACCCTTCTGGGACACTGAGATATGTTGAAGTTTAGCTCGAGGGCATTTCTCAAGATTTATTTCCTTTCCTTCTCCTATATCTATCCTAAAATTTCAAACAGTAAGATTAATATAAGCCTTAGTGATATTATAAAATCTAATATCTAGTATCTAATCTAACCTAATCTAATTTAATCTAATCTATTATCTAATATCTAAGAAAGAAATCACGGGAAACAATTTTCAATTTTCAATTTTCATTACTTAAAATAAAAACTTTTCAATGTCATTATCTTATAACAAATCAATCTTCTTGGACAAGCAATGTCAATATGCACAACTTACCTTAATCGACTGAATGGTTTCAGCTCACCACGTTTTGGAGTATTGTGGCAGTATTTTGAATCTTTGCCTAATTAAAGGGCCTGCCAAAAGATATAAGGAAATTGGTTAATGCAAATTATTTTGGGGTAAATGCCAATTACTTAATTTTCGCATAATTATAGGTTAATTAATAAATTTTCCTGAAATCATGCTAGGATTACTTGGACAACAATCACACTCACCCTTATAAAGTACCTATAATTCACACAATTGCCTCCACCGTTCACACTCACACAGGCTATTGACCTATCTATACTTTTGTCCCTGTTTTAAAACAAACCTACCCCTAAGTTATGGCTTCTCAAACCCTCCGTTTTGTTCACATTGTCCAAAAGATGGGAACTTTGCTGTGATCACTCGCGTGCTGAGGCTCTGGACTGTGCCAGAGAAGGTCCCAGGGCAAGGTTCGTTGAACATGGAGATGGTCCTCATGGACAGTGCTGTAAGTCAAACAACTTCATTCACATTTTCTTATGCTACTTATTGCAAAATCACATTGTTAGTTAAGTTTTATGATTATAGCATTGCTTGATTTCAATATATTGTAAGTGAAACAACATGATTCCCATCTGTTGTGGATCCAACTTTGGCTAGAAATAATGGGCCCAAGAGCCCAATTGTAAGGAAGCCCACTTATACCATTATATATATATCACTCCACACCCTAAACTATGGTAAGCTTTTTCCACTCTTCTCATATGACCCGTCTTTATTATGAATTGACTTGGGCATCGGAGTACCTGCAGGTGGCGGCCTCCCCGCGCTTCACATCGGTGCTAATATCATCTCGAGTCTCCGATTTTCATCTCAACATCACCACCGTGAGGTACGATTCTCTCTCAGTGACAATTGCCTCTGGGTGCCATGCTCAATCTTCACCGATGTGGACTCCGACATGAGTTCAGCAACGTGAGGTATTTGCGAAGGAGCTCGACCCAGGAGTTCAGCGAAGTGCCGCGTCATTTCTCCAATCTAATACTGTTATTTCCACTGCGAGTTCGGCGAGCTCGGCGATCTCCAACCATCTCCTGTTCGTTCATAGAACCTGACGCAAGCCCAATTCTTAGCATCGTTCTTGGATTCAAGAGTGAGTTCGACTGATGTTGAATTTTGGGTATTTCAATCTTGACTTATCAATTTGAGAAAGCATCATGTTCGAAGATGGGATCTCTGATTTCTAACTTTTATTTTCCATATCTACATGCTGACGGGTCACATCTTACTCCTTGTTGCCGAGCCACTAGCTATGCTCTTTGACCAATTTGAATTGTTTCAAAGGTGTTGGACTTATCACGTGGTCGAGAGAAAAATGCTTTAAAGTTAAACCATGTTTATGCCACTCATCACCATGTAATGTGTATAAATGGTTGGCAAGTTAGGCTTGCACTTTCTTTGATCATGAGCTAGAGAAACTTTACACATGTCGTAATTTTGTCAATGTACGAAGTACTAAAGCATTAGTCGAGTTAAATGCCTACATTATTTTGAGGTCGTCAAATGAATTTTGATCGAAGTGTTGATTTAGTTGTTACTTTTAGTAATCACTTTCATTGCATTCACTTCAAAATCGTCATTGCCCGAGCGCAAAGGATAAGCAAGCAAATTCACCGTATGACATGGCAATCACTAGAATTATACATAGATCTTCACAGTTTTGAGTGGATGAGCATTGAGATCCACTCTATTCCTTTATTGCATGCTCTATTTCTTTATGGCGATCCATTATTAATGCACAAACAATGAGCACGGTGTATGATTGCGTTATCTTTTTTTTTTCCGGCTAACCTGACACTGGTCACTCTAACAACAATGTGTTTCTTTGAAGTTGTTGTTTGGTTTTATATGACAGGAATTAACGAGGAGTGGGGGCTGCTAAAGAGCCTGGACACGACGTACTTCATATGTAAGAAGTTACCACTCCAAACTGCTATCGTGCCCGACGATCCTAGACACGCTAGCCACATGGCCTAAATCAATGTCATGTACACCTATACGGCAAGAAGGTTGGCTCTAGCACAAGAGCGAAATCTAATCATAAGGACCGATTGGACTCAGTGCACCTAATTCAGGGTGCTACGCTCCATTGCTTCGGCTCGTTTCACCTATGACGATACTTTATATTGCAGTCGATCGGCACGACGCCGAGTGTTTGGGACATTTGTGATTTCGTTTATATTTATATATCTCACCTCCAAATATATGTATGCTCGCTTTTATTGCTTCATTCCAGGCACCAGAGATATCCATAGATCCTGGTCGAAAGTCCATGAAATCGGACAAACAGGTCGGATCATCGTCGACACCTTCGAATCGATGCTCGTGTGCTGGACTAATCCACTGTAACTCTGCGTAGGCAAAGTCGTGGCCTTCTGATAGTCATGCCCTCTGACATCCGAGCTAGATCGGGTTGCTCGTAAGCTGGATTAAGCGAGGTCGCCAAAGCCGTGGCCTTCCGATGGTCATGCCCTCCGACATCCGAGCTAGATCAGGCCATGACCAGTAAGCTGGATTAAGAGGTCGCCAAAGTCGTGGCCTTCCGATGGTCACGCCCTCCGACATCCGAGCTAGATCGGGCCGAGACCCGTAAGCTGGATTAAGAGGTCGCCAAAGTCGTGGCCTTCCGATGGTCACGCCCTCCGACATCCGAGCTAAATCGGGCTGTGACCTGTAAGCTGGATTAAGTGAGGTCTCCTTGAAATTTGTGGCCTTCTGATGGCCACACCCTCCACGGTCCAAGCTATGTTGGGCCGCGACCCGTAAGCTGTGTTGCAACTGAAGTGAATCACTGTGCGAGGGCTGGTCTCGTGACCATCTCGACTTTCAGGCGACTTTAAAAGTAGTCGCTCCTCACTTTGATTTGAGTTAGGCCGAGCCGAGTCTTAGAAAATTGAATCAAAGGAGGTCCGGTCTTGCGACCATCTTAACTCAATAGTAACGACGTTAGAGAAAAACACAAACCCAATAAACTGCGCCAAAGGAAGATGAAGTCATGTGCCAGTCTTTCTGACTTGGATAATTTTCATGGTCATGTAGTGTTTATAGAACCAACATACGACTGAAAAATTAAATCTAAGTGAAGGAAAGACCTTCGTTGCACATGTATACTGGGGGCTATGTGTTGCAATCCAGAATCGGTATCAGATTGATCCGACTTTCCAGAGCTTGGAACGCCTACCGACCTTGACAGTATTACCGACTTCGTGGTATCAACCCTGACACGTTTGGGAAAAACGAATTTGGGTAGTCTCCTTCCGCAGATCGGCGAGGCCGACACACCAATAACCGAGCATACGTAGTCCCACTACAGTGCCCTCCTAAAATCGATTAGTGGGGGCCCCTCATCAAACCGACGTGTGCCTCGATCTAATCAAAGTCTGGGGGTAGCAAAGGCCTAATCCGCCGACCCTCCGAGACCGGATATCAAATAAAAGAAATGAATGTATATACAAGTGTCAAAATATACTTGCTTGAAAGTCCTCTAGTTCAGTGTTGAAATTGAACGCAGATGTTAAAACTGGCGTGGGTTTCGCAAGCCGATTTCGAATTGGCTCCTAATGTTGCCATGGCGTCGCCATTTGGGACCTCGGGACCGACGGCGTCGGAATTGCACCTCACCGTATATTGTCGATGTCACCCATAAACTAGGGTGAGAACAACGCGTCCACGAGCATCCAACGACCCGAATTTCGTTCCACGGACAGGAAGCAACCTCGGTTACAACACAGTACATCACCTCCTTGCCATGCCGAGTCTCGTATGTACTCGTGTAGTGGTTCACTGACCTTGACTTATCTTGTCAGGACTGATGCTAATATTGTCGATGTCGAACTACCAATGTTGACAACCCAGTTTGGCACTACGACTATAGAAAGTTCGATTCTCTTCCATGCGAGTTCATCTCAGTTAGTTGCTTGGTAAAACGTTTTCTATTTTTCACAAGGTTCTCACATTGTTACGCTCTACTTGAGAGAGATACCTCGTTGACGCAAACCACTCACCCCCAGCTTGGGGCCAGTAACAAGAGTCTCACTGTATTCAATAGTTCGACTTTAGAATTGGACAAGCTCAATAATAGGGATTTCAGGACTTGGTACGCTCACCTTTGCCCTCTTTGAGGTACACACTATCACAGTTTATGTTCGTTGCAGAACTTAAATGTTGTTAAAAAGAACATCCATAACTTAGGGACTAGTCCGGTGTTCAAATCTCGACAATAACGTATGTGTGACTATATTACACGAACTATTATTTCTTTCATTATTTAGCTAACTTCAGCAGGTTGAATGTCTTACGAGAAAGACTTTGCTCACAAGTCGACTCCACCACATGTGCAACCGACTTGGGGGGCTACTGTTCCGGATCCAACTTTGGCTAGAAATAATGGACCCAAGAGCCCAATTGTAAGGAAGCCCACTTATACCACTATATATATCACTCCACACTCTAAACTATGGTAAACTTTTTCCACTCTTCTCATATGACCCGTCTTTATTATGAACTGACTTGGGCGTCGGAGTACCTGTAGGTGGCGGCCTCCCCGCGCTTCACATCGGAGCTAATATCATCTCGGGTCTTCGATTTTCATCTCAGCATCACCACCGTGAGGTACAATTCTCTCTCAGTGAGTTCCGTTCGGAACACCATCTTATTATGATTATGTACTATTTGGTGTGTCTCAACAATAATGAGTGATTTCAAGTGATTTTATAAAATCAGACTTTCAATATGTTGTAAGTGAAACAACATATTGTCCATGTTATTAGACTATTATTGCGATTTAGGTTGAGTGATTTCAAGTACTGTCATGTCAAGATGATTTCAGTTATATCATTTTTGTTATGTGCATCCAAGTATGCATGTTGAGATCCTGCTGTCTGCCATAGTTTCTATCCTGTATCATTCAGATATTTGAGTAAGAAATAAAAATGGAACTTTAAAAAATGTTTTAAATAAACTCCTGTTCAAAAGTTTTTTTTAACACTATTTAATAGGCTGGAGTTTGTGAATACTATTATTACGAATTTATTTTTGTTGTACAGAGTGATCGCATTGGAGCTTTTGTGAAACAAACTCTGATTTATAGGTTTGAAAATGTTCTCAAAGAGGGTGATGTTTTTCGCATCTCAAATTTCAGTGTTGGTGCAAACATTGGTCCATATCGCACCACATCTCATCAATACAAAATAATTCTTGCTGCTGACAAAAGCGTGCCCCCATTGATCCATCGATTCAATGACCCAATTGATGTGTTATGTCTACGGTAGTCGTATTCTTTTTTTAGCTTTAAAGTGAGGAACAACATGAATTAGATTTAAACCACTGTTTGTTTGTTTTTTTAGTGACTCTATTCTGATATTTTAAAATGAGGGAACTAAAATAAAATAGATTTGAGCGATATATATTGGGATAAAATATAGTTCCCATTCCATTATTTAAGTAACTAGTATGCAACCCGTGCGATGCACCGGAAGCAGGTTTTGTATTTTATTAAATATAAATAAATTCGTGAAAAAAACTAACATAATAATTAATAAGAGAAGTCAGGAAAAGTGTATCTAAATTTATTGAAATGTGATAAGAACATAGAAGAGGTATACAATCACATGTTTGCATGTTAAATGTGAATACGACTATCCTGTTTGATGCACTTTGTTTTACGTACTTTTTTTGTTTATATTTATTTGGGTTAAATTTGTTGCTGGTTGGGTATTTTGAGTTTAGTCCTTCAAAAAATTTCACCTAATTTTGGTCACTACATTTTAGTTGTTATCTGTTTTAGGCACGTATGACTTTTAATAGCGTTTTTCTTACATTTTTTAATTGCTATTAAAATTCGTGAAAAACTATTAAAAGTTTATTTTTTTATAGAAATTGGAGACTTATATCATTTCGTTATGAATCAAAGTTGCAATACAAGAAGGAATAATATAAAAATCTTGGGGACTAGCATATAATAAAGAAGCTCTTGCAAGAGCATGGGCTACCCTATTAGTTTGTCTCCTTATAAAATCTAGCTTAAAGTCAACATGACTAGATAAGATTTCTCTAACTTTATTTATCAAATCTGCTAACTCATTCTCAAAAGATGTATTAGGAGGGAAAATAGCATCCACAACAACTTTGCAGTCAATTTAGAATATCACCTTATTCCGGCCTGGGCTCAAGCCCAATCCAGATTTTGGGCCCAACTTGGTGGTCCAAGCACATCGAGGAACTCACATCATTGGCAATTCGTGTGCCATGCCTCAAGAACGATGGAGATCGCGCGGCCTAGTTGAACGGCTTAGATCTCACCTCTTGTGCACCGAAGCACACCTTACTCCTTCCTAGCGCCTACAAATAGGGTTCCACCCCATGCAAAGGGACACAATTCATTTCTCATAACTCTTCCTCGTTATCACTTCCCTCTCTAAGTTGGGCGTCAAAGTCTCTTTGCAGGTACCACCACCGTCGACCTTGGCCTCGGCTCGGAGAACTACCTCGGACACCCCCACGTCGGATGAAGAATCACCTCGGGCACCTCAACCTCGGATGAAGAACTACCTCAGACGGAAGACCTCACCAACTCAGACAAGTCACCGACCTCTGCGAGGTACCTTTCTCACTCTCTCTTGAGTTCCGACACGAACACACCCTGCTATAACCAAGCGGATCAGCTAGAAGCATGGAATTGATGATGGCTAGAAGTTCTCCTTCTGTTGCTGACAGGAATGATGTGCTTAGTGTGGTCTATGCCATGATAAAATCACGCTGTTAGTTAAGTTTTATGATTATAGCATTGCTTGATTTCAATATACTGTAAGTGAAACAACAAGATGCCCATCTTATTATGATTATGTACTATTTGGTGTGTGTCAACTATAATGAATGATTTCAAGTGATTTCATAATATCAGACTATTTAATACAAATGATTTCAATATAAAACTGCTTTCAATATGTTGTAAGTGAAACAACATATTGTCCATGTTATTAGACTAATATTACGATTTAGGTTAAGTGATTTCAAGTACTATCATGTTAAGATGATTTCAAGTATATCATTTTGGTTATGTGCATCCAAGTATGAATGTTGAGATCTTGCTGTCTGCCATAGTTTCTATCCTGTATCATTCAGATATTTGAGTAAGAAATAAAAATGGAACTTTAAAAAATGTTTTAATTAAACTCCTGTTCAAAAGTTTTTTTTAACACTATTTAATAGGCTGGAGTTTGTGAATACTATTATTACGAATTTATTTTTGTTGTACAGAGTGTTCGCATTGGAGCTTTTGTGAAACAAATGCTGATTTATAGGTTTGAAAATGTTCTCAAAGAGGGTGATGTTTTTCGCATCTCAAATTTCAGTGTTGGTGCAAACATTGGTCCATATCGCACCACATCTCATCAATACAAAATAATTCTTGCTGCTGACAAAAGCGTGCCCCCATTGATCCATCGATTCAATGACCCAATTGATGTGTTATGTCTACGGTAGTCGTATTCTTTTTTTTAGCTTTAAAGTGAGGAACAACATGAATTAGATTTAAACCACTGTTTGTTTGTTTTTTTAGTGACTCTATTCTGATATTTTAAAATGAGGGAACTAAAATAAAATAGATTTGAGCGATATATATTGGGATAAAATATAGTTCCCATTCCATTATTTAAGTAACTAGTATGCAACCCGTGCGATGCACCGGAAGCAGGTTTTGTATTTTATTAAATATAAATAAATTCGTGAAAAAAACTAACATAATAATTAATAAGAGAAGTCAGGAAAAGTGTATCTAAATTTATTGAAATGTGATAAGAACATAGCAGAGGTATACAATCACATGTTTGCATGTTAAATGTGAATACGACTATCCTGTGGGATGCACTTTGTTTTACGTACTTTTTTTGTGTATATTTATTTGGGTTAAATTTGTTGCTGGTTGGGTATTTTGAGTTTAGTCCTTCAAAAAATTTCACCTAATTTTGGTCACTACATTTTAGTTGTTATCTGTTTTAGGCACGTATGACTTTTAATAGCGTTTTTCTTACATTTTTTAATTGCTATTAAAATTCGGGAAAAACTATTAAAAGTTTCTTTTTTTAAAGAAATTGGAGACTTATATCATTTTGTTATGAATCAAAGTTGCAATACAAGAAGGAATAGTATAAAAATCTTGGGGACTAGCATATAATAAAGAAGCTCTTGCAAGAGCATGGGCTACCCTATTAGTTTGTCTCCTTATAAAATCTAGCTTAAAGTCAACATGACTAGATAAGATTTCTCTAACTTTATTTATCAAATCTGCTAACTCATTCTCAAAAGATGTATTAGGAGGGAAAATAGCATCCACAACAACTTTGCAGTCAATTTAGAAAATCACCTTATTCCGGCCTGGGCTCAAGCCCAATCCAGATTTTGGGCCCAACTTGGTGGTCCAAGCACATCGAGGAACTCACATCATTGGCAATTCGTGTGCCATGCCTCAAGAACGATGGAGATCGCGCGGCCTAGTTGAACGGCTTAGATCTCACCTCTTGTGCACCGAAGCACACCTTACTCCTTCCTAGCGCCTACAAATAGGGTTCCACCCCATGCAAAGGGACACAATTCATTTCTCATAACTCTTCCTCGTTATCACTTCCCTCTCTAAGTTGGGCGTCAAAGTCTCTTTGCAGGTACCACCACCGTCGAGCTTGGCCTCGGCTCGGAGAACTACCTCGGACACCCCCACGTCGGATGAAGAATCACCTCGGGCACCTCAACCTCGGATGAAGAACAACCTCAGACGGAAGACCTCACCATCTCAGACAAGTCACCGACCTCTGCGAGGTACCTTTCTCTCTCTCTCTTGAGTTCAGACACGAACACACCCTGCTATAACCAAGCGGATCAGCCAGAAGCATGGAATTGATGATGGCTAGAAGTTCTCCTTCTGTTGTTGACAGGAATGATGTGCTTAGTGTGGTCTATGCCATGATAAAATCACGCTGTTAGTTAAGTTTTATGATTATAGCATTGCTTGATTTCAATATACTGTAAGTGAAACAACAAGATGCCCATCTTATTATGATTATGTACTATTTGGTGTGTGTCAACTATAATGAATGATTTCAAGTGATTTCATAAAATCAGACTATTTAATACAAATGATTTCAATATACAACTGCTTTCAATATGTTGTAAGTGAAACAACATATTATCCATGTTATTAGACTAATATTACGATTTATGTAAGACCCGGGTAGTATAGTAAATTTTACCGTTTCTACTTTTGTCTTTTCCTGTAGTTTCTTTAATTGATCTGGTTTTTGATTTTTCCATGAAGAGAAACTGAGTGGGATGTGACTCAAGGAGGTGAAAATACTATTTTCTTCTGAAAGAGAAATATACAATCTTGTCGAATAATACTTAGTCACATTATAGTTATTAGTACGAGAAAGTTTATCAGTTGAAGTTAGGCTTTATCAGTTACCTAAATATGCCGGAGTAGATATTTTTTTTAATAGTGTAGCGATGTGACTAATATGTTTTATAAAAGAAAAAGTATGTAAGAAATAATTATGGGATGGTGAAAGATGTGATTGATTAGTGGCATATTTAGGGAGTAGTGTAAATTAATTTATAATATAATTGAAAATAGAATTTAATTAGCAAGCAAATGGAGTTAAAAGCAAAACCACAACACACTTTCCCTCATTCTCCCATTCCAGCGATTACTCTCTTTCTCTCTCTCTAGAAAAGCTTTTCTTTCTATTGTTGGTGGGTAGAAGCTGAGAAGCTAAAGGGGCTATTTCACCTAGTTTTAATTTCATTTGGTGAAAGTGTAGTGAAGAAGAAAGAACATCCTTGCCATGATCTTGCTATTGATATGAGAAAGGTAAAAACTTTCTCCATCCTCCATTTTTAGAAACAACCGTGGCTGCTGTTTTAGTTATTATTTATACTCTTTTTTTGTTTCATTTGGAGGCCACCATGTTGATTACTCAAATTTACAAAAATAAAATAAAATCCCTCCTTCCTCTTTCACGAGTTTGCCGAGAGACAGAAAAAGGACTCATATTATTTTTGTTGTCTTATTCATGATCATAATGCTAATGCTAGTGGTGGAAGAATGAACTAATGTGAGTTGTTTGAAGAAACTGATTTCTATGATTTAGGGTTTCAATGGAAAAAAAAAAGGAATCAGGTGAAAATGATTTTATTGTTATGATATTTGAGTTTTTTTTTTATATCTTGTTCTTGGAAAAGTTGCCTTCATCTCCTACAATTTATTTTAATTGAAAAGAGAGTTGCTTTTGTACATATTTCTCTAGTTACTTTGATTTAGGGAAAAATTCGGTAAGTTAACAAAGTACACATTTTCTAAAGGGTGACCAAACTTGTCCTTAAAACTTTTGACTTGGAGTTCAAACTTTTTGACTTCTTTTCTTGGATAATGATTAGGAATAAGTTGGTACTCAAGTCCTTAGCAAGAAACCTAAGTGTTAGTCCCTTTGTTCATGATTTTAAAGTATCTTTGGTTAAGATTTTATTCAAATGTTTTGAAAGAAGTTTGAAAGACTTTTAACACTTTTAGTGACAATCACAATGAGGTTGTTAACCTAGTGGAAGTAAGAGATTGATACAATATTACCCTTTGATTGTGTTGAAGTAGCTAAGTTAGTGGATTTATATTGAAATTTTGAGAAGTTTGACGAGAATTAGGTGTCTAAAGATACAGTGAGTTTTGTGAAGTTGAAATAACTCTTCAAAGTATATTAAGATAGTTTGTTTGGATTTGACTATAGACTTGAAACTATGTTTTATAGTTCCTAAGAAGTAACCATCGGGTTTATCCAAAAGAATGTGAAAAAAAATGGATCAAGACTTTGAAGAAGATAAGAAAGTATGATTTTTGTTTTATTAGAAGTTTTATTAGAATGATCCAAAGATGTGTTAAAGTTTCAAAGAGGATTTAAGTAAATTTATTTTCATTAGGGTGATCTCTTATTGGACTTAAAAGGATTATGATTTGTATAAAAAGTTAGTCGATTAATTAGATAATTAAGTAATGACATGTTATGGTCGCTAGAACTTGATCGTTTCTAGTAGTTAGACCTTAGAGAAGTTATAACGGAGTATGCTTGGATTCCATATGGAGTAAGTTAGATTGGGAAGAAAACAAAAGTCGCTACTAAGCCTACCAAGTTAATTCTTTTCATATATATATATATATATATGAAAAATGTTTTGGAGTTATTTGATTATTATTTTTTTAAAGTGTTAGAAAAATAATTGATTTCAATAACTAGAAGCTTTGTTGGAAACATTTATGGGTTTAAAAATGGGTTTGAGAAGTGAGAGGTTTTATAACTAAAATATTTTAGTCACATGGAGTAGTTAACTAAGCGTAGATGTCTAGTAGTTGTTGTCGCGTTGTGACTTGTTATTCTTGGAATGATCAGTTGTGACTCGGGTGGAGGTAGCTATATAGAATGTGGGCACGTAGATGGAAAGTTCGAGTTGTAGGGGTCGATGGTATGACCAGTTGAAATCTACATTAGGAAGGAAAGCGCCTAAGGTAAGGGCTTCTTCTAATTTCTTTTGTATGTTGTAGTTGTGGTCGGTAATTGTTTGTTGGTTTTGTTGTTGTTGTTGTTGTGAGCTTTAGTGGTTTGGTCCTTATGAGGACATTGTGTGTTGTGGCCTTCGTAGGCTTATTTGTGTGCTTGTTCTTTGTCGTGGATGTGTACATATGATGTGGATGATTTTTGTTTGAGATGTTTGGTAGGAAACAAGGGCGACGTCGAAGTGAGGGCGAGAAAAGATATATGTAGGCGTGATCGTTTAAGAAAATCGTTTTCGAAAAAAATAAATTTGAAGTCTTTCTTCTTTATAAAAGTGAGCGTGACACTTGAACTAGATTTTGGAAAAGGGTTAGAGTGTGACCTAAGGAATGAAAAACAAAAAGAAAAATCCTTGCAAAATGATAGGAGTATTTTGAGAGACTAAAATTATGATGAATGAATATTTTAGAAAATTATGACTTTTCAGTCTAATAGAGATATATTTCGAGAAGTGAGAAAGGTAAAAAGCTAGGGAGGTTAGAATGAAACGTTGAGAGAGACTTTAAAAGAAAATTTGTCGGTGGTGACTTGAGGAAGATATTGGAATGATTAGTGTGGGGCGAGAGATACTTAAAGAGTTGTACGTTGTTAAATCGAAAGAAAAAGTCGGTAAGGTCTATTTCCTTTCTTTATATGTATTACTTGAAATTTGAATGTTGTGGTGGTGTGTACTGATTGATATATCCGTTGCTAATGTGTTCTTTTGGTGCTGGTGTTAAATCATTATTCTTGATCCATGTGATGGTTGGTTGAATAATGCTTGGTGTGGTGAAATTATACATGAGGTGTTGATGTATAGTCATGCATACATAGGCGGTGTTGTTCTTCATTGGACCTCACAAATGGTGGTGTTTTCCTTCATTGGATCTCACAAGTCTTGCGGGACTATGGTGGTGTTGTTCTTGATTGGACCTCACAAACCCCTACGGGGGAGGTGATATTCCGGAATCATATGCATTGACATATAGGCATTGCATTAGGACATATGGAGTGGTGTGATGTGTTATTGAGGTTGATATGTTAGAACGTGGTTGGAAACTTGTTAGGATTATGCTTATGTGAATTGGTTACGTATATGTGAGTCGGTTTATATCTGTATATGTGCAATTTCTAGAAGATGACCCTTGCCCGTGGTTCTCCAATGTAATGGATGTCAACCCGGTTATTGGAGGACCATTGTTTAGTTTTTTAGAGACGAAGTTGCAGAGGTTGGTTTTCTTCCATAGTGGAGTTCTGGTGGACTCATCGAGATTCCAAATCGGAAGTTGAGTATAGAATGCTTGATCAGCGTAGGGGTCTTCTTTTGTCGTCGTTTTGGGGAATTTCTCAAGTGTATGGTCCTTTAGCAATTCTTTGTATGGGCGTTTCCGTGTATGTATCAGTAGAGATAGTAGTTAGTCTTAGATTGAGTGTGTCTTTATCTCAAACAGATTTTGTCCTTGCGTCGTACATTTTTTTTGAAAACAGGTACCATTTTGGTGCAGGGGAGTAAATCTATTCATGTCGTATTTTAGTTCTAATTCTTGTATCATGTTAAGAGAGATATCATGTTTCGAAAAATGCCGCACTGCTTTGATTGTTTTGAAAAGAGTTTTAAAAGAAAATAAATCCTCACGTTTTAAAAAGCATGAAGGGTACTTTTTACAAAAATTATTTCATATTAGGAGTTGAGTTCGCATAATAAAGCCCAAAAATTAGGGGTGTTACATTGTGGTATCAGAGCTGTTCGTCCTAGCCGGACTGTGAGGTTGGGTAGCTATTGCTGATCAAGTGTCGGGAGTTGTCTGTTGTAGTTGATATGTGCTAGTTGTATCTCAACCTTATGTTGATGATCTGTAGTATCTCCTAGTAGAACCATGCATCACATTGTTGTGTGTCAGGCCCTAAAGGGAATATAAGGATTGGACTAGGTATCTGGCAAGGTAGCAGAGTCAACTTGGTTTTAACTCGGACATTATCGTGACCTGAATTTCTGAAATAGTATGAAGGACTATTTGCGAAGGGCTTATGATGTCGATATGATTTGTGTGTTCAATTGGTGTCATTAGAGGGTACCTAGTATTGATTTGACGTTTGAATATGCTATTGTTGTGCTTGAGTTGATTGTATTTAGGAAATTATGTGAGGGTGTGCTTGAAACGGCATAATGGCGAGGGATTTGATGGAAAATAACATGGCAACTAGTGGATATTGGTGCCAAAGATAGATTTCAAATAGGATCATGAAAAGGTGGCAAGAACTTAGTGGACTTGAGGTGATTTGTGATTATGATTATGAACTCGAGCATATTCATATTCAGAACCCTGTTGAGAGGCCTCTAAGGGTTGATATGTCTGTTACGGTTAGAATAAGGAATTGTTGGGTAGATGATTTTTAGTGATAAGAATCCGACTATAGTTAGTCATGTGAATTAGAAGTAGCCTATACAATCAGTTTAGTTTTGGCTGCAGGAAAATGAGTCATTAGCTTGGCCGCTCAATGATTTATCAAAAGTAGACAAAATAAAATGGACTAGAATAGACAAATGATATGGATATCTCTAGGATAAGTTGAATCTATTGGATTAGTATTTGTTTAGTTATACAATTTAACTTAGTAGATACAATTGTTTTAGTTTCGATGACACGATGATAAGTTGTAGGTTAGACCCCTATGATGACTCATTTATAAGTAGGAAAAACTTCATGACTTGAATAGTCTGTCTGACATTTTAGGACTTTTGTAGGTTGCAATGGATTTTATGAATGTGTGTACGAATGAATAGACACTTTAGCGATGGAAATGCCTTAGGAGCTAGTTAGTATGGAATTTATTTAGTTCCCTTAGAATGGTCAGAGACTTTACGAACAAAAATGTAAGTATAACTTTGGTTGTAAGGAGATGGTCAAAGTCAGGAGTTTGGAATAAGTATTTACAATTACTCAATGATTGGGTAGAAATAGCAAAGTTGATTTGAAACAACTATTACGGTTGAAATGCAAATAGGGTGCCTATTGTATGTTCTAATAGGTTAAGGAAATGTATGTTCCTAATCTGTCACATGTGATTGAATCAGACTAATTTATCGTTTGAGGTACCTCCAATAAAGGTCGAGGATAAACACATTAAGAAAATACGCAGCAAGGATACTACTTTAGTCAAAGTGATTTTGAATTGAACTACTAGACATGTGACTTGGAAACTTGAGATTAAATAGAAGGAGGAATATATGGAGTTGTTACATGGTTCATAGTTTCGAGGACGAAACTATTTTAGGAGGGGAGTAATGTAAGACCCGGGTAGTATAGTAAATTTTACCGTTTCTACTTTTGTCTTTTCCTGTAGTTTCTTTAATTGATCTGGTTTTTGATTTTTCCATGAAGAGAAACTGAGTGGGATGTGACTCAAGGAGGTGAAAATACTATTTTCTTCTGAAAGAGAAATATACAATCTTGTCGAATAATACTTAGTCACATTATAGTTATTAGTACGAGAAAGTTTATCAGTTGAAGTTAGGCTTTATCAGTTACCTAAATATGCCGGAGTAGATATTTTTTTTAATAGTGTAGCGATGTGACTAATATGTTTTATAAAAGAAAAAGTATGTAAGAAATAATTATGGGATGGTGAAAGATGTGATTGATTAGTGGCATATTTAGGGAGTAGTGTAAATTAATTTATAATATAATTGAAAATAGAATTTAATTAGCAAGCAAATGGAGTTAAAAGCAAAACCACAACACACTTTCCCTCATTCTCCCATTCCAGCGATTACTCTCTTTCTCTCTCTCTAGAAAAGCTTTTCTTTCTATTGTTGGTGGGTAGAAGCTGAGAAGCTAAAGGGGCTATTTCACCTAGTTTTAATTTCATTTGGTGAAAGTGTAGTGAAGAAGAAAGAACATCCTTGCCATGATCTTGCTATTGATATGAGAAAGGTAAAAACTTTCTCCATCCTCCATTTTTAGAAACAACCGTGGCTGCTGTTTTAGTTATTATTTATACTCTTTTTTTGTTTCATTTGGAGGCCACCATGTTGATTACTCAAATTTACAAAAATAAAATAAAATCCCTCCTTCCTCTTTCACGAGTTTGCCGAGAGACAGAAAAAGGACTCATATTATTTTTGTTGTCTTATTCATGATCATAATGCTAATGCTAGTGGTGGAAGAATGAACTAATGTGAGTTGTTTGAAGAAACTGATTTCTATGATTTAGGGTTTCAATGGAAAAAAAAAAGGAATCAGGTGAAAATGATTTTATTGTTATGATATTTGAGTTTTTTTTTATATCTTGTTCTTGGAAAAGTTGCCTTCATCTCCTACAATTTATTTTAATTGAAAAGAGAGTTGCTTTTGTACATATTTCTCTGGTTACTTTGATTTAGGGAAAAATTCGGTAAGTTAACAAAGTACACATTTTCTAAAGGGTGACCAAACTTGTCCTTAAAACTTTTGACTTGGAGTTCAAACTTTTTGACTTCTTTTCTTGGATAATGATTAGGAATAAGTTGGTACTCAAGTCCTTAGCAAGAAACCTAAGTGTTAGTCCCTTTGTTCATGATTTTAAAGTATCTTTGGTTAAGATTTTATTCAAATGTTTTGAAAGAAGTTTGAAAGACTTTTAACACTTTTAGTGACAATCACAATGAGGTTGTTAACCTAGTGGAAGTAAGAGATTGATACAATATTACCCTTTGATTGTGTTGAAGTAGCTAAGTTAGTGGATTTATATTGAAATTTTGAGAAGTTTGACGAGAATTAGGTGTCTAAAGATACAGTGAGTTTTGTGAAGTTGAAATAACTCTTCAAAGTATATTAAGATAGTTTGTTTGGATTTGACTATAGACTTGAAACTATGTTTTATAGTTCCTAAGAAGTAACCATCGGGTTTATCCAAA
This sequence comes from Astragalus glycyphyllos, assembly GCA_963573325.1. Lineage (NCBI taxonomy): Eukaryota > Viridiplantae > Streptophyta > Magnoliopsida > Fabales > Fabaceae > Astragalus > Astragalus glycyphyllos. The sequence continues at coordinate 32,757,219 of OY754307.1, forward strand.
AGAATGTGAAAAAAAATGGATCAAGACTTTGAAGAAGATAAGAAAGTATGATTTTTGTTTTATTAGAAGTTTTATTAGAATGATCCAAAGATTTGTTAAAGTTTCAAAGAGGATTTAAGTAAATTTATTTTCATTAGGGTGATCTCTTATTGGACTTAAAAGGATTATGATTTGTATAAAAAGTTAGTCGATTAATTAGATAATTAAGTAATGACATGTTATGGTCGCTAGAACTTGATCGTTTCTAGTAGTTAGACCTTAGAGAAGTTATAACGGAGTATGCTTGGATTCCATATGGAGTAAGTTAGATTGGGAAGAAAACAAAAGTCGCTACTAAGCCTACCAAGTTAATTCTTTTCATATATATATATATATATATATATATATATGAAAAATGTTTTGGAGTTATTTGATTATTATTTTTTTAAAGTGTTAGAAAAATAATTGATTTCAATAACTAGAAGCTTTGTTGGAAACATTTATGGGTTTAAAAATGGGTTTGAGAAGTGAGAGGTTTTATAACTAAAATATTTTAGTCACATGGAGTAGTTAACTAAGCGTAGATGTCTAGTAGTTGTTGTCGCGTTGTGACTTGTTATTCTTGGAATGATCAGTTGTGACTCGGGTGGAGGTAGCTATATAGAATGTGGGCACGTAGATGGAAAGTTCGAGTTGTAGGGGTCGATGGTATGACCAGTTGAAATCTACATTAGGAAGGAAAGCGCCTAAGGTAAGGGCTTCTTCTAATTTCTTTTGTATGTTGTAGTTGTGGTCGGTAATTGTTTGTTGGTTTTGTTGTTGTTGTTGTTGTGAGCTTTAGTGGTTTGGTCCTTATGAGGACATTGTGTGTTGTGGCCTTCGTAGGCTTATTTGTGTGCTTGTTCTTTGTCGTGGATGTGTACATATGATGTGGATGATTTTTGTTTGAGATGTTTGGTAGGAAACAAGGGCGACGTCGAAGTGAGGGCGAGAAAAGATATATGTAGGCGTGATCGTTTAAGAAAATCGTTTTCGAAAAAAATAAATTTGAAGTCTTTCTTCTTTATAAAAGTGAGCGTGACACTTGAACTAGATTTTGGAAAAGGGTTAGAGTGTGACCTAAGGAATGAAAAACAAAAAGAAAAATCCTTGCAAAATGATAGGAGTATTTTGAGAGACTAAAATTATGATGAATGAATATTTTAGAAAATTATGACTTTTCAGTCTAATAGAGATATATTTCGAGAAGTGAGAAAGGTAAAAAGCTAGGGAGGTTAGAATGAAACGTTGAGAGAGACTTTAAAAGAAAATTTGTCGGTGGTGACTTGAGGAAGATATTGGAATGATTAGTGTGGGGCGAGAGATACTTAAAGAGTTGTACGTTGTTAAATCGAAAGAAAAAGTCGGTAAGGTCTATTTCCTTTCTTTATATGTATTACTTGAAATTTGAATGTTGTGGTGGTGTGTACTGATTGATATATCCGTTGCTAATGTGTTCTTTTGGTGCTGGTGTTAAATCATTATTCTTGATCCATGTGATGGTTGGTTGAATAATGCTTGGTGTGGTGAAATTATACATGAGGTGTTGATGTATAGTCATGCATACATAGGCGGTGTTGTTCTTCATTGGACCTCACAAATGGTGGTGTTTTCCTTCATTGGATCTCACAAGTCTTGCGGGACTATGGTGGTGTTGTTCTTGATTGGACCTCACAAACCCCTACGGGGGAGGTGATATTCCGGAATCATATGCATTGACATATAGGCATTGCATTAGGACATATGGAGTGGTGTGATGTGTTATTGAGGTTGATATGTTAGAACGTGGTTGGAAACTTGTTAGGATTATGCTTATGTGAATTGGTTACGTATATGTGAGTCGGTTTATATCTGTATATGTGCAATTTCTAGAAGATGACCCTTGCCCGTGGTTCTCCAATGTAATGGATGTCAACCCGGTTATTGGAGGACCATTGTTTAGTTTTTTAGAGACGAAGTTGCAGAGGTTGGTTTTCTTCCATAGTGGAGTTCTGGTGGACTCATCGAGATTCCAAATCGGAAGTTGAGTATAGAATGCTTGATCAGCGTAGGGGTCTTCTTTTGTCGTCGTTTTGGGGAATTTCTCAAGTGTATGGTCCTTTAGCAATTCTTTGTATGGGCGTTTCCGTGTATGTATCAGTAGAGATAGTAGTTAGTCTTAGATTGAGTGTGTCTTTATCTCAAACAGATTTTGTCCTTGCGTCGTACATTTTTTTTGAAAACAGGTACCATTTTGGTGCAGGGGAGTAAATCTATTCATGTCGTATTTTAGTTCTAATTCTTGTATCATGTTAAGAGAGATATCATGTTTCGAAAAATGCCGCACTGCTTTGATTGTTTTGAAAAGAGTTTTAAAAGAAAATAAATCCTCACGTTTTAAAAAGCATGAAGGGTACTTTTTACAAAAATTATTTCATATTAGGAGTTGAGTTCGCATAATAAAGCCCAAAAATTAGGGGTGTTACAATTTAGGTTGAGTGATTTCAAGTACTGTCATGTTAAAATGATTTCAAGTATATCATTTTCGTTATGTGCATCCAAGTATGAATGTTGAGATCTTGCTGTCTGCCATAGTTTCTAACCTGTATCATTCAGATATTTGAGTAAGAAATAAAAATGGAACTTTAAAAAATGTTTTAAATAAACTCCTGTTCAAAAGTTTTTTTTAACACTATTTAATAGGCTGGAGTTTGTGAATACTATTATTACGAATTTATTTTTGTTGTACAGAGTGATCGCATTGGAGCTTTTGTGAAACAAACTCTGATTTATAGGTTTGAAAATGTTCTCAAAGAGGGTGATGTTTTTCGCATCTCAAATTTCAGTATTGGTGCAAACATTGGTCCATATCGCACCACATCTCATCAATACAAAATAATTCTTGCTGCTGACAAAAGCGTGCCCCCATTGATCCATCGATTCAATGACCCAATTGATGTGTTATGTCTACGGTAGTCGTATTCTTTTTTTTAGCTTTAAAGTGAGGAACAACATGAATTAGATTTAAACCACTGTTTGTTTGTTTTTTTAGTGACTCTATTCTGATATTTTAAAATGAGGGAACTAAAATAAAATAGATTTGAGCGATATATATTGGGATAAAATATAGTTCCCATTCCATTATTTAAGTAACTAGTATGCAACCCGTGCGATGCACCGGAAGCAGGTTTTGTATTTTATTAAATATAAAAAAATTCGTGAAAAAAACTAACATAATAATTAATAAGAGAAGTCAGGAAAAGTGTATCTAAATTTATTGAAATGTGATAAGAACATAGCAGAGGTATACAATCACATGTTTGCATGTTAAATGTGAATACGACTATCCTGTGGGATGCACTTTGTTTTACGTACTTTTTTTGTGTATATTTATTTGGGTTAAATTTGTTGCTGGTTGGGTATTTTGAGTTTAGTCCTTCAAAAAATTTCACCTAATTTTGGTCACTACATTTTAGTTGTTATCTGTTTTAGGCACGTATGACTTTTAATAGCGTTTTTCTTACATTTTTTAATTGCTATTAAAATTCGTGAAAAACTATTAAAAGTTTCTTTTTTTAAAGAAATTGGAGACTTATATCATTTCGTTATGAATCAAAGTTGCAATACAAGAAGGAATAGTATAAAAATCTTGGGGACTAGCATATAATAAAGAAGCTCTTGCAAGAGCATGGGCTACCCTATTAGTTTGTCTCCTTATAAAATCTAGCTTAAAGTCAACATGACTAGATAAGATTTCTCTAACTTTATTTATCAAATCTGCTAACTCATTCTCAAAAGATGTATTAGGAGGGAAAATAGCATCCACAACAACTTTGCAGTCAATTTAGAATATCACCTTATTCCGGCCAGGGCTCAAGCCCAATCCATATTTTGGGCCAAACTTGGTGGTCCAAGCACATCGAGGAACTCACATCATTGGCAATTCGTGTGCCATGCCTCAAGAACGATGGAGATCCCGCGGCCTAGTTGAACGGCTTAGATCTCACCTCTTGTGCACCGAAGCACACCTTACTCCTTCCTAGCGCCTACAAATAGGGTTCCACCCCATGCAAAGGGACACAATTCATTTCTCATAACTCTTCCTCGTTATCACTTCCCTCTCTAAGTTGGGCGTCAAAGTCTCTTTGCAGGTACCACCACCGTCGACCTTGGCCTCAGCTCGGAGAACTACCTCGGACACCCCCACCTCGGATGAAGAATCACCTCGGGCACCTCAACCTCGGATGAAGAACTACCTCAGACGGAAGACCTCACCAACTCAGACAAGTCACCGACCTCTGCGAGGTACCTTTCTCTCTCTCTCTTGAGTTCAGACACGAACACACCCTGCTATAACCAAGCGGATCAGCCAGAAGCATGGAATTGATGATGGCTAGAAGTTCTCCTTCTGTTGCTGACAAGAATGATGTGCTTAGTGTGGTCTATGCCATGATAAAATCACGCTGTTAGTTAAGTTTTATGATTATAGCATTGCTTGATTTCAATATACTGTAAGTGAAACAACAAGATGCCCATCTTATTATGATTATGTACTATTTGGTGTGTGTCAACTATAATGAATGATTTCAAGTGATTTCATAAAATCAGACTATTTAATACAAATGATTTCAATATACAACTGCTTTCAATATGTTGTAAGTGAAACAACATATTGTCCATGTTATTAGACTATTATTACGATTTAGGTTGAGTGATTTCAAGTACTGTCATGTTAAGATGATTTCAGGTATATCATTTTTGTTATGTGCATTCAAGTATGCATGTTGAGATCCTGCTGTCTGCCATAGTTTCTATCCTGTATCATTCTGATATTTGAGTAAAAAATTAAAAAATGTTTTAAATAAACTCCTGTTCAAAAGTTTTTTTTAACACTATTTAATAGGCTGGAGTTTGTGAATACTATTATTACGAATTTATTTTTGTTGTACAGAGTGATCGCATTGGAGCTTTTGTGAAACAAACTCTGATTTATAGGTTTGAAAATGTTCTCAAAGAGGGTGATGTTTTTCGCATCTCAAATTTCAGTGTTGGTGCAAACCTTGGTCCATATCGCACCACATCTCATCAATACAAAATAATTCTTGCTGCTGACAAAAGCGTGCCCCCATTGATCCATCGATTCAATGACCCAATTGATGTGTTATGTCTACGGTAGTCGTATTCTTTTTTTTAGCTTTAAAGTGAGGAACAACATGAATTAGATTTAAACCACTGTTTGTTTGTTTTTTTAGTGACTCTATTCTGATATTTTAAAATGAGGGAACTAAAATAAAATAGATTTGAGCGATATATATTGGGATAAAATATAGTTCCCATTCCATTATTTAAGTAACTAGTATGCAACCCGTGCGATGCACCGGAAGCAGGTTTTGTATTTTATTAAATATAAATAAATTCGTGAAAAAAACTAACATAATAATTAGAAGAGAAGTCAGGAAAAGTGTATCTAAATTTATTGAAATGTGATAAGAACATAGCAGAGGTATACAATCACCTGTTTGCATGTTAAATGTGAATACGACTATCCTGTGGGATGCACTTTGTTTTACGTACTTTTTTTGTTTATATTTATTTGGGTTAAATTTGTTGCTGGTTGGGTATTTTGAGTTTAGTCCTTCAAAAAATTTCACCTAATTTTGGTCACTACATTTTAGTTGTTATCTGTTTTAGGCACGTATGACTTTTAATAGCGTTTTTCTTACATTTTTTAATTGCTATTAAAATTCGTGAAAAACTATTAAAAGTTTCTTTTTTTAAAGAAATTGGAGACTTATATCATTTCGTTATGAATCAAAGTTGCAATACAAGAAGGAATAGTATAAAAATGTTGGGGACTAGCATATAATAAAGAAGCTCTTGCAAGAGCATGGGCTACCCTATTAGTTTGTCTCCTTATAAAATCTAGCTTAAAGTCAACATGACTAGATAAGATTTCTCTAACTTTATTTATCAAATCTGCAAACTCATTCTCAAAAGATGTATTAGGAGGGAAAATAGCATCCACAACAACTTTGCAGTCAATTTAGAATATCACCTTATTCCGGCCAGGGCTCAAGCCCAATCCATATTTTGGGCCAAACTTGGTGGTCCAAGCACATCGAGGAACTCACATCATTGGCAATTCGTGTGCCATGCCTCAAGAACGATGGAGATCCCGCGGCCTAGTTGAACGGCTTAGATCTCACCTCTTGTGCACCGAAGCACACCTTACTCCTTCCTAGCGCCTACAAATAGGGTTCCACCCCATGCAAAGGGACACAATTAATTTCTCATAACTCTTCCTCGTTATCACTTCCCTCTCTAAGTTGGGCGTCAAAGTCTCTTTGCAGGTACCACCACCGTCGACCTTGGCCTCAGCTCGGAGAACTACCTCGGACACCCCCACCTCGGATGAAGAATCACCTCGGGCACCTCAACCTCGGATGAAGAACTACCTCAGACGGAAGACCTCACCAACTCAGACAAGTCACCGACCTCTGCGAGGTACCTTTCTCTCTCTCTCTTGAGTTCAGACACGAACACACCCTGCTATAACCAAGCGGATCAGCCAGAAGCATGGAATTGATGATGGCTAGAAGTTCTCCTTCTGTTGCTGACAGGAATGATGTGCTTAGTGTGGTCTATGCCATGATAAAATCACGCTGTTAGTTAAGTTTTATGATTATAGCATTGCTTGATTTCAATATACTGTAAGTGAAACAACAAGATGCCCATCTTATTATGATTATGTACTATTTGGTGTGTGTCAACTATAATGAATGATTTCAAGTGATTTCATAAAATCAGACTATTTAATACAAATGATTTCAATATGCAACTGCTTTCAATATGTTGTAAGTGAAACAACATATTGTCCATGTTATTAGACTAATATTACGATTTAGGTTGAGTGATTTCAAGTACTGTCATGTTAAGATGATTTCAGGTATATCATTTTTGTTATGTGCATCCAAGTATGCATGTTGAGATCCTGCTGTCTGCCATAGTTTCTATCCTGTATCATTCTGATATTTGAGTAAGAAATTAAAAAATGTTTTAAATAAACTCCTGTTCAAAAGTTTTTTTTAACACTATTTAATAGGCTGGAGTTTGTGAATACTATTATTACGAATTTATTTTTGTTGTACAGAGTGTTCGCATTGGAGCTTTTGTGAAACAAATGCTGATTTATAGGTTTGAAAATGTTCTCAAAGAGGGTGATGTTTTTCGCATCTCAAATTTCAGTGTTGGTGCAAACATTGGTCCATATCGCACCACATCTCATCAATACAAAATAATTCTTGCTGCTGACAAAAGCGTGCCCCCATTGATCCATCGATTCAATGACCCAATTGATGTGTTATGTCTACGGTAGTCGTATTCTTTTTTTTTAGCTTTAAAGTGAGGAACAACATGAATTAGATTTAAACCACTGTTTGTTTGTTTTTTTAGTGACTCTATTCTGATATTTTAAAATGAGGGAACTAAAATAAAATAGATTTGAGCGATATATATTGGGATAAAATATAGTTCCCATTCCATTATTTAAGTAACTTGTATGCAACCCGTGCGATGCACCGGAAGCAGGTTTTGTATTTTATTAAATATAAATAAATTCGTGAAAAAAACTAACATAATAATTAATAAGAGAAGTCAGGAAAAGTGTATCTAAATTTATTGAAATGTGATAAGAACATAGCAGAGGTATACAATCACATGTTTGCATGTTAAATGTGAATACGACTATCCTGTGGGATGCACTTTGTTTTACGTACTTTTTTTGTGTATATTTATTTGGGTTAAATTTGTTGCTGGTTGGGTATTTTGAGTTTAGTCCTTCAAAAAATTTCACCTAATTTTGGTCACTACATTTTAGTTGTTATCTGTTTTAGGCACGTATGACTTTTAATAGCGTTTTTCTTACATTTTTTAATTGCTATTAAAATTCGTGAAAAACTATTAAAAGTTTCTTTTTTTAAAGAAATTGGAGACTTATATCATTTCGTTATGAATCAAAGTTGCAATACAAGAAGGAATAGTATAAAAATCTTGGGGACTAGCATATAATAAAGAAGCTCTTGCAAGAGCATGGGCTACCCTATTAGTTTGTCTCCTTATAAAATCTAGCTTAAAGTCAACATGACTAGATAAGATTTCTCTAACTTTATTTATCAAATCTGCTAACTCATTCTCAAAAGATGTATTAGGAGGGAAAATAGCATCCACAACAACTTTGCAGTCAATTTAGAATATCACCTTATTCCGGCCTGGGCTCAAGCCCAATCCATATTTTGGGCCAAACTTGGTGGTCCAAGCACATCGAGGAACTCACATCATTGGCAATTCGTGTGCCATGCCTCAAGAACGATGGAGATCACGCGGCCTAGTTGAACGGCTTAGATCTCACCTCTTGTGCACCGAAGCACACCTTACTCCTTCCTAGCGCCTACAAATAGGGTTCCACCCCATGCAAAGGGACACAATTCATTTCTCATAACTCTTCCTCGTTATCACTTCCCTCTCTAAGTTGGGCGTCAAAGTCTCTTTGCAGGTACCACCACCGTCGACCTTGGCCTCGGCTCGGAGAACTACCTCGGACACCCCCACCTCGGATGAAGAATCACCTCGGGCACCTCAACCTCGGATGAAGAACTACCTCAGACGGAAGACCTCACCAACTCAGACAAGTCACCGACCTCTGCGAGGTACCTTTCTCTCTCTCTCTTGAGTTCAGACACGAACACACCCTGCTATAACCAAGCGGATCAGCCAGAAGCATGGAATTGATGATGGCTAGAAGTTCTCCTTCTGTTGCTGACAGAAATGATGTGCTTAGTGTGGTCTATGCCATGATAAAATCACGCTGTTAGTTAAGTTTTATGATTATAGCATTGCTTGATTTCAATATACTGTAAGTGAAACAACAAGATGCCCATCTTATTATGATTATGTACTATTTGGTGTGTGTCAACTATAATGAATGATTTCAAGTGATTTCATAAAATCAGACTATTTAATACAAATGATTTCAATATACAACTGCTTTCAATATGTTGTAAGTGAAACAACATATTGTCCATGTTATTAGACTATTATTACGATTTAGGTTGAGTGATTTCAAGTACTGTCATGTTAAGATGATTTCAGGTATATCATTTTTGTTATGTGCATTCAAGTATGCATGTTGAGATCCTGCTGTCTGCCATAGTTTCTATCCTGTATCATTCTGATATTTGAGTAAAAAATTAAAAAATGTTTTAAATAAACTCCTGTTCAAAAGTTTTTTTTAACACTATTTAATAGGCTGGAGTTTGTGAATACTATTATTACGAATTTATTTTTGTTGTACAGAGTGATCGCATTGGAGCTTTTGTGAAACAAACTCTGATTTATAGGTTTGAAAATGTTCTCAAAGAGGGTGATGTTTTTCGCATCTCAAATTTCAGTGTTGGTGCAAACATTGGTCCATATCGCACCACATCTCATCAATACAAAATAATTCTTGCTGCTGACAAAAGCGTGCCCCCATTGATCCATCGATTCAATGACCCAATTGATGTGTTATGTCTACGGTAGTCGTATTCTTTTTTTTTAGCTTTAAAGTGAGGAACAACATGAATTAGATTTAAACCACTGTTTGTTTGTTTTTTTAGTGACTCTATTCTGATATTTTAAAATGAGGGAACTAAAATAAAATAGATTTGAGCGATATATATTGGGATAAAATATAGTTCCCATTCCATTATTTAAGTAACTTGTATGCAACCCGTGCGATGCACCGGAAGCAGGTTTTGTATTTTATTAAATATAAATAAATTCGTGAAAAAAACTAACATAATAATTAATAAGAGAAGTCAGGAAAAGTGTATCTAAATTTATTGAAATGTGATAAGAACATAGCAGAGGTATACAATCACATGTTTGCATGTTAAATGTGAATACGACTATCCTGTGGGATGCACTTTGTTTTACGTACTTTTTTTGTGTATATTTATTTGGGTTAAATTTGTTGCTGGTTGGGTTTTTTGAGTTTAGTCCTTCAAAAAATTTCACCTAATTTTGGTCACTACATTTTAGTTGTTATCTGTTTTAGGCACGTATGACTTTTAATAGCGTTTTTCTTACATTTTTTAATTGCTATTAAAATTCGTGAAAAACTATTAAAAGTTTCTTTTTTTAAAGAAATTGGAGACTTATATCATTTCGTTATGAATCAAAGTTGCAATACAAGAAGGAATAGTATAAAAATCTTGGGAACTAGCATATAATAAAGAAGCTCTTGCAAGAGCATGGGCTACCCTATTAGTTTGTCTCCTTATAAAATCTAGCTTAAAGTCAACATGACTAGATAAGATTTCTCTAACTTTATTTATCAAATCTGCTAACTCATTCTCAAAAGATGTATTAGGAGGGAAAATAGCATCCACAACAACTTTGCAGTCAATTTAGAATATCACCTTATTCCGGCCTGGGCTCAAGCCCAATCCAGATTTTGGGCCCAACTTGGTAGTCCAAGCACATCGAGGAACTCACATCATTGGCAATTCGTGTGCCATGCCTCAAGAACGATGGAGATCGCGCGGCCTAGTTGAACGGCTTAGATCTCACCTCTTGTGCACCGAAGCACACCTTACTCCTTCCTAGCGCCTACAAATAGGGTTCCACCCCATGCAAAGGGACACAATTCATTTCTCATAACTCTTCCTCGTTATCACTTCCCTCTCTAAGTTGGGCGTCAAAGTCTCTTTGCAGGTACCACCACCGTCGACCTTGGCCTCGGCTCGGAGAACTACCTCGGACACCCCCACCTCGGATGAAGAATCACCTCGGGCACCTCAACCTCGGATGAAGAACTACCTCAGACGGAAGACCTCACCAACTCAGACAAGTCACCGACCTCTGCGAGGTACCTTTCTCTCTCTCTCTTGAGTTCAGACACGAACACACCCTGCTATAACCAAGCGGATCAGCCAGAAGCATGGAATTGATGATGGCTAGAAGTTCTCCTTCTGTTGCTGACAGAAATGATGTGCTTAGTGTGGTCTATGCCATGATAAAATCACGCTGTTAGTTAAGTTTTATGATTATAGCATTGCTTGATTTCAATATACTGTAAGTGAAACAACAAGATGCCCATCTTATTATGATTATGTACTATTTGGTGTGTGTCAACTATAATGAAAGATTTCAAGTGATTTCATAAAATCAGACTATTTAATACAAATGATTTCAATATACAACTGCTTTCAATATGTTGTAAGTGAAACAACATATTGTCCATGTTATTAGACTATTATTACGATTTAGGTTGAGGGATTTCAAGTACTGTCATGTTAAGATGATTTCAGGTATATCATTTTTGTTATGTGCATCCAAGTATGCATGTTGAGATCCTGCTGTCTGCCATAGTTTCTATCCTGTATCATTCTGATATTTGAGTAAGAAATTAAAAAATGTTTTAAATAAACTCCTGTTCAAAAGTTTTTTTTAACACTATTTAATAGGCTGGAGTTTGTGAATACTATTATTACGAATTTATTTTTGTTGTACAGAGTGATCGCATTGGAGCTTTTGTGAAACAAACTCTGATTTATAGGTTTGAAAATGTTCTCAAAGAGGGTGATGTTTTTCGCATCTCAAATTTCAGTGTTGGTGCAAACATTGGTCCATATCGCACCACATCTCATCAATACAAAATAATTCTTGCTGCTGACAAAAGCGTGCCCCCATTGATCCATCGATTCAATGACCCAATTGATGTGTTATGTCTACGGTAGTCGTATTCTTTTTTTTTAGCTTTAAAGTGAGGAACAACATGAATTAGATTTAAACCACTGTTTGTTTGTTTTTTTAGTGACTCTATTCTGATATTTTAAAATGAGGGAACTAAAATAAAATAGATTTGAGCGATATATATTGGGATAAAATATAGTTCCCATTCCATTATTTAAGTAACTTGTATGCAACCCGTGCGATGCACCGGAAGCAGGTTTTGTATTTTATTAAATATAAATAAATTCGTGAAAAAAACTAACATAATAATTAATAAGAGAAGTCAGGAAAAGTGTATCTAAATTTATTGAAATGTGATAAGAACATAGCAGAGGTATACAATCACATGTTTGCATGTTAAATGTGAATACGACTATCCTGTGGGATGCACTTTGTTTTACGTACTTTTTTTGTGTATATTTATTTGGGTTAAATTTGTTGCTGGTTGGGTTTTTTGAGTTTAGTCCTTCAAAAAATTTCACCTAATTTTGGTCACTACATTTTAGTTGTTATCTGTTTTAGGCACGTATGACTTTTAATAGCGTTTTTCTTACATTTTTTAATTGCTATTAAAATTCGTGAAAAACTATTAAAAGTTTCTTTTTTTAAAGAAATTGGAGACTTATATCATTTCGTTATGAATCAAAGTTGCAATACAAGAAGGAATAGTATAAAAATCTTGGGAACTAGCATATAATAAAGAAGCTCTTGCAAGAGCATGGGCTACCCTATTAGTTTGTCTCCTTATAAAATCTAGCTTAAAGTCAACATGACTAGATAAGATTTCTCTAACTTTATTTATCAAATCTGCTAACTCATTCTCAAAAGATGTATTAGGAGGGAAAATAGCATCCACAACAACTTTGCAGTCAATTTAGAATATCACCTTATTCCGGCCTGGGCTCAAGCCCAATCCAGATTTTGGGCCCAACTTGGTAGTCCAAGCACATCGAGGAACTCACATCATTGGCAATTCGTGTGCCATGCCTCAAGAACGATGGAGATCGCGCGGCCTAGTTGAACGGCTTAGATCTCACCTCTTGTGCACCGAAGCACACCTTACTCCTTCCTAGCGCCTACAAATAGGGTTCCACCCCATGCAAAGGGACACAATTCATTTCTCATAACTCTTCCTCGTTATCACTTCCCTCTCTAAGTTGGGCGTCAAAGTCTCTTTGCAGGTACCACCACCGTCGACCTTGGCCTCGGCTCGGAGAACTACCTCGGACACCCCCACCTCGGATGAAGAATCACCTCGGGCACCTCAACCTCGGATGAAGAACTACCTCAGACGGAAGACCTCACCAACTCAGACAAGTCACCGACCTCTGCGAGGTACCTTTCTCTCTCTCTCTTGAGTTCAGACACGAACACACCCTGCTATAACCAAGCGGATCAGCCAGAAGCATGGAATTGATGATGGCTAGAAGTTCTCCTTCTGTTGCTGACAAGAATGATGTGCTTAGTGTGGTCTATGCCATGATAAAATCACGCTGTTAGTTAAGTTTTATGATTATAGCATTGCTTGATTTCAATATACTGTAAGTGAAACAACAAGATGCCCATCTTATTATGATTATGTACTATTTGGTGTGTGTCAACTATAATGAATGATTTCAAGTGATTTCATAAAATCAGACTATTTAATACAAATGATTTCAATATACAACTGCTTTCAATATGTTGTAAGTGAAACAACATATTGTCCATGTTATTAGACTATTATTACGATTTAGGTTGAGGGATTTCAAGTACTGTCATGTTAAGATGATTTCAGGTATATCATTTTTGTTATGTGCATCCAAGTATGCATGTTGAGATCCTGCTGTCTGCCATAGTTTCTATCCTGTATCATTCTGATATTTGAGTAAGAAATTAAAAAATGTTTTAAATAAACTCCTGTTCAAAAGTTTTTTTTAACACTATTTAATAGGCTGGAGTTTGTGAATACTATTATTACGAATTTATTTTTGTTGTACAGAGTGATCGCATTGGAGCTTTTGTGAAACAAACTCTGATTTATAGGTTTGAAAATGTTCTCAAAGAGGGTGATGTTTTTCGCATCTCAAATTTCAGTGTTGGTGCAAACATTGGTCCATATCGCACCACATCTCATCAATACAAAATAATTCTTGCTGCTGACAAAAGCGTGCCCCCATTGATCCATCGATTCAATGACCCAATTGATGTGTTATGTCTACGGTAGTCGTATTCTTTTTTTTTAGCTTTAAAGTGAGGAACAACATGAATTAGATTTAAACCACTGTTTGTTTGTTTTTTTAGTGACTCTATTCTGATATTTTAAAATGAGGGAACTAAAATAAAATAGATTTGAGCGATATATATTGGGATAAAATATAGTTCCCATTCCATTATTTAAGTAACTTGTATGCAACCCGTGCGATGCACCGGAAGCAGGTTTTGTATTTTATTAAATATAAATAAATTCGTGAAAAAAACTAACATAATAATTAATAAGAGAAGTCAGGAAAAGTGTATCTAAATTTATTGAAATGTGATAAGAACATAGCAGAGGTATACAATCACATGTTTGCATGTTAAATGTGAATACGACTATCCTGTGGGATGCACTTTGTTTTACGTACTTTTTTTGTGTATATTTATTTGGGTTAAATTTGTTGCTGGTTGGGTTTTTTGAGTTTAGTCCTTCAAAAAATTTCACCTAATTTTGGTCACTACATTTTAGTTGTTATCTGTTTTAGGCACGTATGACTTTTAATAGCGTTTTTCTTACATTTTTTAATTGCTATTAAAATTCGTGAAAAACTATTAAAAGTTTCTTTTTTTAAAGAAATTGGAGACTTATATCATTTCGTTATGAATCAAAGTTGCAATACAAGAAGGAATAGTATAAAAATCTTGGGGACTAGCATATAATAAAGAAGCTCTTGCAAGAGCATGGGCTACCCTATTAGTTTGTCTCCTTATAAAATCTAGCTTAAAGTCAACATGACTAGATAAGATTTCTCTAACTTTATTTATCAAATCTGCTAACTCATTCTCAAAAGATGTATTAGGAGGGAAAATAGCATCCACAACAACTTTGCAGTCAATTTAGAATATCACCTTATTCCGGCCTGGGCTCAAGCCCAATCCAGATTTTGGGCCCAACTTGGTAGTCCAAGCACATCGAGGAACTCACATCATTGGCAATTCGTGTGCCATGCCTCAAGAACGATGGAGATCGCGCGGCCTAGTTGAACGGCTTAGATCTCACCTCTTGTGCACCGAAGCACACCTTACTCCTTCCTAGCGCCTACAAATAGGGTTCCACCCCATGCAAAGGGACACAATTCATTTCTCATAACTCTTCCTCGTTATCACTTCCCTCTCTAAGTTGGGCGTCAAAGTCTCTTTGCAGGTACCACCACCGTCGACCTTGGCCTCGGCTCGGAGAACTACCTCGGACACCCCCACCTCGGATGAAGAATCACCTCGGGCACCTCAACCTCGGATGAAGAACTACCTCAGACGGAAGACCTCACCAACTCAGACAAGTCACCGACCTCTGCGAGGTACCTTTCTCTCTCTCTCTTGAGTTCAGACACGAACACACCCTGCTATAACCAAGCGGATCAGCCAGAAGCATGGAATTGATGATGGCTAGAAGTTCTCCTTCTGTTGCTGACAAGAATGATGTGCTTAGTGTGGTCTATGCCATGATAAAATCACGCTGTTAGTTAAGTTTTATGATTATAGCATTGCTTGATTTCAATATACTGTAAGTGAAACAACAAGATGCCCATCTTATTATGATTATGTACTATTTGGTGTGTGTCAACTATAATGAATGATTTCAAGTGATTTCATAAAATCAAACTATTTAATACAAATGATTTCAATATACAACTGCTTTCAATATGTTGTAAGTGAAACAACATATTGTCCATGTTATTAGACTATTATTACGATTTAGGTTGAGTGATTTCAAGTACTGTCATGTAAAGATGATTTCAGGTATATCATTTTTGTTATGTGCATCCAAGTATGCATGTTGAGATCCTGCTGTCTGCCATAGTTTCTATCCTGTATCATTCTGATATTTGAGTAAGAAATTAAAAAATGTTTTAAATAAACTCCTGTTCAAAAGTTTTTTTTAACACTATTTAATAGGCTGGAGTTTGTGAATACTATTATTACGAATTTATTTTTGTTGTACAGAGTGATCGCATTGGAGCTTTTGTGAAACAAACTCTGATTTATAGGTTTGAAAATGTTCTCAAAGAGGGTGATGTTTTTCGCATCTCAAATTTCAGTGTTGGTGCAAACATTGGTCCATATCGCACCACATCTCATCAATACAAAATAATTCTTGCTGCTGACAAAAGCGTGCCCCCATTGATCCATCGATTCAATGACCCAATTGATGTGTTATGTCTACGGTAGTCGTATTCTTTTTTTTAGCTTTAAAGTGAGGAACAACATGAATTAGATTTAAACCACTGTTTGTTTGTTTTTTTAGTGACTCTATTCTGATATTTTAAAATGAGGGAACTAAAATAAAATAGATTTGAGCGATATATATTGGGATAAAATATAGTTCCCATTCCATTATTTAAGTAACTAGTATGCAACCCGTGCGATGCACCGGAAGCAGGTTTTGTATTTTATTAAATATAAAAAAATTCGTGAAAAAAACTAACATAATAATTAATAAGAGAAGTCAGGAAAAGTGTATCTAAATTTATTGAAATGTGATAAGAACATAGCAGAGGTATACAATCACATGTTTGCATGTTAAATGTGAATACGACTATCCTGTGGGATGCACTTTGTTTTACGTACTTTTTTTGTTTATATTTATTTGGGTTAAATTTGTTGCTGGTTGGGTATTTTGAGTTTAGTCCTTCAAAAAATTTCACCTAATTTTGGTCACTACATTTTAGTTGTTATCTGTTTTAGGCACGTATGACTTTTAATAGCGTTTTTCTTACATTTTTTAATTGCTATTAAAATTCGTGAAAAACTATTAAAAGTTTCTTTTTTTAAAGAAATTGGAGACTTATATCATTTCGTTATGAATCAAAGTTGCAATACAAGAAGGAATAGTATAAAAATGTTGGGGACTAGCATATAATAAAGAAGCTCTTGCAAGAGCATGGGCTACCCTATTAGTTTGTCTCCTTATAAAATCTAGCTTAAAGTCAACATGACTAGATAAGATTTCTCTAACTTTATTTATCAAATCTGCTAACTCATTCTCAAAAGATGTATTAGGAGGGAAAATAGCATCCACAACAACTTTGCAGTCAATTTAGAATATCACCTTATTCCGGCCTGGGCTCAAGCCCAATCCAGATTTCGGGCCCAACTTGGTGGTCCAAGCACATCGAGGAACTCACATCATTGGCAAATCGTGTGCCATGCCTCAAGAACGATGGAGATCGCGCGGCCTAGTTGAACGGCTTAGATCTCACCTCTTGTGCACCGAAGCACACTTTACTCCTTCCTAGCGCCTACAAATAGGGTTCCACCCCATGCAAAGGGACACAATTCATTTCTCATAACTCTTCCTCGTTATCACTTCCCTCTCTAAGTTGGGCGTCAAAGTCTCTTTGCAGGTACCACCACCGTCGACCTTGGCCTCAGCTCGGAGAACTACCTCGGACACCCCCACCTCGGATGAAGAATCACCTCGGGCACCTCAACCTCGGATGAAGAACTACCTCAGACGGAAGACCTCACCAACTCAGACAAGTCACCGACCTCTGCGAGGTACCTTTCTCTCTCTCTCTTGAGTTCAGACACGAACACACCCTGCTATAACCAAGCGGATCAGCCAGAAGCATGGAATTGATGATGGCTAGAAGTTCTCCTTCTGTTGTTGACAGGAATGATGTGCTTAGTGTGGTCTATGCCATGATAAAATCACGCTGTTAGTTAAGTTTTATGATTATAGCATTGCTTGATTTCAATATACTGTAAGTGAAACAACAAGATGCCCATCTTATTATGATTATGTACTATTTGGTGTGTGTCAACTATAATGAATGATTTCAAGTGATTTCATAAAATCAGACTATTTAATACAAATGATTTCAATATGCAACTGCTTTCAATATGTTGTAAGTGAAACAACATATTGTCCATGTTATTAGACTATTATTACGATTTAGGTTGAGGGATTTCAAGTACTGTCATGTTAAGATGATTTCAGGTATATCATTTTTGTTATGTGCATCCAAGTATGCATGTTGAGATCCTGCTGTCTGCCATAGTTTCTATCCTGTATCATTCTGATATTTGAGTAAGAAATTAAAAAATGTTTTAAATAAACTCCTGTTCAAAAGTTTTTTTTAACACTATTTAATAGGCTGGAGTTTGTGAATACTATTATTACGAATTTATTTTTGTTGTACAGAGTGATCGCATTGGAGCTTTTGTGAAACAAACTCTGATTTATAGGTTTGAAAATGTTCTCAAAGAGGGTGATGTTTTTCGCATCTCAAATTTCAGTGTTGGTGCAAACATTGGTCCATATCGCACCACATCTCATCAATACAAAATAATTCTTGCTGCTGACAAAAGCGTGCCCCCATTGATCCATCGATTCAATGACCCAATTGATGTGTTATGTCTACGGTAGTCGTATTCTTTTTTTTAGCTTTAAAGTGAGGAACAACATGAATTAGATTTAAACCACTGTTTGTTTGTTTTTTTAGTGACTCTATTCTGATATTTTAAAATGAGGGAACTAAAATAAAATAGATTTGAGCGATATATATTGGGATAAAATATAGTTCCCATTCCATTATTTAAGTAACTAGTATGCAACCCGTGCGATGCACCGGAAGCAGGTTTTGTATTTTATTAAATATAAAAAAATTCGTGAAAAAAACTAACATAATAATTAATAAGAGAAGTCAGGAAAAGTGTATCTAAATTTATTGAAATGTGATAAGAACATAGCAGAGGTATACAATCACATGTTTGCATGTTAAATGTGAATACGACTATCCTGTGGGATGCACTTTGTTTTACGTACTTTTTTTGTTTATATTTATTTGGGTTAAATTTGTTGCTGGTTGGGTATTTTGAGTTTAGTCCTTCAAAAAATTTCACCTAATTTTGGTCACTACATTTTAGTTGTTATCTGTTTTAGGCACGTATGACTTTTAATAGCGTTTTTCTTACATTTTTTAATTGCTATTAAAATTCGTGAAAAACTATTAAAAGTTTCTTTTTTTAAAGAAATTGGAGACTTATATCATTTCGTTATGAATCAAAGTTGCAATACAAGAAGGAATAGTATAAAAATGTTGGGGACTAGCATATAATAAAGAAGCTCTTGCAAGAGCATGGGCTACCCTATTAGTTTGTCTCCTTATAAAATCTAGCTTAAAGTCAACATGACTAGATAAGATTTCTCTAACTTTATTTATCAAATCTGCTAACTCATTCTCAAAAGATGTATTAGGAGGGAAAATAGCATCCACAACAACTTTGCAGTCAATTTAGAATATCACCTTATTCCGGCCTGGGCTCAAGCCCAATCCAGATTTCGGGCCCAACTTGGTGGTCCAAGCACATCGAGGAACTCACATCATTGGCAAATCGTGTGCCATGCCTCAAGAACGATGGAGATCGCGCGGCCTAGTTGAACGGCTTAGATCTCACCTCTTGTGCACCGAAGCACACTTTACTCCTTCCTAGCGCCTACAAATAGGGTTCCACCCCATGCAAAGGGACACAATTCATTTCTCATAACTCTTCCTCGTTATCACTTCCCTCTCTAAGTTGGGCGTCAAAGTCTCTTTGCAGGTACCACCACCGTCGACCTTGGCCTCAGCTCGGAGAACTACCTCGGACACCCCCACCTCGGATGAAGAATCACCTCGGGCACCTCAACCTCGGATGAAGAACTACCTCAGACGGAAGACCTCACCAACTCAGACAAGTCACCGACCTCTGCGAGGTACCTTTCTCTCTCTCTCTTGAGTTCAGACACGAACACACCCTGCTATAACCAAGCGGATCAGCCAGAAGCATGGAATTGATGATGGCTAGAAGTTCTCCTTCTGTTGTTGACAGGAATGATGTGCTTAGTGTGGTCTATGCCATGATAAAATCACGCTGTTAGTTAAGTTTTATGATTATAGCATTGCTTGATTTCAATATACTGTAAGTGAAACAACAAGATGCCCATCTTATTATGATTATGTACTATTTGGTGTGTGTCAACTATAATGAATGATTTCAAGTGATTTCATAAAATCAGACTATTTAATACAAATGATTTCAATATGCAACTGCTTTCAATATGTTGTAAGTGAAACAACATATTGTCCATGTTATTAGACTATTATTACGATTTAGGTTGAGGGATTTCAAGTACTGTCATGTTAAGATGATTTCAGGTATATCATTTTTGTTATGTGCATCCAAGTATGCATGTTGAGATCCTGCTGTCTGCCATAGTTTCTATCCTGTATCATTCTGATATTTGAGTAAGAAATTAAAAAATGTTTTAAATAAACTCCTGTTCAAAAGTTTTTTTTAACACTATTTAATAGGCTGGAGTTTGTGAATACTATTATTACGAATTTATTTTTGTTGTACAGAGTGATCGCATTGGAGCTTTTGTGAAACAAACTCTGATTTATAGGTTTGAAAATGTTCTCAAAGAGGGTGATGTTTTTCGCATCTCAAATTTCAGTGTTGGTGCAAACATTGGTCCATATCGCACCACATCTCATCAATACAAAATAATTCTTGCTGCTGACAAAAGCGTACCCCCATTGATCCATCGATTCAATGACCCAATTGATGTGTTATGTCTACGGTAGTCGTATTCTTTTTTTTAGCTTTAAAGTGAGGAACAACATGAATTAGATTTAAACCACTGTTTGTTTGTTTTTTTAGTGACTCTATTCTGATATTTTAAAATGAGGGAACTAAAATAAAATAGATTTGAGCGATATATATTGGGATAAAATATAGTTCCCATTCCATTATTTAAGTAACTAGTATGCAACCCGTGCGATGCACCGGAAGCAGGTTTTGTATTTTATTAAATATAAATAAATTCGTGAAAAAAACTAACATAATAATTAATAAGAGAACTCAGGAAAAGTGTATCTAAATTTATTGAAATGTGATAAGAACATAGCAGAGGTATACAATCACATGTTTGCATGTTAAATGTGAATACGACTATCCTGTGGGATGCACTTTGTTTTACGTACTTTTTTTGTTTATATTTATTTGGGTTAAATTTGTTGCTGGTTGGGTATTTTGAGTTTAGTCCTTCAAAAAATTTCACCTAATTTTGGTCACTACATTTTAGTTGTTATCTGTTTTAGGCACGTATGACTTTTAATAGCGTTTTTCTTACATTTTTTAATTGCTATTAAAATTCGTGAAAAACTATTAAAAGTTTCTTTTTTTAAAGAAATTGGAGACTTATATCATTTCGTTATGAATCAAAGTTGCAATACAAGAAGGAATAGTATAAAAATGTTGGGGACTAGCATATAATAAAGAAGCTCTTGCAAGAGCATGGGCTACCCTATTAGTTTGTCTCCTTATAAAATCTAGCTTAAAGTCAACATGACTAGATAAGATTTCTCTAACTTTATTTATCAAATCTGCTAACTCATTCTCAAAAGATGTATTAGGAGGGAAAATAGCATCCACAACAACTTTGCAGTCAATTTAGAATATCACCTTATTCCGGCCTGGGCTCAAGCCCAATCCAGATTTCGGGCCCAACTTGGTGGTCCAAGCACATCGAGGAACTCACATCATTGGCAAATCGTGTGCCATGCCTCAAGAACGATGGAGATCGCGCGGCCTAGTTGAACGGCTTAGATCTCACCTCTTGTGCACCGAAGCACACTTTACTCCTTCCTAGCGCCTACAAATAGGGTTCCACCCCATGCAAAGGGACACAATTCATTTCTCATAACTCTTCCTCGTTATCACTTCCCTCTCTAAGTTGGGCGTCAAAGTCTCTTTGCAGGTACCACCACCGTCGACCTTGGCCTCAGCTCGGAGAACTACCTCGGACACCCCCACCTCGGATGAAGAATCACCTCGGGCACCTCAACCTCGGATGAAGAACTACCTCAGACGGAAGACCTCACCAACTCAGACAAGTCACCGACCTCTGCGAGGTACCTTTCTCTCTCTCTCTTGAGTTCAGACACGAACACACCCTGCTATAACCAAGCGGATCAGCCAGAAGCATGGAATTGATGATGGCTAGAAGTTCTCCTTCTGTTGTTGACAGGAATGATGTGCTTAGTGTGGTCTATGCCATGATAAAATCACGCTGTTAGTTAAGTTTTATGATTATAGCATTGCTTGATTTCAATATACTGTAAGTGAAACAACAAGATGCCCATCTTATTATGATTATGTACTATTTGGTGTGTGTCAACTATAATGAATGATTTCAAGTGATTTCATAAAATCAGACTATTTAATACAAATGATTTCAATATGCAACTGCTTTCAATATGTTGTAAGTGAAACAACATATTGTCCATGTTATTAGACTATTATTACGATTTAGGTTGAGGGATTTCAAGTACTGTCATGTTAAGATGATTTCAGGTATATCATTTTTGTTATGTGCATCCAAGTATGCATGTTGAGATCCTGCTGTCTGCCATAGTTTCTATCCTGTATCATTCTGATATTTGAGTAAGAAATTAAAAAATGTTTTAAATAAACTCCTGTTCAAAAGTTTTTTTTAACACTATTTAATAGGCTGGAGTTTGTGAATACTATTATTACGAATTTATTTTTGTTGTACAGAGTGATCGCATTGGAGCTTTTGTGAAACAAACTCTGATTTATAGGTTTGAAAATGTTCTCAAAGAGGGAGATGTTTTTCGCATCTCAAATTTCAGTGTTGGTGCAAACATTGGTCCATATCGCACCACATCTCATCAATACAAAATAATTCTTGCTGCTGACAAAAGCGTGCCCCCATTGATCCATCGATTCAATGACCCAATTGATGTGTTATGTCTACGGTAGTCGTATTCTTTTTTTTAGCTTTAAAGTGAGGAACAACATGAATTAGATTTAAACCACTGTTTGTTTGTTTTTTTAGTGACTCTATTCTGATATTTTAAAATGAGGGAACTAAAATAAAATAGATTTGAGCGATATATATTGGGATAAAATATAGTTCCCATTCCATTATTTAAGTAACTAGTATGCAACCCGTGCGATGCACCGGAAGCAGGTTTTGTATTTTATTAAATATAAATAAATTCGTGAAAAAAACTAACATAATAATTAATAAGAGAACTCAGGAAAAGTGTATCTAAATTTATTGAAATGTGATAAGAACATAGCAGAGGTATACAATCACATGTTTGCATGTTAAATGTGAATACGACTATCCTGTGGGATGCACTTTGTTTTACGTACTTTTTTTGTGTATATTTATTTGGGTTAAATTTGTTGCTGGTTGGGTATTTTGAGTTTAGTCCTTCAAAAAATTTCACCTAATTTTGGTCACTACATTTTAGTTGTTATCTGTTTTAGGCACGTATGACTTTTAATAGCGTTTTTCTTACATTTTTTAATTGCTATTAAAATTCGTGAAAAACTATTAAAAGTTTCTTTTTTAAAAGAAATTGGAGACTTATATCATTTCGTTATGAATCAAAGTTGCAATACAAGAAGGAATAGTATAAAAATCTTGGGGACTAGCATATAATAAAGAAGCTCTTGCAAGAGCATGGGCTACCCTATTAGTTTGTCTCCTTATAAAATCTAGCTTAAAGTCAACATGACTAGATAAGATTTCTCTAACTTTATTTATCAAATCTGCTAACTCATTCTCAAAAGATGTATTAGGAGGGAAAATAGCATCCACAACAACTTTGCAGTCAATTTAGAATATCACCTTATTCCGGCCTGGGCTCAAGCCCAATCCAGATTTTGGGCCCAACTTGGTGGTCCAAGCACATCGAGGAACTCACATCATTGGCAATTCGTGTGCCATGCCTCAAGAACGATGGAGATCACGCGGCCTAGTTGAACGGCTTAGATCTCACCTCTTGTGCACCGAAGCACACCTTACTCCTTCCTAGCGCCTACAAATAGGGTTCCACCCCATGCAAAGGGACACAATTCATTTCTCATAACTCTTCCTCGTTATCACTTCCCTCTCTAAGTTGGGCGTCAAAGTCTCTTTGCAGGTACCACCACCGTCGACCTTGGCCTCGGCTCGGAGAACTACCTCGGACACCCCCACCTCGGATGAAGAATCACCTCGGGCACCTCAACCTCAGATGAAGAACTACCTCAGACGGAAGACCTCACCAACTCAGACAAGTCACCGACCTCTGCGAGGTACCTTTCTCTCTCTCTCTTGAGTTCAGACACGAACACACCCTGCTATAACCAAGCGGATCAGCCAGAAGCATGGAATTGATGATGGCTAGAAGTTCTCCTTCTGTTGCTGACAGGAATGATGTGCTTAGTGTGGTCTATGCCATGATAAAATCACGCTGTTAGTTAAGTTTTATGATTATAGCATTGCTTGATTTCAATATACTGTAAGTGAAACAACAAGATGCCCATCTTATTATGATTATGTACTATTTGGTGTGTGTCAACTATAATGAATGATTTCAAGTGATTTCATAAAATCAGACTATTTAATACAAATGATTTCAATATACAACTGCTTTCAATATGTTGTAAGTGAAACAACATATTGTCCATGTTATTAGACTATTATTACGATTTAGGTTGAGTGATTTCAAGTACTGTCATGTTAAGATGATTTCAGGTATATCATTTTTGTTATGTGCATCCAAGTATGCATGTTGAGATCCTGCTGTCTGCCATAGTTTCTATCCTGTATCATTCTGATATTTGAGTAAGAAATTAAAAAATGTTTTAAATAAACTCCTGTTCAAAAGTTTTTTTTAACACTATTTAATAGGCTGGAGTTTGTGAATACTATTATTACGAATTTATTTTTGTTGTACAGGGTGATCGCATTGGAGCTTTTGTGAAACAAAGGCTGATTTATAGGTTTGAAAATGTTCTCAAAGAGGGTGATGTTTTTCGCATCTCAAATTTCAATGTTGGTGCGAACATTGGTCCATATTGCACCACATCTCATCAATAAAAAATAAACTTTGGACTTTGCACTGTCTTGCTCCGTGCTGCTGACAAAAGCGTGCCCCCATTGATCCATCGATTCAATGACCCAATTGATGTGTTATGTCTACGAACTAGGGTGCAACACAGACTACTTAGTTGGTGTGTTATGTCTAACCAATTGATGTTATTATATCCAAAATTAATGTGTTATGTCTAACCAATTGATGTTTGTAATGGCAGATCTTAATATCGGAGACGACCAGCTTCAAAATCTTTGTCTTATTGAAATTGAAAAGTTGCTACAAGCTAATGGCAGATCATTGAAGGACTACTCATCTATGCCATTTCTAGATATTTCAAACATTCATCAATTTGAAAATAGACTTATTGCTGATGAGCTGAACTATGATCGCAGTGAAATGGCAAAATTACATTTTGAAAGCTTGGCGAGGATGACCGATGAGCTCAACTAGGTCCTTTAATTATGAAGTGATAAGAAAGATCAATTCCCCCAATTAACTTCAAGAATATTGTCAAGGCTCTCGTAAACCTTATCTAAGCTGCTTTGTGGTTCATCATCTAGCGATGCAGTCTGGTTGTCAAAGAGTGATGTTGCGATTTCTTTGGATGCTTGCCCAAATACTTGGTTAGAGACCTCTTCTGTACAATTGTTGACTGATTCACATTGCGCTATATTGTTGAGTTCTCTTGCACATGAAGAAACTCCACCATTGCATGAGGTGAAACAGTTTTTGACAGGTTCGTCTTCCCTCTTGTTGCCAAGGTCTTTACTTATTAAAGCCAGAGATGTTTGTGCTTCTGAATTATGCTCCTTATTAGCCAACACATACTGCTTCCTCACACAATGAATTGTTTATTTGGTCAGTAATTAGGATTTGAGACATACATATCAAAATATTGTACAACTCACGCCATTACTCTATGTTGTGATAAATGGAAATAGTGTATTCCAACATAATACCAACACACTTATATAGAGTAAGCCCTCAACTTAGTTCTTAAAGTGCACTCTATCTACTATTTAGTACATGAAGTATAAAAACCTATATAGTACCTAAAGTAAATCTTCATTCATCAATTTAGTCTCTTAAATTTACCGCTTAAGGATTGAGTTGATGGACAACAATAAACTTTAAGGAGTTTTTAATATGTTTTCATAACTTATAGACCAAATAGGAGAAAGTGGGACACTTTAGGAATAACTAATTGCACAAGTAATATCCCTAAACTTCACCAGCCAATATTCGACATTTTGATATGCTTGTGCAGGATTTAAAATGAAATCAAATTAATAAAAATGGCTTAAAAGAACAAAAATGAATCGACGTTGCTAAATTATGTAAAAGGAAGGAATGCTAACCATATTTTGAAATCGATCCACGTAAAGGGTTATAGAGTCTCCCTTTTCCAGATTATAATAGTTCACTAAATCCCCTGTTATGTCATAAAAAACAACAATTTATGAAGCAGAAATTAAATTATGACGATTGCAATGATTTTAACTAACAACATTGAGAAGTGGTGTTTACTTGTATTTTCTAGTAGATACATTCTACTCCGATTATTTAACCAGTACATGTGTAATTACCAACCAATACTCAACATTTTGGAAGATAACAAAAAACAATCAAATTAAGAAAATAAATTAAACTACATAAGATCAATTTACTTACTTTAATTTTACTTTCCATCCCCGACTAGTACAAACATCCTTAAGGAATATCTCAATTCCTTCTTTGTGTAGGGTTGGAAACTTTTCCTCAATCTCGGCCTATTTTTTTTTTGTGAGCAAACAAGTTCAAGTTTTAACAATCATAAGGTTAAAAGTTGATGCAAAATGATCTATAACAATGATGATATTTTTATGCAAAATAGTTGCATAAAAATGATCTATAACAATGATGATCTTCTTATGCAAAAGTTTTAACAATCTCGACCTATTTCACATATAATGAAAACCATCTATAACAATGATGATCTTTTTAGCAAAATTATCTATAACAATGATGGTCTTTTTAAGAAAAAGTTTTAACAATCTCGGCCTATTTCACATATAATGAAAACCATCTATAACAATGATGATATTTTTATGCAAAATAGTTGCACAAAGATAACTATGACAAAAAAGGGACCTTTATTTTATTTTGTGATGAACGTATACGACAAAAAAAAAACAATTAAATATTATACAGTGTGGATGAAAAGCTTTAGCAGTCAACATGAGTGTTTCAATGTTGTCACCATTGTTAAAGTGTTTTGGTCTGTTCTTAAAAGGAATATAAATATAAAATAAAACCAAACGGGACAGTTGAGAAGACCTCACCTTTGGAAGGACAATGCGACCTAAATTGCCAACGTCACTTTTATGTAACCTCTTTGTTAGAATTTCTTCAAACATCTATCCACATTAGAAAATGATAATACACAAAAAAATACATCAAATATATGAAGAGTGAATTTCATGTAATGCACAAATCGAAATTGGAAAAACTTTATCCAGTGGGCATAACAATCACCTTCCCATCTGATGTCTGAAAAACAGGGGCAAATTTGTATCCAGTGTATTGTTTGGATGTCTCGTTCTTATCGATAAGATGTTGTTCACTTATTTTCGTTGTTGGTACAGAGAGGGCCTCAGAAGCAGTAGAACACCTACTTCTTTGCATCCTTTGTTTCCTTTTGTCTCTGGCATTTTTATGCGTGGCTGCTTCCATCGCTTTCTTATCCCCTTCCATTGGTTGGGAAAAATTATCTTGCACTTGAAATATAGAATCCGATGTTGGAAAAGGGACACTGCTTTGCCCTGTGGGAAAAGAATGCAAAAAGGGATGAGGGTAGTCATCAGGCAGATAAATCATTTGGTGAGATGTTTTCATATATGGTGACTGGTGCAGGTTGTGATCATATGGAAGTGTGGGATATGGAGTTGCGGGAAAATTAAATTGCCCGCTATTATGAGGAAAACAAACAATATCTTGGGGAAGCCCCATGTTTTGTTGTGCACTGATTATGTTTGAGGAGTTAGGAGGGGTGGTGGTAGTTGACAAGTTGGTGGATGTTGTAGAAAACGATCCAGAAAAGTTATCCATTTTGTGAGGGGATGGATTTTGAGGTTTTGATCTTGATTGAAGTGAGAGTGATGTAATTGGAGATGCTTTTATACGGAGAGCATGAGGTGAAGACCAATAAAGGAAGAACAAATGGAGTAAACGCGTAGGAATATTATAAATACAGTTGGTTTGAAAGAAAAGAGTGACCGTAGAGAGTGCCAGTGACAATTGGATGTTGGATATATATTTGAGTGTGAACATAGCCATGATCTTGACTATGATCGGTTGATCAAAAAAAGCAAATACAGATCGTCGGGTTGAAAACCAAAAAGTGAATTTATCGAGGAAGAGATACTGTAATACCCTGAAATGGAATCCAATGCATTTCGAGCAGGGAATATGGTATAGTAAAGTTATCATTCTACCATGGTTTCAAAGGATGGAGCCAGAGAGGCTAATTTTGTCTTCATTTAGGAGCATATAGCCAAAACAAGACTGATCCATGTGAGAGTGTGGGACATACGAAAACATAAATTTTAGCAATTGTGAAAATGACCGGTAACAATAAGAAAAAGATGCGAAAACAGTGATTCTTTACCCATGGTTTTGAATGGTCTGTTTTCCTATTTTGTCTTCTAACAAGGATAATAATTTGAGAGGGTAACTGAAGAATGAAGCTCGAAGACCAAACTAATTTTACAACAAGGATTTGTGCAATAAATTGGTTAGCAAGACATTTATTTTTGTAATGGTATGATTGACATAGGTGAAATAAATGAGAGAGAGGTCAGTGAGAGAAACAGAAGGGATGTATCAAACTTTTGTTGCTCTTTGCGTTAATGATTCAAGAGGTGATCAATAATCAGCCTACCCTATATGAGGAAAGAAATTGAATTCATATAAAGTTTAAATTAATAATTAAAAGATACGGTATTTACTGCATTAGAAATTTTAAAAGTATAATAATTTCTATATTTAAATGTTGACCTATGTGTACATTTGATTGTGAAAAAATATTATACTTTCTTATAAGTAGAAAGTGAAAATATTTATTGGTTAACAAATAACAAAAGTGAAAAATAATTATGTTCTAAAAAAGTATAGTATTTAATGCTTTGAAGATATTAAATGCTATACTTTAAAAAGAATAATTTGTAGTTTTTAATTCAACAGTGTTATTAGTCACAAGAAAGAGTCACGAAAACAATACAAAACAACTAGATAATCAACATAACAATACATGCAGGTGTGAAAAGATCATCCAGTAAAAATCATAAACTACGGTTCGTGAAATTCACATTTAGTCTTTTCCAAAAAAAAATGGTGCAAGTTTGTACTCACTAATAGAATAAAGAAGATACGAGTTAAGAAGACAAATAAATAATATACATTAATTTATAAATGTCAATTGTATATAGATAGGATGGAAGAGTATTTTTTTGTCGAGCCCAGTGTATCCACCGCCGAACGCAGTCACAAATCGGGAAGGGATGAAGATGATGTTTTCTTTTTAGTCTTTGAAACTATTTACGAGTTTTTAGTTTTTAAAACCAAAAAACTAGAACAATTGGGTCTTGTTTCTAATTTTACTTTTCATTTTTTTTTTTGATCTAGAAATTATAATCTGTAAATTTATAAATCTTGCTTTTATTTTTTTTTAATAAGAGAATCTTAAATATATTTTTTTAATTATATGTATATAATGTCTTTGCTTATACAAAACAAGAAATCACATAGATGGGTATAAATCTCCTATAACGAGACATAGTTAACTAGGTCCTTTAATCTATAAAGTGATACAAAATACCAATTCTCCCAATTAACTTCGAGAACATTGTCAAGGCTCTCATAAACCTTATCTAAGTTGCTTTGTTATTAATCATCTATCAATGTGGTCTGGTCGTCAAAGGGTGATGTTGCGATTTCTTTGGTTGTTTGGCCAAATACTTGGTTAGACACCTCTTCTTTACTATTGTTGAGTGCTTCTTGTTGTGCTATACTGTTGAATTGAACATGAAGAATCTCCACCATTGCATGAGGTGAAACACTTTTTACTTTTTAAAGCCAGAGATGTTTGTGCTTTTGAAATATGCTCCTTATTAGTCAACACATACTGCTTCCTCACACAATGCATTGTTTATTTGGTCAGTAAATAGGATTTGAGATATACATATCAAAATATTGTACAACTCACGCAATTACTCTGTGTTGTGATAAATGGAAATAGTGTATTCCAACATAATACCAACACTCTTATATAGAGTAAGCCCTCAACTTAGTTCTTAAAGTGCACTCTATTTACTATTTAGTACATAAAGTATAAAAACCTATATAGTACCTAAAGTAAATCTTCATTCATCAATTTAGTCTCTTAAATTTACAGCTTAAGGAATGAGTTGATGGACAACAATAAACTTTAAGGAGTTTTTAATATGTTTTTATAACTTACAGACCAAATAGGAGAAAGTGGGATACTTTAGGAATAATTAATTGCACGAGTATTATCCCTAAACTTCACCAGCCAATACTAAACATTTTGATATGCTTGTGCAAGATTTAAAATAAAATCAAATTAATAAAAATGGCTTAAAAGAACAAAATGAATCGATGTTGCTAAATTAAGTGAAAGGAAGGAATGCTAACCATATCATGAAATTGAACTTCATAAAGGGTTATAGAATCTCCCTTTTCCATATTACAATAGTTCACTAAATCCCCTGTTATGTCAGAAAAAACAACAATTTATGAAGCAGAAATTAAATCATGACCCATGCAATGATATATTAATTAACAACATTGAGAAGTGGTGTTTACTTGTATTTTCTAGAAGATACATTCTACTCTGATTATTCAACCAATACCGGTGTAATTACCAACCAATACTCAACATTTAGATAGTGTGAATAAAGAACTTTAACGGTCAGCATGAGTCATTCAACGGTGTCACCATCGTTAAAATTCTTTGTCTATTCGTAAAAGGAATATAAATATAAAATAAAACCAAATAGGACAATTGAGAAAACCTCACCATTGGAAGGACAATGCGGCCTAAATTGCCAACGTCGCTTTTTTGTAACCTCTTTGTTAGAATTTCTTCAAGTATATCTATCCACATTAGAAAATGATAATACACCAAAAAAGACATCAAATATCAAAAGAATGGATTTCATGTAATGCACAAATCGAAATTGAAAATTTTTTATCTAGAAAGACACAAGACAATCACCTTCTCATACGATGTGTTAAAAACATGAGCAATTTTGTATTCAGTGTATAGTTTGCATGTCTCATTCACATCGATAAGAGGTTGTCCACTTATTGTTGTTGTTGTTTGTACAAAAAGGGCCTCAGAAGTAGTAAAACACCTACTCCTTTGCATCCTTTGTTTCCTTTTGTCTCAAGCAGCTATATGTATGGCTGCTTCCATCACTTTCTTATCCCCTTCCATTGGTTGGAGCACGTTATCTTGAACTTGAAATATAGAATTCGATGTTGGAAAAGGGAAACCGCTTTTCCCTGTTAGAAAGAATGCAAAAAGGGATGAGGGTAGTCATTAAGCCGATAAATCATTTGGGGAGATGTTTTCATATATGGTGAAGGGTGCAGGTTGTGATCATATGGAAGTATAGGATATTGAGTTGCAAAAAAGTTAAATTGCCCACTATTACGAGGAAAACAAACAATATCTTGGGGAAGCCCCGTGTTTTGTTGTGGAATGATTATGTTTGAGGAGTTTGGAGGGGTAGTGGTGGATGACAAGTTGGTGGATGTTGTAGAAAACGATCCAGAAAAGTTATCCATTTTGTGAGGGGATGGATTTTGAGGTTTTGATCTTGATTGAAGTTAGAATAATGTACTTGGCAATGCTTTAATACGGAGAGCATGAGGTGAAGACCAATAAAAGAAGCAAAAATAGAGTAACCATGTAGGTATATTATAAATACAGTTGGTGGGAAAGAAAAGAGTGATCGTAGAGAGTGCCAGTGACCGGTGGATGGAGGATATATATTTGAGTGTAAACATAGACATGATCTTAACTATGATTGATTGATCCAAAAAGCAGAGACAGATCGTCGGGTTCAAAACCAAAAAGTGAATATATCGAGGAAGAGATACCATAATACCAAGAAATGGAATCCAATGCAGCCTGAGCGGGGATTATGGTATAATATAGTTGTCATCGTACCATGGTTTCAAAGCAAAAACAAGACTAATCCAGGGAGGCTAATATTGTCTTCATTTAGGCGCATAAAGCCCAAACAAGACTGATCCATGTGAGAGTGTGCGACCTACGAGAACCAGAATTTCAGCGACTGAGAAAATTACTCGTAACAATAAAAAAAAGATGTGAAAAACTGTGATTCTTTATACATGGTTTTGAATGGTACATTTTCCTGTTTCGTCTTCAAACAAGGATAATATTTTAAGAGGGTAACTTGAAGAATGAAGCTCGAAGACCAAACTAATTTTAAAACAAGGATTTGTGCAAGAAATTGGTTAGCAAGACATTTATTTTTGTAATGGTATGATTGACATAGGAGAAATATATCGTTCTATTGATTTCCTTTGGTTTAATGATTCAATAGGTCACTAATTAGGCTCCGCTAGATGAGGAAAAAAATTGAAGTCATATAAAGTTTACATTATCTATTAAAAACTATGGTATTTATTGCATTAGAAGTATTAAATAATATACTTTTCAAACAATTATTTCTATTTTGTAATTATTAACCGCTGTGTACATTTAACACTTCGAAAAAATATTATCCTGCCATAAAAACTCTTTTCACAATTCCCCACATAGATTGCTTCAAAAAAGAAAACCATTCCCCACATAGAAAATACAATTTTTCTATGTCTTTCAAAATAGTTTACGGTAGTCGTATTCTTTTTTTAGCTTTAAAGTGAGGAACAACATGAATTAGATTTAAACCACTGTTTGTTTCTTTTTTTAGTGACTCTATTTTGATATTTTAAAATGAGGGAACTAAAATAAAGTAGATTTGAGCGATATATATTGGGATAAAATATATTTCCCATTCCATTATTTAAGTAAGTTGAGCACAACGCTTAAGGATCAAATATCACAGGCTGAAAAAAGATTAAATTCAACCTATTAATCAAGAAACAACAAATAAACACCATAAAGAAGATACAGTGGAAGCATCACGTTTCACATATCTGTTAACAATGTTGAGAACCATGTTTAGTTTCTTTGGATTGATTTTAAACAGGTTACTGAAAATTGGAAGTAGTAGCTATTATGTGTATGGAACCTCATTAAAAATCTATCAACTATGATTTGCTCCCAAATTTAGTTGTTAACCTAACACAAAGGTCAACTTCATAGACATAAAATGAGAAGAGCATAAAACACAAACATTCATTGTTATCGCCCTTGATGAAAATGGACTTCCACCAACGAAAGGATGGAAGGTATACCAAATATCCAATGAAGTAAGAACACATTAATAAAAGTACCTGATACAGATAATGATGGAGATAAATTGGTTGATATAACTAAATTTGTGAAAGCCATGTATGAGATGCAGGGAAGATAAGACCATAAACACACAAATCACAATGACACCTGATGAAAAGAATCAAGCAATGGAGGGGCTGTTCAAATGTAAAATCAAAAAAACAGAGGCAAAATTGGTAAAGAATAAAAAATTCAGGAAGAAAACCAAGCCCTAAAAGGAGAATACAAATGAAAAATCAAGAAATCAAATCCATACAAAAAATTGCGAGAAGATTAGAGGAGCAGTGCATACCTCTGATATGGCATACCGCCGTACGTCGTCACATGCTCTTGATACAACAATCGCACCAACATGAAACCCCTTGCACGCCCCTTCACACCGGCATTCAAAGATTCTGGTTAACGCGCCACCTGTAGTTTCACGCACGACGGCTTCCTTCTTCTCCCTTTCTCTCGCGAATATCTGTCTCTCTCCGTAGCTTCAGACACTTCAAACAATCCTCTTGTCAGTTACTTTATCAAAATTATGTTGATAAACTGTTCTGGAGTGGGCCGAAGCCCAATCCAGCTCTTAAGACTAAGGAGCGGCCCACCAAGAATGGGCAAAAGAGCGAAAAGCCAGATCAACGGCTCTGATGAGTCCATACAGCAATCCAACGGCCATGCGCGATTCACGGATACTATATAAGCATTCATTGCGTCAGTTGTCAGGTACACACTATTCACTAGTATTGTTACTTTGCTCGTTCGCTCCTGACTTACGCGTTGGAGTGTATTTGCAGGTACACCCACCCTCTTTCTCTAGGCGCAGAGCACGGTCAGAGGAACAAACTAACTTGTAACTACCAACTAACTATCTCCCTAACTTCTAACTAACTATATATCTAATAGTCCCCCGCAAGCTAGAAATTATTCACAACATTTCTAGCTTGACATGAACAATAGAAAGATACATCAAAACAAAAGAAAATTACAATTAGAGATAACTAATCAACTACTGTGTGCCTTGAACTTTTAAACTCCAAATTTGACAACAACCAATGGCCTAAATGAATTCACAACTGGGGTCAATCTTGCAACAAACTAGCACTGATATTTCATAAGCATTTTCAACATGCTCTCTTTATTCATCACTTGATTCCTTGGCAAATCCCGTGAGAGCTATGTTGTATGCAAGCAAGGAGTGGTACACATGCGAAACATTATACTCCACATTGATTTGCTCATTAATTGTAGCTTCAGATTCATCTTGATTATTCTTATGAGCAAAGAAACATTAGGTGCAATAGGAACAGCAAGTACATCTTTCTTAGCTTCTTGAAAGTAGTACACTAGTAAAATGCCACCAAAAATCATAACAACACTGAAATTAGGATCAAGCCAACCACTAAAAGTATAACAAATATATATTCACACATATACTTCCTTCTCAAACCAGGGATAAAGTCACCCATTATCATCACTGGCAGAACCTTTGATGATTTGAACATGATAAAGATCCCTTTATTAAGCCATGTGAACCCATGAGTGCAGCAGAAAATTTCCGTTGCGGAAACAAA
Organism: Astragalus glycyphyllos; assembly: GCA_963573325.1. Classification (NCBI taxonomy): domain Eukaryota; kingdom Viridiplantae; phylum Streptophyta; class Magnoliopsida; order Fabales; family Fabaceae; genus Astragalus; species Astragalus glycyphyllos. Next base: position 32,792,198 of record OY754307.1, read on the forward strand.
AACAGAAACTGGATCAAGAGTCGATCCAAGAAAAGACATCAATTTCAGAAAATCGAAATCGCAAAGAGAAAAGGAATATTACGATTCAAAATGAAATTGAAACTTGGCTTCAGATCACAATCATCGGAAATCAAAATGAAAAGAGGACAATGAAGCGGAATGCAAGACGGCGATGTGAAAGAACGCCAAAAAGCGATGTGCGGAAATGCGGAACACTCAACGGAGAAATTGAAATCGAAACTCAAGAAATGGGGAGTCGAAATCAAGAAAGTGAAGGTTGAAGTCGCAAATTAACCGAGAAGACGAAAATGCAAATCAGGAAATGAAATTGCAAATCGCACATGAGGAAAGGAGTTGCAAATCGCGAAATCAAAAATGATAAACAAATGCCATGCAACAACACTTATCCAGAAGAATGACGAACACGAAATTAAATCGCGAAACAGAATCGCACGAGAAGAGTGCGTGAAGAAGATGAAGAATAGAATCAAATGGATTCAAGAATTAAAAAAACAAATAGGAAAAAGAAAACGATCCAAAAATGAAATCGTAACGTAATCTTGAAGCGATTAAATGTGAAATCGAACCAAGATTAAGATGAACGATTCTGAATTAAGATCAAGGAAGAAGAGAGATTGCAAAATCAGAATCAAAAAGAAGAAATCGTGATGCGACGATCATGAAATCAGAATCACAACCAGAAAAATCAGAAAAGCGAAATCGAATTCAAGAACAAAATATAGAACGAGAAGAAAAAAGAAAACAATGCGGATAAGAAAGGTAGATAAGGAAATGAATGAGAAGAAAACTAATAAAACGAAAGAGAACCTGCAGCGGAATTCAGATTCAAGGTGGATACCATGTTTGCTCTGATAGCATATTGAAGAATATGACATCCTTGGAAGGTAAGAGAGAAAAGATTACGAGACTCTAATATTCATCAAAGTGAATTGATACAAAATGATAAAAGTTGTTTCTAAATTGATTACATGAAGCCTATTTATAGGCATATAACAATAACAAACTCACTTATAACTACCAACTATCTAACAAACTCAATTGTAACTACCAACTAACTATCTCCCTAACTTCTAACTAACTATATATCTAATAAGGATCAAATATCAGGATGAAAACAGATTAAATTCAACCTATTAATCAAGAAACAACAAATAAACACCATAAAGAAGATACAGTGGAAGCATCACGTTTCACATATCTGTTTATAAAGTCAAGTAAAATTTACAACATTGTAGAGATAGTCAAGACTTTCTCTCCATTGTTTGTTAGAACGAATCAAATCGATTAGCTTAAATTAAAGATGTCAGTGCTAGTTACACACACGATATATCACTAATTGATTTGGTAGCAGTAGAAACCATCAAATACCCTCTTGATATAGAAACAGAGGATAAAAGTGTATCACAAAAAGGATAGTAAATTCAACGCAAAAGAATGTTCACCCTGATGTTAAACTGAAAGGTTTAAAGCAAAACAAAAAGAAGACCAAGGCTTACTCTGTTGATTCATGACATGGAGGTGATTTTTTATCACCAGCTTGAATAGCATACCTCATTTAATCGATAACAAGGGAGCAATTGATTTCGGTGGAACCCTTTAGCATGAGTTTGTATCAATTGGGAATTCTTCAAAAAACACAGCTACTGCATAGTTGAATAAACCAAACACCGATTCATTCATCAAATCTAATAAATTATGAAAAATGACTACAAAATCCCAAAATTAACTATTGTAAAATATGATCAATAAGTTGCAAAGAAAAAGGATTGGATAGGCTGCGAAGGGAAGAAACATACTGGTGCACACACGATTCATGAGCTTGAAGGAGAGTTCCGACCCAAAGAGACCTTGCACTCTTCCTATGCCACGGATCAACATACTTAGCATGGAATCGGTGAGGGACTCTCCTTCCGTCAAATCAATTCCTCAGGGATATTGCTCCCCGTGCATCGCACGGGTTCCATACTAGTGTACATACATATATGAGTAATAATATATTTTGCAAAGAATATTACCAGTAGAAAAAGGGTTCTCAGAACTCTTGAGCCATCAATCATAATAAAAATGTAAATTATGGCCATACCAGGGACGCAGATCAATCTATTTCTGCACATTAAAAGCATATAAGTAATTATAGACTGGTGGATAGACAAATAGACGTATCAATTTACAAGTAAATAAAGAATTACTATGATGACGTGTTTGATAAATTTCAATTTCTTTGAAATCCAAACACACGGGACAAGCCTTGAGATAAATAGTCACTGTTTTTTTTTATAAGAAAAGAATTATATTAAAGGGGATGCAAACGGGCACCCCAAGCGGTACAAATACAAGGGGCCTCATTAAAACCTCATTGGGCTAAAACCCCATGGGAAAAAGACCCAAAGAGGAATGAGTACCCCAGGAAGAATGAGACCAAAGGCCAGTTTAAACCGAGTTCATACAAATAATAGGGTTTCCCCACCAATCTGAGATCTTCAAAGCTGAATTGCGACTTCAATGCTAATGAACCAGCTCCAAGATATAGCTTTAACATGATTGACTACCACTTGATAATTGAAGACTTGATCCTTAAAGAGAATATGGTTTAGATGGGTTCAATGGCACCACATGACTGCCATCCAAAGAAGATACTTCAGTCTCCCAGCCTTCTTGGACTCCAACCTGATGCCATGAGCTCTAAAATGCCCCACTCCAACCAGAGAATCCATAAGTGCACTGCCTATCCAAATATAAATAGAATTCCAAAATGACCTAGAGCACCTGCACACAAAAATAAGTGAAAAATAAACTCATCCTGCTCAAAACAAAATGGACAACACGACCCATGAGGGTCCTTAATGATACCCTTAGAAATAAGTGCATCTCGGGTTGGAAGCTTTCCCAACAACCATCTCAATCCGAAAACCCCCACCTTGGTTGGAATCGAAAGCTGCCACATGTCAACTCAAGCACTTTGAGTGTCAGTATCCAACGTATCTTGATTCAACAGATTCAACAACAGAACATAACAAGATTTCACAGTGAACACGTGGAACTTATCAAGCCTCCACTGCCATTTATCTTGCTCGGAATAGTCGGGATAAAGAGAATTTAAAATGTCCAAAAGCATATCAGAATCAACCCTCTCCTCCATAGTCAAACCACGATCCCAGACGAAATTTCAATGCCAAGTGCAATCAACTCAATACCAATGTTCCCTGATACAACCATTTTTAAACTTAGCCGGAAGGAAGAGACTAGAAAGCAAGTCCTTAAAAGTATCACCACTAGGCCTCTTATGCAACCAAAAAGAAATCAAATCCCCCCTACCTAAGAGCGGCCTAAGACCAAAAACGAAAGCACCCTGCCACGAAGGCATGCTTTCTTCCAAAAGTAATAGGTCTCTCCACCATAAAGAATCCTTGGTGCCTCCTCTAGAAGGATTAGCCCCGGTGAAAATAAACCTCAGATCACCATACTGATGAGAAATAAGCTGCCTCCAACTAGCGTTGGTATCATTTATGCACCTCCATTTTTCACCCCTAGCCCACCATCCTTCTTAGGTCTAAAAACCTTGAACCAAGACACCCAATAAACAGGTCGACCCGCGCTATTACCCAAGTTGGTGCCATACAGACATCTCTTGTAGAAATTCACCTTCAGACCCGAAACAAGCTCAAAAATTCTGAAAAAAGATTTTATAATCCACAAGTTATCACAAGAACCATTTCTGACCAAAATAGTGTCGTCTGCAAATTGAAGCAACGAAAAACTCAGGCTGTTATTAACCTTGAACTCAAAGAATAAACCCTCATGACCGCTTTCTAAACCATACCAGTTAAACCCTCAGCAAAAATGAGAAAAAGAAAAGGAGATAAAGGATCTCCTTGTTTAAGGCCTCTGTGAATTTGAAAGTCCTCAGTAGGACTCCCATTAACAAGGACAGACATCGAAGAGTTATGTAAACAAGATCTAATCCAATTAATCCACACTACGCCAAAGCCCATACGACCCAACATATATTCAAGAAACCCCCAAGAGACAGAATCATAAGCCTTCTCAAAGTCAACCTTAAAAAGCATGCATTCATCCTTCCTTCTTTTAGCCAGATCAACCAACTCAGTGACCACCAACACCCCATCCAAAATCTGACGACCCGAAAGGAACACCGATTGACAAGGAGAGATAAACCTGGGTAACACCTTCTTCATTCTACTAGCTAACACTTTAGCCTAAATTTTATAGATACACCCAATGAGACAGATTGGACGATAGTCCCTTAACTCTTGCGGGTTCTCCTTTTTTGGGTATAAGAGCCAAGAAAGAAGCCGAAATGGCTTTAGGCAACACCGCATTAACATGGAATTCCTCAAAGAAGCCCATAACATCCTCCTTCACAACCTCCCAGCAATTTTTTATGAAATTGAGATTGTAGCCGTCAGGTCCAGGACTTTTATTCCCATCACAATTCCACACTTCTTTTTTCACCTCGTCCTCCGTAAACGTAGCAATAAGTTGTTGATACTCCTCTTCACTGATCTTGTCAAACTCAATGCCACTAAGAATAAAACGCTGTAAAACCGGTTCCACATAACTGGCTTCAAAGAAACTTTTCACTTCCTGTTTCACCTCCTCCAACCTCAACCCATCACTATTTAGAGACACAATCTGATTAGCTCTTCTACGATTCTTAATACAGGCATGAAAAAACTTAGTATTGAGATCCCCTTCTCTGATCCAGTTAGATCTAGATTTTTGTTTGATCATACTCTCTTTGATATGGAGCTGCTTCCAAAATGACGAAGACACTTCCTTCAATTTAGCCACCTTATCCATCGCACCCCCCTTTAAAATAGCCTGATCAAGATCACTCATCTCAGAAATAAGATGGTTAACGCTAAGGTCCATCTGGCCAAACACTTCATTATTCGACACCTTGAGCTTAGCTTTCAGCATTTTAAGTTTCTCTTTAATCACATACCCTTTTTTTCCCCTAACCAAAAACCCTTTCCACCACTGATCCGCTAAACCATTGAACTCGAGATGATCAAGCCAGCCATTAAACAACCGAAAAGGCATGGGATCCCAATCCTTAGAGGACCGAAGCAACCAAATAGGACAGTGATCTGATATGTCCCTATCACCCACCCACTGACCATTAATATTCCAAGAAAAAATTAAACCCTCAGAGACTAGAAAACGATCTAGTCTTCTTCTAGATAAACCATCAGAACAAAACCAAGTGAATTTCTTCCCATACAAATGGACATCCACGAGCTCCATATTATCGATAAACAAATTAAACTCTAGCATGTCCGCCCTACGCAAATGAGCACTAATACCTTGGCGCTCATCCAAAGAAGAAACTACATTAAAATCCCCCACAACGCACCAATTACCTTCGTCACCCTGATTTTTCAAAGCAAGGATAGCCTCCGAAACTTCTCTGTTCCCAGCTGCTGAACACGGGGCGTACACATTCACCACATAAACCAAGGAATTATGCCATAAACAGCACAGACCCACATACCCGATACCTTCAAAGCAACTCTTAACCTCAAACAAACTTGTTCGGTACCTGGACATCGGGTCCGGGGTACAACCTGTTGTGCTTCCTGGAGTTTGAAGATTGACTTCGGATGGTTCGAGATAAGCCATTCCCGCGCCTCGGGTTGGGGTTTACCTGCAAGCACTCTGATGCCTAAGTCAGCAAGGAAAGTGAAGAGGAAAGAGTGGAGTCAGAACGTACCTGGAATTGAGGGGCCACATTCCTATTTATAGACGAAGCGTTGTTGTTGAGCCGTTGGATGCGGGTGCTGACCTCTTAACCGTTGGATGCGATCCTCATGCGTTGGGTTGTCCCCGCTGCGGTAACCACAGAAGGCTTCGCAATCCATTCAAAGTTCTGATGCCCTTAGAAACTACGAACCAAACCAACATCAATCGACTCCCTCTTAGTTTCTTGGATACAAACAATATCAAAACTACCTCTTTTGATGAGAGCAGCCATATGTCTCCTCTTGGCGCTATCACCCAACCCTCTAATATATAAGGATACTATATTCATGGAGCATCCTTTTCTTTCTCCCTCAAAAACTTCGCCGCTTGATCCCTAGCTTCCCCTGCGGCTATTAAGTCAATATAAACAGAGTCATGGCTAACCCCCTCCACCCCTAAAGTAGAAGCAGAATTCAAAACCTTCTGCACTGTAGCTTTTTGATGAAGAACCCAGAAACGATTATTACCAGCCTGAATACCTGAATCTCCTAAGGAACCACCACTCCAAATAGGCCCCTCACAACTCTTGGACGAATCTTGAGATTGGTTTTGACCCTTTGACACAGAACAATTTGAGTATATATGCTGCACAAGCCACCTCCATGCGCCTAACCTTTCAAAAACAAGCTAGCATCGAAGATCCAGCCACACTATTATGGGAGGAAACATTCTGATTCACACCAGGATCTGAATGAAGAACGCATGCAACACTCCTGGACTTTGGGATTGAAGGGAGATCAATGGGCCTAACAGAAGGAACAAGATTCAGAGAAGACCCCTAACTCGAAGCCCCAACGTCCTTCAAACTCTTTCTCGAAGATGAGAAAGGGATAGACTTATTACCACTCCCTAGATCCCTTTTCGACTCGGAATCCTTTTAATTGACATTTTCAATAGAGTTAGAGTTAATGATGACATCTTTACGCCCGATAACTTTTTTCGGTCCCCTCACTCCATGAACTGACCCAATAGGAGTAACCGAATCACTAAGATGAGATAGAGAATCATTAGCCGCCAACTCAATCTTAGATTGATTCTTAGGAACATGTTCCACATTTCCCCCACCATTAGAAAAACCTTCCTCCTGCATAGTTCCTGAAGGTGGCACCTGTTCTTCGTCGGAAGGGAGCTCCGGCCAAAGATCACCGATCTCTGAGTCCTCGTCATCCGAACTAGGCACAGGAGCCTTGGACTCAACCGGAAGACTCCACTGCATGGCACCCACACCAATTCTCCACCACCCTTATCTCAAACACGTTCTCATAGATCTTGACCTTAAGAACACTATTAACCGCCTCAAAAGATTCCGTCCTAACCAAAATGTGGGCAACGTCCATGGCTTTTTTCATTTTCGTGTTATCATCAGAGTAAATAGTCACTGTGACACCGATCAGCTTTATCCCCGACTTTTCCCAAGCAATTTGAATATCCCAAATAGTTATAGTATCCCAAACAATTATAATTTCCCAAGCAAATATCAGTTGCCAAACTACTTCAATATGATGATAGCAAAATAATGGCTCATTGTTCTATTCCTTACCTCATTAAGAATACCCGTGTAAGAAAAAACAACCTTAGAAGCTTGCTGAAATTGGAAGTCAGAATCAGGCAATACGACAAACAAACAAACAAACAAGCAAATACATTCTCTACATCTGAAACAACAACTTCAACTCCTTCCAAATCATAGACGTTAAATAGTGCCCTTTGCGTCTCAAACTTCTGCCTCCACTACTAAAAAAACAGAAATTAGAGATGACCAAAATCCCTCTCTAAACAACAAAAATCCGTCACTATTCAATTTAGCGACGGAATTTGCGACGACTCGAGATTTGTCTCGAATTTTGGCGTCACTAAATATTTAGTGAGGGATTTTGAAAATCCGTCCCTAATTGAGAAGGAAAAAGTCTCTCTCTATTAGCAACGAAAAAATCCCTCTCTACTAGCCACAGATTTTTCCCTCTCTATTAGTGACAGATTTTTCCTTCTCTAATAGTGAGGGAATTTTTCGTCACTAATAGAGAGGGAAAAATCCATCACTAAACTTAAAAGTAATACCAACACAAAATTCATCCAACTTATTAAATTTGAAAGTTATACAAATTTCTTAAAAGTACTACATCTTTCTTAATGTGATTAAAAACGACTCCACTGGGGATCGAACCCAGAATCTCTGGTTCCGTAGACCAGCGCCTTATCCATTAGGCCATGGAGTCAGATTTCAAGTTTTAGGCATTAACCACAAGGAGAATCAAGATTGAATTTGGAGCTTATTTGACAAAATGCATTTAATAAATCTGATGTCAATTTCAGTTGGCAGCTAGTAAACTGTTTTACATTCAAGACCAAAACAAAACATTTCCTGTAAACTAAGTATTTTTCAATTATATTGAAGATAAAATCAAGCTCAAGCAGCATATCCGCAATAGTTATAACTAACATACTAAGTTTTTATACATAGGCAAGAAACAAAAGCAAAAGGGCAAGATAGGCAAGAAACATACTAAGTTCTACCTTACCTATTGACCAAATACTGCAACTGAATCAAATGATGCCTCCTCAATACTTCTTGCTGACATAAATTTAAAAGGTCATACAAAAGCCAACTAGGATTAAGGGGAAAAAATGGTTATGCAATAGCAGCATTTGATGTATAAGTTACATTACAAGCTAAATAAGAATTCAGTTCTCAATGCCAAAATAAGAATTCAGTTTTCAAGGGGGAAATTTAAGATTTACTGCTTCATATGGTAAAACTCATACTATAAATTCTGATTCTGCAACCCCATAATAAGGAACTAATTCAAATGAGAAATGCATGTTTTAAATGTTCATTACTCAAGCCTCAAAACAAAGCTGAAATTGGTAAAGAAGAAATGAGCCAATACTCAATTCATACACCAAATGATTTCAAAACAACATAGTTCAGAGTTCAAAGAAATACAATTGTACATTGAAGAACATGAAATGATATAAACCTCATATATATTCATAACAATTACATCAAAGTGAAGCATTAAACACAACCAGCAAACATAACTGAACAATAGGAACCCAAGTCAAAAATAAATAAGGTAAACATAAACTGTGTACAACTATGATTGCACTTCAGCCACTTCTAAAGCAAAATCCTAAATATGAGTGAAAGAAGGTAAATTGGTAATTTGACAAAATGCAGAGACATTATTTCCTAGAATCCCCTGTTTAGAGAAGAAAACTAATCTCCTAAAGCAACATCATTCAATCAATCAAAAGAGAAGGCATACAGTAAAGGAATGGTGTACAATTTACAAAGTAGCATTAAATTAAAATTGACCATTATTTTCATGTGCTATTTCTCATCTCTTGCATGGAAAATTACATTCACCATAACAGATAGAAATAGAAAAAGCATACATATGAGTTATTAGCCTATAGGAACTTCCTTCATGGAACACTATCATCCAATTATTTCTTCATGATTTAAAAAAAAAAACTGAACAAAGAAGCTTCATCTTTGTTTTTTTCCCCTTTACTCAGACTCACAATTCAACAAGCTAGCTATTTTGAAGAACTTCAATCTAGCTCTCATATAGACTTCAGAACCAGAAGCATAAGTAAAATGCTTAGAGTATATAAGCACCTGAAAAAACTAGATGGTTGACAAAAAATATGTAACACTAGACCTCCCAAGTTTTAGTATGAACAACTGAGCATCACAAATAGTAGTCAGTACACGGCTAATGCCATCCAGCTACTGTTACCAAGTATAGATTTCATAACTATTGGAGACACAAAACACTTAATAGAAATAAATTACTTACCACTCATTCCTATATCTTTCAAAATTAATTTTTATAGAGGAGGCTAAAAGATGAACAGAACAAAGGCAAAGAAGGATCAGTATAGCTCATAAAACTTAGCAACCACCTTACCTGAAATTTTTTGGATTAAGTGAGCAACTATAACATATTTTTGACTATAAAAACACGTGTTATTTCTGTAATATTCTCCTCTTTCTCAGGCTGGGATCACAGATGTTTATGAGTTATATAATTTCTATCAGAAAAATGTCTATGAAAGGTGAGCCAGTAACCGGTAAAAATGTAGAATGACATGTGATACATAAAATATCTAGAAGCACAGCAGAAAAAACAATTCTCTGTGACAGAAGCATGCCAGGTTTAACTTGAATCAAGGTTGGTACATGTTTCACAAGTTTTAGTCCAGTTTCCTGTTAACCAAATTAGAATATAATTATAAATTTTCAAAATATAACTTCAATTTGTGCTTCAAATATAGTAATATTTATTGAAAATAAAGCAATACAAATAAAGTGGTAAAAAATCGAAGCTAATCACTCTCTGATTAAAAATAAAATCTACATAATTTCATTGGAAAATTACACAGATTACAAAACTCAGAGTAGTAAAATTTATAACACAATATCATTATAAAACTGCATTTAGATTATATCACAAAACTTAGAGCATTACACAGATTACATAATTTCATTGTAAAGTTACAAAGACTTTGGGTGTGCCAATCCATTGGAAACTCAAGAAAAACTTTTATATCACATGAGAAAAAAATTGATCAAATCAATAATCAGAGCAGTAACATACACATTTAAATGGATATATTTGTATAATTTATATTAGAGCAAAAACATTCATATCAATTCAGTAACGAGAGTAGTAACATACCCATTCAATAAACAGATTAAAACACCAAAGCCGAAACATTAAGCATTCAGAATCCCAAATAGTACCTGAGGAAAAGTACACACCCTTGTTGAATATGAGAAGACCAGAAGCCAGTGCCACACCCAACCACAAATCATATCTGGCTTAAAATTCCAATGATTAGGGTTCTAGAGAGGGTTCAAATGACAACCAGAATGTTCAAATCGCAGTTAGAGGGTTCAAATCATACCTGAGTTAAAATCGTTTGAGAGGGTTATGGTTCAAATCGCAACCCGAGAGCCAGAGAGAAGCTGAATCGATCCAGAGAGAAGCTGAATCACAATTTTGATGAAGAGAAGCAGAATCGCAACCAAAAAGAAGTGAAATCGCTGATGAAGAGAAGTAGAATCGCTGATGAAGAGAACCAGAATCACCGATGAAGAAGCAGAATCGCTGATGAAGGGTTTTGGCGCTTTGGTGGCGACGGTGAGTTGGTGGTGGTCAACGGTGAGTTGTTGGTGGTGAACGGTGAGCGACGGTGAGGGTTTTGTGAGTGTTGTACGTGGTGAACGAGTGCGAGAGTGTGAGAGGCGGCTTCGAGAGAAGAAAGAGTGAAAGTTTTTTTTTTGACATGGAGAGTGAAAGTTAGTGGGAGGGAAGTGGAAAAAACAAAGCGGGACTAGTTTAATTTGGTGGTCAGTGACGGATTCCAGGTTCCTCACTATTAGTGAGAGATACATTTCCTCCCTAAATCCGTCTCTAAACGTCTTTTCAGAATTTTGTGACGAATTTAGCTACGAAATTTTTAGAGAGGGATTTTTTGGTCTCTATATTCGTCACAAACGGAACCCGAAGGCGCAGGTGATGTATTTCGTTTTTTCGTAGCTAAATCCCTCACTATTAGTGAGGGATATTTATCCATCTCAAAAATCCCTCTCTAAAAACAAGTTTTCTTGTAGTGCTCCAATCAACCCCAGAATACTTAGGATCCAAGTTACAACTATATATATTAACGAGAGTCACTAAAACATGGACTAACGAGAGTAACAACTATATATATTAGTTTTTTTTACATGATTGTTCGGTACCAGGACTTCAGATGCGGTTGAGCCCGGGGTAAAAGTGGATGTGCTTCCGGAGATTTGAAGGTGGACATCGGATGGTTGACAATTGGCCTCGGATGGCTCGAGGTAGATGCTTGCGCACGTCGGGTAGGAGGTACCTGCAAACACTCCGACGCTCAAGTCAGTAAGTATAAGAGAAAAGGTATGCAAGGAATAAGCAGATAAAGAGGGCGTACCTGGAAACGGAGGGTTGTACCTCTATTTATAGACAGAAGCGCCGTACTTGAGGCGTCAGATTCGGGGGTTTTGGATTCTAACCGTCGGATGCGTATGCTTGACAGTGGGGCGAGCGTCGGGTCATTTCGAATGCGGAATTGGGCCAAGCCCAAGCCTTGTGATATTTTGGCCCAGTCCAGAACAATGATTAACCGAGACACTTAAAAAATTCAAAGTTACAACAATATATACTTCCATACATGATTAAATAAAGTCACTAAAAATTGAATTAACCATATATACTAGTTTTCGGACATGATTAACCAGAGTCTATGTCCTTCCTATTCTCTTTCCTTCATTCCAGGAACAAACCTTACATTCATTGTTAAAAAAACAAATTATGATATTATGTTGAATATTTATCACGGATTTAGCGTTAGTTGAATATTTAGTTTGGTATTTTATAACATTACAATAATGTTAATTTGATATTTAGGCTTAAACTGAAGTTGCATCTCAAAGGTACCCGAGTGTTGTTGTGGTGTATGGCTTGACTACACGGGTGCGATATCAAAGTACTCAACCGGTCCTAAGGTACCCTACAATTGCAAAACACTATGTGGGGGTGGGGGTGGGGGGGTTTATGCATGTTACACGTGAACATATTTTTAAAACATTGAAGGTTTGGGGTGTGCGTGGTGAGTTAGGGGGAGGAATAAGTATGGGACTATGGGTCATGCATCAAACACAACTCCTATTACACCACTTGGGCCAACACGTACTGAAACACCCTTAGGCCCATTGATTGTTTGGCGCCGAATCACTTACACGTGAACAAGATATGAGAAATTTTATCCAACTAAATCATTATCATTCACCACCAGATACTCTCTGTTTCTTTGATTCTTGGCCAAAAACCTCGCCCTTCTTTATTACAATCATTCCAAGAACCTTCCTAATAGATCAATTAGAATTTTGGAAAATATCGATATCAGCATTTAATGCCATATTGTTTTTTTTTAACAAATTTAATGCCATATTGTTGATACTCGAAAATTTTCTCAATGGAGATTTTGACCGGAAATTTCTAATAACAATCTTAATTTTTTTTTTGTTTACAAAGGATCATATGGCAATAACGGGAAAATATCTTTACATGATTTAAACAGATTAAAAAATATAATTGTGTTATCATAAAAATCTGTAATTGATTGTAAATTTAATTTGTACTTATCCATAACAAATTAGAAGACTATATATACATATATGCATGTAGCATTGTTATACCATATTTTGCACTGATAAGCAATATTTCTTCCATGACACCTCCTCATACAATCATTCCTCTTGGTTACTTAGAAACACGAGACCAAACCACATCAAGCAATTCACAAGAGGGCAACACAAGGGTCACTTTCAAGCAAGTTCTTCTTCAATGGTGGTATTACTATTACATTTGTTGTGATAACAGTTATGATGGTAATATTTCTTCAACTTCTTTGCCTTCATCTCTTTTTCGGTTATGGTTTGCTCAAAACGTGTATCCTTTACTAACCTTGAAGAGAATAATTTTCTTCACTTTTAGCCAGATAATTTTCTTTTTAGCCTATGGTTTCTTCTGTCAAACCAAACTTTACGCATCCCACATATCCGGCGGCGGTGGTGGCCATGGTGATGATGATGAGAACCATAGTCATATTTTAGCACGTCCATTGATATTCTTAGCCGCCGCATTCGGGGTACACACTATGTTCTTAGTTTTCTTGTTATTTTTCGGTTTCTGCTCTGTGGCATTGGAGAAGTATAGGTACCATCATTTTTTCAAATCATTTGGAGAATGGGTTGTTAAAATTTTGGTGGTCCTTTTGATTATGCAATTTGGAGATGATGGCCCAACAGTTAAAGGCTTGGTAACTTGGTGTCTTCTCACTATTGATGCTCTTTGCATAATAGGTTTAAGTAACCATGCTCACCATCACTCACTCTTTGAAGCATTTGTCACGATAACGTTACATTTAGGGTTGGCAAAACAAAATTCTCTTCGTATATCTACTATTGTTTTTGTCGTTGTGGTTATTGCGATCAAGAACATCATGTCAAGGCATTCAGACAACTCACAAAATGTCCCTACTCCTCCTGAGCTTCCTTTGGATGGTTCGATTGCTTCTGAAGTTTGAACAATCTCTCACGGTTGCTGCTTAATTGTTAGCTTTTTATAGATAAATATGTTAGTTCTGAATTAGTTAGTGGGAGGAGACATTTATTATCTTCTTCGAACCCTAATTCTTAGTATTTATGATTTGTTTTACGTAATTTACTTCGTCGCATTTAGAAAGTTTTTAATATTGTTGATTCCGTTATTATAATGGGAAATTCTTTTTATTATTCTTTATTCGTTTGTTGAGATGTGGAAATTTCTTCCTTTTAGTGTAAATTGATTGTTAGAATTTTAGTTTGGTTGACAACATTACCAAATAAATTGGAGGATTATATATTTTGAATGTATAAATTAGCTAGATTTTAGCTATCTTTAGTAAAATCTTTTTATTTTTTGTTTTACATAACGAAAAATATTCTTAATTTTACTAATATTTTTTTTGGACAAAAGTCAACTATAATGGGTTGAAAATGTTTTTAAAACCATACCTACCTTGGCTAATAGCACTAGTTTCAATGTGTTTACGGGATGAAAACGGTAGCTTCATGGAACTTACTGCAGGATTTTCATGTGACTAGAAAACCATACCACATGAAATCTTCGAGTCCTCTTAACTCCATCTCAGGTTGCAAACCAATCCACGTGCGCACTCTCTACCAAACTAAACGAAGAAAAGAGCATTCGAAAAATAAATGTGAAATTGTTTCTAGATTATCATTGCACAACAGACAAGAAACATCTTGTAAAGTCACTCCTCTATGTATGAGATTATCTCTAGTCGGAACCTTTCCAATTAATAACTGCCCTCCAAAAATGCACACTTTAGAAGGTAATTGCGATTTCCAGAGACCTGTCAAACCAACCCTAAGGTTGTTGCCAAGATTTTTATCCTGCAAACAAGACAACAAACACATATAACAGGATTTTATAGAAAAATAGTTCCGATTGTTATCTATCCATCTCCACTCATCCTTGTTGTTCTGGCATAAATCTTTCCCATGCAAAATATGCCCAACAAAAGTTGCATCAGCCGCTTCCATATCATCAAGCGGTCGAACCCACAGTATGGTCCAACACCAACGACCATCCACCCACTCTTCCATATCTCCGATAACCACATTATGATTAGATGAAACTGAGTATAAATTGGGAAACACCATCGCATCCTGATTTAGCTATTGTAATATCCATCCTGTTGGTGATTGGAAAATTTTAAATTTGGTAAATATTATGTTTCTTTTGTAAAAAATATATTTCATTTCTATGCGATATATTTTTTTCCGATGAACAATGATGCATCGAAAGCGAGCATTAGAGGTGCTCAAAACCACAAATTACATATTGTTTAAACACAACATGGCGTTATGCCCCCAAGACGAAGCATAATAACAAGAACAACTACCCACCCCGTATATAAACCCACTTCAAGATAGACATTTAATGTAAGAAACAATAGTGTCTAACAGAACCTCCCCTTTAAAAATCAAATTATTTCTAGCAAGCGAAAGAGACCAAGAAGTTGCTAACCAAATGATGAAAATGCTCCAACATACTAGTGCATTTTTTATGTTTCAATCCAAGCCAATCTTCCACTTTTGCCCACAAAACTTTCGCTAAATCACAATTAAAAAACAACTGCATCAACTCTTTACATTGCCTGCAAAATGAAAAAACCGTAGCTTCCTCAGGTTCAATAACATGACATGAAAAAAGAGCTCACGAGTAGTAGTAGCATTGCAAAATCACTACTAGGGAAATCTCAAATACCGACGGAAGTTAGAGACAAAATTTTTCCGTCTTTAATAGAGACGCCTTTATAGACGGATTTCTCCGACCAGAGAAAGACTTGTAATTTTCCAACTCTGAGACGAATAACAGAGACACAATATGTTCGTCGCTTAGATTTCCATCTCTAGATCCGTCTCTAGCGAGTCATTAAAAATTATTATAACTTAATCCTTGATTTAGAGACGGAATTGTCCATAACAAACAAAATCCGTCTCTAATTCCGTCTCTAAATGGCTAGTCAAAGTCAAAATATCGTTAGAGACGGAAGTAGATCCGTCTTTAAGGGATGTTGTCTCTAAGATCTGTCTAACGTTATCATTTAAAATTAATATCGAAAACCAAATTTTTTCTACTTCCCTCCCTTTCCCTCTCTTTTTTTATTTGCTATTAATTTTTTTGGTGATAATAATTAATATATACTATCAAAATCAGTACCTCTCTGAAAAAAACCTATGAAGAAATCAATACCCTTTCTCAAAAAGGAAATCATTATTTCTCTCACCCAGTAATCAAAAAACCCTTTCTCTCCCATAATCAAAAAACCATTTTGTTCCTCTCTCAACCCCTAATAAAAAAACAGGCCATTTAGTTCCTCTCTCAACCCTAATCAATGATTTCTCTCAGCCCCAGTATCTTCCCTTTCTCTCAACCCCGGCCCAAACATAGGTATATTTTGTTCCTCTCTTTTTCTTCCTTGTTTCGCTTCATAATTTTTCTGTGTTTTCCCTTAAGGTTAGGGTTTGTATGATTTTCATTTCATGCCTTATTTTCCTCCTCTCTTAAGGTTAGGGTTTATGAACTTAGTTCTTGTTCTTGTTCAGTTCTTTGTGCTTTTCTTGTTCTTTGTTCTGTTCTTGTTCTTCCTCCTCTATTGTTTGTTCTGCTCTTTTTCTTGTTCTTGTTAAATTTATATTTTCTTTGTTCAGCTCTTTTTGGTTGTGCGTTTCTTTTTCACTAAAGTATGATATAATAAAGGATGGTATATATGTAAAACATTATACGACTCACGTATCTTAATATGTTGAGAAATGTACGAGATAGTTATAAATTTCTTATTTGGTGCAAGGATTGTGCATAATTTTTGGTTTTCTCTAATTCATCTTGTTACCCTTTAGATGCTTGACGAAAAGACTGATTGACTATTATCTGTGACGTTGAACGATTCTGCAGTTATGTTTGATTTGGATCAGCAATTATACATAACGTGAAGAGCATCATGCACATTTAAACACAAAAAAAATCAGCAATGACCGACTTCTTACCCTTCTCGTCTAGCTCCACGACTTCTTTCCTCGTAGCCTCGTTAACCGATTTTATGTAGAAAAACTTATACTTGAAGTCTTTGACCGAATCCGTCACCGGATTGAACAAGCTCCACTTCTGTTTGCAACGAAGACTAATATGACGCTGCCTCTCCTTACCAGATCCGATCTCCGTCTAACGGAAGACCTAAAACAAGGGGAAGAATATCTTGTGCCGGCAAGCTCGTTTCAAGGCACCCATCTCTATCTCTAACATACGGATGAAACCCCAAGCATTGGGGGTTAGCTGTGACGGTGCAACCTTCAAATATCGCAGAACCCATTTATGGAAAGCAGGGAACGAGATTCACGTCATCATTTTCTCAAAGAGGGTGGACTAGACGAAAAACCTCAGCCTAGAAGTTTTCGGACACACCACATCAGACTCGAAAACTGGCTTGAATCTCCACTTCTGCCCTTCGCCACATAGAAACTTTTCAAATTTTTTGAAGTCTTCCAAATCTCCGCGACCGGATTGGTATACTGAACCTATGCTAAGAACATCTTTGGAAACCCATCGGTAAGGATCCTCGGCGCCGACTTTGTCATCTTTAGTATTGTTTTCCTCGAGATCGGGTCGAACAATCAACCCACCGGGGGCATATCATTAGCAGCAGTGGTTGAGGAGGGATCGATGGCCTCGGCCATACCCAGTTTCACGGAAGACGAAATATGATCGTTAGCAAGACCAGCAGGAATTGGAAGGCCCTCTGCAGACTTCTTGAAAAGCGGTTTCCTGAGGGGAACCCTGCGCGACCTCTTAGAATCTCTAGTTCTCGCCATTCATACCGGCAGGGGAGGAAGCCTAGAATGGAAGCAATAATCAAGCAACAAGCTCAGCCCCAGGGGTATTAGAGCTGGTCTGACCATCTTCCTCCCCAAAGTAAGGCGAGGGGAGACGGGGTACAATGACCCGTTCATTCGAAAAACAAGAAAGACTAAAGTAAAGAAACGTAGCAAGTAAAGAAATGAAAAACTAACCTCAGTAATGCAAACTCAGACCTCAGAAGAGTAGCCTGGTAAATCGTCCACCGAAGTTTCAACATTAATTGGCCGGATGTATAGCTCGTGCGAGATTCTCAAGCCTAGAAGAATCACCTTCATTGTCGGGAAAATTCAGAGCTCAAAGCGTGAAAGTATCACCCAAATAATCCTTAAATCTATTTATAACGGTATTTGCCCCGGTAGACGAAACGACACAACTCCCGGGAAAAACAGTAAGGGTTTAGGCTAAAATCCATGCAAACACAATGACAGAATGCTTCGTTTTAGTCAAATGTCGCGTCCATCTAAAAATTGGCACGTGTCATGCAAGATAGATCCTAGTCAAACCGCGAGGATCCACCGATCTTGGAAAGGGCAACTTCTGAGGCACATCTGAGTCTGTCTCTGACTCCGAACATACTCTAATTTACAACATGGACATCTCCAGCAATTCAAGCCAAGGACGCACTCCCGTAACCGACATTGACTTGCGTAGCAACTGTTCCCGACTAGGCCAAGAGGCCCAATCTACATGAGAGATGTCCCAATCTGGCACTGGATCCGGCCCAGCAAATCGGATAGAGCAAGGAATCGAGATCGACAATCCAGATCGTTGCAGCCCGATCCAACGACTCCGGATCAGGCAAGACTCGCTGAACCCCCAACTCCGCGTCTATAAATACGACACTACCCTCTAAGATCAGGTACGTTTTGCTCGTTTGTACCTGTCCCAGACTTCTGATTGCTGACTTTGGTATCAAAGTGTTTGCAGGTCCAACCTCGGGGGAAAACGACGCTAAAGACCTCAACCTCAGAAGATACCGACTTTCGGAGTATCGAGTCGATCTTGACCTAGGGAAGGAAAATCGCAAGAATCAATCTACCAACTGCTCATCTTCAATCCAGATCCGAAGGCGAGGTACCGAACAATTATTGATTGCTGCAAAAGTGTATTTTGATGCTGAAGAATATACAGGGAAAGGTATGAATGATTTGTAGTGGTGGTAATTTGTATACGATATGGAGTGGTCTGATGGAGTTATTGGTAATGGTTGTGGCAATAGTGGTTTGGCTATAATGCAGGAAAGAGATGATGATTGATGATTGTGTCCATGTGAACCAAGGGTGTTGCGCCAATCGCTGATGTCTTTGTTTGCTGCCATAGTATTATTTTGCAGCTAGTTTTTTCTCTGTTGGTGTTGCATTATTTTGCAGCTAGTTTTTTTCCTCTGCTGGTGTTGTAATCAGTTTTTCAATATTCACTTCTATTTGCTCAATGTAATACTGACTGAGGGGTACTCTATTCCCTCCTCAGATCTTGTTTTCATTGGGTTTTGGCCCTTGGTTGTTTTAACGAAACCCCTTGTAATTGGTTTGGGTTGCAGTATCACTTGTACTGCTGTTAATAAAATTCTTTGCTTATCATAAAAAAAAGAACCTGCCCAAATATACTTTGTTTCATGCCTTCATTTTGGGGCAAAAAAACAAATCCTTGGGTGGTACTTGGACAAATTCATTACCTGTTATTACTTCAAAAATATAAAAATAATAATAATTCAAGGCTGGGATTGAAGGAGAAGAAAGACATAAATTGATGACTGTAATGAATAATAAGTTAATGGATACCCACCTTTAGTCCTCAAGGATCGATCTCATAATCGGAACGTAGGGAAACCGTGACCCAAAAAGAGACATACAGTCAAAATGTGACGACTCTACAACAGAGTTAGCTACGAGACAATCTACTCGACTAACCGAGCTACGAAGAGTATCAAAACGCATGCTAAGTTAAAAAGCGATAACTCTACATTAGAGTTAGCTACGGCTCAATCTACACGGCTAACCGAGCTTCGAAGAGTTCGAAATCGCATACTAAGTTAAAAGGCGATACTCTACAGCAGAGTTAGCGACGAGTCAATCTACTCGGCTAACCAAGCTTAGAAGAGTTCGAAATTGCATCCTAAGGTTAAAAGGTGACAACACTACAACAGAGTTAGCTGCGAGTCAATCTACTCGGCTAACTGAGCTTCGAAGAGTTCGAAATCACATCCTAAAATTAAAGAGAGATAACTCTAGTTAGCTACAAGTCAACCTACTCGGCTAACCGATCTTTGAGGAGTTCAAAGTCTCATCCTAAAATTAAATAGAGATAACTCTAATTAGCTACGAAACAACCTACTTGGCAATCGAGCTTTGAAGGGTTCGAAATCGCATCCTAAAATTAAATAGTGATAACTCTACGGCAGAGTTAGCTACGATTCAACCTACTCGGCAATCGAGCTTCAAAGAGTTCAAAATGGCATCCTAAAATTAAATAGTGATAACTCTACAGGAGAGTTAGCTACGAGTCAATCTACTTGACTAACCGGGCTTCGAAGAGTTTGAAATTGCATCCAAAACTGAATTGTGATGACTTTTGTTAGCTACGAGTTAACCTACTCCGCTAATCAATCTTCGAAGAGTTCGAAATCACATGCTAAAATTAAATAGTGACGACTCTTTAGCAGAGTTAGCCATGAGTCAATCTAATGGGCTAACCGGGCTTCAAAGAGTTCGAAATCACATATTCAAAAAGGAAAATATAACAACTTTTAGCTAAAGTAACACCAAGTCGATTCGGGTAATTGAGCTCAAGGAACACGACCAACAAAGCAAATAAGAACAACCATGTTATCAGTAAACCCGAAATAGCGTGTTTAAAACTAAAGAAAGACGAGCATCAAACCAATAAAGACGCCCCATAGGACAGTTAACGTTATAATACCCAAAACCGAGGAATTGATAATTGTCTGAAAATCCTAAGGCCAAAAAGAGGCGTTGTCAAATTTTACAAAGAAGAACAAAGAGATTAGAAGCCTACGATGTCAACATCGAAATTCTCCTCAACTGTTGTCACTACCATCTGGCCACCGACTACGTTCAAAAAAATGTCCATGCCTTCAGATTTTATCTCCAAGTCGGGATTCAAGAAGCGGATATTTTCTATAGCATTGTTGAAGCACTCCTCGCCAACCACCCTAACCATGTGTTTACCTTGGATTTTGGTAAACACCGCTAGTTTGAAATTGCTTCTGTTTGCAGGATCAACTGGTAAATCCTAAGACCATTTGTGTTAAAGTTTTTCCCAGAATTATATGTGTTCTTGCAGTTTAAAAGTAAAAAGAAGAAGATAACCCTCGATCTCGCGCGAAACCGTCGGATTTCCTCAATGAGGGAGAATAAAACAAACAAAAAATTGCAGAAAAGCAAAGAAAAAAACAAAATAAAATTGAATTAATTGTAAAGAAAGTTGGTGCACAGATCATACATTCTTCTCTTGGCTCGTTTTCTCTGTAATGTGTTGGAAGTTAGAGCGTGAGAATTCTGTAATGAGATTGTAACCCCTTTTTCCTATGAGAAACTCCTATTTATATGAGGAGGGAAAACACTAAAACTAACTAACTGTACAAAGAATTGAAAAAAAAGGAAACTGCTACAGCCTTCGACTAGGATAACTACCAAAGCTTCGACAGCGAGCACTTGCTTTTGACTTGCTATTGAATTCAATTTTCTTCTCGTTGAAATATCACCCTTCAAATCAGGTTAAGTCTGAAGCTTTGTCGAATTTACTTTCTGATACAACTCTTCTGTGTTAAAACCAACACCTTCTTCTAAGAAAACCAAAGTCAAACCGCGTTGACTGCATTTAATTTAGCCTGTCGAAATTACAGGCTAACACCATGGCAGCAGTGTCTTTATCATTTTGCTTCAGAAACCATGTCGTACTCAATTGGGAGGATTGAAACTACACCACACAAGACGTCAAATTCTGACCCAGAATCAGCGAAATCCGAGCCCATTTCTTCATCTAAATTGAGGCCCTCTTTGATCACTGAAAGTAGTGGAAATATCCTTTCAGTAGCTGGCTTTCTAGCCATTTCAAGAGACTTTGAAGGTGTTTGTTTGCCTTTCTCTTTTTTGGAGTTTTCCACCTTGCCTGCAGCAGCAACTTTTTTCTGGCGTTGATATCTGCGCCATTGCGTTCTTGTCATAGGGTTCTTCCCTTTGTAATTATTGTTATAGGCATACTTGTTAGATTCAGTTGCCTTATTTTGGCTAGTAGCACTAGTGCTGCCCCTGACCAATTTTGCAGGTTTCTATTGATTTCCAACATTCTTTCCAGCATAATATACTGGGTAATACCCAGTACTCTTTCCACCAGAATGCACCCATTTCTCGACAGGTGACTTTGCTGGAGGAACATAAGTTCTAATCTGACCTTTCTGAGGATTCCTTGTCGAAGTAACCTTATATTGAATCCCTCTGTTGTTGTAATTGAACTTTGGCCTTTTGTCGACCCACTTTCCTTTACGTTTCAGTTGAGGCTTAAATCCCTCAAGATTCTTGGCAGCCTCTTTGTCGAAGACAGCACTGCACCTAGGACAAAGCATAACTTCAGTATTGTTGATTTTGCAGCGATTGAGAAAATCAATCAATTCTTCTTCAGCCCCTTAGCATTTTCAGCAACAACCTCCGTGACCTCAACCACATTGAGATCGACTTCAACCAGCAATGCATCAGCTGTTGGCAAGGGATCAGTATTAATCTTCATTGGTGGCTTAGATTTGTCACCAAATTTCAACCTTCCTTCGTTGATAGCAGTTTGAACCAAATCCCTGAAAATGACACAACGGGAAGTGTTATGACCTAAGAAACCATGAAACTTACAAAAGCCTCTTTTCTGTCGTTGTTCTAATGGTGGAATCTTTAGGCCTTTAGGCCGTAAGATTTAACCATTAGTCACAAGCAGATCAAATATTTCGTCACATTTAGATACATCATAAGTGTAAGTTTTTGCGACAAATTTATCAATCTTAGGTTCCACAGGATTTTTCCCATTAGAAGGTTTTAACAATTTGCAAGTATAAGGAGGTCCTGGTTTTAGTTCTGCAATGTTAACCTCTTCTTCGACATCTTCATAAGATATGTCGTATTCTTGGTCACTGTCATTAGCTTCGACATAAGCAACCTTTTCTTTTTTACTTTGGAATCTACCTGTTCTGGCTTTTTCGTCTTTGAGTCTTTCGACTTGTCGAACTCTATCAGCCAATTGTGCCATATCTCTTACATGTAGTGTGTCTAGTTTCTTTCTTATAGTGTAATCTAGACCACCAGCAGCCATTTCGACTAACTCATGCTCAGGCACTTGGGTAAAACACCTTGCTTTGAGTAGTCTAAATCTATTGAGATAATCATCAATAGATTCTTCCCCCTTGCGTCGAATGCTAGCCAGTTCTTTAAGACTAATCTTACACTGGCCCATATAGAACTGCTCATGGAAAGCCTTTTCTAATTGACTCCAATTAAAAATTGAATTTGGAGGCAGTGTAGTGAACCATGTGAAGGCATTCTTAGTTAGAGAATTTGGAAAGTACTTCATCCTTAAATTCTCATTATGTGCTAGATCGCCAGCCTCAGTCAAATAACGAGCCACGTGTTCGACGGTAGATTCACTGGTTTCTCCAGCGAACTTTGTGAACTTGGGAATTTTCCATCCCCTAGGTAGCTCTTTTTGTAAGGTGTATTCTGACAAGGGCGACACAAAATTAGGCCTATGTAAACCTAAGTTAAGGCCATTCTGGGCTAAAATAGTTTCGACCATATTAGCCAGGTTGTTTTGTGCTCCAAAATTGTTTTGTTGCACTTGTCTGACCACTTCGTCTGCATTTTGGTTTCTATTCACCAACACAACTTTAGGGATTGCCTCTATCCTCATAGGCTCTTCGACAATTTGTTGTTGTCATTGGTTTCCTTGATTCACAGGAATTGCATTGTTAGGCCTTTCTACTGGTATCTCTACAGCCCTAGCATTTTGGATTTGGGGGATTTGCTGGTTATGTACTGGTGGAGTACCAAAGAAATCAGCAATTCTTCCCATTTGTGTTGCCAACATTTGGTAACTATTATTAGTGTTTTGTATCAAAGGATTAAACACAGTACCAATTTGTTGTGTTAACATATTGACCATATCATGATTGCTATCATCCATTTGTTGTCTTAATGCCAACAAAGATGTTGTAGTCAGATTAGTTTGGGCATTTCGACTATGGATGCCCTCTGTTGAACAATGAGTAGGAGAATACCATGTAATTGCATTATCTGCAAATGTAGATGAATTTGTCTGAAGGCCTGCCATCAATGCTGTTGGCATGCCATACGGTAAAGCCCTTCCACTCATAGTAAATGGCATATTTCCAATCATTGGATTTGCCATCAAAGGACTTGTTGGTCCTACTATTGGTGGCACAGAAGCCATTGTATTAACATTTGTTAATGCTGCAGTGGTCATCATTGACACATGAGTAATTATGGGAGAAGTTATAGCGGTTACTCCCATGGTTGTCGAAGAAGGCATAGCAACGGTTATGCCTGCGACATTTGCAGCGTTAACGTCATTAACTGACGCTTGTTCTTGTGTACTTTGTGAATTTGTGAACTTGTGTACTAGAGCGTGCCATCTCTGGAAGATGTTTACCACTCCTTAATTGCATGCACAGACAAACACAAAGTTTAAGAATTCAACGAAAAACTTTAAAATTAGCACAAATATCCCACCGGGAGTGCCAATTTGTTTACCTTAGATTTTGGTAAACACCGCTAGTTTGAAATTGCTTCTGTTTGCAAGATCAACTAGTAAATCCTAAGACCATTTGTGTTAAAGTTTTTACCAGAATTATATGTGTTCTTGCAGTTTAAAAGTAAAAAGAAGAAGATAACCGTCGATCTCGCGCGAAACCGTCGGATTTCCTCAATGAAGGAGAATAAAACAGAGAAAAAATTGAAGAAAAGCAAAGAAGAAAACAAATTAAAATTGCATTAATTGTAAAGAAAGTTGGTGCACAGATCATACATTCTTCTCTTGGCTCGTTTTCTCTGTAATGTGTTGGAAGTTAGAGCGTGAGAATTATGTAATGAGATTGTGACCCCTTTTTCCTATGAGAAACTCCTATTTATATGAGGAGGGAAAACACTAAAACTAACTAACTGTACAGAGAGTTTAAAAAAAAGGAAACTGCTACAGCCTTCGACTAGGATAACTATCAAAGCATCGACAGCGAGCACTTGCTTTTGACTTGCTATTGAATTCAATTTTCTTCACATCGAAATATCACCCTTCAAATCTAGTTAAGTCTGAAGCTTTGTCGAATTTGCTTTCTGATACAACTCTTCTGTGTTAAAACCAACACCCTCTTCTAAGAAAACCAAAGTCAAACCGCGTTGACTGCATTTAATTTAGCCTGTCGAAATTACAGGCTAACACCATGGCAGCAGTGTCTTTATCATTTTGCACAGTCGTATCCTTTTACTCGGTTAAGAGAGATATTGTAGACTCTGACTTAAAGATAACCTTTGATAACTTGTCCTCCATTGATTTGATGGTAGCAGCTAGTTGAGTAGGCTTCTTATTAGCACTCTACTTGTCAGTAGACAAACGGGTAGCATCTCCAATAGCCTTGTTCCGAGTTGGAGGTAAAGAGGTCACCTCCTTACGAAGATCATCACCATCACGAGAGGACACCTCAGCCGACTTGGCCATCTCTTTATTCTTCTCTTCTAAGGACAAAACCGAACCCTTCAAAGTGTTGAGCTCCTCCAATGCATCATCTCGCCCTTTCTTCAATACAATATATTTCACCGAGTCAAAATCTAAAGTATCTTAATCGGAGTCTTTCAAAAGACCAGACTCCAACCAATGTGCAAAAACAGAATTATTACCTTCCTCCTGCTTCTTCTGTTTTTCCTCCATCTCCAACAGTGGCGACCCTAACTCGCAAATCTTAGACAAACAAGTAAATAGGTTCCTCTTGAGAGTCTCGAAGTAAGTCGAGTTAAACTCTATCACGAAGCCATCTTGGACCTTGTCTCGGTGGCTCTTCTTTCCCTTCTTGGACTTTTTATGATGTCCCTGCTTCTCACAACCCTCAGATTGGCGTTGGCTACTTTGGTTGATTCGACCATCAGCAAAGGCCAATTGATTTTTGGAAGACGGGGTAGGAGCACCCTTAGGTGAGATGCGATCATCAACCGCAACGGTAGTATCCCTCCAAAGGTCCTCCTACGTCACAATATTCACGGGTGAAACTGGAATCATGAACTTGCCTTGGTTTTCTTCAAAATTGATGCATAGGTTGATCTCGGTGCCATCTGGGTTGCAGAAACAACAAAAACAGAACTATTAAGATCAAAAGCAAAGAAATAAAGGCAGCTAAAAACCAAACAAACTAGGGTCATACAGGCAGCTAAAAGGTAAATATCAGCCGAGGTAAATATCAGCGGAGGACTCAGTTGTTTCCAGAGACTTTGTATTAAGCCGTCCCTTTTTGCCACATGATGCAACCTTCTTGATTAGCCTCAAAGTCTACCGATCCTCAAAGTCCAAGCCCTCGATGGGAAAAAGAAAACAGGAAGGGCGAAGAGACTAATGGATTTCATCCCACCATAAAGGGAATCTCGGACAGAAGATTCCCCTCTACGAGTCCTTGACAAACTCTTATTAGCAGTCATGTTCATGGCAATTACACTAACATAACGGACCTTGAAATCTTTAAAGGAGACCAAATATGAAGTAGCTCTTCTAAAGAGCTCAGAATGACACCCAAGCTTTCTTCTTCAAGCAAACGAAGGTAAAAATGGCATAGAATTAATCAAGGGAAAGAGGTCGATCTAGAAGGCTCAAAACGATCCCGAAGGCGTGAAGGGAAGCGCAACTATTTGGGTGGAGTTGGATTGAAGAAATGGAGAGCTCCCCCAAAATAGTATTTTCAAAAACGATAAAAGGACACCGAGCATGAATCTTTTCCAGGGTCTCGTAGTAAATATTAGATGCATACTTCTAGGGTGGTGCTTTATATGCTTGCTCCTCATCCGAGACCCCACGAATTACCCATTCTTCTCCCTCAATACGACCCATCTCCAAAGGAAGAGTATCAACAAGGCAGCTATCTAGACCGATCTAGCTGGCCATGGTACGAACTTTCTCATTCGCCCTCGCGTAATATTCAAGAATATGGGGCATGTCTTGCATCTCAGCGAATCCCACATACTCTAGAGTCAGGTCAAGGTTGTCCAAAGTGTTCTCTCCTGAGCGGTTACTACTCAAAGACTCGGAATCTGAGCCAAACTCCTCATCAGCGTCCTCCAACCTATCGACAATATCATCCTCTTCTCTCCCCGAACGGACTGAGGCATCACCATGAGAGGTGATTAGTGCATTTTATTGTACTCTTTATATCTTTTCACTTGGTGTATTTCATTGTGTTTTGTGCCCAATATTTAAGTCTTAGCACGTTTCTAGACTTTGGGTCTTATTTGAGCAGTATAGTATTTTCTTGATTAATTTTTGTTTTTATTGCATATTGACCCCTGTCTACTCTACAACCCATAACTTCTACAACCCATAACTTTGGCTGTGATTATTCGACTGAGGCGTGAGAGCTTGCATTAGAAAAGCTAAGTTGTTTCGTTGAGCTCGAAACCAAATTCTGATGTATTGAAGGTCAAAACTGCGAATTACTGAATCGGTACTGTGTAAAACAGATTTTTGGCCGAATGTTAGTTTGTTAACGAACTTCTATCATAGAACTCGTATAGGGATTTAGGTTTCAGGTTGAGATGAGACTAAATAGAGTTCAGACTTTTTCTCCTCTCTTACGAATTATTATAAACTTTAGAAAACTTTTGTGCACGAGCCTCCGGACTAAAACCCTAGGTCAATTCATTGCAGAACGGGTGTTGCTGTACGGATTTTGAGGTTCGACTCTCTATTGTTTATGTTATTTCGTCTTCGTTTCTAATTCATCGCTCTATCATTTTCGTTTTTGTTCTTAATGGTTGCAATTTTAGTTCTTCTTATTTCGCTTGAATTATTCGAATTTTGTTTTTGCAAAACGCGATTCGGTTGTGTACACAATTGCTTGTATACAATCTTGTTTCGTGACCTTTGATTCTTTCAAGTTATTTGGATGCTTAATTAATTTAATTCGAATAGAAATTGATAGAAGATTGACATGAATTTTGTTATGATATTGGTTATGCTTTGAATGGCGCTCATCCGCTCTCTTGACCGATTGAAACACTGTTTTGGCGCTTGCCTGAAACTGTGTGAATTCGTATAAACTAGTTAACGCTTGTTCTAGTTAGTTTATATAAAGGTTAACTCACCTTGATACTATATTTTAACACTTTCTAATAATTTTGACCGCGTACGACCGCTGACCACTAATCGTACTGACGTTTTAGTTTGTGTTTTTGTAGAGTTTTCAGGTTTTTTACACGTCTAAACCGTTGTCTCTACTGAATTCTTGGGTTTCTAAAAAACTTAGTTTACCAGCGACCTCCTCTGATTGCGCAGAAAATTGGTCTGAAATTCCAACAAAAATCAAGCAGTAGGACTCCCTAAAAGTGAGAAAGGGCCGAAAATTCCTGAATTCTTTTACATTTTCTTCTTAAATATTTTAATTTTTCATGTCTTCGAAAACTCAAAAAAAAATTGCATACCTTTCTTTTGATTTAATTAGCTATTTCGTTATGTTTTTATAAGTTTTAGGTCAGGTTTGAGTTGTTTTCTATTTTCTGCATTCATTTCAGCATTAGGACATAGTTGGTATTTCTAAAATTATTGCATTTCCTCACTTCTTGCTGCATATGGTGCATGACCAGTCTAACCACTGTTAACTTGCACCCCTTTGTCCCAGTAATTGAGAGAACATTGCATAGTAGAGTTAGCGATCATATAGAGGATAGTGGAAGTGATAGTGATAGCATCTTTACCCATAATCTCTTTTACTTTGGTTCTTATCTTGATTCAGTTAACATGGCTGAGAAACATCGATCCAAGTGGATTTTCCCGTTTGTTATTACAAATATTTTCCTCATGGTGCAATTGAGTAAGCTTCTTATTAGCACTCTACTTGTCAGTAGACAAACGGGTAGCATCTCCAATAGCCTTGTCCCGAGCTGGACCTAACGAGGTCACCTCCTTACAAAGATCATCACCATCACGAAGTGTTGAGCTCCTCCAATGCATCATCTCTCCCTTTCTTCAACACAATATATTTCGCCGAGTCAAAATCTAAAGTATGAAAATCAGAGTCTTTCCAAAGACTAGACTCCAACCAATGTGCAAAAACAGAAGTATTACCTTCCTCCTGCTTCTTCTGTTTTGCCTCCCTATCCAACAGTGGCGACCCCAACTCGCAAATCTTAGACAGACAAGTAAATGAGTTCCTCTTGAGAGTCTGGAAGTCAGTTGAGTTAAACTCTATCGCGAAGTCATCTTGAACCTTGTCTCGGTGGCCCTTCTTGCCCTTATTGAACTTTTTATGATGTCCCTGCTTTTCACCACCCTCAGATCGGTGTTGGCTACTTTGGTTGATTCGACCATCAGCAAAGGCCAATTGATTTTTGAAAGACGGGGTAGGAGCACCCTTAGGTGAGATGCGATCATCAACCGCAATAGTAGTATCCCTCCAAAGGTCCTCCTACGTCACAATATTCACGGGTGAAACTGGAATCATGAACTTGCCTTGGTTTTCTTCAAAATTGATGCATAGGTTGATCTCGGTGCCACCTGGGTTGCAGAAACAATCAAAAAAGAACAGTTAAGATCAAAAGCAAAGACATAAAGGCAGCTAAAAACCAAAGAAACCAGGGTTATACTCCAAAAAAGGTAAATATCAGCGGAGGAGTCAGTTGTTTCCAGCGGAGGGTTATACTCCATTAAGCCGTCCCTTTTTGCCACAGGATACAACCTTCTCGATTAGCCTCAAAGTCTCCCGATCCTGAAAGTCCAAGCCCTCGATGGGAAAAAGAAAATAGGAAGGGCGAAGAGAATAATGGATTTCATCCCACCATAAAGGGACTCTTGGATAAAAGATTCCCCCCTCCGAGTCCTTGACAAACTCTTATTACCAGACATGTTCATGGCAATTACACAGACATAACGGACCTCGAAATCTTTAAAGGAGACCAAATAAAGGCTGAAGTAGCTCTTCCAAAGAGCTCATAATGACACCCAAGCTTTCTCTTGCATAAAAGCTATACTGTAAATCAATAGTTGATAGTATGTTTTGAAGAATGAACTTACTGACCCTTCTCAACTCTGTTACATAGTTGAGAAGACAGTATTTCTTAAACTTTTTCTAGTTGCTATCGTAGTTGAGAAGATTGTTTTCACTCACCCTTCTCAACTAAAAGCACTCACTATCATAATATCTAATGGTCACAATTCCAACCACCCTTCCTTGTGACACTTAATGACTTCAGAGAGGCCCACCAAACAAGTGTAGTTTTTGCCGCTGCCATGTGGTCAATTAATTTCCTACCAGTCCTTTTTTTAGTCGAGACAATTAGAATGCGCTATGCTCTTAATTTTGCACTTGAAATGAAATTTTTTCAAATACAAGTTTAGTCGAACTACTTGCTATTGGTGAAGGAATCGAAGAATTTGAGAAATTTATGTTCTCACTCTAATAGAATTTTACTTGAGTGTACCAGTTTATCAAAGAAAAGTTTGTCTTTCGATTTGTTACATGTTAGACGATAGGGTAACATTGTATCTCACACTTTAGTATAATTTGTTTTGTTAAACACTCATACTGTTTAGTTAGAGAAAATTCCTCATTTGCTTTGATATTTGATTTCCAATTTAGTAGAGTCCTAATAAAATTATTTCTACGTAAAAAAAAGCTATATATATATATACGGTGGTCCAATCGGTCCGACTTGGTCTTGTAATTTTTAAAACATCTTTTTTAGCTATTTAAAAATGTCAAAGGGGGTATCGAACCTAGGAACAATTGGTGAAAAGCAACTTGAACGACCACTACATCACAAGACATTTGTTATTAATGTCTTCCTTTTATAAATTATATAACATATTTCACGCTTATTCGTTTACAGTACTTCATCTATTATAGTATTAATAAATTATCACGCTTATCTGTGGCTACAAATTTCATCTATTATATTAATACAATACAGTGTATATATATATATAGTAATGTTTTTTATAAGCAAAAATTATGTTAAAGGGGGTGCAAACGGACACCCCAACCATTACAAATACAAGGGGCCTCATTAAAACCTCTTAGGGCCAAAACCCCATGGGAAAAAGACCCAAGGAGGAAAGAGTACCCCAGGAAGAATGAGACAAAAGTCCAAAATTACAAAGCATCCATAAAAATTAGAGGATTTCCCCACCAATCCGAAATCTTTAAATTTGAATTGCGACCTTTAATGCTAATGAGCTAGCTCCGGGAAATAGTTTTGACATGATTGACCACCACTTGAGAGTTAAAGACTTTATCCCTGATTAGAATATGGTTTCGATCAATCCAAATATACCACGTGACTGCCATCCAAATCAGATACTTCAATCTCCCCGCCTTTTTGGAATCCAGACTTAGACCATGAGCCTTAAAATGCGCCACTCCAACAAGAGAGACCATAACCATAATGCCCATTCAAACATGAATAGAAGTCCAAACTGAACGAGAACACCTGCACAGAAAAAGTAAGTGGGAAATAGACTCATCCTGTTCAAAACAAAAAGGACAACGACCCATGAGGATCCCTAATAATACCCTTTCTCAATAGCAATCTCCAACCGAAGACCCACCTTAGTGGGAATTGAATCCCGAAACATATAATCTAAAGCGCTTTGAGTTTCGCTATCCAACCTATCTTGATGCATTAGATTCAACCAAAAAGCATAACAGGATTTGACCGTAAACTCATGGAAATTATCAAGCCTCCACTGCTATCGATCGTCCTCGGAATCGTTGGGTTGAATAGAATTTAAGATGTCCAAAAGAAGTTCAGAGTCAACCCTATCCTCCAAAAATAAAGGATGATCCCATTGGAGATTCCAGCGCCAAGTATTATCAACCCATGATCCCTGATACTACTATTTTTAAACTTTGCCATATGGAAAAGGCTAGGAAACAATTGTTTAAAGTTCTCACTGCTAGCCCACCTATGCAACCAAAAGGAGATGAAATTCCCCTTACCCAACACCGGCCTAAGAGCAGAAACAAAGGCTCCCTGCCAAGAAGTCATACCATCTTCCAAAAGTAATAAGTCTCTCCACCATAAAGAATTCTTGGTGCCACCTGTATAAGATAGAGCTCCTGTGAAGACAATCCTCGGATCCCCATATCGATGAGAAAGGAGCACCCGCCAACTAGCATTAAGATCATTTATGCACCTCCATTGAAAGCTTCCAGGATTTACACCCGCAAACCACCATCCTTCTTAGGTCTACACACCTTATCCCAAGACACCCAATAAACAGGTCGACACTCTCTAGAACACCTCCCCCCCCCACAAAAAAGTCCCTCTGAATCTTAACAAGCTCTTGGATAACAATCTTGGGGGCCTTAAAGAAAGAAAACATATAAAGAGGAATACTAATAAGGACAAATTTTATGAGAGTCACTCTACCCCCAATAGACAAGAAACGCCCACTCCACGATGATAGTCTTTTTCTCACCTTATCAATAATCGGAGCCCAAGTATGTCTTCTTCTATGATTGGCACCCACCGGAATGCTCAGAAATTTAAAAGGAATAGGTTGTGCTGCAGCACAAGAAAGTAGCACCTGCTTCTAGAAAGTCATTTTTCAAGTTGATACCATACAAGCAGCTCTTGTGAAAATTCACCTTCAGCCCCGAGACAAGTTCAAAAATTCTGAAGATTGACTTTATACACCATAAATTATCCCACGAGCCCTTGCCAACCAAAATTGTGTCATCAGCGAATTGGAGCAACGAAAAACAAAGATTGTTATCAACCTTGAACTTAGAGAAAAGGCCACCACACACCACTTTTTGAACCATACTAGTTAAACCCTCGGCAACAATGAGGAAAAGGAAAGGAGATAGGGGTCCACTTGCATAAGACCCTTGTGAATCTGAAAGTCTTCAGTAGGACTCCCGTTGACCAGAACACACATCGAAGAGTTATGTAGACAAGCTCTAATCCAATTAATCCACACTGCACCAAAGCCCATCCGACCCAACATGTATTCAAGAAACCCCCAAGAAACAGAATCGTAAGCTTTTTCAAAGTGAACCTTAAAGAGCATGCATTAATCCTTCCTTCTCTTAGCCAAATCTACTAGTTCATTAACCACCAACATCCCATCCAGAATCATGTAGACAAGCTCTAATCCAATTAATCCACACTGCACCAAAGCCCATCCGACCCAACATGTATTCAAGAAACCCCCAAGAAACAGAATCGTAAGCTTTTTCAAAGTGAACCTTAAAGAGCATGCATTAATCCTTCCTTCTCTTAGCCAAATCTACTAGTTCATTAACCACCAACATCCCATCCAGAATCTGTCTGCCCGAAAGAAACGCCAATTGACAGGGCGAAATAATCTCAGGTAAAACCTTCTTCAATCTACTAGCTAGCACTTTAGCCAAAATTTTATAAATGAACCCTATGCGACGAGTCGGACGATACTCCCTTAAGTCTTGAGGATTCTCCCTTTTCCGAATAAGAGCCAGAAAGGAAGCCGAAATGGCTTTTGGTAACACCGCATTAGCATGGAACTCCTCAAAGAAACCCGTAACATCCTCCTTCATGACCTCCCAACTATTTTTAATGAAGTTGAGATTGTAACCATCAGGTCCTGGACTTTTATTCCCATCGCAATTCCACCCTTCTTCTTTCACCTGGTCCTTCGTAAACGGAGCTATAAGGTGACGGTGCTCATCATCACTGATCTTACCAAACTCGATACCACTCAGAATAGGCCTCTGAAAATGTGAATCCACATAACTAGCTTCAAAAAATCTTTTCACTTCTTGTTTCACCTCCTCCACCTACCTCCTCCAACCTCATCCCATCCCTATTCAAAGACACAATCTGATTAGCTCTACAACGATACTTAATGCAGGCATGGAAGAACCTAGTATTGAAATCCCCTTCTCTTATCCAGTTAGAGACTTCTGTTTGATCATGCTCTCTTTGACATGGAGCTGCTTCCAAAAGGACGACAACACATCCTTCGACTTAGCCACATCTTCCGTCACACCCCCCTCTAAGATGACCCGATCAAGAGCATTCATCTCGGAAATAAGATTGTTAATGTTGAGATCCATCCGACCAAACTCTTCGTTATTCCAAACCTTTTGCTTAGCTTTCAGCAATTTGAGTTTCTCTTTGAGCACATACCCCTTTTTTCCTTTAACTGAAAACCCTTTCCACCACTACTCCACTACACCATTGAACTCGGGATGATCCAGCCACCCATTAAACAATCAAAAAGGCTTCGGCCCCCAATCCTTAGAGGACCGAAGCAACCCGATTGGACAATGATCAGATATGTCTCTATCACCCACCCATTGACCATTTATCTGACAAGAGGAATCCAAACCCTCAGATACTAAGAAACGATCCAATCTGCTTTTAGACAAACCATCAGGACAAAACCAAGTGAACCGCTTCCCATACAAAGGGACAGCCACAAGCTCCATGTTAACAATAAACGAATTAAACTCAAGCATGTTCGCCCTACGCAGATGATCACTATTACCTTGATGTTCTTTTAAAGAATAAACGTCATTAAAATCCTCCACAACACAGCATTCGCCTTGGCCGCTCTGATTTTTCAAAGCAAAGTTGGCTTCCCAAATTTCTCTTTGCCCGGCATTTGAAATCGAGCGTACACATTCATCACGTATAATAAAGAATTCTCCCATGAACAACACAAACCCACATGCCCCACCCCTACAAAGCATCTCTTAACCTCAAACAACCCAGTTTTCCACATCAGAAGAATACCCCCAGAAAGACCCACTGAAGGCTTTGCAATCCATTCAAAACTCTGATGCCCCCAAAAACTACGACCAGGACATCATCTAACAACTCCCTTTTAGTTTCTTGGATACAGACAATATCAAAATTACCTCTTTTGATGAGAGCCTCCATATGTCTCCTCTTGGCGTTATCACCCAACCCTCTAATATATAAGGATATAATATTCATGATGCACCTCTTTCTTTCTTCCTCAGAACCTTTGCTGCTTGGTCCCTAGCTTCCCCTGCAGCAATTAAATCAATATAAACAGAATCAGGGCTTACACCCTCCACCCCCAAAGCGGATGTAGAATTCCAAACCTTCTGAACTGTTGCTTTTTGATGAAAAACTCAAACGGTTATTACCAGCCTGAAAACTAGAATCACCTAATGAACCTCCACTCCATACGGGACCCTCACAACTCTTGGGCGACGCTTGTGACTAGTTTTGACCCTTTGACATTTCTGCAGTACATTTTGAAAACGCGGCACGAGCCACCTCCATGCGCCTAACCTAACGAAAAGAAGATGCCATCAAAGATTCAGTTACCCCATCATGGCAACTTCCATTCTGAATTGCATCAGGATCTGACTGAAGAACACAAGCTACACTCGTGGACTTTGGGATTGAAGGGAGATCTGACTCGTGAACACAAGCTACACTCTTGCTCGATGAAGAGAGAGGGATAAACTTATTGCCACTCCCCACATCCCCCTTCGACTCAACATCCCTCTGATTAATAGAATCACTAACATGAGATAAAGAGTCTTTATCTGCCAACACATCCTTAGAGTGATTCTTAGAATATCATCCATCCTACTCTTCCCCTGAAGAAGACACATGCTCCTCCTCTGAAGGGAGCTTTGGCCAACGATCACAGATCTCTGATTCCTCGTCATCCGAAGTAGACTCTGAACCCTTATGCTCAGCCAGATGTATCCCTTGCATGGGACCACACCAATCCTCTACCACCCTTATCTCAAACTCATCCTCATTGATGTTATGCTTAAGAACACTATTAACAGCAACAAAAGATCCTGTCCCAACCAGAATGCGAGCAACGTCCATGGCTTTTTTCTTTTCCGAGTTATCATCGGAATACAATAAGTACCAAAAGGCTCAACAAACAAGGAGAAAAAATCTAACGACCATGCATTAACCGGTATACCAAATTAAAACACCAAACCCACAATAAGCGCTCCTTATCAAGCTCCCTTGGCTGCCAACGCTTATGTGCTAGATCATTCATTTGTTAAAATTTTGCTTTTATATGTTATATAGTATATTTATATCGCACATAAAAACTAATTATAGAGCCTATTAAAATAACATTGCTAATTATGTTCCACAATTTTTATATTTAGCCTTAACATAGATATATTTTTATTAGTAAATGTATACAAGACAATATATTTATAAATTTGCAGATTGTTTATTTATTATTAAATTTAAATATTTTATCATTTTACTTAATTACAATTATAAATACAAATACTTTCTTAGTATATATTATAATTTTTGAATTTATTTAATATAGACCGGCTCATGCGGTTCGACCAAAGACCCAGTAACCCAGTGCCTTGACAGGTTTGATGACCGGTCCGGTTCGATAACATTGTATATATATTTCCTTTTGTTGGTAAAAAAAGCTATATATTCTTTTATGTCAAAAATAATTTTATGACCAGGATTAGTTCGCTAAAGGTATCCAATAGTCCTTACAAAATTGACGGCAGTATATAAATTTCTAGCAAATTATATCCAATCAAAATTAAGATAGTTAATCAACAGCTGGTGGAACCAAATTTTTTTTGAAATAAAAAATTGCCAAAATTATAAAGATATGAATAAACAATTTTTTATAAAAAAGAATAACTAATCCTTATCGATAAATCCGCCGACACCATGTGTAATTGGCATTGAATTAGATAAATAAATCAAGTGACCTATTCATGATCCCATTATTTATGGATTATACGTGATAAAAATCATAAGCATATTTCCTATGCCAAACAAAAAACGACTTCTTCTCTAACTCAACTATATTTTGTCACTCTCATATTCAGTACTAAATTCTAGTAAAAAAAAGATTCTGTACTAATTGTTTTTTTTTTCACGTTAAAGTAAAGAGTCTTTGTACTCAACAACACTCAGCTTTCTCTTCAATTGCGTACCTAACAGCTATTTCACAAATCCAGTTTACTTCTTCCCGGTAATTGGTATCGCTATGTGCCTAGGAAATATTTAGGCTTAAATACACTTTTGGTCTCCCAAGTTTTATCAACTCACGATTTTGATCCCAAGTTTTAATTTCACGAATTTGATCCCCAAGTTTCCCAATTTGTAAAATTAGGGTCCCCACTAATCTGGTCAAAATAGATGCTGACCTGTCCACCACTTAAACTACGTGGCAGCCACGCTGGCATGCCAAAGTGGCTTTTTTATACTATATTTTAACATTTTAACATTTTATATCCATTTTGATTCACTTTTTTATAATTTCTAATTTCTTAAATATAATATAAATATATATAAACAAAATGTTAAAATAAAAATAACAATTTTTAATTTAAAAAAACCACTTTGGTCAAAATAACCAGTTAGAATATAAAAAATTGTTCGCACTCCATTCTTTTCTTTTGGACAAAATTCGCAATCCATTCTCAAGGTCTCGTGTTTGACAAAAATTTTATTGTGAGGGGAGAACCTGATAAACTTAGGTACATGTGGCCAATCAAGTTTGTAAGTCACACACACCAATAACGTGGTATGAAAAAAATTAAAACTTTAAAACCACTGAATAACCATTTGTTTTTACTATTAAATACAATTAAATTACCTAGTTCTAACTCTATATCGTTACTATATTGTGAATATTTAAATTTCAGACTTTATTTTTTTATTGCAATATAGTTTAGACTTTAGACATAACTTTTTAAGAGAAGTTGTATTTTATTTGTTTTTATTCAGATCCAACTTATTTGGTGAATGAAATATAATAGTTGCAGTTTATCTAATTTTTTCTTAATGATTTGTCCATCAAGGAAAGGAGGAAATTGGACCAAGCATGGTGTCTCAAGGAAACAAAGGAACAGAGGTCTCTATGGTACGTAAAACATATATAAAAATATATAATAAAATATACAAGAAAGTTTTTTATATTGCCGAAAATAGTAAAAGGGTATTCAATGTAAATAAAAAAGTTTTATTATGACTCCAATATCAAGTACGTACGTACAAAAAAGTACCCACGAGTTTTTAATGCGTAACCGGTATTGAGTGCGTACTTTAGAGTTCATATAGTTGTTATTCGGAGAAAGAAATATGATGACAGTTTATTTATTTTTTGTTAATGATGATATTTTTGATCAGCAAGCAAAGGAAGAAATTGTACAAGGCATGCTGTCTCAAGGAAACAAAGGAACAAATGTCTCTAAGAGATGAATATATAACAAGTGTGGCAAATGTACACCTTGTTCGCCAGCCCTTGAGTTGGTGCGTCCAAGGCTGGAGAGTACTATCCAGCGACTTGGAGATGCAACTGCGTTGGAGATGCATATAAGGCAAAAGAAGATGAAACTTCTGGTATTGACGAAGTTGAAGAGATAGAAGAAAACCAGAAGGATAAATCTGAGAAATTTCTAGCTGAAGCAGATGCTGAAGAATCTAAAGTTGCAGCAGGAGAAGATAATACTATGATTGATGATGATGGTGACACTGATGAGCCAGTGGTTTGTGAGTACCTTTGCACGGTCCAGTCAGAAGAAACTAAGAAAGTTCAGAGGATGTGTGTACAGGGTTCACACAAATCTGAATGATGTCTTTGTAATCAAACAAATCTTAAACAAGTTATTACATGAATTTTGATTAGATGACCACTTGGAATGTGGAACTTTTTGGTTTTATGTTGAGGTCTAAAGTCCAAACCTTTGGTTTTGTTTGGCATGGCAGTACTTTTCTCAGTTTACTTCAGAAATTTTGTTGGTTATTTATTTTTACCGGAAACTCTCTATTTTGATGTTCTTTTTAGATCAATGAATGTAACTTATATTTGTCATGCATATGCATCTGGTAGTTTCTAAACGTGTTTAATGGTACGTCACTTCTTAATTATTGTTAGTTGATGATTACAATGGTAAAGTATTTTAAGTGCTATTTAAATTTCTTGGGATTCAGTAGAACACACCTAGGGTATTTGCTATTTCTAGCTAGGACATATGTATTTCTGCTATCTATCAAACATTTGTGTATAATGCTCAACATATAAAAGATGACTATGTATCCACTAGTGCAAAATTGAATTTAAAAACTACAATTTAGAGTCGGTTGTTTCAAGAACTGGCTCCAAATGCTACAATTTAAAGTCTCTATCCTGGTTGTAAGAAGTTCACAAAACTATCCTTCATCATAAAAAATATGAAGATTTACATTGCACTGGATCAAAGAATCTTCTGAGGCTATGAATGAAATGGTTTGCTTACCATGTCGCTTATAATATTTTTAATTATTTTCTAAATATAAATGAAATGGTTAACAATCTTATTATTAATGTTAGATAAAGACCGGAGGAGTGCAACCTTCACGAGCTGAAATATGTATTGATACTCCAACCTGAAAAGGCTACTTGTGTGATTGTAAGAATTTTGCGGCATTGTTTTGTTATTTAATTCTGAAACTCTGCTAAATGCACTGTTGTTTCCATTATCAGTAGTGCTAGTCTGTCTTCTTTTAGAAGCATTTTCAGAAATCCCTTCTAACCCAATTTCTGGTATAGGCTCTTTTACAAAATCAGATTTGTCCTTAAGTGAGCAAAATACATTAGTGATTGAATCACACTCATTTCAATGCAGTCTTTATCTATTTCTCCAATGAAAAGAAAGATAAATGTTGCTATGATTGTTTTTGAATTGGCACCACTATTTTGAGCAACTATTCTAATCATAAGATCTTGATGCAATTTAATTTATCTGCTATATATTGCCACCCATGAGTAAGCTTGATGGATCCTTCTTTCAATGTTCTCTGAATGTTTAAAACAGTAACAATGTTAGGAACTCTAACTATACTAGCTGCAAATAGTACTGTGCAGTCCAAGTTGTGTTGTTTTGAAGCTTGATCTTCAATTCTATTATTCACTCCATTGGCCATAGTTTTATAGTAAATCTGCACCTAATATGTTGTTGTTTGCTCTCTTCTTTTTTTGTATTCATGTAATAATCAAGGATTTGCTTTAATAGGAAGTCGGGAGCAGAGCCCGAGACAGGTTGTACCTGCAAAAACACTCTGACGCCTAAGTCAGAGGGAAAGAAGTCAAAGCAGGAGGTGAAATTATGGGGAAAAAGTGTACCTTTCAGTGAGGGTTGACTCCTATTTATAGCGTCGGACGATGTTTCTTGCCCGTAGGATCAACCGACTCGATCTCAGCCCTT
The DNA here is from genome assembly GCA_963573325.1 of Astragalus glycyphyllos. Taxonomy (NCBI): domain Eukaryota; kingdom Viridiplantae; phylum Streptophyta; class Magnoliopsida; order Fabales; family Fabaceae; genus Astragalus; species Astragalus glycyphyllos. Next base: position 32,832,431 of record OY754307.1, read on the forward strand.
GATCGGGATTCCTGTTTACTTTGTGTTGCCAAGCGAGTGGATCTCGAGTAATGTGGGCCGGTCCCGGCCCATTATTATTATTATTCCTAGAGAGAGGGCGAGAAATATTTTTATGATTAAAAATATTAAAATTAAAAAAAAAGTTCTTATTTCAAATTGAACTCGTTAGCCTGACTCGGAAAGGCTCGAGTCCAACACAGGTCTGGTACTTTGCCACCTCTAACTTAGTAGGTGGGGAAGGACCCACTCCCAATGGTCTGACCCGATATCTGACGAGTCGGTCTCGTAGATTGTTGAACTCGCATGTCATTCGACCATTTGGTAAAGTGAAGAATTTTTAAAAATATAAAAAAATGAAGATCTTTAATAACTCTATCCAAACAAGGAATTTTAAGAATGAAGAATTTGAATAATCCTACCCAAACAAATAATTTTAAAAATTAAAGGATTTCAATTTATGTATTTAATTTGAACTGTTAAAATTTGGAATTTCCTAAAATTTTCAAATGCCTTATCACTCTAAAAGTCATTCTAAAGGTATCCAATAGTCCTATGTTCAAAAGAAAAAAATATCTAATAGTCCTCACAAAATTTACGGCAGTATATATTTCTAGCAAATTAAGTCCAATCAAAATTATGATACATTCTGTAACTAACTTCAATTGGATGAGAGCAGAGACGTAATAATAAACTGGTGGAACCAGTTTTTTCTTTAAAAAAACATTGCCAAAATCATAAAGATTAAGAATAAATAAATTTTCAAAAAAAAATATAAGAATTTATAATCTATAACCATACAAAGTGTTCCGGATTGGGCTAAAGCATCACAAAACCTGGGCCTGGCCAAATTTCCGCATCTGAAATAACCCGGCTCTCACGCCACTAACAAGCGTCCGCATCCAACGGCCAGGATCCAAGGTGCTCGGATCTGACGCTTCAGGTACGACACTTCTGTCTATAAATAGAAGGACCGCCCTCCGTTTCCAGGTATGTTCTCACTATCGTCTTATTCTCCATCTAACTTTCCTCTGCTACTTAATTACTAACTTGAGCGTCGGAGTGTTTGCAGGTACCCCCCATCCGACGTACACACATATCTACCTCGAGCCGTCCAAGGTCAATCTTCAACCATCCGAAGTCTGTCCTCCAATCTACAGAAGCACGTCAACTTGTACCCCGGGCTCAGGCATACCCGAAGTCCAGGTACCAAACAATGGCGACCACAGTGGGAGCATAATCACTTGCTTCCGAATTCCCCCAAGTATCTATCTCCCGATCTCTCTGTTATTCCCCCGATTCTAATTCTCTGCAGAAACGGCCTCGGACTATAGTCCGACCTAACCCTTTATGCCAAGGTGAGCCGTGACTTCCTCTGCCCTTAATTCCTTTATTGTTATCTTGTTTTCCTCCAAGTCTGGTTCATTTCCGAGAAGCCGTGGGATCGCTTTCGCCACAAGAGCAACAGGGCTTCTGTCAAATTGACCTATCATCTCGGACCTTCTTCCTATCACGGATCTTCATCCTATTTCGGATCTTCGCCTTATTAGCTCGGACCTTCGTCCGACTCTGGATTCTCGTCATATATATCGAATCTTCATCTTATATGATCTCGGACTTTCTTCCCATCTGTTCAGACCTCTTCTACTAAATCCAGATATGTTCGGATCTCTATCTAGCTCAACGGGATTTCTACTCAGGTCTCTCCTATTTGAGCTCGGCCTTCTGTCTGAATAGCTCAAAGTGCTGGCAGAGAGTCCGAAAAGGAAGTCCACAGCGACTTCATCCCAATTTGGCCTCGTGCGAGCAAACCTTCTCTCTGACCCCCGAGCTGACGAGCTCCATTAGAGAGGGGGGCCCACAGCAGCCTTCCCATCTTTGAAGACTGGGGGGGACCCACAGCGGCCTTCCCATCCATGGAGCTCAAAGGGCCCGCAGCGGCTTTCCCATCCGTGAGCTCGGCTCGGAAACTTGTCACTCGGGAATCTCTTCGACTCTAATTCTAAATCAGGAGTGAAGTTATTAATACTATCAATCTTGGTTGTTTAGTGGTGTCGACTATCTAATACTCTATCTTGGCACTCAAACAAGATAAAATATCTACTACGCTATCTCGGCATTCAAAGAAGATAAATTTCAACAGTTGAAACACTTAGAGACAATCAGAACAGGAGCAAATAAAGATTAAGGAAGTGCGAATTGTAGCCGGAAAAGGACGGTGCCATTGACTTTACAAACCAGGGTTGGCCTCGAACATGCCCGAGACCAACCATCAATGATACTCAGAAAATAAAAACCAGAAATCTAATCTAAATTTTCTAGACTCTTGGCCCTTCAACTTCGACGGCAGTTTTGTCATTGACCTTAGGAGCAGCATTGACCTCGGCAGCAGGGGTATCATTCCCGGAAGAAGCTGGCTCTCTGATTTTCGCAGCACCAGGGGAAGAAGCTGAAGCCAGCTCGTAGATGATCTGATCTCCCTTAACGATCCGACCATCCACTGCCTTGTGGTTGAGTTTCAGCAAATATACCCGAACCTTGGGGTCGAGCAAGACCACCATGTCCGAGCAGCGCTGAAAGCCAGCTTCGGCCCCGGAGGCGATTTTGTTCATGAGAACGGCCTGCTCCTCCTTCAGCCTCTTCACCTCTCCATCGTTCTTCAGAGCCTCGGCTTTACTCTCTTCCTTGTCCTTCTCCAACTCCTCCCTTACCCTTTTCAGGTCGGCCTCCAATGTAGGCAGCTTCCCTATCTTCCTGGCCTGCTCCTTGGCCTTATCGTGAGCCTTGTTCAGCTTTTTCTTCGCATCGGACAATTTTTCCAGCTTGGCCTTCAAGCTCCGGTTTTCTTCAGAGAGTTCTACCAAATTACAATCTCGGTAACCTTGGAAATCCTCCAAGGTGATGTCTCCTTCCTCTTCACTTCTCTTTTCAATTATTTTTTGTTTTTTATGGATGGCAGGGGTGGTGCTACCCTTGGTGGCCTTGGCAACCTCCTCGTGGCCCCGTTTTGGACCACTTTTGGAAGCCGACTTGGGAAGTTTGTCTGAAGATTGCCTCTGCCTGGAAGACTGGGAGGGGTGGCATTGACATTGGGGGCGGCATCAGACATGGTCAGGACCGACATCAAAATATTCCCGAGATCGACTCGACCCATAACGAAATATCACAGGAAATTCAACATAAGACAAGTACAGGTATTAAAATAACTCTTCAACTTGGCCTCGGAATCGGCCAAGGCCTCCAGCATTGAGTCGTAGTGGAACTTCAAGCCTTTCTTGGCCAAGTCCTTCCCCCACCGATCAATCATCTAGCAGGAAACCGCACCGTCCCCTCTCAGCAACCACGGCTTCCCGGCGTAGGATTTGGTCTCAATCGTCTCCCGATCTCGAACGAAATGTTCCCGAGTCCAAGACAAAGGGAAGTGCTCTTTGGACATCTTTTTGCCCTCAAAATCTGCAATCGACCACTTCGCTGCATTGTTGGAAGCCAATACGAAGAAGAATGCCGACTTGAAATCTTTGTTCGAATCATTGGCCGGCGTGAAATATATAAGAGCGCTCTGAATGGCCACGAAAGCCAATATGCCCCTGCCTCGTCTGACATGACCCCGACTCAGGAAAATGAAACACATTGAAGAGACAGAAGAAGACCTTAGCAGAAGGTACTCTGCCGAGGTGCTCCATTACCAGCTCAAACCCATGCATGAACCCCCAACTATTCGGCAACAGTTGTGAGGGGGCCACATGCAGAAGACGCAGGACATCCTTTTGAAATTCACTAAATGGGATCCGAGCCCCCATGGTCTCTAACGTAGCTCTATAGAAGAAGAAGCCAAGGACGTCATGCTTAGTGCACACCGAAATGTCATCGACGTCCAGCAATTTCCAGCGCTGATCGGCAGGTGCAGCGATATACTTCTCGTAAATAGATACGGGCTTGTCCAGTTTCAACCTCGAATAAATATTACAAATCTTGGTGGAAACCCAGTCGTAGACCTCCTCGACTGTCTCCTCGCGTTCCTCTATCACGACTATGGGTTTTCGGCTCGGTGAATTGACTTCGGGATTCTCTTCCACCGTACCCTCGTACGACTGCTTGGTAATCATCTCTCTAGTCGAACCCGAAGCTCCCGACTTCACAGATGAGTGTTAATATTTCGGCAAGTGTACCGAATCGTTGCAAGTAATAAAACCGGTAAGACCGGGTATCGTCCTCGAGGATCGAATTAATTTACCAATTACGTTAACAACAACTAAACGAACCAAGTTGAAATAAATTTCCGATTGGTATGAGTGAGCGACTAATACTAAAGTAAGCAATTAAATATTTCTTTTTGTGTTTTTAATAAGAGAAAACTAAAATGCTTAGGAGAAGATACGATGGGAAGAACGCTAGGGATGAATGCCTGTTGATTTCACACTATTGTCACTGATTTAATTTCGAAAGATCACCTCTCTCTTATTTTGCTATCAAACCCTCAATTCTAACTAATTCCTAATTCCTTAGGTAACTAGTCCTTTGCCGATAACTAAAGCCCTAATTCCTTAGGCGATTTCAATTAACAACAAGCATTAACAACGAGGATTCGCAACATACAACAATTCTAAGAGTATTCCTAAACTACGAATGGTAGGAATTGAATTTCAAACATTCAATAATAAAACTTCCATTCGATCATTGAATAAAATATCGTTCTACAAGTTTTCCAACCATAGAAAGCGTTAAGCATAGAAATTCAATTCACAAAATATAAGAGAGTACGACATAAACATAATTTTAAACCAGCAACAATAGCGTTACGTCAAAGTTAATTCATCCCTAACATTAGGGTTTAGCTACACATGATAAGGGAAGAGAGAAAGGAAGAATTACAAGATAAAGATGATGATGAACACATATGAAGCTTCAATTCTTGTCCCCAAGCCTTGAATCTTCAATACCGGTGAGAAGGAATGAGTGCTCTTCGCGTTCTAGCGTTCCAACATTCGTCGAGCCCCCTTCTCTTACGTGTTTTTAACGTTTTTCACGCTCAGCTGGCGCTTAAGCGCCACTTAAGCGCAAGCTGCGCGCCTCTGCTTCTGCCTTCTTGCGCGTGACTGGCGCTTGCGCGCCACTTGCGCGCCTCCTGCGCGCCCCACAGCACGCCAATTCTGTTTTCTTGCGCGTGAAGCGCCACCTGCGCGCCTCCTGCGCGCCCCACAGCACGCCAATTCTGTTTTCTTGCGCGTGAAGCGCCACCTGCGCGCCACTCAGCACGACAAGTCCTTGGCTTGTACCACTTGTTCTTCTTGCTTGCACCACTCGATCCTCAATTCGATCTAGTCCTGCACACAAAAACACGAAGAAAACCAACATAACTACTGCATAACAAGCCAACTTCCTAAGTTCACAACTTCTTAAATTTTCATCAAACTTATTATTTTTATTCATCAAAATCTCCAATTAAACTCCCTCCTTATCATTGAAAACTATCATGTGATGTGGGTTCATCACAACCCCAAACTTAAACGTTTGCTTGTCCTCAAGCAAAGACAAGACAAGACAAAACGAACATCAGATAACATGCAATCACATAGGAATCCATCACTTAACACAAACATCAAGGAAACAAGTTGAGCATCAACTTTCAGACTGGTCCCTCAATTGCAAACCCACATGTGGTACTTTTACTAGCACATTCTTGCTCAATAGTGCGTGTGTGACACTTAACTCAGTTGGAACACAGCTAGTTTCAAAATGCGTTTAACTAAGACTAGAGGGCTTTCTTCCGAGACTGCCAAAGATGTTTCAAAACAAAAGGTAGACTAACAATTCTCGCTCCGAATGGGGGTTAAGCATGACAAAGGGCTTTGATTTAGCAATTCCGAACTCTAGGACAGTGCACTTATTACAACTTCACTGAAATGCTGCAGCAATAGAAACTAAAACAGAATTCAAAAACAAACAATACTTGACATTTATGTTGCATTGCCCTGATTCTTTCCTCACTTTTCTCACAGGTTGATTACTTATTTCGACTGAAACCAAAGTGTGTCACCACAATTTGGCCTCCCTACTTCACAACCAACCTAACTACCATTTATCATCCTTTTGACTGAAACTATAATGTGTCTCCACAGAATAGCCCCCCCTACTCAGTTCAAAATGGCAGCTTATTACACTCTTTTCTTTTCCTTTTCTGGTCTTTTTTTTTTTTTTTTTTAATGGGCAATGACAACCATTACACGAATTTAAACTGGTGCTTTATAGCTTCGCACAATACAAATAACACTGCTTAAAGGACTTTCTAACTATGTGCACTTGTCCTAATCCCATCCTTTCATGCTGTGCCTTAGTATAACTTAGAGAACCCCAAACTTAGTTTCTTATGCTACCCCAAATTTTTAGTAAAAATTTGGCAATTCCTTTGGTCCACCAAACAGCTAGCTTAGCTACAATCATCTCTAGATTCACTAAGTTCCACCTGAGTTTATGTTTTGAGTGTGAAAGCAAGAGTACGCTAGTTCATTTACCAACAGGGGCACTATTCGCTCAGTTCTCACCAATTCATCACTAAGTTTCGCTCAACTAGATTTTTTTTTTTTTTTTATATATGATTGCACATCATCAAGTACAACTGACAAAAACTTGACAATAGGTCCTCCCCCTACTCAAAACCTTGCAGTGTCCTCACTGGTTAAATTAAGGGAAGGCCTATTTAAACAGAACAAAAACAAAAAGCAATCGGAACTCATAACAGCAATAACTTCAAGAAGCACCTAAGTACACAACCAAATAGATCAAAGACAAGAGAAAGAAGAAAAACCACAGCGGTGAGTAGACCACTCGACCGCGTCCATCACGTCCAGAATCTACTGCGGAGGTGCCTGAAAGATATCAGCCTCGGGATCCAACTGCCCTCCACTCTGGAATGTACAGATAGCTCTGTATATAGCTCTCATTCCGTACCTGTGCTCTTCTGCCATCCTTTCCTGATTCAATGCTAGAGTATCTATTCTTGCTTCAAGCCTCTGAAAATCTTTCACGGTCGGCTGAACCTGAAAATCATCAAAGCTAAAAGTAGGTCCTTGATCATCTGTCTGCTCCTCTTGAGGCTCTTGCCTTTGAATAGGAGGCTCTTGCCTTTGAATAGGAATGGAGTTAGAGCGAATCCAACCCCCTGTGATTGCACCGCCTGGTAGAATAGCTTCTTCGTCTGCCTCAGCAACCACTCCAGCTTTCTCACACAATAAAGAAATGAGGCTAGCATGCCTCCACCAACCGATTTTTCCCTTTTCTTTAAAATTGGCAAACTCCCGGAGCTCGTTTGCAAGGACCCACCCCAAATTGACAGGCTCTCCGCGCATGATGCATGTAGCTAGGGTAGCCCTGCTGATATTCAACTCGGATTGGTTTGAGCATGGAGAGATTGTGGCAAGGATAAAGGCCGCCCATCCTCTAGCAATTGGATTGAGAGATTTGGTCAAGAGTTTCTGAGGTTCATCACTTTCATTTCTTACCCAATCAATTCCAGGTCTGCACAATGTTGCAAGCATCTCGGCAGCACGGTCTGGATCTTCCTTTACATTCCTTCTCAATCTAGCCTTGAACATACAATTTGGGATAGGCACCGGTGTTATCCCAAAGAGCTCATTGATCGTCTCAGAACCAAAAGGAATATTACGCCCCCGAACATAACTTGTTGAACTAGGGAACACCAGTGACCCATCAATTTCTGACTTCGGCAAGACATTAGTGAAGAACTCGAAGACAAGAGCCTTGCTCGCCTTCTTTGGGTGAGACACAAATTGCTCCCATCCCCTGTTTCTAATACTTTCTCGCATTTCCTCAAAATCACCTGGAGTGAGGTGCATGGGTCTTTCTTTCACAAATTTGGAATTCAAATCAATTGATTCATAGAACTTTTGGCACCCCAACGATCTGAACAAGTCGGTGTTGTAATTCTGGGATGATGTACCACGAACAACCTTCTTCCTCTTTTGCCTTCTGTCAGCCATGTCCTGTTCCCATCATAATCAAATTTTGTGTACAAGATAGGCTAAGGTTAGTGCACATGAAACCATAACATAAATCTTCTTGCTCAAAATAAGCACAACATAGTTATTATTTTTTTCTCTTTTTTTTTTTTTTTAGGAAAGTATTGAGCTCACATGACCAATTTCTCAAACAATTTTTTTAAGCACAAGGCTTGTTGTTCATAAATGCAAGCATGTTGTTCATAAATTTCTAGTTCAGGCATTTTAACAAACATGTGGTGTGCATATCCACTCCACATATGACCAACAACTTACAACAAACTTTACAAACCCCACTTGTTTATCTTCAAATTCTAACACATAAATAAACAAAACAACAGCCACATAACAATCTCTATCAATATCATCATCAAATTCGAATTTACCCATTAAATGCTATGAGATGATTTTTGAAAGAAAATTAGTTTGAGAATGAAATACTTACTTGGTAATTGATATTTAAAACACCAGAGGATGCAATAGAGAACCCCCCACAACACAACTCTAGATTAGAGCCTTTGAAAAATGAATTTTCCTGTGACTTGGAGTTGAGAGAAGGGAGTAGCGCATGAAAGGCAACCTAGGCCCAAGATGCGCGCTGCTTTTATCTTCAGGAGGCGCACAAGCGCCACTTACGCGCTAGTTGCGCGCTGGTTGCTGTAACAGTTGCGCGTGACGCGCTAGTTAAGCGCCACTTAGGCGCGACACGCAGAATGAACGTGCAATTTTGCGCGTGGAGCGCGGGTCAGGCGCCACTTAAGCGCTAAAAGACAGGGAGCAAGGCTCCAGTTGCGCGTGAAGCGCCAGATGGGCGCCTGAAAAGCGCAAAGACAGTGATTTTAGCGCGTAGTATGTGCGTAAGCGCTGACCACACGCAGTGTTATGCACACAACCTGTTTTAACTTGACAGAAAAATGTGATAGTGTCCTAGATGCATCCTAAGGTACTAATCAAAGAAAACTAATACCGAAAATTAAAAGATAAGGGTCGAGAAAATTGGGTTGCCTCCCAATAAGCGCTTCTTTAACGTCACTAGCTTGACGTTACCGAGATTTTTAAGGGTCACTTAAAACCAAGGCCAGCTTCTCTCTTTCCACCACTTCGCCAAGGTATGGCTTCAATCTCTGCCCATTAACCATCCAACTTCTTTTCGAGGACGGTTCCTCCACTTCGATTGCTCCATAAGGCTTAACCTATTTGATTGTGAATGGACCAGACCATTTGGACTTCAGTTTACCAGGAAATAACTTCAGTCTAGAATTAAACAAAAGAACCTGTTGCCCTGGCCTGAATTCTCTTTTTAAGATCTTCTTGTCATGGTATGCTTTGACCTTCTGCTTGTACAGCTTTGAAGATTCATATGCTTGCAACCTCATTTCTTCGAGTTCATGAAGCTGCAGCTTCCTTTTCTCACCTGCATCATTCAAATCAAAGTTAAACATTTTAAGAGCCCAATATGCTTTATGCTCCAACTCAACCGGTAAATGACATGATTTGCCATAAACCATTTGATATGGAGTTAAGCCTATGGGAGACTTGAAAGCTGTCCTATAAGCCCATAGAGCGTCATCTAACTTAAGTGACCAATCTTTTCTAGATGATGAGACTGTCTTCTCCAGAATTCTCTTTATATCCCTGTTTGACACTTCAGCTTGCCCATTGGTCTGAGGGTGATATGGAGATGCTACTTTGTGCTTTACACCATATTTGGAGAGCACATGGTTTAGCTGGGTGTTGCAAAAGTGGCTACCTCCATCACTGATTAAAACTCTCGGGACCCCAAATCTTGAAAAGATGTTCTTCTTCACAAATTTCACCACGGTCTGAGAGTCGCTCTTTGAGGTGGCAATGGCTTCCACCCACTTTGAAACATAGTCAACTCCCACCAAAATATACATGAAAGAGTGAGATGGTGGGAATGGCCCCATGAAATCAATGCCCCAACAATCAAACACTTCAACTTCTAGAATGGGGTTCAATGGCATCTCCCCCCTACGTGAAATATTGCCGGTCCTCTGGCATTTGTCACAGCTCTTTACATAATCTTGCGCATCCTTGAAGACGGATGGCCAATAAAAACCAGACTGAAGTACCTTAGCAGCTGTGCGTTCCCCGTTATAGTGCCCTCCACATGGAGAATCATGACAATGCCACAGAATACTTTTACTTTCATCTCCGAAAACACATCGCCTGAGAAGTCCATCCGTACCAACTTTGAAGAGATACGGATCATCCCAAAGGTAATGTTGAGCATCACGGAGGAACTTTTTCTTTTGTTGCCATGTGAAGTCTTCCGGCATCATCCCGGCTACTTTGTAATTTGCTATGTCGGCAAACCACGGTCTCTCTTCAACTGCCAACAACTTCTCGTCGGGGAATTCTTCAAGAATTTCATTCTCCCGAGCCGTGACCTCTTTGTTGTCCAGCCTAGATAAATGATCTGCCACCACATTTTCGCTCCCCTTTTTGTCTTTGATCTCCAAATCAAATTCCTGCAAAAGCAAAATCCACCTAAGGAGTCGAGGCTTAGACTCGCCCTTGGTTAACAGATATTTGATTGCTGCATGGTCAGTGAAAACAATTACTTTAGAACCAACCAAATAGGAGCGAAATTTTTCCAATGCAAACACTATGGCTAGCAATTCTTTTTCAGTTGTTGCATAATTCACTTGATTTTCATTCAAAACCTTGCTAGCATAGTATATAGCATGAAAGAATTTCTCCGATCTCTGCCCCAATACAGCACCCACTGCATAGTCACTAGCGTCACACATAAGTTCAAATGGAACATCCCAATTGGGGGCTACTATGACTGGAGCAGAGATGAGTTTTCCCTTCAAGATATTAAAAGCACACAAACAATCATTATCAAAAACAAATTCAGCCTCCTTAACAAGTAGATTGCATAAAGGTTTTGCAATCTTGGAGAAGTCTTTTATGAAACGTCGATAAAAACCGGCGTGCCCTAAAAAACTTCTCACTCCTTTTACATTTAGAGGAGGAGGTAACTTTTCTATTACTTCAATTTTTGCTTGGTCAACCTCAATGCCTTTTGCAGAGATTTTATGGCCAAGCACAATACCTTCTTTAACCATAAAGTGGCACTTCTCCCAATTCAAAACTAAATTGGTTTCAGCGCATCTCTTCAAAACTGCATCAAGGTTAGACAAGCAAGAATCATAACTAGGACCAAAAACAGAAAAGTCATCCATAAATACCTCAATCGCATTTTCCATCATATCAGAGAATATAGAAAGCATGCACCTTTGAAAAGTCGCTGGAGCATTGCACAACCCGAAGGGCATCCTCCGATATGCGAACACACCGAAGGGACATGTGAAGGCTGTCTTCTCTTGATCTTCTGGGTCTACCGCTATCTGGTTGTACCCAGAGTATCCATCCAAAAAGCAATAGAAAGCTTGTCCAGCCAACCTCTCCAGCATCTGATCCATGAACGGCAATGGGAAGTGGTCCTTCCGAGTTGCTTGGTTTAACCTCCGGTAGTCAATGCACATCCTCCAACCCGTAACAGTTCGAGTCGGAATCAGCTCATTCTTATCATTTCTCACTACGGTCATACCACCCTTCTTGGGAACCACATGAACCGGACTCACCCACGAGCTATCTGAGATAGGATAAATCATCCCGGCATCTAAGAGCTTTAAGACTTCCTTTCGCACCACCTCTTTCATGGTAGGATTTAGTCTCCGCTGAGGTTGAATCACAGGTTTGAATTCTTCCTCGAGTTTGATCTTATGCATGCAAAATGCTGGACTTATCCCCTTAAGGTCGGAGATAGTCCAGCCTAAAGCATTTTTGTTACTTCTTAGCACCCTCATCAACTTCTCCTCTTCCAATTTGGTCAAGGAGCTACTAATGATAGCTGGATGAAGATCATCATTTGCAAGGAAAACATACTTCAAGTGAGGGGGAAGTTGTTTCAATTCAGGAATCTTTTTCTCGGGACTCTCCCCCCTATCTAGTTCCTCTTTTTTCTTGAAAACTCTTTCTACTTGAGAAGCTTCAAATTGCAGAATACAATCTTCTATTTCACTTCCCAGGTTCTCATTTGCTTCTTCAATAGAGTTCACAATTACCTTCTCTAATGGAGGAGATGGTAAGTCATGTCTAAAAGTTTCTTGAACAGAGTTCTCAATCACATCCACTCTAAAACACTGCCCTTTGTCATCCGGATGGCGCATAGCTTCAAAAACATTAAAAGTAACCTTCTCATCTTGGAACCTCAAGATTAGCTTACCTTGCTGCACATCAATCAAGGCTCTCCCAGTGGCTAAGAATGGTCTACCAAGGATAATTGGTACCTCGGTATCTTCCTCCATGTCAAGAATTACAAAGTCAACAGGAAATAGAAATTTGTCAACTCTTACCAGAACATCTTCTAAGACTCCATAGGGATATTTGATGGATCGATCAGCAAGATGCAACGACATTCTAGTTGGTTTAACCTCACCTCCACCAAGTCTCTTCAGCATCGATAAGGGCATAAGATTAATGCTAGCCCCCAGATCACAAAGAGCCTTGCCAATAGCTAAGTCACCAATTGCACAAGGGATGGTGAAATTTCCAGGATCTTTCATTTTCTGAGGAAGCTTCCTTTGGATGATAGCACTGCACTCTTCAGTCAAAGCCACTGTTTCGTCTTCTTTGAATTTCCTCTTCTTTGTCAACAGCTCCTTCATGAACTTGGCATAAGTGGGCATCTGCTCCAGAGCTTCTGCAAAGGGTATGTTGATTTGAAGCTGCTTGAAAATATCCATGAACTTTGCAAACTGCTCATCTTTTTGATTCTTCTTACTAGCATGAGGATATGGCAACTTTATGTGTGAAGGAGGTGCCTTTGGTTTCTCTTTCACCTGTACATCAAAAAACAATTTGTTTTCATCAAGGTTAGACTTCACACCTCCCTCATTTTTTTCACTCAACTCCTTTTCGACTTCTCCATTTTTTTCATTTTTTTCACTCAACTCACTTTTTTCATTTTCTACTGACACCTTCTTCTCACAATTTACCACAGGAGTCTTCAACTCCCGACCACTCCTTAGTGTAATAGCCTTAGCAGTTTCATTTTTTGGGTTATCAATAGTAGTAGCAGAGAATCCACTACCAGATGATTCAGCAAGTTTCTTTGATAATTGCCCGATTTGAGTCTCTAAGTTCTTCATGGAAGCCTCATGATTTTTCTCCATATTCTTCATAGTCTGCTCTTGGGATTGAAAAGTGGTCTTGGTCATTTGCATAAATTGAGTTAAAGCATTCTCCAATGGGGAAGATTGCCTTTGTTGCTGAGGAGATGGTTGAGACTGCTGTTGTTGACTTGACCCAGCTGTATCATTATTTTTCCATGAAAAATTGGGATGATTCTTCCACCCAGAATTATAGGTGTTAGAATACGGATTCCCTCCTTGTTTCTGAAAGTTCCCCATGTAATTAACCTGTTCACTGGAGTCTCCATGAGTTGCACAGTCACCTTCGTGAACTTCTCTACCACAATAATTACACCTACCAAAATGAACTGCTTGAACAGTTGCAGGGGCTTGAGATCCAACTGGCAAGGCAGCAGCTAGCTGTTTAGTAAGAGCCTCGATCTGGAGTGACATTACCTTTTGTTGAGCTAACACAGCACTATTAGAGTCCAACTCTAGCATCCCTTTCTTCACTGTTGCACCTCTGTCATTTTGAATTCTGTACTCATTAGAAGCCATATGCTCCACTAACTGTCTTGCTTCCTCCGCAGTTTTAGTACCCAAAGACCCTCCAGCTGAGGCATCTAACATCATTCTTGTTTGCGGTCGCAATCCATGACAGAAAGTTTGCAATTGAACAAATTCATCAATACCATGCCCAGGACATTTTTTTAATAACAGTTTGAACCTTTCCCAAGCATCATAAAGAGACTCAGCATCCCCTTGCTCAAAGTTTGATATTTCAGCTCGTTTCTTAATAAATTTTGAAATTGGAAAGAACCTTTCTAAGAATTTGCTCTCTAGATCACCCCAATTATTAATAGTTCCTGCTGGGATAGTGTTGAGCCAATCCTTAGCCCTACCAGTTAAAGTATATGGAAATAGCCGCAACTTTTTCTGGTCTTCAGTCACTCCCGCAGGATTTGTGGACCCACAAATTTCATAGAATTGAAATAAGTGTTGGTTGGGGTCTTCAGCATCAGACCCAGAGAATTGTTCTGATTTCAAGGCATTGAGGATAGAAGATTTTATCTCAAATGCTACCGCTCCCACAGGTTGGAAGGTGTAAGCTTGGACGCCTTGATTTCTCCTCCCAAAGTCGCCTAGAGTGCGCCTTGGTGGTGGATTGTCTCCCATGAGTTGAGTTAAAGTTGGTTGCACAGAAGACTCTCCAGTTGTTGCTCTTTGCTCTGTTTGCTTTCTTAACTTGGTTGCCTTTCGATTAGCTCTTGCAGTCTTCTCGATCTCAGGATTGAAGAGTAAATCTTTAGGATCTACTGTTCCACGCATGCACTGAGACAACAAGAAACTCAGACAAGTGTCAAAGCAAACTGTGTAATATATATTCGATAAACAAAAATAAAACTAAAGTAAATGTAAATATGTACGGGTTCGAATTAGCAGTTGCCTTCGAATTACTGGTGAATGTAATTTCGATCCCCGGCAACGGCGCCAAAAACTTGTTAATATTTCGGCAAGTGTACCGAATCGTTGCAAGTAATTAGACCGGTAAGACCGGGTATCGTCCTCGAGGATCGAATTAATTTACCAATTACGTTAACAACAACTAAACGAACCAAGTTGAAATAAATTTCCGATTGGTATGAGTGAGCGACTAATACTAAAGTAAGCAATTAAATATTTCTTTTTGTGTTTTTAATAAGAGAAAACTAAAATGCTTAGGAGAAGATACGATGGGAAGAACGCTAGGGATGAATGCCTGTTGATTTCACACTATTGTCACTGATTTAATTTCGAAAGATCACCTCTCTCTTATTTTGCTATCAAACCCTCAATTCTAACTAATTCCTAATTCCTTAGGTAACTAGTCCTTTGCCGATAACTAAAGCCCTAATTCCTTAGGCGATTTCAATGAACAACAAGCATTAACAACGAGGATTCGCAACATACAACAATTCTAAGAGTATTCCTAAACTACGAATGGTAGGAATTGAATTTCAAACATTCAATAATAAAACTTCCATTCGATCATTGAATAAAATATCGTTCTACAAGTTTTCCAACCATAGAAAGCGTTAAGCATAGAAATTCAATTCACAAAATATAAGAGAGTACAACATAAACATAATTTTAAACCAGCAACAATAGCGTTACGTCAAAGTTAATTCATCCCTAACATTAGGGTTTAGCTACACATGATAAGGGAAGAGACAAAGGAAGAATTACAAGATAAAGATGATGATGAACACATATGAAGCTTCAATTCTTGTCCCCAAGCCTTGAATCTTCAATACCGGTGAGAAGGAATGAGTGCTCTTCGCGTTCTAGCGTTCCAAAATTCGTCGACCCCCCTTCTCTTACGTGTTTTTAACGTTTTTCACGCTCAGCTGGCGCTTAAGCGCCACTTAAACGCAAGCTGCGCGCCTCTGCTTCTGCCTTCTTGCGCGTGACTGGCGCTTGCGCGCCACTTGCGCGCCTCCTGCGCGCCCCACAGCACGCCAATTCTGTTTTCTTGCGCGTGAAGCGCCACCTGCGCGCCTCCTGCGCGCCCCATAGCACGCCAATTCTGTTTTCTTGCGCGTGAAGCGCCACCTGCGAGCCACTCAGCACGACAAGTCCTTGGCTTGTACCACTTGTTCTTCTTGCTTGCACCACTCGATCCTCAATTCGATCTAGTCCTGCACACAAAAACACGAAGAAAACCAACATAACTACTGCATAACAGGCCAACTTCCTAAGTTCACAACTTCTTAAATTTTCATCAAACTTATTATTTTTATTCATCAAAATCTCCAATTAAACTCCCTCCTTGGCATACGTAGAAGAGAACAGCGACGGGGCTCCCTTAGGAGCCGGCACCGGATGGCCTTCGGCTGACCTCTTCAAGATCGGCTTCCCAGGAGGTACAAAAGGTTGCGTCTCCTCGTTCTTTGATCGAACCATTTATCTGCAAGGGGAGGGCGGCACCATCACTATCTAAATCTAGAGAGGTATTAATCTCGGCCTCGGAAAAGCCTAAAACTGGTCCATCTCCTCCCCATGAGGCACGAAGGGGCGACGGTCGCCGAAGCAGCGACGTCGGCCACAGACGAAGGTATTATAACTCTAAACACCTAAATTTATGTGAAAGAAAAAACTAACCTCTATTGCAGAGTCTCCTGAGATCGGCTCGGATGATGTACTCGGACGGTGGATGATGATCTCGTCCAACCTGAAATCCCAGAACACACAGCGTCGCGCGGTGAAATTGAACTCGGCACGGTGGTCAGAAAAGCAGACAATCTCCGATCACTCAGAGCTCTCACATGGAATCAGTTTCAACAATGAAGCAAAGTGGATGAAGATGAAGTCAATAATGTCACAAGGAAGGGGGGTTGGAATTGTGACCCTTTTTAAATTCACCTGCAAGACTAGAACTTTCTTCAAAAGTATGATGTAGAGTTAAGTCGGTAAGTGATTTATGTTAAGAAGGGTGTGTTGAAACAATCTTCTTACGTTAATTGGAGAGTAGAGAAGGTTTGATTTATTTGTCTTCTCAACAATATGGATGAGTTGAGAAGGGCAAAAAGTTCTGCCTTCAATACTTAACTCTTCTCAAAGTCTCTGTTTGATTGTTTCGGTACAGTTAAGCTAGTGATATTGTTGTAATACATCTAGAAAAAACTAAACAAGAGATATTAATAGTGTAAGGAAGATGTGAGAAGAAAACTATGTTTTATCTTGAAACATTTATCATCAGAAAAGGGTCAGAATACACCCTTCTCAATTTTCTAATGGTTTGAAAGCAATAAAGAACACAATGATTTATAATGGTTTGTAGCAGCTGAGTATGGATGAGAGAAAACTTTGACACTTGAGAAGGATGAAAGTTAAGAATTCAATGCACTCTCATGAGAATCAATGGCAACCAGGAGCGTTAATTTATAGATGAAATTATGTGTAATATCCTCTGGTCCAAAGATTATAGTCGTTGGTGAAGTAATATAGCCGTTGAGAAAAGATGTCTGCACAACACAGCTGTTTCTGCAGAAGATAGCTGTTTCCAGTTGTCATGACTCTTCTCACAGTGACTCTTCTCACATATGACAGATGATGAAGATGATGCTTCTCAAGTTGATGCTTCTCATGTTGATGTTCCTTAGAATGGTACTTGTAGTATGAGCCTTCTCAACATGACTCTTTTCATCATGACCCTTGTCATGATTCTTCTCAACTTGACTCTTCTCATCTGATGCTTCTCATCTCCTTTCTTATAGTTCTGTCATGACTCTTCTTAGGTTGATCCTTCTTAGATATCCTTCTCATAGTGCCAAAGATTTGTATGAGGCTTCTCATGATGATCTTTTTCAAGTTTACCATATGTTCTGAAGTGGGCCGAAGCCCAAATCCAATACTCTAGCGCTAGATCGGCCCAACGATGAGGGGCACGAAAGCAAGGAACCACATTAACGGCTCTGATCTGTTCGTACGATCATCCGACGGCCGAGCGCGACTCACGCTCACTATATAAGCATTCATTGCGTCAGTTGTCAGGTACACACTATTCACCAATACGTATATTTTGCTCGTCCGTTCCTGACTCGGGCGTCGGAGTGTTATCGCAGGTACACCCGCCCTCCGGAGCAGAGTTAGCAGAACGACCAAGGCATACAGAGATCTAAGACCTGGAAAACAGCCGTCAAGGACATTAAAGATACAGATCAATTGGCGACCACAGTGGGAGCCCGCGCGCTTTCCACCATTCGTACAGATGCCACCAAAGGCAGCTCGAGGCCGACCAAGGGCCACCGCCCGTCTACAAAGTGTGGCTGAAATCCCCGCTCGACCACCTCCAGCAGGTGTTGAAGGCACCAGCGCCACCCCTGCACAACAGGTTACGGTGGAACTCCCTGCCGACCTGGTCCAAGAGCTGCGAGAACTACTGCGCAACCGTAATCAGGCTCTGAATCGCAATGATGACCGCCTCACACACCTAGAAGATCAGATCACCTCAAGGAGAGCGCACACAGCACCAGAGCAGCGACCTCACCATGAGGGCACTTCAACCGTGCGAGCACGCCCTTCAAAGGCCCATCGATCGCCTCCGCGAAGGCAGCTAGTCCATCGATCTCCACCCCCGAGGAGGGGACGAGGAGGAGCGACCACCCCACCAAGAAAGACCCCGTCCACGACTGATTATACTTACTGGCCCGAAGAATCATCGCACGAAGGTTCCTCCCACGGTTCTACCGGTTCGCCCGCCCGTTCTTGAAGCCGATCTACCGAACGATACTCGTATCGATCAAAAGCTTACGCCAATCACTACAGTCAAGATAGAAGGGATACCGGATTTGGACCGTATACCAGAGAAATAGACGAATTCCGCATGAAAGATCCGGACGCCCATTTAAAGCACTTTGATATTATGATGAAGTATCGTGGAGCGCCTGGGCCGGTCAAATGCAAGATCTTTCCCCTTACTTTAGAGGGGTCAGCGTTGGATTGGTTCACGGAACTAAAACCCAATACCATTTCATCCTGGGAACAGATGGCAAGGGTGTTCACCGCTCGTTTCACGACTTCTAGAATCAAGCCAAAATCCCAAGATGTTCTGATCGCCATCAGACAGAGTCCGGAGGAGTCTTTGAGGAGTTATGTGGAAAGGTTCAACCGAGAAGCCGACCAAGTCAGGAACTTAGACGACAACCAGAGGTTGTTCTTCCTAAGGACAGGACTCTTAAGAGGAACTCGTTTTGAACTAGAAGTGGGACTCCACGTTCCCAGAGACCTAGAGACGTTCCTCAGGCGATCTCAAAGGTTCATGAATTACGAGGAAAGAACGACCGCCATAGAAGCCGCTGAGGCGGGAATGAGTCAACGCCCACGACTAGAAAAAGATCAAAGGATTAGGGAAGAGTATACCGGTAATCGCCTGAGCAAAGAGAATAAGGTCAAGAGGTTTGCTGAGCGCACCAAGTTGAACACTTCGTACGCAAACATATTGGCGGAATGTGCAAACACTGAATTCAGGGATATTAAACCACCAGAACCTCTCGTTCTTAAAGACGGGCAGCGCCCATCCAAAAAATACTGTAGATACCACAAGAGCAATGGGCATGACACAAACAATTGCATGGCTCTTAAAGATGATGTGGAGGCCCTGATCAGAAGAGGAAAGTTGACTCAATATGTGAAAAGAGATAACGGTGAAGCACGAGGAGAGAGGCAAGTGGCCCGTTCACCTAGAAAAGGAAAAGCAGAAGCAAATGAAACAATCAAAGTCGTAGAGGAGGACGACGATGATGAGGACGCAGTAGACACGAGAAAGTCAAGAGGGAGGCCAGTCGCCATGGTAATCTCGGGAGGAGTCCCCACCAACGCCTCAACCAACAGATCGATCAAAAGGAGATGGGACGAAATCATGAGCGTTGCTTCGACCTCGGCTCCAAGACCACTTAGTGAGCGACCATCCATCTCCTTTGGAGACGAGGATCTCATTGATGGAACCCCCAACTACGAAGTTCCCTTAGTCATCGTAGCAGTAATGGCAAACATGGAGGTTAGGCGAATATTGGTAGACCAAGGGAGTTCAGCAGACATAATATTTGAAGACCTATTGGACGTCCTAAAAATTTCAAAGGATGATTTGAGGCCATACAGAGGAACGGTCTTGACCGGGTTCAATGGAGCCTCGACAACTCCTATAGGGCGGATAGTGTAACGCCCTAAAATTTAATCAAATTATTTCGAAGTTGGATTGCCGTAGGATAATTGTAAGAATTGAAATTATGGGCCTAGTAGCTATGTTGAAAACGAGTTAGATGATAATCACGTGTTGTGGACTAGTTAAAAATAGCATTGGGCCCCCTTCCTATTTGGATAAAGTCCCAAATAATTTAGCCCATTATGTTTCTCACTTATTATAAGTGGAGAGGATTAATTTATGGTTGAGAGAGAGAGAGGAATTTCGGATTAGAGCAGCCACCAAAGAGAGAGAAAAGAAGAGAGAAAACAATTCCCGTTTTTCTCAAACCTGTCACCGTAAAATTGCGATTCCGGTTTCGTTAACCGTTTGATCGTCTTCGTTTTTGGACAGCAGGTTCGTAAGATATAGTTCTACACTTTTACCGTTCGGATCTTCGAAACGAGTTCTGAGGAAAGAGATATTGGCTTCGCACTGAAGCTGCAGTTTGGGGGAGTCGCCGTATTCGGAGATCGTTCGTGTTGCTGTGGTTTTGTTCGTGTCTCGTTCGTCGTGTTCCGGAGCTTACGTTATTCGAGGTAAGGGTGGGCTTAACCTTGATAATGGGTTGATGATAATTATGTGTGGGTAGTCTAGGGTTTTGTTGAATTGTTCGTGTTGTTGCATATCGTGTTTTCGTTGAGATTGGTGCTTTGATGATTATTGCACGTTATTGTGATTTGTTTCGTTATTTGTTGTTGCGTGATTGTTGTATCACGATGATGGTGTTGTTATTGTTCGTGTTTTTGTTGTTGCTGTGCGTGGTTGATTGTTGTTGTCGCGTTGTCGAATTGTCGTTTTTGTTGTGGTGGTTGCGGTGTCGTTGCCGTTAGGGTTTGGTGTTTGGCAATTTAGCAATTCTGGACACAGGTTCGGTTTTTCAAAAACTGGCGCTGTTTGGTTGATCCAAAAATTATGAGGTTGATTGTTTTTGAAAATAGACTTAACGCCGGTCGTTTTGGCACTGGTTTCGTTAAATTCGGAGTTGTATAGCTCGAGTTATAGGCGATACAAGTTAGGTTAAAATTCTGGAAACGATTTGGGTATAGATTCGGTATTTCGGTGACTGGGAACGTTGTATTGACCGAAAAATTATGTGGTTTATTTTTCTCGAAAATAGACTTAATGGTTGTTAATTTGGCACTGGTTTGGTTGCGTTTAGAGTTGTGTAGCTCGAGATATGAATTCCTCAAGTTAGAGTAAGATTCTGGAAACAATCTGGACACAGGGTCAGTGTTTTGGTTACCACGTTTTCAAAAGAACTCCTTTTCGAACGAATCCAATTTCTTTGAAAACTAGACAAAATTTGCCCCAGTTTATGCACAAGTTTCATGCAATTTGATTGAGTTTTGGTCACTTTGGAATTGCTTGAATTTGAAGGACAGAAACTGTCCTCTTTTGCAACTAGCCTGTGTGCTTTTCGAAAACTGTACCTATTGGACACTCTCCTTCAAAAACTGAACTTAGGGATGATAACCAGACCCATAGGGCTTTCCAACAAGTATTTATTTGTTGAAATCCGATGTCGTTTGCTATTTTAATTAATTCGCTGAAGTAGGTGCGATGTGCCTAGGCGCTGTGCGCCAGTCTTGTGCGTGGTGTGCGTGCGTTATGTCCGCGTTGTGGAGCCGTCTGGTGTTAATATTTCAGGTGCGGTGCTGGTATGCTCAGGAGAGTTTAGTGGTAGCTGTGATGCTACAACTTGGTGCTATTTTTGGTGAAATCATTTGTTTTGATTCTGGTGATATAGTATTTATTTTAAATACTTGTTATGGTGAGTTGGTGCATAATCATGGTGTCGCATTGTCATATGCATATTTTGGTGATATAGGCTCTGCCTCTGGTGTTTATTGGTGATATGCCCGTCGTGGCTCATTTTGGTGATCGGTACCGCATGCATATGCCCACTGGAGGGGTTGCATATCATCCCATTGTCTATGAATGTTATAATTTTGGTGGTTCACTGTCAAATGGACTTTTCCTTTGGTATCTGGTGATGTGATATGGTGTAATGGTATTGTGTTGCTGTAGTTACCTGATGCTAGCATATTTTTATCATCTGCTTATTACCTCTGTTAGACTCACCCCTTCTGCTTGGAATGTTGCTCTCATGCGGCAACGCTGCAGGTGATCGCTAGTGCTCGTGGAGGAATTGCTGGGTTTTGCTTCCTCTCTCGTTTGGGTCTGTGTCAGCTCTGATATGTAGCACCGGGGAGTCGTTAGTTATCGTTTTGAACTATTATTTTAGTTATTGGAAATTGTTCCAATTAATTTTGGAGATGTCTTTAATTGTTAATTCTGGAGATGTTTAAGCTGGTTAATATTTCCGCTGCTTGGTGATTTCTTTTATATAAATTATTTTGGAGATTTTCCTTTTTTAAAAATGGTGAAAAAATGTAGCGCCCTTCGAGGTGACTCTGACAATTGTCTATTTAATTGTAATAGTAAAAGGGGGGGTGTTACATTAGTGGTATCAGAGCAGTTCGGTCTGTCCGGCCAAGTTGTCGAGTCGTCGAGTCGAGTAACACTTGAGTAATTGTTACTCGTTTCTGGTTATAGTTTCTGTTGTAGTGTTAGGTTGAGATGGCAGGACGGAACGACGCTGCACTCGCTGCTGCTTTGCAGGCTGTGGCTCAAGCTGTGGAGAATAACCCAGGTGCTGCTGGTGATGCTGGGTCGCGCAGTTTGGCTACGTTTCAGAGGGAGAATCCTCCTACCTTTAAGGGCAAGTATAACCCTGATGGTGCTTTGGCGTGGCTGAAAGAGATGGAGAGAATCTTTCGTGTTATGGATTGCTCTGAGGCGCAGAAAGTCAGGTATGGTACTCATATGCTGGCAGAGGAGGCTGATGACTGGTGGTTGGAGGTGAGGCAGAGGTTGGCGACTGTGAATGAAGAGGTCACTTGGGCTGTGTTCAGCAGAGAATTTCTGAGAAAGTATTATCCTGAAGATGTCCGTGGGAAGAAAGAGATTGAGTTTCTGGAGCTGAAGCAGGGTAATATGTCGGTGACTGAGTATGCTGCCAAGTTCATTGAATTGGCGAAGTTCTATCCACATTATGGTGAGGCTGGTGCTGAATTCTCCAAATGCATCAAGTTTGAAAATGGGTTGCGGGCCGTATAGAATGTCTGCATCAGAATTGTCAGAACTGAAGGAGCAACTCGAGGATCTGCTTGAAAAGAAATTTGTGAGGCCAAGTGTGTCGCCGTGGGGAGCTCCAGTGTTGTTGGTGAAAAAGAAAGATGGTAGTATGAGGTTGTGCGTAGACTATCGGCAGCTGAATATGGTGACTATTAAGAACAAGTATCCGCTTCCGAGGATTGATGACTTAATGGATCAGTTGGTGGGTGCTCAGGTGTTCAGTAAAATAGATTTGAGATCGGGTTATCATCAGATCAAGGTGAAAGACGAAGACATTCAGAAGACAGCTTTCAGAACCCGTTATGGGCATTATGAGTATTCCGTGATGCCTTTCGGTGTGACTAATGCGCCGGGAGTGTTCATGGAGTACATGAATCGTATCTTTCGTGAGTATCTGGATCGGTTTGTGGTGGTATTCATTGACGACATCCTAATTTATTCTAAGTCAGAAGAGGAGCATGCAGAACATCTGAGATTGGTATTGGAAATTCTGAGGGACAGGAAATTATATGCGAAGCTGTCTAAGTGTGAGTTTTGGTTGAAGGAGGTTAGCTTTCTGGGTCATGTTATTTCGGGGAATGGAATTGCCGTGGATCCGTCTAAGGTTGATGCCGTGTTACAATGGGAGTCTCCGAAGTCAGTTACTGAGATTAGAAGTTTTTTGGGTCTGGCAGGTTACTATAGGAGGTTTATAGAAGGATTTTCGAAGTTGGCACTTCCGTTGACTCAGTTGACTTGCAAGGGTAAAGCTTTCATCTGGGATGACTGTTGTGAAGAGAGCTTTAAAGAATTGAAGAAGAGGTTGACGACGTCTCCTGTTCTGACGTTGCCTAATCCGGAAGAGTCGTTTGTGGTGTATTGTGATGCTTCCAAGGTGGGGTTGGGAGGTGTGCTTATGCAGAATGGTAAGGTAGTTGCCTATGCGTCGAGACAGTTGAGGACTCATGAGAAGAACTACCCTACCCATGATTTAGAACTTGCTGCAGTTGTGTTCGCGTTGAAAATTTGGAGACATTATCTGTATGGTTCGAGGTTTGAGGTGTTCAGTGATCATAAGGGTTTGCAGTATCTGTTTGATCAGAAAGAGTTGAATATGAGACAGCGCAGATGGTTGGAGTTGCTGAAAGACTATGACTTTAGCTTGAACTATCATCCGGGAAAGGCTAATGTGGTAGCTGACGCTTTAAGTCGAAAGACGTTGCATATGTCAGCAATGATGGTTAGAGAACTCGAATTAATTGAGCAGTTCAGGGATATGAGTTTGGTTTGTGAAGTGACGCCTCAGAGTGTCAGATTGGGGATGTTGAAGATTGATAATGAATTCATGGCTAGCATTCGAGAAGCTCAGAAGTTAGATGTTAAATTAGTTGACCTGATGGTTGGGATTGATCGATCCGAGAATAAAGGCTTTGAGTTGGATGCGCAGAATGTATTGAAGTACCGTGGAAGAATCTGCATTCCTGATGATGAGGAGATGAAAAGAGCAATTTTAGAAGAAGGTCATAGGAGTAAGTTGAGTATCCATCCGGGAGCTACAAAGATGTATCAGGATCTGAAGAAGATGTTTTGGTGGCCTGGTATGAAGCGTGATGTGGCGCAGTTTGTGTATTCCTGCTTGACTTGTCAGAAATCGAAGGTTGAGCATCAGAAGCCTGCTGGGTTGATGCAACCGTTGGAGATTCCGGAATGGAAGTGGGATAGTATTTCTATGGATTTCGTGATAGGGTTACCTAATACTGTGAGGGGGCACGATTCGATTTGGGTGATTGTGGATAGATTGACGAAGTCTGCTCATTTTATTCCTATCAATATCACGTATCCGGTGTCGAGATTGGCAGAGATTTATATTCAGGTGATTGTGAAGTTGCATGGTGTTCCTTTGTGCATTGTGTCTGACAGAGATCCTAGGTTCACTTCTGATTTCTAGAAGAGTTTGCAAGAAGCGTTGGGTTCTAAATTGAGGTTGAGTTCAGCTTATCATCCTCAAACTGATGGGCAGACAGAGAGGACCATTCAGTCGTTGGAAGACTTGTTGAGATCTTGTGTTCTTGAGCAGGGAGGTGCGTGGGATACTCACCTTCCGTTGATCGAGTTTACTTACAACAATAGTTACCATTCTAGCATCGGGATGGCACCGTTCGAGGCATTGTATGGTCGGAGATGTAGGACTCCGTTGTGTTGGCATGAATCTGGGGAGAGTATTGTTCTTGGACCCGAGGTTGTTCGAGAGACTACTGAAAAGGTGAAATTGATCCGTGAGAAAATGAAAGCGTCGCAGAGTAGACAGAAGAGCTATCATGATAAGAGAAGGAAGGATTTAGAATTCCAAGCTGGTGATCATGTGTTTTTGAGAGTCACGCCTATGGCTGGTGTTGGGCGTGCATTGAAGACAAAGAAGTTGACTCCTCGTTTCATTGGACCGTATCAGATCACTGAGAGAATTGGTAATGTTGCTTATAGGGTGGCCTTGCCGCCTAATCTTTCGAATTTGCACGATGTATTTCATGTGTCGCAACTTCGGAAGTATATTTCGGATCCGTCCCGTGTGATTCCGATGGATGATGTGCATGTGCGGGATAATCTCACTATGGAGACAATGCCTGTGCGAATTGAAGATCGTGAAGTGAAGACTTTACGTGGCAAAGAGATAAACCTGGTGAAAGTGGTCTGGTTAGGAGCTGCGGGTGAAAGCATGACATGGGAGTTGGAGAGCAAGATGCGAGAGTCCTATCCGGAGCTGTTTGAATCAGGTATGTTTTCGAGGACGAAAATATTCTAAGTAGGGGAGAGTTGTAACGCCCTAAATTTAATCAAATTATTTCGAAGTTGGATTGCCGTAGGATAATTGTAAGAATTGAAATTATGGGCCTAGTAGCTATGTTGAAAACGAGTTAGATGATAATCACGTGTTGTGGGCTAGTTAAAAATAGCATTGGGCCCCCTTCCTATGTGGATAAAGTCCCAAATAATTTAGCCCATTATGTTTCTCACTTATTATAAGTGGAGAGGATTAATTTATGGTTGAGAGAGAGAGGAATTTCGGATTAGAGCAGCCACCAAAGAGAGAGAAAAGAAGAGAGAAAACAATTCCCGTTTTTCTCAAACCTGTCACCGTAAAATTGCGATTCCGGTTTCGTTAACCGTTTGATCGTCTTCGTTTTTGGACAGCAGGTTCGTAAGATATAGTTCTACACTTTTACCGTTCGGATCTTCGAAACGAGTTCTGAGGAAAGAGATATTGGCTTCGCACTGAAGCTGCAGTTTGGGGGAGTCGCCGTATTCGGAGATCGTTCGTGTTGCTGTGGTTTTGTTCGTGTCTCGTTCGTCGTGTTCCGGAGCTTACGTTATTCGAGGTAAGGGTGGGCTTAACCTTGATAATGGGTTGATGATAATTATGTGTGGGTAGTCTAGGGTTTTGTTGAATTGTTCGTGTTGTTGCATATCGTGTTTTCGTTGAGATTGGTGCTTTGATGATTATTGCACGTTATTGTGATTTGTTTCGTTATTTGTTGTTGCGTGATTGTTGTATCACGATGATGGTGTTGTTATTGTTCGTGTTTTTGTTGTTGCTGTGCGTGGTTGATTGTTGTTGTCGCGTTGTCGAATTGTCGTTTTTGTTGTGGTGGTTGCGGTGTCGTTGCCGTTAGGGTTTGGTGTTTGGCAATTTAGCAATTCTGGACACAGGTTCGGTTTTTCAAAAACTGGCGCTGTTTGGTTGATCCAAAAATTATGAGGTTGATTGTTTTTGAAAATAGACTTAACGCCGGTCGTTTTGGCACTGGTTTCGTTAAATTCGGAGTTGTATAGCTCGAGTTATAGGCGATACAAGTTAGGTTAAAATTCTGGAAACGATTTGGGTATAGATTCGGTATTTCGGTGACTGGGAACGTTGTATTGACCGAAAAATTATGTGGTTTATTTTTCTGGAAAATAGACTTAATGGTTGTTAATTTGGCACTGGTTTGGTTGCGTTTAGAGTTGTGTAGCTCGAGATATGAATTCCTCAAGTTAGAGTAAGATTCTGGAAACAATCTGGACACAGGGTCAGTGTTTTGGTTACCACGTTTTCAAAAGAACTCCTTTTCGAACGAATCCAATTTCTTTGAAAACTAGACAAAATTTACCCCAGTTTATGCACAAGTTTCATGCAATTTGATTGAGTTTTGGTCACTTTGGAATTGCTTGAATTTGAAGGACAGAAACTGTCCTCTTTTGCAACTAGCCTGTGTGCTTTTCGAAAACTGTACCTATTGGACACTCTCCTTTAAAAACTGAACTTAGGGATGATAACCAGACCCATAGGGCTTTCCAACAAGTATTTATTTGTTGAAATCCGATGTCGTTTGCTATTTTAATTAATTCGCTGAAGTAGGTGCGATGTGCCTAGGCGCTGTGCGCCAGTCTTGTGCGTGGTGTGCGTGCGTTATGTCCGCGTTGTGGAGCCGTCTGGTGTTAATATTTCAGGTGCGGTGCTGGTATGCTCAGGAGAGTTTAGTGGTAGCTGTGATGCTACAACTTGGTGCTATTTTTGGTGAAATCATTTGTTTTGATTCTGGTGATATAGTATTTATTTTAAATACTTGTTATGGTGAGTTGGTGCATAATCATGGTGTCGCATTGTCATATGCATATTTTGGTGATATAGGCTCTGCCTCTGGTGTTTATTGGTGATATGCCCGTCGTGGCTCATTTTGGTGATCGGTACCGCATGCATATGCCCACTGGAGGGGTTGCATATCATCCCATTGTCTATGAATGTTATAATTTTGGTGGTTCACTGTCAAATGGACTTTTCCTTTGGTATCTGGTGATGTGATATGGTGTAATGGTATTGTGTTGCTGTAGTTACCTGATGCTAGCATATTTTTATCATCTGCTTATTACCTCTGTTAGACTCACCCCTTCTGCTTGGAATGTTGCTCTCATGCGGCAACGCTGCAGGTGATCGCTAGTGCTCGTGGAGGAATTGCTGGGTTTTGCTTCCTCTCTCGTTTGGGTCTGTGTCAGCTCTGATATGTAGCACCGGGGAGTCGTTAGTTATCGTTTTGAACTATTATTTTAGTTATTGGAAATTGTTCCAATTAATTTTGGAGATGTCTTTAATTGTTAATTCTGGAGATGTTTAAACTGGTTAATATTTCCGCTGCTTGGTGATTTCTTTTATATAAATTATTTTGGAGATTTTCCTTTTTTAAAAATGGTGAAAAAATGTAGCGCCCTTCGAGGTGACTCTGATAATTGTCTATTTAATTGTAATAGTAAAAGGGGGGTGTTACAGATAGAGCTGATGGTGACTTTTGGGGACGATACGGTAGAGAATCCCTTCTGTAGAACGGTCAGAACAGATTTCATTGTGTTACCCTGTAAGTCCGTGTATCAATGTATCATTGGTCGACCAACCCTTGCCCGCTTGGAAGCAGTGCCCTCCACCGTCCACTTGAAAATGAAATTCTACACTAAAGCTGGGGAAGTTTCCACCATCCAGGCAGACTTATTGTCCGCCAAGCGAGTTTTCCTTTTGGAGCTTAAAGAAAAAGGGAAAAACGTAGCGAGAGAAATAGAGAAAGAAATGAAAAGCGGCGAGCAAGTTAACTTGGCCGACTTAGATGCCCGCTACGACCCTGATAGCGAAGAGGAAGAAGGGGACGATCTTCTGACTAAAGAGCTAAAGAAATGAATTAAGCGACCTGAGCCAGACGGGGAATTCTATCACATGAAGCTAGGGGACGACCCGGAGAAAACGATCAAAATAGGGAAAAACCTCCCCCCTGAGGTTCAGGACGAGCTCGTTCAATGTTTGAAGGACCATGCAGACCTATTCGCCTGGAGTGCGGCCGACATGCCCGGTATCCCACCCCAAATAGCCTGCCACCACTTAGCTGTGGATCCAGGAGCAAAATGGGTTGCTCAAAAAAGAAGAGTTCAGAAGGAAGAAAAAGCACGAGCAGCGTGCAAGGCCGTTGAAGACCTGCTCGAAGCAGGGTTCATTAAAGAAATAAAATACACCACTTGGTTATCCAATGTCGTCTTGGTCAAAAAGGCGAATGGAAAGTGGAGGATGTGCGTGGACTATACCGACCTCAACCGAGCATGCCCGAAGGATGCTTTCCCCGTCCCAAATGTCGATCGTCTGGTCGATAATGCAAGTGGATACAAGATCCTGTCCTTCTTAGACGCCTATTCCGGGTACAATCAGATTGCCATGCACCCACCAGATCAGGAGAATACCGCATTCATGACGGACAAGGGGAATTTCTGTTACACGGTCATGCCATTTGGGCTGAAGAACGCTGGAGCAACCTACTAGCGCATGATGAACCATGTCTTTCAGGATCAGATAGGGAAAACGGTGGAAGTGTGTTTGGACGATATGTTTGTCAAAACCAAACAGGACCAAGCTCATGTAAACGACTTGAAAGAAGTATTCAAAGAAGCCAGAAAGAATTCGTTAAGGTTCAATGCAGAAAAATGCACTTTTGGGGTCAGAGCGGGTAAATTCCTTGGGTTCCATCTCACAGAAAGGGGAACTGAAGCCAACCCAGACAAATGTAGAGCAGTGACTGAGATGAGGCCACCAACGACCAAAAAAGAAATACAGAAACTCAATGGTATGGTGGCCGCTCTCTCTCGTTTCATCTCAAAAGCAGCGAACAAATCTTTGCCCTTATTTAATTTTGTTGAAAAAGGAGACCACATTTGAATGGACGCCCGAGTGCGACCAGGCCCTCGAACAATTGAAAACGTCTCTGGCAGAACCTCCAATTTTGACGACCCCCGAGCCTGGAGAAACCCTTTATTTGTACTTGTCCATCACGGACGAGGCTTTGGCCGCCGTCTTGGTACGAGAAGAAGGAACGAAGCAAAATCCAGTCTACTTTGTCAGCAAAGTTATGCAAGGACCCGAGCTAAGATATCAGAGGATTGAGAAATTGGCTCTGGCAATGATTGTCTCAGCCCGAAGATTGAGACCATACTTCGTGGCCCACCAGATCACCTTACGCACCGACCAACCCATTAGGCAGATCCTGCATAGCCCAGATCTAGCGGGCAGAATGATCAAATGGGCTGTAGAATTATCAGAATTCGGAATAAAGTATGAGCCTAGATCGTCTGCTAAAGCACAAGTCTTAGCCGATTTTATCGCAGAATTGACCCCAGGGTCAGAGAACCCAGTTCAGGATTCATGGACTTTGCACGTTGACGGATCGTCCAATGGTAAAGGCAGCGGAGCGGGCTTAATCCTTGAGAATAAAGAAGGTACGACCATTGAAGTCCCCTTGACTTTCTCGTTCCCCACTCCTAACAATCAGGCCGAATACGAGGCCTGCACCGCTGGGCTGTTGCTCGCTTTAGAGATGCAAGTAAAAAAGGTAGAGCTTCGATCAGACTCATTACTAGCGGTCTCCCAGATCAAAGACGTCTTTTTACCCAAAGACGAGATACTCCAGAGATATTTAGCAAAGGTCAAAGAGTTGATGAAGAAATTCGAGCATGCTGAAGTCAAGCACGTCCCAAGGACTGAAAACGTTAGGGCGGACATCTTTTTCAAACTGGCAGGCACCAAGAAAAATGGTAACCATAGAAGCGTAATACAAAAAGTCCTATCTCAACCAAGTGTGAGGTTAGATACGGCCTTAGGAGCAGACGTATGTACGATCGACTCAATACCTTCCTGGATCGACCCTATCTTTAACTACATAAAGAACGGGGAGGAATCCAATGATCCAAAAGAAGCTGCACTCATTCGCAGGCGAGCAACGTCGTACTCGATAATAAACGAGCAACTCTACAGAAGAGGATTCACCATACCCCTACTCAAGTGCCTCCTCCCAGCAGAAGCGGCCTATGTGTTGAAGGAGATTCATGAAGGAATCTGCGGGAACCACTTGGATTCACGAGCTTTGGCAAAAAAGGCTTTAAGAGCGGGCTACTTCTGGCCCACTATGGAGGCAGATGCAAAAGACCTAGTCAAGAAATGTGACAAGTGCCAGAGGCACGCAGATACCCACGTTGCACCTCCAACCGAGCTCAACTGTTTGACTTCTCCATGGCCGTTTTCATGGTGGGGTATCGACCTGTTAGGACCTTTTTTCCTCGCCCCTGGTCAGTTTAAATTTCTGATCGTCGCAGTGGACTACTTCACCAAATGGATTGAGGCCGAGCCCTTAGCCAAAATCACTTCGAAGAATTGCCTGAAGTTCGTCAAAAGAAACATCTTGGTACGGTTTGGGATTCCAGAAGTCATCGTGTCAGACAACGGCACACAGTTCACGGACCGACATTTCCAAGAAACTCTAGTCGAACTAGGCGTAAAACAGCGTTTTACGTCGGTCAAACACCCGCAAACAAACGGGCAGGCAGAGGCGGCCAACAGAGTCATCCTAAGGGGGCTAAAGAGAAGACTGGATGAAGCCAAGGGAAGGTGGGCAGAAGAGCTTCCCTCTGTACTATGGGCGTATAGAACCACACCACACTCAACTACGGGAGAGTCCCCCTTCAGGATGGTCTATGGAACGGACGCACTAATCCCTGTGGAAATGGGATAGTTGACTTGGAGAACGGCTAATCCTCTACAGCCGTCCGAGAATGAGCAGGCAACAAGGGAAGAGCTCGACCTAGTAGAAGAACTGCGGAACAAGGCAGCCCTCAAAGAGACATTGGTCAAACAGAATATGGCCACAAGACACAACGCCAAGGTCGTTCCTAGGTCGTTTGATGTAGGGCAGCTCGTCCTACGATGGGCAGATATCGGCCAGAGAAATGCCGGCCAGGGCAAGCTAGCCCCAACTTGGGAAGGCCCCTACCAAGTAGCTGCCAAGACGGGCAAAGGAGCATATATCTTGAAGACCATGAGTGGAGGGATGATTGCAAACACTTGGAATGCAGTAAACCTCAGAAGATACTTTACTTGATGCCATGTAAAATATGAAAGAATGTCATGTTTCCAGTTAAATAATGAATGAAAATCAAAACGGGAGGGACACTCTTTTTCCCTACGGGGTTTTTTATTGAGGCCCGCTCGTCCGTCACCAGAACGACGAGGAATTTCTTAAATTCTTGATTCTATAGTTATTAATCGATCCAATAACGAACAGCCCCGAAGGCGAGTTAAGTTCAAACCGAGTTTGATAAACTGCCAAGGGTCAAACTTAAGCGACCTTAAGTCTGAATATGCTTGCAAACGAGCTAAATCTAAAGTAGAAACTTGGTAAGCTGTTTCCAGGCAGCCTCGCGACATGAGGAAATCAAATAGAACAAGCCTAGATAAACGTCTAAAGAACGATTATGATAAAAGGCGTTTAAAACATTAAACATTAACCCGGAGAAGGCCGGGCTCCTTGTTGGTTACAAGAAAAAGAAATACATTCTTCAAAAAGAGAAAAGAGAAACAAAGTACAAGCAGACAAAATACGAAGGGAATAACTCATTCAGGGCGACTGTAGACAACCGTCTCCTCTTGGATGACATTCCCATATTCATCTTTCTCCGCGAGACGAACGATTTGCCCGTTTTTCAGGAAATGGTCGTTGTTCACAATCTCTGGATTAATCTCCAGCGATGGATAGCAATACCGAATCTGAGCTACAGCCTCGTGAAAACGCCCGCTAGCAATAGAGATGGTCATGTCTTCCAGGGCAACTTACCTCCCGATCAAGAGCGGCCATTATTATCTCAAACGACTTAACCAGCGCCCAAGCATTAAAGTGAAGTTGAGAAGGGGCAACACCAAGAGTCCTTAAGACACGTCTCTGGAAAAATGTGAAAGGAGGTCGCACCCTCAAATCACGGAGGACGTTGGAGTACATGATAAATTTTAAAGAATTCGGGATTATGGCAGCATGCTCGTCAGGTGGTACGCCCTCCGCTCGCCATTCCTGATCACCGTAACCTATTAACTT
This sequence comes from Astragalus glycyphyllos, assembly GCA_963573325.1. Lineage (NCBI taxonomy): Eukaryota > Viridiplantae > Streptophyta > Magnoliopsida > Fabales > Fabaceae > Astragalus > Astragalus glycyphyllos. The sequence goes on from OY754307.1 coordinate 32,865,369, forward strand.
GGTGAAAAGAGGCAGCACCTCATCACCGGGTGGGAAGACATAGCGCTCGTTGATTATAGCGGAGGATATCCAAGAGCGGTCGACATCAAGCCTACCCCTCCAATCGTGCTCTTCCGGCAGTACCTCGTTGACTGGAACTGGAGGGGGCGTAGGATTCATTCGGGGAGACTGGACCGTGCCAACCATGTTTGAATAGCGTCCAGAGGACGATGAAGAAGAAAGATCGGTAGAAGAGAAAGTCTCAGATGGGTACCCGCTCGTGCCGACATCTCCAGAGCGAGCATGCTCAGCCATACTCGCAGGTTGACGACCAGAAATTCTCGCAGTTTTCTTTGTTCGCGCCACTGCATTGCCCTGCGAGGAGAAGGAAAGTCAGGCTCACCCTAAACGATGATTTGCTGAAGGGGGCGACAAGGTCGACCCCGAGCCTGACACCCCCTCCTCGCCCTATGCAAACAGAATTAGAGCTAAAATAAACGAGACAAAAAAGGGCATACCTGGAGTGGGAGAGAAGTTCGGTCTAAGGGTAGTATACTCCTTGATGAATAAAATCAAACGACCAGAAGAATAAGACCGCCTGAGTTGAAACTCGTGCACGGGTAGACACCTGGCCAGAATAAAGAAGCAAGCTTTTGATCGCAACAGGAGGAAATTATGACCGCTTTTCGAGCTCTGAAAATGAAAGTAGCAACTGAGAAGGAGAGGGGGCAACATATTTATAAGGTTTGGAAAGCAAGCAAGCGAAACGACGCGACCCTTCACTTGCACACGCCTTGAAAACCAAACCGTCATCATGACCAAATGCCACCTTTTCAAAATTCGAGACACCATTAATGACCCCTGGGGAAAAACGAAACGTCACTTCCTGACAAGAGCCACGTGTAAGCGAAGCCCACCACGAATCAGAAACGATCAGCCGACCGGTCTCACGCTCGGGGACGCGAACATAGAAACGATCATAAAACAAAGCCTGCGCCCGCCACATGAGCGACCTTGGCTTGGGGGGCAACTGTTCTGGAGTGGGCCGAAGCCCAAATCCAATACTCTAGCGCTAGATCGGCCCAACGATGAGGGGCACGAAAGCAAGGAACCACATCAACGGCTCTGATCTGTCCGTACGATCATCCGACGGCCGAGCGCGACTCACGCTCACTATATAAGCATTCATTGCGTCAGTTGTCAGGTACACACTATTCACAAATACGTATATTTTGCTCGTCCGTTCCTGACTCGGGCGTCGGAGTGTTATCGCAGGTACACCCGCCCTCCGGAGCAGAGTTAGCAGAACGACGAAGGCATACAGAGATCTAAGACCTGGAAAACAGCCGTCAAGGACATTAAAGGTACAGATCACCATATGGTCTTGATCTTTTGATCTTATCACAAGAAGGTTTCTTCTTTAAGAACATTGTGGGCAATATTCTCTTAAGTCTTCTCACATTTTGATGCTTCTCATAAGCATACATCTTCTTTAGAGTGTCTTGATTAACCTGTACTTATAAATCACTCAAGAAGAGACATTAGTAGCATATGAAATCAGATAACTTAAGCTTCTCACATTTTGGGGTTTGTTAATCATCAAAACTAATTAGGGATTTTGCCTCAACAGAAGAATCCTCATCTCGCCTTATATAGGGTCAAAATACAAAGCGACATACCACTTCAACGCATCCCATCAGGGCAGCACGACAAAACACCCTCGATCTCTCCAAACGTCACGTCTTTGTTCCCCCATTCAAGAGTTGACACGTGGCGCAACGATCATTACTCTGAAAGCAATGGTCTGATCAAGCTGAGGCCGACCTCTTTCTTCATCCGACCTCGACTTGAGGGGCCACTGTTCCGAACTGGGCCAAAGCATTACAAGACCTGGGCCTGGCCCAATTTCCGCATCTGAAATAACCCGGCTCTCATCCGACAAACAAGCGTCCGCATCCAACAGCCAGGATCCAAGGTACCCGGATATGATGCTTCGGGTACGGAACTTCTGTCTATAAATAGAAGGACCACCCTCCGTTTCCAGGTATGTTCTCATTATCCTCTTATTCTCCATCTAACTTTTCTCTACTACTTACTGACTTGACCGTTGGAGTGTTTGCAGGTACCCCCCATCCGACATACACACATATCTACCTCGAGCCGTCTGAGGTCAATCTTCAACCATCCGAAGTTTGTCCTCCAATCTACAGAAGCATATCAACTTGTATCCCGGGCTCAGGCATACCCGAAGTCCACCGAACACAAAGTAAAATGAAACCCAGGGGTGTGGTTGAGCGGTTGGGGCTCATCCTCCCTTAACCAAGTGTCGAGGGTTCGAGGTGCCTCCAATTCAACAAGGGGATTAGTCATTGCGTTCGGCGGTGGATACCCTGGTCTCAACCAAAAAAAAAATACAAAGTAAAATGCCTCTATGGGCTCATTATACTTGGTGTCAATCATAGGTGAATTTCACCAAAAACTATTTAATGCAAACCATAATTAGCATCCTAATTGGTATTTATAAAAAAAACTAAAAAGATAAATTTGAAAATAAATAAAATAACGTAATTTTTAAAGGTACCACCATTAACATATGAATAGTCTTTAAATACAATTTTTAAAAAACAAAAAGTAACATATGATTTTTAGATATAATTTAGTTTGTAATTGCAATCATCCTAAACAATTTTAAAATAATAAGTTCATTGGATGGGAGTTACGAAACAATAGCACTAATCCTAAACAATTTAAAATCAATCTTGGGTGTTACTCTAATTTCGGTTTCATTGTTCTAGTTAAATTCAAATGTAAAATTTAAAATTCAGTAACAATTTTCACACCTTATAATTTACATTTATAACTCTCATCAACTTCTAAAATAAATAAAAAAACTTCTAAAATAAAAAACGCCATTTCTCCATCTCAAATTTGCGTCTTCCGCAATTAAAAATGAGTTGTTGTCACTTCTCATCTCTCTCCCTGCATTGTATTGCTTGAAAATTGTATGGAGAAAACAGAAAAAGAAGTCGAAGTAAGTGTTAATTTTTCCTTTTGTCATTTTCTACAATTATTATTTTCATTATTGTCTCAGTCCTGCTTAGAGTTTTTGTTTTTCCAATTTTACCGAACATGTATTGTTTTGAATCAGTTTCTCTCTTCTTTTAATCATTGTTATGATTATTTTGTTTACTATTGTTTATAGAAAATCTAGGTTGAGGTCTTGATGGGCTATGCATGATCAGATGTTTTTCTTATGTGCAACAATATGTTTATTAGGGGTATGTTAATTTTTTTTTTTCCTCTTTCCTTTTTTACTCTGCTGAAAAAAAAATCTCATATCAGTGATATCACCCAAGTTGTTCACCCATTAGCTGCATTTTCATTATTTTTCGCCTATAATTGTTCTTGCTCATGGATTGCAATTGCAAGAGGAAATTTAAAAATTTGCAAGCACAACAGACTAGGTAATTAGACATATTATGTTATTTTTTAATTTTCAGTGGGGGATTGTGAGCAGAGTAATGATATGATGAATAGTATGTACCTGTCAGATGAGGTCAGACCTCCTTATATAGTGTCAGGGATTTGCAGGTGACCGTAGGATCACTGTACGGATCGATCTGGATCGTTGATTTCAGCTCATCCCACGTTGTTCCTTGCGAATGGGTCGACTTTGTTGGCCCCTGGATTGGGCCTTGGCTCATCTCCGTTCTCGGAAAGTGCTTAACTTCCGCATATTCAAACCACCCAAGTTACTCTCTTACCTTCGTCAAAAATCTCTGTAGGATTTCGAACGTTGCACTGAACACTTCCTTAATGTGGGACACTGATAGAAGAGAATCTGAGTGCAATTCAACTCGTTTGACATTGAACTCCAGGGCGAGCAGTAATCCGGCAACGCACGCCTCGTATTCTGCTTGGTTATAGGAAGTGGAGAACGAGAACGTTAGTGATACTTCAATCGTTGTTCCCTCATTATTTTCAAGGATCAGGCCCGCCCCACTGCCTTTGCTATTGGACGATCCATCCACGTGTAGGGTCCATAGAGGTTTTGCTGAAATCTCAGGAAGGGGGTCATTTCTGCCACGAAGTCGGCCAACACTTGTGCTTTAGTGGCTGACCTTACTTCATACTTGATCCCAAATTCTGACAACTCAATTGCCCACTTGATCATTCTACCCGCCAGGTCCGGTCGATGCAGGATTTGTCTTGTAGGCTGGTCAGTTCTTAGCACGATTTGATGCACTACGAAGTACGACCTCAGTCTCCGTGCGCCCAAAACTAGTGCCAAAGGCTAACTTTTCGATCTTCTGATACCTGAGCTCGAGACCTTGGAGAGCCTTGCTGACAAAGTAGATAGGGTTTTGCTTGGAGTTCCCTTCTCGTACTAGTACTGCGGCCAAAGCCTTGTCAATAATGGACAGGTATAGATACAGGGTTTCCCCTGGTTTTGGTGTGGTCAGGATTGGAAGCTGCAACAGGGCATTTTTTAATTGTACAAGTGCCTGCTCGCACTCGGGCGTCCATTCAAACTTGACCACCTTCTTCAGTAGCTTGAATAATGGCAGAGATTTGTTAGCTTCTTTGGCAATGAAACGCGAAAGAGCGGCCACCATTCCGTTCAACTTTTGGATTTCCTTTTTTGAGGTGGGTGACCTCATTTCTGTCACCGCTCTACACTTGTTTGGATTTGCTTCGTTTCCTCTTTCGGTAAGGTAGAAACCTAGGAACTTTCCCGCCCTGGCACTAAAAGTACACTTTTCAGGGTTGAACCTGAGCGAGTTTCTCCTGGCTTCCACATATACTTCCTTCAGGTTGGCCACATGACCTAAATCTTCTTTGCTTTTAATTATCATATCATCCAAGGAGACTTCCACTGGTCTGCATTATTCAACCCAAAAGGCATGACTCGGTAACAATAAATGCCTTTCTCTATCATGAAGGCTGTCTTCTCTTGGTCAGGCAGGTGCATCAAGAATATGCGTCTAAAAATGATAACATCTTGAAGCAGCTTGCACTATCGACCAGGCGATCAACGTTGGGAACGGGGAATACATCCTTCAGGCACGCACGATTGAGATCTGTGTAATCTACACACATTCGCCATTTGCCATTTGCCTTTTTCACCAAGACAACATTGGACAACCACGTTGTGTATTTAATTTCCTTGATGAAGTCGGCCTCAATCAAATCGTCAATAGCTTTGACAGCCGCCTTTGCCTTTTTTTACTTCTGAACCCGAATTATTTGAACGACCCGTCTCGCTTCAGGATCAACAGTTAAGTGATGGAAAGCTACCTCTGGTGGGATTCCCGGCATGTCGGCCGCACTCCAAGCAAATAAGTCTGCATACTCTCTCAAACAGTGTATGAGTTGATTTCATATTTCTTCTGGGAGATCGTTCCCAATTTTGACCGTTTTTTGGGGGTCGTCCCCAAGCTGGATCTGAGAGAATTCCTAGTCAGGCTCTAGCCGTTTGATCTTTTTCTTAAGCTCTTTCGTCAAGAGATCGTCTCCTTCTTCTTCTTTTTCTTCACTGTCTGGGTCATAACGGGCATCGAGGTAAGCAACATTGACTTGTTCTCCCCCCTTCTTTGACTCGTCTATCTCCTTCATTACCAGGTCGCCTTGTTCCTTCAAACTTATGAAGAGTTCCCTCTTAGCGGAGAGTAGATCGACAAGAAGGGTAAATATTTCGCCATCCTTGGTGTAAAACTTCATTTTCAGGTGGACGGTGGAAGGAACCGCTTTCAAACGGGCTAGAGTGAATGATACATTGATATATTGACTTACATGGTAATACTTTGAAGTCATTTTTCACTGTTTGACACAAGGGCTTTGCTGCACAGCCATCTCCAAAAGAAACCATCAACTCAATCCGCCCTATAGGGGTAGTGGACGACCCGTTGAAACCGATCAACACGGTTCCGCAATAAGGCCTTAAGTCGTCTCTGGATATCTTCAGAACATCGAGTAGGTCCTCAAAAATGATGTCCGCAGAGCTCCCCTGATTAACCAGGATTCTTCTAACCTCTACGTTTGCCATGACAACAGTCACAAGCAACGGGACTTATTTGTTGGGCCTCCCGTCTAGCAGATCTTCGTCTCCAAAAGATATAGGCGACCTCTTCGAAGGGAGCCTGACAATGGACGTTGATGCGATGCTCATGATTTCTTTCCACCTTCTTTTCATTGACTTGTTACGTTTCCTTATTAGCTCCTCTATCTCGTCCTTGATGGCCATGCAGTTGTGAGTGTCATGCCTGTTACTTCGGTGGTAACGACAGTATTTGCGAGAGGGACGCTGTCCTTCTTTGAGAACGAGCGGATCTGGTCTCCTGATTTCTCTAAATTCGGTGTTCGCGCATTCAGAGAGGATCTGCGCATAGGATGTGTTTAATTTTGCCCGTTCAGGATATTTCTTGGTTTTGAAATCTCTTGGAGGGCCGCCTTGATCCTTTCTGGACTTCTGCTCGCCCTTCCCGTGAGATCTGTCGCTCTCCCCGCCCTCGGCGATTTGGGTTGCTATCGTCCTCGGTGATCTGCGGAGGAAAGTCTCTAAGTCTCTTTGCTCAGGTATGCCGACTTCTATGTCGAACCTGCTTCACCGAAGGAGGCCGTCCCTAAGGAACAGCAGTCTCTAAGTTTCTTGGTTATACATTCTTAAATCGGAAGGATGTTTCTCCAGAGAATGAGCGGTAGGATACTCGTGTATCTTCCCAGTGATTGGCTCATACTCATGTTGCTCCTTCCCCGGTGAGGTGGTCGGTCCTCGAGGTTTCGACCTTGATGTCCACATCGCTCCGGGGAATAACTTTTCTGGTGATGGTAAGAGTACTTTTCATACGACCTACTTCGTGAACGGGTAGGTGACCCGGATGAGTCGTATGAGGATTCTTGATGGGATGACTCTTCAGGCCAATAAGAACAGGTGGTGGCCGGTCAGGGATAGTGGCCACACTTTGCAGGCGCGGTTCCGCTTGCGGTCTGCCTCGTGTTAGCATGGAAAGTTAGGTGGGCTAGCGCGTGGACTCTCACTGTGGTCGCCAATGAACTGTACCTCAAGTCGTGCAGAATGGACGGTCTAGGTATCAGGTCGATCTGTATGCCCGCTAGTCGCGTTCAGAGCCCAGCTCGGGTTGTACCTGCAATGACACTCCAACACCCAAGTCAGTGGGGGAATGTGAGCAGAGTAACGATATGGTGAATAGTATGTACCTGTCAGATGAGGTCAGGCCTCCTTATATAGTGTCATGGATTTGCGGGCGACCGTAGGATCACTGTACGGATCCATCTGGATCGTTGATTTCAGCTCATCCCACGCTATTCCTTGGGAATGGGCCGACCTCGTTGCTCACTGGATTGGGCCTCGGCCCAATCCAGAACAGTTAGAATCTCTTATTTTTATTTGTTTCGTTTATTCTTCAGTAAACTATATATGTCTTTATTGGATGGTTTCATATTAGATGGTTCTTACCTTATAGTTCTTGCCTCAAACTTAGAATTACAGTCTTGCTTTTTTAATTTTTACTAAGGAATGGGTTGTTTTGAAAATTCTCCTGTGATAAAATTTAGGGATGGGTGGCGCTCTAGAAGGTATGTCTTTCATTTACCTTATAGTTTTTCTAAATTTTTTTAACAATTTATAGTCCATTTTTAAAAAACTGTATCAATTGTATGGTAGAAGGCTTGAAGGTCTAGAACAAGTTGCATGTTTTGCCTTCCTCGTGTATGTTTCATATGTGTAAAAAAATTAAATAAAATTGATAGGTACATGTGCAACTTTGTCTACAACATAACAATCATAAAATTCCTCTTGCAGTTATAATAGATAGTAGATTTCTGCTGTTAGCTACTCAAATTGGCTAAATCCAATTCTTTAAGTGATTTTATTTGATTAAATTTGTTCATAATCTTTGTTACTCTGCTCTGAAAATCATAAATCAAATTTTATATATAATTGTTGCTTTAGTAATATGAAACAGTTATAAACCATTTATGATTTAATCCATGTTTTAATCTTAATATGAGAGAAGCTTTTTAAGTCAATTTTTCTTGGTTTCCACGTTTTTAATTTTTTCCTTAAGGTATCTACTTTGCTGCTAAATTTTAATTTAGAGGTTAGGTAGAAAATTGTTGCCACGTAGTCAATAACATTCCTTTCTTTCACTTTTCTAGCTTTAATAGCCATCTTTCAAATTTCCGTAAGTTGGCCATCTTTGGAGGTATTGTCCATGCAAAACTACTTTTTAAATATGAAGCCATGTGCAATTTATGGGAAAATTTATATGTGGAACTTCTTTGACTTTTCATATAATTGAAGCTAGATGCAAACATGGCTTAGAAGAGGAAGTTTAGTTTTGTAGTCGTTTCCTACCTTTCACCCCTTTGCTGAAAATGTATAGATAAATTATAGTGTCTTTTTCTATGCAAAGTGTTATTGTGTTGCTTCTAAAAATGTGGTCAAAAACAGGGAATTGATTGGTCAACGGATTCTAAGGACTTTGATCCACTTAAAAGGGATTCTCCTATACAAGTAGATTGTCGAAGGATATCAAGCTCGAGAAGGATTGATTATGTTTTTACTAAAGTTGGACTAAGTTGTTCAATTTGGGTTTCTACCACAATGTTTGTTTTTGCAACAATGTTTTAATTTTTAGGTTCTTCAATACTTCGAAGTTAGTTTATATGTTTTAGTGTTTTATGGTTTCTATAACTGTGTTTTAGTGTTTATGTTTTGCTGTTGAGAAATGCATTTATAGAGATTAATCAGTTATACCACTTGAATTTTACAAACTATTTCTAGATGAATTTGCCTTATTTGTTGTTAATTTGTATTATTTTAACTATTCTATAAATGTCAATTGATAATGAACTTAACCCAACATAATCAAACACAAATTATAAAATGAACAGGCTTAACAGGTTATGTTCTTCGCTTGAAGTAGTATTGAAATGGAACAAAAGTGACCATAACAAAAAGCATAAAACAAACAATGGTCTATCATCAAAATTCAGACCTTAAATGAGCAACCAATTTTAACAATTCAGATAGCACCAGGAAATTTGACTTTTTTTGACAAACAGGACCGAAAATTCAATTGATTAAATAAACAAATATCATAATAAATTAAAGCAAGTCCAAACCTAGGGAAAGTTTTTAGGCGTGTCACGTTCTCATCAAATGACTTCTTCAATATTTTTTACTATAAACCTTATTTTGATATTAAATTACTTATTCATTGACTATAGTTGCGACACTTCTTAATTGCCATTTGATTGAACCACTTATTTATTTAACAGACGAGCACCAATTAATCCCTCTCTTTGGTTGCAAGCACTTAATTTGTGGAATTATATCAAATTTCTCTTTTGTCCTCCTCTTATATATAGCTCAATAAAGTTGATTAGAAATATAAATATTTGGCAACAGTATCAAAAGTTACTGAAAAAGTAATTTGTTTTTTCTATAATATATACTTATGGCTAACAAAAGACAAGCTTACCTTAACAACAATGAAAATCGCTGATAATGACTACCAATAACTATGTTAAGTTGCTGGAAAATTAAAATATAATTGCTTCACATTCAAATTATTATTTTTCGTCATGACAAGGTAAATTAAATTTTTCATTTGGAAACCAAATATAAATTCAATTTTATTTACTTAGATTGTCTTTGTAAAATCCCTAGTTCAGTTAATTTGGATTTATGAAATTAGCTAGCAATTTATTATTCAATTAAATGATAAGTCGAGTCATGGATAAGTTAATGCCGCGAAAGCAATGTTTAATTGCTCAATTATATGGTTTACATGCAATTTTGTTTGAATTATGTGAATTATTGAGTGATTGATTACGTAGAAAATGGGTTAAGTGAAAATTAGAGCAAAAGGGCATTTTAGTCTTTTAAACCTAAAAAGTACCCTCAGCTCAATAAAGACACAAACACAACACACTCCCTCTCATTTAGCAAGTTCAGAATTTGAGAAAAAAAAAGAAGAGAGAATAGAGAGAGAGAGAGGGAGAGAGAGAGTGAGGAAGAAGAAGAAGAAGAAGAAGAAGAAGAAGAAGAAGAAGAAGGAACAACCATCAAACCTCAATGCATGTAAGTGATTCTACCTCCATTCGACTCCATTTTCGATTCTCTTTCTAATGGTACTAGTTTTAGCCTCTCATTCATCTTCCATCACTTTCCACCATTTTTGAGCTTGAAGCTCACCATTGACCAAAATCTCAATTTGTAGCCTTATATACTGTTCCTTCAAACTTGAGAGTAGTTTCTATCAAATTTCCAAAGCTACATTGTGGATTGAAGCAAGTTGGAAGCAAGTTCAGTAGCTAGAATTCGAATTTGAAGTGGTGTGGTGTTCGTGGTAGCTTAGGAGACCGTACGGAGGATACTTCGAGCGGTTTCGTGTTTTGAACATTTCGTGATTCTCGGTTTTAAGTGATTTTCATCACGATCGGTAATTTTTACTCACGTTTAGGTTTTATTTCGTGTCCAAATAATTTTTTTTGTAACTGGCTGTGTCAAATTATACTTGTTGTGTAAATTTTGAGTCGAAAACAGTATTTTTGCGAAAACTATGTTTTTAAGTCTCGGAATGAATTACTTGATAAATTGGTTGTGAATCGATGTTGTTTGGACTGGTATTGGTTATTATATTTTCTGTTTTGATATTGGATTTTGATTGGAATACGGGTTGGACGCGAACGGAGAAGCGAAACGAGAGAAACGAATTGAAACTGCTGTACTGCATAGGGCACACGGACCGTGCGCAGGAGCCTGTCCCCGGATGCCGAATTTTCGTTTCGTTGCTCCTTTCGATTCCAATCCTCCTCTAATATTCTTTCCAACCAATTCTTATGATTTGAGACTTATAATGGAATGATTTTGAACATGTTCATGGTGTTTTAATGAAACGTTTTTGTTGTTATTATTATTTCGAAAAACCGTAATTCTTGTATAATGGAAATGGGATGAATATATTAGTGTATATATATGTATATATATATATATATATATAATTCATCGAAGACTGATTGAGGTTCACGATATATAAATTATCTCGAGTATGGGTGACGACCCAAAGAGGTTAGCATACTAGGAGGGGAAGGTCATGTGCCCTTACCCTAGGTTCTATTTTTAACAATAGGGAAAGTACTACTGGGAAGGGGGTTCACCGGGATTACCATGGTTGGGGTCAGTGTTATACTAAATTTTAGTAGTACGGTTTACCGGGATTACCATAACTGGGGTGGGTGTCGTGCAAATTTAGAAAGACACGTAGTTTATAAATTAAACTACGATTAAAAAGGAATCATAAATGAACCGAGACTGTAGTTAGGGTTCATGGTAAAACTCACTGAGATTGTATCTCACCCTTTAAGTTGTTGTTGTTTTTACAGAGAAACAGGGAAAGAGGAAAGCGAAGAGGCACGAGTAGGTGACGTGCTTGAGAAGAAGATTGAAGATTTAGTTCTTTTAGCTTTGTTGTTATTTCCTCTTATTATCTTTGTAGTCCGATGATGTGACTTGAATTTATTTTAAGTTTTGTAATCGTTTCCGCTACTCTTGTGATGATATTGAACACTAGGATGTGAGTTTGTTAAAAGACAGGGAACCGATATGGTTTTTGATTAAGTTATGAAATATTGAGACCGTTTGATGTTATTTATCGAAAAGTTTTAGTTGTGTTCAATATCTAAACAGGAAATTTATCTCTGATGTATGCCAAATTGTGCATGTTAATATTTCTACTTGTTAGAGATATTAGTGTGTTACATTTTTGGTATCGGAGCGGTTCGACCTAGTTGGACGTAGATGTTAGGAGTCTTTTACTTCCTTTGGTTATGATTCTTCTTAGTATGCTATTAGACATTGAGCTTGATCAACTTAATACTTTGTGCATATTTTACAGAATCAGGGCTGGAAGAGGTAGAGGAAACCCGCTTGCCGATCCCCACTATGAGTGGATGCAAAATGTGATTGAGACGCAGAAAAATATGATGCAAGACATGATACACATGCAGCAACAGCAATTGGCGCAATGCAGCAAATGGCGCAAATGCAACAAATGGCTCAACCACAGCCTAATGTTCAACCACCTCCGGAAGATCCTAACCGGACTTACTTTTGATTTCAAAAGATGAATCCCCAATCTTCAAGGACGGATCCGAGCCAATGGATTCTCATTATTGGATCGATGCCATGGAGAGAATCTTCCAAACGTTGCAGTGTAAAGAAGAAGAGAAGGTAATTTGTGCTGCAAATGCTCTTGATGAGAATGCCCACACCTGCTGGACCAATGCCCGAGAGATGATGGAACTCCAAGAAACTCCTCTCACTTGTGATAACTTCAAGGAGTTGTTCATCGGAAAATTCTTTCCTCCAGTAAAGAAGTTGGGTAAGCAAGCTGAGTTTGTTAATCTCAAACAGGGTGAAATGACAGTTGGAGAATATGCTGCTAAGTTCGAAAGGTTATCTCACTTTTATGAAGTGGGAAAGTATGCACCGAATGACATATGGAAGATGCAAATGTTCAAGCAGGGTCTCCGTGGTGATATAGCTCAAGGTCTTAGTTCCTATACTATGACCAATTATCCTACTTTAGTGCAACAAGTCTATGTTGCCGAAGAAGATCTTAAGAGGATGTATGATGAGAGGAAGGAGTACTAGAAGGGTAAGAAGAAAGTGGCTGAATCTTCAAATCTGAATGTTAAGTCCAAGGGGAATGTCAATAGTGGGAAGCAGATACAGTCATTTGATTCTTCAAAGGTCAGTAGGTGCACAAGATGTGAAAGCATCATTGTGGTGAATTTCATCTGAGTTCAAATCAATTCTACTATTGTAAAGAAGAGGGTAACTATGCTAATGAGTGCCCAGCAAGGAAGAGTTTCAAAGAATCACAAGCTGCTCCAAACCCTGGGCGAGTCAACACTCTGGTGCTTAGACAATCAAGCCTAATGACAACTTACTGAGGGGTACGAAATCTCATTTCTATAACTCTGTCAGTATATTTTATGATTCTGGTGGTACACACAGTTTTATATCCCAAGCATGTGTTGATCGATTGGGGTTAGCATTAACTCTTCTACTTGAGCCGATAACCATCCTGACTGCTGCTAAGGGTCGTGTCCAGACCCAGTCTTTGTGTGAAAACTGTCTTATGTCTATAGGAGATAGAAACTTCGTGGTGCATTTTATTTGTTTACCTATGAGAGGTATGAATATTGTTCTTGGAATGAACTGGATGACTGCAGATCATGTCACTATTGGTTGCTTCAATCGAACTATTAGTTTTGCATCTGAATTAGTAGAATTGCCTCAGCCCACTACCGAAGCAGTTGTCTCCTTCACTTTAGCTAGTCAGTCTCTATTTCAAGGTGCAGAAGCTTATATTGTTATATTATCAGCATCAACTAAAACTGGTCTAGATTTATCGTCGGTGCAAGTTGTCAATGAATTTTTGGATGTCTTTCCTGATGAAGTCTCTTCTTTACCTCCTGATCGTGAGATAGAATTCTCTATAGAATTGGTTCCAAGCACAGGGCCAATATCTATAGCTCCTTATCGAATGTCTGTCTCCTTTAGAATTAAAGGAATTGAAATCCCAACTTGAAGAGTTAATTTCAAAGAAGTTCATTCGGCATAGTGCTTCTCCATGGGGTGGTCCAGTGCTGCTTGTTAAGAAGAAAGATGGAAGTATGCGGTTATGTATCGATTACTGTCAGCTGAACAAGATCACTATCAAGAATAAATATCCCTTGCAAAGAATAGATGATTTACTTGATCAACTTCGAAGCGCTGCAGTATTTTCCAAAATTGATCTAAGGTCGGGTTATCATCAAATAAAAGTAAGAGCCTTAGATATTCCGAAGACAGCTTTCCGTACTAGATATCGACACTATGAGTTTGTAGTGATGCTCTTCGGTCTTACTAATGCTCCAGCGGTATTCATGGATTACATGAACCGAGTTTTCCCTACCTACTTGGATCAGTTTGTGGTTGTATTCATTGACGATATCTTGGTGTATTCTAAGACCATTGAGGAGAATGTTCAGCATCTCTGCACTGTTCTAAACGTACTCCGAGAGAAGAAGGTATATGCTAAGCCTTCGAAGTGTGATTTTTGGATGTCTGAGGTGAAATTTCTGGGACATGTGATATCCCAATCAGGAGTTGCAGTAGATCCCTGTAAAGTTGAAGCTGTTCTGAATTGGGAGCGACCAACTTCAGTGACAGAAGTAAGAAGTTTTTTGGAGCTAGCTGGCTATTATCGGAGGTTTATTCAAGGGTTCTCGCAGTTAGTTCTTCCACTCACTCGGTTAACCCGCAAGGGTCAGCCGTTTGCTTGGGATTCTGATTGTCAAGAATGTTTTCTAGAGTTAAAGTCTCGATTGACTTCTGCTTCGATCCTAATTCTTCTGAATCCGTCTCTGGGATTCTAAAGGTACAATGAAGCATCTAGGAATTGTTTAGGATGTGTTCTCATGCAGAATCAGCCAGTGGTAGCTTATGCATCCAGGCAATTGAAGCCTCATGCGGAGAATTATCCTACTCATGATTTGGAGTTGGCGGATATTGTATATGCAGTGAAGATTTGGAGACATTACCTTTATGGTTCTCGGTTCGAAGTTTTCAGTAATCACAAAAGCTTAAAGTATCTGTTTGATCAAAAAGAATTGAATAACAGGCAAAGAAGATGGGTTGAGTTTTTGAAAGCTTACGACTTCGAATTGAAGTATCATCCAGGAAAGGCCAATGTTGTGGCAGATGCACTGAGTAGAAAGTCTCTTCACGCGGCAGAGTTAATGATTCATGAAATGGCATTGTTGCAGTCTTTTAGAGACTTGAATTTAAAGGTGAAGCAAAAGACGAACCGATTAGTGGTGAGCCACATTCAGATTTCGAGTTCATTGAGAGATCTGATTCGTTCGGCTCAGGAAATTGATGTGGAGCTCCAAGCTCAAAGGGGGTTATCCAATTTTACCAAAGAGAGTGATGGCATTATTTGTTTCAATGGTAGAATTTGTGTACCAAATGATGAAGACATCAAAAAGCAAGTATTAGAGGAAGCTCATCGGAGTCAATATTCCGTACATCCTGGATCTACCAAGATGTATCGGGATTTGAAACTGATGTATTGGTGGCCTGGGATGAAAGAAGAGATTGCGGAGTTCGTGTCTCGATGCCTAACTTGTCAAAGGGTTAAGGCAGAGCCCCAGAAGCCTGCAGGTCAGCTGCAGCCACTGGATGTGCCAGTGTGGAAATGGGAAGATATCTCGAAGGATTTTGTTATGGGATTGCCAAGATCGCAAGCCGGTAATGATTCCATTTGGGTAGTAGTGGATCGTTTAACCAAGTCCACTCACTTCATTCCTGTTCCTTGTAATAGTAAAGTTTCCAAACTAGCTGATGAGTATTCGAGGAGCATAGTAAGATTGCATGGGATTCCTACAAGTATTGTGTCGGATCGCGACCCAAAGTTCACTTCGCGATTTTGGGGAGCTTTGAACAAGGCTCTTGGAACCAAAGTGTCTCTTAGTGAGAACCGGTTGTTAGGACCCGATTTAGTTTGGAAAACTACCGAAAAGATCATACAAATCAAAGAAAGAATGAAAATAGCCCGGAGTCGGCAAAAGAGTTATGTTGACAAGAGAAGAAGACCATTAGAGTTTGAACAAGGTGATCATGTATTTTTGAGGGTTTCTCCAACCATTGGTACCGGTAGGGCATTGCGAGCGAAGAAACTCAATCCTTGGTATATTGGACCCTTCCAAATTATCGAGTAGATTGGGTTAGTAGCTTATCGTCTTGCTTTACCTCTAGCTTTGTCCAATCTACGTGATGTATTTCTTGTATCGCAGTTGAGGAAATACATCCCCGATCCGGGTCAGCCGTCGAGCTTTGAGACGATTGAACTTCGACCGGATTTATCTTTCCAACCTTATCCTAGTTACATCATGGAACGTGGCGAGAAGACGCTTCGGACAAGGACGATTCCCATTGTCAAAGTGGTTTGGGATGGCTTTTCGGCCGAGGAAGCTACGTGGGAATTGGAGGACGACATGCGGACTGGATATTTGTATCTATTCTCTTGAGGTATGTTTTGATCAATTTTGAGGACAAAATTTTTCAAGTTGGGGTGAATTCTAACATCCCTAGTTCAGTTAATTTCGATTTAGGAAATTAACTAGCGATTTATTATTCGATTAAATGATAAGTCGAATGAAGGATAAGTTAATGTCGCGAAAGCAATGTTTAAGTGCTTGATTATATGGTTTACATGCAATTTTGTTTGAATTATGTGAATTATTGAGTGATTGATTGGGTAGAAAATGGGTTAAGTGAAAATTAGAGCAAAAGGGCATTTTAGTCTTTTACACCTAAAAACTACCCTCAACTCATTAAATACACAAACACAACACACTCCCTCTCATTTAGCAAGTTCAGAATTTGAGAAAAGAAAAGAAGAGAGAATAGCGAGAGAGAGAGAGAGTGAGGTCACGAAGAGAGAGAGAGAGAGAGAGAGAGAGGAAGAAGAAGAAGAAGGAACAACCATCAAACCTCAATGCATGTAAGTGATTCTACCTCCATTCTACTCCATTTTTGATTCTCTTTCTAATGGTACTAGTTTCAGCCTCTCATTCATCTTCTATCACTTTCCACCATTTTTGAGGTTGAAGCTCACCAATGACAAAAATCCAAATTTGTAGCCTTGCATGTTGTTCCTTGAAACTTGAGAGTAGATTCTATCAAATTTCTGAAGCTACATTGTGGATTGAAGCAAGTTGGAAGCAAGTTCAGTAACTAGAGTTCGAATTTGAAGTGGTGTGGTGTTCGTGGTAGCTTAGGAGGCTGTACGGGGGATAGTTCGAGCGGTTTCGTGTTTTGTCCATTTTGTTGATTCTCGGTTTCACCTGATTTTCATCACGATCGGTGAGTTTTACTCAGGTTTACGTTTTATTTCGTGTCCAAATAAATGTTGTTGTGACTGATTATGTCAAATTTTACTCGTTGCATAAATTTTGAGTCGAAAATGGTATTTTTGCGAAAGCTATGTTTTTAAGTCTCAGAATGAATTACTTGATAGATTGGTTGTGAATCGATGTTGTTTGGACCGGTATTGGTTATTATATTTTCTGTTTTGAGGTTCGATTTGATTGGAATACTGGTTGGACGCGAACGGAGAACGAAATGACAGAAACGAATTGAAACTGCTATACTGCATAGGGCACACATACCGTGCGCCCTTGGGCACGGATCGTGCACATGTCACTATAAGTTCTGATTTCAAATGTGGAGTGCGCACGGGTCGTGCGCCTAGGGCACACAGACCGTGCGCCGGAGCCAGTCCCCGGATGCCGAATTTTCGTTTCGTCGCTCCTTTCGATTCCAAACCTCTAATCTTCTTTCCAACCAATTCTTATGATTTTAGACTGATAATGGGATGATGTTGAACAGGTTCATGGTGTTTTAATGAAACATTTTTGTAGTTATTAATATTTCTAAAAACCGTAATATAGTACACGTGAGAGGACATGTATTTTGGAAATAAAAACGAACTATATGTTCAATTTAATATTGTTTAATGGAAATGGGATGAATATATAGGCTCTGTTTTTACCATTAGGGAAAGTACTATTGGGAAGGGGGTTCACTTGGATTACCATGGCTGGGGTTGGTGTTATGCTAAATTTTAGTAGTACGGTTTATCGGGATTCCCATAGCTGGGGTCGGTCCCGTGCGAATTTAGAAAGGCACGTAGTTTATAAATTAAACTACGATTAAAAAGGACTCATAAATGAACCGAGAGTGTAGTTAGGGGTCACGATAAAATTCACTGAGATTGTATCTCACCCTTTATGTTTTTGATGTTTTTACAGAGAAACATTGAAAGAGGAAAGCGAAGAGGCACGAGTAGGTGACGTGCTTGAGAAGAAGATTGAAGATTTAGTTCTTTTAGCTTTGTTGTTGTTTCCCCTTGTTATCTTTGTAGTCCGATGATGTGACTTGAATTTATTTTAAGTTATGTAATCGTTTCCGCTACTCTTGTGATGATATTGAACACTAGGATGTGAGTTTGTTGAAAGACAGGGAATCGATATGGTTTTTGATTAAGTTATGAAATGTTGAGACTGTTTGATGTTATTTATCGAAAAGTTTTAGTTGTGTTCAATATCTAAACAGAAACTTTATCTCTAATGTATGCTAAACTGTTAATATTTCTACTTGTTAGTGAAATTAGGGTTACAGTCTTTCCATATATTAAATTCAAACTGATTTTTCAAATAGATAACTTAAGTTTTTATTTTGACTTATACTTTAGAATATTAATATGCACTAATTGTACTTTATATTTATATTTACTTTTGATAACCATTATATATATATATATGCTAAATTTAAATCAATAAGAATGATGCGTTGTTATCAAACATTACCAAATTAAATGAATTTTTCTTTACCTATTTTATTTCTTAATTTTATTATTTTCTCCTGCTTCAAAAAAAAATTATTATTTTCTCCAAAAAATTATTTAAATTTAATATCTTTCACGAAAATTGCTTCCCGTGCATCACATGGGTTACATACTAGTCATTATTAATTAGGATAGGATCCATTGACACCATGCATATGTAATTTGACTTACACCAAATCTAAACCAATACATTTAATAAATTCAATGCTCATGATATTTAACCACAGAAATTTTAAAAAATTAAATAAATAAATCAAGTGACCAACTCATGATCCCGTTATTTACGGATTAGAATTGATGCGTGATAAAAATCATAACCAATAATCAAGTGACCAACTCATGATCCCATTATTTACGGATTAAAACTGCTGCATCAATATTTGTTTTTATTATTAATTATAATTAGGCTACCTAGTTCTGACTATATATCATTACTATATTTTGAATATTTATATTTCAGACTTTATTTTTTTATTGCAATATAGTTTAGACTTTAGACATAAATTTTTAATAGAAGTTGTATTTTAAATTTTAAAAAGGAAAGGGGTTGTCTCGGTATTAATTGTTTGTCAAAATAAAAATTGTAATTTCTTGGAATTTTTTTCATTCTATTTTCATTTATTATCAATACATTATGTCGTTTATGTGATTATTTCATTATTTTTTATTCGTATCGTTGTTGTTTTGTGAAACAAATATAAAGATTGCAGTTTATCTAATTTTTTTGTTAATGATGATATATTTGTCCAGCAGGTATATAAAGGAGGAAATTGGACAAGGCATGGTTTCTCAAGGCAACAAAGGAACGGAGGTCTATGGTACGTAACATAAATTTGATATAAACATGACTAAATAATACAAAGCACAAATAAATAAAACATATAATAAAAATATAAAAAAAAATTATTTATATTCCCGAAAATAGTAAAAATTTATACAATTGAAAAAGTGTTAGTATCACCCCAAAAAGAATGAAAATGTAGTTTTTTTACTGTACGACAAATATATATGTTTATATATCAGACCACAAATGTAAACGATAAATACCCAAGAGTTTCTAATGAGTAACGATATCGAGTACGTAAAAAAAGTACCCACGAATTTTTAATGAGTGTCGGTATTGGGTACATACCGAGTACGGGTGCGACTCCGATTTTGAAGTAGATTTTGAAATACCCATGATTTAGAGTTCATGTAGTTGTTATTTGGTTAAAGAAATATGATGGTTACAGTTTATTTAATTTTTGTTAATGATAATATTTTTGATCAGCAAGGAAAGGAGGAAATTGTACAAGGCATGCTATCTCAAGGCAACAAAGGAAAAAATGTCTCTATGAGTTGTCCAAGGTGGTTGGTTGCTAGGTTGGCGTCATATGCGCATCAATGTAACAACAAGTGTGGCAAATGTACACCTTGTTCGCCAGTCCTTGATTTGGTGCGGCCAGGGAAACACGAGGCTGGAGAGTACTATCCAGCGATTTGGAGATGCAACAACGTTGGAGATCATATAAGGCAAAAGAAGATGAAACTTCTAGCATTGAAGTTGAAGAGATGAAAGAAAACTCAAAGGATATATCTGAGAAGCTTCTCACTACAAGAAAATCTGTTATTAGCGAGGGAAATTAGCGAGGGAAAAACAGTCCCTCGCAAAAACCAGATTTAGCGACGGAAATAAAAAAATTAGCGACGGAATTTGAATGTCATCCATTAGCGACGGAAATGTTGGCATTAGCGAGCGAAATTTCCCTCGCTAATTGTTTGTTGGGAAAATTCAGAATTTGACACGCGAATCAAGGAAATTAGCGACGGAAAATAGTTCCCTCACAAATTTTTTTAATTTTTTTTACTTAAATCCGTCACTCACTCACTCACTCACTCTTCTTTCTCACTCTTCTTCTCTCCTCTTCATCCTTCCTCTTCCTTTCCTCTACTCTCCACCACCACCACCACCACCACCACACAACCAACCAACCACCCTCACTCTTCTTCTCTCCTCTTCACCCTTCCCTTCCTCTTCCTCTACTCTCTCTCTCTCACCTATAAATCCTAACCCACCACCACACAACCACCACCCGTGACACCACCACCACCACCACCACCTGCTTTCCTCTTCCTCTCTTCTCTCTCTCTATCTCTCTCTCTCTTACCCAATTTCAACTTTCACTCTTCTTCTCTCCACCTTCTTCCACCACCACGACACCACCACCACCCACAACACCACCACCGCCCACGACACCACCACCACCACCACCTACGAATTTCTTTCCTCTTTCTCTCCACCTTTCACCACCACCACCACCACCACAACAACAACAACAACAACCACAAAATTAATAATATAATATAATTTTCATTAATAATATAATAAAAAACTGATTTTAAAAAATAATATAATAATAAATATAAAAAACAAACCATTCAAATTAAGACACGTGTCAGTCAGAATTTGAAAATTTGCACAAATTTTGAGGCAACATTAGCGAGGGAATTAGCGAGGGAAATGTCCCTCGCTAATTAGCGAGGGATTCAAATTCTCTCGCTAATTGCATTAGCGAGGAAGGTATTAGCGAGGGAACTGGTCCCTCGCTAATTCCCTCGCAAATGACCATTAGCGAGGGATTTTGGTCAGTTTGTGAGGGAAATTTCCCTCGCTAATCCCTGATTTTTTTGTAGTGTCTAGATGAAGCAGATGCTGAAGAATCTAAAGTTGCAGCAAGAAAAGATGATACTATGATTGATTATGATGGTGACATTGATGAGCCAGTGGTTTGTGAGTACCTTTGCACGGTCTAATCAGAAGAAACTAAGAAAATTTACAGGATGTGTGTACGGGGTTCACACAAATCAAAATGATGTCTAAGTAATCAAACAAATTTTAAACAAATTATTATATGAATTTTGATTAGATGACCACTTGGAATGTGGAACTTTTTGGTTTTATGTAGAGTTCTAAAGTCCAAACCTTTGGTTTTGTTTTGTGTGGCAGTACTTTTCTCAGTTTACTTCAGATTCTATTGAAATACTTCAAATTCTATTGAAGTTTAATATCATTCAGTAAAAGTTATTAATCTTATAAGTTCTATTAGTACCTAGATTCTATTATATGTTTTGTGTGGAAGTACTTTTCTTACACAAAATTCTACAAATGTTATAACTGAAATACTTAGCACCTAGATTCTAGGGTACTTAGTAAACCTATACCTGATTTGATTAAGATGAAAAGAAAGTTTAAAAATAATGAGAATGTAAGTGTAAAATGATTAAGCACCAAGAAGCACTATACATTTAACACATGAAATGACAGAGTTGAATACCTTCCAGATAAACCATAATAAGCCTTAATCTAGGAAAGACTCCAAGAAGTACTCTCTTCTTCATCAACATATTTGATTGCCTGCTCCACGATTGTACATGCAGCAATATGTGCCCCACCTGACTGCCCCATTAGATAAATCCTATACAGGAAAAAAAAACATGAAAAAGGCACCATTAGTGATCAACAGAACCCAAAGAGGAAAAAAATGCACTGATCGGTACCTTGAGGTCGGCTGTAGAGCTGGACAAGGGATTGGTCCTCTGATGCTGTAGAAAGTGGTCGGCCTGTGCTATTGAGGTAGGTCTGGACGCGGGGAGGTGTACCCGCGAGGACACTCCAACGCTAAAGTCAGCTAGGTCGAGCACTATAATATCGAGTGAGAATTAAAATAGGTTATGTACCTGGCATCTTGGTGCTTAGTGCTATTTATAGTGGCTGAGAGATTCGAAAGAGTTGTCGGATTCGAGTGGAGTGATCCGGATCGTCGATTTTGATGGCCCATTAATCTATTGGGCTGATCCACTAACGGATTGGGCCTGACGACTGGCCCAGTCCAGAACAGTTGCCCCCCAAGCCATGGTCGATCGTCGAGCGGGCGTAGGCGTGATGTGTCGTCTTGATAGTCGTGCCCCCTAGTTATCACTTAGTAAATTTTCGGTGTTCGGGATAACAAAGTAGGCGGGTGTGCTCAGCGCGTTCCACCGGACCATCATGTTGTTGCGAATGTTTCTGACACCTTGGGCTTATAAGTATATGTATAGGAGAGGTATTCCCCATTCACTTGTCAGATACTTTATTTCTTCCAAAATTCCACTAAGATCTTCCGCGCACGGGCGGTCAAAATTTTTGGGGTGGCTTGGTCGTCGGGTTCTTGGTCGACCGCTCCTCAAGGTTTCCCTTAGTTCGTTTGGGCTCGCCCTCTTTTTATGTTTCTTGTTGTGTTCTTTTCTTGAAATTATATGTTGCTGATTTTTTCTTTCTTCTTTTGCAGAATCCAAACAACAGCCCCAAGCAGCTTCGGAGAATCCATCCCCTGTGGCTGATCCAGGGGGTCAGCGCACCAAAGCTAGGAAGAAACGTGCTCAAGCTGATGAGTCTGATCGATCGAAGAAGTCCAAGCGTGGGACGGAGCATCAAGGCAAGCCCACCCCACTTTGGATAGAGAAGCTGGTTGCCTTCTTTTACCATTGTTGCATGTAAGTAAAAATTTCATCTTCTTCCTCCATTTCTCCTCCTCTACACAATGATACCAATATCAACATCTATCTCATCCTTCTCTTTAGTTCACCATTAACACACTTCAAGCTCAACCTTGATAAAAATGGAGTTTTGGAGCATCTTGGAACCTTGCATGTTGAATTTGGGGTAACATTAGTGTAAATTGGAGACCATCTTGCCATTTGAAGAATATAGAAGAAGTAGGAGTTGCTGGAATTCAGACTTAGAGTGTTTGGGTTAGTTTTGGAGCTTAATTTCGTGGTTCTTGGTGGTTGGGATTGAAGATATCAACTCAAAGCAAATTCTGTTTGAATCCCGTTTTGGACCATCTCTGGTATTTCTTCTATAACTCTCGACACAGACATCATTTGAAGTTCATTCTTGTTTCTTGGGAAACTACACTCAAAACCCTCCAATTTAGGCACAAGAACCACCTAATTTGACTGAGTATTGAAGGAGAAAAATTAGTTACAAATTTCACTTTTGTAACAGTAACGATTTTAAATCAGCCACATTGTTTTAGCAATAACTCCTTGAATACTCATCATATCAGTGTGGGACTTGAACCATTCAAAAATAGACAAAATTATCTGCACATTAGGCACGAACTTGGATAGTTTTCCAATGAACCCAAAGAATGCAAAGTTATAAGAGAAACACTTTTGCTAGGCTTCAAGGAGAATGACAATCAAAGATAGCACTTAATTACAGTCAAGGCAAAGAAGAGGATAGAGCACCAAAGAGTGAATCATAAGTGATGAGTCCTAACAGGATATGTATAAGTAATGCGCTCAATCACTCATGTGTCTAGGCTTGTGTTTACTCTCATATATATAATAAGCACATCAATGAAAGTTAGCACTACCATATGCTTGACAAGCTTCTAACATCCACACTTAAGAACACAAGCACATAAGATCAAAAGGTCTTTACAAGGGTTGTAATGGGGCCAAGGTCAAGGTGAGATAATCCTAAGGGGGAACTAGGCTAAAAAGAATCAGAGAAGATAAAGAAGCAATGAAAATTAATTGTAAAGTGAGCATGAGAGGATCCGACTTCAATAACATATGATGAATTTCCCTATTTTGATATACTTCTCTACATAACTCGCTCCACACAATTTTCACACTCTTCTTGATACAAAGATAAAAAGATATATACACTTTACAATTTTTTTCCTTTCTTTTGACTTTTTTTCTTATTTTTTTTTTCATTTTTTTATTTCAATTTTTTTCTTTTTTGGGAATATTTTTCTATACAAATACTTCCAAACTTTCCAATGAGAACCCCAGACTTATGGATTTGACAATTTTCAATTCAAAGCTCCTTCACCCTCTAAGATTGGGTAATAACATTGTTTTTCGGTTTTTGGCTTGTAATAAGCTATAAAACAAAGAATGGGATAAAAAGGCTCAAAGGGGCTTACACAAAAGGATAAATTCAAGGTAGGCTTATTTGGCTAGTAGCTTAAAAAGAACAAAATTGCGTAGATCATTTCAAACATGCATGTGAATATGTGCTTCAACAAGAATCAATCAAGTTATGTCAAAACACCTAGGGTGCTAGAATAGTAAAATCACTCGCAACTTGTGCAAACTAAGAACTCATAGAAAAACATGCAATAAACGTAAGCAATAATTATAACTTACGAATAAGGAAAGAAAACTCCCTCTTGAAGGTGGAGAACTTATAACTCGTGGGTAGTTGGTATTTGCCAAAGAAGGCTCTTTTATGGTTACCGCATACATGTTTGGTCACCTTCTTCTTCCATACATCCAAAATCAAGGGGCTGAGTTGTTGTTGTGTTTGCAACACTTTCTTACTAGAAATGTTCGCCAAGGTCCATCCGATACCTTTCCTATGTTCCCTTAGAATTGGAGGTAGATTTTCCTGTTCAGAGTCAAGGTTAGCTGAAATAAGCACAGACAAAATTTCACTTCCCTTTAAATAAGCGCATTTAGAGTTTTCAGGGAGTTGTTTAGACTCTACAACATGTGGCTACTCAATGGCAGCAGCAACTACCTCCACAACATCATCTATGGAAAGTGTATCAACCTGCAAGGTATTTTCAATCTTAGCACAAAGAGAAGGATTATCTAAACATGTATAATTAACCAAATCATCAATAAATTCCACTTTACAAAGGGAATGATCTTCCATGATGCGTTTTTTAGTCATCACTTCTCTCTGAGGGGAAGGGAGTGGTGGTGTGTATTGCTCATCACCAACATGTTCAGCAACCTTGTTATTTGTCACAACAACTGATGTAGGTACCTCTGGAGTTTCAACAACCTTTCCAGATCTCAAAGTAATAGCACTTATATTTGGGGTTGGTGCATTTGGATTAACTACTACCTTGGCAGATGGCTGGTTTAATCTTTGGGCTTGTATCTGATTGACTGCAGTGGTTAACTATCCAACTATTACCTCCAAGTTTCTAAGTGTGGAATCCGTTGTTTTTGGGAATTGGAGAATTTGAACAGCCATCTGTTTAACAAGGTCCTCAAGTGAAGGTTCATAAATAGCAGCCATGGTATAGTCAACAAAATCAGAATCAGAATAAAAGAGGGTTATGCTAAAATTAAGGCAGAAAATAGAAAAAGAATCAAACTTAATCTAAAGAATATAAAAACTGCACAAAAAATCTAATAAAATAAAAAGAAAAATATGCGATTTTTTTGGGATTTTTTTGAGAATATGGAAAATTAAAATAATTAATTTAAAATAGGAAACGAAGGAATTTAGAATATTTCGGCCCTAGATCTTATAGAGTTATACTCCTTGATTTTTTTCTGATTTTCGGACCAAATTTCGAAGAAATCTGACCAGATCACCCGAAAAATCGATTTTTTTCCACCTAATCTGAGACAGAACTGAACTAAGCCGAAAGCAACAAGACCTACAAAGAAAAGAAAACAACAAAAACAAAGGTTAGTGGTTAGTGGGGATCCTGAAGTTGGTAATTCCTAAATAGAGATCCCCGGCAACGGCGCCAATTTGATCAGCTTAAGCCTAACGCGTGGGGGTTCATCAACACTTCTGAGATTGTGATGCGGGAGCTGGACCGACCTTGCCGGACGAAGTTATTCTTTCATCTTTTCAACTTTTTTCGCCACCCCGAGGTCTAGACTGAGAGACACAGGCAAATTGGGTTGCGTCGCAACAAAGATCACTCTCTCTTCGAGCTTGTGTCGAACTCGGTGAGGGACTTCAAATACAATTTTTTTTTCTTGGGCCCAATGAATGACGTTGCAAAGAAGGAAGTTGCTTCTTTTGACGAGCAAGGCGTAGTGGTGGAGCGCTTGTTTTCAACGGGTTGGAGTCGGGAGCACTTCGAGTTCGAGACGAAGGACTTCTCCTGTCATGTTTCTGAGCTGAGTCCACAAGAGGCTTGAATTGTAAGGCGCTTGTCGCGTTGCGTGATGTCTTTCACGACTCCTTTCAAGAAGATCGAATGCCAAAAGGTGTTGGAGGCTGAGGCCGAGTCCGCTATCTCTCTTCGTTCCATCTTCGGAAAGATTTGTTCTTTTCAATAGGGATTCGTTCAAGTTTTATGTTATCACTTTGTTTTCTTAGGGTCGCATTTCTATTTTGCAGATGGGATCACTGACCCGAGGCCCTTTGCGGAGTTTGATGTCGAGGCAAGGGTCGGAGCGACTAGTGTTGTCGAGGTCAAGATCGTGCCGGGGGTGCCCCTGTGAAGTCGAGGTGCGAGTGTAGATGTTGCCCAAGTCTCCGAGGGAAGAGGGGTGAAGCATAGTGTCCCGGGTTCGTCTGTGGTGATAAAAGAACAGGAAGCAAACCTTTTCCTTAAGGGTGGGGTGGTGCCCCCGGGTTCTGATTTTGAGGCATGCCTTAGGGTGGCTGACTTCGTCAAACGGTTGCTGCGCCGGTTGGATGCCACAGGTCTGCTGAAGTCACAAGGTAGCAATCCTTCAGAAGATAAGAACCTGTGGCTCGATGGTGAGCTGTTAGACAAAACCGACAAGTTGAACGCCTTCCAGGAGTTTCTTGCAGAGGCGCATGAGAAAGCGGAGAAACATCGGAAAGAAAGGGTTGACCTTCAAGCTCGGTTGGACGGGTTGGAAATGGACAGGGCTAACGTGGGGGCGCTACACCAAGAGGGGGCAAATCTTACCGAGAAAGCCAAGCCTTCGGAGTCGGTTTCGGTGCTTGAAGGAGAGATTGCGGCTATCAAGGTAGAAGGTCAAGAATTGGAGAGCGAGGTCGGTGGATTGGAGTCGGTCGTAGCCTCGGGCGAGGAAGAGCTGGAGAGGAATCACGAGGAGAGGAACAGGGCTCACCTTTTTGGCCAGCCATCTACGAACGAGGCTCTTGTCGAAAGTTCCTTGAGGAATGATCAGCGGTCGTACGCGGGTCAAAATAAGTAAAAAGGATAAAATATAGTAATAAGGTAAGTTAACCTTGGTCGTCTCACAAGGATCTCTAAATACTGAAATTACCAAAATCAAGAACCAAAATAAACAATAAAAGGGGGGTTTTTGAGGAAGAGTTTGATGTTTAATGAAGAAAAATAATTAAAGATAGACAATCAATCCATTGGTTTCAAGTGCGCTTCTTGGATTTCTCATTGATTCTAAAATAAAGATTCGTGCAATGTTTGATAATTCTTGATTGATCATAATTTAACTAAACTAGCGTTAACCAGTTCATACGAATTCGCACCGTTTTAAAACAAGTGTCAAAACAGTGTGTTCAATCAATCGTGATAGCGAACAAGTGTCACTATCACAATTAACATCATAACAGATTTCTATCAATCCTATAAACAAGTGTCATACACTCTATCAAGTCCATTCAAACTAGATTAAACAAGCGATAAAACAGTTTGAATAATGAAAGTTGCAAAACAGAATCATGATTAAGTGATTAAGCAAAACTGAATCATAAAACGAATCACATAAGCAAATCACAGAGTTTGAGTAATTAAGCAAAACACAAACCGAATTTGCAGTAAGAATTACGGAGATGGAATTGATAGAGAAATAATTAAAACCATAAAAACGAAATAAACATTAAGCACCGAACCTCAAAATCCTTACAAGCAGCACCCTTCACCAATAGATTGATATAGGACTTGAGCTTCCATGGAGGTTAAGGCACAAAACGTAAAATTAAAAGTAGGAATGTGTAAGAGGCCAAAGACGGCTCTGAAAAGCGTATTTATTCTTAGAGAAAACGAAATACCTAAATCCCTAAACGGGTAACTAGATAAAAGCCCGTTAACAAACATAAATTTGGCCAAAAACCCGTTTTACACAGTACTGCTTTGGTATTTCGCAGTTTTTACCTTCCAGACTTCAGAATTGGGTTTCGAGATCAACACAACAATTGTAGCTCTGTTCCTTAGCTTTCGGACGCATGCTCGCACGCCTCAATCGGATAACTACAGCCAAAGTTATGGCCTATAGAGTAGACTGGGGTCAATATGCAATAAAAACAAGAATTAATCAATAAATTATTATATTGCTCAATTAAGACCCAAAGTCTAGAAATGTGCTAAGACTTAAATATTAGACACAAAGAAAAATTAAAAGCACCAAGTGAAAAGCTATAAAAAGTGCATTAAAATACATTGATCAAGGGATGCCCTAGCTCCGGTTGGAGTCTTGTATCCTGGGTTAGATGTTTCTCTAGTGGATCGGCGGGATGTAGTTTTCGGAGGGAGAGTTCTCAAGCCAGCGGTTGATGGAGCCGGGAATCTCGAGGTCATCTACACCTGATAGTATGTGCTTGTCTTGTAACTTGTAACTCTTCTTTTTTCTTTCTGGCGGCCTCGGTCATGTTTGGGGCTGACCTCAAATGTAATGACTCGGCGGCGCCATCCTTTTCTGGTCCTCTTAATGTAAAATGTTTGTTAAGACTGTCTCGTCGTTCTTTCAATACTAATTTTTTTTCATATGATCCAGAATGTTTAAAATTCTTTACTTGGTTGAGGAAGCAAGAAGGAGTGCGGACGCTTAGGGCCGTCGTACCTTTTTGGGCTGCACCCGAGGCCAATTCCTATAATTCTTTTTCAAAGCTGAACTGAGTGAGCGGAGTTCGAGTTACTAACCTTGAATTTAGGCTCGCGATGAGGTACTGCATCAGGGCTTGAGAGCGAGCCAATGCAGGTCTTATTTTTGAGGGGACGTAACACTTGAGTTCGCCCTTGTAAGAATGCTTAGTGAGCCACCATAAGCCCGATCTCGCGGTGGAGGTCAGTTAGCCATGATAAGCTTGACCTCGTGCTAGCGATCAGTGAGCCACGATAGGCCCGACCTCGTGGTAGAGGTCAGAGAGCCACGATAGGCTCGACTTCGTTGTAGAGGTCAGTTCAAGGCACTTCGGAGCGACCCTTTGAGAGAAGGAGGTCAATACGAGGCCGCTGAATCAGGTTAGACTTCGTTCGGTCCGGTTCACCAAGTGCAGAGCTTGGAGTGAACGTGAAATGAAGAAGGTCGCATGAGATCGGGTGCAAGGGCCTTGCCTTGACCTCGATCAGCGTTCTTTGCGAAGCAGCAGAGTTCCTGAAAAGAATCAGTTTATTCATGGGGACCGGAGTCCGATTAGGAGTACAGTCGTTAGTAAAGGAAAAGAGGAACTTGGACATGTAAATGAAAATACTAGAACGAGGGTAGAAATGTATGTGGGGGCAGAAGAATTCTTCTCTTATTTTTTTGAAGAACGTGGGACTGGTCTTGTGTTACTTTTCCTGGGGTTGTTGTCGGATCCCATAGTTTGATGGTTGGAAGTCTTATGTGGGGCGGCTTGTTGGTCAAGTGTGAAGTTGCTTATCAGTTAGACGCCTTTGGGCTCGGTCCTCTACTGTGGTCGGAACCGTGTCCGAGTTCGACCAGATTGACCTCGGATGTCACTTTCCTGCCTGCCTGCTCCTTCTCTACTTTTCTCGACTTATGTTCTGTTTTTAGTGATAGGTAATGGCACTTTTTAGCTGATTCCAGGTCGGCAGCAACGGTGATTATCCTCCTTGGCCGAGTAGAACTTCATCTTCAAATGTACTGTGGACGCCACCCCCCGAGTCTGCCCAAGGTCAGTCTCCCAATGATACAATTGTATGGGGACTCGCAGGGTAGTACCATGAGTCGGGTGTTTACTGCTCTGGAGAGCTCGTCGGTTTCGTATGTGACCATCAATTCGAGGTATTCGAGTGGGGCCGTTTTCGAGTTGTTGAATCTAGTTAAGTCGTCGTCGTTGTATGGTGCGAGCTCGGTCTTAGAAACCTTTATTTTTGGCAATAGATTTCGGAACAAAATGTCAACCGAGCTCCCCTGATCTACCAAGATTCTCAACCCGAGTACATCGGCCATTACTGCGGAGATGATTAGCGGGATGTACTTGTTTGGCCCGAGGACCGGGAGGTCCTGGTCTGAGAAAACTAGTGGTGGTTTGTCAGAGAGATTAGTGGTCTTGGGGGCGTTGGCTATGCTTAGAATCTCATTCCACCTTCACTTCATCTTCCTTTTAGTTTCGCAGGAGTCAACCGAGTATCCGCCCATGATTACCGTAGCCACCACCCTTGATCGTTGCTGCTTCTGCTCTTCTTCTTCCTCCAATCCTTCGGAGTCATCCTTTGCTTGCTTTGCTACCTCATTGACTCTAGACTTACCCTTCCGGGGTGAACGAGATCGTTTTCGCTCTTCATCCACGTCCTTTTTAATGTACTTGGTCAGTTTCCCCTTCTATATCATGTCCTTGATGTCGTCCCTCAGAACTCGACACTGGTTGGTGTCGTGCCCGTGACTCCTGTGGTATCGACAATAATTTTTCGTATCCATGTTCTCTCTTTGCACTAGAGGAGCTGGCCATTTCCAATCTTTGATCTCGATATTGGCGCAGTCGACAAGGATCTTTGACTTCACTTCGTTTAGTCTGGTTTACTCCGTGAACCGAGGTCGTCTTTCCTTGGAGGTTCCCGCCAAGTCTTTCTTGGGAACCTTCCCCTTCTCGGTCCCCTTCGCCAGGGCGGATTCCTGGACTGCCTCGTTGGCCAGATCATCTTCTTCAAAGTCGATGAACCTCTGAGCTCACCGCAGGGATTCCTCGATGTTTCGAGCTCGGCATATCCCAACATCAATTTGAAACTGACTCTTCTTCTAGAGCTTGTGTCTCATGAATAGAAGTCTTATGTCGTCTCCCAAGTCTCTAACATTGTCCGCTTCCTTATTGAACCTTTAATGTAGTCTCTCAGGGTTTCACTCTCTCCCTGCTTCACTGCCTTGAGCATGTCCGCAGACTTTGGCTTCATCCTTGAGGCCGTGAAGCGCGCCGAAAAGATTCGGACCAACTGTTCCCAAGAGTAAATGGAGTCGGGCTTCAGATCTCTAAACTAAAACAGAGCCACCTTGCTCAGCGAGAGTAGGAAGATCTTGCACTTTACATCATCTGTTGTGTTCCAATATTGCATCATCAGATCAAAAGTGTCGACGTGCTCATCCGGGTTGCCGGTTCCGTCGTACAAGTTCAGTTGTGGTGGCTTCTCTAAAGACCTCGGCACTTTGCAAACAACAATCTCTCGTATGAAAGGAGTTTTCCTCGTGTGAGAAGCGTTGTCCCGGTGAGGGGAGCGATCCTTCCTGTGTGGGGAACGCCTCTTACGCGGGGAAGCGCTGCGAGAGGATGAAGATCTGTATGAAGACGTTTGACCGGGACTCGAAGTAGGCGGAATCGGGGGAGAGCGTGAGCCATGGCGTCGGTGCCCCCTGCAGGGTGGAGATCTACGGACGTGGCGTCTGTGGTTGATTTTCCTCCGAGGTGGAGAAGAGTGTCACTTCGAAATGATGGTGTTTTGAATGGGAGAATTGTCAAGAGGTAGGGCCGATGCTATGGCGGTGTTTGTTCGCACAGCGGCAACCTCTTCCTCCATCTGAGTGAGTCATAGTTCCTGTTTAGCGATATCCGGACTTCGCCTGTCTAGGAGGTCAAGAATCTGGTTCACCGTCTGGACCGATACTAGAACTGCATCGGCCACTGGTTGATGTGAGAGGAGAGGTGTGGATTGTGTCGGCTCGGCAGGTAGCTCTTGTACATGACCTTCGACAGTGTGAACCCAGACAGGTCTGACTTCAATGACGCTTAGCGGGCGAGGTTGAGTGCGAGTCGGGGGTCTTCCTCGCGGAGCCATTGAAAGGACTTTGATTTGGTGAGAGATGACTATCACCTCCCACTGTGGTCGCCAAATGTTCGGTACGTGACCTCGGACCCTTAGCCCTGAGTTAATAGCTGTTGCTTGATGTCTCTGTATAGTCTTCTCCTTGGCTTGAGGTTGGAAGTGTGCTTTCTGAGTCGGAATCCTCCGAGGTTGTCCTTGCCGACGTCGACGTCTTCCGAGGTTTGACTCGGAAGGGTTGGGTACCTGCAGACACTCTGATGCAAAAGTCAACACTCAAAAGTCAGTGAGAGGTACAAATCATAGAAGCGTACCTGATTCCGTGGGGTAGTGTCGTATTTATATACGCGGGTGTGGGAGCCCTGCGGGTCTTGCCTGGTTCCGGACTGTTGGATCGGGGCGAAGTTATCCGGAGCGTTGATCTCGGTTAGTTGTGGAGAATCGTTGGTATGGCTGGATCTAGTAGCAGATTGGGCCATTTGCCAAGCGGATTGATCCTCTTGGCCCAGTCCAGAACAAGTGCTATCTCTAATTGTCATTCTCCTTGAAGCCTAGGAAAAACATCTCTCTCATGATTTTGCATTCTTTGGATTCATTGGGAACTCATGCATTGTTTTCGAGTCTTGTTTTGTGTGTTTTGCCCGGAGTGGAAAAGCTTAAGTGTGGGGGAATTTGATCAGTGCATTTTAATGCACTCTTTATAGATTTTCACTTGGTGTTTTTAATTGTGCTTAATACCTAATATTTAAGTGATCAGTGCATTTTAATGCACTATTTATAGCTTTTCACTTGGTGTTTTTAATTGTGTTTTGTAGCTAATATTTAAGTTTCTAGACTTTGGGTCTTATTTGAGCATCATAACAATTTCTTGATTAATTCTTGTTTTTATTGCATATTGACCCCTATCTACTCTGCAGGTCATAACTTTGGCTGTGGTTATCCGATTGAGGCGTGCAAGCTTGCGTTGGAAAGCTAAGAAAGAAAGCTACAAATCTTCTGTTGAGCTTGAAATACTAAAGGCCAAAACTGCGAAATATTGAAGCAATTTAATGTAAAACGGGTTTATGAGCCAATTACTATTTGTTATCGGGCTTTTATCCAAGAACCCAGTTAGTGGATTAGGGTTTTCATTTTATCCTAGTTAAATACACTATTCAGAGCCGTTTTTGCGTTGTCACGCGTTATTATACAATTCTGAGCATTTGGTGCGCTAACCTCCATGGAAGCTTAAAGCCCTAGATTAATCTATTGGTGAAGGATGTTGCTTGTAAGGATTTTGTGGTTCGGTGCTTAATGTTTATTTTGTTTTTATGGTTTTTATTCTTTCTTTATCAATTCCATCTCCGAAATTCTTGCTGCAAATTTGGTTTGTGTTTTGCTTAATTACTCAAACTCTGTGATTTGCTTATGTGATTCGTTTTATGACTCGGTTTTCCTTAATCACTTAATCACGATTCTGTTTTGCAACTTTCATTATTTAAACTGTTTTATCGCTTGTTTAATCTAGTTTGGATAGGAATTGATAGAGTTTATGACACTTGTTTATAGGATTCACAATTCTATTATGATGTTAATTGTGATACTGGCACTTGTTCGCTATCACGATTGATTGAACACACTATTTTGACGCTTGCTTTAAAAGGTGTGAATTCGTATACACTGACTGACCCTTGTTCTCTTAGTTTATGATCAATCAAGAATTATCAAAACTTGCACTAATCATTATTAGAACTGATGAGAAATTCAAGAAACACACCTGAAACCAATGGATGAATTATCTATCTTTAATTCATTTTCTTCGTTAAACATCAAACTCTTTTCCTAAACCCCCCTTTTTATTGTTTATGTTGGTTCTTGATTTTGGTGATTTCAGTATTTAGAGGTCCTTGTGATACGACCAAGGTTACTTACCTTGTTACTATATTTTACATCTTTAATTATTTTGACCCGCGTACGACCGCTGATCATTAAGCCTTAGAATGTTTCTAGACTTTGGGTCTTAATTGAGCGTAATAGCAAATTCTTGATTAATTCTTGTTTTTATCGAATACTGATTCCTGTCTGATCTGAAGGCCATAACTTTGGCTACGGTTATCCGATTGAGACGTACAAGCATGCGTTAGAAATCCAAGGAACAAAGCTATAATTATTATGTTGATCTTGAAACCAAATTCTGCAGTCTTTAAGGTTTAAACTGTGAAATACCAAAGATGTTTAATGTAAATCGGGTTTTTGGGCCGAATACTAGTTTGTTAACGGGTATTATCTAATAACCCATTTAGGGGCTTATAAAAAAAAACCCATTTAGGGACTTAGGTTTTCATTTTTAATCTTATATATTTGGCTGTTCAACAGCCATTTTATTCTCTTCCACATTCCTACTTTTCATTTTTACGTCTTTGAGCTCTAACCACTAGGGAAGCCTAAAACCCGAAGTCAATTCATTGGTGAACGGGTGTCGCTATACGGATTTTGAGGTCCGGTTATTTATTGTTTATGATATTTCGTCTTAGTTTCTAATTCGTCTTTATCAACTTCATTTTCGTTCTTAATCGTTGCAATTTTAGTTCTTCTTATTTCGCTTGAATCATTCGAATTTCGTTTTTGCAAAATGCGATTCAATTGTGTATGCGCTTGCATGTATACAATCTCATTTCATAATCTTTGATTATTTCGAGTAATTTGAATGCTTAATTTATTTAATTCGAATAGAAAATGATAGAGGATTGACATGAATTTTGTTATGATGTTGGTTATACTTTGAACGGCGCTTGTCCACTTTCGTGACAGATTGAACCCACTGTTTCGGCACTTGCCCGAAACTGTGTGAATTCGAATGAACTAATTAACGCTTGTTCTAGTTAGTTTATATCAATTTGGAATTGAAACTCCTTAGAGACATTACTTTTTAGAACCTATGATAAGTCCGAGAAGCACACCTTGAACCCAGTGAATTGATTGTCTCTCGCCAATTGCTCCTATGAAACATAAACTTTTCCAAATCAAAACCCCCCTATTTTATTGTTAGTTCCGTTCTTGTTGTTGGTAGTCTTAAATCTTAGAGATCCTTGTGAGACGACCAAGGTCAACTACCTTGTACTATATTTTATATCTCTTAATTATTTTGACCCGCGTACGACCACTGTTCAAGGCTCCTAGTCATGCTGCCTCATTCTTCTTTCTTTTTCGCTTTCTCTATCGTTCTTCATTGTTCATTGTCACTATCATGTTTGGGATTAAACGTCCTTCTTCGAGTTCTATGAGTAATCCCGCAAGTGTTTTGGCGCGCGACGGAAATGTCAGGGAAATCCAAGTGGGAGTCTTTGATATGTGGGAGCTATGGATTTTTGCCTGCTGCTTCCTTTGTTTTTCTTCTTACAGGAACACTCTGGGAACTCAATGTGCTTGCCTTCAATTGGGCAGAGAACCAAGTCGTCTGCCCCCAATCCACTACTTTCTTCTAGTGAAGGTTATAGAGAAAGAACCTTCTGTTGTAGTTAGGGAAATGGTTGTGTCCTCGAGTGCTCTAACCTCGGGCTGCTTTTGGGGGCATCATGGGGATTGGGGATGGAGCTACACAGGTCCCCCCCAAGGGTTTTCTGTGGGCGGCCTTCCTCTTCGTGCACTTGACTTGGGAGAAGGCCGAAGTAAGGGATGCCCGCTCGGACCTCAACACCGAGGAAGAGGTAGGAGAGGTTTAGGAGCTTCTATGCCACCCAGTTAATTTTGGCACTGCTGCCGCTCGACCAGTTAGTGTTGAAGAGCGCGTTTGTCATGTTCCCGCGGTTGTCGGGTCTCATCCCTTCACTTACATGTACAGGACTTTGTTCAAAGACTTGGGGATTAGGGTTTCTTTTTCTTCTTATTATTGTCATGTGCTCCAAACTCTGAACGTCGGCCCATCTCAGCTTCATCCAAACGGTTGGGCCTCTAAGTGGGAATTTAAGATTTTGTGCGAGTATTTGAGTATAGAGCCAACGACTGGGAAGTTCTTGAGTTTCTTTAGAGTGCATTCGCTGAGGCCACGTACGTGGGTTTCTCTGTGTAATATCCCTAAGCACTCGTTCACGTCAGTTTATAAGAGTAGTTATAAACATTTTAAGGAGAGTAGTTTTTTCAACTTGGAGGTTTTGCCGTTTTATTACAGCCTGTTGCTGAATGAACAAGGTGAGGAGCGGTATCCCCTCTATTGGACTCATAAACCCCAGAAGGGTTGGCTGATAGACGAGCGGGATAGTTCTTGTCCTGTTCGAGCGGATATTGAGCGTTTTGGGAGGATGCACGAACCAAGTCTACTCTTCCGCTGAGTACTGAAAATTTGGAAACAGCTTTAATTTCATACCTAGGTAATTTCCTTTCTCTATGGCCACTGTTTTATGATTTGTTCCTAATTCTTTGTGCTGATCGTTGGTTTTTCCCTTTTGTAGAGTCTCTAGGCACGGCCCTGATGAGCGTGGGGGAGCGAAAACGTCTTCGTGCGAAGCAAAGGAAGGGGCAGAGGTATACTGAGGCTGCTTCCACTGCCAATGTTTCCCCT
The DNA here is from genome assembly GCA_963573325.1 of Astragalus glycyphyllos. Taxonomy (NCBI): domain Eukaryota; kingdom Viridiplantae; phylum Streptophyta; class Magnoliopsida; order Fabales; family Fabaceae; genus Astragalus; species Astragalus glycyphyllos. Next base: position 32,902,037 of record OY754307.1, read on the forward strand.
TCTACCGCCATTGAGGTTCCGGAGAGTACCCCATCAAGACAAGGTTGGAAGAAGAGAAAGTCGGATGCTCCTGGGTTTGGCGCTCTAGTTCAAGCTTGTGCTAATGATCCTCTAGCCGACCCCTTCTGGCGAAGGAATTTGAACGTGGTAACGACCGCTACTGCTTAAGGACCGGTCAAAACAACTTGGGATTCTAGGTACCCATTTGAATAGTGTGCTGAACTTCCCCCTGGTGATGCTGAGAAAGCAATTGCTATGTGTTTTGGTACTACAATGATGACCATCAAGACGTACGACATTTGTAGTTCTATCGTGGCTCACCTTGTGGAGACTTCCTTTAGGCAATCAGTGGAAGAGCATGGCCAGTTGGAGGAGGAGCAAGAGCAGATCGCAGAAGAAGGTGACCGATCTCCAAGATAATGTGCAGAAGCTTGATGGTTATAACAGCCTGTTGGGGAGGAAGTTGTCAAAGATGGCCAGGGAGGCAAAGAAGTCTTCTGCCAAGATCCGATCTCTGGAGAGTGAGTTGCGAACAACTCAAGACAAGTTGGAGGTTTCCGCAGAGGAGTTGAAGAAAGTTGAAGCTGCTATAGTCCCGGAGTTTGAAAGGATCCATACTTTGCGGGCCAGTTTGGAGGACAAGTTGGAGTGTGTCACCAAATTTGATAGCGGCTTCAAAACTGTCATTGCTCAAGTCCAACTTTTGCATCCAGTCCATGAACTTTCTAGAACAGATTTGGATAATAGTGTGGTAAATGGTCAAGTGGTAGAAGCGCCGATGGAGGAGGACGAGTTGCAGAAAGAGGTGGAACAACTTCATGAGGGTCCTTCTTTTGACTTGGTTGTTGGTCGTTGGGAGCCTCTGGACGAAGGTGATGACCCTCTTGGCGGCAATTCGAGTGCCTTGATCCGAGAATCGAAGGTTGAGCTGCTGAACGCTTATACCGGTCGCCAGAACATGGTCGCGGGTCCTCTTTTTTTATTTTATTGTTCGGTACAATTGGGCGCCTATATGGCCGTTCTACAAAAGTACATTATTTCTTTTCTTCTTTTCTTTTGGAGGGTCGAGTTAGTGCCTTTCCGGCTCGACCCTTTTTCTTAAGTCTAGATTTTGGGTGTTTTCATGCTCCACGGCCGGTTTCTTCTTTTTCTTGTCTTCTTTGTTTATTTTTGCAATTGCGGGCTTGTTATCTGGCTTGTTGCAGTTGTTGGCATTCGCCCCTTGGACCAGCTTGACTTTCACACTGTCAGTGTAACATTTCCTCGCCATTGCTTGGTCTCCTTTCACTATTCCGACCTTACCATTCGACAGGGGATACTTTATGCATAGGTGCAGGTAGGAGACCGCTGCGAGGAGAGCATTGAGGGCTGGTCTTCCAATGATCATGTTATAGAAGGACAAAGCTTGGATGATCATGTACTGCAACAATGCATTTTTTTATTGTCTTTTTCTCCGATTGTTGCGCGGAGATTCAAATACCCACAAACTGCTACCTGTTCTCCTGAGAATCCCACCAAGGTGCAAGGGTAGATCTTCAACACGCTGAATGAGAGTTTGAGCTCCTCGAAGCAATTTGCCATAGATGACATTGGTTGAGCTTCCCCCATCAATCAGGACCCTTACGACCTTGAAGCGACCTTGAAGCCGTTGGTGGTGATGGAAATCACAATTGGGTTGTCTACATGGGGACGGACCCCGTTGAAACCCTAGATCTCGAAGGAGATACCTGGATACTCCTATACAGCAAATATTTCATTACTGCCAACTGTCATACCCTAATTTTGTCCACCTAGTTTCAAAACCCTAATTTTCAGCAAAAATAAATAATTTTGTGAGTGATGCATTATTTGAGAAAGGGTTTAGGGTATTTACCCAAGCATTCTAAGGTTTTCAAAATCATTTTTGAGAAATTAAGGAATTTTGGGGCATTTAAAAGGGGCATTGTTTGGTCAATTTCAATTTAATAAATTTTTGCTAGTTGAAAATCCAATTAATTAATTTTTGGAAATTTATTGAATGAAATTGTATTATTTTGAACAAAAAAATAAAAAAATAAAGAAAATCATTTTTCAAATTGTGCGCATATTTTATATGTGTAGTAAAAAAAATCAAGTTCAAATTAATTCAAGAAAGCATTTCAAAAAATAGTACAAGGAATATTCCCAAAAATTATATGATAGGATTTTTGTTGGCAATTTTGGTCATCTCTCATTTTCAAAAATGGCATATTCTTCAAGATACCTTGTATATGGCTCAAAATGGTTAGATTTATGTATAATTATCTTGAAAGGAATAATCAAAATTGAGAGGATAATTGGAAGGTTCATGGATAGTACAATAGTACAATTGCCAACTTGCAAAACTTGGGCACCACTCTCATTGCTTGGCTGAATATCTACCCCTTCATTCCCCTCTCATTTTGCATTTTTTTGCCCCTCATCAAGGTGTGTTTCAATCCTCACCCTTGATTCAAAATTAAAATGCAATCCTAGAATGAGATGAGGTACACAATGACCTAAATGCCCCTAAACCTAATTGCACATTATATATACCCTCTTCATTCCCTCACCTCATTTCTTCGCTTTTTCACTTCAAATCAACATTCTAGTCCTAAATCCTTCATCATCCTTGCATTCTCTTCAAAGATCCATCTTCAAATCTCAAGAATCAAGCTCCAGATTGAAGATTAGAGGGTTGATTCAAGTGGTTTAGTGTTCATTCACCTTATTTCTTTCGCTATTCTAGCTTGGAGTTGAGGTATACTCTCAATCTTAGCACCATCAAAATTTTAGCATCAAAAATGTAGATCTTCAATCTATTTTTGCATATCAAGCATTTCTTTGCATTTTAGTGCTCTATTTTATGTTGAAATGTTGATATAATTGTTGTTGTTGAATGAGAGATGTGTTTCAAGCATTTTGACAAACACTTTGGGAGGTTTGGATGCTTGAAATGCATCTCTCTCTTGGAATAAATTGTGTGTTTGTGCTATTTTCATTTTGTGCTTGCATTTTCATGAATAAAATTGTGATTTGGGCTTATGTTTCATTTTGCATATTGTAGAAAAATTAGAGTTTGTGTGATTTTAGTGCATTCCTTTGCTTAATCATGTGAATCCTTGCCAAAAAGTTTGATCTATGTCATTTGCTTGCATGATTTTGTTGCTTTCAAAGAATAAAATGAGGTTTTAGCTCTATGTTGGTGTCGCATTTCATGAGATAATTAGGGATTGTGCTTGTTTTTGTTGCTTACTTTGAAAATCATGTTTGTGTTGATGATTTGGTAAGAGGATTTGACACTTATGCACTTGTGCATATCCCAAGTATTAAAGATTACCTAAAGGGATTCAACACCTTAATTGCATATGCTTGCTAAATAAAATGTCAAATTGATTTTTCATGGCTTGCTAATGATCTTACTTGAGGCAAATGCCCTTTCCAACTTATCCCTTTCATGTGGTTGATTGTAGAAATATGCTAAATGTTGATGCCATCAAAATGATACCACATTGTTGCTTATGTCAAATGTTGATGTGAAATCCCTAGGATTTTGCAAGTGATTCATTAAATGTTTGAATTCACTTGTGCTTTTTAACTTCCTTGCCTACTCACATGTTATGTCATAAATGCCTAGTTAGGTTCATTTCTTGCCATGCATCTTGAATAAGATGTGCAATCTAGGTTCATTCTCTTGCCTATTCATGCATTTTTGCCAAAATGTTCAACTTGGGTTCATTCTTTGCCTATCTATGTATTGTGACATGATATGTGTAGTCTAGGTTCATCTTTGCCTATTCATGCATTGTGTATTCAAATGTTGTAATGAGATGTTTTCAACATGAAAGGGTAAGTTACAAATTGTGTCTATGTTGTTGCTTGCTTGATAACATGATCTCAATGAATGTGCTATGCTTGCATCTATGAACTTTCTTGCATTCATTGTTTTCTTTTCTAAACAACTTGACATGAAAATGGTTACTAGTTTAGATCATTGCATGAATTGTAGTTTAGCAATTTGCATTTTGGTTATTGACTTGGAACTTGATTGAAAATGTTCTACTAGTTTTCCAAAACTCTTTCCCAAAAATCAAATTGCTTTCAAACTTCTTTTCTAAACTATGTCTTTAACAAATTAAGACCAATTTCTTTTCCAAGCTTAAACCCTAAGTTCTTCATAAACAAAATCATTAGTGGCCACTCGAAGCCTTTGCTTGTTTGATCACTAATGAGGAGTTATTAGTGGTAGTCACTCGAAGCCTTTGCTTGTTTGATTATCATGAAAGCTCCCAAACCTTAAATACATGCGAACCCAATTCAATTCCAAAAACAACACGAGTCATTAGTGGTAATTGTCCTAAGCCTTTGCCAGATGATTATCACCGATGCTCGCCTCATTTGCAAAAAAGATAAAATAAAAACGTTGTTACTTATAATCACTCGAAGCCATTGCTTGTTTGATTATCGGTTTCAACTTATTTTCTTTCGAGTTAGTAATGACACTAGTGCAGAAAAGACATTTAGCATCGGTTGTTTTGGACATTTAGCATCGGTTATCCGAGGATGCTAAATCCCCAGATGCTAAAAGTAGGACATTTAGCATCGGTTATTTAACCGATGCTAAAAGTCACATTTAGCATCGGTTGTATAGAATAACCGATGCTAAATGTCTCTAACAGGCACATTTAGCATCGGTTGTATGGAATAACCGATGCTAAATGTCTCTTACAAGCACATTTAGCATCGGTTGTATAGAATAACCGATGCTAAAAGTCTCTAAACAGGCACATTTAGCATCAGTTGTATGGAATAACCGATGCTAAATGTCTCTAACATGCACATTTAGCATCGGTTGTATGGAATAACCGATGCTAAATGTCTCTTACAAGCACATTTAGTATCGGTTGTATAGAATAACCGATGCTAAAAGTCTCTAACAGGCACATTTAGCATCAGTTGTATGGAATAACCGATGCTAAATGTCTATTTTTTAAAAAAAATTAATTGGCACTATTAATAGATATCAATTGACCAATTTATAAAATCCTAATATACAAAATTATTTCCAAACAGCAACACATAATAAATTCATTAAAATTCTTCAAATTTCATTTAATTTAATATCTTACAATACAATTCATGAAACTTAAAATTTCTACAAGTTTCTTACACAAACTTGAACAAAATGTTTCTAAAACACAAATGTCAAACTAAGGTAAGATAAGGTCTTAACAGAAGGTTTCTGACTTCCAGATTGAAAACTCAGTGTCTGTAGTGTAAATGTAGTTTCATAATTAGCTAATAGGTGGCATAGGTAGTGTATCACCAGATCAGTGTTTTGCTCTACCAGATCAGTGTAAATGTGCCGTAATTTATAGTTGACTTGAGTTGAAATCGTTTCATTATTGTAAAATGGAGAAGGCATTATGTGGACCTAAAAAAGAAGCCAAAAACTTGAATAAGAACATCTTATAAGCATCAGCAATATCATATAAAGAACTAAACATGCAACATCTTATAAGCAACCAGACAGTAAATAGCACTTGTTATCTCATATCTGCATAAAAAAGCATAAGAATCAGTCGCAATTTCAAGGCACATGCCATCCACAAATAGCCACGAATGCCAAGCATCAGTTTAGTTTCAGCATCTCATGCCAAGCATTTTTGTGAGGTTCACATTTAAAACAATACAGACATGCATACAAAATCTTGTTGCATAGCCCACTAGAGAGATGATTAAACAAGTCTTAGACAACCAAATCTTTCCTTAGATAAACTAACTTAATTAGCACATATCATATCAATGAGTATGATAAACTTGAGAATTATCATACTTAAGTATTTTCTAATTATATATAAGTTATAAACCTAAATAATAGACTAAAGTAGATGAAGTTTTCTCCAACAAATTCAGTAGCACTTACAACTTCAAAATACTAGCATCCTCTGCAAGCCCTTGAAGGTCTCTTGAACTTTTAACAAATGGAACTTCAACTAGATCCAGATTGCTCCTATTCTGTTGTAACAAGACCAAAGATGTATCATATATCATCAATTGAATTGGACACATACTAAAAGAATGGATAACTACTATGAACTAAAAGAAACAACTTAATTGTAATGACTAATTAAAATATTCAGCACTTGGTGAACTCACAAAATCTGGTAAAGAAATACAACTCAGCTAACATATCACAAAGTTGCACACTTCATATTCTTAGGGGCCTGAAAAGGAAATTCTTAAAAGTCAGTCAATTAAATAAGAAAACTGACAAACCAATAACTTAAATAAGAAAAATAACAAGAACTTTTAACAAAGGAAGTTGAATGTCTTCATTTCAAAAACATTCAATTTTATTAAGTGCCTTTGCAATCCCCAAGTTTTGAACACCATGAACATACACTGGTGATTATACAATATATGATAGAATGGGAAAGATGACTTGTTCCAAAACATAACCTCAAATCAGAGTTAAAAAAAGAGAACATATATATTACTATTCGACTCCAGTCCATTCCAAAAGTTCATGAAACTAACAGTTTGAGAAAAAAGTAATTTTAAGTTTTAATGGTTATGGAAACTACAAGATGTACCAAGCCACTAGAAATACAATCAAGTGACTTACCCATATCACATTACAAGCATTAATATAGCTTCACTTCCAGCTACAGAAGAAATTGGCCATACCAAATTGATCCAATTTCTCACGATAGCAAATTGGCCACCTAAGGTCTTTTGAAGTCGTCTAGCCTATAAAGTTATCAACAATAACGAATCCAGCTGGAGCACCCAAACCTTTGGATAGGTAATATATTCAAAAGAATATCAAGTTGGTAAGACTTATGTTAGAAGAGCCTTTTCATGAATCTTGTCGAATAAAATAAAAGGAAAAAGAAGAAACACACGGATACTAAATCAACTGCTTGAACAAGCCTATCCACAGGAACACCAAGTGCCTGAAAAACAAAAAATTTCTGTCCAATATTGCTTATATATACATGATGGCAGAAAGGATAAACATGAAGGCATTTCATTATGAAACAAAAGAGCTGAAAGATAGATTTCATTATGAATCAATGATCAAAGTAAACTAAAACATCTCATTATCTTTCAACATTGAAATTGACAAATCACCAAACCAATTACAATCATATGGATATTCATAATGCAAATATACAAACCTTGGATTGCCTTTGCAAGGATAGGATAGGACAAGTCCTGAAAAGCAAATCCACATGGAATAATCACTAATACTGCCTCAAGGCTTGCTATAGTTCTAATGAAATAATCACTAATACTGCCTCAAGTTCAACCCAAGCTAAACAAGCAAGAAGCTACATTCTAATGAAATTTCTATATTCCATCTTTTTACAAGAAGAGTTCAGAACAATATACGTTTAAAAAATAATGTTACCAATCATATGTGATAAATGGTAAAAACTAAAAAGCAAAACATTAATAGAAAGGGGAAATAATAAAGTCAGCTACAACGAGTCTAATGCATCTTACATGCCCATTGACAGCTGCAAAGTGAAGAGTTGTCCTCCCACTGAGATAATCAACTTTCATAAACTGTTATTGAATCTAGTTATTCTCAAACAGAAACTTTAACCATGTAACTAGGAGAATATACTTAAAGTGAAGCCCAATGATTCGATTCCAACAGAACACGCAGTTTCAACTATAAGGCTCAGAAAGAAGAAAAAAAGGATGACAGACCTCACATTGCATCTGCAGAGCAGAAGGGTCTGTACAACTTCCTAATGACCATATCTACAAGCTTGCATCAAAGGCGTCTACAAATCAATGATCAAAGTAAACTAAAACATCACATTATCTTGCCAGCATCTACTGAACAAGCACCAGATTCATTTTCTGTCAAGTGTGTCAACCAAACGAAACCCTTGGCATGAAGGTCTTTCTTCTAATTGGCATTATTAACACAAACATACATTCCTCTTACATCAAATTGATATTGAAAAAACCAAAGATGACAGCTAATAATTAAAAATAGATACAATTAATTCCTAACAATTATGAAACAAAACCATTCATTCAGAGCTATTGATTTAAAAACAAATACTCACAAGATAGATAGATACAATACAATACAACTAGTAAACTTGATAAACAAAAGAGAGTCATCCAAAAATCATAACAAACTAAATCATATCACCGCATTCTAAGCCCAATTCAGCATCAAAAAAAGAGAAAAATAAAATCAAAAGAACCAAAAAAAAAACAAGAAAGAGGAGAACCTTTAGTTTTTATTCAAATCGTTATGTTTGGTTACTCTCTGGTGAAGACGACCTTTAGTTCTGCCGCTGAGTAAACACCATGGCTATGAATGTAACTGTGAATCACCTGCTAGGGTTTCAGAATTTGAAGCAATGACGAAGACAAAAACTTAGGGTTTCAAAGTTTTGTTTGCACTGAATCGTGATGTCTGGTTACCTAAGCTTTCGAAGATTACTCTCTAATGAATCGTGATGTGATTACCTAAGATTTCAGAGATTAGAACTTAGTTTGCGAGAGCGAGAGCAAGAGCGCGAGAGAGCAAGGCTACGGCGTGAGCGAGAGCAAGGCGACGGTGACGGTTGGCTGGAAGGAAGTGGAGGTTCAGATCGAGAGTGAGAACGTGTTCAAAGTGAGATATACAGCAACAAGCTCACGATGAACGAAAACGAACTTAGGGTTTCAAGCGGTGAAAACGAAGGGAGAGGAAGAAAGAGTAAAGATGCTTACCATTTGAAAACGAAAACGAAGGGAGAGGAAGAAAGAGTAAAGATGCTTACCATTTGAAAACGAAAACGAAGTGACTTCTGAACGAAAACGAAGATTGAAGATTTCTGGACTAAGCTTGAAGATTCTGAACGAAAACGAAGCTTCTAAACAAAAACGAAGCTTGAAAACGAAAACAAAGTGACTTCAATGATGAGTTTGTCGCAGATCCTTCAAAAATGGAGCATCGCTTGTGTGAGGAAGAGAAGGGTTTGTGTGAGGAAGTGTGAGGAAGAGAAGGGCTTGTGTGCATCGCGTAAACGGGTTCTGTTTTGTGCGAGAATTGAAATTGGGTTTTGACATTTAGCATCGGTGCTTTTAATAGCCGATGCTAAATGTACTTGCCTTGGACATTTAGCATCGGTTGTTAAAAACAACCGATGCTAAATGTCCAAGGCAAGTACATTTAGCATCGGCTATTAAAAGAACCGATGCTAAAAGTCTAACGTGAACTTAAACTTTTGCTCGTAATTTCAAAAATGCCACCGGTTACACATTTAGCATCGGCTGTTCAAACAACCGATGCTAAATGGTGCTTTCTAAAGTCATTTTTGCACTAGTGTGAAAACCACTCGAAGCCATTGCTTGCTTGGTATTAGTGAACACTTGAGACTTATTTCAAAAAACACCTAAAAACTAAAAAGCTAAAAACAAAAGAGCCTTTTCAAAACAAGACTAGAACTACGTAGCTTTGAATTCCTCATCGCACCGGAGGATACGTAGGAGCGGGCTCACCTCCCGTCAAGCACCCTTTTAAAAAAATAATAACAAAAAGATTCTTCTTTCCCCAGTTTTCAAAAACATTTTCTTAAATAAAAAAAAAGAAGAAAAGAAGTAGAACAAAGTGTTTCAAATCAACAGTCAAAAACCACACACTAAATTAAAGGTTCCCTTTCGGTAGAAAGGATGTGTGGGGTGCTAATACCTTCCCCACACATAACCGACCCCCGAACCTATATCTCTCGTTTTCAAAAGGCCAATCGCCTAAAAGGATTTTTCCAATGTTTTTTTCCTAAATTAAAATATTGGTGGCGGCTTCATTATTTTTCTCGTTGTACGAAGAAGGATCCAAACCGGATTTTTCGGGGTGCAACAGCTGGCGACTCCACTGGGGACATTTTTTTAAGAGAATCGAACCTATTTAATTAAGTGTGTGGTTTTAATTGTTTGATTTGAATGCTTTGTTCTATTTCTCCCTTTTCTTCTTCTTCTTTTTCTTTTCCCTTCTTTCTTCATCAATGAAGTTTGAGTGTTAATTGCTCTCTTGCATTCTCATACTATCATGTTGCATTCATGTGCATTTACTTCTTGTTCTTCTATGATTGCTTCTTGCTTGAAGTGTAGTTTCTTCTCCTCCTCTTCTTTGTTTATATGCTTATGATCATGCATCATTCTCCCCAATTCCATTATGTTCCCTTCTTCTTTGCTCCCTTTCTTTGAGGTAAGTTCATGCATATTTCCCCAATTCCATTATGTCCCCTCTTCTTGGCTCCCTTTCTTGAAGGTAAGCATTGCACACGATTGTTGATTGGTACCCTAGGTTAGTTTACATGCTTATATTGAAATGATATATGTTTGCAAAACCCTAGGGTAGACGACTCTTTGTCTAGACTGTACTGGTTTTTCCTTGCAGGCGGGATAATTTTAGATTGGGTAGGCTTTAGGTGCTATGCCCTCATCACACACTTTCACACCTTATGATTTATGTTCTATGAGTGGGGTCCTATACCCGGATCTGAAAAAACACATAGGAGAGTGGAGACGAGTAGTGACTTGCATTCGAGACCTTTGTCTGCCTGACTCTCATGAAAGTTTCAACCGGAGTACGCTTTCTCATGATACCTCACACTTGGTAGCTTTCTACATTTGTGGGTGCTGTCATGAGAATGTCTCTAGCTCCGGTAACCATTGTGAGGATGTGATTTAGAGCTACACGGAAGGTACCTTTGAGTTGCCTTAGACCCTAGGATTCCCACCTTTGTAGGACACGAGGGCATACAAATTGTGTGCTGCATTGCTAGCTTAGGCATGTTTTCCTCAAAGTGAGCTTTTCAAAAAAAAGAATTTTCAAAAAAAATCCAAAATATATCTTTTCTTTTTCCATAAACCACTACGTGAGGCGGCACGTAGCGTGTTTCCTAAATTTTTGAACTACCGCTCATAAGCATTGTCCTTATTTTTCCACATGCATCATTAGCATCATAATTGCATTGCATCATGCCGCATCTATAAAACCAAATGTAAAAAAAATATATTGCATACATTTTGCATCTCATTCATATTTGCTTGCCGGGAATAGCCAAATAATGTACCGTCCTGTCATAGGTGCATAAAGATGGAATCGAATAGCAAAGCTTCACCTACTTCCAGGTTTCCGGTTGTAAAAAGGGTTGATGTTGACAGTCTGAAGCAATGTGCCGCACTCATGGGTCAGATTGAGTTGGGGTCCTTTGAGGAGACATATGGGAACATTCGTAGGCTGCTGCAGTTAGATGTTCAGGAAAATGCTCTTGTGGCTCTCAGTCAGTTCTATGACTCAGATATCAGATGTTTTCTCTTCAAAAACTTTCCACTATCACCCATATTGGAAGAGTATGAACAACTTTTGGGGTTCTCTAGGTCGCATGTCACGCCGTATCGATATCAAGGTCATTATTACACTGATAAAAGCTAGCATCATTTCTCAAAATCAGTTTAGAAAAACTGAAGCTTCAAAAGTTGGAAAGGAATGGTATAGCCGGGTTTCCGCAAGAGTACTTTGAGTGTTTGATGCAATCTTATGCTCTGGCCAAACAGTGGGGTCTCTTCAAGCTGGTGCTTGCTCTAACCATTTTTGGGGTGGTCCTCTTTCCTCAGATAGAGAGATATGTTGATGAAACTGCAATTGGTGCTTTCTTGGCATTCAAAGATACCAAAAATCCTATCAATCCTGTTCCCGCTGTTCTCGCCAACACTTATCAGGCTTTCACCCGTTACAGTGATTTCCACAAGAAGAAAATGTGTTTCTCCTCTCACGTCCTCTATGCTTGGCTTGTCACTCATGTTGTCAACAACCGAAAAGAAGTTAGGGAGTTGATCTCCTATGCCTTAAGCTATGATGTAAAGATCATGACTTCTCTTGAATGGGTTGAGGTCTTGAAAAGTCTCAACGATCTCCAGATCCGCTGGTTTACCACTGCTTGTTGGAAGGAAAGGCCTATGGTGGTGTTCAGCTGTGGAAGTTTCCAGAATGTGCCTCTCATGGGAACGCAAGGGTGTATCAACTATAATCCTTCACTGACCTTAAGACAACTCGGTTACCCAATGCGGAATTCACCCTCCGAAAGCATGCTGTCTCGCTTTTACTTCTATAAGGGGAGTCCTAAATGCGAAGACTTGCTTCGGCGAGTTCTGCAAGCATGGGAGTCCGTAGTGCATAAGGAAGGCGAAGAGCTGTCCAAGAGAACCAGTAGCATCACCTTTAACCAGTGGCTCAAAGAGAGGCTTCAAAATGCAAAATTACCAAATCAAGGGGCACTATCCCTTGAAGAGGAGATATCAGAGCCTTACACTCCTACCTTTGAGGAGTTGAATGAAGTCAAGTCAGCCTTAGCAAAAGTGGAGGAAGAAAAGAAGGCATTGCAAACAGAATTGGAGAAAATTACCATAGAGAAAGAATGGTTAGAGGAAGAAGATGCTATCAAGATGATCGCTGTTGAGGGGAGCGTCAAGCGATTCAAAAGAGAAGAGAAAAGCAAGCTAGAGGCTCAGAAATACCTGAGGGGAGCTAGAGAGGAACTCCAAAGGTGCAAGCAGAAAACAAGAAAAGCACTTGAGGAAGCCGAAGAGTGGAAGAGTATAGCAACTATGTCAAGACAAGAATCCCGCTTGGTAGTAGAATTGAAAGATCAGCTAAGGAACCTTGAGCGAGAGAGGAGTTCTATTGAAGATATCCTTAAGGAGTATCAGCAAGTTCTGAGGTTCGAACAAGGAAGATCTGAGGAACTGAGGAGGAATCTCAGGTGTCTAGAAGGGGCTTATAGGCAAGTGCAAGCAGAAAGCCAGTACTGGGAGAAACGCTTCATGGCATTGGTTGGCAAAATAGAGGATCAAGAAATCATCAAGGAGCTAAGAGAGGAGATTCAGCTTTGGAAGAACAAATTTTCAAAGCTGGTAGAGGTAGCTAGCCAAGCCATTGCGGGAGTCCCCAAGAATCTGAAAATAGCCGAGGCCGAGATGCACTTCCTCAATACCCCACTCGAGGTTTACCAGTTTGTGAAATTCTGCAGGGCTTTAATCACGGAGTTCCGAGAGCGATCCCGAGATGCGAACGTCAGCAAGAAAAGGAAGAGGGTCGGAGATTTCAAAGCTCTTTGTATTTGAGCTGTTTATTTGTACCTTTCATTTTGAGTATTTACTTTCCATTTGAGTATTGTATTCCTGAATATTGTACTCTTTTATTTGCTTTCGAGTATTGTACTCCATATGAATATTGTACTATCCTTCCCTTTAAGGAAGTTGTTAAGGCTTTTGTTTGAATTCCCGATGTAGGAAGTGTGCTGACTTGCTATTTCGATTCCCCTCTCATTGCATTTCCAAAATTAATTAAAAAAGAGAAGAAAAAAAAAACGATTATGTGCTTATGACAAGACGAACTATGTCGCGATTCCTAGCATCAAGCAACATAAAATCATATGCATCTGCATTGCATTCATTCATTAATTCATTCACGAGCTCATATAAGTGTTCCATCAACAGAAAGTAAGGCAAGCTGGTTCGCCAACATCGTTATTGGACACGTTCTCAAGCAAGAGGCATGGCAACGATTCTGAACGATCTTGATCAGTCCCATCCAAGTGCGGAGAATCCGAATCAGGCAAATCTGAGCTCAGAGATCAGAAACGAGACAGGCCCAGGTCCAGTAGTGCAGAATCAGGGTAACCCAACTCCGGGTAGTTCCAGTCAAGGTGACCAAGAAATCAGAAATGAGATGAATGCTATGAAGGCACAGATGTCAGAGATGATGAGGGTCCTGCTGTCCCTGAAGAATGGAAATGACTACCAAACTGCTCAATGGCCTCCTTTTGGACTGCCTCTAGGCTACACTCCTCCTTCAAACCCAGAAGTTAACCAAGGAACTGGTCCTTTGGTGAATGTCGAGAATGGACAACCTGCATCTGCAGGATCAGAGGGAGCAATGGGCGAACCTCGAGTTCAGTCTCCACATCCCATTGTCATACCTCAGGTGACTCCACAAGGCTTTACTCCCCAGCCAGCTGCAAATCCTCAAGCCCAAAGCCTCATTCTTGGGAACTCTGCTTATCCTCATGCTCCGCATGCAGTCTCAACCATGGCTCCAATGTTCCGTCCCCACCTTGGAATGAACAGTTTCCCCCAAGGCTATTATATTGAGCACCAACAAACTAGAGAAAAGTTTCAGGTGTTAGAAGAGCGCTTAAAAATGATTGAAGGATCAGGCTCTAGATCGAGAGAGGCTCGCGATTTATGTCTCATTCCCGATGTGGTTTTACCTCCTAAGTTCAAAGTGCCTGATTTCGATAAGTACCGAGGTGTAACTTGCCCTAAGAGCCATCTGACACTGTACTGTAGAAAAATGTCTACGCATTCTCATAACGACAAGCTGTTAATTCACTGCTTCCAAGAGAGCCTTGCTGGGGCATCTCTCAACTGGTACATGCAGCTAGAACCGTCCCAGATTCGTTGTTGGAAAGAGTTGGTTGATGCCTTCCTCAGACAGTACCAGTACAACACAGATATGGCGCCGGATAGAACACAGTTACAGAGCATGGAAAAGAGGACAACGAGTCATTTAAAGAGCATGCCCAGCGGTGGAGGGCTCTAGCTGCACAAGTGTCACCACCTCTGTTAGAAAAGGAATTAGTCTTCATGTTTATGGAAACTTTGCCTCCATTATACTATGATCGGTTGATCGGCAGTGTGTCCTCCAACTTTTCAGATATGGTAATCATCGGCGAGAGATTAGAAAATGGGCTGAGGAGCGGCAAGATTGCCCATGGTTCCGCAAGTACAAGCACCCATTAAAAGTCGTTTTCCGGATTTCCAAAGAAGAAGGAGAGACCAACACCATTACCATAAGCCCACCTTATCAACCATAAGATATCCCTGTCCCCACTCAAACACAACCAACCCGCTCACCACAAAGTAATCACCATAGAAATTATCAAGACAGAAACGGACCACCTTTGATCCCATTCCTATGTCATACACCGACCTCTTTAACTACCTTGTCACCAACGAGCTCATCAACACCAGACCCATGAAACCAGTCCAACCACCTTATTTCCGAGGATACAATCCCAACGTTACCTGCAGATTTCATGAAGGGGCAGTCGGACATGCTGTGGAAGACTGCAAGGCCTTCAAACTTGTAGTGCAAGATCTGATTGACACCAAAGGGATAACCTTCAAACAAGAAAACCCAAGCATTACAACTAACCCGCTGCCTGGTCATGAAGAACCTGCAACCAATGCCATCCTTGACACGGGAGGCCAACCCTTAATCAGAACTGTGGAGTGTATTCAGACACCACTGAAGGTCATTCATGCAGAGCTGTGCAAGTTTGGGGTCATCAAGAAAGGCTGTACTCAGAAAGAAGTCTGTGCTGATGATAATTGTGCTGGGCATGTGAGGCCTTCAAGATAGTTTTGCAAGACCTGTTGGATCGTCATATAATCCAAATAGGTGTGCAAGAAAAAGAGGAAGATGTGTTGACTTTCCAGTCTTATAAGAACAGAAGTGTCCAGAAGCCTATTGAGGTCCCGTATAGTCAAAAGCCGAGCATGGAGAAACCTAAGACAATTGTGATTCCTGTCCCAGCTCCTTATCAAAAGGATAGTGCTGTTCCGTGGAGTTATGGCGTGCCAGTTCAAACTCAGAATCCTCAAGCTGTTCCCGATGTCACAAACATTGAGGGAAGCAGCGGAGTCACTAGAAGCGGACGTATCTATGTCCCTGAAGCCCTTAAAGTGGGTCCATCAAAAGAGGATGAGGAAAGAATTCGAAAGGGTAAGGGTAAAGAGCAAGAGCCCGTGGAAAGTAGAAGGGTGTCAGAGCAAGAAGCTTCCGAATTTCTGAGAATCATGCGGCAAAGCGATTACAAAGTGGTGGACCAGCTGCACCACACTCCTGCAAAGATCTCTATCATGTCCTTGCTGCTCAGTTCAGAGGCCCACCGTGCTGCCCTAGCGAAAGTGCTGAATGAAGCCCGTGTAGCCCAAGACATCACTGTTAACCAGCTTGACGGCATCGTAGGGAACATCGTTGCTTCCAACTATATTACCTTTACTGATGACGAGCTCACCCCTGAAGGAAAGGGACATAATCAAGCATTGCACATTTCAGTCAGATGTGGTGAATATACACTTTCTCGGGTCCTCATAGACAATGGATCCTCTTTGAATGTCATGCCCAAATCTACAATGAACAGGCTAGACGTAGACTGTTCATATATGAAGCCTAGCTCAACGCTAGTCAGAGCATTCGACGGATCCAAGAAAGAGGTTATCGGGGAAATAGAGTTTCCAGTGCAGATAGGGCCTGAGGTGTTTTATGTGAACTTTCAAATCATGGACATCGCATCATCCTACAGCTGTCTCTTGGGAAGACCTTGGATTCATGCTGCAGGAGCTGTTCCTTCATCTCTCCATCAGAGGCTTAAGTTTGTAGTCGATGACAAAATGATAGTCATCTTTGGAGAAGAAGAGTTTATGATTAACAAGCCCCATCCCTCTCAATACATCGAGGCTGCAGAGGAATCCCTTGAAACTGCTTTTCAGTCATTGGAAATTGCAAATGCCGCTTTCGTGGGAGAGGAAGCCCCACTGCCTGCACCAAGAATGTCCAATGCTGATGTCATGGTCACCAAGGTCATGGTGAGAAATGGTTACCAGATCGGAAAGGGTTTAGGAAGGTCCGAGCAAGGAATTCTAGCACCTGTCCAGTTACAAGAGTACAAGGATAGATGTGGGTTAGGATATTGGCCCACTCAAGCTGATAACAAGAGAATGGCTGAGGAGAAGCGAGAAAGAAGACTAGCTAAGCTTCAGGGGCGAGAACGAAGCTTGAAGAGGGTTCCCATCTGTGATCTCAAGTAGAGCTTCAGGAGCGCGGGCATGCTGGACCCCAGCAGGTGGCTGTCATTGGGGAAGAATCAGCTGTGGAAGACAAGAGTGTGGACCTGGTGCGTCGCAGTGCTGCAAATGAAGAGCTCGGCAATTGGAAGATCATCGATTTCCCTGTTGCTTTCATTTCAAAGTAATGATTTTGTAATGCGAATCCTTTGGCTCTGCCCAAGGCCTCAGGACATTTCATAAGGGCATGCATGTTTTTCCTTCGAATATCATCAGTCAATAAAATGTTGTTTTGAATTCTCAAATGAATAAAATCGTTTTTCATACCATTATTGTGTGTCTTCATCTTGTGTTTCTATTTTGCTTGTTCATTCTGTTTCCATTCCCGCAAATGCAGATCTAAAATGAACATCTTTGAAAATAATGATGCCAATGATTCATATGTTACCTTTGATTACCCCGTTAACAAAGCCGAGGAGGATGTTGAGGATGACTGGGAAACTCCTCCAGAATTGATGAGAATGGTTGGGCAAGAGGAAAAGGTTATTAAGCCGCATGGGGAATCTGTTGAGGCAATCAATCTGGGCACAGAGGACAGTAAGAAAGAAGTCAAGGTTGGCACTTCGATGAATGAAAGTGAGCGTAAGAGGCTAATTCAACTGCTGCATGATTATGATGATGTCTTCGCATGGACTTACCAGGATATGCCAGGGTTAGATACTGATATAGTGGTGCACAAGCTTCCAGTCAAGCCTGAGTGTCCTCCAGTGAAGCAGAAACTGAGAAGGATGAAACCAAAAATGTCCTTAAAGATCAGAGATGAGGTGGAAAAGCAGTTTGATGCTGGCTTCCTAGCGGTAGCAAAATATCCGCAATGGGTTGCTAATATTGTGCCGGTTCCGAAAAAGGACGGGAAAGTCAGAATGTGTGTTGATTACCGAGATCTGAATCGGGCCAGTCCCAAAGACGATTTTCCCCTGCCTCATATTGATGTCTTAGTGGATAGTACAGCGCAGCATTCACTGTTCTCCTTCATGGATGGGTATTCAGGGTACAATCAGATTAAAATGGCTCCTGAAGATATGGAGAAGACAACTTTCACAACTCTTTGGGGAACGTTCTGTTACAGAGTCATGCCATTCGGGTTGAAGAACGCCGGTGCTACCTATCAAAGGGCTATGGTCACTTTGTTTCACGACATGATGCACAAGGAGATCGAAGTCTACGTGGACGATATGATTGCAAAGTCTAAAACCGATGAGGAACACATTGTCAATTTGCAAAAGCTCTTTGAACGGTTGAGAAAGTTCAAGCTCAGATTAAATCCGGCCAAGTGTACCTTTGGTGTGCGATCAGGGAAGTTGCTGGGATTCATTGTCAGCCAAAGGGGGATAGAAGTTGACCCAGACAAGGTGCGGGCAATTCTTGAAATGTCGGTGCCTAAAACAGAGAAGGAGATCCGTGGTTTTCTTGGAAGACTGAACTACATCTCTAGGTTCATATTCCAGTTAACCGCCACATGTGAACCAATCTTCAAGCTGTTGTGCAAGAATCAAGAGACTAAATGGAATGACGATTGCCAAGAAGCTTTCGAAAAGGTTAAGAAATATCTTCAGAATCCACCTATCTTGATGCCTCCTGTACGTCACTCAGAAAGCCATCAAGGGTAGTGCGCTGGCCGAGTACCTAGCACATCAGCCTATCGAAGACTATCAGTCGATGCAGTATGACTTTCCAGACGGGGATATCATGGCCCTATTTGAAGAAGGGAAATTCCCGGGAGATGAAAGATGGAGAGTGATATTTGATGGTGCCTCCAACATATATGGGCACGGAGCTGGGGCAGTACTGATTTCCCCTGATAGTCGCTTCATCCCATTCACTACCAGACTGAGTTTCTATGTCACAAACAATATTGCAGAATATGAGGCATGTATTCTTGGCATTCAGGCAGCCCTAGATTGGAAAGTTAAGAGACTAGATGTGTATGGAGATTCAGCTCTAGTCATTCACCAGGTAAACGACGATTGGGAGACCAGAGATCCCAAGTTGATTCCTTACCGAGACTACATCCGAGAGTTGGTTGAGCCTTTTGAGGAAATCACATTTCAGCATCTTCCTCGCAATGAGAATCAGTTGGCTGATGCAATGGCCACTTTGTCTTCAATGTTCAACATCAACTGCGACAAAAACTTGACTCACATCAGAATTCAGCATCGGGATCTGCCAGTCCATCACTACTGCGCAGCAATTGAAGAAGAATCTGATAGTAAACCCTGGTATCATGACATCAAGCAGTACATCTTGAACAGAGAGTATCCTCCCGGGGCCTCCGAGAATGACAAGAGAACACTCAGAAGGTTGTCGATGAATTTCTTCTTGAGCGGCGAGGTGCTCTATAAAAAGAATCATGATAAGGTACTCCTCAGGTGTGTGACAAAGGAGGAATCAGAAAGAATTATGAGAGATGTCCATGAAGGCTCGTTTGGGGTTCATTCCAGCGGACATACCATGGCAAGAAAGATATTGAGGGCCGGCTACTATTGGCTGCAAATGGAATCCGACTGTTACAGCTTTGTGAGAAAGTGCCACAAGTGCCAGATCTATGCCGATCATATCCATGTGCCACTTGCATCCTTAAATGTTCTGACTGCATCTTGGCCGTTCTCAATGTGGGGAATGGATGTCATTGGTCCTATTGAGCCTAAAGCGTCAAACGGGCATCGCTTCATTCTAGTCGCCATTGACTACTTCACCAAATGGGTTGAAGCCGCCTCGTACTCCAGCATAACCAGCTCTGTGGTTGCCAAGTTCGTAAAAAGAGATCTGGTTTGTCGCTATGGCCTTCCAGACAAGATCATCACAGACAATGGTAGCAACCTGAACAGCAAGATGATGAAAGAGCTGTGCAAAGACTTCAAAATCCAACATCATAATTCTTCTCCATACCGTCCCAAAATGAATGGGGCAGTCGAAGCAGCCAATAAGAACATCAAGAGGATCGTGCAAAAGATGGTAGTAACCTATAAAGATTGGCATGAGATGCTTCCTTTCGCTCTGCACGGGTATCGTACCTCAGTGCGCACTTCAACCGGGGCAACCCCCTTCTCTTTGGTTTATGGGTCGGAAGCAGTCCTCCCTATCGAAGTTGAGATACCCTCCCTGCGGGTGCTGATGGAAACCAAGTTGGAAGAAGCTGAATGGGTTCAAGCTCGTTTGGACCAATTGAACCTCATTGAGGAGAAAAGAATTGCTGCCCTGTGTCATGGACAACTGTATCAACAAAGGATGAAAACAGCCTTCGACAAGAAAGTGCGTCCTCGAGAATTCAAAGAAGGAGACCTCGTGCTCAAAAAGATCCTGCCTATTCAGAGTGACCATCATGGGAAATGGGCTCCTAGCTATGATGGACCCTATGTGGTAAAGAAAGCCTTCTCTGGAGGAGCATTGATACTCACCAGCATGGATGGTGAAGAACTCAGAAACCCAGTCAATTCAGATTCAGTCAAGAAATACTACGCCTGAGAAAAATGAAAAGAAAAAGAGAAAGATGAGCCAAGCAAGAATTAGCTCGCTAGGTTGAAAACCCGAAAGGGCGGCCTAGGCAAAAAAAGAGTGACCCGGTGGACTGAAAACTCGCAAAGAGCGGTCCAGGCAAAAATTAGGGTCAGAAAAGTTGGACTTAAAAGAAAAAGAGGCAAGCAGCACCTCCAAAGGTTTGGATAAAAGGGTGATCAAGGCTGCAAGTATGGGTGATTGGCACACTTCAAAGATGAAAAGCGCTCCTAAGATCTGTTGCGTCCATTTTTCTTGTTTTTTTTCTTAGTTTCAAAAAAATTCCAATGTACCCTTTTCAGTCGGCGTGACCTTCTGCACGTTCGGTTTCCATATGAATAAAAGTCCAAGTTTTTCACTCCATCTGTTTGTTGTTTTACCATTTGCTTTCTTTTCATTTCTGCTTTAAAATGGTGTTTTATGGTAGATGATAAATGATTATGAAAATGTGCATAAATCAGAGCATTAAAATCATTGCGAAATTTTTGAAAATTACAAAGAAAAGAGATGATCTTTCAGTCAGGTAAAATTCACAAGAACTAAACAAAAAGCACTGATTGCATCAAAACAAATCTCAAAAAGGTTGGAGCGTGGCTCTCGCACTGTCATCATGGACGATCATTGTGCCTCGTAACGCAAGTCCAACGATTTGGTCGAGCCAGCAAAAGAAAAAGCCAAAAAGAGCACAAGAGCAAAAACTAGCAAAAGAAAAGAAGAGAAGAAAAGCTAAAAAAAAAAAGAAAGAGCAAAAGAGCAATAAGAAAAAAGAAAATCATGCATTACATTGCATTCATCAAACATAAACAAAAAGAGAAAGTCATGCATTACATTCATTCCATCAAAACAGCAATCATGGCATTTGCATTGCATGCATTTGTTCATCTCACTTGCATGTACAAAGACGGATAAATACTTCGGTGTTAATCCCCGCACTCAGTTCCCAGAAAACGCTCCCTCAGTTCGGAGTTCAAATGCTTTTCAGTTCAGCGCTCAAGCGTGCATTGCAGTTTGGAGTTCAAATCGCTCTTGTCAGAGTTCATCGCTCCCTTCTGTTCATGGTCTCACGTCGTGTACGAGCAACACGATGGACCGCAGCCCCATGTGAGGTTCAACGGAATAGTTGTATACGCCTAAGATACAGTGGACGCCGTGCATTGATCAGTATATCAGTTCCGGAGCTGATAACGATCCCCCCGGTCGCTCGAAAGGCCATTCTCAGGATGCGTGCTCCTCAAAGCCACGTGCAAACGCGGACTCGCCAAGGGTTCGTTTAAAGGTTTTAGGCAACCATGCATTTTACCGCTTTCTTTATCACTTTCTTCATTTAGCGTTTTCCTTGCTTTTCGCAGTTAGCGTGCAAGTCGTTAATCATTTCATTTACTGCTTTCTCATCAGCGCGCCAAGCGTTAATTTTTCAAAAAAAAAAGAAGAAAAAAAAAGAAGAAGAAAAAGAAAAAGAAAATTCGGGTTTCTCCAAGTAGACAAAATTGGTATAATTTCTGAATTCTTTATTTTTATTTTATCTTCCAAATATGTCTCGGCCAATTCATATTTCTTGGTAAAATCCAAATAAAGAGGGGTGTTGCACCTCGAAAAATCCGGTTTGGATCCTTCTTCGTACAACGGGAAAAACAATGAAGCCGCCACCAATATTTTAATTTAGGAAAAAAACATTGGAAAAATCCTTTTAGGCGATTGGCCTTTTGAAAACGAGATATAGGTTCGGGGGTCGGTTATGTGTGGGGAAGGTATTAGCACCCCACACATCCTTTCTACCGAAAGGGAACCTTTAATTTAGTGTGTGGTTTTTGACTGTTGATTTGAAACACTTTGTTCTACTTCTTTTCTTCTTTTTTTTTATTTAAGAAAATGTTTTTGAAAACTGGGGAAAGATGAATCTTTTTGTTATTATTTTTTAAAAGGGTGTTTGACGGGAGATGAACCCGCTCCTACATATCCTCCGGTGCGATGAGGAATTCAAAGCTACGTAGTTCTAGTCTTGTTTTCAAAAAGGCTCTTTTGTTTCTAGCTTTTTAGTTTTTAGGTGTTTTTTGAAATAAGACTCGAGTGTTCACTAATACCAAGCAAGCAATGGCTTCGAGTGGTTTTCATTACTAACTCGAAAGAAAATAAGTTGAAACCGATAATCAAACAAGCAATGGCTTCGAGTGATTATAAGTAACAACGTTTTTTTTTATCTTTTTTTGCAAATGAGGCGAGCATCGGTGATAATCATCTAGCAAAGGCTTAGGACAATTACCACTAATGACTCGCGTTGTTTTTGTAATTGAATTGGGTTCGCATGTATTTAAGGTTTGGGAGCTTTCATGATAATCAAACAAGCAAAGGCTTCGAGTGACTACCACTAATAACTCCTCATTAGTGATCAAACAAGCAAAGGCTTCGAGTGGCCACTAATGATTTTGTTTATGAAAAACTTAGGGTTTAAGCTTGGAAAAGAAATTGGTCTTAATTTGTTAAAGACATAGTTTAGAAAAGAAGTTTGAAAGCAATTTGATTTTTGGAAAAGAGTTTTGGAAAACTAGTAGAACATTTTCAATCAAGTTCCAAGTCAATAACCAAAATGCAAATTGCTAAACTACAATTCATGCAATGATCTAAACTAGTAACCATTTTCATGTCAAGTTGTTTAGAAAAGAAAACAATGAATGCAAGAAAGTTCATAGATGCAAGCATAGCACATTCATTGAGATCATGTTATCAAGCAAGCAACAACATAGACACAATTTGAAACTTACCCTTTCATGTTGAAAACATCTCATTACAACATTTGAATACACAATGCATGAATAGGAAAAGATGAACCTAGACTACACATATCATGTCACAATACATAGATAGGCAAAGAATGAACCCAAGTTGAACATTTTGGCAAAAATGCATGAATAGGCAAGAGAATGAACCTAGATTGCACATCTTATTGAAGATGCTAGGCAAGATGAACCTAAATTGAACATTTTTGCAAAATGCATGAATAGGCAAGTGAATGAACCTAAATTGAACATCTTATTGAAGATGCATGAATAGGCAAGAAATGAACCTAACTAGGCATTTATGACACAACATGTGAGTAGGCAAGGAAGTTACAAAGCACAAGTGAATTCAAACATTTAATGAATCACTTGCAAAATCCTAGGGATTTCACATCAACATTTGACATAAGCAACAATGTGGTATCATTTTGATGGCATCAACATTTAGCATATTTCTACAATCAACCACATGAAAGGAATAAGTTGGAAAGGGCATTTGCCTCAAGTAAGATCATTAGCAAGCCATGAAAAATCAATTTGACATTTTATTTAGTAAGCATATGCAATTAAGGTGTTGAATCCCTTTAGGTAATCTTTAACACTTGGGATATGCACAAGTGCATAAGTGTCAAATCCTCTTACCAAATCATCAACACAAACATGATTTTCAAAGCAAGCAACAAAAACAAGCACAAACCCTAATTATCTCATGAAATGCGACACCAACATAGAGCTAAAACCTCATTTTATTCTTTGAAAGCAACAAAATCATGCAAGCAAATGACATAAATCAAGCTTTTTGGCAAGGATTCACATGATTAAGCAAAGGAATGCACTAAAATCACACAAACTCTAATTTTTCTACAATATGCGAAATGAAACATAAGCCCAAATCACAATTTTATTCATGAAAATGCAAGCACAAAAAGAAAATAGCACAAACACACAATTTATTCCAAGAGAGATATGCATTTCAAGCGTCCAAACCTCCCAAAGTGTTTGTCAAAATGCTTGAAACACATCTCTCATTCAGCAACAACAATTATATCAACATTTCAACATAAAATAGAGCACTAAAATGCAAAGAAATGCTTGATATGCAAAAATAGATTGATGATCTACATTTTTATGCTAAAATTTTGATGATGCTGAGATTGAGAGTATACCTCAACTCCAAGCTAGAATAGCGAAAGAAATAAGGTGAATGAACACTAAACCACTTGAATCAACCCTCTAATCTTCAATCTTGAGCTTGATTCTTGAGATTTGAAGATGGATCTTTAAAGCGAATGCAAGGATGATGAAGGATTTAGGACTAGAATGTTGATTTGAAGTGAAAAAGTGAAGAAATGAGGTGAGGGAATGAAGAGGGGTATTCGGCCAAGAAAGGAGAAGAGGAGAGGCTAGGTTTTTGAGTGTGAATTGTGTGCAAAAACCTGTGAGAGGTGAGGATATGAGGGTATATATAATGTGCAATTAGGTTTAGGGGCATTTAGGTCATTGTGTACCTCATCTCATTCTAGGATTGCATTTTAATTTTGAATCAAGGGTGAGGATTGAAACACACTTTGATGTGGGGCAAAAAAATGCAAAATGAGAGGGAAATGAAGGGGTAGATATTCAGCCAAGCAATGAGAGTGGTGCCCAAGTTTTGCAAGTTGGCAATTGTACTATTGTACTATCCATGAACCTTCCAATTATCCTCTCAATTTTGATTATTCCTTTCAAGATAATTATACATAAATCTAACCATTTTGAGCCATATACAAGGTATCTTGAAGAATATGCCATTTTTGAAAATGAGAGATGACCAAAATTGCCAACAAAAATCCTATCATATAATTTTTTTGGAATATTCCTTGTACTATTTTTTGAAATGCTTTCTTGAATTAATTTGAACTTGATTATTTTTACTACACATATAAATTATGCGCACAATTTGAAAAATGATTTTCTTTATTTTTTATTTTGTTGTTCAGAATAATACAATTTCATTAAATAAATTCCCAAAAATTAATTAATTGGATTTTCAATTAGCAAAAATTTATTAAATTGAAATTGACCAAACAATGCCCCTTTTAAATGCCCCAAAATTCCTTAATTTCTCAAAAATGATTTTGAAAACCTTAGAATGCTTGGGTAAATACCCTAAACCCTTTATCAAATAATGCATCACTCACAAAATTATTTATTTTTGCTGAAAATTAGGGTTTTGAAACTAGGCGGACAAAATTAGGGTATGATAGCTGCCCCACTTTATTTGGATTTTACCAAGAAATATGAATTGGCCGAGACATATTTCGAAGATAAAATAAAAATAAAGAATTCAGAAATTATACCAATTTTGTCTACTTGGAGAAACCCGAATTTTTTTTCTTTTTCTTCTTCTTTTTTTTTTCTTCTTTTTTTTTGAAAAATGAACGCTTGGCGCGCTGATGAGAAAGCAGTAAATGAAATGATTAACGGCTTGCACGCTAACTGCGAAAAGCAAGGAAAACGCTAAATGAAGAAAGTGATAAAGAAAGCGGTAAAATGCATGGTTGCCTAAAACCTTTAAACGAACCCTTGGCGAGTCCGCGTTTGCACGTGGCTTTGAGGAGCACGCATTCTGAGAATGGCCTTTCGAGCGACCGGGGGGATCGTTATCAGCTCCGGAACTGATATACTGATCAATGCACGGCGTCCACTGTATCTTAGGCGTATACAACTATTCCGTTGAACCTCACATGGGGCTGCGGTCCATCGTGTTGCTCGTACACGACGTGAGACCATGAACAGAAGGGAGCGATGAACTCTGACAAGAGCGATTTGAACTCCAAACTGTAATGCACGCTTGAGCGCTGAACTGAAAAGCATTTGAACTCCGAACTGAGGGAGCGTTTTCTGGGAACTGAGTGCGGGGATTAACACCGAAGTATTTATCCGTCTTTGTACATGCAAGTGAGATGAACAAATGCATGCAATGCAAATGCCATGATTGCTGTTTTGATGGAATGAATGTAATGCATGACTTTCTCTTTTTGTTTATGTTTGATGAATGCAATGTAATGCATGATTTTCTTTTTTCTTATTGCTCTTTTGCTCTTTCTTTCTTTTTTTTAGCTTTTCTTCTCTTCTTTTCTTTTGCTAGTTGTTGCTCTTGTGCTCTTTTTGGCTTTTTCTTTTGCTGGCTCGACCAAATCGTTGGACTTGCGTTACGAGGCACAATGATCGTCCATGATGACAGTGCGAGAGCCACGCTCCAACCTTTTTGAGATTTGTTTTGATGCAATCAGTGCTTTTTGTTTAGTTCTTGTGAATTTTACCTGACTGAAAGATCATCTCTTTTCTTTGTAATTTTCAAAAATTTCGCAATGATTTTAATGCTCTGATTTATGAACATTTTCATAATCATTTATCATCTACCATAAAACATCATTTTAAAGCAGAAATGAAAAGAAAGCAAATGGTAAAACAACAAACAGATGGAGTGAAAAACTTGGACTTTTATTCATATGGAAACCGAACGTGCAGAAGGTCACGCCGACTGAAAAGAGTACATTGGAATTTTTTTGAAACTAAGAAAAAAAACAAGAAAAATGGACGCAACAGATCTTAGGAGCGCTTTTCATCTTTGAAGTGTGCCAATCACCCATACTTGCAGCCTTGATCACCCTTTTATCCAAACCTTTGGAGGTGCTGCTTGCCTCTTTTTCTTTTAAGTCCAACTTTTCTGACCCTAATTTTTGCCTGGACCGCTCTTTGCGAGTTTTCAGTCCACCGGGTCACTGTTTTTTTGCCTAGGCCGCCCTTTCGGGTTTTCAACCTAGCGAGCTAATTCTTGCTTGGCTCATCTTTCTCTTTTTCTTTTCATTTTTCTCAGGCGTAGTATTTCTTGACTGAATCTGAATTGACTGGGTTTCTGAGTTCTTCACCATCCATGCTGGTGAGTATCAATGCTCCTCCAGAGAAGGCTTTCTTTACCACATAGGGTCCATCATAGCTAGGAGCCCATTTCCCATGAGGGTCACTCTGAATAGGCAGGATCTTTTTAAGCACGAGGTCTCCTTCTTTGAATTCTCGAGGACGCACTTTCTTGTCGAAGGCTGTTTTCATCCTTTGTTGATACAGTTGTCCATGACACAGGGCAGCAATTCTTTTCTCCTCAATGAGGTTCAACTGGTCCAAACGAGCTTGAACCCATTCAGCTTCTTCCAACTTGGTTTCCATCAGCACCCGCAGGGAGGGTATCTCAACTTCGATAGGGAGGACTGCTTCCGACCCATAAACCAAAGAGAAGGGGGTTGCCCCGGTTGAAGTGCGCACTGAGGTACGATACCCGTGCAGAGCGAAAGGAAGCATCTCATGCCAATCTTTATAGGTTACTACCATCTTTTGCACGATCCTCTTGATGTTCTTATTGGCTGCTTCGACTGCCCCATTCATTTTGGGACGGTATGGAGAAGAATTATGAAGTTGGATTTTGAAGTCTTTGCACAGCTCTTTCATCATCTTGCTGTTCAGGTTGCTACCATTGTCTGTGATGATCTTGTCTGGAAGGCCATAGCGACAAACCAGATCTCTTTTTACGAACTTGGCAACCACAGAGCTGGTTATGCTGGAGTACGAGGCGGCTTCAACCCATTTGGTGAAGTAGTCAATGGCGACTAGAATGAAGCGATGCCCGTTTGACGCTTTAGGCTCAATAGGACCAATGACATCCATTCCCCACATTGAGAACGGCCAAGATGCAGTCAGAACATTTAAGGAAGCAGGTGGCACATGGATATGATCGGCATAGATCTGGCACTTGTTGCACTTTCTCACAAAGCTGTAACAGTCGGATTCCATTTGCAGCCAATAGTAGCCATGGTATGTCCGCTGGAATGAACCCCAAACGAGCCTTCATGGATGTAACACCCCCCTTTTACTATTACAATTAAATAGACAATTATCAAAGTCACCTCGAAGGGCGCTACATTTTTCACCATTTTAAAAAAACACCATTTATTCCAAAAAAAAAAAATCTCCAAAATAATTGATATAAAAGAAATCACCAAGCAGCGGAAATATTAACCAGTTTAAGCATCTCCAGAATTAACAATTAAAGACATCACCAAAATTAATTAAAACAATTTCTAATAACTTAAATAATAGTTCAAAACGATAACTAACGACTCCCCGGTGCTACATATCAGAGCTGACACAGACCCAAACGAGAGAGGAAGCAAAACCTAGCAATTCCTCCACGAGCACTAGCGATCACCTGCAGCGTTGCCGCATGAGAGCAACATTCCAAGCAGAAGGGGTGAGTCTAACAGAGGTAATAAGCAGATGATAAAAATATGCAAGCATCAGGTAACTACAGCAACACAATACAATTACACCATATCACAGCACCAGATACCAAAGGAAAAATCCATTTGACAGTGAACCACCAAAATTATAACATTCATAGACAACGGGATGAAATGCAACCCCTCCAGTGGGCATATGCATGTGGTACCGATCACCAAAATGAGCCACGACGGGCATATCACCAATAAACACCAGAGGCAGAGCCTATATCACCAAAACATGCATATGACAATGCGACACCATGATTATGCACCAACTCACCATAACAAGTATTTAAAATAAATACTATATCACCAGAATCAAAACAAATGATTTCACCAAAAATAGCACCAAGTTGTAGCATCACAGCTACCACTAAACTCTCCTGAGCATACCAGCACCGCACCTGAAATATTAACACCAGACGGCTCCACAACGCGGACATAACACACGCACACCACGCACAAGACTGGCGCACAGCGCCTAGGCACATCGCACCTACTTCAGCGAATTAATTAAAATAGCAAACGACATCGGATTTCAACAAATAAATACTTGTTGGAAAGCCCTATGGGTCTGGTTATCATCCCTAAGTTCAGTTGTTGAAGGAGAGTGTCCAATAGGTACAGTTTTTCGAAAAGCACACAGGCTAGTTGCAAAAGAGGACAGTTTCTGTCCTTCAAATTCAAGCAATTCCAAAGTGACCAAAACTCAATCAAATTGCATGAAACTTGTGCATAAACTGGGGAAAATTTTGTCTAGTTTTCAAAGAAATTGGATTCGTTCGAAAAGGAGTTCTTTTGAAAACGTGGTAACCAAAACGCTGACCCTGTGTCCAGATTGTTTCCAGAATCTTACTCTAACTTGTGGAATTCATATCTCGAGCTACACAACTCTAAACGCAACCAAACCAGTGCCAAATTAACAAGCATTAAGTCTATTTTCCAGAAAAATAAACCACATAATTTTTCGGTCAATACAACGTTCCCAGTCACCGAAATACCGAATCTATACCCAAATCGTTTCCAGAATTTTAACCTAACTTGTATCGCCTATAACTCGAGCTATACAACTCCGAATTTAACGAAACCAGTGCCAAAACGACTGGCGTTAAGTCTATTTTCAAAAACAATCAACCTCATAATTTTTGGATCAACCAAACAGCGCTAGTTTTAGAAAAACCGAACCTGTGTCCAGAATCGCTAAATTGCCAAACACCAAACCCTAACGGCAACGACACCGCAACCACCACAACAAAAACGACAATTCGACAATGAGACAACAACAATCAACCACGCACAGCAACAACAAAAACACGAACAATAACAACACCATCATCGTGATACAACAATCACGCAACAACAAATAACGAAACAAATCACAATAACGTGCAATAATCATCAAAGCACCAATCTCAACGAAAACACGATATGCAACAACACGAACAATTCAACAAAACCCTAGACTACCCACACATAATTATCATCAACCCATTATCAAGGTTAAGCCCACCCTTACCTCGAATAACGTAAGCTCCGGAACACGACGAACGAGACACGAACAAAACCACAGCAACACGAACGATCTCCTTTTGAAATTCTTCGCGAAACCCTCCTCTTCTCTCCCTCTTTGCGCCGCGTGCTCTCTCTCTCACTCTCACTTTCGTTTTTCTTTTGCTTGCTGCGAATGAGGGTTTGGCTTAAACCCCCAGGGTTTAAGTTGAGGGCTCAGTAAACACTGGGCTCTCTACGTCACCACCTCCTTTACTCGTTTCACCTCCTACGCATATAAAATATTAACCTTTTAATTTATCTATATCCCGCCTCCAAATTATTTTAATAATTCGATCAACTATTTTAATTAAATTATTTCCGGGGTGTTACAACCCTCCCCCACTTAGAATCTTTCGTCCTCGAAAACATACCTGATTCAAACAGCTCCGGATAGGACTCTCGCATCTTGCTCTCCAACTCCCATGTCATGCTTTCACCAGCAGCTCCTAACCAGACCACTTTCACCAGGTTTATCTCTTTGCCACGTAAAGTCTTCACTTCACGATCTTCAATTCGCACAGGCATTGTCTCCACAGTGAGATTATCCCGCACATGCACATCATCCATCGGAATCACATGGGACGGATCCGAAATATACTTCCGAAGTTGCGACACATGAAATACATCGTGCAAATTCGAAAGATTAGGCGGCAAGGCCACCCTATAAGCAACATTACCAATTCTCTCAGTGATCTGATACGGTCCAATGAAACGAGGAGTCAACTTCTTTGTCTTCAATGCACGCCCAACACCAGCCATAGGCGTGACTCTCAAAAACACATGATCACCAGCTTGGAATTCTAAATCCTTCCTTCTCTTATCATGATAGCTCTTCTGTCTACTCTGCGACGCTTTCATTTTCTCACGGATCAATTTCACCTTTTCAGTAGTCTCTCGAACAACCTCGGGTCCAAGAACAATACTCTCCCCAGATTCATGCCAACACAACGGAGTCCTACATCTCCGACCATACAATGCCTCGAACGGTGCCATCCCGATGCTAGAATGGTAACTATTGTTGTAAGTAAACTCGATCAACGGAAGGTGAGTATCCCACGCACCTCCCTGCTCAAGAACACAAGATCTCAACAAGTCTTCCAACGACTGAATGGTCCTCTCTGTCTGCCCATCAGTTTGAGGATGATAAGCAGAACTCAACCTCAATTTAGAACCCAACGCTTCTTGCAAACTCTTCCAGAAATCAGAAGTGAACCTAGGATCTCTGTCAGACACAATGCACAAAGGAACACCATGCAACTTCACAATCACCTGAATATAAATCTCTGCCAATCTCGACACCGGATACGTGATATTGATAGGAATAAAATGAGCAGACTTCGTCAATCTATCCACAATCACCCAAATCGAATCGTGCCCCCTCACAGTATTAGGTAACCCTATCACGAAATCCATAGAAATACTATCCCACTTCCATTCCGGAATCTCCAACGGTTGCATCAAACCAGCAGGCTTCTGATGCTCAACCTTCGATTTCTGACAAGTCAAGCAGGAATACACAAACTGCGCCACATCACGCTTCATACCAGGCCACCAAAACATCTTCTTCAGATCCTGATACATCTTTGTAGCTTCCGGATGGATACTCAACTTACTCCTATGACCTTCTTCTAAAATTGCTCTTTTCATCTCCTCATCATCAGGAATGCAAATTCTTCCACGGTACTTCAATACATTCTGCGCATCCAACTCAAAGTCTTTATTCTCGGATTGATCAATCCCAACCATCAGGTCAACTAATTTAACATCTAACTTCTGAGCTTCTCGAATGCTAGCCATGAATTCATTATCAATCTTCAACATCCCCAATCTGACACTCTGAGGCGTCACTTCACAAACCAAACTCATATCCCTGAACTGCTCAATTAATTCGAGTTCTCTAACCATCATTGCTGACATATGCAACGTCTTTCGACTTAAAGCGTCAGCTACCACATTAGCCTTTCCCGGATGATAGTTCAAGCTAAAGTCATAGTCTTTCAGCAACTCCAACCATCTGCGCTGTCTCATATTCAACTCTTTCTGATCAAACAGATACTGCAAACCCTTATGATCACTGAACACC
This sequence comes from Astragalus glycyphyllos, assembly GCA_963573325.1. Lineage (NCBI taxonomy): Eukaryota > Viridiplantae > Streptophyta > Magnoliopsida > Fabales > Fabaceae > Astragalus > Astragalus glycyphyllos. The sequence continues at coordinate 32,934,190 of OY754307.1, forward strand.
TCAAACCTCGAACCATACAGATAATGTCTCCAAATTTTCAACGCGAACACAACTGCAGCAAGTTCTAAATCATGGGTAGGGTAGTTCTTCTCATGAGTCCTCAACTGCCTCGACGCATAGGCAACTACCTTACCATTCTGCATAAGCACACCTCCCAACCCCATCTTGGAAGCATCACAATACACCACAAACGACTCTTCCGGATTAGGCAACGTCAGAACAGGAGACGTCGTCAACCTCTTCTTCAATTCTTTGAAGCTCTCTTCACAACAGTCATCCCAGATGAAAGCTTTACCCTTGCAAGTCAACTGAGTCAACGGAAGTGCCAACTTCGAAAATCCTTCTATAAACCTCCTATAGTAACCTGCCAGACCCAGAAAACTTCTAATCTCAGTAACTGACTTCGGAGACTCCCATTGTAACACGGCATCAACCTTAGACGGATCCACGGCAATTCCATTCCCCGAAATAACATGACCCAGAAAGCTAACCTCTTTCAACCAAAACTCACACTTAGACAGCTTCGCATATAATTTCCTGTCCCTCAGAAGTTCCAATACCAATCTCAGATGTTCTGCATGCTCCTCTTCTGACTTAGAATAAATTAGGATGTCGTCAATGAATACCACCACAAACCGATCCAGATACTCACGAAAGATACGATTCATGTACTCCATGAACACTCCCGGCGCATTAGTCACACCGAAAGGCATCACGGAATACTCATAATGCCCATAACGGGTTCTGAAAGCTGTCTTCTGAATGTCTTCGTCTTTCACCTTGATCTGATGATAACCCGATCTCAAATCTATTTTACTGAACACCTGAGCACCCACCAACTGATCCATTAAGTCATCAATCCTCGGAAGCGGATACTTGTTCTTAATAGTCACCTTATTCAGCTGCCGATAGTCTACGCACAACCTCATACTACCATCTTTCTTTTTCACCAACAACACTGGAGCTCCCAACGGCGACACACTTGGCCTCACAAATTTCTTTTCAAGCAGATCCTCGAGTTGCTTCTTCAGTTCTGACAATTCAGATGCAGACATTCTATACGGTGCCATAGACACAGGTTTAGTATCAGGTACCAGGTCAATAGCAAACTCAACCTCTCTCTCTGGTGGTACATCCGGAATCTCGTCGGGAAAAACCTCAGAAAACTCTCGCACCACCTGCAACTCATCAACCTTCGCTTGGCTCTCAGCAGACAATGACGCCATTAATGAAAACAACTGGACGTCTTCCCTCATTACCCTATGCAACTGACCAGCAGACAACAAACCAGACTCTTCCTCTTCAGGAGAAAAGAAACTCACAGACCTTTCATGACAGTTGATATGAACATGGTTATCAACTAACCAGTCCATACCTAGAATAACATCCATTCCGCTCAGCGGCAAACAAATCAAGTCAACGAGAAAATCATTACCGAATATCGATAAAGGGCATTTAGCACAAACAACCGAGGTAGTCACCGAACCCTTAGCCGGAGTATCGATAACCATCTCCCTCAACATAGAAGATAAAACAAGATCTAATTTCTCAACACATGCAGTAGCAATAAAACAATGGGTAGCACCAGTATCAATAATAGCAATAAGAGGAGAATTATTAATATAGCATGTACCTCTGATCTCATTCACTGCATCTGACCCCGCCAGAGCGAACACCTTCCCAACGGACCTTTCTTTCTTCGGTTTAGGACACTGAGTGCTGATATGACCACCCTCACCACAGTTGTAGCATAACACATCCTTTCGATCACAGCTAGACGCCATATGACCCTCTTTACCACACTTGTAGCACTTCTTCACATCACCTGGACAGTCAGGACGCTTATGACCGGGTATACCACACTTGTAACATACCACACTAGCAGCAGCATCTCCCCCACTAGGTCTCTTACCCACAGCAGTTCTCTGATTGCCCTTACCAGCTGGAACCTCATACGGCTTCCCACGACTCGAGAAATTCTTCTGCCTATCCCTCATGACTCTAGAATGAGCATTACTGTCTTCCTCGAAGATTCTGCAGCTGTCAATCAACTCCGAGAACACCCGAATTTTCTGATACCCTATCGCCTTCTTGATATCAGCCCGCAACCCATTTTCAAACTTGATGCATTTGGAGAATTCAGCACCAGCCTCACCATAATGTGGATAGAACTTCGCCAATTCAATGAACTTGGCAGCATACTCAGTCACCGACATATTACCCTGCTTCAGCTCCAGAAACTCAATCTCTTTCTTCCCACGGACATCTTCAGGATAATACTTTCTCAGAAATTCTCTGCTGAACACAGCCCAAGTGACCTCTTCATTCACAGTCGCCAACCTCTGCCTCACCTCCAACCACCAGTCATCACCCTCCTCTGCCAGCATATGAGTACCATACCTGACTCTCTGCGCCTCAGAGCAATCCATAACACGAAAGATTCTCTCCATCTCTTTCAGCCACGCCAAAGCACCATCAGGGTTATACTTGCCCTTAAAGGTAGGAGGATTCTCCCTCTGAAACGTAGCCAAACTGTGCGACCCAGCATCACCAGCAGCACCTGGGTTATTCTCCACAGCTTGAGCCACAGCCTGCAAAGCATCAGCGAGTGCAGCATCGTTCCGTCCTGCCATCTCAACCTAACACTGCAACAGAAACTATAATCAGAAACGAGTAACAATTACTCAAGTGTTACTCGACTCGACGACTCGACAACTTGGCCGGACAGACCGAACTGCTCTGATACCACTAATGTAACACCCCCCTTTTACTATTACAATTAAATAGACAATTATCAGAGTCACCTCGAAGGGCGCTACATTTTTCACCATTTTAAAAAAACACCATTTATTCCAAAAAAAAAAATCTCCAAAATAATTGATATAAAAGAAATCACCAAGCAGCGGAAATATTAACCAGTTTAAACATCTCCAGAATTAACAATTAAAGACATCTCCAAAATTAATTAAAACAATTTCTAATAACTAAAATAATAGTTCAAAACGATAACTAACGACTCCCCGGTGCTACATATCAGAGCTGACACAGACCCAAACGAGAGAGGAAGCAAAACCTAGCAATTCCTCCACGAGCACTAGCGATCACCTGCAGCGTTGCCGCATGAGAGCAACATTCCAAGCAGAAGGGGTGAGTCTAACAGAGGTAATAAGCAGATGATAAAAATATGCAAGCATCAGGTAACTACAGCAACACAATACAATTACACCATATCACAGCACCAGATACCAAAGGAAAAATCCATTTGACAGTGAACCACCAAAATTATAACATTCATAGACAACGGGATGAAATGCAACCCCTCCAGTGGGCATATGCATGTGGTACCGATCACCAAAATGAGCCACGACGGGCATATCACCAATAAACACCAGAGGCAGAGCCTATATCACTAAAACATGCATATGACAATGCGACACCATGATTATGCACCAACTCACCATAACAAGTATTTAAAATAAATACTATATCACCAGAATCAAAACAAATGATTTCACCAAAAATAGCACCAAGTTGTAGCATCACAGCTACCACTAAACTCTCCTGAGCATACCAGCACCGCACCTGAAATATTAACACCAGACGGCTCCACAACGCGGACATAACACACGCACACCACGCACAAGACTGGCGCACAGCGCCTAGGCACATCGCACCTACTTCAGCGAATTAATTAAAATAGCAAACGACATCGGATTTCAACAAATAAATACTTGTTGGAAAGCCCTATGGGTCTGGTTATCATCCCTAAGTTCAGTTTTTGAAGGAGAGTGTCCAATAGGTACAGTTTTTCGAAAAGCACACAGGCTAGTTGCAAAAGAGGACAGTTTCTGTCCTTCAAATTCAAGCAATTCCAAAGTGACCAAAACTCAATCAAATTGCATGAAACTTGTGCATAAACTGGGGAAAATTTTGTCTAGTTTTCAAAGAAATTGGATTCGTTCGAAAAGGAGTTCTTTTGAAAACGTGGTAACCAAAACGCTGACCCTGTGTCCAGATTGTTTCCAGAATCTTACTCTAACTTGTGGAATTCATATCTCGAGCTACACAACTCTAAACGCAACCAAACCAGTGCCATATTAACAAGCATTAAGTCTATTTTCCAGAAAAATAAACCACATAATTTTTCGGTCAATACAACGTTCCCAGTCACCGAAATACCGAATCTATACCCAAATCGTTTCCAGAATTTTAACCTAACTTGTATCGCCTATAACTCGAGCTATACAACTCCGAATTTAACGAAACCAGTGCCAAAACGACCGGCGTTAAGTCTATTTTCAAAAACAATCAACCTCATAATTTTTCGATCAACCAAACAGCGCCAGTTTTAGAAAAACCGAACCTGTGTCCAGAATCGCTAAATTGCCAAACACCAAACCCTAACGGCAACGACACCGCAACCACCACAACAAAAACGACAATTCGACAACGCGACAACAACAATCAACCACGCGCAGCAACAACAAAAACACGAACAATAACAACACCATCATCGTGATACAACAATCACGCAACAACAAATAACGAAACAAATCACAATAACGTGCAATAATCATCAAAGCACCAATCTCAACGAAAACACGATATGCAACAACACGAACAATTCAACAAAACCCTAGACTACCCACACATAATTATCATCAACCCATTATCAAGGTTAAGCCCACCCTTACCTCGAATAACGTAAGCTCCGGAACACGACGAACGAGACACGAACAAAACCACAGCAACACGAACGATCTCCTTTTGAAATTCTTCGCGAAACCCTCCTCTTCTCTCCCTCTTTACGCCGCGTGCTCTCTCTCTCACTCTCACTTTCGTTTTTCTTTTGCTTGCTGCGAATGAGGGTTTGGCTTAAACCCCCAGTGTTTAAGTTGAGGGCTCAGTAAACACTGGGCTCTCTACGTCACCACCTCCTTTACTCGTTTCACCTCCTACGCATATAAAATATTAACCTTTTAATTAACTATATCCCGCCTCCAAATTATTTTAATAATTCAATCAACTATTTTAATTAAATTATTTCCGGGGTGTTACAATGGACATCTCTCATAATTCTTTCTGATTCCTCCTTTGTCACACACCTGAGGAGTACCTTATCATGATTCTTTTTAGAGAGCACCTCGCCGCTCAAGAAGAAATTCATCGACAACCTTCTGAGTGTTCTCTTGTCATTCTCGGAGGCCCCGGGAGGATACTCTCTGTTCAAGATGTACTGCTTGATGTCATGATACCAGGGTTTACTATCAGATTCTTCTTCAATTGCTGCGCAGTAGTGATGGGCTGGCAGATCCCGATGCTGAATTCTGATGTGAGTCAAGTTTTTGTCGCAGTTGATGCTGAACATTGAAGACAAAGTGGCCAGTGCATCAGCCAACTGATTCTCATTGCGAGGAAGATGCTGAAATGTGATTTCCTCAAAAGGCTCAACCAACTCTCGGATGTAGTCTCGGTAAGGAATCAACTTGGGATCTCTGGTCTCCCAATCGCCGTTTACCTGGTGAATGACTAGAGCTGAATCTCCATACACATCTAGTCTCTTAACTTTCCAATCTAGGGCTGCCTGAATGCCAAGAATACATGCCTCATATTCTGCAATATTGTTTGTGACATAGAAACTCAGTCTGGTAGTGAATGGGATGAAGCGACTATCAGGGGAAATCAGTACTGCCCCAGCTCCATGCCCATATATGTTGGAGGCACCATCAAATATCACTCTCCATCTTTCATCTCCCGGGGATTTCCCTTCTTCAAATAGGGCCATGATATCCTCGTCTGGAAAGTCATACTGCATCGACTGATAGTCTTCGATAGGCTGAAGTGCTAGGTACTCGGCCAGCGCACTACCCTTGATGGCTTTCTGAGTGACGTACAGGAGGTCATATTCTGACAACTGCATTTGCCAGCGGGCAATTCTCCCTGTAAGTGGGGGCTTCTCGAAGATGTACTTGATAGGATCCATTTTAGATACCAACCAAGTAGTGTGACTTAGCATGTACTGCCTCAAACGGTGAGCAGCCCAAGCTAATGCACAACAAGTCTTTTCTAGCAACGAGTACCTTGTTTCACAGTCAGTAAACTTCTTGCTCAGATAGTACATGGCATGCCCTTTCTTCCCGGATTCATCATGTTGTCCCAACACACAGCCCATTGAGTTGTCTAGCACAGTTAGGTACAGGATGAGAGGTCTGCCGGGTACAGGAGGCATCAAGATAGGTGGATTCTGAAGATATTTCTTGACCTTTTCGATTGCTTCTTGGCAATCGTCATTCCATTTAGTCTCTTGATTCTTGCATAACAGCTTGAAGATTGGTTCACATGTGGCGGTTAACTGGAATATGAACCTAGAGATGTTGTTCAATCTTCCAAGAAAACCACGGATCTCATTCTCTGTTTTAGGCACCGGCATTTCAAGAATTGCCCGCACCTTGTCTGGGTCAACTTCTATCCCCCTTTGGCTGACAATGAATCCCAGCAACTTCCCTGATCGCACACTGAAGGTACACTTGGCCGGATTTAATCTGAGCTTGAACTTTCTCAATCGTTCAAAGAGCTTTTGCAAATTGACAATGTGTTCCTCATCAGTTTTAGACTTTGCAATCATATCGTCCACGTAGACTTCGATCTCCTTGTGCATCATGTCGTGAAACAATGTGACCATAGCCCTTTGATAGGTAGCACCGGCGTTCTTCAACCCAAATGGCATGACTCTGTAACAGAACGTTCCCCAAAGAGTTGTGAAAGTTGTCTTCTCCATATCTTCAGGAGCCATTTTAATCTGATTGTACCCTGAATACCCATCCATGAAGGAGAACAGTGAATGCTGCGCTGTACTATCCACTAAGACATCAATATGAGGCAGGGGAAAATCGTCTTTGGGACTGGCCCGATTCAGATCTCGGTAATCAACACACATTCTGACTTTCCCGTCCTTTTTCGGAACCGGCACAATATTAGCAACCCATTGCTGATATTTTGCTACCGCTAGGAAACCAGCATCAAACTGCTTTTTCACCTCATCTCTGATCTTTAAGGACATTTCTGGTTTCATCCTTCTCAGTTTCTGCTTCATTGGAGGACACTGAGGCTTGACTGGAAGCTTGGGCACCACTATATCAGTATCTAACCCTGGCATATCCTGGTAAGTCCATGCGAAGACATCATCATAATCATGCAGGAGTTGAATTAGCCTCTTACGCTCACTTTCATTCATCGAAGTGCCAACCTTGACTTCTTTCTTACTGTCCTCTGTGCCCAGATTGATTGCCTCAACAGATTCCCCATGCGGCTGAATAACCTTTTCCTCTTGCCCAACCATTCTCATCAATTCTGGAGGAGTTTCCCAGTCATCCTCAACATCCTCCTCGGCTTGGTTAACAGGGTAATCAAAGTTAACATATGAATCATTGGCATCATTATTTTCAAAGATGTTCATTTTAGATCTGCATTTGCGGGAATGGAAACAGAATGAACAAGCAAAATAGAAACACAAGATGAAGACACACAATAATGGTATGAAAAACGATTTTATTCATTTGAGAATTCAAAACAACATTTTACTGATTGATGATATTCGAAGGAAAAACATGCATGCCCTTATGAAATGTCCTGAGGCCTTGGGCAGAGCCAAAGGATTCGCATTACAAAATCATTACTTTGAAATGAAAGCAACAGGGAAATCGATGATCTTCCAATTGCCAAGCTCTTCATTTGCAGCACTGCGACGCACCAGGTCCACACTCTTGTCTTCCACAGCTGATTCTTCCCCAATGACAGCCACCTGATTGGGGTCCAGCATGCCCGCGCTCCTGAAGCTCTGCTTGAGATCACAGATGGGAACCCTCTTCAAGCTTCGTTCTCGCCCCTGAAGCTTAGCTAGTCTTCTTTCTCGCTTCTCCTCAGCCATTCTCTTCTTATCAGCTTAAGTGGGCCAATATCCTAACCCACATCTATCCTTGTACTCTTGCAACTGGACAGGTGCTAGAATTCCATGCTCGAACCTTCCTAAACCCTTTCCGATCTGGTAACCATTTCTCAGCATGACCTTGGCGACCATGATATCAGCATTGGACATTCTTGGTGCAGGCAGTGGGGCTTCCTCTCCCACGAAAGCGGCATTTGCAATTTCCAATGACTGAAAAGTAGTTTCAAGGGATTCCTCTGCAGCCTCGATGTATTGAGAGGGATGGGGCTTGTTAATCATAAACTCTTCTTCTCCAAAGACGACTATCAGTTTGTCGTCGACTACAAACTTAAGCCTCTGATGGAGAGATGAAGGAACAGCTCCTGCAGCATGAATCCAAGGTCTTCCCAGGAGACAGTTGTAGGATGATGCAATGTCCATGATTTGAAAGTTCACATAAAACACCTCAGGCCCTATCTGCACTGGAAACTCCATTTCCCCGATAACCTCTTTCTTGGATCCGTCGAATGCTCTGACTAGCGTTGAGCTAGGCTTCATATATGAACAGTCTACGTCTAGCCTGTTCATTGTAGATTTGGGCTTGACATTCAAAGAGGATCCATTGTCTATGAGGACCCGAGAAAGTGTATATTCACCACATCTGACTGAAATGTGCAATGCTTGATTATGTCCCTTTCCTTCAGGGGTGAGCTCGTCATCAGTAAAGGTAATATAGTTGGAAGCAACGATGTTCCCTACGATGCCGTCAAGCTGGTTAACAGTGATGTCTTGGGCTACATGGGCTTCATTCAGCACTTTCACTAGGGCAGCACGGTGGGCCTCTGAATTGAGCAGCAAGGAAATGATAGAGATCTTTGCAGGAGTGTGGTGCAGCTGGTCCACCACTTTGTAATCGCTTTGCCGCATGATTCTCAGAAATTCGGAAGCTTCTTGCTCTGACACCCTTCTACTTTCCACGGGCTCTTGCTCTTTACCCTTACCCTTTCGAATTCTTTCCTCATCCTCTTTTGATGGACCCACTTTAAGGGCTTCAGGGACATAGACACGTCCGCTTCTAGTGACTCCGCTGCTTCCCGCAATGTTTGTGACATCGGGAACAACTTGAGGATTCTGAGTTTGAACTGGCATGCCATAACTCCACGGAACAGCACTATCCTTTTGATAAGGAGCTGGGACAGGAATCACAATTGTCTTAGGTTTCTCCATGCTCGGCTTTTGACTATACGGGACCTCAATAGGCTTCTGGACACTTCTGTTCTTATCAGACTGGAAAGTCAACACATCTTCCTCTTTTTCTTGCACACCTATTTGGATTATATGACGATCCAACAGGTCTTGCAAAACTATCTTGAAGGCCTCACATGCCCCAGCACAATTATCATCAGCACAGACTTCTTTCTGAGTACAACCTTTCTTGATGACCCTAAACTTGCACAGCTCTGCATGAATGACCTTCAGTGGTGTCTGAATACACTCCACAGTTCTGATTAAGGGTTGGCCTCCCGTGTCAAGGATGGCGTTGGGTGCGGGTTCTTCATGACCAGGCAGCGGGTTAGTTGTAATGCTTGGGTTTTCTTGTTTGAAGGTTATCCCTTTGGTGTCAATCAAATCTTGCACTACAAGTTTGAAGGCCTTGCAGTCTTCCACAGCATGTCCGACTGCCCCTTCATGAAATCTGCAGGTAATGTTGGGATTGTATCCTCGGAAATAAGGTGGTTGGACTGGTTTCATGGGTCTGGTGTTGATGAGCTCGTTGGTGACAAGGTAGTTAAAGAGGTCGGTGTATGACATAGGAATGGGATCAAAGGTGGTCCGTTTTCTGTCTTGATAATTTCTATGGTGATTACTTTGTGGTGAGCGGGTTGGTTGTGTTTGAGTGGGGACAGGGATATCTTGTGGCTGATAAGGTGGGCTTATGGTAATGCTTTTGGTCTCTCCTTCCTTCTTCTTTGGAAATCCAGAAAACGGCTTTTTATGGGTGCTTGTACCTGCGGAACCATGGGCAATCTTGCCGCTCCTCAGCCCATTTTCTAATCTCTCGCCGATGATTACCATATCTGAAAAGTTGGAGGACACACTGCCGATCAACCGATCATAGTATAATGGAGGCAAAGTTTCCATAAACATGAAGACTAATTCCTTTTCTAACAGAGGTGGTGACACTTGTGCAGCTAGAGCCCTCCACCGCTGGGCATACTCTTTAAATGACTCGTTGTCCCTCTTTGCCATATCTGTGTTGTACTGGTACTGTCTGAGGAAGGCATCAGCCAAGTCTTTCCAACAACGAATCTGGGACAGTTCTAGCTGCATGTACCAGTTGAGAGACGCCCCAGCAAGGCTCTCTTGGAAGCAGTGGATTAACAGCTTGTCATCATGAGAATGCGTAGACATTTTTCTACAGTACATGGTCAGATGGCTCTTAGGGCAAGTTACACCTCGGTACTTATCGAAATTAGACACTTTGAACTTAGGAGGTAAAACCACATCGGGAATGAGACATAAATCGCGAGCCTCTCTCGACCTAGAGCCTGATCCTTCAATCATTTTTAAGCGCTCTTCTAACACCTGAAACTTTTCTCTAGTTTGTTGGTGCTCAATATAATAGCCTTGGGGGAAACTGTTCATTCCAAGGTGGGGACGGAACATTGGAGCCATGGTTGAGACTGCATGCGGAGCATGAGGATAAGCAGAGTTCCCAAGAATGAGGCTTTGGGCCTGAGGATTTGCAGTTAGCTGGGGAGTAAAGCCTTGTGGAGTCACCTGAGGTACGACAATGGGATGTGGAGACTGAACTCGAGGTTCGCCCATTGCTCCCTCTGATCCTGCAGATGCAGGTTGTCCATTCTCGACATTCACCAAAGGACCAGTTCCTTGGTTAACTTCTGGGTTTGAAGGAGGAGTGTAGCCTAGAGGCAGTCCAAAAAGAGGCCATTGAGCAACTTGGTAGTCATTTCCATTCTTCAGGGACAGCAGGACCCTCATCATCTCTGAAATCTGTGCCTTCATAGCATTCATCTCATTTCTGATTTCTTGGTCACCTTGACTGGAACTACCCGGAGTTGGGTTACCCTGATTCTGCACTACTGGACTTGGGCCTGTCTCATTTCTGATCTCTGAGCTCAGATTTGCCTGATTCGGATTCTCCGCACTTGGATGGGACTGATCAAGATCGTTCAGAATCGTTGCCATGCCTCTTGCTTGAGAACGTGTCCAATAACGATGTTGGCGAACCAGCTTGCCTTACTTTCTGTTGATGGAACACTTATATGAGCACGTGAATGAATTAATGAATGAATGCAATGCAGATGCATATGATTTTATGTTGCTTGATGCCAGGAATCGCGACATAGTTCGTCTTGTCATAAGCACATAATCGTTTTTTCTCTCTCTCTTTTTTAATTAATTTTGGAAATGCAATGAGAGGGGAATCGAAATAGCAAGTCAGCACACTTCATACATCGGGAATTCAAACAAAAGCCGTAACAACTTCCTTAAAGGGAAGGATAGTACAATATTCATATGGAGTACAATACTCGAAAGCAAATAAAAGAGTACAATATTCAGGAATACAATACTCAAATGGAAAGTAAATACTCAAAACGAAAGGTACAAATAAACAGCTCAAATACAAAGAGCTTTGAAATCCCCGACCCTCTTCCTTTTCTTGCTGACGTTCGCATCTCGGGATCGCTCTCTGAAATCCGTGATTAAAGCCCTGCAGAATTTCACAAACTGGTCAACCTCGGGTGGGGTATTGAGGAAGTGCATCTCGGCCTCGGCTATTTTCAAATTCTTGGGGACTCCCGCAATGGCTTGGCTAGCTAGCTCTGCCAGCTTTGAAAATTTGTTCTTCCAAAGCTGAATCTCCTCTCTTAGCTCCTTGATGATTTCTTGATCCTCTATTTTGCCAACCAATGCCATGAAGCATTTCTCCCAGTACTGGCTTTCTGCTTGCACTTGCCTATAAGCCCCTTCTAGACACCTGAGATTCCTCCTCAGTTCCTCAGATCTTCCTTGTTCGAACCTCAGAGCTTGCTGATACTCCTTAAGGATATCTTCAATAGAACTCCTATCTCGCTCAAGGTTCTACTACCAAGCGGGATTCTTGTCTTGACTTAGTTGCTATACTCTTCCACTCTTCGGCTTCCTCAAGTGCTTTTCTTGTTTTCTGCTTGCACCTTTGGAGTTCCTCTCTAGCTCCCCTCAGGTATTTCTGAGCCTCTAGCTTGCTTTTCTCTTCTCTTTTGAATCGCCTGACGCTCTCCTCAACAGCGATCATCTTGATAGCATCTTCTTCCTCTAACCTTTCTTTCTCTATGGTCATTTTCTCCAATTCTGTTTGCAATGCCTTCTTTTCTTCCTCCACTTTTGCTAAGGCTGACTTGACTTCATTCAACTCCTCAAAGGTAGGAGTGTAAGGCTCTAATATCTCCTCTTCAAGGGATAGTGCCCCTTGATTTGGTAATTTTGCATTTTGAAGCCTCTCTTTGAGCCACTGGTTAAAGGTGATGCTACGGGTTCTCTTGGACAGCTCTTCGCCTTCCTTATGCACTACGGACTCCCATGCTTGCAGAACTCGCCGAAGCAAGTCTTCGCATTTAGGACTCCCCTTATAGAGGTAAAAGCGAGACAGCATGCGTTCGGAGGGTGAATTCCGCATTGGGTAACCGAGTTGTCTTAAGGTCAGTGAAGGATTATAGTTGATACACCCTTGCGTTCCCATGAGAGGCACATTCTGGAAACTTCCACAGCTGAACACCACCATAGGCCTTTCCTTCCAACAAGCAGTGGTAAACCAGCGGATCTGGAGATCGTTGAGACTTTTCAAGACCTCAACCCATTCAAGAGAAGTCATGATCTTTACATCACAGCTTAAGGCATAGGAGATCAACTCCCTAACTTCTTTTCGGTTGTTGACAACATGAGTGACAAGCCAAGCATAGAGGACGTGAGAGGAGAAACACATTTTCTTCTTGTGGAAATCACTGTAACGGGTGAAAGCCTGATAAGTGTTGGCGAGAACAGCGGGAACAAGATTGATAGGATTTTTGGTGTCTTTGAATGCCAAGAAAGCACCAATTGCAGTTTCATCAACATATCTCTCTATCTGAGGAAAGAGGACCACCCCAAAAATGGTTAGAGCAAGCACCAGCTTGAAGAGACCCCACTGTTTGGCCAGAGCATAAGATTGCATCAAACCCTCAAAGTACTCTTGCGGAAACCCGGCTATACCATTCCTTTCCAACTTTTGAAGCTTCAGTTTTTCTAAACTGATTTTGAGCAATGATGCTAGCTTTTCATCAGCGTAATAATGACCTTGATATCGGTACGGCGTGACATGCGACCTAGAGAACCCCAAAAGTTGTTCATACTCTTCCAATGTGGGCGATAGTGGAAAGTTTTTGAAGAGAAAACATCTGATATCTAAGTCATAAAACTGACTTAGAGCCACAAGAGCATTTTCCTGAACATCTAACTGCAGCAGCCTACGAATCTTCCCATATGTCTCGTCAAAGGACCCCAACTCAATATGACCCATCAGTGCGGCACATTGCTTCAGACTGTCAACATCAACCCTTTTTACAACAGGAAACCTGGAAGTAGGTGAAGCTTTGCTATTCGATTCCATCTTTATGCACCTATGACAGGACGGTACATTATTTGGCTATTCCCGGCAAGCAAATATGAATGAGATGCAAAATGTATGCAATATATTTTTTTTTACATTTGGTTTTATAAATGCGGCATGATGCAATGCAATTATGATGCTAATGATGCATGTGGAAAAATAAGGACAATGCTTATGAGCGGTAGTTCAAAAATTTAGGAAACACGCTACGTGCCGCCTCACGTAGTGGTTTATGGAAAAAGAAAAGATATATTTTGGATTTTTTTTTTTGAAAATTCTTTTTTTTGAAAAGCTCACTTTGAGGAAAACATGCCTAAGCTAGCAATGCAGCACACAATTTGTATGCCCTCGTGTCCTACAAAGGTGGGAATCCTAGGGTCTAAGGCAACTCAAAGGTACCTCCCATGTAGCTCTAAATCACATCGTCACAATGGTTACCGGAGCTAGAGACATTCTCATGACGGCACCCACAAATGTAGAAAGCTACCAAGTGTGAGGTATCATGAGAAAGCGTACTCCGGTTGAAACTTTCATGAGAGTCAGACAGACAAAGGTCTCGAATGCCAGTCACTACTCGTCTCCACTCTCCTATGTGTTTTTTCAGATCCGGGTATAGGACCCCACTCATAGCACATAAATCATAAGGTGTGAAAGTGTGTGATGAAGGCATAGCACCTAAAGCCTACCCAATCTAAAATTACCCCGCCTGCAAGGAAAAACCAGAACAGTCTAGACAAAGAGTCGTCTACCCTAGGGTTTTGCAAACATATATCATTTCAATATAAGCATGTAAACTAACCTAGGGTACCAATCAACAATCGTGTGCAATGCTTACCTTCAAGAAAGGGAGCCAAGAAGAGGGGACATAATGGAATTGGGGAAATATGCATGAACTTACCTCAAAGAAAGGGAGCAAAGAAGAAGGGAACATAATGGAATTGGGGAGAATGATGCATGATCATAAGCATATAAACAAAGAAGAGGAGGAGAAGAAACTACACTTCAAGCAAGAAGCAATCATAGAAGAACAAGAAGTAAATGCACATGAATGCAACATGATAGTATGAGAATGCAAGAGAGCAATTAACACTCAAACTTCATTGATGAAGAAAGAAGGGAAAAGAAAAAGAAGAAGAAGAAAAGGGAGAAATAGAACAAAGCATTCAAATCAAACAATTAAAACCACACACTTAATTAAATAGGTTCGATTCTCTTAAAAAAATGTCCCCAGTGGAGTCGCCAGCTGTTGCACCCCGAAAAATCCGGTTTGGATCCTTCTTCGTACAACGAGAAAAATAATGAAGCCGCCACCAATATTTTAATTTAGGAAAAAAACATTGGAAAAATCCTTTTAGGCGATTGGCCTTTTGAAAACGAGAGATATAGGTTCGGGGGTCGGTTATGTGTGGGGAAGGTATTAGCACCCCACACATCCTTTCTACCGAAAGGGAACCTTTAATTTAGTGTGTGGTTTTTGACTGTTGATTTGAAACACTTTGTTCTACTTCTTTTCTTCTTTTTTTTTATTTAAGAAAATGTTTTTGAAAACTGGGGAAAGAAGAATCTTTTTGTTATTATTTTTTAAAAGGGTGCTTGACGGGAGATGAACCCGCTCCTACGTATCCTCCCGTGCGATGAGGAATTCAAAGCTACGTAGTTCTAGTCTTGTTTTGAAAAGGCTCTTTTGTTTCTAGCTTTTTAGTTTTTCGGTGTTTTTGGAAATAAGACTCGAGTGTTCACTAATACCAAGCAAGCAATGGCTTCGAGTGGTTTTCATTACTAACTCGAAAGAAAATAAGTTGAAACTGATAATCAAACAAGCAATGGCTTCGAGTGATTATAAGTAACAACGTTTTTTTTTTATCTTTTTTTGCAAATGAGGCGAGCATCGGTGATAATCATCTAGCAAAGGCTTAGGACAATTACCACTAATGACTCGCGTTGTTTTTGTAATTGAATTGGGTTCGCATGTATTTAAGGTTTGGGAGCTTTCATGATAATCAAACAAGCAAAGGCTTCGAGTGGCCACTAATGATTTTGTTTATGAAAAACTTAGGGTTTAAGCTTGGAAAAGAAATTGGTCTTAATTTGTTAAAGACATAGTTTAGAAAAGAAGTTTGAAAGCAATTTGATTTTTGGAAAAGAGTTTTGGAAAACTAGTAGAACATTTTCAATCAAGTTCCAAGTCAATAACCAAAATGCAAATTGCTAAACTACAATTCATGCAATGATCTAAACTAGTAACCATTTTCATGTCAAGTTGTTTAGAAAAGAAAACAATGAATGCAAGAAAGTTCATAGATGCAAGCATAGCACATTCATTGAGATCATGTTATCAAGCAAGCAACAACATAGACACAATTTGCAACTTACCCTTTCATGTTGAAAACATCTCATTACAACATTTGAATACACAATGCATGAATAGGCAAAGATGAACCTAGACTACACATATCATGTCACAATACATAGATAGGCAAAGAATGAACCCAAGTTGAACATTTTGGCAAAAATGCATGAATAGGCAAGAGAATGAACCTAGATTGCACATCTTATTGAAGATGCTAGGCAAGATGAACCTAAATTGAACATTTTTGCAAAATGCATGAATAGGCAAGTGAATGAACCTAAATTGAACATCTTATTGAAGATGCATGAATAGGCAAGAAATGAACCTAACTAGGCATTTATGACACAACATGTGAGTAGGCAAGGAAGTTACAAAGCACAAGTGAATTCAAACATTTAATGAATCACTTGCAAAATCCTAGGGATTTCACATCAACATTTGACATAAGCAACAATGTGGTATCATTTTGATGGCATCAACATTTAGCATATTTCTACAATCAACCACATGAAAGGAATAAGTTGGAAAGGGCATTTGCCTCAAGTAAGATCATTAGCAAGCCATGAAAAATCAATTTGACATTTTATTTAGTAAGCATATGCAATTAAGGTGTTGAATCCCTTTAGGTAATCTTTAACACTTGGGATATGCACAAGTGCATAAGTGTCAAATCCTCTTACCAAATCATCAACACAAACATGATTTTCAAAGCAAGCAACAAAAACAAGCACAAACCCTAATTATCTCATGAAATGCGACACCAACATAGAGCTAAAACCTCATTTTATTCTTTGAAAGCAACAAAATCATGCAAGCAAATGACATAGATCAAGCTTTTTGGCAAGGATTCACATGATTAAGCAAAGGAATGCACTAAAATCACACAAACTCTAATTTTTCTACAATATGCGAAATGAAACATAAGCCCAAATCACAATTTTATTCATGAAAATGCAAGCACAAAATGAAAATAGCACAAACACACAATTTATTCCAAGAGAGAGATGCATTTCAAGCATCCAAACCTCCCAAAGTGTTTGTCAAAATGCTTGAAACACATCTCTCATTCAACAACAACAATTATATCAACATTTCAACATAAAATAGAGCACTAAAATGCAAAGAAATGCTTGATATGCAAAAATAGATTGATGATCTACATTTTTGATGCTAAAATTTTGATGATGCTAAGATTGAGAGTATACCTCAACTCCAAGCTAGAATAGCGAAAGAAATAAGGTGAATGAACACTAAACCACTTGAATCAACCCTCTAATCTTCAATCTTGAGCTTGATTCTTGAGATTTGAAGATGGATCTTTAAAGAGAATGCAAGGATGATGAAGGATTTAGGACTAGAATGTTGATTTGAAGTGAAAAAGTGAAGAAATGAGGTGAGGGAATGAAGAGGGGTATTCGGCCAAGAAGGGAGAAGAGGAGAGGCTAGGTTTTTGAGTGTGAATTGTGTGCAAAAACCTGTGAGAGGTGAGGATATGAGGGTATATATAATGTGCAATTAGGTTTAGGGGCATTTAGGTCATTGTGTACCTCATCTCATTCTAGGATTGCATTTTAATTTTGAATCAAGGGTGAGGATTGAAACACACTTTGATGAGGGGCAAAAAAATGCAAAATGAGAGGGAAATGAAGGGGTAGATATTCAGCCAAGAAATGAGAGTGGTGCCCAAGTTTTGCAAGTTGGCAATTGTACTATTGTACTATCCATGAACCTTCCAATTATCCTCTCAATTTTGATTATTCCTTTCAAGATAATTATACATAAATCTAACCATTTTGAGCCATATACAAGGTATCTTGAAGAATATGCCATTTTTGAAAATGAGAGATGACCAAAATTGCCAACAAAAATCCTATCATATAATTTTTGGGAATATTCCTTGTACTATTTTTTGAAATGCTTTCTTGAATTAATTTGAACTTGATTTTTTTTACTACACATATAAAATATGCGCACAATTTGAAAAATGATTTTCTTTATTTTTTATTTTGTTGTTCAGAATAATACAATTTCATTAAATAAATTCCCAAAAATTAATTAATTGGATTTTCAACTAGCAAAAATTTATTAAATTGAAATTGACCAAACAATGCCCCTTTTAAATGCCCCAAAATTCCTTAATTTCTCAAAAATGATTTTGAAAACCTTAGAATGCTTGGGTAAATACCCTAAACCCTCATGTCTGCGAGTTGCTGCTGCAACTGCACTTCCCTTGCTTCTAAAGTCTGGCAACGAAGTTGCTGCTCTTCATTTTGGCACTGTTGATCAGCGTTTTGCGTCTGGAGGAGCTACACTCCAGTCATCAGTTCCTCCAGCCTTAGATCAACGTTATGCTTGTGGCCATTGGAGTTGCTAGGATCGCTGTTTTCGTTTTTGGTAGTCACCATTGCGTGATAGTGATGGGTTTTGATTTGATTTATGTGAAGCGTTGGAAAGGTTTTACTCAGGGCCCACGGTGGACACCAAAGTTACAATCGGTTTCTCTGTTGAACCGAACACACGAATAATGGAAATACACTTAGGGTATGAGAAAAATGAGATTGCATGCGTTTATTGGCCTCAATGTGTGTATATTCTTATTACAAAGCGTATTAAATGATAATGAATACACATAATGGTCGAGTTGCTCGTTACAGACAGATAATAGGGAAATCAGAGATATTTCCCTCTGATTCCTTTGATTGCTTTTCATTCATTTAGGAGAGTCCCTCAACAGGCGAGATATTTAGGGGTTGATCAGTTAGTTATTAGGAGAGTCCCTCAACAGCCGAGCGAATGTATGTACCGGCCGGTCCGGATGGGAACAGATTGAATGAATAGAAATTGAAAAGAGAACATTTTTATTAAATAATTAAAAAGATTTAACACTACATCACACGTCATTCGAATCCTAACTAGGGAATATATGTATATCATGATTATTACCATGTATCTTTAATTAGAATAAAAGTCTTCATTTTCTTCAAACTGATCTCCTAGTATCTATCAAACCAAATCAACGAATATTGAAACAGCAATTAAATAACTTTGGGTATTAATCAAAAAAGTTTAGTAACTTTGGTGCATTGTTAGTTACCATCCTTATAGGCGTGGTAACGACCTTCATATATATTGTAGGCAAAATTACACCATAGGACCTTTAAGTTATTTATTTGTAACAAGTTGGCCCTTTAAGTTTTTTTATTACAAATAAATAACAAATTGATCATAACAAGAACATGAAAAATCTTTAGCAACATCGTATTATCTTTAGAGTTCACAAATTTGATGCCTTGAATGCGACAAAAGACAGAATGAATAGAAACTGAAAAGAGAACATTTTTATTATATGGTTGAACAATATAGTTCATTACAAATCTATAAATGAAAACATAAACTACTATAAAGATGTAGTGGCAGAAAGCAGAACCCATACATATATATCACTTGAATGTGCAGAAAGAGTATTTTGCTAGACATTATGCTTAGTCTTCCATAATATATGGCTCATTCAAATCAATATCCAATCTTTTAGGGCCTGAAGCAGATTGACTTGGTTCTCCTACCAAAATATCTCGACTCAATGCTATTTCCTTCACATTAGGTTCAGATTCACATAAACCTTTACCTTTGTTTAACATACGACTCTCACTAGTACCAACCACATCACTTATGTTTCCCAACTTCAATGAACCACTAAAAACAAATTTGATCTTTTTCACAGCATGTTCTTTCCCAGTTGATGACGATGATTCACCAAGCTCCCTTTTCTTCTTCGTACTTGATAATTCAACAAAACTCTTTGGCGGCTCAAACTTCTTAATAGATACTGCAGAGCATAAGTAGTTAGTATTTCCACTTAGGTGCATAAGAGTTATAGCAGCTTCATAACTTTCACTACATTTTCTTCCTCTTTTATCCCTCTTTTTCCACTTCGGTAAAGGTGATTTTGAAACATCAGTATCTGAATACCCTTTTGGTGCAACAAAACCATCTTCTTGATCTTGTTTATTTGGTTCCAAAGAAGAAATAGAACTTTGAGAATTAGAAGAACAATTCTTCTTCTGATCATGAGAAAGATTATGAATCTGATGATGATAATTAGTAGGAGGTGAAACACCCTTAAAAACCCTATCAGGATGAGATCTCATGTGTCCATATAATGCTTTGTTTGTTAGAAACTTCTTCTTGCAAACATAACAAATATGATCCTTTTTCTCTTTATTATAACGAATATCATCATCATCATCATTGAAAGTAAGACTAGTACCTTCTTTTGAGTTATTGGCGAAAAGGGTTTTGAACTTTTTCTCTGAAACTTGAAAGTGTGATCTTTTATGACCTCCCAATGCTTTTCCACTATCGAAACTCTTTCCACAAATATTGCATTTGTGTGATGCTTCATGAGAAGATGTTTCTTCAATAGAAACCCTAAGATAATCAGCTTCTTCACTAGATAGCAACGAATAATATCTTTTCATCTTATTCTCTCCCTTTTCATTAAGATACGGTTTCCAGTAATCATATGTAGCTTTATGTTTAAGATCTTTACCCATCTGAAAATAAAAGAAAACAAAGAAAAAAATTAAGAAGAATACAAAACAACCTCAATAAACAACACTTATAAAAAAAAACCTCAATAAACAATGAACGAGAACGAAGAAAGAAAGAAAACAAAACAATCTCAAAACAATGAACGAGAATGAAGAAAGAAAGAATACAAAACAACCTTAAAAACAATGAAAGAAAAGGTAGAAAGAAACAACAAAAAGGAAACGCAAGAAATAACTTGATCAGAAAGAGAGAGTGAGGGAGACTTGGAAGAAGCTGTTATAGGGTTGGAAATGGTTAGAGCAATTTGAGGAAAAGAGTATATAGCTGTCAAAAAAACTAACCGAGTGAAAACAACGGTCAAAAAACCTGAGTGATAAGAAATCGGATTGTAAGTGATATGATGATTTTTTTTAAAGAGTTTGGAAGGGTGATATGGTGAATTAATTAGAACAATTCTTTAAACTGAGATGTGCATTAATTCAGTGATAAGAAATCGGTTAGAGTTTTTTTTAAAAAAACAGAAATTAGCTAGAGTTATATAATGATTACTTTTTTCGAAGACCTTTTTTTTTGACATTTTTTCGAAAATACTTTTTTTTTGTGATATAATTGTTTTTAGAAAACTTAACAACTAACTATCTTTCTAATTCTTGTAAAAAAAATTATTCTTTTTAATAATACAAAATTTTTATTTTGAAAATGAACTCTATTTTCGAAAAATATTGTGCGAAAAAGTGACTCATGTACCATGCCAGGGTAGCTCATGACCTGTACTGGAAGTCAGTCTCAGTCAATGAAACTGGACCTATATGCTACAAAACTATAATGTTGTGGTTGCTTTGAGGAATGTCCGAGATGCGCTCTGTCGCGTTGATCCGGTGAGGGGGTGGTAGCTGCACACACGCTGGCGCTCAAATCAACTCAGAAAAAAGGTGGCAGATAATAATAAATGCGTATCTGACATATTGATTGGACATCGTATTTATATGGATCTGTGCGAATTAGGCTTGAGCAAAATTACCGGTACACTGATACCTTTACTTTTTTTTTTTGGTGACTTCACTATTACCTTTACTATAACCATACTGCACCAATTAAATAAATCCCATACAAAATTGATAAAGACCGGTCCAAAGTTGCTTAATTAAAAACCGGAAAATTGGTATTCCAAATCTTTAAACCGGTAAATTCCCAGTTCTATGAAAAGTTCGACCACAGCTTCTCTATCCTCTATGAATGAGTTTGAAATTGAAGCCTCTCAGTCCGTCAATACCAACATGGCAATTGTCCCTGTTTCTCTCTCCTCTGCAAGTTATTGATCATGATGCCAATTTTGTTCTTTTTCTATTCTCTCGATATTTTCTCATTCTCCAATATTCCCATCTCTCAATTCATTTTAAATATTTATTTTTCTATAATTTTAATTTGAAGTTTTTATGCTATCAAATTGACAAGGCAAACGTATGTTTATTTTTACTTCAGAGAAGTAAATAAGTTCATTAGACCAAATTTGCTTCAATTTTTTATTACTATTTACTATCTATTAATGTTTAATTTCATGGAAAATAAATAAATTTTCTTATTACTTTTACACTGCTGAAGCATTTGTTGTGATTTTATTTATTTTAAGAGATATTTCAAAAGTGGGAAGTCCCTTGTTGGCTTTTAAAAAGGAGAAAAAACGAAAATGGTTTTCTTCTACTTTGATTTTTCTATATGATCTTGGGCATTATTTGTGAGACTGCATATCCTCTCTCGTTATTTGTCTCTTGCGTGTTTTTCGATTGACATTTTTTTTTTGTATATATTCTTTTCCATGTGACTTGAAAAGGAGAAGTCATATATTGCCATATTAATCGTTCATATTGAATAAATTTTTTTTCAATTCATTTTAGACTATATTTCTAACACAATATTTGTAGTTTATAGTTTAAACAAATACTAGCAGGTTCGTTGAACTCTATGATGAGTAATGTTGGTTATCTAGATAAGTATTTTATTATCATGGATTAATTGCCCATATTATAATGAGACGAAATGAGACTCTTGTAGATATATGATTTTCATACTTTGAGAATTCATTTTGATACACGAGTTCTATACTGTGAGAGCTAATAAGTTTTATTTTACAATTATGATATTGTTATATTGATTCATTGAAAGTTTTTGAAATTGTGGACTTTACTTTAGGCAACTATTAAAACTTGAGGAATAAAATTACTTGATATGGTTCACCAGTGATATATAAAAGTAGTTGTCTAGTGTGTTGAATACTTGTTATACTCTATATTTCTTTGCATTCACATGATCTCCTTTTAAGAGACTCACTCAACACATAATTTTAGAATGACAAAATTGGGATATGATCATTTCATATTCATTGTTATGTTAAACAGATGTTGATAGAAAACTGTGAGCCAAATTTATATCAAACTGTTTTTTAACTATTATACGTAGTAACAAATATTATTTTGGTGTGGCTGAGGAGAATAATTTGACGGTGGGTTAGAAGGCCTCATCCAAGGAGATCTAAAGTAGTTGTGCTTCCCAAAGAATTGTCCAAGCGTGTGGACAAATTTCTGATGACTCTGAAGCGATAACCAAATTGTGCAGTAAGGTGGTAAGGAGTTGTACAAATAAGGCGTCATTGCTTTATTCCTCTGAAACAACAGGTACTCATTGTTACGTTGCTTTATGTATATTTGGTGTGGACAAAGTGTCTTTGATATATACTTTATTATGTGAATCTATCTTCCCTCTACGTCATTGCTATAAGTGAATGATTCTTCTGATGGTTATTCACTAAAAGAATTCATAACTATTTAATTTGATCTTTCATGCGTATGGGAGCATAATATATAGTATTATGTCACTCTGTTTTAATTTTTTTTTGTGCGAAATTGTGAAGTATTTTAAGTTTATACATATACTTTACTTGTTGGGGTGTGTGAGTGTTTTTATCATGTTCATGATTAGTTGCGGTTTCATATCCACTGTGCACAAACGATGATGTTCTTACTAGAACATTAAAACAATATTTGATTTGCATAGTTGCATTATATGCAATATATAATTACTACTTCAATTCGGTGCTCCATTGAATATTCAATTGGATTAATTATTTTTTAAGCTCAGATTTTGTATTGTACTCTCACAAATGTGTGAAAGTGAGATTGTTTCTATCAAAAGAATTATATGTGCACAAGTCTGCTAATGCACTTATAGCTAATATAAAATAAATTGAGCTTCAATTTGGAATCAATATTTTCATGTTATTAACATGTGGTTTATTACTTTTGATTTTGTAATTCCATGTTGTATGAGGCATTGTGGGGGTTGTTCTTGGATTCATGCCTCCTATTGTTTTTGTTAAGACCTGTACAACTGATAAATGTGATTATTGATTTTCTTGGTGTCTCTGCTTCCCATGCTTCGTTGGATTAATAGAGATCATAAAGTGTCTTCGTTTAAAGCAGGAAAAATTTATTTCCCTATAAATTAGAAAATGAGATCACTTATTGACATGTTTTAAGTGATTGAATCCAACGATATTTTAGATTTAAAGTTGACATGGATAATTATCAGTTTTGAGAATTATGATTTGGATATATGTGATATACATATTTTGATATCACTTACTGATATGAGACATTATTAACATACTTGTGAAAATCTATAAATATTTTATGGAAATGTTGTCGCTTAGAAATTATATAAGCAAACCTGTATGTATAAGTATGTTATGCTGATGTGGCTTCGAAATTATTTAAGCATTTATATAAATTGTGTATAGAGGCATATATGTTACTATATATAGTGAATATCCATTGTATCGCAATGATACAGTGATGATAGACGAGTTTGATACACATGAGAATAAATCTAAAAGTGGATTTAATTATGAATGGTTGTCACTTAGAAATTGTCTAAGTAGACTTGGATAATTACCTTATAGAGATTAAGGTTATTACTTAAAGATGATTGAGTTTGAGTACTGTTGCACCCCGAAAAATCCTTTGGAGGGATTTCTCTTCGCACAACATGAATTGGAGTCGCCACCAATATTTTTTTAGAGGTAAAACATTGAAAAAAAACCTTTCTAGAAAGACAATGGTCCTTGGAACCACGAGATTTGAGTTCGGGGGTCGGTTATGCATGGGGAAGGTACGAGCACCCCACACATCCTTTCTACTGAAAGGGAACCTCGATTTGACGTGTGATTTAAAAGGTTGATTTAAGAAATGCTTTGTTTTTATCTCTCTTTATCTCTCCTTACTTTATGGAAAAACTTAAGGAAAATTTAATCTTTTGCGCTTGACGGGAGGGCACCGTGCCTACGTATCCTGGGGAAGGAATCAAAGCGACGTAGTTCTTGTTTTCGAAAATTGTTTTGTTTTTAGAAATTGCCTTGTTTTGGAAAAGGGTTTGTTTTTTTTGAAAAGAAAATGGTTTTCATTTGTCGTGCTTGACAGGAATGTGACCCGCTCCTACGTATCTCCCAGTGCGATGGAGAATTCAAAGCTTACGTAGTTCTCGGTTGTCGAGAAAAGGTTTTTATTTTTTAGTTGTTTAATTGTGAAAATTGAATGTTCACAGTGATCAAACAACAAAGGTTTCGAGTGATCACCACTAGCATCCCATTATTGACGATCGTGCAAGCAAAGGCTTCGCATTATCCTCAACAAAGTTTTTAATTTGTGAAATGAGAGTTCTTTTGAAAAATGAGTGTTCGTGATAATCAATTGAGCAAAGACTCCAAGTGATCACCACTAGCACCCCATTGTTGACAATCGTGCAAGCAAAGGCTTCGCATTATCCTCAACAAAGTTTTTAATTTGTGAAATGAGTTTGAAAAATCGGATGTTCATGATGATCAAACAACAAAGGTTTCGAGTGATCATCACTAGCACCCCTATTGTTGATAGTCGTGCAAGCAAAGGCTTCGCATTACCGCCAACAAAGTGTGATTTGTGAAAAATAGTTTGAAATTGTTTTGAGAAGAAGTGAAGTTGTTTATCAGTGATTATGTAAATGCAAAAAAATGTTTTGAAGTTGGAACGTTACTAACGAGTAACAAGTTGTTCTTTGTATGCAACATGGTTTTGAAGTTTTGGAGAGTTACTAACGAGTAACAATTGGTGGAAATCAAAACAAGCAAATTGTGAACACCAATTCAACATTTTAATGCACCGCAACAATTTAATGCATCAAGGCTCTAAGTGGCCTATCCTTTGCCAAAACTTCACAAGCTTCAAACAACAATTTACATTAAACTCAAAGAGCAAAGAAAGCATGATTAAACTTGAGGATGCATCAAGGTCATTGGAGACCAATCATGTGCGCAAATTCAATTGTTTATAGACCCCTTTTTGCTCACATTTCACAAGCACATCAAGTGGGAATTGAATTTTTAAATACTTACAAGCATAGGCATCAAGGTTGAAGTAACCTATCTCTTGCCAACTTAGCATAACCCAAGATCATTTGTGGACCATAAATGAACCAAAACCCAAATTCATTTTCTCAAATCACAAATTAATCATCAATTTATTTCAACAAGTCAACCAAATCAAGCAAGCAAATGACACTAGCAAGACTTAGGAACATTTATTCACAAGATCCAAGCGATCAAACACCAAAATCAACAACTATTCATATTTTTTGATTTTTGTGAAAGTAAGAAGGCATGAAAAATGAATATTTGCAAAATCAAACAACATGTTTGGACATGGGAACTTCAAAATCAAGCCCCAATAACAAGATTGCATAAAGAAGTGCATCAAAACTCGATTAAACCTATTTTATACTAAAGGTGCGAAACATTCATAGCTTCCTAACACAATTTTATTTCACAAAATGCAACAAGCAAAATGATAACAACACAAATCACAATTTATTCAAGGGTGAGAAGCAATCTCAAACACCCAAGCCTCCCTAAGTGCTTGTCAAAATGTTTGAGACACCTCTCACCAACAACAATCAACAAATCAACAATATAACAACACTAAAATGCATGAATATGGTAGGATGAAAAATTAGAAACATGATATCTACATTTTGATGCAAAAAAGTTGAAGATGATGCTAGGTTTTAAGAAGTTTACCTCAAATCCAAGCTAAGGAATGACTAATATGAAGAACAAGACCACAAATCAACTTGAATCTTCACCAAACTTCAATGAAACCCACGAAATGCTTGCTTAAAAATGCCCTTTGATGGTGAAAGCTTGAATTAAATTAGGAGAGAAGGAAGATATATGAAGTAGGAATGGAAATGAGGTGAGAAAATGGTGATTTGGTGAAGGAGAAGTGAAAAATTGATGGAGGAAGAGGGTGATATGATTTCGGCCAAGAGAGGGAATTAGGAGAGGGAGTTGTGTGCTAGGGTTGTGTGAGTGAAAATGAGGCCAAGAGCTTTTTTTTTTGTGAGGTGAGGTTAATAGGGTATATATAGAAAGCAATTAGGTTTAAGGGTAGTTAGGTCATTGTGCACTAGTTGTGCTCTAGGATTTGATTTTAATTTTGAATCAAAGGCTAGGATTGAGGCTCACATGGATTGAGGACATTGAGAAAACACAAAATGAGAGAATAGAGAGGGGGTAGGCGACATTGGGGGTGTGGCCTTGGTCACCAAGTTTTGCTAGTTGTCATCTTGTACTATTGTACTATTATATGACCATTCCATTATCCCTTCATTTTTGATTATTCTTCTTAGGATAATTGTACAAAAATACACCCAATTTAGGCCACATACTAGGAATCTTAGGAATATGCCATTTTATGTGATCACCATGACCAAAATGTCATAAAAATCACATCTTGGAACTTTTTGTAGAATATTCCCTTTTGATCCTTTTTTGAAATTTTGTGCACAATATATGCATGCATGCGCATACATACATACATGACCAAAAATGTTTTGCCTCAAATAAATTTCTCTAAAATTTCACAATGATTCTTGATGAGAAATTATCTTATTTTTGACAATGACCAAAATACCCTTTTGCCCTAAAAACCTTGTTTTTTTTAACAACAAATGCATTTCCACTCTAACAATGAATTTAAAAGCCCTAGAATGACTTTTAAAACCCAAAAATTCATGCACAATGCTCTTCACTCTTCAAAATAAAACCACACTTCTCAATTTATTTATTTTTTGCGGAAAATTAGGGTTTTAAACCTAGGCGGACAAAATTAGGGTATGACAGCTGCCCCTCTTTATTTGGATTTTACCAAGGAATATGAATTGGCCGAAACATATTCCGAGGCAAAATAGAAATAAAGAATTCAGAAATAATACTAATTTTGTCTACTTAGAGAAACTCGAATTTTCCTTTTCTTTTTTCTCTTTTTTTTTGTTTCCTTTCTTTGATCTCTCTTCTTTTGAGAGAGAGAGAGTCAACACTTGTCGCGTCGACGAGAAAGCAGTAAATTGCGTAAAGCAGTAAATGAAAGCAGTAAATGGGAAGTGCCGTAAATTGGGGATTCAGAGGTTGCCTAAAACCTCTTAACGGACTCTCGTCGAGTCCGAGCTCTGGGGGTGGCCTTTTCGAGCGGCCGATCAATATCAGGTCCGGAACTGATATGATCAATGGATCTACGCTATGCCTTAGGTTGACACAATTAATCCGATGGACTTAACGAAGTCTGTAGGATCTGCCGCGCGCTCGTACGCGACGTTGTAATATGTGGAAGGAGTTCACTAACTCTGTGGGAGTTTACTAACTCTGTGCTGATGGAGTTCACTAACTCGGTGCCATGATGATTTTCTGAAAATGAGATTTCGGGGACCCATTGGTCCAAAGTAACTGACTTTTTTTGAAAATTTTGGGGACTAACGAGTCCAAAGCAACTGAGTTTCTTTTGAAAATTGGGAAGCTATGAATGATGCATGGAATGCAGGCTCTTGATGCTGGGATGCACATGGATGCAATGAATGTTTTTAATTTTCTTTTAGCATAGGGACTTTAGGATTCTTGAGTGATCAATTCAAGCGTCCTATCGTGACGACTATGACTATTTATTAAGAATGCCTCTTTTTGTTTTGAAAACTGATTTGATGTTTGATGTGATGATGATAAATGCTATGGAATGTCTGTGTTCTTTTGCTTTTATTGTGATGAATGTGGATGATGCGAATGTAATGCTTTGAATAACATGAAATGCCTACATGCATGAGGAGGATGAATGATTGGAGTATTTAAACATTTTTGTAAACATTTTTATAATGATGAGACGCGAGACTTTGAATGCAAGGAATTGAGATGGCTATGGACCATTCTTTGGAAAAACTAGATTTGATTCAAACTCTGGTGTTCTCAAGGTTTTTATTAACAAGCTCATTTATTTTCCTTTCCATTTCCATGATGACTGAACTTTAAACACCACATGATCAATTTGTATTCTCTCTCTCTCTGAAGTATTGACTAGTAAGTATGCATAAGAGTGCAGATGTGGACGAGTGAGTCAGTTAACTTGGGATTGGTTTAGGACAGTGAGTTGAGGGACTGCCCCGACAGGAATTTATGGATGTGAATAACTTTAGGGAGAACTCTGCTCATTTGAGCGAGAGTGAACAGTTATGGAAATGCCCCACTTTAGAATGACAATTTCAAATGGGTTCTTTGAGTGGGTTTGTGAAAGGGGATGAAGTTATGGCACTGGTTATGAACTGAGGGTGGTATATGGATGGGATGGACAATGAACAAACTTTCCCAAGACCAGGGTGGGTGGGTGGTGAAGAGAATGCCCCCACTTTTGGATCTGAGTGGTGTTCTCAGTGCAAATCTTTGGTTCTCTATGAATGTCTTGACTTTTGGCATGAAAGAAGCCTCACTTGGTGATCACTAAACCTTGTTTTAATCTTTGGTGCAAATCTTTTCCTTTGGGCCTGAGACATGAGGACCATCTAGGGTAATAGCAATGCCAGAGCCGCGCATAAGTTTGCATGCCATTTGAAGTGATTGTGCCCGCGTTTGTTTTTTGCCAATTCATTTATTTGAGGGATCCCCTCTTTTCTGTGATTTTCAGAAATTTCGCAATAATTGTAATGCTTTTTGACTCATGCACAGGTTTCACGATTCAGTATCATCAATCATAAAAACATTTATTTTAAAACAAAGAGACAGAATAAGTGAAGATAAAAGACACGAAAAGCAAACACATGGAAGAAAAAGTTGAATTCTTATTGTTATGGAAACTGGACGTGCAGAAGGTCACGCCAATTGAAAGTACATTGAAAAATTTTTAAACTGGAAAAATACAAGAAAAAGGGGAAGCAGATCTTGTGTTTTTTCTTTTGAAGTAACGATGCCAATCGTCCATACTCATGACCTTGATCACCCCTTTATCCAAACTTTTGGGAGTGCTGATTGCCTTTTTCATTTCAAGTCCAAGTTTTCTGACCCTAATTTTTGCCTGGATCGCCCTTTGCAGGTTTTCAATCCACCGGGTCGCTTTGGTTTTGCCTAGGCCGCCCTTTGCGGGTTTTCAACCTAGCGAGCTGATTCTTACTTGGCTCATCTTTCTCTTTTTTCATTTATTTCTTTAGGCATACTCCTTTCTGACTGTATCTGAATTTATTGGAAACTGGGGTTTTCTTTTCTTGCATCCCATTTTGCGAGAATTAAAGGCCCCTCCGGAGAATAAGTTCTTCGTCTTCATGATACTGGGTTCATCTCCATGGGAATCCCTTTGGAGGTTCATGATCTTTTTGAGCATTGAGTCTTCTTTGAAATTGTTGAAGATGAGCTTTCTTCGGTTTGAGCTTTCTTTTAATCTTCTTCTGACATAAGACAAATGTACTTTGGTTTGATAAGGCTCAATGAAAGTATTACTTCCATCATATGGGGTTTGCCCCTGTTAGAGTGTAAAACGAAGCCTGATTTCCATGAAGGTCATCATCGTCCTTGATATCCTTTGTTGATTGTCTCTAACTGCCCCATTTTTAGGGTGGCGTAGGGAGGGATCATGATGCTTGACCTGGAGTCTTCATACTGTCATTTGTGACTACCTTAGCTTGGAAAGCTGCGCAACAGATCGAACTTTGGTAATTACAGACTTTGTTATAATGGCAAGTGTCTTATGTCAGAAGGGTGATTTACACAAACTTGTTGATTCATTGCTCTTTATCATGGCGTCAATCCTCTCCTTTGCTCAAATTGATCATGTCACTTGATTCCTCATGAGGACGGACCACTTTGTTCTCTTATTCTTGCACAACAGCTTGATTGCAAATCTGATGGTGGAGTCTGAGGAAGGACCGAGGGTTTGTGGAGGGCGGGATGACGAGGTCGAGGTAATGTTTGCGGTTTTATGAAAGGAGAGATGTATAGGAATGATGAAGTGTTTGAAGGTTTATGGAAGAAAGGGTGGTCATACACAACAAGGTGTAGGAAGGTTCATTGAGACAAGGATCTCTTACGCTTTATGGCCAAATGTATCAGCTCACAACTTATATTTCTTTCGTCTCTTTTTCCCTTGTTTTTTCATTTTTGGGATTTTCATTTTTTGAATCTGTTCTTTTTTGTTTCATTTTTTCTGATTTTTTTTCTTTTTTGCTTTTGAGTTGAGTGAGCTGATAAAAGTGATACACTATTTTTGGATATTTGAAGTGATCCTTGTCTGGGGTGATTGGAGAGATAATGGCAATGAAACCCCTGCAGCGGTTGGAGGATGCTTGATTGGGTTATGGTATTAACTGGGGTGACAGGAGGTTCAGAGGGAGGAGCAAATGTGATGGGTTGATTTTGTAGAAGGGCCACTGGTAGTGAGGAAGGTGGCGATGGCAGGCATTTGGTTATGAAATTTTTTTTTTGTGATGGGGTACTTGTAATGGGAAATGGGAAAGTTGGTTGATCTGAGGAAGGGAAAGGGTTTGGTCGCGAAAGAGGTTCGCTTGTAACATTTGTTTGGTTTCCTCAGCATTGCTCGACTTTGCTTGAACTTGTGCTTTGACTTCATTGCCCAACCTAGTTGTGGCATCATGAATTTCTACAGCCTTAGCCAATTCTTCACTTATTAACTCCGAAGAAAAATACCAGTTGTCTTCAGCCTCTCTCTCAGTTTGGTTAATCGGGTAATCAGAGTGACAATATGAACCATTGGCGTCGTTGTTTTCAAAGATTATTTTCATTTATTATTGTTTTTGATCCGCGTTGGGATGAATTGAAAAGCAAATGACAAAATGAAAGAAAGAAATTTTATTGAGGAATTCAAAATAACATTTTATTGATGATGATACTAAAAGGAAACATGTGTGCCCTTATTGAAATATCCTAAGGCCTTGGGCAGAGCCAAAGGATTGCATTACAGAAAATTGTTTTGAACTGAAAAACTACATGAAAATCAACAATCACTCATAAATGCTATGAAATGCATGACAAAGACACAAATGTTTTGATGATGCCGCTTTCACCACTTCAACCCTCTTCAACAACTGCTATCCTTGCTTAATAGTCCACAGACCCTGAGAACTTGATCCTTCCCCCCTTCTCAAAAGTTAACTGCTTGGAATCAATGAAGCCCTGAACCAAACTTTTCAAAAGATAGCAATTTTCAGCAGAATGCCCAATTGCCCCAGCATGGAGCTCGCAAGTGGCTTCTGGATTGTACCCGCTTGGGAATGGAGGTTGAACTGATCTCATCTTGTGAGGAGTGATCCATCCATGACTGATTAGATAGCTGCATAGGTCGGCGTATGACACGGGGATGGGGTTGGATCAAACTTGGATGGAGAATGATGATAAGGGAAGGAAACTGACAGACTCAAACAAGAGAAACTGCACATGGCATGCACGCCCACTAGAAGAATGCTTCGTAGAGAGTTAACATTAGTTAAAACATGATGAAATTTTTTTTTGATGAACTGTTTCAGTCTTTTATCATGGAATGGATGAGATGCAATGCCTTTTTTGAAGAAAATGCAAATGAACTGTTGATTTGAAAAACTGAGTGCCTTGAAACATCTTGAGTTTGCAAATAAGTAAGGGTAAACTTTTTCAACAGATTATTTTGCAAAAGCGTCTCGTCTCTCATCACAACTTTTTTATTTGGTTTATGCAATGTATGAATGAACAAATCATGATAAGCAAATGCATGAAAAATGACCACTTGAAAAGTGTAATTATTCTAAAGGAGATTTTTGTTTGTTTTTGATGCAAGATGAAATATGAAACTCCAATGCATTTTTGGATGATGCAAGATGCAAGAATGATATTTTTTCAAAATGATTTTTATTCTTTAGAGGCACGGCAAGATCTGAAATACCAATGCCCCTTTTTGCGAAAATGATGACGTGAGGCAACCAATTGTCGTTACTCTGAGTAACTTGCATGAAACATTGAGTGGATCCTGACTCAATACTTCACGCAATATACTGAAATGCTTCGACATTTGGTTGACTCCATTTATTCACTTTATTTGAAAACAAACTGCGCCTGATTGGGTCAAAGTGCCCCGATATCGTAGAGTATCATCTCAAATTTGTAGTGCACAAACAAATTTGAGATATTACCCTTCATCATTCAAAGATGCACTTCTACCCATGGAACGATTGCATAAGGAGTTTCTCTTATTTCATTTCATTTTTTTTTGGAAAATGATTTAGAAAATGATTTTAAAAATGATTTGAAGATGTAAGTGATTTATTGAAGAAAAAAAAATTTAGAAAAAGGTGCTTTATTTGGGGAAAAAGGTTTTTAGAAAAAGGTGCTTTTTGAATTGAAAACGGTTTTGCCTTTTGATTCCATTCCGTTTCTTACACACCTATGACAAGACTTTGTGTTACGTTGCGATCTCCGGCAAACAACTTTAATGCATGGAGGATGCAAAGAATGGAGGTTTTTTTTCAAAATTTTTGTTAGATGCGAATGCAATGATGATGATGCAAAATGACGCAGATGTGATGATTATGACCTTTTATTTACATAGAAAAGAGAGAAGAAAATGATGTTTATTGGTGGCGGTTCAAAACATTTTTGAAAATACCCGCTATATGCCACCTCATATAGGTGTTTATGAGGGAAAAAGGAAATTACTTTCTACATTTTTGGTAAAAGAGTTTCGAAAGAGGATGCCTAAGCTAATGCAACACACAATTTGCGTGCCCCCGTGTCCTACAAATGGGTAAGGATCGTAGGCTCTAAAGTCAACGACAAGGGTAATCCTCCCATGTGGGTTCTGGTCACTGCCTCACAATGGCAACCAAGAGCTAAAGTCTCTCTCATGAATACACCCACAATCGTAGAGAGCTACCGATTGTGAGGTATCATGAAGAAAGCGCACTCTTGGGCGAAACTTTCATGAGAGCCAGACAGACAACGGTCTACGAATGGCAGTCACTACTCATTTCCACTCTCCTAGGGTTCTTTGCAGACCTTGGGTTTTAGGCCCCCCTCAATGCTCACAAATATAAGGTGTGCAGTGTGTGATGAGGTCACAACACCTAAAAATCTACCCAAACCCCACCTGCAAAGGGAAACCAAAACAGTCCAGACAATATCAAGCAACAGCATGTCGTCTACCCAAGGGTTCAATATCATTTCAACATAAGTATACTAACCTAGGGTTCCAACAACAATCGCAAGCATTGCTTACCTTAAGAAAGGGAGCCTAGAGGAGGGGACATAATAGGATTAAGGGAAATGCATGAGCTTACCTCAAGAAAGGGAGCAAAGAAGAGGGGAACATGCTAGGATTGGGGAAATGTATGAGAAAAGCATATAAACGACGAAAGTAAGAGGAGAAGAAGAAGAAACTACTCTTATTTTACTCAAGAAGCAAATATAGAAGAGGAAGAAGGCTAACACACAATGCACGCAAGCACAACATCACAAGAATGCACACGACAATTCTAAGAATAATGCAAGCATGTTTTTAAAGGCAAAGGAAAGAAAGAAGAAAGGGAAAGGAGGAGAGATATAACAAAGCATTCAAATCAACGAAATAAATCACATGTCAAATCGATTGGCTCGCCCCACTAAAGAAAGGTCCCCAGCGGAGTCGCCAGCTGTTGCACCCCGAAAAATCCTTTGGAGGGATTTCTCTTCGCACAACATGAAAAGGTTTTTATTTTTTAGTTGTTTAGTTGTGAAATTTGAATGTTCACAGTGATCAAACAACAAAGGTTTCGAGTGATCACCACTAGCATCCCATTATTGACGATCGTGCAAGCAAAGGCTTCGCATTATCCTCAACAAAGTTTTTAATTTGTGAAATGAGAGTTCTTTTGAAAAATGAGTGTTCGTGATAATCAATTGAGCAAAGACTCCAAGTGATCACCACTAGCACCCCATTGTTGACAATCGTGCAAGCAAAGGCTTCGCATTATCCTCAACAAAGTTTTTAATTTGTGAAATGAGTTTGAAAAATCGGATGTTCATGATGATCAAACAACAAAGGTTTCGAGTGATCATCACTAGCACCCCTATTGTTGATAGTCGTGCAAGCAAAGGCTTCGCATTACCGCCAACAAAGTGTGATTTGTGAAAAATAGTTTGAAATTGTTTTGAGAAGAAGTGAAGTTGTTTATCAGTGATTATGTAAATGCAAAAAAATGTTTTGAAGTTGGAACGTTACTAACGAGTAACAAGTTGTTCTTTGTATGCAACATGGTTTTGAAGTTTTGGAGAGTTACTAACGAGTAACAATTGGTGGAAATCAAAACAAGCAAATTGTGAACACCAATTCAACATTTTAATGCACCGCAACAATTTAATGCATCAAGGCTCTAAGTGGCCTATCCTTTGCCAAAACTTCACAAGCTTCAAACAACAATTTACATTAAACTCAAAGAGCAAAGAAAGCATGATTAAACTTGAGGATGCATCAAGGTCATTGGAGACCAATCATGTGCGCAAATTCAATTGTTTATAGACCCCTTTTTGCTCACATTTCACAAGCACATCAAGTGGGAATTGAATTTTTAAATACTTACAAGCATAGGCATCAAGGTTGAAGTAACCTATCTCTTGCCAACTTAGCATAACCCAAGATCATTTGTGGACCATAAATGAACCAAAACCCAAATTCATTTTCTCAAATCACAAATTAATCATCAATTTATTTCAACAAGTCAACCAAATCAAGCAAGCAAATGACACTAGCAAGACTTAGGAACATTTATTCACAAGATCCAAGCGATCAAACACCAAAATCAACAACTATTCATATTTTTTGATTTTTGTGAAAGTAAGAAGGCATGAAAAATGAATATTTGCAAAATCAAACAACATGTTTGGACATGGGAACTTCAAAATCAAGCCCCAATAACAAGATTGCATAAAGAAGTGCATCAAAACTCGATTAAACCTATTTTATACTAAAGGTGCGAAACATTCATAGCTTCCTAACACAATTTTATTTCACAAAATGCAACAAGCAAAATGATAACAACACAAATCACAATTTATTCAAGGGTGAGAAGCAATCTCAAACACCCAAGCCTCCCTAAGTGCTTGTCAAAATGTTTGAGACACCTCTCACCAACAACAATCAACAAATCAACAATATAACAACACTAAAATGCATGAATATGGTAGGATGAAAAATTAGAAACATGATATCTACATTTTGATGCAAAAAAGTTGAAGATGATGCTAGGTTTTAAGAAGTTTACCTCAAATCCAAGCTAAGGAATGACTAATATGAAGAACAAGACCACAAATCAACTTGAATCTTCACCAAACTTCAATGAAACCCACGAAATGCTTGCTTAAAAATGCCCTTTGATGGTGAAAGCTTGAATTAAATTAGGAGAGAAGGAAGATATATGAAGTAGGAATGGAAATGAGGTGAGAAAATGGTGATTTGGTGAAGGAGAAGTGAAAAATTGATGGAGGAAGAGGGTGATATGATTTCGGCCAAGAGAGGGAATTAGGAGAGGGAGTTGTGTGCTAGGGTTGTGTGAGTGAAAATGAGGCCAAGAGCTTTTTTTTTTGTGAGGTGAGGTTAATAGGGTATATATAGAAAGCAATTAGGTTTAAGGGTAGTTAGGTCATTGTGCACTAGTTGTGCTCTAGGATTTGATTTTAATTTTGAATCAAAGGCTAGGATTGAGGCTCACATGGATTGAGGACATTGAGAAAACACAAAATGAGAGAATAGAGAGGGGGTAGGCGACATTGGGGGTGTGGCCTTGGTCACCAAGTTTTGCTAGTTGTCATCTTGTACTATTGTACTATTATATGACCATTCCATTATCCCTTCATTTTTTATTATTCTTCTTAGGATAATTGTACAAAAATACACCCAATTTAGGCCACATACAAGGAATCTTAGGAATATGCCATTTTATGTGATCACCATGACCAAAATGTCATAAAAATCACATCTTGGAACTTTTTGTAGAATATTCCCTTTTGATCCTTTTTTGAAATTTTGTGCACAATATATGCATGCATGCGCATACATACATACATGACCAAAAATGTTTTGCCTCAAATAAATTTCTCTAAAATTGCACAATGATTCTTGATGAGAAATTATCTTATTTTTGACAATGACCAAAATACCCTTTTGCCCTAAAAACCTTGTTTTTTTTAACAACAAATGCATTTCCACTCTAACAATGAATTTAAAAGCCTTAGAATGACTTTTAAAACCCAAAAATGCATGCACAATGCTCTTCACTCTTCTAAATAAAACCACACTTCTCAATTTATTTATTTTTTGCGGAAAATTAGGGTTTTAAACCTAGGCGGACAAAATTAGGGTATGACAAGTACATTACTCAAGACTTTGTGATATATGAGATTAATTGACTAAGAGAAGTCTTGGTCAATATTCCTTTATGGAAGAAATAGTGTCTTTCATAACTGTGTAAAGTAGCTACTAATATGCGAGAAGGATTATATCCTTAAGTTATGTGAATTCAGAAGTGAATAATCTTCTGAAAAACCCCTAGGGAAGAAATTAATTTGTGAAACATCGAGGGGAATGAGACTTAAGCCAATTTAAATTAAGAAGTGATGGTAACCCAACCTTTGTGATTGGAGATCCCATGAAGAAGGTTCAATGTGGTAAAAACAAGTCACTTCTTAATATTGCTAGCACTGAAAAAAATTAATTCATGTAATTAATTTTATTCTAGTATCTTCCTATGGTGTTATGATGTTATTGTGATGGTGCTAGACTGCAGGGTTAAAGAGGTTAAGCTTAAAGCTTTTAATGATTATCATAGCCCTTATGGGTGGTGTATGACTTGCAGCATACACTTGATGAAATCACTTATATGAGTGCCAAGTGGTGCCGCTTGTATGAGATCCTGGCGAGGTCTCTAGAGCACTCATGAACACCGAGCACGCGTAGGGCCTAGTAGCGCACCACCGCGGAAACAGCAAGAATTGTGGGGGTGTAATGTGATAGTAAAACCTCTAGCATATAACATGTGTCTTGGGTTCCATAGCTTGCTAAACCAATTCACTGTATGTTATGTTTTATCTGTCTAGGACTGGTTCCATAGCTTGCTATACAGCTCCAATGCATTACATCTACGATGTTAACCCAAGAAACTTCTTTTATAAATTTATTTTCCAACTTTTGAAATATGTGGGGGATTGTTGTGATTTTATTTATTTTAAGAGATATTTCAAAAGCGGAAGTCCCTTGTTGGCTTTTAAAAAGGAGAAAAAAAGAAAATGGTTTTCTTCTACTTTGATTTTTCTATATGATCTTGGGCATTATTTGTTAGGCTCCAACGTGATTTTAGTTTTGAGTGCACGAGTCCAGGCACAATGCTGTGAAAACCTTGGGGAGCAAACCGAATATTGGGTTGCTAAGAAAGAGAAGAAGAAAATTCCTGGGTTCATCTCCTGTTAACCAAAGTCACTCACTGACACTAAATTCTTGCCAGTTCGGATTCCTCATTCGTTATTTGCGATTGGGACGAGACCGGTTGTATCTCGGGGAATTTGC
Organism: Astragalus glycyphyllos; assembly: GCA_963573325.1. NCBI lineage: Eukaryota > Viridiplantae > Streptophyta > Magnoliopsida > Fabales > Fabaceae > Astragalus > Astragalus glycyphyllos. Next base: position 32,972,577 of record OY754307.1, read on the forward strand.
ACTGTAGAGGCGAATAAATTCTTCAGGACAGCCACCAGGCGCCTCTAGTTGTTTGCTCTAACGTTTGTTCATTTCGCAGGCATACTGTTTTGTTTATTTGGTTGCGTAAATCACTACAGCATTCATGTAGTTAGAATACTTGCTATGCTGGGAATCACCTTCCATCTAACGCCGACAGCTGGTTTTTTGCACAGACCTGCCTAAGACCTAGTTTAAAAGTGAAACTGGTAATGAACCAGTTTTAAACTGGTACCGATCCAGTTTACAAAAAGAAACCAGTTTTCACAAACTAGTATACTAGAACCACTTTTAGAAAAAGGTATGGTACAATATGGTGTGGTTTTTGTACCATGCACACCCCTAGTGCGAATGACCACTACAAGAAATTCGCTCGTTTTCGATGGAAAAATCTATCGCAAATGACGCAAATTCGGTCAGAAAGGGCAATTTCCGATGGAATTTTCGACAAACAAATTTCTGTCGCAGAAACGCTCGTCGCAAACAATTTCCGACAGATTTTTTCGTCGCAAATATTTCCGTCACAAATTCGTCGCACATCCGTCAGAAACTTTCGTCGCAAATTCTATCTTCGCAAACCATTTTCGTTGGAAATCCGTCGGAAAATTTAAAAAAAATACAATCACTTTTAAAATACTATTTAACAGTGAAAACTAACATGAATGAGAAGCTATCATTATCAAAATGAAAATTGACATATAAAAATGAATTAAAAAAACTTGTTAAAAGCAATATCTCTTACTTAGAAGTCTAAATCTGTAAAATAAATGGACAAAAACCAGATTATGCCTGTACAACAGCCAGATTATGTCCTGTACCTAATGGAAATATAGCAACTACTACATTACAATGCAAAATGGACAAAAGGAACTTTTGAGACCACTGTCTTGTCAACTTGCCCACCCCATTTTTGCACCCTTTCACTTGTATGTATGTTCCACCTACAATCAAAAAGAGTTATTAAGTGACTACCAGCCTAATATTGCAATATGTTATCTTAGATGCAGGGCATCATTTTTTTGTAGTACTCACAAGGAAGAAAAAAGGCAACAGGAATTTAAGAGGGAATGAGAAGAATTGCCTACCTCTTTATTCCAATTGGTTTTGTAAAGTATCAACAAGAGAAGCAAGGTCTATAGAGCCATTCCACATATCATACCTCCCCAAACAGCAAAAAAAATCAGAATCATTAGAAAAAGTTGTCCTTTTCTTACTTACTTTCGGTTTTCATTTTTTATATTATACCTATAGAATAGTTAATGAGTCTTTGGATTTATCAAAAACATACATTTAAGGAGATGTCAAAGTAGTACACTAACACTTTTCACTTAACACTTAACAGCAAACAATAGTATATCAATTAGCAAGTTTGAAGGAGGTTTTTTTGACATAAATAAAAAAAGAATATAATAGAGAATAGTGAATACATTACCATCACCCCCTAATTTGCTACATAACTAAGAAGGTAACCCACTGGAATTCCAAACAAGTAATAACAACCGACATTGATGCAAGACACCAGGGCCTGCCACCCACCTCCAATAGCAACACCTGTAAGAATGATTTCAAGATTGTAAATAGGATAAAATAGCAAGGAATTCAATTCCAGAGAACAAATAGTAGTAGTCAATCAAGAACAACCCAATTCCCAGAGTTATATTCAAATCACAAATAGTCCTCAACTATGCCCAAGTGCTTTAAAACACTGATTCATATTCACTTAGACTAAAACACCAAAGAGGGGTTAAGCTATTTCATATTTTTACCATGCTTTGTAATAGTCTAAAGCAAGAAAACAACATAATCAAGTTCCTGAATCACTAATTTCTTTTTGATTATGTTTGACCCCTTTTAACATGAAGCAAGTTCCTTATGACAGAACATCAGATTAAGCATGTGATTAATATGATAATGTTTTGATATTTAAGAAACATGCAGAAAAAATTGTCAACAACAATGAAATTATAATGCAAATGTTTGAACAAACAAATGAAGCCAATTTAGTTCTTACCTAATGCATGCATTGTATTCTAGCTTCTATTCAATCTTCAATGGCTTAGAAACCGGTCCCATTACTGATGCAAGAGCATGTGCTTGTGGATGTGACATTCGTATGTATCATGATGATGAAGGCGGAAACCCTCACTTTTTCACCTTTATTAATTATATATAGGCATCAACATATCATGATAGTGTTGGTTAGTGGCTAAAAAATCTATGAAGTATACAGAGCATTAACAGAACAGAATCTATAGTAGAAATTATTAAGCTACTAATGAAGTATACAGAGCATTAACATGACAGTTTCACTAGTTCGACGAATAGCAATTGGAATTTCCAATTCAGATTCTCCAGATTTTGTCACCCAAGCAACCTGGTGAGCGAGTAAGACATAATCAGAAAAATACCAATAAAATTTGTAAGGAAAGCAATGGAATTGTAGAGACGCATATCCGATGGTGATGTCTGAACTGATCTTAGCCATTTATTGTCTTTGGATCATGAGCTCAAAGCAAATGGACCAGATCGACTTCCTGATGTCAGACCCAGTCTAGAACAATTGCCCTTCAAGCCCAAACCGGGTCGCTTATTGAGGAGGGACTTTGGCTTTAAAGTTTTACGTGGTTAATGTTGTTGTATGCTGAGTGCGTTCAATTTCTTGGACCAATGAAACCAAGTTTTTACACCGCCAACCTAGTGTTGCCCCCTAGTTGTGATATGATGATTTCTAACAGTGATAAGAAATCATTTAGAGTTTTTTTGGAACAGAAATCGATTTGAGAATTATATATTGATTATTTTTTGAAAGACTTTTTTTATTTGACATTTTTTGAAAAGACTTTGAAAATTTCATATAGTTTTTTTTATGTCAAACTACTCATTTCATTGATGATAAAAAGAGTCATTACAAACGGGAACAATCTTAAACGTGGAATAAAGATGAACTAATTGAGATTCATTGGACCACACTTGGTCACCTAAGGATTTAGCTAGCCCAGCTAACAAATGGGCATCTGCATTAAAACTATGCCTAATGTGGTAAATAGAACCATCAACCAAACTACTCAAAGCCAACCTACAATCTTGGGCAATTGGTTCACTAGAAGCGTTGTAGTAGTTATTGTTGATGCACTTGACACTAAGCTCAGAATCTGTGAAGAAGGCAGGCAGTTGAAGGCCCAAGTCTTTACAAGTTGTCATGCCCCATCTAATTCCCAGAAGTTCAGCAGTGAGAGGATCAGTAGCAATGTCCTCCACCTTGGTAGCAGCCATAGAAAGAACTCCAAACTTGTTCCTAACTGTCATTCCCCAATCAGTTCTACCATCACTAAAGCAAGCAGCATCCACATGAATGAAATTTGTTCCTCTCGGTTCTGCAGGGTGCAGGGAACCAGAGACAGGCACTTGCACTATTTGGGATCCACCATTGGCTTCATTAAAGTCATGAACAAAAGCAACAGCAGCTTGGGCAATTTGAACAGGATCCGACCACACATTTTTGAACACCAATTGGTTCCTAGCATACCAAGGTTTCCAGATTAGCACAGCAAATAATTGGGCCCCAAAAGGCTCCGGGCTAGACAACCAATGAAGGATCCATGAGTGATAATTCATGTCCTGAGGGATGAGGGTACCAATTGGAGAAGCAAACAAGCAAGACCTCATGAATTGGCAATCCATAATCAAATGCTCAGTGAATTCCCTATACAAGCATTACATAGAGGGCAGTGCAAATCTAATTGGATACCTTTTTTTTTAAGATTGCATCTTGTTGGGAGGATGTTCTTTGACAAGCGCCATAGGTGATTCTTGACAATGTTGGGAACTTTGGCTTTCCAGATTTCCTTCCACAGTGGCTCCATATTGCAACTAGAAGAGCTGGCCATATTTCTATTCTTGATCTCACAGATAGCCCTGTACGCAGATCTCACAGAGTACTCCCCATTCTTCTCCCAATGCCAGATAAATTTATCTTCAGGAAGTCTAACTGAGAGAGGGATATTAACAACTTGTTTTGCTTCATAACTAGATAGGCAAGAGAAGACTACTTGTCTATTCCACTGCTTGGAATTAGCATCAATCAAGCTATCAACCATAGCAGTACTTTCAAGCACAGAGACAGGGCTACTAACTTTGAATCCAGATTGCATGGGCAGCCAATTATCACCCTAGATTCTCACCTTTCTACCATTTCCAATCTGCCACCTACCCCCCTTCAAAACAGCTTCTTTTGCACTCAAGATACTTCTCCAAGCATAGCTTGGTTGAAAGCCTGTACCTGCCTCCATAAAAGAAGTTCTTGGATAATATCTAGCTTTGAAGATTTGTTCCATTAGAGAGCCCTCCTTGGTAATCAGTCTCCAACAATGCTTTCCCAAAAGAGCTGTGTTAAATTCTTTGAACTCACGAAATTCAAGACCTCCCTGGGTTATGTTCTGAGCCATTTTCTGCCAACTGAGCCAATGAATCTTCCTCTCCCCTTCACCAGCACCCCACCAAAACTTGGCAATCATGGACTCAATGTCCTTACAGCAACCATCAGGAATTTTGTAGTAGCTCATCACATAGTTTGGGATTGCTTGGGCCACTGCTTTAATCAGAGTTTCCTTGCCAGCTCTAGAAAGGAACTTCTCTTTCCACCCCTTAAGCTTCTTCCAGATTCTATCAAGAACATAGGAGAAAATCACCTTCTTAGATCTCCCAAATGGAATTGGGAGACCAAGGTGTCTGCCATGAGTTTCCATTGTCGTTACTCCCATCCTGTTATAGATCATTTGTTTGTCTCTATCAAGCACATTTTGACTGTAGGAAGACTCAGACTTTTCCATGTTAACTATTTGACCTGAAGCTCTCTGGTAAGTGGCAAGGACTTTAAGAATAGTGTCAGCTTCACTAGAATTAGCTCTTGTAAAAAGTAGACTGTCATTTGCAAAAAGCAAGTGGGAAACTTGTGGTGCATTTCTAGCAATTTTAATGCCATGAATGTTCCCCTCCCTAACTTCTTTGTGTAACAAACCAGAGAAGGCATTTGCACAAAGAATAAAGAGATAGGGTGATAAAGGATCACCTTGCTGAGCCCTCTTTCAGGCTTAAAAGTGGAGCTAGGATTGCAATTGATGAGAATCTGATAAGACACTGTGGACATGCATTTACCAATGAGATGAATTAAGTTGGGGGGAACTCCATTTCAGACAGCACACATTCAACAAACTTCCACTCAATTCTATCATAGGTCTTTGACATATCCAGTTTCAAAGCCATTGTACCCTTCTTCCCTTTCTTCTTTTTCTTCAACCAATGGAAGCACTCCATTGCAATGAGGGCATTATCAGTTATCTGTCTGCCAGCAATAAAAGCACTCTGCTCCTCATCCACAACATCAGGCAGGACCTGCTTCAACCTATTAGCTATAGCTTTAGTGACTATTTTCATAACCACATTACAAGCTAATATGTCTGAATTGGTTTGGGGTTGCAGGATTTTTACACTTGGGGATGAGGACAATGAAAGTTTTGTTAATATTCTCAAGAGACCTACCATGGTTGAGGATTTCAAGAGTGAGATCAATGATGTCCTTGCCCACAGCTCCCCAATATTTTTGGAAAAATAAAGCTGGGAAGCCATCGGGTCTAGGGCTTTTAAGGGGATGCATTTGAAGAATAGTATCATGAACCTCTTCAGGAGAAAATGGAAAGCTACATTGGTTCTTCATCTCATCATTAAGCTTTTTCCTTATAGCCCCACAGGTTTGCTCAATATCCACTGGCCCAACTGAAGCAAAGAGCTCAGAATAGTAGTTGACAAAAACTCTCTCAATTTGATCAGCTTCTCTCCACCAGACACCATGTTCATCTCTCACCTTCTTTATAGCATTGACCTTCTTCCTTTGGCTAGCCTTATGATGGAAAATTTGGTATTTTTGTCCCCATCCTTCAACCACATTGCACGACTCCTCTGTCTCCACATAGTCTCCTCAACTTTCAATAGCTCTTGGTGTTGCTTCTCAAGCTCTTTGTATCTAGTGATTTCCTCAGTGCTGCCATTCCACATATCACTCTCTTTTAGAATTTTCCCAATCCTCCCAATCTCCTTCTTAATGTTACTCAGTCTATAATCCTCAAAATCAATATCAAGACTCTTCATATTTTCCAATTTCTCAATACAAGAACTCTGATTGTTCCCCCATTTCCTCCTGATATTGTTTTCACAATTAGCATCCTTAGACCAAGCTTCTTCAAACCTAAAGATCCTAGGTTTTCGTCTCCTGTTCTCATGAGTGGGAGCCTCAAGGTGGATTAGGATGGCAGCATGGTCAGAGCCAAATCTAGCCAAGTGAGTGACTTGGACTGGAGAGAACCTAGCTGTAAATTCATTAGTAGCACATACCCTGTCAAGTCTACACTGGATATTATCTGCCCCTTGTCTACCATTTGACCAGATGAAAGGATACCCCACATACTCAACGTCAACCAGACTACAATGCTCCAAACAGTTTCTTCCCAGACTTAACTGCACATCAGTCCTATCATTGCCCCCCAATTTTTCTCTGTTATCCAAAACATCATTAAAATCACCAAAACAAATCCACTTACCCTCAGTATCAGGGCTCAAAGATCTTACAAGCTGCCAAGTTTTCCATTTGTGGTGCTCCACAGGGAATCCATAAATGCCAGTAAGGTACCAGAGAGAGTCACTTTCATCATCCTTGCAACTAGCATGAATATGATTTAGGGAGTAAGATTGGATGGTTAAGTCCAAGCTATCATGCCACAACAAAGCTACACCTCCTGCTCTGTCTCTACCCGACCCATTACAGTCAACATCCAACCCACAATTAAATCCACACTTTATTCTAATAGCTTCCATCTCAGAAGCTTTAAGTTTTGTCTCCATAATAAATAGCACCATGGGTTTTTCAAGTTTTGTGAGCCTCAACAAGGCTCGAACTGCAGAGGGACTCCTAACCCTCTACAATTCCAACTGATTATTTTCATTGGGATAGGAGGTGTTGGCTCTCCAACACCCCCTCTGGTTCATTTTGGTTGCCATCAATCTCCATTCCTGTAGCTTGTTTCTTGGTAGCTCCACCCATTTCTCCCACTTCACCATCTTCAGACAAACCTACCTCAAATAGATTCCTCTTCCCCATCCCTCTCTCCTTTGAACCTCCCCCCTTTTCCACATTAGTTTTCCTCCATTTCTTTCTAACCCAGTGTCTTTGGTTACTCTTAGGCTTGGAAGAAGTATTTTTTGGCTTTGTGGTAGGTTCACTAATGACATTTTGCTTCAACTTTGGGGTGATGTCAATACCACCTAAAGACTCGGCCACTTCCTCAACATCAACTGTAGCCTTATTTTTCTTAGCTATGAGTTGAGCTAAGGTAGGTTCCTTGGTGGTGTGAGCCTTTGTTGGTTGCACAACTTCAGCTTCCTCTTTTGTTTCTCACTATCTTCCACTTTGCTACTGCTTGAGGTAACAAAAAGACTCTTGTTACAAGAGCTAGTTTGGCTATCCCTTCTAGCCTCATAGTTCTGTTTTGGTAACGGGGAAGCCCTTAGCCAGGGACCAAAAGGAAGATCTTTCTCTTCCATATAGTTGATTTAACGAAACAACTATGTTTGTAATAATGCAAAATTCTTATTTTCAAAATGAATTAGTTACTATTTTCTCAAAAAATAATGTGTGAAAAAATGACTCGTGTACGACCCATGGGTAGATTGCCAACATTGCGCGAGTTTACTTGAACGTTGTCCTCAAGATTCTAAAAACTGCTATAAAAATTTCTTTTTTTTTTGTGTAGGATCTCATTTCTCGAATTGAGAAGAACAAATCACTATTGATGCCAACTATTTTTCTACCAAATGATAGGAAGCTTTTTACTGAAATAAGGGAACTATAGGGTTCTAACTATGAATAGGAGAAAAGGAAACTAAGCTAATTAAAGATTAAAAGACTTTTCACTGATTTTGTTGATTTGACAAGTGTCTCTAAGAGATTATATATATATATATATATAACGACCAAATAAGATAAAAGACCTAAAGGCTACAAGCCCAATTTAAACACGCTGGAATAAAAGTCTAACTAACATAAATTTCAACACCTAATATATCTTTTTTTTGGTGAACAATAGGGCCTAAAACAGTCCAAGAAGTGGGGTACAACCACTTCCATCCATACATAAGACCTGGTTCAAGAAGTGGGGTACAAAATTGTAAATAATAGAAACTTCAGTGGCAGAAATACTATGTTTAGCTAAAACATCAGCAGGGAGGTTGTTTTCACGTGTGACATGTTCACACTGAATAGAGAAAGGCTTGTGACCATGTTTTGGGTAGCACGAACAAGCTGTAACAGCGAGGGTGGAGGCGGAGCCACACCCTGCAGCAGCTCAATCACATGCTTGAAGTCGGAGATCGCGATAATTTTTTTGCAGCCATGATTTCGCGTCCAACACAGAACACGATTCGAGCTTCTGAGTGAAAGCTAGCAGCAGGCGACCCTAAGCATCACGGCATAGACCACCGCATAAGCTGAATAACCGATTGGGGGTTTCTCCCACCGGTGCGACTAATCGAGCGGCAACCAAATTCCTTGGTAGAAGGCTGTATCGTTCCGGCGGCGCCAAATTTCATCAAGAGTGACTCCGAAGGTTAGTCTCTACTCTTTCTCCCATATGTGCTTGTTGTGGTTACCCAAGTCATATTTGTGAAAAAAGAAGCGAATTCCTTACCGCTTAGTTGCCAGCACAGGGTTGCAATGCATTGATAGTCACGAAAACAGTGCAACAACGATTCCTCCAAAGTTTCGCAGACCAGACATAAGGCATTGTTGCTGAAGTGATGGCAGGTACGCTCCATATTCGTCATGAAGCTCCCATGAGCAGCCTTCCAAAGAAATAACCGAGAAGGCTGAGAAGGAGAGCTGAGAAGGCTGATTTCTTTGAAAAGAGACCATCTGAGGCCAATTTCCAAACGAATTCATCTTCCCGATTACTCACTTTCGAAGGCCCCGTTGAGGTAACTTTGCTAATAATCAAAGCATCTAGATTTCTCATCTTATCTAAGTCCCATTCCCCGTTGCTTGTAATGTATGAGTTGATGTTGTTGTTGGTAGAGTCCTGAGTAGCTAGAACTGTATGGTCTATAATCAGAGGACCCAGCCCTGTGATCCAATTGTTGTGCCAAAATTTGAAGTTATGACCATTCCCCACCTTCCACTTGAGATTATCACGGAAAGTGTCCCAGGTAGAGAAAATTCCCCTCCAAAGGTTTGAACTTTGGCTTCTAGTGTTTATGTTAGGGAATCCCGTATCACCGCAATGGTACTTTTGGCGCATGAGAGAGACCCATAAGGAGTTTGGATTTTTGCAAAGATTCCAAGTATTCTTGAGAAGAAACGTTTGGTTAACCAGCCAGGTAGGCTGGAGACCCAATCCACCTTCATTTTTAGGTCTACATATGGTCTCCCACTTGATAGTATGGGTCTTACGAGCCCAGGTTTCATCCCTCCATATGAAGGATCGACAATGCGTGTCAATCTCGTCACAAACACTTCTCGGAATGTTGACCGCTTGCATAGCATATATATATAGGCATAGATTGGATAACCAACTTGGCTAAGGTAACCCTACCAGCCATGGAGTGTTTCTTGGCCTTCCAGGAGCTAAGGCGTTGCTTAACTTTATCAGTCACAATTTGAAATGTGCTTTTAGTGACCCGCCTGTGAAGGATGGGGAAGCCAAGGTACCTAAGTCATTTGTGGAATGGTAGCCTAGGGTATTGCTGATATCCCTCCTCCTCTCCCAACTCACATTGTTGAAGAAGAAAATTATGGTCTTCTCATGGCTAACCTTCTGGCCTGAACTAAGGCAAAAGGTAGAAAGGAGTTGGTTTATGAGAGTAGCTTGCTCCACATTCACCTCTGCAAAAAAGAAGAAAAATGTCCCACAAAAGCAAGGTGAGAGATTTTGGGACCCCTTCTATAGAGCTTGATAGGCTTCCACGATTTGTTGTAAATGGCATAATGAATAAGGTGGAAGGGTCTTTCCAAACAAAGGGCAAAGAGGTAAGGAGAAAGGGGGTCTCCTTGCCTAATTCCCCTTGAAGGATTAAACTTCTCTAGGGCCTCTCCGTTCCAAAAGAGCTTTATACGGGTAGAAGCCATACAATGCCAAATAAGAGACACAATGTTAGAAGGAATGCCAATATCTTCAAGGGTATCCTTAACATAGAGCCATTTCAGTCTGTCATATGCCTTCTCGAGATCAATTTTGATTGTCATCCACCCCTTTTGCCCGTTCTTGCGGCGCATGGAGTGAAAGATCTCCTGAGCCACAATAATGTTGTCATGGCCTTGTCTTTGAGGTATAAAAGCACAAAGCTCAGAGGCCCACCAAGTCAGGGATGATAAGTCTAATCCTACCCGTAATTAGCTTAGTAATGGACTTGTAGGAAACATTACATAAGCCAATAGATCAAAACTGTTTCATGCAAACCACATTATCCACTTTGGGGATTAAGGAGATAAGAGTATCGTTGATCTCCCCAATGCACTCCGGGTTGGAGAAGATTCTTTGAACAAGCTGAAAAGGGGAGGATCCCACCACCTCCCATTGGGATTGGTAGAATAAGACTTGAAATCCGTTTGGCCACGGGGCTTTGGAGGCACCCATGACTTTGATCACATCCCATAACTCATCGAACTCCACATGACGGCCTAAATCAAGGAGCTCATCTTCGGCCAGACTAGGAAAGGACCCTCTATGGTGGAAGGGATGGTAACTACCGTCATCCTTAAAGAGATTCTTATAGTAGTTGATAGTTGTTACCCCATGGAAGTAGCAGGTGTTTCGGTCTCCATGCTCCAACCATTTAGTTCTAGACTTTTGATACCAGAATAGTTCTTCATTGGCAAGCACTTCCTCATATAGCTTCCAAGTGTGGTGGTGTTCAGCCAGGAGAGACTCTGACCATCTCTTTGTAAGCTTGAAGTCAATATTCTTAAGTTTATGACGGAGATCTTTCTTTCTTTTGAAAATTTCCCCAAAGGTAATTCAATTCTAGAGATTTAGGGCCTCTTGGAGGTCTTTCATTTGCTTCGTCCAATCCACCATTCCTCTTTGCCATGACCTGTGAATGACATCAGAAAAAGAGTCGCGAGTCAACCAAATAGCCTCAAAGCGGAGAGGGTGCCTACGCTAGTTAGGCCTAGGCGTATTATCAAGTTGCAAAAGAAGGGGTCTATGGTCCGATTTAAAGAAGGGGAGATGGTGCACCACGGCTTCCGGGTAGAAAGAGTTTTGAACTAGGATATACCAACTGTGTACATTTCTCTTCTCCCTTCTCTTTTTACCGTGTATTGTTCCCTACGGTTTAACTTCATATTCAATAACGTGTTCATAAAAAAAGTTAAATGTTTTGGAAGTAAGCAACTTTTATCATAAAACAAAAGGATTATTAAAACAGTCAACAGAATTCAAACCCGCGCAGAAGAGAGCTTAGATGACAACTAGTCACCACCTTAAGAGAATGTAGCTATTGCACCCTCTGGTGCTGCAGGCAATGCTGAGCCCAACACTGCCAATGCAGCACAGAGTGGATATTCTAATTTGGAGATAACTGGTGAGAAGATGGTTAACAAGGCTAGGACTATTTTATTTCCCTTTCATTTGATACAGGGAAATAATTTCCCACCCTTTATTTTTTGTTGTTATCTTTCACATTTCTGTTTTTGTTGTTGTTTTGTGTTTTGTATTGTTGCCTATCATTGCCCATCACTAGTTTAATTTATTGGCAATGGGGACACTGCTAGTGATTAAAGCTTGAAAGAATGCAAACTGCCAATGGTTGCAGGTAATGAAGTTTGTTAATAATATGATTTACCTTCTCTAAGCTCTTCTTACTATGCTAATAATGAATCAAGCAGTCTCAAAATGACAAACAGGAAATGTGATTAACAAAGAGTGATAATATCAGTTACATAAACAAGTTGGGCTTTGATGCCTTGTATGTTGTCTTAATTTTGGAGTTGTGGAATTGCTTGGTGCACTCTCTTTTGCAAAGTTTGGCTGGTATTGTCGCGGTCTTGATGATTTGGATGCAAGGAAACCGGACTCTATGACGAGATGCCATTTCATTGTACATCATTTCAACAGCGCCATTTAGTGTAGTATCTCAGAATTCCTTGTACATGTTGTGATATCCAGTCCGACTCTGATATCGTAGCCAAATTCCATAATTCTTAATCTTGGTAGGATTTTTCTCCAAGATCTGCAATAAGATAAAATAATTATATCTTACTTTCTGTCTCTGCAATTGGAACATAGAATTCTTGAAACTAAAAAACAGGAAATATCCTTCTGAAGTACTCCTAATACTTATGAGATTAGTAGCACACAATACTGTGATCTACTCTTCAATATCTTTTACATCAATGTCCCCTCCATTTCCTAATATCTATATATCTATATAATTTAAAGAACTACAAACCAGAGTGTATTTGAAAAATTAAGTTAGTATTCCACTGTCAAAATATCTGCTGAGTTTCAGGGTTAAACCTTCCTCTCACGACAAGCTCACTAGTTTCTTTATAAATTGACTAAATTTTCCCAGTCTCTTAAAGCTTCCATTAAACCACAAAAGAAAACAGAAAAAATATTAAAAGATTCTCAAGCCCTATAACTAGTTCTGAATTCCAATTAACTTGAATTCTTTAACGAATAAGAGAAAAACAAAGGTGTATAATATAATGTATTCAAAGTAGCAGATGGTTATGCATAATTACTTTACCAAAGTCAAATTGCCGACAAACATGCACAACACAAATCTACAGGGCATTGTTTCTTACAATGTTTGTATACAGCAACAGAAAAGGTTTTTCAACCAGGTAGGGTTGGTTACAAGGATAATGTCCAATCATTAATCATGCCTAAACACATATTCTGTCAATAGCAGATTGTGGTCCATAGCGGAATCCCAAAATAACACATGATAGGTAGCCTCAAAATGCCATAATGCAGATGGTGCCACCATAAAGTACAAAAAATGAAATAGCAAATTAGTTAAAAATCGCAACCACAATCCGTCATGTCGGTGTTTTAACAACAAATACAAATCACTTAAATGAGTAAATCTAATAGATAATCCATTCATTTTTCCCTTCTTGCTGATTCAACTGATAGATTTACTTGGACTTCTCTACATCTAATTCTAACAATTACCTTACATATGATTTATTCTCCTTTACAAAGCCTTCTATAAGTTTTCTCTATGTGCCAAAATCGCCTTTGTAATCACAATAGATAGATATTATCTCTAATTTGACTCTCAAATGCATTCATTTCTAATCCTGTCTTACCATATACCAGTAATTTTTTAGAATAAAAAATAAAGATTCTTTAATAGATGCCTCAAGTTATTCACAAACTAAGGCTAACAATAGAAACCAAACTTATTCACAAATCACAAACTAAGGCTAATAATCAGAGTATCAAGTAACACAATTGAAATGCATACCTCATTAATGGCAAGCACTTGTCCATTGCTTTTCTTAACCTTCTTCAGCTTTCTCAAGAAATACCTACAAAATTTGAAGAAAAAATGACAAAGGAAAACATGGACATCTGTCATACTTATCATAAATAGAATAATAAATGATGAGAAAATAGACCAATCAAGAGAAACAACGTTTTGATCCCATCCAAAAAGAGCAATGCAGAAACATGGCACCTTAAAGTGCACAAAACATAAAATATCATATGCTTAACGCTTAAATCGAAACAGAATCTGAGAGTTGTTTGTTAATAGAGAATGAGAAGACCAAAGTCAACAAGTCAACCATACAAGTCAATAAAGAGTGTAGTAGCAATGCTGAGTCAGCTAGGCACATGTTAGATGCTGACTCAGCTGCCAACTAGGCGCCAGCTTGTAACTGCTATTAGTTACTCAGTTAAGAAACTGTTAGTAACTAACTGCATTAGTTAGAGATTAACAAACTGTATTATATATAGTTGTAATCACTGTTAATCAATTCAAGAAAATGATATCATTTGTGACATACCAGAATTTGGATTTGGCACGCACTTCGATGGTGGCCCACAGCTTCATCCTATAGATCTTAGGATGTTCATCAGTTTCAGTGGGAAGACCTCTCCCTACAACCTGGTACTGATGAAACTATCTCATCCAAACAAAAAACACGAAATACCCATCATTATAAACTCTTCAATGATTCAGAAAAAACATTTTTTTGGATAAAAAATTTATAAATTGGAATGAAAAAGTACAGGAAGGTAAAAATGGTGGCAACGTATCAAAATAGAATAGATGGGTATATGGTGGAAAAACCATGATTAGATTACCCTGAAAGTGACCATTTGGAATTGTAGCAACAGTTGTTAAGAATCATAGAATCATACATGCATAGATCAAAGCCATAGGAGAGGTATTGAGCATAAGAGTACTCATGGGGTAAAAGAGGTAAAAACTCTTTGTAAGGAATCATATTGAAAAAGATGGTAAATGTGAGTACAATGTGCTCTAAGATATACTAACTAACTACCAAATTACTAATTAATCCCTAAGAGAATGTAACACCTAGTAAGGCGCTATTATTTTTAATAACAGTCTTCTGTTGTCTGAGTGAAGATTGTTTTTCACTGTCTATGTTGCTGATGACGAAATGTAAAACCCTAGAGTCTGGCTATAATTGACCCTTTCAGAAAGGCCCATTAAAGGAAATAGATTGAGGAAATAGATTTGAATCTCTCTTTTGTTTTTGGCAATTCTTTTCCCACTCCCCCTATTACTTTCCCACTTCTCATTTTATCCTAAAAAATCCATCAATACTCTTATCTCTTCCACCCTCCCACTCCCTCTCCTCCCTCCTATCTCTCCCTCCCCATCCATGCCCAGTAGTCCCATGATCGGCCCAAGGCGCATGCAACTAAAGCAAAGGCTTCGGACCTCAAGAAATTTTGATGAAAAATTAATTTTACATAATGTTCCTAGTAAATTTTATCCTCTAACGAGAAATTATTGCTAGCTCAAATGCTAAGTGGCAGTTGTACCAGCTTGGGCATGTTTTGTTCATATTTTTTTAATTTATGTTACATAACTCTCCAACTCGCCCAATAAAAAAGGCCACTTAAGGAGAGTTATGTCAGCATTCAGTGTGATGACCTCGTCTTCTTGTGGGAAAAACATCATTTTCAGGTGGATAGTTGAAGTTACCGCCCCTAATTAGCCTAAGGCTGGCCGGCCAATTATGCAGTTGTAGGCCGACTCGCAAGGACACACTGGGAAGTGAGCCTTCATTGTTCGAGTTAGTGGCCTCTCTACGTAGGTCACTCCTAGCTCAATATGGCCAAGGCGTGTCGTTCTCGAGCTATTAAACCCAGAGAGCTCCGTTTCCAATAAAGAGTGAGGCCCTCCTCCTCCGAGATACCCAACCTGGTCAATAGGTCGAGAAACAACACGTTGGGCGAGCTTCCCTAATCTACCAGGATCCATTGTACCTTGTAGTTCGCCATCATGGCTCGAACTACCATCGGAAGGTGCTCGTTGAGTCTACCATTAAGAAGGTCTTCGTCTCCAAAGGTCAGGGGAAGTCGGCTAGAAACGATCTTGACTATCGTTGAGGAAACGAAGTTGGTGATCTCTGTTCGCTTTCTCTTGATTGTTTCCATGACTTCCCGATCTTCTGTCAGGTAGCCACTGAGGATCACCATTGCTGTGACTCGTGCCTACGAAGGTTTGCACTTAACAGATCGGTACTTTATCAAGTCGAAGTGATTACCGAGGAATGTGAGAGATGAGAGCATTAGTGCTCCGACTGTAGTCGCTTGTCCTAGAAGTCGATCTCAGTTGGGAATGTTGGGCTGAGTTGCTACGGAGGTGAGATGTCAGATTTGCTCCGAATGATGCACCCCACACACTCTAACGCTCAAGTCAGCTTACATGCAGAAATAAATGCTACTGGGTGCATTGATTGAAGCGTGTGTTTATATGGAATAGTGCCAATAACGTGGCATTATCCCCCTTTTAAGCTTGTAGGTCGAGGTTGATTTCTGACCGTTCGATGAGATACCAATCGATCTCCATCGTAGATCTTACTTGAGAGGAAGTGAGGATTCCTTGGAATCGTGGATATAGGCTGTAGAGGTTTGCCCAAGTTTAGGATGGGCCTGATCCAGTCGGGAACAATATGAAACTTATTATATTTGCCAGAAGTCCCTCAACTCCCCATCATTTATGGAATTAACCCCTAACTTTAAGTTAATTTAAATCTTGCCACCACTTCATATCATTTAATAACTCTTTATTTTGTCGAATCTATTCAATTTAAACTAATTATCATACAATTAAATTGAACATATCAATTTAGGTAATGCAACTAGAATAAACAGGAATACACTTGTCGAGTCCTAGGGTGCGTTTGCTTTGGTAAACAATAAGGAAGTGGACTGGAAAACTCCAGTTGTACCCTTTTGATTTGTAAACTATTCATGGTACTAGACATAAGTGGGGGTCAAGAGACTGGACAACCACCTAAATTCTTGTAACTCACAAAACCATAGTACAAATTTCTATCGGTCCTTGCAACCATGATAAATTTATTGGATTTCTAATGCCAAATTGATTTGGTTAATAGTTATTTGAAATTCTCGAGATGTGGAAAGGAATAATAGTAACATTATGGCTGGCAGCTCTATATATTTGCGTGTAATATTACAACTTGATGATAGTAAGAATATGGTGTAATAATCCGATGCAAAAGTCAAGTGGATTATCATTAAACCTAGTGACGGTGCAAGATAAGAGAATTTTTGTAGTATTTTGAGGAATCCCGTTATGGAAAAGCGAGCAATTCATACTTTTCATAGTAATATAAAGTTTGAAAAAATGGAGTTCACAAGACAAGGCCTTCCTTTGTGCATGAACTTGCTGTTTTTTTTTTTTTTTATCAATTCATAAACTTGCGGTTTTTATATTCATGAAAGAAGATTTTTTCTTTCTTCAGAGCTAATTTCAATCAATTAATAAACTCAAAGTACTTAGCAAAATTAGTACGCAGTTATTCGTACGAAGTAGTCACAGGTTTTATTGGTGACTAATCTACATCAGAAACCTAATTAGTCGCATGAACTCAATTTTACTAGTCTGTACGATTCCCTCTATCAATAAAGTTTTTGGAATGCCCAGAACTCGAACCTAAAATCTTAAGATGAGATTCGAAATTAATTGTCGCTCGGACCCGTTTTTGATGATTTGGTGATGACTCACTCAACTCATGGTGAAAC
Organism: Astragalus glycyphyllos; assembly: GCA_963573325.1. Classification (NCBI taxonomy): domain Eukaryota; kingdom Viridiplantae; phylum Streptophyta; class Magnoliopsida; order Fabales; family Fabaceae; genus Astragalus; species Astragalus glycyphyllos. The sequence continues at coordinate 32,989,898 of OY754307.1, forward strand.
GTGTCTCAGGGGTTGGAAAATACTAGTATTTGCTTACATATGCATATGCTGGGGTCAGTGGGGTGCTACTGCCTAGTGGTCAAAGAGTATTATTAATTCCCCTTATCAAACACAAGCCTTATCTAATATTCCAATGTACGGCTAATGTATGTGTAGGTGGCCAATAAAGAATTACACTTCTCAGTTCTCACATCATTATCACCACCATATCTTAATTTTCAAATGAAAATCATTCTTTGACTTAGTGTTGTTCTAGCTTGTGTTTGTATGCGATTCATGCTAGGAAAAGTTGGGTTTCACTGAAGGAGGTAAAGTGAACTTTGGTCAATAGTGCCTTATGACGGAGAAGATCAACGGACCTAAATTCTCCACAGTAAAAAACACGACTATATGAGATCTTAACCTTTAAGTGATTTTTGGACAAACAAATTAAAATGGCTCAATGAAATCTAGATCCTTAATTAATGTGAATGTATGAATACATTATACAGTAGACACTATTTGACATTGTTCATGGTCAATTAAATCTTCGAATAGTGTCCAATATTTGAAACTTTTTTGTTTTGACAAAAACCAACATTTGAACTTGAACAGTAATGCGTAGGAGTGTTTTACCCTTAATTAGTCGATGAAGGAAAGAGTAATTGGTTTGCACAGTTGTTCTGAACTGGTCAAAGACCATCAAATAGGCCAAATACAAGTCAGCCCAATACTTAAAAGCACTAGCTTAAGTTTTTAGGCCAAATACATTGGGAAGTTTTTAGGGTAAGCTCCTTACCTCGTCATCAATCAACACTGTCCTTTCTGAGCTCCCAAAACGTCAGTCAAGGAAGTGATCATGGCCAAAGATATGATTCCCAAATCTATCCCAAAGTTGCCTACGTAGTTCCTCTGCTCATCAGCGCGGCGAATAGTTCCCTATGATTGAGCTTAGCTTCGGCTTGTGTGCGCTCGTTCATTGAGTTGTGAAAGAAAACAACACCAAATCACCTACATCGACCTTTCACCTTGGTACAAGCTCGACATACCATCTTTATATCAGTGCATTGAGCAGTTTTCATGTCGTCAACATGGTGAACTTGACAATTTTTCCTTCGAGTCTAATGCAAATTAATTGGGCAAGAATAAATTCCACGAATATTTGATTATTAATGGATTCCCTCTTGGCGAGTTTGTGAACCAAGGCACCAACGTCGAGGCGATCCGGGCTTCTTTGGTGAAGTCGCTCCTTGCTTCTGATGCTTTGGCCGATCTTCTTTTAGGCATAAATTTACTGTCCTTGACTTGGTCTTGACTTCATAATCATATGTCTTTCTACTTCAGATGCTTCGGTACTTTCACATGGCTTCTAGTTGAACACCTCTGACCAGTATTCTTTATTCTTCTTCGTCTTTTCTTAGTGTGTATTTCCTGTTGTTAGATATAAAGGGGATATTGTGCACACTTGAACAAACAGTTAATGGACAAATAGTTCTCTTACTTTGTTATGATCAAAGCATCAAACCCAAAGAAGTAGAAGTTGACCCAAAGAAACCCCCTCCCGTTGTGATGTCTTCACGAGGTGGTGTGGAAGTCTTCAGGGTTGTGGGGGTTTAGCCTAGGTCACAGCGAATTCAGAGTGAGGACATCTTTTACGATTTCAGAGTTTGAAAAAATGTTCGCAAAAAATTCAAAGGCTCACCGGAAAAGTCTTCTGAAAGGAAAGAACATGGGAGATCTATAATGCGCAAAGTGCCCAATTCGGGGGGAATATATAGCGGTTTATCAATGGACAGCCATTATAGTAATGACGTGACCTTTCGCATAATAGTTAAAAATCAATTGCCACAAACCTCAGTGCATAGGTCTCATCAACTGTCACCAACTTCAACGGTCACAACTTTTGGTTGAAGAGGCTGCGACCTCGGTCTACAACATGAATACAGTGATAGTTTCCGGCATCGATAAAGTACCCTAACAAACTAGGGGCAAGCAAGTCAGTTCAATTTTGCACCTCGATGTCATCACTTCATTTCTAGAATAACGTTGAGCCGTTCGGATAATCATGCCAAAGCCATCTTCATCGAGATGACTTCGACTGAGAGGGGAGTGTTCCAGACTAAACCTCGGCCAATTCCAGAATTGGGCCGGTTCTAAGAACCCAATTCCTTTATCAACACTGGAACCACACGCCACAGGAGCAACTACGACCGAGATTGGCCTATATCTCATTGTACGGTCAGGAAGCGATCTCGGTCGTGATCAAGAAGTTTATAAATTCTTTTGCCACGTCAGATTTCTCATGCGCTCATACATTTCTAAGAGGTAAATCCACCTCAACTACCATATTACCATATAAATACGAGAGTCAATCATTGGATCTACGCATTTATTACTCTTACCTCATTTTCATTATTCAGTACTAATGATGAAATGACTGGACTTATATTGTGTCAATTCGTCTTGCTCTCAATTCGTCTTTTAGCACTAATGATCAAATGACTTGATTTATATTGTGTCAAACAAAATATAATTTATTCTAAATTTATTGGATTCCATGGTTAATAGGAAATTCTTGAGATATGGAAAAGAATAATAATAACACTACGGCTTTATGGGATTGGCAGCTCTAGGGTCAAACTACATTGGAACACATGCTCAAACACCCTCTTAAACGGTATTTCTACCAAATTGAATACTTACGGATATGGTAATGCACATGTACCTCACAAACATGGAATCTTACACAGCCATCGAATGGGTCCATGATGTGGCTACAGTCGAGACATGAGACGCCTTTTTGAGGATCCTGATTGTACTGTACCCTGACAATTCAATTTTTTCCCCATACATGACATGCATGGTTTCATTATACATCTATAGGAAACGCACATGCTGCTGGGTTTTGATACCTTTCCAGCTATTGTACTTCGCGTGGCTTATTAGAAGCAAACACAAACATCCTTTTGTGGTATGGAGCCACGCGCAATGATGCCTTTCTTGCTGAGTGTGGCTACACACAAGTACTGGGTATGAAAAAAATCAATTTAACTTGGGGGGGGGGGGGGGGGGGGGGGGGGGGGTACACATTTGTGGAATGATGACGGAAAAAACGGGTTCCATTGCATAAGGAAGTTGAAAATCGGGATTACACACTATCATTTATTATCTGTGTGGACCTAAATTTTATTTTATTACGGGTCCAAATGGGTAACCGAACCGGTACATTTATAAGGACATACTATGTTAAAGAAATATCGAAGTTACAAAATTCATACAAATAAGAGGATTTCCCAACTAATATATCAGATTAAAAATATAAATACCACCTTCAATGGTCATAAAGCAGCTGTAGGATAAGATTTGACATGATAGACAATCATTTTATATTTAATAGGTTATCTCTAGAGGACTAGCGGTTATTTTTATAGTCTGAAAGGTTGTCATTGATGAAGCACCGAAACAGAGACGGATACCGGACATGTCACAGACACGGACATTTGGACACCAGTTTTGTTACATCAACATTAAATAAAACTCTAGGGTGTCTAAATGATGATCAATTATTTTTATAGTTTTTACAGTATTCACAAATGCAGTACCGTCACAGACACGACCACCGGACACGACATGCGAAAAAGTTGACTGTGGTTCAGTTAGGGGTTCAAATGAGTAGCCTAACCGGTACATTTATAACAGGCCTACTATGGTAATGAAATATCGATGTTAGAAAATTCATACAAATAAGAGGGTTTCCCCGACTAAAATGTAAGATTAAAAATATAAATGGTACCTTTAATGGCATAAACCAGCTGCAGGATAAGATTTTAAATGAAAGATAGTCACTTGAAAATCTAATAGGTTGTCTCTAGAGGACAAGCATTTATTTTTATTCTCTCAATAGTTGTCACCGGTGAAGCACCGACACAAACGGATACCAGACACGTCACAGACACGGACATTCAGACACCAGTTATATTACATCAACATTAAATAAAGCTATATGGAGTCTAAATCATGATCAATTATTTTGATAGTCGTAATAGTATTCACTAATGCAGCACCGATACAGACACGGCCCCCCGCAACGGCATTTTGAAATGGTCAAGAAAGACTGTCAATTTATAAAATATTACATTTTAGCTGGAAAATTATTTTAGAGTTTTACTCCTAACAGTGTTTTAGGGTAAGAAAATAATCTAAAACACTTTTTTTGATTACCGGTGTTGCCTCACCCATTTGAGGATAATTCATTATCTCTTATCGTTAGTGTGCTATTGTAACAGTCTTTAAATTATTAAAAAAAGCCAATGAGTACATCCGTTTCTCCTTACCCACAACCTGCCAATCTGACACTGTCCCATCAGAAACCCTGGATGTGAGCTTATATTTCCTTTTTGCATTTTATAAAATTTTATAATTTTTTAATCGTAATCATGTAGATATCAACATATCAACGGTAGCCATTCGTCAACCACTTTTAGGCACCACCTGATAACATCAAAAGTCCATTTTCACTCATCACCTCCAAAAAGTGTTTTATCAGCTCCTTCCTCTCACCAACCAAAGAAAATGGTGAGTGTTGAGTTTATCCCGTTTGCTATAGTTCTTCAAACGTTTGTCGTGAAAAATATACTTACCACGTTTCTATTTGAACTTTTTTCATGCATAAAGCACTAATCACTCTAAAATGTTTCTGCTTTACAGATGTTACCAACCGTAACACAGATGGCGGCTTTGCGATACGCCCCCAGCCGTTGAGGTTTGACGTAATACAGATGGAATGCATCGCAAACCAGGTGGGGTTAAAATCAACGAATACACCTTCTATTCAACTTTATAACTTCATTTCCACAGTTTATTTTTTGAATTCTAACGTTCATTGACATTTTGGTGATAACTTTCCATCTGATATCGTTGTTGGACTTTGCTGTCATGCCGACCCTTTTCTCAAACAAACATTACAATGAACTACCTGATAGGATCACTTTTGTTGACATTGAAAAAAATGATTTGGAGTTGGCTGTCATTAAAGACATAGGTAAGATTTTCCTTGGTGGCTGGAAGCATATTGCTGCTTTTTATGACCTACATCCGGGGGTTTTATCCGAATGGTCTACCTTGGCTGTGGTTTGTTTTTCATTCAGCCTTTTCACTTACTGGGTTATGAGGTTTTCGCTCTGACTATGCCTGCATCCCCTCCGTTTTATTCGCATGCACCCACTCTTCATCATCACACATCCCCTGTACCAGCAAATGGACTGTCACATCAGCATGTTTTCATACCCATGTCGTTCCACCACCCCATAACGGAGGCCGGGCCATCAAACCCCCCGATGCGCTTATCCGGACCGATGGTCAACATTCCCCCCAATATCGAGGGGCTTGGTGAAAATGTTGTTGTTGCTGCTGCTAATAGTAGTGTTTTTACCAAGGACAAAGCCTACTATGTGATGTACTCAAAGGAACTCAATTGGAAAGATGTCACAACAAACTATTTGGTAAGTCCAATGTTTTTCATTCGTGCATTTTTACCTAGGGTTATTAAAATGTAAACCTCATTAAAAATTTTCTTATTGACTAAAATTTTTATCATTAATCGAATGTTTCTCAGTAAATACCGACCAACTTTTGCATGGTCGTGCTGCCATTGCAAAATGGTGCGGTTAGAATCACTATCCTGGTGGGACTAAATGGAATTGTTTCTTGAATGTTGAAGACCAAGATGGTGTCTACTGTCATCTGAGTCGTGGGTGAGCTAAGTTTAGGAACATGAATGGCCTAAAGCTTGGTGACTTTGTCATGTTCGTCGTTGTGGGACCCAACTCATACACTCTCCACTACCTTCCACTGGGGACGTCAATTTAGGAGTCGTATGTATGTTTTCTTTATCTAACAAGTTTGTTTGTAGGTTTGTAGCTGGCATGTTGAACTAAACAAGTGAGGCCACATCATGGACATATATCCCTGTGCTCAGTGTCTCTGCAGTGAACTTGCAATATGCCAACCTTTTACAACTTAAATTAGTAGTCTTTCTATTGTTAATAGCTCTTAATTTATAACTAAAGTGTTGTTATTAAGTGTAACTGACTTTATCTAAACGCATAATGACGTACTGCTAGGGAATTATAGTTATTGTGTTATGTTACTATGGAATGTTATGACTGAATGTTAGAATTATGGTAAATGGTGTGTTTTTTTTAACCTACCAATTGTGATGCATCTATTGGATTTTCAAGGGAAAAACGTTATTGTCTGCATGTATACATAATATTGTCAACATATCCATAAAAGATCCTACCTCAAAGGTCTTTAAATGGAACTACCTACTCTATAAGAGTGGCTCCCATTTTTTCGCAAGTATGCATGTGTTTTCAGTAAACTACATAAATAGATCCACTTAATACACTTATCACATGTACTATTATTTACTTAAACTGGCAACATAGACTAAATAAGCCACTGCGATTTACTTCCTGTTACCCATACAAGACTGTTATCACCACCACGTGGATTGCCTGCCAAAGATGTCCACCGTTTTGGAAACAATTTATCCTATCTGGAATTATTCGTCCTCCTATTTTTTCGTTGACAAGTTCAAATTGTCTAACGAAGAAAACATACAGGTTCCCTCTATTGACACCAATCGAATAAACCAATCACATCGACATCAAAGTCCTCCGCATTGAGTTCTCTGCACCATTTCAGAAACCCAAGTCATGACACTGGTCTCCCCCGTCCACGAGTTAAAACGATGTTGATCCTAGTACCTTGCCTGATACCTAATCCAACCCTTTTATTCTCCCTAGGGCCTGACATACAATAATACAATGCATGGTTTCCCTAGGAAACACTACAAACCATCGACTTATGGTTGACCCACAGATAACACGTAGCAAATCTACACCCGACAACTCCCGACACTTGATCAGCGATAGCTACCCAACCTCACAGTCCGGTTAGGCCGAACAGCTCTGATACCACAATGTAACACCCCGGTTTTCGGAGCGTTATTATGCAAACTCAACTCCTAATATGATATGATTTTGGAAAAGTACTCATCATGCTTTCTCAAAACATGAGTATCTTTTTTTCTTAAAACTCTTTTCAAAACAATCAGAGAATTGCACCACTTTTGAAACATGATGCCTTCTTAATATGATACAAGAGTTAGAACTACAATGTGACAAGTATAGTTTCACTTCCCTGCACTAATAAGATACCTGTTTTTAAAAAATATGTACAACGCGAGGACTAAATTTGATTGGGATGAGAACACGCCCAATTTGGGACTAACTAGTATCTCTATCGATACATATACAACAATGCCCATACAAAGAACCGCTCAAGGACCATATACTTGAGAAATTTCCTAAAATGACAACAAGGAAGACACCTACGCTGATCAAGCATTCTATACTCAACTTCCGATTTGGAATCTCGATGAGTCCACCAGAACTCCACTATGGAAGGAAACCATCCCCTGTAATTTTGTCTCTGAAAAGGTAAACAATGGTCCTCCAGTAACTGGGTTGACATCCATTACATTGGAGAACCACGGGCAAGGGTCATCTTCTAAGATTAAACATATATAGATATAAACTAACACACACATAGATAATCAACTCACATATGCATAATACTAACAAGTTTCAAACAGCTCATAACCAACAAGAAATCACACCACTCCATATATCCTAATGCAATGCCTATATGCCAATGCATATGATTCCGGAATATCACCTCCCCCGTAGGGGTTTGTGAGGTCCAATAAAGAACAACACCACCATTGTGAGGTCCAATGAAGAACAACACCACCATTTGTGAGGTCCAACAAAGAACAACACCACCATTGTGAGGTCCAATGAAGAACAACACCACCATTGTGAGGTCCAATGAAGAACAACACCGCCTATGTATGCATGACCATACATCAACACCTCATGTATAATTTCACCACACCAAGCATTATTCAACCAACCATCACATGGATCAAGAATAATGAATTAACACCAACACCAAAACAACAAGTTAGCAACACATATATCAATCAGTACACGCCATCACAACATTCAAAAATTAAGTAATACCTATAAAGAAAGGAAAGAGCCCTTACCGACTTTTTCTTTCGATTCAACAACGTACAACTATCTAAGTATCTCTCGCCCCACACTAATCATTCCAATATATTCCTCAAGTCACCACCAACAAATTTCCTTTTAAAGTCTCTCTCAACGTCTCATTCTGACCTTCCTAACTTTTTGCTCACTTCTCGAAATATGTCTCTATTAGATTGAATAGTCATAATTTTCCAAAATATTCACTCATCATAATTTTAGTCTCTCAAAAATATTCCTATCATTTTGCAAGGATTTTTCCCCTTGTTTTTCATTCCTAAGGTCACACTCTAACCCTTTTCCAAAATCTAGTTCAAGTGTCACACTCCCCTTTACAAAGAAAATTAATTTATATTTCTTTTTCAAAAACAATTCACTTAGTTCCCCCAACGGTCATACCTATGTACAATCTTGCCCTCATTTCAAAATCACCCTCAATTCCCACATGACATCTCAATCATAGATAATCAACATCATACGTACATATCAACAACATAGAGCAACCACATATATAATCCCACAGAGGACACAACACACCATATCCGCATAGGGACAAAACCAACACCAAATATCCAAAGCTCACAAACAACACAACAAACAATTACCATCAACAAATACAAGCATATAATAGCAATTAGAAAGAAGCCCTTACCTTAGGCACTTTCCTTCCTAGCGTAAGTTTCACCTGGTTGTACCCACGACCCCCTACAAGCCGATCATTTCCATCTATGTGCCCACGTTCTACTTTGCATGACTCCACCTAGAGTTATAGCTAATCATTCGGAGAACGACAAGTCACAACGTGACAGAGAATTACTATATATCTACTCCTACTTATGCATTCAACTGATATTTCATAACATGTTTTGTTTCAAAAGCCTTCATTCCCAAAAACTCATTTCCGCGCCCGTAAAATATTTCGCTTAAAAGAAACTCGTTTTTCATAATCAAATCTTCCACGTGTCTCAAATAAAGCTAGTAGTTATTGAAATCAAATACTTCCTAACACAATAAACTAATTAATATTAGTAACAATAATAACTCTAAATATTTCATCTTTCGAAAATTGAGTTATCCACAAAAGTACTTTTCCTCGTCCAATTGTGTCTCCAAACTTGCTCTAGTATCTCGCTTTTCCTTTCACTTCCCCGATCCAACTCAAACTAGCTAGGTTTTAAACTTTACTAGTCTTGCCTCATAGAGTATATGTCCTCAAATCTTAGACTACATTCTTCTCACTTCTAAATAATTTTATATAATAACCTAATCTTCAAACTACTCTTCGGCTAATATGTCAAAACCTAAACCTCCCCATTTTTCATAAGGTGCTCTAACATCCACTTAAACAAACCCACAAAGCGCCCTATCCAAACACGACCACGCAGAATTAAACAAATTAAAAGTTTGGTCCTCAAAATCCATTCAAGCGATTTTCAATTCATCGTCTTAGTCCAACTAAGATCCATACTAAATTAATCCTCTAGCAATTTCCTTCCAATCATATTCTTTTGCATAATCTCGACGCTTACTTCTTGTGAACTATAAAACATAGCTTCAAGTCTATATTATATAAAATCCAAACAAACTACCTTAATATGTTTGAAACATTATTTCAATTTCTTAAAACTCACTATATCCCCCCCTAATTTTTCAAAGATTTGGGCAACAACTTAACACCATTTAAGCAAGTCTAAGACACAAAAGTTTTTCCTCTCCACCCTCCTTAGAGCTCTCAGCCACAGCGCATAAGTAGGAAAGAAATTATAAAAACTTTTCAAATCAACAAATACATCATTAAACACCTAATTTATTTTCCAAACTTCTCAAGATTTTAATTTAAAACTACTAATTTAGATGTTTCATCACTATCATGACTTATTCAAGCATTTAGGGTCTTCAAAAATTGGATTTTTCTTTTGATTATGTCCAACTCAGCAACAACAACAACAAATTCCAAATCTCAAGAAGTAATAACCCCCAACTAGTTTTCATGATTCACATGAGGAATTACTCATCCCCCTTTCCTTAAACAAAACTGACCTAGGGTTTTGAAAATTTGGGGAAACTTTGTTCATTTTCTCATAAACAAAATCAACAAACATTGGAAGCATTGAATGAGTAGGAAACAAAAACCACACATCTTATACCCATTAGAGGGCCACGATTTAAGCTAAGAATTTTTTTGAAAGGAAAGACTTGTTTCTAACTTACCCACATGCCAATAGGATGTTTATCAACAAAGAGAAGATCTAGGAGCAAGGAAGGTTGATGAAGGTGGAAGGATCAACCAAAGGAATGAAATCTTTGAGCTAGCTTGCTTTCTCCTCTTCTCCACACAAAGAACAAGTGAAGCAAAAGAAGTGAGAGTGTGGTGTGTGGATGATACTCTCGGCTAAGTGAAATAAAAGGGAGAAGAGAAATTGCATTTTATAAATAGCCTTTTACTTGGCTAAGAATGCTTTAAGTGGAATATGTTATAACTAACCATGAAAATGTGACACCTAGCAATATAAAGTAAAACTAATTTATTTTAATCATTATATCTAGCAACCTAATCAATCTACATCTCTCACTTCTCCATCAACATTTTCTTACATTCTTTTATATAAAACAAATTAGTCAAGTCACTCACTATACTCTTAGAAAATATCTACCCCGATATACTCAGGTAGCTGATAAATTCTAAGTTCAACCGATAAGTTTTCTCGTAATAATATTTTCACAGTAGTGTGAATACTTAATTTTCAACAAGAATAAATATTTTTCCTCTTAAAAAAAAATACTTTCTTCACCTCCTTGAGTCATGTGCCACTCAATAAATCCCCATTTAAATATTTGTTAAGTTATGAGTTCGTTTGAAAATTAGATGGTATGTCAAACTTACTGGGTTATACAAAACACGGTAAAATTTGTTTTCCAAAACTTTCAACGAAATTTTAACCAACACTTAGCAATATTATTTAAACCTTAAAAAGACCCCCACCTTGATATCTTTTCATGGCAAATCAAAAACCAAAGCCATTACAAGAACGGTAACAAAAATAAAATTAGAACAGTATAATTTACTGTACTACACAGGTCTTACATACCCATTTTCTTTATCAACTAAAATTGTGTAAATCGTGGTAATCAGTGTCTAAGGAAGGGAATAGGAATTGAAGGTAAGTGTTTAACTCCATTTCATTTTCATGTTGTGTACCCAGGTGCCCCAAATATATTCCATTTGTATCAACGACTGGTCGAACATTCGTTATCAATGAACCTTCGATTGTACTACATGTCACTGGAAAATATACACTTAGCGTAACCCCTTTTTCAAATTTTGTTTTCAGCTCTAGTTTGTTAATTACTATCCTTTTAATGGCTACGCATACCCAGTTCGGTTATGATCTTCGGATCAAATATGAACCTTTTTATCTGGACTACAATGTGGATGAGGTTTGTTTGCTTTAACCTTAATTAACGGTAACGCCTTAATTTCGTAATCGTTAGTATTTATTATCCCAATTCTCAACATCATTTCATTCCTAACTTAAAAACGCAGGAAATCGTTAGACTACCATGCCGATTTAATACTCATCACCTGCATCAAGTATCTAAGAAAGTTTTACTTGCTGACCCTGTTGGAAACATGTTTAAAGTCCTTCTAGAGAAGGTTAACTGTGAGGCATTCTTCGTAAAAGGATGGGATAGTGTTGGTAAAGATTTGCTGGCTTGATGAAACACCCAGAAACATGTCAAGTTTGGGAAACCACTTTGTAGTTAACCATTTTTCAAATGTCTGTCAAAAACCAGACTTTTTGCACGTTTTGGAAAAAACTCTTACATATGGGGATGTTTATTCTGGGAGACTGGTATGATTTTCATGACCAAAAACTATTTAAATTAGTGTAACCCCTGAGTTAGTTACATTTTTAACTATACTTATGCCTCTTTAATTTGCAGGACATTCCAACTGATTTCTGTGATATTGCATTTCGTCAAAACAGTTCCCGGATTATACTATATGATGAGTATTGGATCTAGACATGTTGCTTCCTACGTTTCGACTGAAAAGCATTAGATTTATGTGGTCTCGAAGATGGATGGGTGCAATTCTGCTTCCTTAAGAGTCTTGCTCCAAGTTTCCGTATTCAACTTGCCGTCCCTTCCACTAATCCAACTTTAGTGACTTTCTCTGTCATAAAAAACTAGATTATGTTGGCCATAAGCAAGGTTTTTTTATTGCTTAACTTTGTAAACCAGTAATGACTTTGTACGCCGTTTACCTTGAATATTTGGTAACAAAAAATGTGTCGTTAGTACCTTTTCTTTGTTCCATTTGGTTTTCGTTTTATTCCAATATTGTTTGAGTCCCATAATTGTGTCACTAGGTTTTCTTTGTATTACAAGTAAACTATTTCGCAGGCAATTTAAATTTTGCCTATGTTTCAATCCAACCTTATGTAAACCCGACACCAGTTAATAAATGTTTAAGAGTAATCATATTTCCCAAAAATACTTCCACCGGGATAAATTTAATTAATATAACCTACTAACAGGCTGAGTTATAATATTGGGTCATAAGTGCAATGGGCATGAGTGGTATACAAATTACAAGTGGAATCTTTGTAACTAATGCAAAACTAAGTTGCAAACTAATATTTTGTACTCTATTGTGATAGGGGATTTTTCATTTAATGAGTACACTGCGTGCACTGAATTAGCAAATAGAAGAATACATTCAATGAGTAAGGGTCATTTTAAGATAATGACCTCAATTAAGATATTCATAGCTTCTAATCATTGTTAATCATTTTTTTGACCAATCATTGTTAATCATTTAAATCAAACAAAACTTGATTGTTATTAACATAAGATCACCATCTAAACCCCGTCCCAATACTGTCCCACCTATATATTTAGGAAATGTCAGTAATGAGTACTCATCATCACAAACGCCAACCTACTGCACCTGTTGTGCCTAGCTTGAGACACTTCCGCGGCTAACTGATTGATGGTCGATGGACTGGGGTCGTGTCAAATCAAAGAAAAGACAACTAAATTTAACGTCAATTAGCTATTTTTCCTATGAAAAATATATGGAACTACATGAATCCAATAATGGGAATACTAAACATTTTTGGTTGCATTTTGTAAATTAAACAGTCGCTAATAAGACAATTTTAAATATTACAATGTATTTTATATTTTTATTCAAGCATAACACCATTTGCCTACTAAGGCGTAGCACAAAAATAAACCAATTCCATCTTTCCGTTATTTTCCAACCCGCTAAAATCGATTTATCAAACATATTATTAAGTAGTTATTCCCATGATAAACCACCTACGAGTGCTACCTATATGACCTAAAAGTCGTAGCCTTTTAATGGTTAGCTCCATGTGGAAACACAATGATCATTAGATCTAGTTGGCATTGTGGCTTTGTGCAACTGATTAGCCAACACATTATATAGCTACACTTGCCATCATAAGTACCTATACAAACTTCCAAATATAGCTTTCAAATTCACCCAACGATGCCCTTAATCAATTTATTTGGAATAGGCAACAAATATGGAACACAAAATGAGAAAAGAGAAAAAGAGGGGATAATTAGAGTTGATTATTAGGGTTGTTTGTTTGGAGCGAAAGAGCGAAAACAAATTGAGGGAAGGAGGAAATACGTAAATACCAATATATTTGTTTTCTTTTTAAAATTTCATTAAGTGACTAATTATATAATTGAATAATTATTTCTCATTACTTTGTCTCCAATTGTAGATATATTACAAGGCCCACTAATATCGTTCCATCTTTTACATCAAACAAACATACCCTATCTGATGTGTCCATGTATTTTGCTTTTATGTTGTATACATTGTGTAAAAGTTCTATTTTCTTTAAAGGTTGAAAGTTTTAGTTTGTTTTCCTGGTCTGATGGCTAGACCGGCAAGTGCCAGGACCTAACACACACATAATTGGGAAAAACAAAGTTCGACACCTGGTGGGTATTGAACTCGCCAACTGGGTGTCCGTAAACAGCATTTTTGCCGCTGCATTGAATCAGCCTCAGACAGTTTAAAGTTTTTAGTTGTTAACAAACGAGAATCCTTTAACGACCCAATAAATCAACCAGTTAGTAATACATAACCCGGACATGTTGCAAATTCAACCTTTTTGGCCGTTAAACTGTTTAGAAAGTTGCTAACCCCAATATAGGTTATTATACCCTACTCTAAATGGAAAAAAAATTAATGATTACCTCTATCCACCAACTGTCAATAGGAATCAGTTAACCCATATACCTTGCGCACCATTTGCAACCGTAAGGGACCGTTAGATTTTAGCCTGCAAAATAACTATAGTAATGCTGAGATGGGATAAATAAAAATGCCTACATACTTACCTCATTAACAACTATCCGTTACCAAATATTGTATATTCTATGTTTCTCATAATTATTGTCACGTTTACCTTATTATAATTACCACCTGCAATTGAATTTCTGTTAAATAATAACCTTTGTGAACCTTAGATTTATATTATTAGTATTGATTATTAGGAGTAATACTAATAATAAGTAGGAGTACTAATAATACCACCAACAACATAGTCACAACATACTATCGGAGACACCCAAAAAATATACACATAAAATATTAAGCAAATAAACTTTCCCAGCTATCTGTATCGTCAGGCGTAATGTAACTAATTGTTTGTTAATACTGACACACTAATTCTACACACATAGTAACACTTAACAACAATTTTGACCTATTTTATTGTCAACCCTCTTTTCCAGTAGTTAGACACCATGTTCCATATGTACACTAGCAGTTACTTTATCTATTTTTCAGTTCTTACATACATTTACATTTACCTATGCATTTACGTATTTACTTATTACTTATTTAGTTACTTATTTACTAATGACCACCGCAATTAAGTTTCTCACTCACCCCACCACTATAAATAGATGTTCAACGTAACTAACATTCACAAACACGCCTAGCAATTCATATTTTTCTGGTTATTACAAACAATTTTGCTTTTCATATATTTTCACTAACCATCCCCTACATAACTCTTCTCCCATTACGTACTTTACTCTCCTTTTAAATCACCCAATCACTCAATAGCATATTCTGCCGTGGTCTGCCTTGGACTACCCACCTTAAGCACCGTTCATTCTAACATCTGTTCAATTCTTTCCCAGAATGGCTTCCCCAATTGATTACGTTGAAGATATCGTGCCCGGTAAAATAGACTGGACGTTGAAGGTCAGAGTCGCGCACATGTGGAAAGTTCTAAACAAGCTGAAGAACGAAGAGGTGAACAACATCAAAATGCTTTTGTTGATGAAAAGGTAAGCATATAGATCCCAGTTTTCAAATTAAGATCAACCAATTATTATAGTCTAATCCTATAGATTTCTTTCATCTTTTCATGCTGGCACATTGTGGCAAAATTCAAGCCACCATAAAAAAACACTTGCTTCCAAGGTTTGAACCCATTGTCCAAGAAAGGTCCACATACCTCATGCAGAAGCTCTTGGTTGCTCAAAACGATCCCAGGTTGAGAAAGACTACACACAAATACAGACTCAACTTTATGGGGATGACCTTATTTGGGAACATAACAGCAGATGAGATTCCAAAAAACCAATTTGACTTCATGGATTTTGCTAAAATCCACTCTGAATCCAAACCAGACATAGTAGTTGGTAATTTCCTTGGCCCATCATAATTTACACTATAGCTGTACTCATCTCATCTTTGCAACCTCTTTATCTTATACTGTATTGAATGGATGAGCTAACCTTAGTTGGCTGTATTTCTAGATGTCATAGGACATGTAGTAGAGAAGGATGTCATCAAGGAAATTGAAAAAGATGGCCTCCAGATGCTGTTGATTGACATAGTTTTAAAGGACATTGAGTACGTCAAGTCCCCCATTTAATAAATGAATTTTTCACCTAAGTCATCTACATTGCTTAAGCACCAAATGACGTTTCATATTTTCATGTTTTCTTCTATCTATTTTGACATACCAGGCGCAATAGGGTCACATGTACTTTATGGGGAGAGTATGCTAATCGGATCAATATGTACCTTTACACAAATACGAAAACCTCGCCGCTTGTGTTGATCCTTCAACTTTGCAGGCTTAACAAATACCGGGGTGATGATCCCTTTCATCATTTACTTGCTAAATATTTACTACTTCTAAATCACGTAATAATGTATGCATTTCCTATTGATAATGTCGTGTTCCAATTGCTTAAATGATGGTACAATGGGCGAAACAACTGCTTTCTTTGGAACCAAGCTAATCATCGATGATTACACATTGCAGGAAGTCAAGGATTACATAATGAGGTATATACATGATGACTGCTGAGTTACATTTTCCAGTGATTAATTAGCAACAAACTTAACCTGTATGGTTGAACTCCACTAACTAATGTCCTGTGTCCCATATGGAATAGGCTAGAGGCTTCCAGTCCTGCATTGACACAAGTTGTCACCCAAATGGCAGTTCAAACAACTGCTACATTAGCTGATGAATTCCTACAGACACAAAGAATGAATATGTCTGACCTACTAAAGGCTTCTGAGGTAAACGAGGTAACTTGATGTTACTCTTTTGTTATACCAAAACTAATAGTTACCCCTCATGTACTAATTAGTTTCATTGGTTGGCCAATTTACACTTAATTAAATTTCCATTATCTACATGATTCAGAAGTGTTTTGGGGTAATCTTTGCAAAGGTCATCGAGATTGAGCTTGATCAGGGCTGGCTATACAACTCATGCAACAATTGCTTGAAGTGAGTTACGCCATGTGGTTCCAAGTTTGCATATGATCACTATAGAACACTGGTTTTAGCATCACCTAGGTCCATATTCCAACTATTAACCGTGCCTACCTGATGCTACCATATGTTTAAAATTGATGGGTATCAAAACATTTAAACAGATGAATGAATCAAAAATTTCCTAGGTATGTAGGCCGATCTAACAGGGTCAACGACGTTCACTTTGTTCAACACAATTGTCTCCATGTATGTAGGCCGATCTGTAACTGATCTAATCTGTTCCATCCAACAGGTAAGGCACAACATCAACAGTCAAACCTTATATTTCAACAATTGTTGGTTAAGTCTTTAGCTTATTTACTATTTATGTTAGCGACTTGAGAGTTCCCCCACCAGCCCGGATGAGTTCCAGGCTTTTATTGGCAAAGAATTTCTTTTCAAGGTTGAGGTTTCAGAAGGCAACATCGTCAACGGTTGGCAAGCATTCACAGTAAAAAAAATAACCCATGACCCTGCCATACTGAAGAATTCTTCAACAAACATCTTGTCCAGGTTATAAATTTATACAAGTAATGTTGGTCATAAATTAATGAGAATGCAGAAAGTAGGTAGGCTGAATGTTACATTTTGTAAGTCACCAATGAAGAAGCTGATGCTGTTCTTTTCAAACAAATGGATAATCTGCCAAATATTCAACAATTGGTATGTAAACAAGCTATAACTCAATTGCCCTAACTATATGTCACCATGTTTTTTGGCCTTTATAACTGTTAGAAATTACTATTCCACTCAACCTTTGTATTAACATGACTTTTGTCGTAGCCTAGCCTTGAAGATATTCAACCTGGAGATAACTCGCCCATTGTTTCCCCAACTGTGAAAATGTCTCCACCTGCTATGGTTACTGACCTTGTGACTCCATCTGAAGTGACACCCCCATATTTACTAACCAATAGGAAATGTTCCTTTCTTTTATTTACTTCTTTGTCACCTATAGTTAGATCCACAATGATAGAAGTAAAAATATTCAGTAAAAGAATTAGTTCTAACCACTAACAATTTATATTTAGATAAAAGTTAAGGTTGATATCCTATAGTTAACCTTATTTTTACCTTATAAATACCTGCCCCCTAAACCCCTTACTCATCCATTTGTAGTAACCAATCAAATTTCCCTTCGAGTGTAATAGAACATTACCCCACTTTTTCCAACCTATTCGGGTAATCCTTATAAGCCTCCAAAGCAAACCCATTTGTAGGTTCACAAGTCCATGCATCGTAGGCAACATTTTCACTCAACATCCGGTGTTCCCTTTAATAAGATTACAGACTTTTTTCCTCACACTTGGTAAGAAACATAATACATTGTATGAAGAACGCGCGTTGCCATGCAATGGCGGCAAACAACTTTGTTAGAAACAAAGAGCTATCAGATCTAGACCAGGAATCTACTCACCAACTAACCACAAAAAACGACACTGAATCTCAACAGACAAATCAATCTCCAGGTAGTGTAAACAATCATACCCCATACAATTTTCAAACGCTCCCACTTGCATTGTAAACTAACATATTTGGTATTGTCATTAACATTGGTATTCTCATGATTAATTTTTCACAGCCCTTAATATTTTCAAACGCTCCCACTTAGAAACACCTGGCTCAATGAATTACAATAGCCTCATATCATGTATCACCCAAGGTAAAATTACCATTATTTTGTTGTAATATTTTACAGTTAACTTTTCACCGAATAGGTCGTATGTTTCATACGTGGGACATCTAATATGTCTCAAAAACTAACGCTCAAACAACTTATTATTACTCATTGGTCGTGTAGTCACTGGTAATTCAAGAAAAAGGAAGAAGAAAACACATTCAATATTGGATCGACACAATGGGTCTCCAGTACCCTCCTTTCCTCTTTCTAACATTACAAACAGTATTGGGATGCCAATTCCTTATTTCCCTTCGTACAAATAGTATTACTTTGCATATGCTGTTTTCAACACCTTCGATGTTTGGAGGTTTTTTTCGACTATCCATGATTCACTCTCTTTTTCCTTACTTTATTAGTTATGTCAAACAATCGCACGCCACATTCTCCTGTTTCTGGAATGAACATTCAAGGTATTTCAATCATTAAAAATTCCTTTGTGAATCCCATGTCAACATAGTTAAAATGTTAGCCCCATATTTTATTTGTTAAAGTCAAGATGTTATTTTCATCCGTCATACACAACTTTAGGTCTGTTGTGCCCGAGAGAATCTCCAACCCCCACATCAAACAATGTGGAGCTGTTTAATGATGGCTATGCCCCCCTCTTGACACCACTGGTATGGGTTTGTTAGGTCAAATATACACTTCTCTTTTAGTAACTTTGTTTACTAACATTAGTACTTACACCTTCCCATTAGTTCAGCATTGAACGCAACTGAAGAACAACACACAGATGCTAACATAGTGGGTATGTATACGATTATGTCCTAGAAGTGGTCAAGCTACTTTAAATACGTTACCCATTGTCACCCGCGTATATTATGCGCACTGCTAGACATATTATTAACGACATTGTTTTATGGTTGCACCAGGCCACCCGGTTAGAAATGTTCACAGTCCACAAAGTGATTCCGAGGATGACACCAAGATCACCTTCACAAATCAAACGACCACTGCTGAGAACGGTGAGTACACATTAGGTCGTTATTGAAATTGCTATCCTCGTCCTTTCTAAATCCATTCATCCTCATGCTTAACCTATGTCACACTATAATTCGTTTCAGCTAGAGTATCCCAATACTGGAACATAGGTTTACCTTCTGAAAAATGCCAACATTGTGGTGCAATCATGTGGTTCGAGGAATAGATTCAAAAAAAACACAATGTTGCAACCCCCAAATTTTCCATGTGTTGCTCCAAAAGTCATGTCCTTCTCCCACCTTATCAACAACCACCCAAACACCTATATGATCTTTATCATAATAAAGATAGAAGCAGTAAGTATTCTCAAAATAATGTTAGATCATTCAACACAATGTTTGCATTCACTTCTATAGGAGGCAATATCGAACGAGCAATCAATTTTGGGGGGGCACCTCCAATTTTTGTATTGAATGACGAGAATTATCATCAAATTGGTAGTCTTTTACCACTTTCAGGAAGGCAGCCGAACTTTGCGCAACTGTATATTCATGACACCGAGCATGAGATTCAACATAGGATGTCCTTTGTAAGGTTAGATTCTCAAGTTCATTACTAAATTAGCTCGACTTCTTTGGATGGGTCGCAACTAAGAGTCAACCTAAAATTCAAGTTTCCTTAGGTATTAAAGAGCTATGCTAATACAATTCAATTGCTTTTAAATCAGTATGCAGAACAACACAGCGCATTTACAAGCAAAAATGGTTGAGCAACTTCGCAACATGCTTGATAATTACAACCCGTTTGTAAAAAATTATAGGTATGTTCGGGATCGTATAACCAACAATGCTATATCGAATATTAAGATGCGCATATTGAGTAGGCGAAATTAGGATGGAAGACGATACAACCTACCAACAGTGTGAGAGGTAGCATCCCTAATTGTGGGTGATTTTGATGGTGAACATCTGGTTCGAGATATTATTGATGAAAAACAATCAGGTTCTTTACAGAGAATTTCAACTTTA
The DNA here is from genome assembly GCA_963573325.1 of Astragalus glycyphyllos. Lineage (NCBI taxonomy): Eukaryota > Viridiplantae > Streptophyta > Magnoliopsida > Fabales > Fabaceae > Astragalus > Astragalus glycyphyllos. The sequence continues at coordinate 33,010,466 of OY754307.1, forward strand.
AGTGCAGCCACCTTGCCTTTACAGTATCCGTTGTTATTTCCTAGAGGTGAAGATGGATGGTGGGACAAGATTGAATACAACGATGCTTCATCTACTGTAGTTATCAAACGACAGTATGTCACTTTACGTGAATGGTTTACTTATAGGATACAACACCGCGGAAGTGAAGACTCAATTATGCTTCACAACAGACGTCTTTTCCAACAGTTTTTGGTTGATGGCTATAACATGATAGAATCCTAACGGTTGAAATGGGTCAAGCATCACCAAGTTGAACTGCGTGCAGATTTGTATATAGGCTTATTAGATTCAGTGCTACAAGGTGACCCTAACCCCTCAGCTGTTGGGAAATGAGTTGTGTTACCATCCACATTCACAGGAGGTACCCGTTACCTGCAGCAAAATTATCAAGATGCAATGGCAATCTGCAGATGGTCAGGATACCCCGATCTATTCATTACGTTTACATGTAATCCCAAATGGCCAAAGCTAACAACCCTGCTACATACACTCAATTTGAAAGCTGAAGATAGACCGAATTTGGTTGCAAGAATGTTCAAAATAAAATTTGATCAATTGATCTCAGACATTAAAGACGGGGGTATATTCGACAAAATTAAAGCAGACAGTTTTTTCTCTGTATTTTCTGCTGTATTCTTCTTTTTCAACAACTATAGCAATTTTTCATCAATTCATCGTACTAACACGTGTCTTCTTTGTAGTTATATACACAGTTGAGTTGTAGAAGCGAGGGCTACCACATGCTCATATTCTGGTGTTCCTTCATCAAAAGAGTAGAATTATACGATCATCAAACACTGATAACATTATTTGCGCGGAAATCCCAGACAAAAACTTAGAGCCAGAGATGTACGCCATAGTTTCCACCTATATGATTCATGGACCTTGTGGGGCCCAATGGAGATCGTCCCCATGCATGGTTAACAACAAGTGTTCAAAATATTTTCCAAAAAAGTTTGTGTCAAACACAATTATTGATGCCAGTGGGTATTCTGTGTACCGAAGACGTGATAATGGTGTTCACATTCAAAAGGGGAGGCGGTTATTGATAACAGCTTCGTTGTCCCATATAATGCAAAACTGCTTCTTAAGCACAACACACATATTAACATCGAATGGTGTAACCAATCTCGATCCATCAAATATTTATTCAAATACATCAATAAAGGACATGATCAGGTTACAGCATCATTCTTTAATGCTTCAAATGGGAGACCCAACGAAGAGGTTATTGATGAGATCAGAATGTATTATGATTGCAGATATTTATCCCCCTGTGAAGCTGCGTGGAGGATTTTTTGTTTCGATATCAACTACAGGGACCCTCCTGTTGAACGTTTGATGTTTCACATACTGGGTGAAAACTTTGTCATGTTTAATAGCCGCAGGACACTCCCAACAGTCCTATCACAAGATACCTCATGCTATACAAAGTTTTTAGCATGGTTTGATGCAAATCAAAAATACCCCATAGGTAGAAATCTAACATACACAGAGTTTCCTTTGAAATTTGTATGGAACAAGCAGAATCTTGAATGGACTCCTCGGAAACTCGGATTTAGTATTGGTCGGATGCATTATGTGCCACCAGTAACAGAAGAACTCCATTACATGAGGACCTTGCTAAATCATGTCAAAGGCTCCATGTGTTACGAGGACAAACGCACAGTGGGGGCCAATGTCCACCCAAATTTCGTGACACATGTTTTGCTATGGGTTTACTTGATGATGATAAGGAATATATTAATGGTACCCTCTTAATTGTGAACCAAATGGTTAGGCCTGAATATGTATGAGAACAAACCTGGGAACATCTAAATGACGATATTTTGTTACGTCAAAAGAGAATTTTTCAAAGCCAAGGTATGTTCTCTACAGTTTATTTACAACATTTTAATTACTTTACGTTTACATGAAATACGTCCATCGGTCCTTCTTCCCCGAACCCATTTTTTAATTATTTACAGATTTGACGCTCACTGATGACGAGTTGCAGAATTGTGGTTTAGCTGAAATTGGCATCTTTTAGAAACTACCAACAAACGGTTGTCTGATTACACTATTATGCCTGAATTTGACCTTGAACATGAGGAGGAAACATACCAATCGACTTATCTTAGAGGAGCTTAACTATGACCGAGTACAATTGGCCACTGAATTTATGCAACTTACAGCGGCCACTAAACAACGCAACATTTTCAATAAGATTATTGGTGGAATTGAAGAAAGGAAACCAAGCTTATTCTTTGTCAGTGGCTTCGGTGGTTCCGGAAAAACTTACCTTTGGCGAGCCCTTGCTGCCTTTTATAGATCAAAGGGCGACATTGTTTAACTGTCGCTTCAAGCAGGATTGCCTCACTGTTAATACCTGGAGGTAGAACTGCTCATTCTCGCTTTGGAATACCTATCATAGTGCACGAATATTCTACTTGCAACATCGCGCATGGTACTCCTTTGGCAGAGTTGATTATCAGAGCAAAACTCATTATATGGGACGAGGCTCCAAAGATGCACAAACATTGTTTCGAGGCAGTCGATCGAACCCTTCGTGATATTTTACGCTTCCAACCTAATGGTAATACCGACCATTCATTCGGAGGAAAAGTAGTTGTACTCGGAGGCGACTTTCGTCAAATATTTCCAGTCATACCTAAAGGCAGTCGACCTCTACTTGTATCATCAGCAATCAACTCATCGCACTTGTGGAATCAGTGTCAGGTACTAACATTGCATACAAAAACATGTGTCTTCTAACAGGGACATCAACAGATGATATAGTAGAAAGAAAAAAAATTCTTCGAATGGATACTGTCAGTCGGAGATAGGACAATAGGGGAGGTCACCGATGAGGACATCAAACTTCCGATTCCTACTGAATTTGTTCTGCAACCTTTCAACGATCCTATTTCTTCAATTATTCAATCAACTTACCCGGCATTCCTGACTTCCGTTGGTTCTTTGATATATTATCAAAACAGGGCCATCCTAGCACCGAAGAATTACATTGTCAGCCATATCAATGATTTCATGGCGAACCAATTACCTAGTGAATAACAAGTTTATTTAAGTCTTGATTCTCCTCATTCTGATCATCAGAATACTGACAGGGTCGATAATGTCCATTATACAGAATTCTTGAACACCATCACATCATCTTGCTTGCCAAAACATCAACTGAAGCTAAAAATTGGAGTTCTTGTCATGCTTCTACGAAATGTGGATCAAATTTCGGGGTTATATAACGGAAATCGGTTAATTATCACTCGTCTTGGGCAATACGTACTTGAAGGGAAAGTTATATCTGGGACTAACATTGGCTTCAAAGTATATATCCCCAGGTTGTCACTAACACCTTCAGATGTTCGCATTCCATTTAAGTTTCAACGAAGGCAATTCCCAATTGGCATCTCTTTCGCAATGACAATAAATAAAAGTCAAGGCCAGTCCTTCAAACATGTTGGTGTTTACTTACCAAGCCCCATGTTTTCTAACGGACAGTTATATGTTGCTCTTTCCAGGGTTACTTCTCGACAAGGTTTAAGGATACTAATTGCTCATAATGAAGATCTTACAACAACTCACACATCTAATGTTGTCTACCATGAAGTTTTCAAAAACATTTGCTAACTCACAGCTCTCTTTAGATTAACCACCACTCATATATTCTTATCACAAATATGGTCACTGTTGGAACAAATTCACTCAGTGTTCCTCACATTCACTCAATTATCACGAAGGAATTTTACCAAGAAGAGAGTGTTCTTGGTTACACAAAGTTGGTTAGTCGAAAACAATATATCAGTAGTCGAAGGAAGCAAAATAACAGAAGTTTTAAAACTGATATTGTGGTGTGTGTCGAAAAATTCAATTACCACCATCACTTGTATTTATTTATAGGCTTACTTTACAACTGTACATACACGTAGGAAGTCACTAATACACGTGGACTGATGACACGTACAACACTAAAACAAATTACATGAGAAACACTTAACTAGCTATATTTACTTAGTGAGTAAAACTAGTTATTCAACCAACTTGGATTACATTCAACACACCTCCTAATTCAAGTTGTTCACATTTGTCAAGCCCATCTTATTTCTCAAATCTTCAAATCTGTTAACCTTTAACGGCTTAGTTAGCATATCAGCTAAATTGTCATCAGTGCTGCAGTACTCAAGTCTGAGTTTTCCCTTTGTCACTTGGTCTCTTAAGAAATGAAACTTGGTCTCGATGTGTTTGCTTCTTCCATGAGATATGGGGTTCTTTGCAAGGTCTATTGCAGACTTGTTATCGACCTTCAATCTCATTCCATCATTGTCAATCTGATTGAACTTCAGCTCATTCAGCAACATATCAAGCCAATTTGCTTGACAGGCTGCCATAGCTGCAGCAATGTACTCAGCTTCACACGATGATAAAGCCAGCACACTCTCCTTCTTTGAACACCAGGATATTGGTGACTCACCACACATGAACACGTATGCAGCAGTGCTCTTTCTATCCCCTTTATCTCCACACCAATCTGAGTCAGAGAAGCCATACACTTCTTGATCAGATCTACCAATTCTTCTAGGATAGAACACTCCAAGTCCTGCTGTTCCTTTGACATATCTAAGTATCCTCTTGGCAGCAACAAGATGTGAAACTCTAGGTTGCTCCATGAATCTGCTTATCAGTCCCACTGCATAAGAGATATCAGGTCTTGTGTGACACAAGTACCTCAAGGAACCCACTAATTGTTTGTACAAGGTTGGATCAACCTTCTTTTCTTCGTTGTCAGTGACCAATTTCACTGCATTGTCTGTTGGGGTGGCTGCAGAGTTGCAATCCATCATTTTGAATCTTTTTAGCACATCAATTGTGTATTTCTTCTGATGTAGAAGTACACCTTTATCAGAATGAACAATTTCCATACCAAGGAAGTATGTAAGTCTTCCCAAATCTGACATTTCAAATTCTGACATCATACTTCTTTTAAACCTTTCCATCTCAGTTTCACTTGTACCTGTTAGAAGCATATCATCAACATATAGGCAAATCACCATACAATTTTCTACATCTGTTCCTTTCGCATAGATGCCGTGCTCATTTACACATTTTACAAAATCTTGCTTCAAGAGAAATGAGTCAATTCTCTTGAACCAAGCTCTTAGAGCCTGCTTTAGTCCATAGAGAGCCTTTCTTAACTTGTACACTTTATTCTCCTTTCCTTTTATTTCAAAACCTGGTGGCTGCTTTATGTATACCTCCTCCTCAAGGTATCCATTCAGAAAAGCTGCTTTAACATCCATTTGGTACATAGACCAATTTCTAAAGCTGGCAACAGCTATGATCAGTCTAATAGTCTCTATTCTTGCCACAGGGGAAAAAACTTCACTGTAGTCACAACCATGTTTTTGCAAAAAAACCTCTTGCAACTAGTCTTGCTTTATACCTTCCAATTTCTCCATTTGGCTTCATTTTTGTCTTGAACACCCACTTGACATCTATTACTTTCTTCTGCTTAGGCAAATCTACCAACACCCAAGTGTCATTTTTCTCAATTGACTTGATTTCTTCTATCATAGCTTGCTTCCAATTTGCTTCACTTAATGCCTGCTCTACTGTCACAGGCTCACAATTTGCCAAAAAAGCTTCTTCCAATAATTCACCTTCAGTGCCAATTGCATTGTCAGGGAACAATTGGTATTCATTCAATCTTTGTGGGGGCTGTCTATTCCTTCTAGGTCTCACTTCTTCATTTACCACTTCATTTGCAGCATCTTGCATCATCTCATTTTCATCATTTACTGCTATAGTCACTGGATTCTCATTCGCAGCCTCAAGCAATACAGTAGTAGTGCTACTCCTCTGTGTAGTGTCATTCCACTGCCAGCCTTTTGATTCTTCAAAGATTACATCTTTGCTAATCACAACTTTCTGCCTATTAGGGTCATACAACTTGTATGTACCAGTTGAATGATAGCCTAATAGGACCATTGGTTGAGCTTTGTCATCCAATTTCTTCCTCAATTGGTCAGGCACATGCCTGAAGCATAAAGAGCCAAACACTCTCAAGTGCTTGACACTTGGTCTCTCACCAGACCATGCTTGCTCAGGAGTCATCTTGTCAAGCCTTTTGGTTGGACTTCTATTGAGTATATACACTGCAGTGGTGGCTGCTTCTCCCCAGAAATGGTTTGGCATTTGTCTACTTTTCAACATGCTTCTTACCATGTTAAGCACAGTCCTGTTCTTTCTTTCTGCTGTGCCATTATGTTGTGGTGTATATGGTGCTGTGATTTCATGTTTGATCCCTTCATGCTTGCAGAAATTTTCAAATTCAGTGGAGGTATACTCCCCACCCCCATCAGTTCTAAGTCTACTGATACAACAACCACTTTCTTTTTCAATCATGATTTTGAAGGCTTTAAAAACTTCAAATACAACACTCCTCTTACTTAGCAAATAGATCCACATTTTTCTAGTGAATTCATCAATGAATGAAACGAAATAACTGTTACCTCCTAGAGTCTTCACATCAAAAGGACCACATACATCTGAGTGTGCAACTTCCAGCCTCCTTGATGCCTTGATCTTCATTTCAGCATTGTAAGAGCTCATTGCTTGCTTGGATTCACAACATTGCTCACACACTTCAGTTGGAAGCCTTATATCAGGCAAGCCATGCACCATTCCTTGAGTGTTCAAATTCTTTAAATCTTTGAAGTTTAAGTGACCATATCTTTCATGCCACCTCCACACTTCATCAATAGTGACTGCCTTCAAACATTCATCTTGGACTACACTCATGCCAACCTTGAATGTCCTCTTCTTATTCAATGTTGCCTTCAACAATAGCTTCTTCTTTGGATTGAACAGCCTTAATTCCATATCTTCCATTTGCATTGAGTATCCCTTTTCTAAGAGTTGACCCAAACTGATCAAATTGCTCTTCATTGAGGGAACAAACAAGACATCTGTGATGAGACACACCTTCCCATCATCTCTCTTGATTTTAACAATGCCAATTCCTTCTGCTCTTATCACTCTGTCATCACCAAATCTTATAGTTTTCTTCACTGATTCATCTAGTTTGATGAACCAGCTTTTGTTGCCAGTCATGTGACTTGAACAACCTGTATCAAGATACCACAAATCATCACTGCTACCACCTATCTCAGTCATCAATACTATCTCATCAGCATCACCTCCTGCTAGTTGAGCCTCTTCCTGCTTGTTATCAGTTCTGCATTCAACATCAACAGCATCTGTTTCAGCCATCAAGACTACCTCATCATCAGAATCAGAATCACCTTTGGCCAATTGAGCCTCTTCTTGAGGGTTCTTTTGCTTGCATTCATCTGCATAATGACCAAACTTATCACAGTTATAGCACTGCACCTCTTTCTTGCTATAATTCTTCTTCTCCTTATTCTTCCAGGCTTCTTTTCTCTTTTGATAATCATTCTGCTTCTGATCACCATTCTTGCTTGAACCCTCACCAGCTCCCTTATTCCATTTTCCCTTCCCTTTCTTGTTTTTCCAATTATTACCCCAATTTCCTTTCTTGTTTTGAGATTGAGCCAACAACACTTGCTCACTAGGTTTTTCATTAGGTTTGGCACCCATCCTAGCCCTAATCCTAGTCTCATTTGCTTCAAGAATTCCTTGTAATTCAGCAACTTTTAAGGTACTCAGATCCTTAGATTGTTCAATTGAGGTCACTACATAATCAAATTGGGAAGTTAGGGTTCGCAATACCTTGTCAATCTTTCTTCGATCAGTGACATTCTTGCCATTTGTGCGCATCTGATTTGTGATCACTGTTAAGCGATTGAAGTACTCAGCAATCGTCTCCTTCTCGCCCATTTGAAGTAATTCATACTCCATGCGTAACGTTTGTAGCCTCACTTGCTTCAACGACGCATCACCAGAATAGGCTGAAGCCAACGCATCCCAGGCTTCCTTTTGCAGTCTCATACCCTGCGATTCTCTCAAACGCGTCAGAATTCACGCATTGGTGAATCAAGAACACCGCTTTGCTGTCCTTCTTTTGTTGATCACGTAACTCATCTCCAATTGCATTTTCTACGATGTCATTCTTCACAATGTCAAGAACTTCCTGATACCGGAACACCACCTTCATCTGCACAATCCATTTGTCATAATTCTTCGAATCAAGAACTGGAAGTTTCGTCGGAAGTTGATCACTGCCGGAGTTTTGATTTGCCATGTCTACGCCGCAAGATCACGAACTCTCACTCTAGATACCAGTTGTTGGAACAAATTCACTCAGTGTTCCTCACATTCACTCAATTATCACGAAGGAATTTTACCAAGAAGAGAGTGTTCTTGGTTACACAAAGTTGGTTAGTCGAAAACAATATATCAGTAGTCGAAGGAAGCAAAATAACAGAAGTTTTAAAACTGATATTGTGGTGTGTGTCGAAAAATTCAATTACCACCATCACTTGTATTTATTTATAGGCTTACTTTACAACTGTACATACACGTAGGAATTCACTAATACACGTGGACTGATGACACGTACAACACTAAAACAAATTACATGAGAAACACTTAACTAGCTATATTTACTTAGTGAGTAAAACTAGTTATTCAACCAACTTGGATTACATTCAACAGTCACCGCATCATGTAACCACATCATAAATTATCACCTGATCCGCATCACTTTCGTCCAATAAACGTACGTCACCAATATATAATCATATAAATCCATTTCAGTCACACTTCATTTGTCTATACCTATTATTTTTTATCTACTTTTCAAAATATTTTTTCCGTCTTTCAATCTTCTAACCCATCTTGGCCCCTGCAGCACACGGGTGAGAGTCTAGTTTGCGTGTAAAGTTACATATTGACAATAAGAACGTTGTATAGTAATAGTACGATGCAAAAGTCATGTGGGATTATCATTATACGTAGTGACGATGCAAGAAGTAGGAGAATTTTTGTAGTGTTTTGAGGAATCACGTTTATGGAAAAACGTTCAATTGAATTTAGTCAAGACATAAAACTTGAAAAAATGAAGTTCACAAAACGAGGCCTTCCTTTTGTGTTTATTCTGGACTTCACAGGATAATTTCAATCAATTACTAACTTATATAAGTCCTTAGAATAACTAGTATAAGCCAAAAACTCTATTGAAAATTATTCTTTCGTAAACATATAGAACTGTGCATTTTTCTTTTAGGTCGTTCGGTTCATCTTGTGAGCATCCCAATTCTTATTTCTTATTCACCTTATTAAACACAAGACCAATTCAATATTCCAATGTACAGCAAATGTTTGTTTTTTTTTGATAAGTCAGCAAATGTTTGTGTACGTAAGTGGCTAATAAAGAATTACACATCTCACATCATTATCATCATATCTTAATTTTCAAATGCAAATCATTCTTTGACTTAGTGTTGTTTTAGCTTGTGTTTTTATGAATGAGATTCAGTGTAGGAAAAGTTGGGTTTGACTGAAGGAGGTAAAAGTGAACTTTGGTCAATAATAGTGCCTTAAGACGGAGAAAATGAGTCCACAGTCGACACAATAAATTGGTTGGCTTGCACACTTGTTGCAACTTTTTCCGTATAAAAAACAGCTTATTAACTTGTGAAACAGAATGAGAAAATTTTACGACTACTATGAAATGATATCTGAGACCGTAGTCGACACCTATAAATATTCATTGACGGGACTAGAACAGAGAGGAAAATCCAATAAAAAAATACAAAAACTGTATGATTATTCAGTGTCCCGACAACTTTCTTGGCTTTTCTTTACCCCCTCCTTCTCCCCCATATCCCTCTAAATCCCCAAAATACAACTAATTTTTTTTATAAAAAAACGTTTTTTTTAAATATTTCCGGAAACACATGCATTTCCGGAATGCATTTTTTTCAACTTTCCGGAAACACCTTAAAAAGAGGTATTTCCGGAACACAAATTTATTAAAATAAATAACGCTAAACTACGATAACGGTAAATAACGATAACAATAAAATACGAGAGAACGAATACACGTCTAAATATACGAGAATAGTAATATGCGAAATACGAGTACAAATACCATAAAAAATAAGAAAAAATACAACTAAGGGTCGACTGTCAAAAAAGCTAAAGCAGTCAATAGGCTCTCATATGTAGCAGGTGGAACGCCCTCGACTACCATGGCATCTAGGACATGTGCAGCTGCTCTCTCGATCCTATCCTCCGTGGTCAGCGGACCAATATCCTCAGCTGCTGGGTGCTAATCCGGTACATCCTCTAGAGACAGAGGCGGAGTCGGAGTGAGACGTGGAACGGACACCTCCAAGTACCATGGTAGGTAATCCTCATCGCAGTCACCTGCCACAAGGTCTGTCTAGAAGATCTCTTGAACTTCCGCGCCGACGCAGTGTACATCAACCATCTATGTAAATTATCCGTTGTATGTGGACATGAGGCACCAACCAAAATGGGCAGATCAGGGATCTGCTAGACGTACCCAAGATGCCAACGGACGTTATCAAGCAAATAGGGCACTGTGATATCACCCCATAGCAGGTGACCTCTGAAGAGCAAAATCTGGGAAAATGTCATGAACTGTCTCTGATCCTCCCAAGGCCTCCATATGATGTCCTCCTGTCGTAAGTCATCCAGCCGGCCCCGAAAGTCTATAAGCTTGACAGTGTCACACTTCTGATTCTCCCACCTGCTGCAACGTGGAAGCTCAGAAGCACCAAAGTCTTTGCGCACTACGACGGTGGGGAAGTACTCATAAATCCAACACGAAAATAATAAAATAAATAAATAAATAATTAAGTAATTATATAAAAAAAAGTAATTAATTGTTGGTAAAAAAAATTAATTATTACCTATAGTAGAGAAGTGTATCCGCCAAACTGCGATGTCTTCCAAAGGCGTCGTTGAGCTGCTCTTACAGAAAGGCAAGAGCAGGAGGACCCCAAGCCCACTGGACACAGTCCTCAAACGACGCAATCAAAGTGAGCCACTTGACAGGCACATATAGCCCAGTAAGAGTAACGTATAGCATTGTGCAGCTCGATCATAAAATTAATGCTCCATGTTCACTATGTATGCCTCCTCCAAAAAGTTGAATCTGAAGTTGGGTTCCCTAGTGAACTGACACTCCTGCCAGCAAGAGGTGTGGTCTAGGCCCAACAACTCCCCTCCAGCTGCAATGGCATCCCGGTCAGTAAATGACAGCCCAGGCTACAAAAATGTGTCGTTGATCGGCAAATGGAGCAACACGAACACATCGTCCAATGTAACTATCATCTCCCCGAACGGCATGTGGAATGAGCTGGTCTCAGAATGTCAACTCTCCATAAAAGACGAAATCAGCTTGTGATTGATGTTGTTGAGAGCTGTCGAGCTCCAAGTGACCGGCATGCTCTAACCATCTGTGTAGCTGGGGGTGGTGCTGCTGAGGTCGAAACCTAGATAGCTTCAAACCATGGGATGCCACCTTGATCTTTCCACGGTCCTGTAAAAAAGTAAATTTTATAAATTAAAACATATCAAATGACAGTAAAAAAAATTAATTACTAAAAGTATTACTTGTCCCAACTGTAGCCTCGAGACGACGTGCACATGAAACCGATGCAACAAAGCTTGTTGAGCAGCCTCAACCTCCTCATGCAGCTGAGCATCATACTGAGCAGGCTCAGCCTGATCATACTGCTGAGCGTCCTCCATAAAGTGGTCCTACTGATCATACTGCTGATCATACAACTGCTCCTAATCAGCCCCACCGATGTCATCTCCCTCACGGGGTGGAATATGAGCGTCTGCCCGTGTTTTGCAAGTTTTGTCAATGTATTGGGCATTCGCTACAAAACTTTAAGCATTGTATTGAGCCTCAATAGTTTGCAGAGAGAACTAAAGGAAATAAGGAGGAGCCACAAAAGGTGAATCAACTACCTCCTCAGTCGACTACTCAGTATGTTCCCAAGAAAGATATTGGAAAGTCTATTGTCATTGAGAGAAATGTTGAGCACATGCATATGTTGGATGGTGACTCGCCAAAAAAGCCATCAACCCAGGACCCAGCTTGGTAATTGTGAGAGTATATCAAAAACAGCTGATAATGATCCTAATCGTTTTAAAGGTACAAATAACATTGTCTTAACTCATGAGGAGGTGGCAGAGACTCCGAACCCTCTTCTTGGCGTAGTTAAAAATATTACAACTATTGAAAATGATACTCAAAGGGCAAATCCTACTGAATGTCTAGCCATGCAAAAGGATTCTTTAGTGTCTCCTGTTTGCTGGTGTTTTTAGCAAACAATCACTAGTTTTATTAGAAGGTTTGTGAGATCAAACTAGAAAAATCTCAAAGCAATTGCCTTTGAATTGCAAAAGTTTTTGTTTCAGAAAATGCAGAAAAGGGGACGATTTGCAAATGATTAACAGAATGGAAAAGAAAAGAAGCAGTAAATGGTGCACGAATTGTAAAGAAAAGAAAAACAAATTGCATTGAATCATAAAAATGGTACACGATCACGTACAGCGATTCTTCCACTCGTTTTTCGCTCTGGTTTGGAAGTTAGAGTTTCAGGAATCGGGTGTGTATTGTGATTTTGCGACCCCTGTTTCTTCTCAGAAACAGTTATTTATACAAAGGAAAAAAGGGGGAAATTTGAACTAAGTAACTGCCTAACAATTTGAAAATAAGTAACTGCTCCTACTTTCGGCCAAATAACCGCTCCTACTTTCGACCAAGTAACCGCTCTGTCACGCTTCGACCAACTGCTAGTCTTCAACGCATAACTGCTCTGTTTTCTGTCTGTCGAAAGCCTGTGTCGATTTTCCTCTCTCTTGCTTTTGCTTCCCTGAAAACTTGTCGAGTTTACCTTGCACACGACCATTTTCTTTGTCGAAATAATATGGTCTTTGTCGAAATATAAGTCAGGCCATGTTGACCATCTTTAATGAAGCCTGTCGAAATTACAGGCTAACAAATTGCCCCCCAAAAATGTCTTTTTCGACTGAACTTGAGGATTAAGAAGAGAAAGACATTTTTGAATTCACCATCGAAATAACTTTGCACTTGAGTGAAATAGCTGTATACCTGATGTCACCACTGTTAAGTGTTGTTTCCATATTCAAACCTTGAACTTGAACATCCTGTAGTTTCGGCCTTTGACTATGTTTTGGCAACTTAAATGCCATGTTTTTACGCTTTCTTTATATTTATTCCAGTGTTATTTTAACTTCGTGCAACGTTGGCTTATACTTTTTCAAGTATTTACCATTTATACGCAAAATTCTTTCATCAGCGCCGATCTCTTCGACCTCATATGCGCCGTTTGAATAAACTTGTAAAATTTTAAATGGTCCTTCCCAACTTGGGGACCATTTACCAAAGACTCTATCTTTTTTATCTATAGGCAATAGGACCTTCCACACTAGATCACCTGAATTAAAGGCTTTAAACTTAACCTTTTTGTTATAAGTTTTAGTTACCCTCTCTTTCTGCAGAATAAGCGTATCTAAAGCTAATAACCTTTCTTCGTCTAAATCAACCAATTCATCCAGCATCATATTCCAATAATAATCAGAGGGAATCTCCCACTGTCTTTGAATTCTTGTTGATTGTAGACAAATTTCAACAGGCAACACTGCATCGTGTCCAAATGTTAGCCTAAAAGGAGTAGTGTTGATAGATTCTTTAGGTGAATTTCGACAAGCCCATAATGCTTGATCAAGGGTATTATGCCAATTTTTGGGTTTCTGCCCAACATGCTTTTTAATTAAATTAATAATAACTTTATTGGCAGCTTCTACTTGGCCATTGGCTTGCGCATAATATGGTGTCGAAGTTAATAACTTAAAACCAATTTCAGAAGCAAACTCTACCATTTTCCTACCAGTGAAAACTGATCCCTGATCTGTAGTAATGGTTTCTGGAATTCCAAACCTATAAATGATATGATTTCGAATAAACCTTATCACTGCTTCCTGATCAACATTGGCTAAAGGTATAGCTTCAACCCATTTGGTGAAGTAATCAATTCCCACAAGGATATATCTATGGCCCTTCGACGAAGTTGGCTTTATCTCTCCAATCACATCTAGAGCCCAACCTCTAAATGGCCAAGGTTTGACTATGGCATGCAATTCATTTGCAGGTACATGTTGTATCCCAGCATGCTTTTGACACTCTTGGCATCCCTTAGCAAATTCTATGCAATCTTTCAGCATAGTTGGCCAATACATTCCTTGTCGAAATAATAACCACTTCATTTTGTGGCCTACTTGGTGTGAACCACATGCTCCACTATGTGTATCGGAAACGGCTAAATATGCCTCATTTTCACTAAGACATTTTAATAGTACTCCTTCAGGAGTCTTTTTAAACAATTCGTTTCCAATTATCACATAGCTCAAAGCTCTGTATTTTACCTTTTTATTGGTATTTCTTGTGGGATTTTGCAAATATTCCGCAATAGGCCTTCGCCAATCATTATTGGTCATATTGTCAAGAGCAAAAATTTCTGCTAAGTCAAAGTCACCAAAAAATTGACGCTTTTCGACAACGACTATTTCCTCGTTTGCGTTTGTTGCCCCCCCAATTCTTGGTGTTGACAATAGTGACGAAGAATAGTCATTAGAAATGATTTTATCCTTTATTTCGATTAACTCTTCCAGGCTTTGTTTTGAAACTTTATAGCCTGAAGCAATTTGTGCCAATTCATTTGCCACTTGATTATCAATTCGTGGTAAATGTTCTAAGTGAACAAACTCAAATCTTTTTAACAAAGCATTGGCAACAACAAAGTATCTGATAAGGTGCTCTTTAATGCATTTGTACTCTCTTGTCAATTGTTTGACAACCAACTCAGAGTCACCTTTTATTTCGACGTGACTTGCCCCCAGCTCAAGTAAAATTTCAAGGCCTACTATTAAAGCCTCATACTCAGCTTCATTATTGGAGCAAACATCTCGAATTTTAAACTTATACTTTGTTGGAATGTTAGTAGGAGATATTATTAAAATACCAATCCCAACTCTATGTTTATGGCTTGAGCCATCAAAATACAACCTCCAAGGATATACGTCTACAAAACTTAATGTTTCTTCAACAACAGAATGGTCTACTATAAAATCAGCAACCACTTGTCCTTTAATTGATTTTAGAGGTTGATAAGTCAAGTTGTATTCTGACAAAGCCAAAGCCCATTTACCAATTCGGCTATGCATTATTGGTTTTGACAGCATGTGTTTAATAACATCAAAATGCGAATAAACAGAAACATCAGCTGGTTTTATATATTGCTTTAACTTTGTACACGAGAAATACAAACAAAGGCACAACTTTTCTATAGGAGTGTACCTCGTTTCGGCATCATTTAGGACCCTACTGAGGTAATAAATGGCTCTTTCGATACCACTATCATCCTCTTGTGCTAACATGCTACCTATTGTTCTATCAGAAGCTGCTATATACAATTTGAGCACTTTGTGTTTAATAACAGGCAACAAAATTGGTGGTTTCATCAAATAAGACTTGATTTCGTCGAAGGCTGCTTGATGCATTGGTTCCCATTTGAACTCTTCTTCCTTCTTCAGTCTTAATAATGGCGAAAAAACTTGTGTTTTGCCACTTAGATTTGATATAAATCTTCGTAGGAAATTAATTTTTCCCAGCAACGACTGAAGCTCCTTTTTGGTCGAATGGGCCTTCGTTTCCATAATTGCCTTAGACTTATTTTGATTGATTTCAATGCCTTTTGTGTGCACTATAAAACCCAAGAAATCACCTGCACGTACACAAAAGGCACATTTTAATGGATTTAATTTCAATCCATATTTCCTCATTCTTTCAAAAGAACGACGAAGATGGTCTAAATGACCACTTTCTGAGGAAGATTTAACCACCACATCATCTATGTATACTTGCATAAAATCATCAATAAAATCATGAAACATAGAATTCATGGCCCTCTGATATGTAGCACCAGCATTCTTTAAGCCAAAGGGCATTACTACCCATTCATAAACACCCAATGCCCCTGGACATCTAAAAGCAGTTTTCGACACATCCTCTTCAGCAATGAAGATTTGATTATACCCAGAATAACCATCGAGCATACTAAGATAATCAAATCCTGCTGCTGAATCTATTAGCATTTCTGCCACAGGCATTGCGTATTCATCCTTGGGAGATGCATTATTTAAATCCCTAAAATCTATGCAAACTCTAAGAGTCCCATTTTTCTTTATTACAGGAACTATATTGGCTAACCATTCGACATACCTGGCAGTTCTGATGAATTTGTTTCTGAATAGCCTTTCGATTTCCTCTTTGATCTTAGCCAACACTTGAGGAGCAAATCTTCTTGGCACTTGCTTCACTGGTTTCTTCCCTGGTCGAATTGGTAATTGCATTTCCACTACTTCTCGACTTAACCCGGGCATCTCGTCGTAATCCCAAGCAAAACAGTCTTTGAACTCCCTTAGCAATGTAATGACTTGGGTTTTTAGAGAAGCATCAATATTTGCACTAATATAAGTTGGCCTTTTTATTGAGCCATTTCCCAAATCAACTTCTTCTAACGGGTCTTGAGCTTGCATATGCTTTGTCAAATCTCTAGGATCCTTTTCAAAACCTAATGGATCATTATCATAGATACAATCAAGTCTTTCATCTATGACTATGCCATTTTCTTCATGTAACTCACTGGCTTCGACAGCCATTGTTTGTTGAATAATTTCGGCCTCCATAGCCGCTTTAAACTTGTTTTCGGCCATATAAGCCGTAATTTTGTCCCATGCATTGGGCACTGACATAAGAACACTTTCAAGAACGAGTGTTCCACCCCGTTGGTGGAAAAACACCATCAGGATAGACACTATCATCTCCCATTATTTCTCTTTCCCAAACAAAACCATAATTTGGGTCAAGATGAACTGAGGCAAAAACATTATCCGCAGGGACATATGCCTCATTAGAAGATGAACATGGCGCAATCTTCGCCATTTGTTTCTCAAAATTTTCCTTGGTAACTTGGTTCACATCAGCACGGAAGTAGCTCTGATCGGCTTCAACATACTCTACCAAACCATCTTCCTTCCACATTACTAAACGTTGATGCAAAGTTGAAGGGACAGCACCAACTCCATGGATCCACTCTCTACCAAGGAGTAAATTAAAATTCGCTTTAGAGGCTATCACTAAGAACAATGTAGTCCTCTTTATGGAACCAACAATTAAGTCCACCTCAATGGCCCCTAAAGAATGGCCAGTTTTGCCTTCATAGTTGCTTAAGACAATGTTATGTGGCCTGAGGTCAGTATCGAACTTACCAATCTTCTTCAAAAGACCATGCGGCATCAAATTCACTGCGGCTCCACCATCCACTAACACTTTGTTAATTCCAACACCATTAACCTTGGCTTGGACATACAGGGGTTTCAAGTGGTTTTGCATACTCATATCTGGCTTCTCGAAGGTAGCCATTTGGTCTTCGACACAACCATCGTTCATCACATAGTAACACATTGGCTTATGATGAGCCATGTCCTCTGTGAAATCTTCTTCAACGTCATTTGGTACCGTGATAACATCGTACTCAAGAGGCAGTATTGATACCACATTGCAAACAACGTCGAGGTCATCTTCAGAATCATTGAAATCAGACTCCATGTCTTCATCCATGTCGAAATCAGCATTCTTTTCTTTCACTGTTGACAATGGAGGAAATATTCTTTCAAGAGCAGGCCTTCTTGGCTTTTCTGTTACCACAGCCTTGCCTTTGGCCTTATTTGCTGCACACACATGACTAGCAACATCAGCGTTCCTCTTTGTGGCAACTTCAGCTTTGTGAACCTCACTCTTCGCCACTATCATGCTGCGTGGAACTTGATTATTAGCCAAATGACTTGGAACCTGGTTAATGTCAAAGTGTGCCTTCTTCTTCTGCTGTCTTTGGTAACGACGCCACTGTGTTCTAGTCATAGGGTTCTTACCCTTATAGTTATTCTTATAATTAAACTTAATAGCATTAGTACCTGGCTTGACAGCTTTAGCACGTTGATTATTGGGCACCCACTCTTCGACAGGAGCACTAGCACTTGGGACAAAGGATTTACCTGTTGACAGCTTCAAATACCCTTTTGCTGAGGACTTCTCCTTAGCAAATTGTCGTTTACTTGTTGAAGGCTTTGCTGACACATTAGCCTCATAGCCAGGAAGATCTCCTTTTGCAAAGTCAAATTTTGGCCTGTTATCAAGCCATTTTCTTTTGCGTTGTTGTGGATCCTGATAACCTTCGACAGCTTTAGCTGCTTCTTTATCGAAGACAGCACTGCACCTTGGGCAAACCATAACTTCAGAATTATTCCACTTACACCGATTGAGGAAATCTATCAATTCTTCCTCAGCCTTTGGATACACAGCATGTATCTTCCCATCATATTCTTTTAGGGTCACTTTCTGTTTTTTACCCTCAGCATACATAAAACCTTTTAATTTTTCGGTGGCAATCTTGACACACTTAGGAGGGTCTGCCATTTGAGCATCCACCATGCCTACATCAGCTTCGACAGGTTCAGAATACATAGCTTCAGCCTTAGGCAACGAATCAACATCAATCTGCATAGGAGCTTTCATTTTCTTATCAGCAAATTTGAGTCTTCCTTCGTCAACTGCTTTTTGCACAATATCCCTGAAGAGCACACAACGGTCAGTGTTATGTCCCAAAAAATTATGGAACTTACAATAACCCTTTTTCTTTCTTTGGTCAAGAGTTGGTATTTTAAGGCCTTTAGGCACTAATATTTGACCATCAGTTACTAAAAGATCAAAAATTTCATCACATTTAGTAACATCAAAAGTATAAGTCTTAGGCATAAATCTATCATTCTTAGGCTCTACAGGGTTATCCCCATTCGCAGGCCTTAATAATTTACAGGTATAAGGAGGACCATGCTTAAGTTCAGCCACGTCTATCTCCTCTTCTTCGACATTACTATATGTAACGTCAAATTCTTCTTCGACATATGCCACTTTTTCTTTTTTGTGATACCTACTCGACCTAGATTTTTCCTCTCTAAGCCTTTCGACTTGTCGAACTCTATCAGCCAAATGAGCCATATCTCGCAAATGAGATGTGTCTAATTTCTTTCTAATTGAGTAATCAAGGCCACCAGCAGCCATTTCGACAAGCTCATGTTCAGGGACTTGTGTGAAGCAACGAGATTTCAACAGCCTAAATCTGTTTAAGTAATCATCAATAGTTTCAGGCATTTTGCGCCGAACACTAGCCAATTCTTTAAGACTAATTTTCGACTGGCCCATGTAAAACTGTGCATGGAATGCCTTTTCTAATTGCCCCCATGTGAACATAGAACCAGGGGGTAAGGTCGTGAACCAAGTGAAAGCATTTTTAGTTAGAGAATTTGGAAAGTATTTCATCTTCAAATTCTCATTTTGTGCTAAGTCCCCAACCTCAGTCAAGAAACGAGCAATGTGTTCGACTGTGGACTCATTTGTATCACCACCAAACTTAGTAAACTTGGGAACTTTCCATCCCCTTGGTAACTCAGTTTGTAATACATATTCACATAATGGTGATACGAAGTTAGGCCTTTGTAAACCTATGTTAAGGCCATTTTGCGCCAAAATAGTTTCGACTAAAGTAGCTATATTGTTTTCTGCGCCAACATTGTGTTGTTGCACTTGTCGAACAACTTCATCAGCGTTCTGGTGTCTATTTACCAAAACTACTTCAGGGACGTGGTTTACTGCCCCTTGTAGTTCGCCTACAACTGTCGACGCTTCGACTGCAACTGCTTCTTGGGGGTTAACTGGCGACGCATTACCCGCAATAATAGGAACGTGCCTATTATTAACCGCTGGAACCCCAAAAAAGTCTGCAATCCTACTCATCTGATTTGCCAACATTTGGTAACTGTTATTGGTATTTTGAATCAATGGATTGAAAACTGTACCAATTTGTTGGGTAAGCATATTAACCATATCGTGATTACTCTCGTCTACTTGCTGTCTTAAGGCCAACAAAGACGTATTGGTTAATGCTGGGGGATTTCGACCAAATACGCTCTCAGAAGAGACATGTGTAGGGGAAAAGGTCGAAATATGTGGCATTCCAGTAGGCATGCCATACATTCCCAGAGGAAATGGGGGTAGATACACGTCATTCAAACGTGGGTCTAAACCGTTTCCCATTGCCATGTAAGGGCTATGAAGCCCTGCACTTAACGGCAAAGACATAGGCAAAGATGCCATTTCTGACTGTGTTGAACCAACATTAGTCATTGATAATGAAGGAACGGTTACCGACGATGATGGTCCTGCGCTAATGTTTGCAGAATCCATTGTTGTTCCTTGCCCTTGTGAAACCACGGGGTTGGAACTAGATGCATTATTCGTACTGGACCGAACCATTTTACCACTTCTTAAGTGCATACAACAGCGAATACAAATAAGAGAGTATAAAAATGAACAAAATCAAAGGCAAAGTCCCACTGGGCGTGCCAATTTGTTTGCTGGTGTTTTTAGCAAACAATCACTAGTTTTATTAGAAGGTTTGTGAGATCAAACTAGAAAAATCTCAAAGCAATTGCCTTTGAATTGCAAAAGTTTTTGTTTCAGAAAATGCAGAAAAGGGGACGATTTGCAAATGATTAACAGAATGGAAAAGAAAAGAAGCAGTAAATGGTGCACGAATTGTAAAGAAAAGAAAAACAAATTGCATTGAATCATAAAAATGGTACACGATCACGTACAGCGATTCTTCCACTCATTTTTCGCTCTGGTTTGGAAGTTAGAGTTTCAGGAATCGGGTGTGTATTGTGATTTTGCGACCCCTGTTTCTTCTCAGAAACAGTTATTTATACAAAGGAAAAGAGGGGGAAATTTGAACTAAGTAACTGCCTAACAATTTGAAAATAAGTAACTGCTCCTACTTTCGGCCAAATAACCGCTCCTACTTTCGACCAAGTAACCGCTCTGTCACGCTTCGACCAACTGCTAGTCTTCAACGCATAACTGCTCTGTTTTCTGTCTGTCGAAAGCCTGTGTCGATTTTCCTCTCTCTTGCTTTTGCTTCCCTGAAAACTTGTCGAGTTTACCTTGCACACGACCATTTTCTTTGTCGAAATAATATGGTCTTTGTCGAAATATAAGTCAGGCCATGTTGACCATCTTTAATGAAGCCTGTCGAAATTACAGGCTAACATCTCCTCAACGGGATATCTCTTTAGAGAAATCTACCTTTGCTCGAAGCTCTCCTACGATTACCCACACTTTAGGGGTGGTGGTGGTCCCTTCTTCATCAAATAAGTCTTTGGGTCTGAATTTGCAGGATGTGGATACATCCTCCACACAATCTCCCACAACAATGCTTGATTCACTAAATGTCTCATTGTCAGACAATACTTCTAACACAGAGGTGGCCCCAGACATGAGAATATCAAGAAAGGTTCAGGGGGATTTACTCTTTTTCCTTCATGATTTTTTTAACATCAGAAGGTTTTAATGAGACTTCCTTCCTTCTTTTACCAAAAAAAAGACTACTAATTTTACTATTTTAGCTATGTTATTCGTAAAAATTTAAGTATTTTAGAATTTTTTATAATGAAATTATGTATTTTGTAAAAATTTACTAATTTTTTTGACAAAATAATATAGTCTAAATTTGACCCATTAATAAACATTTCTGGATCCTCACTAAAGTAGGAGAGAGAAACATCATTAATATGTTGCTTACAAGGTATGTCGTGTTATTTTAGATTTATGTCATATTCCCAAAGACTATAAAGAAGGCAAAATGTTTAATACAGAGACACCTAACAATAGGGTTGACCAAGTCATTGTCTGCACACACACACTCTTTGTTTTTGATAAAGAAAATTATGAAGCATACCTAACAGATGAACCTTTGAATATTAAATTGATGTAGACTATAATATTCCATTTGACCAGTTATTCATGAAAAATGAGGATTTTAAAACACCAAAGGAGTAAAATAGACTCAAATGTTGCGGCATATGTTGCTATCAAGAAAGTAGAATACTTTCAAATGTTGCAGCAAATCACATCCTCTTATAGTTCCCACTTAATTTATATAGAAGAGACCAAGTATAAAGCTTTGCCATTGTAAGGTCCAAATTCCCTTTTGGAAATCTTTTAACATAAAACAAATGATCTAACATGATATGAGACAACAACATATAGAATTGAAAAAAACAGTGAACTCAAAATTGAAGAAATTAATTGTTTACAAAACAATGAAACCTTTGTATTTGTAATAAACCCTGTTCTGTAATTACCTGAAGCCTAGTTCTATTACTATTTCACCTATATAACCAAAACCCTGATTCTTCTTTTCTTTCTTCTTGCATATATATATTTCTATCTATGACCAAAAATAAAAATAAACCAACCCCCTATAGTTTTCTATACACATTTCCTTCATACATCTCTGTGTAAACTGACTATCCTTCGCGTGTAATAGTAGAGATTAATCTCTCGAGTCGAGTAAGACCACAATGAGCGACAAAACTCTCCCTCTTAAACATCAGCACAGCTCATTGGTGCAAAACCAAGTCTAGAATTCTTCATATCATACAAAATGTGAAAATTCTGCTGCTGATAGTTTCCAATAATAGAAAGTGCAGACTTAGGAGTCCCCAAAATAGCCAAACAAGCAACATCATTTGATTCAATCTGAATAAAGTAATTCTCAACAGGAAAATCCCAAACAGCTCCATCACCAAACAATATTCCAAATTCAGGCAACTCCATTTCTTCAACTCCACTCACATTATAACATGGTTGTAAAGGCAAAAAAGTTTCAACTATTGAATACCCTTTAATTTTCTTCACAAAAGCCTCTTTTATAATCTCATAAGCAGGTTCAGCAAAATAACTTAAAGTTGTTCCAGAATCAATTATTGTTCCCCCACCAACTTCTGATAAATTCCAAGTCTCTTCTGGTATATTCAACACCTCACCACCAACCATAATAGATTTTATTCTAACATAATAAAATGTATCAATAGGATTCTCTTTCTCTTTCTCTAACTCTTTATTACCACCAACAAAAGAAGTGAAATTCAACTTAGGGTGGTTAAGAATCTCTTTATCCTCACCAAATATCAATTTACTACTAACACTTGAATTACTATTTCTATCCACAAGACAATATGAAAAAGAATGACCATAAAGAGATCTCAATTGAGAAGCAAATGATAGTGGTCCTCTTCCTAAACCTAACAAACCAGCAGCACCATGAAATAAACCTCTATTCCAATGACCACAACCAAACATAACATTCTCAACAACTTTGAGCTCAGATTTCCCATTAGTAAGATTCACTGTGAAAGTTTCAAGAGCAAAATCACCAGTTGTATTTGAATTATCACCATACCAATAAAAATATGGACAGTTTTGACCCTTGCAAGGTTGAGGTGGATTTGGTGATGAGACTAATTTACACCTTGGATCATCACAAGTTATATTTCTAAATGAAGTAGAATCTTTAGGATTATAAAATGGTCCATTTTGTTCAAAACAAGCATAACAAGGTACACATTGAATCCAGTTTAGATCACTACCAGTGTCAAGTATTAGAGAAAAATGTTTAGGTGGTGTTCCAATGAAAACATCCATGAAATACTCACCAGACCCAAGACTCACACCTGATTCCAATGTTGCCACTAGTTGACCACCTGAACCGAAATATTCCGGTGGAGCCGCCGCCGGAGCAACCACCGGCTTGTTTGATTTCTGCAGCCTTGAAACTGTGTTTTGGTTCTTCTTTTCTATGACTCTTCTATGTAGGGTTTTGATTCTTGTTAAGTCTCTTACAGCAAAATTAGTTGGATCAACTGCTTTGTGTTTCAAATGGAGTTTCAAAGATTGCTTTTTGTGATGTTTTGAGACTAGAAAAGGTTCCTTCACTTCACTACTATCATCACAATCAGAAACAGCATTGAAGGGATGATCAGGGAAGTTGATTCCAGCAAGAGAATAATCCTTCTTATTGAGAATATTGTTATTGTGATTCCTAGAAATTGTTTTCACAGTGTAAGAATGTAACACAAGGAGAATCAGAATGAGAGAAACCTTCAAAACCATGGTGTGATGAAAATGAAATTATAAGTTTTGGAGACAATTAAGAATACCAACTTCAAAAAGTAAAGCAGAAATCTTTAGAAATCAGAGATTCAGAAGTAAAATATTTAAAAAGAATTAAGCTTTACTTTAGATGAATGGAAAAAAATAAAGGGGTTACTTAAGGAAACAAAAGATGTGCAAGAAAAAAGAAGAAGTTTTCAAGGCAAAAAATGACAGATGGTATAAGAGGAAAAGAGGAATGTGACTCCTATCGATAAGAACAAATGAGAAAAACAAATAAAAAACGCGGTTTCATTCAAAAACATAGTTGTAAGGTCATCAGTTTCAAGGTACATAATGAAAAACAATTTTTAATTAGTGGAAATATATAACACCTCTATTCTATCTAATGTTTCTTTTGCAGCGTATTTTCTTCTTGGTTTCTGTTCTGTACGGTATCTCTTGCCGAGTTGACGATCTGAGATAGTTGTAGTGTGGCTTGATCAGCAATAGTCTGGTCCGAGGTGAGGTACTGTACCTGCAAAGACACTCCGACGCTCAAGTCAGGGAGCAAGTCAAATGCAGATAATTGGTGATGTTAGATTGCTTACCATTAATGAAGCATTGAATGCCCCATTTATAGAGCTTGGATGGTGTGACCTAATCGATATGGACCGTTTGATCTTATGCTTTGATCCTCACAATTTATTGTTGGGTGGTGTATTTGTTAGTGGGCCTTGAATGAAGTGGGCCCTGATTGTATGGGGTAAAAGGGCCCCCAATCCGTAACAGCTGCCCCCAAGTCTGATCGTCTGAAAGGCGATTTTGACTTGTAAATCAGACTAACCTTGTGGTTACCGGGATACAAAGTGATGATTCAGCATGATGCCGAGCTAATGTACTGCAAGTTTTGCCCCCCGGATCCGATCTTTATGGGTCTGTGCTTGCTCATGCGAATCCTTATCACCTGATCCGGGCTTGATAAGTTCGGGCTCGAGTCTTTTGATGTGAAACAGGCAATCACTTAAGTGACTCGAAGACGATCGTTTTACCAGGTTTTTTTACCCAGGTCCGATCTTCACAAATCCGGGCTTGTTTTTGTGAACCATTTGTCCCTCGATCCGGTCTTTAAATTTGTTGTCGAGGAAGAGGTGACCATTGAGTGACTCGAAGTGGCTGTTTGAAATGATGTTGTTTCGTTTTCTGTGCCAGGCATTAAATGTTGGCAAAATTTTCAATGGTCTTCCAATACCAGAAGAATAAGAATAAGTATTGCAAGTGTGTTCTTGAGTTAGACTAATTGAAAAACAAGGCCCTAGCTTATCCTACTCCGAAACTATTACACTAGAATGAAGATAGATTCATCGTTTTTTTTCTTAGTAAGAGTAAGTGCGCCCTCAGTTGAGAGTTGATTCGATAGTAATTTATTTAAGACTGTCGTCTTTGCTAGTAAGTGGGCTGGTCACAATGACGCTTCGTTTTTCGTGCGCGTGGTTAAAGTTGTTGATTGGACGTGCCAATTGGATTTAGGCCCAACCCGTGACCTTTGGGCCCACTATAAATAAAGGTCCAGTCTCCTCCATTTCTTGTGTTTGTCAAACTTGCTTTGACTACCGATCTTGTAGATCCGAGTTTCCGATTTTGCAATTCCGAATTAGAAGAGCGTGGCGAGAGTAGGTCCGTTTCAGTGGATCGAAGTGGTGAAAGTTTGCTAGGCTAGACTCCTTCGTCGATCTTCTGAAAATCGAGGTTAGATTTTCTTAGCCTTGTCTTTTTATTTTTACTTCGGACTTCCCCCTGTCCTTTATATTTCTCACAGGGTTGAGGTCGTCATGTCGGGTTCCGATTTGATCGAGGACCCATTGAGTCGCTTAATCCTGACATCTCATCCCCCATTCCTGCAGGCCCGATCTGACAAGGACGAAACAGACCCGACGGGTTCATGCTGAAAATTGTCCTCAGCTCGCGAGATTGATGGCTTCCGGCATTGAGATTTCGGAGGATCGACGTTCAAATCCCGCACCTGCCGTGCCTGAGGTTCGGGACCATCCGGAATCGGCTCCCACAAGTTACCTGGTGGAGGATGACCTTGAAGTTAACGATCATTCTTCTGCGGATGAGACAAATGAACCCCGACGGGGGAGAGAACATTTGACAAACTCTAATTTAGTGCATTTATTAGAGATATTTTGAGTTGTTTTTAGAGTAATTATTACTGATTAAATAAATAATTGACTTAAATTACTCTATATTTGCAGGAAGGTAGAAAAAGAAAATAATATAAATGTGGGCTGAAATTAGAAGAAATGTTAGAATAAAAGAAAGCAAGCCCAAGCCCATTAATGCAAGAAGGCCCACAGTAATAAAAAGAAGATCCTCTTGGAGATTTCAATCAAAAGTGATGCACATGTGACTTGGAGAGAAAGAAAGAGGCATGGAGTGGAGAGCAAGCAACACATATTTAGGAAGGATCTAAATCCTAATATTTAGGGATTGGCATATCTTGCAATTAAAAGTGGAAGCAATCTTGACTTGATCCTTTGCTTGGAGAGAAAGAAAATGAACTAATATAAAAGGAGAGCTTCACTTGTGAAAGGGGGCTGGACACCACATACACAAACGAGAGCTACGGAAACGCTACGGAGGGAGAGAAGAGTTATTTGGCACCGTGAAAGAGCTTTGGAGCAAAAGAAGGAGATTGAAGACATAGACTAAGACTTTCTCTATTTCCGGGTTATTCTTATTTCTGTAATTCATGAACCTTCTTTTTCTTTTATTGTTCTTTATTATTATGGACACCTAAGTCCTCTTCTAGGGTCTTAGGTGGATCTTGCATATTTAGAAACCTCTTTATGTTCTAATTTCTTATTTGAATTCCTGTTTTTATTTCAATTAATATTGTCCTATTGCTTTAATCACATAATTAGGATTGACAACCCTTTGAATGTTCATAATCAATTAGTGGATCAGCGACCGTACTGCAATTAGTTGGTGGACCTATAGGATAATTGGGGCTATAATTAATGCATGACCAAACTCTAATTTAGTCTTCCAATCATTCAACCTTTTTGTACTTTATGCTTTTCCTGAATTTAAATTCTAGCATGACCAAACTAGGGTTAATTTAGGAAAAAGAATATTAATCGCGAATGACCAAACGGATTAATAGTTTTAGTAAAGGGATTGGTAATTAAATAAAATAAGGGAATTCAGGTAGAATTAGACATAGGGGAATCGAAGCTTGCAAGTGAAACCGCGACCCTAGACCTCTCTCCAAATTATTATATCTTTTATTAATTCTTGCCATTTATTTCTCTTTATTTTGTTTCTACAACATCCAAATTATTTCTTCGTCTAAACATTAAATAATCTCGATTAGTTTGGTACTTGCTAATTAATCCCTGTGGATACGATATCTTTTATACTACTTCTGCGAGAGAGTACACTTGCTCTCAAGTGTGTTTTAAACGCAACAAGTTTTGGCGCCGTTGCCGGGGATTAATTTAACAATATTAAACGAAAAATATTTTTATTGCTTTAGACATTTTTTTATGCTTTAGTTTTAATTTTTTTTTTATTTTTTTTTATTTTTTTTATTTCTTATAAAAAAAAGTTGCTAATACTTTTTCAAGAAGTCGTTGCAGTACACTTTGTTTTGCAGAGAAAAATCTAAGTCATGGTTAAAACTCTTGGAGATTATATTAGAGAGGCAGAGGCGAAAAGGAATTTAGATAAGTTATCTTGGTATATGCCTCAATGTCAACGCCCATTTTCTCCTCCTACTTATGAGCCTTATTCAAATTATTGGGATGACTATGAGCCACCTCCTTATTCCTCCAACTGGGATAATTATGAGCAACTACAAGTGCAGAGGAAAGAGGAAGAATATGATATCAATGAGGTCTTGGTCAAATTTATGGAGCAGACAAATGAAAATTTTGAAACATTGGAAAAGAAAGTTGGAAGCTTGGAGGGCCAAATTGGAGCCATGAACAACAATTTTGATAGTTTGAAAAATCAATTGTCAAAGGTTATTGATATGGTAACAACTCAGTTGGCTGAAGAAAATCTCTATTTACAAACTAAGTCTACCCCAAATGAAGAATCTGAGCAATACAAAGATAATATTATTAGTAATGATGAAGAATTCTCGGTAAAAGCTAATTTAGAGGAAGAAGCTTTCAAGAAAGATGAAGAGACTCCTACTGAGGGGAGTCAAATTGAGACAACAGATTCCACTGATGAAAGCGGATGTGAGAAGAATGAGAAAGATCCATTGGTTCATGATTTGGAGAAAGAGGAGAAAACCCAAATTTTTGGGCAAATTGTTTTAACCATTGGTGATGCTGCAATTGAGGTTCACAGGGGAAAGGTAACTTTAAGGAGTGGTAAAGAAGAGGATGTGATTAAAGCTTTAAACTCCAACGAAAATTTCTCTATTTTCACCTCTCCTTATTTTAATGATGTGGTTGAAACTAACATTGTTAATGATTTAAAGATACAGGACCTTTTGGAAAAAATTCTTATTTTGCAGAAAATCCTAGCATAGTGGTGGATGGAGATAAAATAAAAATTCCACAATCCTTTGAAGTTCAACCACCACGTGAAAAAAGAAAGAACAATGTGAACCACATTGTTAGAAAGCTAAGAAGGTGCACTGCGTTAGATGTAAAATTTGCTCTTGGAGAGCCACTTGATTGAGCACCAACTATCGTCAGGCTCATGACGTTAAACAAGCGCTTCATAGGAGGCAACCTGTGTTTTATTTTCAGTTATTTTCATTTTTGTTTTTGTTTTGTTTCGTTTTTAGGAATAAGCTCCAACTACAAGATCTCTCAGGGAAGTCACTCTTACTTTCTCTCTCTTTTATTACTTTTGCTCCTATTTTAATATTTTGCATTGAGGACCATGTTCCATGCTAGTGTGGGGGAAGATAGTTTATATTGTCACTATATCTCTATTAAAGCACATACCGACTATATATGTTGATAGCATTTTTCTGGCTTGTTTTTGAATGAATAGTGCTTAAATTTTTAAAAAATAGAGATTATGCCTTTAGGGGATCCCATAATTAATTTACTTGACAAACTTGTGTTTAAATGTAACTATGGGGTTGTCCTTAGAAAGCTGATAATTAGCATTTGTCCCTCTTGAGTACTTTTTGTGAACTAGCTTCTAAATGTGAGATCTGAGCCTTCATAAGGGGATTGATACTAAATCATAAATTTTTACCCTTTTCTTTCTATGAGTGTGTTTCCCAATTTGCTACATTCTAGAATTTGTCTTTTGACCGTTTCAAGGCGAAAATTGATTTGCATCATGTAAAAAGATTTGGGGATTTAGGATTTTTCTGGCCTCAGAGTTATTTGTTGAAATTATCCATTAGTTGCCCCCTTTGAGCCTATTTGTTATATTTTTTTCTTTGGTACCCAGATATAATTTTTTCTTTTTGTTTGTGGTAACCATTTGAAATTGAATGTGGAGCACCTATTGAAAATTACAATTTCGTCCTATACTTTAGTTATCTATCTTGTCAGGATGAAGAGAAAAAAAATGGAGTGAATCATGTGTTTACAAAAAGTATTTTCACACATAGGAAACAAAATAGGAGTTTTCATGTACTTACCTTTTCCTCCTACAAAAAAAAAATGCAAGAAGGCGGAAAAGGCACGTCAAAAGAATGAAAGAGCCAAAGGGCAATTCCAAAAAAAAAGGAGTCTACTTAAGAAAAAAAATCAAATCAAAAAGAGTTGACTCAATAGAAAAAGAAAAATGAATAATGAAAGTGAAATTAATTTGGAGTTTGGACAAAAATTGTAAAATAGATAGGAGCTCCATATTTGGTTTCAAAGGTTACTACTTGCTTCTTGTTTTTAGCCCTTTGATTATCCATTTCTTCTTGTTTCCTACCTTGCATGATTTCACCCTTGGCCCCATTACAACCCATGAAACCCCATCTTTTGCATGCATGTGAACTATTTAGTGGAGATTTGGTCAAATTACAAGCTTATGGTAATGTGCATTTTGTGGAAACTTGAGCGTATATATCCCTAGTCCCTAAACACTTAGAGAGACTGTGAGCGAGTGCCCTTGTTCACAGAAATGTATTCTTCAGCGACATGAGCCTCTAATTGGGCAACCTCTTGACACCTCATATGTGCTATATTATCTATTGTCTGTCATTGTACTTCTAATTTTGAGTCCCTTATTTGGCTGTCCCTATTACTTCTTTGAAAATTTTATTGAGCCAGGAAATTTTCTTGAGGACAAGCAAAAGTTAAGTGTGGGGGAGTTGATAAACTCTAATTTAGTGCATTTATTAGAGATATTTTGAGTTGTTTTTAGAGTAATTATTACTGATTAAATAAATAATTGACTTAAATTACTCTATATTTGCAGGAAGGTAGAAAAAGAAAATAATATAAATGTGGGCTGAAATTAGAAGAAATGTTAGAATAAAAGAAAGCAAGCCCAAGCCCATTAATGCAAGAAGGCCCACCGTAATAAAAAGAAGATCCTCTTGGAGATTTCAATCAAAAGTGATGCACATGTGACTTGGAGAGAAAGAAAGAGGCATGGAGTGGAGAGCAAGCAACACATATTTAGGAAGGATCTAAATCCTAATATTTAGGGATTGGCATATCTTGCAATTAAAAGTGGAAGCAATCTTGACTTGATCCTTTGCTTGGAGAGAAAGAAAATGAACTAATATAAAAGGAGAGCTTCACTTGTGAAAGGGGGCTGGACACCACATACACAAACGAGAGCTACGGAAACGCTACGGAGGGAGAGAAGAGTTATTTGGCACCGTGAAAGAGCTTTGGAGCAAAAGAAGGAGATTGAAGACATAGACTAAGACTTTCTCTATTTCCGGGTTATTCTTATTTCTGTAATTCATGAACCTTCTTTTTCTTTTATTGTTCTTTATTATTATGGACACCTAAGTCCTCTTCTAGGGTCTTAGGTGGATCTTGCATATTTAGAAACCTCTTTATGTTCTAATTTCTTATTTGAATTCCTGTTTTTATTTCAATTAATATTGTCCTATTGCTTTAATCACATAATTAGGATTGACAACCCTTTGAATGTTCATAATCAATTAGTGGATCAGCGACCGTACTGCAATTAGTTGGTGGACCTATAGGATAATTGGGGCTATAATTAATGCATGACCAAACTCTAATTTAGTCTTCCAATCATTCAACCTTTTTGTACTTTATGCTTTTCCTGAATTTAAATTCTAGCATGACCAAACTAGGGTTAATTTAGGAAAAAGAATATTAATCGCGAATGACCAAACGGATTAATAGTTTTAGTAAAGGGATTGGTAATTAAATAAAATAAGGGAATTCAGGTAGAATTAGACATAGGGGAATCGAAGCTTGCAAGTGAAACCGCGACCCTAGACCTCTCTCCAAATTATTATATCTTTTATTAATTCTTGCCATTTATTTCTCTTTATTTTGTTTCTACAACATCCAAATTATTTCTTCGTCTAAACATTAAATAATCTCGATTAGTTTGGTACTTGCTAATTAATCCCTGTGGATACGATATCTTTTATACTACTTCTGCGAGAGAGTACACTTGCTCTCAAGTGTGTTTTAAACGCAACAAGTTTTGGCGCCGTTGCCGGGGATTAATTTAACAATATTAAACGAAAAAGATTTTTATTGCTTTAGACATTTTTTTATGCTTTAGTTTTAATTTTTTTTTATTTTTTTTTATTTTTTTTATTTCTTATAAAAAAAAGTTGCTAATACTTTTTCAAGAAGTCGTTGCAGTACACTTTGTTTTGCAGAGAAAAATCTAAGTCATGGTTAAAACTCTTGGAGATTATATTAGAGAGGCAGAGGCGAAAAGGAATTTAGATAAGTTATCTTGGTATATGCCTCAATGTCAACGCCCATTTTCTCCTCCTACTTATGAGCCTTATTCAAATTATTGGGATGACTATGAGCCACCTCCTTATTCCTCCAACTGGGATAATTATGAGCAACTACAAGTGCAGAGGAAAGAGGAAGAATATGATATCAATGAGGTCTTGGTCAAATTTATGGAGCAGACAAATGAAAATTTTGAAACATTGGAAAAGAAAGTTGGAAGCTTGGAGGGCCAAATTGGAGCCATGAACAACAATTTTGATAGTTTGAAAAATCAATTGTCAAAGGTTATTGATATGGTAACAACTCAGTTGGCTGAAGAAAATCTCTATTTACAAACTAAGTCTACCCCAAATGAAGAATCTGAGCAATACAAAGATAATATTATTAGTAATGATGAAGAATTCTCGGTAAAAGCTAATTTAGAGGAAGAAGCTTTCAAGAAAGATGAAGAGACTCCTACTGAGGGGAGTCAAATTGAGACAACAGATTCCACTGATGAAAGCGGATGTGAGAAGAATGAGAAAGATCCATTGGTTCATGATTTGGAGAAAGAGGAGAAAACCCAAATTTTTGGGCAAATTGTTTTAACCATTGGTGATGCTGCAATTGAGGTTCACAGGGGAAAGGTAACTTTAAGGAGTGGTAAAGAAGAGGATGTGATTAAAGCTTTAAACTCCAACGAAAATTTCTCTATTTTCACCTCTCCTTATTTTAATGATGTGGTTGAAACTAACATTGTTAATGATTTAAAGATACAGGACCTTTTGGAAAAAATTCTTATTTTGCAGAATCCTAGCATAGTGGTGGATGGAGATAAAATAAAAATTCCACAATCCTTTGAAGTTCAACCACCACGTGAAAAAAGAAAGAACAATGTGAACCACATTGTTAGAAAGCTAAGAAGGTGCACTGCGTTAGATGTAAAATTTGCTCTTGGAGAGCCACTTGATTGAGCACCAACTATCGTCAGGCTCATGACGTTAAACAAGCGCTTCATAGGAGGCAACCTGTGTTTTATTTTCAGTTATTTTCATTTTTGTTTTTGTTTTGTTTCGTTTTTAGGAATAAGCTCCAACTACAAGATCTCTCAGGGAAGTCACTCTTACTTTCTCTCTCTTTTATTACTTTTGCTCCTATTTTAATATTTTGCATTGAGGACCATGTTCCATGCTAGTGTGGGGGAAGATAGTTTATATTGTCACTATATCTCTATTAAAGCACATACCGACTATATATGTTGATAGCATTTTTCTGGCTTGTTTTTGAATGAATAGTGCTTAAATTTTTAAAAAATAGAGATTATGCCTTTAGGGGATCCCATAATTAATTTACTTGACAAACTTGTGTTTAAATGTAACTATGGGGTTGTCCTTAGAAAGCTGATAATTAGCATTTGTCCCTCTTGAGTACTTTTTGTGAACTAGCTTCTAAATGTGAGATCTGAGCCTTCATAAGGGGATTGATACTAAATCATAAATTTTTACCCTTTTCTTTCTATGAGTGTGTTTCCCAATTTGCTACATTCTAGAATTTGTCTTTTGACCGTTTCAAGGCGAAAATTGATTTGCATCATGTAAAAAGATTTGGGGATTTAGGATTTTTCTGGCCTCAGAGTTATTTGTTGAAATTATCCATTAGTTGCCCCCTTTGAGCCTATTTGTTATATTTTTTTCTTTGGTACCCAGATATAATTTTTTCTTTTTGTTTGTGGTAACCATTTGAAATTGAATGTGGAGCACCTATTGAAAATTACAATTTCGTCCTATACTTTAGTTATCTATCTTGTCAGGATGAAGAGAAAAAAAATGGAGTGAATCATGTGTTTACAAAAAGTATTTTCACACATAGGAAACAAAATAGGAGTTTTCATGTACTTACCTTTTCCTCCTACAAAAAAAAAATGCAAGAAGGCGGAAAAGGCACGTCAAAAGAATGAAAGAGCCAAAGGGCAATTCCAAAAAAAAAGGAGTCTACTTAAGAAAAAAAATCAAATCAAAAAGAGTTGACTCAATAGAAAAAGAAAAATGAATAATGAAAGTGAAATTAATTTGGAGTTTGGACAAAAATTGTAAAATAGATAGGAGCTCCATATTTGGTTTCAAAGGTTACTACTTGCTTCTTGTTTTTAGCCCTTTGATTATCCATTTCTTCTTGTTTCCTACCTTGCATGATTTCACCCTTGGCCCCATTACAACCCATGAAACCCCATCTTTTGCATGCATGTGAACTATTTAGTGGAGATTTGGTCAAATTACAAGCTTATGGTAATGTGCATTTTGTGGAAACTTGAGCGTATATATCCCTAGTCCCTAAACACTTAGAGAGACTGTGAGCGAGTGCCCTTGTTCACAGAAATGTATTCTTCAGCGACATGAGCCTCTAATTGGGCAACCTCTTGACACCTCATATGTGCTATATTATCTATTGTCTGTCATTGTACTTCTAATTTTGAGTCCCTTATTTGGCTGTCCCTATTACTTCTTTGAAAATTTTATTGAGCCAGGAAATTTTCTTGAGGACAAGCAAAAGTTAAGTGTGGGGGAGTTGATAAACTCTAATTTAGTGCATTTATTAGAGATATTTTGAGTTGTTTTTAGAGTAATTATTACTGATTAAATAAATAATTGACTTAAATTACTCTATATTTGCAGGAAGGTAGAAAAAGAAAATAATATAAATGTGGGCTGAAATTAGAAGAAATGTTAGAATAAAAGAAAGCAAGCCCAAGCCCATTAATGCAAGAAGGCCCACAGTAATAAAAAGAAGATCCTCTTGGCGATTTCAATCAAAAGTGATGCACATGTGACTTGGAGAGAAAGAAAGAGGCATGGAGTGGAGAGCAAGCAACACATATTTAGGAAGGATCTAAATCCTAATATTTAGGGATTGGCATATCTTGCAATTAAAAGTGGAAGCAATCTTGACTTGATCCTTTGCTTGGAGAGAAAGAAAATGAACTAATATAAAAGGAGAGCTTCACTTGTGAAAGGGGGCTGGACACCACATACACAAACGAGAGCTACGGAAACGCTACGGAGGGAGAGAAGAGTTATTTGGCACCGTGAAAGAGCTTTGGAGCAAAAGAAGGAGATTGAAGACATAGACTAAGACTTTCTCTATTTCCGGGTTATTCTTATTTCTGTAATTCATGAACCTTCTTTTTCTTTTATTGTTCTTTATTATTATGGACACCTAAGTCCTCTTCTAGGGTCTTAGGTGGATCTTGCATATTTAGAAACCTCTTTATGTTCTAATTTCTTATTTGAATTCCTGTTTTTATTTCAATTAATATTGTCCTATTGCTTTAATCACATAATTAGGATTGACAACCCTTTGAATGTTCATAATCAATTAGTGGATCAGCGACCGTACTGCAATTAGTTGGTGGACCTATAGGATAATTGGGGCTATAATTAATGCATGACCAAACTCTAATTTAGTCTTCCAATCATTCAACCTTTTTGTACTTTATGCTTTTCCTGAATTTAAATTCTAGCATGACCAAACTAGGGTTAATTTAGGAAAAAGAATATTAATCGCGAATGACCAAACGGATTAATAGTTTTAGTAAAGGGATTGGTAATTAAATAAAATAAGGGAATTCAGGTAGAATTAGACATAGGGGAATCGAAGCTTGCAAGTGAAACCGCGACCCTAGACCTCTCTCCAAATTATTATATCTTTTATTAATTCTTGCCATTTATTTCTCTTTATTTTGTTTCTACAACATCCAAATTATTTCTTCGTCTAAACATTAAATAATCTCGATTAGTTTGGTACTTGCTAATTAATCCCTGTGGATACGATATCTTTTATACTACTTCTGCGAGAGAGTACACTTGCTCTCAAGTGTGTTTTAAACGCAACAAGTTTTGGCGCCGTTGCCGGGGATTAATTTAACAATATTAAACGAAAAATATTTTTATTGCTTTAGACATTTTTTTATGCTTTAGTTTTAATTTTTTTTTTATTTTTTTTTATTTTTTTTATTTCTTATAAAAAAAAGTTGCTAATACTTTTTCAAGAAGTCGTTGCAGTACACTTTGTTTTGCAGAGAAAAATCTAAGTCATGGTTAAAACTCTTGGAGATTATATTAGAGAGGCAGAGGCGAAAAGGAATTTAGATAAGTTATCTTGGTATATGCCTCAATGTCAACGCCCATTTTCTCCTCCTACTTATGAGCCTTATTCAAATTATTGGGATGACTATGAGCCACCTCCTTATTCCTCCAACTGGGATAATTATGAGCAACTACAAGTGCAGAGGAAAGAGGAAGAATATGATATCAATGAGGTCTTGGTCAAATTTATGGAGCAGACAAATGAAAATTTTGAAACATTGGAAAAGAAAGTTGGAAGCTTGGAGGGCCAAATTGGAGCCATGAACAACAATTTTGATAGTTTGAAAAATCAATTGTCAAAGGTTATTGATATGGTAACAACTCAGTTGGCTGAAGAAAATCTCTATTTACAAACTAAGTCTACCCCAAATGAAGAATCTGAGCAATACAAAGATAATATTATTAGTAATGATGAAGAATTCTCGGTAAAAGCTAATTTAGAGGAAGAAGCTTTCAAGAAAGATGAAGAGACTCCTACTGAGGGGAGTCAAATTGAGACAACAGATTCCACTGATGAAAGCGGATGTGAGAAGAATGAGAAAGATCCATTGGTTCATGATTTGGAGAAAGAGGAGAAAACCCAAATTTTTGGGCAAATTGTTTTAACCATTGGTGATGCTGCAATTGAGGTTCACAGGGGAAAGGTAACTTTAAGGAGTGGTAAAGAAGAGGATGTGATTAAAGCTTTAAACTCCAACGAAAATTTCTCTATTTTCACCTCTCCTTATTTTAATGATGTGGTTGAAACTAACATTGTTAATGATTTAAAGATACAGGACCTTTTGGAAAAAATTCTTATTTTGCAGAATCCTAGCATAGTGGTGGATGGAGATAAAATAAAAATTCCACAATCCTTTGAAGTTCAACCACCACGTGAAAAAAGAAAGAACAATGTGAACCACATTGTTAGAAAGCTAAGAAGGTGCACTGCGTTAGATGTAAAATTTGCTCTTGGAGAGCCACTTGATTGAGCACCAACTATCGTCAGGCTCATGACGTTAAACAAGCGCTTCATAGGAGGCAACCTGTGTTTTATTTTCAGTTATTTTCATTTTTGTTTTTGTTTTGTTTCGTTTTTAGGAATAAGCTCCAACTACAAGATCTCTCAGGGAAGTCACTCTTACTTTCTCTCTCTTTTATTACTTTTGCTCCTATTTTAATATTTTGCATTGAGGACCATGTTCCATGCTAGTGTGGGGGAAGATAGTTTATATTGTCACTATATCTCTATTAAAGCACATACCGACTATATATGTTGATAGCATTTTTCTGGCTTGTTTTTGAATGAATAGTGCTTAAATTTTTAAAAAATAGAGATTATGCCTTTAGGGGATCCCATAATTAATTTACTTGACAAACTTGTGTTTAAATGTAACTATGGGGTTGTCCTTAGAAAGCTGATAATTAGCATTTGTCCCTCTTGAGTACTTTTTGTGAACTAGCTTCTAAATGTGAGATCTGAGCCTTCATAAGGGGATTGATACTAAATCATAAATTTTTACCCTTTTCTTTCTATGAGTGTGTTTCCCAATTTGCTACATTCTAGAATTTGTCTTTTGACCGTTTCAAGGCGAAAATTGATTTGCATCATGTAAAAAGATTTGGGGATTTAGGATTTTTCTGGCCTCAGAGTTATTTGTTGAAATTATCCATTAGTTGCCCCCTTTGAGCCTATTTGTTATATTTTTTTCTTTGGTACCCAGATATAATTTTTTCTTTTTGTTTGTGGTAACCATTTGAAATTGAATGTGGAGCACCTATTGAAAATTACAATTTCGTCCTATACTTTAGTTATCTATCTTGTCAGGATGAAGAGAAAAAAAAATGGAGTGAATCATGTGTTTACAAAAAGTATTTTCACACATAGGAAACAAAATAGGAGTTTTCATGTACTTACCTTTTCCTCCTACAAAAAAAAAATGCAAGAAGGCGGAAAAGGCACGTCAAAAGAATGAAAGAGCCAAAGGGCAATTCCAAAAAAAAAGGAGTCTACTTAAGAAAAAAAATCAAATCAAAAAGAGTTGACTCAATAGAAAAAGAAAAATGAATAATGAAAGTGAAATTAATTTGGAGTTTGGACAAAAATTGTAAAATAGATAGGAGCTCCATATTTGGTTTCAAAGGTTACTACTTGCTTCTTGTTTTTAGCCCTTTGATTATCCATTTCTTCTTGTTTCCTACCTTGCATGATTTCACCCTTGGCCCCATTACAACCCATGAAACCCCATCTTTTGCATGCATGTGAACTATTTAGTGGAGATTTGGTCAAATTACAAGCTTATGGTAATGTGCATTTTGTGGAAACTTGAGCGTATATATCCCTAGTCCCTAAACACTTAGAGAGACTGTGAGCGAGTGCCCTTGTTCACAGAAATGTATTCTTCAGCGACATGAGCCTCTAATTGGGCAACCTCTTGACACCTCATATGTGCTATATTATCTATTGTCTGTCATTGTACTTCTAATTTTGAGTCCCTTATTTGGCTGTCCCTATTACTTCTTTGAAAATTTTATTGAGCCAGGAAATTTTCTTGAGGACAAGCAAAAGTTAAGTGTGGGGGAGTTGATAAACTCTAATTTAGTGCATTTATTAGAGATATTTTGAGTTGTTTTTAGAGTAATTATTACTGATTAAATAAATAATTGACTTAAATTACTCTATATTTGCAGGAAGGTAGAAAAAGAAAATAATATAAATGTGGGCTGAAATTAGAAGAAATGTTAGAATAAAAGAAAGCAAGCCCAAGCCCATTAATGCAAGAAGTTCCACAGTAATAAAAAGAAGATCCTCTTGAAGATTTCAATCAAAAGTGATGCACATGTGACTTGGAGAGAAAGAAAGAGGCATGGAGTGGAGAGCAAGCAACACATATTTAGGAAGGATCTAAATCCTAATATTTAGGGATTGGCATATCTTGCAATTAAAAGTGGAAGCAATCTTGACTTGATCCTTTGCTTGGAGAGAAAGAAAATGAACTAATATAAAAGGAGAGCTTCACTTGTGAAAGGGGGCTGGACACCACATACACAAACGAGAGCTACGGAAACGCTACGGAGGGAGAGAAGAGTTATTTGGCACCGTGAAAGAGCTTTGGAGCAAAAGAAGGAGATTGAAGACATAGACTAAGACTTTCTCTATTTCCGGGTTATTCTTATTTCTGTAATTCATGAACCTTCTTTTTCTTTTATTGTTCTTTATTATTATGGACACCTAAGTCCTCTTCTAGGGTCTTAGGTGGATCTTGCATATTTAGAAACCTCTTTATGTTCTAATTTCTTATTTGAATTCCTGTTTTTATTTCAATTAATATTGTCCTATTGCTTTAATCACATAATTAGGATTGACAACCCTTTGAATGTTCATAATCAATTAGTGGATCAGCGACCGTACTGCAATTAGTTGGTGGACCTATAGGATAATTGGGGCTATAATTAATGCATGACCAAACTCTAATTTAGTCTTCCAATCATTCAACCTTTTTGTACTTTATGCTTTTCCTGAATTTAAATTCTAGCATGACCAAACTAGGGTTAATTTAGGAAAAAGAATATTAATCGCGAATGACCAAACGGATTAATAGTTTTAGTAAAGGGATTGGTAATTAAATAAAATAAGGGAATTCAGGTAGAATTAGACATAGGGGAATCGAAGCTTGCAAGTGAAACCGCGACCCTAGACCTCTCTCCAAATTATTATATCTTTTATTAATTCTTGCCATTTATTTCTCTTTATTTTGTTTCTACAACATCCAAATTATTTCTTCGTCTAAACATTAAATAATCTCGATTAGTTTGGTACTTGCTAATTAATCCCTGTGGATACGATATCTTTTATACTACTTCTGCGAGAGAGTACACTTGCTCTCAAGTGTGTTTTAAACGCAACAACATTGAAGGTGAAAACCGAGGTCCCTCAAGTAGATCTGAAGACATTGATGCAGTGATCGGATTTTGAGAAAGTTCAATCCGAAGAGAGGTAAGGGAGCTCTAACACTTCACATTCTGAGAGTTCAGATTCCGACTCTGAGGCTAGCTCTGAAATTGGGGAAGATGCCCGAACTAGCGATAATGCTGAAAGTGACGGACATTCCGATCCTCAGCAGGGTGAAGTGCAATGTGAAACATCAGCTCGGAGTTTTGGGTCTGCCGAGGATGAGTTTTCTAGTACCGGGCCTGGAGCTGTAGATGTTCCCATTTTATATGATTTGGTGATTCCCCAGGTATATTCGTGGGTTTCTGAATCCTTGCTGCAAACCCGATCTCTATATGAATCTGGAGAAGATATGGGCAGGATTGTCAGCTCAAGATTTCCGGTCATTGAGGGATGATGTGGAGCGTTGAAGGAATGAAAGAAAATGAGCATGTGGTTGTTTGGGCTTCCGCTCTGAAGTTCATTATGTACGATGTCGTTATCTTGGAGATGAATATCCGACCTCCTTTTACTCATCTTCAACAAACTGTTCTGGGGAGACTAGACTTGGCCCATTCTCAAATTTATCCCAACGCATGGGCGTTCCTCCGAGCTTTCGAGCTGGTATGCATCTTTTTGGAAAGTCCCGCGTCGCCTAACTTGTTCTTTCACTTCTTTTGCATATACGATGTCAACATCGTAAAAGAAGACAAGTTGGGGTTGTCAACATCGGTTCCGAGGCTCAGGCGACCCCTCATCATTCCCCAAATCGTGAGGCTGCAATCAATGCTTCTCCGATCAATACTGTGACTCAACAAGATCTGGAAAACCAGAATGCCGATCTCCAGTCTCGGAATAGAAGGCAAGTTGTCACTGAGGATCGTCCACCTGTGAACAATGCTTCTTTAATCCAAAATCTAGGAAAGAGAGTCTGATCCGATCATGGAGGCGACCCCAAAGCGTCCAAAAAACATATTTCGAAGAAACACAAAACCAATAGTGTTTCGGTGGACAACAATTTTTTGAAGAACTTCGACGAGAACTGTGCTGATCCTGTTGGAGCCTCGGCCAAGTTGTTCTTGCACTTGGCCGGGGTTACCAAGTTGCAAAGGGAGGAGTATGAAAATCAAGTCAAAGGTAATACAAAATTTTAAGGGCGCTTTCTCTTTTCCTTTTCGTTTCTGTTGACTATCTAGTTAACTTGTGCGTTTTTTCTTCATTCAGAGGAATTGAGTGCTGCGAAGGCTCGGTTAGAGAGAGCTTTGAACAAGTTGGATGACACAAGAGCATCTTTGACCAGAGAAAAGACAGATCTGACCGGTCTGCAGAATGAAATGGACGAGCTTGAAATTGCAAGGGACACTGCCAAAAGCTAGGCTGAAGAGCTTGCTCGTAGGGTCGAATAGTTGGAAACCACAGAGAATCAGGCTAAGGAGAAGATTTCAAATTTTGAGCTTCGGGTCACCGAGCTTGAAGAAGCTTTGAAGAAAGCAAAGCAAGAAAGGGTGGAACCAAGCTCAGATCCTCAAAGTTGGATCGCTGCGCTATAAGCTAAGATGAGACAATCCCATGCCAATGCCCGGGAAGCAGCCATGCTCGCTCTTAAAATGGCAGGAGAAGGTTTTGAGAAAGCACTCCAACAGGTCGGTCTGATCCACCCTTCATTTCCCCTTGACAAGGAGGTTTTGCATGTGGATAACGAGATTGAGGGTGGTCAGATCATCAAGATCAATCAGAGCACCAAAGAGCGGATCGTCGTCCATCCTTCCTCCGATGTTTGACTCTTTAGAATCTGAACTTTCCTTTTTTGCACGACTTCCGGGTTTATACAATGAAGATAATACATAAGCCCGGAACTTTGTTATGACCGAGCTTCATGTAATAGATTAATTATTTTGAAACTTGAGGACCCGGATGTTGGACTATATGAAAACTTTAGAAGGGGGGGGGGGGGGGGGGTGAATAAGGTTATATGCTAAATATGACTTCTTTTGGATTTTCGAAAAATTAACAATGCTAGTTTAAATCGAATGCGGAAAATGGGATTTAAACTATATACAACAACTTATGCAAGCTATAACAATGGCAGAAACAATTATAGTGATAATCAAATCTACGCGCGATAATATCAAATGCAATGATAGTTAACAACTATAAAAGAAAAGCAATGTAGAGATAAGGGAAAGAAGTACACCGTGATTTTTACGAGGTTCGGGATAAAAAGCCCTACGTCCTCGGCCTCCGGCTTTCCAACCTTCGGACTTGATAATAACCACTATATAAGAAGAACTTCTTCAACGTCTTACAAGCAAGCAACTTCCCTATAGCTACCACACCAATCTCAATTTTCCCCAAATTGAGAACCCAAGCTCCCCGCTAAGGATTTCGCTACAATTCAATCTCCCCGATTGAATTACCCAAGAAAACTTCCCAGGATTTCACAACAACCAAGTATCGACGATTACAAATGAAAACTAGGATCCAATCACTCAAGCAATATAACAATGATGTAGTTGAGAGAGATGAGCGATTTGGATTCAACCTAACTCTTGATGAAGAACGTGAAGAATGAGTGTGACAGTGAGTGTTCTTGTTCTTTTCTTTTTTTAATTTGTAGGTTGTTCAATTTCATCGTGAAAACCCTAAGTCCTATTTATATGGATTGTGAAAATATGACCGTTGAAGCACTTTTTAACACAATTGTGATAAGTGAAGAATCGATTGATTGCTTGAAAGAAATAGGATGAAAATCGATTTTGTTCTTTAAAATATAATAACAAAATCGATTTTGTGCTTGAGGAATAAAGAAGGAAATCGATTTTGGTCTTTAAAATAACAAATCATCAATCGATTGTTTTCTTTCCAAAACACATTCTTTTCTAAAATCAATCTAATATAGAAATCGATTTTTGGCCTTAAAAGCTTCCTAAACAAGCTAGAAATCGATATAGTGCTAAAAAAACACAAAGCCATCAATCGGTTGTTTTCTTTTCAAAACAAATTCTTTTTTAAAAACAATCAAGTGCTAAATCGATTTCTTGCTTTAAAGGCAAGAAGAGAAATCGATTTCTGGCTTCCAAAACAAGAAAATCGATTCCTTGCTTAAGAGAAAGCAGGTCATAAATCGATTGTTTTCTTTCCAAAACAAGTCATTTTAAAACACTAAGCCATGAATCTATTTTCTTTAAAAACAACAGGTCATGATTCAAATTATTTCTTTAAAACAACTTGTGCCTAACCTAATTAATCATGCTTTTATATAAAATGTTTTTCCAAGACAGTTCTATTTTAAAAGATCATCTCTCAACTACAAAAGTCATAAAGCAGAAGTGACAGGATCTTACACGCGTCATATACAAAGCAATATAACACATAAGTCTTGAACGCTTTAGTAGCTTCTTCTCCGAGCTACTACACTTTAAGATATCATGTCAAGCGTCTTGGTTCATGTCCTGTGCTTTGGT
The DNA here is from genome assembly GCA_963573325.1 of Astragalus glycyphyllos. NCBI lineage: Eukaryota > Viridiplantae > Streptophyta > Magnoliopsida > Fabales > Fabaceae > Astragalus > Astragalus glycyphyllos. The sequence goes on from OY754307.1 coordinate 33,053,959, forward strand.
TCATGCCTTGTGCTTTGGTTCAACTATAATCATTAGTAAACAGATTGTAATTTGTTATCATACAAAACAAAGTGTTTGACCTTGGTTCAACACCGGCCGTATCCGGGGTGGTTTGTAACCGTTCGCATATTAACCGGTTTTTCATTTTATATCCAATTGCAATAATCCATTTTTTCTCTATATGCCTTTATGACTGCGTTTATTTTACAAGTCATTTAGGTCGTCCTAAAGAGAATTTACCGGGACTCGGCCCAAATCAAACTTGTCTTTTAGGGTTCTTGGCAACCTCAGCCAAGGGTCGTTTGAGGATGTGAATCCTAAAGACCGTTAGTGTCCTTTGGGGCAGTTTATCGGGACTCGGCCCGGATTGAACTTGTCCCTAAGGTTGCGACTACCTTGGTCGCTTTCGGAGATCTGATGATCGGTCCCGGATCGTAGTTAAAGAAGTGAGTCATTGGACAAGTTTGGAAAGTCAGCGTAGTGGCCGATCTGATCATATCAAATAGAAACCCTTAGACAAGGTCGTTACATATGATGCCCTTTGGCCTAGTTCTTAGATTTAACTGTAGAAACTTTTGAGTTTGGTTGCGTTCCAAGTCCGGAGGATCTTTTTCCCTTCTAGAGTTTCCAATTCGAAAGCGCCCTTACCGGTGTTAGATATAACACAGTAAGGTCCTTCCCAGTTGGTCACGAGCTTTCCTTGAGCTGCAATCTTTAGGCTAACATCGGCCCTTCGAGTACAAGATCTCCGACTTCAAAGTGTCTGGGGATGACCTTTGCATTATATCGGGTTACTATGCTTTGCTACTACAAAAGCCGACGCTAACCTTAAAAAAAGCGACGACTCGGGTGTGCTGCTAAAAGCCTCGTCGCAACGTTTAGCATGGGTCGTTTTGTAGCCGACGCTATGTAGCATGGGCCAAAAGCCGACGCTAGTGGGCAGCATTAAAACCACCCACGCTAACGCTAGCGTCGTCCGGGCTGACACTACCTAGTGCCCGGTTCACATTTTAGCGTCGGCTTGGCCCACGCTAAATATAATTTTTTTATTTTTTTAGCTTCATGCTCCAACCACCCCCAGTAGCAAGTAATATTCAAGAAGCCTACTCCAATGTTACAAAATAAGTATTAGGATAACAACCAATAGTCTCTTACATAACCAGCAATGAACCAAAACAATTAGAAGTAACACAATACAAGTACAAACGTATTTAGCAGAAATTACAATGATAATCGAGCAATAATACAAGGGTGTATATATAATATGGGACTTTTATTAATTCTGGCCTCTCAGCTAACATTGATGAAGCAAAACTCCTTTCTTAAAATTTATACACTGTTTCAAGCAAAGCAAGCAAAAATTAAGAAGCATGTGTAAGTCAGAGGCACAAGCAAAAATTATAATATTAACACATTACACATATCATTGAAAAGTTTACCTCAACTTCTCTTTTCTAGCAACTGAATCCCAATCCTTGGCTGCAACTCCGACATCTCAATCATGGTTCACACTAACATCTCCTCCTTGATTTTGTGTCACCCAGAAGCCTCCTAGGTAGTTCCCACTCTGTTGAGTTGTAAAGGCAAAAAGACAAAAGCAGTAAGCAAAATATCTATAAGGAACTGTATCTATAATTAAACAAGGAATAGATTTGAAACACAAAAGCTGACAGTTTAGTGACACCACCACAGTAAAGCATATAAGATAGCACATAAGATATGATCAAAATTTCCAATATCAAAGCAAATATAGTCACAGGATGGTTCAAAAGTTAAAACAGTAATACATATGAATGTTTTAAAAAACATACAGATATGTACTTAGTTTAAGGCTACCACCCAATCAAACACACTGAATTATCTATGTTGTTCAGCAAGGAGAGTTACAATTCAAACTTATCATTTGCCACATGTTAATTGACATTACAGAAAAGAATCCATCTTAGCACAGACCAAATAATATCATCATATCATCTTGCTAAATAAGGTACTTACTGTTGCGAAAAACAACATAGAGAAATAAAAGGAGCACAATCGGAACACAAGAATTTAACGTAGAAAACTCCAAACCGGAGAAAAACCACGAACCGTTGTCTAACGACAACCAGAGAATACCACTGTGAAAATTGTTACAACACATAGACCTCTCTAAACACACCCCATGGCCCCAGTACACCCACACCCTCCAAAGAAAAATTTAACTACATGTCACAACACTCTAAAACAAGAGTATAAGAGAAACACAAAGTCAAATACAATTTAAGGTATTTCTAACTGGTGCACTTGTAAAGGAGAACTTGAGCCCCTTTATATAGCCTTGGACTCCTTCTTACTTCACAAAACTAGGCGATGTGGGACTATTTCAAGATGCCTAAATTGCAATCAACTCCAACAATCTCCACCTTGATTGTAATTGATCAACGGGACATCTTCCTCTTTCATTGTCTTCACCGACAATCATAGTTCAAAAGAACTATCATACTCCACCGTAGAGAGTATACCACTTGAAGCTAAACCACTTCAAGAATTTCTTCTTTCGGCGCATGTCGAAAAACCTGCAAAAAGATTGTGGTGCAACTTCCATGTTTCACTTTTCTGGAAGTTCCATCTGCCATCGACATTCCTTTCCACCACTCATCATTGCACAACTGTGAAACCAGTGCCCTGTGCGCAATTATGAACCCTTTGGAGCAATTTGCCGGACCTGCTCCCCTGGACAATTTTTCTTTACATGCCCAGAATTGTTTCCTTGTAACACCTTGTGAAACCCGATTCCATCAACACATCCATGACTTGAATTTTCCACAAGCCAAAATTGATTCTTCCACCAAATTTCTCTATCAAACTTCTTTTCTAATGTGGAAGATCAGCAAAGCTCTGATACCACTTGTTGGGGAGTCCGGGGGAGCACCGGGAGAATTACGGAGCTATCCAATGAACTTGGACCACTAAGAGACTTGGACGCCACATCTCAACCCAAAACCTTAAGGTGTTAGGTATATGAGTCCCCTCTCTTATATGTCCTTCATATAGCTCATTCATAGCCGATGTGGGACTAACCACTCACACTTGAATTTTCAACATTTACTTACTAACAGTATCAACATGTTTGGAAGACAAGAATAAGAATTGGCTAGCAGAATAGGTATAGATGTAGGTCAATTTCCAGTGCATGTATTTACCTATATAATCTATTGATTCATCTGCAATTCTGCATAATAAACACAAGCAATCGATGCAAGTCAAGTTCGAACGCATGTAAATTACCTATTGACAGTGGCGGATCTTGAAAAAAAAACTAGGGAGGGCCGCTAAAATAAACTATTATAATATATTAATTAAACATGCAAATCATATTAAGCACAAAGTTATTCATCAAAAAATTAAACTGTGTACCTTAAAGTAATGCTCTACGCGTCCCAAGTGACTTGAAATCTTCAATAATAGACTCGGAACTAATGTTTTCACTAATTTCTCTTTCAATATAAACTGTCATGCTATCAGCTAGAAACCCACCTTCCATCTTGTTTCTCAACCTAGTCTTGATAATTTTCATTGCTGAAAAAGACCTCTCAGTTGTGGCGGTAGAAACCGGAAGAGTCATGATAAGGCGAAGCAGTCTATCAAGCAAGAGGTACATTTTCTTCTCATTAGTTTCAGCCAAACACGAGCATAATTCTTGAATAGTTGACAAATTCTTCAAACTTGAATCTTGGCGGGCATGAACGACAAATTGTCGAAGTTGAAAAGAAAAATAATTCATCTCTTGCTCATTGAAATCCATGGGATAATATTTTTCAACCAGAGTGCAAATAGTATCAACATTAAAAGCTTTATAATTATCCTTAGGAGCCAAAGCACAACTTAGAGTTAACAAATCCATTGCTTGCTCGCTAAATCTGCTATTCAATTCTTGCAATTGCTTGTCAATGGTAGTAAGAAATATTTCAACTCTAAAATAATGCTCTATTGTTACCTGATTCTCTTCAAGACGAGAGCGCCCAAATCTTGTTGGTGAATGAAAATCATTGAGATCGGGAATCTCAACATCATGTTTTGAACAAAAAGACGTCACATTAGTAAACAACTTATCCCAACCATCTTCTCTCAATTCTTGAATAAGAGTTTTTGTGCTACGAACCAAACACATAGCATTAACTACGTCTTGAGATTGTAATTGTAAGGCTTGACAAAGCACATCTGTTATCCCCATCATTTCTTTCATCAAATGCAAGATCAAAATAAAATCAAATGCCTTCAAGTAATTATAAGCACTATCAGCATCCCCACGTGTAGCATAACTTGTTCCTTCCTTTGCAATTTTTTTTAAAACATGACAAGTTGCTTCATACATTTTTATCAAGCTACAAATAGAATTGAAATGTGATCCCCAACGAGTATCCCCAGCTCGCTTCAAAGTACCAACTTGATTTTGACCTTTACCACTTACAATTTCATCAATCTCTAATAAATGTTCAAATTCTTCTAGTTGAGCAGCTTGTAACTCATCATGGCGCTTAGAAGAAGAACAAACAACATTAACAACAAAAGTCAGCTTCTCAAAGAATTTATGAACTGGTTTGATTTCTCTTGATGCAGTAACTAAGGCAAGTTGCAATCGATGAGCAAAACAATGGACGTAGTATGCATAAGGACAATCCTTCATAAACAATGCTTGTAAACCATTCCATTCTCCTCTCATATTGCTTGCACCATCATACCCTTGACCACGAAGGTTAGAAACATCAAGGTTATGTCGAGAAAGTATATCACACACCGCTTCCTTAAGAGTTAAAGCTGCGGTGTCTCTAACATGTGCCACATCAAAAAATCGCTCTTGTATTAAACCGGCTTTAACAACAAATCTTAACACAAGAGACATTTGTTCCTTTTTTGACTCATCGCGGGCTTCATCTACAACGATACAAAACTTGGAATCACCAATTTCCTCACGAATATGCTTTTTCACTCTCTTAGAAAGAATACCCAAGAGCTCTTTTTGAATTTTATGTGAAGTATATTTCGAATTATATGGAGCATTATCCATTACAACTTTTGCAACTTCATCATTATAAGATGCCAAGAGTTTTATCAAATGGAGGAAATTACCTTGGTTTTTTGACTCGCTAGTTTCATCATGACCCCTAAAAGAATTCAAATGGAGGAAATTACCCAGGATCACGTTCTAAAGAATTCAAAAAATCATCTAGATTAGGCGTAGAAGTTATCACTTCTTCAACTCTCGGAACTTCAACCGATTGAGGCGTAGAAGTTATCACATCTTCAACTCTCGGAACTTCAACCAATTGAGGCGTAGAAGTTATGACTTCTTCAACTCTCGGAACTTTAATAGATTCAGAATTAGAAGTTATTCCTTGTTCATTTCTTTCAATCTCACAAGCTTTCCTCTTGAAAAAACAATCAATTGTTTTCATCTTAGTGATCTAAAACATAACCAAATTAGTTAAGCTACTAAGTGTATAATAAAATAACATTCCAATACAATCAACAATAAAATAAACACTCACGGTTAAACAATTGATTCACAACAATAAAATAAACACTCACAATAAAATATCATTAATTCACAATGAGCAATATCACTCTCTCTCTCACTCACGGTCCAAGTCCAAAAACTATCACAATATCAATTTCAATTTCAGTTTCACAATATCAATTTTATATCAATTCACAATATCAATTTCAATTTCACAATATCAATTTCACAATAGCAATATCCTCTTCCTCATTAGTCATTAGTTTATATTTAGTAAGCTATCAATTTTATGGGCCATATTTGATATTTCCTCTTCCTCATTATATCACAATTTCTTCTTCCTCTTCTGTTCCCCATATTCTAACAGTAACAGTGACTGTGACACTGTGACAGTGAGTTAAAAAACCAAACCAGTGAGTGAGTGACGGAGAGGACGGAGAGGAGACGGAAACCGCACCGGCGAGATGAGACGGAGAAGACGGAAAGGAAACGACGGAGAGAGAGCGATGGTGCTGTGGTGGTCGTTGTGCGAGACGTGAGAGAGAGTTTGGTTGTTGGTTGCGTTGGAGAATGGAGACGTGAGAGAGAGAGTTTGGTTGTTGAGAGAGAGAGTTTGGCTGTGAGTGTAAAGTTATGCTACTTTTTGGGAAAAAAAATTAGAGTAAGGGTATTTCTGTAATTTCACCCCTATAATTTACTAATATTTAATGATTATATAGAACAAATAATAGGCTAACTAACAATCAATTGTAAATAACCAATTCAGATGCCGTGGATAACTACTCCACTAATTAAAATATGACCATGCAATGCATATTTTTTCAGAAATGTATGCTCATTCAATAATGGCAATAGATGTTTCAAGTAAGTTTCCAGCAATAGCTCCACTTGCCACACCCCACTGAGTCTGTAAGGACTCATTAAACATTAGTCTTAACATAATCACACTGGAACCAATACATACATATGGATACATGGGAGGTTAAGGTTTATTTGGAGCTTCTAATTGCAAGGTGCAGTGACAGAAATCCTAAGTTTAAATATTGGCAAACTGAACTTCAAAACGTAACTCACATTATTCACCAATGTAGCTGATAGAATTAGGTAATTGAAAACAAATACCCTAAAAAATTATAAGAAAATCCTTTCACTTAGTTAATATGAAGTAAGAGACAACGAAGGCAGGTTGAATTATGTTGTCCACTGGCCATGATTTGGCACATATCGAATGCGACTAAGGCCTAGGGTTCCGAAACAAAAATCAAATGCCATTGAGAAATCAATCAGCAAGTTGAATCAAAAGAGAACTGTGATGCAAAAATGAGAAAACAAAAAGAAGATGAAAAAGAAGAACCTCAACATGTCGTTCAACGATCTAGTGCGAAGTAACTGATGAGCAAGCTCTCAACTGTGAATAATAATTGAAAGCCCTAACCCTGAAATCCTGAGGAATATCAACGATCTTGAGAAGTCTCCAAAATATCAAATCAATGTAAGTATATAACACGCCTACCTTGAAACCTTGAGTAATTTAACAAACAAGGCGCCAGAATGGAAGCTTACCGATCAAAAGCTCTATCCTTGATACAATCAATTTAGTATAAGAAGAAGAAATGAACTACCAGCCAAGAATTGAGCCGGATTTAAGTATATATTGATGATATAAGTGGAAATATGGAGAGAATCAGTGTGATTTTGCTGCTTACAATGAATAAAACTACAAAATAGAATAAGAACAAGGGTGGGCACTTCGAGAGGCCTCTACTCTCCTATGGAACATTCCACTTCAATATGCAAGATACCCCCCCTAACAACCTGATTCCCTACAATATATGATTCCCACCTTTTCTCTCTCCTCACACCACACACGCCCTACCACATCAGCAGACACTAACTCCCACGACTAGCTCATGATTAGTTAGTTAGTGGGAGTTGTTCTCCTACAACATGACCTACCTTAGTTACCCTACACCCCTTTTTCTTTCTTTCATAAACAAGCCCTTTACCATACTTATCAATACCCCCACCCTTTAAATTTCTCCTTGACCTCAAGGTGAAGGTGAAGGAATTCTTCAATGACTTTGTCAGCAGCTTCCCAAGAGTTTTCAAATTCAGGCAGACCCTTCCACTTGATCAAGACTTTCTGCATACCATTGGCACTGTTCCTCACAGCTACTGCTTCCTCTAGGCTAGCTTCAAGCATCCACTCTTCATTCAAACAATTGGGCAGTGGTTGTGGCAGCATAGGAGGCATTACAGGTTTCTTCAAGAGAGACACATGGAAGACAAGATGCACCTTAGTATCTTCTGGCAGCTTCAATTTGTAGGCAACAGCTCCTACACGTTGCAGAACTTCATATGGTCCATAACACCTTGGACTCAATTTTTGGTTACCCTCTTAGCAAGGCACTTCATCTTATAGGGTTGTTTTTTCACATAAACTAAGTCACCTACAGAGTACTCCACCTCTCTTCTATGTCTGTCAGCTTGTGATTTCATCTTGTTCTGTGCCTGCACCAAATGCTCCTGTAATTCTTTAAGCATATCATTTCTATCAGCTAAGTTTCTGTCAACCTCCTCCACTGATGTATGATGCACATCACCTCTCAATAAAACTGGTGGTTCCCTTCCAAATAAAGCTTGGAAAGGGGTAGTTTTAATAGATGAATGGTAATTGGTATTATACCAATACTCAGCCCAATTCAACCATTTAGCCAACTGCTTAGGTTTCTTGCCAGTCAAGCATCTCAAGTACACCTCCAAACACCTATTGACCACCTCAGTTTGTCCATCTGACTGGGGATGATATGCACTGCTATATTTGAGCTTAGTGCCTGCTGCTTTAAACAACTCATACCAGAAAGTGCTCAAGAACACTCTGTCTCTGTCAGATACTATAGTTTTAGGAAATCCATGAAGTTTAACCACTTCTTTAACAAAATCCTCAGCAACATCTTTGGCATGATAAGGGTGGCTTAAAGGAATGAAATGAGCATATTTAGTTAACCTGTCGACTACCACAAACACAGTATCCATTCCCATTGGCTTAGGCAATCCTCCTATGAAGTCCATGGAGATGTCACTCCACACTTGAGTTGGTACTGGCAGAGGTTGCAACAGACCACCTGGACTCATAGTTTGGTACTTGTTCTACTGGGAAACTTCACTAGCATTAACAAATTCTTTAATTCTTCTCTTCATGCATTCCCAGAATACTAAATTCTCTTTCTAAGGTTCCTTCTTGAATCTTGAGTTATCCCAATTGTTTCTATATCTAGAGCCATTTCCCTTCCTATCATTCTTCTCTGGCAACAACTTACTCTTCTTACTAAGAGCATTATTCTTTTCTTCCAACAATAGAGCATGATCCATCAAGCTTGACAAGTCATAATAGCCATATAGCTTCATTTCAGCCTTGATTTCCTCCTTCAACCCGTTGAGAAAAATGTCCTCTAACATCACTCTATCTTCTCTGGCCAATGGAGCTACATGTAATTCAAATTTCTCTCTATACTCCATGATTGTCCCCTCCTGTTTCAAACTCAACAATGGACCAGGTGGATTGTGATTTTGGAAAAAACCTGCGTATTCACAGTATTCTTGAATTCTCCCCATGTACGCATTGGAGATTGTTCATCCCACCATTGGAACCAGTTAAGGGCCTTCTCCTCCCAGGCGACCACAACTGCGTTGAGTTCGTCGCCTTCGCGCACCTGATTCACCCTGAAATACCTCTTGACCCGAACCAACCATCCATGCGGGGCATCCTTGAAAATGGGTATTTCTAATTTCCGTCGTCCTCCACGATAGTTAATGTCAAAACCATCATCGTTCCTTGGAGAATGAGGCGTGGCGACAGTGATGATGACCGGAGTAGCGTCACCGACGACACCGCTAGACTCACCGGCATCGTCCTTCTTCTTCAGTTTGCATTCTGCGACGAGCTGCTTCACACTAGCAAGAACCTCAGCTAGAATCGTCTCAATTCCAGCTACATTCTGCTCAACAACCTCCATACGAGAATCCATATTGCACTTCAGGATCAAGTGCTTTGATACCAAATTGATACAATCAATTTAGTATAAGAAGAAGAAATGAACTACCAGCCAAAAATTGAGCTGGATTTAAGTATATATTGATGATATAAGTGGAAATATGCAGAGAATCAGTGTGATTCTGCTGCTTACAGTGCATAAAACTGTAAAATAGAATAAGAACAAGGGTGGGCACTTCGAGAGGCCTCTACTCTCCTATGGAAAATTCCACTTCAATACACTGGTATTTTTGGATCTGACCGAAATCAAACATAAAACACCAAAAATTCAAAACACTGGTACGATCGTAGAGCATCAGCATCATTAAATTATAAAGATCATAATTTAGAGGAGCTAACTAGTTTCTTTATTTAAAATCTCATTAATTAGCTAATTATTAGACATAATTCAACATCTCTAATTACATGCCTATTAATTTTAGAAGAACAAGATCCTTAATGTACCGATCACATTCATCACTTGGCAAACCAAACACATCTCAGCCAACTCTCTGCAAACAATGAAAAACGCATAAACATAGAGGTAGCATAGTCTATTCCTAATTTGAATTGACTATATGTTTCATCAAACACATATGAAGTAGAACTTCTAACCTTCACACTCTTATATTAATATAGCAAACATCCCAATTTCAGAAACAAATAAGAGTCGCACATTCAGAAACAAGAACACAACCCTTTAATTGTCAATTTCAGAAACAAGAACACAATCCAAAATCATGCAGGACGGCACAATACAAGTGGAATTTCAGTGACACAATCACAATAACAATCAAGAATATCACAATCAAGAAGATCAAAGCAACACAACAAGAAGAAATCGAAACCAAAGAAAAAGGGAAATTGTACCAGAAGCGAGATCGTGGTGAACGAAGCGGCGAGTTAAAGAAGCGGTGAAACGATTGCTGGCGGTGAACGATTACTCACGAACTGGCGGTGAACGATTGCTGATGTGTTAGCAAAGTGCTGGCGCAAATGTTATTCCTAGTAGGTTCCCAAGAAAGAGAGGTGGGTCACACTGGGCACTCTTAAATACCAAGTCTTTCCTAGCCGGAACTTTTCCCTAAACAAGAATGTTTTCGAAATCAAGCCGAAGAGATTACTGGGATCAGTCGCGGACTACGTCACTTTCTTTAAGACGTTTCGTGACACTTCTCTAAGATGCAAGTAGGCTATCAACCACGACGTCCCCAGGATAAAACAGCCTAGACAAACTGTTACGAATTTCCATTGCACCGTGTGAAACTCGCTCTAAGACATACACCTTCAATATGGTTATAAAAACCACTCTGAGCTTTGAAATGCTTCAAGCTTTCAAAGAACAAGAAAGTAGTTGAGGGGGAAGAGAGAAACACTTGAAGAGAAAACTCTTGATCTTCAAGTGTTTGGTGTTATTTTCAAATGGGAGGAGTGCTCCTTTTATAGGGCCAAGTGAGGGAGAGTCGTTGGAGAGAGTTAATTCCCAACGGTTCTAAAATAAAAACAAATCCGTTAGAAATAATTGAGGAAACAAAACCGTCAAAAATTAAATGAAGAACTCTATTGGAAATTAATTCCAAAATCGTTACTTTTCTTTCCAATTGAATAGTAAACGGTTAACAAAAATATTTTCTAAAAAAATAAATACACCACTCAGCCCAAGCCCAAGCCCGGCCGGCCGGGCGGCGGCGGTGCGCGCGTGTTGGTCATTTTGTGTGTGTCCTCTCCCATCCACAAAATTGGGTACCCTTTGGGCCCCATTCCAAATGGACGAGATTCCCACTTATAAACACTCACATAGTGTCTATTCCAAGCAATGTGGGACTTTTTCAACTCACACAATTCTAAATAAAATTCCAACAATCCCCCACTTGAATTTAAAAAGAAGTTTTCGAAATAGGTGTCTACGACTTGAACATTTGGATAGAGGTTATGATTTCGATTCAACAAGAGTGACTCGTAGTCTTGAACTCTGTCTCAAACATCAAAACCACACACAACCTTTTCCATGGGTGTATTCTTATAAGCCTGTGCTTTTATAGCCCTGCACGTCTATCCCGGTTTAGTGAACGCTCTAGGAACCCTGCCAACGATTCCATAGGAAGCGGCCCCACTTCCACATTCACAAAGGCGAGTCTATCAAGAGTACTCCTGTAGCTAGGTACTCCACTCCACATAGAGTATAGATCTCATTAAGAGTTTCTATTATCTCAACCTTACATCGCTTCAGGAATCATGCTTCTTTAATTATAATAGCATGTTCATCTCGTATCACTTCACAACTTGTTATTACCCATTGAACCTAATTCTTGGGATCTTCAGTCTTTTAGGTCGGGTTACCATTGTGAGCGACTCATGATTCTAATGGTAGTAGTCCCATCCTTTGAGAAGTTTTTTGGACTTTCTCCCTAGCTAATCCTTTCGTCAAAGGATCAGCTAAGTTCTGATCAGTGCGTACACGATTCGCTCTCACATCTCCTTTTGAGAGACATTCTCTCACAGTGCTGTGCTTACAATGTATTTGTCGTCTTTTACCGTTGAAATAACGGTTCTCTATTTTTGCAATAGCCGCGGTACTATCGCAGTGGATCAAGACAACTAGCATCGGTTTTTCCCATGAGGGAATCTCTGCTAGTAGGTATCTTAACCAACTAGCTTCTTCACTAGCAGTTGCTAGTGCTATCATTTCAGATTCCATAGTGGACTGAGCCAATATGGTCTATTTCTTAGATTTCCATGAGACAGCACCACCAGCTATACTAAAAATATAGCCACTGGTTGCTTTGCCTATGTCCTTTTAAGGTATCTCATGACTCTCTCAATAGCATGCCAATGCTCTATACTAGGTCGACTAATAAACTTGCATAACAATCCCACAACATAGGCAATGTCGGGTCTAGTACAATCAGTGGCATACCTTAGGCTGCCAATGATGCTCGCATATTTCGTTTGTCTTACACTGTCACCAGTGTTCATAAAGGGCTTGACACTCGGATCATACGGTGAACATGCAGGTTTACAATCAAAGTAATTGTATTTCTTTAAGATCTTCTCAATGTAATGAGATTGATCCAAAGAAATTCCCTTCTCGGACCTAGTGATCTTAATACCAAGTATTACACTGGCTTCTCTGAGGTCTTTCATATCAAAGTTGATGTACAACAATGATATCACCTTATTAACAGCATGAATGTTTGATCCAAATATGATTAAGTCGTCTACATAGAGACATATGATAGTGCAAATGTCATTTTCGGTTTTGCAATAAATGCATTTGTCACTTTCATTCACTTTAAACCCATTCGATATAATCAAATTATCAAACTTCTCATGCCACTGTTTAGGAGCTTTCTTGAGACCATACAGAGACTTAACCAACTTACATACCTTGTGTTCTTGCCCATGAACTACAAAACCTTCAGGTTGTTCCATATAGATTTCTTCTTCTAATTCACCATTTAAAAAAGTAGTTTTAACATCCATTTGGTGTACTTCCAAATTGTCAATTGCGGCCAACGAAATTAGTACCCTTATGGATGTAATTCTAGTAACAGGTGAATATTTGTCGAAGAAATCTATATTCTCTCTTTGTCTAAAACCTTTGGCTACAAGGAGAGCCTTGTATTTATCAACAATGCCACATGTTTTAGTTTCTTTTTCAAAATCCATTTACAACCAATGGGTTTGCAACTAGGAGGCAAGTCCACTAAGTGCCATGTCTTGCCACAAATCGGCATCCAAAGAAGACAATGCTTCTTGAATGCTAGTTGGATCCTCTTCTAACGTATAGACCAGATAGTCGGGTCCATAGTCCTTAGCAACACGTGCTCTCTTACCTCTTCGAGGTTCTATTTCCCTTTGTTCGTTGTTTTCAACGTTTCTAGGCACATAAACTTGACTAGTTCCAGTTCCCCCACTATTTCTAGATTTAAAAGGGAATTCATATTCATAAAAGTCAACATCATTTGACTCTATGATCACTTTAGCTTTAAGGTCATAAAACCTGTAAGCTTTACTGTTTACTGCATACCCAATGAATACACATTCATAGGCTCTACTGACGAGTTTAATTCTTTTTGGATCTGGAATCCTGACATAGACCAAGCAACCCCAGATTCGAAAATAAGACACATTAGGTTGTCTTTTCTTTATTATTTCATAAGGAGAAATTTTGCTCTTAGACTTTGGAAGTTTATTCAATACATAACATACAGTTAACAAAATTTCCCCCCACCAGTTAGATGCAGCGCCAGAATAGTGCATAATATCAACTACCAATTTGGTAAAAGTTCTATTTTTTCTTTCTGCTTTACCATTCATTTCAGGAGAATATGGTGCAGTCGTTTCATGTATGATTCCCTTTGATTTTTGAAAATTATTAAACAATTGGGAATCATATTCAGTTCCTCTATCACTTCGAAAACACTTTATCTTTTCTCTAAATTGATTTTCAACTTCGTTTACAAAGACTTTAAACATGTCAAGCGCTTCACTTTTATTTTTCATAAGGTATACAAAAGTGTAGTCTGAGCAATCGTCAATAAAAGTGAAAAAATAACGTTTACCATTCCTTGTTAACATTCCGTCTAATTCACATATATCAGAATGAATTAAATTCAAGGGCTCCAATTCTCTCATTACTGATTTATGAGATGTTTTCGTAATTTTTACTTGACTACAAAATTCGCATTTTTGAAAATCATTTAAAGATAACTTAGGAACTAATCCTAAGTTGCTCATGTTCGAAATAATGCACTTATTAACATGACAAAAATGAGCATGCCAAATATTAAAATCATAGAACATATAAGCAAAAGGAGAAGTTTTATTCATTTCAACATTCAGCTTAAACATGCCATCAGTGGCGTACCCTTTCCCAACAAATACATTATTTTTGGTCAAAGTAAACAAATCCCCCCCAATTGTCTGAGTGAACCCTGCCTTATTCAGAAGGAAACCAGAAACTAGATTCTTCCTTATCTCTGTAGTATGCTTCACATCTTTTAGGATCAGAATCTTTCCAGAAGTGAATTTCAGTTCCACATCTCCAATACCAGCCACAATAGTGGTGTGAGCATCGCCCAACAGCACTTTCTTATCATCAACTGTAGTGTATGTTTTGAACATAGCACGATTGTTGCACTCATGGATTGATGATCTTGTGTCCAACCACCAACCCTCAGATCCACCAACAAAGTTGATTTCAGAAATCGTAGCAGTAAAATGCTCTTCAGTCAGGTTAGCTTGCGGAGCAGGATTAGGCCTGTTCCTACACTTGCGTGCCATATGACCTGGTCTCCTACAATTGTAACAAGTGAACGGAGGAGCAGCATCATTCTTAGGTTGTGGTGGTGGTTGAGGCTTAGCATTTGGGGACTTTGGAGGGTTCCCATTTTTGTTGTTGCGGTTCTTTTGAATCTGATTATGGTTCTGATTCTTGAAAGGTTTGCCAGTTGGCTTTAGAACCACTCCTGCTCTCTTGTTTGAAACAAAGAATACTTCATCTTTCTGATCTTGCTTTCGATATTCCTCCTCAATTCGGAGTCGGGTAATCAAACTTTCCAAAGAAAACTCTTTGGTCTTGTGCCTGAGAGAATTCTTGAAATCCTTCCAAGCAGGAGGAAGTTTGTCAATAATAACAGCTACTTGAAATTGTTCATCTAAGGCCATGCCTTCAGAGATAATTTCATGAGCTATTTTCTGTATCTCATGTGACTGAGTCTCTACAGATTTTTCATTTGTCATCTTGTAGTTGAGAGAGCGGCTAACAGCATATTTCTTAGCACCCGCTTCTTTAGTATCATATTTCTTTTTCCGAGCATTCCATACATCCTTGGCCGACTTGCAAGTGCTGTAATAATCATAAAGATCATCAACAAGTCCATTAAGAATAAAATTCTTACAAAGGCAGTCATGCTCCTTCCATAGGAGTATTTCTTTTGTAGTTTTCGCTCATTCATCCTGTTCAGCGGTTTCATCTGCCACTGAAATCTCATCAGTCAAAACATTGGCAACCTTTTTCACAGTCAGGAATAAAAGCATCTTTTGCTGCCAACGTTTGAAGTGAACTCCTTCAAACCGAAATGGTTTGTTAAAGTCAAAGGCAGCAGAACCAGCACCAATAATTTCTTCGGTTGTCATGGCTGAAGTAGAAACGTCTTAAAATTGTTATTCCGAGTAGGTTCCCAGGAAAGAGAGGTGGGTCACACTGGACACTCTTAAATACCAAGTCTTTCCTAGCCAGAACTTTCCCCTAAACAACAATGTTTTCGAAATCAAGCCGAAGAGATTATTGGGATGAGTCGCGGACTTGGTCGCTTTCTTTAAGACGTTTTGTGACACTGCTCCAAGGTGCAAGTAGGCTATCAACCACGACGTCCCGAAGATAAAACAAGACAGACAAACTGTTACGAATTTCCACTGCACCGTGAGAAACTCGCTTTAAGATATACACCTTCAATATGGTTATAAAAACCACTCTTAGCTCGGAAATGCTTCAAGCTTTCAAAGAACAAGAAAGTAGTTGAGGGAGAAGAGAGAAACACCTGAAGAGAAAACTCTTGATCTTCAAGTGTTTGGTGTGATTTGCAAATGGGAGGAGTGCTCCTTTTATAGGGCCAAGTGAGGGAGAGTCGTTGGAGAGAGTTAATTCCCAACGGTTCTAAAATAAAAACAAATCCGTTGGAAATAATTGAGGAGACAAAACCGTCAAAAATTAAATGAAGAAATCCGTTGGAAATTAATTCCAAAACCGTTACTTTTCTGAAAATATTTTCCAAGCCCAAGCCCGGCCGGCCGAAAGGCGGCGGCGGCGCGCGTGTGGTGGTCATTTTGTGTGTGTCCTCTCCCATCCACAAAATTGGGTACCCTTTGGGCCCCAATCCAAATGGATGAGATTCCCACTTATAAACACTCACATAGTGTCTATTCCATGCAATGTGGGACCTTTTCAATTCACACAATTCCAAATAAAATTCCCACAAGATACATTACTCACGAACTGGCAGTGAAATTTAGAAAGAAGCTGCGATGGAATGAAAGTATGAACTGCGAAGAGAATTGGGAACGAAAAAAATGGGAAGCTAAGAGAGGACGCCAAGGCTGCCTTTTGGAGGGAGAACGAAAAGTGGGAAGAAGTGGGATCGTGTATGTAAGGATTTTCAAACAGAGCGGACACATCCCTTTTTTTATTTTTTAAACAATTAAAATTAAAAACTGACGTATTGCGTGGGCCAAGTGACGGCCAGGCCGATGCTACTAGCGTGGGAGTCTACCCTGTTGGCAGCTATAACTTGATTTTCTTGTAGTTAACCACGACTTCTCTGAACGAGGCTCTGTCTCGGACTTTGTCGATAAGGTCGAGCTCTTCCCTCAAAGCCTGGTTATTGTCTTGTGGGGTTTTTGGATTTGTCGTCCTCCAACTTAGTTCTCTGATCTCCACCGGGATGATCGCCTCGCTGCCATAGGAGAGTCGGAACGGCGTTTCTCCTATAGAACTTTGAGGGGTGGTCCTGTACACCCATAGAACATAAATAGTTCTTCTACCCAGTTTCCTTTAGCATCGTCCAGTCGTTTCTTCAAGCCATTGAGGAGCACTTTGTTAGGTGCTTCTACTTTCCCTCTGTAAAATCCCTAGTTTCGTTAATTTTGGTTTACAAAATTAACTAGCGATTTATTATTCGATTAAATGATAAATCGAGTCATTGATATGATTATGTCGCGAAACCAATATTTAATTGCTCAATTATATGAATTACATGCAATTTTATTTGAATTGTGCGGGTTGTTGTGGGAAATAGAGCACAAGGGTAAAATTTTCATTTTACCTCATAAGGAAGATGTATTATTAGATGAAATAATGTATTGGGTCCTAGTCATGGTAGGATCATGGGAATGGTAGTTAATTTGCCAAGTTATATGAGTTAATGTGTGTTTGATGGATTAAAAATGAGTTTAGTGGAATTAGGAAGCAAGGTCATTTTGGTCATTTCCAAACCTTTTAAAACCCTCAGCTCCTAAGGCACACAAACACAAAACCATCAGCTACCTCAAATTCTGAAAACACAAAAATTTAAATAGAGAGTGGAAAGAAGAGAGAGAACTCGTGAGAGAGAGAAAGAAGAGGTGAAGAAGAAGCTCTAGCTTTCATTCCTCTCATTTCATGTAAGTATTCTTTCTACCACTCAACCCCATCTTCAATCCTCTATCTTTCAATACCAATTTCAGAAGCTCACTCTCCTTCCATCACATTTTACCATTGTTGACGGATGAAGCTTCAACTTGACCAAAAATCTGAAATTCTAGCTTTGCATGTCACTTTTGGAGTTTTGGGAGTAATCCTTAACAATCCTTGAAGCCACATTGTAGATAGGAGCAAGTTAGAAGCTATTTCAGTAGTTAGAGACCATAGATAGAAGCTCACAAAAATTCTGCTCAGACACAATTTTGGCATCCTTTGGTATTTCCCTCATAACTCTTTACACTGATATCATTTGAAGTTCATTTTTGTTTCTTTAGAAACTAAACTAAAAACGCTTCAACCTAGCCACAAGAACCACCTAATTTGATTGAGTATTGAAGGAGAAAAATTATTTACAAGTTTCACTTTCGAAACAGTAACGATTTCATACCACTCACTGTGTTTTAGCCATAACTCCCTGAATACTCATCATATCGGTGTGGGACTTGAGCCATTCGAAAATAGACAAAATTATCTACACATTAGGCACTGGTTTGGATAGTTTTGGTTAAGAATTGAATTAGTTATGCCTATTGCAAAACAGTGTACAGATGCTGCCCAAACCGTATTTGAAGTTAGTGCCGTATTCTGGAAGTTGGGAATGGCTCTGAGCAAATTTCTGGAGCTACATTGTAAATTGAAGCTCATTAGATTGAACTTCGGTAGCTAGGGCAATTGAGATTCGAAATAGAAGTGGGTTTGAGTCCGTGGGAGCTTAGGACATCGTACGGGGATTGTTTGAGCGGTTTTGTATTTTGAGCATTTCGCGAAGTCTCGGTGCATTTCGTGATCTTCATCATGATAGGTGAGTTTTGCTCACGTTTAGGGAAATTACGATTTAATTTAATTGTGTTGAAATTCTGGAATCAAATGAGGTTTGATTTTGAAACGATTTTATAGTCAAAAACTGATTTCTGAAAAATATCGTTTTACGGTTTCATTTTCCAAAGTATACGTTGTTTTTTGCAATTTTGATTTGTTGACATTGTTTGGATTGGTATTGGTTGGCGTATTTTCTATTTTTAAGTTGGATTTCGATTGGAATACAGATTGGACGCGATTGGAGAAGCGAAACTAAACAAACGAGCGAAGTCACAAATCTGTTACAGGTCACACGGACCGTGCGCATCTGAGCACGGGTAGTGCGCATGTTTCTGTGCTCCTGCACAATGCGCACGGGTCGTGTGCCTGTATCTGTCCCCGGTTGCCAAAATTTCATTTCGTTGCTCCTTTCGATTCCAAACCTCTTCTAATCTTCTTCCCAAACATTTGTGATGAAATATGATTGATAAAAACATGGTTTTAAACATCATTAACTTGGTTTTGAGAAAAGGTTTTGAAAACTATAAATATTTCGAAAAACCTAATTTAGTACGCGTGTGAGCAAATGTTTTGAAATCAAAACGGAACTTTATGTTCGACTACTGTAATGGACATGATATATAAACAATATCGGATATGATTGACTGCCCAGTACGGGTATTATATATGATTGACAGCCCAATGCGGGTATTATATAAAATTGACGGCCCAATGCGGGTATTATATAAGTTTGACGGCCCAATGCCGGTACGATATATAAATTAGGTTTAAATATGTATTTAGTCCCTGCAAATGTCCCTATTTTTCGATTTAGTCCCTGCAAATTATTATTTTTTAAATACGTCCCTGCAAAATAACTTTTTTTTGAATATGCCCTTCCGAAAGTTCGAATTTTAAATACGTCCCTGCAAAATAACTTTTTTTTAAATATGTCCCTACAAAATAACCTTTTTTTGAAATACGTCCCAACAAAAAAAAAATTGTGATATTTTGCAGGGACGTATTTAAAAAAAAAAGTTATTTTGTAGGGACGTATTTAAAAAAAAAGCTTTTTTGCAGGGACGTTTTTAAAAATTTTATTTTGTAGGGACGTATTTAAAAAAAGTTATTTTGCAAGGACGTATTTAAAAAAAAATAAATTGCAGGGACTAGATCGAAAAACAGGGACATTTGCAGGGACTAAATCCATATTTAAACCTATAAATTATATCGGTATTCGGTGACGACCCATTAAATAGCATACTAGGCGGGGAAGGTCATGAGCCTACCTAGGCCCAGTATCCATTAGGAAAAGTACTACGTATTATCCACGATACACCGGGATTAGAAGTTGTGTGTGCGGTCGGCGTATCGATTAATGTGTTAAGCTAGTTATTTATAAATTAAACTACGTATGTTATGGTTTTATAAACTGAACCGAGTGAATGTTAGGGGTCGCGGTAGGACTCACTGAGATATGTTATCTCATCCTATCATATGTTGTTGTTTTATAGAGAAACATGGAAAGAAGATGGCATTAAGGCACGAGTAGGTGACGTGCACGAGGAGAGGATTTGAAGACTTAGTCATTTCAAGTCCTAGTTATGTATTTTTCCCAAGGTTGTGAAAACCGGACCTGACCGGGTGGTTCAACCCGTTGAACCGGGATCTGGACCCCTATCTGGTCCAAATGAACTTGAGAACCGTCTGAGGTGAAACCGGGAATTGAACCGGATAGGAAACCGGCCAAAAACCGGGGAACCGTGCAGAAAACCGGATTTGGTTTATTTTCCTTAAAAAATGGTACACCATGTTGATTTTTGGTATATGAGATATTTTTATCATTTTTTATAATTAATTAAATTGATGGAATAAATAAATAAATAAAAAACAAATGTGTACACTAATATTAATATTAGAGTACTTACATTATAGTAGCTAACTATTTATGATTGTTGAATATTATAGTTTTATTATGTTTTACTATGATTTTTTTGTTTTTTATCCTTTATATATTGTAAAAAATATATTAAATAATTTATTTAATTAATTTCGGTTCAACCCCCGATTCAACCGGTTGAACCCAAGAACCTTGAACCGCTCTTCCGGTTTAATGTCCGGTTCGGTTTTGATTACCTTGATTTTTCCTTGTTGTCTTTGTACTCGATTAATGACTTGAATTGTATTAAGTTGTAATCGTTTCCGCTATTCTTGCAATGATGTGTATCTAAGCAAGAAATGTTATACTCTGATGTAAACTAAAATATACGTTTTGGTATTTCTATTCTTTAGAAATACTAGGGTGCTACATTTTGGTATCAGAGCGGTTCGACCTTGTCGGACTTATAGACCTCTAGGTCAATAGGTTAGATCGAGTTAGCTAGGGACTTAGACAATTAAAATGTCAGAACCTTTCAGTATATTATGTCAGGATCCACTCAATGTTTCATGTAAAGTACTGAGAATGATGACGATTACTTGCCTCAGCCCCTAAAATGTCCAAAACCTAAACCTTAGGATCCTAGCCTTCTCGTTTCATCAGAGCGTGCAACAGAAGCGAAGGGCTACAGATGGGCATCCGGATTTGTTCGTAGAAACTGTGTGCGACTACTCTGTTCTTGAAAGCAATGTAACTGTCGTGTTACAGCTAAGTCATTCATCTAAGATCAATTAAGATTAGATGACACCCCAGAACTATACCCCTGACTTATGTCACAATTAGAGAATCCTTTCAGATAATTTCCAAGTCTAGATCAAGATTCTGTTCTCCCAGAATCACATCTTGAATAACATGACCAGAAATTTGAAACATTCATTATCGAAAATAAAATCCCTAAACGTGAGTGAAACTCACCGTTCGTGATGAAAATCACGTTAACCGAAACTTTGCCAAATGCCCAAAACTTCGAAACCTCTCGAACGATGCTCGTACGATGTCCTAAGCTCCCGAAACACTCTACCACTTCAATCTCGAAATTTAGCTACTGAATTTGCTTCCAATGAGCTTCTACTTTCAATGCAACTTCTGATTTTGAATGAAATCCACCCAAAGATTCAAAGCAACCACATGCAAAGCATGAACATCAAGTTTTTGTCAATGAGAGCTCTAACCTTGAAAATGGAAAGAAGAGAGAGGGAAGGAATGAGCTAACAAGATTGGTACCATCAGAAGGAGAATCAAAAATGGAGGAGATTGAGCAAAAGAACACTTTCATGCAACCCAATTTGAGAATGTTCCTCACCCTTCTTTTTTCTTCCTTTCTCTCGTCGCTCTCTTCTCTTTTCCCACACACACTCTCTCTCTCTATTTCTTACTCTTGTTTTCAGCTGATTGTGGAAAATGAGGAGGGTGTGTTGTGTTTTTGTTTAATGAGCTGAGAGTTTAAATGTCACAGAAATGACCAAAACGCCCTTGGTTCACTATTTCTCACTTAATTCTATTTTTAACCCAAATAACCACATAGTTTAATTAGAAAGGCATTTTAATCTTAGGATTTATCCAATATGTGATGCTTTCTCGATTATACCATATCCGAAACTTGATTTATTTTCATTTTGAATAATAAATCACTCGTTAATTTCATAAATCAAAATTAACGGAGTTAGGGATGTTACACAAATAGAGAAAGTGATGAGAATGAAAATGATATTGATGAACAAGATGAATTAGCTCTAATCTCCAGAAGATTAAGAAGATGGGCTTTCAACAAAAACAATAGAAAACCATTATTCAAGAGTGACACATCCAAAGGAGAGAGCTCAACCAAGCCTCCTCCATTATGTTTTGAATGCAATAAACCTGGACACTTCAAAAATGAATGTCCAAAACTAAAAGGAGGCAACAGAAGGTTCAATCATAAGAAAAAATCTCTACTAGCTACTTGGGATGACTCTGAAGGATCAAACTCAGAAAAAGAAGAAGAGACAGCCTATCTGTCCCTCATGGCAGACATTGAAGAATCTGATCTAGAAGAGACAATCACTTTTAAACCACCTTTCTGTGTTTCATGCAAAGAAACTGAATATGCTTTTGAAAATTTTTCGGTACCGGAGTACGGGTAGAGTAATGAATTGGATTGCTCCGCGAGAATAGAGGAGTGACCTCGGATGGTTGAACTTGGACCTCGGATTAGCCGAGGTAGCCTTCTTCCGCGCCTCGGGTGGGGTACCTGGAAATGGTGAATGGATCATGTATTTATAGACCTCGACGCCGTACCCGCACCGTTGGATTGAGTGGTTAAGTTCCATGGAGGTTTGGCCTAGTCCGGAACAGTGTCCCCCGAAGTCGAGGTCGGAAAAGGATTGAGTTCGGCCTCGGTTTGATGTGAGCACTTCAAAGGTAGAGCGATGATTGTAGTGCCACGTGTTCGCTACTGAGCAGGTGACGTTTGGTGAATCTGAGGTAGCAGTCACAATTATGGTTCACTTTCCAATGTCAGAATTTGAAGAGGTGCATTGATTAGACGTGTCGGTTCATTTTCCGAGCCCGTGTAGTATTTAAGCTCAGCGGGAGTTCTTCATTCTCTACTTGTTATCTTGAGCGAGCTGAGATTTCTCTCCGTGCGAGGTCACTCTTGATTTTTTCCGGCAGCCGTTCCGACCTGAGAGTTTAACACCGAGATCAAAAATCCTTCCCGATGTCAGACGTTGAAACGCCAGGTTCACCCGCGGGAGGTCAGAGGGTCTCTAGCCCAGAAAAGTCTCCACAAGGTTCCAACCCCGAGGTCCAAGATTCTAACGCACCTGATTCCGATGCCGCGGAGTATCAATTCAACCCGGGTTTGTATAACTGGGTTTCTTCTAAAGTGGTAGACGCCATGTCGAAGTTGAGCGATGAGGACCTTGCCAAGCTATAGAAGTATGTGGTCGCGCCTTCGGACCATAGATGGAGGTTGGAAAACCCAGGACAACTTCCTTCTTGTAGCAAGCTACCTAAGAAGGAGGTCGGGTATTTCTTCTACAAGAGGTGCCTGGATACTATGGGGATTCGGATCCCTCTGTCTGAGTTCCAGCTGGGTGTGGTAGATCATCTTCTGGTGGTTCCTTCTCAACTGGCCCCCAACGCTTGGGGGTATGTAAAATCCTTTGAAGACGTGATGGCTTACCTGGGGTGGACTCCGTCTGTTCGGGTTTTCTTTTCCGTTTTGATGTGTTTCGTCAACTCGACAAGATGGATCCCAATCGTCACGACCATGTTTGTCTCCGGGGGGTTCGATACCAGGGTTATTTTACTCCGGTGAATGATTCAAACAAGGGTTTCAAGAAGTTCTTCTTTTATGCACGCACTGCAAATAGGAAGGCGAAACAGGTCATCGCTGATTATGAGGGGTCGGAGCTGGTGATCATTGTTATCACAACAACCAAGCCTTCTTTGTGAATCCGAAGTCCCTGTGGGGGGAGGATGCTGATAGCTATAAGCTTCTCCAGGAATGGGGAGACAAGCTTTTGAAGGTCGGGCTGAGGTTTCGTTGTGTTGATATTATCACGGCCAGAGACAAGTCCGTAGCTGATCTGATGTCAACGTTAGGTAACACAGAATTCCGTAGTAAGTCTGTTTACTGGTTTCCTTACCCTGGTGTCTTAGCCACTTTTTGTCTTTTTCTTGCAGATGCGTTAGCTGCTTGTGCCGTTCTTGATCCCGACGCCGAGGTTCCACTTAAAGTGTGCTCTGCAAGGCGGAGGACGGGCACAAGTGCTTCGAAAAGGAAACAGGCTGTTGCAAACACAGAGGCCCTAGCTCCTTTCAAAAAATCAAAAACCCTTGGTGCCAAGGAATTCGCTTTGCCTGCCGAACTCGAAGCCGAGGTCCCTTCTGAGGTCCCTTCCGATGCCGACTGGAAGCTTGCGTCAAGGTAGCTGAGACCGCCCTCAGGTTGTTTCAGGAACTTAAAGAGTTGAAGTCAGATCCGGAGGTCTTGAAGCTCTCGCGGAGACTGGAGAAGGCTGAAGCCATCTAATGTGAGCTGGAGGGGGACCTCCAAGACCGGGCTGATAAGCTGGAGTATTGTCGGGATGTGAGAATACCAGAGCTCATAGAAGAGAATCGCCTTCTCCGGGCTACTATCAGCTCTTTGGCCTCGGTTGAGGAGCAAATTGCCGACCTTGACGCTTAGTTACTGTTGCGTCAAAGCGAACCGGAAGAGGCAGGGAGGATTCAGACACAACTGGTAGAGGAAAAGGCAGAGGAGGTTCGGGACCAGGCTGAGGCTGCTGCCCTTCGTGCCGAGGTTGACAAACTCAAGGGCGAGTGCATTACTATTGAAGGCAGGGTAGCGAGTTCGGCCACACTTGGTTTCGATAGATGTAGAAGTCTTCTCGCCGTGGTAATCCCGGACTTGCCGCAGGACTTGTTGGTTCCTGAGCACGAAGTCTTCGAAGGGAATCTTGTCAAACCCGTGCCTGGTGCCCCTCTGTACGATGCTGAGGTGCTGTATTTCGGCACTGAGGTGGAGGTTTCTGAATGACCGTTCTTTCCTGATTTCTTGTAATCTTTTGAATTGGTAAATATTGGCCAGTGGCCCCCCTCTTGTAGTATTTCTCAATATCAGTGAAGGTTTATTTTGTTTCGAACAATCTCATTAGTTATTCTGCAAGTAATTTTGACGGTGAGATAAGAGTGGCCGAGGCCGAGATTAGGATTACCTGAGTGTCTTTCCTAGAACTGTCGCAAGTTCTACTTGATGGTCCCTGATAGAGCGCGTGGCTCGGAGATCAGGGAGGTCTTTGTCCCCTGATGGAGTGCGGAGCTCGGAGATCAGGGGAGTCTTTATCCCCTGATGGAGCGTGGAGCTCAGAGATCAGGGGAGTCTTTCACCTCTGATGGATCGCGGAGCTCGGAGATCAGAGGTCCCTTCGGCCTCTGATGGAGCATGGAGCTCGGACATCAGAGGGGAGGTCTTTGGTCGAAGACACTGGGGACTTCTTCCTTCGGCCTCTAGTGGAGTAGTTGAGCTCGGAGATCAGAGGGAAAGCTGCTCGCTAGGGGCGAGATTAAGGGCCGCTGTGGACCTGTGTGCGCTTCTCGATTGAGCATTTAAGCTCGGAGTCGAGAAGGACATGTGCGTCTGTGCACGGGCCTCGCCCCGTACCGTTATCTGTCGAGTGGCCAGCTCAAGTCGGATTCGGGTAAGAGGTTTGCCATCCTAACTTAAGGCAGAGGTATTGGCACCTTTTTGCCCCGTCGAGATCCACGGGGATCTTGACCACCTCCTCTTGCTCCGAGAAGAACTTCATCTTGAGATGGACAGTGGAGGCAACGACCCAGGGCATCACCAACGTCGGTCGACCGACGATGCAGTGGTACGGGGAGGGGCAAGGCAACACTAGGAACCTTGTCTTAATAGTTCTCGAAAGTTTGTCTTCTCCGTTGGTTACCCTCAGCTTGAGATAGCCCAGGGGCCTAGTCCTGGAGCCATTAAACCCCGTCAGATCAGACCCCTCGTATTTAGATAAGTCTTCCTCGGAGATTTTTAACTTCAAGAGCAGCTCTTTGAATAGTATGTCTACTGAGCTCCCTTGGTCAACCTGGATCCTCTTTACATCGACCCCGGCTAAGACTGCAGAGACGACCAACGAAATTTCCTCGTTGGACTTGCCTCGGAGGAGGTCAGCATCGGTGAAGGATAGAGGTGGTCTGCTTGTCTTGATCAAAGGAGAGGCCGGACGGCTTCCGACATTGAGAATTTCTTGCCAGTGCCGCTTTATGGATCGGTTAGTCCTTCAGTCTTCCATGGAGTAGCCCCCCAAGATGACCATAGCTACGGGTCGCTGCCTTTGGGACCTCGGCGCGTGTTCTGCGGAGGTACTGCTTTAGTTTTCCCTTCTGGATCAGGTCTTCTATATCATCCTTTAACACCGTGCAGGCCTCGGTGTCATGGCCGCTGCTGCTATGATTCTTGCAATATGCCTTTTTGTTCGTGTTCCCGCATTGGGGGATAGGAGCCGGCCATTTCATATCCCGCGGTGCTGGCACATTTAGCTATAATCCTTTACCCGACGCCGGACCTATGTTGGAGATGTCTGCGGTGTCAACTTCCTCATAGTCGGTGTAATGTTGTGCTCGCCTCAGGAACTCGTCAAAGGTTCTCGGCTTGCGCAGTCCGACACTGATTTGGAAGAGGCTACCCTTTCAGAGGTCGTGCCTCTTGAACAAGACCCGGATGTCATCGGAGAGTTGATGTACAACGTCTGCGATATGGTTGTATCGCTCTATGTAGTCCCTTAGGGATTCCTTTTCCCCTTGGCGGATCCCCTACAACACGTCTTCCGACTTGGGTTTCACCCTCGACGCTGTGATGCGAGATGAGAATAGCTTCGTGAACTGTTTCCAACTCGAGATTGATGCTGGAGGGAGTTCCCGGTACCACTTTAGGGCACCCTTGCTCAAGGATAGGGGAAAAAGCTTGCAGCGAACGTGGTCCGAGGCGTCACGATAGTCAAGCATCAAATCGAAGGTGTCCACATGTTCGTCGGGGTCACCCCTGCCGTCATACACATATAGTCGGGGAGGTTTTTCAAGGGACTTCAGGATACGGTAGTTGGCGATCTCCGGGATGAAAGGACTAGCCCGGGATCTTCCCTCCTTTTTCATTGACTTACCTTTATGAGTTCCTCTCTTGCGAGGGGATGGATCTCGTGAGGAGGAAGAGGAGTTGGACGAAGGGTTGTCCGAGCTGCCAGGAGATTCTGACCTCGGCGGAGATGGCGGAGTCGGTGGTTTACCACGCTGCTTTTCCCTGCAGACTGGTCAAGGAAAGGTGTCACGTGGGATGCCATCTTGGGGAGGTGATGCCCGATGTCTTCGGGAGACTGTGGTCCGTGGTGGAGATTGGGGGAGTCGGTCCATTGGTTGAGGTTGGACCGCGGTAGCCCGGGCAATGGCGGCCATTTTTTGTTGCATTAATCCCTGGCTGCGGCATTCCAACACATCGAGGAGTTGGCTAACAACTTGGAGTTGCGCTGGAGTGGCATCAGCTAATGGAGCCGGTGCAGGAGGTTGAGGTCGGCCAGAGTTGGGAGTTGCCGGGACTTCCTCGAGCACGGTCTGAACGTGATCCTCTGGTGTAGGCTGGAGTTGAGTCCCGGGGTTCGCACTCTGCCCCCGAGACTGGGACCTGGTAGGTGGTCATCCTCGCGGAGGCATGAGTAGTTGTGTGGGTGAATTTGGAAGTTGTTGATAAATCTCCCACTGTGGTCGCCAATGTTCGGTACCGGAGTACAGGTATAATAATGAATTGGACTGCTCCGCGAGAATAGAGGAGTGACCTCGGATGGTTGAACTTGGACCTCAGATTGGCCGAGGTAACCTTCTTCTGCGCCTCGGGTGGGGTACCTGCAAGCACTCCCCGATGCCTAAGCCAGCTAGGGAAGAGAAGAGGTATTCGAGAGAGAAGTGAGTGCGCACCTGGAAATGGTGAATGGATCATGTATTTATAGACCTCGATGCTGTACCCGCACCGTTGGATTGGGTGGATAAGTCCCGACCGTTAGATGTGGGTCAGGCGCGGATACGGGCGCAATGGAGTACGGTAATGGGCCAGGCCCAAGTTCCATGTAGCTTTGGCCCAGTCCGGAACAAAAATCTTTTAATTGATTCAAATACACTAGTTTAAAAATCAACTCTATGATGCAAAAAGGGAAAGTGAGGAACTTCAAAAACAAAATGATTATCTTATAAATAAAGTTCACACTCTTCAGCACTCACTAACCAGAATTTGTGAACAACACCAACTATTGAAAGAAGAGGTAGTTGAAATATCAAACCCGACTACCTCAGAATTTGAAAGACAAAACAACCTTCTCAAAAACAAAATCTAGTATTTAAATAAAGAATTATACATGTCTGTTAAACCTACTCCTGAAAAAACTCTAGAAAGACATGAAGAACACAATTCTAAAGTTATCTTTAGAAATAGAAAAGAATGTTGAAATGTACTTACTGCAAATCATTTGACCATGTTATTTCTATATGTTCCAGAGGTAAGAGAAACTTCCAAAGGAAGAAAACGAATTAAGAAGGACCCAAGAAACTTTGAGCACCTAAAAATTTACTAAACTCTGAAACAGGAATGCCTCTTAGCATCCAAGAAAAAGCTATGGTTCTTGGACAATAGATGATAAAGGTACATGATAGGAGATAATGATAAATTTCTCTCTATGGAAAGAATAGATGGAGGCTATGTTGTCTTTGGCAATGATGACGAAGCTTGCATCAAAGGTATATACGTACTCTAGGAAACTCCTCTTCTCCTAAAATAAAAAAAGTTCAGTATGTGGAAGGTTTGAAGCATAATCTGTTAAGCATTAGTCAATTATGTAATAGTGGTCATAAAATGTCTTTTAAATCTGATAAATGTTTTCTCAAAGAAATCTCATCTGGAAAATTTTTATTTATTGCATCTAGGAATAAAAATCTATATAGCCTATGTCTTGAATAATTATCTCAAGAAACTTGCCTTATGTCTTCTAAAAATGAAAAATGGATTTGACATAGAAGAGCAAGCCACACAAGCATGCAAACCATCTCAAGACTTTCCAAAAGGGAACTAGTCAGAGGGTTGCCTGTTCGGTACCGGAGTACGTGTTGTTGCTCGGATGAGCGCATGCCGCGAGACTACAAGGTTGACTTCGGATGATAGAGATCGGACCTCGAATTGGTCAAGATAGCCTTCTCCCGCGCCTCGGGCGGGGTACCTGCAAGCACTCCGATGCCTAAGTCAGCAAAGGAAGTGAAGAGGTATTAGAGACGGGAGTAAAACCGTACCTGGGAATGGTGAGCGAGTCCCATATATATAGGCGGTGGCATTGCCCCTGCTCCGTGGGATTAGACGGGCGGATTTGGAGCGTTGGATGCGGATCGGAGCTTTGGCTTTTGGCAGGCTTAGAAGGATTGGGCTAGGCCCAAGTGGTTGGCTCTTGGCCCAGTCCGGAATAGTGGCCCCCCAAGCTGAGGTCGAGCTGATCAGGGTCGAGCTTGGCTTGAGGAAGTTGGACTCGCGCCTTCTTTTGTTTCCCTGTAAAAAAGGTTTGATAGAGCATTTAAGCTCGGAATCAAGTAAATCTTGACTAAGCACTCAAGCTCGGGGTCAATTGCGTCTCGACTGAGCATTTAAGCTCTGAGTCAAGATTGTTCGAAGTCGCTGTGGAATTCTTCCTCGGTCTCGAACTGAACATCGAAGCTCGGAGTTCGGGAGAAGGCAAGTGCTCGTAGAGCGGGGTCGAAGTCGCCTGGGACTTCTTCCTCCGGTCTCCGTCTCAGCATTGGAGATGCTTTGGAGATTCCATTTCACGGTGCATGTATATATGGAGAAGACTGGTATGAAGAGGAAAACACAACAAAGGAAGAAGTTCTGAAGAAGTCATGAAGGGCCAATCTCATCTCCTCATCCCTCAAGGACCATGCTAGAATCATGCATAACATGGTTGTACATTCACTTGTACCAAGAGCAGAAAGTTTCGAGAAGGTAAAGACCGCTGATCTCCTTGTTGTTTACCACCTTTACAAACGGTATGTGTTCTGGACAGGGCCGAACCCCAATCCAGGTGGGAAGATCAAATCAGCCCATTTACCATTATCAGGATGACACAGATCAAGATCAACAGCCCTGATCGATCTGTACAGTGATCCTATGGTCACCTGAGATCCCTTGACACTATATAAGGAGTTAATGCGTCATTTGTCAGGTACAGACTATTCACTAGCATCGTTACTCTGCTCGTCCTACCCTGACTTGGGAGTGGGAGTGTCATTGCAGGTACCACTCCCCCTCTTTTGGGCTCCGAACGCGATCAGCAGAGCAACCTGATCGACCTGATATCCAGACCGTTCTTCAACAAGCGACCTGAGGCAGACCTAAGGCGACCCGCCTTCAGAGTATGGCCGTTATTCCAGCTCGACCACCACCCATCCCAGAAAGAGCAACAGCCGATGTTGCGGCCACCGGCACTGTTCCTCAGCTAGGCCCAGCCCAACAGGTTACTGTTACCCTTCCTGCAGACTTGGTTCAGGAGCTACGAGATTTACTCCGCGATCGTGATCAAACCCTGGCCCGTCATGGCGACCTTTTGACCCAGATAGAAGATCAAGCAGCCTCTCGACGAGCAAACACGACACCTGAGCAAAGACGTCGTAACGATGGTATACCCGCTCCACGGGCAAACCCTTCCAGAGTGCATCGCTCACCCCCTTGAAGACAACTTGTCCATCGATCTCCACCCTCGAAGAAAGGGACGAGGAGGAGGACTTACGCCACCAAGAACAACACCGTCCACTTCAGACTACACATACTGGCCTGAAGAATCTTCACATCTGGAGTCTTCTTATGGTTCATCCAGTTTACCCACTCGTTCACGTAGTCGATCCAACGAGCGGTACGCACGCTATTATTCGAAAGAGTATTCTGAGGAAGAGCGACGTGGTCATCGGGGGAGACACCTCGAGGACCGACCACATCGCAAAGAAAAAATTGATATGATCTTGGGGCCGTTCACAAGGGACATACATGAGTACCGCATTCCGCGCTCTCTGGAAAAACCTCCCTCTGATCCTAAGATGTACAATGGGGTCAAAGATCCAGACGCTCACCCGGACCAGAAAAATGCAAAATTTTTCCTAACTCTAGAAGGGTCAGCATTAGAATGGTTCACCGAGTTAAGACCTAACACTATCTCCTTTTGGGAGCAGTTAGCCAGAGTGTTCACTGCCTACTTCACAACCTCAAGAGTTAAGCCTAAGTCCCAAGATGTCTTGATCGCTGTCAGGCAAGGACCCGACGAGTCCTTGCACAGCTATGTGGAGCGATTCAATCATGAAGCCGATCAGGTCAGGAACCTGGATGACAACCAACGGTTATGGTTTCTGAGAGCTGGACTCCTCAGGGGAAGCCGATTTGAGGTTGTGGTCGGCCTACATTTGCCCAGGGATTTAGAGACATTTCTCCGTAGGTCTCAAAGGTTCATGAACTTTGAGGAAAGGACGATGGCCATTGAAGCCGCTGAAGCAGGAATGAATGAGCGACCACGCGGAGAGCGCGATCAGAAAGCAAAGGAGGATTATGGCAGACAACCCAAGGACCACAAGGTAAGGAGGTTCGCAGAACGCGCTAAGTTGAATAACTCGTATGCGAACATACTTGCGGAATGTGCAATCACAGAGTTTAGAGACATCAAGGGACCAGAACCCCTCGTTCTCAAGGAGGGGCAGCGCCCGTCAAAGAAATACTGCTGATACCACAAAAGCAACGGGCATGACACCAACAATTGCATGGCCCTCAAAGACGAGTCATTAGGTTCTTAGGACTCCTCTCAATAGGAATTCACTTAGATGATTTGAACTTTCTCTTGATTGCCTATTGTCATCTCTTTTCTCTCTGTGAATTTCCTTGTCCAACACTGTTGTAAGTTAATAGTAAAGATAATATGTCTTCATGAAGCTTGCATAACTATTCTTATAATTTGTTGGTTCTACTTTGATTCTTCAGTTGTTGATAATGACATGCATCAATTTGTCCACTTATAGGAAACCTGTTCTTTCAACAAACTCAAAAGCACCCATTAGTAGAATACCATTCCGAACACTTAAGATTTAGTTCATAAGGTTTGTTGTCATTAAAACCATATCAAAAAGGATTTGATCTCAACAATCTCCTTTTGATGATGACAAACATTTAAGAAAAAAACTTAAGTTTTCTGGATGGATATAATAATACATGCATGAATGTTGATTTACTATCAAATTAAACTCCCCCTGAATTTATGCATGAAGTTTTAACTCCCCCTAATAAAATTATGCATTCTTTCGAATTTCTGCAAACACCGAAGTGAACACAATGCACATTCTTAAGCTTACTCAAAGTAGTCAGAGTGTGTCATATATCATAGATGCTATATTCACTTGTTTCATTGTTTAAAAACATTATTAAAACATCTATCACAACAAGAGTATGCAGCAAGTAAGACTCATTTTGCAGAAACGTGCATTCATATGCTATATGGAGCTCACATATCTATTTTTGAGTGGAGACTATGAAAGTGAAACAAGATTATCATATATCTATTTCAAAACAGATCTTTCTTGTTTAGAATATGTCAAACAAATATTCAACAACATAAGTGAGAAGATTTAGCACTTAGTGCTCATTTAATATTAAACAACATCAAGAAAACAATTAATTTTTTATGGAGAAACAAAAATGAGAAACATCTTATTGAAAACCTTCCAATCTTAAGTCCAATGATTGGACATCACTATAGAACATGTTGAAGAATGATCTTTTGCAAATATTATATCAGAATCTCCAATTTTTTAAAACCAAGATCATATTCCTAGAGTTAGGCATCAAATAAGGTATAGGCTTCTCAAGATATGCAAGTTAGCTTTGATTCCTTTTAATATTTTGTCTTTAGATCTATAAGCGCACATGAGGCTTTTGGAAACCAGATATAACAATAAATATGCACCAAAATCAATTTGATAAAGGACATAATATGACTTAGATTAAATGATCAAAACATGAGACTTTGTCATTTTCCTCCTCAAGCTATTAAGTTAATCATATTTCAGACTTGAGAAAATAAATCCTTACTTTAAAAAATTTTCACAGGAACATGTTCTTTAAAAAGCACATATCAGAATTTGACAATGATATGATTAGTGCATATTTGAAAACTTGCTTTGAAAGATGTTAAATTTATACTAATGATAAGAAACCTTTTTCACCCATTTTATATGCCAAAGGAAATCACATGATAAACAATAGATGCATCTTTTTCAGAATGTAAGACATGATTTAAATGGGACTCAACAATGCATCAAATGGTCTAACACTTTGAAAGATTCATTTCACATTGACTATTGACATGTGTTTACCAGGCCTACAACTCAATGAAGCTATTTAAGACAACAAACCATATATCCAAAAAGGTTCATGAAAGTTACAACAATATGGAACGTTTAGAATCAAAGGTTGTACAACAAGATTCTTTCAAGCATTTGAATTATAAATGAGAATCATTAGAACATTTGTTATCTTAAACACTATGGGGATCAACTTGCATTACAAGATATTAACACATATAGAATTTAGCACCACATCATAGAAATGAATATTGTATGTGAGTTTATATTTCTGCAAAGAATGACACTTGACTATGCAACATCTTATCTAACACTTTTAAAGAAAGCTTCATTTTCAACAAACTTTTAACATGTGTTCATAAAGCTTAAAGCATCATGCAATAATATCAATTATCAACTGAATTGCAGACTTGATTATGATCACTATACTAGTATGAGAAACTTAGAACTAGAGATTTTGCAAACATATTTTATGTGGAGCTAGGCACATGCACTTTCAAGTTCAAAGTAAATAGTGATGCATATAATTTAGCTTTTAAGATCATATATTGCATCAATCATTTTAGCATGCATTCATAAGACTTCTCATGATAAGAGCATCCTCAAGGACTTTGTAGTATCAATTCATGCTTATTCATTTATCATCATAGTACTTGTGAAAAGCTGTCAACTTCTTGAGAAGGTTGATCTGCAACAGGCTTTGGAGAAGGTTGTTGTTGAGTGACTTCTAGATTTTCCTCAACTGTGTCAACAACTTCCTCATCAGAAGAGCATTCTTTGTTATAGAACATATTCTTATCTTTCTAATCTTTTTCATATGGGATTATCACCATGCTCCCCTTGAGATGATTCCAATATTTTCTTGTGAATTTTCTCAGCTTCTTGGATCCTCTCATATTGAAGCTCAAGGAAGGATTTCAGTCCTTCCAACATGCTTATCTCAGATTCATCCTTCATCATCTCACAATGTCTGTACTACCATGAAGTTTCAAATTAAACTTCTGAGCATATTTTGAGTTGTATGAGTTGTTCTTTATCTCTTTATCATCAACTCCCAAGAGGCATTTTCTTGTCCTTTTATCTTTCGATGAATACTCCTACATCACAAAACAAAAATGATTTTGGTACCCATTCTTTTTGGGTCCTTATGGGTTAGTATACCTTTTCTTGTTATTTTTGCTCACGTGGTAACATAATAAGGTCTCAACCAAGATATTACAATCTGAACATACATCATTGACAAAGGATTGTGAAAAATACTCCAGGAAAGTATGTGTGCATTTCCTCCTTTTGTCTTAGCACTTATCACCCGTTATAACCACTTTAAACACTTTTATGCATAAAGATCATTTGTCAAAAACTTCCAAGTTGACACTCAACTCATTTTCTTGTATTTCCAAAATTTAATTTAATTTTTTAAAAGAATGAGCTGATTTCTTAGAAAGCACAATTTTTAAGATAACATTATGCATTAAAGAGAATTTTCTTATTTATGAATGAACCACTTTTAAAGAACACATGCATATCAATATCCAATAATTATTTGAAATGATGTACAGAAATACTGATGCATCATGAACTTTAGTTAATGTTCATATGAAAATCATTTTAATCATGAAAGAAATAATCACAAGACTTGTTGCTTTGTAACAAGAGATAAATGTGGTTAGCTAATGAGTTTTTACCAAGTTTCTGAAAAAGAAAGATGATACACATGAATGATGTTTTTCTTGAAACAGTTAGTGTGGGGCATATGACCTTTGTTGCATAACTCACATATGTCTAGCCCTTAGACATCGTGATGTTTTGTTGGCATAAGAATAAAACATGTAAAACCAGTCAATGAGTAAACTAATAGACATTTGAATCTTCATGTAAAATTCTTTTGTTCTTACCTTACTAACTATCATGCTGTCATGGAACTTACCACATTTTTGCAACTCCATGGTTTTGGCAAGCCTCATAATGGACATACTTTGTAGAGCACGAGCTTTCCAAGAGTTTGAGTGCATTGATTCTAACTTTGACACTTGACTCAATCCATGTGGGTCCACCATGAATTTTTCATTTTGTAAACAAAACTTCATTCAGTCTTTCATGAAGGTTACTTGTGACATCTCTTTTATTCAGTGGTTGCAACCTTTTCCTGATGCTTTGTGTGATCTCTTTTCAATATACTCTTGTTGGCTTGTCTGGTCAAGCTATGCTCAGAGTTGTGAATGAATGAAATAAAATTTGGAAGCCAAAGAGAAATGATTTGCTTGAGAGCACAATGAGTTTAAGCTTCACCAAATTCCAAAGATTTCACCGGTTTCATTCTCAAACATTTTTCATATGTTTGACAATATAATGCAAGATTTCAGATTCTTGCCAAGCATAACTCTCATCCACTTTTTATCATGATAAGTTGCTTTAGAAAAACAACCGAAAGAACGAGGATTTATATTCTTCATTCTTTTCATTAAGTATATAGGGGTCAAGGAAGCAACAAAACATAAGTTGGAAGAATTCATACAAGTTGGTAGTTATTCACAATAAGTGTTTCCAACATTTTCTTTTGACTAGTATGCAATAAGTACCTACTAGTACTTTATCAATAAGTCAAGCATGTGGTTCAACACTTTGTATGCTAGAACAAGCAAGACAACACATCATCATTTTCACATTCCTTATTCAAGCTGTCACAAGACAACACTTTGTGGCCTATAAGGTAGTACCTTGTGGCATTTTCTGCTTTGCTTATGAGAGTAAAATAGAGTTGTGATGGCTTTTCAATCTAGTAGCTAATGACCCTTTTTTTTTCCTGTTTTTCTATTTAGAGAAAACTCATCTCTGATAGCTTCTCAAGACTTACCGACTTGTTTTAATAAGGATAAGATTTTCAAAGTAAAATTAAAACAAGCTTACTTGTTGATCATGGCATATATTCATTTTCATCTATCCCATCTGCTCAACTTCTTCCTCATTAATATTGTTTTCTGCATATCTCAAAACTCTTTGTAAATCAACCTTCTGAGACATGTTCTTTATCTCCAATGTTGGTCATCACTTCTTCCAGAATCTTCATCTCTTCACACTGTTAAGTCTGTTCAACCCTAAGAGCCTGTGCTCTGATACCAATTGAAGTGGCATATAGAGTCACAAGAAGGGGAGGGGTTGAATTGTGACCCTTTAAAAATTTATATCCTGCAACTTAGAAAGTGTCCTATCAAGTTTATACTTGGAGATGAGATAGTTAGTCATAAAACAATTTCACAAAACATTCTCTTCTAGAGTAGGTTCCATGCATTAAACCTTCTCTATGTTGAGTAGGTTCCACACAGTGAACCTTCGCATGTTGAGTAGGTTCGAAGCAGTGAATCTTCTCTAGTTAAGTAAGTTCAAAGTGTTTAACCTTCTCTTGGATGAGTGGGTTCCACACTGTGAACTTCCTCTACCTAAGTAGGTTCCTTGCATTGAACCTTCTCATGTTGATAAGTTCAATACATAATGAGTCTTGTGTTGTGTTTATGCATAAAAACATTTTGTATGTCATATGAAATTTATCCTTTAGTTGAACATGGTCATTTAGTGTTTGATAACTTGAGGAACATATTATTAAGAGATATATATGTGAAGGATAAACTCTTTAATGTAGAGAAGCTTATGAGGATGAAATCATTTCAGATTTAAGCTTCTTAGGATTAATCAAATGCTTTAAAACAATATATGATTTATGCATAAAATACATGAGTAGGTTAGTAACAATAGATAATCAATATAGAATACTAACTTCTCAATGAAGAAGGTTAGTAACAATAGATAATCAATATAGAATACTAACTTCTCAATGAAGAAGGTTAGTAACAATAGATAATCAATATAGAATACTAACTTCTTAATGATGAGGGATAGTTATGAATTATAGCTTGTAAGAGATATGTTGGTTTTATCTTGAGTTTAAAACATAGATGATAAATTCTTAGTTAAAAACTGTTTTGAGTAGGTTGAATAAATTAACCTTCTCTTAGTTTGAACAACCGCAAATATGTTATAGCAAGTTAACAAATAGTAAGGAAAGTTATAGAGGTTCACCCAAACCTGGCTACATCCTCTCCCCACTTCCTTGTGAGTATTTCCACTATTTCCCAAATAGCTATTACACTTGATTTTGATCAACACACAAAAGACTTCACCAATACTAGCTTTCGATCACACACAAAAGCCTAGCAACACCACTTTCTTTTGATCTCCACACAAAAGACAAGTGTCCTCTTACGCGGCTTAACCAAGATGGATTCACCTACTAAGAAACTCTCTTCTAGTTTCCTAAAGGTTTCCCTTTTCTTTTCTCATCAACACTCACCTCTCAATCTAGGTAGTTTGATGGAATGTTCACATAAACACTTAAAACAATGATTTCTGGGTTTTGGGATGTTTAAGAGCTTGAAGATAAATTACACAAAGTGTATACAATGATGCTTATCAAGCTAACACACACTCAACAAAAGAATCCCAGATCTGACATTTGAAGCTTTGAGTGTGGGGTGAGAAGGTTGAGTTTACTTTGAGAAGCTTGAATGATGAGAGGTTCCAACAAAATCTCATTCTTGTAATTCTGGAAAACCAGACATTATATAGTCCCAAATGCTGAATATAGCCGTTAGAAACTTGTTTATATCCATTAGAAACATGAAGAGAGCCGTTTGGAGTATCCTTTGGTCCATAGGAGCGACTTCAAGTAAGGTACAAAAGTTGACAGCCTTTAAACCTTCTTCAGTCTGGCTTTATGCTATATCTGTAGAGTTGAACCTTCTACAGTTGGATATGTACTCCTCTAGTAGTCTACTAATCAGCTATGCCTTAGGTTGTAGCCGTTGGCCAGCTTGGAACTGATTTAAAGGAACCTTCTCAAGCTTCCTTGTAGGCACAAACACTTCAAACATAGAAGGGGAATAATCATGCATTTCTTTATTTATTGCTTGAGACTTTTCACCATATTTATTGCAAGATATCATCATTAACTTCAGGTGAAAGACATTCAAGAGAAGTTGATATGTTTTGGTTGAAGTTGATATGGTTTCCAACAACCTTCTCAACATTCATTTAAGCTTCACAAAAACCTTCTTCAAGCATGAACTTATACTTCTAAGGTGTTTGTGAGTCAACCTTCTTTTGACTTATGGTCAAACCTTCTGTTGACTTTTGGTCATCCTTATGTTGACTTTTGGTCAACCTTCTGTTGACTTTTTGGTCAACCTTCTGTAGACTTGGTCAAATCTTCTGTTGACTTGGTTTAAGCTTCTCATGTTTAACCTTCTCTTGTTGAAGTCTTGGCTTGGTTAAACCTTCTCTTGACTTGGTCAAACCTTTTGTTGACTTGGTCAAACGTTCTCATTGACTTTGTCAAACCTTTTGTTGACTTAGTCAAACCTTCTCATTGATGAACTTTCTTATGTTATTTCTACCCTTGACTTCTTGCATGTTTTGGTCATGCTCTTTGATATGCTTCAAGATAAGCTTTTGAACATTTGAGTAAGAGAGCATTGGTAGAATATAACCCAATTAATGACTATGAGAGTCTTCTATGCAAAGACTTGTAGACTCCTTTGATCAATGTAGTCATTAGGTTCTTAGGACTCCTCCTAATAGGAATTCACTTAAATGATTTGAACTTTCTCTTGATTGCCTAATGTCATCTATTTTCTCTTTGTGAATTTCCTTGTCCAACACCGTTGTAATTTAACAGTAAAGATAATATGTCTTCATGAAGCTTGCATTACTATTCATATAATTTGCTGGTTCTACTTTGATTCTTCAGTTGTTGATAATGACATGCATTGGATTGATCTAATTTGCTTCTAGCATGTCCACTTATAGGAAACCTGTTCTTTCAACAAACTCAAGAGCACCCATTAGTAGAACACCATTCAGAACCCATTAGTTCATAAGGTTTGTTGTCATTAAAACCGTATATCAAAAAGGATTTAATCTCAACAGTGTGTAGACCTGAGAAGGATGGTGGTTTGGGGGTGAAAAACCTGCAAGCTTTCAATTTGGCTTTTTTGACCAAGTGGAAATGGAGGTGCATAAATGATCTGAATGCTAGTTGTGGGCTCTCCTTTCTCATCGATATGGGGATCCGAGGATTGTCTTCACAGGAGCTCTACCTTATACAGGTGCACCAAGGATTCTTTATGGTGGAGAGATTTATTACTTTTGGAAGATGGTATGACTCCTTGGCAGGGAACCTTCGTTTCTACTCTTAGGCCGGTGTTGGGTAAGGGGAATTTGATCTCCTTTTGGTTGCATAGGTGGGCTAGCAGTGAGAACTTTAAACAACTGTTTCCTAGCCTTTTCCATATGGCAAAAGTTTAAAACTAGTAGTATCAGGGATCACTGGTATTGAATTGATAATACTTGGTGCTGGAATCTCCAATGGGATCGTTCTTTGTTTGCGGAGGATAGGGCTGACTCTGAACTTCTTTTGGACATCTTAAATTCTATTCAACCCGACGATACCAAGGACGATCGATGGCAGTGGAGGCTTGATAATTTCGATGAGTTTATGGTCAAATCATGTTATGCTTTTTTATTGAATCTGATGCATCAAGATAGGTTGGATGGCGACACTCAAAGTGCTTTAGATGATATGTGGCAGCTTTCGATTCCCACTAAGGTGGGGGTCTTCGGTTGGAGATTGCTGTTGAGAAAGCTTCCAACACGTGATGCTCTTATTTCAAAGGGTATTATTAGAGATCCTAATGGGTCGTGTTGTCCTTTTTGTTTTGAACAGGATGAGTCTATTTTCCACTTATTTTTCAGAGCAGGTGTTCTCATTCGGTTTGGAATTTTATTCATGTTTGGATGGGCATTACGGTTTTGGACTCTCTTGTTGGAGTGGCGCATTTTAAGGCTCAAGGTCTAAGACTGAATTCTAAAAAAGCGGGGAGATTGTAGTATCTGATTTGAATGGCAGTCGCGTGGTGTATTTGGATCCATCGGAACCATATTCTATTCAGGGATAAAGTCTTTAACTCTCAAGTGGTGGTCAATCATGTCAGAACTATTTCCAGGAGTTGGTTGATTAGCATTGAAGGTCGCAATTCAAATTTAAAGATTTCAGATTGGTGGGAAAACCCTTTAATTTGTATGGATGCTTTGTAATTTTGGACTTTTGTCTCATTCTTCCGAAGGTACTCTTTCCTTCTTGGGTCTTTTTCCCATGGGGTTTTGGCCCTGGGAGGTTTTAATGAGACTCCTTGTATTTGTAACAGTTGGGGTGCCCGTTTGCACCCCCTTTAATATAATTTTTGCTTATAAAAAAAACATTACTATATATATTGAATTGTACTGTATTAATATAATAAATGAAATTTGTAGCCACAGATAAGTGTGGTAATATATTAATAATATAATAGATGAAGTGTTAATGAATAAGCGTGAAATATGTTATATAATTTATGAAAGGAAGACATTAACAACAGATGTCTTGTTGCGTAGTGGTAGTTCAAGTTCCTTTTCACCAATTGTTCCTCAGTTCGATACCCCCTTTGACATTTTTAAATAATAAAGAAGAAGTTCAAAAAAATCTACAAAGTCCGGTCGGACCACCAATTTTCTAATTGATCCAATTGGCTCAACCGATTCGAGTGTAAGACCGTTTCAATACCTAGCCTGATACAGTGGAGGCATCGGAATCCGGTCCGACCGGCTGCCCAGGTCCAGTTCTTATAACACTGTATTAGGACTCTACTAAATTGGAAATCAGAGATCAAAGCAAATGAGGAATTTTCTCTAGCCAAACGGTAGGAGTGTTTAACAAAACAAATTATACTATAGCGTGAGATACAATATTACCCTATCGTCTAACATGCAACAAATCGAAAGACAAACTTTTCTTTGATAAACTAGTACACTCAAGTAAAATTCTATTAGATTGAGAACATAAATTTCTCAAATTCTTCGATTCCTTCACCAATTGCAAGTAGTTCGACTAAACTTGTATTTGAAAAAATCTCATTTCAAGTGCAAAATTAAGAGCATAGCGCATTCTAATTGCCTCGACTAAAAGAAGGTATGGTAGGCAATTAATTGACCACACAAATTCCACTATAAACAGGTTTAAGGATTATTGGGGTGATACTTTCACACTTTGAGCTCTGAATTCTCCCGACAATGAAGGTGATTCTTCTGGGCTTGAGAATGTCACACAAGCTATACTTCCGGTCAATTGATGTTTAAACTCCGGTGGACGATTTCCCAGGCTAATCTTTTGAGGTTCAAGTTTGCATTACTGAGGTTAGTCTTTCATTTCTTTACTTGCTACGTTTCTTTATTTTAGTCTTTCTTGTTTTTCAAATGAACTTGTCATTGTACCCCGTCTCCCCTCGCCTTACTTTGGGGAGGAAGATGATCAGACCAACCCTAATCCCCCTTGGCCCGAGCTTGTTGCTTGATTATTGCTTCCATTCTAGGCTTCTCCATTGCCGGTATGAATGGCGAGAACCAGAGATTCTAAGAGGTCGCGCAGGGTTCCCCTCAAGAAACCGCTTTTCAAGAAGTCTGCGAAAGCCTTTCCAATTCCCGATGGTCTTGTTGACGATCATATTTTGTCTTCCGTGAAACTGGGTATGGCTAAGGCCATCAATCCCTGCTGCTAATGATCTGCCCCCAGTGGGTCTGTTGTTCAACCCCATCTCAAGGAAAACAATATTAAAGATGACAGAGCCGGCGCTGAGGATCCTTACCGATGGGTTTCCAAAGATGTTCTTAGCAGAGGTTCAGTATACCAATCCAGTCGCCGGGATTTGAAAGACTTCAAACAATTTGAAAAGTTCCTATGTGGCGAAGGGCAAAAGGGGAGATTCGAGCCAATTTTTGAGTCCGATGTGGTGTGCCGTGTAACGCCCTAAAATAATTTAATTATTTATTTAATTGAATTATTTAAGGCTTACAATAATTTATTAAGTTAAATTAATAATCCGGTATTTTAATTTATTCAGGAGGTGTTATGAGTAATTAATGGAGTGGGAATAGGAGGCCCATGATCCATTAGCTAGGCCCAAGAGTCTAATTATCTAGTCTAGGGGTTATGAGATGGTGCTCATTTGAAACAAATCAAAGAAAGAAAGAAAGAAGTGAGATAGAGAGAGAGAGAGAGAGAGAGAGAGAGAGAGAAAACGCGAAGAAAGAGGGAGAGGAGGAGAAGAAGAGCTCGCAATTTTCAAGGAGAAAGGAAGAGGAGCTTGCTTGCTTGCTTTTGCTTTGGGGTTTTGTGGAGAGTGCTTGTCTTCACCAAAATTCAAGGTAAGGGTGGGTTTTTCTTCATTTATAATGGGATTGTATGATGGTTATTATGTGGGGTTTTAGGATTTAAGTTGTTGTGAATTAATTGATTTGGTGATTGAATGAGTGATGATGTTGTTGATTTCATTTTGATGAAATTTGGTATGCTTGGTGTTTTGTTGGAATAATTGACGAAATTAATGTTGCTTGTAAGGTGTTTGATGAAGTGATTCAATGATTTTGAATGTAAATATATGGTGCTTGTATGGTGTTTGATGATATGCTTGAAAGAGTCATGAACAATGATGTTGAAATTTGGTGGTGGAGTGTTGGGTGTCTCGGTGTTATGCCTGTATTGTGCTGGCGCAGTGTGCTGCCAGTGTTGCCTGTGTGCTGGCGCAGTGTTGCCCAGTGTTGCCCAGTGGCGCCAGTGCTGCCTGCCAGTGTTGTCAGTGTGCTGTGTGCAGTGTTGCCCAGTGTTGCCCGTGTGCTGTGTGCAGTGTTGCCCAGTGTTGCCTGTGTGCTGTGTGCAGTGTTGCCCAGTGTTGCCTGTGTGCTGTGTGCAGTGTTGCCCAGTGTTGCCCGTGTGCTGTGTGCAGTGTTGCCCAGTGTTGCCTGCGTGCTGTGTGCAGTGTTGCCTGTGTGCTGTGTGCAGTGTTGCCCAGTGTTGCCTGTGTGCTGTGTGCAGTGTTGCCTGTGTGCTGCGGGGCGCCAACTCCGGTGACTGTCCCGTGTCTTGGACTTATAAAGTAGTCTATATTTTTGGTGTTGGTGTGTCCGGCGAGTTTGGTGTTAGCCATAGAGCTATGATTGGTGATGTACTTGGTGAATTTAAATACGGTGACAGGTGATGGGTCTATGACCACTTATGGTGATGGTGAATTTAATGACGGTGATGAATCTAATGATTATTGGTGATGTTGTATTACACATATAATACTATGATTGTGGATTGTTGTTGGTGCATTGTTCATGGAGTCGCATACTTCATATGCATTTACCGGTGATGTAGGCTTCGGCCTTATGATTAATTATAGGTGATGATGCCCGAATGGCAATTATTGGTGATGATGGTACCACATGCATATGCCCGTTGGTGTGGGTTGCACCTCATGCATAAACTCATGCAATTGGTGATGTTCCTTGATGCTTATGAATTGATGTTGTATAATGATGTTGTATGTTCGTAGTGTTGTGAGGCGGTGTTTATGGTTGCCTTTACTCTAACATATTGCTTATCATACATGCTATTATATTTGTTAGAGACTCACCCCTTCTGCTTTATATGTTGCTTCTTATGTCGGCAACGTGCAGGTGATCCCGAGTGAAGGTTCTTCTACCTTCCTTAGTCTGGTCTGTGTCGTTTGCTCTGATACGTAGCACCTGGGGGGGGGGGCGATCATTAGTTTCGTTCTTGTTTTATCTGTTGATTTCAAACCATTTATTTGGGATGTATGAATTATATTATGAGGCTTGTCTTTATTCCGCTGCGATGGTGATTATAATAACTGTGGTGTAGTCGAACAGGTGTTTTGAGGGTTCGTCCCGATCGATGTGCTATGTATCACATTTCTCTATTTTGATGAATTTTAAATATGGTTATTTGTTGTATGGTGTAAATGTAGCACTCCCTTGTGGGTGTATCGAAAAGGTTTTTGAAAACTCTGATTTTTATATTACTTTGGACGTGTTAGAAAGGGGGTGTTACATGCCGGAAGACTTCCGAGCTGAGGTTTTTTTGTCTATTCCACCCTCTTTGAGAAAATGATGACGAGAATCTCGTTCTTTGCTTTCCAGAAACGGATCCTACGATATTTGAAGGTTGCACCGTCATAGCTGACCCCC
The DNA here is from genome assembly GCA_963573325.1 of Astragalus glycyphyllos. NCBI lineage: Eukaryota > Viridiplantae > Streptophyta > Magnoliopsida > Fabales > Fabaceae > Astragalus > Astragalus glycyphyllos. The sequence continues at coordinate 33,098,495 of OY754307.1, forward strand.
AACGCTTGGGGTTTCATCCGTACGTTAGAGATAGTGATGGGTGCCTTGAAACGAGCTTGCCGGCACAAGGTATTCTTCTCCTTGTTCGAGGTCTTTTATTAGGTGGAGATCGGATCTTGTAAGGAGTGGTAGTGTCATATTGGTCTCTGTTGCAAACGAAAGTGCAGCTTATTCAATACGGTGACGGATTTGGTCAAAGACTTCACGTATAAGTTTTTCTACGTAAAATCGGTTAACGAGGCTATGAGGAAAGAAGTCGTGGAGCTAGACGTGAAGGGGGAGGCTGTAAAGCCGTTGTTCCCTTTATCCTAGAGTGAGAAGCATTTCGAATGGGAAGCCAACGACAATGCTTACCCGACCACCCCCTCTCCAGGGAGGAGGCTCAGACATTCAATTTGTTGCTTGGTTGGGTGGATAAATTCACCCTTACGAGTAAGAAGATCGATTGTAGAAAGATCTTGACTGTCGAGGTCGAGTCGCCTGAGGCCCTATGGGCCACCCTTGGTAAAGTTCTTAGAAATCCGAGTTTTGTTTTTTTTCTGTCTTTTGTATTTTCCAGAAAAGATGACTGCGACTTTCACTCTTGCTGACTATTTGGATGCAGCTCGCACAGATGGTGGGACTAACTATTCTTCGGCCCCAATCCTTGCCTCCCGAGCTACTGGTGCCGTGGTTAGCCAAACCACTCCTCCTGTGGTCCAGACAGAGGCTTCTGACCCTAAGCAGAAAGGTCCAATGAAGACGCCTCAGGAAGCGCCCTCCTCTGAGCTCGAGTTCCAGAGGTAAAAGGATGAGGGTGACCGAGGCCACAATCACAACTACCGAGCTTTCTCTTGAGGACTTCGAAGCTTGCACCAAAGTTGGTAAGCTCGGGCAGAAGTTGTTCATCAAGTGGAACGCCAACGTCTCAACCTTGGAACAAGGTAGTCAGTTTGAGGCCAACAACGTGTTACTTGCTCGCGAATTGCGTGGTATGACTGATAAACTAACATTTAGTTTGAAACCTTTTTCAGAAGCTTAAGATAAGGCTGATTCACTGAGGCTTGAGAGGGACATCCTTCAAGCCCGATTGGAAAGCCTTGCCACGACTGAGGTGAACATGGAGAGGATTAAGAAAGAGCTGGCCGAGGCTAACAAGAAGGCGGAGCTTGTTGGGGAGGTGCCCAACTTGAAAAGGTTAGTTTGAGGAGCTTGCAACTCAAAATCAGGAGTTGAAGAACTAGGTCAATGGCTATAATGACAAGTTGAAGTCCACTAAGGAGAAGATTATGAAGAGCGAGGAGGATCATAATGAAGCTCTTTTCTTCAAACACCAATCTACGAAGAAGGCAGCTGGCATGGCTGTGTCCAGCTTCAAGAATGCTATTACTCAGGTCGGAGTGCTGCACAACGGGTTCGATCTCTCCCTCCCACACGCCTTGTATGTGGTGAAGGAGGAAAAGGTCGTTAAGCCGCGGAAGTTTGGTGCTGAATCCGTGGATCCTGAGATTATATATGCCCCCAACCTTTAGCTTGTAATTTTTCTTCCTGTACTTTTGTTTGGTGGCATCAGTTGCATCCGCAGTCACCTTGGTTTATATAACGTACTTTAGGCACCGTCCGTTTCCCACTTTATTTTCATTTTTGTCATGCCTTTATGTTATTATTTTATTGTGAATCGACTTATGTTTTGTGCGTCATTGATTGAAGCTTGAGAATCGGTTCAAGGGCTGCTGCGAGTCCGTCCTCGAAAGGAAGGTTCATCCTCGTTAAAGAGGTAAGTGGGCCACGATAGGCCCGACCTCGTGACAGAGGTCAATGACCCACGTTAGGCTCGACCTCGTTGACGAGGTCAGTGGGCCACACTAGGATCTAGCTCGTGGAAGAGAGGTCAAAGCTTGGAGTAAAGGTGGAGTGAATAAGGTCGCACGAGGTACTAGGGCCCGATCTCGACCTCGACCAGCGTTCTTTGACAAGTTGCTAAGCATTTCGAAAAAGGAGTCGTTTTATTGAAAAGGGACTCAGAGGTCCAATCCAGATACATGATAGCAAAAAGTTACATTTATTATTTCAACTGTAATAGTGTCAGAGCTTTGTAGTGTTCCAGGTTCTTGGAATTGCTCCTTTTTTCGAGAGTTTCTAGGTTGTAGGCGGCTTTCCCGATCTTGCTAGTCGCCCTATACGGACCTTCCCAATTTAGGACCAACTTGCTCTGCATTGACTTCTTTCCCCCATCGTCGGCTTGTCGAAGAACGGCAGACGACCTTGGTGTTGTATCACCTTGAAATCCTCTGTTTGACTATAACCTCTAAAAGGGAAGCTTGGTCTCGATCCTCCTAGGGGAAGTCGAGATCTTAGAAAATTGATTGAGCATTGTCTTCCTTATTGGAGGGTGTAGGGTCCTCCAAGTTTGCTCACCGACCTCCACCGGTATGACTGCCTCGGTTCCATACGTCAGTCGGAAAGGTGTTTCACCTGTTGGCTGCCTCGGCCTGCCCATTAGTTTTAGGGTGCCCAACCGAAGTAAAATGGTGTTTGATCTTGAGGTCGGCCGTGAGCTTTCTGAAACCCTTGTCCGCAAACTGTGTTCCGTTGTCGGTGACTACGACTTCGGGAATTCTGAATCTGACTTTAAAATTTTTCTAGAAGAACTTGATGCATGCCTTAGCCGTGATGATTGCTATCGGTTCAGCCTCGATCCACTTAGTGAAATAGTCTACTACCATGATTAAGCAATTGGCCTGATCCGGCGTCAAGGGGAACACCCATTAGGTCAATACCCTACCAAGAGAAAGCCCACGTGGCCGACATTGAAGATTTGGCACAGTTCTTCGTTGGGCTTCACGAAATTAGACCCACATCTAGAGCTTTCGACATCTTATCCCGCTTATTATAAGGTACATTCTGACTTCTCTTTTTTCTGTAAGTTTTCCTTGTCTTTGGTTTTGAACCGGTCCTTCAGGAAACTAATTCAGTTAGGACCTCGGTCAACTTTTTGGTATTTACAATATCTCGGCCAAATAACTTGACAAGGGTCTTGATTGAGACGCATTTTTACATTGTTACCGTTGGAGTTAAATGGTCCAAATTATTTTTTGCCTCTTTCATTTCATCTTCTCTTTAAATTAGAGACTTGTGGTAGCTCTTATACACAACCCCTTTTTGCATTGAAACAATATCGAAATTATCTTCTCATAACTCTCATTCATTTTTCACTTGCTAATATTTTATTTGAGAGCTTTATACTCCACATAGTTTGAGTTGTATAAGTTTTGCTTCTATTTGTTCTATCTACTCTATTGAGTGTATTATCTTAATCTCTTTTTTATTTCATTTTTTAGGTGTGATCCCATGTTATTTAAGAGAGGTGATATCTCTTGGTTTTAAGGCTCTTCTACATAGGGACGTGATATCCCATTTTTGTGTCAAGGGGGTGCTCTTCGGTTGTTAAGGTTTCTAGCTGAACCTGTTTCAAAAGCTAGTGTTTGATTAAAATCCCTTGTTGTTTTCCGAGGGGACTAGTTGTGGGCCTCAAGAGTGGCCGAACTAAAATAAATTTCTGCGTATCTATTTCTTATCCCTTTCATCTCTTACATTTTTCTTTGCAAGCTACTTTTATTTATATTTATTTTTTAGCTTCTTTATTTTTTGTTCTCTTATTTTAATTCAAACCTTCTTTTCTAAGCGCTTTATTTGATTTGATTAATTTTTATTTTAGTGATTCATTTTGAATCGCCGTTTTTTGAGTTCACAATTCACACCCCCTCTTGCGTTTAAAGTCACTTGGTCAACAGCGAGTTTCTTAAGATCTCCCCTGATATCGGTTTGTCTGATGGCTTTTCATGTTTAGGCCGAGATGCGAGGTCTTCAATTGGGAGTGGGGTACCTAAACATGTTAATAATATAGTTGATTCCCAATCCTTGGTTTCCTGAGATGTTCTTGTGCGAGTAAGTGTTTTTGCAGAAATTAAAGCCCTTGATCTTTCACATTTTCACCAATAAATTGGGATTGGTAGAAGGGAAGAATGAGAATAGATGGGTGTTCCTCATGGTATGCCGATTTGTAATCTGTTCACCGATGAACCCAAATTTTTCGTACATTTGGCCATGGTTATCGAGGCGGGAGTCTGCCTCCCTTTCAGTAGAGATTTCTCCTGTTTTTGAGAGTTTCCCACTCGCGAATTTTTCCTTAAGGTTCTCTGTGACTATATGAGCAACGAATGCGAGCTTTTGAATGCTTGCTGCCTCTAAAGTTGTTTCTATATTTGTTTGACATCGTGAGAAGTCCTGAGAGAGACTCTAAGAGTGTCAGTCATGGCTGTATAGACTTGGTGAGGAAGTCATATCCAACTCCAAGAATAGTATGTCTCGCGAAGAAACCTCTATGACCATATGAGAAATATAAAAATATCAATTGTTCCCATCGCTTGGGATCGCTCTTAAGCTCCGTATGACGGCTGACTTCAAAGAGGGTGAAGAAAGGGCATGAGAACACTGTCGCTCGATCACAGTCATTAGACTCTCGAACACCTTGAGGAAAGCCCATGAATTCATTTGTAATTGAGAAGGGGCGACTCCTAGATACCTAAGAACGTGTCGTTGAAAGAAAGTGAAAGGCGGGCGAACTATGACGTCCCTAAGAACGTTGGTGAACATGAGGAACTTTAACGTAGAAGGATTACTAGCAGCGTTATCCTCCTCAGAGACACCTTCAACCCACCATTCCTGGTCCCTATGACCGACCAACTTAATAAACCATTCCTCCGCCTCGTCCCTAAGGGAAAATACTGAAGGAGTACCTAGAATTGCTGAGGACACCCAGTAGCCATCATCACCGATTGTTCTACCCCAGTGAGACTCTGCGACCACTGGAATAACGTCGTTCCTCTGATTAATAGGGGCAGAATCATTCGCATGAGAAGAAGACGTTCCAACAGAGGGAACAAGATCCGAACCCCTTGAAGGGGAAGAGCAGTCAAGAGATTGGTTCCCTAATGAAGTAGCCGGGCTCGACATAGCGGTCGAAGAATAATTAAAAGGATGTTCCAAAGAAAGAGACTCGCTCATTGATTCGCAGTCCGATGGGCGAGTGGCGTGCTCGGCCTGGCCGGCGGGGGGAGTACCAGAGAGGCGAGCAGTATTAATTGTTTATCCGTGCCAGGATAAGTTACCCTGCAAGACGAGAGAGAAGTAGTCAGGACCTCCCTAATCGTTGATTCGCAGAAGGGGGCGACAAGGTCGACCCCGGGCCTGACACTCCCTCCTCTCACGAAAGGAGGATGAAAAAGTGGGAAAAGACTAGAGAAAAATTAATACGTGGAGTAGGGGAGAAGTTCGGCCAAAGTGTGGTCTCTTCTTTGATCAAGAGAATCAGACGGGCGGTGGTCGTGTCGTACCGAAGAGTTAGGTCGTTCACTAGGGAGCACCTGGCCAGAACCTCGCCGGAAGTCTGATCGTTCGCTAGGATCATGACAGGCTTCAGAGCAAACAATTCGTGAGAAAATGCTGAATGAAGGAATGGGCACCGTATATATAGGAAAACAGGCCAGGAACAGAAACGACAGACCTTACATTTCAAGCACTAAGGCGCTTCTCGAGAAACGCACCGCATCATAACAGCGCCCCCATTGGGAATCTTAAAACGTCATAAATACTGCATCGAAAAATGAAACGTCATATCACGCAGGGATTCTCTGCCACGTCATCAAGAGCAGGGGAAACCGCCTGTCAAGCGAACGAGCACAACAAGCCGCTTGTGTACGGGATCCCCACTCCAAGTCGACCTCATACCTGCCCGAAGGGACAGAACGACGACAATTAGGTTATCTTTCAATCGGGAACCCGTCCTCATGGACGACTTCGACTTGGGGGGCAACTGTTCTGGACTGGGCCAACGAGGTCGACCCATTCGCAAGGAACAGCGTCGGATGAGCTGAAATCAACGATCTAGATCGATCCGTACAGTGATCCTACAGTCACCCGCAAATCCCTGACACTATATAAGGATGTCTGACCTCATCTGACAAGTACATACTATTCATCATATCATTACTCTGCTCACATTCCCCCACTGACTTGGGCGTTGGAGTGTCATTGCAGGTACAACCTGAGCTAGACTCAAAACGCGACTAGCGGGCATACAGATCGATCTGATACCTAGACCCTCCATTCTGCACGACCTGAGGTACACTTCACTAACAAAGAAGGAAAATATGTTAATAACCTTAACTACACTTGGTTGATATCCTCCAAAAATGGCTCATGAAAGAAATGGTACTTGTGATATAATTAAAAATAACCCAAAGTAAAAGCTAGGATAAAAGTAAGCCAACACAATTAAGTTTAGGTCCCTCCCTAGCAAAAGCAACTAATAATTAAAAAGTAACATAATATGTTTAATTACCTAGTCTGTTGTGGCTGCAAATTTTTAAATTTCCACTCGCAATTGCAATCCCTGAGCAAGAACAATTATGGGCGAAAATAATGAAAAAGCAGCTAATGGGTGAACAACTTGGGTAGCCCATCAAGACAAAAGGAAACGGGAAAACAAAAGATTATTAACATACCCCTAATAAACATAGTTGTTGCACATAAGAAAAATCTGTGATCATGCATAGCCCATCAAGACCTCAACCTAGATTTTCTATAAACAATAGTAAACAAAATAATCATAACAATGATTAAAAGTAGAGAGAAACTGATTCAAAACAATACATGTTCGGTAAAATTGGAAAAACAAAAACTCTAAGCAGGACTGAGACAATAATGAAAATAATAGTTGTAGAAAATGACAAAAGGAAAAATTAACACTTACTTCGACTTCTTTTTCTGTTTTCTCCATACAATTTTCAAGCAATACAATGCAGGGAGAGAGATAAGAAGTGAGAACCACTCATTTTTAATGCTCATAGGTGAGAAAAGAATTGTGGAAGTGATAAGTCTTATTTTATTGTGTTTTTAGCATTTGAATTAAATAAAAATTGTGGGATTTTAGTTCTACTTTAGAGCTATTTTACTACAAAATGTTGGTTTCTATTTTCAGGGTCAAATAATGAGGAAATGGGAGAAATTGGGCGATTAAAGGCAAAGAATAAAAGTGCAAGGTCAAAGGAGCAAAATCAAGCAAATGAAGCCAAGAATCAAGTGTTCACGCACAGTCCGTGCACATGCAAGCATGGTCCGTGCGTCCTGCTCAAAGTAAAAGCAAAGAAAATCTCAGAAGGCCACGCACGGTCCGTGTGCCCCAGCAGCATGGTCCGTGCGCACTGCACGTTGCAGAAGCTGAAAAGTTAGAAGACACGCACGATTCGTACGCCCTACCTGCACGACCCTTGCGCCTTATGCTGATTTAGAATTTCACAAGTTTTACGTATCGCACGGTCCATGCGCCTTTCTCTGTATCAAGAAATGTTACAAAACTATTCCCATTCCTTTCATTATGGTTTGTAATTCGAATTTAAGTGTTTGTCTACTGATCCTAGGCTACAAATAGGACCTCAATTCAGTTGTAAACTTACCTTTGCATACTTGAAAATTACACACAAATTATCTAAGTTCTTGCTTCCATTTTAAGTTCTTGTTTTACTTTCTTTCTTTTATTTTCATGTTCTTTACCTTAATGCAATTTTAATTTCTGTTCTTTACATTTCCAACACTTTATATTTCATTTCTTTATCGCTTTATTTCATTTCTCGTCATTTACATTCTGTTATTTACTTTTATGTCATTTACTTTATTGTCATTCTCTTCTACTCCCTTGTCTACTATGATCATGAGTGAGTAGACTTCTTTAGTCTTGGGATTGTGGGACACAATCCAATGATGGGTCCCTAAACAAATCCAAGACTAAACTCTATCTTATTTATAACTTGATTTTAATCTAATTCAATCGTACAAACTTTATAAAACAAATATTAAACGAAGTACCGATAGGAGAAATTTGATATTGGAACAAATGGAATTAGACAAGGCAAAGCAAAGCATGAGAATAGCATTGCTATCCTTGGGACAATAAGGTTGTGCTTAATAGGTCCCTGCGATGATCAACCATGAGAATAGGCTAGATCATTATTAAGAGACACATTCTTGCATTCCGAAAGGAAGCTTGAATTACACCAAAAGAATACCTTGTCCTTAAAACAATTTCAAAATAAGATAAAGAATAGTTAAAGGGTTGTTTATTTTCATCATTGTGGTCTAACCATGATCCCAAGGCGTCCTTTATATTCTGAATTTTACACAACAAAAATACTCTTTTTACTAAAACTACTCCTTTTCAACTAATCAACATCGAAAACTAGATTAGTAATCGCAAAATACTCCCTGTGGATCGATACTTTCTATTACGCGATAGAACCGTGCACTTGCGGCCTGTCAAGAAGACACAAATTTGAGATGGAGAAGTGACGTTTTTTATTTTAGAAGTTTTTTTATTTATTTTAGAAGTTGATGAGAGTTATAATGAGAAATGTAAATTATGAGGTGTGAAAATTGATACTGAATTTTAAATTTTACATTTGAATTTAATTAGAACAATGAAACCGAAATTAGAATAACACTACCCAAGATTGATTTTAAATTGTTTAGGATTAGTGCTATTGTTTCGTAACTGCCATACAATGAACTTATTATTTTTAAATTGTTTAGGATGAATGCAATTACAAATTAAATTAAATCTAAAAATCATATGTTACTTTTTGTTTTTTAAAAACTGTATTTAAAGACTATTCATATATTAATGGTGGTACCTTTAAAAATACCTTATTTTATTTTTTTTCAAATTTATCTTTTTAGTATTTTTATAAATACCAATTAGGATGCTAATTATGATTTGCATTAAATAGTTTTTGATGAAATTCACCTTTGATTGGCACCAAGGATAATGAGCCCATAGAGGCATTTTACTTTGTATTTTTTTTTGGGTCGAGACCAGGGTATCCACCGCCGAACGCAATGACTAATCCCCTCGCTGAATTGGAGGCACCTCGAAACCTCGACACTAGGGTATGCCTCATCCCGAGGTACAAGTTATGTGCTTCTGTAGATTGGAGGACAGACTTCGGGTGGTTGAAGATTGACCTCGGACGGCTCGAGGTAGATATGTGTGTACGTCGGATGGGGGGGGGGGTACCTACAAACACTCTGACGCTCAAGTCAGTAAGTAGCAGAGGAAAGTTAGATGGAGAATAAGAGGATAATGAGAACATACCTACAAACGGAGGGTGGTCGTTCTATTTATAGACAAAAGTGCCATACCTGAAGCGTCAAATCCGAGCACCTTGGATCCTAGCGGACGCGTATTAGTGGGGTGAGAGCCGGGTTATTTCAGATGCTTAAATTGGGCCAGGCCCAAGTCCTGTGATGCTTTGGCCCAGTTCAGAACAGTACGTGGCCCCTCAAGTCGAGGTCGGATGAAGAATGTGGTCGGCCTCGGCTTGATCAGACCGTTGCTTTCAGAGTAATGATCGATGCGCCACGTGTCAACTCGTGAATGGGGGAATAGAGACATGACGTTTGGAGAGATCGAGAGTGTTCTATCGCGCAGCCCTGATGGGACGCATTGAAGAGGTATGTCGCTTTGTATTTTGACCCTATATAAGGCGAGATGAGGATTCTTCTGTTGAGGCAAAATCCCTAATTAGTTTTGATGATTAACAAACCCTCAAATGTGAGAAGCTTAAGTTATCTGATTTCATATGCTACTTATGTCTCTTCTTGAGTGATTAATAAGTAGAGGTTAATCAAGACACTCTCCAGAAGATGTATGCTTATGAGAAGCATCAAAATGTGAGAAGACTTAAGAGAATATTGCCCACAATGTTCTTAAAGAAGAAACCTTCTTGTGATAAGATCAAAAGATCAAGACCATATGGTAAACTTGAAAAAGATCATCATGAGAAGCCTCATTTGTATCTATGGAAATATGAGAAGGATATCTAAGAAGGATCAACCTAAGAATAGTGATGACAGAACTATAAGAAACGAGATGAGAAGCATCAGATGAGAAGAGTCAAGTTGAGAAGAATCGGGACCATGAGAAGGGTCATGATGAGAAGAGTCATGTTGAGAAGGGTCATACTACAAGTACCATTCTTACGAACATCAACATGAGAAGCATCAACTTGAGAAGCATCATCTTAATCATCTGTCATATGTGAGAAGAGTCGTGATAGCTGGAAATAGCTGTCTTCTGCAGAATAGTAGAAACACAGCTGTGTGGTGCAGACAGCTTTTCTCAACGGTACCAACGACTATAATCTTTGGACCAGAGGATATTACACATAATTTCATCTATAAATTAACGCTCCTGGTCGCCATTGATCCTCATGAGAGTGCATTGAGTTCTTAACTTTCAACATTCTCAAGTGTCAAAGTTTTCTCTCATCCATACGCAGCTGCTACAAACCAGAAGGGATTCACTTGATCTTTGAGTATGTATTAAGTCTTGTGTTGTTGTATTTATTGAATACTTCATTTGTATCAACCAAGCTATAGAAATCCCACAAACCCAAACACTTAAACAGTGAACCTGTAGGAAACCTTCTCATGTGGCATGTGTTGCTATAAGACTTGAGAAGTGAGTGCTTATGTGTTATAAGCAGTCTAATAGCTCAGAAGGAGTCTATTAGGGGGGTTCACAGTAGGTAGAGCTATGTGAAGAAAACTACCAAGAGTTCTTTTAACCTAGGGAGGTGTAAAGGTGTAAACTATTTTGGAAAATAGTGGAAACACTCACAGGAAGTGAGGAGTGGATGTAGCCCAGGAATTTGGTTGAACCACTATAAATCACTGGGTTCTTTATTGCTTTCAAACCATTAGTTTACACTTCATGAAAAAACTCTCCATCAGGAGAGGATTTATGAAAACTGAGAAGGGTGTATTCTGACCCTTTTCTGATGATAAATGTTTTCAAAATAAAACATAGTTTTCTAGATGTATTACAACAATATCACTAGCTTAACGGTACCTAAACAATCAAACAGAGACTTTGAGAAGAGTTAAATATTTAAGGCGAAACTTTCTGACCCTTCTCAACTCATCCATATAGTTGAGAAGACAGATAAATCAAACCTTCTCTACTCTCCAATTAACTTAAGAAGATTGTTTCAACACACTCTTCTTAACACAAATCACTTACTGACTTAACTCTACATCATACTTATGAAGAAAGTTCTACTCTTGCAGGTGAATTTAAAAAGGGTCACAATTCCAACCCCCTTCCTTGTGACATGATTGACTTCATCTTCATCCACTTTGTTTCATTGTTGAAACTGATTCCTTGTGAGAGTCTGAGTGATCGGAGATTGTGTGCTTTTTCGACCACCGTGCCGAGTTCATCTTCGTCGCGCAACGCTGTGTGTTCTAGGATTTCTGGAATGACGAGATCATCAACCAAAGTCCGAGTACATCATCCGAGTCGATCTCAGCAGACTCTGCAATCGAGGTTAGCTTTTTCTTTCACATAACTTTAGGTGTTTAGAGTATACTTTCGTCCGTGGCCGACGTAGCTGCTTCGGCGACCGTCGCCGCTTCGTGCCTCATGGGGAGGAGATGGACCAGTTTTAGGCTTTTCCGAGGCCGAGATTAATACCTCTCTAGATTTAGATAGTGGTGGTGCCGCCCTCCCCTTGCAGATAAATGGCTCGATCAAAGATCAAGGAGACGCAACCTTTATTACCTCCTGGGAAGCCGATCTTGAAGAGGTCGGCCAAAGGCCACCCGATGCCGGCTCCTAACGGAGCCCCGTCGCTGCTCTCTTCTACGTATACCAACTCATCTGTGAAGTTGGGTACTTCGGGTTCGACCAGATAGATGATTACCAAGCAGTCGTCCGAGGGTACGGGGGAAGAGAATCGTGAAGTCAATTCACAGAGCCGAAAACCCATAGTCGTGATAGAGGACACGAGGAGACAGTCGAGGAGGTCTACGACTGGATTTCCACCAAGATTTGTGATATTTATCCGAGGTTGAAACCAGACAAGCCCGTATCTTTTCACGAGAAGTATATCGCTGCACCTGCCGATCAACGCTAGAAATTGCTGGAAGTCAATGACATTCCGGTGTGCACTAAGCATGACGGCCTTGTCTTCTTCTATGGAGCTACGTTAGAGACCATGGGGGCTCGGATCCCATTTAGTGAATTTCAAAAGGATGTTCTGCGAAATACCTTCGGCTAAGGTCTTCTTCTGTCTCTTCTATGTGTTTCATTCGCCTGACCCGAAGTCAGGTAGGACGAGACAGGGGCATATTGACTTCCGTGGCAATTCAGAGCGCTCTTATTTCACGCCGGCCAATGATTCGAACAAAGATTTCAAGTCGGCATTCTTCTTCGTATTGGCTTCCAACAATGCAGCGAAGCGGTCGATTGTAGATTTTGAGGGCAAAAAGATGTCCAAAGAGCACTTCCCTTTGTCTTGGACTCGGGAACATTTCGTCCGAGATGGGGAGACGATTGAGATCAAATCCTACGCCGGGAAGTCGTGGTTGCTGAGAGGGGACGATGCGGTTTCCTACTAGATGATTGATCGGTGGGGGAAGGACTTGGCCATGAAAGGCCTGAAGCTCCACTACGGCTCAATGCTGGAGGCCTTGGCCGATTCTAAGGCCAAGTTGAAGAGTTATTTTAATACCTGTACTTGTCTTGTGTTGAATTTCCTTTGATATTTTGTTATGGGTCGAGTCGATCTCGGGAATATTTTGATGTCGGTCCTGACCATGTCTTTTGACTTTGCAAGTAAAATGGATGATCTTGACGCCATTCTGAAGGAGTCCACTATCGACACGTCCGTGTATGTGAATATGCCAGACCGGCCTTCCGAGATGAATAAGAAGGGGGGGATGGCATCTGATGCCGCCCCCCAATGTCAATGCCTCCCCTCCTAGTCTTCCAGGGAGAGGCAATCTTCCGACAAACTTCCCAAGTCGGCTCCGGGGTCGGCTTCCAAAAGTGGTCCGAAACGGGGCCACGAGGAGGTTGCCAAGGCCACCAGGGGTAGCACCACAAAAGATAATTGAAAAGGGAAGTGAAGAGGAAGGAGACATCACCTTGGAGGATTTCCAAGCTTGTGCCAAGGTTGCCAAGTTCGGGCCAGCCGTTTTCAAGAAGCTGGAAGAAACTATCACCGAGAAGTCTAGTCCCGACTCCGAGGTAAGATTTCCGAATTTTAAGTTCTCAATAGATTTATCGACGGCGAGTTGATTCGCACTTCTCGTCAATTGAAAATTTACCGAGATCGTAATTTGGTAGAACTCTCTGAAGAAAACCAGAGCTCGAAGGCCAAGTTGGAAAAATTGTCCGATGCGCAGAAAAAGCTGAACGAGGCTCACGATAAGGCCAAGGAGGCCAGGAAGATAGAGAAGCTGCCTACATTGGAGGCCGAGCTGAAAAGGGTAAAGGAGGAGCTGGAGAAGGCCAAGGAAGAGAGTAAAGCGGAGGCTCTAAAGAACGACGGAGAGGTGAAGAGGATGAAAAAGGAGCAGGTCGTTCTCAAGAACAAAATCGCCTCCGGGGCCGTGGTTGGCTTTCAGCGCTGCTCGGACATGGTGGTCTTGCTCGACCCAAAGGTTCGGGTAGATTTGCTGAAACTCAACCAGAAGGTAGTGGATGGTCGGATCGTTAAGGGAGATCAGATCATCTACGAGCCGGCTTCAGCTGATTCCGGGAATGACACCCCTGCTGCCGAGGTCAGTGTTGCTCCTGAGGTCAATGACAAAAGTGCCGTCGGCGTTGAAGAGGCCAAGAGTCTAGAAAACTTAGATTAGATTTCTTGTTTTTATTTTCTAAGTATCATTGACGATTGGTCTCGGGCAAGTCCGGGGCCAACCCTGGTTTGTAAAGACAATGGCACCATCCTTTTCTGGCTACAATTCGCACTTCCTTAATCTTTATTTGCTCCTGTTCTGATTGTCTCTAAGTGTTTCAACAGTTGAAATTTATCTTCTTTGAATGCCGAGATAGCGTAGTAGATATTTTATCTTGTCTGAATGCCGAGATAGAGTATTATATAGTCGACACCACTAAATAGTCAAGATTGATAGTATTAATAACTTCACTCCTGATTTAGATTGAGAGTCGAAGAGATTCCTGAGTGACAAGTTTCTGAGCCGAGCTCACAGATGGGAAAGCCGCTGTGGGCCCTTTGAGCTCCATAGATGGGAAGGCCGATGTGGGCCCCCCTCTCTGATGGAGCTCGTCAGCTCGGGAATCAGAGAGAAGGTTTGCCCGCACGAGGCGAAATTAGGATGAGTTCGCTGTGGACTTCATTCTCGGAATCTCTGCCGGCACTGTGAGCTCGGGAATCAGCGAGCTGTTGGAGCCGCTGTAGGCTATTCAGACAGAAGGCCAAGCTCAGATAGCAGAGACCTGAGAGAAATCCCGTTGAGCTAGATAGAGATCCGAATAGATCTGGATTTAATAGAAGAGGTCTGAACAAATGGGACAAAAGTCCGAGATGATAAGATGAAGATTCGATATATAAGAAGAGAATCCAGAGTCGGACAAAGGTCCGACCTAATAAGGAGAAGATCCAAAATAGGACGAAGATCCGTGATAGGACGAAGGTCCGAGATGATAGGTCAATCTGAGAGAAGCCCTGTTGCTCTTGTGGTGAAAGCGATCCCACGCCTTCTCGGAAATGAACCAGACCTGGAGGAAAACGAGATAACAATAAATGAGTTAAGGGCAGAGGAAGTCGCGACTCACCTTGGCATAAAGGGTTAGGTTAGACGATAGTCCGAGGCCGTTTCTGCTGAGAAGAATCTGGGGAATAACAGAGAGATCGGGAGATAGATACTTGGGGAATTCGGAAGCAAGTGATTATGCTCCCACTGTGGTCGCCATTGTTCGGTATTTGGACTTCGGGTATGCCTGAGCCCGCGGTACAAGTTGATGTGCTTCTGTAGATTGGAGGACAGAGTTCGGATGGTTGAAGATTGACCTCGGACGACTCGAGGTAGATATGTGTGTACGTCGGATGGAGGGGTACCTGCAAACACTCCGACGCTCAAGTCAAGAAGTAGTAGAGGAAAGTTAGATGGAGAATAAGAGGATAATGAGAACATACCTGAAAATGGAGGGCGATCCTTCAATTTATAGACAGAAGTACCGTACCCGAAGCAATAGATCCGGGCACCTTGGATCCTGGTCGTTGGATGCGGACACTTGTTAGTGGTGTGAGAGCCGGGTTATTTCAGATGCGGAAGTTGGGCCAGGCCCATGTCTTGTGATGCTTTGGCCCAGTCCGGAACACTTTGTATGGTTATAGATTATAAATTCTTTTTTTTTTTTGAAAAGTTATATTTATTCTTAATCTTTATGATTTTGGCAATGTTTTTTTAAAGAAAAAATTGGTTCCACCAGTTTATTATTTCGTCTTTGCTCTCATCCAATTGAAGTTATTTACAAAATGTATCATAATTTTACTTGGACTTAATTTGCTAGAATCATATACTGCCGTAAATTTTGTGAGGACTACTATTAGATATTTTTTTCTTTTGAACATATGACTATTGGATACCTTTAGAATGACTTTAGAGTGATGAGGCATTTGAAAATTTTAGAAAATTCCAAATTTTAGACGGTTCAAATTATATACATAAATTGAAATCCTTTAATTTTTAAAATTATTTGTTTGGGTAGGATAATTCAAATTCTTCATTCTTAAAATTCCTTGTTTGCATAGAGTTATTATTAAAATTCTTCATTTTTTAATATTTTTAAATATTCTTCACTTTACCAAATGGTCGAATGACATGCGAGTTCAACAATCTAAGAGACCGACTCATCGGATATCGGGTCAGACCATTGGGAGTGGGTCCTTCCCCACCTACTAAGTTAGAGGTGGCAAAGTACCTGACCCGTGTTGGACTCAAGCCTTTCCGAGTCGGACTAACGAATTCAATTTGAAATAAAAACTTTTTTTTTAATTTTAATATTTTTAATCATAAAAATATTTCTCGCCCTCTCTCAAGAAATAATAATAATAATGGGCCGAGACCGGCCCACATTACCCGACATCCACTCGCTTGGCAACACAAAGTAAACAGGAATCGCGATCAAGGGCTGAGATTGAGTCGGTTGATCCTACGGCCAAGAAACGTCGTCTAACGCTATAAATAGGAGTCAACCCTCACAGAAAGGTACACTTTTTCCCCATAATTTCACCTCCTGCTTTGACTTCTTACCCCCTGACTTAGGCGTCAGAGTGTTTTTGCAGGTACAACCCGTCTTGGGCTCTGCTCCCGACTTCCTATTAAAGCAAATCCTTGATTATTACATGAATACAAAAAAAGAAGAGACCAAAAAGCAACATATTAGGTGCAGATTTACTATAAAACTATGGCCAATGGAGTGAATAATAGAATTGAAGATCAAGCTTCAAAACAACACAACTTTGACTGCACAGTACTATTTGCAGCTAGTATAGTTAGAGTTCCAAACATTGTTACTGTTCTAAACATTCAGGGAACATTGAAAGAAGGAGACATCAAGCTTACTCATGGGTGGCAATATATAGCAGATAAATCAAATTGCATCAAGATCTTATGATTAGAATAGTTGCTCAAAGTAGTGGTGCCAATTCAGAAACAATCATAGTAACATTTATCTTTCTTTTCATTGGAGAAATAGATAAAGACTGCATTGAAATGAGTGTGATTCAATCACTAATGTATTTTGCTCACATAAGGACAAATCTGATTTTGTAAAAGAGCCTATACCAGAAATTGGGTTTCAAGGGATTTCTGAAAATGATTCTAAAAGAAGACAGACTTGCACTACTGATAATGGAAACAACAGTGCATTTGGCAGAGTTTGAGAATTAAATAACAAAACAACGCCGCAAAATTCTTACAATCACACAAGTAGCCTTTTCAGTCATGATACTCCAATCTTTTCAGGTTGGAGTATCAATACATATTTCAGCTCGTGAAGGTTGCACTCCTCCGGTCTTTATAGTCTAACATTAATAATACGATTGTTAACTATTTCATTTATATTTAGAAAATAATTAAAAATATTATAAGCGGCATGGTAAGCAAACCATTTCATTCATAGCCTCAGAAGATTCTTTGATCCAAAGCAATGTAAATCTTTATATTTTGTATGATGAAGGATAGTTTCGTGAACTTCTTACAACGATGATAGAGACTTTGTTCTGCCTCCTTTGACAACTGACATAATTTATATGGACTATCACCCTCATTAAATTGTTGCACATTGTGGCCAAGATTAGCGTTAGAATCTACATCCTCCATACTTACATATGTATCATCATTGTCATAAGTTGTAAGCATTGCAAATGCATCATAAATCATTGCATTCAATAACTCATGGATAATAATAGTATGGCTACAGCTAACTAAAAAATACATAAGTTAGTGAACATGTTCCCTAGAGCTAATTTTATTCTCTTATGACTGCTTCATCAACTAGGACTCACTTAGTTATTTGTCAATGACAATAATAGTAAATCTGACTCCAAATATTTATCCTGAAGCACATTTAGAGTCGGTTCTTCAAACAACTAACTCAAAATATTAGTTTCAGGAATATTTAAAGTTGGTTGTATCAACAACAGACTTCAAATGTATTTCAGAAATTTGAAGTTACCAACTTCATTGTAAAATTGCCAACAGGTCTGCATTTGGAGCCAGTTCTCGAAACAACCGACTCTAAATTGTAGTTTTTAAATTCAATTCTGCACTAGTCATCTTTTATATGTTGAGCATTATACAAAAATGTTTGATAGATAGCAGAAATACATCTGTCCTAGCTAGAAATAGCAAATACACTAGGTGTGTTCTACTGAATCCCAAGAAATTCAAATAGCACTTAAAATACTTTACCATTCTAATCATGAACTAACAACAATTAAGAAGTGACGTACCATTAAGCACGTTTAGAAACTACCAGATGCATATGCATGACAAATATAAGTGACATTCACTGATCTAAAAAGAACATCAAAATAGAGAGTTTCCGTTAAAAATAAATAACCAACAAAATTTCTGAAGTAAACCGAGAAAAATATTGCCATGCCAAACAAAACCAAAGGTTTGGACTTTAGAACTCAACATAAAACCAAAAAGTTCCACATTCCAAGTGGTCATCTAATCAAAATTCATGTAATAATTTGTTTGATTACTTAGACATCATTCAGATTTGTGTGAACCACCGTACACACATCCTCTGAATTTTCTTAGTTTCTTCTAACTGGACCGTGCAACGGTACTCACAAACCACTGGCTCATCAGTGTCACCATCATCATCATCATCATCGGCGTCATCATCATCATAAATCATAGTATCATCTTCTCCTGCGGCAACTTTAGATTCTTCAGCATCTGCTTCAGCAAGCTTCTCGGATTTATCCTTCTGGTTTTCTTCTATCTCTTCAACTTCGTCAATACTAGAAGTTTCATCTTCTTTTGCCTTATATGCATCTCCAAGTCGCTGGATAATACTCTCCAGCCTCGTATTTCCCTGGACGCACCAACTCAAGTACCGGTGAACAGGGTGTACATTTGCCACACTTGTTGTTACATTGAGGCGCTGTTTACCGTGGTTTTTGGTAAACACCGCTAGTTTGAAATTTCTTCTGCTTGCAGGATCAACTAGTAAATCCTAAGACCATTTGTGTTAAAGTTTTTCCAGAAATTATGAATGTTTTTACGGTTTTAAAGAAAAGAAGAAAGATAACTACCAGTTTCGCGCGAAACTGTCGAAGTTACTTCAGACAGAGATGAAGAGAACAAATAAAAATGCAGAAAATTGCTTAAAGATACAAAGTAAAATGCATTAATTGAAAAGAGAGTTGGTACACATGATCAAACATTCTTCTCTGACTCGTTTTCTCTGTGATGTTGGAAGTTAGAGCGTGAGAATCTGTATATGAGTTTGTGACCCGTTTTTCCTATGAAAAACTACTATTTATACAAATAGAAAATAACTGTACAAAGTTTAAAAAATGTAACTGCTACGTGTTTTCGACAACGGTTGCTTGATTCTACTTCGTTATCAGCCTTCAACTTCTTCTTGTCGAAATCTCTGCCTTCAGCCTCTTCGACTTTGCCAAATCTAAGGTCGAAATCTATTTGAAGCAACCTGATAACTTAATTCATTTCAGTGTCGAAATTGATACTTGTCTCTTGAAATACAAGGTCAAACTTTAAAAATAAGTCAAACCTCGTTGACTGCATTTAATTGAGCCTATCAAAAATGCAGGCTAACAAATTGCCCCCCAAAAATGTCTTTTTCGATTGAGTTTTTAGGTGAAGAAGAAAATGACATTTTTTTGAAATTTCTATCAATCTCTTCTAAGGGATCTTGTGCCTGAATCCTTTTGGTCGAACCCAATGGATCCTTTTCAAAACTTAGAGGCTCATCATGGTAGATGCAATCAAGCCTCTGGTTTTCGACAAAGTTATCTTTATTTTCATTTTCAATGGCTTCAGCAACAATTTGTTGTTGTAACTCGGCTTCTAAAGCCACTTTCTGTTTGTTTTCGGCCACATAGGCCGTAATTCTATCCCATGCACTAGGCTTATCCATAAATAATTATTTATGGTCCATCCCACCCTGTAGGCTTGACAAAGCCTTGTGGGTGGTTGTCTTCATCTATAACCTCTCTCTCCCAAATAAATCCATAATTGGGGTGGAGTGTAACGGAAGATCTAATATTGTCTTGATGTTCATATCCAATTTCAGAAGATGCACATGGCGCAATATTCGCCAGTTGTTTGTCGAAGGTTTTCTTGGTTATAGCATTTACCTCTGCTTTGAAATAACTCTGATCACCTTCAATATTTTCGACCAAACCATCTTCTCGCCAAATGATAAGCCTTTGGTGGACAGTCGAAGGTATTTCCCCCACACCATGTATCCATTCCCTTCCTAGCAGCAAGTTGTAATTTGCCTTTGATGGAACTACCAGAAACAATGTTGGTCTCTTAATACTTCCTACAGAAAACTCGACTTCAATGGCCCCAAATGAATGGCCACTTTTGCCTTCATAGTTTGTAAGTATTACATTGTGTGTCACTACAACAGAATTGTTTAAAAAGAGCGCAACATTAGTAGCGCTTTATAGGTAAGCGCTCCTTTTTCCCAACACGGAGGTTCAATAAGTAGCGCTTTGTACACAAGCGCTCCCTATAGCTAAACATGGAGGTTAAATAAGTAGCGCTTTATAGGTGAGCGAAGGTTCAATGAGTAGCGCTTGGTACGTGAGCGCTCCCCATGGCTAAACACGGAGGTTCAATAAGGAGCGCTTTGTATGCGTGCGCTCCCTTTGATCAAAACACGTTCTCCAATGAGGAGCGCATTATACGCGAGCGCTCCCTTTGGTTTTTTACTAATTTCCGAAACACACTCACTTAGTCACGCAAAAACCCTCACGTATGCACAAACACTCAGATCTCTCCTCCCTCGCTTCCTCCATGCGCCGTCGCGTTAGGAGACACTGTCCTCTCCGTCGAAGGCTCTTTTTCATATCTCTGCTCTCTCTTTCATCTCTCATTCATCTCGTTTGGTTCAGCTGCTACTGCTGCGAAAGGCTCTCATGCATCTCTCTGCTCTCTCTTTGATTGTTGATAATAGGTATGGTTCTTGCCCTCTTCATTTTTATGGATTTTAGGTTTTAGGTTTTAAGGTTTTGATAGTTTTTGTTCTTGATAATGTAATTTGTTTTGATAGTTTTGGTATTAGGGTTTAAGGTTTTGATACTTTTGGTTAATGTGATTGTCAAATTTGATTTTAAGGTTAATTTGCATATGTATTATTGTTCGACTGATTTTAACGTTAATTATAAACAACCGAAGTGAGCCCTTTTAACCTCTATCTTTCGTTTAATCTTTCCCATTCCAAATCTTTAATTGTGCACATACCCTGTTTGTAAAAATGCCAAATTTGTGTTCTTTTTTATGACCCAGTTACTGATTCACTTATGTCACTGTATTTACCTTATGTAATCTCCTTGCTTTGTTATTTCAATGATAAAGTTCTGGTTTTTGTTCATTATTTAGGGATTATTTTTGCTCAATTTGTACACACAATGAGTTTCTGTTGTGAAATAATGATATGCTGCACATGTTATTTCAACTAGTGATAGACATTGATGTCATGATAATGGCTTTGAGATGACTTTCGAGTTGGTATATGTCTTTATTTACTTAATTACTTGATACTTTAAGTGGACAATTTATCATTTGTTTATTAAATTTTCCTCCTTCATTTGCAGAGCAAAGAGTGCACTAGAAAATGTGAGTCAAGCTTTTCTTGAGGTACTAATTTCGTTCCCCCTTCCCTCTTTTGACAACATAGTTGATTACGTTAAGCCTTTTTTTGCACATGATGCCTTTAGTTGGTTGAATTGGTGTGAGAGTGTTATTGAACTTTTAGAAATCTATGCAACAGAACTCATCACTATAGTATCGGCCTTTAAATATTCCTAATTATTTATGTAGTTTTCTGGATTTGACCTCATCACTAGTCTTCTGGTATCTTCTTATGTACACGTGGATCGATGTTCAAAATAATCTAGCTTCCATTTGTTTGTCTGTTTGCATGATAAAGGAATCAATTATTTTCATTGTCTGAAGTGGAGTGTTTTTGAGTTGACTCCGTCTCATAGTGTTTTGATCTCTAACATAATCTATTTGCTAGTTTACATAGTGTTGGTCATCATATTGTAATGTAACTATTGTTCTTCTAGGAGTCTGGTACAACTTCATTTTAATTACAACACAATTTGCATGGAGAGGCAAAGTTATGGAAGTTGTACCAGACAATTAAATAGGAATCTGCCTAAACTGAAGATGATAAGCCCCTCTTTTTTATCCACATATATCTGATACTGATCACCTCTACTGGATCAGTTCTGCTGAAGCATAATCACCAGCTTCACTATATTTAGAGCTTTGAAATCCAAATATTTCTTATTTAGGTAATATTTCCTGTTTGCAGTTATCAAGTGTCAAATGTTTTTCCCTTTTTTAATGTATGGATCTGTTATAGACATTGTCAATAATTTAGGACTTATTCACATGCTCCTAACTTGCAGATTGCTACATTTTAAATGAGATATTTACTTGGTTGAGGAATATTTACATTTGCAGATATTTTTTGTTCTTTTCTTTGGCTCTTAGTTTATGTAGATTTTCTCTTGGTTCTGGATGGTTGAGTATTTATTGTTGGTTCCATTAATTTAATGGAAGACATCAAAAGTTTTTGATTTCTTTAGTTGAAAATAGTTGAATTCAATGATTTGGTTTTGGAATTGATAATCTTCTTAAATTGCATATGTGTTATATCTGGTTCGAGTTCTTTTTGCCTGAGCTTCTCGTTTGTTCTGGTTCGAGTTTGTTCTGGTTCGAGTTCGTTGTTGCTTCCCCTTGTTCAGGTACTTTTCTTGTTCTTTTGTTTTTGTTATTGTTTATACACTTGACCACAACACTTATTTTAAAACTGTTCATAATTGGTGTATGAATGACTTTGAATTTGAGTTTGTAAAGAAAATTCTGCACTTGAAATTGATGGATTGGTTGACTTATAGTTGAAATTGCATGGAAAATTGGATTAAATGGCATGCTGAGTAATGTTTAGTTTATGCACAATTAGTAAACATGTATGTAATTTGATAGTTTGTTTTTTGACAAGTAATTCAATATCTAATTGATATTGATATAATTCTAAGTTCATTTTATATTATTTTTTCAGTATTTTCCTGAATATGTGGCTGGAGTTTCTTTTTCTGATGAGCAACTTACTGAGCTCAAAGGAGAGTGGTGTCATCATGTTGCCGGTGTTATTCATGAAAATCGAAATTGATGTAATTTTTTTTGGATGTCCTATTTTTGTAGTATCTCGTATTGAATATCTTGTAATTTTTGTTGTTATATATGTTGACATTCATGTTTGGTACATGATGATTTATGTAATTTTTGTTGGCATATATGTTTATAAATATATATGTTATGTTGGATTTATAAATCAGTTGGAATTTGAATTGGAAGTTTGTTGTTGGTTGATGAATATGATGAGCAGGGAGCAAGGAATTGGTAATAGAGAAGAAACCGGAAAAACAATTCTAAAAAAAAAAAATTAGGCATAGGTAGCGCTTTCTGTAAAAAGAAAGCGCTACTTATGGTAATAGAGAAGAAACAGAATTTAAAAAAAAAAAGGCATAAGTAGCGCTTTCTGTAAAAAGCGCTACTTATGGTCTAAGCGCATCTTGGAATGAGGAGCGCTTGAACAAAAAAGCGCTACTCTTGCTTAGATGCGGTAAGACCATAAGTAGCGCTTTTTACAGAAAGCGCTACCTATGGTCTAAGCGCATCCGGGAATAAGGAGCGCTTAAACAAAAAAGCGCTCCTCTTGCCTGTTCATTGGTAGCGCTTTTGGAGCGCTGCCTTTGGGTGATTGGCAACAGGAGCGCAGGCTTTAGGAGCGCCTGAAAGCACTCCCAATGGCCTAAAAAAAGCGCTCCTAATCCCCAAATCTATTGTAGTGTGTTTTCAAATCAGTTTCACACTTTCCAATTTTCTTCAAAATATGTTGTGGCATCAAGTTTACAGCAGCACCACCATCGACCAGGATCCTGTTGACACCAATGTTATTTACTTTTGCTTGAATGTACAAGGGTTTGAGATGATTCATCATCCCACAATCTGGTCTCTCAAACACAGCATGTTGTTCCTCCACGCAACCAATCTTCAGCACATAGTAACATATTGGCTTATAAGTAATCTCTTCATCGAAATCTTCTTCGACGTCATTCACTTCAGAAACTACATCATACTCAATTGGTAGAATTGAGACCACGCCACATAAGACGTCGAATTCTGACCCAGAATCGGCAAAATCTGAGTCCATTTCCTCGTCTAAGTTAAGACCTTCTTTGATTACTGAGAGTGGAGGAAATATCCTTTTAGTAGCTGGCTTTCTAGCCATTTCAAGAGGAATTAAAGGTACTTGCTTACCTTCATCTTTGCTAGAATTCTCTACTTTGCCTGCAGCAGCAGCAGCTTTCTTCTGGCGTTGATACCTGCGCCATTGTGTTCTTGTCATGGGCTTTTTCCCTTTGTAGTTATTATTATAGGCATATTTGTTAGATTCAAATGCCTTGTTCTGGCCAGTAGCACTAGTACTACCTTTGACCATTTTTGCTGATTTCTGCTGATTTCCAGCATTCTTTCCAGCATAACATACTGGGTAATAGCCAGTACTCTTTCCGCCAGAATGTACCCATTTCTCGACAGGAGACTTTGCTGGAGGTACATAGGTTTTGATCTGTCCTTTCTGAGGATTCTTTGTCGAAGTGACCTTGTACGGAATACCTCTGTTGCTGTAGCTGAACTTTGGCCTCTTGTCGACCCATTTTCCTTTGCGCTTCAGTTGAAGCTTAAAACCCTCAAGATTTTTAGCAGCCTCTTTGTCGAAGACAGAACTACATCTTCGACAAAGCATCACTTCATTATTGTTAATTTTGCAGCGATTAAGGAAATCAATCAATTCTTCCTCTGCCATTGGGTAAACTGTCTTCATTTTTTCAGCATATTGGTCTTCAGTGACCATTTCGACATCCACTTTATCAACAGCTTTCTCCACTTTAGCATCTTCAGCAACAAGTCCTGTGATTTCAACCACGTTGATGTCAACTTCGACAACCAATGCATCAGTTGTTGGTAGAGGATCAGCATCCATTTTCATTGGTGGCTTCGATTTGTCACCAAATTTCAGTCTTCCCTCATTGAGGGCTTTTTGAACCAAATCCCTGAAAATAACACAACGAGAAGTGTTATGGCCCAAGAAATTGTGAAATTTACAAAAACCTCTTTTCTGTCGTTGTTCCTATGGTGTACTTTAAGGCCCTTAGGCACCAAAATTTGACTGTTAGCAACTAACAAATCAAATATTTCATCACACTTAGAAACATCATAAGTATAAGTTTTTGCAACAAACTTATCATTTTTAGGCTCAACAGGGTTTTTTCCATTTGAAGGTTTTAACAATTTACAAGTATAAGGAGGTCCTGATTTTAATTCCGCTATATTAACCTCCTCTTCAACATCTTCATAAGATATGTCGAATTCTTGGTCACTGTCATTAGTTTCGACATATGCAACCTTTTCTTTTTTATTTTGGAACCTGCCTATTCTGGCTTTTTCAGCTTTAAGTCTTTCTACTTGTCGAACTCTATCAGCTAATTGTGCCATATCTCTTAAGTGCAATGTATCTAGTTTCTTTCTTATAGAATAATCTAGACCACCAGCAGCCATTTCGACTAACTCATGTTCAGGCACTTGAGTAAAACACCTTGCTTTGAGAAGTCTAAATCTATTGAGATAATCATCAATAGATTCTGCCCCCTTGTGTCGAACACTAGCTAGTTTCTTAAGACTAATCTTGCACTGGCCCATATAGAATTGTTCGTGGAAGGCCTTTTCTAACTGACTCCAACTAAAAATAGAATTTGGAGGCAAAGTGGTGAACCATGTAAACGCATTCTTAGTTAGAGAATTTGGAAAATACTTCATTCTTAAATTCTCATTATGCCCTATATCACCAGCCTCAGTAAGATAACGAGCCACGTGTTCGACAGCGGATTCGCAAGTTTCTCCAGCAACTTTTGTGAACTTAGAATTGCATAAAAAGATGGTTCTGGAGAGAAATCCTACCTGCAAGCATTTGCTTATAGAATGGTGGAGGGAGGAAGGGGTAACAATACATTCTATTCTGCCTGATGCTTGATCACTCTCCTTCCTCAGTCGACTTCAAGCTGGAAGTGGAAGTACGCCCCTTAGCGCAAGCACTAAGTTAGAAACCTACCTTATGAAAAAGGACTATAGGAAGATGGCACAGTTAATCAATAGGATGGGTTACTGTCAATTGGGCTAGAGACGGACTGATTAGACCCTGGCATTCAAAGTCGAGAATCCGATGTTACTGTTCAAGAAGCAACTGCACATGAAGCCAAGCCAAGTGTGAAAGAGGGAGCTGATATTGAATCAACTGCTGTGCAGATGTTTTAGGGATTTTCCATCCCCTAGGTAGCTCTATTTGCAAGGTGTATTCCGACAAAAGTGATACAAAATTAGGCCTGTGCAAGCCTAAGTTAAGCCAATTCTGGGCTAGAATGTTTTTGACCAGGTTAGCCAAATTAGTTTGCGCCCCAAAATTGTTTTGTTGCACTTGTCTGACCACTTCGTCTGCATTTTGGTTTCTATTTACTAACACAACATCAGGGATTGCCTCTATCCTCATAGGCTTTTCGACAACATGTTGTTGTCCCTGATTACCCTGATTTATGGGAATTGCATTGTTAGGCCTTTCTAAAGGGATTTCACAGGCCTAACATTTTGAATTTGGGGAATTTGCTGGTTATGCACTGGTGGAGTGCCAAAGAAATCAGCAATTCTTCCCATTTGTCTCGCCAACATCTGGTAACTATTATTAGTGTTTTGTATTAAAGGATTAAACACAGTACCAATTTGTTGTGTTAACATATTAACCATATCATGGTTACTATCATCCATTTGTTGCCTTAATGCCAACAAAGATGTTGTAGTCAGATTAGGTTGGGCATTTCGACTATGAATGCCCTCTGACGAACTATGAGTAGGAGAATACCCTGTGATTGTATTATCTGCAAATGTAGACGAATTTGTCTGAAGGCCTGCCATCAATGCTGTTGGCATGCCATATGGGAAAGCCCTACCACTCATACTAAATGGCATGTTTTCAATCAATGGATTTGCTATTAAAGGACTTGTTGGTTCTAATATTGGTGGCATAGAAGCCATAGTATTAACATTTGTTAATGCTGTAGTAGTCATCATTGACACAGGAGTAATTATGGGAGAAGTTATGGCAGTTACTCCCATTGTTGTCGAAGAAGGCATAGCAACGGTTATGCCTGCAACATTTGCAGCGTTAACGTCACTAACTGACGCTTGTTCTTGCGTACTTTGTGCAAGAAGCATTATTTGTACTAGAGCGCGCCATCTCTGAAAGATGTTTTCCACTCCTTAAACGCTTGCACAGATAAGCACAATTTTTTTAAGATTTCAACGAAAAACTTTAAAAATTAGCACAAATGCCCCACTGGGCGTGCCAATTTGTTTACCGTGGTTTTTGGTAAACACCGCTAGTTTGAAATTTCTTCTGCTTGCAGGATCAACTAGTAAATCCTAAGACCATTTGTGTTGAAGTTTTTCCAGAAATTATGAATGTTTTTACGGTTTTAAAGAAAAGAATGAAGATAACTGGAAGTTTCGCACGAAACTGTCGAAGTTACTTCAGACAGAGATGAAGAGAACAAATAAAAATGCAGAAAATTGCTTAAAGAAACAAAGTAAAATGCATTAATTGAAAAGAGAGTTGGTACACATGATCATACATTCTTCTCTGACTCGTTTTCTCTGTGATGTTGGAAGTTAGACCGTGAGAATCTGTATATGAGTTTGTGACCCGTTTTTCCTATGAAAAACTACTATTTATACAAATAGAAAATAACTGTACAAAGTTTAAAAAATGTAACTGCTACGTGCTTTCGACAACGGTTGCTTGATTCTACTTCGTTATCAACCTTCAACTTCTTCTTGTCGAAATCTCTGCCTTCAGCCTCTTCGGCTTTGCCAAATCTAAGGTCGAAATCTGCTTGATGAAACCTGATAACTTAATTCATTTCAGTGTCGAAATTGATACTTGTCTCTTGAAATACAAGGTCAAACTTTAAAAATAAGTCAAACCTCGTTGACTGCATTTAATTGAACCTGTCGAAAATGCAGGCTAACTGGCGCAGATGACGCCAACCTAGCAACCAACCACCTTGGACATCTCATAGAGACCTTACAGCATGCCTTGTACAATTTCTACCCTTGCTTGCTGATCAAAAATATCATCATTAACAAAAAATAAACAAACCTGTCATCATATTTCTTTCACCGAAAAACAACTATATGAACTATAAAGTATGAGCACTTCAAAATCAGAGTTGTAACCATACTCAGTACACACTGAATACCGGTATTCATTAAAAACTCGTGGGTACTTTTTGTACGTACTTGATATTGATACTCATTGGAAACTCGTGGGTACTTATCGTTTACATTTGTGGTCTGATGTGTGTGTATATATATATATATATATGTATATATATATATATATTTGTCGTATAGTAAAAAAACTACATTTTTCATTCTTTTTGGAGTGATAATAAAACTTTTTTTATTTACATTGAATACCCTTTTACTATTTTCGGCAATAAAAATAACTTTCTTGTATATTTCATTATATATTTTTATATATGTTTTACGTACCATAGAGACCTCTGTTCCTTTGTTTCCTTGAGACACCATGCTTGGTCCAATTTCCTCCTTTCCTTGATGGACAAATCATTAAGAAAAAATTAGATAAACTGCAACTATTATATTTCATTCACCAAATAAGTTGGATCTGAATAAAAACAAATAAAATACAACTTCTCTTAAAAAGTTATGTCTAAAGTCTAAACTATATTGCAATAAAAAAATAAAGTCTGAGATATAAATATTCACAATATCGTAACGATATATAGTTAGAACAAGGTAATTTAATTGTATTTAATAGTAAAAACAAATGGATATTCAGTAGTTTTAAAGTTTTAATTTTTTTCATACCATGTTATTGGTGTGTGTGACTTACAAACTTGATTGGCCACATGTACCTAAGTTTGCCAGGTTCTCCCCTCACAATAAAATTTTTGTCAATCACGAGACCTTGAGAATAGATTGCGAATTTTGACCAAAAGAAAAGAATGGAGTGCGAACAAAGTTACCGCTCGGACCAACACTTATTGGTCAACAATTTTTAATTTGATGTTAAAATTATATATATATATATATATATATATATATATATATAGATTGATCATATGTGCAACAACGGATGATGAGTCAATGTTATGAAAAAGTACTGATTAAGAGTCACTATGTGGAGTAGAAAGGCACAATAAGAACAAATAGCTATACCTGAAAATTTATCTCAGATCCCAGAAGCAGGGGACTAGTACTATCTGCCATGATGAAAACAAGTAGTAAATTAAAAAAAAATTATCATTGAAATACAAGAATTAGAGTAGTAGTAACAAATTATGTGTCAAAAAGTGGATACCCCATGTAACAAAAATTAGAGTAGTGTAACTTGAGAGGAAGATCAAAACAGAAATAATGCAGCAAAGATGTTGGTTCACAAGCTTAACCGAATTTCTCTTCATTTTCATGAACATTGTAAACGTATACAGGAGGAAGAATTGAGAAAAGTGTGTATTTGTAAAATCTATAAAGTGTATGAAAGATGCACCTATTTATACTTAAAAGAAGACTGATTAAAATAAAATATCAATCATCATAAATGCTAATTGATTCTATATAATTTCTAATATAATGATAATATCAATTAGGAATATGGATTTCCTAATATAATGATATTTTATTAACAAAATATAAAAACTAAAAAATAAATCAAGTGACCTCTTCGTGGTCCTTTTTTTACGGGATGGAATTCATACGGGAACTGATGTAATAAATATTTCCTAGGTACGCAATTGAAGAGAAAGCTGAGTGTTGTTGAGTACACAGACTCTTTACTTTAACGTGAAAAAAAAAACAATTAGTACAGAATCTTTTTTTACTAGAATTTAGTACTGAATAGAGTGACAAAATATAGTTGAGTTAGAGAAAAAGTCGTTTTTTGTTTGGCATAGGAAATATGCTTATGATTTTTATCACGTATCAATTATAATCCATAAATAATGGGATCATGAATAGGTCACTTGACTTATATATTTAATTCAATCCCAATTACACATGGTGTCGACGGATTATCGATAAGGATTATTTATTCTTTTTTTTTAAATTGTTTATTCATCATATCTTTATAATTTTGGCAATTTTCAAAAAAAAAAATTGGTTCCACCAGCTGTTGATTAACTATCATAATTTTGATTGGATATAATTTGCTAGAAATTGATATACTGCCGTCAATTTTGTAAGGACTATTGGATACTTTTTTTTCTTCTGAAGATAGGACTATTGGATACCTTTAAAAAGCTAATCCTGGTCATAAAATTATTTTTGACATAAAAAAATACATAGCTTTTTTTACCAACCAAAGGAAACATATATACAATGTTATCGGAACCACACCGGTCATCGAATCGGTCAAGGCACTGAGTTACTGGGTCTTTGGTCAGACCAACGGGTCTTTGGTCGGACCGCATGAGCCTGTCTATATTAAATAAATTCAAAAATTATAATAAATACTAAGAAAGTATTTGTATTTATGATTGTAATTAAGTAAAATGATAAAATATTTAAATTTAATAATAAATAAAATTTCTACAAATTTATAAATATATTGTCTTGTATACATTTATTAATAAAAATATATCTATGTTAAGGCTAAATATAAAAATTGTGGAACATAATTAGCAGTGTTATTTTAGTGGGCTCTATAATTAGTTTTAACGTGAGATATAAATATACTATATAACATTTAAAAGCAAAATTTTAACAAATGAATGATCTAGCACATAAGCGTTCGCAGCCAAGGGAGCTTGATAAGGATCTGTTGGCAGATAAAGACTCTTTATCTCATGTTAGTGATTCTATTAATCAAAGGGATGTTGAGTCGAAGGGGGGTGTGGGGAGTGGCAATAAGTTTATCCCTCTCTCTTCATCGAGCAAGAGTGTAGCTTGTGTTCACGAGTCTGATCTCCCTTCAATCCCAAAGTCCACGAGTGTAGCTTGTGTTCTTCAGTCAGATCCTGATGCAATTCAGAATGGAAGTTGCCATGATGGGGTAGCTGAATCTTTGATGGCATCTCCTTTTCGTTAGGTTAGGCGCATGGAGGTGGCTCGTGCCGCGTTTTCAAAATGTACTGCAAAAGTGTCAAAGGGTCAAAACTAGTCACAAGCGTCGCCCAAGAGTGAGGGTCCCGTATGGAATGGAGGTTCATTAGGTGATTCTAGTACTAAAGGAACAAGATGATCTTTCCCATGCTCTTCCAGACCTATCCATAACGAGGGGTCCCTGAGTGGCATCTTCATTCGATAGGTTTCTTTAATTTAATAAGGGAACTGGGTGGACGGTCTATCCGCCTTTAAGTGGTATTACCAGCTATTCTGGAGGAGCAGTCGATTCAGCAATTTCTAGTCTTCATCTATCTGGTGTTTCATCCATTTTAGGCCTACTGAGGCACGCAAACCCCCATCGTGTCCCAGATCAAACACATTCCGTAAATCGAAAGGGATCTCAAAACTAGGTTCTTCCATGACTGCATTAAGGATCGTAGTAGAGCTAATCAGATTGTGTCTTTGAAAAGGGATGGGATGAGGTTGGAGGAGGTAGGTGGAGGAGGTGAAACAAGAAGTGAAAAGATTTTTTGAAGTTAGTTTTGCGGATTCACATTTTCAGAGGCCTATTCTAAGTGGTATCGAGTTTGGTAAGATCATCGATGATGAGCACCGTCACCTTATAGCTCCGTTTACGGAGGACGAGGTGAAAGAAGGGTGGAATTGCGATGGGAATAAAAGTCCAGGACCTGATGGTTACAATCTCAACATTAAGAATTGTTGGGAGGTCGTGAAGGGGGATGTTATGGGTTTCTTTGAGGAATTCCATGCTAATGCGGTGTTGCCAAAAGCCATTTCGGCTTCCTTTCTAGCTCTTATTCTGAAAAGGGAGAATCCTCAAGACTTAAGGGAGTATCGTCTGATTTGTCCCATAGGGTGCATTTATAAAATTTTGGCTAAAGTGCTAGCTAGTAGATTGAAGAAGGTGTTACCTGAGATTATTTCGCCCTGTCAATCGGCGTTTCTTTCGGGCAGACAGATTCTGGATGGGGTGTTGGTGGTTAATGAACTAGTAAGTTTGGCTAAGAGAAGGAAGGATTAATGCATGCTCTTTAAGGTTGACTTTGAAAAAGCTTAAGATTCTGTTTCTTGGGGGTTTCTTGAATACATGTTGGGTCGGATGGGCTTTGGTGCAGTGTGGATTAATTGGATTAGAGCTTGTTTACATAACTCTTCAATGTCTGTTCTGGTCAACGGGAGTCCTACTGAAGACTTTCAGATTCACAAGGGTCTTATGCAAGGGGACCCCTATCTCCTTTCCTTTTCCTCATTGTTGCTGAGGGTTTAACCGGTATGGTTCAAAAAGCGGTGTGTGGTGGCCTTTTCTCTGAGTTCAAGGTTGATAACAATATTTGTTTTTCGTTGCTCCAATTCGCTGGTGACACAATTTTAGTTTGCAAGGGCTCATGGGATAATTTATGGTGTATAAAGTCTATCTTAAGAATTTTTGAACTTGTCTCAGGGCTGAAGGTGAATTTTCACAAGAGCTGTTTGTATGGTATCAACTTGAACAATGACTTTCTAGAAGCTCGTGCTACTTTCTTGTGCTGCAGCACAACAGCTATTCCTTTTAAACTTTTAGGCATTCCGGTTGGATGCCAATCCTAGAAGAAGACATACTTGGGCTCTGATTATTGATAAGGTGAGAAAGAGACTATCATCGTGGAATGGGCGTTTCTTGTCTAATGGGGGTAGAGTGACTCTCATAAAATCTGTCCTTAATAGTATTGCTCTTTATATGTTTTCTTTCCTTAAGGGCCCCAAGATTGTTATCCAAGAGCTTGTTAAGATTCAGAGAGACTTTTTTGTTTGGGGGGGGGGGGGGGGGGGGGGTGGTCTTCTAGAGTGGGCTGACCTGTTTATTGGGTGTCTTGGGATAAGGTGTGTAGACCAAAGAAGGATGGTGGTTTGGGGGTGTAAATCCTGGAAGCTTTCAATGGAGGTGCATAAATGATCTTAATGCTAGTTGGTGGCTGCTCCTTTCTCATCGATATGGGGATCCGAGGATTGTCTTCACAAGAGCTCTATCTTATACAGGTGGCACCAAGGATTCTTTATGGTGGAGAGACTTATTACTTTTGGAAGATGGTATGACTCCTTGGCTGGGAGCCTTTGTTTCTGTCTTAGGCTGGTGTTGGGTAAGGGGAATTTCATCTCCTTTTGGTTGCATAGGTGGGCTAGCAGTGAGAACTTTAAACAATTGTTTCCTAGCCTTTTCCATATGGCAAAGTTTAAAAATAGTAGTATCAGGGATCATGGGTATTGGGTTGATAATACTTGGTGCTGGAATCTCCAATGGGATCGTCCTTTATTTGTGGAGGATAGGGCTGACTCTGAACTTCTTTTGGACATCTTAAATTCTATTCAACCCGACGATTCCGAGGATGATCGATAGCAGTGGAGGCTTGATAATTTCCATGAGTTTACGGTCAAATCTTGTTATGCTTTTTGGTTGAATCTGATGCATCAAGATAGTTTGGATAGCGACACTCAAAGCGCTTTAGGTTGTATGTTGCAGCATTTGATTCCCACTAAGGTGGGGGTCTTCGGTTGGAGATTGCTATTGAGAAAGCTTCCAACACATGATACTCTTATTTCAAAGGGTATTATTAGGGATATTCATGGGTCGTGTTGTCCTTTTTGTTTTGAACAGGATGAGTCTATTTCACACTTACTTTTTCTGTGTAGGTGTTCTCGTTCAGTTTGTACTTCTATTCATGTTTGAATGGACATTATGGTTATGGACTCTCTTATTGGAGTGGCGCATTTTAAGGCTCATGGCCTAAGTCTGGATTCCAAAAAGGCGGGAAGATTGAAGTATCTGATTTGGATGGCAATCACGTGGTGTGTTTGGATTGATCGGAACCATATTCTAATCAGGGATAAAGTCTTTAACTCTCAAGTGGTGGTCAATCATGTTAAAACTATTTCCTGGAGCTGGCTCATTAGTATTAAAGGTCGCAATTCAAATTTAAAGATTTCGGATTGATGGGGAAATCCTCTAATTTGTATGGATGCTTTGTAATTTTAGACTTTTGTCTCATTCTTCTTGAGGTACTCTTTCCTCCTTGGGTCTTTTTCCCATGGGGTTTTGGCCCCAGGAGATTTTAATGAGGCCCGTTGTATTTGTAATGGTTGGGGTGCCCGTTTGCACCCCCTTTAACATAATTTTGCTTATAAAAAAAACATTACTATATATATATATATATATATTGTATTGTATTAATATAATAGATGAAATTTGTAGCCACAGATAAGCGTGATAATTTATTAATACTATAATAGATGAAGTGTTAACGAATAAGTGTGAAATATGTTATATAATTTATAAAAGGAAGACATTAATAACAGATAGCTTGTGATGTAGTGGTAGTTCATGTTGCTTTTCACCAATTGTTCCTGGGTTCGATACCCCCTTTAATATTTTTTAAATAATTAAAAATGATGTTTTAAAAATCTACAAGACCAAGTTGGACCGATTGGACCACCGGTTTTCTTGTTGAGCCAACCGGTTTGAGTGTAGGACCGTTTGAACACCTAACACGGTACGGTGGAAGCACGGGAATCCGGTCTGACCAGCCGGCCTTGACCGATTCTTATAACACTATATATATAGCTTTTTTTTACGTAGAAATAATTTTATTAGGACTCTACTAAATTGGAAATCAAAGATTAAAGCAAATGAGGAATTTTAAATTGGAAATCAAAGATTAAAGCAAATGAGGAATTTTCTCTAACTAAACAGTAGGAGTGTTTAACAAAACAAATTATACTAAAGTGTGAGATACAATGTTACCCTATCGTCTAACATGTAACAAATCGAAAGACAAACTTTTCTTTGATAAACTGGTACACTCAAGTAAAATTCTATTAGAGTGAGAACATAAATTTCTCAAATTCTTCGATTCCTTCACCAATTGCAAGTAGTTCGACTAAACTTGTATTTGAAAAATTTTCATTTCAAGTGCAAAATTAAGAGCATAGCGCATTCTAATTGCCTCGACTAAAAAAAGGACTGGTAGGAAATTAATTGACCACATGGCAGCAGCAAAAACTACACTTGTTTGGTGGGCCTATCTGAAGTCATTAAGTGTCACAAGGAAGGGTGGTTGGAATTGTGACCATTAGATATTATGATAATGAGTGCTTTTAGTTGAGAAGGGTGAGTGAAAACAATCTTCTCAACTATGATAGCAACTACAGAAAGTTTCATAAAAACTGTCTTCTTAACTATGTAGTAGAGTTGAGAAGGGTCAGTAAGTTCGTTCTTAAAAACTTACTATCAGCTATTGATTTACAGTATAGCTTTTAGGCAAGAGAAAGCTTGGGTGTCATTCTGAGCTCTATGGAAGAGCTACTTCAGCCTTTATTTGGTCTCCTTTAAAGATTTCAAGGTCCGCTATGTCTGTGTAATTTCCATCAACATGACAGCTAATAAGAGTTTGTCAAGGACTCGGAGGGGGGAAACTTTTGTCCAAGATTCCCTTTATGGTGGGAAGAAATCGATTAATATCTTCACCCTTCCTGTTTTCTTTTTCCCATGGAGGGATTCGACTTTGAGGATCGGGAGACTTTGAGGCTAATCGAGAAGGTTGCATCCTGTGGCAAAAAGGGACGGCTTAGTACAAAGTCTTTGGAAAGAACTGAGTCCTCCGCTGATATTTACCTTTTTTGGAGTATGACCCTGGTTTCTTTGGTTTTTAGCTGCTTTTATGTCTTTGCTTTTGATCTTAACTGTTCTTTTTTGGTTGTTTCTGCAACCCAGATGGCACCGAGATCAACCTATGCATCAATCTTGAAGAAAACCAAGGCAAGTTCATGATTCCAATTTCACCCGTGAATATTGTGATGTAGGAGGACCGTTGGAGGGATACTACCGTTTCGGTTGATGATCGCATCTCACCTAAGGGTGCTCCTACCCCGTCTTCCAAAAATCAATTGGCCTTTGCTTATGGTCGAATCAACCAAAGTAGCCAACGCCGATCTCAGGGTGGTGAGAAGCAGGGACATCATAAAAAGTCCAAGAAGGGCAAGAAGGGCCACCGAGATGAGGTTCAAGATGGCTTCGTGATAGAGTTTAACTCAACTGACTTCAAGACTGAGGAACTCATTTACTTGTCTGTCTAAGAGTTGCGAGTTGGGGTCGCCATTGGGGGAGCTCAACACTTTGAAGGGTTCGGTTTGGTCCTTAGAAGAGAAGAATAAAGAGATGGCCAAGTCGGCTGAGGCGTCCTCTCGTGATGGTGATGATCTTCGTAAGGAGGTGACCTCTTTACGTCCAGCTCGGGACAAGGCTATTGGTGATGCTACCCGTTTGTCTACTGACAAGTAGAGTGCTAATAAGAAGCCTACTCAACTGGGTGCTGCCATCAAATCAATGGAGGACAAGTTATCAAAGGTTATCTTTAAGTCAAAGTCTACAATAGCTCTCGTGACCGAGTAGCAGGATACGACTGCGCAAAATGATAAAGACATTGCTGCCATGGTTAGGGTAGTTGGCGAGGAGTGCTTCAAAAAAGCTATAGAAAAGATCCTCTCCTTGAATCCCGACATGGAGATAAAATCAGAAGGCATGGACATTTTTTTGAACGTAGTCGGTGGCCAGATGGTAGTGACAACAGTTGAGGAGAATGTCGATGTTGACATTGTAGGCTTCTAATCTCTTTGTTCTTCTTTGTAAAATTTGACAACACCTCTTTTTGGCCTTAGAACATTCAGACAATTATCAATTCCTCGGTTCTGGGTATTATGACGTTAACTGTCCTTTGGGGCGTCTTTATTGGTTGATTCTCGTCTTTCGGGTTTACTGATAATATGGTTGTTCTTATTTGCTTTGTTGGTCATTTTCCTTGAGCTCCATTTCCCGAATCGACTTGGGGTTACTTTAGCTAAAGTTGTTATATTTTCCTTTTTGAAGATGTGATTTCGAACTCTTCGAATCTCGGTTAGCCCATTAGATTGACTCGTGGCTAGCTCTGCTAAAGCGTCATCACTATTTGATTTTAGCATGCGATTTCGAACTCTTCGAAGATTGATTAGCGGAGTAGGTTGACTCGTAGCTAACAAGAGTCATCACAATTCAATTTTGGATGCGATTTCGAACTCTTCGAAGCCCGATTAGTCGAGTAGATTGACACGTAGCTAACCCTGCTGTAGAGTTATCAGTATTTAACTTTAGGATGCCATTTTGAACTCTTTAAAGCTCGATTGCCGAGTAGGTTGAATCGTAGCTAACTCTGCCATAGAGTTATCACTATTTAATTTTAGGATGCGATTTCGATCCCTTCAAAGCTCGATTGCCAAGTAGTTTGTTTCGTAGCTAATTAGAGTTATCTCTATTTAATTTTAGGATGTGATTTCGAGCTCTTCGAAGCTTGGTTAGCCAAGTAAACTGACTCGCAGCTAACTCTGCTGTAGTGTTGTCGTCTTTTAACTTTAGGATGCAATTTCGAACTCTTCTAAGCTCAGTTAGCCGAGTAGATTGACTCGTCGCTAACTCTGTTGTAGGGTATCACCTTTTAACTTAGTATGCGATTTTGAACTTTTCGAAGTTCGGTTAGCCGGGTAGATTGAGTCGTAGCTAACTCTTATGTAGAGTTATCGCCTTTTAACTTAGCATGCGTTTTGAAACTCTTCGTAGCTCGGTTAGCCGAGTATATTGTCTCGTAGCTGACTCTGTTGTAGAGTCGTCACATTTTGACTGTATGTCTCTTTTTGGGTCACGGTTTCCCTACGTTCCGGTTATGAGATAGATCCCTAAGGACCAAAGGTGGGCATCCATTAACTTATTATTCATTACAGTCATCAATTTATGTCTTTCTTCTCCATCAGTCCCAGCCTTGAATTATTATTTTTTTTATATTTTTGAAGTAATAACAGGTCATCAATTCATTACCACCCAAGGATTTTTTTTTCTTTTACCCCAAAATGAAGACATGAAACAGTATATTTGGGCAGGTTCTTTTTTTTTTATGATAAACAAAGAATTTTATTATTGGGAGTACAAGTGATACTGCAATCCAAACCAATTACAAGGGGTCTCGTTAAAACCACCAAGGGCCAAAACCCAATAAAAGCAAGATCTGAGGAGGGAATAGAGTACCCCTTAGTTAGTATTACATTGAGCAAATACAAGTGAATATTGAAAAACTGATTACAACCCCAGCAGAGGAAAAAAAACTAGCTGCAAAATAATGCAACACCAACAGAGAAAAAACTAGCTTCAAAATAGTACTATGGCAGCAAACAAAGACATCAACGATTGGCGCAACACCCTTGGTTCACATGGACACTATCATCAATCATCATCTCTTTCCTGCATTATAGCCAAACCACTATTGCCACAACCATTACCAATAACTCCATCAGACCACTCCATATCGTATACAAATTACCACCACTACAAATCATTCATACCTTTCCCTTTATATTCTTCAGCATCAATATACACTTTTGCAGCAATCAATAATTGTTCGGTACCTCGCCTTCGGATCTGGATTGAATATGAGCAGTTGGTAGATTGATTCTTGCGATTTTCCTTCCCTAGGTCAAGGTGGACTCGATACTTCGGAAGTCGGTATCTTCTGAGGTTGAGATCTTTAGCGTTGTTTTCCCCCGAGGTTGGACCTGCAAAGACTTTGATATTAAGTCAGCAATCAGAAGTCTGTGACAGGTACAAATGAGCAAAACGTACCTGATCTTAGAGGGTAGTGCCGTATTTATAGACGCAGAGTGGGGGGTTCAGCGAGTCTTGCCCGATCCAGAGCCGTTGGATCGGGATTCAACGATCTGGATCGTCGATCTCGATTCCTTGCTCTATTCGATTTGCTGGGCCAGATCCAGTGCCATATTGGGACATCTCTAATGTAGATTGGGCCTCTTGGTCTGGTTTGGAACAGTTGCTACGCAAGTCGATGTCGGTTACGGGAGCGCGTCCTTGGCTTGAATTGCGGGAGATGTCCATGTTGTAAATTAGAGTATGTTCGGAGTTAGAGACAAACTCAGATGTGCCTCAGAAGTTGCCCTTTCTGAAACCGGTGGATCCTCACGGTTTGACTAGGATCTATCTTGCATGACACGGGCCAATTTTTAGATGGACGCGACATTTGACCAAAACAATGCGTTATGTCATTGTGTTTGCATGGATTTTAGCATAAACCCTTACTGTTTTTCACAGGAGTTGTGTCGTTTCGTCTACCGGGCCAAATACCCCTATAAATAGGTTTAAGGATTATTGGGGTGATACTTTCACGCTTTGAGCTTTGAAATCTCCCGACAATGAAGGTGATTCTTCTGGGTTTGAGAATCTCGCACGAGCGATACATCCGGTCAATTGATGTTGAAACTCCGGTGGATGATTTAGCAGGCTACTCTTCTGAGGTCCGAGTTTGCATTACTGAGGTTAGTTTTTCATTTCTTTACTTGCTACGTTTCTTTACTTTAGTCTTTCTTGTTTTTCGAATGAACAGGTCATTGTACCCCGTCTCCCCTCGCCTTACTTGGGGAGGAAGATGGTCAAACCATCTCTAATCCCCCTGGGGCTGAGCTCGTTGCTTGATTATTGCTTCCATTCTAGGCTTCCTCCCCTGCCGGTATGAATGGCGAAAATCGGAGATTCTAAGAGGTCCGCAGGGTTCCCCTCAAGAAACCGCTTTTCAAGAAGTCTGCAGAGGGCCTTCCAATTCCCGCTGGTCTTGCTGACAATATTATTTCATCTTCTGTGAAACTGGGTATGGCCCCTCCTCAGCCCCTGCTGCTAATGATATGCCCCCGGTGGGTTGGTTGTTCAAACCTATCTCGAGGAAAACAATACTAAAGATGATGGAGCCGGCGTCGAGGATCCTTACCGATGGGTTTCCAAAGATGTTCTTAGCAGAGGTTCAGTATACCAATCCGGTCGCGGCGATTTGAAAGACTTCAAGAAATTTGAAAAGTTCCTATGTGGTGAAGGGCAAAAGTGGAGATTCGATCCAGTTTTCGAGTCTGATGTGGTGTGCCCAAAGATTTCTGGGCTGAGGTTTTTCGTCTATTCCACCCTCTTTGAGAAAATGATGACGAGAATCTCGTTCTCAGCATTCCAGAAATGGGTCCTGCGATATTTGAAGGTTGCATCGTCACAACTAACCCTCAATGCTTGGGGTTTCATCAGTACGTTAGAGATAGAGATGGGTGCCTTGAAACGAGGTTGCTGGCACAAGGTATTTTTCTCCTTGTTTTAGGTCTTTCGTTAGACGGGGATCGGATCTGGTAAAGAGAGGCAGCGTCATATTGGTCTTCGTTGCAAACGGAAGTGGAGCTTGTTCAATCCGGTGACGGATTCGGTCAAAGACTTCAAGTATAAGTTTTTCGACATAAAATCGGTTAACAAGTCTACGAGGAAAGAAGTCGTGGAGCTGGTCGAGAAGGGTAAGAAGTCGGTCATTGCTGATGTCTTTTGTGTTTAAATGTGCATGATGCTCTTCACGTTATGTATAATTACTGATCTAAATCAAACATAACTGCAGACTCGTTCAACGTCACAGATAATAGTCAATCAGTGTTTTTGTCAAGCATCTAAAGGGTAACAAGATGAATTAGAGAAGACCAAAAATTAAGCACAATCCTTTCACCAATAGACAGCAGAACAAAGATTGAATTCATTAATCGTTAGTTATCGATTAAATATTGAGATTCTTTTTAAAGAAAAAGCAAATAAGAAATTTATAACCAGCTCGTACATTTCTCAACATATTAAGACACGTGAGTCGTATAATGTTTTAAATATATACCATCCTTTATTATATCATACTTTAGTGAAAAAGAAACGCACAACCAAAAAGAGCTGAACAAAGAAAATATAAATTTAACAAGAACAAGAAAAAGAGCAGAACAAAGAATAAAGGAGGAAGAACAAGAACAGAACAAAGAACAAGAAAAGAACAAAGAACTGAACAAGAACAAGAATTAAGTTCATAAACCCTAACCTTAAGAGAGGAGGAAAATAAGGCATGAAATGAAAATCATACAAACCCTAACCTTAAGGGAAAACACAGAAAAATTATGAAGCGAAACAAGGAAGAAAAAGAGAGAAACGAAATATACCTATGTTTGGGCCGGGGTTGAGAGAAAGGGAAGAAATATGTTGGGGCTAAGAGAAATCGTTGATTAGGGTTGAGAGAGGAACCAAAAAAATAATATGTAATTTGTGGTTTTGAGCGCCTCTAATGCTCGCTTTCGATGCATCATTGTTTATCGGAAAAAAATGTATCGCATAGAAATGAAATATAGTTTTTACAAAAAAAACCTATAATATTTACCAAATTTAAAATTTTCCAATCACCAACAGGATGGATATTACAATAGCTAAATCATGATGCGATGGTGTTTCCCAATTTATACTCAGTTTCATCTAATCATAATGTGGTTATCAGAGATATGGGAGAGTGGGTGGATGGTGGTTGGTGTTGGACCAAACTATGGGTTCGACCGCTTGATGATGTGGAAGCAGTGGCTGATGCAACTTTTCTTGGGCATATTTTGCGTGGGATAGATTTATGCCAGAACAACAAGGATGAGTGGAGAAGGATAGATAACAATGGGAACTTTTTTTCTATAAAATCCTGTTATATGTGTTTGTTGTCTTGTTTGCAGGATAAAAATCTTGGCAACAACCTTAGGGAGATGTTTCTTATCTGTTGTTCAATGATAATCTAGAAACAATTTCACATTTATTTTTAGAATGCTCTTTTCTTCGTTTAGTTTGGTAGAGAGTGCGCACGTGGATTGGTTTGCAACCTGAGATGGAGTTAAGAGGACTGGAAAATTTCATGTGGTATGGTTTTCTAGTCACATGAAAATCCTGCAGTAAATTCCGTGAAGCTACCGTTTTCATCCCGTAAACACATTGAAACTAGTGCTATTAGCCAATTACCGATTCAATGGCCAGTAGGTATGGTTTTAAAAACATTTTCAACCCGTTATAGTTGACTTTTGTCCAAAAAAAATACTAGTAAAATTAAGAATATTTTTCGTTATGTAAAACAAAAAAATAAAAGATTTTACTAAAGATAGCTAAAATCTAGCTAATTTATACATTCAAAATATATAATCCTCCAATTTATTTGGTAATGTTGTCACCCAAACTAAAATTCTAACAATCAATTTACACTAAAAGGAAGAAATTTCCACATCTCAACAAACGAATAAAGAATAATAAAAAGAATTTCCCATTATAATAACGGAATCAACAATAATAAAAAAGTTTCTAAATGCGACGAAGTAAATTACGTAAAACAAATCATAAATACTAAGAATTAGGGTTCGAAGAAGATTATAAATGTCTCCTCCCACTAACTAATTCAGAACTAACATATTTATCTATAAAAAGCTAACAATTAAGCAGCAACCGTGAGAGATTGTTCAAACTTCAGAAGCAATCGAA
Source organism: Astragalus glycyphyllos (assembly GCA_963573325.1). NCBI lineage: Eukaryota > Viridiplantae > Streptophyta > Magnoliopsida > Fabales > Fabaceae > Astragalus > Astragalus glycyphyllos. Next base: position 33,140,784 of record OY754307.1, read on the forward strand.
CCATCCAAAGGAAGCTCAGGAGGTGTAGGGACATTTTGTGATTTGTCTGAATGCCTTGACATGATGTTCTTGATCGCAATAACCACAACGACAAAAACAATAGTAGATATACGAAGAGAGTTTTGTTTTGCCAACCCTAAATGTAACGTTATCGTGACAAATGCTTCAAAGAGTGAGTGATGGTGAGCATGGTTACTTAAACCTATTATGCAAAGAGCATCAATAGTGAGAAGACACCAAGTTACCAAGCCTTTAACTGTTGGGCCATCATTTCCAAATTGCATAATCAAAAGGACCACCAAAATTTTAACAACCCATTCTCCAAATGATTTGAATAAATGATGGTACCTATACTTCTCCAATGCCACAGAGCAGAAACCGAAAAATAACAAGAAAACTAAGAACATAGTGTGTACCCCGAATGTGGCGGCTAAGAATATCAATGGACGTGCTAAAATATGACTATGGTTCTCATCATCACCACGGCCACCGCCGCCGCCGGATATGTGGGATGCGTAAAGTTTGGTTTGACAGAAGAAACCATAGGCTAAAAAGAAAATTATCTGGCTAAAAGTGACGAAAATTATTCTCTTCAAGGTTAGTAAAGGATACACGTTTTGAGCAAACCATAACCGAAAAAGAGATGAAGGCAAAGAAGTTGAAGAAATATTACCATCATAACTGTTATCACAACAAATGTAATAGTAATACCACCATTGAAGAAGAACTTGCTTGAAAGTGGCCCTTGTGTTGCCCTCTTGTGAATTGCTTGATGTGGTTTGGTCTCGTGTTTCTAAGTAACCAAGAGGAATGATTGTATGAGGAGGTGTCATGGAAGAAATATTGCTTATCAGTGCAAAATATGGTATAACAACAATGCTACATGCATATATGTATATATAGTCTTCTAATTTGTTATGGATAAGTACAAATTAAATTTACAATCAATTACAGATTTTTATGATAACACAATTATATTTTTTAATCTGTTTAAATCATGTAAAGATATTTTCCCGTTATTGCCATATGATCCTTTGTAAACAAAAAAAAAATTAAGATTGTCATTAGAAATTTCCGGTCAAAATCTCCATTGAGAAAATTTTCGAGTATCAACAATATGGCATTAAATTTGTTAAAAAAAAAAAACAATATGGCATTAAATGCTGATATCGATATTTTCCAAAATTCTAATTGTTCTATTAGGAAGGTTTTTGGAATGATTGTAATAAAGAAGGGCGAGGTTTTTGGCCAAGAATCAAAGAAACAGAGAGTATCTGGTGGTGAATGATGATGATTTAGTTGGATAAAATTTCTCACGTGTAAGTGATTCGGAGCCAAACAATCAAAGTGATAGTGATGGATCTCATTATTTTAATGGGCCTAAGGGTGTTTCAGTACGTGTTGGCCCAAGTGGTGTAATAGGAGTTGTGTTTGATGCATGACCCATAGTCCCATACTTATTCCTCCCCCTAACTCACCACGCACACCCCAAACCTTCAATGTTTTAAAAATATGTTCACGTGTAACATGCATAAACCCCCCCACCCCCACCCCCACATAGTGTTTTGCAATTGTAGGGTACCTTAGGACCGGTTGAGTACATTGATATCGCACCTGTGTAGTCAAGCCCAGTGTTGTCAAATATCTGTTATGGCGCCGCCATAGCGCTATGGCGTGGCGGATTTTTAAACTGCCACCATGAGAAAACGGTTTTATGGCAGTGTGTCACCGGAGGCGCCATGGCGGGCGCCACAGGGGTAACAGGTGTGCTGGTGAAAAGCCGAAAAACGGGATATTTGTGTGTTGTTTGGCCGTTTTACGTGGTTTCTTAGATGGCATCTATGGCTTCCCTTGTTGCGCAACACGCAAGCTAAAACGCGGGTCAAGAAGACCCGATTTGTAACCCATTTGTTAGGGTTAGTAAAATTTTAAAGTTCAGTTATTTTATTAGGGTAAAAAAGTTTGTTTTACTGTGAGTAAAAATGTTTCAGATATTACTTTAAAAAATAAATAAATAATAAACCTTCCAGTCTCCTTCTCTCTCACGCTTCTGGTTCTTATCTCACCCTCGTTTTAGTTTCCTTTCCCTCCCAACCTCCTGTTCATTCGCGACGGCGCCTCCTACCCTCCTGTTTGTTCGTGACGGCGCTTCCCTCTGCTCCTCCTTTACTTCTCTAGTCTCTGCGACTCTGCTACGTATGTGTGCTCTCTGTTCTTCTTCTTCCTCTCTCATATGTATGCCTCTTGCGTTCTGCCATGGATGCGACTCTGCTACATATGCCTCTTGCGTTTTGGCTCTGCTTCTCTACTTCTTTGCTCTATTCTCTGCGTTTCAGCTCTTCTATCTGCTTCTGTTTCTATTATTTTCTATTCTTCGTATCTCTAATTTATTTTTTCCTATTCTTTTAGTTCTTCATAATGACTCAAAAAAATGATTAGGTTGGGGTTGAGGAAGAGAATTAGAGAAAATTATTGTGTTTTCTTTGTTATTTTGATGTTTTACATTTAATTAGAAGTGGTTCTTAGTTGTTTATGACAATATGATGGAGACAAATCATATTTTCTATCAATTAATTCTAAGGTTTTTGACATTTATTTATAAGTTTTTGGATTATTTTTTGTTTTTTTGCAGTTTTTGAAAGGTAAATTAGCATATGTATTTTTTAATTATTTTTTAAATTGGTCTGCCATATGCCGTTACGCCATCTGCCATATGTTTATGGCGGATTTTTGGCTCGCCGCCATAATCGCCATCCGCCATTGACAACACTGGTCAAGCCACACACCCCAACAACACCCGGGTACCTTTGAGATGCAACTTTAGTTTAAGCCTAAATATCAAATTAACATTATTGTAATGTTATAAAATACCAAACTAAATTTTCAACTAACGCTAATCCCGTGATAAATATTCAACATAATATCATACTTTGTTTTTTTAACAATGAATGTAAGGTTTGTGTCTGGATTGAAGGAAATGGAATAGGAAGAACATAGACTATGGTTAATCATGTCAGAAAACTAGTATATATGGTTAATTCAATTTTTAGTGACTTTGTTTAATCATGCATGGAAGTATATGTTGTTGTAACTTTGAATTTTTTAAGTGTCTCGGTTAATCGTTGTTCTGGACTGGGCCAAAATATCACAAGGCTTGGGCCTAGCCCAGTTCCGCATTCGAAATGACCCGACGCTCGCCCCCACTGTCAAGCATCTGCATCCGACGGTCAGAATCCAAAACGCCCGAATTTGACGCCTCAGGTACGGCGCTTCTGTCTATAAATAGTGGTACAACCCTCTGTTTCCAGGTACGCCCTCTTTATCTGCTAATTCCTTGCATAACTTTTCTCTTATACTTACTGACTTGAGTGTCGGAGTGTTTGCAGGTACCTCCCACTCGACGTGCGCAAGCTTCTACCTCGAGCCATCTGAGGCCAATCGTCAACCATCCGACGTCCACCTTCAAATCTCCAGAAGCACATCCACTTTTACCCCGGGCTCAACCGCATCCGAAGTCCTGGTACCGAACAATCTTGTACAAAAAACTAATATATATAGTTGTAACTCTCGTTAGTCCATTTTTTAGTGACTCTCGTTAATATATATAGTTGTAACTTTGATCCTAAGTATTCTGGGGTTGATTGGAGGCAGAAGTTTGAGACGCAAAGGGCACTATTTAACGTCTATGATTTGGAAGGAGTTGAAGCTGTTGTTGCAGATGTAGAGAAGGTATTTGCTTGTTTGTTTGTCGTATTGCCCGATTCTGACATCCAATTTCAGCAAGCTTCTAAGGTTGGTTTTTCTCACACAGGTATTCTTAATGAGGTAAGGAATAGAACAATTAGCCGTTATTTTGCTATCATCATATTGAAGTAGTTTGGTTGCTGATATTTACTTGGGAAATTATAATTGTTTAGGATACTATAACTGTTTGGGATATTCAAATTTCTTGGGAAAAGTTAGGGATAAAGTTGATCGGTGTCACAGTGACTATTTACTTTGATAATAACACGGAAAAGAAAAAAGCCATGGATGTTGCCCGCATTTTGGTTAGGACGGAATCTTTTGAGGCAGTTAATAGTGTTCTTATGGTCAAGATCTATGAGGACGTGTTTGAGATAAGGGTGGTGGAGGATTGGTGTGGGCCCATGCAATGGAGTCTTCCGGTTGAGTCCAAGGCTCCTGTGCCTAGTTCGGATTCAGAGAACGGTGTGATCTTTGGCCGGAGCTCCCTTCCGACGAAGAACAGGTGCCACCTTCAGGAACTATGCAGGAGGAAGGTTTTTCTAATGGTGGGGGAAATGTGGAACATGTTCCTAGGAATCAATCTAAGGTTGAGTTGGCGGCTAATAATTATCTATCTCATGTAAGTGATTCGGTTACTCCTATTGGGTCAGTTCATGGAGTGAGGGGACGGGAAAAAGTTATCGGGCGTAAAGATGTCATCATTAACACTAACTCCATTGAAAATGTCAATCAAAAGGAATCCGAGTCGAAAGGGGATCTAGGGAGTGGTGATTTCTTAGGTAGGGAGGATTTGATTTCTTTTTGGTTGCATAAGTGGGCTAGTGGTGATACTTTTAAGGACTTGTTTTCTAGTCTCTTCCTTCTGGCTATGTTTAATAATCGTTGTATCAGGGAACATGTGTATTGGGTTAATAGCACTTGGCATTGGAATTTCGTCTAGGATCGTGCTTTGACTACGAAGGAGAGGGTTGATTCTGATACGCTTTTGGACATTCTAAATTCTCTTTATCCCGACGATTCCGAGCAAGATAAATGGCAGCGGAGGCTTGATAAGTTCCATGTGTTCACGGTGAAATCTTGTTATGTTCTGTTGTTGAATCTGTTGAATCAAGATAGGTTGGATAGTGACACTCAAAGTGCTTTAGATGACATGTGGCAGCTTTCGATTCCAACCAAGGTGGGGGTTTTCGGATGGAGATTGTTGTTGGGAAAGCTCCCAACCCGAGATACACTTTTTTCTAAGGGTATCATTAAGGACCCTCATGGGTCGTGTTGTCCATTTTGTTTTGAGCAGGATGAGTCTATTTTTCACTAATTTTTTGTGTGCAGGTGCTCTAGGTCAGTTTGGAATTCTATTTATATTTGGATAGGCAGTGCGCCTAAGGATTCTCTGGTTGGAGTTGCGCATTTTAGGGCTCATGGCATCAGGTTGGAGTCCTAGAACGCTGGGAGATTGAAGTATCTTCTTTAGATGGCAGTCACGTGGTGCCTTTGAACCCATCGAAACCATATTCTCTTTAAGGATCAATTCTTCAATTCTCAAGTGGTAGTCAATCATGTTAAAGCTATATCTTGGAGCTGGTTCAGTAGCATTGAAGGTCGCAATTCAACTTTGAAGATCTCAACTTGGTGGGGAAACCCTATTATTTGTATGAACTCAGTTTAAACTGGACTTTGTTCTCATTCTTCCTGGGGTACTCTTTCCTCTTTGGGTCTTTTTCCCATGGGGTTTTGGCCCAATGAGGTTTTAATGAGGCGCCTTGTATTTGTACCGGTTGGGGTGCCCGTTTGCATCCCCTTTAATATAATTTTTTTGCCCATAAAAAAACAGTGACTATTTATCTCAAGGCTTGTCCCGTGTGTTTGGATCTCAAAGAAATTGAAATTTATCATGTTGGTTGCTCTGGAATAGCTACAAAGATTTATCAAACACGTCATCATAGTAACTCTTTATTTACTTGTAAATTGATACGTCTATTAGTCTATCCACCGGTCTATATTTACTTATTTGCTTTTAATGTGCATGAAACAGATTGATCCGCGTCCGTGGTATGGCGATAATCTACATTTTTATTATGATTGATGCCTCAAGAGTTCTGACAACCCTTTCTCTACTGGTAATATTCTTTGCAAAATATATTATTATTCATATAGGTTAAATACCACTTTTGGTCCTTTATCTTTGCTCTAAGTTTCACTTTTAGTCTTTTATCTTTTTTTGGTCCGTTTTGGTCCTTTATCTTTTATTTTTGTGTCAGTTTGGTCCTTTATCTTTATTTTTTTTCACTTTCGTCCTTTATCTTTCATTTATTGTTTCATTTTGGTCCTCTTAAACAAAAATACAAAAAAATGAAGAACACTATGAATGTGCTCAATAACACTTTGATTTCTTGTTTCTTGAATAACTCATGCAATACGCCACCAAAATGTTTTGTTTAAGAGGACCAAAATGAAATAATAAATAAAAGATAAAGGACCAAAGTGAAACAAAATAATGATAAAGGACCAAACTGACACAAAAATGAAAGATAAAGGACCAAAACGGACCAAAAAAAAGATAAAGAACCAAAGTGAAACTTAAAGCAAAGATAAAGGACCAAAAGTGGTATTTAGCCATTCATATATGTATGTACACTAGTATGGAACCCGTGTTGGAGTAATATCCCTGAGGGACTGATTTGACGGAAGGAGAGTCCCTCGCCGATTCCATGCTAAGTATGTTGATCCGTGGCATATAAGAGTGGTCTCCTTGGGTGGGAACTCTCCTTCCAGCTCATGAATCGCGTGTGCACCAGTATGTTTCTTCCCTACGTAGCCTATTCACTCCTTTTTCTTTGCAACTTATTGATCATATTAAACAATATTTGATTTTGGGATTTTGTAGTCATTTTTCATAATTTATTAGATTTGATGAATGAATCGGTGTTTGGTTTATTCAACTATGCAGCATCTGTGTTTTTTGAAGAATTCCCAATTGATACAAACTCATGCTAAAGGGTTCCACCGAAATCAATTGCTCCCTTGTTATCGATTAAATGAGGTATGCTATTCAAGCTGGTGATAAAAAATCACCTCCATGTCATGAATCAACAGAGTAAGCCTTGGTCTTCTTTTTGTTTTGCTTTAAACCTTTCAGTTTAACATCAGGGTGAACATTCTTTTGCGTTGAATTTACTATCCTTTTTGTGATACACTTTTATCCTCTGTTTCTATATCAAGAGGGTATTTGATGGTTTCTACTCTACCAAATCAATTAGTGATATATTGTGTGTAAGTATATAGCACTAACATCTTTAATTTAAGGTAATCGATTTGATTCGTTCTAACAAACAATGGAGAGAAAGTCTTGACTATCTCTACAATGTTGTAAATTTTAGTTGACTTGTGAACAGATATGTGAAACGTGATGCTTCCACTGTATCTTCTTTATGGTGTTTATTTGTTGTTTCTTGATTAATAGGTTGAATTTAATCTTTTTTTCAGCCTGTGAAATTTGATCCTTAAGCGTTGTGCTCAAGTTACTTAAATAATGGAATGGGAACTATATTTTATCCCAATATATATCGCTCAAATCTACTTTATTTTAGTTCCCTCATTTTAAAATATCAAAATAGAGTCACTAAAAAAACAAACAAACAGTGGTTTAAATCTAATTCATGTATCTAATTCATGCCGTTCCTCACTTAAAAGCTAAAAAAAATACGACTACCGTAAACTAATTTGAAAGACATAGAAAAATTGTATTTTCTATGTGGGGAATTGTTTTCTTTTTTGAAGCAATCTATGTGGGGAATTGTGAAAAGAGTTTTTATGGCAGGATAATACTTTTTTCAAAGTGTTAAATGTACACAGCGGTTAATAATTACAAAATATAAATTATTGTTCGAAAAGTATATTATTTAATACTTCTAATGCAGTAAATACCATAGTTTTTAATAGATAATGTAAACTTTATATGACTTCAAATTTTTTCCTCATCTAGCGGAGCCTAATTAGTAACCTATTGAATCATTAAACCAAAGGAAATCAATAGAACGATATATTGCTCCTATGTCAGTCAATCATACCATTACAAAAATAAATGTCTTGCTAACCAATTTCTTGCACAAATCCTTTTTGTAAAATTAGTTTCGTCTTCGAGCTTCATTCTTCAAGTTACCCTTATAAAATATTATCCTTGTTTGAAGACAAAACAGGAAAATGTACCATTCAAAACCATGGATAAAGAATCACAGTTTTTCACATCTTTTTTTTATTGTTACCAGTCATTTTCTCAGTCACTGAAATTCTGGTTCTCGTAGGTCCCACACTCTCACATGGATTAGTGTTGTTTTGGGTTTATGCTCCTAAATGAAGACAATATTAGCCTCCCTGGATTAGTCTTGTTTTGGCTTTGAAACCATGGTACGATGACAACTTTATTATACCATAATTCCCGCTCGGGCTGCATTGGATTCCATTTCTTGGTACTATGGTATCTCTTCCTCGATATATTCACTTTTTGGTTTTGAACCCGACGATCTGTGTCTGCTTTTGGATCGATCAATCATAGTTAAGATCATGTCCATGTTTACACTCAAATATATATCCTCCATCCACCGGTCACTGGCACTCTCTACGATCGCTCTTTTCTTTCCCACCAACTGTATTTATAATAAACCTACATGGTTACTCCATTTGTGCTTCTTTTATTGGTCTTCACCTCATGCTCTCCGTATTAAAGCATTGCCAAGTACATTATTCTAACTTCAATTAAGATCAAAACCTCAAAATCCATCCCCTCACAAAATGGATAACTTTTCTGGATCGTTTTCTACAACATCCACCAACTTGTCATCCACCACTACCCCTCCAAACTCCTCAAACATAATCATCATTCCACAATAAAACACGGGGCTTTCCCATGATATTGTTTGTTTTCCTCATAATAGTGGGCAATTTAACTTTTTCGCAGCGCCATATCCCACACTTCCATATGATCACAACCTGCACCCTTCACCATATATGAAAACATCTCCCCAAATGATTTATCGGCTTGATGACTACCCTCATCCCTTTTTGCATTCTTTCCAACAGGGCAAAGCGGTGTCCCTTTTCCAACATCGAGTTTTATATTTCAAGTTCAAGATAACGTGCTCCAACCAATGGAAGGGGATAAGAAAGTGATGGAAGCAGCCAGACATATAGCTGCCAGAGACAAAAGGAAACAAAGAATGCAAAGGAGTAGGTGTTTTACTACTTCTGAGGCCCTTTTTGTACAAACAACAACAACAATAAGTGGACAACCTCTTATCGATGTGAATGAGACATCCAAACTATACACTGAATACAAAATTGCCCATGTTTTTAACACATCGTATGAGAAGGTGATTGTCTTGTGTCTTTCTAGATAAAAATTTTCCATTTTCGATTTGTGCATTACATGAAATCCATTCTTTTGATATTTGATGTCTTTTTTGGTGTATTATCATTTTCTAATGTGGATAGATATACTTTAAGAAATTCTAACAAAGAGGTTACAAAAAAGCGACGTTGGCAATTTAGGCCGCATTGCCCTTCCAATGGTGAGGTTTTCTCAATTGTCCTATTTGGTTTTATTTTATATTTATATTCCTTTTACGAATAGACAAAGAACTTTAACAACGGTGACACTGTTGAAAGACTCATGCTGACCGTTAAAGTTCTTTATCCACACTATCTAAATGTTGAGTATTGGTTGGTAATTACACAGGTATTGGTTGAATAATCGGAGTAGAATGTATCTTCTAGAAAATACAAGTAAACACCACTTCTCAATGTTGTTAATTAATATTATTGCATGGGTCATGATTTAATTTATTCTTCATAAATTGTTGTTTTTTCTGTTATAACTGGGGATTTAATGAACTATTGTAATATGGAAAAGGGAGATTCTATAACCCTTTAGAAGTTCAATTTCAAGATATGGTTAGCATTCCTTCTTTTTACATAATTTAGCAACATCGGTTCATTTTGTTCTTTTAAGCCATTTTTATTAATTTGATTTTATTTTAAATCCTGCACAAGCATATCAAAATGTTTAGTATTGGCTGGTGAAGTTTAGGGATAATACTCATGCAATTAATTATTCCTAAAGTGTCCCACTTTCTCCTATTTGGTCTGTAAGTTATGCAAACATATTAAAAACTCCTTAAAGTTTATTGTTGTCTATCAACTCAATCCTTAAGCGGTAAATTTAAGAGACTAAATTGATGAATGAAGATTTACTTTAGGTACTATATAGGTTTGTATACTTCATGTACTAAAAAGTAGATAGAATGCACTTTAAAAACTAAGTTGAGGGCTTACTCTATATAAGTGTGTTGGTATTATGTTGTAATACACTATTTCCATTTATCACAACATAGAGTAATAGCGTGAGTTGTACAATATTTTGATATGTATGTCTCAAATCCTATTTACTGACCAAATAAACAATGCATTGTGTGAGGAAGCATTATGTGTTGACTAATAAGGAGCATATTCCAAAAGCACAAACATCTCTGGCTTTTGAGAAGTGAGTGGTGAAAATGAAGGGAAAGAAAGACCCCTCTCATCCGTATATATATGGGCCCAAGTAAATAGCCCAAGAAAATATTAAAATATTTGAAATTCACAGCGAAGTCGAGACGACGCGAAAAACACCCATCAGTTATCAAATGATCCGTTACGACCCCGATCGCCAAAAAATATTCACAAGTAATAACTGGGGCCACGACCATCAGGACTGCACATCAATCCTACGCTCGCTCAGTGATCTACCTTGGCTTGGGGGGAAACTGTTCTAGACTTGGCCAGGTGTCAGGCCCAATCCAGTAGTGGTCATCAAACCCAACAAGGGGAGGATCAGTTCAACTGGGCCTAATCCAGTAAGTGCTCATCCAGCCCAATAGCAGAATGATCAGTCCAACTAATACTTGGGCCCCCAGCGCAACTGGGCTATCCGACTTCAACGATCCAGACTAATCACTATAATTAAATAACATTAGTCACCAGGTGTCAGGTACGCAATACATTCGAATATTCACTAGATATCATTATAGCTCGACATAGCTAACTTGGGCATCGAAGTGTCCTTGCAGGTACACCCCGCGCGCGTTCAGGTCATCCTTGTTCAACAGCATCAGAAGACTTGTCCCTTGACCATCTCCACAGACAACCTCAAGGTACGGATCAATTTCAAAGACTAAAAAGAAAACATCATCTTCATCCCTTCCCGATTAGTGACTGCGTTCGGCGGTGGATACACTGGGCTTGACCATAAATATACTCTTCCATCCTATCTATATATAATTGACATTTCTAGATTAATGTATATTATTTCTTTGTCTTCTTAACTCGTATCTTCTTTATTCTATTAGTGAATTCAAACTTGCACCATTTTTTTTGGAAAAGACTAAATGTGAATTTCACGAACAACGAGTTTATGATTTTTACTGGATGATTTTTTCACTCCTGTGTGTATGGTTATGTTGATTATCTAGTTGTTTTGTATAGTTTTCGTGACTCTTTATTGGGACGAATAACACTGTTGAATTAAAAAATATAAATTATATTTTTAAAAGTATAGCATTTAATATCTTCAAAGCATTAAATACTATACTTTTTTAGAATATAATTATTTTTCACTTTTGTTATTTGTTAACCAATAAATATTTTCACTTTCTACTTATAAGAAAGTATTATATTTTTTCACAGTCAAATGTACACATAGGTCAACATTTAAAATATAGAAATTATTATATTTTTAATATTTCTAATGCAGTAAATACCGTATCTTTTAATTATTAATTTAAACTTTATATGACTTCAATTTCTTTCCTCATATAGGGTAGGCTGATTAGTGACCTCTTGACTCATTAACGCAAAGAACAGTAAAGTAATATACAATAACTTATATCAAGCAACAAAAGTTTGATACTTCCCTTCTGTTTCTCTCACTAACCTCTCTCTCATTTATTTCACCTATGTCAATCATACCATTATACAAAAATAAATGTCTTGCTAACCAATTTATTGCACAAATCCTTGTTGTAAAATTAGTTTGGTCTTCGAGCTTCATTCTTCCAGTTACCCTCTCAAAATATTATCCTTGTTAGAAGACAAAATAGGAAAACAGACCATTCAAAACCATGGGTAAAGAATGACTGTTTTCACATCTTTTTCTTATTGTTACCGGTCATTTTCACAATTGCTGAAATTCATGTTCTCGTATGTCCCACACTCTCACATGGATCAGTCTTGTTTTGGCTATATGCTCCTAAATGAAGACAAAATTAGCCTCCCTGGCTTCATCCTTTGAAACCATGGTACAATGACAACTTTACTATACCATATTCCCTGCTCAAAATGCATTTTAATTCCGTTTCATGGTATTATGGTATCTCTTCCTCGATAAATTCACTTTTTAGTTTTGAACCCGACGATCTTTATCTTCTTTTTAGGATCAACTGATCATAGTCAAGATCATGTCTATGTTTACACTCAAATATATATCCAACATCTACCTGTCAGTGGCACTCTCTACGGTCACTCTTTTCTTTCCAACCAACTGTATTTATAATATACCTACACGTTGACTCCATTGTTCTTCCTTTATTGGTCTTTACCTCATCCTCTCCGTATAAAAAGCATCTCCAAATACATCACTCTCACTTCAATCAAGACCAAAATCTCAAAATCCATCCCCTCACAAACTGGATAACTTTTCTGGATCATTTTCTACAACATCCATCAACTTGTCGTCCACCACTACCCCTAATAACTCCTCAAACATAATCAGTGCACAACAAAACATGGGGCTTCCCCATGATATTGTTTGTTTTCCTCATAATAGTGGGCAATTTATCTTTCCCGCAACTCCATATCCCACACTTCAATATGATCACAACCTGCACCCTTCACCATATATGAAAACATCTCACCAAATGATTTATCTGCCTGATGACTACCCTCGTCCCTTTTTGCATTCTTTTCCCACAGGGCAAAACAGTGTCCCTTTTCCAACATCAGATTCTCTACTTCAAGTTCAAGATAATTTTTCCCAACCAATGGAAGGGGATAAGAAAGCAATGGAAGTAGCCACGCATAAAAATGCCAGTGACAAAATGAAACAAAGAATGCAAAGAAGTAGGTGTTCTAGTGCTTTTGAGGCCCTCTCTGTACCAACAACGAAAATAAGTGAACAAAATCTTATCGATGTGAACGAGACATCCAAACAATACACTGGATACAAAATTGCCCCTGTTTTTCAGACATCAGATGGGAAGGTGATTGTCTTGTGTCTCTCTAGATAAAGTTTTCCAATTTCGATTTGTGCATTACATGAAATTCACTCTTCATGTATTTGATGTATTTTTTTGTGTATTGTCATTTTCTAATGTGGATAGATGTTTGAAGAAATTCTAACAAAGAGGTTACAAAAAAGTGACGTTGGCAATTTAGGTCGCATTGTCCTTCCAAAGGTGATGTCTTCTCAACTGTCCCGTTTGGTTTTATTTTTTATTTTTATTCCTTTTAAGAACAAACCAAAACACTTTAACAATGGTGACAACATTGAAACACTCATGCTGACTGCTAAAGCTTTTCATCCTCACTATATCATATTTAATTGTTTTTTTCTGTCGTATACATTCATCCCAAAATAAAATAAAGGTCCCTTTTTAGTCATAGTCATTTTTGTGCAACTACTTTGCATAAAAATATCATCATTGTTATAGATGGTTTTCATTATATGTGAAATAGGCCGAGATTGTTAAAACTTTTTCTTAAAAAGACCATCATTGTTATAGATCATTTTTCTAAAAAGATCATTATTGTTATAGATGGTTTTCATTATATGTGAAATAGGTCGAGACTGTTAAAACTTTTGCATAAAAAGATCATCATTGTTACAGAACTTTTTTATGCAACTATTTTGCATAAAAAGATCATCATTGTTATAGATCATTTTGCATAAACTTTTGACCTTATGATTGTTAAAACTTGAACTTGTTTGCTAACAAAAAAAATAGGCCAAGATTGAGGAAAAGTTTCCAACCCTAGACAAAGAAGGAATCGAGATATTCCTTAAGGATGTTTGTACTAGTCGGGAATGGAAAGTTAAATTAAAGTAAGTAAATTGATCTTATGTAGTTTAATTTATTTTCTTAATTTGATTATTTTTTGTTATCTTCCAAAATGTTGAGTATTGGCTGGTAATTACACAGGTACTGGTTGAATAATCGGAGTAGAATGTATCTACTAGAAAATACAAGTAAACACCACTTCTCAATGTTTTGTGTTAAAATCATTGCAATCGTCATACTTTAATTTCTGCTTCATAAATTGTTGTTTTTTCTGACATAACAGGGGATTTAGTGAACTATTATAATCTGGAAAAGGGAGATTCTATAACCCTTTATGAGGATCGATTTCAAAATATGGTTAGCATTCCTTCCTTTTACATAATTTAGCAACATCGGTTCATTTTGTTCTTTTAAGCCATTTTTATTAATTTGATTTTATTTTAAATCCTGCACAAGCATATCAAAATGTCGAGTATTGGCTGGTGAAATTTAGGGATAATACTTGTGCAATTAATTATTCCTAAAGTTTCCCACTTTCTCCTATTTGGTTTGTAAGTTATGAAAACATATTAAAAACTCCTTAAAGTTTATTGTTATCCATCAACTCAGTCCTTAAGCGGTAAATTTAAGAGACTAAATTGATGAATGAAGATTTACTATAGGTACTATACAGGTTTTCATACTTCATGTACTAAATAGTAGATAGAGTGCACTTTAAGAACTAAGTTGAGGGCTTACTCTATATAAGTGTGTTGGTATTATGTTGGAATACACTATTTCCATTTATCACAACATAGAGTAATAGCGTGTGTTGTACAATATTTTGATATGTATGTCTCAAATCCTAATTACTAACCAAATAAACAATTCATTGTGTGAGAAAGCAGTATGTGTTGGCTAATAAGGAGCATAATTCAAAAGCACAAACATCTCTGGCTTTAATAAGTAAAGACCTTGGCAACAAGAGGGCAGACGAACTTGGCAAAAACTGTTTCACCTCATGCAAGGGTGGAGTTTCTTCATGTGCAAGAGAACTCAACAATATAGCACAATGTGAATCACTCAACAATTGTACAGAAGAGGTCTCTAACCAAGTATTTGGCCAAGCATCCAAAGAAATCGCAACATCACTCTTTGACGACCAGACTGCATCGATAGATGATGAACCACAAAGCAGCTTAGATAAGGTTTACGAGAGCCTTGACAATATTCTTGAAGTTAATTGGGGGAATTGATCTTTCTTATCACTTCAGAATTAAAGGACCTAGTTGAGCTCGTCGGTCATCCTCGCCAAGCTTTCAAAATGTAATTTTGCCATTTAACTGCGATCATAGTTGAGCTCATCAGCAATAAGCCAATTTTCAAATTGATGAATGTCTGAAATATCTGGAAATGGCATAGATGAGTAGTCCTTCAATGATCTGCCATTAGCTTGTAGCAACCTTTCAATTTCAATAAGACAAAGATTTTGAAGTTGGTCGTGTCCGATATTAAGATCTGCCCATACAAACATCAATTGGTTAGACATAACACGTTATTTATTAAACAAACTAATAAGGACTTCGTGAAAGAGAGAGAGGAGATAAAACAAATTAACCTTGCATGTGTAAATCTCTTTTCCTATCATATACAATCCCATCTGAAAGCAATTTCCATGTGCTGCTCCATACCTTCTCTGGTATTGACATTGTATGCATAGATAAAAGAGTTACAAATAATCTTCGCAACTGATGCCCAGAATACAGTGTGCTTGCCTCAGTTATCCCATCAATAAATTTCTTGTCATCAGTCAATAACCCTAGTTTAGCACATGTGTCTTGAAACGTAACCTCAACATCTCCGTTTATCTTCTTGAGGTCATCAAAACTTTTGCAACCTCTCTGCACAGTTAATAAAATTCGCATGTAAAATAACTCTCCAACTCCCGGTGGTACATAATTTAATCTGCCTACACTTATACCCTTCTTCCTTAGCCTCCAAAACCTACCTTCGTGATTGTATACCAATTTGGATGGAAATTCAGCGTACGTTAAATTCCTCCCATCCTCATACCTTCTATTGGCAGCAAACCACGCTAGGAACATCGTATCAGATGACTCTTCCTTCCGAACAACTCTTTTGATCTTGTCGTTGTTCTTGAACAAAAGTCTCTGTTGGCCAGGGAGATGAAATGTCAACCTTTGCACGGGAGGCCAATGGTGGTGAATATCAAATGCAAAAATTCTCCATACAGCTTCACATGGAGACACGTACCTACAGTCATAATATCGTTTGATCTCATCTATTACCTCTGGCTGACCTGTTTGCTCATTGTCCTGACATATTTCAAGTGTTGCACGATCTGGTCCTTTGTTGACGTACTTGAAAAAATATTTTATTGAATTTGATTTGTTGCAGTACTGAACGTTTACATGACTTTGGTACCTCATTAACATTTGTGGGTTGTAGGGGACTACATTCCTATTGTCTAACTTCATACCCTTTTTTTCGACAAATAACCCTTATCACGACGACGATACTTTGGGTAGCCATCATCATCATCTTCATCACGACGAAAAATAACCATCTTCTCCGCGAGGAAATAACAACGGGTATTGTAACGGAACAAAAGAAGTGTGCGTCTCATGTAGCCTTTTAAGTCCCCCACCAATATTTGTGCAGATGATGTCTCGTCCCCTTTCTAACATGTCATCATCACCAATTATTAGTGCCGCAACCTCATCACATGTTGGAGTATTGTGCATCCTTGCATCCTTCGATCGACTTCTTATTAACCCGAGATAGTAATTACTGGTAGAATTCTGCTCAATGTAGTCCCTGGCTCAACGATAAGACTGAGCGTAAGGATTATATAAATCAATCATAACTGTCAAGTCTTTGACCAAAGTTAAGTCTAGTGACTTCGAGCCATCAACAGAGCTGCAAAAATGCACAACATGATAAATTTGCTAATTAAAACACCGAATGACCATTGTCGAATAAAGAATAGGGAAATTTTCAACACAGGTAAAAAGTTTTAATTAATGAATGATCAAAGCATATGTACCTAAAGTGTGCAACTCTATTCTGTGCTTCGTTCAAGGTGTCGTACACATACATCTGTGCAAATTTGGCTCTACCACCTTCTTCCGGCATCAAAGATCCAATCCGATGGCAGTTCTGGCCTTTAATAATAAACTGGGGTGGCCCCCCACCATCGTTTGCATGGTGCTGAATTTTTCCACCAATGGATGTGAACGCAAACATGCTATTATAAACTCTTATATTCTCAAGAAAATGTGAACTGCGATTATCACTTCCATTGAACAAATTAAGTAACAGATCTGGTGTGTTGTCCAGATATGGTATATGGACTTTACCCTTCATACAACAAGTTGAAAAAACTTCATCAACCTTGTTGGATGACTTCTCAGGTCTCTTTTCAAACCAAACAATGGTTGTGCATTTAGAGCAGATGCGAGATGGGTGGCCCCAGGTCAAACAAATCTGCATAACGTTTGTCATACCCTAATTTTGTCCGCCTAGGTTTAAAACCCTAATTTTTCGCAAAAATAAATAAATTGAGAAGTGTGGTTTTATTTTGAAGAGTGAAGAGAATTGTGCATGCATTTTTGGGTTTTAAAAGTCATTCTAGGGCTTTTAAATTCATTGTTAGAGTGGAAATGCATTTGTTGTTGAAAAACAAGGTTTTTAGGGCAAAAGGGTATTTTGGTCATTGTCAAAAGAGGATAATTTTTTTATCAAGAATCATTGTGCAATTTTAGAGAAATTTATTTGAGGCAAAACATTTTTGGTCATGTATGTATGTATGCGCATGCATGCATACATTGTGCACAAAATTCAAATTCAAAAAAGGCATCAAAAAGGAATATTCTACAAAAAGTTCCAAGATGTGATTTTTATGACATTTTTGGTCATGGTGATCACATAAAATGGCATATTCCTCAAGATACCTTGTATGTGGCCTAAATTGGGTGCATTTTTGTACAATTATCCTAAGAAGAATAATCAAAAATGAAGGGATAATGGAATGGTCATATAATAGTACAAGATGACAACTAGCAAAACTTGGTCACCAAGGACCCCTCCCTTGCTATTTCGAATTTCTCCTCTCTATTCTCTCATTTTGTGTTTTCTCAATGTCCTCAATCCATGTGAGCCTCAATCCTAGCCTTTGATTCAAAATTAAAATCAAATCCTAGAGCACAACTAGTGCACAATGACCTAACCACCCTTAAACCTAATTGCTTTCTATATATACCCTATTCACCTCACAAAGAAAAAGCTCTTGGCCTCATTTTCACTCACACAACCCTAGCACACACCTCTCCTCTCCTCTCCTCTCCTCCCTTGGCCGAATTTCCTCTCCATTCCCTCCTCCATTTTTCTTCATTTCACCACCATTTTCTCACCTCATTTCCATTCCTACTTCATATATCTTCCTTCTCTCCTAATTTAATTCAAGCTTTCACCATCAAAGGGCATTTTTAAGCAAGCATTTCGTGGGTTTCATTGAAGTTTGGTGAAGATTCAAGTTGATTTGTGGTCTTGTTCTTCATATTAGTCATTCCTTAGCTTGGATTTGAGGTAAACTTCTTAAAACCTAGCATCATCTTCAACTTTTTTGCATCAAAATGTAGATATCATGCTTCTAATTTTTCATCCTACCATATTCATGCATTTTAGTGTTGTTATATTGTTGATTTGTTGATTGTTGTTGGTGAGAGGTGTCTCAAACATTTTGACAAGCACTTAGGGAGGCTTGGGTGTTTGAGATTGCTTCTCACCCTTGAATAAATTGTGATTTGTGTTGTTATCATTTTGCTTGTTGCATTTTGTGAAATAAAATTGTGTTAGGAAGCTATGAATGTTTCGCACCTTTAGTATAAAATAGGTTTAATCGAGTTTTGATGCATTTCTTTATGCAATCTTGTTATTGGGGCTTGATTTTGAAGTTCCCATGTCCAAACATGTTGTTTGATTTTGCAAATATTCATTTTTCATGCCTTCTTACTTTCACAAAAATCAAAAAATATGAATAGTTGTTGATTTTGGTGTTCGATTGCTTGGATCTTGTGAATAAATGTTCCTAAGTCTTGCTAGTGTCATTTGCTTGCTTGATTTGGTTGACTTGTTGAAATAAATTGACGATTAATTTGTGATTTGAGAAAATGAATTTGGGTTTTGGTTCATTTATGATCCACAAATGATCTTGGGTTATGCTAAGTTGGCAAGAGATAGGTTACTTCAACCTTGATGCCTATGCTTGTAAGCATTTAAAAATTCAATTCCCATTTGATGTGCTTGTGAAATGTGAGCAAAAAGGGGTCTATAAACAATTGAATTTGCGCACATGATTGGTCTCCAATGACCTTGATGCATCCTCAAGTTTAATCATGCTTTATTTGCTCTTTGAGTTTAATGTAAATTGTTGTTTGAAGCTTGTGAAGTTTTGGCAAAGGATAGGCCACTTAGAGCCTTGATGCATTAAATTGTTGTGGTGCACTAAAATGTTGAATTGGTGTTCACAATTTGCTTGTTTTGATTTCCACCAATTGTTACTCGTTAGTAACTCTCCAAAACTTCAAAACCATGTTGCATACAAAGAACAACTTGTTACTCGTTAGTAACGTTCCAACTTCAAAACATTTTTTTGCATTTACATAATCATTGATAAACAACTTCACTTCTTCTCAAAACAATTTCCAACTATTTTTCACAAATTAAAAACTTTGTTGAGGATAATGCGAAGCCTTTGCTTGCACGATTGTCAACAATGGGGTGCTAGTGGTGATCACTTGGAGTCTTTGCTCAATTGATTATCATGAACACTCATTTTTCAAAAGAACTCTCATTTCACAAATTAAAAACTTTGTTGAGGATAATGCGAAGCCTTTGCTTGCACGATCGTCAATAATGGGATGCTAGTGGTGATCACTCGAAACCTTTGTTGTTTGATCACTGTGAACATTCAATTTTCACAATTAAACAACTAAAAAATAAAAACCTTTTCTCGACACCCGAGAACTACGTAAGCTTTGAATTCTCCATCGCACTGGGAGATACGTAGGAGCGGGTCACATTCCCGTCAAGCACGACAAATAAAAACCATTTTCTTTTCAAAAAAACAAACCCTTTTCCAAAACAAGGCAATTTCTAAAAACAAAACAATTTTCGAAAACAAGAACTACGTTGCTTTGATTCCCTCCCCGGGATACGTAGGCACGGTGCCCTCCCGTCAAGCGCAAAAGATTAAATTTTCCTTAAGTTTTTCCATAAAGTAAGGAGAGATAAAGAGAGATAAAAACAAAGCATTTCTTAAATCAACCTTTTAAATCACACGTCAAATCGAGGTTCCCTTTCAGTAGAAAGGATGTGTGGGGTGCTCGTACCTTTCCCATGCATAACCGACCCCCGAACTCAAATCTCATGGTTCCAAGGACCATTGTCTTTCAAGAAAGGTTTTTTTCAATGTTTTACCTCTAAAAAAATATTGGTGGCGACTCCAATTTACGTTGTGCGAAGAGAAATCCCTCCAAAGGATTTTTCGGGGTGCAACAGCTGGCGACTCCACTGGGGACCTTTCTTTAGTGGGTCGAGCCAATCGATTCGACATGTGATTTATTTCGTTGATTTGAATGCTTTGTTATATCTCTCTTCCTTTCCCTTTCTTCTTTGTTTCCTTTGCCTTTAAAAACATGCTTGCATTATTCTTAGAATTGTCGTGTGCATTCTTGTGATGTTGTGCTTGCGTGCATTGTGTGTTAACCTTCTTCCTCTTCTATATTTGCTTCTTGAGTAAAATAAGAGTAGCTTCTTCTTCTTCTCCTCTTACTTTCATTGTTTATATGCTTTTCTCATACATTTCCCCAATCCTAGCATGTTCCCCTCTTCTTTGCTCCCTTTCTTGAGGTAAGCTCATGCATTTCCCCTAATCCTATTATGTCCCCTCCTCTAGGCTCCTTTTCTTAAGGTAAGCAATGCTTGCGATTGTTGTTGGAACCCTAGGTTAGTATACTTATGTTGAAATGATATTGAACCCTAGGGTAGACGACATGCTGTTGCTTGATATTGTCTGGACTGTTTTGGTTTCCCTTTGCAGGTGGGGTTTGGGTAGATTTTTAGGTGTTGTGCCCTCATCACACACTGCACACCTTATATTTGTGAGCATTGAGTGGGGCCTAAAACCCAAGGTCTGCAAAGAACCCTAGGAGAGTGGAAATGAGTAGTGACTGCCATTCGTAGACCGTTGTCTGTCTGGCTCTCATGAAAGTTTCGCCCAAGAGTGCGCTTTCTTCATGATACCTCACAATCGGTAGCTCTCTACGATTGTGGGTGTATTCATGAGAGAGACTTTAGCTCTTGGTTGCCATTGTGAGGCAGTGACCAGAACCCACATGGGAGGATTACCCTTGTCGTTGACTTTAGAGCCTACGATCTTTACCCATTTGTAGGACACGGGGGCACGCAAATTGTGTGTTGCATTAGCTTAGGCCTCCTCTTTCGAAACTCTTTTACCAAAAATGTAGAAAGTCATTTCCTTTTTCCCTCATAAACACCTATATGAGGTGGCATATAGCGGGTATTTTCAAAAATGTTTTGAACCGCCACCAATAAACATCATTTTCTTCTCTCTTTTCTATGTAAATAAAAGGTCATAATCATCACATTTGCGTCATTTTGCATCATCATCATTGCATTCGCATCTAACAAAAATTTTGAAAAAAAACCTCCATTCTTTGCATCCTCCATGCATTAAAGTTGTTTGCCGGAGATCGCAACGTAACACAAAGTCTTGTCATAGGTGTGTAAGAAACGGAATGGAGTCAAAAGGCAAAATCGTTTTCAATTCAAGGCTTCCTGTCGTGAAAGAGATTGATATGGCTAGTCTGAAAGAGTATGCATCCCTCCTTTAACACCTATGACAAGACGAGTTGCACCGCGATTCCCGGCAATAAACATAATAACATGCATATTGCATTGCATTTGCATCATTTGTCTTTATGTTCATAAAAAATAAAAAATAAAAAAATGTTCCGTCCACAGAAGTAAGACAAGCTGGTTAATCATCGATATTGGACGCGATCACAGGCAAGAAATATGGCCAACAATCAAGACGACGCGAATCTGGGCAATCATCAACCAATCCAGAATGATGCAGTTCCAGAAGGTCCGAATCCAAATGGTCAGGGTCAGCATGATCAGAATCAAGAGAATCGAGCAATCAGGGCTGAGATGGAAGTTATAAGAGCTCAAATGGCAGAGGTCATAAGAGTGTTAAGTGCCTTAAGGGATGCTGGCATAACTGAAGGTGCTGCTGCCGCAGGAGTGGATCCTCCTAGAGTCTCTCGGGCTCTCCAGAACGTGCAATGGCCTCCTTATGGTCTCCCATTAGGGTACACACCCCCTGCTGCCGGTGCAAACCCAGAAAGTGGTCCTTCGGGAACCACAGGACAGACCCAGCCTGAATCAGCTGTGAATGAAGTTGGAATGGGGACACCTCAGGTTCAAATTCAGATTCCTACTCCTGCTATTACCCCGGGAACTCCGGTTGGCTTCAATTCTCCAGCAACAATCCATCCACAAGTTCAGGGTCCAATTCCTCAGATTATCGCTCACTCACGTGACCCACACGTGACCCCAGCTGTGGTGTCGATGAATAATCTTCACTATGGTGTGAGTGGTTTTCCGCCGAATTACCCTGATGAAGCTAGAAGTCAGTACCAGATGTTAGAAGAAAGATTGAGAGCTGTTGAAGGAACAGGTTCCCAGGCTAGGAACGCCCATGAGTTATGCTTGGTCCCTAATCTAGCCCTGCCACCCAAGTTCAAAACACCATTTTTCGACAAGTACAAAGGAGCAACCTGCCCGCGCAGCCATGTGACGATGTATTGCCGGAAGATGACTGCCCACGCCCGTTATGATAACCTGATGATACATTGCTTTCAGGAAAGCTTAGCTGGAGCTCCCCTTGAATGGTATATGCAATTGGAGCCAACTAATATCCGTTGTTGGAAGGATCTGGCGGATGCCTTTATCCGTCAATACCAGTACAACAGTGATTTAGCCCCGGATAGGACCCAGCTGCAATGTATGTCTAAGAAGGATAATGAGACATTCAAGGAATACGCCCAGAGGTGGAGGAACCTCGCTGCACAAGTAAAACCCTCCCTGCTTGATAAAGAGATGGTCCATATGTTCATGGAAACTCTTCCCCCAGTGTTCTATGATCGTTTGGTCGGCAGCGTGGCTTCGAATTTCTCGGAGATGGTTGTCATTGGAGAAAGAGTGGAGAACGGCATGCGCAGCGGAAGAATAGCCCATGGCCCAACGCCTCCTTCCCATCAGAAAAAGCCTTTTTCTGGTTCCCACAAGAATAAGGAGGGAGAAACTAATGCAATCATCGGAGCTAGCGGTCCATCACACAACAATCCCCCACAAGCCATTCCAGTTCCTGCTCAGACGCCGCCTGCTCAGCCATTCCAGTCCAACAATCAGTACAGAAACTACAATGAAAAAAAGCCTGTTGTCTTTGAACCTATCCCCATGTCGTACACAGATTTGTTCAATTATCTCATTGCCAACAAGTTAATCAACACTCGTCAGATGAAATCATATCAGCCTCCCTATCCCAGAGGGTATAATGCAAATGCTACCTGTGCCTTTCATTCTGGGGCAGTAGGTCATGTGGTGGAGGATTGTAAGGCGTTCAAGTACGTTGTGCAAGACCTGCTTGATGCAAAGAGTATATCATTTCAGCAACCTAATGTAACCACCAACCCGTTGCCGGGGCATGGTGGGCCCACTGCAAATGCCATTAATGATCAGGGTGGTCAGTACTTAATTAGGAAGGTGGAGTGCATTCGTACACCCCTGAGTATCATTCATGCTGCACTATGCCGTTGTGGTATCATCGAAGAAGGGTGTGCCAGAAGAGACATCTGCAATGACCCTTATTGTGTTGGGGCCTGTGAGAGCTTCAAACCCATCCTGCAAGAGCTGTTAGACAGACACCTGGTCCAGGTTGGGGTTCAGGAAAAGGAAGAAAGTGTATCTACTCTGCAATCAAACAACAGAGGTTTCAGGAGACCGGTTGAAATCCCTTGCAGTCCGAATTCAAGCTCGGTTGTGGCAAGACCTCTGACTGTTGTTATTCCGGTACCTGCTGCTACCCTTAGTAGAGAGACTAGGGTTATTCCCTGGAGCTGCAACGTGCAAATGCAAGCAGAAGTCCCTCAGGGCGTGTTGGATATAACAAACATTGCTGGGAGTAGTGGAATTACAAGGAGTGGAAGGATGTATGTTCCTGAAAATCTTAGAAAGGAACAATCAAAGGAAGCTGAAGAAAGGGCCCGTAAGGGAAAAGATAAGGAAACTGTGGAAGTTAGAGAAGTATCAGACAAAGAAGCTCAGGAATTTCTGAAAGTAATGAGACAAAGTGAATACCAGGTGGTGGACCAGTTAAATCAAACCCCGGCCAAAATCTTAATGCTTTCGTTGTTGCTTAGTTCCGAGGCACACCGAGCTGCACTGTTGAAAATCCTGAATGAAGCACACGTACCCCATGACATTACGGTCAACCAGCTTGATGGTATTGTTGGGAACATAGTGGCATCCAACTACTTGACCTTCACAGACGCTGAGCTACCTCCGGCGGGGAAGAATCACAATCAAGCCCTTCACATCTCTGTCAAGTGTAGGGACTACATGCTGGCCAGAGTGCTCATCGACAATGGCTCGTCATTAAATGTGTTGCCCAAGTCCACAATGGATAAGTTGGATGTGGATTGCTCATATCTGAAGCCTAGCTCCACCTTGGTTAGAGCATTTGATGGGTTTGTGAAAGAAGTTTTTGGAGAAGTAGAGGTGCCTTTGCAGGTGGGTCCTGAAGTGTTCTATGTCACATTCCAAGTCATGGATATAGCTTCCTCTTATAGCTGTCTGCTAGGACGACCTTGGATACATGCCGCTGGGGCAGTGCCATCTTCGCTCCATCAGAAACTCAAGTTTGTGGCCGAGGGCAAGTTGATAGTAATCTTCGGGGAGGAGGAAATGTTGATAAACCGATCACCACCAGAATATTACGTTGAAGCAGCAGAGGAGTCTTTTCAGACTGCCTTCCAGGTATTGGAGATCTCAAATGCTATCTTTGTTGGGAGTGAGCCTCCCCAATTGAAGCCTAGGTGGTCCAAGGCGGACATGATGGTTGCAAAGGTGATGCTAGGATATGGGTATCAGGTTGGAAAAGGCCTGGGAAAAGCTGCTCAAGGAATTGTAGCACCCGTCCTGCTGAAAGGGAATACTGAAAGGTTCGGTATTGGGTACATCCCAAGCCCTGCAGACCGAGAGAGGCTAGCAGCTGATAGAAGAGAGAAATGGTTGGCAAAGCTCAGAGGAAGGACCCCCAACCAGGGAGGGATGGTCGTCGGTGATCTTAGGAACAACTTCCGAAGTGTAGGCATGCTGGACCCTGACCAGGTCAATGTGATTGAAGAAGATTCAGGCTCGGGTGACGGTGCTGTCGGCTTAGTGCGCCGTTGTGCTGCGAAAGAAAAGCTCCAGAACTGGGAGGCCCTAGATTTCCCTGTGATTTTCAATTTAAAATCGAATACAATTCTTGAAAGTAATAATGCCCATAACTCATACTGTGACTTTGATTACCCGGTTAACCAAACCGAGGAAGATGTTGAGGATGGTTGGGATACTCCTCCAGAAATTATGAGAATGGTAGAACAAGAAGAAAAGGTCATCAAGCCCCATGGGGAGCCCACAGAAATGGTTAATTTGGGTACTGAGGAAGATAGAAAAGAGATCAAGGTTGGTACCGCGATGGGGAATTGTGAACGTAAGAAGTTGATTCAGCTCCTGTTTGACTATGTTGACATTTTCGCATGGACTTACCAAGACATGCCGGGATTGAATACAAATATTGTTGAGCACAGATTGCTGGTAAAACCAGAATATCCTCCGGTAAAACAGAAATTGAGGCGAATGAGGCCAGAGATATCCTTGAAAATCAGGGATGAGGTCAAGAAACAGTTTGACGCAGGGTTCTTAGCAGTGGCAAAATATCCTGAGTGGGTAGCCAACATTGTCCCGGTTCCCAAGAAAGACGGAAGGGTCCGGATGTGTGTCGATTACCGTGATTTAAACCGAGCAAGTCCTAAAGATGATTTCCCTCTACCTCACATCGATGTTCTGGTGGATAGCACAGCGCAACACTCAATGTTCTCCTTCATGGACGGGTATTCAGGTTACAACCAGATCAAGATGGCTCCAGAGGATATGGAGAAAACCACCTTCATAACCCTTTGGGGAACTTTCTGCTATAAGGTCATGCCTTCCGGATTGAAGAATGCCGGGGCAACTTATCAAAGAGCAATGGTGACTCTGTTCCACGACATCAAACAGTATATCACCAGCAGAGAATATCCCCCCGGCGCTTCAGAAAATGATAAGAGAACACTCAGGAGGCTGTCAATGGGTTTCTTCTTGAGTTGAGACGTCCTTTACAAGAGAAACCATGACTTGGTTCTCCTCAGATGTGTAACAAGGGAGGAATCAATAAAGATCATGCAAGATGTTCATGAGGGCTCATTTGGAATTCATTCCAGTGGGCACACAATGGCTAGAAAGATCCTGAGAACAGGTTACTATTGGCTGCAAATGGAATCTGACTGTTATAGCTTTGCAAGAAAGTGCCATAAATGTCAAATTTATGCAGATCACATCCATGTACCACCAACCTCTCTGAATGTCCTGAGTGAACCTTGGCCTTTCTCAATGTGCGGCATGGACATCATTGGTCCTATTGAACCAAAAGCTTCAAATGGTCATCGTTTCATCCTGGTTGCTATCGACTACTTCACCAAGTGGGTAGAGGCTGCTTCTTATCCCAATGTAACAAGTTCAGTGATTGCTAAGTTCATCAAGAAAGATTTGGTTTGCCGCTACGGCCTTCCGAACAAAATCATCACAGACAACGGCAGTAATTTGAACAGCAAGGTGATGAGGGACTTATGCAAGGACTTCAAAATCCAACATCACAACTCTTCTCCCTACCGTCCGAAGATGAATGGGGCAGTTGAGGCAGCCAATAAGAATATTAAGAGGATAGTACAGAAAATGGTAGTAACTTACAAGGACTGGCATGAGATGCTCCCCTTCGCCTTGCATGGGTACAGAACCTCGGTGCGTACATCTACAGGGGCAACCCCTTACTCGTTGGTTTATGGGTCAGAAGCTGTTCTCCCCATTGAGGTTGAAATACCCTCGCTGCGGGTATTGATGGAGACCAAATTAGAAGAAGCAGAGTGGGTTCAGGCTCGTTTTGACCAATTGAATCTCATTGAAGAGAAGCGAGTAGCCGCCTTGTGCCATGGTCAGCTGTACCAACAGAGGATGATGAGGGCTTTTGACAAGAAAATCCGTCCTCGGGAATTCCAAGAAGGAGACCTCGTGCTCAAACAAATCTTGCCAATCCAGACGGATCCCCGTGGCAAATGGGCTCCCAAATACGAAGGACCTTATGTGCTGAAGAAGGCATTCTCCGGAGGGGCATTAATTCTTGCAAACATGGATGGAGATGAAATCCCAAACCCAGTGAACTCAGATGTGGTAAAGAAGTACTATGCCTAAAGAAATAGACAGAAAAAGAGAAAGATAAGCCAAGTAAGAATTAGCTCGCTAGGTTGAAAACCCGAAAGGGCGGCCTAGGCAAAATCAGAGCGACCTGGTGGATTGAAAACCCGCAAAGGGCGATCCAGGCAAAAATTAGGGTCAGAAAACTTGGGCATGAAAATAAACAAGGGCATACAGCACTCTCGAAGATTTGGATAAGGGGTTGATCAAGGTCACAAGTATGAACGGTGGGCACCGTTACTTCAAGGATAGAATCACACGATCTGTTCCTTTTTCTTGTATTTTATCAGTTTAGAATAAAGATTACGATTGTACTTTCAACTGGCGTGACTTTCTGCACGACCAGTTTCCATATCAGCAAAAGTCCAGCTTTTCTTTCATATGTGTGCTTTTCGTGTCTTCACTTTCATTTATTCAGTTTCTTTCAAAATAATGATTTTATGATTGATGAAATTGAATTGCAAAACATGTGCATACATTCAGAGCATTACAGATTATTAGGAAATCTTTGAAAATCACAAAAGGAAAAATGGTTTCCCAAAATGGGTAAAGTTGCAAAAAAAACAGTCACATGCACTGCCACCTTAAAAATAACAAGATCATTGCAAACCAGCGCGCAACCCTTGCGTTATCACCATCCTGGAACGGTCTTCGTATCAAGTGCCACAAGTCCCGCGGATTGATTTAACCAGCAAAAAAAAAAAAGAAAAAAAAAAGGAAAAAAAACATTTTCATATCATTCATCATTCCTATATCATCCATGTCGTCAAACAGTAGAGCATTATACTTTCATATTCGCATCCCAGAAGGGCGAAAAGAAATAGAAGAAAAGAAACAGAAGAAAAGAAAAAGAAAAAGGAAAATCAAACAGAAAAAACATCTCACCAAATCAATCATTGCATCCATGTGCATCCCAGCATCAAAAGCCTGCATTCCATGCATCATTCAAAACTTCCCAATTTTCAAAAAGAAACTCAGTTGCTTTGGACTCGTTAGTCCCCAAAATTTTCAAAAAAAGTCAGTTACTTTGGACCAATGGGTCCCCGAAATCTCATTTTCAGAAAATCATCATGGCACCGAGTTAGTGAACTCCATCAGCACAGAGTTAGTAAAACTCCCCCAGAGTTAGTGAACTCCTTCCACAGATCACAACGTCGCGTACGAGCGCGCGGCAGATCCTACAGACTTCGTTAAGTCCATCGGATTAATTGTGTCAACCTAAGGCATAGTGTAGATCCATTGATCATGTCAGTTCCGGACCTGATATTGATCGGCCGCTCGAAAAGGCCACCCCCAGAGCTCGGACTCGACGAGAGTCCGTTAAAAGGTTTTAGGCAACCTCCGAATCCCCCAATTTACGGCACTTCCCATTTACTGCTTTCATTTACTGCTTTACGCAATTTACTGCTTTCTCGTCGACGCGACAAGTGTTGACTCTCTCTCTCTCAAAAGAAGAGAGATCAAAGAAAGGAAACAAAAAAAAGAGAAAAAAAAAGAAAAGGAAAATTCGGGTTTCTCTAAGTAGACAAAATTAGTATTATTTCTGAATTCTTTATTTCTATTTTGCCTCGGAATATGTTTTGGCCAACTCATATTCCTTGGTAAAATCCAAATAAAGAGGGGCAGCTGTCATACCCTAATTTTGTCCGCCTAGGTTTAAAACCCTAATTTTCCGCAAAAATAAATAAATTGAGAAGTGTGGTTTTATTTTGAAGAGTGAAGAGCATTGTGCATGCATTTTTGGGTTTTAAAAGTCATTCTAGGGCTTTTAAATTCATTGTTAGAGTGGAAATGCATTTGTTGTTGAAAAACAAGGTTTTTAGGGCAAAAGGGTATTTTGGTCATTGTCAAAAGAGGATAATTTTTTTATCAAGAATCATTGTGCAATTTTAGAGAAATTTATTTGAGGCAAAACATTTTTGGTCATGTATGTATGTATGCGCATGCATGCATACATTGTGCACAAAATTCAAATTCAAAAAAGGCATCAAAAAGGAATATTCTACAAAAAGTTCCAAGATGTGATTTTTATGACATTTTTGGTCATGGTGATCACATAAAATGGCATATTCCTCAAGATACCTTGTATGTGGCCTAAATTGGGTGCATTTTTGTACAATTATCCTAAGAAGAATAATAAAAAATGAAGGGATAATGGAATGGTCATATAATAGTACAATAGTACAAGATGACAACTAGCAAAACTTGGTCACCAAGGACCCCTCCCTTGCTATTTCGAATTTCTCCTCTCTATTCTCTCATTTTGTGTTTTCTCAATGTCCTCAATCCATGTGAGCCTCAATCCTAGCCTTTGATTCAAAATTAAAATCAAATCCTAGAGCACAACTAGTGCACAATGACCTAACCACCCTTAAACCTAATTGCTTTCTATATATACCCTATTCACCTCACAAAGAAAAAGCTCTTGGCCTCATTTTCACTCACACAACCCTAGCACACACCTCTCCTCTCCTCTCCTCTCCTCCCTTGGCCGAATTTCCTCTCCATTCCCTCCTCCATTTTTCTTCATTTCACCACCATTTTCTCACCTCATTTCCATTCCTACTTCATATATCTTCCTTCTCTCCTAATTTAATTCAAGCTTTCACCATCAAAGGGCATTTTTAAGCAAGCATTTCGTGGGTTTCATTGAAGTTTGGTGAAGATTCAAGTTGATTTGTGGTCTTGTTCTTCATATTAGTCATTCCTTAGCTTGGATTTGAGGTAAACTTCTTAAAACCTAGCATCATCTTCAACTTTTTTGCATCAAAATGTAGATATCATGCTTCTAATTTTTCATCCTACCATATTCATGCATTTTAGTGTTGTTATATTGTTGATTTGTTGATTGTTGTTGGTGAGAGGTGTCTCAAACATTTTGACAAGCACTTAGGGAGGCTTGGGTGTTTGAGATTGCTTCTCACCCTTGAATAAATTGTGATTTGTGTTGTTATCATTTTGCTTGTTGCATTTTGTGAAATAAAATTGTGTTAGGAAGCTATGAATGTTTCGCACCTTTAGTATAAAATAGGTTTAATCGAGTTTTGATGCATTTCTTTATGCAATCTTGTTATTGGGGCTTGATTTTGAAGTTCCCATGTCCAAACATGTTGTTTGATTTTGCAAATATTCATTTTTCATGCCTTCTTACTTTCACAAAAATCAAAAAATATGAATAGTTGTTGATTTTGGTGTTCGATTGCTTGGATCTTGTGAATAAATGTTCCTAAGTCTTGCTAGTGTCATTTGCTTGCTTGATTTGGTTGACTTGTTGAAATAAATTGACGATTAATTTGTGATTTGAGAAAATGAATTTGGGTTTTGGTTCATTTATGATCCACAAATGATCTTGGGTTATGCTAAGTTGGCAAGAGATAGGTTACTTCAACCTTGATGCCTATGCTTGTAAGCATTTAAAAATTCAATTCCCATTTGATGTGCTTGTGAAATGTGAGCAAAAAGGGGTCTATAAACAATTGAATTTGCGCACATGATTGGTCTCCAATGACCTTGATGCATCCTCAAGTTTAATCATGCTTTATTTGCTCTTTGAGTTTAATGTAAATTGTTGTTTGAAGCTTGTGAAGTTTTGGCAAAGGATAGGCCACTTAGAGCCTTGATGCATTAAATTGTTGTGGTGCATTAAAATGTTGAATTGGTGTTCACAATTTGCTTGTTTTGATTTCCACCAATTGTTACTCGTTAGTAACTCTCCAAAACTTCAAAACCATGTTGCATACAAAGAACAACTTGTTACTCGTTAGTAACGTTCCAACTTCAAAACATTTTTTTGCATTTACATAATCATTGATAAACAACTTCACTTCTTCTCAAAACAATTTCCAACTATTTTTCACAAATTAAAAACTTTGTTGAGGATAATGCGAAGCCTTTGCTTGCACGATTGTCAACAATGGGGTGCTAGTGGTGATCACTTGGAGTCTTTGCTCAATTGATTATCATGAACACTCATTTTTCAAAAGAACTCTCATTTCACAAATTAAAAACTTTGTTGAGGATAATGCGAAGCCTTTGCTTGCACGATCGTCAATAATGGGATGCTAGTGGTGATCACTCGAAACCTTTGTTGTTTGATCACTGTGAACATTCAATTTTCACAATTAAACAACTAAAAAATAAAAACCTTTTCTCGACACCCGAGAACTACGTAAGCTTTGAATTCTCCATCGCACTGGGAGATAAGTAGGAGCGGGTCACATTCCCGTCAAGCACGACAAATAAAAACCATTTTCTTTTCAAAAAAACAAACCCTTTTCCAAAACAAGGCAATTTCTAAAAACAAAACAATTTTCGAAAACAAGAACTACGTTGCTTTGATTCCCTCCCCGGGATACGTAGGCACGGTGCCCTCCCGTCAAGCGCAAAAGATTAAATTTTCCTTAAGTTTTTCCATAAAGTAAGGAGAGATAAAGAGAGATAAAAACAAAGCATTTCTTAAATCAACCTTTTAAATCACACGTCAAATTGAGGTTCCCTTTCAGTAGAAAGGATGTGTGGGGTGCTCGTACCTTCCCCATGCATAACCGACCCCCGAACTCAAATCTCGTGGTTCCAAGGGCCATTGTCTTTCAAGAAAGGTTTTTTTCAATGTTTTACCTCTAAAAAAATATTGGTGGCGACTCCAATTCACGTTGTGCGAAGAGAAATCCCTCCAAAGGATTTTTCGGGGTGCAACAACGTTGAAAACATTTTAATTTGCCAAATTTTTGTAGAGGGCCTTACTAGAATAGATACTCTAATTATGTATACAAATTTTAAAAAGTAAGAAAGTTATTTTTAATCTTTACCAGCATTCTCCCTAGTGTCATATAGGGCAGATCTTTGTTCAGTGACTTCAGGTGCAACAACAGCTGGAGTTGAATCTGATATGTGAATATCATCTGAAGAGGATATCATTTAAAACCAACATATAAATTAGTGTCTAAGCATTTAGTTGAAAATTCCACCATAATGAAGCATACAATTAGAAAATTGAATGATCGAAAATGTTACTGTTGTACCTTCGTGTGGTGTCAGGTTCCGTTTTTCTCTATCTTGCATACAGCGCTTCCGTCTTAAGCATTCTCGCTGAGAAGCTACTTGAGCCATGATAGGCTGGAGTTGATGTGTGATATTTGGTGACATCACGCAAAGGAAGCACACCTAGAAAATGTACACCATTAATCAAACTATAAACACTCATAATTCGTTTAAAAGGGTTATCGAAAATTGGTATTTATCGTTCATTATATCTTTATATACAAATATACAAATACCTTCTGAATGAGTTATTTCGGTGGGCGCCTCATGAGAGAATAATCTAGTTGCTCCTACCGATTGCAATGTCGCTTTATCTTGTATTTTATGCTTGAGACGATTGACAGGAGGGGTCGGATTATGTATCTCAGAAAATTGAGTAGTCACTACAAGAAATTCGCTGATTTGCCACGGAAAAATCCGTCGCAAATGCAGGAAATTCCGTCGCAAAATGACATTTGCGACGGCATTTGCGACGGACACAATTCCGTGGCAAAATCGCTCGTCGCAAACTGTTTGCGACGGCTTTTTCCGTCGCAAATAAGCCCGTCGCAAACCGGTCGCAAATGTTCGTCGCAAAGCCGTGGCAAATGTCCGTCGCAAATCCGTCACTAATCCGTCGCAAATCTTTAAAAATAAATAAATAAAAAAATTAAATCATACATCCAAAATGTTGTTTAATAGTGATATCCATACATATTGTTTCTGTGTACCATAGCAATTTAGCAAGATACAAAGGGGATAGAATAGAGAATAGTGAATACAATAGTACACTAACAATTTCCAATTAACACTTAATCAGCAAACAATAGTACATCAATTTCATATTTTTACCATGATTTGTAATAGCCTAAAGCAAGAAAACAACATAATCAATATCTCATGTAAGTGGAAAAAAACTAAAAAAATTGCTGCCTGCAGTCCTTCCCCCACTGATGCCCACACCAATATCTGCTTGTTGTATCATCCTTACATCATTCCCACCATCACCAATTGCCAATGTTCTATAATCACATGATTTTAAGATCTTTACAAGCTGCAACAAATAGTGGTAAGACCTCGGGTCATAGTTCAATCACTTTAAGATAATAAAGAGGAGACCTCCCCAATTGGAGACTCACGCCAGAACACCAGAGCACATAACATTAACATCTCAACATAATAAAGAGGACCTCGTAGCAATTCTCTGCATGTATATATGAAATGAACAGTCAGCCAATATTAATGCTCAGTACTACATAATAGTTATTTTTTTTTCAACTCCCATCACCAAATAAAGGCAAAACACGTGACAAAAATGATGAACACATTTACTATAGATCCCCTTTTATAGTGACAGATTTGATGAGTCCTTGATCAGAAGTGAAGGAGAGACCATTCATCAAAAGTCTCAAGCAATTGACAAGAGGAACAAAAACAGCAAATAACGAGCTTTAGGAGAGTTGCTATCCTAATATTAGCATCAAAACATTTAAACAAAACAAACCAATCAATGCCTCAAACCTTCCTCATATAGAATACACTAAAAAAAACACAAATGGGATACCTGAAAATTAGCCAAGAAACAAAAAAAAGCAAACCAGACAGTATATAGACCACTTTCTACTCATACCCTGCAATGTCATATACCACCAATTTCCAAAAACACAAAAATTTCAATCAATAAAATAAACCTAAAATTTCAATGGAAACAAATAAGTAAAAAGTTCATTCATTTATTCATTTATTAGGAATTAGGAATTGTGTTCATTCATATATGCATGCAATTGCAATGGAATGAAGAAGAAAGTACCTGGTTGAGAATGTTTAGTGAGATCATCAAAAGTGAAAACAAGAGCATAAGCATGCCCATGCTTGCTTCTATTCCAGTCACTGCATTAGATACAACATGAAGGTGACACTATAAGGACATGTAATTCCAGTAGCAATAGCAATATCACATGTAAATCAAACAATAAGCTCACCCACAGTATAATAGCCTAATAGGCAAGAGTTTGAGCCTCTTTTCCCTATGACACAACTCCACATATATGGTAAAAATAATAAATGAATTAGAAGAAAGAACTATGTATTACAACAAATTTACACACCAATTTCAATCTCGCAATACATAAATTTGAATCATGAGAGAATAACAAGTTAGTTTTCAGTTCACAATCAGAAACTCCCGGTGAAAATTGCCTTTTGGTTTTGTACAAAAGCAGTAACTTACTGAACTTGTAACAATTGAGACAGTCACCACAATCATTAAAAACCAACTCTTTGTAAGGAACAAAGGAAAAGAATTTCTACCTGGAGGCAGATAATGGAAGATGATTAAGAGAGCAAGCAATCCGGAATCCTATCATTCTTGGCTAACCATAATTCTTTTAAGTCACTTACTAGGAGTCCCTGGTTCTGTTCAAAACAAAAGACAACAATAGAGATTAATAACAACATTCAGAGTCAAAAATTTGTTGATAAACCAGGACAGAACATTGCAAGCAAGAATCAAAATGAATATGGGGCATCAGAAATCAAAAAAAGAAGATCAATCGATGATAGGCAACAATAGAGAGATACCTTCTTGTCAGGGGCACGACAGAGTGGCGCCGTATTGACGGTCATCATCTCTTTATTTTCCCAGACAGAACTGTATTACAAAATTCCATGAAAAGATGAAAATAACAGAGTGAATCTTACAATATATTATGAATTTAAAATAATAGATTGAAAAGCACGGAAAAGTTGCAACCGAAATAAACAAATATAAATTGAATTACAGATTTCTTTAACAAATGGCAGCAATCTTTCTCAAATCAGAATCCACAATGGGCAAGGAAAAACTTCTGCCTCTCCTGCGTATCAATACAACATGCATATGCATAAAAGAAAATCAAGAGAATTGATAGATTAGGGATTTCAGTATAAATTCAACAACAGATGCATACAATAATTGATAGATTAGGGATTTCAGTGTCAATTGAACAACAGATGCATACAAAGAAAATTAGAGAGTGAGGGTTTCATAGTCTAACCAGTTTGTAGAAACGCAAGGAGGGGAGACCTAGACGATGAACAGGAACCTACGAAGCTTGATGATGAGCAGATTCAAACATAACCAACAGAGCAAGAGAGAGAGAGAGAGAAACAGAACGATTGGGAGCTGATAAATTAGGGCAAACACGATTGATGAGTGTAGTCACAAGAAGGATTAGCGGTGCTGTAAACAAATTTGGGTTAAAATGGAACGAACAAAATGAGGGGGTTAGGGTTCGATTCAAACAAAAATGGTGGCATTTTTGCTAAAGAGAAGTAGAGAAGAAGAAAAACATTTACCTTTTAAGAAGAAGAAGAGAGGAAAGCGCATGAGAAAGGAGAGGAAACTGAGAGAGGAGAGTCACGGGCTGTTGGTGGTGGTGCTTCGAGAAAGCCAGGTGAGGCGGAGGCGACCGTGGAGGCAGCTTGAAACGAAGGTGGTGTCACGGCGGAGGGCGGCAGCGTTCTGAGAGGGAGAGGGAGTCTGAGAAAGAAAGAGAAAGGAGAAGGAAAGTGAGGGTGAAAGCGTTCTGTTCTGATTTTTTCAGGAAGACAACGTAGTGATTTTGCCCAAATGGGAGGATTCGTGCGTGTTATAATTTTATTTCTGGTTTGCGACGGGCTTGCGACGGGATCTCCGTCGCAAATTTGCTGCCTTTTCCAAGTCCGTCGCAAACCGGTGGCAAACTCCAACGGGAAATTTCGCGCTCCTACTTTTAACATATGTCGTCGCAAATCCGTGGCAAATTACTGATGGCATAAGCTCCGTCGCAAATGTTGGTGGCTAAAACAGGTTTTTCTTGTAGTGAGTTCCCGAACACAGTTGGCCAGTGAGGACACTACTTTGTTCATAAAATCTTGATTTGTTAACCGGCATGTGACGTGAACCACTCGTTTCAGTCCCTGATAGTGAATGATAAAACAAATTGTAAATACTTTAGCACTGGAGAAGAATTCATTACAGTTTTTTACAATAAACTCTATATATCATATATAAAATATTTCATTCATATATTATTAAACAACCAAATTATCCAATATTGAACTCATGTTGTCCCAAAGGTATAAGATAAATAGTGTTTAAAAATATGTCTTTGCAAATTGATGAGTAACAGGTCAACTAAATTACTGTTAGAAATGATAAATGATATAAAGCATAAATTATGGTTGGCCATCGAACAAAACCATAGGTAACACCAGAAAGAGGTGTCGTCTGATAGGGGCAAGGTGTCTGCAATATACCCGTGTTTTTTCCATAAGAGGACAGTTGTTTTCATCTGTATCATGATATTAAGAATTAATATGGGGTCATGTACAAATTTTGAATCATGCCTTAAAACTTATGATTATATATTACCTAACACTTGGATGCTTGATGTTCCAATTGGTTCTTTATCGTTGTAACTAACTAACTTACGCTTGCCAAGTTTGCGTTGAGGTTCCGATGACATGTCTGTTTAAACAGTACAATAAAAATGGTACAATATGATTGCATTTATGTGATATAAAAACTCTGCGCATAAAACATTCCAACACACATCCTTACCTTTGACACGTTGGAACTTGGGGTCATGTGATACTGTTTGACTTTTTCATGACAATTCTTAATAATAAATTAAGCTGCTCTAATAACAATAAGACTATAAAATGTACTTATAATTTATCGTATAAAGATGTTGGTATAAAACCAATTTTATGTTGAATGTACTTTATATAAATATGGATACCTGCAACATGTGTAGTTATTAAATCAATTTATAATTGTTAATACCTGCAGATGTAGAAGTAACATTGAATTAATGTTGTGTGAACAAAGGTGTAACAGCCACGGGATGGCACAGACCAGGAGTTAGATGCTCAGGCATTGGTGAACTACCTGCTAGAGCGGAAAGTAGTGTTGACAACTTAGAGGTATCCAGATCATAATTGGCAGGGTAGTCTTATTCCGTTTTTATTTGTTTAAGAACATATATTACTTGAATTTGTTTCTTGAGGGTCTTTGCTGGGCTACCCATGATATTGAGATAGTAATCTATCGAGCAGTGATTGATCTTTAGGACTCCGTAACTCCGCCAAAAGTGTTCGAATCTTTGAACGCGATGCCGACAAACGTGGTTCTGATACTTGCTTTTCCATCTTACTTGTGCGTTAGAAAAGCTAATAGAATGTCCCCACTAGAGATACTTAATTGATCATAATGAAAATTAAAGAAATTGAGTATTTGTTGTACTTGACTGGTCACTTGTGGGTGTCTTCTTTGGCCGGGCCACGTGGTCGTCAGTTACTTACTGTTATTAAAAAACAAAATCATGATGGAGCACCTGAATGTCTATATATTACCTTGCCTAATCTCAAAGAGAGGAACACCTGAATTTGCGTTAGCATTTTTGTCAGCTGCACATCCATAAAAACAATAACTCTGATCCGATACACATATTATGACTTGAATATATAAAGCTAAATCATAAGTTGAATATTGTGTCGCATGTTACCCATACTAGTATGTATCACCCGTGCCAGCACGGGTATACATTTTTTTTAGATCGTGCCACCGTTTCTGGCATTTTCAATCCTTCAGATCCTGATTGTGTGCAGTAACAGTAACATACCCGTGCATCCTCACGGTGAATCGCGTTGCATGGTACGAATAGTACTCAAGATTGTAATTAAAATAGAGATTGTAAGGAAGACTAATGGCCTACAACAAAATGAAAAGGATCACGAATGATAATATTTAAAAGATAGCTTTTTTAACAATGTGATGGTGTGTTTGATTTTATACAAATGTGTTAAGCAAACTTAAAATTAAATTGCTGAGTTGTTGTAGGTTAAATTCATAATAGATATATGTATTATTTTGAATCCCTCAAGTGAATTCTATTGATGTGCATGATTTCCTAGTAATCACAAATAGCCCTAAAAAATGAGATTATTGTAATTGTCTAACTAAAAGAATGTGTTATCCGACAAATAGCAAACTCCACGCAGTTTCACAATTTATCCGAAGTGAATTAACAATGTATAAAATTGAAATATGCCTAGAAGCAATGGAATTATTTGGATAAATTAAATTTGAATTTGAAATCATTACATTTCCCCGTCGTCACTAAAGATTGTAAACGTAACTATCTAATAATTTCAATCTAAGTCATTACTCGTTTGTGGTGAATAAATATATATATATATATATATATATATATATATAATATATTAAATTTTATAGTAAAATTTTTCAAACTTTCATACCTCCCTAGTTGGTTAAAAATAGTCAAATGATTGAGAGAATAAATACATGTTAGCTATTTTGAAGGTAATAAAACTAAATAGCTAGTTCTCTTTCACTCGTGGCAAAATTGTTTATCCTCAATTTATTTATTTTTAATTTTTAAATTATGGTCATATTTTTTAGTTATTTTGTGGGACTGTGAAAGTTAGACTTCAAACTTTGAATCGAAGACTACATGAAAAAAGAAATAAGGAGATTACAAAAAAGGCAGTCAAGAGTATATATGATGTGGTCATCCCCAAGGTAAACATAGCCTTATTAAGCTATTAAAGGCCCAAAAGCTACAATAAAATGGCAAGTAACTTGTATGCCAGATCAAAAATTCCCTTTTCACTGCAACAACACAAAAAACTTGCTACTTTTGTGTCTTCTAAGTCCCTTTTCTTCAACTGCCATTGCATCAAACTGATTTTGAGATGACATTCTTTTGTGTCTTTGAAGTCTTTTTGTCATGTCAAACAGGCGCACCATTGCCTTAACAACGCATATAGAAAGAAATGCATAAGTACATATAACATTAATCTTGCAATATATAAAAACTAAATTATTGGAGTTTCAATAATTGTTGGGTTACTTGGTAGTCTAATAACAAAAAAATATATGGTAAAATCAGTGGGCTACTTGGTAGTCTAATCACATCTTATTTTTTTCCCCAAAATGTGAATTGCTTTGACCGAATTAGTACTTCTATGGTTCGATTCTTGACTGGC
The DNA here is from genome assembly GCA_963573325.1 of Astragalus glycyphyllos. Lineage (NCBI taxonomy): Eukaryota > Viridiplantae > Streptophyta > Magnoliopsida > Fabales > Fabaceae > Astragalus > Astragalus glycyphyllos. Next base: position 33,180,308 of record OY754307.1, read on the forward strand.
TCATGCTTTATGTGGGATTAAAGAGAGCTAGTATTTACATCATTGTAATTGTAATATAAAGAAAGTAAATTATTTGCATTAATATTCTGCAAGAAAACAAATTCAGAATGGAGATTGTTGTATTTCTAGTTGCTTCAGCATATGCAACACAACAAATTTGAATGTCTGTGGAGGGCATTTTAGCATCTTGGTCATGATCAGCAGTTGTGATTAGAGATTTCTGTAGAAGATAGATAAACTCAATCAAAGAGGAAGTCTTCATTAACAATGCAATTTCCCTTGTCAAGTTGAGACTTATTCTGAAATTACAATCAAAATCACATAAGAGTATTAATTAGTGTTAAATCTGGTTTAATTTCAACATGTGAATTGCATTGGCATTAACAGAATTGGTAAATGCGCATTCTGATGCAGCATGTGCATTAGATTGGATCTTTCATATATTAAAGATCATTAAAGACAGTTTAGAGGCTAGTAAATTATTATCATGTTTAAGAGACATTTGAAACATAATTAGATTCACTTTTGTGTATTAATTCTATCATTCCAATTTTCCAAATTAAAATGAATACGCATTGATTGCTCTCAACTAAAATGAATACACATGGTTATATGCCTTTGTCAACAATCAAAACAACCGTGCACACAACTTAAGTGCAACAAAAGTGATTTTTGCTAGATTGATTGAGCAACAGTGTGGGGAAGATATATAGTCTTAGTGGGTTGCAAAACTGTGAGGAGAGCAAAGAAAATATAATCTTAATAATTAGATAGCAATAAAAAGAAAGCAGGTAGGGGGTTGTAAAACAGTTGCTTGTCAATAAAATTTAAAATCAAAGACATGTATCTCATAGATACACATAAAACTAATGGGAAATATAGTTGTTTATAAATTCTCTCAAAAAATCGATTGCTCTTGCAGCATTGCATCTGTTTTTTCAAGCTTGTCTTAATGTGAGACTCTAAAAATTTGCAAAAGGTAAAACTGTGAAGACCAAAGACCTACAAAAGACAGTAACGAAATAACCATGTGTACCCCCATAAAATAGTCAGAATATTGACCACCAAAGCCAATAATCCACATATGAAAAGAGAAGTACCTTTAAGTGGTTAAGGCATTCTCCAAAAGAAGTACTGCATATCACAAAACCTTATTTTTAATTGTCTAATTCCCAGATTTTACAATCATACAATGGAATCTTACTCATTTCTAACAGCAATGGTCCATGTTTTAGATCCAATACTCCAGTTCACTTTCATTCATATGTAGGTATTGATGCAACTGAAAGTGAAACCCAAGTTATTTCATCTATGTTTTAATAACATAGTAAAAATGATAGAGAAGAACAAATTGCATGAAGAAAGTGAAATGAGAAAAGGGGGAGAGTTTGTACCACAACTACAGGAGAATGATTGCCGCAACAAAGCTGACCTCAAATCCCCCTCTAGAGCTCTATATATCTGCCTCTATCACTTAGCAGCCCCCATGTAGGCGCAACCTTTTCAATACGACAGCAAAATTCGACCACCTCGATCATCTCTCTCCAATTCGTTTCTCCTTTCCTGTGGCCTTTTGAACTCACAATACAACAGACAATGTAAAATCTTCCTATAAATTCAATCTTCAAACTCAAACCAAAGAGGAGGTTTTTTTGAAGAAAAAATTATGAGCAAGAGAAAAGAGACAGCAATGTACAATAAACAATGTAAAACCTTCCTATAAATTCAATCTTCCCATAATCCAATAAGCCATTTTCTCCTTCACACGATATCCATAAATAGCCGAGTCTATTTTGACTTCAAATGACACTTGGTTTTTTTATCATGTATGTTGACCAGGCAATGAAATTTTTTGTTGATTTGACTTATGCAGGTTGCGTATTGTTTAAAGATGATCAATATGATGGAACCTGGATCGACTAATTTAGGCCTGGGTTAATAATATTTGGGTGTTATGTTTGGAAAAACTTGTAATTTAATACCGTTAATTACAAATCCTTAATTTGCTCTAATGATATTAATAGGACAGGTTTGAAAGCAGATTACATATGGACCGTGCGATTGTTTTAATTTGTGATGCTTTTGAATTTGTGCCATCCGTTGCTACCGGGTTTTAATCAGGATGAACGCGTGGACTGCCACATATTTCTTGAAGGATCTGCGTGGAATTTTTTGACTGGTTTGAGTTGGACCCTGATGTGTACAATCTCTTGATTGTAATTACTTATGATAAGCCAAAAACGAATTTCTTTTGCATCTACCTGTTATTATTTCTGTAATAGCCATTAAATTACACATTGATTGTAATAGCCATTAAATTACACACTTCATTCGATTTATACTAATATGGAAATGGAAATACTTTGATTTTTTATTGCGTGATATCACCAATATCACACAATATTGTAAGCTCCTCAAAGCTCACTAATCCAATGTGTCATCAAAAGAGAAACTCAAGGGAAAATATTAATTATGCATTCCTAATGGTACAATTCTATTGGTCCATGTAATTTACAAAACCACATCATCATCCAATCATCCAACAATTGCCTACAATTCCATTTACCTCTTCTTAATTTACATTTGAATTCAAATTTAGATTAGATTTAAATACACCTTAAATATAATTAATACTAAATACGATTTATATTCCACCCCATCAAAACCACCAATACAATGATACATGGAAATAACACAAATAAGGAATTTTCGAAATAAAGAACAATCAGTATCAAATTATTTATTAAAAAAGCATTAATTATCAAATACCAAATTATTTATTTAAAAAGCATTAATGTAAATTCGGGAAAAAAAAAAGAACAATCAGTATCAGACTATTGTTTCTTATATAAACTCACCTATTATTTCGATCAGAGTCATGACATCACATGCATTATAATTACGAGTACGATTACAATTTTCATATAAACACACATATAGTATAGTCCTTCATTAGTTATTAAGCATTTATGCACAATGTCAACTAATTGCTTCCTGCTGTTGTGCCAGGTGCCCAAGTGTTCCCTTTGTCAGGGTAATCAGATTGTGGCTTGTGGCTTGTTGCTTGTATCAACAAGGGAAAGACACCCTACACTAAGGAAATGGTTCATTGACTGTACTGTATGTATACTAAAAAAATATATTAATATTTTATTAATCCAACGCGTAATTTTCTATTCTCATATGTTTGTTTTTTGACCGCAGGGTGATCAGATCCAGGCCATAGTCAAAAGAGAGCTGTTGTATAAGTTCAACAACCTTCTCCAGGACGGTGTATTCTATAAAATTTCAGTTTATAGGTTGGTTCCAATATCGGTTCATTTCATGTCACGATACATCAGCATAAAATAAATTTTTAGTTTCATACCAACATAAGACGTGACCATGATTGATTCTATTGTTCCCCGGATGATTTACAAATTCACAAATCCAGCTACTATATTTGAAAATGATTTCAATATTGATTATTTAGTTGGTAAATATCTTTTTTATTAAACAATTATGAATGCAGAAATAACTATGTTTGGTTGAAGGTTACTGACATACATTGAAACAAGCTCCCATATACATGGTCACTCCTGTTTTGAAGATGTATTTGAGAGGGTGGTTCTTTATCAATTAGGGTGTGACTGGGGTTTACCGTCGATTTCATCAAATTTCATTTTATTTTACTTTTATGGTTGTATATACGAGGTTTGTTACCTTCCAATCCTGTTTATTTTTATGTTTGTACTTTTACTTGAGCATAGTTTATCTCGTTCATATTTTCAATCCAATCTATGGAAAACTTTAGTTGGTTGTTTCATATTTTATGATAGCTAATTAATTTCAAAGTGTATTTCTTTTAGGCCGAAAAGAAACTAAGAATATCATCTCTATGACACCTCTGAAAAATACAAATAAACTTTCCTATCAAGAAATATAATAATGAGGGACCAAAGGTGAGTAATGGTAGTTTAATCTGTTTTAAATCTGGGTATCTATAATAAGATGGATTAATTACGTTGTTCTCTTGCTGGTTCCATTCTTTAGTGATGATATGAGCGCACTCAAACTTAACCAAAAGATGATGCCCTTCATTATTTCATTTAAAATGGTACTTATGAGCTACTTTTTTTGACAAATAAGCTGAAGGAGAAGTTCATCTAATGACTTTGTGAGAGATTTGTTGGGAGTTTTGCTATGATGTTATTAGAAGACGCAATCACAAAAGCAAGGTACTACTTTGGCGGTAACATAAAAGTTGTGTCAACTTTTTTATTATGTGATTTCCTTGAGTGGATCATCAGTTCTCTTATGTGATTATAGGGTGTCCCTCAGATGGAAGAGATTCTCTTCTCAATGACAAATAATTTTAGTATTTCCCATTCAATTTATTGGATTTCAATATTATACTCAAACTAGAAAATAACATATCAGAAAATAAATGCAAAAAGCACAAAATTGAACGCAAGCAGAAAAGACTGCAGGTAACATAAAGGAACAATTCTTATAAAAGACAATGGAACCAGGCAAATACTTCTACTCTCCCTGCATTTTATTTGGTTCAATATAACAAATATTTAATTAATTCGTTATTTTTTTGAATTAAGAAACTTACAGTTCTCTAAAAAAATAATAACTTTGCACTCCGTCCAATCTGTTCTATGTTCATTTTTGTCCTATTTTCTCGGTATTGGGTCTAACAAAACTAAGTTAGGTACATTTTCTTATATCTATACAAACCTAACAATTTGATACTCTTACACAATGTGGAAAGATGTTATTGAATGGTATAAAGTTACCTGATGTTGGATCAAAATCAATAGGTAGAAGAATCAAACTTCTTTCCCGTAGGTTGTGGTGTAGAAAGGTATACATTTTTTAAAAAAAATTTGGAATCCTCTACGCCCGACTGCAGAGAGTAATCTCTCGAGTTGGGTAGGACCATAATGGGCGGCAAAACTCTCTCTCAAAAGATTTAACACTGCTAGATGACCAAGGCTGGATTCGAACCCATGACCTTGATTAAGCTGGAAGATATATACCCCTACTATCTCATCCAAGTGCTCTTGGGTATAAAGAAAGATATACTTTTTTTGGTATAAATCGGGTATCCTCTGCGCGCAACTGCAGAGACTAATCCCTCGAGCTGGGTAGAACCACAATGGGCGGCAAAGCTCTCCCTCAAGAGATTAACACTGTTGCATTCCCAAGGCTGGATTCAAATCCAGAACCTTGGTTAAGCTGAAAGAGACCCCTACCTTCTCATCCAAGTGCTCTTGGGTAGCAAGATATACAATTGATTGGGGTTAAGTACATTTGATTGGGGTTAAGTTAACAAATCTTTTAATTTCTTTAGTGTATACTTTTTTCTGGTACATGATATAACTAGGAGCTACGAAAAACAAAACCATAAACTAAAATTGGGCATACAAAACTCTCCTGATTATAGATACCTAATTTGCTATAATGAATCTTTTAAATTAATTGAGTATGATAAACATAATTTGGATGGGCTTAAAGATATTATATATTGTATTTGTAATATTGATGATCAGTTCCTAAATGTCAGTGTTTTAAAAATCAAATGATCGAACAGTTCAATCAATTAAACCACGATCCCATGTTGTACATTTCCATTATTGCAACAGTTCGACCACGATTTTGTTCGACTTTGAGCGCTTTAATACAATTCAACCAAGACCTGAAGGTCTCGCTAGTTTAGTTTTTAAAACATTACTAAATGTGGCCACAGAGCCTTGGAATCCTCTGTTCCCAGATGCCCGCCTCATTAATCTAGTTGCAACATCCTCGGACCACATGCCTATTCTTCTTAAGTTGGAGATGGATAATTATATCAGGCCCAAGAGATCCTTCCGTTTTGAAAACTCATGGCTACTGGATAGAAATTTTAAGGATCTAATAATTGACAATTGGCAATCATATCCTTCCTTCAACCTCAATTCTTCACAAGCTGCAATACTGTACGGCTGACATGGAGACACCAATATAACTCTGGTTGGTAAAGTAGACAACCCTCAAACTATGAAGGATCTTCGGCCCATCTCACTTAGTAATGTCCTCTACAAGATTCTCTCGAAGGTGTTGGCCAACCGTTTAAAGCGTATCCTTCCCAAGTGCATTTCTGAAAACCAAGCTGCGTTTGTTCAGGGTAGATACATCCTAGACAACGCTCTTACTGCTTATGAGATTCTTCATTATATGAAATGCAAGACTAAGAGGTAAAAAGGTAATGTCGCCCTCAAACTTGATGTTTCAAAAGCTTTTGATGGTGTCCGTTGGGATTATTTAGAGGCTTTACTGTCTAAACTTGGTTTTGACTCTAAATGGATAAAATGGATTATGTTGTGCGTCTCTTCGGTGACCTACCATATTATTGTTAATCATGACCGTGTTGGGCAAATTACTCCACGAAGGGGTCTTAGACAAGGAGACCCACTCTCCCCATATCTATATATCCTTTGAGCACAGGGATTCACTTCTCTTATTCAAAAATTTGAGAACAGTGGCCATATTCATGGTGTTCGTATCTGTAGAGGTAGCCCCTCTATCTCTCATCTCCTTTTTGCTGATGATAGCTTCCTTTTTTGTGATTCATCTCTTTCAGAAGTCTCATCCTTGAAGAATATTTTGCAAACTTATGAAGAAGCTAGTGGTCATGCCATTAACTAAAACAAATCAGCCATTGCTTTTTCCAAAAATGTGCCATCCCCTCTGCAGCTTGATATTTCTAATTTACTTCGCGTTTTTACGACTATTGGTGAGGGAAAATATTTGGGACTTCCTTCAATGGTTGGTCGAAATAAAAAGGCTATTTTCAGTTATATGAAAGATAGGATATGGAGGAAAATTCTAGTTTGGAGTCACAAATCTCTTTCTAAGGCGGGAAAGGAAATATTGATCAAATCTGTTGCCCAAGCAATTCCATCATTTTGTATGGGTGCCTTTCTTATCCCAACGACTCTTGGTGAGGATATTGAAAGGATGCTTAATTCTTTCTATTGGGGTTCAAAAAAGAACGGAGGACGTACTATTAATTGGATGAGATGGGATAGATTGGCTATTCCAAAATCTCTAGGGGGTCTCAATTTTAGAGATACGAAAGGTTTTAATTTATCTATGTTGGGAAAACAAGGTTGGAAGCTCACAACAGATCCAAACTCCTTACTCACTGGCATTCTCAAAGCTAAATATTTTCCCAAGACGGGTTTTTTGGAAGCCAATATTGGCCATAATCCACGCTATACGTGGAGAAGTATTTGGAGCTCAATACCTTTGTTAACTTTCGGCTATATCGTGATGTCTGCATATAAGGTTTGTATGAACCACGGTTTACTTCCATCAAATGCATCAAACACTCAATTCAATTGGAGCATCATTTGGAAATTAAAAGTACCTCCAAAGGTTATATCATTCTTGTGGAGAGCTGCAAATTATTGCTTTCCAACAAGAGACATATTAATATCCAAAGGTGTCATATGCCAAAACATTTGCCCTCATTGTGACTTTCCAATTGAAAATGCATGGCATATCATGTTTGGATGTAATCTTGCTCAACAAATGTGGCAACATTTACAACTATGGGAGGTAATTGAACCTTACTTTCTTGTCTCAGAAGGACTTAAAGACCTGTTGGCCACATTTTTCCAAAACTTATCTTTGGATATCTTAGGCAAAATTGCAATGGGATTTTGGGCTTTGTAGAAGAGCCGAAACTTGAAGATTTGGGAATCAAAAACAATGAATCCATATGCTACCTGTTCCATGGCTTTAGATATGCTCCGTAGTTGGGAGTGGGCAAACAAACATGCTGGTATTCAACCAACTGCAACTCCAACTTCATCTTCAGAATGGTCCAAAACAGTGGATGGCTTTATAAAGTGCAATTCTGATTTTGCAGATTTTGGCTGATCATCAATTCCATGCTTCTGGCTGATCAGCTTGGTTATAGGAGGGTGACATTCGAAACTGACTGCAAAGTTGCTGTGGATACTGTTTTCTCTCCTAATACATATTTTGAGAATGAGTTAGGAGATTTCATAAATAAAGTTAGAGAAATCTTATCTAGTCTAGTCATGTTGACTTTAAGCTAGATTTTATAAGGAGACAAACTAATGGGTAGCCCATGCTCTTGCAAGAGCTTCTTTATTATATGCTAGTCCCCAAGATTTTGATACTATTACTTCTTGTATTGCAACTTTGATTCATAACGAAATGATACAAGTCTCCTTTTTCTCAAAAAAAAAGAAACTTTTAATAGTTTTTCACGAATTTTAAAAGCACTTAAAAAATGTAAGAAAAGCGCTATTAAAAGTCATATGTGACTAAAACAGATAACAACTAAAATGTAGTGACCAAAATTAGGTGAAATTTTTTGAAGGACTAAAATCAAAATACCCAAATTTTATAGAGGCCAGCAACAAATTTAACCCAAATAAATATAAACAAAAGAAGTACGTAAAACAAATAATACTTTAAATTTATAATTTATTAAACGACTATCTCTACCTGTGCATCCCATAGGTTAGTCGTATTCACATTTAACATGCCAACATGTGATTGTATACCTCTGATATGTTCTTATCACATTTCAATAAATTTAGATACACTTTTCCTGACTTCTCTTATTAATTATTATGTTAGTTTTTTTCACGAATTTTTTTATATTTAATAAAATACAAAACTGCTTCCCGTCCATTGCACGGGTTGCATACTAGTTACTTAAATAATGGAATGGGAACTATATTTTATCCCAATATATATATCGCTCAAATCTATTTTATTTTAGTTCCCTCATTTTAAAATATCAAAATAGAGTCACCAAAAAAACAAACAAACAGTGGTTTAAATCTAATTCATGTTGTTCCTCACTTAAAAGCTAAAAAAAGAATACGACTACCGTAAACTATTTTGAAAGGCATAGAAAAATTGTATTTTCTATGTGGGGAATTGTTTTCTTTTTTGAAGCAATCTATGTGGGGAATTGTGAAAAGAGTTTTTATGGCAGGATAGTATTTTTTCAAAGTGTTAAGAGTTAAATGTACACAGCGGTTAACAATTACAAAATAGAAATTATTGTTTGAAAAGTATATTATTTAATACTTCTAATGCAGTAAATACCATAGTTTTTAATAGATAATTTAAACTTTATATGACTTCAATTTTTTTCCTCATCTAGCGGAGTCTAATTAGTGACCTATTGAATCATTAATCCAAAGGAAATCAATAGAGCGGTATATTTCTCCTATGCCAATCATACCATTACAAAAATAAATGTCTTGCTAACCAATTTCTTGCACAAATCCTTGTTGTAAAATTAGTTTGGTCTTCGAGCTTCATTCTTCAAGTTACCCTCTTAAAATATTATCCTTGTTTGAAGACAAAACAGGAAAATGTACCAGTCAAAACCATGGATAAAGAATCACAGTTTTTCACATCTTTTTTTATTGTTACCAGTCATTTTCTTAGTTGCTGAAATTCTGATTCTCGTAGGTCCCACACTCTCACATGGATCAGTCTTGTTTTGGCTTTATGCTCCTAAATGAAGAGAATATTAGCCTCCCTGGATTAGTCTTGTTTTGGCTTTGAAACCGTGGTACAATGACAATTTTATGATACCATAATCCCTGCTCGGGCTTAATTGGATTCCATTTCTTGGTATTATGGTATCTCTTCCTCGATATATTCACTTTTTGGTTTTGAACCCGACGATCTGTATCTGCTTTTTGGATCTATCAATCATAGTTAAGATCACGTCTATGTTTACACTCAAATATATATCCTCTATCCACCTGTCACTGGCACTCTCTACGATCACTCTTTTCTTTCCCATCAACTGTATTTATAATATACCTACATGGTTACTCCATTTGTGCTTCTTTTATTGGTATTCACCTCGTGCTCTCCGTATTAAAGCATTACCAAGTACATTATTCTAACTTCAATCAAGATCAAAACCTCAAAATCCATCCCCTCACAAAATGGATAACTTTTCAAGATCGTTTTCTACAACATCCACCAACTTGTCATCCACCACTACCACTCCAAACTCCTCAAACATAATCATTCTACAACAGGAAACAAAGGATGCAAAGGAGTAGGTGTTTTACTACTTTTGAGGCCCTTTTTGTACAAGCAACAACAATAATAAGTGGACAACCACTTATCGATGTGAATGAGACATCCAAACTATACACTGAATACAAAATTGCGCATGTTTTTAACACTTCGTATGAGAAGGTGATTGTCTTGTGTCTTTCTAGATAAAAATTTTCCAATTTCGATTTGTGCATTACATGAAATCCATTCTTTTGATATTTGAAGTCTTTTTTGGTGTATTATCATTTTCTAATGTGGATAGATATACTTGAAGAAATTCTAACAAAGAGGTTACAAAAAAGTGACGTTGGCAATTTAGGCCGCATTGTCCTTTCAATGATGAGGTTTTCTCAACTGTCCTATTTGGTTTTATTTTATAGGTTTAAATATGCGTTTGGTCCCTGCAAATACACGCACAATCCAAACAGGCCCCTATAAAAAAAACTTTAAAATAGCCCCTGCAAAATATAAATTGTTTACGGTTAGGCCCCTCGGTCAGTTTTCCATAAAAAAAAGGTTTAAATATGCGTTTGGTCCCTGCAAATACACGCACAATCCAAACAGGTCCCTGTAAAAAAAAACTTTAAATAGGCCCTGCAAAATATAAATTGTTTACGGTTAGGCCCCTCGGTCAGTTTTCCATAAAAAAAATATTAAAATAAAAATAATTGCCACGTGTCATCATCTCATTGGACCATTATGCGACGTGTCACTGAACGCCATGTCATCAACCCATGTCACCATGGACACATGGCACTGACAAGTGCCACGTCAGCAACCAATCGTTGGCTGCCACGTGGCACATACATGGCAAAGTGGAAAATAGTGTGTTACTAAAAATTTAAAGATTTTGGGAGAACAAGGGTGTTAAACCCGTGACCCCCTTGTTGAAGAAACAACCAAATACCACTAGGCTACATCACCATTTGTGATTATTTGGCCAACTACTTCTATATAATATATAATAACGAAAATTTTCGTAAAAAAATAAAAAAGGAAATTGATACCTTCATGCGCTAAAGCACTGTAACCAGCAACAACAATAGCAGTTTGCCTTCAAAACTTAAATCATAACTTGGTTTCTTACCTTGATTTCGGTTTTAAAGAACTTAAATCAACCTTTTTATATTTCGGTTTCAAAGAAGAACCCATTTATTAGATCTATGATTTCTCTAATATGGATCAGTGATTCTTCAAATTATGTTGGGGTTATTCTGTTTCTCTGAATTCCGAAACAAATGCATATAAAAACGAAGAGAATAGTGGCCTGTAACGCAAGAAGGTATCAATTTCCTTTTTTATTTTTTAATGAAAATTTTCGTTATTATATATTATATAGAAGTAGTTGGCCAAATAATCACAAATTGTGATGTAGCCTAGCGGTATTTGGTTGTTTTTTCAACAAGGGGGTCATGGTTTCAACACCCATGTCCCCCCAAAATCTTTAATTTTTTAGTAACACACTATTTTCCACATTGCTATGTACGCGCCACGTGGCAGTCAACTATTGGTTGCTGAGGTGGCACTTGTCAGTGCCATGTGTCCATGGTGACATGGGTTGATGATGTGGCGTTCAGTGACACGTGGCATAATGGTCTAATGAGATGATGATACGTGGCAATTATTTTTATTTTAATGTTTTTTTTATGGAAAACTGACCGAGGGGCCTAACCGTAAACAATTTATATTTTGCAGGAACTATTTAAAGTTTTTTTTTACGGGGGCCTGTTTGGATTGTGCGTGTATTTGCAGGGACCAAACGCATATTTAAACCTTTTTTTTATGGAAAACTGACCGATGGGCCTAACCGTAAACAATTTATATTTTGCAGGGGCTATTTTAAAGTTTTTTTTTACAGGGGCCTGTTTGGATTGTGCGTGTATTTGCAGGGGTCAAACGCATATTTAAACCTATTTTATATTTATATTCCTTTTAAGAATAGAGAAAGAACTTTAACAATGGTGACAACGTTGAAAGACTCATTCTGACCGTTAAAGTTCTTTATCCACACTATCTAAATGTTGAGTATTGGTTGGTAATTACACAGGTATTGGTTGAATAATCGGAGTAGAATGTATCTTCTAGAAAATACAAGTAAACACCACTTCTCAATGTTGTTAATTAATATCATTGCATGGGTCATGATTTAATTTCTGCTTCATAAATTGTTGTTTTTTCTGACATAACAGGGGATTTAGTGAACTATTGTAATATGGAAAAGGGATATTCTATAACCCTTTACGAGGATCGATTTCAAAATATTGTCAGCATTCCTTCCTTTTACATAATTTAGCAACATTGATTCATTTTGTTCTTTTAAGCCATTTTTATTAATTTGATTTTATTTTAAATCCTACACAAGCATATCAAAATGTCGAGTATTGGCTGGTGAAGTTTAGGGATAATACTTGTGCAATTAATTATTCCTAAAGTGTCTTACTTTCTCCTATTTGGTCTGTAAGTTATGAAAACATATTAAAAACTCCTTAAAGTTTATTGTTGTCCATCAACTCAATCCTTAAGCGGTAAATTTGAGAGACAAAATTGATGAATGAAGATTTACTTTAGGTACTATATAGGTTTTTATACTTCATGTACTAAATAGTAGATAGAGTGCACTTTAAGAACTAAGTTGAGGGCTTACTCTTATACTCTATATAAGTGTGTTGGTATTATGTTGGAATACACTATTTCCATTTATCACAACATTGAGTAATGGTTGTACAATATTTTGATATGTATGTCTCAAATCCTAATTAGCGACCAAATAAACAATTCATTATGTGAGGAAGCAATATGTGTTAGGCGGTGAATACACTGGGCTCGACCAAAAAAATACTCTTCCATCCTATCTATATATAATTGACATTTCTAAATTAATGTATATTATTTCTTTGTCTTCTTAACTCGTATCTTCTTTATTCTATTAGTGAATACAAACTTGCACCATTTTATTTGGAAAAGACTAATTGTGAATTTTACGGACAACGAGTTCATGATTTTTACTGGATGATTTTTTCACACCAGCATGTATGGTTATATTGATTATCTAGTTGTTTTGTATAGTTTTCGTGACTCTTTCTTGTGACGAATAACATTGTTGAATTAAAAATTAAAAATTATTTTTTTAAAAGTATAGCATTTAATATCTTCAAAGCATTAAATACTATAATTTTGTAGAATATAATTATTTTTCACTTTTGTTATTTGTTAACCAATAAATATTTTCACTTTCTACTTATAAGAAAGTATAATATTTTTTCACAGTCAAATGTACACATAGGTCAACATTTAAAATATAGGAATTATTATACTTTTAAAATTTCTACTGCAGTAAATACTGTATCTTTTAATTAATAATTTAAAATTTATATGACTTCAATTTCTTTCCTCATATAGGGTAGGTTGATTAGTGACCTCTTGATTCATTAACACAAAGAACAATAAAATGATATATAATAACTTATATCAAGCAACAAAAGTTTGATACTTCCCTTCAATTTCTCTCACTAACCTCTCTCTCATCAATTTCACCTTTGTCAATCATGCCATTACAAAAATAAATGTCTTGCTAACCAATTTATTGCACAAATCCTTGTTCTAAAATTAGTTTAGTCTTCGAGCTTCATTCTTCTAGTTACCCTCTCAAAATATTATCCTTGTTAGAAGACAAAATAGGAAAACAGACCATTCAAAACCATGGGCAAAGGATCCTTGTTTTCACATCTTTTTCTTATCGTTACCGGTCATTTTCACAATTGCTGAAATTTTGGTTCTCGTATGTCCCACACTCTCACATGGATCAGTCTTGTTTTGGCTTTATGCTCCTAAATGAAGACAAAATTAGCCTCCCTGGCTCCATCCTTTGAAACCATGGTACAATGACAACTTTACTATACCATAATCCCTGCTCGAAATGCATTGGATTCCATTTCATGGTATTATGGTATCTCTTCCTCGATAAATTCACTTTTTGGTTTTGAACCCGAAGATCTGTATCTGATTTTTGGATCAACGGATCATAGTCAAGATCATGTCTATGTTCACACTCAAATATATATTCAACATCCAACGGTCACTGGCACTCTCTACGGTCACTCTTTTCTTTCAAACCAATAGTATTTATAATATACCTACACGTTTACTCCATTTGTTCTTCCTTTATTGGTCTTCACCTCATGCTCTCCGTATAAAAGCATCTCCAAATACATCACTCTCACTTCAATCAAGATCAAAACCTCAAAATCCATCCCCTCACAAAATGGATAACTTTTCTGGATCGTTTTCTACAACATCCACCAACTTGTCAACTACCACTACCCCTCCTAACTCCTCAAACATAATCAGTGCACAGGAAAACATGGGCTTCCCCAAGATATTGTTTGTTTTCCTCATAATAGTGGGCAATTTAATTTTCCCGCAACTCCATATCCCACACTTCCATATGATCACAACCTGCACCCTTCACCATATATGAGAACATCTCACCAAATGGTTTATCTGCCTGATGACTACCCTCATCCCTTTTTGAATTCTTTTCCCACAGGGCAAAGCAGTGTCCCTTTTCCAACATCAAATTCTATATTTCAAGTTCAAGATAATTTTTCCCAATCAATGGAAGGGGATAAGAAAGCGATGAAAGCAGCCACGCATAAAAATGCCAGAGACAAAAGGAAACAAAGGATGCAAAGAAGTAGGTGTTCTACTGCTTCTGAGGCCCTCTCTGTACCAACAACGAAAATAAGTGAACAACATCTTATCGATATGAACGAGACATCCAAACAATACACTAGATACAGATTTTCCCCTGTTTTTCAGACATCAGATGGGAAGGTGATTGTTTTGTGTCTCTCTAGATAAAGTTTTTCCAATTTCGATTTGTGCATTACATGAAATTCACTCTTCATATATTTGATGTATTTTTTTGTCTATTGTCATTTTCTAATGTGGATAGATGTTTGAAGAAATTCTAACAAAGAGGTTACAAAAAAGTGATGTTGGCAATTTAGGTCGCATTGTCCTTTCAAAGGTGAGGTCTTCTCAACTGTCCCGTTTGGTTTTATTTTATATTTATATTCCTTTTAAGAACAGAGCAAAACACTTTAACAATGGTGACAACATTGAAACACTCATGCTGACTGCTAAAGCTTTTCATCCACACTATATAATATTTAATTGTTTTTTTGTCGTATACGTTCATCACAAAATAAAATAAAGGTCCCTTTTTAGTCATAGTCATCTTTGTGCAACTACTTTGTATAAAAATATCATCATTGTTATAGATGGTTTTCATTATATGTGAAATAGGCCAAGATTGTTAAAACTTTTTCTTAAAAAGACCATCATTGTTATAGATAATTTTGCTAAAAAGATCATCATTGTTATAGATGGTTTTCATTATATGTGATATAGGTCGAGATTGTTAAAACTTTTACATAAGAAGATCATCATTGTTATAGATCATTTTTATGCAACTATTTTGCATAAAAAGATCATCATTGTTATAGATCATTTTGCATAAACTTTTGACCTTATGATTGTTAAAACTTGAACTTGTTTGCTCACAAAAAAAAAATAGGCCGAGATTGAGGAAAAGTTTCCAACCTTAGACAAAGAAGGAATTGAGATATTCCTTAAGGATGGTTGTAATAGTCGGGGATGGAAAGTTAAATTAAAGTAAGTAAATTGATCTTATGTAGTTTAATTTATTTTCTTAATTTGACTATTTTTTGTTATCTTCCAAAATTTTGAGTATTGGTTCGTAATTACACAGGTACTGGTTGAATAATCGGAGTAGAATGTATCTACTAGAAAGTACAAGTAAACACCACTTCTCAATGTTGTTAGTTGAAATCATTGCAATCGTCATAATTTAATTTCTTCATCATAAATTGTTGTTTTTAATGACATAACAGGGGATTTAGTGAAATATTATAATCTGGAAAAGGGAGATTCTATAACCCTTTACGAAGATCGATTTCAAAATATGGTTAGCATTCCTTCCTTTTACAAAATTTAGCAACATCGATTCATTTTGTTCTTTTAAGCCATTTTTATTAATTTGATTTTATTTTAAATCCTGCACAAGCATATTAAAATTTCGAATATTGGCTGGTGAAGTTTAGGGATAATACTCGTGCAATTAATTATTCCTAAAGTGTCTCACTTTACCCTATTTGGTCTATAAGTTATGAAAACATATTAAAAACTCCTTAAAGTTTATTGTTGTCCATCAACTCAATCCTTAAACGGTAAATTTAAGAGACAAAATTGATGAATGAAGATTCACTTTAGGTAGTATATAGGTTTTTATACTTCATGTACTAAATAGTAGATAGAGTGCACTTTAAGAACTAAGTTGAAGGCTTACTCTATATAAGTGTGTTGGTATTATGTTGGAATACACTATTTCCATTTATCACAACATAGAGTAATGGCGTGAGTTGTACAATATTTTGATATGTATGTCTCAAATCCTAGTTACTGACCAAATAAACAATTCATTGTGTGAGGAAGCAGTATGTGTTGCCCAATAAGTAAAGACGTTGGAAACAAGCGGGAAGACGAACCTGTCAAAATCTGTTTCACCTCCTGCAATGGTGGAGTTTCTTCACGTGCAAGAGAACTCAACAAAATAGCACAATGTGAATAACTCAACAATTGTACAGAAGAGCTCTCTAACCAAGTATTTGGCCAAGCATCCAAAGAAATCGCAACATCACTCTTTGACAACCAGACTTCATCGATAGATGATGAACCAAAAAGCAGCTTAGATAAGGTTTACCTGAGCCTTGACAATATTCTTGAAGTTAATTGGGGGAATTGATCTTTCTTATCACTTCATAATTAAAGGACCTAGTTGAGCTCGTCAGTCATCCTCGCCAAGCTTTCAAAATGTAATTTTGCCATTTCACTGCGATCATAGTTCAGCTCATCAGCAATAAGTCTATTTTCAAATTGATGAATGTCTGAAATATCTGGAAATGGCATAGATGAGTAGTCCATCAATGATTTGCCATTAGCTTGTAGAAAACTTTCATTTTCAATAAGACAGAGATTCTGAAGCTGGTCGTCTCCGATATTAAGATCGGCCAATACAAACATCAATTGGTTAGACATAACACATTAATTTTGGATTTTATATATAAAATAACATCAATTGGTTAGACATAACACACCATCTAAGTAGTCTGTGTTGTACCCTAGTTCATAGATCTTCTTTGGGTCATTGAATCGAAGGATCAATGGGGGCACGCTTTTGTCAGCAGCACGGAGCAAGACAGTCCGAAGTCCAAAGTTTATTTTGTATTGATGAGATGTGGTGCGATATGGACCAATGTTCACACCAACACTGAAGTTTGAGATGCGAAAAACATCACCCTCTTTGAGAACATTTTGAAACCTATAAATCAGCGTTTGTTTCACAAAAGCTCCAATGTGATCACCCTGTACAACAAAAATAAATTCGTAATAATAGTATTCACAAACTCTAGCCTATTAAATAGTGTTCAAAAAAACTTTTGAAGAGGAGTTGATTCAAAACAGTTTTTAACGTTTCATTTTTATTTCTTACTGAAATATCTGAATGATACTGGATAGAAACTATGGCAGACAGCAGGATCTCAACATGCATACTTGGATGCACGTAACCAAAATGATATACTTGAAATCATCTTAACATGACAGTACTTGAAATCACTCAACCTAAATCGTAATAATAGTCTAATAACATGGACAATATGTTGTTTGACTTACAACATATTGAAAGCAGTTGTATATTGAAATCATTTGTATTAAATAGTCTGATTTTATAAAATCACTTGAAATCATTCATTATAGTTGACACACACCAAATAGTACATAATCTTAATAAAATGGGCACCATGTTGTATCACTTACAATATATTGAAATCAAGCAATGCTATAATCATAAAACTTAACTAACAGCGTGATTTTATCATGGCAAGGACCACACTAAGCACATCATTCCTGTCAACAACTGAAGGAGAACTTCTAACCATCATCAATTCCATGCTTCTGGCTGATCAGCTTGGTTATAGTAGGGTGTGTTCGTGTCCGAACTCAAGAGAGAGAGAGAAAGGTACCTCGCGAAGGTAGGTGACTTGTCTGAGTTTCTGAGGTCTTCCGTCTGAGGTAGTTCTTCGTCGAGGTTGAGGTGCCCGAGGTGATTCTTCATCCGAGGTGGGCATGTCCGAGGTAGTTCTCCGAGCCGAGGCCAAGGTCGACGGTGGTGGTTGTAACACCCCAAAATAATTCAGTTATTTATTTAATTGATTATTAGGGTTTACGACATTTTAATTATAATTAAGTTAATTGATATGTTAACTTATTGGTTTAGGAGTTGGAATGCAAGTTTGAAGAGGTGTGGGTATTAAGCCCAAAGGCCCATAATCATTTTAGGCCCATAAGGTAATCAAAGTTACTTTGAAGACATAGAAGTCAAATTGAATTTGAAGACTTAGTCATCATATTTGACTAAGTGACTTAGTGTTGTTTCCTTTCATTTTTTTTATCAAAGTAAGAAACAAAGAAAAGAGAGAAAAAGGAGAGAAGAGGACGTAGCAAGAAGAAGAGAAAGGGAAGGGATTTTGTTGATTTTTCAAGAGGAATTGCTTGGATTAGGGCTTATTTTCTTCAAGGAATTCAAGGTAAGGGGGCTCTCCTAACCTATAATAGGGTTTGTGTTTTCAATATGTTAGAATAGGGTTTTAGGGGTTTTTGATGTGGTTGAATGAATTTTGTTGATTGAATATGAGAATTGATTGTTTGGTGATGTCTTTGAACTAATTTGGGTGTGGTTTTGGTGTTGTTTTGTTGAAATAAAAAGTTGTCAAAAATTGCACATTATGTGTTTGTGAAAATGTCTCAATGAGTTGGTGAAATCTTGTGTGAATCGGATATGAAATTTGATGATTGAATATGGTGATATTGATGTTGTTATTGGTGTTGAAATTGTGGTTGTTGAAGGTTAGAATTGGTGGTGAAGTTGAAGTTGGAATGGTTAGGTTTGGTGAAGTGTGGCTTGGTGTGGGTAGTGTGCTAGGCGCCAAAAATGTGATTTTTAGCCAACTTGGGCATGGGCCCAAGTGGCGAGGAAGAGGGCCCATGGTGGTGGGGCCCATTGCCGCACCTAGTGTTTGATGAGTACTAGTGGCCGTGCAAGGGTGTTTCCCAAAAATGTGTGTGGTTTGGGCGCGGGCATCGTGCCCAAATTGGTTGCTAAGCGTGTCCGGGTGCAGAGTGTCTAGGCGCCAAAACTGTGCAGTGTGCATGAAAAATGATTTTTTGCCAACTTGGGCATGGGTCCAAGTGGCGAGACAGGGCCCCAATGATGGTGGACCCTAGTGGCGCACCTAGTATAGGGTTAGTAAAAGGGGCGGTTTAAGAGTTTGTCCAAAATGCACGAGTGGTTTGGGCGCGGGCACCGTGCCCAAGTTGGTTTCCAGAGCTGTTTGGAGCCATGTGTCTAGGCGCCAGAATCCTGTTTTTGTGATTTTTTGTCAATTTGGGCATGGGCCCAAGTGGCGTGTCAGGGCCCAAATTGTGGTGAGCCCTTGTGGAGCATCTAGGAGAGGAAGTACTAGAGCCGGGGCCAAGAGTGGTCCCTGGGTTCGCGGTGGTTTGGGCGCGGGTACCGTGCCCAAGTTGGTTGGTGCACGCTGCCTGGAGCCCTTGTGCTGGGCGCCAACTTTGTGTGTGCTGCCCAAATTTTGTGCCAAAGTGCAGGCGCCCTGGCAGCGTTGCTCAGGTGCGCCAGTGCTGTGTGCTGTATTCAAGGGAGCTGTCTGGCAGTTTTGCCAGTGATGTTGACTAGGTGTGGGGCCTAGTGTGTTGCCCGGGGCTGCCGGAGCTGCCGGAGTGCAGTTTTGCCGGATTTGCCGGTTTAGTGTGCCGGTGTGTACTGTTTGAGTTGTAAAACTCAAGTGTGGGTGTTTATCCACGGTTGGACTTATAATTTGTCAAAAATATCGGTGTGAGCCTTAGAGCTGTAAAGTGGAGTGGTGTTGGTGATTTTGGTGATGATAAAATAATTATTGGTGATAAAATAATTATTGGTGATAAAACAATTATTGGTGATGATGAGTGGTGCTGATTTTGGTGATTTTGGTGTGTGTTCTACATTGTTCATGGTGTCGCATAAATCATGTGCATTTTTGGTGATGAAGAGGCTGCGGTCTAGGCTTCGGCAACTTTGGTGATAAATGCCCTCAAGGCTTATTTTTAGGTGATGAATGGATCCACATGCATATGCCCTTGGTGTTGGGTTGCATTTGCATGCATATACATACGCATTTGGTGATGTTTATTGGTGTAGCTGAGTTATGTATTGTGAATTGTTGTGGTGTGCCGGTTTATGGTAGATTGGTGTTTTAATTGTGTTTTTCTCTATCATATTTGATTATCACATATTCTATTATATGTTAGAGACTCACCCTTCTGCTTTCGTGTTGCTTCTTATGTCGGCAACCTGCAGGTGATAGCGAGTGAAGGTTCTACCTTCCTTATTTCCGGTTTTTGGTGTCATGCTCTGATACGTAGCACCCGGGGGGCGAAACACTTTAGGAGTTGTATTTTGTACTGTTATTAGACAGTGTACTTTGGTGATGTATTATACATATGTATGAGATATGTATTTATTTCCGCTGCGAGTTGTATATCCGACTGTTATATCATGACAGGTGTATTGTGAGGGTTCGTCCCGATTATGTGCTATGTATCGTACTACTTTATGTTGATGATTTCATTATGTGATGTTTGGTTTTTGAAACGACGAAAATGTGATATCTCCCTTGTGATGGTTGAGTTTTAAAAAGAAATTTTCCAACTCTGATTTTATTAATTATAATGGTAGAATACGTAAGGGGGTGTTACAGTGGTCCCTACAAAGAGACTCTGACGACCAATTAGAGAGGGAAGTGATAATGAGGAAGAGTTATGAGAAATGAATTGTGTCCCTTTTGCATGGGGTGGAAGCCTATTTATAGGCGCTAGGAAGGAGTAAGGTGTGCTTCGGTGCACAAGGAAGAGGTGAGTTCTAAATCGTTCAACTAGGCTGTGCGATCTCCACTGTTCTTGAGGCATGGCACACAGATTGCCAATGATGTGAGTTCCTCGGTGTGCTTGGACCACCAAGTTGGGCCCAAAATCTGGATTGGGCTTGAGCCCAGGCCGGAACAGGGTGATATTCGAAATTGACTGCAAACTTGCTGTGGATGCTATTTTCTCTCCCAATACATCTTTTGAGAATGAGTTAGGAGATTTGATAAATAAAGTTAGAGAAATCTTATCTAGTCATGTTGACTATAAGCTAGATTTTATACGGAGACAAACTAATAGGGTAGCCCATGCTCTTGCAAGAGCTTCTTTATTATATGCTGGTCCCCAAGATTTTTATACTATTCCTTCTTGTATTGCATCTTTGGTTCATAACGAAATGATATAAGTCTCCTTTTTCTCAAAAAAAAAACTTTTAATAGTTTTTCACGAATTTTAATAGCACTTAAAAATTGTAAGAAAAGCGCTATTAAAAGTCATACGTGCCTAAAACAGATAACAACTAAAATGTAGTGACCAAAATTAGGTGAAATTTTTTGAAGGACTAAAATCAAAATACCCAAATTTTGTAGAGACCAGCAACAAATTTAATCCAAATAAATATAAACAAAAAAAGTACGTAAAACAAATAATACTATAAATTTATAATTTATTAAACGACTATCTCTACCTGTGCATCCCACAGGTTAGTCGTATTCACATTTAACATGCCAACATGTGATTGTATACCTCTGATATGTTATACCACATTTCAATAAATGTAGATACACTTTTCCTGACTTCTCTTATTAATTATTATGTTAGTTTTTTTCCACAAATTTATTTATATTTAATAAAATACAAAAACTGCTTCATTTTATTTATATTTAATAAAATACTAGTTACTTAAATAATGGAATGGGAACTATATTTTATCCCAATATAATATATATGCTCAAATCTATTTTATTTTAGTTCCCTCATTTTAAAATATCAAAATAGAGTCACTAAAAAAACAAACAAACAGTGGTTTAAATCTAATTCATGTTGTTCCTCACTTAAAAGCTAAAAAAAAAAAAGAATACGACTACCGTAAACTATTTTGAAAGACATAGAAAAATTGTATTTTCTATGTGGGGAATTGTGAAAAGAGTTTTTATGGCAAGATAATATTTCTTCAAAGTGTTAAACGTACACAGTGGTTAACAATTACAAAATAGCAATTATTGTTTGAAAAGTATATTATTTAATACTTCTAATGCAGTAAATACCATAGTTTTTAATAGATAATTTAAACTTTATATGACTTCAATTTTTTTCCTCATCTAGCAGAGGCTAATTAGTGACCTATTGAATCATTAAACCAAAGGAAATCAATAGAGCGATATATTTCTCCTATGTCAATCATACCATTACAAAAATAAATGTCTTGCTAACCAATTTCTTGCATAAATCCTTATTGTAAAATTAGTTTGGTCTTCGAGCTTCCATCTTCAAGTTACCCTCTTAAAATATTATCCTTGTTTGAAGACAAAACAGGAAAATGTACCATTCAAAACCATGGATAAAGAATCACATTTTTTCACATCTTATTTTTTATTGTTACCAGTCATTTTCTCAGTCGCTGAAATTCTGATTCTCGTAGGTCCCACACTCTCACATGGATCAGTCTTGTTTTAGCTTTATGCTCCTAAATGAAGACAATATTGGCTTTGAAACCGTGGTACGATGACAACTTTCTTATACCATAATCCCCGCTCCGACTGCGTTGGAATACATTTCTTGGTATTGTATTTCTTCCTCGATATATTCACTTTTTGGTTTTGAACCCGATGATCCGTATCTGCTTTTTGGATCAATCAATCATAGTTAAGATCATGTCTATGTTTACTCTAAAATATATATCCTCCATCTACCTGTCACTGGCACTCTCTACAATCACTCTTTTCTTTCCCATCAACTGTATTTATAATATACCTACATGGTTACTCCATTTGTGCTTCTTTTATTGGTCTTCACCTCATGCTCTCCGTATTAAAGCATTGCCAAGTACATTATTCTAACTTCAATTAAGATCAAAACCTCAAAATCCATCCCCTCACAAAATGGATAACTTTTCTGGATCGTTTTCTACAACATCCACCAACTTGTCATCCACCACTACCCCTCCAAACTACTCAAACATAATCATTCTACAACAAAACACGGGGCTTCCCCAATATATTTTTTGTTTTCCTCATAATAGTGGGCAATTTAACTTTTTTGCAACTCCATATCCCACACTTCCATATGATCACAACCTGCACCCTTCACCGTATATGAAAACATCTCCCCAAATGATTTATCGGCTTGATGACTACCCTCATACCTTTTTGCATTCTTTCCAACAGGGATAAGCAGTATCCCTTCCAACATCGAATTCTATATTTCAAGTTCAAAATAACGTGCTCAACCAATGGAATGGGATAAGAAAGTGATGGAAGCAGCCAGACATATAGCTGCCAAAGACAAAAGGAAACAAAGGATGCAAAGGAGTAGGTGATTCACTACTTCTGAGGCACTTTTTGTACAAACAACAACAACAATAAGTGAACAACCTCTTATCGATGTGAATGAGACATCCAAACAATACACTGAATACAAAACTGCCCATGTTTTTAACACATCGTATGAGAAGGTGATTGTCTTGTGTCTTTCTAGATAAAAAATTTCCAATTTCGATTTGTGCATTACATGAAATCCATTATTTTGATATTTTATGTCTTTTTTGGTGTATTATCATTTTCTAATGTGGATAGATATACTTGAAGAAATTCTAACAAAGAGGTTACAAAAAAGCGACGTTGGCAATTTAGGCCGCATTGTCCTTCCAAAGGTGAGGTTTTCTCAATTGTCCTATTTGGTTTTACTTTATATTTATATTCCTTTTAAGAATAGACAAAGAACATTAACAATGGTGACAATGTTGAAAGACTCATGCTGACTGTTAAAGTTCTTTAACCACACTATCTAAATATTGAGTATTGGTTGGTAATTGCACAGGTATTGGTTGAATAATCGGAGTAGAATGTATCTTCTAGAAAATACAAGTAAACACCACTTCTCAATGTTGTTAATTAATATCATCGCATGGGTCATGATTTAATTTCTGCTTCATAAATTGTTGTTTTTTCTGACATAACAGGGGATTTAGTGAACTAATGTAATATGGAAAAGGGATATTCCATAACCCTTTACAAGGATCGATTTCAAAAAATTGTTAGCATTCCTTCCTTTTACATAATTTAGCAACATCGATTCATTTTGTTCTTTTAAGCCATTTTTATTAATTTGATTTTATTTTAAATCCTGCACAAGCAGATCAAAAACTCCTTAAAGTGTCCCACTTTCTCCTATTTGGTCCGTAAGTTATGAAAACATATTAAAAACTCCTTAAAGTTTATTGTTGTCCATCAACTCAATCCTTAAGCGGTAAATTTAAGAGACAAAATTGATGAATGAAGATTTAATTTTGGTACTATATAGGTTGTTATACTTCATGTACTAAATAGTAGATAGAGTGCACTTTAAGAACTAAGTTGAGGGCTTACTCTATATAAGTGTGTTGGTATTATGTTGGAATACACTATTTCCATTTATCACAACATTGAGTAATGGTTGTACAATATTTTGATATGTATGTCTCAAATCCTAATTAGCGACCAAATAAACAATTCATTGTGTGAGGAAGCAATATGTGTTGGCTAACAAGGAGCATAATTCAGAAGCACAAACATCTCTGGTTTTAATAAGTAAAGACCTTGGCAACAAGAAGGAAGACGAACCTGTCAAAAACTGTTTCACCTCATGCAATGGTGGAGTTTCTTCATGTGCAAGAGAACTCAACAATGTAGCACAATGTGAATAACTCAACAATTGTACAGAAGAGCTCTCTAACCAAGTATTTGGCCAAGCATCCAAAGAAATCGCAACATCACTCTTTGACAACCAGGCTGCATCGATAGATGGTGAACCACAAAGCAGCATAGATAAGGTCTACGAGAGCCTTGGCAATATTCTTCAAGTTAATTGGGGGAATTGATCTTTCTTATCACTTCATAATTAAAGGACCTAGTTGAGCTCGTCGGTCATCCTCGCCAAGCTTTCAAAATGTAATTTTGCCATTTCACTGCGATCATAGTTTAGCTCATCAGCAATAAGTCTATTTTCAAATTGATGAATGTCTGAAATATCTGGAAATGGCATAGATGAGTAGTCCTTCAATGATCTGCCATTAGCTTGTAGCAAACATTCATTTTCAATAAGACAGATTTTGAAGCTGGTCGTCTCCGATATTAAGATCGGCCAATACAAACATCAATTGGTTAGACATAACACATTAATTTTGGATGTTATATATAAAATAACATCAATTGGTTAGACATAACACACCAGCTAAGTAGTCTGTGTTGTACCCTAGTTCGTAGACCTTCTTTGGGTCATTGAATCGATGGATCACTGGGGGCACGCTTTTGTCAGCAGCACGGAGCAAGACAGTGCCAAGTCCAAAAATTATTTTGTATTGATGAGATGTGGTGCGATATGGACCAATGTTCGCACCAACACTGAAGTTTGAGATCGATGCAAAAAACATCACCCTCTTTGAGAACATTTTCAAACCTATAAATCAGCGTTTGTTTCAAAAAAGCTCCAATGCGATCACCCTGTACAACAACAACAAATTCGTAATAATAGTATTCACAAACTCCATCCTATTAAATAGTGTTCAAAAAAACTTTTGAAGAGGAGTTGATTCAAAACAGTTTTTAAAGTTCCATTTTTATTTCTTATTCAAATATTTGAATGATACAGGATAGAAACTATGGCAGACAGCAGGATCTCAACATGCATACTAGGATGCAAATAACAAAAATGATATACTTGAAATCATCTTAACATGATAGTACTTGAAATCACTCAACCTAAATCGTAATAATAGTCTAATATGGACAATATGTTGTTTCACCTACAACTTATTGAAAGTAGTTGTATATTGAAATCATTTGTATTTAATAGTCTGGTTTTATAAAATCACTTGAAATCATTCATTATTGTTGACACACACCAAATAGTACATAATCATAATAAGATGGGCATCATGTTGTTTCACTTACAATATATTGAAATCAAGCAATGCTATATTGAAGTTGTTTGACTTACAGCACTGTCCATGAGGACCATCTCCATGTCCAGAGCCTCAGCACGCGAGTGATCACAGTAAAGTTCCCATCTTTTGGGACAATGTCAACAGAACGGGGGGTAGGTTTGTTTTAAAACAGGGACAAAAGTATAGATAGGTCAATAGCGTGTGTGAGTGTGTTAGCCTGTAATTTCGACAGGCTTCATTGAAAATGGTCAACAGGGCTTGACTTATATTTTGACAAAGGCCAAAGTATTTCGACAGAGAAAATGGTCATGCGCAGGGTAAATTCGACAAGTTTCCGGGGAAGCAAACGCAAGAAAGAGGAAAGTGGACACAAGCTTTCGACAGACAGAAAACAAAGCAGTTATGCGCTGAAGAACTAGCGGTTGGTTGAAGCGTGATGAAGCGGTTCTTGTCGAAAGTAGGAGTAGCAGTTATTAATTTTCAAATTTCTAGGCAGTTACTTAGTTTAGTTTTTCCCCTCTTTTCCTTTGTATAAATAGTAGTTTCTGAGAAGAAACAAGGGTCACAAAAACTCATATTTTACTTCTCACGCTCTAACTTCCGCATTCAAGAGAAAAACGAGTCAGAGAAACAATGTATGAATTTGTGCACCATTTCCTTTAACTTAAATGCAACTTTAATTTTTTTTCTTTCATTTTACTTGTTTTTATCATTCAAGTTCTTCTTCTCTGAAATACTCTGATAACTTCGCGCGAAGGAATCAGTCGTTTCTTTCTTCTTTTCTGGTTAAAACTTGAAACAACTGAAGAACATCACATCAAACTAAAAACTCTAAACACAAATGGTCTTAGGATTCACTGGTTGATACTGCAAGTTAACCAAATTGGAGACCAGCGGTGTTTACCAAAATCCACGGTAAACAAATTGGCACACCGAGTGGGACATTTGTGTCAAAATATTAGAGTGTTAGTTAACGTAATCATTAAACTCAATTGTTTGTGCGCCTGAGAAGTGGTAAATCTTTGTCAAAGATGTCACGTTCTGGTGCGAGTTTATCAAATGTACAAAGTGGTCCTGAAAACGTGTCTGTCAGCGACGCGAATCCAGTAACCGCTACAGGAGTAACTGCTCCAAAACCTTCGACAGGGATGATTACAGTTACATCTCCTGTGCTTAGTCCATTATCAACGATGGCCACCACGGTGATCACACTCCCTAATGAAATGGTATCTATGCCACAGACAATGGGAATGTCTAACCCGTATGTGACTAGTGGTCACATCCCATTTAGCATGCCTATAGTTGGCTGAAATTTCCCTTATGGTATGCCAACTGGCATGATGGTAGGCTTGCAAACCAATTCATCAACGTATGCAGATAACATAATGAATGGTGGTCTCTCTCCTTTGCATGCCTCCCAAGAGGGCATTTATGGTCGAAATGCCCAACCCACGTTAACCACAGCGTCTGTGTTGGCGTTAAGACAACAGATAGATGATGCTAACCATGATATGGTTAACATGTTAACCCAACAAATTGGTACAGTATTCAATCCTTTGATACGTGATACCAATAACAGTTACCAAGCATTGGCAACCCAAATGGGTCGAATTGCTGATTTCTTTGGCACTCCAAGAATGCAAAATCAGCCAATACCCCAAATACAACCTTTGAGGCCTGTAGAAATCCCCTTAGAAAGGCCCAATGTTGAATTGCCTAGAAATCAGGCACATGCACAAGTTGTCGAACAACCCTTGCAAGGGATGGTCGAAAACGCGCCTGACATAGTGTTAGTGAATAGAAATCAAAATGCTGATGAGGTAGTCAGGCAAGTGCAACAAAACAATTTTGAAGCGCAGAACGATATTGCTAATCTTGTCGAAACAATTTTAGCCCAGAATGGCCTTAATATAGGAATGCACAGGCCAAATTTTATATCTCCATTATCTGAATATGTTTTGCAAAGTGAATTGCCAAGGGGTTGGAAAGTCCCTAAGTTCACTAAATTCGATGGGGAAACTAATGAATCCACAGTCGAACACATTGCTCGATACCTAACTGAGGCTGGGGATCTAGCCCAAAATGAGAACTTAAGAATGAAATTTTTCCCTAGTTCTCTAACAAAAAATGCTTTCACTTGGTTCACCACACTGCCCCCACATTCTATGTTTAATTGGAACCAGTTAGAAAAAGCTTTTCATGAGCAATTTTATATGGGACAATCCAAAATTAGTCTCAAACAATTGGCTAGTGTTCGACGTAAAGTGGCCGAAACTATTGATGATTATCTCAATAGGTTTAGACTTCTCAAAGCAAGGTGTTTCACCCAAGTGCCTGAACATGAGTTAATCGAAATGGCTACTGGTGGTCTAGATTATTCTATTAGGAAAAAACTAGACACTCAACATTTAAGAGATATGGCCCAATTGGCCGATAGAGTAAGGCAAGTCGAAAGGCTAAAAGCTGAGAAATCTAGAACTAATAGGTTTCATAACAATAAAAAAGACAAAATTGCCTATGTCGAAATTCAAAATGAGGAACAAGAGTACGACATCTCTTACGAGGAAGTCGAAGAGGAGGTCAATGTTGCCGAATTAAAGCCAGGACCTCCATATACTTGTAAATTGCTGAAACCTTCAAATGGTAAAAATCCTGTCGAACCTAAAAACGACAAATTCGTTGCAAAAACTTATACATTTGATGTTTCTAAATGTGACGAAATATTTGACTTGTTAATTAAGGATGGTCAAATTCTAGTTCCTAAAGGGCTAAAAACACCACCATTAGAACAAAGACAGAAAAGAGGTTTTTGCAAATACCATAATTTTTTGGGTCATAATACCTCTCATTGTGTTCTTTTCAGGGATTTGGTGCAGAAAGCGCGAAATGAAGGAAGGCTCAAATTTGGTGAAAAACCAAAAGCGCCAATGAAGATTGATGCTGATCCCCTGCCTGAAGTCGAGGCATTATACACTGAAGTTAGCATCAATATGGTCAAAGCTTCTGAAACTGGGCCTAGTAAGGCTCACATTAAGAGAACTTCACCATTTTCAGAGATGGATGTCGAAATGGCTGCAGAAGGCCAAGGAAACGACAAGGCCAAACCAGTGTACCCAAAAGCTGAAGAGGAATTGGTTGATTTCCTCAATCGTTGCAAGCTAAGCAACTCAGAAGTGATGCTGTGCCCAAGGTGCAGTGCTGTTTTTGACAAGGAGGCTGCTAAAGAACTTGAAGAGTTCAAGCCTCAAATGAAGCGCAAAGGTAAATGGGTGGATAAAAGGCCTAAGTTTGAATTTGCGGATAGGAGAATTCCCTACATGGTTACTTCGACCAAAACTCCTGGAAGAGGAAAGCTGAGTACTTATGTTCCTCCTTCTGGTACTCCTGTTGAAAAGTGGGTACATTCTGGTGGAAGAGGCAAAGCCATATACCACACTGGGGGCAATGCTATCCATCGAATTAGGCCACCTAAACTGGTCGAAGGTAACACAAGTGATGTTAACCAAAACAAGGCAACTGGAAATAAGAAGTATGCCTACAACAACAACTACAAGGGAAAGATTCCTATGACAAGGACTCAATGGCGAAGATTTCAACGCCAAAAGAAAGTTGATGCTGTTGCTACAGGCAAAGTAGCAATTCCCAAGAGCGAGAAAGGTAAAGAAATAGTGTTACCTCCAACTGAAGTGGTTAGGAAACCAGCCACTGAAAGAATCTTCCCTTCTTTGGCTGAGATAAAGAAAAGCTTCAAAGAAGAAGATCTCAAGTTAGAAGAGGAATTGAACTCTTCTTTTGCTGATTCTGAGCATGACTTCGACGTGCTATGTGGTGTCGTTTCAATTTTACCAATTGAATATGATGTGGTGTCTGAAGTCAATGAGGTCGAAGAAGAATTCGACGAAGGTATGGCTTACCAGCCAATATGCTACTATGTGTTGAAGAATGGCTGCATCGAAGAGCAACATGCTGTCTTTGAAAGGCCAGATTGTGGCATGATGAATCACCTCAAGCCATTGTTCATTCAAGCCAAGGTCAACAATGTAGGAATCAACAAGGTCCTTGTTGATGGTGGTGCTGCTGTGAACTTGATGCCTCAACATTTGCTAAGAAGAATTGGCAAATGTGACACTGATTTGAGGCCACATAATGTGGTTCTCACTAATTATGAAGGCAAAACTGGCCATTCACTTGGGGCCATTGAAGTCGAATTAGCAGTAGGTAGCATCAAAAGGCCAACTCTGTTTTTGGTAATACCCTCCAAGGCAAACTACAACTTGTTGCTTGGAAGAGAATGGATACATGGAGTGGGGGCAATCCCTTCGACTGTGCACCAAAGGCTCATTATTTGGAGAGAAGATGGGTTGGTTGAAAACATTGAAGGTGACCAAAGTTATTTCAAGGCTGAAGTGAATACGATCACCAAGAAGACCTTCGATAAGCAATTGGCATATATTTCTCCATGCTCTTCTTCCAATGTTGGGTTCATTGAGCAAGACAATGTCTTCTCCTCTGTTAATCTTCACCCAAATTATGGTTTCATTTGGGAAAGGGAAATCATTGATGAGGAGAATGGACCAAGAGGTTTTGTTAAGCCTTCTGGTTGGGATGATTGATGATGATAAAACCCAGTACATGGGAAAGAATTACGGCCTATGTGGCCGAAAATAAAGAAAAAGCAATTCTCGAAGCTGAGTTGCATCACATGGTTGCTTTAACCACAAATGATAGTAACAAAGAAATTATGGTCGAATCACCTAGACTAGACGGTGTCTACGATGATGAACCATTAGGATTTGAGAAAGATCCAATGGGTTCGACCAAGAAGATACAAGCACAAGATCCCTTAGAAGAAATAGATTTGGGAGATGGAAATGTAAGAAGACCAACATATATCAGTGCAAAAGTCAATAAAGACTTCAAGATGCAGATAGTCGAATTGCTGAAAGAGTACAAAGACTGTTTTGCCTGGGACTACAATGAAATGCCAGGTTTAAAAAGAGAAGTGGTTGAGTTGAAGCTGCCTATTCGACCAGATAAGAAGCCTGTGAAACAAACCCCAAGGAGATTTGCACCAGAAATCATGTCAAAGATCAAAACAGAGATCGAAAGGTTACTAAAGAGCAAGTTCATCAGAACTGCTAGGTATGTTGATTAGCTTGCTAATATAGTTCCTGTAATTAAGAAAAATGGTACACGTAGAGTTTGCATAGATTTTAGGGATCTAAATAATGCTACTCCCAAAGATCAATATCCAATGCCAGTGGCAGAAATGTTAGTTGATTCTGCAGCAGGTCACCAATATTTGAGTATGCTTGATGGGTATTCAGGCTACAACCAAATCTTTATTGCTGAGGAAGATGTTTCAAAGACTGCATTTCGATGCCCAGGGGCGTTAGGTGTTTATGAATGGGTAGTGATGCCATTTGGTTTAAAAAATACTGGTGCTACGTACCAAAGAGCTATGAATACTATGTTCCATGATTTTATAGATGACATAGTAGTTAAATCAGCATCAGAAAATGGTCATCTAGACCACCTTCAACAATCATTTGAAAGGATGAGAAAATATGGATTGAAAATGAATCCACTAAAATGTGCCTTTTGTGTAAGTGCAGGTGATTTCTTAGGCTTTGTCGTGCACAAAAAAGGCATTGAGATAAATCAAAATAAGACGAAGGCTATCATGGAAACACAACCTCCTTCAACAAAAAAAGAATTGCAGTCTTTACTAGGAAAGATCAATTTCCTGAGAAGATTTGTATCAAATCTAAGTGGCAAGACTCAAGTATTTTCGCCATTACTTCGACTGAAGAAGGAAGATGTTTTCAAGTGGGAGCCATGCCACCAACAAGCTTTCGATGAAATCAAAGCCTACCTGATGAAGCCACCAATTTTATTGTCTCCAATTAGAAATAGAACAATGAAATTGTATATAGCTGCATCAGAAATGTCAATGGGTAGTATGTTAGCACAAGAGGATGAAAATGGAGTCGAAAGAACCATATATTACCTCAGTAGGGTTTTGAATGATGCTGAAACCAGATATCATCCTATTGAAAAACTATGTTTGTGTTTGTATTTCTCATGTACAAAGTTAAGCAATATATAAAGCCTGTTGATGTTTATGTTTATTCTCATTTTGATATAATTAAACATATGTTATCGAAACCAATTTTGCATAGCAGAATAGGTAAATGGGCATTAGCTTTATCTGAGTATTCATTGACATATCAACCTCTAAAAGCTATCAATGGACAAGTGGTAGCAGATTTTATTGCAGACCATTCAGTGGTCGAATTAGCAATTAATTTCGTACACCCTCGACCTTGGAGGTTATATTTCGATGGTTCAAGCCACAAACATGGTACAGGTGTAGGAATGTTAATCATTTCACCAACAGAAATACCAACCAAATACAAGTATAAAATCAAAGAAAGTTGCTCTAACAACGAGGCTGAATATGAAACCTTAATAGCAGGACTTGAAATTCTGTTAAGCTTGGGGGCAAAGGAGGTCGAAATAATGGGTGATTCTGAATTAGTAATCAAACAACTAACAAAAGAATACAAGTGCATAAAGGAGAATTTGATTACTTACTTCATTGTTGCCAATACTTTACTGAAACGTTTCGACAGAGTTGATATTCAACACGTGCCTCGTATTTCAAATCAAGAGGCCAACGATTTGGCGCAAATAGCTTCTGGTTATAAAATTTCTAAAGAGAAGTTAACAGAGCTAATCGAAATTAAAGACAAACTAATTTCGACAAACATGTCACAAGATACTTTGTTAAGTCAAGAACTTGAGGGAGCAGAGGCTTACCCTTTAGCCTTAAACCCCAAGCTAAATGAGAGGTTTAATGAAAATGAAACCTTTGAAGTTGTTGATAAAAGGCATTGTGACAATGTGTTCGAGGTCTTTGCCATTGACAATATGACAAATGATGATTGGCGAAGATAAATTGTTAATTATTTGGAGAATCCCACAGGGATAACTGACAGAAAGGTCAAGTATAGAGCCTTAAGTTATGTGATTATGGGCAATGAATTGTTTAAGAAAACCCCTGAAGGAGTTTTACTCAAGTGCCTTAGTGAAAATGAGGCATACTTGGCAATATCTAATACTCACAGTGGAACTTGTGGAGCTCACCAGGTAGGCCACAAGATGAAATGGCTTCTTTTTCGACATGGTGTTTATTGGCCGACCATGTTAAAAGATTGCATAGAGTTTGCCAAAGGATGCCAAGAATGTCAAAAGCATGCAGGGATACAACATGTGCCTGCAAATGAATTACATTCTATCGTGAAACCTTGGCCATTTAGAGGATGGGCTTTGGATATAATTGGCGAAATTAAGCCAAACTCGTCGAAAGGCCATCGTTTCATATTGGTAGGGATAGATTATTTCACCAAGTGGGTAGAAGCTATTCCTTTAAATAATGTTAATCAAGAGGCAGTAATTAGTTTTATTCGAGACCATATATTGTATAGATTCGGTGTACCTGAAACTATCACCACAGACCAAGGTTCGGTCTTTATTGGTCAGAAAATGGTCGAATTCGCTGCTGAAAATGGTTATAAATTGTTGAGTTCGACGCCATACTACGCTCAAGCAAATGGTCAAGTTGAAGCAGCCAATAAAATTATCATTAGTTTGATTAAAAAACATGTTGGGCAAAAATCCAAGAATTGGCATAAGACACTTAACCAAATTTTATGGGCGTGTCGAACATCTCCCAAAGAGTCAATTAATAGTACTCCTTTTAAACTTGTTTTTGGGCATGATGATGTCCTACCAGTAGAGATTTGTCTCCAATCAATTAGGATTCAACGACAATTTGAAATACCATCTGATCATTATTGGAATATGATGTTAGATGAATTAGTTGATTTGGATGAAGATAGATTAAACGCATTAGATGTGCTCACAAGACAAAAAGAGAGAGTAGCTAAGGCATACAATAAGAAAGTCAAAATGAAGACTTTCGACGTGGGAGACTTAGTTTGGAAAGTCATCTTACCTATGGATCGAAAAGATAGAGTCCTAGGTAAATGGTCCCCAAGTTGGGAAGGGCCATTTAAAATTTTACAAGTCTATTCAAACGGCGCATACGAAGTCGAAGAGATTGGCGCTGATGAAAGAATTATGCGTATAAATGGCAAACACTTGAAAAAGTATAAGCCAACGTTGCAAGAGGTGAAAATAACGCTGGAATAAATATAAAGAAAGCGTAAGTACGTGGCATTCAAAAGGAGTGGTGATTGCCATATGAGCATCGTCAGAATTATAAGCAGAACGTTGAAGGCCACGTGGTACATCAATATAGGAGTAAACGTCAACAACACTTAACCGTGGTGACATCAGGTATACAGCTATTCTACTCAAGTACAAAGTCTATTTCAATGGTGAATTCAAAAATGTTCTTTCTCTTCTTCTACCTCAAGTTCAGTCGAAAAAGACATTTTTGGGGGGCAATTTGTTAGCCTGTAATTTCGACAGGCTTCATTGAAAATGGTCAACAGGGCTTGACTTATATTTTGACAAAGACCAAAGTATTTCGACAGAGAAAATGGTCATGCGCAGGGTAAATTCGACAAGTTTCCGGGGAAGCAAACGCAAGAAAGAGGAAAATGGACACAAGCTTTCGACAGACAGAAAACAAAGCAGTTATGCGCTGAAGAACTAGCGGTTGGTCGAAGCGTGATGAAGCGGTTCTTGTCGAAAGTAGGAGTAGCAGTTATTATTTTTCAAATTTCTAGGCAGTTACTTAGTTTAGTTTTTCCCCTCTTTTCCTTTGTATAAATAGTAGTTTCTAAGAAGAAACAAGGGTCACAAAAACTCATATTTTACTTCTCACGCTCTAACTTCCGCATTCAAGAGAAAAACGAGTCAGAGAAACAATGTATGAATTTGTGCACCATTTCCTTTAACTTTAATGCAACTTTAATTTGTTTTCTTTCATTTTACTTGTTTTTATCATTCAAGTTCTTCTTCTCTGAAATACTCTGATAACTTCGCGCGAAGGAATTAGTCGTTTCTTTCTTCTTTTCTGGTTAAAACGTGAAACAACTGAAGAACATCACATCAAACTAAAAACTCTAAACACAAATGGTCTTAGGATTCACTGGTTGATCCTGCAAGTTAACCAAATTGGAGACCAGCGGTGTTTACCAAAATCCACGGTAAACAGAGTGTGAACGGTGGAGGCAATTGTGTGAATTATAGGTACTTTATAAGGGTGAGTGCGATTGTTGTCCAAGTAATCTTAGCAGGATTTCAGGAAAGTTTATTAATTAACCTATAATTATGCGAAAATTAAGTAATTGGCATTTACCCCAAAATAATTTGCATTAACCAATTTCCTTATATCTTTTGGCAGGCCCTTTAATTAGGCAAAGATTCAAAATACTGCCACAATACTCCAACACGTGGTGAGCTGGAACCATTCAGTCGATTAAGGTAAGTTGTGCATATTGACATTGCTTGTCCAAGAAGATTGATTTGTTATAAGGTAATGGCCTTTTTTTAAAAATACAAAATTAAATGTTTATGAATACAAATAGAATAGTTTGTATTAATTTCGAAAAGGGCACGGGAGCGTGAGCGTAGTGACATTGAAAAGTTTTTATTTTGAGTAATGAAAATCGAAAATTGAAAATTGAAAATTGTTTCCGTGATTTCTTTATTAGATATTAGATATTAGATATTAGATTAGATTAGATTAGGTTAGATTAGATACTAGATATTAGATATTAGATTTTATAATATCACTATGGTTTATATTAATCTTACTGTTTGAAATTTTCGGCTAGATATAGGAGAAGGAAAGGAAATAAATCTTGAGAAATGCCCTCGAGCTAAACTTCAAAAGTAATGCTACATATCTCAGTCCAGTAAGTTTTCCTCCATACGTTTGAACATCTTATTCATTTGGCTTCTTTTTAATTTGAATTTTCTTAGATTATCTTAACTCATTCTTCTTTCTTCTAGATGGAAAGGTTGCCCTATGAATTTCTTGTGGAGGATCGAAGATTATTCTACAGGCAACAACTTTAACAAATATCCAATATACCTAATTTATATTAAGTCTGCCATTCCTGTCGGAGTTCGAGTATAAAATTATGTAGTGACTTTTTCGTCATGATGCAACCAAAGAGAAACAAACTCGATGAAGATAAGCATGTTCTGTTGATTGATAGTATTTTGTAGTGAATAATTGAAATAGTGAAGAGGATTTACGGGACAATGATAGTGAGGAGTTTATACGAAAAAACTAGAAATATATTGGTTTAGCAGTAGTACACTAGATATAGTGTTTGATCCACTAGTTTGAGTCTTGCTTGCTTGATGATGAACTACAAATGGAGAGGCCTATTTATAGGCCTTAAATCACCGCCTCACTATGGTAGCTTCATCAACTTTGACATCTCGACTAATAATGAGGTTTTTTGTTTGTAAGTTGTAAACTCGATAGCCTTTTGATTGTGTACTATATCCCAAGATGCCTCGAACCATTTTGTCTTCTAACTTGTGCCTCTTTTGTTCTGGGACATGAATGTAGCAAAGTGATCCAAAGACTCTCAAATGTTTAGCAGAAGGTTTCTGCCAACTCCAAGCTTCAATAGGAGTCTTGTCTTGGACTGCCTGAGGTCGGCATCTATTGATTATGTAGACCGCAGTGTAAACTGCTTCAGCCCAAAAAGTGTTTGGTAGTCCTTTCTCCTTTAACATCGATCTAGCCATCTCCATGACCGTGCGATTTCTTCTTTCAGATACTCCATTTTGTTGAGGAGAATATGCGACTGTAAGTTGTCTTTCGATGCCTTCATCCTCGTAGAATTTATCAAACTCATGGGAGTTGTACTATTTGCCACGACCACTCCTCAGCCTTTTTATATGTCTACCACTTTGCTTCTCGACAAGGGCTTTGAACTTCTTGAATATTCCAAAGACTTCTGATCTTTCTTTGATGAAATAGACCCAAGTCATTCTAGAAAAGTCATCAATGAAGAGGATGAAATACCTGTTGTTGTCGAGTGTGGATGTGCTCTAACACATCTTTAGCCCTCCATGCATTGCTTGTCGAAAACGATAATCTGTGCTTCTTTCCGAGAAGACATCCTTCACACGCTCCATCATCTTCTTTTAGGCATGGTAGATCTCTCATCATATTTTTATGATATAACAACTTTAAGGATTTAGAGTTGAGGTGGCCAAATCTTTGATATGGTCATCAACTTGGACCTTCATGGCAATGTTAGTAGTTTATTTAAAATTTATCGGTAAGCTTATGTTCCTCGTCTCTATCTTTACTTGAGCTATCTCGTCCTTTTTAGTGTTATCATAGATTGTGCATTTATCTTCTTCAAAGTGAAGGACATAGTCTTTCTCCATCATTTGACCAATGCTCAAGAGATTTTTTTTTAGGTTAGGAACTAGTAAGACATCTTTAATGAGTTGTGTACCTTTCTTTGTCTCCACCATGACATTGCCTTTGCCTATCGATTCCACAGTAGTACCATTCCCTAGCCGGACCTTGGATTTGACAGAGTCATCAATTTCCTTGAATATGCTCTCATCTTTAGCCATGTGATTGCTGCAACCACTATCCAAGTAACAGGTTCCTTCCTTGTCATCATTGGAATCTTGAGTAGCATATAACAGATGTTCTTCACTGTCATGCTTAGTCTTGTCATTCTCATGTTCTTCGACGAAATTTGCTTGATGCTTATTTTTACTGTAGCAGTTCTTCTCCACGTGCCCAAGTTTCTTACAATGCCTACATTGTGGCTTTCCACGCCAGCGACAGTCTTTCTCAGCATGATTTGTCCTCTTGCATATGCCACATATAGGATACTCATCTTGATTTTTCTTTGAGAAATTTCTAGAATTCTCTTTGTTTCTAGAATTTTCTCTACAACTCTTGTTACCTCCATACCCTTTATTTTGAAACCGTAATTTGAGCTTTGATTGAAAGGCATTTTCTACGGAGTTTTCGTCATGCCTACTCAATCTTTGCTCATAAGCTTCAAGAGAGCCCATTAGTTCTGTCACAGATAGATTGGACAGATTTTTTGTTTGTTCAGTCGTTGTCACGATTGGATCATACTTACGGGGAATAGAAATTAAAATTTTCTCAACAATTCTTTTGTCGAGAATATTTTCCATGTAGGCTCTCATTTGAGAAACAATTTCTTTTATCTTTGTATAATAGTCTTGTACGGTCTCAAACTCCTTCACATTTAATAATTCAAACTTACGCCTTAGACTTTGGAGTTTGACGACATGTACCTTGGTGGTTCCTTGAAACTTCTCTTGTAGTGAACTCCATGCATCCTTGGCACTGGTAGCTCCCACTATCCTCGGGAAAATAGAGTCACCCGCAGCTTGTTGCAAGAAATATAATGCTTTTGAATCTTTTTGCTTATTTCCTTTAACTCTTTCTTTTTGAGCTTCAGAAAGAGTTGCAGTATCTGTAGGCACAGTAAATCCTTCTACTACCACCTCCCACAAATCTTGAGAGCAAAAAAATGTCTTCATTTTAATGCTCCAAAAATCATAGTTTTCACCAGAAAAATAAGAGACTTGAATATTAGATGATGATTGGGTGTTGCTAGCCATAGACTAAGAAAATTATGGAAGTAGTGCAGAAATGTCAGTAGTGATTTTTAGTAGGTAATTGGATGGTTAGTCTACGCTCTGTATATGCCTGAACGTAGCTCTGGAACCACTGATAATATTTTAGTGAATAATTGAAATAGTGAAGAGGATTTACGGGACAATGATTGTGAGGAGTTTATACCAAAAAAAACTAGAATTATATTGGTTTAGTAGTAGTACACGAGATAGTGTTTGATCCACTAGTTTGAGGCTTGGTTGCTTGATGTTGAAATACAAATGGAGAGGCCTATTTTGTAGGCCTTAGATCACCGCCTAACTATGGCGGTTGTTATTTTTTTACAATAAGATCAATCTAGATACTATATATTCTAGTACAATCAAATAGAAGATAGACAAAATTACACCAGATAACCTTTAAGTTATTTATTTATAACAAGTTGATCCTTTAAATAAAATGTCATATCGTTGATTACATCAAAATACACCAAAATATGCTTGGTTGCATCAAAATACATAAGCTAGAGTAATCACAATATATAAAGTAGCATTACATCAAAATTTATAAGCTAGAGTAATCACTAAAAGGGCCTATTTGTTACAAAAAAAAAATTAAAGGGTCAACTTGTTACAAATAAATAACTTAAAGGTCCTCTGCTGTAATTTACCTAGAAGATATTTTATTAGTATTTTCTCAAAGTTTCTAGAAATTGGCATCATGCTTAAAGAAAGTATTGAGAAGTTTGTCTGAATGTTGTTGAAAGCTCTCGAAACAAATTTTAGACTTTTGGTTTGATATAATTGTGTACTTTGAGTGTTTTATTGAATCTTAAGGATGCAACTACATGCAAAAAGTAGTTTTACAATTTGGTTTGATATGTGTTTAATAAAATAGTTCTTATTTTGTGTGTTTGATAAAATTGTTATGTGAAATGGTAAGGACAGAAAATAATTTTGAGTAATTGTTTGATGAAACTGCTTTAATTTTATGTCAAATGTTATGGACAATAAGTTATTCTAAGTAATTCGAAGGGAGAGTGATCCCAGTCGATTGGAATTCCCGTTTAAAAAATGCACTGCAGTTAAAGGCACTATTAAATGATACCAAAATTACGACTAAAATCAACTCTTTCATAGTGCTTCCTTATGAAACCGCAATTAAAGGATAACATATAATAGCACTTAGGAAGCACTGTTATAAGGATGATACCTACTATAGCGGTGAGATTTAAAGTGCTTTTAAGTGCTATTGTAGGTATTTTTTTGTGTAGTAAGTCATTGTCGTTCAAACTCTTTTTCCTAGCTGCGATATAGGTCAGAGGTTTGAGACAGTGACTTCTCTATTCTTCAAGCAATCGCGTCAAACATGGAACTATGTTCCTCAACTATGGATTCCCTAACTCCTCCAATGAGTGTTAGGATAGGTGAGAGAGACGAGTGGTTGGATTATCCACGGGGTACAAACATAAAGAAATGCAGTAAAGATAAAAGGTAAAGACTTTGCAAAAAATTGTAGATTGATTGGATTGATGTGTGTTTGGAATATACAGTTCTACTATATATACATGAGCCTCCATTGACCACTACTTTAGCCTACAACCGTTGGATCAACTAAGATCAACACTTACGATTATCCCTAATCCCTAGAAACTCGGAGCCATTCCTCTACAAACTCAGTAGCACTGGTTAGTGGGGTCAAACCTAGTCACTCCTATATCCATGGGGCTCTATTATCCCTTGACCTTAATCGCTTCAATGTTGTGTCCACGTGCATTGAATACTTGCGCTCGAAGCAAGCCTTCCTTGCCTCGGCTAAAATTCTCCTCGGACACATTGTTTCCTCGGCCTTTGGCCATTGGTGCCCTAGGCGAGCTGACTTGTAACAAAGGTACCCTCCAACAGAGTTACACCTTCCCTTGGTATGCTTTATCATTCCCTCAGAGACAAAGCCCTTTTGGTATAACCCTTATGCTCTCAAACCTAGCCTTCCACCGTAACTATTCATATGGCAAGTATTATCTCATGAGGCCTCAATGTCTTTGTAGCGTTTCTCGGCTAACCTCGGTCTCTTCCCTTTTCCTCGAGCAATCAACTAAAATTATTTTGGGTGTCAACAAATCCCCCCTTTTTGTGTTGTTGTCCTGTCGAGTGGATGGGACTGACAGCGCGAAAATGAAACGTCACGCTTTACAGTTACTGTGACTAACTGTTACATCACTGATTAGACGTGTGATGACTTACCATGTACAAACCGATGTGGTGAAGCGATGATTTCCTAGGCGTTATATAGAGCTATATTCACCAACATCTTTGTTTATTCTCTCGCCCTGCTTCCCTTCAGATGTCTTCCCCTTTTTGTCGTCTTTATCTGCTTCAAAAAAAGATTCTCTCCCTAGTGAAGAGGATTACGAAGACGATGCCCCTCTTACCTTTCGTAGGAAGCCGAGGCCCATTATTGAGGAAATTCATGACACCCAGCGTCCGCCGAAAGGCCTCAGGTGACCATTGAAGAAACTCACCCATCAAACAGAGCCAAGGTATTATCGCTAGCATTCCCTTTCCCTTCCTTCAATTTTCCAACTGCCCCTTTCTAATATATCACAGGAAACTGGATAAGACACCTAGAACTATCTTCCTACTGAAATTGTGGAGGCCCACCTTCCATATTCCTGCTTACCAGTTGCCTCTCCTGTCTGAAGCTCACCCCATCACCTCATGTAACAAACGAGGAAGTAGCTCACTACTTTGCCTCTCAAGACCTCCCCCAGAAAGTTAGCCATCCTATCGAGGAATTGGAGAAATTGGAAGAAACCTTTCGAGGAGGTATCCTTACGGATTCTACGCAGATAACGGAGACAAGGTCATTGGCATTTAGACACGCGTCTTTTACAGACTTCTCAAAAACAAAGAGGAATGACCTTTGACAGACAGCCTCCCGGCTTCCTGAGATATATTTGGTTTTCTCAACAACCTAAACTACACAAGACACTGCCCAACAATCATTAGACCAGGTGGCTCTCCTTCACTCTGAGAAGAGGGTGTATGCCACCTCTTATCTTGAGTCGGAAACCGAATGGAAACGGACTCCGCCGAGATAGAAAGGAATGTCCATTGTATAAAAGAAATCGAGGATAAGCTTTCCCAGCTGCAGCAGGAATTGCGAACCTTACTCCCGCAACAAGAAGAAGTTACTTTTAAGCTCAACACTAACCTCTAGGAACAAAGTCGATTGTACCTTCTTTAGGCCAACACTTACTGGGACCAGCTACACATCCTTTTGTTTGTGGTGGGAGAACAGTCTGATCATCCCAACTTTCCCTTGCCAGGAAAAGTCCCTTATTCGACCATGCCCACGGTGGATCACGATTGGGTCGATTCCTCCGGGGAGGTAGTGCTTTGGGCTCGCGAAGAAAGCGGAGGAGTTTCCACTTGTCATCCACCAACACCTTCTAAAGGTCACAACATAGGTGTTACCACCAGGAGCCAAAGAAGAGATGCAAAATAAGGGAGCACGGGGTCCCTGCTTTTGTCTTCAACTAACTTATGGCTAATACATAGGCCACTGAAGTGGGAAGTTCTATCATTAGTTTGTACAAAAAACAAAACTCTATTTG
The DNA here is from genome assembly GCA_963573325.1 of Astragalus glycyphyllos. Classification (NCBI taxonomy): domain Eukaryota; kingdom Viridiplantae; phylum Streptophyta; class Magnoliopsida; order Fabales; family Fabaceae; genus Astragalus; species Astragalus glycyphyllos. Next base: position 33,222,842 of record OY754307.1, read on the forward strand.
CTAAGTTCTTGATTCACTAGGCCGTCGGTGTGTGGCGAGCCACTTTTGACATTATTGGTCTAAATATGATCACGTTTCATTTTGCATACTTTCCCACATCGTAGGATAATACACTTCTAAATAATTTCCATTGATTTTTCTTCCAAACTCTTCTCCTTCCATGGAGATCAGTCTATATGCACCCCCATCATAGACTTTACTCACGATATAGGGTCCATCCCAATTTGGCAACCATTTACCGAACTTTGGGTCTTTAATTTTTTGATAAGCAAATGTTAGTGGGGGTGGGGGAATGTTAGTTTTCGGGGCTTGAACCCTAGACCTCCTTCATGCAACTCCTTCATATCCCTTAGCTCGCCAACTGAGCTACCTTACTGGGACCAACTGAGCTACCGAACTTTGGGTCTTTGATTCCAATCGGCAAGATAGTTTTCCAAACTAGATCGCCTTCAAAAAACTTCTTAGGTTTGACATGTTTATTGGAGGCGTGGATTGTTTTAATCTTTTTGAGTTCTAGCCTGCTAGGGGAAGCAAGTCAGTAATCATCCACCGAGTCCAACTCCATCAACATTGTCTGCTGGTATTTGTTCAGGCCGAGTTAGTGAGTTAGTGTTGCCAAGCTACCCTTAGTGATGCAACACTGATCTCGAGCGGCAACAACGTATCTTGCCCATATACCAACCAATAAGAAGTTATTCCAGTAGTCGTAGAATTTGAATTCCTCATCGCCCACAAGACTTCATTTAAGGTCTCATGCCATCTCTTGCGCTTTTCCTGTGTTCTTCTTAATGAGCTCGATAATGACCTTCTTGGTAACCTCAACCCATCTAGTAGCCTGGGAATAATAAGGCGTTAGGTGCCTCATCTTAATGCCATATTCTTGGGCAAAGGCCACCATACGTTCTCATGTGAACATAGTACTTTGGTCAGCAGTAATGGTCTCTGGGATTCCAAACCCATATATGATTTGGTTCTCAATGAACCTCACTACTGCCTAGTTGACATTTCCTAATGGCATCGCTTCCAAACATTTGGTGAAATAGTTTGTGATGAACACAATGATAAAGTTATGTCCTTTGGAGCTTGAAGGATATATCTTACCAAACAAGTCCAAGGCCCGTCCTCTAAATGGCTAGGGCTTGACAAATTGGTGTAGCTCATCCGCATGGACCTTTTGAATGGGACAGTGTAGCTGGTAAGCTTTACACCCTTCATGATGGGTCCGTACTTATGTCAACCACAGATCCCTTCATTAACCTGAGCCATGACCAAGTAGGATTCCTTTCTCTTGAGGAATCACAATAGTACCCCACTAGTGCTCTTCTTATACAGCTCATCATCTACTAGGACGTAATTGAGAGCTCTCTTCTTATTTTGAAGTCAGCCCCAACAGAAGGGTTTCGCAAACAATTTATCAGTGGCCTCATCGAAGCATCGATCGAGTCCTGCTCGGTCGCTAATGTGGTGCCCTGATGCATGATCTCCATCACCATTTCCTTGTACCGCGCGCAAAGCCTGCTGAGCTAAATCGTTTACCTCTTGGTTCTCATCTCTGAGGATATGCATGAACAGAGCATTGGGAGACAACTTTAACAAGTTGCGAGCTGAGGCACACAATTCCCTCAGCTTAGCAATGCAGCATTTATACTCACCCGTAATTTGTTTAGTTACTAGCTTAGAATACACTTTTTTTCCACATAATGGGCTTTCATGGCTGCCAGAATATCAAGTCCAATGATTAAGGTCTCATACTCGGCTTCATGGTTGGATGTGTGATCCTCTATCCTTCACATGAACTTCCATGTCTTTCCACACGGTCAAGATATGACTACTCAAAGACTTTCTCCCATTTGGATGCTCAACCCGTCAAACATGAGAACCCACGATTTTAAACCAAGTAGTTGAAAGGCTTGACCAGTGAGTTCAACACACGGGTGTTGGGTGAGAAAATCAGCTAAGGCATGTCCTTTGATAGCCTTTAAGGTACATAGCCTTCAAGTTACATAACTTATAGCAAACACATTAAATTTAATGGCTTACTTCACAAGTCTCCCCTTGCAAGACTGACTGATTAAGAAGGTACCTTACAATATCAACTTTGCACACAAATAATATTCCAATTTGGTACCTGCATTAAACAATGATAAACAAGTTTTTCAATAGGAGAGTATCTAGTTTCTTCATGATTTTGAATCCTACTAAGAAAATAAATAGCTCGTTCGGCGCCCATTGTCGTCATCACGTGCTAGGGGCAACCAAAGGCTTAGTCGTCAGTAGGATTGTAGAGCTTCAATGGCCTCCCAGGTTACCGAGGAATTAAGACTGGAGGATTAGCCAAGGCAGCTTTGATTTGGTCAAAGGCATCCTGTTGCTTTACTCCCCACATCATGTCCTTGGAGCTCTTCAATCCTAGCAATGGCGAAAAACTTTCATTCTCCCCGTCGAGTTGGCAATGAATCTCCTCAGGAAGTTAATCTTACCGAGGATTTTCTTCCAAGATAACCCGGGCTTTATTTTTGTCCACCTCGATACCTTGGTTGTGCACCTAGAAACCTAGGTCCCTGCAGATACCTCAAAAAATGAAATATATGATTTTTCGGAAATTAATAATATACTTGAAAAACCATAAATTTCTTTTTTCCGGAATATGTTTTATTTAAACTGTATTTCTGAAAAACTGAATGTTTAATCTATCGGAAAAATCAAGTTTCCCTTTTTCCGGATACTTCTATATACCAGAAATGTGAAAAAATGATTTTTCTGGAATATAAAAAAATTCAGAAAAAAAATATTTGCCTCCTTTCTGATTTTCGGATAAATGATAGTCAGGGCAGGTTGGAGAGAAATCTTTTCAAGGGAAAAAATGGAAGTTTGGGTCATTGGGGGTTATTTTGCCTATCGGGGAGGGGTCGGGTTAGGAAATTCAACGTTCCTAGTCGTATTTTGATCAGATATCCATTACCTAAAGAGCTACTTTCCAATTCAAATGAAAACTACGAGAGAGTTTTAGAAAGAGGATCGCAGTTGGAAACGTCTATAAATAAGTAAATGATATTGGTGGTTGTTCCTCACTCCAAAAATGTAAAAGGACGACATATATAGTGTTAGGAATTTGCAGAAGTGTTAGAGGGTGTTGAACCTAGGATTGAGATGGAGAACAATTTCCATAGAAGGAACACAATGTCTGAAGCTTCTACGAGATTCTCTCGATAGTCTGTTTTATGTTAAGATTTATTTCAGACACATACATCAAATTTTGCAATAATAGGTTTTGGTGTTAAAGAAAAAAGCATCTCAATAGGTTTGTTAATGGCAAAATCTCTTGGAGTGTTGGGGAACAGTGATGATGATGAGTTTATGTAGCTGATTGAAGCTGGGAATAGTGGAGATCATGGAGAGATAGTAAGGACGTTGAATTCAAAAGGTGGAAAATGAATATCATGTTCGTGAGTATCAAAGGGTTGGGCGATAGTGTCAAGAGAAAACTTTTTTGGCGACTTTCATTGGACAAGGTAACTTTGATTTAATTTGTATTCAATAAACTAGGAGAAAATTTATAGATGTTTTTTTGTTGAGTAGTATTTGGGGGTAATTAGGAATTTGATTAGTTAGCTAAACCTTCTATTGGGTTGTCTGGGCATATTTTGCTAACTTGGAAGAAAGGATTATTTGTGGTTAGACACAGGTTGATTGGTACAGAGTTTGTGGTTGTTTGTGTCGAGTTGAAGGATGTTTTGATTTATTTTCCGAATATGTATGTGCCATCTTCTTTTTTGGAGAGAAAAAAGGTTTGGGAAGAATTATGTAGTTTGAAGTTGAGTAGTAATAAGGGGGAGTAATGTTTTGTTGGAGATTTCAATGCAGTTTCTTTTTTAGAAGAAAGACAAGGAGTAAGTAGTGGATTTGTGGCTGACTTCAATGTGGCAAATTTAAAATCCCCTGTGTCACGGGTTCCCCCTCAGGCTCTGCATTGGGTTGGTCCTCCTGCAGGTGAACTTAAAATAAATACTGATGCTGGCTGTTTTGTTGATGGTGTCACGGTATGGAGCTTTATTGTTAGAAGCCACTCTGGTGCTGTCCGTCATGCTGTTGTTCATAAACAGAGTTGGTCTGCTAATCCCACCGTTGCTGAAGCAATGTCCCTCAGGTGGGCTCTCAATTGGGCTAGGATCAACAATTGTTCTAATTGCTAGTTTGAGTGTGATGCTGAAATTGTAATCAATTGTTGTCTCGGATTGAAAACTGTAGCTGCTATTGAACCCATTATTGCTGATTGTATTGCTTTATTAGGCCAACTTCCCAACTCTAGAATTTCTTTTGTTCGTAGGGATTGTAATCAAGCTGCTCATGCGCTTGTTAGTGTAGCTTTGCAAGTAGGTTCCACGTTTTGGTAGGGGCATGTCCCTGAACCTGTTAACTTTATAGTATGCAATGAGGCCTTGGGCTCTATTTCTTCTCTATCAATAGAATGATATGTTTTCCTGTCAAAAAAAAAGTAGTGGTTGTAGGAGGCAAGAGATGGTGGACTTTAATAATTTAATATCTGAAATGAAGTTGGTTGATGTTCCAATTTGCGGAAAACTTTTTACGTGGTTTTGTTATAATGGAAAGTCTAGAAGCAGGTTGGATTGGCTCTTTCTGTTAGAAGTTTGGTGTTGGAGTGGAATGTTAGGGGTCAAAAGGTGGGAGGATAGGGACATTTACGATCATTCTCTTAAGCTTGGGAACCACCATTGTCATCCTCTCTATGCTTTAACTTATACAACTCAAGTTAATGCCCATTAAATTTATTATAGATGGGCTTGTAGTGAGTTGTGCCAGCTGTTTTTTGAAGAAGCAAAGAGCTAAGCAGCGGAGTTGGTCTCGAGTTTCCTTGATCATTAAGTGCCAGCTTCTGTCTAGTATCTACTTTGAGCGGAGTCCCCACTGTCGCTACCAAGGACAAAAGAGGGCTCTCATGGTAGTACACAAGATTCTTGTGAATCGGATCCACACCATGGTACTTGTTACCTTTGCATCTAGAGCAACAAAATCTATAGTCCAACAAGTGACTGCCAAATAATGATCGAAAAGCATCCAAGTGAAGTGAATAAAAGTCATCTGGAGTCACAAGAAAGGGGAGTTTGAATTGTGACACTTTTAAAACTTTTAGAACTGATCAACCAATTTTCTTAAGTGTAATAATAATCTTATACACTTAAGAACATTTGAGATACATGGCCAGAAGATAGTATGTATCTTCTGAGCTTATCATTCTGTGCAATGCATATTGGTGAAAGCTTTAGATGTAGGTCAGAGTACTGAGAAGTTGATTTGGACATGTGTATGAGTTGTTCAACATCTTCTTAGTAGATATGATGTGTAAAGAAGACAAGTTATTGCTAATTTGAACATATGATTTCTTTACACTGAGGATAAGAAATGTGAGAAGGTTTACAGAATATATTTCCGAGTGTTTCAGACTTACTCACACCTTTGATGATGGTACAGTGTATTGAGTAGAGGTTTGAGGTCAAGATATTGTTATGTGTTTAGAGAATAGCTCAAGAAGTTTTATCATTGAGATTGTAAGATGGTTTTTACAATAGAGTGGAAGAAATTTCATTTAGAGAACTTGAGCTGTGAGGAATAAGCTATCAAGAAAACAACAAATCACACACAGAGATTTGTAGTGGTTCACCCAACTCAACAAGGGCTACATCCACTCCTCACATCCTGTGAGATTTTCCACTATTTTCCAAATAGTTACAAGCCAAACCAAGTTATATACTGATAGTTTTCTTCCACAGCTCTATCAACTGCCACACTAGTTTTTTCCAAGCTGTATCAACTTAAACACTAGTTTTCAACAAGTTCTAGCAACTTAACCTCTAAGATAACATCTTAGCCCTCTTCCCTTGCAATACAGCAACCCATGCTTATTGTTTGGAAGGTATCTAACCCCTAAGATCTACTTAGGTATCTTCATTAACAATATGGCAATCAATGCCCTGTTAAGAAGGATAACAGATGAGCCTGTGTTTGGGTTCTATTTGGGAATTAACTTAGCTACGGTGGCTACATGACAAATATCAATCTATACTTTCCTTAGATATTACAAACACAGAATAATATTCACATATAAGATTGTGAGCACAAAGAGTATGGTTGAGAGAGATTATAGACAATCAGAAGCTTTGATGAGGAGCTTTAGAAGCTATATGTGAAGCCATATGAAAGGAAAAATTGTCTTGGGTTGTAGTCTATTCTCACACCTTGAATGTGATCATCTATTGGATATTTCTAGAGTTTCCGACCGATAGATCCATTGCAAATCCTTTTTCGTGGCTTGGACTAGACGTTGTAGGCTTCTAACGGTAACCATGTTGACTTCCTGCGCCTATGCAGAACTGTACACTGTTACAGCAAGTTTTCGTTGGGAGCTTCTGAGCAGTGAAACTTATGAACGCTTGTAGCTTCTGAACTTCATCAATTTCTTTGATAACTTCTTCTGAAAATTGAATACCAATCTTTTGGGCACTTGATATACCATAAATTCTATTGATGGATAAATTGGTTTGGTGACTAAGTTGTACTTGAAAGCTTGTGATACATCTTTTGAACATATTCTATGATTATGTTCTTCTGTCTATCTTCTGAACTCTGTGAAGAATCTTCTGAATTCCTTCTGAAGACCTTCTAAGTTTCTCACATATTTTTAACAAGCTTGATCTTGTTACTTACTTCTCTTTCTTCAATTATGTCTTTAACACAAGACCTTTTGAGTTCCTTTGAGTGTTTTTGGAATTTCATAATTTAATGACTATATCTTGTGAACACAACATACATGTAGACATGTATCTTCTGAAGACTTAAACAGTCTAGACAATGATGATATTTTTATGCACAGTTTTTTATTGCATCTTTTGTCACTTCAAGAGATGAAGATCTTTTGAGCACATGCCTTATCTTTGAACATAAGATGCTTCAAGGGATATCTCACTATTTTTTGAGAGTCTTTTTTCTTTCACATCTTAGGTATAATGTTTCTTCTTTTCACATTGAGAAGCTTCTGGCTAAAACTACTATTGTCATAGGAAGATCCTTGATTGAGCTTTGCAACCTACTTAAGGTTGTCTTCTCACTAAATAGAGTTTCACAGCTTAATAAACTATTTTGAAGTTCATCTGGGCTTTCTCATTGAATTCTAAAGTCATGAGGGAGATTCTTGTAAGGCTTCTTCCTTATTGAAGAACATATATTGTCATGCTTGAGAAGCATTTGATCCATTTTCATGTCTTCTTGTGGATCATCATTCATTCCTTGATTGAGACATATGATTATGGCTTTTTCTCGTGTGTAGGAATATACACAGGAGAAAAAGCCATAATCATATCTTATACACATTCATTCTTAATGTGTGCAGGCTTTTTCTCATGAAGTTCTTCTTGACATGTGGAACCACTGTCACTTCATTTGATATGTATTTGATATACCTTTTTAGCTTCTTCTTTTCAGATCATGCTCTTGCTTAGCAGATATCTTCTTGCATGTGAGTGATTATGCCCTGTACTTTTAATTACTCAAGAAAACACATTAGATCCACAACGGATCAGATAACTTAACCACTTGTCAAAAATGGTTTGTTTTCATCAAAACTAATACTAGGGATTTTGCCTCAGCAATCTCCCCCTTTTTGATGAAGACAAACATTTTGAGAAGCTTTTAAGTTGTCAAATATATCAATTGTTTTAAACATGTTTTAATATATGCTCCCCCTAAATTTGCTCACCCTAAATTTGTGCATTCTGTTGATGTGGGAATATTTGCTTACACCAAACAGTGAATTTTATATCATATACATTGCTTGGTATTAAGGTATATACGTAAAACAACAACTGAAACAAGCAGAAGCTTATTTGGTCAGACTCGACAGATAGATGCTTAGTAGCATGAATATATCAAATGAGGCACACAGAAAATGCTCTAATAGTTTAGCACAGATATAGCAATAAGGCACAGATATATATCATAATGTAAGCATTAATATATTGATATTGAGCATGATTACATTTGATTTTGTTGTTTTGATATCTCTCTCTCTCCTAAGAAACTAACCTAGACCATTTCTTCTTTTACTCTCTCTCACCCTAAACAACTTACAACTTACACTTGCTCAAACTTACTTCTCCCCCTTTTGTCATTACTCAAAAAGTTGGGAACGGAGACATCTATTCTGATGGTCTCGATGAAGAACTTGAAGCTGAGTTTGTGGGAGGAGCGAGCCAAGTGTGTAGTTGACTCTATTGAGCATTCAATTGGGCTTGAATAGTATTTTGGCTTTGAATGACACTTTTGAGGAGCTCAGAGAGTTTTGATTAACGCTTCTCAAGTGTGAGAAGGTTTGATTTTTCTGGTGGAGAGAAGGAAGATATTGGAGTAGCTTGGATATAGGAGACTTAAGGAAACTTGGTTGAATGAATTCCTCTTGGGAACTTATTTCTTCTTTTTCTTTCTTGCACTTATTAGAGGGTTCTACTACATTCTCTAGGGTAGCTTTCTTAGAAACAATGATCTTGAAGAATCCCTCAAAACAACATTATCTGTTGATTTCCTCTTTAGGGGATTGAGGACTTCTTTTTCAGAACACGAAGACTTGGGATAAGCTGTCATGGGTAGGGATGAAATAGAATTTCAGAGACATTCTTTAGAGAGAATACGACTTGATCTTTAGAAGGTTTGATTTGGGTTGGATTTCTGTAACACAGATTTTGTGATAACAATTACTTGGATAGCTTATGATTTATTGAGATATGAAGATTGACTAACTCTTGACTGATACTTCCAAAGAACCGAAAGTCTTTACTTCTTTTACATGGGAAACAGGATTGATCCTTTTCTCTAAATAGTTTCCTTTTAACGTAAATGGCGGTCAGAGCATTCAATGAGTTTTTCTTAACATCTTCATTTTATCATTATTTTTGAAGAAGGAACAGTTCAGCATTGCCCAATCACTTTGGTCCATATCCACAATATTCAAGCCCAATTATGACTCTCATGCTTGGATGGCTCAGATCAACTCCATCAAATCTGATGGCTTACAATGGGCATGCTTCCCTATAAATACTGTCTCACATTACCATATTGAGGTACATTCTCATTCCTAGCTAAATCACTCACCTATTCTCAATACTAACTTGAGCGTCGGAGTGGTTTCGCAGGGACCCCTCACGGGCTCACACTGACCTCCGGCCAGACAACAAGAGACTACCAACTGCAGTCCCCCTACACTGCAAGGTACAGAACATTGGGCTCACACTCCAGCCAGACAGCGAGAGACTACCAACTGCAGCCCCCCTACACTGCAAGGTACAAAACATTGGCGACCTCAATGGGAGATCTCCATTCACATCATCTCTACTCCTGAAACTTTTCTCTTGCTTTCCCTTGGCACCCAGAGGTACCCCACTCTCTAGTAAAAACCCAATACAGTATTACAAAAAATTACAGTAACAATGACATAACAAATACCTCTGAGAATGTGAATATGACAACTTGAAGATCCCCAACCTAACCCTTGAGAGAGATCAGCTCAAAGTGATGAAGAACGTGAAAAAGTGATTGTGACAGTGAGAAGTTTCGCGTTCTACGTTTTAGAATTTTAGGTTGTAATTTGATCGTAAAACCTAGGTCCTATTTATAGAGTTTGTTGAAATATGACCGTTGAAGCAATTTTTAACTCTATTTAGATAGGTGAAAAATCGATTAATATCCTTTAAAACATAGTTAAGAAATCGATTTTGTGCTTTCAAAATAATAGGTTGAAAATCGATTTCTTGCTTAAATAGAGTTAGAGTAGGTGAGAAATCAATAAGAAAGGAATTAAGAAATAAGAAGGGAATTGATTGTTTGCTTTTGTTTGCTTAAAAACCAAGGAAGGCAATAATCGATTATATGCTTAACATAACTAAGACAATAATCGATTCTTTTAAAGCCAAAACAATGTTCTTTTAAAAACAAGTCATTAGAATCGATTGTTGGCTTTAAAATAGGAAGTGCATAATCGATTCTTTTCTTTAAAAATGAGAGCCATGAATCGATTTTTCTCTTTTAAAACATTTATGCATAATCGATTCTTTGCTTCAAATAAACAAGGTAATGAATCGATTATTTTCTTTCCAAAACAAGTTCCTTTTTAAACCATCAATATGCAAATCGATTTCTTGCTTTAAACAATATGAATGAAAATTGATTTTTGGCTTAAATAATGAGAATGAAATCGATTTTTAGCTTAAACAATATGAATGAAATCGATTTCTTTACTTCAAAACAATTTCTTTTAAAAACACTAAGCCATGAATCTATTTATCAATTGAAAACATATGTTAGGTCCATTTGTGTGAGTGCTAGTGTGTTTAGTGATTTAAGCCGATCTTCAAAAGCGGTTTACAATTCATTCCTAAGACACGGCCCGACTTTCTAGCAACTACCCTTAACACGGACTTACTTCTTTGGTTGGTTGTGCCTTGGAGTTCCATTTGTCACTTTGTCTTAGATTACTTCATCATCAAAACTTAACCTGCAACACAAGATATCCACACTGTGCAACCGCACTCAAACCATGCTGCAGCAGGAGACACGCCTTAGGCAAATTGAAAGGCGTGTGGCCTCTATGCCTGAACATCCTTCACCATACGGCGGAACCCCTCCTCATACAGCCGTGGTCTCAAGACACCATTAGTCTCCCCCTCGAAGGCATCACACCCATCGTTCTCCCCCAAGGCGAAAGCAAACTCACTGCTCTCCTCCTCGACATCGCAGACAACGGGGGTCAGGCTCACCCCCGAAGACCCCTCCATCCTTTCCAGATGGTACTTGCTAGCCTGAAGACTCCCACTCCGGGACCTCTTCACTTGCTTCCTCTAACTCTCGTGAAAGGTCGAGGAGCAGGGCTAAGACCCACAAGAGACGCCACCAAGGATCCCCATCGAGGAGATCCCCCGACCAGCACAGGTATCAAGACATTGACTACCAGGATGTCTCTCTTCGTAACTCAAGGAGGTTTTCCGACGAAGGACCCTTCACCCGGAAGGTGGATGAATGCCCAATATCAAGGACCTTGGAGAAATTGCCAACCCTCAAGATGTATGATAGGACCGGAGATCCAGATCAACACTTAGCACATTTTTCCCTGATGATGCACTATAGAGGCGCCCGAGAACCTGTTCATTGCAAGATTTTCCCTCTCACCCTTGAGGATGCCGCATTAGATTGGTTTCAAGAGCTTAAGCCAAACTCCATCCCTTCATGGGATTAGCTAGCAAGAATGTTCACGGCTCGTTTCACAGCCTCACGGCTGAAGCCCAAGTCAGAAGAAGTGCTGAGGGCCGTCAGGCAACAGGACGATGAGACACTGAGGGAATATATTGAGCGCTTCAATAAGGAAGCTTCGTGTGTTCGGAATTTGGAGGACAAGCAAAGATTGTTTTGGATGAAAGATGGCCTCAAGCAAGGAAGTCTTTTTGAAATTGATGTGGGGATCAACAAACCCAAGGATTTGGGTGAGTTTCATCAAAAGTCTCAAAAGTACATGGACTATGAAGAAAACAACATGGCTTACCAAGAGGAAGCCAAGGTTGGCAGCAAAGATGACGGGCGGGCTTATAAGGCCACTGAAGAGCGATGGTGGAGACAAGGTCGTTTCTCAAGGTGCACCATGTTGAACACATCCCAAGCTGAGATCCTTGCTGAATGCGCCGACGCGGAGTTTTGGGACATTAAACAGCCTAAACCTCTCATGCAAAGGAAAGGCCGAGCCTCTAAGAAGTATTGTCGTTATCACAAAAGTTATGGACACAGTACCGACAAATGCAACACCCTCAGGGATGACATTGAAGAGCTGGTCCGCGAAGGGAAGCTCGCCCAATACGTGAACGAAGAAGACAATGAGACCTATGACTCCGAATAGGGAGCAGGGCATCAAGACCTGAACCTAGAACTAGGCCTAATTAAGAATTTTGTTGTTTAGGCACAAATGCAGAATGTAAAAGCTCGATATGAATGATTAACAAAAGTTTATTTTGCAATTACAAGTTTTTGCTCTAGTTAACTACAATCAACACTTGTTCCAAAGAAAATTCCTTAAGGTTAAGAAAGAAAAAGGGTCTGACTCCATAGTTAGGGGCAGAACGAAACAAGTTTGAGACCCGACATACCCTGCAGGGAGAGACTGCCTGTCTCGCGGAGGAAACCTCGACATTAGTTTTGATCCAAGACCGCCTTCCCAAGGTGGTGCTTTCGTAAATACATCTATTGGAATCCTAGTAAAGAAGTCAAGAGTGCTATGGCACGCCGAAACAATTGAAGACTATCGATAAAAAGTGATCAAAGAGAGACATCATGATCGTTCGCATGTTTCATATATACCGAAGCAGGAATCTCATGATTCTTCCCACTAAGTGCCCTTGGTGGTCACAACCCCTTGGGCGAATTCTATCTGGGCCGAGTCCTAGCAAATTGTGTCAAGGGTATACTTCAAGTTGACCTTGGTGGTCACAACCCGTTGGGTGAGTTCTATCTGGGCCGAGTCCTGGCAAACTGTGCCAAGGGTATACTTCAAGTTGACCTTGGTGGTCACAACCCCTTGGGCGAGTTCTATTTGAGCCGAGGCTTGGTAAACTGTGCCAAGGGTATACTTCAAGTTGACCTTGGTGGTCACAACACCTTTGGGCGAATATACTTGACCACGAGGCGACATGATATCATACACTCAGATGTGCAAGGCACAACTTATGCCCGACGCCACTCAAGGTACACCGGTCAAGCTCAAGTTCAGGTCCGCACAAACAAAGAGAGAACAACCTCCTGTGGCACCGAGTGAACTCTGAAAAATCAAAAAGTGAAAGGCAAAGTATAAGAAACGGAGCTAAGATTAAAACAGGGAACCACGAGGTGTCAAGACAAGGAGGCAAGGCGCCAATGTCCTCATAACCCGGCAGGCAAGTGCACGGGCACACGAAAAAGGACTCAAAACTGGCAACATGCCAAGGCCTAGGGGGCGAGCCCCGGCACCATGAGGTGCCTATCGTAGGGACTCGAAAGACGACACCATGCCTGGAGTGCATGTGTGTGCAGAGTGTTCAAGATGTGTGCATATTATGGCTCTTGAGGTGCCCATTAGGTGGATCAAACGCCGGCAACATGCCGGGTTAAGGGGCTTGAACCCCGCCACCTCTTGGCGCCTTCCCTTGGATGCGAAGACCGGCACCATGTCGGGTTAGGGGTGTGAACCCCTGCGCAATGAGGTGCCCATCACGTGGATGCAAACACTAGCAACATGTCGGGTTAGGGGGTTTGAACCCCGACACCATGAGGCGCCTTCCCGTGAAGATAAAGGTCGGCACCATGCCGGGTTTGGGGTGTGAACCCCCGGCTCCCCGAGGCGCCCTCCCATAAATACGAAGGCCGGCACCATGCCGGGTTTGGGGTGTGAACCCTCGACACCACGAGGCGCCTTCCCATAAATGCGAAGGTCGGCACCATGCTGGGATTGGGGTGTGAACCCCGACACCTTAAGGTTTCGCAGCAATAGAGATCTGATCTTACTCTCAAATTGTAGATCAGGAAATCCATTCAAGAATTACGAACTTGTCGTTCCATTCCAACGGTCGTGATTTGCGTATTTTGGTTGTGATTTGCGTGAGATGTGGTTGTTTCTGAACAGGATATACGCGAGGTTCCCCGTCTTTTCGAAGATTGAAAAGCAAAAGACAAGCCAGAGATAAACTCACAGAAGCATGATTCGCAAGCTGATTGGGAATTAATTGGGAATTAATTTGCTAAAGGGCGTGACCCGGCAGTGCACGGTTCTATCGCGTAGTAAAAATATCGATCCCACAGAGACTTTGTAATTACCAATTTAATTTTTCGATGGTGATTAGCTAAAAGGAATGATTTTAGAAGAAGGAAGGTTTCTTGGTTTTAAATTCAGAATTATAAAGAGTCTCAGGTTATTAATTTCATCACAATGATGAGAAACCCATGTAATTCTTTAGACCATTTACCAAACTTATAAAGTAATATATTTCAAAGACAAGGCAACGAATATAAAAAATGTCTCCTTTCAGAGTACAAAAGTGTGTTTTGAACTAACAATCAAGCCTATTCTCATGGTTGATTGTCACCAAAACCCATTAAGCATAACACCTTTATAATGTCTCAAGAGTTTCAAAACTATTCTCATGTTTTGAATCCCTTGTCTAAATTCATAGTTCCAACATCAATACTTCACCTTTCGGTTCTTCGTATGATGTTTAGGATTAGAATTGAAAGACAATGAAATTAAATTGAAATATAAAACAATTGGAGTGGAGAATAGTCTTTGGGAATGACTAGGGACCTATCATTGGATTACTCCCAATAACCCAAGACTTTGTATCTACTCACTCATGCTTAGAAGATAAATTGCAATAAGATAAAGAGACATAATTGTAAATGACTGAAATCTAAATTGCGTAATGTAAATGACGGGAATTGAAATAAAGCGATAAATTGCTGAATGTAAAGTTGCTGGAAAGATAAAGAACAGAAATTATAAAAGCAAGAAAGTAAAGAACATGAAAATAAAAGAGCAAAAGCTAAAGAGAATTGCAAGAACTTAGATTAAACTTTGGAGTGAGATTACAAGTATGCTAAGGTGAGATTACAACTCAATTGAGGTCCTATTTATAGCCTAGGATCAGTAGACAAACACTTAAATTCGAATTACAAGCCATAATGCATAGAATGGGAAAAGCTTGTAACAGTTGCTGAGTCTGCTGATGCGCCACGGACCGTGGCCAGCCACACGGGCGCCCGTGGTAAAATCTGTTTGACGAGAAAACTTTCAGCATTCCAACGCAACACGGGCCGTGTGGTGTAACACGGGTGCCCGTGTAACTTTCAGACAGCGAGTGATTTTTCATGCAAATTCTAACTGTTTTGATCCTTTGTGAATCTCTTATCCTTGGGACTTCAATGCTACTTGAAATACTTCCTTTCCTCTTGATTTGCTCTACAAAATAAAATTCAAATAAAAGCAGTAAAATAGTCCTAAAAGAGAAATAAAAATATCAAATAACTACTTGAAACAAACACTAAAATAACAACTAATTTGGACTTATCAAACTCCCCCATGCTTGAACCTTTGCTTGTCCTCAAGCAAGAACAATCAAAACTAGCAAGCACAAGTTGATAACTGCATTCTCAAAAAGTTCAATCAACAAAGTTAGCCAAATGAGGGACCAAAAACAGAAGCATATGATAGACAAAATACAATATCATAAGTGAGGAGCCAGATGTTTGCCCAATTAGAGGCTTATGACTTGAAAAGTATAACTGTGCGGAAATGGGCACTCGCTCACAATCTCTCTGAGTGTTTTAGGGACTTGGGAAATATTTCGCTCAAGTTTCAACAAATGCTCATTGCCATAGGTTTGTAAGTTGACCAACATCTCTACTAAAAAGTTCACAAACACGCGAAAGATGGGATTCAATTTGGTTGTAACGGGGCCTTGGGGTATTAGTGTTAGGTAGGGAATAAGAAAGAAGGGGAAAACAGAGGGCTAAAAATAAAATCAATGATAGCAACCTTTGAAATCAAAATGGAGCTTCTACTAATTTTTGCACTTTTTGTCTAAGACTCCAAGTTTGCTTCCACTTCCATTCTTCTTCATTTCATTCACTTGAGCCCACTCTTTTTGACTTGATTTCTGTCTTTGAGATTTGAGTGAACTCATTTCTTTTTGATTTCCCTTGATTTTGCCATTTCCCCCCCTTTTGCTTTCGTTTTCTTTTCTTTTTCACTTCTATATTTTTTTTTCTTTGATTGATTTTTCTTTTCTTTCTTTGAGGAAAAATGGCAATACAACCAGCTTATGTCCATGAGATATATGATATGGCATGTAGGACAAAAACCTGCAAATTCAATAGTTGCTCCAATCCGATTCCAAAGTTTACCAAAAACAAAAAGAAATTCATTTCTGGGTGCTAAAGGAATAAAAATATAGGCACAAAGGGGCAACTAGAGGGAAATTTTTAGCAAACACTAACTCTGAGGCCTGAAGAAAAATTCCTAAAATCCCCTGATTCTTTTGCATGTTGCAAATCATTTTTCGCTTCAAAATGGTCAACAAACAAATTCTGAAATGATACAATTTGAGAAACATACACTCAGCAAAGAAAAGGGGATAAAATATATAATTTCAATAGCATCCCCTTGTGAAGGCTCTATATCTCACATTTTAGTAGCTGGTTCACACAGAGTACAATTCAGACATGCTAATTCTCAGCTTCCAATCATGACAGCCTCACATTTACATTTAGCACAAGTCTATCATACAAATCAGTTTTGTGGTCCCAGAAAAGACTAAGCTCTATATTTTTTTTTCTTTTTCAAATGCAATTATTAACAAGTGCTAAAAAGTTTTCACATTCAACTTGCAAGAAAACAACAACAACAACAACAACTCAAGACATGGGAGAAATCAAGACTCACTATCTTAAAACAGCAAAAACAACAAAATATAGCAGAAAAAACGAAAAAAATTTAAAGGGAAAAGAAATAAAACAAGGTAAATACCCCCCATGCTTAGACTAAGCATTGTCCTCAATGATTTGCAATAAAAACAACATGAAAGGGGTAAGAAAGCTCACAAGTACTGTGGCGGCCCAGAATTTCTTGAGACATTGTGATGATTATTTTTCCTACAAAAAGACAAACAACGTTAACCCGTGGGTTGCCTCCCACGCAGCGCTCCTTTATGGTCATTAGCTTGACCTTTGCCTTCTATAGACTTATTCCTGGGTCCCATTGCTTGAAGCATAAAGACCAAGTGACACATGAAGAAGGAAAGCATATTCCTGGATCCCATGGCTTGTAAAAAGGAAGTTGTGTAAGCAATAAGATCCTATTTTGCATTCCTCCTAGATCAAATGTTATTTTCACAAAGGATGGTGAGAAGTAAGATAAAGGGCACAAGATTATGACATCCACACATGAATTTAAACCATTATACTTATCCATGGAAGAAATTTCGGTTTCCCTTATTGTAACACCCCGGAAATAATTTAATTAAAATAGTTGATTGAATTATTAAAATAATTTGGAGGCGGGATATAGATAAATTAAAAGGTTAATATTTTATATGCGTAGGAGGTGAAACGAGTAAAGGAGGTGGTGACGTAGAGAGCCCAGTGTTTACTGAGCCCTCAACTTAAACCCTGGGGGTTTAAGCCAAACCCTCATTCGCAGCAAGCAAAAGAAAAACGAAAGTGAGAGTGAGAGAGAGAGCACGCGGCGCAAAGAGGGAGAGAAGAGGAGGGATTCGCGAAGAATTTCAAAAGGAGATCGTTCGTGTTGCTGTGGTTTTGTTCGTGTCTCGTTCGTCGTGTTCCGGAGCTTACGTTATTCGAGGTAAGGGTGGGCTTAACCTTGATAATGGGTTGATGATAATTATGTGTGGGTAGTCTAGGGTTTTGTTGAATTGTTCGTGTTGTTGCATATCGTGTTTTCGTTGAGATTGGTGCTTTGATGATTATTGCACGTCATTGTGATTTGTTTCGTTATTTGTTGTTGCGTGATTGTTGTATCACGATGATGGTGTTGTTATTGTTCGTGTTTTTGTTGTTGCTGTGCGTGGTTGATTGTTGTTGTCGCGTTGTCGAATTGTCGTTTTTGTTGTGGTGGTTGCGGTGTCGTTGCCGTTAGGGTTTGGTGTTTGGCAATTTAGCGATTCTGGACACAGGTTCGGTTTTTATAAAACTGGCGCTGTTTGGTAGATTTAAAAATTAAGAGGTTGATTGTTTTTGAAAATAGACTTAACGCCGGTCGTTTTGGCACTGGTTTCGTTAAATTCGGAGTTGTATAGCTCGAGTTATAGGGGATACAAGTTAGGTTAAAATTCTGGAAACGATTTGGGTATAGATTCGGTAATTCGGTGACTGGGAACGTTGTATTGACCGAAAAATTGTGTGGCTTATTTTTCTGGAAAATAGACTTAATGCTTGTTAATTTGGCACTGGTTTGGTTGCGTTTAGAGTTGTGTAGCTCGAGATATGAATTCCACAATTTAGAGTAAGATTCTGGAAACAATCTGGACACAGGGTCAGTGTTTTGGTTACCACGTTTTCAAAAGAACTCCTTTTCGAACGAATCCAATTTCTTTGAAAACTACACAAAATTTGCCCCAGTTTATGCACAAGTTTCATGCAATTTGATTGAGTTTTGGTCACTTTGGAATTGCTTGAATTTGAAGGACAGAAACTGTCCTCTTTTGCAACTAGCCTGTGTGCTTTTCGAAAACTGTACCTATTGGACACTCTCCTTCAAAAACTGAACTTAGGGATGATAACCAGACCCATAGGGCTTTCCAACAAGTATTTATTTGTTGAAATCCGATGTCGTTTGCTATTTTAATTAATTCGCTAAAGTAGGTGCGATGTGCCTAGGCGCTGTGCGCCAGTCTTGTGCGTGGTGTGCGTGCGTTATGTCCGCGTTGTGGAGCCGTCTGGTGTTAATATTTCAGGTGCGGTGCTGGTATGCTCAGGAGAGTTTAGTGGTAGCTGTGATGCTACAACTTGGTGCTATTTTTGGTGAAATCATTTGTTTTGATTCTGGTGATATAGTATTTATTTTAAATACTTGTTATGGTGAGTTGGTGCATAATCATGGTGTCGCATTGTCATATGCATGTTTTGGTGATATAGGCTCTGTCTCTGGTGTTTATTGGTGATATGCCCATCGTGGCTCATTTTGGTGATCGGTACCGCATGCATATGCCCACTGGAGGGGTTGCATATCATCCCGTTGTCTATGAATGTTATAATTTTGGTGGTTCACTGTCAAATGTATTTTTCCCTTGGTATCTGGTGCTTTGATATGGTGTAATTGTATTGTGTTGCTGTAGTTACCTGATGCTAGCATATTTTTATCATCTGCTTATTACCTCTGTTAGACTCACCCCTTCTGCTTGGAATGTTGCTCTCATGCGGCAACGCTGCAGGTGATCGCTAGTGCTCGTGGAGGAATTGCTAGGTTTTGCTTCCTCTCTCGTTTGGGTCTGTGTCAGCTCTGATATGTAGCACCGGGGAGTCGTTAGTTATCGTTTTGAACTATTATTTTAGTTATTAGAAATTGTTTTAATTAATTTTGGAGATGTCTTTAATTGTTAATTCTGGAGATGTTTAAACTGGTTAATATTTCCGCTGCTTGGTGATTTCTTTTATATCAATTATTTTGGAGATTTTAAAATGGTGAAAAATGTAGCGCCCTTCGAGGTGACTCTGATAATTGTCTATTTAATTGTAATAGTAAAAGGGGGGTGTTACATTAGTGGTATCAGAGCAGTTCGGTCTGTTCGGCCAAGTTGTCGAGTCGTCGAGTCGAGTAACACTTGAGTAATTGTTACTCGTTTCTGATTATAGTTTCTACTGCAGTGTTAGGTTGAGATGGCAGGACGGAACGATGCTGCACTCGCTGCTGCTTTACAGGCTGTGGCTCAAGCTGTGGAGAATAACCCAGGTGCTGCTGGTGATGCTGGGTCGCGCAGTTTGGCTACGTTTCAGAGGGAGAATCCTCCTACCTTTAAGGGCAAGTATAACTCTGATGGTGCTTTGGCGTGGCTGAAAGAGATGGAGAGAATCTTTCGTGTTATGGATTGCTCTGAGGCGCAGAAAGTCAGGTATGGTACTCATATGCTGGCAGAGGAGGCTGATGACTGGTGGTTGGAGGTGAGGCAGAGGTTGGCGACTGTGAATGAAGAGGTCACTTGGGCTGTGTTCAGCAGAGAATTTCTGAGAAAGTATTATCCTGAAGATGTCCGTGGGAAGAAAGAGATTGAGTTTCTGGAGCTGAAGCAGGGTAATATGTCGGTGACTGAGTATGCTGCCAAGTTCATTGAATTGGCGAAGTTCTATCCACATTATGGTGAGGCTGGTGCTGAATTCTCCAAATGCATCAAGTTTGAAAATGGGTTGCGGGCTGATATCAAGAAGGCGATAGGGTATCAGAAAATTCGGGTGTTCTCGGAGTTGATTGACGGCTGCAGAATCTTCGAGGAAGACAGTAATGCTCATTCTAGAGTCACGAGGGATAGGCAGAAGAATTTCTCGAGTCGTGGGAAGCCGTATGAGGTTCCAGCTGGTAAGGGCAATCAGAGAACTGCTGTGGGTAAGAGACCTAGTGGGGGAGATGCTGCTGCTAGCGTGGTATGTTACAAGTGTGGTAAAACCGGTCATAAGCGTCCTGACTGTCCAGGTGATGTGAAGAAGTGCTACAAGTGTGGTAAAGAGGGTCATATGGCGTCTAGCTGTGATCGAAAGGATGTGTTATGCTACAACTGTGGTGAGGGTGGTCATATCAGCACTCAGTGTCCTAAACCGAAGAAAGAAAGGTCCGTTGGGAAGGTGTTCGCTCTGGCGGGGTCAGATGCAGTGAATG
The DNA here is from genome assembly GCA_963573325.1 of Astragalus glycyphyllos. Lineage (NCBI taxonomy): Eukaryota > Viridiplantae > Streptophyta > Magnoliopsida > Fabales > Fabaceae > Astragalus > Astragalus glycyphyllos. The sequence goes on from OY754307.1 coordinate 33,243,297, forward strand.
AGATCAGAGGTACATGCTATATTAATAATTCTCCTCTTATTGCTATTATTGATACTGGTGCTACCCATTGTTTTATTGCTACTGCATGTGTTGAGAAATTAGATCTTGTTTTATCTTCTATGTTGAGGGAGATGGTTATCGATACTCCGGCTAAGGGTTCGGTGACTACCTCGGTTGTTTGTGCTAAATGCCCTTTATCGATATTCGGTAATGATTTTCTCGTTGACTTGATTTGTTTGCCGCTGAGCGGAATGGATGTTATTCTAGGTATGGACTGGTTAGTTGATAACCATGTTCATATCAACTGTCATGAAAGGTCTGTGAGTTTCTTTTCTCCTGAAGAGGAAGAGTCTGGTTTGTTGTCTGCTGGTCAGTTGCATAGGGTAATGAGGGAAGACGTCCAGTTGTTTTCATTAATGGCGTCATTGTCTGCTGAGAGCCAAGCGAAGGTTGATGAGTTGCAGGTGGTGCGAGAGTTTTCTGAGGTTTTTCCCGACGAGATTCCGGATGTACCACCAGAGAGAGAGGTTGAGTTTGCTATTGACCTGGTACCTGATACTAAACCTGTGTCTATGGCACCGTATAGAATGTCTGCATCTGAATTGTCAGAACTGAAGAAGCAACTCGAGGATCTGCTTGAAAAGAAATTTGTGAGGCCAAGTGTGTCGCCGTGGGGAGCTCCAGTGTTGTTGGTGAAAAAGAAAGATGGTAGTATGAGGTTGTGCGTAGACTATCGGCAGCTGAATAAGGTGACTATTAAGAACAAGTATCCGCTTCCGAGGATTGATGACTTAATGGATCAGTTGGTGGGTGCTCAGGTGTTCAGTAAAATAGATTTGAGATCGGGTTATCATCAGATCAAGGTGAAAGACGAAGACATTCAGAAGACAGCTTTCAGAACCCGTTATGGGCATTATGAGTATTTCGTGATGCCTTTCGGTGTGACTAATGCGCCGGGAGTGTTCATGGAGTACATGAATCGTATCTTTCGTGAGTATCTGGATCGGTTTGTGGTGGTATTCATTGACGACATCCTAATTTATTCTAAGTCAGAAGACGAGCATGCAGAACATCTGAGATTGGTATTGGAAATTCTGAGGGACGGGAAATTATATGCGAAGCTGTCTAAGTGTGAGTTTTGGTTGAAAGAGGTTAGCTTTCTGGGTCATGTTATTTCGGGGAATGGAATTGCCGTGGATCCGTCTAAGGTTGATGTCGTGTTACAATGGGAGTCTCCGAAGTCAGTTACTGAGATTAGAAGTTTTCTGGGTCTGGCAGGTTACTATAGGAGGTTTATAGAAGGATTTTCGAAGTTGGCACTTCCGTTGACTCAGTTGACTTGCAAGGGTAAAGCTTTCATCTGGGATGACTGTTGTGAAGAGAGCTTCAAAGAATTGAAGAAGAGGTTGACGACGTCTCCTGTTCTGACGTTGCCTAATCTGGAAGAGTCGTTTGTGGTGTATTGTGATGCTTCCAAGATGGGGTTGGGAGGTGTGCTTATGCAGAATGGTAAGGTAGTTGCCTATGCGTCGAGACAGTTGAGGACTCATGAGAAGAACTACCCTACCCATGATTTAGAACTTGCTGCAGTTGTGTTCGCGTTGAAAATTTGGAGACATTATCTGTATGGTTCAAGGTTTGAGGTGTTCAGTGATCATAAGGGTTTGCAGTATTTGTTTGATCAGAAAGAGTTGAATATGAGACAGCGCAGATGGTTGGAGTTGCTGAAAGACTATGACTTTAGCTTGAACTATCATCCGGGAAAGGCTAATGTGGTAGCTGACGCTTTAAGTCGAAAGACGTTGCATATGTCAGCAATGATGGTTAGAGAACTCGAATTAATTGAGCAGTTCAGGGATATGAGTTTGGTTTGTGAAGTGACGCCTCAGAGTGTCAGATTGGGGATGTTGAAGATTGATAATGAATTCATGGCTAGCATTCGAGAAGCTCAGAAGTTAGAAGTTAAATTAGTTGACCTGATGGTTGGGATTGATCAATCCGAGAATAAAGACTTTGAGTTGGATGCGCAGAATGTATTGAAGTACCGTGGAAGAGTCTGCATTCCTGATGATGAGGAGATGAAAAGAGCAATTTTAGAAGAAGGTCATAGGAGTAAGTTGAGTATCCATCCGGGAGCTACAAAGATGTATCAGGATCTGAAGAAGATGTTTTGGTGGCCTGGTATGAAGCGTGATGTGGCGCAGTTTGTGTATTCCTGCTTGACTTGTCAGAAATCCAAGGTTGAGCATCAGAAGCCTACTGGGTTGATGCAACCGTTGGAGATTCCGGAATGGAAGTGGGATAGTATTTCTATGGATTTCGTGATAGGGTTACCTAATACTGTGAGGGGGCACGATTCGATTTGGGTGATTATGGATAGACTGACGAAGTCTGCTCATTTTATTCCTATCAATATCACGTATCCGGTGTCGAGATTGGCAGAGATTTATATTCAGGTGATTGTGAAGTTGCATGGTGTTCCTTTGTGCATTGTGTCTGAAAGAGATCCTAGGTTCACTTCTGATTTCTGGAAGAGTTTGCAAGAAGCGTTGGGTTCTAAATTGAGGTTGAGTTCAGCTTATCATCCTCAAACTGATGGGCAGACAGAGAGGACCATTCAGTCGTTGGAAGACTTGTTGAGATCTTGTGTTCTTGAGCAGGGAGGTGCGTGGGATACTCACCTTCCGTTGATCGAGTTTACTTACAACAATAGTTACCATTCTAGCATCGGGATGGCACCGTTCGAGGCATTGTATGGTCGGAGATGTAGGACTCCGTTGTGTTGGCATGAATCTGGGGAGAGTATTGCTCTTGGACCCGAGGTTGTTCGAGAGACTACTGAAAAGGTGAAATTGATCCGTGAGAAAATGAAAGCGTCGCAGAGTAGACAGAAGAGCTATCATGATAAGAGAAGGAAGGATTTAGAATTCCAAGCTGGTGATCATGTGTTTTTGAGAGTCACGCCTATGGCTGGTGTTGGGCGTGCATTGAAGACAAAGAAGTTGACTCCTCGTTTCATTGGACCGTATCAGATCACTGAGAGAATTGGTAATGTTGCTTATAGGGTGGCCTTGCCGCCTAATCTTTCGAATTTGCACGATGTATTTCATGTGTCGCAACTTCGGAAGTATATTTCGGATCCGTCCCATGTGATTCCGATGGATGATGTGCATGTGCGGGTTAATCTCACTGTGGAGACAATGCCTGTGCGAAGTGAAGATCGTGAAGTGAAGACTTTACGTGGCAAAGAGATAAACCTGGTGAAAGTGGTCTGGTTAGGAGCTGCTGGTGAAAGCATGACATGGGAGTTGGAGAGCAAGATGCGAGAGTCCTATCCGGAGCTGTTTGAATCAGGTATGTTTTCGAGGACGAAAGATTCTAAGTGGGGGAGGGTTGTAACACCCCGGAAATAATTTAATTAAAATAGTTGATTGAATTATTAAAATAATTTGGAGGCGGGATATAGATAAATTAAAAGGTTAATATTTTATATGCGTAGGAGGTGAAACGAGTAAAGGAGGTGGTGACGTAGAGAGCCCAGTGTTTACTGAGCCCTCAACTTAAACCCTGGGGGTTTAAGCCAAACCCTCATTCGCAGCAAGCAAAAGAAAAACGAAAGTGAGAGTGAGAGAGAGAGCACGCGGCGCAAAGAGGGAGAGAAGAGGAGGGTTTCGCGAAGAATTTCAAAAGGAGATCGTTCGTGTTGCTGTGGTTTTGTTCGTGTCTCGTTCGTCGTGTTCCGGAGCTTACGTTATTCGAGGTAAGGGTGGGCTTAACCTTGATAATGGGTTGATGATAATTATGTGTGGGTAGTCTAGGGTTTTGTTGAATTGTTCGTGTTGTTGCATATCGTGTTTTCGTTGAGATTGGTGCTTTGATGATTATTGCACGTCATTGTGATTTGTTTCGTTATTTGTTGTTGCGTGATTGTTGTATCACGATGATGGTGTTGTTATTGTTCGTGTTTTTGTTGTTGCTGTGCGTGGTTGATTGTTGTTGTCGCGTTGTCGAATTGTCGTTTTTGTTGTGGTGGTTGCGGTGTCGTTGCCGTTAGGGTTTGGTGTTTGGCAATTTAGCGATTCTGGATACAGGTTCGGTTTTTCTAAAACTGGCGCTGTTTGGTAGATCCAAAAATTATGAGGTTGATTGTTTTTGAAAATAGACTTAACGGTGGTCGTTTTGGCACTGGTTTCGTTAAATTCGGAGTTGTATAGCTCGAGTTATAGGCGATACAAGTTAGGTTAAAATTCTGGAAACGATTTGGGTATAGATTCGGTATTTCGGTGACTGGGAACGTTGTATTGACCGAAAAATTATGTGGTTTATTTTTCTGGAAAATAGACTTAATGCTTGTTAATTTGGCACTGGTTTGGTTGCGTTTAGAGTTGTGTAGCTCGAGATATGAATTCCACAAGTTAGAGTAAGATTCTGGAAACAATCTGGACACAGGGTCAGTGTTTTGGTTACCACGTTTTCAAAAGAACTCCTTTTCGAACGAATCCAATTTCTTTGAAAACTAGACAAAATTTTCCCCAGTTTATGCACAAGTTTCATGCAATTTGATTGAGTTTTGGTCACTTTGGAATTGCTTGAATTTGAAGGACAGAAACTGTCCTCTTTTGCAACTAGCCTGTGTGCTTTTCGAAAACTGTACCTATTGGACACTCTCCTTCAAAAACTGAACTTAGGGATGATAACCAGACCCATAGGGCTTTCCAACAAGTATTGATTTCTTGAAATCCGATGTCGTTTGCTATTTTAATTAATTCGCTGAAGTAGGTGCGATGTGCCTAGGCGCTGTGCGCCAGTCTTGTGCGTGGTGTGCGTGCGTTATGTCCGCGTTGTGGAGCCGTCTGGTGTTAATATTTCAGGTGCGGTGCTGGTATGCTCAGGAGAGTTTAGTGGTAGCTGTGATGCTAGAACTTGGTGCTATTTTTGGTGAAATCATTTGTTTTGATTCTGGTGATGTAGTATTTATTTTAAATACTTGTTATGGTGAGTTGGTGCATAATCATGGTGTCGCATTGTCATATGCATGTTTTGGTGATATAGGTTCTGCCTCTGGTGTTTATTGGTGATATGCCCATCGTGGCTCATTTTGGTGATCGGTACCGCATGCATATGCCCACTGGAGGGGTTGCATATCATCCCGTTGTCTATGAATGTTATAATTTTGGTGGTTCACTGTCAAATGGATTTTTCCCTTGGTATCTGGTGCTGTGATATGGTGTAATTGTATTGTGTTGCTGTAGTTACCTGATGCTAGCATATTTTTATCATCTGCTTATTACCTCTGTTAGACTCACCCCTTCTGCTTGGAATGTTGCTCTCATGCGGCAACGCTGCAGGTGATCGCTAGTGCTCGTGGAGGAATTGCTAGGTTTTGCTTCCTCTCTCGTTTGGGTCTGTGTCAGCTCTGATATGTAGCACCGGGGAGTCGTTAGTTATCGTTTTGAACTATTATTTTAGTTATTAGAAATTGTTTTAATTAATTTTGGAGATGTCTTTAATTGTTAATTCTGGAGATGTTTAAACTGGTTAATATTTCCGCTGCTTGGTGATTTCTTTTATATCAATTATTTTGGAGATTTTAAAATGGTGAAAAATGTAGCGCCCTTCGAGGTGACTCTGATAATTGTCTATTTAATTGTAATAGTAAAAGGGGGGTGTTACACTTATGCTCTCCATTTGATGGCATATCTCTTTTAAATCATCTTGCACTACCACATTACCATTATTTTGATCTATCTCAACAACAATATTTTTCTTAATTTCTATTTCATGTTGTTTTTTGAAAATTCCTTGTAAGCAAGGTGGTGGTGGTGGTGGCAAAGATGCCTCAAAAGATTCCCATTCCTCCTTTGAGATTGTAATTTCATTTTTGAAAATTCCTTGCAAGCAAGGTGGAGATGGTAGCAAAGATAACTGAAAGAATTCCCATTCCTCCTTGGAGAATGTAAATTCACTCTTAATCATAGTAAAAAGAAAGAAAAAAAAACATTTAGTCTAACCGATACCGAAAATTCAATCAATATCACAAAGTCCCTGGCAATGGCGCCAAAAACTTGATAGGCCGCAAGTGCACGGTTCTATCGCGTAGTAAAAATATCGATCCCACAGAGACTTTGTAATTACCAATTTAATTTTTCGATGGTGATTAGCTAAAAGGAATGATTTTGGAAGAAGGAAGGTTTCTTGATTTTAAATTCAGAATTATAAAGAGTCTCAGGTTATTAATTTCATCACAATGATGAGAAACCCATGTAATTCTTTAGACCATTTACCAAACTTATAAAGTAATATATTTCAAAGACAAGACAACGAATATAACAAATGTCTCCTTTCAGAGTACAAAAGTGTGTTTTGAACTAACAATCAAGCCTATTCTCATGGTTGATTGTCAACAAAACCCATTAAGCATAACACCTTTATAATGTCTCAAGAGTTTCAAAACTATTCTCATGTTTTGAATCCCTTGTCTAAATTCATAGTTCCAACATCAATACTTCACCTTTCGGTTCTTCATATGATGTTTAGGATTAGAATTGAAAGACAATGAAATTAAATTGAAATATAAAACAATTGGAGTGGAGAATAGTCTTTGGGAATTACTAGGGACCTATCATTGGATTACTCCCAATAACCCAAGACTTTGTATCTACTCACTCATGCTTAGAAGATAAATTGCAATAAGATAAAGAGACATAATTGTAAATGACTGAAATCTAAATTGCGTAATGTAAATGACGGGAATTGAAATAAAGCGATAAATTGCTGAATGTAAAGTTGCTGGAAAGATAAAGAACAGAAATTATAAAAGCAAGAAAGTAAAGAACATGAAAATAAAAGAGCAAAAGCTAAAGAGAATTGCAAGAACTTAGATTAAACTTTGGAGTGAGATTACAAGTATGCTAAGGTGAGATTACAACTCAATTGAGGTCCTATTTATAGCCTAGGATCAGTAGACAAACACTTAAATTCGAATTACAAGCCATAATGCATAGAATGGGAAAAGCTTGTAACAGTTGCTGAGTCTGCTGATGCGCCACGGACCGTGGCCAGCCACACGGGCGCCCGTGGTAAAATCTGTTTGACGAGAAAACTTTCAGCATTCCAACGCAACGCGGGCCGTGTGGTGTAACACGGGTGCCCGTGTAACTTTCAGACAGCGAGTGATTTTTCATGCAAATTCTAACTGTTTTGATCCTTTGTGAATCTCTTATCCTTGGGACTTCAATGCTACTTGAAATACTTCCTTTGCTCTTGATTTGCTCTACAAAATAAAATTCAAATAAAAGCAGTAAAATAGTCCTAAAAGAGAAATAAAAATACCAAATAACTACTTGAAACAAACACTAAAATAACAACTAATTTGGACTTATCAACCGGCAAGATGAACGTGTGTTGACTTGCGTGAGTGTGTTATTGTGCGTGGGAGTGCAGTGTGACCCGGCACCATGATTCATGTGAATACTTTTCTGTCATATATTCCAACTTATAGAAGACACCAGCAAGTTCTCCTTGCCACTTCACTGGAATTGTTTGCAATCCAAATGGTTTTGTCTCAGAAATCAACCTTCCAAAGAAAGAATTAAGTGGTGAAGTACTTGGATTTGGGTGGAAATTCATCTACTGGTGAAGTACCTGATTTGTCAACTATGAATAAGCTGGAGTACTTGAATTTAAATGCAAGTGGAATTTCTGGAAAATTTCCATGGAAATCATTGGAGAATCTTACAAATCTCATTTTCTTGAGTCTTGGTGATAACCTATTGGAAAAAAGTCCTTTTCCTTTAGAGGTCTTAAAAGCTTGAAAAGTTGTATTGACCAACTAATTGAAGCATCTTTGGGAATATTCCAAAGGGTATTGGAAATTTCACTCAGCTTCAAAATCTTGAACTTTCTGACAACGAGTTATATGATAACAATTTGAGTGGAAAAATCCCTGTTGGATTTGGCAACTTGACCAATCTTGTTAACTTTGATGCTTCTAATAAATCAACTTGAATGTCCACGACCCGGCACCATGCCGGGGTGCCTATGTGCGTGAGTGTCCAAGACCTGGCACCATGTCGGGGTGTGTGTACGTAGTGTCAAGACCCGGCACCATGCCGGGAGTGGTGTGTGTTGTGGTGTGCGTCATCTGGCAGAGTGCAGTGCGCGTGATCCAGCCAAAAAGAAAAAAGGTGATATATATATCCATCCAAGCAAACGACGCCCATGTGACAAACGGCATCATCAATTTCTTTATTCTTTATGATATTGAAAGCAAGCACCACAGAGAGAAGTAAAACAAATGGTTTCAATCATGGCTAATCCAGTGAGACCCGACACCATAGGTAAGTGCCTCTCCAGGGATTTGTCTCATCACACGGACACAACAACGACGCAAGACCTGGCACCATGAGGTGCCCATCACCTGTTTGTAAATATGTCTCAAATAGAAACCCGGCACCATGGGGTGCTCTCCCCATGTGCAATGTGCTTGTGTTCCCGTGTGGTCAATCACCCGGCACCATGGAGGGTTGTCTAGTCTGCAGATCATAACTTCGTCCATGTTTATCCGATGGAGGCGTGTGAGCATGCGCTGGAAAGCTAAGAAACAGAGCTACAATTCTTTTGTTAAGCTCAAAATCCAATTCGGACGTCTCTGGTACCCGGAACCAGGATTTCGTGATCCGGCACCATGAGGAGCCAAATAAACAGACACGAGACCCAGCACACGAACGCAAGAGCCGGCACCATGCAAAGCACACAGACGCGAGAGCCGGCACCTTGCCTCATCCGGTGGTGGGATAATCACATATCATCACGCGTCACCATGGTTTCATGGGCATGATTTTGTGCATTCTTTAAAGGGATTTGAGAACATGGGAGACAATAAATCAAGACACGGCACCATGGAGGTGCCAAGACATCATCACACGGCACCTTAGAGGGCCAAGCTTCCAATACGTTGGACGAACCGCAAAAATCCTTCAAGCCAAGACCATCCTTCGGAATAATCTCGGCTTGGGGGGCAGCTGTTCTGGACTGGGTCAAGAGGCCCATTCAGCAATTGGACATGGATTGGCCCAATCACTTTGGTCCATATCCACAATATACAAGCCCAATTATGACTCTCTTACTTGGATGGCTCAGATCAACTCCATCAAATCTGACGGCTCACAATGGGCACGCTTCCCTATATATACTGACTCACATTGCCATAATGAGGTACATTCTCATTCCTAGCTAAATCACTCACCTATTCTCAATACTAACTTGAGCGTCGGAGTGGCTTCACATGTACCCCTCCCGGGCTCACACTGACCTCCGACCAGACAGCGAGAGACTACCAACTGCAGTCCCCCTACACTGCAGTTCCCACGAATATCATGATTCACTTGATTTATATTTTTTTTCTTATAAAACTATTGAATAAAAAAAAGATAAGTACTCTCAACCCCTTAAAATAAATGTTCTCGGCCGATAACCGACAAACTTTGCACGTCTTTTTGGTCGAAACCAGGGTATCCACCGTCGAACGCAGTGACTAATCCCCTCGCTGGACTGAAGGCACCTCGAAGGGTGGGACAGCTGGCCCAGAGATTTAAAGTTGCTCCGTACCCAAGGCAAGGATCGAACCCTTCTATTGATTCTTCAGAGAACCCATTTCAAGGTAGTTTGATTGTGATGACACTTTGGCAGTGAGAGAATCTATAATTTGGCAATTTGAGTATAAACTTACGTTTTGGGTGTTTTATGGGGAAAGGGGAGAGGTGAAGAGGAAGGTGGGGGATGTACATATAGATTGAGAAGAATGGATTGGGATAATTTAATGGTAAGCTCATTACACAGTTTTGCACGTGAAATCACCTATTTTTGGCCTTCGTGAAATCTCACGAACATCATCCTTCGCGATGATTAGCATTTTCCAGGAACAGATATACTAATTCAATAAAACACACACATGAGATAAAACTGATGACACACACGTTAGATATATTTTTAAGTTTCTAGAAACATATATGTGTTAATTAGGAAGCATTGGTCATATTTGTTATAATTTGATGTGCACAGTCAAATAATCAATTTACACATGTAAGCACACTAGTATATCTGCCCGTGAGATGCACGGGAAACATTTAGGGTTACATTGGTCAATAAAAAAATATAATTTATTAAATTCTTAATTTAGCCATCCACACATATATACGTAGAATTGGATAATTGATTTATGTTTGACATTTCCGTTTTTATATTTTGATATTAGTACAATATATCGTTTCATATTTTACGGTTATTAGTATTTGTCACTCGTGCCTTATTGGTTAATAACAACAATTATATATTTGTAGTATGTAATATATTTTTTTTTGAATTTGAAAAATCTAATGAGTATTCATGATATTATGAATTAGTCGGGAAAAAAATATCTTTAATTTTTTTAAAAGAGTGTCAAAAAGAAGGCACTACCAATATCCTAATATGTCAACGGATTATGAATAACAACTGATTCATTATTAACGAAATTAAATTAGGTAGACTTCATTGACATTATGATTTGAAAATTATGTATTGACCCAATTTTATAATGTTGACCCGTGCGATTTTTCTAAAACTATTAATATTTAAATTGTTATTTTTGGGTTTGCATTAAAAGAGAAAAACAAACAGACAATAATTCAATATAGACCATAGTTTAAGTAATTAAGTATAATTATTATTCTTCAATATAAAAATTCATCACTTTTTACAACATGTCATACAAAATGATTCACATGAACCAAACCCAGATTTCTTCGACTATTCCTTGGGATGTCAATGAGGAGGAGCTGAGGCGGGGAATACTCTCCCACTCCCCGTCCCCGCCACCCAAACTATTCCCCATCCTCATGCCCAATCCTCATCTACGGGTGGTTCCTCCCTCGTCTCCTTCCCTCAAATCCCTACGGTTCCTGTAGAGATGCCAAAAACTTATTGAAAATTAACAAAAATATGAATTGAAATATAATCATATGGGGGAAAATATAAAAGTAAGACTAAAAAATTAAAAGTTTCACATTTTAATATAGAAAAAATAAAAGTTATTCCTACTTTCATATTATTTTTTGTTACAAAAGAGAAAAACAATTATTGCTTTGATATTTTAATATTTCAAAAGTATAAAAGTAAGAATAAAAATATTAAATTCGGACAACTCAAATTTTTATTAATATTTTAATTAAAAACACATATAAAAAGACTAAAAAATCAATTACTTATAATAAAATATATATCTACAATAAGAATATTTATGTAACATATTCAGGGCAGAGATATGGACCTTGTCCCCAACCCCAATTTGATTGTGGGGGAATTTTCTCCCCCGTCCTCATACCCACGGGAAAAAATTCCCCACCCTTGGAGCTCCTAATGGGACAATCGCTGTAGAGATCCCACTAATAACTCTTTAAAATTAATTATTATATTTAAATATATGTAAATTATATTTCATAATCAAATAAATCTAATAATCACCTTAGTAATTAATAAAATAATAATGATTTTGTTAAAACTATTAATATTTCAATTTTTATGTTTGTGTTTGCATGAAAAGACAAAAATTCATTACTTTTTACACCTTGAAATTTCAAAATGGTTTACATGAACGAAACCTAGATTTCTTTGATTATTCATTGATATGGCAATGGGAAGGAGCTGAGGCGGGGAATACTCCACCACTGGCCTTTCAAATTGTCCCCCGTCCTCGTCTCGGGGAGGGGGTTCCTCCCTCATCCTCTTCCCTACAGATCCCCACTGTCCCTGCGGAGATGCCTTAAATTTATTACAGATTTTAAAAAAAAGTAGAATTGAAATACAATAAAATGGGAAAAATAATATAAAAGTAAGACTGAAAAAATTAAGAGTTTCACATTTTAATATAGAAAATATAAAAATTACTCCTACTGTGATATTTTAATATTTAATAAGAAAAATATAAAATTAGCATAGTTCAATATTTTATTAATATTTTTAATTAAAAATTCATATAAAAAGACTAAAAAATCAATTACTTATAATATAAAATATATCTATAGTAAGAATATTTACGTAATATATTCAAGGCGGGGATATGGTTCATGTCCCCAATGCCAAATTGATTGTGTGGAGATTCTCTCCCTCGTCTTCGTACCCATGGGAAAATTCTGCACCTGTAGGACTCCTAATTGAACAGTTCCCGTAGGGATCCCACTAACAGGTAGAAATTGCCACCTCTAATTATGCTCATATTTTAATCATTATTTAAGTAGATTTTCTTGTGTATAAATATTTATCACACCATTATTTTATACGATACAAACATAACTATATTATAATTATAAGATCAATTTTGAAAAAACATATTATAGGTATGACCAACGTTAATGCTAATAAATTGTATTTTTATGATAGGATCAACTTTCACGTTTTCTAATTCTATAATAATGTTACATAACTACATTCTATAACATTTTCTAAATCTATAACAATGTTAGGATCAATTTAAGGCACATGCGGAGATGCCTTATATTTATTAAAAATTTGAAGAAAAAAAATAGAATTGAAATACAATAAAATGGGAAAAATAATATAAAAGTAAGACTGAAAAAATTAAGAGTTTCATATTTTAATATAGAACATATAAAATTTACTCCTACTTTGATATTTTAATATTTAAGAAGAAAAATATAAAATTAGCATAGTTCAAAATTTTATTAATATTTTTAATTAAAAATACATATAAAAAGACTAAAAAATCAATTACTTATAATATAAAATATATCTATAATAAGAATATTTACGTAATATATTTAAGACAGGGATGTGGTTCATGTCCCCAATGCCAAATTGATTGTGTGGAGATTTTCTACCCCGTCTTCATACCCATGGGAAAATTCTCCACCTATAGGACTCCTAATGGAACAGTCCCCGTAGGGATCCCACTAACAAGTAGAAATTGTCACATCTAATTATGCCCATATTTTAATCATTATTCAAGTAGATTTTCTTGTGTATAAATACTTATCACACCATTATTTTATACGTTACAAACATAACTTCATTATAATTATAAGATCAATTTAAAAAAAACATATTATAGGTATGATCATTGCTAATGCTAATAAATTGTATTTTTATGATAGGATCAATTTTCACGTTTTCTAATTCTATAACAATGTTACGCAACTACATTCTATATTGTTTACTAAATCTATAACAATATTAGGATCAAATTTTGGCCCCTGTCGATATGCCTTAAATTTATTAAAAATTTGAAAAAAATAGAATTGAAATACAATAAAATAGGAAAAATAATATAAAAGTAATACTGAAAAAATTAAGAGTTTCACATTTTAATATAGAAAATATAAAAGTTACTCCTACTTTGATATATTAATATTTAAGAAGAAAAATATAAAATTAGCATAGTTCAATATTTTATTAATATTTTTAATTAAAAGTACATTTAAAAAGACTAAAAAATCAATTAGTTATAATATAATATATATATATATATATATATATATATATATATATAATAAGAATATTTACGTAATATATTTAAGGCGGGGATATGGTTCATTTCCCCAACGCCAAATTGATTGTGTGGAGATTTACTCCCCCGCCTTCATACCCATGGGAAAAATTTTCACCTGTAGGACTCCTAATGGAACAGTCCCCCGTAGGGATCTCACTAACAGGTAGAAATTGCCACCTCTAATTAAGCTCATATTTTAATCATTATTCAAGTAGATTTTATTGTATATAAATATTTATCACACCATTATTTTATACGTTACAAACATAACTACATTATAATTATAAGATCAATTTTAAAAAACACATTGTAGGTATGACCAATGCTAATACTAATAATGTGCATAATATTAACCTCTCTATCAACCAAAACGATTTCGACAGAAAATGGGAGCCTGTTATTGTTCAGATCGAGGACTTCCCATTTCCTAGTGATGCGCACGAGTAGGTTGCATTTGCCATTTCTGGCATTGATGTCAGATATCATGTCATACTTGGGAGGCGTTTTGTAAAATGAGAAAGGAATGATAAACAATATAGTTTTGGATTAGATATAGAGGAGTTTTTTGATTGGCTAATAAGAATGTTGTTAGTGGAGAATGGTTGGTTGTAACCATCTTATTTATACATAGGTGAGTCTCATCATAAGAGGGAAATTTTAAAAATATTGAATTTAAAATTTTTTTCGAATTTTTGGATTAATTAGCTCACATACATTACAATCTAGAAAAATGTTGGTTTTAATTGTAATCAAATAAAACCGTTACATGATAGGTATTTTGAAAATCAAACGACCTATAATTTATCAGTTTGATTACATATTGTAACTGATCAAGGCACACACAAAACTCGGCCATTGCTATTTATTTTAGATTGTAACTGATCAAGGCACACACAAAACTCGGCCATTGCTATTTATTTTTTTGTACATTTCACCATTATTATCAATTTGTCAGTTACGTCATTAGAGGGCATTAACATATCATAACTGACAATAACTGCTTATTAACGTATCATCATACCTTTTTGATTCACATAACATAACTGACGTTACTTTATTATTAGACCATGCATTAATTGATTACTAACGTATCATCATAGCCACAACCTTGCAAATAATATCCCAATTTGTAACTGACATAATTAATTGCCATCATAAAAACACTGACCATATCGTAACCGACATTTTCTAACAGAAATTAATGTAAATTATTTAATTAAAGGACATTTTTGAAAATATGAAAATTACATAATTATGGTTGAGTTTATATTGTGTAGAGTCCATTAAAAATGACTAAATATATTATTGTGAATAAACTTTTTCATACATTTTTTATATTGTCAAAATAATCATTTAGAAACAAAAATAATCATTTGATCATCGTACTGTAAGTTAGGTTCGGTTAAGTATAAAAGCTAAAATATGTTTAGGATTAACATACTTTAAGTTTGCGAAACATTTACAGGGAATTTTTGATAATATGATAACTTAAAGGACTTAATGTATATTAATCGATTAAGGGTCTTTTTGAAAATATGATTTATTAATAAAGTATGTTATTTGTGATAAATGTTATAATTATGAGAACCATTAAAGACCTAATATAGTAACGGACATAGTTACATGAAATTTATGTAATTTATTTGGTTAATGCACGTGGATAAAATAATATATAATTTAAAATATGCTTTTGTTTAAATCGTGTAACCATCATAAATATTAAATATCTTAATGTCATTATGTGGTGACAATAAGGTTGGCCATAATATAAATTTCGTAAATATTATATTATTTTCTTATATTAAACACAATTTTCGTAATTTGATATTTGCTTAGACCAATGAAATTTAACATATAATCTAAACTTTAATGTGAAATTTACCAATTACAAAATTAACTGAATATGAATATCCATCACACGTGTAAGACCCTTGTAAAGCAAGGTTGACGCTGGTACTGATTTCTATGGTACGTTCTGATCAATTCTTCGCACTATAGTGTACTACTATGGCCAACACAAATAATGGACAACATAATAAATAATATGAAAACCAAGTGATGGAGATAATTATTATTTTGTCTGGCAAATTTGATTATCACACTAAACACTCGGGCAATACATATTTTATTTTTTGTAAGATATCATCAAAAATAGTATACCTTTTTGTAACCTTCATATTGATTACCATCACCAAAATATCATATATTGTAACTTACAAATTGATAGAAAAATTAATGCATATTATTAAAATAAGGTACTTTTTGAAACAGACATTTTTATATGTATGGTTTTGTTGTAACCTTCGGAATTAATAGAAATATTGTAAGACACATATTGTAACTGACATAATTATAGGACTTTTTGGTAACTGACATAACAAATAGCCATATTAAAATAAAATATTAACGTAACTGATTTAATTACCAGAAATTAATGGATGTTATTCAATTAATTGACCATTTTGAAAAGATTAAACTTATTAATTATGGTTGATTCATAATTATTTAACGTCCGTTACAAAATGTTAAAAATATCATATAACCATAAAAAATTTCATATATTTTCTAAAGGGGAAAATAAATCATTTACAAACAAAAATAAAATATTTGGTTAATGTAGGTGGATAAAGTAATATATAATTAATTTATGTTTATGTTTAAAATTTGCAACTATCGTAATTATTAAATATCTTAATGTCGTTATGTGGTGACACTAAAGTTGGCCCTAATATAAATTTCGTAAATATTATATAAGCTTCATATATTACTCAAAATTTATTAGCAAAAAAGAATCTTATAAAAATATTAACTTAATCTGATATAAATTTCGTAGAGACGTAGATACTCCCTGTGAACACCCAATTTTAACCGGTATTTTTTTCACTTTTTTAGAAATAAAAAAAATCACAAAAATATGTTTTTGCGTTTATTCGTTTCTTAATCCCTCAAAAGGGTCGTTTTGCGCTAATTTACTAATTTTGCGTTATTATTACCCTTTTGGTGGTTAAACGAAAATTAGAAAAATATGATAATTAATTAATGGGGAGGTGCAAGATATAATAAGTCCTAATGTCCATTTATAATTGGCCCAGAAAACGCCAAAGTTACAAAAATAGACCTCAAAAGGGCCAAATAATTGAAAATTACAAAAAAAACCAAAAAAGGAAGAAAAGCCAGGACCCGAATATGGCTTGCAGCTGCTGCCATTTACCCTAATTCTTGCCCAGCAAGTAAGTTCACGGTTGATTGTTCCTGAAAATGGAAAGAAATTATTCACAGCATTAATGTCCTGATTCTGAGTTTTTTTGTATAAAAAGAGAGCAATTTCAAAAATACCCACACACGCAATACTGAGAAACAACATATTTTCACACACAAAAAAAAAGGAATTCGGATACCAGTCAGGAGCGAATTTTTCAGAGGGAGCAGTAGCAGTTTTTCGGTTCAAATAAGCAAAAAGGAACCTATTCAGAAGCTGGAGTAAATGTTGGTAAAATTTACTAATCAGTTTCTTTTAGACTCATCAGTAGGATTGAATATGTAAGAAACCTCTCTTTATTTTGTTTACAAATGTTTATATAAGTGGATCTAGGCTTGTAAAAGAACATTAAAAAAATAATAATAATAAATATATATACACGGTTCCAGTAGAATAAAATTAAGATTAGGTAAAAAATCAACTAGGCTTAGTTACAAAAGTTTAAGGCTTCAGCATTCTGTTCTCTCATAAACACAAAAAGAAATTAGTAATAAAAATAGATTAGTGTTTGATATTTTGTTCTCTTAAAATAAAAATTAGTAATTAGTTGTTAGTCAAAAATTGGGGTTTTAAAAAAAAAAACATAACTGAATCAGTAATCATGAAAACAAAAATAGGTTAAAATAAATAAATAAATATAAATAAATAAATAGGAAAACTTAGAAGAGTAAAAAAAGAAGAAAATCAGCAGAAGTAGGGATGAACAACCAAAAAAAACATAACACAAAACTGAACCAAACAAACGGTTCAAACCACCACCGACGGTGGTCGTCGCCGCCAGGCGGGCCGCCGTCCTCTTCCGTTGCCGTCGTCGTGCATGCCCCCTCCGTCGGTGACTCCTCTCTCTCTCTCTCACCTTCTTCTTTCGTTTTCCCACTTTCTCTCTCTACGATTCTCTTTCTCTCCCTCTCCATTTTGGAATTTTTGTTTTCTCTCTCCTGGGAGTATTTGTGGCTGGCGGCAGAAGAGAAGAAGAGGGTGTACAAGATTAGGTTTAGGTTTTTAGAATATAGTCAGCCCATTTCATATTCTGGTTTCTTCGTTTAAATTTTTAATCCAGATTGCTATTCACACCTCTATTTTTACTGTTTCACGCCCCCCTTTGCTTATTTTTATTATTTCTTTTAAAAAAAACAATTTCTCTTCAAAATAACTAAAAATAATAATAATAAGGAAAAAGTGGTTTTGATCAAGGTGTACACCTTGTCGATTCTGGTTTAAGGGACTTTAGCTGTACAGCTGTGACCTTAAACCCCTTCCAAAAATTAAAATAAATATTTTCTAGAAGAACTACGTAGCCTTTGATTCTCTGCCACGCAGAAATACGTATGAGCGGGGCCTCCCCGTCAAGCGAAATTAAATCCCTTTTTTTATAAATAATCAATCTTTTTCTTTAACACCTATTTTCTATGAAAAAAATAATAAAAATGGTTTTGATCAAGGTGTACACCTTGTCAATTCCGGTTTAAGAGACTTCAGCTGTACACCTTTGATCTTAAACCCCTTCAGAAATAAAATCAACCAACCAACAACATTTTCAGGAAGAACTACGTGACTTTTGAGTTCCTCATTGCACTAGAGGATACGTAGGAGCGGGGCTTCCCCGTCAAGTCAAAACTAAATTTTTCCAAATTAGTTTTATTATTTTCTACTATCCAATATTATTTTGGGGTAAACAAATAATAATTAGATAATTTATTTGCACAATCAAATTAAGGTAACCGTCATAGGACGGATGTACTAGGGGTGTAGTGAAATTGGGTTTTCGCCCTTCCCTTTGCATAATCGACTCCCGAATCCAACCTAGTTTTCGTAGACCAATGATCTAAAGGCAGGTTTTTCTCAATTTCCCTTAATAAATAAATTGGGTGGCGACTCCATTAAATAAACGATTTTTGAGCCGTCCACGTCGGGACCCCGGTTACGACACTCCCCTTTATTAACCTAACTCTTTTTATCCCTCTTTGTGATTTGTTTTTGCTATTTGATTTTTTGTTGATGAAATATCGGCTTTGTTGGAAAACAAAATTGGCCTGTTTGATTGAATACCTAATTCTATCAATGTATAGCATATGTATGTATATTTGAGGGTTATCTATCTATAACGCGTGATAATCAAATTCTTTCCCAGTTAATTCATTATACTTGAAGAATATGTTACCTCTTGATTGCCTTATTAAAACATTACTTTCTTTCATAGTTCATACACATCTTAAGACTTGAGAGGGTGAAACTCCTTATGTGCATTTTGGTTATACTTTTGTACTCCTTGATGCAGTGTTGGATTTGTTGACGCGTTGTGGAGAGTGAATCAAACCATTAACATTCGATGAAATGTGATTTGAGAAGATGATGACGTGTTGTGGAGAGTGAATCAAACCATTACCTTATTCAACACCATTCATTTACAATATGAAGATTTACATACAACCACTTATGGTAAATTACAAATAGGAGGTACAATAGATTTGAACAAAACAAAACATTCTATAGAAAACCTAATTGACAACATGTCATATAACTATCTATTAGAAAAAACATGAAAGTATAGAAAAATAGAAATACATTCTTCAACACACTATAACCACATTACTATGATGAAACCTCCATGAAATGTGACAATAGAAATGAAGCACAAATGAGTAGTTTGAGAAGATGAGGTAGTGGTGTGGAGGGTGAATCCAACCATCAACTAAAGTTGGCTATTTATAGGAGAATTTTATTAGACTTTTGAAGCAATACAAAACAAAACGTTTTTTTCATTATGGCATTTAAGTGTATTCGTGCAAAATTAGACATTACACATCAAATTAAATAATTGTCACATATAATATTTTAATTTTAATATAATTATTTTATTTTATTAATATTTAAATGGATGTATTTATTGCCAAATGGCTAGATGGGTGCCATGTGTGAGAATAATCAATGAGATTATTCTCAAATGTATAGTATATAGATATAGATATCATTCTCATGAATCAAAATTATTATTTATTTTACCATAATTTCAAACAATTTCAAGAAGTCAATGTAAAATCAAAATGAGAAAAAAATTTGTGATCCTTCAAAAATAAGTCCAATATTTGGACATTAGTTATAGAACACGTTGAAGAAGAATCTTTTGCGATCAGCATATAAGAATCTCAATTTTGTAAAACCAAGTTCATATTTCTATAGTTAAGAATAATCAAGAGATAATCTTCTCTAGATATGCAAACTAAGTTTGATACCACCAAACTTTTGTTTTTATATCCAAAATTGCAAAAGGTACTTTGAAAGCTAGATATAGCATTGAATATGTACAAGTTATATATGAAAAGAGCAAAGTTTGTTTTAGATACACTGATCAAAACATGGGATTTTGTCCTTTTTCTTGCTCAAAAAGTTATAGACCAGACTTGAGAGAATAGAACCTATCTTTAGAAAATTGTTTAGCATATAGGAACATGATCTAAAGTATGCACATATAAGCTTTGACAATGATAATGTGAGTGCACACATATTTGAAAACTTGCCTTAGAAAGGGTGAAATTTCATAAAGTGATATTAATCCTTTTTGCACTCATTTCATACTTGAAGGATTTTACAAATAAACATGAAGTGACTCATGTACAATATGTAAAAATAATTATCCATGAAAATGGCATTTTAATTATCATTTTTCCAAAACATATATTTCACATAAGCACTATACTTGTACTTTTCTATATTAAAGCTTGTGAAATCAATTATGGTTTCTTTGAGAGAGGCATGTTTCTAAACCTAGCCTGGGAATGTTTTTGTTGATGTATAACACACTCTTTAGGAAACTCTGATCTCTTTCGTGACAAACACAAGCAATTCAGAACCTTAATTCTAACTTTTCAAAGAGTGATTTAGCAATTATCTGTGGTACTGAATCATGTTTAGAGGACAAATATCTAAGCACACTAGAATAGGACATGGGATTTTGCCCCGTTTCATTTTGATAAAACATGAAAGTTTGTACAACATGATCTTAATTGTGAATTATGGCAGGTGAGACAATATCTCTTATAAAGACATGACGCATTTATCATAAAGAACCCTTTCAGACATATGGAAATTTTATAGTATGTGAAACTATATGAGAATGCAACATTTGTTTCTTTTACCAATAGTCTTATAGAAGTTTTATGATCATGTTCACTGAAAGATATTTATCAAAACACTGTGTTTGATCATGCATTTCTACAAAGGGAAGGATGACGATTTTTGGAAATTTACACCGAAATCAAACCTTGAAAAGGGAAACATTCGAGGCTTTGCTAGAATCTTCCAAGGGATAACCAGAAAACTCAAACACTCGTTAGAAAACTAAAAAAAAGCGAGAAATTTTGAGATAGCTAGAAATGCACAAAGTGCCAAATGAGAAGGGGCCCTCTTCTATATATCGCACTATGTTGGTATCTCAACGGGAAGAAGTGCAGCCGATGTAACTCCTGAGGCAACGAATGTCTCTCTACCATGGTTGTTAAACACTCGAGTCAACTCTTACGAGTTTACGAGTCTAGATCACAAAAATGAGTCAACTAGCAGGTAAACTCTCCTTTTCAAAAACTCGCACGAATTCGAGTAAACTATGATAGAATCAGTCAACTCTCAATTTTACTGCGAGTTTACGAGTCTACAGTTTTACATTTGATTTGTCATTAAATGTAATTAGTGGTCAATATTGGTAGCTACTTAGGTTGAACTACATATTTTATGTAGTATATATATATATATATATATATATATATATATATATATGTGTGTGTGTGATTTATAAAGTTACTTTTACATTTTCAATACTATTTCTATTTTGTTAGTCATTAATGTAGCATGATCTTATCTAGTAATAATGCACTACACTGTAATATCATGGTTTGCTAGTTTGTTGTGTTGTGGAGTTCAAATATTGAATTATTGTTGTGCTAACCAATATTGAATTACTGAATTGAGAGTTTACGAGTCGAGTCTACCTATGCTCCACGAGTTTACGTAGACTCTCGAGTCTCCACATTTATCAAGACAATTCAAATATTGAAGTAATGACGTGACCCTTTACATAATCGATGCAAATCAAATATCGTTTCCCCTGATCAACAAGTATTATCAAAACATCATGGTATCAACGGTCATGATTCAAACCAAAAAGGTCGCAACCTGGGTTATCAATGTAGTCGAGTTGGGAGTCATGACGCCAGTAGCATGCCTCAACAAGCAAGAGGCAAATCGATCGGTTCGACTTTGCACGTCAGCATCATCATTATGAATCTAGAGCCGCCTTGAGCAATTATGTTATCAAGGAAATGTTGTTAAAGAAATATCCCTAATTCATGTTTTGAGAACAAACAATTTTTATAAGTTTCTTATGCTTTCTGATTCATTAGTGATCTAATGAGTTCTCTTGAGTGATCTTATAGACAGGTATAAAATTACTACATCTCAAGACATCAGAAGCTTCTCAAGAGCTTTTGAGTAAGTCTACACTCTCTCCTATACACACTCACTGCAAATCAACATATCTGGGACTTTATTAAGTATGTTCATAGCTTGGTGTCAATAGTCAAATGTATTCTATTGAATCTATTTTCTTTTATCCCAGTTCAGAACCCAAACATATTTTCATATATGTGTGTACCTTCTAAGCAATAAACATAGGTTGTTTTATTGTGAGGAAGAGGGCTAAGAAAGTGTTTCTTAGAGGTTTAAGTTGCTAGACTTATAAAGAAACTAGTGGGACAGTTTATAGAGTTGGGTAAGAAAACTACCAGGGATTAGCCATTGGTTGGCTTGTAAACTATTTGTGAAATAGTGGAAAATCTCACTGGGTGTGAGGAGTGGACATAGCCCTTGGAGAGTAGGGTGAACTACTATAAATCTCTGTGTCTTCTTTACATGCTTTCTTTACCGTTTTCTCACTATTTTCTAAACAAAACAATTTAAACAAATTCTTTAAGAACAAAACTATATCCTCAAATCAATACATATTTACAAAGGTCATCTTTTCACTATACACAAAACTAGCTTCTAAAAGGTGATTAGGGTCTAACCACTGACTGAGATCGATCGAGAAGCTTGCAACTGCCTTGCCACATCAGATTCCTCACGCGCCTAAAAGGTGAATCCACATTAGTTGGCCTAGTATCCGATAAATACAATAGTCAATCATTCGATTAGGTACGTATTGATTACTCATTACCTCATTCTCATTTCTCAGTGTTAACTTTGGCAATTTATTATGTGTAAGTAAAACCCCCCACTAAGTCAACGCTGCAGAGCATCATCAAGAGCGATTTTTGGCGACTCTCAATCTGGCATCTAAAACTGAACAAAAGCAAATACTCTCTTCTTCTTTCATTCTCTAATTCTCTTTGTCTATTTCCTCTTCATCTATAATTTCTTTTTATCAAAATTCATCTATAATCTATTTTAATAATTTTATTTTACCTAGTTTTAGTTAATTTAATGCTCCCTCCACCCCATTTTCTTTGTCGTTTTAGCAAAATCAACTTGTCACAAATTGATTGTAGTTTTAGATTTTCAATAAAACTTTTAATATTCTTTTCCACTTATACTCCTATTAATTATGACACTTTTTACATCCAATAAATGATTCACATTTTTCTATGTAGAGAGTTAAATGGTTAAATGGTAATTTAAACGATACTTTTTTAAGAAATCTTGACTCCTAATCATTTCTTAAAGTATGTGGTATTACCTTAAAATGCCAACAAAGTGGGACGATGGGAGCAGTAGAATTGTAATTTTGATAAAAAATAAATTTAATTTCTAAACCATGGTGAAAGTAATTGTAAAAATTCACCTTTTTGTTACAGTGCATTCTCTAATTAATTTTCTGTTTGTTTTCTAGTTGGTCGTTAAAAATTTACTGCCTGCTGCAGGTCTTGATGGAAACATTGAGAAGATATAAGCCATATAACAGAACAACATCCATTCATAGGGTGGTGGCCTGGCCCTTTTACTTAACCTGTCTTTCCCCTTAATGGGTCCCCAAAAAATTAAATTCATTGCCAAAACTTTTTGAGCTGTCACCGTCCTTCTAATCAAATCATCTATATATCTGATTATTTCAAGATGAAATTCAAAATCTTTACCAAAAAAAAAAGATGAAATTCAAATTTATAACTTATTTTCAATTTTTTAAATTGAGACCAAAATTTAGTTATAATTTAACAAAATTTTTCGACCATTGAACCTGATAGAACTTCTATACCGGTCCATAATTAATTTTCAATAATAGACAGATGTGTATTACCATTGCTTCAACATGTAGTTTATTCTTTTCTCAACAGTTCATTAACATATATGCTTATAAGATTAGTTCAATTGGTAGTCACCAAGTCTGTGCAGTGCAGTGTATTACCGCCTCGTAATCATGTGTGACACAAGCCTCATATCTCTGTATTTTATTGTTCTCATGCAAATATAATAAAGCTTTTTGCAGGTCCAATAGCTACTTTGAACAATATTCATACACAAGCCTTTTGAGGGATTGAGGAAAATAATGACTGCGGGATATTAGAATAACATAACTTCTTTTTAAAAGAAAACTTAAGAGCCCAACAGGATTCAATCCTAGGACCTAATGAATCAATGTCTGACCTTTAAACCATTTTAGTTAAGCAACACCTGTAGAATTTAATTCTGAATCGCAGCCTATTAGAGTAAAAACGAGGCCCTTTTTCTTTGATAAAAAAATATTTTTTTTAGGCCCCAAGCCCTTGCTTGCGCCGCTTGGGCCGGCCTTGGATAGAAGTAAAATTTCCTATAAGATTAATTGTATATAGGTGGCAAAATGGGCTAGCAGTAGCGATGGGAATGGACGAGGCCGACTGTTAGGGGCTTACAGGCCAGTCTACGTCAGTTCTAAGTCAGGCTAAACTTTTTCCATCACTCTCCACCCCGTCGTCGTGGCGAAAGGGGTTGGAGATCCCCTCCTCAAACACATCGTCAATAGAATACACTTATTAGCCAGAAGAATCGCCAACGAGGAGCTCTTCTCTAGCTTTGTCCAACTGTCCCAGTCACGTTCAAAGTAGGTTTCCTAGCCGACATAAAGAGTCGTACAGATCGAGACGATCCCCTAGCTGATGTGACTGCCGAAATTACGATTCTGGGGACAGGTCGCCTCACTGAGGTTTCAGACATTCTCGCCTAGGATCATTTCTCAGGGAAATCAACGAATACCTGATCTCGCCCTCCTTGGAGAACCCTCCGGTCCTGAACATGTATGATGGGGTCGGGGACCCGAACAATCATCTAGACTACTTTGAACTAATGAAGCAACGTCAGGGAGACATGAGGAAGAAATTAAATGGGAAGTGGCGCATATGCTTCGATTACACTGATCTAAACCGGGCATGCCCAAAAGATGATTTTCCAGTCCCAAGCGTAGACAAGTTAATGGACAACGCCTCAGGCTTTCGACTCTTATCTTTTATGGATGCTTGCTCGAGTTATAATCAAATTTCCATGTAACCACTTGACCAGGAGAAGTCGACGTTCATGACAGAGAAGGGTAACTATTTTTGTTGTGTCATGTCGTTCGGATTGAAAAACATTGGAGCAACGTACCGGAGAATAATGAACAAAGTCTTTCATGCTTAGATTCGGTGTGTAGTTGAAGTCTACCTGGACGACATGATTGGGAAGAGTAAAGCAGACCCCGATCACCGGGTCGACCTTACCGAAGTCCTTATAGGGGCGCGCAAAAACTCTCTCAAACTGAACCCCGAGAAATGTACGTTCAGAGTTCGGGCCAAAAAGTTCCTTGGTTTCTACTTAATGAAAAGGGGTATTGAGGCTAATCCGAATAAGTGTAAAGCGGTAACCGAGATGCGACCCCCTACTATGAAAAAGGAGATTCAAAAGCGGACAAATAAGTCCCTTCCTCTCTTCAAGTTGCTCAATAAGGGGGTCAAGTTCAAGTGGACACCCGAGTGAGAGGAAGCCCTGAAGAAGTTCAAGACCGTCCTCTTATAACCAACCCCCCCCCCCCCCCCCCCCCCCCCCCCCCCCCCCCACATCTTGAACTGGCTGATGTAGGGGAGACTCTGTATTTGTAACTGGCGATTGCAAACAAAGAATTAAGTGTTGTGCTTGTCAGAGAATCCGATTTAAGACAAAAGCCGATTTTTTTGTTAGTAAGGATCTTCACGGACCTGAGCTCATATACTAGAAAATTGAAAAAGTAGCTCTGGCGTTGGTAGAATTCGTTCGGCGTCTCGCAACTCCCCAGGCCATCATTAAAATGGACCAGCCAATCAGACAAATACTTCACCGACAAGACCTAGCCAAGAAAACGATAAAATGATCTATGGAACTCTCAAAATCTGGCATCAAGTACGAATTTAGGTCGGCAGCTAAGGCGCAAGTCATGGAGGATTTCATTGCTGAGATGCCTCTTCCACAACACAGGGACCTCAACGTGGATGGGTTGACCAACAACAAAGGGCGCGGAGCCGGATTGATCGTGGAGAATTCAGGCGGTTTGATGGTAGAGGTATCGCTCAAACAACCAAGAAGAGTATGAAGCTTGTATAGTCAGTCTCCTGCTGGCTCGATAGTTCAATGTCACCAGGGTCAAACTCCACTTCGTTTCTTAGTCTCTCAAGTAAAGGAGTTATTCGACGCAAAGAACCCCGCCTTCTAAAGATACATAGCAACAGTGAGAGAACTTCTCAAACTCTTTGATAATGCTGAAGTTAGACACGTACCCCATGGTGAGAACAACAGGGATGACATTCTTTCTAACCTCGCCAGCACGAAAACACCAGGAAATCATCGAAACATGATCCAAGAAACACCGTCCCAACTAAACGTCCCCCTCGAAGTCGGATCAACCACTAATGCATGTGCAATCACCCTAGGGAAAGTTGGATCGATCGGATCATCGACCAAGTACATTCAAGAGGGAGAGCTCGAAGATCCAAAGGAAGCGGCTCTAATTAGAAGGCTTGCATAGTCTTATTCAGTCATTGAAGGGAGACTCTTTCGAAGGGGATTCTTGATGCCTCTCTTGAAGTGTCTTGAAGGAGAAGAATCTGACTACGTTCTGTTTGAGATACACGAAGGAAGTCGATCATTGGCTAAGAAGACGCTCAGGGCAGGTTACTACTGGCCTACTATGAACGAAGATGCGTGGAAACATGATAAAAATGTGATAAATGGAATTGACATGCAGACGTCCATGTCTCCCCACCAACCGAGATGAACACTTTAATTCCTCCCGGGTCAGCTGAAATACCTAATCTTGGTAGTGGATTATTTCACGAAGTGGATCGAAGCCGAGCCATTGGCCAGCATTACGACAAAGAAATGCATGAAATTCTTCAAGAAGAATACTTTGGTTTGATTCGGGACACCCAAGGCAATGTCAGAAGAATGCGGCTCAAGGAAAATTGGCTCCTAATTGGAGAACAAACTGATCCCCGGGACTTGGAAGCTACCAAATTGCGAAAATATTTCATTTGAAATTCAATATACATCGATATACTGTAATAAGCCGAATGCATTAATAAATGAGAAATTATTTTGGAATGTTGTTTTATAATTACTCCAACTCAATTTTACCACGAAACGGTCGATAAGGGGCGAGCTGGGATTGACGCCCCACTCGATGACATTTCCCCATAGATCGGAGCACGAGCATTCAATTTTACAGTCCTCAAAGCGACTCTGCGACGTGTCGCGAACCTCTGAGACGAGTTTGATTCGGGCCGAGCCCTGGCAAACTGTTTCCAGAGTTTAGCTTGCTTTGAAAGTCCAAAGCACCGAAGCGACTATAAGACGTGTCGCAACCCTTTGAACAAGTTCAATCTAGATCGAGAGCTGGTAAACTGTTCCTAGTAAATCCAATTCGATTCTATCCAGAAAAGAGAAGAGAAAGCGCTGGTAGTATATGTCAATTAGGATGGAGGAAGTAACTTTTTAAACATATACACAATGAATTCTGTGAATGGTGAGAATTTTAGTACCTAAAATGAATGCAACTTATTTTTGGTTCGAACCATCGGTGGCTACCTAAAGAGTGTCCTAATACTTTTAACTAAAGACTAATCCCCACGTGTACTTAGGAGCAATTTTCGCACTAGCCAACACCGATTTGTCCACAGCGAAAATCAAACCCAAGAGCACCAGGTGATCTCCTATGTCAAGGGTAGCTTATGACACTACCTGCATTGGTTAATCAATGCTGCTTACTGTAAAAAAATATTTAATGCTACCTAATGCAAAACCTACAACATTTGTTTTCTTTTACCTTAAAATTAGTTCTATTTGAACATGTATCGAGGCACTACTTGTCCCATAAATAGTAGTATCAGTATTTGTCATAACATAACCCCCCCTCTTCAGCCTGCACACAATACCTTCACTGGCAGAACCCAATTTGGTGAGACAAAATATAATGGGAAGAAAAACGTACACACTACTCTGGCTATTCTTGATTGAAACTATGCTTCATGTTTCTATATCAAACAGTGGCAAAGTTCCAGCAATAATAGTTTTTGGAGACTCTTCTGTGGATTCAGGCAACAATAACTTCATTCCAACTATTGCTAGGAGTAATTTTGAGCCATATGGTCGTGATTTTCCAAATGGCAAATCTACTGGGAGATTTTCAAATGGCAGAATTGCCCCTGACTTCATCTCTGAGGCTTTTGGTCTTAAACCAATAATTCCTGCTTATTTGGATCCTTCTTATAATATATCTGATTTTGCTACTGGTGTTTGCTTTGCTTCTGCTGGTACTGGATTTGATAATGCTACTTCAAATGTTGCTGTAAGTGTTCAGTTAGTTACTTTTTTCATTACATGATTCTGGGTATGAGTATGTAGGTACTCGTTGTAATGGTCTAGAAAGTAGAAACAAACACATTTTAAAAATAAAAAAATAAAATTGTGTTTATAACAATACAACTGTTCAGTGGTTAGTGGCAATTTTCTCACGTTTTTCTTTGAAGTACAACACCACGAGTAAATAGGGTAATGTGTGTAAGTTTTTTCATTTGGGTATTTGACATATCACTTCTTAGTGTTTGGTTGCATGACGAGTTTTCCATATTTACTCAAAATAACGGTAAATTTTCCACGTCCAAGTAAAAGCGCTTAGTTTTGTAGCTTCTGTGAGATCACAGCAAAAGGATACTGATGTGAGTTTAGAGCCTCTAAGTAAAACCAAACAAATGCAAATATATATATAAATCTCAAATTAACTTTCTATTGTAAATTTTGTATATGACTAATAATGTTTGTGACATATTTTATATGCATAAATCCTTTAGTTATTTCAAGCTTTATCATCATCTAAAAGCAAAAAGACCACTTATATACAAAAAGACCACTTCAGAGAAAAAAGATATTTTTCGAATTTGTTTTATGTCTCACCTACTAGGTATTATTGGAATGGCCCTCACAATATCAGTGTGTTGTATAATCTCTAGCATGAAAATATTTGAAGATAAAGTCTAAACTCTGAAATGAAAATAGTTTCATAACCAATTTAAATGGCTGAAGCGAAGTCGTGAGAATATACTATGCAGCAGCATTAAAACTCTTGAGAGAGAATTTTGCTGTCTAATGTAGTCCTACTGAGTTTCGTACAGAGGATACCCTTTAAAAAAATTACCTAAAAGTAATAAAATTCATTAAATTAACTTGTTTGTGTTTTGCAGGATGTGATACCTCTATGGAAAGAAGTAGAGTACTATAAGGAATACCAAAAGAAATTGAGATCACATTTTGGTAAAAAGAAAGCCAGTGAAATAGTAAAAGAGGCATTATATTTGGTTAGCATAGGGACTAATGACTTTCTTGAGAATTATTACACAATGCCTGAACGTAGGTGCGAGTATACTACTGTTCAGCAGTATGAGGATTTTCTCATTGGACTTGCAGAAAATTTCTTCAGGCAAATTTATGACCTAGGAGCAAGGAAAATATCTCTGACAGGGTTGCCTCCAATGGGGTGTTTGCCACTTGAGAGGGCAATAAATATTTTGGAATACCATAGTTGTGTGGATGAATACAATGATGTGGCTTTGGAATTTAATTCAAAGTTGGGATTATTAGTTACAAAGTTGAATAAGGACCTTCCTGGCTTTCAAATGGTGGATGCAAATGCATATGATTTCGTACTTCAACTTGTTACACAACCTTCTCAATTTGGTAAGTTCTTTTTATCACTTCATGTTTCATTTCTCTAACGCTTTGTTACTCAAGTCCATTCACATTTTTAACGGCAAAAATGGTAACGAACAAGAGTACGAGTATTTAGGTGCCCTGAGTGTATGGGTATGGGCACGGACACTAAAGTTATTGTCCATGCAGTTCAATTATAGTACCCTCAAAGAGTGTAATTTTTCATCCCTAGACATAACGTATGGACTCGAACATACACTCGCTAGAGACCCAATATTTTTAAACAAATGAAGTAATTTAAATCTCTGTTACTGTTTTTTATAGGCAGTTAGTTGGTGGGGGAAATAATAATTTCTATTATTTGAACCCTAAACATTTTTCTTCAAACTCATTCATGTGTCTTAGTTCGGTAACTAAGACATCTTCTTGCAATTAGTGTCATAATAATAAGTATTTCTTAACTAGAATATACCCTAATAATTTCCCACATTCTCCTTTACCCCTTCAATTTTTTTGTCATAGTTCCCCTACCTTGGACATACTAAATTTAAAGCCGTAACTTTTCTTCACCAAGACTGGTAATGGTGAATTGTTTTAGCCTGATTAACCCATCATTTTTATCTGAGTTGGGTTACATTTAATAACCCACATGGCCTATACAAATCACCTTCAACACAGATAAACCCAGCTCGAGTCTTTCTTTTTGAAGTAATAGTGGGTCATGTGCTGAGACAAACTCATAACTAACCTATTTATTGCAAACCTAAACATCCATTCTCAATCAAGCCACTTTATGTTATCCCATACACCAACTACTCACTCTCTAACATTTAGGTGCATAAAACTCCCAAATTTATTACGAACTCTTGAAAAATGCACAAAGATTAAGAAAATTAATTTTATCAAAATAATTAAGGTATTGGTTGGGACTTGGGATTTTCTACAAGTACTATCTCCTTCCCTATATTTGTGTAAGACTATTACTCTCTTTTGATCTTAATCTTTGATATTTTTGTCAAAAAATTCTTGTATTAAGTAACTATGTTCCGACCTAAAAACTAGTAAATGGCTCAACCTGGGTCGTACCTTAATGGGCCAAGTTGCTTTCTGGCCCAAATGTTTTTCATTCTATTTTTCTTGGCCCATACTTCGTCCAACCCCCTAGCTACTCAGTAGACACCCCTAACACGCGTGAAAAGACCAAAATGCCATTAATGAGTCGTGTGATCAAACGATGGTTCGGAGCACGGTTGGCCGAACAGGTTCGGACGTCGTGCCACCGAATCAGAAACAAACACACAGACACCCCCATTTTAAACTGGTTCGGCAGCACCACGTCCGAACCCGTTCGACCAACCGTGCTCCGAACCAGTTAAAATGCAGTGTGAAGGGGTTTTCCACGTGAGGGTATTTTGAGAATATTTAAGGATTGGGGGTGTCCGCTGAGTAGAAGGGGGGTTGGACGAAGTATTGCCCTTTTCCTTTAACAAAGTAATGTTTTGTGCCAAGTTCATTACAGTTATTTAAAGGGTTTGCTGAACACTCTATTCTATGATTTTTAAAAATTTCATTTGATATAGAAGTAAATATGATTCAAATACTGAACATTCTATTCTATGATTTTTTGAATTAGCAGGTTTTGAAGAAGCTAGAATTGGGTGTTGTGGAACAGGTAGATTCGAGATGGGTTTTTTCTGTGACCCAAACAGCCCATTTACTTGCAAAGATGCGAATAAATACGTATTTTGGGATGCTTTTCACCCCTCACAAAGAACAAGTCAGCTGGTGTCAAATTATTTAATAGAAAAACATCTTGCCAAGTTTCGTTGATTTAAAACAGGAGCAACAGGTCCTTCCAATTAATAATGTAATATTTAATTTTTTTAATAGCTTATTACGCATGACATTATGAGTGCGTCTGATTTGCTAAAAATCAAGAAACTGGACAGGACAACTCCAGTTGTTTCCTGTTTGATTTGGAAACTGTTCATGACACTGAATATAATTGATACACGAGACTGAACAAAAACTCAAATTCTTGTTTCTCACAAAATCACAATACAACTTTCTGTGTACCACTTAACGCCCCATATTGTTTTAAACAATTACTTGTCCACTTTGTTTAATAATTTGTTTTTTAAAATAGGGATCAGTGACCGATCTTATTGGGAGCGGAAGGATGCCACGGTACCCACCAATTTTTTAAAAATTTACTATATATACACATACTTTATACACAAAATCTGGTTATATATAAGTAAACGAATAATTATTAATGAAAATATTCAGGGCGTGGTTCGAGTGAAGTTAATGACCTTGGTTTGATTGCGTTGGCGGGCAATTCTTATTTTTTGCTGTCATTTTGTATATTTTTCTCAAAATTAAAACAAAAAACTTCCCCTCGTAAGAGTAGAACTGCGAGCAACAATGTTGATTTGTCACCGGACAAAATGAAACAATTCATAATATGTGTTAAACAATATTATACTACCTCTGGTCCACTTTATAAGAGAAAAAACACTTTTTAAGTTCATTCAATAAATGGTGTATCTAGTATAATAGACTAGATAAATCATTTATTTAATGAACCTAAAATTGTTTTTTCTCTTATATAAAATGGACCAGAGGGAGTATATATTTATTCTTAATTTGGCACCCCCAAAAGTTTTCTCCAAGATCCGCCACTGACCAGGATAGCGAATACAACCATCTTCTAAAATCAATAAAAATGCTGATACCATTCATGAAAATATAAGTTGGCCAACGTGAAGCTATCTCTCGATCTCCACTATTGTCGTTAGTTGCTGTAATCTAGTTTTCTTTTCTCCATTTTGCAAACTTGTGGTGCATTTTAAGTATCAATACTCAACCAAATCCAGTAAAATATGTGACGAAAATATAGAAAAATGTGTCCAGTTCTAGAAAAACAAGAAGCAACTGATAGGGATGTTTGTTTCAAGAGATATGGTCAAAATATTGAACTTGCCCAACTCAAGATCTACCCAAGTTATGGTTTCTTTGAACTCCCGTATGACAGTGATAGTTGTTGTGATGGTTTACTAATTAAGAGAGCCTTGAGTGTTCTTCATTGTCTCGTCCACATGCTCCCAACTAGAAGGGTCACGTTTCACATCATACATTCCCAAGTTATGGTTTCTTCTTCTTCTTTTCGATTTAAAATTTCAATTTTTTATTAAAAGATAATGTGTCAGTTCTTCTTCTTCGATTTCAATTTTCAATTTTTTATTAAAAGATAATGTGTCAGTAATGTGTCACTTCTTCTTCTTCTTCTTCTTCTTCTTCTTCTTCTTCTTCTTCAATTTTTGTACTTTTTTCAATTGGTGCATGAAAATGAATGGGAGGAACAGAAAATAGAAGACGGAGCGAGGGAGGAGAGAGAGGGTGAAGGGAGAGCGAGCTCACAGTGGGAGTGATGGTGGAACGGTGGAGAGAGAGTCAAAGGGTGGTGGTTCAAGCTGGTGGGGATGAAGATGAAGCTTTAGTAGGATTATGAGCCTATAGAGACATTTTACTTTGTATGCTTATAGATGACTTAATTATTTAATTCACGAAAATACGTCTTTTTTTTACAAAACGAATTTACCTATACAAAAGATAAATCCGTTTTGTAATTAAAAAATAACGATTTACGTTTTGACCACATAAATTTGTTATTGTATTTTTGGGAAACAAATTTATCTTTTTAGTAGTTAAATCCGTTTGTAAAAAAAATTATAATTACAGATTTATCTTCTGGTTTGTACAGATAATTGTGCATCAAAGGATGGAATTTGGTCGGCCCAGATTCCACTGAAACTTTTGATCAATGGCTCAAAATTAGTCACAAAGCTTAGTTTTTGACGTACTTCACAGGATAAAAGGTAACTGAAAGACATTGTCTTATTATGAATCTTTTTTCATTTTCATTTTGTACCATCCATCATTTCCTTTAGTTAATTGTGAAAAGACAAAAGACGTAAACAAACATTTTTAAAAAGACAAATGATGTACATTTAACAATCACTTACTTCAAGTACCATTTTATTACAAAGTCATTCATAATTCCCTAACTATTACTCCTTTATTACAAAATTCACAATCTTAAGAGAATTCCTCGATTAATCAAAATACCAAATACTCCTTCCGTTCCTAATCTTTGGTACTTTTGGCTTGTTACACACATATTAAGGTACCATTAATTTGTGTTGTTTAAATACTAAAATGCCCCACTTGTAGTTGTATTGGGATAATTGAAGTTAAAGTAAAATAGTATTGGGACAATTAATTCATGCATTGAAACTATAAAAGGATAAATAAATATAGAGGGTATATTAGGAAAAATTAGGTGAATTGTACATTGGATTTTTAAAAGTACCATTGTTTTGGAACAAAAATAAAAGGCCAAAAGTAACAAAGATCAGTAACGGAGGGAGTACCTTTGAAGAGTATAGCTTGAAATACATTATAAAACTTGTTCATATCCATAGTGTTACTAAAATACAAATATAGTGTCAACCTCCATAGATATCTTTACAAAATCAAGTACATGAAAATAATTGTATCGTTTTACAACCAATAACATATCCCGATACATTTTCTTCAAAAACCGAAACATCTTTTCTTTTATTTAGATAGCCCAGTATTTATCTAATACGACTGTGTTTTTCTATCTGTGTGCAAAAACACAATTTTTTTGTCTTTAACTCATTCCCAAAGGCTACCTACTTATCATAACTAGCACCCAATTAATTTAAACATTATAAATCACTCCGTTACAACCCAATCAAACATCAATACAATAAATTTACACATCACGAACAACCAATCAATTTCAACTAAAAAAAATAAGAACCAATCAATTTGAACATATTTTCTACATATTCACATCAACAACAAATCATTACAGTCCAACAACTTTCATAGCATGCATTAACAATATCTTTTGATCTTTCAAAACACTTGATCTCAGGAACTCACAAGTTGAGAGCAAAAATTAAAGCAACAAGTGTGAAATGCTTTTCCCAAGGATCAAAAGACTTCCAAGGCTCCAAGGAGATAAGCCAAGCTCCAAAATCCCAGCTTTGATGCTCCTATCCCAAGTAAAACTCCTCTAACCTCAAATGCCAGCCACTAATCCCTCATGCAAGCTTAAGGATTTGATTTCAACTCTACCCATATTACACACAACCCGAAAAATGACCCAAAAGAAGATGGTGTTGCAAGTGCAGAAGTTTTTGAGTCTCTAACTTGCACAATCTCGAAATGGTGATGACAATAAGGGAAATGGGAGAAGTTGCTTGAGCAATGTGAGTAGAAGAGGTGAGGATTTTCATTTCTTCAAGTCACGCACACTCTATCCTTTTCTCACTCTCTCACTTGAGTTCTCTCCCTCTCTCACTAGCTCCATTCTATTTCAGCTGAAAAATGAGTGAAACAACTCCACTCCCTGCCTTTTGTTTAAAGGCCTATATTTCTTACACCTGCTACTTAGTGAACACCCCTACACGCGTGAAAAGACAAAAATGCCCTTACTGGTTCGGACCACGACCATCCATACTGGTTCGGTTGACCCACCTCCGAGTGTGGTATCTTCAGCCCCTAAAATTTTTTATTAAGTTCGGACCACGTCCATCCAAACTGGTTTGACACTTAAGTCCCGAACCACTGTAAGATATTTAATGACTTTTCAAAGGCTCGGATTCCACTGTCCATTATCATCAACGGCTTAAAATCAATCAAAAAAGCAGTCAAATGTGTCATAAAAATGAGTGGCTGATATTTCCATTGGAAATTGTGCCCCAATGGATAGAATTTCAACAGTTCTGATCGTTCAAAATCAACGGCTCACGTTTGATCACACCTATTATAAATAGGTTCTCACATTTCACTGAGTTTCACACAAACACCCTATCCATATTTCTGATTCATCTTCTCTACTTCTTCACAAACACCTAACCCCATCCGCTGAAATGAAATGGCAGTTGTGCCCAACCCATTACTCAAGTGACAAATTCCTAACCGTCCTTCATCACTGTGGAACTGTCACCAACAGGGACGATGGTGTGTTTTTTCGATGTCGCAATCCTATCTTTTGTAGGATGAATAAGGATATAATATTCACCCAGTTGAAGGAAAAGGTAGAGAGGAAGGTTCACCGAGAAAGAGAGTGGCGTAAAGACATAACTCGTTTATGTTACCGCAAGTACAATTGTGGTGATGACGGGATTGTCTGCTATTCAGCTATGGAGATCTAAAGCGACGATGACGTTCGCGCAATGATGGAACATCAAGCTAATGTTCCAATGAGACGTATTATCCTAGAGCCGTTGTTTGGAAACAACGTGCACTCCGTAAGAGATCATTTATCTTTTGGAACAGAGACTTCCCAAATATTCGCTAGTTTCGTAGTTGTTTCGTTATGTTTCTTTTTATTGTTTAAGTTGTCGTTCATTTGTCTTTCTTGTTTTGTTATGTTCCAAACAATTGAAAAAGATATTGAATGGTTCATTGCGTTCCAAACCCTAGATCTTTATTCAAACAAAGATATAATATAACATACACCAAAGCCGTTAAATTATAACCGCCCAAATAAAATAACAACAATTTGTAAATTAAAATAAAACACCACAAGATCAGTTGTCATTTTCACCGAATGACAGTCAGTGACAGAGACTTCTGTTGGTTCATTGTCACTAACATCATCACCAGAGACATAATTAGCAAGGAATGCTCTGTAATCCGAATCAGTTGAGTCAGAACCAACGTCTTCTTCCTCGTGCAATATTCTAACCACGTTAAAACGACCATTCTGAGCATATGTAATTGATACTTCAACAATGGCCACACCCCCATATGCATACAAATAACCTGTGTATCAGTTGCCATATTTTGGGTACGTGTGTTGACAACAGCAGGAAAGACATTGTCATTATCGGCTTGCAGGACAACATTGCGAGGAAATGTATCGCCTATCTGATGAAAAACATTCTGCGGAATGTTGATGCGAGTATCAGGTCGTTGGATAACTGCAACGAATTGCATAGCTGCAAAAATCACACAAAAAGGTATTTAGCAATTTTGGTCAGGTTCGGACCTTAACTACCGAACTGGTTCAGAACTTTGAGTCCGAACCAGTTCGGTATGAAACTGTCGAGTATAGAAGGTTCAGACCTAAAGCTCAGAATCGTACAGATTTTCAGAAAAAATAACTAAACAAATAGAAATAGGATGAAATTCATACCTGTTTGAGCGCAGAAATGGATGCAAACACGAAATGCGAAGTGAAATGAAGGAGAGGAAGAGGGGCATTGATGTGGGGAATTGGAGAAATTGGAGAAAATGGGTTTAGGGTGGAAAGGGGAGTGTGAGAGGAGAGGAAAGGGGAGTGTGAAAGGGGAGTGTGAGAGGAGAGGAGAGGAGTTATGAAATTAGGAGGGACATTTTGGGGATATTAGGGTGTTGGGGATGTCCACCGAGTAGGTAGGAGGTTGTACGAAGTATGGGCCTTGTTTAAATGAACTGAGGGGTTTAAAAAGAATTTTGGGCCAGTAGAAGCTAGGCTAGCACTTCAGCCCATTAGAAGGGTCCTAAAGTTTCAGCTTCTAACCAGACCCCCACTTTTACCATTCACATACCTCTTTAACTTCTCAAAATACATTTAATTACCATTCTAGAACCAAAATATTCGACATAATTATATGCATCACTAGTATAATACTCAAAGTAATATTTAATTACTTTCGGTATTACATTTCACTTAAAGAATGACAATTTTAAATAATTTTGAAAAGATAAAAGATGTAAATGAACCTTTTAAAAGATAAAGCACGTAAACGAAAAAAAAGTGAAAGATAAATGACCAAAGTGAAAGATAAACGAAAAAAAAGTGAAAGATAAATGACCAAAATGAAAGATAAAAGACGTAAATGTTAATAGTATATAGTAACATTTTTTCACATATCTTATATTAGAATTAGAAATTATGAATTAATGGTTAATAATTTTTTAAAAAAATTCATTTTTAAATTGAAATCAACCTAATTTAAAATTATCTCTTTACAAACAGCTTCAATTGAGTCTTTATGTGAAATTAAATTTACTTTTTTAGTCATTTAACTTTGTTTATAATTAATTATTGACTTATATTTGTATTTTTCTTAAGTTACGCCATTGAAATCAACTAAAAGTAATAATTGTATTTTTTGTTATCTATATAGTTTTCATTTTTAATTTGAACAAAGGCCAAAGAAATAATTATATTTAGAATTAAAAATGAAAACTAGATAACGAAAAATATATAACCCTTAGATATACTTTGGTAATAATTTTTCTGAAAAAACCTAAGACAATGGGACAAAGACTCTTTTATAAGGATTTCTTCTCTAACTTTCCAAAATCTCCTTCCAATCTATGAAGCACTCATTCATACACGGATACCAGACAGGACACAAACACAGACAGTTAGACATCGCTAATGTCATATATATATATATATATATATATATATATATATATATATATATAAGTTACTATAATGATAACTAAGTTAGTAAACATAAATGAACATGACAAAAATCTAAAACCTGAATTAGGATTTATTTACTTACCTTTTATTAACACCCAAAACAAATTAAGTTGTTGGCTGAGGGGAAAATGAAGAATCCAAGGCTAAGGTAAGGTCGAGGCAAGCTATGAAGGCATAAGGGTATGAATAATTCAGTACTTGCCAGAGATCACAGGGAAGCTCAGTTGGGAAGCGTGAGGGAAAATATCCGGAATAATTGAGACCTCGAGAAAATGATAGAGATCACCGAGGAACAATGGGACGGAAGGCCAAAAGTGAGGCGTGGAGAGGAATGCATGCTTGGAGTGCAAGTATTCCATGCTTGTGGACATACAGTGTTGGAACGGTTAAGGTCAACGAACAGAAGACGACATGGAAATAGGAGTGACTAGGGTTTACCCCACTAACCCAATCTAGTGAGGTTGTGGAGGAATTACTCTGAGTTTCCAGGGATTAGAATTGATTATAACAGTTGATCTTAGTTAATCCAACAGTGAGCAGATGTAGGCTCGGATAGTGGCCAAAGAAAGCTCTTGTGTGTGTGTGTGTGTATATATATATATATATATATATATAGTAGGACTTGTACATTTTCAAACACACAACAATCAATCAAACTACTAATTTTCTCGCATTTACTTTATCTTTAAAGTTTTCTTTATGTTTTCAATAGTTAGTAGATAATTCAAGCCACACACGTCCTTCTCACAGCTAACCTAACACTCTTTGGGAGAGTTAGAGAACCTATAGCCGAGGAACAAAGTTCCTTCGTCGACACAATTGTTTGAAGAAATAAAGGAATTACAAACTTTTCAAATCTCTGGCCAATCCTACAACTGGGAATAAAGTGTTTGATGACAACACCTTCTAAAAATAAAGTTAATAAGCTTTACAAAGTTTTTTTTTTTTATGATAAAAGGTTTTACATCCTCAGAATAGGTATAATAATTTCAAGAAGTTGATTTTTTTAAAAAGTTATGATAAGAGTGTCTCAGAAGTGTCCAAACGATGTCTAGAAAGTTTCCAAGTCAAATAAGATACCTTTTTAAGAGTGACACGGTAAAGAGGTGTCTAGTGCATGTCATGTTGGTGTCCAAGAATGTCGGTGTCCGATACAGACACAAACAGGAGACACGACAATAGGAAGAGGTCTCTGTGCTTCAGAGCTTCCAATAGTTTTTTTTTTGAGTTATTAGCCGGTTTTGTGAGTATTTTTTGATAAGCTTTTTGTGCATTATTAGTCCCGTTTAATGTTGAAATTTCACAAAATTTCAATTTAGTCTCTGACATTCACAATATATCAACAAAATACTTTTACAAAAATGTTTCAATTTCGTTTCCCGTTATATCAATTTAGCCCCTCAATTTTACATAAAAGAACTAAATTGAAATACTTTTACAAAATTTAAAAACTAAATTGAACTTTTTTTTTCGTCTAAAAAAAACTAAATTGAACTTTTATAAAATTTG
Source organism: Astragalus glycyphyllos (assembly GCA_963573325.1). NCBI lineage: Eukaryota > Viridiplantae > Streptophyta > Magnoliopsida > Fabales > Fabaceae > Astragalus > Astragalus glycyphyllos. The sequence goes on from OY754307.1 coordinate 33,283,302, forward strand.
AGGACTATATTAGTCACTCTTTTTTTTTTGATCAATTTATTTTTTCGTTTTCTAAATAGCAAATCTCCTTCGAATGTTGACCCTTGCACACTGCGGGTGTGTACATTCTGAATCTGGCTTGTGAGTTTTCGATTTCATTATCCCCAGTCTAAAAAAATCACTATACAAATCACTATACAAAATATAGTCATTGTGCGTTGCGAGAAGAATTTAGGGATTTTTCTAAAACCTAAATTCCCAAACTATACAAATAATTGATTCAACTTCCATTACTTGTTTTTCTTTTGCAGCGATATTTTTGATTTCAACAAAGTTAGAATCATTAACTTGAAGATTATCTGTTGCTAGCAAAAGGGTACTTGAACACAAAAGGCTGTGAACAATATATGCTTCTTGCACAACACTTTGGTACACATTATTTGATGTTGGATGGCAAATATCAATCTGCAAGCATTTAAATATAAAAATGAAATGGAATTCACATTTGCTGAATGTTGGTTGTCTGACTTGGATGAATTTCGCCTCCTGTTTTGCCACGTCTATAGAATTTACACATTGTTGTCAAAGCTTAGCAGATTAATTATTAGATATCAAGTGACACCTAGTATCACTATATATATGTTTTAGAAAGACTTGTCAAGACTGGAGACTTTATAAGCTCTTATTCCAAAACTGAAAACTGATTGTATATGTTGTGTGCCTCAGCTGTAGTTAACAGAATCTAGTGACGTTTTTATAATGAATTTCAGGATCTTAGTCAGAATCAGGCAAGTCGGTGGTTGTGGGAGGACCACATCTTCAAATCATGTCATCAAAAGCTGTCAGTTGTATCCAATAGTATACTATCAGCGTTACACTGGTTCATGTTAAGTGAAGGCTCGTAGTATCCGTTTCCAGATTTTCAAATCTTTGTCCCCAATTCGTATTCACACATACCATACCCTCATTGTTTATTGTTAGGCACTGAGATTAAAGTCAATATCTTGCGTATCCTTCCCAAAGTTCCATTCTTTTTCATTACTCTTCACAATGTTACATGTTTCCAAATTTCCATCCTTTTACTTTTAGCCTTTTTTGTCAATCAAGAATTGAATATTTGTAGATAAAAAATGTTTTTCTTGACAAAGGGCTCTGTCTGGATCTCTGCTGATCTTATAAAGAGTATGTTCTCTTTTTTTTCTTCTTCAAAATATAACTTCTATACAATCATGAACTTGTTTACTCAATTTGTTTCACCTGACATTCATGCAATAGAAGGGAAAACAAATGGTGAAGTTGGTTGCATTGCGCTGTCGATAGCTCCAAATTTCTGTTGTGCAAGACATATTCAAAATAACTTTTATTCCATATATACTTCCAGCCTCCCTAATTTCTATTTATTAGTTGCAACAAAGTTTGTTAATTCTCTTTTTTCAAATGTAGATGGCATGCTATTGCGTCGTGGACTTTGGGATGCCCAAGATGAAACATGTGGGATTTGTAGGATGGCCTTTGATGGATGTTGTCCTGATTGTAAACTTCCTGGGGATGACTGCCCACTGAGTAAGCTACTGATAATATTATATATTATGGAACTTCCATTTCTTTTTTCATTATATTCGCACAAAATTTTCTTAGTTAAATTTCTATTTTAATCATTGTATTTCTCATAATAAATGATGACTACATATAAAGCAGTAATACGCTGTTTAAATGCCTAACTGATCGTATACCAAAAAACAAAAATGCCTACCAGATTCTTCAATTAGTTATATTATAGTTGCTCTAACACATTCTTCTACTTGCAGTTTGGGGTGCATGAAATCACGCATTTCATTTGCATTGTATACTGAAATGGGTGAATTCTCAGACATCACAAGCACATTGCCCCATGTGCCGTCGGGAATGGCAGTTTAAAGGTTGAGACTTGAGAGTACAAATCTGTACTGATTGCAGCAATGTAATTTGGGCCAACTAATTTGAAGGCTTTCCCAACTGGTATGAGGTGTAGTACTTCTGTATTAGCTAGTCTACTTTAGTACTTTCTTTTATTGTTTCTAGCAAGGATGGGATTGAAACTAAAATTTCCAAATTGGTGCATTTTTTATTTTGTGGAGAAGGAAAAAGGCGCATGTTTTTTTCTTTCTCAGAGGATGAATGAATACATTATTTCTTATCCTTTTCTCTAATCCAAGAGTATGTTGATGTTCTGCAGTAACTAACTGTTCTCACTGGAACAATTAGTCTATAAAAGGGACCTTTGGGAAGTATTTGCCGACAACAAACTCATATGTATGTTTATGTTCTTAGGGAAATGCTAATCTTTCTTTAATGCTTTCCAACTGAAATTGAAAAAACATAGATGAAAGGGAAGTAATATATCCCAAAGTCCTCTTTTTTCCAGGCCCACTGAATGTTGAAAGATTTATATCAATGTCCTTTTTCTTCCCTTTCCTCCACAACTACTATTTTTGATTTATCAATTGTTGCTAACACTTTCTTTTCTCATATCCATGGACTGGATTTTCTCTCTTATGACATGAAAAAACATTAAATAGACAACAATAACCACCTAATTACAAGTGAAATAGAAATGGTTAGGTACTTTATGAAGGCTTGTGCGCAAGTTTTGAAGAAATCCATAGAACACATTGATGCATCTTTGTTGTTCGACTGCAATGGTGTTTTTCTTTCATCAGCGACTGGCATTGTTGGGGGTAGATTGGAGAGGGCCAGAGGGTTGGGTTGCTACTTTAGAAGATCAATGATATAGAAAGTCTTTTATTTATTTTTTAAAAAGAACTTTAAGCTTTGCAGGTATACCCTTAATAACCGTTTCATGGTTTTTTCATGAGCCGGAGGTTCGTGTGATATAGCATTACTCATGTTCTTATTATTTCCAAAGCACTCCTTTACTTCAAGAAGCTCTTTATCTTTGTACATTCCATCTGTGATACGTGCTGGCGCTTACCTCATCTGCTCTAAGGGTTTAAATGTAATTGGATCTATATGAAGATTAAGAATGCCTAAATAAAAACTTATTGGATCTATATGAAGTTTAAGAATGCCTTTATAAAAGCTTACCTCAGTGGCTCAAACGGTTTAAATGTAATTGCATCTATGAAGACTTAGAATGCCTAAACAAAACTATAAGTGTATATAATGAAGACATCTTTGCAGGAAGAACATACATACTCTTTTTTTTGACTGAACATACATACTTCTATATGTCAAGAATTAATATTGAAACGCGCACAACGCACAAGGAGAAATTCGTTGAAAATATCTGTTAGTTATGACTTACTTTTTTTTGTTGAAAATATTTCAATTAATGAGGATTTCAACTTGATGCTTTATTAGTCTAGACTGTAGAGGATAAATTTTAAAGTGAAAACAAGAGAAACGCGGAAGGGAGAGATCCATGGTCTTTGATGAAAGTTTGGACAGATCTGGAAATTGGTGAACATCAACCGCCATGAGTGAGAGGAGAGGGAGAAAACTCACACTGTGGTCGCCAATGAACTGTACTGGATGCAGGTCTCGGTCAAGCAATGGGCCGAGATGCTCACCAAGCTAAGATGCTAAAGTAATAATACCTCATGGTGGCGATGCTGAGATAGATGGTGAATCTGAGATTCGAGATGGTTCCGGCGGTGCATGGAGCTCCGATGAAAAATGCAGGGAGACCGCCACTTGCAAGCACTCCAACACTTAAGTCAATCGATAACAGAGATGGAGCATATGTGAGGAGTGGAGAGAGCATACCTTTTCTAAAAGTGAGTAGTGGTATATATAGTGGAGTAAATGAGCTTACTCTAGAAGCTTCCCCATATTGTGCTACTGCCTCCAAGTATTGGGCTAGCTTGCAATTGCCCATTTCCTTGCAAGTGATGGGTCCAGAACACCTTACTTACTTTGATCTTGTGATTTCCCATAAACTTTTAATCTAATGACAAGGAAACAAGGTTAATAAATTGACTCATTGTTAGATTCTGAGTTTTTTTTTGATACAGTTAGGAAAGGAAAACCAAAAGAAAAAAAAGAACTACAAATTAAAGACGAACGAACTCCACACTAGCTGCATCCGCAAGCAAGTGTGAAGACAAGCCGGATGGGGGGATCTTCAAAAACAGTCCAAGAACTGCTGCCAACAGCACCCGCTTTCACTAAAAAATCTGCACAAGTGTTCCCCTCTCTAAGCGTGTGAAGTAGGTGGACACACCAGGTCATTTGCAGAAGATCCTTGATACTCTGAATGATGGTGGAATATTTACTACACTTGTTGAGAGGTTGTGTGATTATATGCAACACGTTCTGAGAATCTGAGTAGCACACAAGCAAGCAGTGTCCTTTATCCCACGCAAAAGTTAGACCAAAATACAAAGCGAGAAGCTCGGCGTGGAGATAATTAGAGATGCCAATAGACCCAAAAAAGCCACCTAGCCAACTACCATTGCCATTCCTCAATAGCCCACCAAAGCCCGCCCTGCCGGGATTTCCCATACTACTGCCATCCACATTAAGGATGATAGAAATATGCCTGGATGGGTGCTAAGAAACTGATCTAGGATCACCTTCCTGAGACACGACACATAAGAAGCATTTCAAGATAAGGGAAGTCAAGTTCTGAATTAAAAGCATGAGAGAATAATTACTTGTGGTTTCAGAGGCAATTACAACGACATTTCTAGCTCTCCAAAGACACCAAACAGCAGCAAGGAACAAATGAGGGTTGGTTGCTTGAACACCGGCTTTAAGCCAGTCCATCGAATCAGGAGGAGAAAAGAATGCAGCATAGTCAAAACCAAGAGTCAACCAAATGGTTTTGGCATGAGAGCAGTCACGTAAGCAATGGAGAACTGTTTCATCAAAGTTACCACGCCTTCGGCAAGTAGGTGGATTTAACATGCCCTGGTCATGAAGCATTTCAGCCGTGGGGATAGCCTTATGGCAAGCAGTCCACACCGAGAATTTTAATTTCTCAGGACCCGGAATTCCCCAAATCCATTTCCATTAGATCGGATTGGTGGCACTTAGGTGACTATTCCGTCTATCTCGAAGCCAAGTGTAGCCAGATTTAGCAGTATACACGCCCTCTATGTTTTCAGAGGAAATCATGGAATTTGATACCTTGTTGTTGATGATGAAGTTCATACCTTGGAGATGAGCAGTCACATGTTGAGGCAATTGAGTATAAAGGAGATTAAGGTTCCAAGCACAATTTGTAAAGACGTCAGCTATAGTGAGATGGAGATCATGAATATCAACATAAGGGACAAGTCTAGCAAGAGGACCACGATCGGTCCACTTCGCTTGCCAGAAAGAAGATGCACCATTCCCCAAACGAAATTTGAACCCATCCTTCAGGACTTCTCTCGACTTCATAACAGAATTCCAAGTATAGGATCCATTGCTCTTTGGTACCTGCAAAACAGAATGGTGATTCATGTATTTATGTGTTAGTAACTGAATCCAAAGTTTATTCGTTCCAGCATGAATATCCCATAATAACTTGCCCAACATGGCTGTGTTCATGTCTCGAGCCACCACACTGTTTGCTTTTTGTAATTGTGTCCCACCCTACGTGGTTAATGCCCCGATCTTGAGATCCTTTCCAAATGAAATCTCGCGTTAGTTTATCAATCTGGTCACAAGTAGCTTGAGGAATCCAAGAGACTTGCATATAATATACCGAAATTGAGTTTAGGACAGACTTGGCCAAGGTAAGGCGACCTGCTTTATTCAACAATTTATTTTTCCAAGAAGCAAGTCTAGTTTGGATTTTTTCCACAATAAACTGAAAATCAGATTTGGTAACCCGCCCTTGAAACATAGGGAAGCCTAAGTATTTGCTGAAAGAAGTAATCTCCCTAATACCTATTATTGTAGCAATCTGATTCCTCGTAGAGTGGGTCACACCCTTAGAATACAAGGACCTGGATTTAGTCACACTAACCTTGAGACCAGAGCGTAAAGCAAAATCAGAAAAGAGATCAGCCACAATCTTTGCTTGAGATGCAGAAGCTTTGGAAAAAAGAAGTACATCATCTGTAAAGAACAAATGAGATAATGCAGATCCATTTCGTGACAAAGACATAGGCTTCCAATTACGTCATCCACAACTGCCATAATAGCATGAGACAACTTTTTCGTACATATTACAAATAAATAAGGAGAGAGAGGGTCACCCTAACGAAGGCCTCTAGTGGGAGAGAAAGCAGGTAGCTGTTTTCCATTCCAAATAAGAGACAGTTTGGCAGTGGAGACACAATGCATAATCAACTTGACTGTTATACTAGGGAACCCAAAATCAACAAGGCACTGCTTTAGGAAGTCCCAGTTAACATTATCATACGCTTTAATTTCCAAGTCAATTTTGTAAGCAACATCCCCCTTTTTCTTTTTAGAGTTATGCATGGAATGAAGAGTCTCTTGCAGCACAATAGCATTATCACTAGTTTCTCTCCCCGGAAGAAAACAACTCAGGTCCAATGATGTGATCTAGGTGGGGTCTCAATCGAGTAACTAGGACTTTAGTAATAAACTTGTAGAGGGTATTACAAAGACTGATGGGCCTAAAGTCCTTAAAGGTCCTAGGGTCATCCACCTACGGAATCAAGGCAATTAAGGTTCCTTCTAGCACTGGGTCGAAGGATCCCATAGCAAAAGCATTAGACACTAGATTAAAAACATCATCACCAACAACCTCCCAATATTGGCGAAAGAATATACCTTGAAAGCCGTCCGGACCAGGAGCCTTGAAAGGGTGCTTGTAATGAATAGCCTTAAAAACCTCCTCTCTAGTAATAGGTTTCACCAGATCAAGAGTAGCTGCAACACTCAAGGTAGGGATATTTAGATCCATAGGTAAGGCACCTCTAGAGGGACCAGGTACAGTGCTGCAAAACGAGTTCTGGAAATAGGCTTGGACTTCCTCCTGCAAAATACCATCATCAGTACACCAGTTCCCATCCGATAGGGTAATGCCATGGATTTTGTTCCTCTTTCTTCTAATCAAGGTCTGAGCATGAAAGAACTTAGTATCGATCACCAAGCAGGAGCCATTTTTCTCTAGATTTCTGATACCATAGAATTTCTTCCTGTAAAAGAATTGTATCATAGTCTTGTTGAAGCTGTCTCTCTAAGTAGAGAAGCCTAGCTGAATCAATTCTCTCCAGTGACTTCTGAATACCCTTCAACCGACGCTCCAATTCCCTCTTCCGCTTCCAAATGCACCCAAAGACTTCTTTATTGAACACCAAAGAATCATCTCTAACATTTTGGAGGCCAATAATAGGGCTCGTCTTGTCTCTGTCCCAAGCGTTTCGAACCACGGTAGCTTAGTCAGGGTGAGTTATCCAAGCTGCCTCAAATCGAAAGGGTTGTGGTCAGAGTGAAAGCGACACATGACCTCAACGAAGGCATCGGGGAAGGAATGTCTCCAGTCAATGTCAGCAATTGCTCTATCGAGCTTCTTTGCCACATTTATTTGTCCCCTGCAGGTGCGTCTCCAAGTGAAAAGACGCCGTGTTGTGGGCATATCAGTCATGTGACACTGATCTAGAATAGTAAGAAAACCATTAGTTCGAGTTGAGTTGTAATTCCCCTCTCTCTGCTCACTAGGATGAATGATCTCATTAAAATCCCCAATCATAGTCGACAGACCGGTAATTTGGCTACGCAACGCAATCAAATGATTCTAGAGTTCAAATCGAGACGTGTAAACCGGGCTAGCATATACACCAGAAAAAAACCAATGATCAGCCCCTACCGACAATTTCATAATAATAGAGTCCGCAAAAGAATCCACAACCGTACACATGATATTGCTGCCAGTCTGTTGCAAAAACCAAAGACCCCGAGCTTGTCCTCTCACTTCTCTAATTGCAATCATAGTATAACCAGCCCTGCTCCAAAAGGATTTCGTTTTTTCAAATAACACATGAGTTTACATTATAATCAAGAATGTTGGTGAGTATTTCCTGATAAGGTCCATCGCATGTCTGCGAGCCCTTTTGTTGTGAGCTCCCCAAATGTTCCAGGAGAGCAATGATACATTATTAAAATTAATCATTAAAAACCAAGAAGAAAGAGAGAGCACCTAACTTACGAATTCATGGAGTCATCGCATCCAGGGGCTGCTCCCAAACGGTGGGAGTTTCCTGGACCTCTTCTTCGTGAATCTTCTCTATAGCCCATAGTCGTGAATCTTCTCTATAGCCGGCTGGACAGTAGGAGTATTGGGCTTCCCTGATCCATTATTATCAGCCCAGTTTGCATCAGGCCTGTGGGTGTTTTGTGGTGTAGGGTCCTCTTTATTTTCTTTGTTGACTTTGTCAAACCGCCTCTTTTTACCATGCGTTAAAGCATCAGTGGGCCCTTGGTTGTCTCACTTCAATTGAAGTACCAGCCTTTCCTTTTTTATAGGCACTCACCGTACCGCGTGGAGGATTTATCTCCTGATTTTTTGGTAACAAACTGTGAGTTACCTTTTGCGGCGCTGGTTTGTTATTCCCACTCCTTTTTTTCGAGTAACTACCAGTCAATCACCATGAATTACATTTGTTTCCTAAATTTTCGCTCCCATCTGTTGAGATTTTTCCGCAGTGACATCCACATTAACCGCTTTGGCAGCCGTAGCCTCATCCGCTGGCACCACCACCGGAGCTGGTGGTGCTTCAGCTTGCTTGACTTGAAGACCGCAATCCCTTGTAAGGTGTCCGTAACAACCACAATTCGCACAAATTATGTGGAGTCCCTCATATTGGACTTTGTACCAAGGGCCATTCACCCAAACCTTTCCAACCACTGGCTTCGTAAGATCGATTTCAATACAAATACGGGCAAAACGACCCCTTTCCACATTAAGTGTATTCGTATCCATCTTTACCGGAGTTCCAACAGTTGCTGCTAGTGCTAAAAGAACACTCTCATCATAATAAAGTAAACTCAAACCGGGAAAGCGAATCCATACCATCGTCCTCTCAATCTGAGCATGCGGGGACGCAAACTCAGGAGTCCACTGGGATACAGCGAGATAGCGATCAAAAATCATCCATGGTCCCCTAGAAATAATCGTTTCTCGATCCCCTAAGTGCTCACACTTAACTACATAGTAACCGTTATCAACATCCACGATGTCAAAAGCTCCTTGTAGTTTCCACATTTTCTTCAACCTTTCCTTTAAAGTTGGATACCCGATAGTTTTACCAAGCAACTTGATCACTAGGGCCTCCTTCCAGGGCGTGCAAAGTTGCTGGAAGTAGGTCTCATCAAAAGAGACTTTGGGGAGAAGCCTGCTCCCTCCTTCAAAAGTGATTTTTTCTAACCCTTTGGATAGAAGCTCCACTCTTTCTGTCAGTGTTACTTTCTGTTGCTTTCCTGTGACCATGTCTCGGAATGATGGCTTGGTCGTTGCTTTGTCCGGTGGTTTCCCGGTTGCCGGATGGTCACCATGGGGTTTGCTTGCGTTAAACACGAAGCCCTCCGAGAGATGCAGAGCGCTCATGCTCATACGTTTTTTGCTTGCGTTAGATTCTGAGTTTGATATGTCCAAGGGATAAAGTTTTAGCAACTTGTTGTTGTGTAACTAATGTACTCAACAATCCGCGAGCTACAAATTTGATGCTTTTTTGATAATATATTATTTTCACCTTTCAAAAATACCATTTGTATATTATATAGTTCGGATTAATGTTGGTTGATGTAACATCCCTAATATTTTAGTCGACTTCCAAGATTAGTATTCACTTTCATTTGAGTATTAGAGAACGTATAAGCGTTTTTGGACCGAGTGAATTAAATTTGAACTCTCAAAGACTCAACTTATCATCCATGAGTATCCTTCGGATACTAAACTAGAAATCCTTTTCAGGAAATCGTAAGAGTCATTAGGTCCCATTAAGCGTGAATATAAATAGATACCAGTAAATATATTTATAAAACTCTTTATAGATAGAAATATCTATAAAATAAAGGCTTAAATATGTTTTAGGCCCCTGCAAATATGGGGTGTTTTGGTTTAAGCCCCTGCAATTTTTTATTTATTTATAAGCCCTTGCAAAATAACACGTTTTGTTTTAAGCCCTTCTGTTAGCAAACTGTTAGTGAGACGTTAAAAATCTCTTCTACGTGTATATTTGCAGGGGCTTAAACCCAAAAAAATATATTTTGCAAGGGTCTAATAAATAAAATATATTTTTGCAGGGGCTTAAAATAAAAATAAAAACACACGTGGAAGAGATTTTTAACGTCTCACTAACAGTTTGCTAACAGAAGGGCTTAAAACAAAACGGATCATTTTGCAAGGGCTTATAAATAAAATTTTTTTTTGCAGGGTCTTAAACCAAAACACTCCATATTTGCGGGGGCCTAAAACATATTTAAGCCTAAAATAAATAATAAAACTTCTTTATATCTTTGATTAACCAAATACCAAATACCAAATACCTTTGAGGAATATAGCTTGAAAGACATTACAAAAGTTACTCAAATCTATAATGTTACTAAAAATACTAATATAGAGTTTTCAATACAATAAGTACTAATAAAATATCTTGGTTAACCACTTTAGAGTGAAAACGTCTTAGAACCGTAAAACTATAATTTTAGAAGATACCCAAGCTTAGGATCCATGTATTTTCGTGTCATGCCCCTTGTTTCTATTTAATATACAAAAGCTTATTTATACAACAATTTGCTTAACATGAAATGATCTTTTGGGACTCCAAGAGACCCCCCTTTCAAACTTAGTAGCAATACTTATCATAATGTATATCCTTCCTTTCAAAAGTTCATAACTATAGAGGAAATATCGTTTTTTTTCTTTGGAAAATCCATCTTGGAACTTAAATAACCTCTTTGAAATATATGGACATTTTCAGGTATCAAAACTCTTAAAAGCTTACAATGCATATACTCAAAATACATAGTACACATATTTCTCTAGATACGTAGTACAAAATATTTCGCTTTCAAAATCATGAGCCACAACCTCTTCACTTCGAGTACCTCGACTATATTGGTGTATTTGAAAAAACCACAACATAATAAAGGATGAGATTACAATAATCTCAGTGAGTTTCTCGGCAATACCTGACAATACATATACTCACAGTGTCCTTTAATTGTATTACATATGATGCATCCCCCTAACACAATAGGCTTACATAATATAAATGCTATTAACGTACACTGTAGGGAACCCGCACTCAATATATAATTGAGCAAAAACCTTTACCTAAACCTCATGGACCTTGAGATTGGTTCTTGACACCGACCCCAAGTACATCATCCATTCTTTAGTTCATTTATAAATGTACTCGTGTATGTACTAAATAGTTCGTTGATCAAAATGTTCTAAAAAACGAATAGACTTCGAAACCAATTCGTATCACAACCAAGTATATCAAGCTTTAGGGGTTATGATAGGTTAAGAAGGATTCGGGGAGTGACTCAAAAATACAATTAATGTTTACTTATAATTGTAGTTCTTCTCTTTAGCTTTCCAACGCATCTAAGAACACCCAAATCGGAGTTCCGAATCAAAAGATATGATTAAAACAGTGGGAAGGCTATGGAGAAGTCTTCACAGCCAGAGACTTGCACACCCGGTGCGTAACAGAGCATGACCGATGCGTGTATTGCAGATTTCAAAACTCATGTTTTTGCATTTTTCACTCATTCCCAAGGGCTTCTAACCAGTCCTAACTAACATACAACCAATTTAAATATTTCAAATCATAAATTAACATACAATAAAACATCAATTTCACTATCAATCATGTTCCATTCAACATGCATTACCAATATCATAGCAAATTGAACTCAACACACAACAGCATTTCAGAAAACAGAGCTTGGGACTTATAATTAAGTCCAAACCCTAACAATCAAGTGAGTCTCAAGTACTCTAGTACTCACAACTCATAAAATATGTGAAGGGAAGAAAGGAAACCCACTTGTTCAAAGTAGATTTCAAAGAGTGACCAATAAATTTCGTTCTCCACTCCTTCAAAGCACTAAGATGACATTCTATTCAACTTCTTGAACAACTAAAACCACATGCAAGCACCCAATTCATGTTCCCAACTCCCACATTGTGACATGCAAGTCGAATGGAAGGATAATGAGGGTTTGATGGGGAAATTTCTGGTTTGTGACATTTAAATGTCAATGGATTTCGAAAATGTGAAGGGAAAAGAAATGAGATAAGAGATACAATGTTGTTGAATTTGAGATTCTTGGCCCAGGTTGGGGTGTTGCATCCTGAGCTTGACGTCTCCTCGGTGCATCATTCATAAGTGGTTTCTGTAAGGAGAATCGTCAAGCCACAAGAGTTTGATGGCAAGCCTGGGGAGCCTGAGCTTATCTACGCCCCAGATTTTTAGCTTGTAGGCATGTTTTGTGTGTTTTTCCGCTTTGTTTTGGTGGCCTCGGTTATATCTGGCGTCACCTTGAATTGTAATGTAAACTCGTGGAACCGTCTCTTCCGACTTATGTATAAATTATTCTGTCTTTTCTTATGTTGTCTACACTTTTGTCTTTGCCTTTGAATTATTGTTTTTCATGTCCAACCTCGGGTGAGATTCATAAGGCTTGGGGCCGACACTCTCTGGTGTTGATCTTTTAAGCTTGAGAACTTGTGCTATTCTTCGAAAGTGAGCGAGTTGTGTGGATGGGGGTCGGGTGAATGACCCTGAATTTTGAATCCCGATCTCAAGAGGGGTATCTCCAGGGATATAATTCAAGAGTTTTTGACAAAGCCGATCCAAGCTGGAGCTCGGGGAGAGGACAGAGCTTGTCACGATAGGCTCGACCTCGTTATGAAAGATTGCTTGGTGAGCCACGCTAGGCTTGACCTCGTGGTAGAGGTCGGTGAGCCACAATAGGCTCGACCTCATTATAGAGGTCAATGGGCCACGCTAGTTCCGACCTCGTGAACAAGAGGTCATTCGTTGGCGCGTCAGGGCGACCATTCTTGGGATGGAAGTCATTCTGAGGCCTTAGGATCTGGTGAGACTTCATTCAGTCCGGTTCACCAAGTGCAGAGCTTGGAGTGAACACAGAGTGAAGAAGCTCATTCGAGGTCGGGTGCAAGGGCGCGACCTTGACCTTGACCAGCGTTCTTTGCGAAGCAGCTGAGTTCGTGTAAAGATATAACTTTATTGATAGGGACCAAGGTCCAACAGGAATACAATCATGAGTAAAGAGGACTCAGAGGTCCTAATTAATCTAAATTGGCCGAAAAAATAAAGAAATGAAAACAAGTATAGCAGTAGTGTAGCAATGGTGTAGCTTTATTCGACGGGGATTCTGGCATTGGCATCGCCGAGTCTGTTACTTGTGTCTTTAGTGAATTCTGGGGGCTCCTTTAGGGGCTCAGTGCGAGCCTTTACGCTTATTCCTAGGGGTGGCTTGTTAGGGAATGTCGCGAGCTGTACAAAGCTCGGAGTCCTTGTGATGAGTTGTCTTGAGGTTGACAAGGCTTTGTAGTGCCGTAGTCGAGGATTTTTCTGAAAGGTCGGACGACACACCTGCACTTCCTAGATCAAACTCGAAAAAGGTTACATGTTTGGTCATTCCATTCTGCTCATCCTCTGGACTGCCGGAGTCGTAATGATCTTCAAGCTCGATCAGATTGACTTTAGATACAACCTTTTTGCCTGCGTTTTCTTTCTCCTTCTCAGTTTTATCCGACTTGTGTTTTGTTTTCACTGAGAGGTAATGACATTTCTTTGATGATTCTAGGTCGGCGGTGATCATGATAATTTGATCATCAGCTGAATAAAACTTCATTTTCAAGTGGACCGTAGAGGCTACTAGTCCGAATGTGCCCAGCGTTGGCCTCTTGATGATGCAATTATGCGGGGACTTGTAAGGTAGAACCAGGAATTGGGTTTTCACTGTTCTGGAGACCTTATCAGTTCCATATGTGACCATTAACTCGAGATACCCGAGCGGTGTAGTTTTTGCTCCGTTGAATCTCGTTAGGTCCGTGCCCCTGTATGGAGTGAGGTCAGTCTTAGAGATTTTTATCTTCGGGAGTAGGTCTTGAAACAGGATATCTACCGACCTTCCTTGGTCGACCAGAATCCTCAGGACTTGGACATCCACCATTGCAGCGGAGATAATCAATTGGATGTACTTGTTTGCCTTTCGGGAGGTCTTGGTCGGGGAAGGTCAGTGGGGGCTTGTCAGAGAGGTTGGTGGTTTCCGAGTTGCTAGCTATGCTTAGAATTTCCTTCCATCTCCTTTTCATGGATTACTTGGTTTCGCCCAAGTCGATAGAGTAGCCACCTATGATCATAGCAGCTACCGTTCTGGATCGCTGCTGCTTTGGTTCTTCATCTTCGTCCGACTCGACGAACTCGGCCTTTGCTGGTTTGGCCACTTCGTTGAAACCGGATTTTCCCTTTCGGGTTGAGCGAGATCGTTTCCGCTGTTCGTCTCCTTCCTTTTTGACAAACTTGCTCAACTTTCCTTTCTGAATCATATCTTCGATGTCGTCTCTCAAGACCAGACACTGGTTCTTGCTGTCACCGTGGCTTCTGTAGTAGCGACAATATTTTTTCTTATCGGTGTTTTGTCTCTGCAGGAGTGGGGCTATCCATTTTTGGTCCTTGAACTCAGTGTTGGCACATTGGGCCCTGATTTTCGATTTTGACTCGTTCAGGTCTGTATACTTGGTGAATCGGGGCCACCTTTCTTGGGAAGCTCCTCCTGAATCTTTTTTGGAGCATTTACCTTTGTCACTTTCTTTTGCTGGGGCAGACCCTTGGTCGACTTCATCAGCCATATCATCTTATTCGTAGTCAATGATTCTTTGTGCTCGACGCAGAAATTCTTCGAGATTGTTGGGTCGGCGAACATCAACGCAACCTGAAAAAGGCTCTTCTTGCGGAGCCCGTGCCTCATAAACAAGCGTCTAATTTTATCTTCCAGATGTCTAACAATGCATGAGGTCCCTGAACTAAAACAGTGTCGTCTTTCTCAAGGGATAGGGGAAGATTTCACACTTGATGTCGTCTGTGGCATTTCAGTATTGCATCATTAGGTCAAAAGTGTCTACATGTTCATCGGGGTCCCCCGTCCCATCGTACATGTTCAACTGTGGAGGTTTCTAATAGGGACTTCGGTAGTTTGCACTCAGCAATCTCTCGAATGAAAGGGGTTCGTCGGGGTCGCCCCGAGTGGCCTCCACGAGTAGAACGATTCTTCCAGCGAGGGGACCATTTTTCGGCAAAGGGAAGGGCTACGAGACGACTAGGAACCATAGGAGGAGCTCCGGCTGGGGGTGGAGCTAGGGGGAGTCAGAGGAGAGTGGGAGCCCTAGTGTCGAATTGCCCTATGGGGAGGAGAGCAGTGGTTGTGGTTTCTGTGGACAAGTTTTCGTCGAGGTGGGGAGCGGTGGCGCTTAGAGACCAGCGAGTGTTGAGCGGGAGACTTGTCGCGAGGTCGGGCCGAAGCTGCAGCAGTGATAGCTCAGAAGGCCTCGACCTCCTCTTGCATCTGAGTCAGGCGTAGTTCTTGCTGCACGATATCCCAACTTCGCCGATCCAAGAGATCGAGGATCTGGTTCACCAGCTGGACCGGGACGGGGACATCGTTAACAACCGACTGAGGTGAGAAGAGCGGCGCTGAGCGGGCCTTTTCTGTTGGGATTTCCTAGACATGCCCTTCGGTAGTCTGGTCGGGCTTGGGCATGAGTTTAATGACGCTTTAGGGACGAGGCTTACGTCGGGTATGGGGTCGTCCACGTGGAGCCATGGGAAAAGACTTTGATTTGATGAGAGTTTAACGATCAAATCCAACTGTGGCCACCAAATGTTAGGTACCTTCCCTCGAGATCTGGGATTCGGAATCAACAGGTGGTATCTTGTATCTAAATGTCGTCCTTTCGAGCACGAGGTCGGAGAAGTGCTGCGGGAGTCAAAATCTTCTGAGATTGTATTCGTTAGCATTGCTTTCTTCCGAGGTTGGACTCAAAAGGGTTGGGTACCTGCAGACACTTTGATGCATAAGTCACGATTAAAAGTCAGTGAGAGGTACAAATGAGCAAAACGTACTTAATCCTGGTAGGTAGGTTAATATTTATAGACGCGGGCTACGAAGCTTCACAGATTCGCCCGATCAAGAGCCGTTGGATCAGGGAGCCGCGATCTGGGCTATCGATTTAGGCTTTGTGTGGTAGCTTGCTTGTTAGGGCTGGATCTAGCGCCATTCTAGGCCGTTCCTCAAGCGGATTGGGCCTCTTGGGCCAGTGCGGAACAAAAAGGAAACAAAATTGGTTTATCATAATTTAATAAAATGGAGGAAAATAAATAAATCTTCAACATGCTATATTGCTAATAGAAAGATTTATCTTGACAAGTGTTTTAATGATAGAGCATCCATGCTTTGAGGACTCTCTTGATTCCCATATATTGGAAAAAACTCTACACTGCAGATTCCTTTAGATAGAAGTATGTTGAGAAGAGCTATTTCTTCTATGAGAAAGTTTTAGTGGCAATTGCAAGCAAAGAAAGAGCCTCAAGGCATCATCTTCTCCAATGGGAACAAACTCAATGTATTAGTTATAGATTACATATGGTAGTAAGCCTCAGATTAGGGGGTCTCGCTTGCAACTGGAAAGATAACAACATCAAGTAAACAGAAAGTAGAAACTAATACTATAAAGACAATATTTTGCGCACCAAAAATTATACTCCCTTTGGTTCACATCAGAAGAGAAAAATCATTTTTTAGGTTCCTAGCTTGAGTAAATGATGCATCTGGTCTAGAATGTAGGCTAGATACATCATTTATTCAATGAACCTAAAAAGAGATTTTTCTCTTATAAAGTGGACCAGAGGTAGTATCATACAAATCAAAAAGAAATAGGAAGTTAGAAATTTGTGAGAGAGATGGAGAGATAATTCTGATGTAAAACTCAACACAGTTCCAACACTTAGTGCAGGGAAGAAGAGAACGGAAACTTAAAGAGAGAGATAACTTTGATGTAAAGCTGATTGTATTATTTTCATTGATCAATGCTTCTATTTATACATCTCCACTCAGGAGGTTACAATTGGTTACAATCACAATTAACAACTAACAAACTTCCAAATAGTTATAACTAACTTTATAATTGTCTAACTAACTAATTGACTGACAGTCTAGTGCTGTGGCACTACTCAGAGCACCAAACTAATAACTAGTACTATGCCACATGCTATAGTACCTAGTCCGAGTCTAGTTTAGATTACTAAACTATATGTTTAGTAACTCTTACTAAAGGGTAGAAAGGTAAGTTGCTAAATAATAAAGTAGAATTAGTAATTATTATACGGTTTTTCCATTCCTTAAAATATGGCCAAATATTAGGGATTTTAAAAACAAGAAACGCACACAACAATTCACCATCCAAAAAAGAAGGAAACGCTTCAACCTTGATAAAATCTAACCAGGCTAGTTTACTACGAAGAAACGCACGCAATATTAGGGATTTTAAAAACAATAATGCACGCAAGAATTTTGTCTAACTGCGAAGTCACCTAACTTCGGCTAGTTTACTACTAGCCACTGAATTAAACAATTTTGGTTAGTTGGCTCTAGCGACCAAATTACAGGGCTTCGGTTATTAATATAAAGAAGGAAATTGGTCGTTATACTTGTAGTTAAAAAAGATGACAATATAATGTAGCGCTAACATCTTAATTATATGGCCGTCATACATGCTACTAAATTACTTAAGAGCAAACACAAATTATGTGGCCGTCCTACATATTACTAAATTACTAAAAATCACAAATTACTAAAAATCACACAATATAATGTAGCGCTAACATCTAACCACGACGTCACTTAACTTCGGCTAGTTTACTACTAGCCACTGAATGAAACAATTCTGGTTAGTTGGCTCTAGTCACCTAATTACAGAGTTTCGGTTATTAATATAAAATATGAAATTGGTCGTTATACTTGGTCGTTATACTAACCACATAATTACAGAACAACGGTTACTTGAGCTCTAACCACCTAATTATAGAACTTTGGTTATTCATAAACAATAGGTAACGGGTCGTTATAGAGTTTAATAACCACAAAAGTGAACAATAATGGTTAGTTGTCTATAGAGATAGTGTAAACATGCGTTCATTGTCGTGATTAAGAGTATGGGCAGATTACTAATGAGAAAGAAAAGACTTACGAGTAAGTAATCGTGTAAAACTGATATTGGTCCCATGTTCATCAATCCCATAGTGAGCCATCAATGGCATAGCCGAAGAGCGTGCTTCAATGGCTTGCTTCAACGGTGTGCGTTGAGTTAATGGAAAAAAGTGCAACATTAAAAAAAAGGAACTGACCAAAGAGGAAGAAAGGAAGAATAAAATAAACTGACTATTAAACTGAGGAAGCCAAGTACTTACTTTATATATATATATATATATATAGGAACTGACGAAAAAAATTTATGAAAGGAAGAAAGAAGAAGGATGAAAGTATAGGAACATGAAGAAGGAAAAGAATAGGAATGCAGAAAGAAGGAAGAGGGAATAGGCTGCCGAAAAAAAGGAGAAGGGAGAAATAACAGGAACTGACGGAAAAAAAAATTAAGTGTGAAATTAAAACTGTCCCTTAAAATAGGAATTTGTTTAATTGCTAATTAAATTTAATTATTAGGAGAAATATTAGAGAGTACCATAATACCCTTATTGAATAATAACCATTGGATGCAATTTAATTAAAATATTGAATATCCAAGGGCTCAAATTAATTTAGTAAGAGTTATTAAGCCAAAAGCTTAGTAACGTAATCAATAGGCACCTAGTCCATATCAAAATATACTTTGACTTACATATTCTACAGAAAACTCATGAACCTGTCATTTTGGCAAAAACACAAAAGAGTAAGACACAGTCAACATTCTATGAAACCAATAAGTGATACCAAAGGGAATTAAAACAAATAAAAGAAAACTATTTACAATCCTGTCATAAAACCAGACTACAAACATAATAAAAAAAAGATAAAATTACACCAGAGGTCTTTTAAGTTATTTATTTGTAACAAATAAGCCCTTTAAGTTACCTAACGTTGACACCGTTGACCCTTTTAGTAAAATGTCATATCGTTGATTACATCAAAATATACAGTATGCTTGGTTGCATCAAAATACATAAGCTAGAGCAATCACTAAAATGGCCTATTTGTTACAAAAAAACTTAAAGGGCCAACTTGTTACAAATAAATAACTTAAAGGTCCTCTGATGTAATTTTGCCTAAAAAAAGCCAGAAGCTGAACATAGCAGGAGTGAGTATTCATCATAATACATTGATAGAGAGGAAGAACAAGCTACCTGTTCTGTTTATTTGGATAAAAGAACAAGGGAAGACAACAACACATTTGAGCAACTGAAAAAAGTTCCTGGTGAAATCCAACTAGATCAATGGTGGTATGCAATGCAAGGATGAGGCAAATAACTAGGAGGTAGAGAGTAGAATGAGTAGTTGAGGGGGCTGTGATGAAGATTAGAAGCAAATAGAAAGTATAACTAGTGAAAAGGATATGTAAGTTTATTTTTAATTCTAATCATCTCCTGTAAGCTAATTGAAGAAGGCTGGTTGTTCCTTATAGGAATTGGAATATCCCAAGAGCTGACTGGCTTGTGGTTACAATGGAGAACTCAAAAGCAAAAGCCAATTTAGGAGCATCTTAGGGTCCGGTTGGATCGGCTTATTTCGGCTTATCTACTAGTATAAGTACTTGTGAAACTGTTTGGAAGAGCTTATTGAAACATCTTATGACATATTCAAAAGCTGTTTTCAGCTAATTTCCATAAGCTACAAAGGATAGCTTATGAAAACAGTTTATAGCTTAGAGAAAAATAGTTTTAACATTATTTTATCATTTATTATATAAACAGCTTATGCATAACCACTTATATGATAGGCACTTAATTAAGCTGTTTATCCAAACGGGCCCTAACCTGAAGCATGAAGGATGGTGTTGTGAATAAGAGTGTCGGGTATATTTCCTTAGGCATTTTTATTGGCATTATTAAGAGAAGCAGTTTTGACAGCGTTGTGTAGCATCATTTGCTTGTCAAA
Organism: Astragalus glycyphyllos; assembly: GCA_963573325.1. NCBI lineage: Eukaryota > Viridiplantae > Streptophyta > Magnoliopsida > Fabales > Fabaceae > Astragalus > Astragalus glycyphyllos. The sequence goes on from OY754307.1 coordinate 33,303,372, forward strand.
TTCATAGCTATTTTTCTTTTAATATCTACTGAATTTTACAAAATGGCATAAAGCTCAAACTGAATTCAATTGTAATTCTGAAATTGCTTATTGGGTGAAATTAGCATTTTAGAGTGGGTTTGGATTTGTGTGAAGATTGCATGGATGTAGACCACCAAGTTAAATCATACCAATATTATGTGTCATCTTCAACTCTCCATTGAAGATAACAATCAAAGAGGAATTAAAAGATAAGGACAAATAACATTGAAGCTTCTCATAAACTTAGCATAATCCATAATCTAAACTCAACAGAGCTTAGCAACAAATCAATTGCTCAGGAATGAGCAGAAGATGAACGGATATTGATTGTTATTATTCAAATATATAAATGGAACAGTATAGTAGCTCAATATATAGCAAAAGGGAGGAGCATCATACACTGCTCATACATCAGCAACATAGAATCAAAAATGCAAAGAAAAATCTAGAAATCAAATCTAGGGTGAATCTATTGCATAACCGTAAAGAGAGAGAAAGAGAAGGGAGAGAAAATATCTAGAATTGAGCTGCTCATGCTTCTTGTGTGTGAGTGCATTCCCATCCTTCTCCACACTTGAGTGAGTGACATTGTCCACATTAGCATCTTTTGCCATGTCACAGTTGACCAAATCTGATTTATCCATATTTGTTGACTTGTTTAATAGCTCCCCGCAAGCTTGACCATGATATATGTTTATCATGCCAAACTTGGAAATGAAAGGAGTAAAACCAGAAGGAGCGAGAGCTTTTGTAAAAAAATCTGCAAGTTGCTCTTTAGAAAAAACTGGCAGCAATTTCATCATTCCATCTTGGAGTTTCTCTCTCACAAAGTGGCAATCTATTTCTAGATGCTTTGTTCTTTCATGAAAAACTGGGTTGGCAGCTATATGTAAAGCACTTTGATTATCACAAAACAGTACAGGCAATCTGTCACACTTAATGTTCAAGTCAACAAGGAGATACAACAGCCATTGGAGCTCACATGTAGCAGTGGAAAGGGCTCTATATTCTGCCTCAGATGAGGACCTAGACACAGTTTGCTGCTTCTTTTTCCTCCATGAAACCAAAGAAGAACCAATGAAAAAACAATATCCTATCACAGATTTCCTGGTGTCCAAACAGTTGGCCCAGTCAGCATCAGAAAAACCAGAGATTTGAAAAACAGAATCCCTGGGGAATATGAGTCCTCTGCCAGGACTATTCTTCAAGTATTTGAGAACTCTACAAGCAGCATTGTAATGAGTTACAGTTGGTGAATTAATGTGTTGACTCAATTGTTGTATTGCAAAGGTTATACTGGTCTTGTGTTGGTGAGATAAAGCAGTCTCCCAATCAATCTCCTATAACCACTCACATCACTGTAAGCTTCTCCAGAGTCTTGGTGTAGCTTTACATTTGAGTCTAGAGGAGTCAAAGCATGTTTTGATCCTAAGAGACCAGCATCACTGAGTAAATCAAGGCAATACTTCCTTTGACAAATCATATTCCCTTCTTAGACTGAGATACTTCTAAACCCAGAAAGTATTTGAGAGTTCCCAAATCTTTGATCTTGAATGCTTCATCAAGAACATGCTTGATTCGATCAAATTCAATCATAGAGTTGCCTGCTAAAATGACATCATCAACATATACCAGTAATGCAGTAAAATGTTCACCTCTACTTAGAGAAAACAATGAATGATCAAATGATGATTGTTTGTAACCTTCATCTATTAGTAACTGAGTCAATTTTTCATACCACTTCCTGCTTGCTTGTTTTAACCCATGTAGGGACTTTTTGAGTTTACAAACTTGAGCATTCTTGGTACAATTCACCCCTTTTGGAATTTCCATGTATACATCTTCATTGAGATCCCCATACAAGAATGCATTGTTGACATCAAGTTGATGTAAAGACCAATTCTTCATAGAAGCAATTGCTAACAGTGTTCTCATAGTTGTTAATTTTTCTACAAGACTAAAAGTGTAAAAAATAATCAAGTTGATGCTCAAGTTTGGTTCTGTGTGACTGAAGGGTGGATGCATAACATAGGCTACCAAAGACTCCCCGTTTCTCTAAATCAGGTAACTTTCCATAAATGAGAAAATAGGGTGACTTGTTTTGTAGAAGAGGGCTAGACACACAGTTTATAATGAAAGCTGCATGAAGGATAGTATAAGGCCAAAACTATTTGGGCAATTTGGATTGAAAGAGAAGAGCTCTCCCAACATTAAGAATATGTTGGTGCTTTCTCTCAACCCTGCCATTCTGTTGAGGTGTCTCAACACAACTGGTTTGGTGAATTATTGCCTTTGAGGCATAAAATTCTGGTAGAGAGAACTCTGGCCCATTATCAGTTCTAATGATTTTAGGTTTGGTGTTATACTGATTTTCAACCATATTTACAAAGGATTTTAGGTAACTGCTAGTTTCTCCTTTGTTTTTGAGAAGAATAACCCATATATATCTACTATAGTCATCAAGCACAGTTAAGAAATATCTATGGCCATGTATGGAAACAGTAGACACAGGACCCCATATGTCAAAATGTATTATTTCATAAGGTTTTGTAACTCTACTAGTACTAAGACTATAAGGAAGTCTTTTGTGCCTAGCATAGTGACAAACATCACAAACAGAACCTTCATCATGCTTTACAAAAGGAAAATCACTACTCATCAATTTCATTCTACTAGGTGATAAATGTCCTAGCCTAAAATGCCAAAGAGCAGATTCAGGGAGTCTATCTGCACTTCCTTCTTGAACAACAACTCCATTCACCTTCCTTGCTTCTATCTCTAGGTATATGAGTCCCTCAAACATCACTCCCGAACCAATCCTCTTCCTGGTTTTCAAATCCTGTATATAACATTTTGGACCAGAATCATCAAAAGTAAAATCAGCTTTGATATTAGCCATCAACAGTTTGGGAACAGACAACAAGTTTATGTTGAAACCAGGAACACACATGACATTATGAACAGAAAAATATGGTGTAAATTCAATGGTTCCAGCATATCTAGCTATGACAGTGCTACCATTTGGGAGTGTGATATTGACAGGTTTAATGGCTTTAAAACTTTTAAAATGTTTGAGAGAGCAACAGATGTGATCAGTGGCTCCTGAATCAACAATCCAGGAGCCAAGGTGAGTGGATGTAACAGAACAAGCTAAAGGAAATATACCTGTATATGCATCAGCATAAATACTAGTGTTTGTTACCATGTTTGCTTTGCTTGCACCAGCAGTAGGTTGAGTGAGCTTGCTATCTTGAATGAGACTCATCAATCTGTCATATTGTTCCTGTGAGATGCCAATCTTGCTTTCCTTGGCCTCTTCCTTGCCTTTTGCACCAGCAGATACAGAGTTTGCTGCAGTGTTTTTCTGTCAATGTGGAGGAAAACCATGTTTCTTGTAGCATACCTCAACTGTATGACCAGTTTTCCCACAGTGGGTGCACACCTTGCCTGAATTTTTACTGTTATAGTTGGATGAGTATCCCACTCTTCCTCTTCCTTGACTAGGTTTCCTTGTCTCAACATTCACATTCATCACCTTAGTTTCATCAGTGCTAGCATATTGCCTCTCATGCTGTATCACCATTGAGAAAATCTTGTTGATCTTAGGTAAAGGGTCCATTAGTAAGATCTGAGATCTTATCATGGCATAATTTTCATTAAGTCCTGTAAGGAACCTGATGGTCTTACTTAAACTATGGTGACTTTGAGCCAATTCTATCCCAGAGCTACACACACTTCCTAGGACATCCACAACATGGTTCTGGCATATAGGCTTCTAATTCCTCCCACAACACTTTCAACTCAGAAAAATTCTGTCACACTTAAGGATCCTTGTTTTAAGGCATAAATCTCACACTGCAATTCTGAAATTCTAATTAAATCGCCTTGTGAGTACCTCTCTTTGAGCTCCTTCCAACCATCCATAGCATTTTCAAGGAAAACAATGCTATGTCCCATGGATTCAGCTACTGAATTCATGATCCAAGAGTGAGCAAGCATGTTGCATCTACTCCATGCTTTAAAACTAGGGTGAGAATAGTCAGGTACCTCGATTGTGCCATCAACGAAGTCATACTTGTTCTTGCCTCCCAAAGCTCTTCTCATCGACATTGCCCAACTATGGTAGTTAGATCCTGTTGCGCACAGCACCGGAGTCACCGCAACAGTACTTGGACCATTGCTTGGATGAACGTAGTATGGGCTTGTTGGATCTTGAGCTGGAGAAGCCACCGGTTGTACCGGTTGAGCACCACCGCCATTGTTGTTACGCGCCATTCTTCAACAATGGAGAGGATGAACGAAAAGAAGGGGGAAAATGAAATGAAGGCAAGGTATTCAGAGCAATTGCTCTGATACCATCATAAACTTAGCATAATCTATAATCTAAACTCAACAGAGCTTAGCAACAAATCAATTGCTCAGGAATGAGCATAAGGAAGAAGATGAACGGATATTGATTGTTATTATTCAAATATATAAATGGAACAGTACAGTAGCTCAATATATAGCAGAAGGGAGGAGCATCATACACTGCTCATACATCAGCAACAGAGAATCAAAAATGCAAAGAAAAATCTAGAAATCAAATCTAGGGTGAATCTATTGCATAACCGTAAAGAGAGAGAAAGAGAAGGGAGAGAAAATATCTAGAATTGAGCTGCTCATGCTTCTTGTGTGAGTGTGAGTGCATTCCCATCCTTCTCCACACTTGAGTGAGTCACATTGTCCACATCAGCATCTTTTGCCATGTCAAAGTTGACCAAATCTGATTTATCCATATTTGTTGACTTGTTTAATAGCTTCTATCTCACTGAACATTCTTTTTGGAGATAACCTCTAATTATGTTGCTTTTACTATGAAAGTTCTTCATTCTGATAGGATGCAGAGGTAACGTTTAACTTTAAAAATATGTAAATGAAGGGAAAATATCATCTTGCAGATAACAGGTGAGAGTACTCTGCTATGATACATCTTTATCACCATTTGCTCGTGTATGGACAAGAATTAGGCGAATTATCAATGAACAGACTAAATTTTAATTTAACTATTGATTGCTCATGGAATTTGAGAAGGGAAGTGTTTAACTTCAAAGCTTCCATCAGCTTATGTTGCATTCATAATCTTGCCATCATTCTCTCTACTTAAGAATTGCTGTCCATCAGCTTATGGAGCACCCGACCCCGAAACCACTAAATGATGTGTCCATATTTGCATCATATATTCATTGTTTCATTTATGCATTTTTAGTTTAATTAGTTATGAATTCTTTAGTTTTGTTTAATGTTTTATATAGATTTGGATAATTGCATTTGGTATGTTGTGTGTTATAGGAAATGAATATTTTAGTGTTGGAAAGTGGGTTGGATGAGTTGATTTTGAGAATGAATTGACCTATCTTCCCCTTTTATTTTGATCAAACTTTGATTCTATCTTTATTGTGTTTTATTCTTGTGAATTTGTTGGTCACTTGTTTGCATTTCATAGAAAATTAGGGAAGAACTGAGAGGTGAACCTAATTGTTAGATCTATAAGGATTGAACTTGAGACCTAAGTCACGAAAGTAGGTTTTGTCTTTCTAGGAATCGATGAATTATCATAGTGCTTAATGGTTTTAGTTTGAATTTAATTACCACGAAAGTAGGAATTCTTTCAATTGAGCATAGTTTTTGTTACTTGAGAGAGAAGATTAACTTTCTTAGGATAAATTCACCTTCAAATTGGATCAAAATTAATAAAATGAAAATCACTTTGCAATCAAAAATAATTCTTGTGGAAATCCCATTCCTAGGATCCCTTCCTATCTTGTAACAACGAACTTTATTTTCTTGCAATTTTACATTCTAGTTGATTCTTTAACCATTGCATTATTAAAATTCTCCTTGAAATTAATCAAACGTTTTATCCTTCTTAATTTAATTAGATTATAATTAGATGGTACTCAAAAATCACAGTCAACTCTAGATTCGATCTTTTAACTACTTGACGAAAACCGTGTAATTGCGGAATTTTCACAAGTTTTTGGCGCCGTTGCTGGAGATAGCATTTTATTTGAGTATCAATTTAATTATTGATTTTGTTAAATTACGTATTTTCATATTTTTTACGGTTTATATATAAAAAAATAGTTCGTTGATGTTTTGTTTATTTTGTTGATTTGATCTGTTTTTTTTAGTATTGTTCTTTCTAGGTGGTGCACCATATGGACTACTATATTGAAAATCATTGTCATCAATACCAAATTGACTACATTGTTTTTGATTGTATCGTGAGTGAGAAAATAAAGATATATTCCAACGAGGAACGAGAATCTTATCTGTCATCTTTGCTACTATCACCACCACCCGACATAAATTTGAGTCCCGATGTGTTGGGATTTATTTGGGAGAGAGATGCACAACTTGTAATCCAAAGCATAGAGCGTCAAACTTCAGAAATGAGAGCTCAACTTGAAAGATTAAAAATGCGAGCTGGAAAATATTCTGCAAAACATGTTTTGCAAATTAATGAAATGAAGTTGCAACGCAATTAGAGATACAAGCTGTGGAATGTTCAAAATTGCTAGTGGAAGAGCCTCATGAATCAAGAGTTCTACAGAATGTGATTTTGTGGGTGAACTTTGTTGATGATGAAGTGGTGATAGAAAATTATAAGGTAGGATTTCCTTTCATGCCTAGCGATAGACAAGACCTTTTTGATTTGGTTAAGTATCATGGATTGGATGCATATGTGGATGCATCAAAGTCAACTTCAAAAAGTGAGCCTCTTGTGCTTCATGGAAAATCAATGCATGAAATAGTCAAAAGAAAAGGTTTTCATTTGTCGGTAGAAGAAGTCGTCATAATTTTCAAGCCTTTCCTCCTACGATCACCATGCTTCAAGCCATGGGATCCGGGAGGATGCTCTTATAATGTCACCATCACTAGGCTTTTCTATACCAAGGTAGGGAACTTGAAGGAATGTCTCATGTTGAGAGCACACCTTGGTCTTTCTACCACAAGCTATGGGATCAGGTGGTTTCTCACCTTTCTTTTTGTTTATTTCTGGCTTGAATAAATTTGTTACATGAAGGTATTTCTTTTTCATCCCTGCTTCAGCTCAATTATTTACATTGTGGAAAATGTAAATTTTATGCTTAGGGTAGGGAGTTTTTTTTTATGCATTTTTCATTTTGTTCTGCGTATTCATTTTGTTTTGCATCTCATTTTATTTTAGTTTTGTTAATTTTGCATTGTAGCATGTTTTTACCCCATTGTATATCTTGTCCTCTCATAAAAACCGTGTGCCAACTATTTTTAAAACCTTTAGGGAATGCAATGGTTTAAAATCCACTATTGTGTTTTTGGGGTGGGCTATACTATTTTTATTCTTGTGAAAGGAATAATGAGATTTTCATATTTGATAATTGCACAGGATGTTTGCTACCGGCGCAAGTGATGTCACATCTAGTTTTGATAGTGATAGTTCATGTGATAACCAAAAGTTGTCACAATCTAGGAGGAAAAAGTATTGTTATTATAACAACAAAAATGTATTGTGTCAAAAAAAAGTATTGTTGTTGATGGTAATGAATGCTGCAAATTATTTACTAAAACATGTTGTGAACAGTTGAGGACGAATAAACCAGTGTTCCTACAATTGTGAGATGTTTTGGAACAAAATCTTGGTCTCAAACCTACAAGAGGCATGATAATTCATGAACAAGTTGGCAGTTTCTTATATAAGTTAGGACAACTAGCTTAAATTTGCAATATGCAAGAGAGACTTCAACATTTTGGGAAACTATTTCTAGTCAATTCCATAGAGTCTTAAAGGCGATATTGCCCTTTCTAGAGATATTATTAGCCTATTGACCCCACCTTTAGAGATATTGACCCCATCGTAAAGTCTTAAGGATTGTATCAGTGCTATAGATGGAATTCACGTCAAAGTCATTGCACCTGATGAACAACAAATTCCCTACACATGTAGGAAAGGGTATGCACCAACAAATGTATGACACTTTCTGATTTCAACATGCATTTCACATTTGTACTAGCGGGATGGGAAGGATCAGCACATTGAGAAGAGAATTGGAAGAGAGCAAATAGAAAAGCCCCTTATGGTTTCGATCAAATTAGCGAAAGATCTTACAATAACAATTCAAGAGGAACATATAAACACTGAATACATAAAAGACTAAACTACCCCGTAATATAATATGTTATCTAATATCTCCCCTCAAACTTACGATGCATTGACGAGAAGCATCGAGATTTTGTCAATCAAAAAAAGAAAACGTTTGATGGAATGTGTTATTGTGAACAAGTCAGCAACCTGCGGTGAAGAAGAAACAAATGGTAGAGTAATGGTGTCACGCTGAAGGTGATGATGTGTGAGGTGACAATCATTCTCAATATGTTTGGTTTGTTCATGAAATAGCACTTTTATTATCGCAATACATATGTGTCGGTCCAGGGAGGGAGATAATCATATGAGAGAGGAGCCAACGTAACCAAACTATCTCTGAAGTTGTGATTGCCATAGCACGATACTCTACTTCTGTAGAAGAACGAGAGACAATGTCTTGCTTCTTACTCTTCCAAGAGATAAGGGAATCTCCAAGAAAGATACAAAACCCTATAGTAGACTTGCGATCAATAGGGTCACCAGCCCAATCAACAACAGAGTATGCACGCAACTCTAAAGAAGAAGATGAGGGAAAAAGAAGACTTTGAAATTGAGGGCCTCGAAGATACCAAAGAATGCGAAGAACAACTTCCCAAAGCATTGTAGTAGGGGAAACAACAAATTGACTAATAACATGTACTTCATAAACAATATCATATCTGGTGATGGTAAGATACACCAAGCTGCCAACCAACGTACGATACAAAGTGTGATCTAGTGGAGGGACACCATCAGAGGGAACATATTTCACATTAAGCTTACGGAGGCTATCAGCTGCTTGAATATCAAAGAGACGAGCTTGATTAAGAATATTAGCAACATCAAGGGGAGTAGGAAACTTCAATCCCCAAGAAGTAGAGAAGGGTGCCAAAATCCTTCATCTCAAATATTTTGGCTAGTTCTAACTACAACTCTACAATGCCATTTCAAGAGTACCACTACTGTCAACCCTGCAGTTCTCAAAATTACAATCACTAGGTATATCATTATAAAGAGCAAAGGGATCAATATTTATGAGCTCAGACTTATTGGGAGAATGAGAATCAAAAGAGAGTAAGATAGAGATTGAGAGAGAGATAGTTATGAACTCCTTTTTAGTGCATTTTTAGAGATTGTTTTAGGTTATTTTTAGAGCAATTATTACTAATTATATAAATTGTTGACTTAATTTGCTCTTTATTTTGCAGAAAAGAAGGAAATATGAAAAAGAATAAAAGTTCAATTTAGTGCCACTTATATGCAATATATATATATATATATATATATATATATATATGGCTAACAAATAAAAGAAAGCAAGTCAAGGCCCATTAATGCAAGAAGGCCCACGGTAATAAAAAGAAGTAGATCCTCTTGGTGATTTCAATTGAAAGTGATGCACATGTGACTTGGAAAGAAAGAAAGAGACACGACTAGTCAAAAAAAAAGAAAGAGACATAGAGTGGGTAGCAAGCAACAAATATTTAGGAAGGATCTGAATCCTAATATTTAGGGATGGAGATAAAAAAGTGCTCTTGCAAATAAAAGAGGAAGCAAGTTTGGCTTGAGGAAAAAGGAACAACATCCTACCATTGCTTGGAGAGAAAGGAAAGGAACTAATATAAAAGGAGGGCTTCACTTGTGAATGGAAGGAGAGCCGTATGCACTAACACAAAATCAGGTAAAAAGCGGAAGTGACAGCAACACATAGGAGAGGAGAAAAAGAGTTTATCGGCACCGTTCTTGACATGAGAGAGCTTTGGAGTAAAAGAAGGAGATTGAAGACAAAGATTAAAACTTTCTCTATTTCCGGGTTATTCTTATCTCTGTAATTAATGAACCCTATTTTTCTTCTATTGTTCTTTATTATTATGGATACCTAAATCCTCTTCTAGGGTCTTAGGTGGATCTTGCAAGTTTAGAGACTTTTATTTTCTGGTTTCTTATTTGAATTCATGTTTTTATTTCAATTAATATTGTCTTATTATTTTTATCACATAATTAGGATTAGCTACCCTTTTCATGTTCATAATCAATTAGTTGATCAGCGACCGTACTGCAATTAGTTGGTGGACCTATAGGATAATTAAGGCTATATTAATGTATGACCAAACTTTAGTTTAGGCTTGCAATCATTCAACCTTTTTGCTCTTTATGCTTTTCTTGAATTTAAATTCTTGCATGATCAAACAAGGGTTAATATTGAAAAAATAATATTATTCGCGAATGACCAAACAGATTAGTAGTTTTAGTAAAGGGATTGGTAATTAAATAAAATAAAGGAATTCAGGTAGAATTAGACATAGAGAATTGAAGCGTGCAAGTAAAACCGCGACCCTAGACCTCTCTCCATTAATTCAATCTTGCATTTTAATTATTGTTATTTATTTCTATTTATTTTGTTTCTATAATCATCAAACTATTTCTTCGTCTAAACATTAAATAATTTCGATTAGTTTGGTACTTGCTAATTAATCTCTGTGGATACGATAATCTTTTATACTACTTCTGCGAAAGAGTACACTTGCTCTAAGTGTGTTTTTAACGCAACAGTTATAGACAGAGTAAAATTGTATGTACTTAAGAAACACAACATAACGAGAAACATAAAGCTTTTTACTTCAAGGATGATAACACCGACAATCCCTTTGACCATCTCCATAACCAGGAAAAATAGATATTGCAGAACTAGGAGACAATTTTCAACGTTCTACTTGTGGAAGAAGAACAAAACAAGTTGAACCAAAGACCCAGTGGCGGAGCTTGAGTGAAATACTGAAGGGGCCGTAATTGACAAATAATATATTAAAAACATATTTACAAACAAAACTAAATTTATAAAAAAATTTACGTTGATAATAGAGACTCAATTTATATTACAAAATATAGAAACTCAGTTAAGAAATTAAAATTTTGTAGTTCTCAAAACGTAATTTTGATTTTTTGTCAAAAATAAAAAGGAAATTGTTTTATATAACAATAATAAAAACATTTATTCATAAATTTGGTTAAATAAAAATTTAAGAACATCACACATATTTGCTAATGGCTATTGCCACAAAAAACACTTGGACACACGTCCATTATCTATAATCTATAACTATTAATAAAGGGAATTCCAAAATAAACTGTCATTTTGGTGTCAGATTTTTCTGACCAAAATGCCCTTATTGTAATGATAACTACCCACTAACTCACCAACACATTTCTAATTCTAATAAAAAATAAAAAAGAAACAAAACCACCCACTAACACACCAACATACCAACACATGAAAGACGGGCCCGGAGGGCCCTCTTTCCCCCTAGTAATATATAAAGATAACAAGTAAAAACCATTTAAAAAAATCGAACCTGCCATCCCAAGTTTACCTCGTTCTGCTTCTTACCGCTGGGCTAATCCAGGGCATCAACCGGATAGTATATATTTAATACTGATAGCTTCCATATATTAGTAATATTATTTTAAAAGAAATCTATTTTTTTGACAGGTGTCGTGGCTCCTCCCGGCTTTTGAGAAGATTTGACATTGCAAAGGCCTTCAAAGATGAGTAATTAGGAGCACAACCTCAGATGCTGATCATGGTTACAATGCTTTTGACAAATGCTTCGGCTTCACTAGCATCCCCATCACTAAGTTCTGGTGCAGTGTGGGGGCTAAACACCAAGATCTCCGAGGATGATCGAAGTGCTCTACCGGCTATGCAGAATGGGTCAAATGCATGTCTAATGCAAAAGGACAAACTTGGAAGTCCTAGGGAATCTATGATATGATCCATGGGTCGACCATCGAAGTCTCTCATAATTTTATGTCCTCTTTCCTCTTATGAGCTTCTGGTCGACCGCCCTCAATGCTTTCGTTTCCCCTGGGGTGTTCTTACTCCCACCATTCTTGATGTGATCGCCATCCCGGGCCTTCCCGCCGGTGGACGTGATACATGCTGGCCCCAATTTCTCCAGTGTCGACCTTAAATACACCTTCACTCCCGCCTTTACCAGTCTTATGTCCTGGAAGGCCAAAAAGACGAGAGAAGTAACAGAAGGAGAACACTATGCCTTCTTGATGTGTTTTTTCAGCATGTACTTTTGCAGCACCAAATCCCTTGGGCCCCCTTCTTCTTGGCTATCCACTATAAGGGAATTTAGAGCCTGCTTAGGCAAGTCAAAGATACTGGGAACTATGCCAAAGTCGAGGGACCTGCCTGGTTCTTTCTATTCTGGGTTCACCTACTATTTTTTGGCAGAAACCCCTTCATCTTCAGCATCTCCTCCCAGGGTTCTAGGCATGGAACTTGACGAAGCCTTGTTCTGCCCGTAGAGCGCTTGGAAATACTTCGGGCACTGTTCGACGTGTCCCCTACTGAATTTGATTGGTGCCCTGTCTTCACAAAGAACATTGGACCCCCATGTATCTTCCATGCACTCTAAAAGGATCTCCCTATTGAAGACAACCATTACATGGCCGCCAAATGGTGTCGTGTTCTCATGGCTAGAGATCTCATAGGCGACGTCGTACACTCTTGCCTCAACAAGTTTCTTACCATTGAGCCATATCACCCAAATTTTTTGGCACAGGAATTTGGCCTCGACCAGCAAATTCCTTTATCCCATGATTCTTTAGTCCCTATTCACTAAAGGAAAAATCTCTTGCTTATGGGCCACATAAGCATCTTGAAAGCTCACACGAGAGGTTCCTGACATTCACTTGGGGCACATATCCAAGCAACTTGGTGGGACTCGCGACTACCAATGCTGGTGGTCGCTGATAACCAAGTGTTTCCTTCCGGAGACCACATCTGACTATATCAATTGATATATTGGGGCTGCTAGATGTTTTCCTACCCGACCGACCTCAATGGCTACCACTATCAATCCACCACCTGTCGTGGCCACCAACCTCTCTGCGAGTCAAACATGAAAGAAGAAGAAACTGAAGCCAGTCTCTAACCCCTCGTCTCAGCAGCACTCTTCTCCTCGGTTGAAGTCGATCGCTGTCCTAGACTTGCCCCTAGTAAGTTCACCACGGACTGATCCCTTTGTTATTTTGACATTCAATGTTCTTATTATTCTTGGTTATTGATTTTCCTTTACGCAGCCCAAGAACCAAATTTTGCTAACCTCGATGACGATGATGAATATGACGAAGTCGAAGTGCCCCTCCTTCAGTGGAAGCAAACTTGAAGTCTGTTGGTTCAACCTTCTCCTACCACCTATGACCAATCTCCTCAATTAAAGCGACTACAGGTGGATTTCTTTTTTCTTGTGATGCATTTCAGTCATCTTGCCCTCAAAATTATTTCATGTTAACCCTTGTGATGCATTGCACGGAACCCATTCTTCTAAAGTCAATAAGTTTCGCAAGGAAGGGGCGTTGGAATGGTGACCCTTTTAAAAATTCACCTAAAACAAGATAACGATCTTCACAAGTATGATTTGATATTAAGATAGTGAGTACTTTTAGTTAAGAAGGGAGACTGAAAACCATTTTCTTAACTACGATAGCAAGTAGAGAAGGTTTAAGAAGAACTGTCTTCTCAACTATGTAATAGAGTTGAGAAGGGTGAGTAAGTTCTTTCTTCAAAACTTACTCTCAGATATTGATTTTCAGTTTAGTTTTAAGCACTACAAGAATTTTCACTTGTAGCGTTGGCCAAAGGCCGACACTAGCTTTAAAAAGCCGACACTAGGGAAGAGTTTAAAAACCATAATTAACTACAGGCTTAGGAAAGATGTGAGAAGGGTTGAAAATAGTGTTTTAGTTAAAAAAGTTTTTAGCAGAGAAGGGTCAGCATGATGTCTTCTCAGTTTTCATAAATGTACTCCAAGAGGAGTGTTTTGTCTCACAATGTAAAACAACTTAGAGAAAGCAGTAAATAACACAACGATGTATAGTGGTTAACCACAAACCCTGGGCTACATCTACTCCTCACTCCCTGTGAGTATTTCCATTATTTTCCAAATAGTTTACAACTTTTACAACCTTCCTATGCTAAAAGTTCTCTAGGTAGTTTTCTTCACACAACTCTACCTACTTTTTTCACACCTAATAAGATCCTTCTGATCTATAAAGTTGCTTCTAACACAGAAGAAACTCACTTCTCAAGCCCTACAGCAACACATGCTACTTGAGAAGGTTTCCTACAGGTTTTTTTTAAGTGTTCGGGTTTGAAGGATTTCTAAAGCTTGGTTGATACAAATGGTGTTTCAACAGACACAACAACAGTCTCGGAAGGGTAACTCACGTGGTTGAATGAAAGGGGCATTGTTGGTAAAAATGTAGGCGTACGGGGTTTGAACCCCGCTCCCCCCTCCCCTCTAAGTACTAACACACTAATTTCTAACCACTTTGCCTATCAAAAAAGAAATAAAACAAACACAACAACACAAGAAAAAATACATACTGAAAGATCAAAGGAATCCCTTCAGTTATAAGGTAGCTGAGTATGGATGAGAGAAAACTTGATACTTGAGAAGGTTTGAACAATGTACTCTCACATGGATCAGCGATGGCCAAATGCACTTATTTATAGGTGAATGTTTGTGTAATAACCTTGAGTACATGCTCAATGCATTCCCACTACCAATTGAGCCCCAGAGTACATGGTTCGATTCCCACGGAGGCAAAAACTCTACATGGGGGGTAGAGAAGGTCATGATGTGCAGTTCTGAGGTAGCCTGCTAGAGAGAAAAGGGCCCAGGCTGTTACACTTTGATTTTTTAGGGTTTAGCTTTGACAAATTAAGCTCATTTAGCTCCTGAGTGAGTTTGTAAGGCTTGGGCAACTTTTTCCAGGACCTCTTAGCCTCGCTTGGCTCCCCTACTTCCAAACTATGAAGTAGATAATCCATGCGGTCCTCCACAGTAGACCCTCCAACCAGAGTTTCAAACCGGTCATACATCGATAGTGTCCTCTTAAGAGGCCCTTCTTGTTTAGGAACCCATACGTACTTCTTTTCGCCCTTTCCCTTATTGGTCCCCTGTAAAAGACACCATATTTATGCCCATTGCTGGGAAAGGGTCGGTGTCGACTGTCTTCTCGGTCACACCTTTCTCGGCCAATTTGAACCTCCCCTCCGTGAAAGCTTTCCGAATAGCTCGGTGGAATACGATGCAATTGGAAGTAGCATGGTTGTAGGAGTTATGCCATTTCCAATATTTCTTCTCTTTCGACTCTTTAGGGGGAGGAATCTTATGGCCGTCAAGTAGCCGAATTTGCTTGTCTTTGAGTAAGTAACCCTAGATCTGATCAGCCTTAGAAATGTCAAAGGAATATTCAGCTTTGCTGCTCGACTCGTCCTTCTCTTTTCCCTTAGCAGGTTTCAGAGCTGGACCTGAGTACGTCTTTCCCTTAACTATCTCGGCTACCATGATTTCTTCCGTGGGTTTGGTTGAGTCATCATTGTCTGAGTTTTCCTCGACATTGATTACGGCCACGACCACCTTCTGCTGTAAATTCACGAGATCGACAGTAGTGACTTTGGGTTGTGGCTAATAAAACTTGTCATGGAAGAACCTTTCCATGTCTGCCCAGGTTTGTATAAAATAAGATGGAAGGGAGGAATACCAAGTGAAAGCAATCCCCGTCAATGACAATGGGAAGACCTGCAACTTATGATACTCGTTTTGATTACCCTCTCCATAGTGGGCCGTGAATCGGCCTATGTGTTCCACAGTTGACTTGCCATCATCTTCTAGGAAGAGGCACCAATCTGTCAACCCACTCGGGGTAAGGCTTCCTGTATACCGTCCTATCGAGTGGCTTCAACTACACACCAAAGAACTTCTTAATGGCGTCACCTATCAAATTTGGATCCAAGAGTTGGGACCCCGAGGGCCTTAGTTCGGCTGTAACAGCTGGTCGCCACATTGATTCTGGGGGACCTTGCATTTCTGGTTTCGGTTGTTCCTAAGGTGGACTGTTAGCCCATTGCTGCCCAGGCATCACGTGGCCAAGGTTTGCAAAGCCAGTTCCTGGGGCTGATGCCTCACTATTGTGACAAGGTGGAACATGGTCCGATGGCTGCTCGGCAAAAACACCAGTGGCTGTGAAACACCAGAAATGGTACGAGTGCTTCAGGATACGGCTGACTAGCTGGAAGACTAAGTGTACCAGGTGATTCAGGATACAACTGACTAGCTGGATGACGATAGTTAGCCATTGAGGGGCATCCATAGGATGATCCATGCAGTAAACCAAAACCCGTAGTCTTGGGCGGCCTTTTGGGCATCTACACTTGTCCCTACTGAAGATTATTCGTGTTGGGGTTGGGAAAATTACAAGGCTGAGCATACGTAGGGTTAAGAATTACCTGATGAGATTATTCTTGCGGAGGCACGACCTTATTGTCGTATGGCTGGACCTGTTGCATACTACCCATGATGACATGAGAAGGTTTCTGCTGAGGTCCGGTAATAACGACATACGGTGGAGTTTGTTTGATCAGCTGTCGTACGCGGGTCAAAATAATTTAAAGAGAAATATAGTATCAAAAGGTAAGAGACCTTGGTCGTTTCATGAGGACCTCTAATACTGAAATCACCAACAACAAGTACAAAATTAACAATAAAATGAGGGGTTTTTTAAGAGAATAGTTTCAGTTTTGGGGTTTTATCAATTTAGAGAGATAATCGATTCAACGGTTTCCGGGCGTGCGTCTTGGATTTATCATCGGTTCCAAATAATTGTGCAAGACTCATTCAAGATTTCAGTTCTTGATTGATAATAAACTAATAAAGCAAGCATCAATTAGTTTATACGAATTCACACTTTTTTAAAGCAAGCGTCAAAACAACATGTTCAATCAATAGTGATGGCGAACAAGCACCACTAAACACAACCGATATCGTAACTGAATTCAATCGATCCTCTATCAATTCCTAAACCGATATCATAACTGAATTCAATCGATCCTCTATCAATTCCTACCCGAGTTAAATAAAACAAGCGATAAACAATCCGAATAGTTAAGAGTTGCGAAAATAGATTCACATATAAACAAGCGTCTTATATAAACGATTCGCGTATTGCAAGTAAACCGAATATGAGTAATTAAGCATCACACAAAGACGATAATTGCAAACAAAGAATTCAAATGTGGAATTGATAGAGAAGAAAGAACTGAAAACTAAAAACCAAGTAGACGAAATAACATTAGACACCGAACCTCAAGAGTCATCCATGGAGGCTTCCATGGAGGCTAGAGCACAAAAGTCTTGTGAAGTGTGTGATAATACGTAAGAGAGCAAAGACAGCTATGAAAAGTGTATTTAGTCTCTGAGAAAACGAAATACCTAAATCCCTAATCGGGTTCTATAATAAAAGCTCGATTAAAATAGTATATTGACCTGTAAACTCGTTTTACATTAAACTGCTTTGGTATTTCGCAGTTTTGGCCTTGAAGACGTTCAAACTGGGTTTTGAGCTCAACATAAGATTTGTGGATTTGTTCCTTAGCTTTCCAACGCATGCTCGTACGCCTTAATCAGATAATCCCAGGCAATGTTGTGACCTACAGGGTAAACAGGGGTCAATGTGCAATAAAAACAAGAATTAATCAAGAAATTGTTATAATGCTCAAATAAGACCCAAAGTCTAGAAACGCACTAAGACTTAAAAATTAGGTACAAAGCTCAATTAAAAACACCAAGTGAAAAACTATAAAGAGTGCATTAAAATGCACTGATCAAAATCCCCCACACTTAAGCTTTTGCGCTCTGGGAAAAACACAAAACAAAACACAAAAAACAATACATGAGTTTCCAATGAACCCAAAGAATGCAAAGTCATAAGGTGCATTTCCTAGGCTTCAAGGAGAAGGACAATCAGAGAAAGCATTTAATTACAATCAAGGCAAACAAAAGAATAGAGCACCAAAACGAGTGAATCATAAGTGATGAGTACTCACAAGATATGTATTAGTAATGCTCTCAATCACTCAAGTGTCTAGGTTTGTGTTTATTTCATATATATAATAAGCACATCAACGAAAGTTAGCACTACGATATGCTTGACAAGCTTCTAATATCCACACTTAAGAACACATACACATAAGATCAAAAGGTCTTTACAAGGGTTGTAATGGGGCCAAGGTCAAGGTGGGATAATTCTAAGGGGGAACTAGGCTAAAAAAGAATCAAAGGGGGCAAAGAAGCAATGAATATCAATTGTAAAGTGAGCATGAGAGGATTCAATTTCAACAAGGTGTGATGCATTTCTCTATTTTGATACATTTCTCCCCATAACTCTCTCCACACAACTTTCACACTCTTCTTGATACAAAGATAAAAAGATATACACACTTTACATTTTTTTCCTTTCTTTTAACTTTTTTATTCTTTTTTTTTTTTTTTTGGGAATATTTTTTATACTAATGTACATGCCAAACTTTCCATTGAGAACTCAAGAACTAACCCAAGTGAGAACCACAATTGCAACAATTTGGACACCCCACACTTATGGATTTGACAATTTTTAATTCAAATCTCCTTCACCTTCTAAGTTTGGGTAATTAATATCATTGTTTTGAACTTTTAGGCTTGTAATGAGCTATAAAACAAAGAATGGGATAAAAGGCTTAAAGGGGCTTACACAAAGGGATAAATTCAGGGTTGGTTTATTTGGCTAGTAGCTAAAATAGAACAAAATTGCCTAGATCATTTCAAACATGCATGTGAATAAGTGCTTCAACAAGAATAAAGTCAAGGTCTAGATTAACTAACAAACATGAGTGAGTCACACACAACAAAGGAGATAATGGCAAAATGTAGTCCATCCAATAAAAGGCTCAATTCTCACCAGAGACACTGACTATCACAAATGATGCAAGATCTAGTGCTCATATCCAACTTATTATACCAAGAGAAATAAGAAATTAATCAAGTCATGTCAAAACACCTATTGTCCTAGAATAGTAACAACACTCACAACTTGTACAAACCAAGAACTCATGGAAAAACATACTAAAAAAACATTTTTTTAAAAAAAATGAAAACTGAAAAGCTAACCAAAAATATAAAGAAAAGACAAACTACTAAGCTACTAAAAGACACCCCCCACACTTAAATCATACATTGTCCTCAATGAAAACAACAAGCATAAAATAAGAGTAAGGAGGAGGGATTCCCTGATCAATTTGCAGTGTCGGTGGGATGTTCCAATAGGAGTTCTCTTATGGTTGATCCTTCTGGTTTACTCTTCTCATGTTGCCGCAGATATAGATAATGCTTCTCATGATAATCTTTCTCAAGTTTACCCAAATGGTCTTGATCTTTGATCTTGTCTAGAGAAGGTGCAACGCCCCAATTTTCGTATTCTACCTTCGTAATGGTGTATTTAATAGTGTTTATCATTTTGGTATTTTAAATAATTTTAATTTTAATTCATTGTGCATTTGAATTACTAAAATATATTGAAATATTATTTGATTGTTCTTTTATACTATTTGTGTAATATATCGTTGTTACTATTTAATTAATCGATTTAGAGAATAATTGTATTTGAAATATTAGTTTTTAGTTGCTTATTTTATTTTATAAAGTATTAGTATTTAAGACATTATTTATTCTGAAAATTATTTTGGAATATGGAGTTGTTAAAATAGGGAGTATATTTTAAGTGAATTTTAAAGTGCTTAAAATTAGCATTTGAGTTTTGTTACTTATGCATCCCAATTGTTAGTTTTCCCTCAAATGTTAATTTTAAGCACTGTGCAGTTTCATTTGAGAAAAACAACCTAATTTCATCTCTCTCTCTTTTCCCAAAAGTCAGGCACAACTCGAATCCCTAAACCTCTAATTCTGTATTCTGTTTTATTTCCTTTCCAATGAATGCATATGTTCGTTTGATTCCCTGAGCATTCATACGTCCTTTTTTCCTCATCAGCTCAGAAATTCACGTTAACATATGACCAAGGCAGCTCATAAATTTCAATTATGAGTTATCATTTAATTGGCATCTCATCTTTCATTATTTTATATGTATATATTAAGCCTTCACATATTGGCCAATTCACGTTTCTCTTTGGGCTCCCATAAACCAATCCATCGTGCAACTCTTTTCAACTGACCGAGATTCCAAGTCCCATTGCTATTGGAGGTTAGCTTATTCTCACCTTCATTTGATAGTAACTAATTATAGGATATGTTGCATTATCTTGTATATTCGCATATGGATATAAGCTTGATTAAATTTGAGTAGAATTAATATAATGTTAAATTGAACCCCTCTCTTGTGTTTTTAATACCTGATCAAGTATATGTATGTAATGTGAAATGTTTTATAACAATTAAATATTTTGTTTCAGTACTACTTAAGGTCTAATATGATTTAAGTTAGCACTTTATATTAATATTTTCGTTCCAAATGATTTTAGCAAATTCAAAAGGGATGCATAGTTAATCTATCTGGGTTTGGTTATTTTGTTTATGATTTTGTCCTTTGACGTGTTGGTGACTATTGGAGATGTTGATGGGGTGGAGAAGCGAAATCATTGTTCGAGACCAGCTTACTACTGGGCTAGACACGAGTACGGTGAAAGGAGAAGATTGCATGAACAATTTGTAGATCGGCCAAGGTGAATGCTCCCTCGTTTGGGGTACCCAGTTACCCCGATTGTGTTTATGTGTTATTTGTTATGTACTATGTGAGCGCCATTGCACGAGCAATGGACAGATTGTGTAATGTGTTTTAAGTCATGTCATGCGTTCATTGTAGGAGCAATGAACTAGATAGTTTAAATGTGAGTATGTTTATTTCTTAATGATATTTTTGACTATATGTAATTGTTATTGATGTGTTTGAGAAGGTGCTGTGACAATATAATCAATATATTCATGACTGTGCTATGTGTGGAGCCATGAAAAGTTGTTTGTTCTCGATAGATGAAATGTGTTTCGTGAATGATTGGTTAAGCTTTTTGAAATTACCCGTGTTGTGCGCATGAGTTGATTTCTATGTTGATGTGATGGTGTGATGCTCGGAGTGATTATGAGAGATTCTAATAGGGTCTAGTTTTCGATTATTATCCTTATGAGACATAGTTACGACTAGAGATGATGATTATAGGGTAAGTTATCCCTTAGTTGCTGATGAATGCCTTCGGTCCTGGTCTTTCTATTGAGAAAATTTCAATAGAGGTTGTCGTCATCGTTGTTGTTGCGGTTGTCACTTTTGTTGTTGCTACCGGGTTGTTGTTGTTGTTGTTAGTAGGGCATTATTGGGGTAAGGTATCCCGTTCAGGCATCGTATACTGGTCCTACGCTTGTTGTTAGTAGGGCATTATCGGGCAAGGTATCCCGTTCAGGCATGGTATCCTTGTCCTACGCTTGTCGTTGTTAGTAGGGCGTTCGGGCAAGGTATCCCATTCGAGCATGGTATCTCGATCCTGTTGTTGTTGTCGATGTTAGTCGGGCAAGGTATGTCGTTCGGACATAGTAATCTGGTTCGTTTGTTATTGAAGTTTCGCAATCCTCATTGTTGTCGTCGCCGTCGTTAGATTGTGTTTGTATTGAATTGAGTCTGTTTAAGATTTGCGTTGTGATCCCCTGCTTTAGGTATGCGCGAATGAGTTTGTCTGACATCGTGTCAGTGTCGACTGGATCAATTTGTTGTTGTTGTTGTATAGTTTTATATCTGTTACTTTTGCATGCCACATGAAAAACTGTTTTTGCATGATTGCCTGGTTGATGTCGTGTGCGTGTGTGTCAGGAATGCTGGCTGAGATTTTTTATCTCATTATTTCAGTTTCATATTTTTACAGTGAACCTGCAGGAAGCATTGAAGATATATTATTGAATTATTTTTGTAATGAAGTAATTGATGTGTAATTTTGTAAATTAATCTATGAGGATGTAAAGTTAATTGTATAGAGAAATAAGTTCTATTATTGTATTTATAAAAAGGTAGAAAATTATACGCTTGTAGTTCAGTATTGTTGGTTGTTTTAAATTCAAAGACGGTTATTTAGATGAAGTAGTATTCTTTTGAAAAGTTATAGTTACATGATTTTCGAGTGAATAAATTATTAATTTGGCATTTTTTAAATGAACAAATTGTTTCAATTTTCGTTCTTAAAACAATGAGTTTACGAAAAGAAAAGTTTTTATTTTCCTCAAAATTTTCCGCAGATACTTTTTAGCGAAATAGGGTGTTACAGAAGGTTTCTTCATTAAGAGCTTGTGAGCAACATTATTTGAAGTCTTCTCAGTTATGATGCTTCTCATAAGCATGAACCTTCTTGAGATTTGTTTGATTATACCTGTACTTATTGTTCACTCAAGAAGATGTATTAATAGCATATGAAATCAGATAACTTAAGCTTCTCACATTTGAAGTTTGTTAATCATCAAAACTAATTAGGGATTTTGCCTCAACAACAATCTCCGTCTTTTTGATGTTTGACAAACTCTATTGAGATGGATTAAGTTTTCTGATTCTTGTTTACAATTTTCTAAGGCATAATTGTTTTTTACTCCCTCTGAATATGTGGATACAGATTAAGAGTTTAATTTCACACAATTCAGATACCACACAAGATCATAATTCAGAACATATATTTCATTTAGCTCATCAAAATAATCATTGTCATGATTACAAGAGATTATGTTCTTTTTGGCAAATGTGCCTATGAAAATGAAAAATAACTAGTGAGAATATTACATCTCAACAAAAAGTGTCTATCACACATAGATATTTGCTAATACATAACATTCAAAAAACTCCTAAGAAGGGTACATTGGTTGAGGGGAGACGTCTTGAGGTGTTTGGTTGAGGTTCAGAAATTTATTGATGTTTGAGGAGGTTCTGTTGTTGTTGGTTTTCAGAGGAGAGATTCCATGTTCTATGTTTATTGCAGCAAGTAATTGATCAAGATTACGGGAGGTTACACGTGAGATGGTCAGATTTGGTGATGGTTCAGTAGGAGGTGCAATTGCAATTGGGAGTGGTTGAGGTGAGAAAGTGGGACAGAGTGTGATATTGTTGAGACAGGTGAGAAAGGTGGAAGTGTAGGCATTTGTTCATTGAACATTGAAGGGAGAGGAGTTTGTATGATAGGCGAGGAGGTGTTGTAGTGAGGCTCCCCCTATGGTGATGTTGGGATTGGTTAGGTTAAAGGTTTAGAGACATTACCATCTATAGCTTCTTGAACAGAATCATCCTTCTTTGCTTCAGCAGTTTCACCCTTCTCAGCTTGTGCAAACATTTCTTTCTCAGCTTCTTTTTCAGCTTGTCCTTTACTTTCATCAATTCGCACCTCATGTGATGGTTCTTCAGTAGTCTCAACATTCAAATTGAATGGAGTAAGGCTTTCAAGCACTATTGTGCTCTCAGAACCATTACCACTAGTTGAGTTGAGGTACAATTCCTCAGTTTTCTCTTCTGTATTATCACCATCAGAGTTCCTTTACGGTGGTGTCTGCATACCTTCTCCAGTAGTAACATTATCAAAATGTTGCACCAAATTACTAGTTACCTCTTGACCAATATGTTTCCATACAGTTCTCTCCTTGCCTCTTGTGTACACCTTTATTACTGGAGACATAACAAATCTTGAGGTTGATTGATCAGGATCTTCCTTCTTATGTATGATGGTCCTCTCATCATCAGATTCTTCTTGAGGACCCTTCTCAAGTTCCTTTGAGGCATGCTCCTCTTGAGATTTTTCCTTCTTAGCAATTTCCTCATCATTCTGATCCTTCTCATATACATTTTCGTCATTTTCTTGGAAGACATCCTTCTCATCAAGATTTTCTTCATCTTGACCCTTCTTAGGATCATTTGTTTCAACTCTTTCATCCTTCTCAGGTTCTGTTTCCTTTTCAGAACTTTCCTCTTGTGTCTTTTCCTTCTCTTGTGGAATGTTATCAATCTTCTTCTTGCTCTTTTTCTCTCTTCTTATCACTTCAGCAAGTGATTCTTTTGTTTCCACCTCTGTGGACACACTAGACAATGGCATAGCCTTTTGTTTCTTCTTCTTCCTATCCTTCTTACCTTCTTTTGTGGTAACTTCAATCCCCATGAGTTTCAGAGTCTTGGCCGTGAAGGTTTTGGTTTCAATGACACCCTCATCAGCAAGAATGTCAATCAAGTAATGATTGAACACTCTAGTGAGAGCCTTGCCATAAGGTAAGGAAGTAGAGGCTTTATCTTCCCTGATTGCATTTGTTATACCCCAATTTTGTCCGCCCTCTTATTTTATCATTACAATTTTTGTTTTAGCTTGTATATATATTTTGAGCGTGACTGTAAATAGTAGGTAGTTTGCAAATCTCGGTCAAGTAACACGTGTCAATATTATTCAAGTTTTGTTGGGCCTATCCTAGCAATTTGTCTAATTGGGCTCACTTTAACGCATAGTTTGGTTGAGCCCGATTTTCGTTCTTGGTTTTGACCCAACTTCATTTATATTTTCTTCACTTAATTTATAAAAACAAAAATCACAAGATAACCAAAAGATAAATAAAAATCAGATTTAAAAAATATGACAATTATGTACAAAATTAAAAGTCCCAAAATAAAAAAATGTAATAACCCAAAAAATCCAAAAAAATATAAAAACAGAAAAAAAAATAATAATAATAAAAAATAGGCAGTCATCGTTTCTCGGGGGTTCTCCGGGCCTATTCTTGCTCACCAAGCAGGTCCGATACCCGAAAAGGGAAACAAAATCGTTAATCATAAATTACCGATTGCGCTTTTCACCTATAAAAAGCAGGCTAAAATTCACGGTTGAGGATAGACAAAAATATTGGAGAAAAATTCAGAGCAAAAAAGATTAGAGTTTCTCGCTGAAACCCTAATCACAAAACCCCAAGAAATTCTGAAACGGAGCCAGGGAGCGGCGGTAATAGGCACTAGCAGTCATCAGAGAACAAAGCAAGCAGTGATACCATACAAGCACGTTTGTTTTTTCCTTCAAAATCCAGATTAAAGGTTGGTCAGCTTTTATTTTAAATTTTTAAGAGATATGTTCTGAATCTGTTGATAAGAAACCGAAAACCGTATGTGATTTTACTTTTTAGCATCTAATTGAATTCATAAGACTTGTAAGATAGAGCTTATTTTGAGCTTATGAAAAACAGCTTATGCAAATAAATAAGTTTTTTTGTATTATTCATAACTTTGTCAATGTAGTTTATGGAAAAACAACTTATGGAGAACCAATTTTTGTTAGTGAGAACTTATGGGTCAATATGAAAACTTATTTATCTCCACAAGTTGTTTTCCATAAGCTCGAAAATAAGCTCTTCCAAACAGGCCCCAAGACAAACAATGTGAGAATCATAATGCACAATCCATATGGTAAGCCCATCACAGAGTTTTCATAAAATAAAAGTTAAATAATTTGTAGAGGAAGTTAGAACCAAACCAGATGAAAGTAATTGTTAAGGGGAAAATAAATAGAGCAAACAAGAACAATTTTGTATTGTTGTTGTAAACCGAAACATTAGGAAATAATCACGGTACAGCAGAAGAAGAAAAATATGTATATGAAAGAGGACTCCTCCCGTCGCCGCCGTATCACTCCGGCACGGTCCTCGCCGCCGCCCCTTTTTCCACGCCGTGGCACCCACCACAAACTTCCTCCACTTTCGGTTCTCTCTTCTTCCGTCACTACGGCGCACCAACGCCATGAACTACCAACCGCCGTGACCTCCGACGAGCCCGCCACCACTCAACCTCTCACTCTCACCCCTCGTTTTTGTCTTTCTGGCGCACCTTCGGCTATAACTTGTTCGCCATGGATTCTTAAACCGCCGGAGCATCATCCTTCTCCGTCAGCGCTCACCTCAGTTGGCCATAAGGCAGTCGTCAGTTCAGGTGGTAAACCTCCACCACCGCCGTCGTGGTCCTTCTCCGGTCACCCTCCACCGTCGTGTGTCCTCCTCCTCCCTCTTCTCACCGTCGTAAACTCTCCCGGTCTCTCCCTGGAGAAGGATGATAGGAAAATTAGGTTTCCAAATGACACAAGTTGCCTTATATATCCTATATTTACTTATTTATTTTTATTGTAATTTCAAAATAACATCAGAATTATTTTTACATCCCTAGTCAAAATAAACAATTTCAAAATAAAAAACACAAACACAAAACATTTTTCTCCAACAAAAACAAGTTTCCAAAAAGGGGATTAAGGACAAATGAACTGATCACTCAAGAGTCCTAAAATCCCTAAATAAAAAACACTAACAAACAATTTTTTTTCTTTTCTACCAAGAACTACGTGTGATTTGATTCTCTACCAGGAGATACGTAGGAGCAGAGGGCGGCCAACCTCTGTCAATTGCACTAATAAAACCATTTTTTTAGTTTTAAATTATTTCTTTCCTATTACTCAAAAAAGAACAAAAACAACTAACCATTTACCAAGTCTTTTATTTAATTTGTAAAAAGGGTAAAAATAAATATATTTGAATTAACAATATTTTTTTTTACACATTTAGTTAAAGGGTAACCTTCGTTAGGAAGGATCCCGCAGGGTGCTAATACCTTCCCAGCGCATAACCGACTCCCGAACCCATATTTGGTTCGCATAGACTTTTTTTAGGGTATTTATCAATGTTTGCCCCTTAATCCTAAACCTTGATGGCGGCTTCATCTGACACCTCGAAGGATCCCTCCTTCGGATTTTTCGATCGCTACAACATTTATCATGTGGTGGATCATGAGAAAGGGAAGGCTTATGGGTGTGTTAGTGATGAGATGATATAGTATCATGGAATCACTAGTAGTAACTTTCTCAAATGAACCATCCCTTGGAAGAAGAGTATGTGAGCAGATATGGTGAATGATTCTAACAAGGTCTTTTAGATCGGGGGCTGTTATAGGGAGAGAAGGGTCTTTTAGAAGGGTGGCTTTAACTTCATCTAGGTAAACACCCATCAACTTATACCCGGATTCATCATACACTTGAGTTCCTTCATCTAGTATGTTGAGAGCTCTTCCAACGGAGACAGAGGATACAATAAACTCTCTGTTGTTGACCAAAGAAGTGATGGATGGAGGATCATATTTGATTGGGGTATATGCAAAGAATTCTTTTACCCTTTCTTCGTAGACCAAATCATCCAAGGCGATGAACCTCTCTCATTTCTGTTGAGTGAGAAATGGAGTAATTGATCAGTGCATTTTAATGCACGCTTTATAGCTGTGCATTTTGTGTTTTTAATTGTGCTTTGTACCTAATGTTTAAGGCTTAACACGTTTCTAGACTTTGGGTCTTATTTGAGCAATATAGTAATTTCTTGATTAATTCATGTTTTTATTGCATATTGACCCGTTAATACTCTATAGGCTATAACTTTGGTTGTGGTTATCCGACTGAGACGTGCAAGAATGCGTTGGAAAGCTAGAGAACAGGGCTACAATTATATTGTTGATCTCAAAACCCAATTCTTAAGTTTGGAAGGTCAAAATGGAAAATTATTGAAGCAGTTTAGTCAATTACGGGTTTATAAACTAATTACTATTTGTTATTGGGCTTTTATCTAAGAACCCAATTAGTGGATTAGGGTTTTCGTTTTTCCTAGTTAAATCCACTATACAGAGCCTTTTTGGCCCTGTTACACCTAAATATACAATTTTAAGGATTTGGTGGCCGAACCTCCATGGAAGCTTAAAGCCCTAGATCAATCTATTGGTGAAGGGTGTTGAGGTCAAGATTTTTAGGTTTAGTGCTTAATGTTTATTTCATTTTTATGATTTTAATTCTTTCTCTATCAATTTCATCTATGTAATTCTTGCTGCAAATTTGGCTTGTGTTTTGCTTAATTACTCAAACTCTGTGACTGCTTATGTGACTCGTTTTATGATTCAGTTTTGCTTAATCACTTTATCATGATTCTGTTTTGCAACTTTCATTATACAAACTATTTTATCACTTGTTTAATTTAGTTTGGATAGGAATTGATAGAGTCTATGACGTTTGTTTATAGGATTGATAGAATTCAGTTATGATGTTAATTTTGATACTGACACTTGTTCACTATCACGATTGATTGAACTCACTGTTTTGACGCATCCTTTAAAACACTTGTTATGATCAATCAAGACTAGCAGAATCACTGTTACTTTCGTTCTTGATTCTGGTAGTCTTTAATTAAGAGGTCCTTGTGAGGAGACCAATGTCAACTACATTGAACTCTATAAATAATTTTAACTCGTGTACGACCGCTGATCAAAATGGAGCCGTTGCAGGGGACCTCTAATTAGGGATTACCAACTTTAGATCCCCCACTAACCACTAACCTTGGTCTTTAGTTTTTTCTATGCAAGTTCTGTCGATTTTAGTTGTCTCAAATTAGGTGAAAAAATAAATCGATTTTCAGGTGATCTGGTCAGATTGCTCCAAAATTTGATCAGAAAATCAGAGAAAAATCAAGGAATCGGACTCCCTTTAGGGAGTTTGGGCCGCAAAATCCGAAATTCATTCTTTTACATTTTTGTTTTAATTATTTTAATTTTTTGTATTCTTAAAAAATCCAGAAAAATTCGCATATCTTTTTGTTGTCGTCAAACTCTTAGGTCCTAGCCGTGGGGTCGGCCAGAGGTTTGGACACACTTTGATTCCTCATTTCTTCAATCAATTGCGCCGAGGAGGGAACTCTGCTCCTCGACTGTTCGTATCTTGACTCTTCTATAAAGGGATAGGTTGAGTGAGAGGGACGCGAGGGTTGGATTATACTAAAGACTAGTGCCATAAAGGAAAGTAAATTGAAATAAATGTTGAGTTTGATTGATTTTGGATGATCTTTTGAACAAATACTGTGTGGGTATATATACACACATGCCCTCGTCGGTCACTAAGCTGGCCAACATTTGCCTGTCGTTTGATCAATTTTATATCGACGACTCTCATTGCTTCCTAGGCCCTCAAAGGGGAGAAGTAACTACCCACGTTCCCA
The DNA here is from genome assembly GCA_963573325.1 of Astragalus glycyphyllos. NCBI lineage: Eukaryota > Viridiplantae > Streptophyta > Magnoliopsida > Fabales > Fabaceae > Astragalus > Astragalus glycyphyllos. Next base: position 33,332,439 of record OY754307.1, read on the forward strand.
CTGGCACGGTTAGTGGGGTAAATTCTCATTGCTCCACGGTTTCCGGCCTCACTCTCTCGCCTGATCTTCAACCGTTCCCGCGTTCTGCCTTTGTGCCACATCTTCCTTGCCTTTCAAGTAACGCCTGCCTTGCCCCGGCCCCCTCGGTAGCTCGGCTTCACTAGCTTCTTTAGGCAATAGCTCAGGCGCCCGAGCCACCTAAACCCTTTATACCATGCCATGTGGCTTGCCTGCACACCATAATTTCTCTTACCCCTCGGCCTATGACTTAATTATTTTTGGGTGTTAACAATTGCTCTCCTTTTTGTGCTGTCGTATGTCCTTGAGGACGTGACTGGTGGTACAAAAACCCCTTGATGTGACTTGATGTGACGATTTGGGGGGACATAACATAACTGCGGCTATGTGACACTTCGCGCGAATCGAAACGGCTGCGCAACGGTTTCCAAGGTCACGCCGGTTAGTGTTTTGGTCCTGGTTATAAATAGCAATCATCATTAACTCCACCCGGTCACTTGCTCCTCTCGAAATACTTTCCCATCGCTTTGAATTCCCCCTCTTATGAGTCAGGTTTCTCTTCGACTTCTTGTTGCTTCTCCTCCCGCTTACTATGCCTTCAAATCCTGACCCCCGAACTCCTCTCTTGGGAACTCATTGCTTCCTGGGAACTCCTCTCTTGGGGCTACCTCGCAAGATGTTCCACTCGCCATTGCTTGGAGAGTAACCGTTCAAACCGCTGCCTTTCAGGTGTGCGAGGGATTCGATGCTTTCAACCATATTTTGGGTACCTCCGGTGGCTTGCCCACCTCCCAAGATTGGTTCACCGTGAGTGCCATAGTGATAGAGAGTAGGGGTTGGGCTAAGCCCACCGGTAGGTGTCGCGATTTGGCTTAACAATCTTTGCGTCCCCAAGAAGGATACTCGGAACTGGTGGCTCGTTCTCCAAGAGATAAATCCTTTACCAGTCCAACCTTTCATGTTGTATTTTAAGGTTTGTCCATGGACAGCTGCCCTAGGTGGTTCATTGGTAGCTTTGGGAAGATCTTAACGGCCTTTTTCTGGCGAGCTGACCAACATGGCTGAAGTGGTTCACCAAGCGCCTGCATCTGTAGAGAGGGGAAGCTTCCGCACTAGGGATCAAGGGTGTCTAGTATTGTTTTCTGTTTTCCACTAGGTCGCCGGTGTGTGGTGTACCACTTAGGCAATGTTTCTTTTGCTTTAGATCCATCTTTCTTCTCCTCGCATATTTTCCCATAGAGTAGGATAATACGCTTTGAGATATTTACCATTTATCTCATTTCGAATTCTTCTCCGTCTAGAGTGATTAGACGTTATGCTCCGCTGTGGTACATGCTTGCAACGACCTGAATGGGACATGCTTGCAACAACCTCAATGGCTTCACTTGTGGGACCTCAGTGGGACGTTATGCACCCCCAATTGAAGGAAAAGCTTGTGGGACATGCTTGCAACGACCTCAGTGGCTTAGCTTCCAGGGCAGTTCAGGTCGAACAATTTGTGCAAGAAAGAGAAAGGAAGAGAGCCATCCGAGGCCGAGGGCCACAGTTGGTGTCTGTGGTGGATGCAGCCGAGGATTCGTACTATGATGAGTCAGCCGATTACGCGGCAGAGATCTTGGTGGCCGAGATAGTTAAGGGGAAAGCCTACCTCTGTCCAGGTCTGAAACCCGCCAAAGGCAAAGAGAAGGACGAAGAAAGAGGTGAATATTCCTTTGACATCTCTAAGGATGATCAAATCTTTGACTACCTCGTCAAAGACAAGCAGATCAAACTCTTTGACGGCCATAAGATTCCCCCTCTGAAGAAATAAAGGGGAAGAAATACTGCAAGTGGCATAATTCCTTCAATCACGCCACTTCGAATTGTATTATCTTCCGCCGAGCCATTCAAGAGGCCATCAAGAAAGGGAGATTCAACATGGCCGACAAGAGAGGGAAACGTCCGTGTTTGACCGCTTGGGATCACCACCTACGGGATCCACAGTTGCAGGATGAAGGGCCTTATTACAAGAAAATTTACAGATAGGGGCGCCGATTCAGCCTCAGAGACCCTAGAAGAAACTTCCTAAGCCGGGGAGGCTTGTTCACGAGCTCAGGGAGTTACACTTGTCTATACTCAATCACGGTAGGCCCACCAATGACTCCATTGAGCAGGCCACCCTGCCAACCACAGGTGAAGGGACTCGCCCCAAAGAAGAAAAAAGGGTGGCACAAGTCACTGAGGCACAAAGCTCAACTTCGATAGACATTACGATCCTCAATGGTCGAGAGCTGAGAGCCACCAGAACAGTGAAGCCTCCTTTAGGTGTGCCGCAGGATAAATGGATTACACAGGCAGCCATTGAGAAAGCTACCGCCAGGGTGGCCTCCAAATCTCGCTCACAGAAGAGGAGGCTACAGAGAGCCACGACTTTCAACAGGGTGAAAGAAACGCTCCAGATGCTCACCTCGACCAGAGATGGGATTGCTCAGACCATCCCCGCAACATCCGTTGCTTCTGCATTGGAATAGGCTTTCCAAAAACCAGCCGAGGACATAGCTCTACAACAACCTCTCGAACCATCCGTCCCTGAGCCACCCGTTGACCAAGAGGGAAAAGACCAAACAATGGTAGACGCGCCTCACAGCCCACTCACGAAGGCGGTGATAGAATGCCTTTATGGGCCCCCCATAGTCCCGGGAAGCCTCAGTCAGCCAACGAGCCCCAAGATGAGGAAACAATGACAGAGCAAGAGCTAGAAAAAGATGACCTCCTGAGGGAAGAAGAAGAAAATCCCTTCGGCTCGCAAGATTTTGATGGGAATTCCATGAATGAGTCAGTACTGGACGACTTGATGAATGGAACAGACGGGGAGTTTTGTGCTAACATAGACATGGTGGGCCTTCTTCCACCAGAGTTCTGGGGAGCTAGGGATCAACCAGAGGCCCTCGAGGGAGATGTCTTCGCCGAGGAAGCTGAATGGGCCGCTGATAACAATCAAATAATATTGTTATTACCTCTTATTTCAAGCTTAAATCATTGATTATTCGCAAGCAATTTAGTGATTAAATGTTGTAAATATGTTAGTTTATAATAATTTGAGGTGCAAGCTTTATTTTGTTATAATGGGCACTTTGGTGCCCAAATTGTGGTCTAATGCGTTTGTTTAATTGCTGCAGCACTTATTGTGGCAGCAATGCCAAATTACACAACATGAGAGAGAAGGCAATGGAAAACACGGAAATATTGGAAAGGACACCTGTCAGCTGTCTCCAGACGTGGGTGTGCGTGCCAATCATGGAATATTAGTTGGTGACCTAGGAATATTCGTTAGTGCTGCAGCACTTAGCATAGCCTTTTGAGCATTTTAATGGAGTTATTGAAGTATTGCATCTCAACTTCTCCCAAATCTGATTTTCATTACCCTGATACTTTTTACCTTTATTGTTTGTTACCCAAAATTGTGTGTGTGATTTACTTTTTACCCCAAATCACTATTTGTTACATTGAGTAAACATTTGTTTACAACTTAATCCTCGTGGGAACGATCTCACTTATTCACTGTATTACTTGTTACGATTGTTTACACATGCACAAGAAACAATCGCACGTTTCTACGCAACAAGTTTTTGGCGCCGTTGCCGGGGATTAATTAGTTAAACACTGTTTAATTAATTGGCAATTTAGTGATTTCTTTTGTTGCTAATTCTGGTGCTCTGTTTTTGGTTGTTTCAGTAAGTTAATTGCTGCAGCATATGTACAGATGCAGATCACCAGAATATCAACTTCATCCTGAGATAGAAAGATTGTTTAGAGCTTTGAGAAGGGGACACGACCATTCTGGTCTGATTTCTTTTGGAAGAGCTGTCAATATGGCTACACCACCACCTTCTAATCATGGGGGAACACCACCTCCTAGCAACCATGGTTCTGACAGACATACCATAGTTGTCACTGAGCAACCTGAACATGTGAGACAAGTTTTGAATGAAACATTCATAGGCATGGCTAATGACAGGGACAGACCTATGAGGGATTATGCAATTTTTGACCCTCACACTATGGAAACTAGCATAGTAAGGCCTGAACTTGCCACAAATCATTTTGAATTTAAGCCTATGATGTTTCAAATGCTTCAAACAATAGGGCAATTTGGTGGAGGACCTACTGAGGACCCACATTTGCATTTAAAACAATTTGTAGAAGTTTGTAGTAATTTCATTCTCCCTGGTGTAAGTGATGATGCTTTTAAACTTAAACTTTTCCCTTATTCCTTGAAGGATAGAGCTAAGGTTTGGGTAAATTCTTTGGAACCTAACTCTATCTCTACTTGGAATGAGATGGCTGAGAAATTTATGACAAAATACTTTCCACCTATCAAGAATGCCAGGATGAGAAATGAAATTACTTCTTTTAGACAAACTGAATTAGAAACATTGTTTGAAGCATGGGAAAGATTCAAAGAACTGTTAAGAAAATTTCCACATAATGGGTTGCCTGTGGTTGTTCAAATGGAAACTTTTTACAATGGTTTGGAACCTCAAACTAGACTGATGCTTGATGCTTCTTCTGGAGGAGTCTTGCTGAATGGCTCTTACCAAGATGCTTATGATCTTATTGAAACTATTGCTGCAAATAGCTATCAATGGCCAACAGCCAGGGTTAGTGCTCAAAAGAAAGTTGCTGGTATGCATGAAGTGAGTGAAGTTACTGCTTTATCTGCTCAGGTTGCATCTTTGTCGAACATGATCAAAAATATGAGTGCAACACCTGTTGCAGGAACACCTGCTGCAGCAACTAAATCTGTACCAGAAACTAAGGTAGCAGCAATTGAACAAGTACCAGTGGGTTCTGCTAGTTGTGTGTACTATGGAGGAGGCCATTTGTATGAAGAATGCCCTGCAAACCCTATTTCAGTCAACTATGTGGGATATGACAAGAACAATAATCCATATTCTCGTACCTACAATCCTGGGTGGAAGAACCATCCTAATTTCAAATGGAGCAATAATGCAACACCTACTACAGCTCCTGCAACACCACCGGGAACACCTGCTCCATCCAAGGCAAAAGAAGAAAGCTCTATGTAAACGATGTTGAAAGCTTTCATGAATGAAACTAAAACTCAGTATCAAACCCAAGGAGCTGCAATCAAGAACTTGGAGAATCAACTTGGTAAAATAGCCACTGCCCTGACCCAAAGACCTAGTGGAGCATTGCCTTCTACTACTGAACCAACATCTTCTAAGGGAAAGGAATAAGTCAAGGCTATATCTTTAAGGAGTGGGAAGGACTTGAAAGGACCATCTACTGATTCTAGTTTTGCTGCAGCAAAGATTGCTGATCAAGTTTTGCCTGATCCACCTTATCCTCAAAGAGAAACAAAAAGCACCAGATGTTGCAGCAATTCCATCAAAGATTGCTGATCAAGTTTTGCCTGATCCACCTTATCCTTAAAGGTTGAAAAAGGCACAACAAGATAAGCAATTTGGCAAATTTCTGGAGGTGCTTAAACAACTTCACATCAATGTTCCTTTGGTAGAAGCACTTCAACAAATGCCCAATTATGCAAAGTTTATGAAAGATGTGCTTTCCAAAAGGAAGAGACTTGGGGAGTTTGAAACAGTAGTTATGTCAGAAGAGTGTAGTATGATCATGCAGAACAAGCTTCCAAGCAAGTTGAAGGATCCAGGCAGTTTCATTATCCCATTCTGGATTGGTGAAAACTATACTGGCAGAGCTCTTTGTGACTTAGGTACAAGCATCAATTTGATGCCTAAGTCTATCTTTGATCAGCTTGGTATAGGTGTGGCCAGACCTACAACTGTTACCTTACAGCTTACTGATAGATCTGTTGTTTATCCAGAAGGAATTATTGAGGATGTTCTGATAAAGGTTGATAAATTTGTATTTCCTGCTGACTTTGTAATTTTAGATTTTGTTGCAGATAAGGAAGTACCTATAATTCTTGGAAGACCTTTCTTGGCTACTGGAAAGACTCTAATTGATGTGCAAAAAGGAGAATTGACTATGAGAGTCAATGATCAAGAGATTAAGTTTAATGTGTTGAATGCTCTCAAGTTCCCTGACCAAGGAAATGAGGAGTGCTCTTTTGTGATGTCTCTTGATTCTATGGTTCAACAACACTTCCACAAGCAAAGTGATCATCTGGTGAAGGTTCTTTCTGAGATTGATAAGAGTGAACTTGTGGAAGAAGGTATTGTGCACAAGGAGGCTGAGGTGAAGGAATTATGGAGTAGGCATTATGAATCTCTTGATCTAGGGGATTCCAATCTCAAACAGAATGTGCCTTCTATTGAAAAACCTCCTATGCTTGAATTAAAAGAGTTACCCAAGCACCTGAAATATGCCTATTTAGGGGAAGATGATACATTGCCTGTGATCATTGCTTTTGACCTATCCAGTAGTCAAGAGCATGATCTCATTAATACCCTAAAGAGGCATAAGAAGGCAATTGGGTGGCAAATGGCTGACATAAAGGGGATTAGTCCTACCATCTGCATGCATAGGATCATTCTTGATTAAAATGCTTAAAATAGCATTGAGGGGCAGAGGAGACTAAATCCTATCATGAAAGAAGTGGTGAAAAAGGAGATTATCAAATGGTTAGATGCCGGCATTGTGTATCCTATCACTGATAGTGCATGGGTGAGTCCTGTGCAATGTGTTCCAAAGAAAGGAGGGGTCACAGTGATAGCCAATGAGAAGAATGAACTTATTCCCACAAGAACAGTTACTGGTTGGAGGATTTGCATGGATTATAGAAAACTCAACAAGGCTACAAGAAAAGATCATTTCCCTCTACCATTCATAGACCAAATGCTTGATAGACTTGCTGGCAAGGAGTTTTATTGCTTTTTGGATGGTTACTCTGGCTACAATCAAATAGCCATAGTGCCTGAAGATCAACAAAAGACTACTTTCACTTGCCCTTATGGTACTTTTGCTTTTAGAAGAATGCCATTTGGGTTGTGCAATGCCCCAGCAACATTTCAAAGGTGTATGATGTCAATCTTCTCTGATTTTATTGAAAAATCCATGGAGGTATTTATGGATGATTTCTCTGTCTTTGGGAAAACATTCCAATTGTGCCTTGACAACTTTAAAGAGATTCTGGATAGATGTGAAAAAACCAACTTGGTCTTGAATTGGGAAAAATGCCACTTCATGGTCCAAGAAGGTATTGTGTTGGGACACAAAATTTCAAAGAAGGGAATTGAGGTTGACAAAGCCAAGGTTGAAGTGATTGAGAAGATGCATCCTCCAACAAATGTCAAGGGTGTTAGAAGTTTCTTGGGACATGCAGGATTCTATAGGAGGTTCATCAAGGACTTCTCCAAAATTTCAAAGCCACTTTGTCAGTTGCTGCAGCATGACACTCCATTTGTGTTTGATGACTCATGTGCTGCAGCATTCCAGAAACTTCAAAATGCTCTAGTTACTGCCCCAGTGATAGTGATTCCTGATTGGAGCAAGCCTTTTGAGCTCATGTGTGATGCTAGTGATAATGCCATAGGTGCTGTCCTTGGCCAAAGGTATGATAAAGTCTTTCATTCTATTTATTATGCTAGCAAAACACTTGTTGAAGCTCAATTAAATTACACTACCACTGAAAAAGAATTATTAGCCGTGATTTTTGCATTTGATAAATTTAGATCATACTTAGTTGGCACAAAAGTAATCGTTTTCACTGAGCACTCTGCCATTAAGTATTTGATTGCTAAGAAAGATGCAAAACCTAGGCTAATATGATGGGTTCTCCTCCTCCAAGAGTTTGATTTGGAAATAAAAGATAAAAAGGGGGTGGAGAACCAAGTTGCTGATCATTTGTCTAGATTGGAAGGTGAAAGTGCAGGTAATCATTTTGGAGAAATCAAGGAAAGCCTCCCTGATGAGCAATTGTTAGCTGTTGCTGCTGCAGCACCTGATGCTGCAACACCTTGGTATGCAGACATTGTCAACTTCCTAGTAAGCAAAGTGGTGCCATGTGATTTGAATTATCAGCAAAAGAAGAGGTTTTTCCACACAATCAAGCAGTATTTTTGGGATGAACCTTATCTGTATAAGTAGTGCCCTGATTAGTTACTAAGAAGATGTGTGGCTGATGAAGAACAACAAGAAGTGCTGCAGCAATGCCATGCTGCAGCATATGGAGGACACTTTGGAGGTTTAAGAACAGCAGCAAAAGTGTTTCAATCTGGTTATTTTTGGCCTACAATTTTCAAGGATGCTCATGAGTTTGTTAAGAAATGTGATAGTTGCCAGAGGAGTGGGAATATATTACATAAAAATGAAATGCCATTGTCAAACATATTAGAGGTTGAACTCTTTGATGTTTGGGGAATGGACTTCATGGGACCTTTTCCTCCCTCTTTTGGCAACTCTTACGTCCTTGTTGCTGTAGATTATGTATCAAAGTGGGTTGAAGCAGTTGCTTTACCTAACAATGATGCAAAATCTGTTAGCAAGTTCTTATTGAGAAACATTTTTACAAGGTTTGGAACTCCAAGAGCAATAATCAGTGATGAAGGTTCTCATTTTTGCAACAAATTGATTGAAAATCTCTTGGCCAAGTATGGGGTTAAGCACAGGATAGCAATGGCATATCATCCTCAAACAAGTGGTCAAGCAGAGTTGTCTAATAGAGAGATCAAGAGAATGTTGGAGAAAATGGTAGGGCCTACTAGAAAGGAATGGTCAAATCATCTTGATGATGCTTTATGGGCTTATAGGACTGCTTACAAAACTCCTTTGGGATTGTCACCCTACAGACTTGTGTATGGCAAGGCTTGCCATCTGCCTTTGGAGCTTCAATACAAATCACATTGGGCTTTCAACAAGCTCAATTTTGATCATACAAAGGCAGGGGAAGCTAGGCTATTACAATTGAATGAATTGGAAGAGATGAGGCACTTTGCCTATGAGAACTCAGCATTGTACAAGGCCAAGACCAAGGCATGGCATGATAAAAAGATTCAAAAAAGGGAATTAGTGGAAGGTGACCAAGTGTTATTGTTTAACTCAAGACTTAAACTATTCCCTGGAAAACTCAAGTCTAGGTGGTCTGGGCCATTCAAATTGGCAAAGGTGTACCCTCATGGAGCTGTGGATTTGTATAATGAGTCAAGTGGAAATACATTCAAGGTTAATGGGCAAAGAGTAAAGAAATACTATGGTGAACTAGTGGTGAGATGCAGTTTCATCACCATGATCCAAGACCCATGATCTAAGAAGGAAGTCTGGCTGAGGACTCTTAAACCAAGCGCTACTGGGAGGCAGCCCAGGGTTTTTAATCTAATAAATTTGTTGTTTTGTTTGTTTTGGTGTTTGTTGCAGGAATTAAATTTCAGCAAGTTGAAGTTTGAGGGTGTGACAGCAATTGGTGCTACAGCATTGCTTCCAGCATCGTTGTTACAGCAATAGAGAGCAGTCAAGAAAAATAATATAATAATGGCAGTTATTCACCCAAGGTCTGATTGCGATGACAGTGTGTTGTCCAATCAGTCATGTAACCGTCCACTCAACTAGCATCCACCATACACCTCTCTTCTAATCCAACGGCTATCTCATTAATGAGAAACGCCTCACCCCTAAACCGTCGCATCTCTCATCTACTTGACCACCTACTCTCTCCACAATCTTCCCACAAATTCCTCTCAATTGCATTAAAGTGTTGAAGCCTTCCAAACAGTAAACCGTCCATTCTCAAACCAACCCAGAAATCCCATTCACCTTCGTGTTTTACCCTAAAATTTTTGTGATCAACAATGGTGAGAACCAAGGCTAGTGCTGCAAAATCATCTGGAAAGCGCCAATCCACATCTGGGCGAGGAGAATCCAGCCAAATCAGGCGAAAGAGCATTAAGAATCAAGAAGTCACTGTTGAGGAGAAGTTCTCTGCCATGAACTTCTGGGCAGAGAGAGGTTTTGTGTTGCAAGATGCACCCGATGCGTTCACAACCATTGTGAAAGCACTTGGGTGGGAGCGGTTGGTGCAGCATCCTTCCTACTTTTATCCCTCTGTTGTCCGTGAGTTTTATGCGGGGATTGCACCAGAAAAAGATGGAAAGCCACAATTCTTTTTAGAAGTCAGAGGAGTGATCATCAAGTTCGACTCAATGATGATCAATGAATGTCTAGGTTTGAGTTACCATGGCCTCACCTTTGCCAAAAATTTCGAAAAATGGGGCAAGAAAGAGATGGAAGTTGTGAAGAAAAACATCACCATCCCTAGCACTCCATGGGAGCCTTGCAGTGCCAATGAATTTAAAGTCAAGTGAAGCAACCTCAACCATGAAGCTATGGTATGGTTCAACTTTATCAAGCACACCCTGTTGCCCACTTCCCACACAACAAATGTAGAAAAAGAAAGGATGATGCTGCTGGATGCAATTTCGGGAGCAAAAGATGTTGATATTGGAAGGTTGATCTCAAGAGAGATTCTCATTTGTCACTCCAAAACTGCTGGGTATCTTTTCTTTCCTTGCTTAATTACTGATCTTTGCATTAAAGCTGGTGTGGAAATGAAGGGGGAGAAGAAGGGCTTCCTTCTTGCTGCCTTCCCTACTGTTCTGAAATGAAAACCTAAGGGTGCTACAGCATCTGGTGATCCCACCATGTTGCCGCAGTTCATCTGCAGCAACGCTCTGCCTGGGAGTTTATGAGGAAGCAGCAGGAGTCGTTGAAGGCCTTGTTTGCTGCAAATTTGCAAGTTGATATTGGAGTTGAAGCAGCTTCTTTTCCTGAGTGGGTGCTTGATGAAGAGGTAATTGATAAAGACCTGTTTGAAGATGCTGGAGTTGATGACGATGCGCAAGAGCAAGCAATTGAGAAAAAGAGAAAGAGGAAGGAAGTGAAAAAGGGAAAGAAGAAGGTGGGTGAAGAAGAAGAAGAGCTTCTTAATTCTGAGACTGATGAAACATTGAGTGAAGGAGAAAAAGAAGAAAACAGAGAAATAATGAAAGAATTGAATAGGAAGGATAATAGTGAAGAGGATGACTCACTAATGGGAGAAGGATCTGAAGTTAACAGTTCAGATGAGTTTGAAGATGCAATTAATCTTGAAATGGACCCACCCCCTAACAGAAAAACTGCCAACTTAGCCACCCCATCCACCACTCCACTCCCAGAAAATCAACCACCACAACCAATAAATCCACCCCAAGAAAGACAACAAGAAAAAGTGCCTGAAGCTGCTGATGTATCTGTTGCTGCAGTAACTGAAGTTGCTAATGCTGATGCTGAAAGCCCTGTGTTCTCACCCTCTAAGAGAACAAGAACCAAGCATGCCCCCAAAAGGAGGGAGATGTCTGTCGTGCCTGAAGATGTTGAGCTGAATGTTGAAGATGTAACTGCTGAGGAAGACGCTGCTGTTACTGCTGCTGTGGAATCAGTGCTGAAGGGAATTGAAGATGCTGCAGCAACTAATGCTGCAGCAATTGAAGCTGAAAAAATGGCTGAGTACGAAAAGAGATCAAAGGCTGCTCTGGACCTTGTGATTGCCCAAAAGAAGGCAAGTGTTTCTGCTGCTGGCCCTGCTGTTGCAGATGCAGGTCCAGTGCTGCAGCAATCCAATGCTGCAGCATCAGAAACCCCAACGGCACCAAATGCCCCTGTGATTAAATCACCTAGAGTCAAGAGGCCAGTAAGAAGAGGAACAACAACAAGGCAGAGCCCAAGAACTAAATAAGGAGTTCCTGCACCTTTATCTTTTAAATTCTGTCTTGTTAGTCTTTCAAGTTGAATAAAATTGTTGAATGTGTTATGTTTGTGTTCCCCAATCAATAGTTGTGTTTGTTTGTTTTTATTTCTGTTTTGCTTTTAAATAGGTCTCTCCCCTTTGTATGCATGAGCAGTGAGGACACTGCAAGGTTTTAAGTAGGGAGGGAGGACCTACGGTCTATATATTGTATTAGCATGTCTGCTAGTTAGTTGAATAAAATTTTAAAATTTTAGAAGTTGAGTTAAGCAAAACGTAGCGATGAAATGGTGAGAATTGAGTTATTAGTGCCCCTGTTTGTGAGTGAACACTATTGCTCCTGTTCCTACACTTTTGCATGAAACTTAGAAAAGACTTAGTGAATTAGAAATGATCTGAAGCTAAGCTAGTTGTTGGTAGACCTAGAGATTTGCCAAATTTTTACTAAAAACTTAGGGTAGCATAATTAACTAAGTTTGGTGGTTCTTTGAGCTATATTAAGGCAAATCATGAAAGAATGGAATTAGGCCAAGTGCACATAGTTTATAAAGTAATCAAATTAAGTGTATTATGTATTGTGCAGTGTTATAAAGCACCAAAGTTTTAAATATGTGTATTGTTGTCATTGCCCATTGAAAAAAAGAAGATCACCAAAGTTTTAAATATGTGTAATTGTTATAAAGCACATTTGATCTGGTAGATCATCAAGACAAATGCTACGGAGATTGTTTGTTCTATGACCAGTAAAAATTGTTTTTCCAGACTCTAAACTATTTATTCTACACATGTCAGATTTAAAAGTCACTTCATGTCCACAGTCACATAACTAACTTACACTAAGTAAGTTATACTTTAATTCTTTCACAAATTGAACATTTTGAATCTGTGCAGAGTTTATTTTACTTTAATCCTTTAATCCTTCTCCCCCGTCATGTGCCTTGAGCATCCACTGTCTAGAAACCATAGTTTTCTTCTTGGTGTTATGAGGAATGCCAACATTAGAATTTGAGGGTTAGTTTTCATATTTATGGGATCTTTTTGCTTGTTACGTGATGTCTAGTTTTCACCTTGAGCATTTGATTCTGGGCTTTCTGTTACCCTTCTTATATATTTGATCCTTCTCAAGAGGAGTTAGACTCACTTGAGAAGCTTCAAGACTTTGTGCACAAATCATGAGCGCTTTTGTCAAATTACTAACTTGTTTTCTAAGCATTCCTTTATCATTTTCTAGTTCCAAGTTAGAGACAATTGATTTTTTAGGTATTTTCAAGTTGAGAAGCTTAAAATGTTTAGACAGTTTGAAATGAGATTGTGGAAAAGTGTGAATTGTTTTTCCCGTTCTTTCATGTTGTGTTTTTGGCTCCTCAATTTCCTTTTTTAATTCACATAACTGATCTTTGAAAAACATGCATTTTTGAGAAAGGATGTTTGAGTCATAAAGCAAGCTATCAAAGGAGGATTCTACTTCTTTGCAAAATTCACATTTAGAGGGTTCAGAATCATATACCTCTTCTTGTTCAGTTCCTGCCATGAGACATACATTTGTTTTTTCTTCATCATGCTCACTTGATGATTCTTCTAAATCATCCCAAGTGGCCATTAATGTTTTCTTCTTTGATGAAAACCTTCTTCGACTCTTCTTATTTAGAAGAGGGCAATCTTGTTTCATGTCACCAGGCTTCTTACATTCATAACAGGTAATTTTTGATTTGCTTCCTTCTCCTTTAAATGTGTCTCTTCTGAATTGAGGTTTTCCTCTTCTTTTGTTGTTTAGCCATCTGTTGATTCTTTTAGATATCAAGACTAATTATTCTTCTTGTTCTGTATCATCATAAATTTCTTGCTCTTCATCATCCACTTGAGAAAATTTAAGTGCCAGTGATTTTCCTTCTTGAGAAGAAGAGTTGTCTTCTTTTTCAGAGGCTTTCAAAGCAACTGTCTTTCTCTTTGGATGTAGTTCCTCCATGTGTTCTTTTTCATGGATTTTCAGTGATCCCAGCAGGTGATCAATTACTAGTGATGAAAGATTCTTGGATTCTTCTATAGTAGTCTTCTTTGGTCTCCAAGCTAGTGGAAGACATTTCAGAAGCTTACTAACCTTCTCAGCATTTGGATAGATTTTTCCCAGAGCGCTTAACCAATTGATGATTGTGGTGAATCTGCTGAACATTTCATCAATGGTTTCATCTTCAGTCATTTTGAACATTTCAAACTCATGGATGAGCATGCCTTTCTTTGCTTCTTTGATTTGATCAGTTCCTTCAAGAGCAGTTTGTAGTGTATCCTATATTTCCTTAGCTGTTTCTATTAAAACTATCTTGTCATATTTTGCTCTTCCCAAAGCACAAGTTAGATAATACTTGGCTTTAGCATTTTGAATTACACAATGCTTCTCATCAGCAGACCACTCCACCTTTGGTTTAGGAATATGACTATTTGGTACAGGACTTGCCACTGCGGGAACATACCATTTTCAACAATGTCCCATATGTCAGTATCTTGTGATTCAAGGAAAAGCTTCATTTGACTTTTACAATAGTAGTAGTGTTCACCATTGAACCTAGGTGGTCTGTTGGATAAAGCACCTTCTGGTAGGAAGGCAACAAAATTTGGTTTGGCCATGACTTCTTCCAAGATCTTTTCTTCTCACGGTGTTAAGTGTGCTCAACCCAGAGGCCAAGCTCTGAAGCCAATTGTAGTCAATAAATGTCACAAGGAAGGAGGGGGGGGGGGGGGGGGGGGGGGGGGGGTGGAATTATGACCCTTTTTTAAAATTTACCTGAAAACAATATATTAACATAGTGAGTCAATAAATGTCACAAGTATGATTAGATATATAGATAGTGAGTGCTCTAAGTTAAGAAAGGTAAGTGAAAGCAATCTTCTTAACTTTTATAGTGAGTAGAGAAGGCTTAGAATAAACTGTCTTCTCAACTATATAACAGAGTTGAGATGGGCAGTAAGTTCTGTCTTCAACACTTATCGTAAAGTACTTGACTTTTTGATCATTTAAGTAGAGTAAGCATATGTGATTCACAATAATACATTTATAATCAAAACAACAAGAGACTTCCTATGTTATTATTTTGTTTAGGAGAGATGTAAGAAGGGTTGAAAACTGAGTTTTGGTTTAAAGCATTTCTTAGCAGAGAAGGGTCAGCATATTGTCTTCTCAGTTTTCATAAAGCTTCTCCTGAACGAGAGTTTTGTCACAAAGTGGAAAGCAACTTTGAAAAAGCAGTAAATAATACAATGATGTATAGTGGTTCACCGAAAACCCTAGGCTACATCCATTCCTCACTCCCTTGGAGTATTTCCACTATTTTCCAAATAGTTTACAACTTTTACACCTCCCTAGGCTAAAAGTACTCTTGGTAGTTTTCTTCATCTAGCTCTACCTACTGCAAACACTCACTTCTCAAGCCCTACAACAACATATGCTACTTGAGAAGGTTTCCTACAGGTTTTTTGTTAAGTGTTTGGCTTTGTGGGATTTCTAGATCTTGGTTGATACAACAACACACGCATTTATACATACTCAGAGATCAAGTGAATCCCTTCTATTTTGTAGCAGCTGAGTGTGGATGAGAGAAAACTTTAACACTTGAGAAGGTTGGAAATTTGAGCTTAATGTACTCTCACACGGATCAACGATGGCCATGAGCTTTTATTTATAGCTAATATTATGTGTAATAACCTCTGATCCATAGAAAAGAGTCGTTGGCAAAAGTATATAGCCGTTGAGAGACTATCTATTTAAATACAGGTGTGTTTCAGCTTTTCTGCAGAAGACAATTGTTTCCAGTTGTCAAGACTCTTCTCAATTGTGAATCTTCTCAACTATGACAGATATTCAAGATGATGCTTCTCAAGTTGATACTTCTAATGAAGATATTTGTGTTATGACCTTTCTCAAATTGACTGTTCACATCATGACCCTTTTGATTGTCATGACTCTTCTCACGATGCTTCTCAACTTGACTTTTCTCATCTGATGCTTCTCATCTCATTTGTCATAGTTTTGTCATGATGCTTCTTAGATTAATCCTTCTGGTTTACTCTTCTCATGTTGCCCCAGATATAGATAATTCTTCTCATTATAATCTTTCTAAAGTTTACCCATACAGTCTTGATCTTTGATGTTGTCAAGAGAAGGTTTCTTCTTTAAGACCTTGTCAGCAACATTATTTTAAGTCTTCTTAGTTATGATGCTTCTCATAAGCATGAACTTTCTTGAGATTTGTTTGATTATACCTGTACTTATTGTTCACTCAAGAAGAAGCATTAATAGCATATGAAATCAGATAACTTAAGCTTCTCACATTGGAAGTTTGTTAATTATCAAAACTAGTTAGGGATTTTGCCTTAACAGAAATGCCCGCCATGGTTAAACCAATGTCGATCCTATGTTTCCTTAGGATTGGCGGCTTCTCTTCCTATTCAAATTTAAGCCCTACAATATTAGTCTCATGAAGATTCCCACTCCCCTATGAATATGCATAATTAAAATTTTTAGGGGGTGGTTCAAGCTCTAAAACAAAGGGCTGCTCAATGGCAGCAGCAGCTACATCTACAACATCAGCTATAGCAGGTGTGTCAACCTACAAAGTATCAACCAAACCATCAAGCAATTCAATTTTACAAAGGGAATGCTCTTCCTTGGGGTGATTCTTAGCATTAAAGATGCTAAATTTTTCAGTGGTTTCACCAAATTCTATGGAAAGAGTCCCTACATGTACATCAATTTTGGTTTTGGCAATCCTCAAGAATGGTCTGCCTAAAATGATAGGCGACTTGCTGGAGTTTGTTTCTTCCTCCATGTCTATTAAAATCTGCAGGAAAGATCAAATTATTAACTTTATCAAGAACATCCTCAACCAGTCCAGGTTAAGCATTGCTTCTATTTGCTAGCTGGATGGTAACACCTGTTTCCTGCAAAGGTCCATGAGCAAGAGAGTTAAAAATAGATGTGGGCATTACATTGATTGAAGCTCCTAGATCTAGCATGGCATTATAAAACTGACTATTGCCTATGGTGCATGGAATGGAGAAAGTTCCTGGATGATCCTTGCACTTCTAGGGCATGGCAACATGAGGGCAGAAACATAATACCCCACGTTGACTTTTCCAATTCCTCTCAGCCTTCTCCTTTACTCTACGTGTACAACTCTTTCAGAAGTCTGGCATATTTTGAAATTTGCTTAATTACCTCAACAAGGGGAATGTTGACTTCCACTTCCAAAATGTATCTAATATCTCACTGTCCCTATTTGCCTCATCTTGTTTTTTAGTCATTGATGCTCTTTGAGGGAAAGGGACACTACAACATTTAGACCCTATGGCAACGCCCAAAATTGCAACGCCCAAAAAACCGTTGACCCTATGGCAACGCCCAAAATTGCAACGCCCAAAAAACCGTTGCCTTAGCCAACAATGGCAACGGCTTTTTGAACCTGTTGTTGAGTAATTTTTTTTTAAATTTTTTTATTGGCAACGGCTGAGAAACGTTGCCATATGGTCTACGGCAACGCTTTTTTGTTTAAGCTTTATCCAACGGTTCATAAACGTTGCCATAAGGTCTACGACAACGTTTTTCTGAGTAAGCTTTGTCCAACGGTTCATAAACGTTGCCATAGGTACAATTGTTAAAATATAAAAAATTTGGGCACTAAATAGTAGCTGGTTTTCTGATTCTCCAAAATTTTTGGTGCCAAACCAAAAAAAATTCAAACCAAAAATAAATTTAAACTAAAAAAATCAAAAACCAAAAAAACAAAAACACTCTCACACTCAGCGTTTACTGATATTTTCAGCGAACCCTAAATCTGCTTTCCAAACACACTCTCGTGAAGCAAGAAGGCCTGCATACTCCTAAATCACTCTCAGCGATTTTCATCAAGTTCTCGGCGACTTTCCAAGCCAAGTTCTCAACGATTTTCATCAAGTTCTCGGCAAAGCAAGAATGATTTCGTCAACAGCATACTCAGCGATTTCATCAACTTCACCAAGTTCTCACTATCAGTTCTAAATCACTTAGCACTCCGATCGCAATCTCTTCCTCTCCCTTGCCGGCTCTCTTTCTCTTCCGCGTTGCCGTTGTCATTCCTAACTTGCCGTCACTGTCACCGTCCCCTTTCTAACTCGCCGTCACCGTCGCTAGTGTGCGTGTTTTCTTCAGGTACCCCTCTTTCTACTTTCTAGGGTTTTAAAGTCTAATTTCTTTTACTTTAAAATGTAGTTCCTTTTTATTCATTGATTGATATTTTTTCTATAAAAATACAACAAGCAATTAGTGCCTTTGTTTCTAAACTGAAAATACTATTGTTATATATATATATATATATATATATATATATATATATATATGAAATTTCTTGAATACACTACTCTGTTTAGTTTAGAAATAGAAGACCATGCTACTCTAGTTCTCTAAATTTTGATGTTAGTTTGGTTACAAATTAATTATGTTATTCTATTTGGTTTATATTCTTTTCACATTTGTTGTGTATCACTTCATTACAGCTTCTAATGCAATACTAAGAAGGCCCTGACTTGTTTGATATTGATAATCAAGGGGTAAGTTACTCTCCACTTCTGATTTCTTTTTGGTTCATTGAGGAAGGCTTGCTTCTCTATGGGTCACCAATTTTTTGCCCTTGATTTGCTCTAGAACAGAATTTTATTCATGGTTTTTGAATTGAATTGCATTTCTGTTATCTATATGGATTTGGTAAGACTGCTGCATTAAATTTTTTCAATTCTGTGATACACTTGCTTTTACTGTCATGAATGATATCTTGTCCTATTGTGATTTATGTTCCTGCACACTGTCATTTACGAAAATGGTAGCACTCACTTTTACGTTTTTCTTGACTTCAATTTAGGAGTTTGGACTCTGCTAGCTGCATCTACAGGAAAGAAATGAGGCTGTCACAGAATATTTGGTCTGTTTTGGTTTGTGGATATTTTTAATTCTTAATAAGATATTTAAGTTAACGATGGGATGTGATTGATATGTATGTGAAATCGGTAGTTGTGTGTGAAGTTGGTTTGCAGGTTTTATTTAGTTTCATTTGTTATTATTATCCTGACATTAATTGATTATTTAGTTTCATTTAGTTGTATGTAATTGATTTTGTGATTTCATTTTAGTTTCATCAAATGTATGAAATGTGTCATTGATTAAGAAAGATAAAGCCTCTTTTAGTGCTATAGTTTTTCAGAATCATGGTTGTGCTCCTTCCGGACTCTATTATAATCTTTACTAGTTTTAAAGCCATGGATAAATAAGGATTCAAATGTGATCTTATTTCAGTATACAGTTCATGATGTGAGAAGCGAAAAAATATACTTTACACCTTGGGTACTTACTAGATAGTTGTGTGAAAATTAACTGATAGGGCAGAGGAGACACAGAAAGGGAATGCATAAGAAAGAGAGAATTGATATTTCTAAAAGAGCTAGCTTTTAAATGGGTTTTTGTGATACTTTTTACTCTAATGATAACATTCATAAAGGACGTTCTTTGTGTGGAGCATTGGGAAGTTCCTTGGACAGCGAAGACTTTTGTTCAGGTAAAGTGCATCATTTCTTTTCATTTAGATACCATTATCAATGTTATTTATGCTTAAAGTATATTCGGTGCACCAGATTGAGATTGGATTCTATGTGATGTGGTGTATTGTGGGTGTATTGTGGTGAAGTCTTTGTGATGTTATGTGGTGAAGTCAATTAGAGAAATTTCTTTTGCCAGTACATCAAAAATTCAGCATCTTGGTTTGATCATTTACTTGATTCTTTGATGCAGTGACCATAAATCTGAGCAGGAGATGCAAATGCGTCTTATTGGGTATAGAAGAGCATCAGATAATACGGTAATGGTGATACTTTGATGGATTAATCTAACCAGGACGCTATCTTTTTGCTCTTAGGGAGATTTTATGAAAAGAATGGAGTTTTACTTTTAAGATGATTTATTTTTCCTCCCATGGGATCAATTAGTTTCCTAGGCTTATTATGTCTTCTGTACTTTTAAAAATTTGGATACAGGATAAAGGGTGTGTGTGCGTAAGTTGGCATTTTGGGGTAACTTATGTATAGTAACTTTAGGGTAGTGGTAGAATTGCACTCCCATTAGGCTGCTATATGAATTTCAGAAATTCTAAAGGTTTCTCTTTCGCTTTTGTCACTTGATTTTGTTATTGACTATGCAAAATGATTATAAATAAATTTGATGCCTTTTGAAATACACTCTTTGCATCAGAGTGATATATGAATCAAATGCCTTAAATTTATGCATATAGGATTTCTCAACATTCATTGTTCTATGCCGCAGGTTACATATAGATAGATAGATGCTTACTATGGAATACAATGTTACTTTCATTTCTTTGAAGCTGCCTTGTATATGATTCCTCCAGACTTGTACATTCAGTATTGTAATTTTGAGCTGTAGTGTGGCTGATTCTCCTTGCATTTTAACTTATTTTATTTTTTCAAGAATGTTCTTGAGATGGATATTTTGTTGGCTTATGTAATACTTGACTCTATTTAAATTAGTGATTTTTACACATATTACCTATGTTATTATTTTTTTAAATTTTTTATTACCAATGGCAACGGTTTTGACGTGTTTCATATTATGACTGTAGCAACGGTTTTATAGCAGGCAACGGTTTTGAAATGTTGCCATAGTTGGCAACGGTTTCACACTGTTCCCATGGAGTAAAAACGAAACCGTTGCTTTTATACCCTCATTGGCAACAGTTTAAGGTTGGAGTTGCCTATTGTCACAAAAAACCTTTTTGGTTTTTGAAAATTAACGATGCTAGTTTAAATCGAATGCGAAAAAGAGAATTAAAACCATATGCAACAAGTAAGCAGGCTATAACAATGGCAGAAATAATTACAGTGATATTGAAAGCTAAGCACAATAATATCAAATGCAATGATATTTAACAAATATAAAGGAAAACGCAAAGTAAAGATAAGGGAAAGAAGTACACCGTGACTTTTACGAGGTTCGGGATAAAAAGCCCTAAGTCCTCGGCCTC
This sequence comes from Astragalus glycyphyllos, assembly GCA_963573325.1. Taxonomy (NCBI): domain Eukaryota; kingdom Viridiplantae; phylum Streptophyta; class Magnoliopsida; order Fabales; family Fabaceae; genus Astragalus; species Astragalus glycyphyllos. Next base: position 33,353,208 of record OY754307.1, read on the forward strand.
TGGCTTTCCAACCTTCGGACTTGATAATAACCACTATATGAAAAGAACTTCTTCGATGCCTTACAAGCAAGCAACTCTCTTATAGCTACCACACCAATCTCAATTTTCCCCAAATTGAGAACCCAAGCTCCCCGCTAAAGATTTTGCTACAATTCAATCTTCCCCGATTGAATTACCCAAGAAAACTCCCAGTATTTCACAACAATCAAACATAGATGTTTGCATTTGAGAACTAGGATCCAATCGCTCAAGCAATACAACAATGATGTAGTTGAGAGAGATGAGAGATTTGGAACCCTAGATGAAGAACGTGAAGAATGAGTGTGACGGTGAGAGTTCGCGTTCTGTTCTTTTTAAATTTGTTGGTTGTTCAACTAATCGTGAAAAACCCTAAGCCATAGGGATTGTAAAAATATGACCATTGAAACAATTTCTAGCACTGTTTGTGTCAAGTGGAAAATCGATTCTGTGCTTACAAAACCATAAGTGACAAATCGATTGTTTGCTTCAAAAAGCAAGTCAAAAATCGATTTTCCTCTTTAAGGGAGGAAGTCAAAAAACGATTTCTAGCTCTCGAAAGGAAGTCCAAAATCGATTTTCTTCTTTAACAACACAAAGTCATTAGATTGTTTTCTTTCCAAAACAAGTTCTTTTAAAACCAAGTCATGAATCGATTGTTTTCTTTCAACTTTAAATCCATAAATCTATTTCTTACTTTAAAAACATGGTCAAAATCGATTTCCATTCTTCAAATACACAAAGTCATCAATCGATTGTTTTCTTTCCAAAACAAGTTTTTTCAAAACCAATTAAGCTATGAATCAATTGATGTCTTTAAACTTACAAGGGGGAAATCGATTTCTAGCCTTAAAATAAGGGGGAAATCGATTTCTTGCTTAAAAAGCAAGAGGGAAATCGATTTCTAGCTTAAAGTACCAAATCTAGAATCGATTCTTTACTTCAAAAACAAGTTGTTTTAAATCACTAAGCCATAAATCTATTTTCTTTAAAAAAAAACAACAATTCATTATTTGTGCCTAACCTATTTTACATAACCTAGCTCAATTCCATTTTAAAAGAACATCTCTCAACTACAAAAGTCATAAAGCGCGCTTAAGTTACGAGATCTTACAAGAGTCCTATGCCAAGCAATATAACACAAAAGTCTTGAACTCTTGAGTAGTTTCTTCTTCGAGCTGCTACACTTTAAGATACCCTGTGCTTTGGTTCATGCCCTGTGCTTTGGTTCATGTCCTGTGCTTTGTTTCAACTATAACCATTAGTAAGCAAATTGTAATTTGTTTTCATACAAAACAAAGAGTGTTTGACCTTGGTTCAGTAGAGGCACCCTTCAACTGAGCCCTATAGTTCCTCGGTTTTCTATCTTCACTCCTTTGGGCTCCCGATTACCATATCTTTATTTTCTCAGCTCGAATATGCCACGTGTTATGGCACGTACTTTCCCTGCCTTATTGTTTCCATAGTTGCCTCGCACATGTTTTCTCTCGGCTAACAACTCACTTTGTTTTGGGTATTAACAATTATTATTAGTGGATGTCCCGTATTCTTCTTCTATCTTTTCACTATTACCTTATGTAGTGGCTTTATATGATTGACTACTCACTTGGCAATCCACACACTATAAGTAAGATTTACCCTTATGCATAGAGATGTACTTGTGAAGAGAATAATAAACAAAACTCTTATCATCTTCATATATGTTCTTTTTTTCCTTACCATCTTCATATTTCTCCTTGCCTTTTATCATTTGTTTTATAACATGTATTTTTAAATAAAATAAGAAAAAGAATCATTGACCCATGCATGGTATATGCATGCAATTAAAATTGTTAATGATAGTGTTATGTTGAAAGTTAATAGTAGAACAATTTTTGCAGTATACTACTGCTGCGTAGAAACGTGATAATTTCTTGTGCAAGTGTACACAATCGTAACAAGTAATACAGTGAAAAGTGAGATCGTTCCCACGAGGATTAATTGCTAAACAATTGCTTAATCAATGTAACAAATAGTGATTTGGGGTAAAAAGTAAATGATACACAAATTTTGAGTAACAAGCAATAAAGGTAAAAGTATCAGGGTAATGAAGATCAGATTTGGAACTAGTTGAGATGCATTGCTTTCAGTAAATCCATTAACATGCTCAAAATGCTCAAAATCCTTGTCCAGAACGGGGCCGGATCCTGATCCCATCCCCGTGCTCTTCTTCTTTTCAGGCACCTTCTTGGGCGCCCCTATGCGGACGCAAGTATCAATATTGGAGTTCTCGAAGATGTCAATGAGGTCGTCCATTTTCCCTGCAAAAGGAAGGGAGAAGGTCAGAATCAGTGCATTTCCGAGACCGACCAGGATTATAACAGCGACGTAAAAATAAATAATAACAGGTATCAAAGTATCTTTTGAGCTTGGCCTCAGACTCGGCCACGACATCGATCACTTGTTGATCATCTTGTACGAATCCACGTCACTTCCCTCCAGCAAGTTTGGCTTCACTATGTAAGACTTGGTCTCAATCTCCTCTCCATCCTGGACAAAAAGTTCCCGACTCCAGGACAACAGGAAGTGCACCCTGGTCATATAATTACCCACGCAATCCGCAATGGATCTCTTTGCTGCATTATTCGAGGCTTTGACAAACAAGAAGTTCATCTTAAAGTCCTTGTTTGAATCGTTGGCCGGAGCAAAATAGGAGTATTTTGTGTTGCCCCGCAATCCAATGTGTCCTTCCCTCATGCCATCGGTCCCTGGCTCCAGGGAATGGAACGCGTTGAAGAAGCAGAACGACCAGCTCAAAGCTGCGCATGAATCCCCAGCCATTCGGATGCAGTTGAGAAAGGGCCACGTGCGGGTAATCTAGTACCTCTTTCTGAAATTGACTGAGGGGAATCCGAACTCCCATGGTCTCCAAGACGGCTCCATAGAAGAAAAAGCCCATTCCATCATACTCAGTGCACACTGGCATATCGTCAATCACCATCAGCTTCCATCTCTAATCAGCAGGAACAGCAATGAAACGTTCATAGTAGGAGACAGGTTTGTCCGACTTCAACTTCAGGTAGATACTGTAGATCTTCGTGGATACCCAGTCATACATTTCCTTGGATGTTTTCTCATCTTCTTTTACTGTGACCTCGAGTCTCTGAACTTTAGAAGCTACCTCGCTGTTCTCTTCAACTGTGCCCTCCGAGGTCTCTCTGACGAACTCCCTACCCGAAGTACCCGACATTGCGGGAGAATCTACATGCGTCGAAGAGAGCCGGCATTGGCTCCCCAGTAGCCGACCTCCTTAAGATCGGTTTACCAGGTGGAATAAAAGGCTGAGTTTCCTCACTCTTGGATCGAACCATTATCTGCAAGGGGAGGACGGCACTATCACTATCTAATACTATCCATCTAAAAGTATCAGGGTAATGAAGATCAGATTTGGAACTAGTTGAGATGCATTGCTTTCAGTAAATCCATTAAGATGCTCAAAATGCTATGTTAAGTGCTGCAGCACTAGGTGCTGCCGCAATTGTGCATTATGTCTAATGCTTAACACTAGGTTTTAGTCCTCCTAAATTATGTCTAATTCAGAAAGGATTATTTTCCTAGGCTACTGAAGAACAAGCAGTTATCACCTAAGTGTTTTCACCTCATGGCTTATGTCTCCCCTATGTCTAGGGCTCAAACAAGGAACAACTATATGTCTATAGTGCAACTTACCATGTTATCTTGTGAGGTAAATGTACAAACCATGTCTGTGAATATACATGCTACTTAGATAAGACGGCCAATCCTAATCTAAGATGGAAATTGTAAAGACACACAAGATAAAGTGCTCAACACAATAACATAAGCATTAAGAACAAAATAACTTCATTACATTCAGATTAGCATCCCAACTACAGAGGTTTAGCTCATGATGAGCTTAGACAACATAGAAACTAACTTAAACATCAACAAAGATGAGAAAATCATACTAAATCCCGAGGAGAGAATTTACACTACACCCAAAAACAAAGGAATAGCTTCAGTGATGATCCACGAAGCAAACCAAGCTCTCCAGTGCAGCTTCTTTCACAAGATGAAGCTTCAGTGTTGCTGCAGCAATCAAATCCCAACAATTGATCTTCGAGTAACAAGTAAGGCACGAAGCTTGAGGCTATGTCTATACCTCAGGTTTCGACTTACCCTAATTCGTGGAATGTAGGTCTTTATATAGGGGATGGCTCGGGTAGAGGGATAACCCTAATTGGGTAGGCGCCTTTCGTCCTTTAAGAGGGCAAAAGGTCCTTTTTGCCCAATTCCCTAGGTCATCAGGGAATATTCCATGATTGGAACGCACACCCACGTTTGGAGACAGCTGACAGGTGTCCTTGCATCAATTTCCGTGTTTTCCATTGCCTTCTCTCTCATGTTGCGCAATAAACAATTGCGTTCACAATAAGTGCTGCAGCAGTAGAACAAACACATTAGACCACAAATTGGGCACCAAAGTACCCATTAATACAAAATCAAGCTTGCACCTTAAGTTACTCTAAATTAACATATTTACAACATTAATCACTATATTCCTTGAGAATTAACAAGGATTTAAGCTTGAAATAAGAGGTAATAACAATCATATTTGATTGTTATCACACCCCCAAACTTGAACCATTGCTTGTCCTCAAGCAATGACACTTGACAAAGACAAGCATTATATTAACAATGAACCAGATAGTTGAATTTATTCAAGAAGCACACAAACAGAAAATTCAAGCACAGAAAGGCGGAATAAGCATGACAAAGAGCTTTGATTTAGCAATTCAGAACTCTAGGCCAGTGCACTTATTACAACTCAACTTAAGTGTTGCAGCAACAGTTGCTGCAGCAATACAACTAGAACAGAATTCAAAAACAAACACTGCTTAACACTTGTGTTGCATTGCCCTTATTCTTTGATTTTCTTTTTCATTGATTATTTTTTTGTTTTTTGGGCAATGACAACAATTACAAATATTTACACACTAGTGCTTTATAACATAGCACATTACACAATATACTGACTTTAATTACTTCCTAAACTATGTGCAATTGACCTAATTCTATTCCTTCATGCTTTGCCTTAATATAGCTCAAAGAACCCCCAAACTTAGTTTCTTATGCTACCCTAAGTTTTTAGTAAAAATTTAGCAATTCTCTAGGTCTACCAACAACTAGCTTAGCTGCAGATCATTTCTAATTCACTATGTCTTTCCTAAGTTTCATGTAAAAGTGTAGGTACAGGAGCAATAGAGTTCACTCACAAACAGGGGCACTAATCACTCAATTCTCACCATTTCATCACTAAGTTTTTGCTCAACTTAACTTCTAAAATTTTAAAATTTTATTCAACTAACTAGCAAACATGCTAAAACAATACATAGACCATAGGTCCTCCCCCCTATTTAAGACCTTGCAGTGTCCTCACTACTCATGCAAATTAGGGAGAGGCCCTTCTAAAAACAAAACAGAAAATAAAAACACACAAACAGATATTATTGAATGCTAACACTAACACAAACATTCAACAGGTTTATTCATTGAAAATACTAAAAGGACAGAATTGAAATGACAGAAACTAAAAGATTAAGGAGTAGAGGCTTCTGTTGCTGCAGCACCAGATTGCTGCAGCACTGGACTTGCGTCTGTAACAGCAGGACCAGCACCAGAAAGATTTGCCTTCTTCTGCGCAATCACGAAATCCAAAGCTGCCCTAGACCTTCTTTCAAAATCAGCCAATTTAGCAGCTTCAATTGCTGCAGCATGTTCAATTCCCTTCATCACACTGTCAACAGTGGCTTGAATTGCAATATCCTCTTCAGCAGTTACTCCTTTAGCATCCAATGGGGCTTCCTCAGGTACAGCAGACATCTTTCTTTTCTTTGGTGCATGCTTCGTCCTTGTTCTTTTGGAGGGTGAGAAAACAGGGTTTGCAGCATCAGAACCAGCAATAGCATTTGCTGCAGCATCAAAGACATCAGCAGATTCAGGCAATTTTTCTTTTTCTTTTTCTTCGGGTGGATTTATTGTTGGTTGTGGTTGATTTTCTTGAATGGGAAGGCTGATAGGGGTTGATGTTGGTGGAATGGTGGATGTGGGGGCTAGTTTGGCAGTTTTGGTGGTATGAGATGGTGATGGTGGTGGATCCATTTCAATATCAATGGCATTTTCAAATTCATCTTCACTGTTTGTTTCAGATCCTTCTCCTTCATCTGAGTCATCATCCTCACTGTCATCTTTTCTATTCAACTCCTTCATAATCTCCCTATTCTCTAGTTTCTCCCCTTCACTTAGGGATTCACCAGATTCAGTGCCTAGCAGCTCCTCTTCTTCTTCACCTATCTTCTTCTTTCCCTTATTTACTTCCTTCCTCTTTCTCTTTTTCTCAACAACTTCTTCTGGCATATCATCCTTAACACCAGCATCTTCAAACAGGTCTTTATCAATCACTTCTTCATCAAGCACCCACTCTGGAAAAGAATGTGCTTCAACTCCAATATCAACTTGCAAGTTTGCAGCAAACATATCCTTCAACCACTCCTGTTGCTTCCTCATAAACTCCCGGACAGAGCGGTGCTGCAGCATGAACTGTGGCAGCATGTTGGGATCACCAGATGCTGCAGCAACCTTAGGTTTTGATTTCAGCATAGTAGGGAAGGCAGCCAGAGGGAATCCTTTCGTCTCCCCCTTCATTTCCACACCAGCTTTAATGCAAAGATCAGTAATTAAAAAAGGAAAGAAAAGATACCCAGCAGTTTTGGAGTGGCATATGAGAATCTCTCTTGAGATCAATCTTCCAACATCAACGTCCTTTGCTCCCAAAATTGCATCCAGCAGCATCATCCTTTCTTTTTCTACATTGGTGGTGTGGGAATTGGGCAACAGAGAGTTCTTGATAAAGTTGAACCAGACCATGGCGTCATGAGTGAGACTGCTTCTCTTGACTTTGAATTCATTGGCACTGCAGGGCTCCCATGGTGTGCCAGGAATGGTGATGTTCTGCTTCACGACCTCCATTTCTTTCTTTCCCCATTTCTTTCTTTCATCATGGAGTCAAATTTGACTATGACTCCTCTGACTTCAGCAAAAAACTGAGGCTTTCCATCTTTTTCTGGGGCTATCCCTGCGTAGAACTCACGGACAACAGAAGGGTAGAAATAAGATGGATGCTGCAGCAATTGCTTCCACCCAAGTGCTTTCACAATTGATGTGAACGCATCAGGTGCGTTTTGCAACATGAAACCCCTCTCTGCCCAGAAATTCATGGCAGAGAACTTCTCCACAGCAGAGACTTCTTGATTCTTCAAACTCTTACGCCTTGGTTGACTAGATTCACCATGCTCAGTTGTTGATTGGCGTTTCCTAGAGGACTTGTTGGCACTGATTTTGGTTCTAACCATTGTGATCACAAGATTGAAGTTTCAAAGAAAGAGGTGAGTGAGGTTTTTGGATTGATTGGGAACAAAGGGTTGATTGCTTTGAGGGTTTCTAAATTTTTGATCGCAATTGAAGAGTGAAATTGTGGGAGAATTGGGGAGAGTGGGTGATTATAAAGCTGAGGGGATGGGACGGTTTTGGGGACTTGGCGCACGCATTAAAGCTGTAGCCTTTGGATGAAGGATGAGGTGTATGGTGGAGGTTTAGCGAGTGGACGGTTTAAGTGATTGATTGGACAACACACTGGTGACGCAATCAGACCGTGGGTGAATAACTGCCATTATTTTATTTTTTTTCCTTAACTGCTCTCTATTGCTGCAGCAATGTTGCTGGAAGCAATGCTGCAGCACTAACTGCTGTCACACCCTCAAACTTCATCTTGCTAAAATTTAATTCCTGCAAAACAAACACCAAAACAAAAACAAAAACAACTAATTGTAGGCCACTAAACAACTTCAACTAAACCCTAAAACAACTTCAACTAATTGTAGGCCACAAAAAAAAACAACTTCTTGTCAATCCTATTTGAAATGTTCCCACTTCTTTGACAACTATCACATTCTTTAATCAACTCATGAGCATCTTTGAAAATTGTAGGCAAAAAATAACCATATTGAAGCACTTTTGCTGCTGTCCTCATACCCCCAAAGTGTCCTCCATATGCTGCAGCATGACATTGCTGCAGCACCTCTTGTTGTTCTTCATCAGCCACACATCTCCTTAGTAACTGATTAGGGCACTTTTTGTATAAGAAGGGCTCGTCCCAAAAATATTGCTTGACATTGTGGAAGAACCTCTTCTTTTGCTGATAATTCAAATCACAGGGCACCACTTTGCTCACTAGGAAGTTGACAATGTCTGCATACCAAGGTGCTGCAGCATCAGGTGCAGCAACAGCAACCGCTAACAATTGCTCATCAGGGAAGCTTTCCTTGATTTCTCCAAAATGATTACCTGCACTATCACCTTCCAATCTAGACAAATGATTAGCAACTTGGTTCTCCACCCCCTTTTTATCTTTTATTTCAAGATCAAAATCTTGGAGGAGGAGAACCCATCTTATTAACCTAGGTTTTGCATCTTTCTTAGCAATCAAATACTTAATGGCAGAATGATCGGTGAAAACAATTACTTTTGTGCCAACTAAGTATGATCTAAATTTATTAAATGCAAAAACCACAGCTAATAATTCTTTTTCAGTGGTAGTGTAATTTAATTGGGCTTCAACAAGTGTTTTGCTAGCATAATAAATAGAATGAAAAACCTTGTCATACCTTTGGCCAAGGACAGCACCTATGGCATAATCACTAGCATCACACATGAGCTCAAAAGGCTTGCTCCAATCAGGAGTTACTATCACTAGAGCAGTAACTAGAGCATTCTGCAGTTTCTAGAATGCTGCAGCACATGATTCATCAAATACAAATGGATTGTCACGCTGCAGCATTTGGAGAAGTCCTTAATGAATCTTCTATAGAAACCAGCATGTCCCAGGAAACTTCTAACACCTTTGACATTTGTTGGAGGATGCATCTTCTCAATTACCTCAACTTTGGCTTTGTCAACTTCAACTCCCCTCTTTGAAATCTTGTGTCCCAACACAATACCTTCTTGGACCATGAAGTGGAATTTCTCCCAATTCAAGACCAAGTTGGTTTCTTCACATCTATCCAGAATCTCTTCTAAGTTATCAAGGCATAATTGGAATATTTCCCCAAAGACAGAAATCATCCATGCAAATCCTCCAACCAGTGACTGTTCTTGTGGGAATAAGCTCATTCTTCTCATTAGCTACCACTGTGATCCCTCCTTTCTTTGGAACACATTGCACAGGGCTCACCCATGCACTATCAGATATAGGATACACAATGCCAGCATTAAGCCACTGTGATCCCTCCTCTGCCCTTCAATACTGTTTATAGCATTTTCATCAAGAATGATTCTATGCATGCAGATAGTAGGACTAATCCCCTTTATATCAACCATTTGCCACTCAATTGCCTTCTCATGCCTCTTTAGGGTAGTAATGAGATCATGCTCTTGACTTTTGGATAGGTCAGAAGCAATGATCACAGGCAATGTATCATTTTCCCCTAAATAGGCATATTTCAGGTGTTTGGGTAACTCTTTAAGTTCAAGCACAGGAGGCTTTTCAACAGAAGGCACATTCTGTTTGATATTGGAATCCTCTTGATCAAGGGATTCATATTGCCTACTCCATAGCTCTTTCACCTCAGCCTCCTTGTGCACAATACCTTCTTTCACAAGTTCACTTTTATCAATCTCAGCAAGAGCCTTCACCAGATGATCATTCTGCTTGTGGAAGTTTTTCTGAACCATAGAATCAAGAGACATAACAAAGGAACACTCCTCAGTTCCTTGATCAGGAAACTTGAGAGCATTCATCACATTGAACTTGATTTCTTGATCATTGACTCTCTTAGTCAATTCTCCCTTTTGCACATCAATTAGGGTCTTTCCAGTAGCCAAGAAAGGTCTTCCATGAATTATAGGCACTTCCTTATCTGCATCAAAATCTAAAATCACAAAGTCAGCAGGAAATACAAATTTATCTACCTTTATCAAGACATCTTCAATGATTCCTTCTGGGTATGCAATGGATCTATCTGCAAGTTGGAGAGTAACAGTTGTAGGTCAGGCAACACCTATACCCAACTGAGTGAAAACAGACTTAGGCATCAAATTGATGCTTGCACCTAAGTCATAAAGAGCTCTGCCAGTATAGGTTTCACCAATTGAACATGGAATAGTGAAACTGCCTGGATCCTTCAACTTGCTTCGAAGCTTGCTTTGCATGATCATACTACATTCTTCTGACATAGCTACTGTTTCAAATTCTCCCAGTCTCTTCCTCTTGGAAAGCACATCCTTCATGAACTTTGCATAGTTGGGCATTTGTTGAAGTGTTTCAACCAAAGGAACATTGATGTGAAGTTGTTTTAGCACCTCTAGAAATTTTCCAAATTGCTTGTCTTGCTGTGCCTTCTTCAACCTTTGAGGAAAAGGTGGAGATGGAACAGGTTGATCAGCAACTGGTGATGTAACTGGTGCAGCATCAGATGCTGCAACATCAACTGTGACAGCATCTGTTGCCTTCTTTTTTTCATTTTTCTGATTTTTTTGGATTCTGTTGGTGCCATCACTAGGATCAGTAGGTGGTCCATTCAGGTCCTTCCCACTCCTTAGAGATATAGCCTTGACTTGTTCCTTCCCGTTAGAAGATGATGGTTCAGTAGTGGATGGTAATGATCCACTAGGTCTTTGGGTAAGAACAGTGGCTATTTGACCAATTTGATTCTCCAAGTTCTTGATTGCAGCCCCTTGAGTTTGATACTGAGTTTTAGTTTCATTCATGAAAGCCTTAAGCATGGCCTCCATAGAGTTTTCAACTGTTGGTGCTGCTGCCTTGGGTTGAGCAGAGAATCCTGGTAGTGTTGCAGGAGCTGTAGCAGGTGTTGCATTGTTGCTCCATTTGAAATTAGGATGGTTCTTCAACCCAGGATTGTAGGTACGAGAATATGGGTTATTGTTCTTGTCATATCCCACATAGTTGCCTGAAATAGGGTTTGCAGGACATTCTTCATACAAATGGCCTCCTCCATAGTACACACAACTAGCAGAACCCACTGGTACTTGTTCAATTGCTGCTACCTTAGTTTCTGGTACAGATTCAGTTGCTGCAGCAGGTGTTGCTGCAGCAGGTGTTGCACTCATATTTTTGATCATGTTGGACAAAGATGCAACCTGAGCAGATAAAGCAGTAACTTCACTCACTTCATGCATACCAGCAACTTTCTTCTGAGCACTAACCCTGGCTGTTGGCCATTGATAGCTATTTGCAGCAATAGTTTCAATAAGATCATAAGCATCTTGGTAAGAGCCATTCAGCAAGACTCCTCTAGAAGAAGCATCAAGCATCAGTCTAGTTTGAGGTTCCAAAGCATTGTAAAAGGTTTCCATTTGAACAACCACAGGCAACCCAATATGTGGAAATTTTCTTAACAATTCTTTGAATATTTCCCATGCTTCAAACAAAGTTTCAAATTCAGTTTGTCTAAAAGATGTAATTTCAGTTCTCATCCTGGCATTCTTGATAGGTGGAAAATATTTTGTCATAAATTTTTCAGCCATCTCATTCCAAGTAGTGATAGAGTTAGGTTCCAAAGAATTTAACCAAACTATAGCTCCTTCAAGGAATAAGGGAAAAGTTTAAGTTTAAAAGCATCATCACTTACACCAGGGAGAATGAAATTACTACAAACTTCTACAATTTGTTTTAAATGCAAATGTGGGTCCTCAGTAGGTCCTCCACCAAATTGCCCTATTGTTTGAAGCATTTGAAACATCATAGGCTTAAATTCAAAATGATTTGTTGCAAGTTCAGGCCTTACTAGGCTAGTTTGCATAATGTGAGGGTCAAAAATTGCATAATCCCTCATAGGTCTGTCCCTATCATTAGCCATGCCTATGACTATTTCATTCAAAACTTGTCTCACATGTTCAGGTTGCTCAATGGCAAGTATGGTATGTCTGTCAGAACCATGGTTGCTAGGAGGTGGTGTTCCCCCATGATTAGAAGGTGGTGGTGTAGCCATATTGACAGTTCTGCCCAATGAAATAAGACCTGAGTGATCTTGATCCCTTCTCAAAGCCCTAAACAATCTTTCTATTTCAGGATGAAGTTGAAATTCTGGTGAACTGCGCCTGTGCATATGCTGCAGCAACAGTTGCTGTAGCAATTCTGATACTGAACAAACAGAAACAGAGCACCAAAATTAGCAACGAAAATCACTAGTTTGCCAATTAATTAAACAGTGTTTTAAGCTATTTAATCCCCGGCAATGGCGCCAAAAACTTGTTGCGTAGAAACGTGATAATTTCTTGTGCAGCAAGTGTACACAATCGTAACAAGTAATACAGTGAAAAGTGAGATCGTTCCCACGAGGATTAATTGCTAAACAATTGCTAAATCAATGTAACAAATAGTTATTTGGGGTAAAAAGTAAATGACACACAAATTTTGGGTAACAAGCAATAAAGGTAAAAGTATCAGGGTAATGAAGATCAGATTTGGAACTAGTTGAGATGCATTGCTTTCAGTAAATCCATTAAGATGCTCAAAATGCTATGTTAAATGCTGCAGCACTAGGTGCTGCCGCAATTGTGCATTATGTCTGATGCTTAACACTAGGTTTTAGTCCTCCTAAATTATGTCTAATTCGGAAAGGATTATTTACCTAGGCTACTGAAGAAAAAGCAGTTATCACCTAAGTGTTTTCACCTCATGGCTTATGTTTCCCCTATGTCTAGGGCTCAAACAAGGAACAACTATATGTCTATAGTGAAACTTACCATGTTATCTTCTTAGGTAAAAGTACAAACCATGTCTGTGAATATACATGCTACTTAGATTAGACGGCCAATCCTAATCTAAGATGGAAATAGTAAAAACACACAAGATAAAGTGCTCAACACAATAACATAAGCATTAAGAACAAAATAACTTCATTACATTCATATTAGCATCCCAACTACAGATGTTTAGCTCATGATGAGCTTAGACAACATAGAAACTAACTTAAACATCAACAAAGATAAGAAAATCATACTAAATCCCGAGGAGAGAATTTACACTCCACGAAGCAAACCAAGCACTCCAATGCAGCTTCTTTCACAAGATGAAGCTTCAGTGTTGCTGCAGTAATCAAATCCCAGCAATTGATCTTCGAGTAACAAGTAAGGCACGAAGCTTGAGGCTATGTCTATACCTCAGGTTTCGGCTTACCCTAATTCTTGGAATGTGGGTCTTTATGTAGGGGATGGCTCGGGTAGAGGGATAACCCTAATTGGGGAGGCGCCTTTCGTCCTTTATGAGGGCAAAAGGTCCTTTTTGCCCAATTGCCGAGGTCATCAGGGAATATTCCATGATTGGAACGCACACCCACGTTTGGAGACAGCTGACAGGTGTCCTTGCATCAATTTCCGTGTTTTCCATTGCCTGCTCTCTCATGTTGCGCAATAAACAATTGCGTTCACAATAAGTGCTGCAGCAATAGAACAAACACATTAGACCACAAATTGGGCACCAAAGTGCCCGTGGCCATTAATACAAAATCAAGCTTGCACCTTAAGTTACTCTAAATTACCATATTTACAACATGAATCACTATATTGCTTGAGAATTAACAATGATTTAAGCTTGAAATAAGAGGTAATAACAATCATATTTGATTGTTATCAACTACTTATACAGAATATTGAGTGAAAAATAGATATTGATTTTACAATTATTTGATATATTTATGCTTAACGGCTCATATTATTCTAATAATTAAAAGATGTTGTATAATTGTTAACTTTTTCATGAAAGATCGCATTAAATCTTTTAATTAATGCAGTGATCTGAATCATTGATTTTCGGGTAAAATATGTTTTTGGTTCCTACAAAATTGGGCCCTTCTAAGTTTAGTCCCTACAATAACGAAATAGGCGTTATGGTCCCCATCTTATTTTGTCGATTCCATTTTTAGTCCCTGCCATTAATTATTGATGATTGGGCTAACGAAAATCATGACTGGATGTGTCACGTACGGCGCACTGTCTATAAATAAAGGGTCCGCCCTCCAAACAACGGTATAATCTTGGTAAGTCCGCCCTTCAGAGTAAGTTACCAAATTATAATCTTGGTAAGTCCTCAGATCGCCAGATGTGCGAATCAACTTGCCATCTAAATATCTATTGTGAGCCTCAAAGTAAGAGATTTTACCTCGGAGGCGGGAAATGGTTTTCCCTGCTATCAGCTCCTCTAGTTTTTTGAAAGCATCAACACCCAGTCTGTCGACTCGGGCGCAGGCCACGAAATCCTCCAAGGTGGCTTTCTCTTTTCTCTACTCCTTCTTCCCGTCCTGCCTTTGTTTTTGCCTTTTCAAGGCGGAAGGATCAGCATTGCCAACATCAGGATGGCTTCTCTTTTGAATCTCCCTGTTGCCCGACTCCGCGACTGGCTTCGAAGGCTTGACAACAGGAGATTTGACTTTTTCGGCAAGCGTGCCCCCGGCTGATTGGGACTTGGTTGCCTCCATGTCCAGAACGGGGCCGGATCCTGATCCCGTCCCCGTGCTCTTCTTCTTTTCAGGCACCTTGTTGGGCGCCCCTATGCGGACGCAAGTATCAATATTGGAGTTCTCGAAGATGTCAACAAGGTCGTCCATTTTCCCTGCAAAAGGAAGGGAGACGGTCAGAATCAGTGCATTTCCGAGACCGACCAGGATTATAACAGCGACGAAAAAATAAATAATAACAGGTATCAAAGTATCTTTTGAGCTTGGCCTCAGACTCGGCCACGACATCGATCACTTGTTGATCATCTTGTACGAATCCACGTCACTTCCCTCCAGCAAGTTTGGCTTCACTATGTAAGACTTGGTCTCAATCTCCTCTCCATCCTGGACAAAATGTTCCCGACTCCAGGACAACAGGAAGTGCACCCTGGTCAGATAATTACCCACGCAATCCGCAATGGATCTCTTTGCTGCATTATTCGAGGCTTTGACAAACAAGAAGTACATCTTAAATCCTTGTTTGAATCGTTGGCCGGAGCAAAATGGGAGCGTTTTGTGTTGCCCCGCAGTCCAATGTGTCCTTGCCTCTTGCCATCGGTCCCTGGCTCCGGAGAATGGAATGCGTTGAAGAAGTAGGAGAAGACCCTTGCTGAAGGGACCCTCTCGTGGCAAGCCAAGACCAGCTCAAAGTTGCGCAGTTGAGAAAGGGCCACGTGCAGGTAATCTAGTACCTCTTTCTGAAATTGACTGAGGGGAATCCGAACTCCCATGGTCTCCAAGACGGCTCCATAGAAGAAAAAGCGCATTCCATCATACTCAGTGCACACTGGAATATTGTCAATCACTATCAGCTTCCATCTCTAATCAGCAGGAGCAGCAATGAACCGTTCATAGTAGGACACAGGTTTGTCCAACTTCAACTTCAGGCAGATACTGTAGATCTGCGAGGATACCCAGTCATACGTTTCCTTGGCTGTTTTCTCATCTTCTTCTACTGTGACCTCGAGTCTCTGAACTTGAGAAGCGACCTCGGTGTTCTCTTCAACTGTGCCCTCTGAGGTCTCTCTGACGAACTCCCTACCCGAAGTACCGGACATTGCGGGAGAATCTACATGCGTCGAAGAGAGCCGGCATTCCGGCTCCCCAGTAGCCGACCTCCTTAAGATCGGTTTGCCAAGTGGAATAAAAGGTTGAGTTTCCTCACTCTTGGATCGAACCATTATCTGCAAGGGGAGGACGGCACTATCACTATCTAATACTATCCATCTAAAACAATTTATCTAGAGCTAAAGCAGTGTTAATCCAGGCCACGGTAAAACCCAAGATCGGCCTTTCTCCTCCCCTTGAGGCGAGTAGCGACGTTCGCTGAACCAGCGACATCGGCCGCGGTTAAAATGTGATATCTAAAGCATTTAAATCATGCAGGAAAGGAAACTAACCTCGGTGCAGGAACTTCCTAATGTCGGCTTGACCTTTGAGGTCGAATGAATGACCAATGACCTCGCCTCTGTAAAAACCCAGAAACAAAGACGGCGGACGGTGGCGCTGATCTCGGCACGGTGGTCAGAAAATTCCCACTCCTCAGATCACTTAGCGCTCACTCTTTCATAAAAATGTGAAGTGGACAAATGACACCCTGCAACTCGCCTTATATAGGGGGAGTTGCGAATCGTCATGTCACTTAAATTCGTCTCTTCAGCTTAGAGCAACAAAATACCCTCGATCTCACCAAACATCATGCCTCTATTCGCCCATTCAGAAGATGACATGTGGCACGGTGTTATCTCAAAGCAATGGTTGTACCAAGCCGAGGCCGACCTCACTGTTCAACCAACCTCGACTTGGGGGGCCACTATTCCGGACTGGGCCAAACCTCGCAGGATTTGGGCCTGGCCCAATCTCGTACTCAAGGTAGCACAGCACCTGCTCTGCAGCTGGTGCCCGTATCCAACGGACAGGGATCAACACGCCCGCATCCAACGCCTCAGGTACGTTGCACTGTATATAAATAAAGGGTCCGCCCTCCAAACAACGGTATGTTCTCATTCCTTATCTTTCCCTAATGACACCCTTTTTTGCTTACTGACTTGAGCGTCGAACTGTCTTGCAGGTAGCCCCCACCTGACGTGGACTTGCGCGCTAGCTCGGACCACCGAGTCCAATCTTCAATTGACCCTTGGAAGCACATCCCTTCATCCTTGTACCCCGGGTTCGGCCATCTGGAATCCAGGTACCGAACACCATCAAAAACCCCTTCGTCAAATCCGGAATCCCTTCATCCAAACCCATAACCTTGAAGTCACAATCCATTATTTGAAACCCACAAGTTTCCATATTCGGTTTAGATTTGGTTCACAAATTTCCGTAGTTCAAAACTCACAGATATGCTATTGAATCATTGTTGTTGTGGTGCTTTGCCCATTGAATGGAATTAGGGTTTAGGGTGATTTTAAATTAGGGTTGGAAATGGAAAAAAGAAAACGAAACACCTGTTACTGAAGAGAGGAGATTCTGGATTTATGGGTTTATGGGTTTGAGAACGACTTGGGTTTAAGGATTTTGGATTCTGGATTGTGGGTGAGAAATTGAAGGAGAAGAAGAAGAGAAGAGATTCATCAAATTCATCTTGTTACTCATCTCGTTACTGAACTTTGTTGAATGATTTTAATGGTTTTGCTAAAATGATTTCTTGTTGAATGATTTTAATGGGATTTGCAAAGAATAAACTGTGTTTGTGTTTTGAAGAAGAAGAAGAAGAAACAGTGTCATTAATTAAGGGTTTTTTAGTTCTGTACTTTTTAATTTAAAAATCAATTTATTTATACTGAAATAAATATAAGTATAAGTAATAAAAAAATGAGTCAGCACGCCACATGGACGCCACAACAATTAGAATGTCTACATGGTGTGTCTAGTCATAATTTCTGTTAGCCCAATCAGCAATAATTAACGCCAGGGACTAATAATGGAAATGGAAAAATAAGATAGGGACCAAAACAGCTATTTCGTTAATGTAGGGACTAAACTTAGAAGGACCCAATTTTGTAGGGACTAAAAACAATTTTTACCCTTAATTTTAATATTACAATTATGATTAAAAGTTCTCATTTCTCTTAAAAAACAAGATTATGTTAATGGATGTTATTTATTAAAATTTTAATTTAGATGAACTTATTTTTCAATCCTATTTCTTTTCTCAATATTCATAAAAAAGATTTTATTATATTTATTATGGTCATTATATCGTTATTTTCATTTCTTTTAATTGGTGTAGACTCCAAGTGAGGAGCGACCCACCCAACAGGGACCAGAAAATTGTATTAGTTACTTGAAAACAGGTAAAATAAAATAATAATCAAGGATAAATCATAAGCTTTGTGTTTCTTGGCCATTTATTTCAACTGCAAAAACGACATGCAATAACATCTACACAATATTTTTAGCCCATATTGTCATATTTTTGGAAGGTGGATTATTCCATTGATAACACACAGTAGATGAAGGTGGAGCACAAAACTTACACCCACCCGCTGCATCTACCGTCCAAGAAACTAATCCGCATTTTTGATCTCGACTTCCTTTGTAAACGTCTAAATAATGAAGTTCTTCGCCTTGCCATTTAAAGCTGCAAAAGAACAATGTTCTAAAGAAAATATTTGGGACGAATGAAAAGTTGTAACTTTTTTTAGGCATGAGCGTATGGAATCCAAGATCATTATCTTTGGATTTGCAATGAATGGTTATACTACTCACAAAAATGGGTGCTGTTACATTATTGATAATTTCTACTACTACCTTTCCTTTCGCATGGGTCTGCAGGGAAAGTATTACTAGCAGAAGTGATAATGATATTACCTTGTAGGTATTTTTTTTTAGAGCTGCCATAGATGCACAATGCCATAAAAGGCAGACAACTATTTGAATTTATAGAACATTTAGCAACTAAAGTATCCCTATTTAGCCGGTGTTATTTATTTGTCATAAATATGCATTTATTTTAATATGTAGTAAATGATGCATTTAATTTTTACCCTTATTTAGAGCCGGTGTAATTTATTTGTCAGAAACATGCATACTCCATCTGTTACAGAATATAAGCAAAAACTAGTCAACAAAAGTTGATGTATCTGATTCAAATTTTGGACCAGATACATCAACTTACGTTGACCAGTTTTTGGTTATACCCCCCCTAGTAAATTTTTTCTTTTTGACAAAAGGGAGTAGTAAATCATGCATTCAATTTTTACACCTATTTTAAAGCCGGTGTAATTCATTTGTAGTATAAGCCACAATTGCATAATGGGTGAATTTTATAAAACCAGTTAAATTTCTAGCTTTATTAATTGGCAATAACTGACTTTACTGGTCAAAAAGAAAATAACTGACTTTAATAGAAGTCAAACAATTATGTCATCATAAATACTTCCTCCGTCTCAAATTAATTATTACGTAATTAACCATATTGATAATTGCTGTATTCATCACTAACATAAATGCAAAGTAAATGATAATAGTTTGAGAGTGATACCCAGAGTATTTTTTTTGTATAAATCGAGTATCCTCGGCGCCCAACTGTAGAGACTCACCCCTCGAGCCTGGTAGGACTACAATGGGCGACAAAACTCTCTCTCTCTAGAGATTTAACACTTTTGTATACCCTAAGATGGATTCAAACACAAAACCTTGGTAAAGTTGGAAGAGAGCCCTACCATCTTATCAAAGTGCTCTTGGGTTGCTTAGAGTATTTTTTTTTGGTTCGGACCATTGCTGGCTACCCACGGAGTGTCCCAACCCTTTCAACGAAAGGCTAATCTCCACTCGTGCTTAGGATCAAATTTCGCACTGGCCAACACCAAGTACGTACACTGCAGGAATCGAACCTGGGAGCACCGGGTCGACCCACTGTGTCCCATGGTAGATTAAGCCATTGAGCCCACGGTGCCGGTTGGGTTGCTCAAAGTATTGGTAAAAGTTTAATTAAAAGTAGAAAGTGACAATTATTTTGAAACATTTTTAGCATGCCGCTGGCACTTGTCACACTTTTTGACTAATTTCCTTGCGTCTTCATCCATTGTGGGCCAGTAGTATCCCACCCTCAACACTTTCTTTCCTAGTGCTCGTCCTCCTAGATGATTTTCGAACATTCCTTCATGAATTTCTCACAAGACATAGTCGGCTTCCTTTGGTTAGAGACACTTCAAGAGTGGCATTGAGAACCCTCTACAATAGAGTTTCCTGTTAGTGATTGAAAAGGATGAAGCCTATTTTCGTACCAGAGCTGCCTTTTTGGGATCATCAGGTTCTTCACCATCTTTAATATATCTGAGGATTGGGTCGATCCAGCTATCTTTTGGATCGATCACACAAACATCTGAAGCCAAAGCGACCTCAAGTCGAATACTGGGCTGCGGTAGTACCTTTTGGATCACACTTCTATGATTTCCAGGATTCTTTGTGCTGGCGAGCTTTGACAGGATGTCGGCCTTGGTGTTTTCCGTTCTAGGGACGTGTTTTACCTCCGCATACTCGAAGATCCCGAGTAGTTCTCTGACTCTTTCCAAGTATCTCTGAAAGATCACATCCTTTGCATCGAACACTTCCTTGATTTGTGACACCACTAAGAGGGAGTCAGAGTGCAGCTCCACTCTCTTGACATTGAAGTCACGGGCGAGCAGCAGACCGGCTATACATGCTTCCTACTCGGCCTGATTGTTGGAAGTGGTGAACGAAAAGGTCAATGATACTTTAATGGTCGTACCTTCAGAGTTCTCAAGGATTAAGCACACTCCACTACCTTTGCTATTGGACGAGCCATCTACATGCAATGTCCAAATTGGTGGCGTTGTTTCTTACGGAATTGGGGTCATTTCAGTAAGGCAGTCAGCCAATATCTGTGCTTTTGTGGGCGATCAGGCTTCATACTTGACGCCACACTCTGACAATTCAGTTGCTCACTTGACCACTCTTCTTGCTAAGTCTAGTTTGTGAATGATCTGTTGTATGGGTTGGTCGGTCCTGAGGACGATCTGATGAGCCACAAAGTACGAACTTAGTCTTTGAGCGGCCAATATCAAGGCTAAAAACAATTTCTCGATTTTCAGATATCTGAGCTAAGGACCTTGGAGCGGCTTGCTGACAAAGTAAATGGGGTTTTGCTTGGAGTCACATTCTCGTACCAACACTGCGACCAATGCATCGTCAGTGATCACTAGGTAGAGGTACAATGCCTTCTCGGATTCTGATCTCGTCAAAATAGGTGGTTGTAGTAGAGTAGTCTAAAGTTGATCAAGCGCTTGCTCGCACTCAGGTTTCCATTCAACCTCGATCTCCTTTTTGAGTAGCTTGAAGAGTAGAAGTCACTTATTTGTTGCCTTTGCAATGAATCGAGACAGGGCATACACCATACCATTCAATTTTTGAATCTCTTTCTTGGTGGTGGGCAGACTCATCTCTATCACCGCCTTACACTTATCCGAGTTTACTTCAATCCCTCTCTCAGTTAGATACTAGCCGAGGAACTTGCCCACCGTCACCCCAAACGTGCACTTCTTAGAGTTCAGATTGAGTGAATTTCTACGACCTTCTACAAACAATTCACTCAAGTTGGCCAAATGGTCGGGGTCTGTCTTACTTTTAACGATTATGTCGTCCAGATAGACTTCAACTACCCTCTTAATTTGGGCCTGGAGGACTTTGTTCATCATTGTTTGATAGGTCCCCCCTGCATTCTTCAACCCAAAGGGCATTACTCGATAACAATAATTCCCTTACTCAATCATGAAGGTCATCTTCTCTTGGTCGGGTGGGTACATGGCGATCTGGTTGTACCTCGAGTATGCGTCCAAGAATGATAATAACTGAAATCCATTGGTTCTATCAACTAGCCGGTCCACACTTAGAACTGGGAACGCGTCTTTCGGACAGGCTCAGTTAAGGTTTGTGTAGCCTACACACATGTGCTACTTTCTGATCTCTTTCTTTACCACAATTACATCGGATAACCATATCGAGTACTAGATCTCTTTGATGAAGGCGGCTTCGATCAGATCTTTGACCGCCTTCTCTGTGTTACAAAGTGGCTTTAGTCTCAAGAGGGGGGTGAATTGAGACTTTTGAAAATAGTTCCCCTATTTAACAACTTAGATTAACTTTCGCGCAGGTTTACGGAATGAACGAATTAGAACTTAAAACAGTAAATAACTCGCTATATTTATACTGGTTTGGCCACCTCCCAGTGACCTACGTCAAGTCCTAACAACCATTTTTGAGTTTTTCACTATCAAATCAAAGCTTTAAATCGGGTGTTTTCAAACCCTTATAGACTCAGGAACTCTTCACCTAGGAAACCCCGCCTTGTGCAAGAGCCCTCAACAACAAGAGATACCCCACCCTTGTTACAATAAAAACCCTAGAGAGATTCTCGCTCTCTAGTACAACCAATTGACAAACAAGTGATTCCCCACCCTTGTTACAATCAAAATTCTAGAGAGATTCCCCACTCTCTGGTAAAACCAAATAACAGAAATTGAATAAATTCCAATAAACATAAATACCTCAAAGAAGCCGAATACGACAACTTGAATATCCCCAACCTTACCCTTGAGAGAGATCAGCTCAAATTTATAGAAATGGTGAAGAACAAGTGTGATAGTGCAATAGGGTTTGATTTCAGCTCTGTTATGCGTAGGTTGTTACTGTTTGTGAAACCCTAAGTCCCTTTTTATAGATTCTGTAAAAATATGACCGTTGGGTTAAGTTTAAACACTTGATAATCGATTATCAATTGAGTAGATAATCTATCATTCAAGCACACGAGCGTGTTTTATAGAAACAACTTCATAAGTGGATAATCGATTATGGTCTTTTAAAACATAACTTCATAATTGATCATCACCCTGTTGTAGGCTCATAATCGATTGTCTCCATGTGGTAATCGATTATGTGCTTAAAAGATTATGCTCCTGTCATAATCGATCAGCACCCTGTTGTAGGCTCATAATCGATTGTCTCCTTGTGGTAATCGATTATGTGCTTACAAATAGCCATTTTCTCATTCAATGATCGATTATGTGCTTGTAATAATCTGTACGTAACCTATTTAGCATGCTTTTATCAAATGAAGGCACATGTTAGGTTAATTGTGTGAGTGCTAGTGTTATAAGTGATTTGAGCCGATCCTCAAAAGGGGTTTACATTTCATTCCTAAGACACGACTGGACTTCCTAAGGTCTACCCTTGACACAGACATTCTTCTTGAGTTGGTTGTGCCTTGGAATTCCTTTTTGTCACTTTATTTAGAAATGCTTCATCATCAATACTTAACCTACAACACAACATATCCACATCCCCCCCCCCCCCCCCCCCCCCTCTTTTGATGATGACAAAATCTCGATTTATCTGAGGTGGGAAGTTAGTTCATCAAGCAAAACAATACACTAATATTAATGATATGTATCTAGACTCCCCCTTACATGATGCTCCCCTTGACTACGTTCTCAGTGACAATCCTAAATGCCAAATGCAGTAGCAGTCCTATAGTTCCCCCCTTTTTGGCATGATCAAAAGGGTTAATGCAAGACTTAGTTGGTAAGTCGAAAACGCAGCTAGTAGTGAAAGTCAGTCTATTGCATTTAAAAAAGTTATAGACATAAACTACAAAATGGCGGGAGAGCCGGGTTTCGACACAAGATAACCAAACATAATTCAATCAAAAGTTTGTATTCCTTTCAGATAAGTGATAAATCAATGATTCCAAGTTCTCTTTGAAAGAAATAAACAACTTTCTTTTTGCAATGGTTTTGTAAAAGTATCAGCTAGCCATTTTGAAGACTTAACGAACTGAATCACACAATCACATTTCCAAATATATCTGTAAGAAAATGATGTCTAGTCTATTTATGCTTAGTTCTAGAATGGTTAACGGGGTTTTTGATAGATTAATTGTGGATGTGTTTTCGCATTTAATCGCAATGTGATCTATAACGATGCCATAGCCAACAGTTTTCTTCCTTACTAATGAGACAACATGCATTATGAGATGAGACTTCATCAAGATTAACCATGTAAATGTTGCGTACTCTATTTCCTATTATTCTAATTTGCTTACTGGTTTTGTCCTCAACGGTGCATGTATCAAAATCAAATATTACTCTATTTCAATAATCACATCTTTGATTAATGCTTAATAAATTATTCTTATGTTCTTCTACATAAAGCACATTATCAATAGAGGTGGATAGATCTTTACCAATTTTACCTTCACTGAGGATTCTTCCTCTATTGTTGTTATCACAAGTCACATGACCGCTTTTTCTGGGGGTAGGAGTTATGAACTTTGTTATATCTCCAGTCTTTTGCTTTTAGCATTTGCTATCAAGGTATTAATCTGTCCCCCATACCTTGAAGCATGCCTGCAACAAGTTCAAGTTGAAAATTTTAGGTTAGTACTTGGTAGAGTCCCTTTGGTGACCCACACCTTTTTCACGACTTGCCTGCTTCTAGCCATACAAACAGATGCAATATGTCCTGGTTTGGCACAGTAATAACATCTAATATATGGACTAGTAGTGAAGTCTATGGTGCACATGTCTTTTCATGAAATTGTTTCAAGGAGACCTAGGATGCACATGTTGTATGTTAGACATTTTTCCTATTGTCCATTCAAGCTCATGAATTTTCTTTTCATATTCAGTGCACTTATCACATACATAGTTAGCCTTAAAATAACTGAGGCTATAATTATCTTTTCAAAGTTCTAATCTTTCCTTAGTTAAAGCAATAACTTTGTTTTGGAGACGAGCAACTGCTTTCTTAGATTGACTTAATGCCTTAGATTGTTTTAGAGAATCATTATGCAATTCAAAAAATGCTTAATATAATTCATCATATGCATTTTGTGAAGTTTCAGAGTTAGAATCTACCTCAGTTTCATTTTCACTGTCGTGGTCGGCCATGAGAGCAACTTGAGCTTCTTCACTTTCTGAATCATCTGATGAGTCCATGTCATTTTCTTCCCATGCTATGTAGGCTTTTCTACCCTTGTTTTCTTTGGATCCCTTTTCCTCAAACTTTGACAGTTTTCTTTGTAATTTCGGGCACTCCATCTTCATGTGTCTGGATTTGCCACATTCTTAGCAAGTTGGTGGACTTGAGAAGTTTTCCTTGCTTGAGAATCTTTTGGGTGGAGAATTCTTCTTGGGGAAGGTTTTCCTTCTCATGAACTTTTTGAATTTTCTAACCATGAGATCCATATTCTTATCATTATCATCATCTTCATTTTCCAAATCATCACTCTCATCAGGTGGATTTGAACTAGAAGCCTTGAGAGCTAAGCTTTTCCTTTTCTTGTCTTTTTCTTCATGCTCTGCTAGACGAGTGAGCTCTAGTTCGTGCTCTTGTAGTTTTCCAAAAAGAGTGACGAGTGTCATAGTAGCTAAATTCCTTGATTCAGCTATAGCAGTTACTTTTGGTTTCCATTCTCTGTTTAGGCATCTCAACACTTTGTTGATCAAGTCTTCGGCAGGAAATGAATTTCCTAATGAGCCTAGTTGATTTACTATGTGAGTGAACCTCTTTTGCGTTTCTTGTATAGTTTCTCCTTGATTCATTCTGAATAGTTCATATCCACGAATGAGAGTGTTTCTTCTTGATCTTTTTACCTCACTAGTACCTTTATGAGTGACTTGAAGATTGTCCCACATTTCTTGGGCAGTTTTACAGTTTGACACTCTGAAGAACTCATCGTGACTGAGTGCGGAAGTGATGATGTTCTTGGCACGAAGATTGTATTGAACCTTTCTTTTATCATTATCTGTCCATTCATTTCTTTCCTTGTCTATGAGTACTCCATTAACCATGTGTGTGGGAACAAAAAGTCCATTTTCCATAGCATCCCATACATCTATATCTACACCTTCTATGAATATTCTCATTCTTTCTTTCCAATATGCATAATTTTTCCCATTGAATCTAGCAGGACGGGTAAGAGATACATCCTCTTGCGTACACCAACCTGAAGCCATTTCTCTTGAAGCTGCTAGGCCTTTTATACAAGAGTCTACCTCTAATACCACTTGTTACAAAGTGGCTTCAGTCTCAACAGTGGGGGCGGGGGGTGAATTGTGACTATTGTAAATAGTTCCCCTTTTTAATGACTTAGATTAACTTTCACGCACGTTTATGGAACGAACGAATTAGAACTTAAGACAGGAAATAACACACGAGACACACGAAATTTACATTGGTTCGGTCACCTCCCAATGACCTACGTCCAGTCCTCACAACCCTTTGTGAGTTTTTCACTATCACATCCAATCTTTAAACCAGGTGCTTTCAAACCCTTACAGACTCAGGCACTCTTCACCTCGGATACCCCCCCCCCCCCCCCCCCACCTTGTGCAAGAGCCCTCAATAACAATAGATCCCCACAGTTGTTACAATCAAAACCCTAGAGAGAATCCCCACTCTCTAGTACAACCAATTAACAAAAAGAGATACTCCACCCTTGTTACAATCAAAACCCTAGAGAGATTCCCCACTCTCTAGTAAATCCAAATAACAAAAATTGAACAAATTACAATAAACAGAAATACCTCAAGAAGGAGAATACAACAACTTGAATATCCCCAACCTTACCCTTGAGAGAGATCAGCTCAAATTTATAGAAATGGTGAAGAACAAGTGTGATAGTGCAATAGGGTTTGATTTCAGCTCTGTTATCCGTAGGTTGTTACTGTTTGTGAAACCCTAAGTCCCTATGGATAGATTCTGTAAAAATAAGACCGTTGGGACAATTTTTAACACTTGATAATCGATTATCAATTGAGTGGATAATCGATCATTCACTCACATGAGTGTGTTTTATAAAAACAATTTCTTAAGTTGATAGTCGATTATGTTCTTTTATAAACATAGTTTCATAATCGATTGTGTGCTTGTAAAAAACAACTTGATAAGTGGATAATCGATTGTGTTCTTCTAAAACATAACTCCATAGTCGATTATGTGCTTAAAAAATAGGTCCATAATAGATTATGCTCCTGTCATAATCGATAATCACCCTGTTGTAGGCTCATAATGGATTGTATACATATGGTAACCGATTATGTGATTACAAATAGCTTTTTCCTCTTTCAATGATCGATTATGTGCTTGTAATCATTTGTGCCTAACTTATTTAGCATGCTTTTGTCAATTGAAGGCTTATGTTTTTGTTAATTGTGTGAGTGCTAGTGTTTTCAGTGATTTGATTTGAGCTGATCCTCAAAAGCGGTTTACATTTCATTCCTATGACACGACCGGACTTCCTAATGTCTACCCTTGACACAAACTTTCCTCTTAAGTTCTTCTTAAGTTGGTTGTGCCTTGGAATTCCTTTTTGTTACTTTACTTAGAAATGCTTCATACTCTGCTGCAAGCGCCCTTTTGTTCCTTCTGAACCCGTCTTCTTTGAGCGACTCACTTGGCTGATGGGTCGACTGCCAAGTGGTGGCATTCTTCCTCTGGTTGAATTCCCGACATATCGGTCGCACTCCTGGAGAATAGATCAGCATGTTCTCTGGCTCGTTTCCTAGTTGGACTTGAGTGAACTCTCCATCAGGTTCTGGTTTCTTGATTCTTTTCTTAAGCTCATGAGTTTGGAGGTTGTCCCCCTCTTCCTCTTCGCAATCAGGATCAAAGCGGGCATCCAAATCGGCCACGTAGACAAGCTTTCCTCCTCTGTTCAGGATGTCTACTTTTTGTTTCAAACTCCCCTTGTTCCTTCAAACTCATGTAGTGGCATCTTCTAGCGGAATGGAGGTCGGCCAGTCGAGGGTGCGCAGGAGCAACAAGAAGCTAGCCAATGAACTAGACCACCAAGAGACTTGGACGTCACATCTCCACCCAAAACCTTAAGGCATTAGGTATATGGTCCCCTCTCTTATATATCCTTCATATAGAACATTCATAGCCGATGTGGGACTAACCACTCACACTTGAATTTCCAACATATCCTACGTAATTTTCGTAACCATTTGAACGGCAATACCAATGCCATGCAGCTCAACAGTGGGAATGAAAATGCCATGCTTGCAAAATATGGATCCCAGCAATGTGAACACTTGAATTTGCGACTTGTTTTCAAATGAAACGACAATGAAAAGACACTATATTGTTGCAGTTTTGACAATATGTACCACAAAAAAAAAAGACCAAACCCTCTTTCCATTAAAACTTATAAACCACAACATTTCATTGTGAATTCCAAAACAAATGTCTTGTTATTCCTTCCAAATAACAAAAGAACTCATTTTATAGGCCTCTCCTGCACCACCTCAAAGTCTTTCCCCTACATTGACAAAGTAGCTTTCTTCCCAATTCAGATACAGTCGTATAAGCTTCATGATTGAACTGTTCTTCAAGCATTTGCTCCTATCAGCCTCGCTTCACATGGATTGCATTACTTTTCTCATTCTCTCTCATTCAGGAATTTTCTTATTCTCCTTCCCAAAATCCCTAGCCCCTTTTCTATTGTAAATACTCAACCACAAGAGCTCCATCACAAGAAAAACTAGAGAGAGAAAGTACAGTGAGAAAATACTCAATCTGTGTAGAGGAACCTCTGGCTGGAGAGAGTTCCTTCATCGTCATATTTTCTTGCTTCTTGGGTTGCTGCATATGTGATTGTGATATATTTCTGTTATCGTCAAACACTTAGGTCCTAGCCGTGGTGTCGGCCAGAGGTTTGGACTGTCACTGATTCCTCGTTTCTTCAAGCAATTGCGTCGAAGAGGGAACTCTACTCCTAGACTTTGGATTTCCTGACTCCTGTAGAAAGTGTCAGGCAAGGTGAGAAGGGGACACGAGTGTTGGATTATACTACTGGCTATTGCATAAAGTAAAGTAAAGGATAAAAAAAGCGATAAAAGAAAGATAAATTGAAATAAACGTAGAGTTTGATTGATTGGATGTGTTTCTGTACAATTACTCTATTCCTATATATATACACAGGCCCTCGTCGGCCACTATGCTAGCAAACATTTTCCTGCCGTTGGATTGATCTAAGATCAACGGCTCTCATTGCATTCTAGGCCCTCAAAGAGGCGTGGTAACCACCCACGATCCCACTTGCACGGTTAGTGGGGTGAATGCTTGTCCCTCTGCGATTTTTGGCCTCGCTCTGCCACTTGAACTTCAACCGCTCCCACGTTCTGTCTTCGTGCCACGTCTTCCTTGCCTTCCAAGGAACGTCCTCCTTGCCTCGGCCACTCGTTGGTTCTGCCGCACCACCACCTTTAGGTAATAGCTTAGGTGCCTGAGCCACCTGGACTTTACCACTCTATAGGCTGGGGCTATCACTTTCCCTTGGCTTAGTTCATTGGCTCTCGAGCGTAACCCTCGCTCGGGGAGTTTTTGTCGTTTAATGTGCCCCGATGACCTCTCTTGACTTCACTCTATTTGGAAAATACCCATTTGGAAACATGTCGTTTTGCTTGCCTTCACACCACTACTCTTTTCTTCCCTCTTAACCCTCGGCCTATAACATAATTATTTTTGGGTGTTAACATCTGCCCCCTTTTTTTGGCTGAGGGTACAAAAACCCCTTGATATGACTTGAGGTGACGGTTTGGAAGAGACGTAACTGCTGCTATGTGACACATGGCGCTTCGCGCGAATTGAAATGACTGTGCGACGATAACCAAGGACACACCAGTTTAGTTTCTACCCAAGGCTATAAATAGCACCATCATCATGTACCGTCACTTGCTCTCTTCGAAACATTCCCGCTCGCTTCACCTTCCCCTTCTTATGAACCCAGCTTTCCGTTAATCTAATGTTGTCCCTCCTTCCGTCCGTCATACCGACGCGGTGGTGACAGTTCACTGAGTTTTCCAGTGTTCCCTAGGAGCTCTTCCTTTGAGGTTACCTCACAGGATGTTATGGTCCCCATTACTGGGGAGAAGAATCATTCAGACTGTTGCTTCTCGGGTCCGCGAAGCCTAGATTCATTGACGCCTATCCTTGAGACCTCTGGTGGCTCGCCCGTCCCACGGGGTTGGTTTACAGCGGATGTCGCGATGGCAGAGAGTAGGGGTCGGGCCAAACCCACCGACGAATACTGCGATTAGTTTGAAGCGTCTTCGCATTCCCAAGAGGGATATCTGGAACCGGTAGTGCCTTAAGCTCTTCAAGAGAAAATCCTTTACCGGCCCTAGCTTCATTGTTGTATTTCAAGGTTTGTCCATGGACGCCGGGTTTAAGTGGTCTGTTGGCAGGCCTAGGGAGGATCTTAACTGCTTTCTTCTGGCGAGCTGAGTAATCAGCAACAATGACTTAGCGGGTGTGTGTGTCTATTAGGAAGGGGTGACCCTGTAACAAGAAATTTAGGGTTTTATAAGATTGCTTCTATTTCTCCACTAGGACGCTGGTGTGTGGTGTGCCGTCTTGACAATGTTTTGTATTTAGATCCACCTCTTCATTCCTCGCATACTTTCCCATAGAGTAGGATAATATGCTTTAAGATATTTGCCAGTGATCTTTGTTTCAAATTCTTCTTCATCTAGAGTGATTAGACGGTATGCCCCATCGTGGTATACTTCGCTAACGATGTAGGGCCCGTCCCAATTTGGGGACCACTTGCCCAACTAGGGGTCTTTCCTCCCGAGTGGCAAAATGGCCTTCCATACGAGGTCACCTGCGACAAACCTCTTTGGCTTGACATGCTTGTTGTAGGACTGGGCTGCTTTAGCCTTATTCCTTTCTATCCTGCTGAGGGCCACCAGCCTGTCATAATCCACCGAGTCCAACTCCATCAACATGGCTTGTTGGTACTTATCCAAACTAAGGGAGTGCTGCCGAGTTACTCTCAACGACGCTACACTGATCTCCAGTGGTAACAGGACATCCTGCCCATAGACCAAACGATTGGGGGTTGCCCCCGTGGCAGTGGACTTAGAATTTCTCATAGCCCAAAGGACCTCGTTGAGGGTCTAGTGCCACCGCCGCAGCTTATCCTCTATGTTCTTTTTGATGAGCTCGACGATGATCTTGTTGGTAGCCTTTGCTTGTCTGTTGGCTTGAGCATAGTAAGGAGACAAATGTCTCATTTTGATGCTGTACTCCTGGGCAAAGGCCATCACCCGTTCCCCGGTGAATATTGTACCTTGATCGAACGTGATGGTCTCAGGGTTACCGAACCTAAATATGATCTGGTTTTCTATAAATCTGATCACCGCGGCCTGATCAACGTTTCCTAAAGGCATGGCCTCCTCTCACTTAGTGAAGTAATCGATGGCGACAATGATAAAGTTATGACCCTTTTGAGCTTGGGGGGTATATCTTGCCGACTAAATCCATGGCCCTCCCCCGGAATGGCCAAGGCTTGACAATGGGATGTAGCTCGTCCTCTAGCACCCTTTGGATTGGTCTGTGGATCTGGCAAGCCTCGCATCCCTTGGCAAACTGGAAGCAATCAGTGGTGATCGTCGGCTAATAGTACCCATGCTCGTAAATGAGTCATTTCATGACCGGACCAGACCTGTGGGCACCGCAGACTCTTGCGTGGATCTGTGCCATCACCATATAGGCGTCTTTCATCTCGAAGCATTTTAATAGTATCCCATTGGCCCTTCTCTTATATAGGTCAACCCCTATCAAGATATACTTTAGTGCCCTCTGTTTGACCTTGAAGTCAGTGTCAGTCGTTGGGTCACAGAGGTACCTCGTCAATACCCCAATCCAGGCATCAGTGGCCTCCTCATCGGAGGGGATTACGGTATATTGCTGTAGTACCTCGATCACTCGCTCTTTCTAACCCGAGGCTTTTTGGGCCAAGTCATTCGCTTCCTGTTCTCATCCCTGGGGACATAGGTAATGACGACGTCAGCAAACAATTTAGCAAGTTGTGCGCCGAGGCCCTCAACTGTTTGAGCTTTTTATTGTAGCACTTGTACTACCCAGTGATTTGCTTGATCACCAGTTGTGAGTCACCCATTATTTCTACATAGTGCACCTTCATGCCGGCCAAGATGTCAAGCCCCATGATCAAGGCTTCGTATTCGGCCTGATTGTTGGATGCTTGATCTCCTATCCGGCACCTGTACTTCCACGTCTGGCTGCAAGGGCTGGTAAGAACACGCCTACCCCTGCCCTCATCTGGGTGCTCGACCCATTAAACATGAGGATCCAGGGCTTCAGGCCAAAGTAATTGACGGATTCGGCTGCCGCATCGTGTACTTTCACACATGGATGCTGAGCCAGGAAGTTTGCTAGGGCTTGGCGTTCAAAGGTACATAAGTTAAGGCAAATGCGTTTAACTTAATGGCCCACTTAACAAGCATTAAATAAGGATAAGCAAAGCTTCTCAATGGGAGAGTATCTAGTCTTGGCATCATTGAGGATCCTACTGAGATAGTATATAGCACGCTCGGCGCCGTTATCATTGTCTTCGGCCGCAATGTATAACTTCAAAGGCTTCCCGGGTTGCGGAGGCACCAGGACGGGGGGATTGGTCAAGGCAGCCTTGACTTGATCGAAGGCCTCCTGCTATTTGACTCCCAGTATCATTTCCTCGTTGTTCTTCATTTTTAACAAAGGCGAGAAGGCTTTCAGCTTCCCCGTCGAGTTAGCAATGAACCTTCTTAGGAAGTTGATGTTACCTAGCAGACTCTGCAGCCCCTTTTTTGTTCTGGTAGGTCTCGCCCTTAAGATAGCCCGAGCTTTTTTTCTTATCCATTTTAATACCTTGGTTATGCACTAATAAGCCTAGAAAGTTACCTGCCGACACGCCAAAAGCACACTTAGTAGGATTCATCTTGAGGTTGTGGAGCCTCATCCATTTTAGAGCATGTTCAAGATTTGAGTACCACATAGTCAATGTATACCTCCATGTTTTTACCAATAAGGTCCAGGAAGATGGTATTCATTGCCCTTTGGTACGTTGCCCCAGCATTCTTGAGACCAAAAGGCATCACGAGCCACTCATAGATACCTAAGGCGCCTGGGCACCTAAAGGCAGTCTTATGGGCATCCGCCTTGGCCACATAAATCTGGTTGTTGCCAGAATAGCCATCCATAAACGTCTTGATGGCATTGTTTGCCGCAACATCGACAAGCATATCGGCCACAGGCATACCGTACTCATCCTTTGGAGTGACTCAGATCTATGTAATCAGTATAAACTCTGACCTGGCCATTCTTTTTTATCACAGGGACTATATTAGACAGCCATTCTACGTACCTGGCAGTTCTGATGAAACCTGACTTTAGGAGTCTTTCTACTTCGGCTTTGATCTGTGGCATTAGTTGTGGGTTGAATCTCCTCGGTGGCTGCATGTGGGGTTTCCAACCTTCCTTGATGGGTAACTTATGCTCAACCAAGGCTCTATTAACGCCTGGCATCTCATGGTAATCCCATGCAAAGCAATCACGGTAGCCCCGTATCAAAGCTACTACCTGATCACGTTGTTGCGGTTGAAGTTTACCGCTAACCTTGGTCGTCCTCGATTCACTCTCAGTTCCCAGATTTACCTCGACCAGGGGATCTTGCACCACAAAGGTAGGTATCTTCCTTTGGATAGGCTTTGTGTAAGGAGGTTCAGCTAACATCTTGTTACCAAGGTCATCCGGAGCCTCTTAGGATGAGTGGTCCGAGTCTTCATTTTCTCCATGTACGGCACCAAACATAGCCTCTTCGATGTTGGAAGCTATTTGTAATAGGTGTAGTCGGTCCAGCAGGCTTTGTACTTTGGAAGGGAGACTAATCATTATCCTCTTTGTCAGGTCGTGGGTCGGCCAACATTTTGAATTCAAAGCCCTTCTTGGTCCAGTCGCACGACTCTATACCACCTTCCTCATAGTCCCCTGGGATGGCGATAGGACGCAAGTGAGGGGAGTAGAACACAGCCTCGAACATCTTTACTTCGACTGGGAAAGGGTTAGAGTCAGCCTCCACTTGTATGAATCAAGTCCCTGCCAAGGATCACCGTGTATGAGGGCTTCCCTTCAATGACGAAGAATGCTGAGCGAGTCACCTTAGACCCAACCGTCACTTCGGCCACCAGCACTCCCAATGCATGAGATGGGTGGCCCATGAAACTAGTCATGGTCATGGTGGTTGGAATGAGATCTTCGGCATTCTTCCTCAACATCTTCATGGTTGACAGAGGCATAATATTCAGCACAACACCGCCATCAACGAAGACCTTATTGAACAACTTCCCGTTGAGATGGGCTTTGATGTACAATGGCTTCAGGTGTCTAGTCATGTCTGCGGTTGGTTTCTCAAATAACATGCCCTCGATAATCGGTCCTTCGGCTTTTGTCAAGGCGGCCCAAATGGCCCCCTCGGCGAAAACGTCTCCTTTAAGGGTTTTCGGATCATCCCTGGCTCCCCAGAACTCTGG
Organism: Astragalus glycyphyllos; assembly: GCA_963573325.1. Classification (NCBI taxonomy): domain Eukaryota; kingdom Viridiplantae; phylum Streptophyta; class Magnoliopsida; order Fabales; family Fabaceae; genus Astragalus; species Astragalus glycyphyllos. Next base: position 33,387,136 of record OY754307.1, read on the forward strand.
TGGAAGGAGGCCTACCATTTCTATGTCAGCACAAAACTCCCCGTCTGTTTCATCCATCATGTCGTCCAGTATTGACTCATTCATGGAATTCCCATCAAAATCTAGAGGGCCGAAAGGATTTTCTTCTTATTCTTCCCCAAGGAGGTCATCCTCTTCTAGCTCTTGCTCTGTCATTGTTCCCTCGACCTGGGGCTCGTTGACTGGTTGAGGCTGCTTGGGACTATTGTACCCATAATGACATTCTACCACTGCCTTCGTGAGTGGGCTATGAGGCGCATCCACCATGCCTATCATTGCCTTGTCTTCTCCCTCTTAGTCAACGGGTGGCTCAGGGACAGCTGGCACGGGAAGCTTCTTTGGAGCTATGTCCTCGACTGGTTTTGGGAAAGCTTGTTCCAGCGCCGTAGCAACAGATGCAGCAGGGATGGTCTGAGCATTCTCATCTCTAACCGAGGTGAGCATCTGATGATTTTCCTTCATTCTATTTAACGCCCTAGCCCTCTGTAGCCTCCTCTTCTGCGAGCGAGATTTGGAAGCCACCCTAGGGGCCGGCATTTCATCGGCCACCTGCGTCATTGATAACTCTATTTTATATAGAGTTATTTACGCATCTAAACCTAAATAATTGTTTAGAATCAAGTAAAATATGTGTTCAATATAGCTATATATGAATAAAATAAACAACATTCAAGGTTTATACTCATGATTTAGCATTTTGCATATATATTGGTATTTTTGATGTGTTTGTTCAGTGCATCTGCAGTGAATGCATCTGCACCGGAAAAACAGCAGTGCATCTGCACTAGATGCAGTTGCACCAGATGACCACAGTGCAACTTCACTTGGTGCATCTGCACCACTCTGCACCAAAAATAGATTACCCAACAATGGAAGCACCTCAATTCATACCAATGCTTAAGCACCTCTATGACATCATGCTTAGTCACAAGTCACGTGGAGGCACATGCCAACTTGCAAATTGAGGCAGGCGCCTACAATATAAAGATCATCATGAAGAACCATTCACATGGGACATTTGGCCATCCATAATTGGACCTCTCTTTTAGGATGAGTGTTGGACTCAAATTGCTTTATCAAATTCTGAAAAGTAACCATGGTTAACTCCTCAAAGTTAACTTAATCTCCAAGCAAACCCTCACTTGAAGGAAAGCTCAAAGCCTATATAAAGACCTTCATTCTTCACTTGCAAAAATATCTCATCTCATCTCATCTCGTCCATCATCTTAGATAGCATTTATTTCACTTCTCTTTTCATAGTTTTAATTTAGTTGTTAGTTGTGAGAAGGCAAGGAAGGAATTGACGACTTCTCCCTTTACTTCTTCATAGAATTATTTAGTGCAAGGAATCAGTGCATCTACATTGCTTGGCAAACATGTACAAGAGTACTTCATTTTGTGTAATCTTTACCTTATTGATTTCTCTTGTAATTTCCATCATATCAACATGTTTTATTTCATCTATCTTTGTCTTGCAATGCCTATTATGAGCTAAACTTCTTAGGTTGAGATATTCTAACCTTATAATGATCTTTTGAGAAAGTTATTGTGTTTTTACAGGGTGTATGCATTTTGGTTCTTGTGTTATACTACATCCATCAAATTTTAAGGTTGATCGCATAGAATAAGTAGAGTTATATTCACAGACATGGTTTATAACTAGAAATCATGAACTAGTAAGGGTGAGTGTTTTAATAAAGTCTTTGTTAACTTGTTTAATAAAGAAATCTTTGTTAATTCCATGTTAAGTCCTAGACATAGGATAACATAGTCCTTAGGGTGATTCAGTGGGTACTTCAAAGGCAGGAGTGAACTTATTTAGCATGCCTAGACATAGGAAGCTTGTAACGAAACTCTGAAGAAAGTAGCTGAAAAGCACATACTAATGCAGCTGCACTCAATGCATCTGCACCACATGATAGCACATAACTCTTGAAAGTGACTTATTTGGTGAAGATATCTCAACTATCATTCTCAACTGATTTCTTCTACATTTTATAGCATATTTACATTCTGTTTTCTTAATACCATCATCCAACATTGTGAGTAGGATAGCTTGCACTAATTTATGCATTTTGAGCTACAAGAATTAATCCAATCCCTGTGGGTTCGATCTTTTATACTACTTGTTTGTGACTGTGTATACTTGCACACTTTTCCACACACCATGTTTTTGGCGCCGTTGCCGGGGATTGCCATAAATTTTTGTTGTTTAGATTTGTAAATTAGTGTTTTATTACTCTGGAAGTTTGTTTTCTGTGCAGAAACAGGTGCAGATGCACTAGCATATGCCTTAGGGGCAGATCACCAGAATTTGAATTAAATCAGGAAATAGAAAGACAGTTCAGAAAGTTGCATAGACTCCAGAAACAAAGACTTAAAGGCTGCAGAAATACAATGTCTCAACAAGGTGAAGGACAAGGCTCAAGACCGGCCTCAGTCAGAGGTGGTTCTGGATCACAACCAGATACTGAGGCGGATCACAGGAATCAATTCATTCACATGGGACCAATAGGTATGATTAATGATAGAGATAGGCCTATGAGGGACTATGCTATGTTTGATCATCAAAATATGCAAACAAGCATAGCAAGACCTCATATTGATGCTGTGCATTTTAAATTTAAACCCATGATGTTTCAAATGTTACAAACAATTTGTCAATTTGGTGGATTTCCTCATGAGGATCCCCATGAGCATTTAAAACAGTTTCTAGAAATATATAGTAACTTTATCATTCCTGGTGTTAGTGAGGATGCATTTAGACTTCAGCTATTTCCATATTCTTTGAAAGATAAGGCCAAATCTTGGTTGAACTCTTTAGAACCAAATTCTATACATACATGGAATGAAATGGCTGAAAAGTTTTTAGCAAAATATTTTCCAACCATCAAAAATGCCAGAATGAGAAATGATATTACATTTTTAGACAAAAAGAATTTGTGTTTGAAGCATGGGAAAGATGGAAAGAGCTTTTAAGAAAATGTCCACATCATGGTTTACCTGTCATTATTCAGATGGAAACTTTCTATAATGGTTTAAAACCCCAAACCAGAATAATGCTTGATGCATCATCTGGGGGTGTGTTGTTAAATCTGTCTTATAATGAAGCATGTGAATTGATTGATAGAGTTGCTACCAATAGTTCTAGTTGGCCTACTGAGAGGGTAAGTGCCCAAAAGAAACCAGCAGGGGTACATGAAATTAGTGAAATATCAGCCTTATCTGCTCAAATAGCCTCACTAGCAAACATGTTTAAAAATTTCACCCCACCCAATGCAACTGCATCTAATGCAGCTGCACCAGTAGAAAACACTGCAGCAGCCATAGAACAAGCCCCTCCAAGAGCTACAACTTGTGTTTATTGTGGAGGAGGTCACCTTTATGAGGAGTGTCCTAGCAGCCCTGTCTCTGTAAATTATGTAGGATATACTAGAAATAATAACCCTTATTCCAATACCTATAACCCTGGTTGGAAGAACCATCCAAACTTTAGATGGAACAATGCCAGTGCACCTGCACCTAGTGCAACTGCACCAGCCACACCACCAGGATTTCAATCTCAGAACTAAGAAAGACCACAACAACCTGCCAATGATAATTCCTTAGAAGCCTTGCTCAAATCCTTTATTAGTGAAACTAGAACAGCTAGGCAAGCTCAAGATGCATCTATTAAGAATTTGGAAAATCAAGTGGCCACAGCTCTATATCAAAGACCAACAGGTACATTGCCTTCAAATACAGAAGCTACCACATCCCACAGGCTAGGTAAAGAGCAAATGAAAGCCATTTCTCTCAAAAATGGGAAGGATCTTGCAGAACCATGTGAGATTGAAGGTGAAGGTAAGGGAGAAAAAGAACAAAATGAAAAAAAATGAGAAAAACAGAAAAGAAAAAAATGCAGAAGCATCCAATGTTCCTTCATCTCAAGAAATTCAAATGCCAAGGTTAGTTCCTGAATACCCTCCTCCTACTTATCCTCAAAGATTAAAAAAGGCACATGAGGAGAAGCAGTTCAGTAAATTTCTTGAAGTTTTAAAACAGTTGCACATCAATGTTCCATTAGTTGAAGCACTTCAACAAATGCCAAATTATGCTAAATTTATGAAAGATCTGCTTACAAAAATAAGAAGATTAGGGGATTTTGAAACAGTTGCAATGTCAAAAGAATGTAGTCTGTTAATGCAAAACAAAGTTCCTAGGAAACTGAAGGATCCTGGCAGCTTTACAATTCCATTTTCAATTGGAAAATCTTACACAGGTCGTGCACTATGTGATTTGGGTGCAAGCCTTAACTTGATGCCTAAATCCATATTTACACAACTTGGAATTGGAAATGCCAGGCCTACAACAGTAACACTTCAACTTGCTGATAGATCAATAGCCTATCCAGAGGGAACTATTGAAGATATTTTGGTTAAGGTTGACAAATTTGTGTTTCCTGCAGATAAAGAAGTGCCAATCATTCTTGGGAGACCATTCTTGGCAACTGGAAAAACATTGATTCATGTACAAAAGGGAGAACTAACCATGAGAGTAAATGATCAAGAAGTGAAATTCAATGTGATGAATGCTCTGAAATATCCTGCAGAGGAGAATGAAGAATGTTTAGCTATCAATTCTCTTGACCATTTAGTGCAGAAGCAGTTCCATAAGCAGTATGATCATCTCACCAGTGCACTTGCACCAGATGCAGATGCACTGCTTGAAGAAGAAATTCCAGACAAAGACATTCTGCCAAGAGAAGAACCAACACAAAAGGTATGGTCTAGAATTTTTGAATCTCTTAATTTAGAAGACCCTAACCTTAAAAAGAATTTACCCTCAATTGAACAACCTCCAAAATTAGAATTGAAAGAACTGCTCAAACATTTGAAATATGCTTTCTTAGGGGAAGATGATACACTTCCAGTAATCATTGCATTTGATCTCTCAATAGAGCAAGAGCATGATCTTATTAGTACCTTAAAGAAGCATAAAAAAGCAATAGACTGGAAAATGGCAGACATAAAAGGAATTAGCCCTTCAATATGCATGCATAGGATCATTTTAGAAGATAATTCTAAAAATAGCAGAGGCACAAAGAAGGCTAAATCCTATAATGAAAGAGGTTGTGAAGAAAGAAATTATTAAATGGCTAGATGCTGGAATCATATGCCCTATCTCAGATAGTGCATGGGTAAGCCCTGTGCAGTGTGTTCCAAAGAAAGGGGGTGTTACAGTTATAGCCAATGAGAAAAATTAGTTAATACCAACAAGAACTGTTACAGGATGGAGGATTTGTATGGACTATAGAAAACTCAATAAAGCCACAAAGAAAAACCATTTTCCTTTACCTTTCATTGACCAAATGTTTGATAGGTTAGCAGGTAAAGAGTTTTATTGTTTCTTAGATGGTTATTCAGGATACAATCAAATTGCAAAAGAACTTGAGGACCAACAGAAAACTACCTTTACATGTCCCCAAGGTACCTATGCATTTAGAAGGATGCCTTTTGGACTTTGCAATGCACCTGCAACATTCCAAAGATGCATGATGTCCATATTCTCTGATTTCATTGAGCAATCAATGGAAGTTTTCATGGATGATTTTTCAGTTTTTGGAGAAACATTTCAGTTATGTTTGTCAAACTTAGAAGAAATTCTCCAAAGATGTGAGAAAAACAATCTAGTGCTCAATTGGGAGAAGTGCCATTTTATGGAACAAGAAGGCATTTTGCTAGGACATAAAGTGTCAAAGAAAGGTCTTGAAGTGGATAAGGCTAAGATTGAGGTTATTGAAAAACTACCACCTCCAACAACTGTCAAAGGAATTAGAAGCTTCTTAGGTCATGCAGGCTTCTACAGGAGATTTATCAAAGACTTTTCAAAAATATCCAAGTCATTGTGTACTCTTTTGCAACAAGATACACAATTCAACTTTGATGAATCTTGTGTGGAGGCATCCCAAAAGCTCAAAAAGGCGTTGGTGACTGCACCAGTGATTGTTACACTAGATTGGAGCAGCCTTTTGAATTGATGTGTCATACTAGTGATTTTGCTGTGGGAGCTGTCCTAGGGCAAAGGTATGATAAAATCTTTCATTCAATTTATTATGCTAGTAAATTACTCATAGAAGCTCAAATGAATTATATTGTAACAGAAAAAGAATTATTAACAGTGGTTTTTGCATTTGACAAATTTAGATCTTACTTGGTTGGCACCAAAGTTATTGTTTATACTGATCATTCTGCCATCAAGTATTTAATTTCAAAGAAAGATGCAAAACCAAGGTTAAAAAGATGGGTTCTCCTCCTTCAAGAGTTTGATCTTGAAATTAGAGATAAGAAGGGGGTGGAGAACCAAGTTGCTGACCATTTATCTAGACTTGAAGGTGAAAGTACAGGGACACATGAAGGAGAGATCAATGAGAGTTTCCCAGATGAAAAATTGTTAGCAGTTACCTTGACAGCACCTAGTGCTTCTGCACTTAGTGCAGGTGCACCTGATGCAGCTGCACCATGGTATGCTAACATAGTCAACTTCCTTGTGAGCAAAGTTGTACCAGTGGACATGAATTACCAGCAAAGAATGAGATTTTTCCATATAATACTATTGGGATGATCCCTTTCTATACAAGATGTGTCCAGATCAGTTAATGAGGAAATGCATCCCAGAATCAGAACAGCAAGCAGTGCTTCTGCACTGCCATGCTGCACCATATGGAGGTTATTTTTGAAGCAACAGAACAGTAGCCAAGGTATTACAGTCAGGTTATTATTGGCCTACTTTATTTAAAGATGCATATTTAATGGTCAAAACCTGTGATAAAAGTCAAAGAGTTGGAAACATTTCTGAAAGACATGAAATGCCTAGAACCAATATTTTAGAAATTGAACTTTTTGATGTATGGGGCATGGATTTCATGGGTCCTTTTCCACCCTCTTTTGGCAATCAATATATCTTAGTAGCTGTTGATTATGTGTCCAATTGGGTAGAGGCAGTAGCATTACCAAATAATGATACTAAATCAGTTAGCAAATTTCTTCAAAGAAACATTTTTACATGATTTGGCACCCCAAGAGCAATCATCAATGATGAAGGCTCACATTTTTGCAATAAACTCATAGAAAATCTTCTTGCAAAATATGGGGTTAAACATAAGATTGCTACAGCCTATCACCCTCAAACAAGTGAACAAGCTGAGCTATCAAATAGGGAAATTAAAAGAATGCTTGAAAAAATGGCTGGACCAACAAGAAAAGATTGGTCTTTACACTTAGATGAAGAATTATGGGCATACAGAACAGCATTTAAAACTCCATTAGGTATGTCCCCCTATAGGTTAGTTTATGGCAAAGCATGCCATTTACCTGTTGAGTTAGAGAATAAGTCATATTGGGCTATAAAAAAGTTGAATTTTGATCTCAACAAAGCAGGTGCACAAAGGTTTTTGGAATTAAATGAATTAGAGGAATTTAGGCAATTCTCTTATGATAATGCAGAAATTTACAAAGCAAAAACCAAAGTATGGCATGACAAAAGAATCCAAAGGAGAGAACTTAGAGAAGGATGAATGGTCTTGTTGTACAATTCCAGGTTGAAATTGTTCCCTGGAAAACTTAAATCAAGGTGGTCAGGACCATTTAAATTAGTCAAAATTTACCCTCATGGTGCAGTGGATTTATATGATGCAGCCACAAATACAACCTTCAAAGTAAATGGCCAAAGAGTGAAAATGTATTATGGTGAGCAAGTGGCGAGAGACAAAGGCACCACTTATTTTGAAAATCCTTAATTCACAAAAGGAAAGTCAGACTGTAAGACTCTAAAAACAAGTGCTTATGGGAGGCAACCCATGATTTTTTTGGTAAATATTTAGTTATTATTGTTCAATTTTATGTTTTTCAAGTGTTTTGTAGGAACACAGGTTTTAGTGCAGCTGCACTGCATGCATCTGCACCTCTCAATTCTCAATGCTCCTGCACCAACAAATTCAAAACTTGTCTTTTGGGTGAAAAAATTTCAAAATTACCAGCCCAACAAAGGTGTACTTAGAATTAGTGGCTGAGATGATGAGTTGTCTCACCTAAACTCACACGTGTCCCCTTGCATGTCAATCCACATAGCCTAACGGCTATAACCCCCATCAAATGAAACTCCACTACCTTCCATCCACCTCTTTAAACCGTCCCATTTCCCTATAGTTACCGTTTTCTCACCCAAATTACTCAATCTCTCACAAAACCGTAAACTCTCACAAACCAATTTCTCTCTCAAAAAATTCCCAATTTTCCCTAAGCACTCATCTTCAACCTCTCGCAAATTTCACAAATTTTCTTTCACTTTCTCTGAAAAATTACGCCAATGGCTCCCAAACAAAGTGTAACCAAAGCTCCCAGCAAAACCGAAAGCAGTGCAGATGCATCATCTAAGCAGCTATCAAAGAAACAATCAACTGCACCTGCAACTGTCACTGTAGATGCAGATCATCCACATTTCTGGGAAATAAAGTTCTTGCCTGAAAGAGGGTATAATTTGATGAAGGCTCATCCCAGTTTCATGTCAACAATCTCCAATCTACACTGGGATCTTTTTGTGCAACACAGATCATTTTACTTGGAGCAAATAGTGAGGGAATTCTACTCAGGTATTCAGGACAACAAAGGAGGTAAAATTCTGAACCACTCTTTAGTTACGGGAAGAAGGGTATATTTTGATGCAAAACGAATCAATGACCATTATAATCTGGTTTACAATGGCTCTAAATTTGAAGAAAAATGTGAAAAATATGGGAGGAAGGCTATGGAAAGAGTCAAATCTAGGGTTGCTATTAAAAATTCACCATGGGATACAATCACCCACGAAGAATATAAAGTGAAAACTAGACACATTATCCCTGAATTAAGCAACTGGTATCTGTTTATTGATTGTTCTATCTATCCTACATCACACACATACACCTTGTCCAAAGAAAGACTTATCCTTCTGGACACAATATTGACTGAAGATAATGTGGATTTAGGAAGAATCATCAGTAAAGAGATCTTAGATTGTGGAAACAAAAAGTCTGGATTTTTGTTTTTCCCATGTTTAATCACAGAGCTTTGTATGAAACAAGGAGTTGGCATTGATCTTAGTGAACCAAGGAAGTACCCACCAGGTCCTTTATCTGCTGAGATGAAGGAAAGAACAAAAATAGCAAAAGAACCAGCTGGCCTAGTGCATGAACATTGGATGCAGAAGCAAGAGGCAGTATGGAAATTTCAACAGGTACCAACACAGGTGGAAACACCAGTGTTCCCAAGTTGGGTATTCCAAGTTCAAGAAGAGGAAGGAATTGAAGAAGAGGAAGAGAAAAATGAAGAGGAGAGTGAGAAAGAAAGTAAGAAGAAGAAGAATTTGAAGAGAAAGAGAGCAACTAGACAAGAGAAGGGAAAGAAAAAGATGAATGTAGAGGAGGAAGAAGAAATGCTCAGTGAAGACTTAGTAGACACTGAGGAGGATGAAGTCACAACTTAAATTGTGAAAGAAATGGAGATAAATGAAGAGGAAGAAGAAGAAGAAACGGAATCTGAGGAAGGAAGTGAGAATGGAGAGGAAGATATGGATATAACCATGGAAGAAACTGCAAGGAAGAAATATGAAACACAAGCTCAACCAGAAAGCACTCAACCTCAACCACAATCAAATCCAGAAAAACAACACAAATCACCACCATCCCCCACTCACTCAAAACAGAAAACACCAACACCACCACAATCACCATCACCAACAAAATCACCAACACCACAACCCACCCAAACACAACCAGAAAAAGAAATACCAACCAGAGAATCATCACCCACCCCTTCTCAAGAGAAAAATCCAACACCCCCTACTGATCCAATTCTTGTTTCCTCTAACATTACTGTTGAGAAATTGCAGTTATTCAAGAAAATCCCATTGAAGAGGAGGCAAAAGAAAATTCGTAGGAGGAACAGGAAGGAGGTCCTGAACAGAAGACAACTAGGTGCAGATGCATCCCAGCAAAACCCTGCAGTAACAGTGATTCCAAAGAATAAGGAAGACACGGTGAAACTTGTATTGGTAGAACTTGCTGCTAAAAAGAGAGAAGAACTGGGAAACACCCAGAAATTTTTTAAGAAAAATGCTGAGGTTACATCTACTGTGAAGGAGACCCCAGCTATAGGAGATGTTGAGAAAGACAAAGAAAAAGAGCAATCTACTGAGAAGGAGGTGACCAAAGAAACAACTGGACCTGAAACAATGGAGGTAGAGGCAACTGTGGAAGAACAACCCAAGGAAGGAAGTACTGAAGAGGAGCAACCAACTGAGCAACCAGAAGAAGTTGCAGTGCAGGTTAGTGCAGATGCACCTGGTGCATCTGCACTAGAAAAAGTTACCAGAGCAGATGAACCAGCAAAGACAACAACCACTACTGTGCCTGGTGCAACTGCATCTAAGGCAGCTGCATTAAAGACAAAGGAGCCCAGAACCAAGAAACCAAAAATCAAACATGCTCCAATAAGGACAAGCAGCAGGCTCAGAAGTGGAGCCAAAAATGAGTAACTTTTTACATGTTTTGATTATAAGTACTTAGTTTTAATTATCTTTTGCCTCATCCCACATGTATTAACCCCCTCCCCCATTTTGAACAAAAATGTTCTTTTGAAACTCAACTTAGGGAAATGAGGACACTGCTCACTTTTAAGTTGGGGGGAGCAGCAGCACTTTAACTACATATGCATGTGTTAAGTTAAGCTATATGTGTGTTTATTAAAAGTATTTATGTTTGTTTTAGTATGTCCTAATAGTTGTGTTATTTGTTTATATGTGTTGTTTTGAAATAATATTAGATGTACTTAACAAAGCATTTTGAAATGCATAAAACTGTTTTCAAAAATAGAAAATTCTGTCAAAAACAGTTTTAAGTAGATCAAAGTCTATATGTATTTTTGTTCAAAATAGGATTTGATAGTCTTGAAGAATGATCAGCTTGTGAATCTTTTCAAAAACTTAGGCAAAATGCAATTGTGAACTGGTTTTTAAGGAACCTTGCTATGCAAATGATCATTGTTATTATTACTTTGACACATCAAAACTTAATTTTTGAAAGGAACCTTGCTATGTGAAGAGTTATCTGATGCAAGAGGAATTTTTAGAAAACTAAGGTCAAAAGCAAGTTTTTACTAAAAATATAGAAGAGCATAAGAAATTAAGTTTGGGGGAGTTTCCATGAATACTAAGGCAAAGTATGAAAAACTTAGAGTAGTCAATGCAAAAGGTTACCAAAATCACTACAAAAGTGTTCAAAATGTCGGAATTAGTTGTATTTTCCTGAGTCATTAAACTGTACCCGTTCCAATAGTGCATTTGGTTTGAAAAGAAAAATTCAAAAAGAAAAGAAAGAAAAAGAAGAAATGAAAAGAAAACCAAAGAAAAAAGTATGCATAAGGGGATCAGTGAGGAGAGCAATATATGCTACAAGTCTTGAAAAGTAGTATCAGTGCAGTTGCACTCAATCCATCTGCACCGTCACAAAAAGTGCAGTGCATCTGCACAACACAAAAAATACCCAGTGCACCTGCACTTCAGAAAAATGATGCACCTGCACTCACTGCATCTTGAAAAAGAACCACCAACAATAGAAATAGTGCATTGACTCAACCGTTTTGAAATACTTAAATCAAATTCCTTTGTTGTACTTAGAGCCCCCCAAGTCTTGAGGATGTTGTGAGTCTAATCTATATTTTGAGACATCCTTGTTTTGACCAAACGTGATCTAAAATTTTTCAAAGGCTAGGAGAAACTTTTTACTTAGTCTTGGGACTGATTGAATCTCAGTGGGGCACACACTAACACAAATGAGTTTTAATAGCTTTGAATGTTTGGGAATTCAAAGGTACAAAGACAAAAAAATTTCTGAAAAATGAAGTTCATAAGATGCATTTCTTGAAAATCATTCTTTGAAAAGATGTGAGCTGATCTGTTCTTCTTGAATATGAAAACCCTATTTGTGTTTTTCTCCTTGTCATTACTTGAGGACAAGCAATGGTTTAAGTTTGGGGGTGTGATAACTCTATTTTATATAGAGTTATTTACACATCTAAACCTAAATAATTGTTTAGAATCAAGTAAAATGTGTGTTCAATATAGTTATAAGAATAAAATAAACAACATTCAAGGTTTATACTCATGATTTAGCATTTTGCATATATATTGGTATGTTTGATGTGTTTGTTCAATGCATCTACAGTGAATGCATCTGCACCGGAAAAATAGCAGTGCATCTGCACTAGATGCAGCTGCTCCAGATGACCACAGTGTAACTTCACTTGGTGCATCTGCACCACTCTACACCAAAAACAGATTACCTAACAATGGAAGCACCTCAATTCATACCAATGCTTAAGCACCTCTATGACATCATGCTTAGTCACAAGTCACATGGAGGCACGTGCCAACTTGCAAAATGAGGCGCCTACAATATAAAGATCATCATGAGGAACCATTCACATGGGACACTTGGCCATCCATAATTGGACCTCTCTTTTAGGATGAGTGTTGGACTCAAATTGCTTTATCAAATTCTGAAAAGTAACAATGGTTAACTCCTCAAAGTTAACTTAATCTCCAAGCAAACCTTCACTTGAAGGAAAGCTCAAAGGCTATATAAAGACCTTCATTCTTCACTTGGAAAAATATCTCATCTCATCTCATCTCGTCCATCATCTTAGATAGCATTTATTTCACTTCTCTTTTCATAGTTTTAATTTAGTTGTTAGTTGTGAGAAGGCAAGGAAGGAATTGACGACTTCTCCCTTTACTTCTTTATAGAATTATTTAGTGCAGGGAATCAGTGCATCTGCATTGCTTGGCAAACATATGCAAGAGTACTTGAATTTGTGTAATCGTTACCTTATTGTTTTCTCTTGTAATTTCCATTATATCAACATGTTTTATTTCATCTATCTTTGTCTTGCAATGCCTATTATGAGCTAAACTTCTTAGGTTGAGATATTCTAACCTTATAACGATCTTTTGAGAAAGTTATTGTGTTTTTACATGGTGTATGCATTTTCGTTCTTATGTTATACTACATCCATCTTATTTTAAGGTTGATCGCTTAGAATAAGTAGAGTTATATTCACACACATGGTTTATAACTGGAAATCATGAACTAATAAGGGTGAGTGGTTTAATAAAGTCTTTGTTAACTTGTTTAATAAAGAAATCTTAGTTAATTCCATGTTAAGTCCTAGACATAGGATAACATAGTCCTTAGGGTGATTCAGTGGGTACTTCAAAGGCAGGAATGAACTTATTTAGCATGCCTAGACATAGGAAGCTTGTAACGAAACTCCGAAGAAAGTAGCTAAAAAGCACATACTGATGCGGCTGCACTCAATGCATCTGCACCACATGAAAACACATAACTCTTGAAAGTGGCTTATTTGGTGAAGATATCTCAACTATCATTCTCAACTGATTTCTTCTACATTTTATTACATATTTACATTCTGTTTTCTTAATACGATCATCCAACATTGTGAGTAGGATAGCTTGCACTAATTTATGCATTTTGAGCTACAAGATTAAATTCAATCCCTGTTGGTTCGATCTTTTATACTACTTGTTTGTGACTGTGTATACTTGCACACTTTTCCACACACCAGTCATCCATTGATCCTGCGGTACATTCGAAGGAGGTTTCACTGTTCTGGTGACTCTCAGCACTCGGTCGTTGAGGAGCGTGACGTCTATCGAAGTTGAACTTTGCTCCTTGGTAACCTTTACTACCTTTCTTTCGTATTTGGGGTGAGTCCCTTCTCTCGAGGTTGGCAGGGTGGCCTGCTCAATGGGATCATTGGCGGGCCGACCATGCCCCCCTGGTGGGGCGTGCTGGAGTCTTTCCCTTAAGTCCCTGGGTATAGGCAAGTGTATCTCAAGGTTGAGTTTGGACAAATTCATTTCCCTAAGTTCGTGGACAAGCCTCCCCGGCTTAGGAAGTTTCTTCTGGGGTGAGCTCAAACGGTTGACAAGGGCCAGGTTAACAAGGCTAGTTCCTGGTACAGATGTATGTGTTCCTCGATGAGGTGGAATTTGAGTGCATGGCTACTGTACGGAGCAACATTCATCTATGTCTGTATATTGGAACCCGCCATGTAGGTATCGAGAGCTCCGGGGTACGGCTGACTAGGAGGTAGGCTTGTCAAGTCAGGTGAGCTCTGAGCCCATGGTTGCTGACTCTGGTAATACCAACTGTTCCTGCCATTCCAAGATTCTGGGGCGAAGGCTTGCCGCACTGCGTAAGCCGGGAAGTTAGCTGCAGTAGAGCACTACAAGAAAAACTTGAATTTCCGGCGGATTTTTATTGGCGGATTTCTTCCGGCGGTCCATTTCCGGCGGATTTTTGGCATTTTCCGGCGGATTTTTGAAATTACCGGCGGATTTTTTAAAAAAAAAAAAAATCTTTACAAAATCCGCCGGTAATTTTTTCGGCGGATTTTTTAACATTTCCGTAAGATTTTGCAAAAAAAAAACTTTCAAAAATCCGCCGGAAACATTTCCGCCTAATTTTTGAAATTATAGGCGGATTTTGTAAAATAAATAAATAAATTTACAAAATCCGCTAGAAAAATTCGGAGGGAAAAAAATCCGCCGGTAATTTCAGAAATCCGCCTATAAATAAAACTTTCTCCTATACTCCTCTCATTCTCTCATTTCACTCTTTATTTCCTTCTCATTCTCCTCTACATTTTCTCTATCTTATATTTCTTCTTCTTTCTCATACTCTCCAATCTCCATAAATTTCTCTATATATCTCTCCTTTCTTCTACATTCTCACTCATTAATTCTTATTTCTTCTTTTTTCCCATTCTCTCCAATTTTAATACTTCTCACACTCTCCTTCATTCTTCATTCTCACTCGTTCATTCTTCTCACTTCATTCTTATTCTCACATATTCTCTTTCTTCTCATATTCTCTTTCATTCCTTTCTACTTCTACATTCTCATTCATTTTCATTTTTTCCTATATTTTATTAAAATACATATTAAATTTTAAAATTTGGCCATCACCTGCGACTTAAATACCGCCGGATTTCCGGCGGAAAAAGTCCGCCGGTAATGCCCAATTTCCGGCGGATTTTGGCCATCACTGGCGGATTTTGTCCGCCGGAAATTACCAAAATTTTTGTAGTGAAGCACCCATAGGATGATCCTTGCAGCAGACCCACCAAGCCTGCTGCCTCGGGCGGCCTCTTGGCCAATTGCACTTGTCCCTGCTGAAGAGAAACCGTATTGGTGACATTCGCCAAAACTTGCCTCCTAGTGTTGGCAGTGGCAAAAGTACTAGGCTGAGGAATTACAGGAGTAGGATTTACCTGATGGTAGTACGCCTGCTGAGTCCCTGTCACAGTCCCATTCGGTAGACACTGATGCATGCCTCCTATAGGGTTATAAGAGGATGCCTGTTGAGGTCCAACATGGTTGGTTTATGGCGGGGCCTGATGCGTTCCTGCCATAGAAGAAGGTTGACCTCCCTGTGATTGGCCAGAGACAACGTAGTTCATGGTGCTGCTGGATTTCGAAGCACGTATTTGCTCCACTTCCTTGGCCTGTTGCACTTCATTGTGCACCATAGGTTTAACTATGTCAGCCAATTGGTGGGACAATTGATACATGATGTCATGTATCCCCATGTCGATTTGTTGCCGGATAAACGATGTGGTCATAACCACAGGTTCCTCATAATGTTGACGGGAAACGTTGTTTGACACAGCATTAACCGCAAGGGGGGTGGTCTCTGAAACACTTACTAGCTCAGTGTTCTTCGTTTTAGGAGCTGTGAACACCCAATTTTAACCGGCATTTTTACATTATTTTTAGAAAATTCCAAAAAATATCATTTTCTATGCATTTTTAAATTTTTATCATTTACTAATGTCATTTTGAGCTAATTGGCAATTTTCCGTTTTTTTTTATCATTATCATTATTATTCTTGTTCTTTCGTTGTTTTCCATTTTAGGTCAAACATTTCTACTTTTTGTAGCCACTAATGTCCTCAACTCCCACGCCTCTGGTGATTTTCTTGCACCTCCTGCAAAAGCATAACAAGCAATTTGTCTCAATAACTTATTAGACCCTATAAAAAGTGAAAACCAGCAAACACAAGAGGGAGGGAACAAAATGTAAAAAAAATGATGATAATAGTTGAGATGAGAGGAAACTAGAAGAAGAGAGAAGTAAAAGAGGAAACAGAGAGAAAGAAGAGGGGAAACATGCCTTCTCACACAACCACCACCCTCCACCATCTCCTCACCACCTCTCCCTCCCTTCTACAACCATCTTCGCACCACCACAAGCAACCTCCACAAAACACCACACCCATCTCACAAACAACAGCAACAACAACAACAACACCATAAAAACAACCAAACACCAAAACAACCTCCCTCGTACAACCACCTTCGCACCACCACAACTACCATAAGCGAACTACCATCTCAGGGCCACACCACCTCACAGACCACCACCATCAAAAAAACCCACAACCCCCACCTATCTCCCACTCTTCGCATCTCTCTCTACGGATTTCTCTCTCTCTCTCTCTGCGTCCTCCTTCATTCTCTTTTTTTTCTCATGAAAACTCTTTTTTTTTCATTCTGATTTCTGAGTGTTAACAGCATTAGAGAGTGAGGAAGAATGAAAAATTAGGGTTGCTGATTTAGATTTTGGTTTTTTTATTTATTTTTAAAACAGATTACTATTAACACCCCTGTGTTGTCTTTTAAATTCAGATTTAGTTTCGCACCCCTAATTTTATTTACATCAACCCCTGTTTCGTCTTTATTTTATTAAAATCCCAGAATGCTAATCGCACCCCCTGTTTTACTTCAACAGCACCCTCCTCCCTTACATAAAATATGGGTTTTAGCAACCTAAGTTTTGGGGCCGGCCCGTGTCCAATATACTAATTGCACTTCCCATTTTCTTTAACACCTATTTTCCATAAAAATAAAAAATATGGGATCGGCTGAGATGTGACATCTTGTCGATCCCGGTTTAAGATGCTTGACTTGTACAGCTTGGTCATCTTAAACCCATTCAAAAAAATTAAAATCAACCCAACCAACAAACTTTCTCAGGAAGAACTACGTGACTTTTGAGTTCCTCATTGCACCAGATGATACTTAGGAGCAGGCCTTGCCCGTCAAGTTAAAAATAAATTTTCTTACATTAGTCCCCATTTTACTTCTTCGTAAATAGCTATTTTTTATTTGGTATTATTTTAGTTTTGGGGTAAAACAAATATGTCGTAATTTACTAGTATTTGCACAATCAGATTTATGGTAACTGTCTTAGAACAGATGTGTGAATAAGGAAATATGAAAGTTGTAAATAGTAGATTTACTTATATATGTATTCGGCCCAAGCCCATTAGGTTTTCACATAAAATAGCTTATTTAAACGTATTAGTGCTTGTACTCGAGAGACGAATATACAATCAATAAAACGGAACTACAGCTGCTCTGTAGTTGCAGACGTAGGCAACGATTGGCCGAACTGCGTGACCAATATCGTGTGTCCTTTCGTAACCAATCGAGCCTTGTACCGATTGAGAGATCCATCAGAATTCAGTTTCAGAGAATAAACCCATTCACAGCCTATGGGTTTGATATCTGAAGGGCAAGGAACAATATCCCAAGTGAAATTGTCTTGAAGGGCCTGAAGTTCGTCATTCATAGCATTCACCCAACGCACATCCTTAACAGCCTGCAAGTAACAAGTAGGAATAGGTGTGACAGATAGAGAAGCAGTTAAAGTAGTATGTGAGGAATCAAACCTGTCTGGTGAATATCTATCAGGTGCGCGAGACGTTCTACTAGAACGCCGTGGTGCAACTGGTGCAGGATCAGGATCAGGATCAGGAGCAGATGGCGGATCAGCGTCGAAAGGGGGAGTGGGAACCACCACACTGTGTTTTCTGACATATATGAGTCCTGTTTGAAAACGTCCTATAGGTGAACGCGGGGTAGAAAATTGGGGAAGTATAGCAATATCATTCAGACTGGTTGTAAATAGTTGATTTACTTATATATGTATTCGGCCCAGGCCCGTTAGGTTTTCACATAGAATAGCTTAGTTAAACGTATTAGTGCTTGTACTCGTGAGACGAATATACAATCAATAAAACGGAACTACAGCTGCTCTGTAGTCGCAGACGTAGGCAACGATTGGCCGAACTGCGTGACCAATATCGTGTGTCCTTTCGTTTACATGGTATCAGCCTTGGTTCGATCAACTTTCACTAATTTTGGTTCTTCGTGGCTTTACGATCTTCGGTGGGCTTGTGTATCTTCGGTGCTGTTACCTCTCTGCCTCTTCTTGTGATTCTCGTTTCGTGGGTTTGCGTTTCTTATTGCTGGCGTCCTTGCATCTCTACGATTTGCCTGATCTCGTTTTGGTTCATGGTGCTGCGATCTCATTCTTCCTCGTTTTGGTTCGTGGTGCCTGCTCACGTTCTTGTACCTCTACGATCTGGCTCCTCATCATTTTGATTCGGGGTGCCTGCTCACGTTTTCGTCCTTGCGATTCTGTGCGTCGTGGTACTGGTTCGTGGGTTTCTCTTCGTTTGTGGGTTTTTCTTCGTTCGTGGTACTGGTTCATAGATCTCGTGGTCCTGTGCGTCGTGGTACTCGTGATTCTCGTTCGTAGATCTCGTGGGTGCAAATTCTGATTTGTTGTGGTACTGTGTTTTGTTGTGTGCGTTGTATTCTGACTTCTTTTTCGAAAATTAATTGGCCGTTCGACTTTGACTTCGTGGGTGCAAATTAATTTCTTCTTCTTTTTGGGGCAAATTCTCTATTCTTGGACTTGTATTTTTTTGGGCAAATTCTGATTTGTTCACGTCATCGTTTTTTTAATGGCTTCTGATAAGGAACGAGATAATTTTTGTGTTCGATTCACTGGTAAAAATTATGCTGCTTGTGAATTTCAATTTAAGATGTATGTTAAAGGGAAAGGATTATGGAATCACCTCGATGAGATTTCTAAGGCACCGGAAGATAAAACTGCCTTAGACGCATGGGAAGTCAAAGATGCTCAGATTATTTCCTGGATCCTCAGTACTGTTGATCCTCAGATGATCAATAATTTGCGATCATTTTCAACTGCTCAAGAAATGTGGAATTATTTGAAGCGTGTTTACAACCAGGACAATACGGCCAAGCGTTTTCAATTGGAGTTAGAAATCGCCAATTACAAACAAGGTAATTTGTCAATTCAAGAATATTATTCTAGTTTTCTGAACTTATGGACAGAACACTTTGCTATTATCTATGTTGCTGTTCCCAAGCAGTCACTTTCAGCCGTCCAAGATGTTTATGATACTAGTAAACGGGATCAATTCCTCGTGAAACTTCGTCCTGAATTTGAGGTTGTTCGAGGAGCTCTGCTGAATAGGAACCCTGTTCCTTCCTTGGATATCTGTGTTGGTGAACTGCTCAGGGAAGAACAACGTCTCCATACTCAAAGAACCATGGCTCATGATCCCGTTCTTTCTGAACCTGTGACAATTACAGATGCTACGCAAAATAGAGGCCGTGATATGCGGCAGACTCAATGCTTTTCTTGTAAACAATTTGGACATGTTTCTCGTGGTTGTCCCAAGAAACTTTGCAAATACTGCAAGCAGCAAGGTCATAATATCATCTTTGTATGTCATACGCGTCCTCCACGTCCGACTAAACGATCGGTGCAGGCATTCCATGCCACTACTAGCTCTGCAGCTGGTCCTTCCACCACTAGTGCATCTAGCTCTGCCGCTGCTCCTTCCACCACTGGTGCATCTGATGGTGGTGCTCTACAGCTTGAATAATTCAACAAGTGGTACTATCTTCCCTTTCTGCCTTGGCCATTACTGGTATGTCTTCTTTCATCAAATGGTTACTTGACTCTGGTGCATCGAATCGCATGACGGGTTCCTCTAAACTCTTGCATAATTTACGTTCTTATATTGGTAATCAGAAAATTCAAAATGCTGATGGTAGTACCCTTCCTATAACTAAAGTTGGTGACATAAATTCTATCTTTCGAAATGTGCTGGTAGCACCTGGGCTTGCCTCAAATTCATTGTCTGCTGGTCAATTAGTGGATGAAGGTTGTTATGTTAATCTTACTCAAGATGGTAGTCTTGTGCAGGAGCGGGTATCGGGGAAGGTGATCGCGAAGGGGCCTAAAGTTGGGAGAGTGTTCCCACTCCAGTTTATTCCTCATCATTTATCTCTTGCTTGTACTAGTGTTTTGAATGTATGTGAGAATTGGCATAGGAAATTGGGCCATGCAAACTCTGTTGTTTTGTCTCACTTATTTAAGACTGGCTTGTTAGGTACTAAACCTATGGATTCTAGTGCCTCTATTTCATGTTCTGTTTGCAAATTAGCTAAAAGTAAAACACTTCCCTTTCCATCTGGTGCTCATCATGCTTCTACTTGTTTTGAAATGATTCACAGTGATGTTTGGGGAATCTCACCTGTCGCTTCTCATGCTCACTATAAATATTTTGTCACCTTTATTGATGATTATAGTCGTTTTAGTTGGATTTATTTTCTTAAATCTAAATCTGAAGTGTTTTCTATGTTTAAGAAATTTCTGATGTACGTTGAAAATCAATTTCAAACCAGTATTAAAATTCTTCGGTCTGATTTTGGTGGTGAGTGTATGTCTCATGAGTTTCAGGAGTTCTTACTGCAGAAAGGTATATTGTCTCAACGATCTTGTCCTAATACCCCTCAGCAAAATGGTGTTGCAGAACGTAAGAATCGTCACTTGTTGGATGTGACACGTACCTTACTTCTCCAGGCTTCTTTTCCATCCAAATTTTGGGTGGAGGCTCTTTCCACAGCTGTTTTTTTGATCAACCGTCTTCCTTCCACGGTGATTGGGTTTGATTCTCCTTACTTTCACCTTTTTAACACTCAGCCTGATTACAATAGCTTACATACTTTTGGGTGTGTATGTTTTGTTCACCTACCATCTAATGAAAGACATAAGCTTGGAGCACAATCTGTCAAATGTGCATTTATAGGGTATAGTTATTCTCATAAGGGTTTTGTGTGTTATGATGTCTCTAACCATCGTTTTCGTATTTCTAGAAATGTGACATTTTTTGATAACCAGTTTATGTTTCCTTGCCCTTCTCCTAGTCTGAATGATATTGCTATACTTCCCCAATTTTCTACCCCGCGTTCACCTATAGAACGCTTTAAACCAGGACTCATATATGTCAAGAAACACAGTGTGCAGGTTCCCACTCCCCCTTCCGACCTGATCTGCCACCTGATCCTAATCCTGATCCTGTATCTGTTGCACCACGGTGTTCTGGTAGAACGTCCTGAGCACCTGATAGATATTCACCAGACAGGTTTGATTCCTCACATACTGCTTTAACTACTTCTCTCTCTAGCACACCTATTCCTACTTGTTACTCTCAGGCTCTTAAAGATGTGCGTTGGGTGAATGCCATGAATGACGAACTTCACGCCCTTCAAGACAAATTCACTTGGGATATTGTTCCTTGTCCTCCGGATATCAAACCCGTAGGCTGTAAATGGGTTTATTCTGTGAAACTGAATTCTGATGGATCTCTCAATCGGTACAAGGCTCGATTGGTTGCTTTAGGCAACAAGCAGGAATATGGTATTGAATATGATGAGACATTTGCACCGGTTGCTAAAATGACTACTGTTAGAATGGTGCTCTCCATAGCTGCTTCTCATGGGTGGTCTCTCCACCAAATGGATGTTAAGAATGCATTTCTTCATGGCGACCTGACTGAAGATATTTATATGACTCCCCCTCAGGGCCTATTCTCTTCATCTAAGGGGGTGTGCGAGCTCAAACGCTCTCTCTATGGTTTAAAACAGACGCCTAGAGCATGGTATGACGAATTCCGTTCGACTCTACTTGGGTTCTCTTTTACTCAAAGTCAGTATGATTCATCCTTGTTCATTCACCGCACATCTACGGGCATTGTTCTGCTCCTTCTTTATGTTGATGATATGATCATTACTGGTTCTGATGCATCATCCATACAGGAAGTTAAACAAAAGCTTCAAGCCTCATTTCAAATGAAAGATTTTGGTCTTTTACATGATTTTCTTGGACTTGAGGTTCATTCTACTTCTAAGGGTATATTTCTCCATCAGCATAAGTATGCCACAAACCTTATTGCTACTCCTCTTGAAGTTAATGTTAAATACCACAGTGACGAGGGTGAACTTTTGACCGATCCTTTAATGTATCGACAGCTCGTGGGTAGTCTTAACTACTTAACCATTACACGACCCGACATTTCGTTCGCTGTTCAGCAAGTAAGTCAGTTCGTGCATTCTCCCCGTCATCTTCACTTGGCAGTGGTTCGTCGTATAATTCACTACTTGAAAGGTACATCTGAACGGGGTTTATTCTTTCCTAGTGGGACCCCCCTTAAGTTGATTGCCAACAGTGATGCTGATTGGGCTGGGTGTCTTGACACTCGCCGCTCTGTCACTGGTTGGTGCATGTTTCTTGGTTCTTCGTTGATTTCATGGAAAAGTAAGAAGCAAGCATGAGTCTCTAAGTCCTCAACTGAATCGCAATATCGTGCTATGTCTACGGCATGCTCTGAAATACTTTGGCTTCGTGGTCTGTTGGGTGAACTTGGGTTTCCTCAAACTGAGCCGACCTCTCTCTATGCGGACAATACAAGTGCCATCCAGATTGTTGCAAATCCGGTTTTTCATGAGCGTACTAAACATATTGAAGTTGATTGCCATGCTATTTGTGAAGCCTATGATAATCGTGTTATATCCATTCCCCATATCAATACTGAATTTCAGGTTGCGGATATTTAGACGAAAGCTCTTCCTCGTCCGCGCCATCAGTTTCTTGTTAGCAAATTGATGCTCCTTGATGACCCGCATCAATTTGAGGGGGGATGTGAATAAGGAAATATGAAAGTTGTAAATAGTTGATTTACTTATATATGTATTCGGCCCAGGCCCGTTAGGTTTTCACATAGAATAGCTTATTTAAACGTATTAGTGCTTGTACTCGAGAGACGAATATACAATCAATAAAACGAAACTACAGCTGCTCTGTAGTCGCAGACGTAGACAACGATTGGCCGAACTGCGTGACCAATATCGTGTGTCCTTTCATTACAAGATGTACTAGGGGTGCAGTGGGATTAAGTTTCCGCCCATCCCTATGCATAATCGACTTCCGAATCTAATCTAGCTACGCAGACCGAATAACCTTTTAAGGTAGGTTTTTCTCATTTTTCCTATTTAATAAATTGGGTGGCGACTCCTATAATCGAACATTTTGAGCCGTCTGCGTCGAAATCTCAGTCACGACAGGAGAAGTTGCCTTTTTTGATGCCGATGGTGGCTCCATACTTAGGTTTCTGCCAGAGCGTAGATGCATACGCCAACTATAATCCAGTCCAGGCTAATCAAACGGAATCATTTGCTCACCTATTCCTGTCCCATCGAGCGTGCCAATTTTTGTTGTCGTTAAACTCTTAGGTCCTAGCTGTGGTGTCGGCCAGAGGTTTGGACGGTCTTTGACTCCTCGTTTCTTCAAGCAATTGCGTCGATGAGGGAATTCTGATCCTCGACTATGGGTTTTCGGACTCCTCGCTCTCCCGCTTCAGCTTCAACCGCTCCCACGCTCTGTATTTGTGCCACGTCTTCCTTACCTTCCAAGCAACGCCCGCCTTGCCTTGTCCACTTGGTGGCTCCGCCGCACCAGCCCCTTTAGGAAACAGCTTAGGTACCCGAGCCACTTGGACTTTAGCACTCTATAGGTTGGGGCTATCACTTTCCCCCAGCTTAGTTCACTGGCCCTCGGGCGTAACCCTCTCTCAGGGAGTTTTTGTCGTATATTGTGCCTCGAGGACCTCTCTAGACTTCACTCTATTTGCCAAATACCCAATTTGAAAAATGTCGTATGGCTTGCCTTCTGTTGTCTTGAAACTCTTAGGTCCTGGCCGTGGTGTCGGTCAGAGGTTTGGACAGTATTTGATTCCTCTTTTCTTCAAGCAATTGCGTCGAGGAGGGAACTCTGCTCCTCAACTATGGGTTTCCTGACTCCTCTAGAAAGGATCAGGCAAGGTGAGAAGGGACGCGAGTGTTGGATTATACTACGGCTAATGCATAAAGTAAAAATAAAGTAAATGCGATAAAGGAAGATAAAATAAAATAAACGTAGAGTTTGATTGATTGATGTGTGTTTACATTTCACTCTAATGCTATATATATACACAGGCCATCGTTGGCAACTATGTTAGCCAACACTTGCCTGCCGTTGGGTTGATCTAAGATCAACGGCTCTCATTGCTTCATAGGCCCTCAACGAAGCGAAATACCTGCCCACGATCCCACTGGCACGGTTAGTGGGGTGAGTGCTCGTTGTTCCGCATTTTCTGGCCTCGCTCTTCCGCTTGAACTTCAATCGTTCCCATGTTCTATCTTCGTGCCGTGTCATGCCTTCCAAGTTACGCCCGCCCTACCTCGGCCGTATGGTGGCTCGGTTGTCCTGGCTCACTTTAGGCAATGATTAAGGTGTTCGAGCCACCAAGGCCTTGACACTCTATAGGCTGGGGCAATCACTTTCCCTCGGCTTGGCTTAGTGGCCCTCGGGCGTAGCCCTCCCTCGGGGGGTTTTGTCATTCAGCGTGCCCGGAGGACCTCCTTTGGGTTGCACTCTTCCTGGCAAATACCTTTTCTGCCCCCTACGACTTATTTATTTTTGGTGTTAACAATTGCCCCCCTTTTTGTGATGTCGTGCGACCTTGAGGACGTGATTGACGGTACGGAAACCCTTGAAATGATTTGAAGTGACGGTTAGAGGGGACATAACTGCTGCTACGTGCCACTTGGCGCTTCGCACGAATCGAAATGGCTCCCCGACGGTTCCCAAGGAGACGCCGGTTGAAACTTCTTGCGAGGCTATAAATACCCTCGTCATTGCCGCCGCACGGTTACTTGCCTTCTCCCCTCTCCCTCTCTGTGCTAAAGCCCTTTGTTCTCTAGATTCCTTTGGCATTTACCCGTTCATCATGTCTGCATTTTCCTCTGCGGCTCGCGTTCTCGCTATCTTCCAATCTGTGGGTGAACTCTCTGCCCTTCACCCGGTGGCCGACAACGCAGACCACAGCCTTTCCCTTCTCAGGTAACGTTTTGACGCCGCTGACGTCCCCCTGTAGTCCTCTCGTTTCACCGACAAGGCCAGATTCTCCGACATCCGCGGGTGGCCGGTGAACGACAAAGTGTATGTTGCCTGGGTGGAATGGTTAAAGCCTCACCAAGGCGAATCTTGGAAAGACTGGGGCATTTTTGATATGAATGAGGTGTCGACCAGAAAGATTTCCCGCAACTCCGATATTCTGCTGCCTTTGATGTCTTTCTGGTCGACGACACTCAACGTCTTTATCTTCCCCTTGGGGAATGCTGACTCCTACTATGCTGGACGTGGACCATTCTTGGTCTTCTGGCAGGCAGTTTGGAGGTTCACACTAACTCCAGCTTTGTCGGTGAAAATCCCCCTTATACCTTTGCCTCTAGTTTTTCTCCCTTGCACTCGCAGAACGCTACAACTTTTGGACCTGTGTCTGAGGGAGAGCACTTCGCCTTTTTGATGTATTTCTTCAACAAGTTCTTCTACGCCACTAAGTCCTTTGGTGTCGTTAAGGAGTTTTCCGTCTTCGTCCATTTACTGCAATCGGGAGACTAGGAACACGGCTACTACTCCCGGGTCGACGGCCCAGTCTGGTTCCTTCAACTGTGGGTGCAGCTCTACTTTCCTACTCTCACCCCTGGCCTTGATATCAACACCAATCGTGTTCTGGGCACTACCCTTGCTGTCGTTCCCGCTTTGCCCCTGGATCGGGTGGAGGTTTTCAAATTGTTTTCGAAATTTGACCCGGCTGCCAAAGATAGTACAACCCAACCTTTTTGCTGGTACCCCTGTCTGAAGCACCATTTGGGTTCTAATTGGGTACCCTGTCCTCAGCACTTGGCCTTGATTTCCCCCACCGATCACGACGTCCTTCGCCATTGGAGCCGTGTGTTGGTTTCCCGTGATTTGGTTGCCGAGGTAAAGCTTAATTCCATGTAGAACTTCTATACCATCGAACCTTATCATCCCAATTTCGTGGCCCGGCAATTTGGGGTGGGTCAGCTTGTACCCGCCCCCTATTCTTCTTTGGCCGTCACACTCCGTTGGCAGAGGTTGCTACCTCAGGACCTCGAAAAGATCCTCAAAGTACAGGAGGTGCAGTTCCTTGCTTTTGATTGGGGGACTTATCATGGCGTTGCTAGTGAGATCCCTCCATGTGCTGCTTGGTGGTCGAGGGTTCGGGAGTATGTTTTCCCCCAACCTATCTGCTTGGTGGTCAGTGGCCGCCGGAGTGAGTCCACCACCTCCTTCGGCGGGCCGCTCCTCGGACAAGAAGAAGAAGAAGCCACAAGCCCCTGATCCTCCTCTTCGGTCATCGTCTCGGCTGAAGGTTCTCAATCAACCTCCTCCTTCCAATGGTAAGATTTGCCTTTTCGTATGTCCCTTTTCTCGGGATTCTCTAGGTTTATTTGACCCCTTTTCTTTTCAGTGCAAGCTCCGGTCATAACTCTGGACGGCGGTGATGATGACGACGAAGATGATGTCTCTCTAACGCGGCGCAAACGGCATGGGGACCTGCTGGCCCCAAGTTCCTCTCAGCCTGCGGTGCCAGACTCGAGCATGTGGATTCTGAGTCCCCTCCATCTCCTCCAACGCAACCATCTGAAGCAAACATCTTGTTTCTTTAAATCCATCTATCGATTCCTCGCATACTTTCCCGTAGAGTAGGATAATACGCTTTGAGGTACTTGCCGTTAATTTTTGTTTCAAATTCTTCTCCGTCTAGAGTGATTAGACGATAAGCTCCACTGTGATATACTTCGCCAACATGTAGGGCCCGTCCCAATTCGGGGACCACTTGCCCCACTGGGGGTCTTTCCTCCCTAGTTGCAAAATGGCCTTCCATACGAGGTCACCTTCAACAAACTTCTTCGGTTTGACGTGTTTGCTGTAGGCTCGGTCTGTTTTAGGTTTGTTCATCTCTATTCTGCTGAGGGCAGCCAGCCTATCATCATCCACCGAGTCCAGCTGCATCAACATGGCTTGCTGGTACTCTCATCTATGCTAAGGGAGTGCTGTCGTGCCACTCTTAACGAGGTTACACTGATCTCCAGTGGTACCACGGTGTCCTGCCCGTAGACCAGACGATAGGGGGTCACCCCTGTGGCCGTAGATTTAGAATTTCTCATAGCCCACAGGACCTCGTTAAGGGTCTCGTGCCACCGCCGAGGCTTGTTCTCTATGTTCTTTTTGGTGAGTTCAATGATGATCTTGTTGGTGGCCTCTGTTTGGCCGTTGTCTTGGGCATAATAGGGAGACGAGTGTCTCATCTTAATGCCGTATTCCTGGGTAAAGGCTACTAGTCGTTCCCCGGTGAACATTATACCTTGATCGGCCGTGATGGTCTCGGGGATTCCAAACCTGAAAATGATTTGGTTTTCGATGAATCTGTTAACCGCGGCCTGATCAACGTTCCCTAATGGCATAGCTTCCACCCACTTGGTGAAGTAATCGGTGGCAACGATAATAAAGTTGTGCCCTTTCGAACTTGAAGGATATATCTTGCTAATTAAGTCCATGGCCCACCCTCTAAACGGCCAAGGTTTGACAATGGGGTGTATCAACATTCTTATGGCTTCTTTGTCTTGTCATTGCTTCAAGTCTTTTCAACACTTATGCTTCTTAAAGGCAGATTATCTTCTTGAGAGTAGCTAACATATCATGTTCTTAAATTTCACTCAAGAAGAAACATTAGTAGCATATGAAATTAGATAACTTGTAAGCTTCTCACATGTGAAGTTTGTTAACCATCAAAACTCAATTGGGATTTTGCCTCAACAATTTCCTTTCTTCCTCCTTAGTTCGATAGTGATTTTGGGGTTGTAATATGACAATTCAACTACTCTTTTATGATATTTTGCTATGTGACTTGTGGTACACTTTTTCTCACAACACATGTTATGTTTTTAATTTATGTTTTTAAGTATGCATGATTATCAAACTCATGTACTCACAATGTTTCACATGATATATGATAATCATCCTTTTGCTATGTTTAAATTGATTTACATGTTTAATCTCTTGTCAAAAATTCTGTTCAAAACATGTGTGCAAAAATATGACCAACACACTTAATTGTCTATGCTTAAAATAGAAAACTCAAAACTTACTATAAGTTTGTCATCACCAAAAAAGGGGGAGATTGTTGGAATAAGAATCTCATTCTAGGTTTTGAAGATACAAACTAAGTAAGATTTAGGTTTTCTAGTGAAGTGTGATCTAACATGTTTGCCAAGTGCTAAGAACAGGCTTCCAAATAAAGCAAACTAAGGCTCTACCATGGATTAACAAGTTAGTAAAATACAAGGGTAGAAAAGCCTTTAGAAGGTTACATTATGAGAAGCTTAAAATAAGTCAACAGAAGGTTTGACCAAATTAAGAGAAGGTTGACCAAATTAAGTCAACCTTTGCATCCCACACTCAAACCTTCTACAAGTTCAGATCTAGGATCTCTTTCTTGAGTGTGTGCTAGCTTGTAGTATCTTTGTTTACAGTGTATCTATCTTTATTTCAAGCTATAAACATCCCCAAACCAAATCCCTTATTGTAAACACTACTGTGTAAGCATCTCATCAAACTACTTAAAGGGAGGTGAGTGTTGGTTGTGATACTACTTGATTGAGGAAACTCTTAGGAAATTAGCAGACAGTTTCTAAGAGGTGGAAAATAGCAAGTTGTTCATGTGTAAGAGTATACTAGGCTTTTATGTGTGATCAAAAGCTAGTATTGTGAAAGTCTTTTGAGTGTGATCAAAAGCAAGTGTAAAAGCTATTTGGAGAATAGTGGAAATACTCACTTGGAAGTGAAGAGAGGACGTAGCCTATATTGGGTGAACCTCTATAACTCCTCTGTGTTCTTTAAACTTCTTTCCAGAACTATTTGCTAAACTACTTTATACTTAAGATTGTTTTCAAACCAAGAGAAGGTTAATTTCATCAACCTTCTCAAGACAATTTTTGAACCGATACTTGATCTTTCAACCTACTCATCATTGTTTGAAAACTACCTCTCTTGCATAGTATATATCTATCTTACTATCATTGTTAGTCTTCATCTTTCAAGGGTTTATATGTGCCTATATACCACCTGTTGGTTTTCAATCTAAGAGAAAGTTATTTCATTCAACCTTCTCAACAATATCTCTTATATAGACATATTACTACTTGTCATTCTCCATTGAAGAAAGGTTGCCTCTATGTGAGGAAATAATTATTACTATCCTTCTCTTATCCAAGTTTATATTGAGAAACACTTTAAGAAGTTTTTCAGGTATCAAGTTTTAAAAGGGTACACAATTCAAACCCCCCCTTTCTTGTGTAATTTAGTCACTTCAATTTCTTCGGTCCACTTGGGCCGAGTCTTTTCTCTACTTGATGATCATTGCGTAGGTATGACGTCAATTCAGTAATGTTGAGGCAAAATCCCAATTGAGTTTTGATGGTTAACAAACTTCAAATGTGAGAAGCTTAAGTTATCTGATTTCATATGCTACTAATGTTTCTTCTTGAGTGAAATTTAAGAACAGGATATGTTAGCTCCTCTCAAGAAGATAATCTGATTTTAAGAAGCATAAGTGTGAAAACACTTGGAGCAATGACAAGATAAAGAAGCCATAAGAATGTTGATAGAAATAACAAAGAAAAACACCCTTGGAAGAGAAGAAAAAGGTCATTAGCTAAGAAGAGTTAACATGAGAAAGACTCATCATGAGAAGAGTCAATATGGATAAGAAGACTCAACATGAGAAGAGTCGTGATGAGAACATTCATCATGAGAAAAGTCATCATAAGAAGAATCATCATGAGAAGAGTCATCATGAAAAGAGTCAACATGAGAAGAGGCAACATGAGAAGATTCACAATCAAGTTGAGAAGCATCATGACAAGAAGGGTCAAGATTAGAAGGGTCATGATGAGAAGACTCAAGTTGAGAAGCATCAACTTGAGAAGTATCCATATGAGAAGACTCAAAGTTGAGAAGAATCAAAGAAGAGAAGAGTCATGACAGCTGTAGTTTGCTGTTTTTTGCGAAAGTTCTGCAGAAAGTGTAGAAATAGCTGGCCACCCTTCTCAACGGCTATATTCTGCAGAAAGTGCAGAAACAGCTGTCCACCTTTCTCAACGGCTATATTGACTTGGGAAACCCCTCCAATGACTCTAATTCATTATCCAATGGTTAATACACATTTATTTCGACTCAATGGCTATGCATACCACCATGGATCATTGCTGAAGTTCTTTGTGAGAGAGAAATCGAATTCTTCCCATCCTTCACAAGTAGTTCTCTCACCCATACTCAAGTCATGCTTTAATCTAGGGATTCTATTTTGAGTATGTATTTCAGCTTGTTTTAGGATTCAGTTGAATCTACCTTGTTTAAACCAAGCTCTTGTAATCCCACAAAAAACCCCCAAACCAGAAAGTGTAAAAAATATGTTGTAAGTCCTCTCAAATAGCTTGGTGTTGCTATGGTTAAACGGAAGCCTATAAGAAACCTTCTCAAGTAGCATGTGTTGTTGTAGGGCTTCAGAAGGGTGTTGCTTCTATGTTAGAAGCTACCTAATAGATCAGAAGGGGCTTATTAGGTGTGAGAAACAGTAGGTAGAGCTGTGTTAAGAAAACTACCATGAGAACTTTAAGCCTAGGTTGGTTGTAAAGTTGTAACTATTTGGAAAATAGTGGAAATACTCACGGGGTGTGAGGAGTGGATGTAGCCCAGGGTTTTGGGTGAACCACTATACATCATTGTGTTATTTACTGCTTTTCTAAGTTGTTTTACACTGTGATTAAAACTCTCCATCTGGAGAAGGTTTTTTGAAAAACTGAGAAAACAGCTTTTGCTGACCCTTCTCAGCTACACATAGTTTTTCTAAAAACATTGTTTACAATCCTTCTCAAATGTTTTCAAAGTGGTAAACTTAAAGCACTATTCTTAAGTACTTCACACTTAAGATAAGATTTTCAAACACTATCTCTTACCTTGGAAAAGCTATTTTGAAAATCATCTTGTTCTCTTTACTTATAGTTGTTTTGAGAAGAAAGAACCAACTGACCCTTCTCAACTTAGAAACATAGTTGAGAAGACAGTTTCATCTCACTCTTCTCTGCTAACTATCACAGTTGAGAAAACTGTTTCAACTGACCCTTCTAAACTCAGACATTGTTGAGAAGACAGATTCATATCACCCTTCTCTACTCACTATCATAGTTGAGAAGACTGTTTTCACTCACCCTTCTCAACTTTGCATTTACACACACATTGTCTAACAATACTTGTGAAGCTGTTTATGTTGTTTCAGGTTAATTTTTAAAAGGGTCACAATTCCAACCCCCCTTCCTTGTGACACTCATTGACTTCAAGCAAGTCTCGGGAAGCCTTCTCGACAGATCGAAGATGAAGCAGATAAGCTATATCTGATGTTCTGAATCGTATAGACAGTGGAAAATTCGGAAGCGTCGCAAGAGGATAGCTCTATTGAAGATGAAGCAGATGAACCTTAAGCTTCCATCGAAGCTCCTACCTGGAATATTTGGAAGCGTCACAAATAATAGCTCGAGGATTGCCTGCTAATACTGCCAGAGAGCATCGCATACAACGACCCTAGGCAACACCTTCGGTAAAGCTCTCCTCGTACGACCGAGAGACCACCTTCAGCAAGTGGCAACATAAACCTTCAGGCACACCACATTTTCAGTCTTCTGCACAGCCCTAACGCCTGGAGCAGAAGCGTTGCCAGGAAATATCCACAACTCGCGAATATCAACAGCTCCCATCTTGAATCTCCTAACAAACCCAACGCACAAAAGCTTGATGTGGTTGTGCAGAAGACTCAAGAATAGAGGAGCAATCTCAGCACCACGAAGAATCGCAACAGTGGGAAAAGCCTTGGATAGCAGGAATGATGACCCTAACCCCCCTTCTTATATAGTAAGGGGAGACCAAACTCCCACAACAGGCTTTTATGTGGCACAAAACAAACGCCAGTGAAAGCGCAAAACGGACCAGTCAACATGAAACTCTTGAGAAAAAGTCAGAAACAAAACGATTGTAATCACACGCCCCCATATCTATAACAGCCATAATGAGCATTTATCATTCATAATTACCCTTGTACTTTATATAACGCACCCTTGAGGCTAATGAAGGATCCACGATTTGTCTCAGAATCTCACACTATACTCTCTATTATACTCTATCATCTCCATCGTGTTCTAAGCTAGATCCTCCCAAGGGAAATAGTTAGGAACACCAGCCTTTTTCGATGAGAACCAAGCTTTAATAAAAAAAACGAGGGTGTAAACTAAAGAAAAAAATAATGGTATTTCAAAGTAAAATTAAGGCATTTCGTAAAAGAAACGGTGGCGTACTATAAACTAAAGAAAATTCATCTATTTAGCTTGAATATTTAGATAAGGTTAGTAAACTATCGGTCTGGTATTTTAAAGATAAAAAAACGAAAGCAACAACAATAAAAGTGATTGAAGCTATTCGTTCCTTCATTTCTATTTCTGCATTTCAAGACAGTGGCATTACCTCTTTGACGGTCGGAAATGAGAGCGACGCGATAGTCAAAGTTGGGAGAGTGCATTAGCCGGAGCGCTGGTGTGGTGGGACGATCGGAATGGTGGGGGAAGTGCAACAAATGGAGCTGTGGGCGGTGTTGGCAGAGTGGCACAGTTTCTTTCTGTTCATACTGTGTCTGGATTTAAGTGGGCAGTTTTATTTTTTCTTTTAATTTGAATGATTTTCTGAAAAGAAAGACACATGGCAAATTTTGGGTGTCCGATTTACCAACAAATCATAATAGGGGAAAGGCTAGATCCGATAAATATCGGTTTTTTGCGGTTTGGATTGGTTCTGTTTGCGGTTTTCTGTTGAGTTGGTTTAGTTTTGAACACCCCTACATCACATGCGAAGGATACCGGAGGTCGACCCGGTTCTCCCAAGTTCAATTCTCGCGGTGGACACCCTCGATGTTGGCCAATGCAAAAAAGGTTTAGGGCCACCAAGTTACTCAATCTTTCCCCCTTAGCCTACATTGGGTATTGATTTTTTTAAATGCGAAAGAAGAAAACACTAATCCAAGACGTTTTTAGCACTTTTTCTAAAGTTAATGAACACTAGTTCTTTTTCAATGGAGAAAATTTACCAGAACTTTAGCATGGCAAATCTAAACTTAACAAACCTTCTTTAAATAGGACGGCCCCTTTTCTCTCAAACCCTATTCGTCTATTAATTTTCTCACTACTCCATTATTCTTTCTTTCTCACCCATCGAAGGGGTGGTTTTAGGCCAATTTTTGACCTGAAATCACCCACTGTATCATTTTTCCATCCTTTTTCATCTAAATAAGTGGTTACCACATAAATCAATCTTTTGTTTCGTATTTTTTCTTAATTTCGTCGTTTAAGTGCGTCATTATTGTCTTTAGTCGTCTTGGTGCGACATCTTTGATTTCTCGTGTTGTTGTGGTGTTTCGTTTGGTTCAGATTGACAGATCCACTTCAATCAATTGCATATTCAATCAATGACTATGACCTCAAAGTTAGAGATCATGGATCCGGTGATTTTTATTTTGTCACATTTATAGACTTTTTTTCCTGTTTTAAGGGCTTAAATATATGTTACCCCCTGCAAATGTTGTCATTATCCATTTACCCCCTGCAAAAAAAAACGTTTAAAAAACACCTTACAAAATGTAACAATATCCAGTTACCCCCTACTGTTAGTTTTGGTTAACGCTGTTAATTGATTGCTGATGTGGATACCTAGCTGGATCAAATACGTGGGTGCCACGTCGGCAACCAATGGGAACCAAAAGGTTGAAACGAACAAAAAGGTTGAAGAATGAAGACCCAACGAAACTTAGATATGAACGAAACGTTTGTTGTTGAAGATGATAAAGATACTGGATTCTGAAAGATGAAGATGGTAGTTTTCAGATCTGGTTTTCAGTGTCATTTTTTCACACACTGGTTATATGTTATTCTTGTAAGAAAGTAAACAACTTGAATCAGTGGAGTAGTGGTTATTTAGCTTGCTAGTAGGCAGAGGGTGTTGGGTTTGATTCCCATCCCATCCCATCTTTTTTATAAACCACATTTCAATCCATACATTTCCAGGGCGTAACATATATTTAAGCTCTGTTTTAAGCTATTAATTTGGGTACCGTGAGTTTGTTTGCAGATTCATACTTTTCGTTTTTATCAATGTGAATTTGCGTTATCTTTGATGTAATCTCTCGATTTGAATGAATAAATAACTTCTTTTTTGTAAAAAAAAAAGTCTTTAAATAGCAACAAACACTAATTAAGATAACAAAATTTTAACAAGAATGCACTTTTACTTTTTATTGATAAATCAAAAAGGCATGTTAAAACTTGAAAGGGAGTAACATACTCAAACCCATTATTATTATTATTATTATTATTATTATTATTATTATTATTATTATTATTATTATTATTATTATAACCAATCTAATAATGACAATTATAAGGATCAACCCTTTCTACTAACCATCAAGAGGGTGGTCAGCTACAAAGTCTATCGTGATTGGAGTCTGATAATATTGAGAACAACTCGAAAAAAAACAACCAGTGACTGCCGCAGCTTCAGTACCACTTTCATTCACTTCAATGAAAGCCTTTTGAAATATGCTGGTAACCACAATGTTTTTAGAGTCCAACATTTTTGTCAATCCTCCATATGTGAAAGGTGAAACCAATCCTTGTTCCTTCAGCACATCAGAAATTTCAAGTCCAAAAGAAATTTTGACTTTTGGAATCCTAAATTCACCTACTTTTACTTTTTTATTAGGGAGTATGCTTTCTAGAAACTTAGATTCAGAAGCCACCTTCTCAATCAAAGATGACAAACCATCTTTAGCATTTGGAAGGAAATAGTACATAGAGAATTGACGCTTATCTTTAAATTGGTTGTTTTTGCTGCTTATGAATGGAACTTTGACTGGGTTGCCATTGAGAATGTGAAAATCATAGTCTTTTGTCATCGAAATATCAAACTTTCTATCCCATACTCCTTTGAAGTATAGTGCATTTGCAAAGATGAGTTGGGTTGTCCACATAAGTGAGTCTTGTGGAAGAAGATCTTTAATAAGGCGTAATTTTATAAAAATAAAATAAATTAGTAGAGGGAAGGAGAGGAGTCCATTTCCTCTTTCATTTTTCCAAACTCCTCTCCTTCCCTCTTAAACTCCCAAACAATGCATACGTGTTTGCAGAAGTAAATCTGAAAATCAATAACAAATAGTAGGATTCCATGGATGGTTGAGAAACATAGGGAGATTTATCATGTATGTACCTTGTTCCTGACATCAACGGAGGCGAAAGTAGCTTTATACAGAGAACCTAGGAGTTGTTTAAAGGAGAGATTGAGAGAAAGAGTTTGTTCAATCCACACACCATTAGCGACAGATAGGCGAGGTCCTCCTGCAGGAGCAGCGTCAGAGAGCACATCAGAAACAAGATGAGAGACAAGATCATTGATCTGCTCAATGGATTTGGACTGCAGGAAGGTGAGTAGCTCGTGTTGTGTTAGACCCTCAGAGCCAACAGCCAGAATGCTCAGCACAACAGGGAGTGACAAAGGAGAAAACACTGCGTTATTTTCTTCACATGACAACAAATGCTTTGTAATGCTTAGTGAAACATTTGTTAGGTTTGTTATTGATTCAAGGAAGCTCATTCTTCTTCTTCTTGATATTCTAATTGGGTATATGTTTGAAGGTTAGCACTGAGCAACAAGACAAACAGGGTTGTTTTTATAATCCCTTTTGTTGGGTGAACATTTTGATGGAGTTGTATGGTGTGGTACAATTAATATAAATAATGTTTTGTGTGTTTGGGCAATTGATATCATTTTACTACGCCAATTAATTCCATTTATCACCAATATTTTGTAGCAACCTTCTCCTAACAAGGAGTAAAAAAAATGTTATCATAATCATAAGTCATAAGTAATTACAATCAAAAGATTTTACACTTAGGCTGCCAAATAAGACCAATAGAAAAAAGCCACACACATCTTGGAAAAAATATGTGGCAATCCACGCATGCCAACATGGACAATCAACAGCCAACAATTCTATCTCAACGGACCAGAAAGGATCACAGAATAGGATTGTAAAATGAAGGGCCCAGATCTTAATTGGCTTTGCTGATTCATGTAATGAGACTAGCGAAAAATAAGGAAACGGATTTGCAAGCGAATAATAAGGCAACAAATACCATTCATGAATAATTAACCGTCCCCTATTTTTTTCATCCAAAATTAATACTCCTATTCTTACCTCTCTTCTCTCACTCCTCTCCCTCTCACAATTCTCTCTTCCACTCACTCTCGAACCTCTCTTCTCTCGGTTGCAACACTTTTGATTCTCTCTCTCCGACCACAAAACCCTAAAAACCACATCTTCTGCACCAATATTGCAACAATGGAACCCAACCCCAAACTGTCATCCTCAGTTTGTACGAACCCTAAACCCAACATCTTCTACATGGTATTTTGATTCCTCTGTTCTTCTCTCACTTCTCGCAAATTCGGGGTGCAACTCTTTCTCTGATTTTTGGTTTTCTTTTGCTGTTATTAGGTTTCGTTTTTGTTGAAGACACCACTTTGAGCATCAAGTCCTAACTGTTGATTACAGGTATGAAGTGTTTGTTTTGTTACTAAACCCTATCTTTTTGATGTTAGTATGTTTTGTTTTCGTGGAGCTGAGAATCACCATTCTTAGTTATGTTGTTTATCTAACTTCATGTGTGTTTGATGTTTGGGTATAGTTTGTGCCTTTGATTTATAGATTTTTGCAATAGAATCTGTTTTAGCAAAATTTGTGCCTTTCATTTCACTAAATTTGTGTAGAACCTGTTTTTGCCTTTGATTGTCTCTATGATTTATTAATTTCTGCTATAAAACATGTTTTAACTTCATCTGTGTTTGATGTTTGTATATAGTTTGTGCCTTTGATTTATAAATTTTTGCAATAGAACCTGTTTTAGCAAATTTTGTGCCTTTGATTTCACTACATTTGTGCATAACCGGTTTGTGCCTTTGATAGTCGCCATGGTTTATTAATTTCTACAATATCACATGTTGTGAACATGTTGTCATGCACATACTTAACCTTTTATTCGGTTAACCTTTTGCTCATGCTCCAATATTTGATATGTACTATGATTTCACACTCTACATATCATTAATTAATTTTACACTCACATACCTGCATAACATGAAAAAAACAAGAAGCCATACATGATTGTGATCACCATATAAGCCATATATGCTGCCATGTTTTTACTCTCAAAAGCTGTATTCGATTATGGCATGAATAATTTCCTCTCATTTACAGACATCATCTACCCTTCTCTTAACCTCTTTTGCTCTCTTAATTTCTTTCAAAATACCAGTTTATACAGTTATAGTTTCTTTGAACTGTTCTATACAGGAGTTGTTAATTTGTTCTCTTCTTCTTTTATATATATAGATTCATTGTGTGGTACATATATATAAATTTAAGAATCAATTCAAGCTTGGATATATTTCTAAGGTGCTTATGTTCCTCTTATAATAAACACTTTTACAACTTTGGCGCTCCTACTTAGGTAAACTTAATTAATATATATATATATATATATATATATATATATTTGTATATATACGTTTGATTTGTATTATATTAATTAGTTTTTTCACATTTGACTCTAATTTGATTCAGCAATTATGGAGGGGTTCAGTTTGAAGTTTCACTATACGCTTTGTCAACCATGGAGATTGTTCAAAACCGTGTAACTTTGTCAACGCCGTGTACCTTTGTCAGGACACTACGTAAGATCGAAAGCTTGAGAATGTTGGTGAGTAAAATCACATGGTTATTTGCAGTGGCGGAGCCAGGATTTTTATAGAGCCTGGGAAAAAATTTTACCGCAAATTTACATGCGACATAATATATAAATAGTCAGCAAAGAAACGTAACTTAATTCCCAGTTTTGGATACGAACAATTTTGTTTTTTTTAATTCCCAGAGTTGGGTTGAGCCATGAATTGGGCTGGCCCACATACATGAATTGGGTTGGGTTGAGTTTTGTTTTTTTTTATTTCACACCCTGTTTTTACTAGTTTTGCCCCTGGTTCTGTCTAAAATCGGCTATTAGGTTGGGGGGATTACAAAGAAAGTAGGGGTTGAGCCCGGGCGCGTGCTCGGGCTAGCTGGGCTATGAAACCGCCCCTGGTTATTTGCATCGATAATTATGATGAAAATTGTGTTGTTCTTTAAAATATTTTAATATTTGTTTGTATTTTAGATTTTACCCAAATACTTTAAAGAAATGTTTGGAGAAATGGTACCAAATCCATTGACGTTGATTGCACTTGACGTATTTTATTACGAAATTAATTTAATTTTTCACCAATTTTGCTTAATTTTGCCTTAAGATTAAGAGATGATAGCAATAAAAAACATATTTTACCATAGTGGGACACATCCAGGGTATATGTATTTTTTATTGCAAATTGAATATCTTTTTTTTTCTTACTCACACCTTGCTTGTGGGACCGACTAAAGTGATTATGGAACCCACCTAAAACTTGGCCGTAAAACACCACCACTAAACTTATGTACATTCAATTTAACCTTAAGAATATTAAGATATTGTTTCTTTTAACCAAAGTTTGGTGGGTTATATCTCTTGTTTCATGTGGTTGAGTGAAAGGGATGTCGTTGGTGAAAATGTAGGCGTACGGGGTTCGAACCCCGCTCCCCCCTCTCCTCTAACTACTATAAAAAAAAAAGATCTACTTTTTAGTTTCTTGGTTGTTGTGTTTTAGGGGACTTTGTTAAAGGCTCTCATCTCTATTATTGCAATGCTAAGGTTTAACAGGTGTGTTTGACATGCTTCTTATCTTCTCTTCTTATAATTTTACACTCCCCAGCTTTAACATACT
The DNA here is from genome assembly GCA_963573325.1 of Astragalus glycyphyllos. Classification (NCBI taxonomy): domain Eukaryota; kingdom Viridiplantae; phylum Streptophyta; class Magnoliopsida; order Fabales; family Fabaceae; genus Astragalus; species Astragalus glycyphyllos. Next base: position 33,426,326 of record OY754307.1, read on the forward strand.
TTGTAATTTGTGGCTTCTCTTCTTATAATTTGACACCTATGTCAATTGATCTCATCAGATTAATAATTCTTGAAATACTTTAAAAACAGCATAAACGAAGAAAGAAAGAAAGAAAAAAGTTAAGAGAACAACTCATGGCAAAAACTAGTGTACTTCACAGTTTCTATTTCTAAAAATTACTAGCTTCATTTTTAAGTTATTTGAATCTGAATGTCCTTCAATTAGTTTTTAGGTGATGTAATATTTTTCTTTTTCTTTTATTCTTTTGATTTAGGCAAAAAAAATTAGAGAACCGTTGTACATCTATACATGATATTGGTCACGCAGTTCGGCCAATCTTTACCTACGTCTGCGACTACAGAGCAGCTGTAGTTCCGTCTTATTAATTGTATATTTGTAATTTGAGTACAAGCACTACTGAGTTTAAATAGGCTACTTAACGGGCCAGGTAAATAGGCCGAATACATATATAAATAAATCAACTATTTACAACATATTTCAACACTCCCCCTCAAGCTGGTGAATGGATATCTATCATTCCCAGCTTGGATGTAAGTTCTTTGAAATTCTCTGTTGGCAAGCCCTTCGTTAATACATCTACCAATTGGTGTCCGAAAGGAATGTAAGTTGTAGATATTAACCCGCTGTCAAGTTTTTCCTTAATGAAGTGACGATCTATGTCAATGTGCTTCGTTCTGTCATGTTGAACGGGATTATGAGCAATACTGATAGCCGATTTGTTATCGCAAAATACATTCATAGGACCTTCAAATTGTATCTTCAAGTCATTTAGTATAATCTTCATCCACAATAGTTCACAGATTCCTTGTGCCAAAGCTCTAAATTCAGCCTCAGCGCTTGATCGAGCCACTACATTTTGCTTCTTACTCCTCCAAGTAACAAGGTTCCCACAAAGAAATGTGCAATAACCTGAAGTAGATCTTCTATCACTTATTGAACCTGCATAGTCAGCATCAGTATAAGCTTCCATAGTTAGGCTCCCACCTCTTTTGAACAATAGTCCTCTTCCTGAAGAGGCCTTGAGATATTGAAGAATACGATCAACAGCCTGCAAATGTCTCTGCCTCGGGTCATGCATGAATTGGCTCACCACACTGACTGCATAAGCCAAATCAGGTCTAGTGTGTGCCAAGTAAATCAATTTTCTCACCAATCTCTGATATTGGACCTTGTCAACTTTGGCACTTTCTTCTTCAAAGCTAATTTTGTGATTTTGCTTAATAGGAACACTTGCAGGTTTACATCCAAGCTTTCCGGTTTCTTTCAGAAGGTCAAGAACATATTTTCTTTGAGAAATAAAAATGCCTTTATCGGAGTAGGCCACCTCAATCCCTAGGAAATACTTAAGTTTTCCAAGGTCTTTCATTTCAAACACTGCTGATAATTGCTCCTTAAGTAGCTGTCTCTCAGCCAAATTGTCACCTGTAATAATGATATCATCAACATAAACAAGAAGTATAGTCAGTTTTCCATCTTTCGAATGTTTGAATAAAAGAGTGTGATCTCCTAGGCTTTGCTTATAGCCTAAGCACACCATTGCCTTTGTAAATCTCCCAAACCATGCTCGAGGAGACTGTTTTAGCCCATATAAAGCTTTCCTTAATAGACACACCTTGTTTGTTCCATCTTTTGAACCAAATCCTGGAGGAATCTCCATATACACCTCCTCCTCTAAATCTCCTTGCAAGAATGCATTTTTGACATCAAATTGGTTTAGTTCCCATCCGGAGTGAGCAGCAAGTGATAGTAAAATCCGAACAGTGTTCATCTTTGCCACAGGAGCAAAAGTCTCCTCATAATCAATGCCATAGGTCTGAGTGAATCCTTTAGCCACTAGTCTTGCGTTGTACCGATCAATAGTACCATCTGATCTGTGCTTGACTGTATAGATCCACCTGCAACCAACGGGCTTCTTGCCTCCCGGTCTCTCAACAATTTCCCATGTTCCATTCTTCTCAAGTGCTTTCATTTCCTCATCCATGGCTTGAACCTAATTTCTATCTTTGAATGCTTCTTGAACAGATGATGGGATTATCACAGAGTCAACAGCTGAAATAAAACTCTGATGCTGCACAGAAAGATTTTTAGCGGAGACAAATTGAGAAATAGGGTATTTCGCACAAGACCTTTTCCCTTTCCTCAAAGCGATAGGCAAATCATCTGTATCAGTGTCACTAGTGTCAGAACTATGGGAATCACTAGTAGGAGGGTTAATTTCAGTACTTACCTTCAGTTTAGGCAATTGAAGTTGTGTCTGGGGCAGGTCGGGCTTACTTCTTCTTTGATACACCAAAGTTGGCTCACCAGCTTTAGCATTTGCTGGTGCCGAAGATGATGGTTCCTGCAAAACAAAAGATAAAGGAGGGACCAAAATAGAAGTAGGTGACTCAAATTCGGTATTTGTGGAAGCAGGATCAATAGTAGAAGGTGAGACAGGAGTCACATGCGACTCAAGGGACTCAAATGAAGGACTTGTGGATGCAGGACAAGTAGGACCAGTAGTAGGACTTAAGACAGGAGCCTCAGGTAACTCAGGTAGGACCAGAAACTCGGACTTAGATTCCAAATCATCATGAATACTCTCCTCCTGAAGCTGAGGACGAGTGAAGTAAGATACATTCTCATGAAACGTGACATCTTTAGAGATAAAGTACTTACGACTAGGAGCATGATAACATTTATATCCTTTCTTGTTAGGAGCATAACCCACAAAAATACAACCAACCAAACACTCGAGATTGAAGACTCTGCAAAACATGAACAGAAGGAAACCGTGAAGTCAAAAACTGAACAGGACTGACATTACCTAACATTGGTTTGGGGACCCGATTAATCAAGTAGGCAGCAGTCAGTACTGCTTCTCCCCAGTATGAGTTGGGAACAGCCATTTGGAAGAGAATGGCTCGAGCAACTTCAAGTAAATGACGATTCTTTCTTTCTGCGACACCATTTTGTTGTGGAGTGTCGACACATGTAAACTCATGAAAAATTTCTTGTTGACTGGTAAAATTTGAAAGACTCTGATTGGCATATTCCTTGCCATTGTCAGAGCGAATTCTTTTAATGCCTTTGCCAAATTGTGTTTGCACCATGTGATAAAATCTGATAAATAATTCTGGTACTTCTGATAAATGACACAAACCGTTTAGCACCCGAAACATTAGAAATAGGTGCAGGTCCCCAAACATCAGAATGTATAAGATCAAAAGGTTCAGCACTTTTAGTGGAACTAAGAGGAAAAGAGACACGATGATGTTTAGCTAACTCACAAACTTCACATTTAAAAGACTCAACTGAATGATGTAAAAGTAAGGAAGGAAACATAGACTTAACTAAAGAGAATGGAGGATGACCAAGACGTTTGTGCTGAAGCCAAATTTGTGCGGCAGAATGAGAAGACTCAGCTGACTCGGTTTGCAAGCAAGAAGCCAACACCTTCGAACAATCCGGTTCATCAGATAAGTAGTATAACCCTCCCTTTTCCTTAGCAACTCCGATTATCTTCCCAGTGGTCAGATCCTGAAAAACACAATAAGAAGTGAAAAAGGTTACTTTACAATTCTGATCACGAGTGAGTTTACGAACAAGTATTAAATTGTGAGAGAGTGTGGGAACATGTAGCACATCCTGTAATTGAAGTGAAGATTGCAAGTTAATACTCCCAGAGCCATCAATACGGGCATAAGAACCATCAGCAATTGTAACATAACAATTCTTCTCAGAGGAGGTATAAGAAGAAAATAAACTCGAATTGAATGTCATGTGGTCGGTAGCACCAGAATCCAAAATCCAAGCATCCTTAGGGATTTTACCGCAAACATTGAAAGATCGGGAGCATACACTAATACCGATCGTTGGTAGAGAACAAGACTTACTAAGAGAGTAAAGTAGGGCCTTCAAACGATTCACCTCATCCTCGGTGAATGATAAAGAGTAATCAATAGCAATATTGTCAGACATCTGTGACAATAACCGAAGAAAACAAGGCAACAACTAACAGACAACCACAATAACTATGTCCAAAGTTGCCGAAAGAGCGATAATTGTAACAAAAAATGAGCTTCGAATAACCTAGAAACAAATTGTTGAATATGTAGAACGCCAATAGGTGCTGTGACAGCAAAAAAACAGAGCAAAAAAGACAACCAAGTGGCTCCAAGAGTACCCCAAAATATCAAAGTGCTCTAAATTGAAAACGGACCCTCAAAACAGAGAAAGGGAAGGCCGATCTACAAGCTGTTCCAAAGAAGCGTGGCCAAAAAACCACTGTATGGAGGCGCGTGTGGCCCACGCGCCGGAAGGTGGCCGGAGTTGTGGTGGCGCGTGGAGGCGCGTGAGGAGGCGTACAAAGGTGGGATTTAAACGGGTTGGTCGGAATTTAACGAAGATTCTGATGGTATAGGTGGTGTAGTGGTCAGATCAAAAACGAAGGGGGTATAGGTGGGTTTTGTCCGTACGATTAAAAAAGGGAAGGAGGAGAGATTCTGTTTCAAAAACAAAAAATGCAGATTTTGTCACAGAAAACAGAAACAAACAGGAAAGGAAAACGTACTGCAATGAAGGCAGCAAAAAAAAGGGTAGAAAAGGGTCACAATGAAGGTGACAAAGGTTTACCGCACTAAAGGCGGCTAGGGTTTATGCGGAAGCAAGTCTCTTGATAAGTCTTATTTTACTATGTTTTTAGTATTTGAATTAAATAAAAATTGTAGAATTTTAGTTTTGATTTGGAGTTATTTTACTACAAAATGTTGGTTTCTATTTTCAGGATCAAATAATGAAGGAATGGAAGAAATTCAAGTGATTAAAGGCAAAGAATAAAAGTTCAAGGACCAAGGACCAAAATCAAGCAAATGAAGCCAAGAATTAAGTGTTCACGCACGGTCCGTGCCTACTACACGCATGGTCCGTGCTCACTGTTACAGAAAGTAGTTGAAAAGACTCAAGACACGCACGGTCCGTGCGCACCACAAGCATGGTCCGTGCGCACTGTACGTTGCAGAAGCTGGAGAGTTTGAAAACCACGCACGGTCCGTGCTCCTTACACGCATGGTCCGTGCTCCCTGTGCTGAATCAGAATTTTACAAGTTTTACGGCACGCACGGCCGTGCACCCCAGCAGCATGGTCCGTGCACCTTTATCTGAAGCTAAAAATGTTACAAAACTCTTCCAATTCTTTTATTATGGCTTGTAATTCGAATTTAATCCTTTGTCTACTGATCCTAGGCTATAAATAGGACCTCATTTCAGCTGTAATGGTACCTTAGCATACTTGTAATCTCACTCCAAAGTTTAATCTAAGTTCTTGCAATTTTCTTAAGCTTTTGCTCTTTTATTTTCATGTTCTTTACTTTCTTGCAATTTTAATTTCTGTTCTTTACATTTCCAGCACTTTACATTTCAGTTCTTTATCGCTTTGTTTATATTCTTGTCATTTACATTCTGTTATTTATCTTTATGTCATTTTCTATTATGTCATTCTCTTCTACTCCCTTGTCTACTATGATCATGTGTGAGTAGACTTCTTTATCTTGGGATTGTGGGACACAATCCAATGATGGGTCCCTAAACAAATCCAATACTAAACTCTATCTTATTTAGAACTTGAATTTTAATCTAATTCCATAGAACTAAATTTTATAAAACAAATATCAAACGAAGTACCGAGAGGTGAAGTTTGATATTGGAACAAATGGGATTAGACAAGGCAAAGCAAAGCATGAGAATAGCATTGCTAGCTTTGGGACAATAAGGTTGTGCTTAATGGGTCTCTGCGATGATCAACCATGAGAATAGGTTTGATCATTGTTTCGAGACACGTTCTTGCATTCCGAAAGGAAGCTTGAATTACACCAAAAGAATACCTTGTCCTTAAAACAATTTCAAAATGAGATAGAGAATAGTTAAAGGGTTGTTTATTTCCATCATTGTGATCTAACCATGATCCCAATGCGTCTTTTATTCTGAATTTTACAAAACAAAAATACTCTCTTTATTTAAACGATTCCTTTCAGCTAATCAACATCAAAAATTCGATTAGTAATCGCAAAATACTCCCTGTGGATCGATACTTTCTATTACGCGATAGAACCGTGCACTTGCGACCTATCATCTCTCAAGATCGAGAGCTCGTGATACCATGTAGAAAAAGAACACGATATTGGTCACGCAGTTCGGCCAATCTTTGCCTACGTCTGCGACTACAGAGCAGCTGTAGTTCTGTCTTATTAATTGTATATTTGTAATTTGAGTACAAGCACTACTGAGTTTAAATAGGCTACTTAACGGGCCAGGTAAATGGGCCAAATACATATATAAATAAATCTACTATTTACAACATATTTCAACACATATCTAGATAAATAAATAATAGGGTGTTTTTGGTCTATATAAGTATTGGATTTTGTGGTTTTGGTCCCTCTAAAATCTTTCACTTACCTTTGGTCTCCATGTTTTTTTTTCTTAGTTTTAGTCCCTTATGAGTTTTAATAGCTCTTCTAAGCGCTATTAAAAGTCGTGAAGCACTACTAAAAGTCACGAGGACTAAAACCGACGGAAGAAAAAAATTGGGAACCAAAAGTAGGTGATAGATTTTAGAGGGGCAAAAACTAAAAATTCAATATTTATAGGGAACAAATACATATTTAACTCTAAATAATGTTACGGAAATGGATACTCAAACTTCGCACCATGTGCATGACATTAGCTAACTTTGGATTTATTATCAGAATAACCTCATTGCATACCTAGAACAACTTTGGATTTATTTGTTCAGAATATTATCAGAATAACTTTGGATTTATTTCTGCTGTAACTTGACAGTTGACATTAGCTAACTGGAACAACTTTGGTTATTTAGATCAGTAGAGTTACAACAGAAATAATGGACTTGCATACCTAAAAAAAGAGTTTAGCTTAAACTACATTTTCGACTATACAAAATTGCAGGATTTTGCATTATAAAAAAGTGTTGCCTCCTTTCTCACCCACATGCCAAATTTAAGGTAAGTAGATAAACAATTACCTTTCTCAATGTTCTATTGAGCAAGAAACTTGTTTATTTGCATACTTCATTAAGAGTTCTCATTACGAAAAAATTTAACAAATTTTGACTTCATATCTGCCGGAATTCGAGTTGGACGATAGTATTTGTCAAGCCACACTGCTGTGGCTTTAGCTTCCAAAATAGGCTGGCATTAAATTCACCAAATATCAACAAATATTCTCAAAGATGAAAAAAGAATAAACTATTAAGTGATAAGGAAAAGACCTCTTGATTTGGTAGCTTATAGATGAAGTGATCAATGTATAAACGAGCAGCTGAAGAGCCAGAAATCCTGACCCTTACAACAAATCTGTCTCCACTCTGGTTGCATGTTTTACAAAATGAGAACAAACATTAGAAACCAGACATATGCTATAACACAATTGACCCACAAAAGTGGTAAGAGACTTACTCTTAGAGGTGCAAGGAACTTGAGGGATAACTCTGACAATGCCAATGCATCGCCACTGCGAGCCACAGCATCACAATTGATACCAATGCTTTCCAAGAGTTCATGACGACCTTATGAAGATACAAATTAAAAATTCAGCATACTATTCAACTCAATACATGCCAGAAAATTCAGAAAGAAAAAATTAAAAAAATATTGCAGACTATTTAACTCAATACATTTCAATTCAGCATCCTGTTAACTCATTTGAGATTGTATTTGTATGTTCAAAAGTAACATCTTTGTTTCAATTTCATCCATCAATAACATGATATATACATAGGAACTCAAAGAATTCCAGAAACGTCATCTGGAAAAGGCAATATCAACAGTTTCCAGTTAATAGTAACAGTTTGTGATTGTGAAATTCTAAAAAGGCTCAGGCTCAAATACACAAGAACAGAGATTGAGAAAAATTTGCAGACTAGTCAATTGATTGCATTTCAATTCAGACAATAGTAACAGTTTGGGATACTGAAATTCTAGATGTAATAATAGTTCAAGAGGTCTCACCGTGTTGGCAATAACTAGCATAAACTGCATTGTTGACCACACCATACTGATCCAACTCATAATCCCGCACTTTTAGTTCTACACCAAAGAACCCATCCATGCTGCAAAATGAGAGAGCCTAATATAAGTATCAACCCAAAAAAGAATGTACAAATTGAAGTGTCCATTTCCACCAATTCAACAAAGATATAATGCCAATGAAAGATAGGCACTGCAATGCTGTCAAACATTTCTATAACAGAAGCAAATGAAAGCTAAAACACAAAGTAAAAATATATAAAATTATTACATCCAAGTCTGATACAATATACAAAACATTTTTAAATAAAAACGGCAAGGAAACTTATATAATTTTACAACATAATTATAATTCTAATTCTAATATAATGGCATATTAAGACTTTCCAAATCTATTTAAGTAATTACAGACTAAGAAAACTATTAATTGTACTTTATACTATATACTATGGCAAAATAATTACTTTAACTAAAACACAAGAAATCAATCAATGTATTAATAAATAGTTGACAGAGTGGATTGGAAAATAATACCAATCAACGCCAACTATGCCTATCAAAGTGCACCTATGTTTTCGCTAAGAAAGAAATATATGTTAATTGTAAAGCCAGAAGCTTCAATGGAAAGGCAACGAGGAAATAAAAATTGTATATCTGCGAAAAATGGAGACCCAATTTGAAGCTCTGAACTAGAAGAATCAACATGAGTAGGAAAATAAATAAATAATTAACTAACAAAGAAGCATAAACAAGGGTTTAGTTTAGTGGGGAAATTACGAGTATCCTTTGTTGCCGTTGAGACTGAAGAGTGGTAAAGAGGCGCCAGCACTCACCGGGAGAACTGATCGGAGTGCCGCCGGATTGAACGGCTGGCGAGGAAACGAGAAATTGGAAGACTGGCTAGTGAGATTAGACGAAGTAGTATTGAGGACCACCGAAGTAGCTCATCTACCTTCCCGCTCCACACTTTTAACAACTCCCTCCTTTTCAAAATCGTCGTCACTAAACTACTTAGATCTTTTTTTTTACGCGAAAACATATCTCATTCCATTAATTGAGAGAAAACTGTACATTCAGGATGATCAGACAGTGTTGGGGCATACCTCAAACACGAGTTGCTTCTAATAGTTAGAGCATACACATCATTGGAATCAATACACAAGTAGACAACAAACCACAATGGTTCAACATCAAACCATAAAACTAAACCTGTTAGCCAATCCAACAACTTCCGCCCATGGTAGATGGCCATAATTGAAGGAGAAGCCACAGTCTTTGAATCTATCCAGTTACGGATCATTTCTTTATCTGGGATATGCACGGTTCGACTATGTGTGGTCTCGCGATGGTCCAAACACACACCACGAACAAAGGCAGCTTGCCGGTAAAAGGGAAAGTTGAATGTGCTGAAGACCACCATTGTACCTGTGTAAGACTTGCTAAAACTAATTACCAACAATAATTTGTGAATATCAATAACTTCAACAAATCCAACATGAATCCCACTAAGACGAGACCAAATTGAAAGTTTGATTGAAACATAACCCCAAAGCAAAAGCCAGCCAATACCATCAGGAGCATAGACAATTACACATAACCTAGAATCAATCCAGATAGGTTTAGGAGGTGGCCGAATCGGAGCAGAAACAAATGGAGGTGTCACACGCCATCCATGGGAGGGTTTTGATGTTCGGTTAGGAATTACCAGTTTCAAGAAAGGGAGCCTTCTCCCTGGTTTTGTTTCTGAGCACTATGGGGGTTCGGGAGGGGGTCGAATCCGCAGAGCAGCAAATGGTAGGAAAGTCAAAGGAAATGCAAGAGAGTAGGTACCTTGTGGAGCGTACACGACGGTGGCAGTTGGTCGGAGCAGATATGACCGAAGACCTTCCGATTTGGCCAGAGATCTACGCGGCGGCATGGCGACGGAGACACCCCAATAGCAAGCCGTGGCGTTGGAGATCTGAAAAAGGGGTTTGGTTTGGCGACAGCGAGAAAATAGACGAACCAAGGGAGAGAGATGTGAAAGGATGGTTGACGAAGGGACAGGGATGGGAGAACGATGGGGTTTGGTGTGATGGTATGGGGGAATTGTGGTGGGAGAACAGGGAGGGTAGGGGTGAACAGGTTTGGGAAGAGAAGAGGAAGAAAAACCCCAACAAGTGGGGAGCAGAGGAGCCTCCACCAGGGAGGAGCAAGGCCAACGAACTAGGGCAAGGCCTCCACGAAACCCTAGTTTCGGGAGGGGGATGACGGCACGGGAAGAGAGAAGGGAGACCATCTCTCTCTAACGTGGACCGCTTTTACAATTTCCCCAACTACTTAGATTTTAGTTTTACGTATTTTGTCATAAAATTAATTTTTTTACGAAATCCGTTTTTGAATAATAAAATTCATTGTTAAAATTTTGTCTAAATCTTAAAGTACCTCAAAACATGTTGCTTAGTGTCACACTTTCACAAAATTAATTTTTCAAAAGGTGTAATCTTACTAATATACCCCTATAAAATATGATGGGACATACGTACGATGATTGCATTTTTTAACTAAAATACAAACAAAACTTAGTTAATCCAAAAAAGGAAAGGGTAAAGTTGACGCCTATATTTTCCTCACAATTAATCTGGCCTTCTAACAAAAACTAGATCTTACCCATGTGCGTGTGATGCACAAGATATACTTATCAAAAAATAGGTAGTATTATGCACATTTCGATTTGTTACGTATTTAAACTATTTGATAGACATTATATTATTGGAGAATTTTATGTAAAAATAAAAATCTAACTCATGTATAAAATTATTGATGAAACAAATTAGTGATATATATCGAGATTAAATTTAAAAATGAAAAAATGCTCACTTAAGTAATTTCAGTTAAAAAAGAAAATAACAACATTTTTATCAAGGAAAAACTTATTTTGAGTTTTCGAATAGGTCCCTTATGTTTTTGTCGTAACGAATAGGTCCCTTAACATTAAAAAAACGTTGCACTGTTGTCCTATTTACCGTTTTAAGACTAACACCGTTAAAGAGATTCTTGTTTGACTATTTGACTGCTGAGTTGGCAGGTCCACCTAGGATTTCTAATTAAATCATTGTATTTTATAATTAAATTTTTATATAAAAAAACAAAAAGAAGGTTCATCTTCTTCAAATAAAAATCTGGGTTTATGTTTTGCGTTCCGGCCGTGGAAGCTAAAGCTGTGAAAGCCTTGAATGGAAGGACTAACTGATGTAAGGTTGATTTTTGTTGATACCTTCTCAATTTGCAGATACCTTCTCAATTTGTATTTAAAAAATCCCAAATCAAAATTAATTAATTTTGCTACTTCATCAACAATCACAAATCTGTAAACTCGTGAATTTGTAAACCCATGAATCTGAAAAACAAATCTATAAACCCACGAATTTGGGCGTGAAACAAAAGCTTCAATCGCTGCTGCTGCTGTAAGTTTGAAACAAAAACGGAATTGAAAGCTTGAATCGCCTAGATATGTTGCTATTTGGACATTGGTTTCGGTTTCAATCACCAATGGAACAAATTCGTTTTCGATTTCACTAACAGTTGGAAAGCAAATCTGGGTTTTTGTTTGATTTTCTTTCATCATTAGATTCTTGGTGATGAAGTTGAGGCTACGCTCATGATCTCCTTCCACCGCCATTTCATAGATTTGTTGGTTTCCCCTCCTTCAGTCGAGCATCCCCCAGAGATAACCTAAGCCGCAGACCCTCCCTTAGACTTCCTGGTGTCGACTTCTTTCTCTGAATGATCGTCATCTTCCTTGCTTGCCTTAGCAACGTCATTGACCGCCGCCTTCCCTTTACAGGGGAGCGGGTTTGTTCATTCTCCTCTCTCTCCTCAGTCTGGCCTTTCTTCACGTTCTGGGATAGCTTTCTCTTACGAATTAGCTCTTCAATGTCATCCTTGAGTGCCATGCAGTTGTTGGTATGGAGATATCGACAATATTTGCGAAATGGGTGTTGGCTTTCTTTGAGGACGAGTGGTTCTGGCTTCTTGATGTCTCTGAATATAGTATTGGCACACTCAGAGAGGATCTAGGCGTACGACGTATTCAGCTTCGTGCGTTCAGTAAATTTTTGCGGTCTGAAGTCAGGGGACGGTCCTCCTTGATCTTTCTTCTATTTATACGTACTTCTATTTTGAACAGGTTGTCGGCCCTGAAGCCATCCCTCAGGAACCACAGTCGCATCTTGTCCTCCAAGTTTCTTATAGTGGATGCTTCCTTGTTGAATTGCTCGACATATTCTTAAAGTGTTTCCGTCTCCCCTTGCCTGGACGTTGTGAAGCATGCAGAGAATGTTCGGGCCAACTAATCCCAGAACGAGATGGTGAAAGGCCCCTTGCGCGAATCGCTCCTTCCCGATGAGTTGACTGGTCCTCGAAGCGTCAACCTCGGTGGTCACGTCGGTCGGGAGATCGTCTTGAATAATTATGTCGATTGTGTATGTCTATTGATTTCCTGGTAAAATAATGTCGACCATGTTTGTCCAACGACCTACTCCGTGAATGCCGAGGTGAACCAGATGACCCGAAGGAGGAGTTTCTGGACGGTGACTCGCTCAGCCAGTAGGTGGGGTCTATTGAGGACGGAGGCGTTCCAGGAGGAATTCTGGAACCTCTTTACCCCCTTCGTCGGGGTGGTGATCGGTGAACATTGTGTCTTCTTGGGGGACGATCGGTGATGCCTTGAGGGAATCTCTAGCCTGATTGGAGATTGAACGTCAGTATGGTGTGGTTCGGGAACAGTGTCCGCCTGTCCTGAGGCCACTTCTCTTTCGATTTGTGTGAGTCGTTCTTCTTGCTGCTTCGATGCTTGGTCTCGCCCATTAAGCAAGTTTAGAAGTTGTTGTACCATGGTTACGGGGATTATGATGTTTGCTGGCTGGGTCAACTCAAGAAGGAGGGCCAGGAGTGCTCTCCTCTACGGTAACCTCGACACCCTATGGAGTTGGTTGTGGCTGATCAGGGATCTCAGCCACGCTTTGCAGGCGCGGGTCTTCCGGCCTGGTGGTCTTCCTCGCGGAGCATATGTGATGAGGTGGGTGCTTGGTCGTACTTTCCATGAGTAGGTCGGGAGCAGAGCTCAGCCCGGGTTGTACCTGCAATGACACTCTGACGCCCAAGTAAATGGGATAGAAGTCAAACTAGGAGAAATTAATGGGTCAAAATTGTACTTGTCAGTGGGGGTTGACCCCTATTTATAGCGTCAACCGATGCTCTCTGACCCGTTGGATAGTGCGGCTCGATCTCAGCCATTGATCTCATTTACGCGAGTGCTGATTATGGATCGTTGATGAATTAGGCCGGTCGTGGCCCAGAAAGTGGATTGGGTCTTCGGCCCAGTCCAGTACAGAACACAAAAAGTCTAATAGAAAATTTATAAACACAACATATAATCAAAAAAAAAATCTATTAGAAACTTTATAAGCTAATCAAAGTGCTATGGATACATCCACCCTACTGCATATGGTCTAAGTCTTTGTTGTTTTGAGGTGTTGTTGTTTTGGCTCGTGGTGCCTTGTTTAATTCTGTTTGGTAGCTTGTTAATTGTTTTAAATAACAGAATCAGTTACTCTCTCGTACATTCTTTTTACAAGTCACACTTAAATAAGTGGAACTTAATGGTTTAGACATTGAAAGGAATAAATCATTCCAAAAAATCACAAGAGTGCAAATATATTTTGAGGTAGAGAGAGATTATAGTAGTTGTGGCAATATTTATGACACTTAAGATTTATTGTGGATTTTCCAATTATCCCTCTGCCGAGAGGCATATTTGTTTTCACATATTAAGGACTGAACTGTGTTGATAATTCCATGCTGTATCTATTCTTCCTTTCTCTCATTTTTGTTTCTCTCTCGTGTGTTTTTGTATGAAGTATCACAAGAAAGTACAAATGCTGCTCTCTGGCTTAAATTAGAGAAATTGGACATGACGAAGTCTTTAAGTCACAAGTTGATGCTCATGAAGAGGTTATACTGTCTTCGAATGAAAGAAGGTACCAAACTTAAATCTCTTTTCTTGAAGATATTAATTATATTATGTTAGGGATGTTATTGTGGATGATGAAGATATTTTTATGATTTTAGTATTCATTTTGCCTCCATCATGTATACGAGAATTTTTCAGTTCTATTATTGTTGGTAAACAAAGCATTTCTCTGAAAGAAGTCAAGGCTAACCTATATGCTAGAGAAATGAGAACAAAAGCGGCTAACCCCTTTGATCATAATAATGGACCTTGCAAGACAACTGGTACATGCTCTATCCACATCAAGATGCATGATGGTGTGGTTAAAGTCTTGACTAATACTAGGCATGTTCTACAGATCAAAAGGAACCTCATCTTAATAGGTGTTCTTGACTCAAAGGGTTATACTTAAGATGTTAAAAATGGAGTTATGAAGGTTAAGAAGAATAAAAAGCGAGTTGTCGTGCAAGGAATAAGGTACAAGAACTTGTATTTTCTATAGGGCTCCATAATCACAGATATAGCTCTAGTGTGGACTTTAGAGGGTAATTCTGTAGATCAAAATTGTTTATGGCACATGAGGTTGGGTCACGTGGGTGAAAAGGGAATGAAGATTCTAAAGGTTGGGTCACATGAGGCGGCGATTGATTTGTGAACAAAAAATTGAAATTTTATGAGCATTGCGTGTTTGGAAAGCAACACGGGCTGAAATTCGAAAGGGAAGAACACACTACCAAAGTCACTCTAGATTACATCCATTCTAATTTGCAGCCCCCCTCTAAGGTCTTATTTTTGGGTGGAGCTAGGTATTTTCTATCCACCATAAATAATTACTTATCTATGACATGTGTTTTCATGATGAAGCATAAATTAGAAGCCTTCAACCAGTCTAAACAATGGAATTAATTTGTTTGAAAATTAAGTTGGTAGAAAAATTAAAAGGCTCATAATAGATAATGGTTTGGAAATTTGCAAAGAATTCAAGCAAATTAGTGTTGATAAAGGGGCTGCTGAGCAATACACAGTTAGGAACACTTCTCAGCCAAATGATATAGCAGAAAGGATGAGCAAGTCCTTGTTAGATAAGGCCAGGTGCGTATTTTCCAATGCAACATTTGACAAGTCTTTTTAGGTAGAGCCCGTGAGCACATCCTACTATCTTATCAATAAATCACCCACCCACCTTTGCCCTTGACTACGAAACACCATGGGAGGTTTGGAAATATAATATGTGGATATCCCAAATACTACCATGTTAATGAGGATAAGTTAGATTCTGGAGCTAGGAAAGTTGTATTTGTAGTGGTGTAAAAGGATTTAGAACCCAAAGATTTTACTTTTGGTGAAACTTCTCTACTGCACAATAAATCTATCCCCCCAAAACTAGATGACATGGTATGTGACAAGACAGGTGCCAGACGCCCCATCACCAAACTTTGTGATGGCATCAGAATCGGCACCCTCTAAATTTGATTAACCTTATGATGCTCAAGACCAGAATTAATACAAAACCTAAAATTCAGTCCATTCCTCTAAGTCAAGTTGTACCTAAAATCAAAAGACCTCAAAAAACCACTAATCCTCCTCTTAGACATGGTTCCAAGAAGAGCTTGTATGACTCGTGTTGTTCACATGAATAAGGTGCAGAACGATATCTACATTTACCTACTTCTCTATGTAGATGACATGTGGATAGAATCTTTAAGTTTTAAAGAAATTCAGAACCTAAAAGAAACCTTAAGTTGAGTTTTATATGAAAAATCTGGATGCTACCAAGAAGATTTTGCGCATGGAGATCTGTAGGGACGGAAGCAAGAAGAAATAGTTCAGAAAAGATACATTCAGGAAATATTGCACAATTTTGTCATGAAAATTGCTAAACCAGTGAGCACAAAAGTGGTTTGTAGCATCAGAATAGGAAAGTTCTCTACACAGTAATCTAAATCTGAGATGGGTCATATGGCCAAAATTCCTTATGTTAGTGTTGTCGGGAGTCTCATGTTTGTTATAGAGTTGCACAGGGAACTTTGATTGTCGAAGACTTCTTTTGGGCACATCCGGACTCGATTGAGCTTCTAAATGCATTCCCCATTGTATTGTTGATTGATTCCACGTATAAGACCAACCGATATAGGTATCCATTGGTTGAGATCTTCGTTGAAACCTCAACAAAGAAGACTTTCTCCATTGCATTTGCTTATGTCTAGGGGGAGAAATTGGAGAATTTTGTCTGGGTTATGGAAAAGCTAAGGGGTCTATTTAGGAGACGAGATGACTTGTCACAGATTATCGTTACTGACAGGGACACTTCTATGATGAATGTTGTGGCTATGGATTTTCAACATATGCGAACTTGTTGAGCTAGTTTCAAATTAAAAAGAATTGGAGGGTCAAAGCTAGGATGTATGTGCATCCCATGGGGAGAGGTGAGGAAATGAATTCGATGGACAAAGTTGACGACGTGATGGATGCATTTCTAAAATATTGTCCATGCGGCCACTCCAGATGAGTATGAGCATGCATTGCAAAACTTTGAGAGTGTTTTGGCACCATTTGACAACTTTGTTAGTTATTCGAAGAACACTTGGCTCACCCCTCACAAAGAGAGGTTTGTCGATACATGGATAAACCGTTATATGCACCTAGGCAACAATGCTACCAACAGAGTTGAATCTGCACACTCATGTTTCAAGAGATATTGTACGACAATAGGGGATACTTGTGTTTGTGCTGGGATTTGGTATGTAGCATGCTTAGGGTACAACATACTGAACTTAGGATGAATTTCGAGCATAGCCTCACTATAGTCAGGTTTGTTCTCTAGAAGAGAATGTATGATAAACTTAAGAGTTTAGTGGCTGCCAACGCTAAGCCATATTAAATGATTGGTGTTGATGCATCTGAATGTGGATGCATAGTCTACCATGTTCATATGAGCTTGCTAGGAAATTTTTTGTGACTCCATTAGTTTTTTGCCCATAAGTTATGTTTATTGTTCTAAAAAATCTTATTTATTTTGTAGGTACATGGTGGACCTCATCCCTATCCCATTGGATACGATTTATCATCATTGGAATAGACTTTCAAAATACCCTATGAGGCTCTTGAGCAAACTTCATGAACCCCAACTGATGAGTTGAATATGAAGATTGAATTTCAAGCTATACAACGAAGGTTTGATATTTTGGATCATGCTAGTATAGTGATGTTGAAGAAGATAGTACGTGAGTTGGCATTCCCAAACACTACTTCTATGTGTCCACCTCCAGATAAGATAACCATAAAAGGAGCACCTAAAAAGGGAAAGGAAATAAAAGAGATCTCATCAAAGCGAGAGAAGTCACACTAGGAACATGTAGATACCATTTTGACTCCCGGGAAAATAGAACATATGTTGCTCAGTCTCGCAAACGACCTATCGTACAAGTATCAAAGACCTCAACTTCATCCCAAAGTAGAAGTTCCACTCCTACTCCAACTCCAACACTAACAAAGAAACAATCCCAAAGTAGAGATACAAATTCCACTCCTACCCTGCCACTATCAAAGAAGCCACCACCACTAGAAAAGAAGCCATGTTCCACTCCAGCTCATAATCCTACTCCAACTCTAACTCTAAGTCCTAATCCAACTCCCCGTATTTGAAGGCCAATATATCTGAAACTGTAGCCCACGGAGGATGAGGTGGAAGTCAGATGAAGGAACAGAGGAGTGAAAGAGCCTGATAAAAGAATCAACCAGAGAGAAGGAGGAAAAGTTCGATTACCGCTAAATGGAAGCAAGGGGTGAAATGATTTGGACCAGATCTGGAAAGCATGACGTTTTGAGAGTCAGATCTAGTGGGTCGGGAGGAATCGGTGGATCAGGCGGTTCAGTGGAAGGCGGAGGAGAGGAGAGCATGTCAGAGGGGGATATCAATGTCGGATCAGGTGGGTGAGGGGTAGGCCATAAGGGTCATGGTCGAAATACCTAGAGAGAGGCGGAAGGACGAGCTGACGGTGCTGGTCGGTGATTCGAGGCAGCAGAGCATGGAGAGGAGAAAGCTTCAGAACCTTGGATAGTCATCGAGGGTCTCCGTTGGAACCAAAGCTGCGAAGGTAGCAACAAAACCTAGATTATCTAGGAACCAAAGCTGCTATGACATAAAAAGTTTCAAGATTGATAAGAAATCAGCTGATCAACATCTACAAAATTTGAAGGGTTCTTTTTATTGTACCCCCACCATATCCCCTCATACCCCCCACAAAATTTGAAATTCCGAAAATACCCCTATAAATTGTTTCACACGAATTTATCTAATTTAAAGATAAATTCATTTTTGTTTTTTTTTTCCAAATCACCAAACAATATTTCTTTATAAACGTATATATTTTCATCATCTTTCCAACGCATCCAAGAACACTAAAATCGAAGTTCGGGATCAAAAGTTACATTCAAACGGTTGGAAAATTGCACAACAGAAAGCAATACGGGTACCCGTGTCAGAGTGACACGACCTGTGTCAGTTTAACAGTATTTAAAAAAGATAATTTGTTTTTGTATTTTCATTCATTCCAAATCCATTCCAATCACTATGCAATCATATAATGCATACAAGTAACATAAAAGTCAGACATGTTCCATGTAAAAACTTTAATTGATATCTAGCTTAACGATCAAGGTGACAAAAGGAAAAAGGTGAGACTACCAAGTAAAAATCTCAATCAATCTGAAAATTTAACACATGAACAAGAGCTTAGGAGTGTCAAATATCAGCCCCCATTCTATATAATCAGTACCAAAACAAGGATAAGAACACAAGCCTTCACAAATCCTAAGTTAATGGACACATATTGTTGTAACAACAAAAGTAAATGAAGTAATAATAATATGAACGAATAGTGAAAAAAGGAGACACGATATTGGTCACGCAGTTCGGCCAATCTTTGCCTACATTTGCAACTACAGAGCAGCTGCTTCCATCATATTGCTTGAATCAAATTAGGGTTCAGTGTTACAATAGGTACTTATAATAATTTAGTTAAAATTACAACAATACCTTCTGAACCTAACTGTGGTGGGCTAGTGCCCCCAAACCCCCAGCACACCCCCAAAGAGTTGGGGCCAAGCCCAATATGAGCCATACTCAACAATCTCCACCTTGGGAAATATCAAACCCCTATGAAGATTTACCGCATGGCGTCCACATTTCTTATGGGAGCGCAAGTCATGTGTATTGTGCAAAATTTTGAAAACAGGGTTTTTTACCAAACCATTCCATGTTCTTTACCAACTAAAATTTTAAACTTATATTATCTATAGTCAATACCAACAAGTTCATATCAAGAAGAACACATGAAATCATTTAATTTTCACTAGTCATCGAATGAACTCTTTTGAACTAGAAGTTTTAACACATTATGGAACTCGGATTCAAGAAGGGATTTTCAGCAACAATCATCACACCATAAGTTCATAACTAGAAACAAGCGGAAAAATCCTAAGAGTAAACTAAGGTGGGGAAAAGAACTCATGCGAGAACATCAAAAGACATCTTAGGGTGCAAGAAAGTTATAAAACAGATCTTGTTTAACTCAAGACACAAAGCATGAAGCAAAACCTACGTTTCAAAAAGGTTTACTACTTGGGGAAACAACGTTAAGACACTGGCATTTCTAACGGAAGACTTTCAATCAAACAACTTCTAGGGTGATGATCTATGAATTCCTCATTGATATAATGGTCGAACCGGCTCTGCTGACTATGCTACCACTATAGGTATATACACTCCCTCGAACCAGTACGGATGCCCACCGCTTCCTTCTACATCACCGTCGATGCACACTCTAATAAGAAGATAACCGAGAATCCTATAGTTCAAGGTTTCAGAGATTTTCGGGGCTACGACAACCAATTGTCATTATTCTTAGTACCTTGCATGAAATATTGAGTTGATCAGACTCAATGCCTCAAACAATATGATGAAAGGTTATAACAATTAATTGTCAAAGTCGCTAACTGACCTAATCTATCTAATCTATCAAGCAAAGAATCACTAAGCCTGACATGATCGAACTGCTCTGATACCAAAATGTAACATCCTAAATTTTGTTTGTCAACATCATTTAGTATGATATACATTTATCAAAATCAGAGGAAACATATATCCTATTTATCCATAAAGATAATACATGCAGGAAAGGAGAACCCTAAATGGTCTCATAACTCAAAATGGATACATGACCAGATCTACAATACAACATGTGACATAATCTCAATACATGATGCCTTATAATCAATTAAAGACTTCATCAACAAATATTAAAGCTTCAATGCTTGATTTTTACCAAACCACAAACATTAAACAGTGAGATTTACAAATCTCAGTTAGTTTTTATGCGAAACCTCACATTAAAACTCTTGATGTCTTATATATATCAAAAAAAAGCAATAGAAAACATTATACCATTATTTTATTCAAAAAAAAGTCATATCAAATTTAAAACAACATTTAACAGTTCAAGTAATTATAATTATTTTGGGTATTACATTATACCATTAGTTTATTCAAAAAAAAGGCAATAGAAAACACCATGGGCAGTTTCCCAACTTAGGAAGTTCACATAGGGTATTTGTATAGCTCAAGAACCTTCTTCCAAGATGGCCTGTTGCTAATATCATCCCACCAAGCACTCACATGTTTCCTCTCTCTTACCATATTCTCTTTCTTCATTTGATTCATCAAATAATGTCCAAAAGGGAGATGGCTAAGATCAGCAAGGCTGAAGAAATCCCCAGCCAAGTACTTAGTCTTTGAAAGCCTCTCCTCATAAACATCCAACACTTTCCCAAGCTTTTCTTCACTCTCCTCGATAACTTTTGGGTCTGATGGAAGACCAACAAATGGGAAAACCAAAATATGCATTACTAAGTTGTAGACATGTGGATTAAAGTTGTGTGCTTCAACTTCTAGCCATTGCTCCACTAGACCCCTTTCTTCTATTGTCTTCCCTAGCAAATCAGTCCCTTGGTTTTTGTATTTTTCAGCATAGTACCAAAGGATTGCTCGAGATTCTGTAAAATTATTATGGAGATAGATCAAAATTATGGATGCTTAAATAAATGGAATATAATTAACATAGAAGATAGTGAAGGGCCTAACCATAGAGAGTATAATCACCATCTTGAATAACAGGGAGCAATCCAAATGGCTGTGTTGGTATAAGAAAAAAACATGGTTAATTCTTGAAATCACGGCATAAAAAAAGGAATTAATTTGATGTTTAGTAGGAATGTTCATTTTTATAAATGCCTATTTTCAACCGAGAGAACTTATTGTTACCCTATGGGGACATTTTTTTGTTAACGTGTTTTTTGTTCGCAGTTTTCATCAGCTTTGCTGGTAACTAATTTACGCTAGGGAACTTGGCTGACCACGTGTAAACTCGGCCTTGCCGGTCCATGTGGTTCTCTCCACCCAACAGAGTTTTTACTCGAGACCTTGGGAACGGATCCGAGCCCAGGTACCACTCGAACCAACCCATGTTGGTTACTAGGGGTGTCAAAATGATCAATTTGTCCACTGGATATCCGGTCCATTCATAACAAAATCCATCGAATCCATCCGTTACAAAAAAATTTATAAATGGATTGGATTGGATCCATCCACTTGATTTGTGAATGGTTGTGATCCATCCATTAATTCTTTCAAATCCAATGGATTATCAATAAATATAAAATCAAAATCCGTTGGATAATTATAATAAATACTTTTTTACCAAAAAAATATTTATGAAAATACTTTTCAATTTTTTTAAAATAAATTTTCGGTTTTTAAAAAAAAAAAATTTTCCAATTTTTTTTTAAAAAAATCAGAAACATATATATATATATATATATATATATATATATATATATATATATATATTAAAAACAAATAGAAGTCACCACTGCCGCCGCCGAACGGTCGCCGGAGCTCCGCCGGCAGCCACCGCTGCAACCACCACCTATTATTTATATTTAATAAATATTTAAATATATATATGTATATATATTTATATTTATATTTATATTATATATTTATAAATATAAAAAACTACTTAAATTGCTGCCAGTTTTATAAAAAATACATTTTTTTTCATAAAAATATTTTTTTATTAAAAGATTTTTTTTATGTTTTAAAGGTATTAGTGGATGGATTGGATATTCATCCATAAAAAAGTTGTTAATGGATGAATTGGATGAACCTTTTTTGTCAATGGATGGATTGGATTGGATTGGATTTATTTGATACAATCCTAATGGATATAAATTTTTTAATGGATTTCTCCAATCCATCCATTATAATCAATATCCATCCAATCCATCCATTTTGACACCCTATTGGTTACCTTATGGGGATTTTCCCACAGTAGATAGATAATGTAATTTTTTAGGCAATGAATCTACAAAGTTAACCAATAAATTACCTTAAAATTTTATATTAAAATATTTTAATTCCCCCAAAAAATTACTCTGCAGCAATAAAAATATTGCATCCAAACACACCTTAAAGGCAATCTACACCTTAGATTTATCATTTCTATTTTTTATTTTCTAGGTTTATTGTTCATTCTTTATTGATCACGTCCCAGGAAGGTAGTTCAGTTGGCGAGCTAAGAGACATGAAAGAGTTGCAAGAAAGAGATACAGGGTTCAAACCCCGGAAACTAACATTCCCCACCCCACTGACATTTGCTTATAAAAAAAATTCGTCATTGATCACATGATTAAAAAATTGAACACACATAACAAAGGGGGTACCATAATGCTTGACAAAAAATTGAGACACCGTAACATTATCCAACGAAAAGTGCATTAAAATAAACAAGAAAAAGAACCTGCAACTTGAGGTATTCAGCTTCCTTATGCTCTCCCTTAAAGCCATCGACATGTACTGTTTCAAACTCGATTTCCTTCTCAATCCGACACACAATCACCCGTTTTGGGCAAGCATAGTCAGGGCCATACACCTTCACCACCATCGTAATTTGTATCGTAATTTGCAGAAAGCAAGATTTGAGAGATGGTTAAGCCATATGGGTTAAGTTGTTGCTTCTTATAGTGCCTCCCTAAATGAAAAAAGAATAAAGTTCCAAAAGTGTTCAGTATTCAATGAATTCAAATCAATTTGATTCATGGAATTAAATGGGGAGACAAAAATATTAACTATTGTATGAAAAAAGTTAAAAGTATTAACATAAATCATAATTACCAATCCAAGAGCATCTAGATGAGATAATTTGTGTCTCGTACGGTCAGCGTTCAACGTTTTCAACGAAAAACTACTCTCTGTTCGTGTTTAGGAACAAATTTCGCACTTTCTGGCCAACACCGAGCTTTTCCATTGTGGGAATCAAACCCCGAAGTACCGGGTCGATCACGTGTCCCAATATAGCTTATGTCATTGGGCCAACGGTCTATTTTTTGTCATTGACAAATTAAAACGTAAAAGTTTCGTCCTATATCGTCAAAATTGTCATTGCATCACTCTTTTAAATAGTTTTTTTGTCTTCTTCTAAGACAAAATTATCGTATATAAGGAATTTAATATCTTGACAAAATAATAAATGCATGCATTAAATGAAAACAAATACGTTTAGGCTAAAATGTACTTTTTGTCCTATATTTTTCACCAAAAATTTCAGTTTGGTCTTTTATGTTTTTTCAACAATTTAGTCCTTTATGTTTCAAATTTGTGTCAAAATAGTCATTTTTTAACTTTCCGTCCACTAATGTTAATAGATGTCACGCTGGCCGTTACCAAGTAATGTGGCTTGTTTAGTTGGCATTAATGACTGGGCAAAAAAATAAAGGACCAAAGTGCACTTTTGCCAAAAAAGATTCATCTCCATCCCCAAACCCCACCAACGTGAACCACCACCCTCCCTCTCTCTCAAATGCACCACCATCAGCCCCACTACAAACTCCCTCTCCCTTCACCCTCTCTGTCCTCTCTCGCTCCATCATCTGTTTTCTCTTCCTCCCCTTCATCTCCATGCCCCAATTGAAAAAGGGATTTTTTGTACCCCCACCCTTTAGACTTATACCCCCACATAATTTTTAAAACCCAAAAATACCCCTGGCAAGCTAAAACTCGCTTGGATTTACCCCCACCCAAGGTAAATCCGCTTTGTTATTTTTGAAAGTCGGATTTACCAAGGTAAATCCGCTTTGTTATGTTTTCAAAGCGGATTTATCTACCCAATAGGTAAATCCGACTTTCAAAAATAACAAAGCGGATTTACCCTGGGTGGGGGTATATCCGATTTGTTATTTTTAAAAGCATATTTACCTATTGGGTAGATAAATCCGCTTTGAAAAAATAACAAAGCGGATTTACCTTAGGTGGGGGTAAATCCGATTTTCCTTTTTTTTAGGGAAATCAGATATACCTTTTTGTTAGATAAATCCGCTTTCAAATTAAAATTAAAATTAACTTCTTTTTTAGAAATATAAAATAGAAATGAATATCGGTCGTCTTTTGGTTCTGTTTAGTGTGTTGTTCGTTAACACGTGATGATGTTGTACGTCGGGTGAATAATTTTGACTAAAAAATCGGTTTTCGAGCAACCTACTCAGATTGTAATGATACCACAGCCATTAAATCTGAAAAATATGAAAAAATTTGCATAACCTTATTTTGGTTTTATTAAATTTTTAGTGGTGTCTTTATAATTTTTAGATTAGTTTTGACTCTTTAACAAATTTTTAGTAGTATTTTTATAACCTTTTTTTAAAAATTGAAATAAAAAACGGATATTTTTAATACACAAAGCGGATTTAACCCCCACCTAAGGTAAATCCGCTTTTAAAATTAACAAAAGCGGATTTACTTTAGGTGACGGTAAATCCGATTTTCTTTTTTTTTTTTGAAAATCGGATTTACCAACTAAAAGATAAATCCGATTTTGGGAAAAAACCAAAATCGGATTTATCTTTTAGTTGGTAAATCCGAACGAATTTTTTAAGTGGGGGGTATTTTCAGGTTTCACTTTTATGTGGGGGTATGGGGTGAATCGATGGGGGTACAAAAAAAAACCCATTGAAAAAAGCACAAAATCCAAAGCAGTCCGACCTCTGAATAAGTGTAATCGGTTCGGGTAATGGACTTGGAAAAATTCGATCCAAATCGACTTGTAAACACCCATACACAATTGTATTCCCTTTCCCTAGATGTCTTGCTATATTCAGTTATTCCTTTGTCCCAAATAGTTTGCAATTTTAACAAAATAAATTTGTCTTAGATTGTTTGTTGTTTCACATTATGAATGAAGCATTAGATATTTTCTTCCACTCATGTATTTATTTAAAATAATAAATAAAAGATTAAACATAAATGGTAAATTATGCAACACTTTTTACAAAATTTATATTACTAATCAATTTTTCTAAGAGGCGTTTCGAAAACAGCAAACAAAAATGGAACTGAGGGAGTAAGAATAAATTTGTGCAACATATAGATAAAAAAAATTGATGAGTTGTTGAGTTAGTTATATTGTATGATTGTTTGGATTGTTTTCCATTCTTTGTTGAACAAAACCTGACAAATCATGTGTGCTTGAATGCTTAAATCATCAGATGTTTATATTATATGTGTTACTTGAGCTTTTGCCTTTGAAAAATTATATTTGGACATCCAAACTCCAAGTTACACCTAGAGAGATATAGAAATACAGAGAGTAAAATAATAAACTTAATAGGTGAGTAATGTGATAGGAAGGAAGAGATAGAGAAAAAAGATGTGTTGGATGCGTGTAAGAAATGTTTAGATGTCAAAAAATCAAGTTTGTTTACCTCTTTTGTATATCTTTCAAATGGATTGTTTTACTTTCTTTGCTGAACATAATCTTGTGTGCTTCAATGCTTAAATCATTATATGCTTATTAAGTGTTGTTTGAGGGTATCAGCAAGGGTTGGTCTGGATGGTAACTGATGTCTCAAGTTCGAATCTTAAGTGTGGTAAAAACTGTGTTCGGAGACAAGAATCACACGAACCAGAAAACTCGGGTACATATGGCCAACCAGGTTCTCAGACATAAATTAGATTAGTTATTGACAAAATTGGTGGATACTGCACACCAATAACATGATAACAAAGCAAATGTGTGTTGATTTAAGTTGGGATTCATAGAAATAATAGAAGCATTAAGTATGGAATGGGAAGTGAACGTACGAGTTTGAAGTATTAGTGCAACCCAATAGTTATATGTGTTGGATACCGTGTCTACAATCCCTCTACCTCTCCCTCTCATGGAAGTGACAGAAGCATGAAGTATGTGATAGGACGTAAATGTAGGAGTTTTAAGTATTTGTGCAACCAAATAGTTATACGTGTGTCGCGAAGTGGATACCGTGTCTATAGTATTATATACGTAAACATTTCTCTGAACACACATAAATAATAGAGCGAAAAAACATCAAAAAGGAAAACAAGAAATGTAGAGACAATATATACCTAGCTTTGGGCTACCGTTCGCAATTGTAGTCGGAAGCCTCGCTCCAACCCATGCACAACCTACCGCCGAGTGGTAACACCAAAGATGGCTAAGTGATCAGTCGAGTAGGGGATCAACCGAGGTGAAAGTATAATCGTTGGGAGGTTAACTAAGTAAGAGAGACTAGTTGAGGATATGTTAGCCGAAGGAGCGGCTGAGCTTTTAATGAATCTAAAAGGGAGCATGGGCTATGCACATGTGAAATTTTGGTGAAGTTTGACGCAAGAAAACAGTCACAAATACATGGGAAGCCTAAAACTAAGGAGTAGTGGATAAAATCCCATGTTACACACTAAAACATGTTAGTGCGCAAGACTTCAGGAGACAAGGCGCATAATTGACAAAGTTGGGATTATTTCTACACGAGTAACTGTTAGTTGGGATCGTGGTTAGCTGTAAGCTAGATATTGTTGCCAATAGAGACCAAATTCCAAGTGAAACTATAAATACTCTGCTTGTAAATATTTTAACACACAATCAATCAATACAAGTCTGTTTTCAAGTGTTTTTACGTACCATTTACATTATGCTTTACTTTAGCTTAGGTTTAAAGTAATCAAACTCGTAACCCTCTTTCAAGTAGTTAGGGAACCCATACTTGAGGAATAGAGTTCCTTCCTCAATGTAATTGCTTGAAGAAAAGACAATCATCGTCGTTAAACAATTTTTAGCCAATTTTGGCTAGTATAAAGTTTGACAACAAATTTGGCACGCTCGGTGGGAACACAATAGGCCAACAATCTGAGAGGTTTAATTCACCTAGTCAATACAATTATTGGTGTATGCACCTATGATCTGGTAAAAGTTTGAATAGCATTTGTCCTTCTTCTACATAGAGAAAAGGGAATTCTCGCAAGCCAACTAACCCAACAGGTTCATCAGGAGCACAACCAGAATGCACCACCTCCAGTTGATTCAATTGGACAATCAATTAATGCTGAAGTGGAGCAACACATGGTCATGACCAAATCCTTCATTAGGAGAAATATGATATGGGGATACATGACCCCATCTACCTAGTGTCTCAACAACTGGATGACATAATCAAACCTATGGTGCACAATAAGGTGCAATAAGCTATGGAGTTATAGAATAGGAGGGTTATTTTTGGGAGTAACTCGACTGGTTTTGCCGAACCAGGCTAAGGAGGGTATCCTAACCTAACTGGGAGTGTACCACAGGTTCAGCCTAACCATGTTATTGCAAGGCCTCAATAGGAAAACCCAATTCAAGTAAATCCTAACCTAGTATTCCATCAGCCTAGTAATTTTTGCACTGCTAACACTTGGGGCATATATGGGGAATGTCACAACTAACTAGGCTAATATTCAACACGGACATGTGTATATGGCTAAAAGGACACACGATACAGTGGGGCAGAAAGGTATGCCACGGGGACTACTATGTGTGCAAACACATGGAAATCCAGTGATGGTTAACAATCCACCCTACACAGAGAAAAAGAATTTGGCCCAGAAGGTGGTGGTGGTAAGCCTGGTAGGTATTATTCAACTCAGAAGACATGAGTACCATACCCACCTGGCTTAGCTAATCTACCATCTTACCCGCCTTATTCAAAAACAGTTGTTCATCCTTGGTGGGTTCAGTTCCATCACAACTAGTAGTAGGCAACATTGGTGACAAGACATGGAACAGTTCTTGTCAAGTGACCCAAGGGCATACACGGGTTAGCAACCAACCTCTGGTAACAATTCAGTTAGGAGGCCAACACACCCCTGTCATACCCTAATTTTGTCTGTCTTATTTTATTGAACTTTCCAATTCGCATGCTAAAATTCGTTTCCTAACTCCATCAAAGTTGTCTAATTATGTCGACTTTTGATAAGTTAGTCAATCGAGTCAATTCACTTTTTGTTTAATTAGACTTTTGTACATTTGTGCCTAAGCTAATTCAACTCACTTGGGCCTATTTTCATTTAGTTGTGCATTTCGAGCCTATTTCTCTATTTTGAGTTTCGTTTTGACAACCATTTGGTTTAACCCAAATTTCGCTTTTATTTTTTACTTTTGGGTCAAAATACATCCAAAATGACTTACAAAATGCCAAAATAATTTTTATAGAATCAGTCCAAATGTCCAAAATGTTTACAAAATACACCGAAAAAAGCCAAAAACGAAAATTACAAAAAATGGAAAAAGCCCAAGATGCTTCTTGGCTGCTGCTGAACCCTAATTCTGCACCTTGCTCAGCAGCTGTCACAGCTGTTTGTGACCTGAAAAAGGAAACAAATAATCAGGGACAATCAATTCCTGATTTGCATTCTCAGCTATAAAAGACAGAAACACAAAAAAAAAGGGGGGGGGGGAATTCACACTCTGGAAACACAGAAAAATCAGAAAAAGACGCGTTCTTGAAAAATTAGGGTAAATGCGAAGGAGCAGCAGCCGACAAGCAACAGTAGCAGTAATACGCAGTAGCAGAAAACAACAAATACAAAAGAAGTTCAGATGCTGGAGGACTGGTTGGTCAGCTTCTACTCACGTATATATCTATACCTTCTTAATTAGAATAGTTTAGAGTTTTCAAAATGTGAATATTAGCATTGTAAATAGAGTAGTTAACAGCTTATAGGTTCTAAAAAAACGAAATCTGTTATAAAAATTAGGGATTAGTTTGTTAGAAAATTAGGGTGAGTGACCATCGTTTTTTAGAAAAAAGATTAACAGAGCCTTTTTAAACAATTTGTTAGAAAAATTAGGGAATAGGAGTAGAAGAATAGAAGTCTGAGTAAAAATAAACAAGAAAACGTAGAGCTCACCTCCGGCCACCGTGTATGGTGGTCGTGCGTCCAAGCCCACCGTCGAAGACACCACCAGCGTTTCATTCGTCCTCCTCGCCGTCAACAACCGCAAAAAACCACTGCCGTAGACCACAAACAATGTCGCAATCGCGAAATCCCCGTGACTCCGTCACCGCCGTCGTCACGTCAGCGCCGCCGTGAGCCTGTCGCCGGTCACCTTCACCCTCCCTTCGCCACCGTGACCTTCCCTCTTCCCGTCGCCATGCCTTTCTTTCTCCTCACCGTCGTCCATCTCTCTCTCATGGTTCACGAAATTTCCTCTATCTCTCTCACCAGAATCACGAAAATCTCTCTCTCTTTCACCGAAAATCTCTCCATCTTTCTCACAAATCTCTCATTTTTTTGAAATTTCACATTCTCTCTCTTGGAAGCAAGACAGAACGGCGCAAGAGGTGAAGAGGAGATAGTTTTAGGGTTTGCTGATGTGGTTTATTTCCTTATATACTCCTTCCTCTTTCTAATTTATTTTAATTTTAATTTTAGATCAGAATTATAATCACACCCCCCATGTTTCTGTTTCACCCCCTTTTCGTTTTTTGTCTGCTTCCTTTAAAAAAATAATTTATTTTACAAAAAAAACCTATAAAAATCAACAAATAAATATTTCTACTCAAAAATATAAATAGGGGACTAAGTCGACTGTACAGTCGGGTTAGTCAGGTTTTTAGGACCATTAATGAACCGTTACGGATCAGGTCTTGAAATCCGTATTTAAAACAACCAACATCTAAATCTAAAATAAAGAAATACAAACAAAAAATCATTTCTTTCATACAAAAACAAATTTTCAAAAATAGCGGATTAAGTTGATTTTACAATCGGATTAGTCAGCTTTTTAGGACAAATGAACTGATCACTCAATAGTCCTAAAATCCCTATACTAAAAAACATCAACCAATAAATTTTTTTTCCTACCAAGTACTACGTGTGATTTGATTATCTACCAAGAGATACGTAGGAGCAGAGGGCGCTCGACCTCTGTCAATTGCACTAATAAAAAACCCTTTTAGTCTTTTTTCTAAATAATCTTTTTTTCCAAAATTCAAAAATATCAAAGTCCTTTCTTTTAAATTTCTTTTAACTAACAATAAAAAGCGGTAAAATTAAATATTTTAAAAATTAACTCTCTCTCTCTACGACTAATTAGCAGGTAACCTTCCTTAGGAAGGATGTCTTTCTTAGGAAGGATGTCGTGGGGTGCTAACACCTTCCCCATGCATAACCGACTCCCGAACCCAAATCTGGTCTCAAGGACCCTTATCCATTCCAATGGGGATTTTCCAATATTTGCCCTAAAACTTAAATTTGGTGGCGGCTTCATCTTTCAAACTTCGAAGAATCCTTTCCCGGATTTTTCGATCGCTACAGTTGGCTACTTCACTGGGGACAATTTAGAGAGTCAAGCCTAGTCTAGTTAGTTGTAGCATTAGTAGTTAATTTAATGTTTATTTTTACCCTTTCCTTTTGTCTTTTATTTCTTATTACATGTGATATTTTATATGATGTGTAAACCCTAAGGTAGAAGACAATATTTTTTGTATTTGTGTTGGTTTGTTTTGCAGTTTGGGGGGTATATCCATATTTTGCTCTTACACACACTTCACTTTCACACTTCAGCACACACGTGAGAAAAATTACTATACCCGGACTAGAGCATAACCTAAGTTAGAACGAGACCGCGTAGTAATGGCCTTCTGGATGTTCGTCCAGCTTGGTGGTTACGAAGGTCTCACCTAGAGTTTGGTCCCTTTTAAGGGTGTTGTCGCTTCTGATAGCTTGCCTATTGTTGCGATTAGTATTCTTAACTGGGATCGTTGGCTCTAGGAACCTTATTTAGGACTTTGTAGAGCTACCCTTTGAAAGGTTCACTCAATAGAAAAACCTTAGACCCATTCCTAAAGGAACCCTCTTAGGACACAAAGGAGCTCAATACTGTTGCATGCAAAAAAACACTAATACATTTCTCCCATTTTCTTGAAAAATCCATAAATTATGT
Organism: Astragalus glycyphyllos; assembly: GCA_963573325.1. Taxonomy (NCBI): domain Eukaryota; kingdom Viridiplantae; phylum Streptophyta; class Magnoliopsida; order Fabales; family Fabaceae; genus Astragalus; species Astragalus glycyphyllos. The sequence continues at coordinate 33,457,696 of OY754307.1, forward strand.
TTTATTTTTATTTTCGCAAGTTATTTTTTTTTAGAAATATACCTCATGCATTCTCTTTTTTCTTCGCATATCATAATATATATATATATATAAACATCTCATTTAGCATGCACCACCATTCATTCACAATCATCCAAAAAAATAATCATCATCAAACAGTATAGGCATCTCATCGTTTGCAACATCATGTCACTAAAAACAAAAAACAAAAAAACATGTTTCAACATTCATCCATACATTTCATTTATACATCATTACTCCACGCATGCAGAATTTCAAAATAAAAAAAAAGTGTCATCATTCTTGCATCATTCCTCATCTAGAATATATATTTTAGTTAGCATCTTGCATATTGCATTGCCTCTAAAAAACAAAAACAAAAAAATCATTTAGAATAGTTAGACTTTTCAAGTGATCATTCTTCCATGCATTTGCATTTTCATCATGCCTATACATTATAATTTGTTCATTCATGCATTACATTCTTTAAAAAAAACCATGAGCATAATTTAAGAATAAAACTCATGAGAGATGAGGCGTTCTCGCGAAAGTCGAACTTAGTCGGACTAAATTGCAAACTCAAGGTGGTTCAATGCACTCACTTTTCCAAATTATCATTATTTGCAGCTTGTTCACATTTTTTTTCAATAAAGCGTTACACCTCATCCAACCCATGATAAATGACTGAAACGGTCCATCAAAAATTTCTATCATGTTTTTAGCTAATGTTAACTCTCTATGAAGCATTCTTATAGCAAACTTGCATGACATGTATAGTTACTCTTGTTTGAGTCAGTTAGTGTCATCAGCTTTGCATCTTATCATCATCCACCATACATGTCTAATCCCACCCCGACCGCCCATAAAGTACATACTCCCCACATCAGTATATAGTTGACTTTTTGGTTTATTCCCACTAATGAAATAACACTTTAGGTCCTCCATACTGGGGAAAATTTGTGATCACTAAAATACCTTGTCAATATTGTATTCCCATGGTGCAAGTCCTTTAAAAAAAACCCAAAAATAAAAAACCTAAACAAAACAAAACAGGCTCGTTAGGTTGAAAACTCGTAAGAGCTGCTTAAGCAAATATTAGGGCATAAAAAGAAATGAAGAGAAAGAGCAAATATATAAAAATGAATAAATTATTGTCCTAAAGTTAAGATTTTGAGAAAATAAGCAATCATGATTTGAAATGAAGTTTGGACCATATTTCCATATCAAAAAAATCCTTTCCTACCCACTTTGAGCCGAAAAACCAAAAATCTCTCAACCACCCTAGACAATGATCAATTCCACATCTAAAAATAGTGTATCACTTTTATCAGCTCACTCAGCTCAAAAAAGAGAAAGAAAAGTCACAAAAAAAAGAGAAAGAAAATTCAAAAAAGAAGAATAAAAAAAAACCTGAAACAAGCAAAAAAGCAAAAGTAGTTGAAATTGTGAGCTGATACTTCCTACCATTCATCACATAAGAGATTATGTGTCAGTGAACTCTCAAACCCTTCTTTTGGCCTACATTTCCTATCCTCCATAAACCCCTGGCCGCGTTACAAATCTAAATAGATTCATTCTACCATGAGGCGCATAAGAGATCCTCAGCTCAATAAACCATCAAACACCTCATTGGGCCTAATTATGCCTCAATTCATAAACCCTCAAACACTTCCTTGGGCCCAATTATCCCGCCTTTCATAAACCCTTAAACACCCATTTGCACCTAATTATCCTATCCTTCACAAACTCATAACCATCAGCCACATTACAACCTCTTTCTTTCATAAACCTCTAACCATCAGCCATACTACAAAGCCCTTTCTTTCGTAAACCCCTAACCATTGGCCGCATTACAACCCTAAAAAGTCCATTCTGATCAATGACTGATTGCTTTCACTTTCTCAAAGTTTTAATTTTAGGACAAATAAGTTTATATATTTACAATATGTTTGCTAAAAAAACAAAAAAGAGAAGAAAGCAAAAAAAATCAAAAAAGAAGAAAGCTCAAAAAAAAGGGCTTGCACTCCAAGATTCATTCAATTTGCATTGATATCAAGACAAGGTTTAGTGATCACAAAGTCAAGTTTTCATCATATCAAAAAGTCAAGATTGTCATAGTCTTTGGGATTTCTTTTAAAGGGAGCCAAAAGTGTGTACTAAGACCATCACCCATATCCAAAAGTGGAGGGATTCCCTTCACCACTCCTTCCACTTAAGCTTTGTCCATTGTCCTCCCCATTCATATACCACACCAGTCTCTATAGCCATTACCCCAATTCTGTCACCTTTCACAACTTCACTCAAAGCAACCATTTGAAATACCCTCCAAAGTGGGGCAATCCCGTCACCCTTCACTCCACTTAAAGTGAGGAAATTCGCCCCACACCCACCTCATTCTCTTACTATATTCAGATCCATAAGACCATACAGGGGCAATTTCTCAACTCATTATCCTAAACAAGCCCTTTTACAATGACATTCCAGTCGGGGCAACCGTGCCCTTGTCATAGTTGGCGCAACACCTAACTCCATGGGTCGTGAACAAAATCTCTTTCCTTCCAAATTATTGAATTCCCTCTACACCCCTGGCTGTTGTCACCACTAGACAGAGGCAAACTATTCACTCACCATCACTAGAAGCCTAAATTGGGGCAGTCCCACATTTCTTGAGTTGGGGAAAACCTACCTTTCATGACTTTGACAAAAACCGGTCATTCATCCCTTCATGTGTCACATTTGTCCATACCCTAAATCTCTAAAATCTCAAGTTAGCTGACTCATTCATCTAAATTTGCACTCTTATGCATGTTTACTAAACAATGCTTCAAAGAGAGAGAGAGAACACAAGCTAATAATGTGATATTGAAAATCCACTTGGTTAACTTTGTGGTCCTAAACTTCGATCATCATGGGTAATGGAAGAGAAAATAAGCGAGTCTGCAAATACAATCAAGCATTTTTGCACATCAGTGTCTGTAAATAACAACCTTGAGATTGCCGAAGTTTGAATCGAATCTAATTTTTCCAAAGAATGATCAATATTCAGCTCTACTTCTCGCATCCAAAGTCTCGCATCTCATCATTACCAAAAAATGTTTCTACCTCCCAATCATTCATATCATACATCGCACCATGCATCTATGCACTTCCTTTTATTCACCATAGTGTTTGCATCAAAGCATTACATTTGCATGATGTTATTCTCATTTCATGCAAAAAGCCAGCAAAAAAAAGAGAGCCAAAAAAGAGCAAAAGAGCAAAGCAAAAAAGCAAAAAGAAAAGCAACAAAGAAAGAAAAAGCAAAATCACCAAAAAAAAAGGGAAAATTCCCTCATTACATTTCATTCATCATTTCACCGAAAAGGAATCAAATCATCTGCATGTGCATACATTACATGCACATCATAACATCAATTACATTTTCGATCGACTTCAAGTGTCGATCTTTATATACTTTGTCTCTAAGTCAACACTACGAGTGTTGCACCCCATATCATATAGTAGATCGAAGTGTTAGCGCAGAGTCTAGCATAGATCCTTCAGACCAAATCGGTCCTCCGGTTCAGTTCAATTTAATAGGTCAAAAGGACGGTTTCAGACTCTACCTTCAGATCATAACGTTGCCACTGAGCGCGGCGGATCCTTCAGACCCCAAGTGGTCCTTCAGATTAGTTGTGTCTGCCTAAGACATGGCGTAAATCCTTCGTGATCAACATATCAATTCCGGATCTGATCTTGACACCCACGACCGCAACTGTTTTACTAGTACCGTGTCTAATAGCAGTCCATCAGACCATTTTTGGTCCATCAGGCCCAGGCAGCCCTTCAGACTAAATAGTCCTTCAGAGCCCTAGCGCTCCTTCAGATCCCTAGTGGTCCTTCAGAGCCACAGTGCTCCTTCTTTACTTTTCCTGTCAACACGCCAAGTGGTAATCACAAATTTTTCTTTTAATCCTCGTTCCCCCTCTAACTGGACAAAATCAGTATTTGTTTTATCTTTATTTCGATTCCTACTATGAAATTTTGAAAGTCTTTCATATTTTCTACGGAATATAAATAAAGAGGGGCAGCTGTCATACCACAATTTTGTCCGTCTTATTTTATTGAACTTTCCAATTCGCATGCTAAAATTCATTTCCTAACTCCATCAAAGTTGTCTAATTAAGTCGACTTTTGATAAGTTAGTCAATCGAGTCAATTCGCTTTTTGTTTAATTAGACTTTTGTACATCTGTGCCTAAGCTAATTCAGCTCACTTGGGCCTATTTTCATTTACTTGTGCATTTCGAGCCTATTTCTCTATTTTGAGTTTCGTTTTGACAACCATTTGGTTTAACCAAATTTTGCTTTTATTCTGCACCTTGCTCAGCAGCTGAACCCTAATTCTGCACCTTGCTCAGCAATTGTCACAGCTGTTTGTGACCTGAAAAAGGAAACAAATAATCAAGGATTTGCATTCTCAGCTATAAAAGACATAAACACAAAAAAAAGGGGGGGAATTCACACCCAGGAAACACACAGAAAAATCAGAAAAAGACGCGTTCTTGAAAAATTAGGGTAAATGCGAAGGAGCAGCAGCCGACAAGCAACAGTAGCAGTAATACGCAGTAGCAGGAAACAACAAATACAAAAGAAGTTCAGATGCTGGAGGACTGGTTGGTCAGCTTCTACTCACGTATATATCTATACCTTCTTAATTAGAATAGTTTAGAGTTTTGAAAATGTGAATATTAGCACGGTAAATAGAGTAGTTAACAGCTTATAGGTTCTAAAAATACGAAATCTGTTATAAAAATTAGGGATTAGTTTGTTAGAAAATTAGGGTGAGTGACCATCGTTTTTTAGAAAAAAGATTAACAGAGCCTTTTTAAACAATTTGTTAGAAAAATTAGGGAATAGGAGTAGAAGAATAGAAGTCTGAGTAAAAATAAACAAGAAAACGTAGAGCTCACCTTCGGCCACCGTGTATGGTGGTCGTGCGTCCAAGCCCACCGTCGAAGACACCACCAGCGTTTCATTCGTCCTCCTCGCCGTCAACAACCGCCAAAAACCATTGCCGTAGACCACAAACAATGTCGCAATCGCGAAATCCCCGTGACTCCGTCACTGCCGTCGTCACGTCAGCGCCGCCGTGAGCCTGTCTCCGGTCACCTTCTCCCTCCCTTCGCCACCGTGACCTTCCCTCTTCCCGTCGCCATGCCTTTCTTTCTCCTCACCGTCGTCCATCTCTCTCTCATGGTTCACGAAATTTCCTCTATCTCTCTCACCAGAATCACGAAAATCTCTCTCTTTCATCGAAAATCTCTCCATCTTTCTCACAAATCTCTCTTTTGAAATTTCACATTCTCTCTCTTGGAAGCAAGACAGAACGGCGCAAGAGGTGAAGAGGAGATAGTTTTAGGGTTTGCTGATGTGGTTTATTTCCTTATATACTCCTTCCTCTTTCTAATTTATTTTAATTTTAATTTTAGATCAGAATTATAATCACACCCCCCCATGTTTCTGTTTCACCCCCTTTTCGTTTTTTGTCTGCTTCCTTTAAAAATATAATTTATTTTACAAAAAAAACCTATAAAAATCAACAAATAAATATTTCTACTCAAAAATATAAATAGGGGACTAAGTTGACTGTACAGTCGGGTTAGTCAGGTTTTTAGGACCATTAATGAACCGTTACGGATCAGGTCTTGAAATCCGTATTTAAAACAACCAACATCTAAATCTAAAATAAAGAAATACAAACAAAAAATCATTTCTTTCATACAAAAACAAATTTTCAAAAATAGCGGATTAAGTTGATTTTACAATCGGATTAGTCAGCTTTTTAGGACAAATGAACTGATCACTCAATAGTCCTAAAATCCCTATACTAAAAAACATCAACCAATAAATTTTTTTTCCTACCAAGTACTACGTGTGATTTGATTATCTACCAAGAGATACGTAGGAGCAGAGGGCGCTCGACCTCTGTCAATTGCACTAATAAAAAACCCTTTTAGTCTTTTTTCTAAATAATCTTTTTTTCCAAAATTCAAAAATATCAAAGTCCTTTCTTTTAAATTTCTTTTAGCTAACAATAAAAAGCGGTAAAATTAAATATTTTAAAAATTAACTCTCTCTCTCTCTCTCCTACAACTAATTAGCAGGTAACCTTCCTTAGGAAGGATGTTGTGGGGTGCTAACACCTTCCCCATGCATAACCGACTCTCGAACCCAAATCTGGTCTCAAGGACCCTTATCCATTCCAATGGGGATTTTCCAATATTTGCCCTAAAACTAAAATTTAGTGGCGGCTTCATCATTCAAACTTCGAAGAATCATTTCCCGGATTTTTCGGTCGCTACAACCCCAGATCATCTATGGTGCCCTTTTGTCCAACCGATCAAAGGTCACTAGGGTCCCAACACTTTGTTTCCAAGCTGATAGCTAAAAGCATCAAGAAATATTTTGTCGCTAAGCTGAAGCCCTTGGATAGACCCATGTACAAGAAGTCTTACCATAAGTGGGTGGAAAGATTGATGCCTCTGTCTCTAGGATTCAAAACTCCTAGTTTTGCTACCTTTTACGGGGGAAATGAAAAATCAACCATGGAGCGCATTGGCAGATTCACTACCAAATGTGGATAGGGAAACCATAATGAGTTTCACAGATTGGAGTTGTTCTTTTTATCATTGACGAAAACTGCTTTCACATGGTAATTCTTTTTTCCACCTAGATTTATACAGACCTGAGCAGACATGGAGAGATGTTTCCATGATAGATTTTGCAAACCTCAACCAAAAGTTATAGCAGTTGAATTCGTAGTCGATTTTATTAAGATGTTCGGAAAGATGGCTGGCAAATGTTCTTTGTAGTTCCCTGAATCACAGTACACAACAATGGCCATCACTTGTATGCACCCTTAGCTTAAAGAAAAATTGGTGGGCCAAGCTTGGGATAACCTAAATGGTTTGGCCTCTAGAGCCCCCCACCTTGTTTCCATTGTAGACATGGAGAATATGATGATGATGAATCAGCTGATCCCATAACAAACATCATGTCAGCCAAGACAATAAAAGGAAAGACCTAAACTTTCCCATCCCTAACCAAAATTTCACAATATTTAGAAAAGAAATTCAAAAGGCCATAAAAAAGGAAAGGTTCAAAATGGCTGATAAAGGGATAGTTGAGTTGACTACGGACTCTGGCCATTTTACAGTAATTCAGATCAACATGATGTCTTTGTTTGCCCCCCATGAAACAGAGCAAAGGGGTAAAGGGAATGACAAAAATACTTACAAGAGGGTGGGGGTACCCCAAGCATAATGACAAAGAAATGGTAAGGACCAACTGAGAATCTATGTTTAGCGGGAAAGAAGTGTTGGAGCCAAGGCCTTCAGTGTTTGATTGACTAAGTACGCTCGAATCAAGGCTAGCTATAGCCGAAACAAGCCAAACTGCTAGAAAGGCTAAGAGGCCAACATGGCCAAGAAAACTGTCCTATGACTTGGTTGACTAATATGTTTCCTTGCAGTGTTCCACATCCAAAAGTCATATTCCAACCCAAAAAACCCAATGGCCAAAGCATTTAATGCTTGGGAAGAAAAACATGATTGCCGATAGAACAGACAGACAAATAACCTTACCTAAAGTGCATGATGAGTTAGCTCCTAAAAGGAAAAGTAGAGTGGCCAAAGTTTCCATGGAATAGGGAGTCTCATCACTTAGGATAATTGTGAGAGATAACGAAGAATTTACGCCCACAAGAATGGTCAAGCCATTAGCTATTGTGGCAAAAGACAAATGGGTTGTAAACAAAGTGGATAAGAACCAAACTCGTAAGGCACCTACCTTGACCATAAATTAGAAGAGGAGATTGCAAGTGTAACGCCCTAAAATTTAATCAAATTATTTCGAAGTTGGATTGCCGTAGGATGATTGTAAGAATTGAAATTATGGGCGTAGTAGCTATGTTGAAAACGAGTTAGATGATAATCACGTGTTGTGGGCTAGTTAAAAATAGCATTGGGCTCCCTTCCTATGTGGATAAAGTCCCAAATAATTTAGCCCATTATGTTTCTCACTTATTATAAGTGGAGAGGATTAATTTAGGGTTGAGAGAGAGAGAGAGATTTTCGGATTAGAGCAGCAGGGCCGTCTTAAACAAATTGGGGGCCCTGTGCAAATCTTAAAATTTGGGCCCCAAATTAAAAAATATCAAATAAATCACCATAAACTATAAACTACTTTATTTAAATTGTAAATAACATTTTTATACAACTTCAAAATAATATCAACCTTCTAGTTACTTAAAAAAAGCCATCTTTCTAGCAGTTTTTGAAGCAAATTTATCAACCTAGTCTCATATTGTATTGAGTGGTCATCAATAATTATAAAGATATTAAAATTCAGACTATTTTAAACTGCCAATAATTATGGGTTATGTTTTAGTTTTTATTTTTGGGAGCCCTCATTTACTTTTTTTGAGGTTGGGCCCTGTGCGGAGGAACGTCTTGCACTTGTTGTTAGACGGCCCTGTAGAGCAGCCACCAAAGAGAGAGAAAAGAAGAGAGAAAACAATTCCCGTTTTTCTCAAACCTGTCACCGTAAAATTGCGATTCCGGTTTCGTTAACCGTTGATCGTCTTCGTTTTTGGGCAGCAGGTTCGTAAGATAGAGTTCTACACTTTCACCGTTCGGATCTTCGAAACGAGTTCTGAGGAGAGAGATATTGGCTTCGCACTGAAGCTGCAGTTTGGGGGAGTCGCCGTATTCGGAGATCGAGGAACGAGGCTAGGAGGGAGTTTGCGCCACCATAGTTGAGGTAAGGGTGGGCTTAACCTTGATAATGGGTTGATGATAATTATGTGTGGGTAGTCTAGGGCTTTGTTGAATTGTTCGTGTTGTTGCATATCGTGTTTTCGTTGAGATTGGTGCTTTGATGATTATTGCACGTTATTGTGATTTGTTTCGTTATTTGTTGTTGCGTGATTGTTGTATCACGATGATGGTGTTGTTATTATTCGTGTTTTTGTTGTTGCTGTGCGTGGTTGATTGTTGTTGTCGCGTTGTCGAATTGTCGTTTTTGTTGTGGTGGTTGCGGTGTCGTTGCCGTTAGGGTTTGGTGTTTGGCAATTTAGCGATTCTGGACACAGGTTCGGTTTTTCTAAAACTGGCGCTGTTTGGTTGATCCAAAAATTATGAGGTTGATTGTTTTTGAAAATAGACTTAACGCCGGTCGTTTTGGCACTGGTTTCGTCAAATTCGGAGTTGTATAGCTCGAGTTATAGGCGATACAAGTTAGGTTAAAATTCTGGAAACGATTTGGGTATAGATTCGGTATTTCGGTGACTGGGAACGTTGTATTGACCGAAAAATTATGTGGTTTATTTTTATGGAAAATAGACTTAATGCTTGTTAATTTGGCACTGGTTTGGTTGCGTTTAGAGTTGTGTAGCTCGAGATATGAATTCCACAAGTTAGAGTAAGAACTTCTTTTCGAACGAATCCAATTTCTTTGAAAACTAGACAAAATTTGCCCCAGTTTATGCACAAGTTTCATGCAATTTGATTGAGTTTTGGTCACTTTGGAATTGCTTGAATTTGAAGAACAGAAACTGTCCTCTTTTGCAACTAGCCTGTGTGCTTTTCGAAAACTGTACCTATTGGACACTCTCCTTCAAAAACTGAACTTAGGGATGATAACCAGGCCCATAGGGCTTTCCAACAAGTATTTGTTTGTTGAAATCCGATGTCGTTTGCTATTTTAATTAATTCGCTGAAGTAGGTTCGATGTGCCTAGGCGCTGTGCGCCAGTCTTGTGCGTGGTGTGCGTGCGTTATGTCCGCGTTGTGGAGCCGTCTGGTGTTAATATTTCAGGTGCGGTGCTGGTATGCTCAGGAGAGTTTAGTGGTAGCTGTGATGCTACAACTTGGTGCTATTTTTGGTGAAATCATTTGTTTTGATTCTGGTGATATAGTATTTATTTTAAATACTTGTTATGGTGAGTTGGTGCATAATCATGGTGTCGCATTGTCATATGCATGTTTTGGTGATATAGGCTCTGCCTCTGGTGTTTATTGGTGATATGCCCGTCGTGGCTCATTTTGGTGATCGGTACCGCATGCATATGCCCACTGGAGGGGTTGCATATCATACCATTGTCTATGAATGTTATAATTTTGGTGGTTCACTGTCAAATAGATTTTTCCTTTGGTATCTGGTGCTGTGATATGGTGTAATTGTATTGTGTTGCTGTAGTTACCTGATGCTAGCATATTTTTATCATCTGCTTATTATCTCTGTTAGACTCACCCCTTCTGCTTGGAATGTTGCTCTCATGCGGCAACGCTGCAGGTGATCGCTAGTGCTCGTGGAGGAATTGCTAGGTTTTGCTTCCTCTCTCGTTTGGGTCTGTGTCAGCTCTGATATGTAGCACCGGGGAGTCGTTAGTTATCGTTTTGAACTATTATTTTAGTTATTGGAAATTGTTTTAATTTATTTTGGAGATGTCTTTAATTGTTAATTCTGGAGATGTTTAAACTGGTTAATATTTCCGCTGCTTGGTGATTTCTTTTATATAAATTATTTTGGAGATTTTCTTTTTTTAAAAATGGTGAAAAATGTAGCGCCCTTCGAGGTGACTCTGATAATTGTCTATTTAATTGTAATAGTAAAAGGGGGTGTTACAGCAAGGGTCTAGTTCAATGCAAAAAATCAAAAGCACTCTGCTCCAACTACCATACAAGCCCTGGAGGAAGCTTTTCCCAAGTGCATGGAATTGAATGTTGTAGAAGGAAACAAGGAGGTAGAACCCAAGCCAGATAACATCCCTCAAGGAGAAGCTGAGTTCAATGACATGATTGATTCAGTTAAATTGATATGAACCCCTATTAGTAACTTGAGCCCTAATTCTCTTAATAATCACTATAGCCCCACTATTCCATTCAACCCTTTACGGTTGGTTGTCCCGTTTACTTAGTGAAATTAAGACTACATCTTTAATGACGAAGTTGATGCCTTAACGACTAAAATTGAGACCATTGGTCTACTTCAGGTAGAATTCAGGTACACGAAAGGCAACCCAAAGAACTAGAGGGGGATGTACTTTCTGAGGAAGAAGATCATAGATACCTCTCTAACCACATGAACAACGCTCTTATACCATATGAGAAATGAAATGAGGAGGGAAAATAACATTTGACATTGAACTCAATAAGAGCAATTGAATCTGAGTTTTACTATATTGCATGAGTCTTGTTATATACACCAAAAGCACCAGTGCAATTCACTATAAGAAATACACTTATTATCGATGGACCACGACCCTGTCAAGTAAAGTCTTGTTACCCACGGCCAAGGTCGTCGATAATGAGCGGTGGAAAATCAATTTCTTACCGAGGCAATTACCGATGGATTTGGTCGTTCGTAACAAGGTAGGGAAACACAAATTCATACTGAGGAAGTTACGGACAGATATGGCGGTCTTTGAAAATTGTAATCGTTGCAGTTACCAACAGGAAAATACATAGGTAATCAAGTGTGTTTCTGACACACTTAATTACCGACTGCTTTGCCCGTCTATATGATTTTGTAAACACCAAATTACATCCAAAATCCTAACTTCTGTTTCTTCTCAATCTTTCTCCTATTCTCTTCTCTGCCTCACTCCGTGGCGAGCTTGCTTACCGAACCACTACAACCGTCGCCACCACCGCACCTAGCTGCCGCCACCACCCTCTCTTCTCGTGTTTATTTTTTCCTTTTTTATTTTTCAGTTTATGATGAAGTAGGTTTTAGTTTAGATTTTAGTTTTTCTAATGATGACTTAGGTTGATGATTTCAGTTAAGTTTAGGTTTATGTTGAATCTTTGAAGAACACTAGGATTAGAATTGACTATTTTGATGTTTGTTGAAACTGAAATAGGATTAAGGAATTGCTAAGTTGAAATTGTTATTTTGGAAATGTTGAAACTAGGGATGTTGTTATTGGGTTAAAACCTTGTTTGGATAGGATTAGGGAGACCATTACTAAGATAGGAACTGAAATTGAAATTGAGTTACGAATTAAATTGTTGTGTTTAGGATCAGGGATACCATTGAAATTTAGATTGTTTTGAAATTACAAGTGCATCTATGTAGGGTTAGTGGTTGTTGTTGTTGTTAAATTGGATGTTGTTGATGAAAAAGGGTGAGATTTTTAGTTTGTTAACACTGACAGACAAACTGTTGTTTGAAGGCTCGCCACAATCAAAATTATCAATGTGTGTGAAGCTTTTAGCTCTTAAGTCTATGAGTAAAATTTGAGTTGGGTTTACACTATGTCACTGAGTTGATGATGGAAGCAACACCTATAAGGGATAATTTCCCAAAAAGCTTTTATGAGGATAAGATGTTAATGTCGAATTTAGGATTGGAAGTTAATAAGATTGATTGTTGTGTGGATGGGCGCATAGGGCACGCACTTCGTATACATTAGTTGAACCAGAGCACGCATGTAACAAACGGAACCTACAATTTCGTTGATGAGCGCTCAAGGCAGACTGAAGTAAATATACAACATGATTTGTACCATATATTGTAGGGTTAAATATGTTTTTGGTCCCTACGAAATTTGGGTTTTTTGTTTTAGTCCCTCAAAAAAAATTCACAAACTTTTGGTCCCAATAAAATTTGGGTTTTTTGCTTTTAGTCCCTCATGACCTTTAAAAGCGCTTCAAGACTTTTCTAGCGCTTATAAAAGGTCAAAAAAGCATTATTAAATGTCATGAAAAATTATTAAAAGTCATGAGGACTAAAATCAAAAAAGTCAAATTTTATAGGGACTTAGAGTTGGTGAATTTTTTTGAGGCGCTAAAGACAAAAACAAAAGACCCATAGACTAAAAACATATTTAACCCTATATTGTATTGTTTTGTTAAAATTTACACTAATTTGTTTGTTTTCTAGTTATGGAAAAGGAGTTCCATAAGCTGATGACTCAGTTGACACAGAGGAGCTGGGACCCTTTGACACCTATTGCGTCAAGCCTCGAGGAGGCTGCACTAGCTATGCGGAATTGGAAGAAGACAATAGGAGGGAAGCATAAGGGTCGCTTGTAGGGTGCATGGCCCTTTTCTCCGTTTGTAAAGAGTGGGTTTGATCACGTTGATACCAGTGGAACTTGTGCTAGTTGACCTCCTCTTGCGAAGAGCGCAAATGAGGTAACGAAGCTTAAGGCGCGGCTGCAGACACAAGATGAGGTGATCGATCACCTGCAAGAGGACATAGCGAGGATGCAGCGTGAACATGCGGAGATGTTGAGCCTGTATAGGAAGTTGCATCAGAGACCTCCATAGTCAAAGCAGTCATCTGAGTCCTCTGATGATGGTGGTGGGATAGGATCGGGCTTCCACAATGAAGCACCATATTAGTATTTTTTGTACTTTATTTGATTTTTGTAACAATTTCTAGATTATATTTTTTATTAGGATGATTATAACATTTTTAATTAGCAAAATTACACTAGAGGTCCTTTAAGTTATTTTTTTGTAACAAGTTGGTCATTTATATTTTTTTTGTGCCAACTTAGTCCTTTAAGTTTTAACACATTTACACCATTAGTCCTTTTTCCATTTTCTGTTACAAAAATGGTGATATGGCAGAAAGAGAGGTGATGTGGCGGTAACAGAGTCCTAGGTGGCAGAACAGACTCGATGAATCATTATCCAAGTCATTTTTATTTAATTTTATTTAGTTCATCTTCTTCCTTACACCGTTGAACACAAATTCGTTTCAAGGTTTATGCTTCATGTTTCTCTTTCGTTCTCTATCTCTCTTACCTTTTCATTCATAGAGTATGTTGGGTTTTAATTAAAGTGAAAAAGATAGTAATATCGTCCATATACAGGTACTCTGTAATTAATAATAACTCTCATTATTAGGTGAATTGAAATTGAATTCCTTTGTTGCTTTTCCAGATTGATTCAATTCATCAATTCAAGTGGAACTGGAAAGCTTTTAGTTTGAATGGCAAATCTAATTGATTTTTAGGGGTTTAGAAAACGAAATAAAACCCAGATTGAAATTATCGGGAAAAAGAACCCAGATTGAAAACAGGGCTTTCAGTTCTGAAGGTTTAGAAACCCAAACTGAACTTTTAAACAAAACCCATATTGAAGCTATCAGAAGAAAAAAAAACGAAATCCAGATTAAACCTTCAGAAAATCAAAACCCAGATGGAATAATTTTGGAAGAGGATGATCGAAACCTTCAGAAAATCGAAACCCAGGTGTATTGGGTTTACTTTCTTCAAACTTATCCCCTTGGATTTGAGTACCATATCAGAAAATAGAGATTTGTTTAGAGAAATTATCTGGGTTTGATTTTTGTTCAGATATGGAAAAATTGATTGGAGGAGGAAGAAGATGATGACATCATTTCAGTTTTTTTATTTTTAATAAATTTAATTAAAGATAATTTAAATAAATAATAAAAATAATGACTTGTGATGCAGCGTATGCATCCGTTAAGCCACGTCTGCGCCGTTTATGCCAACTGTGCTTTTTTGTAACGGAAATACTAGAAGGGACTAACGGTGTAGACGTTATCAAACTTAAAGGACTAAGTTGGTACGAAAAAACATAAAGGACCTACTTGTTACAAATAAATAACTTAAAAGGACCGCGGGTGTATTTTTGCCTTTTTAATTTCATATAAATCTTGTCAGGACTTTGAATGTTTAATTTATTTTGTTTTGTTATATTTTTTTTAGATAAGCAATACTTCATTGAAAAAAGCACTAGGGTTGCTCAAACCCAAACAACAAAAGTTACATATTGTTTAGGCAATGAAGTGGATCAAGCCACCAAGTAGAAATATCAAAATTTAAATTACAATGAGCTCTATAGACCAACCAACTCCAAGTTAACTGCTTGATGCATGACATGATAGATTCAATGTTGGGATACTCGTTCTTGAAGATAAGAGCACTCCAACATTTAGTCAACCAAATACTCCAACAGGTAGTCAACCAAATTAAGTGCTTTGTTTTCTGGGCCTTTTTACCTTAGGATAGCTTCCCCCACCAAAGACAATGTTCGAGCAAGCTGTTGGATTCCACATGGTCGATCCTACACCAAACGCACACCCGAGACCAAATATCTGATGCAAAGGTGCAGCTGAAAAACAGGTGAAGCTGCGATTCAACTTCATTCCAACACAATGGATAGAGAGCGTCATCGTCCGATGCGATAAAAAGTCGGTGTCGCAAATTTCCGCGAGTTGGAAGAGCATCCTTAAGTAAACGCCATCCTAAAACAATAACCTTGGAGGGAGCGACACATCTCCATAACTTCTCCAACATCTTATGTAATTCATTTTGATCGCTCCCCATTCCCTCCCGAAGTATCTCTTTGTAACAAGAACGGATTGAAAAAAATTTCGAAGTCTCAAGCTTCCATATCCAAGTATCCTCAATCCCTTGAGCAAGAGTCACTGGGTCCAAGATTTGTTGAAGATATGCAGTGTTAGCTTTTCGGCAAGTGTACCGAATCGTTACAAGTAATATTAAAACGGTAAGACCGAGTGTCGAACTCAGGGATTGCGATTAATTATCAATTTAATTAATTACTAAAATGTTCAAAATAAGGAGTGATAGATAGTAACTGAAAAAGGTTAAATGTGAGAATAAAATGCGAGAGTAAAAGTAGTTAGTAATCGAATCCTCTCCCCTAGGCTATCATGCATTATACCATTGATCAATTCCAATTTAATTACCCAATTAAAAGATTCAATTCAATTATTAAAGATTTAGAACAATCCCTTGCCTCAAAATCCCTTTTATCTAATGGGAAACCCTAATTCCTTAAGTGTATCACCACTAAACAAAGCATTAAACACAAAGAATTAACGGAATTCATGATAGTAACGTCATATTCCTATAATCATCACACTCATGACCTTAAACCCCAATTTCTGGAAAACATAACCCATCTCCCAATGGTGAAAGTAAACCCTAATTCATTACAACAACAATAATTATTGTAAAGCAATAAGAACGGAGGTAAAGGCAATTTTAAAAGGATAACTAAATTGTATTGATCATAACAATGGAATCAAATGATAGTTTTGGAGAGATTCATCTCCTCCTAACCATAAGAAATTTAGCTACTCATGTTCAAAGTATTGAAAGATAAGATAAAAGAGAAGTTTCACAAAGATGAGTGCATTGGATCCTTCAATTCCTTGTTCCCAAGTGTAGAGAAGCTCCAATTCTTCTCCTTTTTCGCAGCTCCAAACCTCATTTTCGCAGCCAAGATCAAAAGTGCCCTAATTTTCTGATTTTTGGGCTTAAATACTAAAATCGGCAGTCCATCGCGAGGCGATGCGATTCTGTCGCGAGGCGATGGGCATATTTTTGCCTTGACCGCGAGGCGATGCGTGCTGGTCGCGAGGCGATCGAGATCAGAAACTTTTCTTCTATTTTCTGCTGCGTTGCTAGGCAAGTTGTCTGGTTCGCTAGCCAACGAAACATCAAATTGAATATTTTGTCTTACTACAACCATTTGAAAAGAGGGTAACAACTTACAAATCAATCCTAATGACATCAATTGTAATCTAAGTTATTTCCCACGGAAATTAACTAAAATAACACATAAACACTCGCATTATGACTGTAAAACTGAGCAACGGTATACATATGACCGTGAGTCAACACAACCCCAAACTTGGAGTTCTGCTTGTCCTCAAGCAATCATTCAATTCGGGCTGTGGCAATTTTTTTATTCAGCTTTCACACTTTTCGCACATACCATTAGATACATCCACACATCAACAACCATCATCTAGAATAGTATCAAATGATTTACAGGACAAATTAAATTGGAAAATACAAGATCACATAGAGGCAAGCCTTCTCAAGTTCTCTCTTTTCACACATCTCACCAATTTGTCTCTCTTCTCAGAAGTGTATAAGGTAATCACTCAATTCACAATACATGCATCATCGTTTCATAGGCTTGAACAAGTTCTAGAAAAGTCCACACAAAATGATATGCACACACACAATATTCGAGGATTTAAGGGTTGTAATGGGGCTTAGGTAAGGGTGGATATTATTTGGGTAAGTAGGTTCAACACTTGGAGTTAGACACAATTCTCTTTAGTCTCAAACTTTAAGCAATCTCACCACTCACAATTTTCCCCCAACAAAATTTCACAAGAGAATATTTTTTTTTTGTATTATCTTTTTTCTTTCTTTTTTTTTTATTTAATATATGTATTCGTATTTTTTCTCTCTCTTGTATATACCACCCCAAACTTAAATTGTTGCTATTCCATGAGCAACCCCAAACTTAAATATTTCCCACACTTGCATACGTGTTTCTGTCTAACTCCAAGTCAATAGAAACTTGGTGTGGTTTATGTCAGAACAAAATAAAACAAATATTTAGGCTCAAAGGGGCTAGCAAAGGATAAATAATTATGAGGTGGTTTGAAAGGCTCTGGGTTTCCAAGAAAAATTGCCTCAGTGTGTGTATAAATCAAATGTAAGACAATTAAGCACAAGTTCAAGTTCTGCAGAATAATACATGCAAGGAATGCCCACATAGTCAATCATTTATAAGTGTTTAGGCTCAAACCTCACAGCTGGGACTTTAAGAGGCTGAACTATCAAAAGCTTGACAACATATGATCTAGATTTTCCTCAATATTTATCCTAACCAAATGAGAATGCATGATGCTTAATGATTCCAGCAGTTGAAGTCAAAGTGATCAAATGGTAATATGCAAAAAAAAAATATTAGAGCTAAACAACCACAAGCATCATCATCATTGAGAATGCTGCTATGAGTTCAAAGTTGTGGTGCATCATAATCAATGTAACAGTCATATCAGCATAGTACAGACCAAAATGCAAAATGTTACCTCTACCTTGGGTTGCCTCCCAAGAAGCGCTCCTTTACCGTCATTAGCTTGACGATGCAATTCCACTATCAAGGTGGAATATATGACACAAAGAACACATCATCCTTCTTCTTTCGTTTATGGGGCAAGAACTTCATGAACTTGAAGTATAATTGCAGATGCTTCCATACCCTCTCAAGGTGAAGGATGACAAACAAGGCATATAGAAGGAGTCTAAATATCGATCAAGCTCTTCACTTCTATCTTCCTTACTGCTCGAAAGACGAGTAGGGAAAATGATTTGTTGGGTTATTTCTTGTTGGATTTTCGCACCTTCCCAACATTGGGAATTTTGAGCTTCCCTCCAAACTATATGATCCTCATGTTCAATCTTTTTTTCTTCCTCATCTTTCTTATTCTCCCAAGATTCTTCTTTTGTTGAGGCATGTTCTTCTTGTTCTACATTTGTAGTAAAATAAAATTCCTTACAATTTCCATCCAGATGATACCTCCCACAAGAATCACAAGGCGAGTGATGTGGTTGGTCAATATGTAGCTCAAGAAGTTTTATATCCGCTAACCAGTGAAAATTTCCCATAACAGTTGTCCACTCTGGCTCACAATTACAATACACAAGATCCTTCCCACAAAGATCACAATAAGTGTATGTCACACAATTGCCATTTAAATGAGGTTCTCCACAAAAATCACAACGAAGTGACTGTAGTGTGGACTCCATGCTTTATAGAGATTTCACCTGGCTTTCATAGAATCAAGGGAGTGGTAGTAATAAAGAGAATAAATAAAAATGAAAATAAAATAACTGAAAAATAAAATTCAATCTAGTAACTAAAGATTAAATTGATAAAAATTGGCAATCCCCGGCAACGGCGCCAAAAACTTGTTAGCTTTTCGGCAAGTGTACCGAATCGTTACAAGTAATATTAAAACGGTAAGACCGAGTGTCGAACTCAGGGATTGCGATTAATTATCAATTTAATTAATTACTAAAATGTTCAAAATAAGGAGTGATAGATAGTAACTGAAAAAGGTTAAATGTGAGAATAAAATGCGAGAGTAAAAGTAGTTAGTAATCGAATCCTCTCCCCTAGGCTATCATGCATTATACCATTGGTCAATTCCAATTTAATTACCCAATTAAAAGATTCAATTCAATTATTAAAGATTTAGGACAATCCCTTGCCTCAAAATCCCTTTTATCTAATGGGAAACCCTAATTCCTTAAGTGTATCACCACTAAACAAAGCATTAAACACAAAGAATTAACGGAATTCATGATAGTAACGTCATATTCCTATAATCATCACACTCATGACCTTAAACCCCAATTTCTGGAAAACATAACCCATCTCCCAATGGTGAAAGTAAACCCTAATTCATTACAACAACAATAATTATTGTAAAGCAATAAGAACGGAGGTAAAGGCAATTTTAAAAGGATAACTAAATTGTATTGATCATAACAATGGAATCACATGATAGTTTTCACTACTAGAAAAACGGAAAATAGTGACCGAATTAGAGACCGAATTCATTTGGTCACTATAGAGACCGATTTAGAAACTGTTTTTGGGGAGGAAAATGTAATTGATTTGTAGTGACCGAAATAGTGACCGATTTCACTTAGTGACTGATTTTTCAGTCGCTAAATCTTGAGACCGGTTTTTCGGTCACTAATAGTGACCGGTTTTTTAGTCCCTATTTTCTTTAACTAACTATTAATTCCCTCCCAATACCAAATCCCTAAAATTTTAATTAGAGACAAATTTGTATTTTGCTCTTTTTTTTCACAATAAAAATTATTTCCCACCAATCTTTTCAATTACCAATTAAAAATTAGAAAACTAATTAAAAAAACCCCAACAATTGAAAAAAAAAAAAAACCACCGATTAGAAACCCTTTAGATTCATTACCCTTCTCTTCTCAGTTTTCACTCAATATTTTATCGCCTCATCAACAAAAAAAAATTTGAAAATCGTGAACCCTTTCTTCTCTTTCGCGAAACCCCTTCTTCAGTTCAAACCCAATTGAAAAACTGAAACCTTTCCTATTTCTCTTTGTGAAACCCTTTCCTCTTTCTCTCGCAAGATGAAACCCTCCCTCCCTCTCTCGCAAAACCCTCTCTGCGTCCATCCCTCTCGCGCGCGAAACCATCATGGACGCATCCCTCTGCAGACTTGTCTTCTTCTAGACGAAGGAAGGGACAGGAGTGTCTCCTTCTTTGCACTGCAGGTTTTGAATTAGTCTATTTTCGCGGATTAGGTATTTAATTACACTTATTTTTTCAATTGGCTTAAATCTATCTTAGTGTCTTAAAGAGAGAAATCTGTTGAGGTTCTCTTATTAACATGTATGTCACGTTGAATTTGTGTTTGAGTTGTCAGGAAGGGGGCGAGCAAGACTAGGTTATTTGGTGCCATGTTTTGCAAGATGGACTAGCTTGTAAGAGGTTAATTAGATTTATCTATCATATCAGGAATACTTGTTATCGCACATTAAATGTATGATAAAATGTCTTTTGCTACTATGATTTATTTGTCTGTTCCTAATTGGATAGACAACTTAATGATATTTGGATAGCAAACAACAATGAAGTTCTACCTTTGTCAAAAAAGAATCTAGCTCTAGTTTTGGTTCTATTATGGAATCTTTGAAGACCCTCTTGCACTAATTTTGAAATAGCACGGAGACATTTGTCTTTTAACTAATGACATAATGATTATGTTGTTTTGTTTCTTTTTGTAATTTGATTTTATCATTTACTTTTTTCATATAGTATTTTTTTTCTTTCCAATTTCTTGTTAGCAGCACTATAGTATATGTTACTGCTATAAACTTTGTTTGTGGTTCCGATTGACATTGTCTTCCTTTGTTGCATATCATGAAAGCAAGAGCAACACACATGGAGAATGAAAATATAATTAACAACAGGAACTTATCAAAAAAGAAGTTAACAATAGGCTGATGGTACTCATGTACTGACTGATTTGTCAAAAAAAACTGCAGGTGTGATTTTGGGACTCATGTACTCACTGATGGTACCAAAGTTTTTGTCAAGAACTTCTTGAATAACAAGTATGTATTTTTCAACAATTTTAACAATTTGTTTTCAAATTGTGTTGTCTTCTGTCCTTGAATATGATACTAATTTGGTGATGATGATGATGACTAATAAACTCTTTCATTCCTTATCACTTAAGTTGGGGCTCAATCATGTAATGAGGATAAATGAATCATTTTCCTTCTCTTTAACTTTTTGAGGTTGATTGTTTATTTTTAATTTCTCTCTTTAAAAGGTGGAGAGTAATTCTCAAGGTTCCACTCAACCTACTTAAGTTTTATTTGTATATTACAGCCCCATCATCACTTAAAGGGAATGGTGAATTTTACATTTTTCGTTGAGTACATGTTGTAGGTAACATGCAACAAATGTGCAACAACAGGTGGTTTGCATTTCAATAAACCATTGATTCACATAGGTAGTACTTGGCTCTTAATCATCTTCAATTGTTTCTTAACCTTTCTGTTCATAATTAGATCATTAGCTTACTTAATAGGCTATAATAGGCTATTGGTCTGATTTACAATCTTTTCTTTGCTATCTTAATTATATAATTTGTAACTATATTGGTTTCTTGGCTTTCCAGTGATGCTTCTTTCTACATCGTGCTTCATTCTTGTTGTTGTATTTTTGATAACTATTACCCTATCGTTGTATGTTTATTATATTTCAATGATGTTATAGCTGTTTGGATTGAGCTGTAGCATGTAGCATCTGTGTTGCATAGGGCTGTTTCCAAGAGGTACACGAACTATGCTCTTGTGATGGTGCAAAATAGAGGTTGTAGTTCAGTTACTATCTTGACTTCACAGAATCTCATGAGGTGAGTATGTACTTATATTCAGTTTTCTATATCTTAAAATTTTGATGCCAATATCTGGGTTAGTTTAAGCATGGTTAGTTTAAATATGTTAGTGGTAAATTGGTTGATAGAGAATATCAAAAAACAAAATAATTGAGTTACAATGATCAATTCTAATACAAGAATTGAGTCAAAATTCACATCAGTTTATTACTTCAAGATAATAAACTTCAAAGTTTGTATTGGCCAATATTAATGTGTTATTTTAATTGTATAATGTACTAATATTCACAGCTCTCTGTTGACCACTCTCGAGAAAGTCAGAGTAAAATCCTTTTCTACTCCTGCTCCCTTTTGCAACTTCAACAACTTGCAATGTAAGTAAGCACACTCACAAATAAAAAAGATAGATCCCTCAGTGGCCTATTTTATGAATGTGAAAATTTTCTTCTATATATTCTAGTAAAGTTCACAAAAAAAGTATACTTCCTTTTGCTGGTTTTGTTCATGTCTGACCCCTCTCTCTCTGTATATATATATATATATATATATATATATATACATGTAAACAGATATAGATCTAGAATTTGGATATCCGAGAATTGACTCAAGTAACATCTTTGCAAGGAGTTGCACCACCAAGTGAGATCAATGTATGTTATAGCAATTGATGAAAAGCTTGAAGTTTCAAAAATGCTTGAAGTAACAATTGATGAAAAGCTTGAAGTTTCAACGAATTTCATATAACGAAGTTCAAGATGAAGAAGATGATCAAGAGTCAGATTGTGAGGGACAAAGTAAAGCAGAGTAAACTTTTGATGTTATGTTAAGACTCAAACTCTATAATGAGTATATTATGTAGGATATCGTTTGAAATATCAGTTATGTATTTTACTAAACAAATTAACATCTTTAATATAATGAGATTATTTTTTTATTTTGCATAGTTAACATGAATCAATTATGTATAACAAACTATTTTTATTATGTTTTAAATTACCATCGACATGTTGGAGATCGAATTAGCAAGTAAAAAATAAATAAAAACCTGATGAATTTGGTCACACAATATTGTTTCTAAACAACTTTCACTCTCTAAATCTGGTTGATAAGTCAGTCATTAAACAATCACTAAAACAGTATCTAAACTAGTCGCAAATCAGTCACCAAATCAGTCACTAAATCAGTCACCAAAACAGTCACTAAATCGGTCACCAAAATAGTCGCTAAAACAGTCACTAAATCGGTCGCTAAAATCAGTCACTAAATCGGTCGCTGAAAATTTGGTCACAAAATCGGTCGCTACAATTAGCGACCAGTGATATAGCGACCGATTTTTGTTGGTCGCAAATTCGGTCACTAAACGTTGTAGTGACCGATTTTTCCCATGTAGTGACCGAAAAATCGGTCACTAAATGACGTTTTTTTTGTAGTGTTTGGAGAGATTCATCTCCTCCTAACCATAAGAAATTTAGCTACTCATGTTCAAAGTATTGAAAGATAAGATAAAAGAGAAGTTACACAAAGATGAGTGCATTGGATCCTTCAATTCCTTGTTCCCAAGTGTAGAGAAGCTCCAATTCTTCTCCTTTTTCGCAGCTCCAAACCTCTTTTTCGCAGCCAAGACCAAAAGTGCCCTAATTTTCTGATTTTTGGGCTTAAATACTAAAATCTGCAGTCCATCGCGAGGCGATGCGATTCTGTCGCAAGGCGATGGGCTTATTTTTGCCTTGACCGCGAGGCGATGCGTGCTGGTCGCGAGGCGATAGAGATCAGAAACTTTTCTTCTATTTTCTGCTGCGTTGCTAGGCAAGCTGTCTAGTTCGCTAGCCAACGAAACATCAAATTGAAGATTTTGTCTTACTACAACCATTTGAAAAGAGGGTAACAACTTACAAATCAATCCTAATGACATCAATTGTAATCTAAGCTATTTCCCACGGAAAGTAACTAAAATAACACATAAACACTCGCATTATGACTGTAAAACTGAGCAACAGTATACATATGACCATGAGTCAACACAACCCCAAACTTGGAGTTCTGCTTGTCCTCAAGCAATCATTCAATTCGGGCTGTGGCAATTTTTTTATTCAGCTTTCACACTTTTCGCACATACCATTAGATACTTCCACACATCAACAACCATCATCTAGAATAGTATCAAATGATTAACAGGACAAATTAAATTGGAAAATACAAGATCATATAGAGGCAAGCCTTCTCAAGTTCTCTCTTTTCACACATCTCACCAATTTGTCTCTCTTCTCAGAAGTGTATAAGGTAATCACTCAATTCACAATACATGCATCATCGTTTCATAGGCTTGAACAAGTTCTAGAAAAGTCCACACAAAATGATATGCACACACACACACTATTCGAGGATTTAAGGGTTGTAATGGGGCTTAGGTAAGGGTGGATATTATTTGGGTAAGTAGGTTCAACACTTGGAGTTAGACACAATTCTCTTTAGTCTCAAACTTTAAGCAATCTCACCACTCACAATTTTCCCCCAACAAATTTTCACAAGAGAATATTTTTTTTTTGTATTATCTTTTTTCTTTCTTTTTTATTTATTTAATATATGTATATGTATTTTTTCTCTCTCTTGTATATACCACCCCAAACTTAAATTGTTGCTATTCCATGAGCAACCCCAAACTTAAATATTTCCCACACTTGCATACGTGTTTCTGTCTAACTCCAAGTCAATAGAAACTTGGTGTGCTTTATGTCAGAACAAAATAAAACAAACATTTAGGCTCAAAGGGGCTAGCAAAGGATAAATAATTATGAGGTGGTTTGAAAGGCTCTGGGTTTCCAAGAAAAATTGCCTCAGTGTGTGTTTAAATCAAATGTAAGACAATTAAGCACAAGTTCAAGTTCTGCAGAATAATACATGCAAGGAATGCCCACATAGTCAATCATTTATAAGTGTTTAGGCTCAAACCTCACAGCTGGGATTTTAAGAGGCTGAACTATCAAAAGCTTGACAACATATGATCTAGATTTTCCTCAATATTTATCCTAACCAAATGAGAATGCATGATGCTTAATGATTCCAGCAGTTGAAGTCAAAGTGATCAAATGGTAATATGCAAAAAAAAATATTAGAGCTAAACAACCACAAGCATCATCATCATTGAGAATGCTGCTATGAGTTCAAAGTTGTGGTGCATCATAATCAATGTAACAGTCATATCAGCATAGTACAGACCAAAATGCAAAATGTTACCTCTACCTTGGGTTGCCTCCCAAGAAGCGCTCCTTTACCGTCATTAGCTTGACGATGCAATTCCACTATCAAGGTGGAATATATGACACAAAGAACACATCATCCTTCTTCTTTCGTTTATGGGGCAAGAACTTCATGAACTTGAAGTATAATTGCAGATGCTTCCATACCCTCTCAAGGTGAAGGATGACAAACAAGGCATATAGAAGGAGTCTAAATATCGATCAAGCTCTTCACTTCTATCTTCCTTACTGCTCAAAAGACGAGTAGGGAAAATGATTTGTTGGGTTATTTCTTGTTGGATTTTCGCACCTTCCCAAAATTGGGAATTTTGAGCTTCCCTCCAAACTATATGATCCTCATGTTCAATCTTTTTTTTCTTCCTCATCTTTCTTATTCTCCCAAGATTCTTCTTTTGCTGAGGCATGTTCTTCTTGTTCTACATTTGTAGTAAAATAAAATTCCTTACAATTTCCATCCAGATGATACCTCCCACAAGAATCACAAGGCGAGTGATGTGGTTGGTCAATATGTAGCTCAAGAAGTTTTATATCCGCTAACCAGTGAAAATTTCCCATAACAGTTGTCCACTCTGGCTCACAATTACAATACACAAGATCCTTCCCACAAAGATCACAATAAGTGTATGTCACACAATTGCCATTTAAATGAGGTTCTCCACAAAAATCACAACGAAGTGACTGTAGTGTGGACTCCATGCTTTATAGAGATTTCACCTGGCTTTCATAGAATCAAGGGAGTGGTAGTAATAAAGAGAATAAATAAAAATGAAAATAAAATAACTGAAAAATAAAATTCAATCTAGTAACTAAAGATTAAATTGATAAAAATTGGCAATCCCCGGCAACGGCGCCAAAAACTTGTTAGCTTTTCGGCAAGTGTACCGAATCGTTACAAGTAATATTAAAACGGTAAGACCGAGTGTCGAACTCAGGGATTGCGATTAATTATCAATTTAATTAATTACTAAAATGTTCAAAATAAGGAGTGATAAATAGTAACTGAAAAAGGTTAAATGTGAGAATAAAATGCGAGAGTAAAAGTGGTTAGTAATCGAATCCTCTCCCCTAGGCTATCATGCATTATACCATTGGTCAATTCCAATATAATTACCCAATTAAAAGATTCAATTCAATTATTAAAGATTTAGGACAATCCCTTGCCTCAAAATCCCTTTTATCTAATGGGAAACCCTAATTCCTTAAGTGTATCACCACTAAACAAAGCATTAAACACAAAGAATTAACGGAATTCATGATAGTAACGTCATATTCCTATAATCATCACACTCATGACCTTAAACCCCAATTTCTGGAAAACATAACCCATCTCCCAATGGTGAAAGTAAACCCTAATTCATTACAACAACAATAATTATTGTAAAGCAATAAGAACGGAGGTAAAGGCAATTTTTAAAGGATAACTAAATTGTATTGATCATAACAATGGAATCACATGATAGTTTTGGAGAGATTCATCTCCTCCTAACCATAAGAAATTTAGCTACTCATGTTCAAAGTATTGAAAGATAAGATAAAAGAGAAATTACACAAAGATGAGTGCATTGGATCCTTCAATTCCTTGTTCCCAAGTGTAGAGAAGCTCCAATTCTTCTCCTTTTTCGCATCTCCAAACCTCTTTTTCGCAGCCAAGACCAAAAGTGCCCTAATTTTCTGATTTTTGGGCTTAAATACTAAAATCTGCAGTCCATCGCGAGGCGATGCGATTCTGTCGCGAGGCGATGGGCATATTTTTGCCTTGACCGCGAGGCGATGCGTGCTGGTCGCGAGGCGATAGAGATCAGAAACTTTTCTTCTATTTTCTGCTGCGTTGCTAGGCAAGCTGTCTGGTTCGCTAGCCAACGAAACATCAAATTGAAGATTTTGTCTTACTACAACCATTTGAAAAGAGGGTAACAACTTACAAATCAATCCTAATGACATCAATTGTAATCTAAGTTATTTCCCACGGAAATTAACTAAAATAACACATAAACACTCGCATTATGACTGTAAAACTGAGCAACAGTATACATATGACCATGAGTCAACACAACCCCAAACTTGGAGTTCTGCTTGTCCTCAAGCAATCATTCAATTCGGGCTGTGGCAATTTTTTATTCAGCTTTCACACTTTTCGCACATACCATTAGATACTTCCACACATCAACAACCATCATCTAGAATAGTATCAAATGATTAACAGGAAAAATTAAATTGGAAAATACAAGATCATATAGAGGCAAGCCTTCTCAAGTTCTCTCTTTTCACACATCTCACCAATTTGTCTCTCTTCTCAGAAGTGTATAAGGTAATCACTCAATTCACAATACATGCATCATAGTTTCATAGGCTTGAACAAGTTCTAGAAAAGTCCACACAAAATGATATGCACACACACACTATTCGAGGATTTAAGGGTTGTAATGGGGCTTAGGTAAGGGTGGATATTATTTGGGTAAGTAGGTTCAACACTTGGAGTTAGACACAATTCTCTTTAGTCTCAAACTTTAAGCAATCTCACCACTCACAATTTTCCCCCAACAAAATTTCACAAGAGAATTTTTTTTTTGTATTATCTTTTTTCTTTATTTTTTTTTATTTAATATATGTATATGTATTTTTTCTCTCTCTTGTATATACCACCCAAACTTAAATTGTTGCTATTCCATGAGCAACCCCAAACTTAAATATTTCCCACACTTGCATACGTGTTTCTGTCTAACTCCAAGTCAATAGAAACTTGGTGTGGTTTATGTCAGAACAAAATAAAACAAACATTTAGGCTCAAAGGGGCTAGCAAAGGATAAATAATTATGAGGTGGTTTGAAAGGCTCTGGGTTTCCAAGAAAAATTGCCTCAGTGTGTGTATAAGTCAAATGTAAGACAATTAAGCACAAGTTCAAGTTCTGCAGAATAATACATGCAAGGAATGCCCACATAGTCAATCATTTATAAGTGTTTAGGCTCAAACCTCACAGCTGGGATTTTAAGAGGCTGAACTATCAAAAGCTTGACAACATATGATCTAGATTTTCCTCAATATTTATCCTAACCTAATGAGAATGCATGATGCTTAATGATTCCAGCAGTTGAAGTCAAAGTGATCAAATGGTAATATGCAAAAAAAAAATATTAGAGCTAACCAACCACAAGCATCATCATCATTGAGAATGCTGCTATGAGTTCAAAGTTGTGGTGCATCATAATCAATGTAACAGTCATATCAGCATAGTACAGACCAAAATGCAAAATGTTACCTCTACCTTGGGTTGCCTCCCAAGAAGCGCTCCTTTACCGTCATTAGCTTGACGATGCAATTCCACTATCAAGGTGGAATATATGACACAAAGAACACATCATCCTTCTTCTTTCGTTTATGGGGCAAGAACTTCATGAACTTGAAGTATAATTGCAGATGCTTCCATACCCTCTCAAGGTGAAGGATGACAAACAAGGCATATAGAAGAGTCTAAATATCGATCAAGCTCTTCACTTCTATCTTCCTTACTGCTCGAAAGACGAGTAGGGAAAATGATTTGTTGGGTTATTTCTTGTTGGATTTTCGCACCTTCCCAACATTGGGAATTTTGAGCTTCCCTCCAAACTATATGATCCTCATGTTCAATCTTTTTTTCTTCCTCATCTTTCTTATTCTCCCAAGATTCTTCTTTTGCTGAGGCATGTTCTTCTTGTTCTACATTTGTAGTAAAATAAAATTCCTTACAATTTCCATCCAGATGATACCTCCCACAAGAATCACAAGGCGAGTGATGTGGTTGGTCAATATGTAGCTCAAGAAGTTTTATATCCGCTAACCAGTGAAAATTTCCCATAACAGTTGTCCACTCTGGCTCACAATTACAATACACAAGATCCTTCCCACAAAGATCACAATAAGTGTATGTCACACAATTGCCATTTAAATGAGGTTCTCCACAAAAATCACAACGAAGTGACTGTAGTGTGGACTCCATGCTTTATAGAGATTTCACCTGGCTTTCATAGAATCAAGGGAGTGGTAGTAATAAAGAGAATAAATAAAAATGAAAATAAAATAACTGAAAAATAAAATTCAATCTAGTAACTAAAGATTAAATTGATAAAAATTGGCAATCCCCGGCAACGGCGCCAAAAACTTGTTAGCTTTTCGGCAAGTGTACCGAATCGTTACAAGTAATATTAAAACGGTAAGCCCGAGTGTCGAACTCAGGGATTGCGATTAATTATCAATTTAATTAATTACTAAAATGTTCAAAATAAGGAGTGATAGATAGTAACTGAAAAAGGTTAAATGTGAGAATAAAATGCGAGAGTAAAAGTGGTTAGTAATCGAATCCTCTCCCCTAGGCTATCATGCATTATACCATTGGTCAATTCCAATTTAATTACCCAATTAAAAGATTCAATTCAATTATTAAAGATTTAGGACAATCCCTTGCCTCAAAATCCCTTTTATCTAATGGGAAACCCTAATTCCTTAAGTGTATCACCACTAAACAAAGCATTAAACACAAAGAATTAACGGAATTCATGATAGTAACGTCATATTCCTATAATCATCACACTCATGACCTTAAACCCCAATTTCTGGAAAACATAACCCATCTCCCAATGGTGAAAGTAAACCCTAATTCATTACAACAACAATAATTATTGTAAAGCAATAAGAACGGAGGTAAAGGCAATTTTAAAAGGATAACTAAATTGTATTGATCATAACAATGGAATCACATGATAGTTTTGGAGAGATTCATCTCCTCCTAACCATAAGAAATTTAGCTACTCATGTTCAAAGTATTGAAAGATAAGATAAAAGAGAAATTACACAAAGATGAGTGCATTGGATCCTTCAATTCCTTGTTCCCAAGTGTAGAGAAGCTCCAATTCTTCTCCTTTTTCGCATCTCCAAACCTCTTTTTCGCAGCCAAGACCAAAAGTGCCCTAATTTTCTGATTTTTGGGCTTAAATACTAAAATCTGCAGTCCATCGCGAGGCGATGCGATTCTGTCGCGAGGCGATGGGCATATTTTTGCCTTGACCGCGAGGCGATGCGTGCTGGTCGCGAGGCGATAGAGATCAGAAACTTTTCTTCTATTTTCTGCTGCGTTGCTAGGCAAGCTGTCTGGTTCGCTAGCCAACGAAACATCAAATTGAAGATTTTGTCTTACTACAACCATTTGAAAAGAGGGTAACAACTTACAAATCAATCCTAATGACATCAATTGTAATCTAAGTTATTTCCCACGGAAATTAACTAAAATAACACATAAACACTCGCATTATGACTGTAAAACTGAGCAACGGTATACATATGACCATGAGTCAACACAACCCCAAACTTGGAGTTCTGCTTGTCCTCAAGCAATCATTCAATTCGGGCTGTGGCAATTTTTTTATTCAGCTTTCACACTTTTCGCACATACCATTAGATACTTCCACACATCAACAACCATCATCTAGAATAGTATCAAATGATTAACAGGACAAATTAAATTGGAAAATACAAGATCATATAGAGGCAAGCCTTCTCAAGTTCTCTCTTTTCACACATCTCACCAATTTGTCTCTCTTCTCAGAAGTGTATAAGGTAATCACTCAACTCACAATACATGCATCATCATTTCATAGGCTTGAACAAGTTCTAGAAAAGTCCACACAAAATGATATGCACACACACACTATTCGAGGATTTAAGGGTTGTAATGGGGCTTAGGTAAGGGTGGATATTATTTGGGTAAGTAGGTTCAACACTTGGAGTTAGACACAATTCTCTTTAGTCTCAAACTTTAAGCAATCTCACCACTCACAATTTACCCCCAACAAAATTTCACAAGAGAATATTTTTTTTTGTATTATCTTTTTTCTTTCTTTTTACTTATTTAATATATGTATATGTATTTTTTCTCTCTCTTGTATATACCACCCCAAACTTAAATTGTTGCTATTCCATGAGCAACCCCAAACTTAAATATTTCCCACACTTGCATACGTGTTTCTGTCCAACTCCAAGTCAATAGAAACTTGGTGTGGTTTATGTCAGAACAAAATAAAACAAACATTTAGGCTCAAAGGGGCTAGCAAAGGATAAATAATTATGAGGTGGTTTGAAAGGCTCTGGGTTTCCAAGAAAAATTGCCTCAGTGTGTGTATAAATCAAATGTAAGACAATTAAGCACAAGTTCAAGTTCTGCAGAATAATACATGCAAGGAATGCCCACATAGTCAATCATTTATAAGTGTTTAGGCTCAAACCTCACAGCTGGGATTTTAAGAGGCTGAACTATCAAAAGTTTGACAACACATGATCTAGATTTTCCTCAATATTTATCCTAACCAAATGAGAATGCATGATGCTTAATGATTCCAGCAGTTGAAGTCAAAGTGATCAAATGGTAATATGCAAAAAAAAAAAAATTAGAGCTAAACAACCACAAACATCATCATCATTGAGAATGCTGCTATGAGTTCAAAGTTGTGGTGCATCATAATCAATGTAACAGTCATATCAGCATAGTACAGACCAAAATCCAAAATGTTACCTCTACCTTGGGTTGCCTCCCAAGAAGCGCTCCTTTACCGTCATTAGCTTGACGATGCAATTCCACTATCAAGGTGGAATATATGACACAAAGAACACATCATCCTTCTTCTTTCGTTTATGGGGCAAGAACTTCATGAACTTGAAGTATAATTGCAGATGCTTCCATACCCTCTCAAGGTGAAGGATGACAAACAAGGCATATAGAAGGAGTCTAAATATCGATCAAGCTCTTCACTTCTATCTTCCTTACTGCTCGAAAGACGAGTAGGGAAAATGATTTGTTGGGTTATTTCTTGTTGGATTTTCGCACCTTCCCAACATTGGGAATTTTGAGCTTCCCTCCAAACTATATGATCCTCATGTTCAATCTTTTTTTCTTCCTCATCTTTCTTATTCTCCCAAGATTCTTCTTTTGCTGAGGCATGTTCTTCTTGTTCTACATTTGTAGTAAAATAAAATTCCTTACAATTTCCATCCAGATGATACCTCCCACAAGAATCACAAGGCGAGTGATGTGGTTGGTCAATATGTAGCTCAAGAAGTTTTATATCCGCTAACCAGTGAAAATTTCCCATAACAGTTGTCCACTCTGGCTCACAATTACAATACACAAGATCCTTCCCACAAAGATCACAATAAGTGTATGTCACACAATTGCCATTTAAATGAGGTTCTCCACAAAAATCACAACGAAGTGACTGTAGTGTGGACTCCATGCTTTATAGAGATTTCACCTGGCTTTCATAGAATCAAGGGAGTGGTAGTAATAAAGAGAATAAATAAAAATGAAAATAAAATAACTGAAAAATAAAATTCAATCTAGTAACTAAAGATTAAATTGATAAAAATTGGCAATCCCCGGCAACGGCGCCAAAAACTTGTTAGCTTTTCGGCAAGTGTACCGAATCGTTACAAGTAATATTAAAACGGTAAGACCGAGTGTCGAACTCAGGGATTGCGATTAATTATCAATTTAATTAATTACTAAAATGTTCAAAATAAGGAGTGATAAATAGTAACTGAAAAAGGTTAAATGTGAGAATAAAATGCGAGAGTAAAAGTGGTTAGTAATCGAATCCTCTCCCCTAGGCTATCATGCATTATACCATTGGTCAATTCCAATTTAATTACCCAATTAAAAGATTCAATTCAATTATTAAAGATTTAGGACAATCCCTTGCCTCAAAATCCCTTTTATCTAATGGGAAACCCTAATTCCTTAAGTGTATCACCACTAAACAAAGCATTAAACACAAAGAATTAACGGAATTCATGATAGTAACGTCATATTCCTATAATCATCACACTCATGACCTTAAACCCCAATTTCTGGAAAACATAACCCATCTCCCAATGGTGAAAGTAAACCCTAATTCATTACAACAACAATAATTATTGTAAAGCAATAAGAACGGAGGTAAAGGCAATTTTAAAAGGATAACTAAATTGTATTGATCATAACAATGGAATCACATGATAGTTTTGGAGAGATTCATCTCCTCCTAACCACAAGAAATTTAGCTACTCATGTTCAAAGTATTGAAAGATAAGATAAAAGAAAAATTACACAAAGATGAGTGCATTGGATCCTTCAATTCCTTGTTCCCAAGTGTAGAGAAGCTCCAATTCTTCTCCTTTTTCGCATC
This sequence comes from Astragalus glycyphyllos, assembly GCA_963573325.1. Classification (NCBI taxonomy): domain Eukaryota; kingdom Viridiplantae; phylum Streptophyta; class Magnoliopsida; order Fabales; family Fabaceae; genus Astragalus; species Astragalus glycyphyllos. Next base: position 33,490,891 of record OY754307.1, read on the forward strand.
TCCAAACCACTTTTTCGCAGCCAAGACCAAAAGTGCCCTAATTTTCTGACTTTTGGGCTTAAATACTAAAATCTGCAGTCCATCGCGAGGCGATGCGATTCTGTCGCGAGGCGATGGGCATATTTTTGCCTTGACCGCGAGGCGATGCGTGCTGGTCGCGAGGCGATAGAGATCAGAAACTTTTCTTCTATTTTCTGCTGCGTTGCTAGGCAAGCTGTCTGGTTCGCTAGCCAACGAAACATCAAATTGAAGATTTTGTCTTACTACAACCATTTGAAAAGAGGGTAACAACTTACAAATCAATCCTAATGACATCAATTGTAATCTAAGTTATTTCCCACGGAAATTAACTAAAATAACACATAAACACTCGCATTATGACTGTAAAACTGAGCAACGGTATACATATGACCATGAGTCAACACAACCCCAAACTTGGAGTTCTGCTTGTCCTCAAGCAATCATTCAATTCGGGCTGTGGCAATTTTTTTATTCAGCTTTCACACTTTTCGCACATACCATTAGATACTTCCACACATCAACAACCATCATCTAGAATAGTATCAAATGATTAACAGGACAAATTAAATTGGAAAATACAAGATCATATAGAGGCAAGCCTTCTCAAGTTCTCTCTTTTCACACATCTCACCAATTTGTCTCTCTTCTCAGAAGTGTATAAGGTAATCACTCAACTCACAATACATGCATCATCATTTCATAGGCTTGAACAAGTTCTAGAAAAGTCCACACAAAATGATATGCACACACACACTATTCGAGGATTTAAGGGTTGTAATGGGGCTTAGGTAAGGGTGGATATTATTTGGGTAAGTAGGTTCAACACTTGGAGTTAGACACAATTCTCTTTAGTCTCAAACTTTAAGCAATCTCACCACTCACAATTTACCCCCAACAAAATTTCACAAGAGAATATTTTTTTTTGTATTATCTTTTTTCTTTCTTTTTACTTATTTAATATATGTATATGTATTTTCTCTCTCTCTTGTATATACCACCCCAAACTTAAATTGTTGCTATTCCATGAGCAACCCCAAACTTAAATATTTCCCACACTTGCATACGTGTTTCTGTCTAACTCCAAGTCAATAGAAACTTGGTGTGGTTTATGTCAGAACAAAATAAAACAAACATTTAGGCTCAAAGGGGCTAGCAAAGGATAAATAATTATGAGGTGGTTTGAAAGGCTCTGGGTTTCCAAGAAAAATTGCCTCAGTGTGTGTATAAATCAAATGTAAGACAATTAAGCACAAGTTCAAGTTCTGCAGAATAATACATGCAAGGAATGCCCACATAGTCAATCATTTATAAGTGTTTAGGCTCAAACCTCACAGCTGGGATTTTAAGAGGCTGAACTATCAAAAGTTTGACAACACATGATCTAGATTTTCCTCAATATTTATCCTAACCAAATGAGAATGCATGATGCTTAATGATTCCAGCAGTTGAAGTCAAAGTGATCAAATGGTAATATGCAAAAAAAAAAAAAATTAGAGCTAAACAACCACAAACATCATCATCATTGAGAATGCTGCTATGAGTTCAAAGTTGTGGTGCATCATAATCAATGTAACAGTCATATCAGCATAGTACAGACCAAAATCCAAAATGTTACCTCTACCTTGGGTTGCCTCCCAAGAAGCGCTCCTTTACCGTCATTAGCTTGACGATGCAATTCCACTATCAAGGTGGAATATATGACACAAAGAACACATCATCCTTCTTCTTTCGTTTATGGGGCAAGAACTTCATGAACTTGAAGTATAATTGCAGATGCTTCCATACCCTCTCAAGGTGAAGGATGACAAACAAGGCATATAGAAGGAGTCTAAATATCGATCAAGCTCTTCACTTCTATCTTCCTTACTGCTCGAAAGACGAGTAGGGAAAATGATTTGTTGGGTTATTTCTTGTTGGATTTTCGCACCTTCCCAACATTGGGAATTTTGAGCTTCCCTCCAAACTATATGATCCTCATGTTCAATCTTTTTTTCTTCCTCATCTTTCTTATTCTCCCAAGATTCTTCTTTTGTTGAGGCATGTTCTTCTTGTTCTACATTTGTAGTAAAATAAAATTCCTTACAATTTCCATCCAGATGATACCTCCCACAAGAATCACAAGGCGAGTGATGTGGTTGGTCAATATGTAGCTCAAGAAGTTTTATATCCGCTAACCAGTGAAAATTTCCCATAACAGTTGTCCACTCTGGCTCACAATTACAATACACAAGATCCTTCCCACAAAGATCACAATAAGTGTATGTCACACAATTGCCATTTAAATGAGGTTCTCCACAAAAATCACAACGAAGTGACTGTAGTGTGGACTCCATGCTTTATAGAGATTTCACCTGGCTTTCATAGAATCAAGGGAGTGGTAGCAATAAAGAGAATAAATAAAAATGAAAATAAAATAACTGCAAAATAAAATTCAATCTAGTAACTAAAGATTAAATTGATAAAAATTGGCAATCCCCGGCAACGGCGCCAAAAACTTGTTAGCTTTTCGGCAAGTGTACCGAATCGTTACAAGTAATATTAAAACGATAAGACCTAGTGTCGAACTCAGGGATTGCGATTAATTATCAATTTAATTAATTACTAAAATGTTCAAAATAAGGAGTGATAGATAGTAACTGAAAAAGGTTAAATGTGAGAATAAAATGCGAGAGTAAAAGTGGTTAGTAATCGAATCCTCTCCCCTAGGCTATCATGCATTATACCATTGATCAATTCCAATTTAATTACCCAATTAAAAGATTCAATTCAATTATTAAAGATTTAGGACAATCCCTTGCCTCAAAATCCCTTTTATCTAATGGGAAACCCTAATTCCTTAAGTGTATCACCACTAAACAAAGCATTAAACACAAAGAATTAACGGAATTCATGATAGTAACGTCATATTCCTATAATCATCACACTCATGACCTTAAACCCCAATTTCTGGAAAACATAACCCATCTCCCAATGGTGAAAGTAAACCCTAATTCATTACAACAACAATAATTATTGTAAAGCAATAAGGCCGGAGGTAAAGGAAATTTTAAAAGGATAACTAAATTGTATTGATCATAACAATGGAATCACATGATAGTTTTGGAGAGATTCATCTCCTCCTAACCATAAGAAATTTAGCTACTCATGTTCAAAGTATTGAAAGATAAGATAAAAGAGAAGTTACACAAAGATGAGTGCATTGGATCCTTCAATTCCTTGTTCCCAAGTGTAGAGAAGCTCCAATTCTTCTCCTTTTTCGCAGCTCCAAACCTCTTTTTCGCAGCCAAGACCAAAAGTGCCCTAATTTTCTGATTTTTGGGCTTAAATACTAAAATCTGTAGTCCATCGCGAGGCGATGCGATTCTGTCGAGAGGCGATGGGCATATTTTTGCCTTGACCGCGAGGCGATGCGTGCTGGTCGCGAGGCGATAGAGACCAGAAACTTTTCTTCTATTTTCTGCTGCGTTGCTAGGCAAGCTGTCTGGTTCGCTAGCCAACGAAACATCAAATTGAAGATTTTGTCTTACTACAACCATTTGAAAAGAGGGTAACAACTTACAAATCAATCCTAATGACATCAATTGTAATCTAAGTTATTTCCCATGGAAATTAACTAAAATAACACATAAACACTCGCATTATGACTGTAAAACTGAGCAACGGTATACATATGACCATGAGTCAACATGCAGCCTCCAAATGATTAACACGCGATTGAGATACTAGCCAAGATTTATTCCACCGCCAAACTCCATCCCTCCACCCTCCAAAGTCCCGCACCACCACACGGTTTGATTCACGGCCCGTCCATAGAGAAGGAAAAAGCCGAGAAAAAGAAGAAGCTCCCAACCAAACATCATTCCAAAAATCCACCGAAGCGCCATTCCCCATCCTACGAGAAACCTGCTGGCCGAAAGAAGATAGAGGAGAAAACGCGAGATCAAGCATCATCAAATCGCGCCACCAAATAGACCCAACAACACCTCTTCTTAATGCACCCTCCGACCGTTGTATAAAGGCATCCTTGAAGCTTCCATATCTATGAAATAATAAGCCTTTCCAATGAGCGAAATCATCAACAAGAGACCGCCACTTCCACTTACTTAAAAGAGCCACATTAAATAAATCTAAATTTTTGGTACCGAGGCCTCCGTCATTCTTCAGTGTGCAAATTTTGTCCCAAGCAACCCAATACATACCCCTATCTCCATCATTGATTTGCCACAGAAAATCCCTTTGTATTTTGATCATTGCTTAATAACCGACTTCGGCGCTTTATAGAAAGAAAAGAAATACAAAGGGATACTATTTAACACTGAATTAATAAGAGTGACTCTACCTCCAATTGAAAGGTGATGCCCCTTCCATGATGCTAGCCTTTTTCTAAGCATATCATGTACCGGCTTCCACGTTGTCGCCCTTCTCGGATTGACCCCAACCGGAATCCCCAAGAACTTAAACGGGATGGACTCCGTTTTACAATGAAGGAAAGTAGAAGCGGAATAAAGAAACTCCTCTGAAGTGTTAATACCAATGATCTTGCTCTTATGAAAATTCACACGTAACCCGGAAACCAATTCAAAGCTTCTTAAAATTATCTTGATGGCCCACAGATTATCCCAAGAAGGCTTCCCCATTAACACCGTATCATCCGCAAATTGCATAATAGAAAATCGGAGAGAAGAATTAATATCATAACCCACAAAATAGTCAATCTCCACCGCTTTAGCTACGGAAGCCGACAAGCCTTCCGCCACAATGAGGAACAAAAAAGGGGAAAGAGGATCCCCTTGTCTCAAACCTCTAAACGCCTTAAAATCATTAGTGGGACTCCGATTAACCAACACCGAAAAAGTAGTATTGCAAACACAAGACTTCATCCAAAAAATCCATTTTTTAGGAAAGCCCATCCGATCTAACATATAAAATAAGAACTTCTATGAGATGGAGTCATATGCCTTCTCGAAATTAACTTTAAAAATGAAACATTCATCCTTCGATCTCTTAGCATAATCAACTACCTCATTAACGATCAACACCCCGTCCAAAATTTGCCTACCCCCCAAAAAAGCCGATTGGCTATTCGATATAACACTAGGGAGCACCTTCTTAAGCCGATTTGCCAACACCTTTGCCAAAATTTTGTAGAGAGACCCTATCAACGAAATCGGTCTATACTCCCCCAAACCTTGAGGATTATCATTTTTGGGAATCAATGCAATACAAGTTGTGCTAATGGCCTTAGGGAGAAACGCTTTATCATGAAAATCATTAATAAAATCAACAACATCCTTTTTCAACAAATCCCAACATAATTTGATGAACTCATGTTAAAACCATCCGGCCCGGGGCTCTTATCGCCATCACACCTCCACACTTCCTCCCTAATTTCTTCCTCCGAAAAAGGTTCGATCAAGAAATCCATATCAACTTGAGAAAGCTGATTAAAAGCAAGACCATCAAGAGTGGGGCGAAATTGACAAGACTCCACAAAACAATTCTCAAAATGATGTTTAACCGTATTCTTCACTTCCTCCACCTCCGCCATCATCTCACCATTACTCCTTAATAACAACAAACTACAACAGCGCCTTTTAAATTTTAAAAGGGAATGGAAATACCTTGAGTTCATGTCACCTTCCTTGATCCACCGTGCTCGAGACTTTTGCGCCATAATTGACTCCTTTGCTTGAATTTGATTCGAAAAAGAAGTTGAGACCTCCTTTCGGTTCATAACCAAAGAGCTATCCCACCCCTCACATAAAGCATGGTCAAGCGAATTCAAATCCCGAACCAACGACTCTATGTTCAAGTCAAGCTTACCGAACACCTCTCTATTCCAACCTCGCAATTTCTCCTTTAAAAGCTTGAATTTTTCCTTTACCACATGAGCCTTATGACCCCTAATATTGAACCCATTCCAGCACTCCTTCACAAAGGGTAAGAAATCAGCATCATCATACCAAGCCTTAAAGATCCGGAAAGGCTTTGGCCCCCAGTCTTTTGCAAGACGAAGGAGCCAAACAGGATTGTGATCAGATATGTCACGCTTACCAATCCATTGTCCATATATGCCCCACAAATCAATTAAACCCTCAGAAACAAGGAACCTATCCAAACGACTCATAGAAAGACCATCCGAACAATACCAAGAGAATCTGTTACCTGATACCGGAACATCAATCAAATCCATGGTTGATATAAAGTTATTAAAATCAGAAATTTCTATATAAGAACTATCACCACTTCTCCCCAGCCGCTCCTCCACACTAGAAACCTCATTAAAATCCCCAACAACACACCATTCCCCTTCTCCAATGGACTGTTTAATCATTCTCAAATCATTCCACAATCTTCTCTTTGCCACTATCGAGCATGGGGCGTAAACATTGATGATATGCACCAAACTAGATTGGAAAGATATAGTAACTCCCAAAAAACCTTCACCATTAAAAGTAGAAGAGACAGACCAACCACTTTCAACCCAAGAACACAGTAAGCCACCTGAGAGACCCATCGACGGATGATAAATAAATTTGAACGGTTTTGCTCCCCATAACACCCCCAGTTCCCTTTCATCCACCACCTCCCTCTTAGTTTCCTGAATGCAAATAAAACCAAAGCATCCAGAATGAATATTAGTTGCTAGCCGGTGCCGTTTACTACGGTCACCCCACCCTCTCATATTCAACGAAAGCTAATTCATGGGACCCCGTTGGTGTTCACCCACTTACTGCATGCCTCTTCATCTCTTGCCTCCCCTTCCTCAATTAGCCTAACATAATGTTCGTCAGGCATGTTTCCTTCAATTCCCAAACTCTTTGCAGACTCCCACACCTTTTGAGCAACTGACTTACTCTGCAGAATCCAAAACTTATTATTACAGCAAGCAATATTACCCGAAGAGATAGAACCATCACATAACACCACCCCCGCCGAAAATAAAGATGATGAGTTTAGCCTTTGATCGGATACCGTAGGACTAGCGTCAACATCGTTTTCCTCAAGAGAAGTGGTGGAAACGGATTTGAGCTCACGGGGAGCTTTCTTTAGCTTACCTTTTTTTGGGTTATGTTTCGGTGCCACCATTAAAATTTTACGCTCCTTCTTGGTTTTGGTCAAAGTAGGTGGGCGTCCACATCACGCTGAACATTATGAACACAAGTTACCAGTGCTGGTCCCGATTTTTGATTGGAAGAAAACAAAGACTCTTCCAACATAGTTGGAGTCGCTCCACCGGCCTGGGTCCCACCCATCTTAGCCTCATGATTCCCATTTATATTTAAATTAGAACTTTCCCACAAAGGTTGTACCTCATCAACGGCTTTCTCATTAATACCACCCTTAATTGCTCCGTTACTCCCCCATAAATTGATGGGCATTGATTCCCCATCAAAATCATTATCATCACCAAATGCATCCCCAAATGTATCACCGTTACCGGAAAAGTAGGACTCCAAGAACTCCGCATCAGAACTAGAGGAGTCATCATTCACCTTTTTTGTGTCATTCTTAGTCCACACCAATGGACCACACCAATCTTCCACCATTTTAATCGAAAAAGATACCTTGTTAATTGATACTTGGATCACCTTGTTGACCGTTCCCGTGATTGGAGTGCGAACCATGATTCGGGCAACATCCAAAGACTTCTTCAAAGCTGTATTATCATCTGAGCACATATAGACGCCAACATTAGCTGATAGTTTCTCGAAAAAATCAGCATTCCATGCATGCACCAGAACCCCGTAAGATCGAATCCAAGTTACCCTCTCTATGTCAACATCAGTGGGTTTCCACGGACGGACCCATTTGAACCATTGAGATAACCATTCCTTCGCATCATCAATAAAGCCACTGAAATCATCGTCATCTTCTCCACCTTCCAACAGTACTAGATTAGATCCCAACGGAGTAGTTTGATAGTAAACACCCCTTCCCTTGCAAAAAATTCATGGATATTATAAGCATCTCTAGGATTGATAACCTCTCCCACCATCGCTCTTACCAACTGCCCAACGTCCGGAATATCATAGGACCACATATCCTTCGTCACATCTCTCTGCTGGATGAGATTCGGATTGAGTTTCTCTTTCCCAACCATTGTTGCTTGCGAAGGAGCCTTGGGAATGGGATTTGGTTGAAGTTTCTTGGGATAAATATAAAAATATTTACTCTTCATACACTTCATTTGATTTACCGTTATCATATATAATGAAACTAACAATATCCTGACCAGAAACTAATTCAATTGCTTCTTTTGTCAAGCAAACAGCAAACCTATTCCGAGCCACATAAATTGCTGATCCTCGAAGTATGCTTTTCATTAAGCTTCTACCCCAACAGTAGAACAGGTTCAGATTAACAACCTCTATGTACTAAATTAGGATAGTATCCGTGTTAAAGAAAATTCAGATTAACAAGATCTTCCATCATAAGCTCTCCAACAATAGTATTGTCTCCAACAATTAGAAGTAGCTTACCAATTGGACTGAGAGAATTACGCTGCAACGAAAGCAAAAGGAGGCAATTATGGGAAAATAATAGAAAACCAAGGTAAATGATCAAAAGAATGAGTATGATCCAGAGGATCATTGTTTGAAGCATCAAGTGAAATTTCTTTTACTCCAAATAATGTTTAAATAGTCATGCAATTCAAACATGTAAGATTCAATCACTAAAGCAAGCAATGCCTCCCTTCTAAAGGGACATTTGTCACGACCCAACCTTAGGCCATGACCGGTGCACAAGCTAAGACTAACTCGTCATAACTTGGCAAGCCTAACTCACATTTATGTTTACGAATATCTACAAAAAAGATAAAGAAATGATAGAGTGAGTCACAAAAACTCAGTGAGAGCACAATAAACAAAGTGGACTGGAAGGAGAAGCAGGGATAGCACGAGTGGTTTTCCATCAAATACGATTTTTGTATAGCACCAGATATAACACGTGAAGAACAATATCATTTCATATATATACAAAAATCATAACATCAAACAGATTCAACACGCCTCATATCAAGAATATTACAAGCAAGACAATCTATTTACTATGTGCACATAGACCACATTATCTATTCGTCGTGGCAAACGGTAATCACAGACCGTATTATCTCTTCGTCACGACAAAACGGTAATCTAAAAGGGCTATGAGCATTTAACTTATAGGCTGCAATCTCTCTTCGTTGCAGCTAACGGTACATAGACTATGAGCATATAAGCATATCTACTAGTTGCACCAATAGTTCTCCTAAAACCAATGATCCTGTCATAATCGTTTTTGTTGAGTTGCAGCAGTGATAACGACCTCTTCTGCGGCAGCCTTGTGTAATAGGATCCATAGATATTTATCATAAACACATATCCACTGTATCATCCATATGCACACATCCTTAAAGCGTATTTCTGCTGCACCAATCTAGCGAATCTTTGTCAAGCATTTTGCAATCACTTAAATCAAGCCTTTTCAATCTAATGAGATCCCCTATACTCTCCGAAAGTTCACAATACTGGTTCCTCTCAATGACAGTTCTGTCAATAATGACAAGTGTATTAGAAATATAAAATTAGATAAAAATTAGTTTAGGGATAATTAGTTTGTTAGGGATTTGTTAGTTAGTTAGTATCTACTAGAGCTCTATATATAGAGCACATTGTAATCATTTCAGTATCTTTTTTCAATCAATATGATTCCATTTGAGAATTTCTCTCAATCAAACTCTTTAGCATATTTCAAATATGAGGAGAAACTTCATCTCTATGATCCTGTAATTTCTAACATGGTATCAGAGAGATACCGTTGCGCGATTTACAGCGATCTTGAAGATGAAGAAGACGAAACAGATTTAGCATATGAATCAGAATAGAAGAAGAAGTGGCGGATCTTATCAAGAGCCGCGGGGAGCCACGGCACCCGTCAAAAAAATAGATTTTTTTTTTTAAAAATAATACTAATAATAGCTATGTATATTAAATATATACAAGCGCTTGCAAATTTTTGGCAACATTGTGGATTTGGTGCAGCGGTACAATGCCCATTTGAGTTTGTGTGTTCGAGTCTTGATTTTTTCATTTTTTCTTCTTTAGACATCTTTATGTTATAGTGGCAGCAGCATGTGTGTCCAATCAGCATATTTTTGGTGGCAATAGCTTATGCCTGTGTACAGGATTTAGAATTAGAATATATGAATGATGTTTTTTTAACCAAATTTATGTACAAAAAAATGTTTGTTACTGTCATATAAAATAGCTTCAATTTTATTTTTGACAAAAAAAATTATATTTTAAGAATTAAAAAATTTAAATTTCTTAACTAAGTCTATATGTTATCAAAAAAAAATTGAATTTATTGTCAAAACAAAATATATATTTTTTGAATAAAATAGTTTATTTGTAAATGTAGTTTTTTAATATATTATTTCACATAAATTTGGTTTAAAAATATTTCATATAAATATAGTTTTAGTATATTTAATATATTAATCCCATAAATTTGGCACCCCCCAAATATTTCACTCAAGATCCGCCACTGAGAAGAAAAATATTCAGATGATAAGAAATGGAGCACGATTCAGTTTCTGAAACAGTTGAAAACAGTTTCGGTTTCAATCAAGATTCAGATACATTTTGTGTGGCTCCAACAATTACAATCAAACCAGAAGTTAAAGATGAAAAGAAATTTCAGAAGATCAAAGTAAGTTGTTCGATTCCAATTCTGAAATTGATTTTCTGGTTTTTAAGAACCTCCTTCATTCTACATCAGATTCGGTTAGTGATTCGTTTCGTAATCTTCGATTGAAGTTTGGGAACCTTCCATCGCCGACTGCGATGTCGTCACCGATAACGGTCGTCTTCGTTCAAAATTCTCATTGTTCTCATTCGATTCAGGCGGAGCTTCGAAACACGCTGGTTACACCACCGTAGGATCTGATTTCATTTTGGATCAGCCGACATGCGTTTTGATTTTGATTTTGTTTAGCACCGATCTGGTTGAGAAGTGTATCGATATTATGTTTGCAAAGCCGATTCTCGTTTTTCATCCCGATGGAAGTCTCGCCGTCGACATCGTAATGCTTCATTTGTTTGATGTGGCGCTGACAATGAGGGAAGAAGACGAGTTGGTTTTCGCCGATCTAATCTCTCCAACATTCCTAGAAGATCCGATTCTCGTTTTCGATCCCGGTGGAAGTCACATGCATGATTGGCGACGTCGCCGCCGGTGTTTATCATCCTCTGTTTCTTTTGGTGGTGTTCGTATTCTCATGCTTAATTTCCGTTTCGTCTTCGCCGTCGTTCACTTTCTGTGTGTTCGTGTTCTCTGTTTTTTGGTAACGTTCGCAATCTTTTGTGTTTCTGAAATTTCATTGAGAGAGAGAACGAAGAAAGAGACGGAGTGAAGTGAACAACCGCTAGGCTTCGTTTGGAATCTAGAGGTGGAGACGGAAGGTGTTACTGGTGGTTGTTTGGCGTAGTCCTCTAGGTCATATGAGATCTAAGAAACAACTATGTTTACTCTAGAGGTGTACCTGAGTTTGAAAGATCTTTCAACATGATACTATCTATGTCTTGGCGTTGTTTTCAGGATAGGGGGTCTTTTCCTCCTATTTAGTCTATGAGTGGTTTGTTGGTCCTTTTAACTATTTATCTAGGAGGTAGTTATATATATATATATATATATATATATATATATATATATATATATATTAAGAGTTACAAATTCTATATTTGAATAGAATATGAATTTCATCTAAAATGAATTGCAAGTAAAAACTTATTACAATATGAAGAGGTAATCGCTATATATAGTGCACCTTCTAGTGAAGTAAATGTAAAAATCTAACTAAGTAACTAACAAACTATGAAAGGTTGTTACAACAATAAAAACTAATTTAAACTACCTTCTAAAACTAACTTCCTAATGCTCCCCCTCAAGTTGGAAGAGAGATGTCAACATCTCCCAACTTGGAGATGAAATGCTAAAACAAAGGTTTCATGTATACACTATCAGTCAACCATAGATCCAAATATACAAGTCACATGAATATAAACTCCATTCAGCAACTATTGTAGAAACATTGGGAAATTTAGGAAAATGAAATCTTATTCTACAAAGCCAAACATCAGTGCTACTATGTCAACGGCAACCGAGAACTTGCAAGAAACCACTTGTCGACGAAAGAACCTAGAGTAGTCTTCAAAACACCCCAGACAAAAATGTGGCCAATAAATCGATCCAATAAATCAATCCAAAAATCCAACAAGAAAACAAGATGAAACCAAACGGTGAATTCCTTATCAAACATAGCAAACCTTGAATTCTATGGAAAGGAGAAAGGGATAAGAATAGTAGGAGCAAATCCTAAAATGTACCAAACATATCCGAAAGAGCATTCCCATGGTGGTGCCGATGATGGACAAAGCACAACCAAATGTTGAACGGATTTTTAATTTGCAAAAATGAACAACAGTTCTGCCAAAAAAATTGGATTGTTAGATACATGAGTTGAAAAATATTTCATTTGCTGGTCCATTCGTTCTTCGATAGCTATACAGCTCGACTAGGAAGAAACAAGAGCAACACAACAATGATGATGAAGTTGCTCAAAGGATGATCGACGAATAAACTTCAATAAACTTCTTGAACACGTGCAAGAAGGGATAAAGAAAGCGAAACATGGCTTCTTTTGGGGGAAAATATTGTTTCATTAGTTCTTCCATGGATACACAGTTGGACCGTGAAGAAACAAGAAACAACAATGCAACAAAAATGATGAAGCTGGCTCGAGGGAAGATCGAGGAAGAAACTTCAATGAACTTCTTGAACTCACGCGAGAAGAAGTTTTGAAAAGAAACTTATGATACCACGATGAGCACCTTTGTTCATGAATCACGAATCATAATGGGAAATTCGTGAGAAGACGATGGAGGAATCACCGAGGAGAGAGGAACACAGAAGCTAGAGCGCTCTTGATACCATATTAAGAGTTACAAACTCTATATTTGAATAGAATATGAATTTCATCTAAAATGTATTGCAAGTAAAAACTTATTACAATATGAAGAGGTAATCGCTATATATAGTGCACCTTCTAGTGAAGTAAATGTGAAAATCTAACTAAGTAACTAACGAACTATGAAAGGTTGTTACAACAATAAAAATTAATTTAAACTACCTTCTAAAACTAACTTCCTAATAATATATATATATATATATATATCATGTTTTCCTTTAAAAAAAAGCATGGTGAGTGAGCCATTATAAAAATGATAATTAAAAAATCATTACGAATAATAAGTTTAGTGAATGTCAATCCATGATCTTCCATGTTCCCATAACTTTCGTTATTGTTAGGGCTGTTAGTGGTCTCTAATTTTAATCACTCACTTGCCTATTTGTGTCTTTTAAATATGACTCATATTTTAGTGTAAAGAGACACTTATGACGAGAATAAACAAAAACTCTCATTTTCTCTCATCTCTCGTTCTCTTATTTTTCTTGTTGCGCGAAGCTCTAACAACCTAAGGTAATATTGGTTATTGCTTGTTCCATGATACCACTTGTTGTGTTGTATGCTTGCTTATTGATTCTAAATGTTAATTCTATATGACAATGAATTTATGTGTTGAATCATATTGTATTCCATTTCAATCTCAGAATTACTCATGAGAAAACAAAACCATGTTTTTTTATCATGTTTCTAGGTAAGGATTGTTTGCAGTACGTCTTCACTGTTTATGGTAAACTTAATACAAGATTGTGGCTAAGTCTATGAAATTAAATTTAGACAAATACAGGGAGTTTGTATTAAGAGGGGTAATTCTGTACTTATTACAATTGTGGGGGGTATAGTGGTCATTTACTATAGAAAGTTAGTTAAACGGATGATAAACTTTATGTAATTCTGTTTTTGGAGTTAACGCAATAGAAATCATGTTTCATTATCACTTTCCTCGTGTGCTCTCCTCTATTCTCTGGAATCTGTGAGCTTGAGTGTAAGAGATTTGTGTGTGATTCTTAACAATTAACTTGAGAATATCAGTGATTATTGCTTCTAGTTCCTACATTTTGGCATCTAGAGCATAATCGAGCTTGGGATTGGGAAACACAAGTGGAATCAGTGAGGTTTGAATCGTAATTTGGGAAACACGAGTGTGAGTGAGTGTTCTTCATCGATTCAGCGAATTGAACACGAATTGAGTGAAAATGAAGTTGAGCACAAATAGAGGAAACTTCCCTGCGCAATTGCCAGTCCTCGACGGCAAAAATTGGGAGCGGTGGCACATTCAGATGAAGGCATTGTTCGAATTTCAGGATGTGATGGAGGTAGTGAAGAACAGAGTACCGGCGGAGCCTGCGGCGCACGCGACTGATGCAGTGAAAAATGTGTACAAAGATAGTAAGAAAAAAGACTCGAAGGCGATATTCTTCCTGCATCAGAGTGTGGATGATGCGAATTTCAACTAGATCTCGAAGGCAACATCAGCGAAGCAAGCCTGGGAGAAACTTGAGAAGTGTTATGCAGGAGGAGATCGAATCAAGAAGGTGAAACTTCAAGTGTTGCAGAGGCAATATGATACGATGATGATGGAAGAGAATGAGAAGATCGCTGACTTCTTTGCAAGAGTGAAGGTAGTCACCAATCAGATGGCTACACAAGGTGAGATACTAACTGATGGAAAAATCTGTGAGAAAATTACTAGATCTCTGCTTGAAAAATATGATTACATAGTGTGTGCAATTGAGGAATCCAAAGATGTAGGTGATATGAGTTTAAAGGAATTGCAGAGTTCACTAGAAGCTAGAGAACTTAGAATGCTAGAAAGAAATAAAACAAAAGTTGTTGAACAAGCTTTATTTGCTCAATCTGGTCATAAAAACAATGGTGATAGTAGTAGAAGAAGAGGTGGCTATAAAGGCAGAGGTCGTGGCAGAAATAATAGAGGAAGAGGCTTCTATGGTAACAATGGTGGCAGAGGTCAAAACAATGCTGAGAACAAGAGTGAGCAGTCACATAGAGGCAGAGGAAGAGGTAGTTACAGAGGTGGTAATGGTGGCAGAGGCAGAGGTGGCAAGAAGAAGTTTGATAAGATGAATATCCAGTGTTATAACTGTGATAAGTGGGGGCATTTTGCAGATGAATTCTACTCCAAGAAGGACTCTCAAGGTGATGAGGCAAACCTTGCCAAAGGAGATGATGAGGAGAGTGAGTTAGTGATGCTCATGGTGACCACAGCTGATGAGAAGTGTACCATTGAGATATGGTATCTTGACACAGGATGCTCCACACACATGACTGGCCATAGAGAATGGCTTGTCAATTTTGACTCAACTAAGAAAGATAGAGTCAAATTTGCTGATGGTAGAACCATGACAACTGAAGGTGTTGGCAATGTGATGATTAAGATGGAAGATGGCTCTCAATCATGTATTTCTGAAGTCCTATATGTGTCATTGGTGGAGAAGGGTCACAAAGTGGTGATGGAAGACAAGAGACTTCAATTGTTTGACACAGTCAACAAGAGCAGTGTAATTTTTGATGTTCCTTTGTCTAAGAACAGGACAATTAAGGCTAGTCTTGAAGCACTTGAGCACAAGTGTTTGTCTGCAGCAGTAAATCAAGACAACTGGATATGGCACCACAGGTACGGTCATCTGAATTTTAGAGACCTACATGACTTGAACACTCAAAGTATGGTTAAGGGATTACCATTGATAAGCATACCAAAGGAGTTGTGTGAAAACTGTGTTGAGTCTAAGCAACACAGAACCTTTTAAGAAATTTGTTGAAACAAAGGCAAGAGAGAGGCTAGAAGTGATTTATTCTGATGTATGTGGGCCAATGCAGTGTGAGTCCATCAGTGAAAGTAGATACTTCGTATCATTCCTAGATGATTTCACTAAGAAGATTTGGATGTACATTCTGAACAAAAAGAGTGAAGTATTAGGAGTGTTCAAGAAGTTTAAGAAAATGGTAGAAAGACAAACTGGTCTTATGATCAAGACATTAGTGACTGATGGTGGTGGAGAATACACCAGCAATGAATTTAACAACTTTTGTGAACAATAAGGGATTGTGCATGATATGACACCACCTTACACTCCTCAACATAATGGAGCTGCAGAGAGGAGGAATAGAACAATTAGGAACATGGTTAGATGCATGCTTAGAGGGAAGAATTTACCTTAGTTTCTTTGGGCAGAGGCTGTCTCTACTGCAGTGTATGTACTGAACAGATGTCCAACCCAAAGGCTCCACAGAATCAGACCTGAAGAAGCATGGTCTGGCCATAACCCAGTGGTGAGTCATTTCAAAATTTTTGGTTCAATTTGCTATAAACATGTGCCTGATCAATTGAGAAAGAAATTAGATAAGAAAAGTGAGGTAATGATATTACTGGGATACCATGCAACTGGAGAGTACAGATTATTCAATCCTGTAACTAGAGAAGTATTGGTGAGTAGAGATGTAATTGTAGATGAGTCCAAGGACTGGAATTGGGAAAAAGAAATAGTAGAAAAGCCTACAGGAGGTGTGATTGAGGCACCTATTGATGAGTCAAGTAGTAGCTCTATTGCAGTGAATGGTGAGAGTGATCATGGAGGACTGAGAAGGTCACAGAGGGTCAGACAAGTGCCTGTCAGACTTCAAGATTGTGATTTAATACCTGATTCAGCAATAGGGGAAGAGGGTGAGCTTGTCCACTCAACTCTATTTGCTGAATTTGAACCAGTGAGCTTAGAAGAAGCTATGAATGATGTGAAGTGGATTGGTGCCATGAAAGAAGAACTGAGAGCCATAGAAAAGAACAACACATGGCAGCTTGTATTTCTGCCAGATAAGAAGAAATCCATTGCTGTGAAATGGGTGTATAAGGTGAAAATGAATCCAAATGGAGAGATTTCAAAGTATAAAGCTAGATTGGTGGCCAAGGGATTTTTACAGAGAGCATGTATTGACTTTAATGAAGTTTTTGCACCTGTTTCCAGGATGGAGACGGTGAGAATTATCACTGCTGTAGCAAGTCAGAGAGGGTGGCCAATGCACCATATGGATGTTAAATCAGCATTTTTAAATGGTCCTCTAGAGGAGGAAATGTATGTGGACCAGCCACCAGGCTTTGAAGTGAAAGGAAGTGAAGAGAAGGTGTACAAACTAAATAAAGCATTGTATGGTTTGAAACAAGCTCCTAGAGCTTGGAACAAACGAATTGACAGCTTTCTAATGAAGATTGGATTCCTCAAGTGCACAACTGAACATGGTGTCTATGTCAAGACTAGTAATACTGGTGAATTGACAGTGGTGTGTTTATATGTGGATGACCTGCTTGTGACAGGAAACAATGAGAAAGAAATTGCTCAGTTTAAAGGAGAGATGATGAGGGAATTTGAGATGACTGACTTGGGTTCTATTTCCTATTTTTTAGGAATTGAATTTAAGAAATCTGATGAAGGAATAATTATGCATCAAGGGAAGTATGCTAGAGACATATTGATCAGGTTCAGGATGAATGACTGCAATCCTGCAGACACACCAACTGCCACTGGTGTGCACCTGATGAAAGACACAAAAGAAGAAGGAGTGGATGCAACACTGTATAGAGAGATGGTGGGCTCACTGAGGTACCTTTGTTGTACTAGACCTGACTTACTATATTCTGTTGGTTTAATTAGTAGATACATGGAGAACCCCAAGATATCTCATTTCCTAGCTGCTAAGAGGATATTGAGGTATGTGAAAGACACAATAGATTGTGGAATTCTGTTTCCAAACAAATGTTATGAAGAGAAGTGCAGTGTTATTGGTTACAGTGATTCTGATTGGTGTGGGGACAAGAGTGATAGGAAGAGTACAGCAGGCTATGTGTTCTACTATGGTGATGCTCCAATTTCATGGAGCTCAAAGAAAGAACAGATGGTTGCTCTGTCCTCATGTGAGGCAGAGTACATTGCTGCTGCAGTGGAAGCATGTCAAGCACAGTGGCTTGACAATGTTTTTACTGAATTGAAAATCAAGGAGAAAGGTGTAATTACTTTAATGGTGGACAACAAATCAGCTATCAATCTAGCTAAACATCCAGTGGCTCATGGAAGGAGCAAGCACATTGAGACACGATTTCATTTTCTTAGGGAGCAAGTGACTAATAACAAGCTGAGTATTGAATAATGTCCTACTGCTATGCAAGTTGCAGATATATTTACAAAGTCATTGAAGAGTGATCAATTCAAGGTGCCAAGGAGTCAATTGGGAGTGGTTAAAGTGCTGTGATGGTGCTGCGAACTTGTGTTGGTGTTAAAGTAATGTTGTGAACAACAAAGTGCTGTGAATAAGTGCTGTGTAGCACTGTGTCTGTACTGTTTTAATTTTTCAGTAATTGAGATTGTTTGAGTCTTAGATACAGAATTAAAGGAGAGTATTAAGAGGGGTAATTCTGTACTTATTACAATTGTGGGGGGTATAGTGGTCATTTACTATAGAAAGTTAGTTATACGGATGATAAACTTTATGTAATTCTGTTTTTGGAGTTAACGCAATAGTAATCATTTTTCATTATCACTTTCCTCGTGTGCTCTCCTCTATTCTCTGGAATCTGTGAGCTTGAGTGTGAGAGATTTGTGTGTGATTCTCAACAATTAACTTGAGAATATCAGTGATTATTGCTTCTAGTTCCTACAGTTTGGGGGTTTTAACAATATTGTCAAAATTCACCTTCCTTCTTTGCTTGCTCCTCGAAATATGTAGCATTGTTCCTCCATTGTTTCTATTTCAGAAGTCCTGTGTGCATGCTGTCTTGTAAGAAATATAATTTTTGTTTTGTTTTCTAATGCATTCAATATGTTGAGTAGTCAACGTTGTGCGAGGAAGATGACTGGTATTAAGCGAAGATTATATAGAAATTTAAATGTCCATTTATGTTTAGTTTTTGGTTTTCTTCGCAATCTTAGGCCCTGTTTAGGGTGGTTTTCTGTTTTGAAATTTTCAAAAACCAAAACCAGTTTCTGTTTTGAGTTTTAAAAATTTCAGAAACCAAAACCAGACTGAGTTGAGTTAAGAAACTTTCAAAAATAAAAACTATAGTTTAAAACATGAACATAAAAGTGGTATCAAAGTGGTAGTTGAGGGTGGTTAGGGACGGATCTATTAACAACTAATTGGGGGCACTTGCCCCCACTTAAAAAATTATTTTAGTTAGAAATATATATAACAAATTTATTTTGCCCCCATAAAAAATAAAGGGTTGACCCCATAAGATCATTTTTTAAAAATTAAATGTAGAAATTTACAAGACATAAATCAAAAAGAGAATAAGTTGGTACTAATTTTACCTATTTAACTATGCAAATAGTAGAAATTTAGATATATTAGAATTTTTTTTGTAATGAAATTATGTATTTTTGTAAAAATTTATAATATTCTTATATAGACTATTTTTTTGCCCCCACGGGTAAAATTTTCTGGATCCGTCACTAATGGTGGTTGGAGTGGTGGTCGTCGGTGGCTAGAGTGGTAGTTAACGGTGGTCGCTGGTGGCTAGAGTGGTGGTCGGCGGTGGTCAAAGTAGTAGTTGACCGTGATCGGAGTGGTGTTCCGCGGTGGCCAGAATGGTGTTGGGCGGCGGCCGGAGAGGTGTTCGATGGTGGTCAGTGGTGGTCTGAGCAGTGGCCAACAGTGGTCAGAGTGGTGGTCGGCAGTCGAAATGGTGGTCATTGGTGGTCAAAGTGGTAGTTGACGGTGGTCAGAATGGTGGTCGTCAGTGACCGGTGCGGTGGTCAGAATGGTGGTCGTCAGTGGGCATGGTGGTGGTTGGCGGTGGCCGGAGTGGTGGTCGGCGGTGGTCAGAATGGTGATCGATGGTCGAAATGGTGGTCAAAGTGGTAGTTGACGGTGGTCATAGTGGTGGTCGTCGGTGGCCGGAGTGGTGGTTGGTGGTGGCCGGAGTGGTGGTCGGTGGTAGCCAGAGTGGTGGTTGGCGGTGGCTGAAATGGTGGTCGGCGGTGGTCAAAGTGGCAGTCGCTGGTTGTTGAAGTGATGGTTGGTGATGGCGTGTTAGTGTTAAAACAAAAACTGAAATTAGAAAACCTCTTTTTTTGGTTTTGTGTTTTGATGGAAAACTGTTTCGAAAATAAGGAGAAAACCAATTCAACACCATTTTACCCAAACATGTTTTGGTTTTAAAATCGACTTTCAAAACCAAAAACCAGAAACTCAACCACCTTAAACGAGCCCTTATATTTTATCTAACTTTTTTAATTTTACAAATTCATGATAGTACTAAATATGTTGAACCTTACAAAACTTGATATTGAGGCTCTCGACGTTTCAAGGAAGAATTACTTGGCATGGGCTCTAGATGCTGAAATTCATTTGAATGCAGAAGGTCTTGGACATATTATTAAACAAGCAAAAATAAAGAATCTAATCTACAAAAGGCACACGCCATGATATTCCTCTGTCACCATCTTCACGAGGATCTTAAAAGTGAATATCTTACAGTTAAAGATCCATCTGTTCTTTGGAACAGTTTAGAAGAAAGATATGAGCGCCAAATAATTATTATCCTCCCTAAAGCTCGTTTTGATTGAATGTAGTTGCATTTACAAGATTTTAAAACTGTAACTGCATATAATTGTGCAGTATTTAAAAATCACTCCTCAATTGGAATTGTGAGATAGTCAAAAAAAAAACAGAAATGTGTGGAGAAAAAGTGACCGATAACAATATGTTAGAAAAAACATTCTCTTTTCCTGCATCTAATGTGCTGTTGTAGGAGTAATATCGAGAAAGGGGACTAATGAGCCCGACACCACTTCCTTTGCTGTTAAAAGAGCCATCGACATGAAGTTTCCAGGCCAGGGCTTCGTCCCCAAGCAGTGGCGGAGTCATTTTAGCGATGAAGTCGGCCAATACCTAAGCCTTGAGAGCCGACCTTGATTCATACTTAATGCCAAACTCGGACAGTTCTACTGCCCATTTTATTATCTGACCTGCAATGTCGGATGTATGTAGGATCTGCCTGATGGGTTGGTCAGTTCTGACGATGACTTGATGGGCGAAAAAGTAAGGTCTCAGTCTTCTTGCTGCCATGACCAACGCTAGGGCCACCTTTTCAATCTCCTGATACCTTATTATGGGTCCTTGCAATGGTTTGCTGACGAAATAGATCGGTCTCTGCCCGAGTTCGGTTTCTCGGATAGGTGGCTCCATGAGGATTTGCCTGAGCTCGGCCAAAGATCTTTCACAGTCGGGTGTCCATTGGAATTCGACCCCTTTCTTGAGGATTTTGAAGAAGGGTAACGATCTGTTGGAGGCTTTGGAGACAAATGTTGACAACGCGGCGATCATCCCAGTCAGTTTCTGCACTTCTTTCCCCGATGTTAGAGGTCTCATCTTGGTCACGACCCTGCATTTGTCCGGGTTGGCCTCAATTCCCCCTCTTCGTCAGGCAAAAGGCAAGGAATTTCCGAGCCCTGACTCCAAAGGTAGATTTCTCAAGGTTGAACTTGAGGTTGTTCCTTCTTTCTTCGACAAAGATTTCTGTTAAGTTGGCGAGATGGTCTTCATCGCTTTTTCTATTTACAATCATGTCATCCAGGTAGACTTCTGTAACACCCCGGAAATAATTTAATTAAAATAGTTGATTGAGTTATTAAAATAATTTGGAGGCGGGATATAGATAAATTAAAAGGTTAATATTTTATATGCGTAGGAGGTGAAACGAGTAAAGGAGGTGGTGACGTAGAGAGCCCAGTGTTTACTGAGCCCTCAACTTAAACCCTGGGGGTTTAAGCCAAACCCTCATTCGCAGCAAGCAAAAGAAAAACGAAAGTGAGAGAGAGAGAGAGAGCACGCGGCGCAAAGAGGGAGAGAAGAGGAGGGTTTCGCGAAGAATTTCAAAAGGAGATCGTTCGTGTTGCTGTGGTTTTGTTCGTGTCTCGTTCGTCGTGTTCCGGAGCTTACGTTATTCGAGGTAAGGGTGGGTTTAACCTTGATAATGGGTTGATGATAATTATGTGTGGGTAGTCTAGGGTTTTGTTGAATTGTTCGTGTTGTTGCATATCGTGTTTTCGTTGAGATTGGTGCTTTGATGATTATTGCACGTTATTGTGATTTGTTTCGTTATTTGTTGTTGCGTGATTGTTGTATCACGATGATGGTGTTGTTATTGTTCGTGTTTTTGTTGTTGCTGTGCGTGGTTGATTGTTGTTGTCGCGTTGTCGAATTGTCGTTTTTGTTGTGGTGGTTGCGGTGTCGTTGCCGTTAGGGTTTGGTGTTTGGCAATTTAGCGATTCTGGACACAGGTTCGGTTTTTCTAAAACTGGCGCTGTTTGGTTGATCCAAAAATTATGAGGTTGATTGTTTTTGAAAATAGACTTAACGCCGGTCGTTTTGGCACTGGTTTCGTTAAATTCGGAGTTGTATAGCTCGAGTTATAGGCGATACAAGTTATGTTAAAATTCTGGAAACGATTTGGGTATAGATTCGGTATTTCGGTGACTGGGAACGTTGTATTGACCGAAAAATTATGTGGTTTATTTTTCTGGAAAATAGACTTAATGCTTGTTAATTTGGGACTGGTTTGGGTGCGTTTAGAGTTGTGTAGCTCGAGATATGAATTCCACAAGTTAGAGTAAGATTCTGGAAACAATCTGGACACAGGGTCAGTGTTTTGGTTACCACGTTTTCAAAAGAACTCCTTTTCAAACGAATCCAATTTCTTTGAAAACTAGACAAAATTTGCCCCAGTTTATGCACAAGTTTCATGCAATTTGATTGAGTTTTGGTCACTTTGGAATTGCTTGAATTTGAAGGACAGAAACTGTCCTCTTTTGCAACTAGCCTGTGTGCTTTTCGAAAACTGTACCTATTGGACACTCTCCTTCAAAAACTGAACTTAGGGATGATAACCAGACCCATAGGGCTTTCCAACAAGTATTTATTTGTTGAAATCCGATGTCGTTTGCTATTTTAATTAATTCGCTGAAGTAGGTGCGATGTGCCTAGGCGCTGTGCTCCAGTCTTGTGCGTGGTGTGTGTGCGTTATGTCCGCGTTGTGGAGCCGTCTGGTGTTAATGTTTCAGGTGCGGTGCTGGTATGCTCAGGAGAGTTTAGTGGTAGCTGTGATGCTACAACTTGGTGCTATTTTTGGTGAAATCATTTGTTTTGATTCTGGTGATATAGTATTTATTTTAAATACTTGTTATGGTGAGTTGGTGCATAATCATGGTGTCGCATTGTCATATGCATGTTTTGGTGATATAGGCTCTGCCTCTGGTGTTTGTTGGTGATATGCCCGTCGTGGCTCATTTTGGTGATCGGTACCGCATGCATATGCCCACTGGAGGGGTTGCATATCATCCCATTGTCTATGAATGTTATAATTTTGGTGGTTCACTGTCAAATGGATTTTTCCTTTGGTATCTGGTGCTGTGATATGGTGTAATTGTATTGTGTTGCTGTAGTTACCTGATGCTAGCATATTTTTATCATCTGCTTATTACCTCTGTTAGACTCACCCCTTCTGCTTGGAATGTTGCTCTCATGCGGCAACGCTGCAGGTGATCGCTAGTGCTCGTGGAGGAATTGCTAGGTTTTGCTTCCTCTCTCGTTTGGGTCTGTGTCAGCTCTGATATGTAGCACCGGAGAGTCGTTAGTTATCGTTTTGAACTATTATTTTAGTTATTGGAAATTGTTTTAATTAATTTTGGGAGATGTCTTTAATTGTTAATTCTGGAGATGTTTAAACTGGTTAATATTTCCGCTGCTTGGTGATTTCTTTTATATAAATTATTTTGGAGATTTTTTTGGAATAAATGGTGTTTTTTTTTTTAAAATGGTGAAAAATGTAGCGCCCTTCGAGGTGACTCTGATAATTGTCTATTTAGTTGTAATAGTAAAAGGGGGGTGTTACAACTTCTACGACCTGACCTATTTTGTTATGAAAGACCTTGTTCATCATGCGCTGGTAGGTAGCGACCGACATTTTTTAATTCAAAAGGCATGACTCGATAGCAATAATTGCCTCTGTCCATCATGAAGGTTGTCTCCTTCTGATCTGGAGAATACATTGGTATCTAGTTGTACCCAGAATAGGTATTGAGGAACGTGAGGAGGCGGAACCCCGGTTCGCCATCCACCAATTTGTCCACGCTCGGGACCGAAAACGCATCTTTTAGGCAGGCTTTGTTGAGGTCTGTGTAATCTACACACATTCGCCATTTACCATTCCTCTTTTTGACGAGTACGACATTCGAGAGCCAAGTGGTATATTTGACTTCTTTAATGAAACCTACCTATATGAGGTCGGAGACGGCCTTGGCGGCGGTCTCGGCCTTCTCCTCATTTCGTACACGTCTTTTTTAGGTGACCCATCTCACCTCGGAGTTGACGAAGAGATGGTGGCATGCGACCTCGGGGGACACCCGGCATGTCGGCTGCGCACCGAGAAAATAAGCCTACATGTTGTTAGAGGCAAGCTACGAGTCCTTTCTGTACATCGTCCGAGAGGTTGGCACCGAGTTTGATTGTTTTGGCGGGGTCTCGGGGTGCTTAATCATGTTCTTCAGCTCTCTGGCAAGTTGGTCATCTTGTTCGTCCACAGAGCTGTCCGGGTTAAACCGAGTGTCGACGTCGGACAGGTTGACCTCAGAAACATTTCGTTTTGTTATCTTGTTGTTTTTCCTATCCAACTTTTCGGATTGATGCAATGATTTTGTAGAGAGGTAATGACATTTCTTCGCAACCTCAAGGTCGGTGGCCAATGTCATTGTTTCATCTTTAATTGAGTAGAATTTCATTTTTAGGTGAACTGTTGAGGCTACTGCTGCAAGTGCACCTAGGGTTGGCCTCCCAATGATGCAGTTGTAGGGAGATTTGCATGGCAGAACTAAGAATTGTGTCTTCACTGTACAGGAGAGTTTGTCGTTTCCATAGGTAACCATGAGCTCGACATACCCGAGTGGCCAGGTCTTTACTCCGTTAAAATCGGATAATCTGTGCCTCTGTAGGAGTGTGGTCGGTCGCGGAGACTTTTAATTTTGGCAGAAGATCTTGGAACATGATATCTGCTGAGCTGTCTTGATCCACAACATCCTCAAGACTTGGACGTTCAGCATTATGACCGAGATTATTAGCGGAACGTGCTTGTTAGGCGTGCCGTTCAACAAATCTTGGTTTGAGAAAGCTATTGGAGGGCTACTAGATGTCTTTCTTGTGGTCGATTTACTAGAAACACTCAGTACTTCCTTCCATTTTCTTTTCAGCGATCGTTTGGTCTCGCCGGAGTCGACGGAGTAACCTCCTAGAATCATAGCAGTTATGGTCCTAGTCCGCTGTTATCTTGAGGCCTGGCCCGACATGGAGATGGTTTTGAATAAGTTTCATAGACGTGATTGGCCTCGAATAGGGAGTCGACCTCTTGGAGCTATGGGAACGGACTTGGGTTTTGATAAACGTACTGTTTGATGAGAGCTAATGATGGACTCTCGATGTCGTCGCCAAATGTTTGGTACCTTGCCTTTGGATCTGGGTGCCAGATAAGTAGTTGGTAGGTTGAGTCTTGTGATTATCCTTTCCTAGGTCGAGGTCGGCTCGGTGCTCCAGAAGTCAGTGTCTACCGAGGTTGAGTTCCCCAGTGTTGTCTTCCCCTGAGGTTGGACTCGACGGGGTTGGTACATGTAGACACTCTGATGCCAAAATCAGCAACCAGAAGTCAGTGAGAGGTCAAAATGAGCAAAACATACCTGATATTAGAGGGTGGTGTTGTATTTATAGACAGGGAAGGGTGAGCTCCGCAAGCCTTGGCCGAGATTGAGCCGTCGGATTGGAGCGCCCTCTGGATCGTCAATTTTGGTTCC
This sequence comes from Astragalus glycyphyllos, assembly GCA_963573325.1. NCBI lineage: Eukaryota > Viridiplantae > Streptophyta > Magnoliopsida > Fabales > Fabaceae > Astragalus > Astragalus glycyphyllos. The sequence continues at coordinate 33,516,766 of OY754307.1, forward strand.
GTCTTTCCTATGCATTGTTGAACCGGATCCAGTATTGGATTGGGGCATTTTTCATGCGGATTGGACCTCTTGGCCCAGTTTGGAACAGCTAACATTCACAATTGCTTAACCTGGAAAAGGATTCTTGATGGAGTATATTCGGCCAAGGCCGGCTACCATTGGCTAACAAAGTCGAATGCTGAAGTGGTGGATGAACAATCGTCGTGGAAATGGATTTGGAGAATGGAGGCACCGGAGAAAATTAAGTTCTTCATTTGAACTGCTTGTCATGAATCTCTTCCAACAAGATTGCTTCTAAATAGACGGGTATGCTTAATTCTGCTAATTATCCTAGATGTTCTAATATGTCGTAGAATATTTTGCATTGCTTGAGGGATTGTGATTCTCTGGACGACTTTGGCTATCTATTGGCTTTGATAACAACAGTTTTTTCTCTGGGCAATATATCATAAATTGGATAAGGCGTGGGATTCGGTCTGATAGACCTCATGTGTTTCTATCTACTTGTTGGTGGCTTTTGAGGGCGAGAAATCAATTGTGTATGGCTAATGAATTTGTGTCAGCCCAATACTTAAATTTGCAGATCCACAATCTTTCTAAGGAAATTTTTGATGCTTTCCATTTGCCCAACACAGCAGCTATGACCACTAGATGGGTGTCTTGGCATCCGGTGGAGAGGACAGTTGTGGTTCTCAATGTGGATGGTAGTAGTTTGGGGAGTGTAGGTCAGTTTGGATTTGGCAGTGTGTTATGTCAACCAGATGGGACTTGGATCACTGGTTTAGCTGGTTCAGTCGGCCTTTCCACAGTTCTTCATGTAGAGCTTTTAGCTTTATATTTCAGGTTGACGATTGCTTGGAAGGCTTTAAAGATTTGATTTGTTACTCAGATTCTATGTTTGCTATCTCTCTAGTCAGCGATGATCTCAATCCTTGGCACCACTATGCGTCTATCATTAGTAATATCAAAGAATTTTTGGAGAAAGCTTGGAGAGTTCAGATTGTTTGTATTTGGAGAGAAGCCAATGCTGCAGCAGATTGTTTGGCTAAAATAGGCTCATCAGGTTTAGCTTTTTGGCAAGAGTTTCTGCTTCCTCCAGTACAGTGTTGCAGGTCTTACAAGAGGATGCCATTAAGACTCCAGTTAGCTTGTTTCTGTTTTTTTTCTTTCTGTTTTGCGGTTTTTTGTGTTGATTTTTTCTTCCTCTACCAAAAAATATGCTCATATATTTTTACCTTTTGTCACCACCAATTATTTTATTTTTTTATTTGGTAGAAAACGGGGGCGGACCCTAAAAAACAAAGACAACTAGCAGACAACACTATGGGGTAGAAATTCCCACACTATCGGCAAGCATTAAAAGCCCAATAGAAGGAGAGTATCAATTATTTTATTTTATTTTTGGTAAAACACCAATTGTATTGGTTCCTGAAATCCGAATTGCACTCAATCCTAATAAACTAATTCTTAATTTGATAAAACACCAATTGTATTTTAATGGAAATAAGATTCTTATTGTATTTGCATCATGTAATTGATTTGGGTGCAACTTTCATGGAAAATATTTGCACCACTGCGGAATATGTGTACTTAGTTTGATTTTATTTCCAATTCCGTCAATTAGAATTAAATTATATAATTGATTGTAAATTAGTTTCCTTTTGCGTATGATTTTTGTGATTCGCCATTAGTTTTTTCCGGTCTTTATTTCCATATTTGAGCATTTAATCCATTAGTGGAATATTCGTCAACAAAATCCATTAGTGGAATATACATCAGTATTGCAATTTCAAAGAAAAAAAAATCTCAGTTTCTTACTCCGCCGCTCAGATTGTCGAATACGTAGTAGCTTCACTGTTTGTGGTGTGGCTCACAACACTCTTCACTTCATAGGTAAATTAATAATCCCTTCTTCGCTCTTTCTTTATCTTTCTATTTGTTGCCAAGCCAATAGCTTCGTTTTATAACCCTAACTATTCGAATATGATCTGAAACTTGTATGAAAATTGAACTCAATGCAAGTTATTATACTATTATTACTTTTCATTGCAATTTCTTATGAGAATATAATATAGGTAAACGCTGGAAAAAAATTGTGAAATCATAAGAATGACAATTCTTTGTCTTACATGGACTTTTTAGTAAATGCTTTATTTTTTATTTTTGGCAAAAATTTCAATCTTGATTGACAAACAATATCATTATTCATTAGCGTGTGACCTTACGACTAGAATTAATGAAACCTATAATATAGCACAAACTTTTTGGATTAAAGATATGCTCGGACACACACTGACACGGACACTGACACTTCAATCACTTTATTTTTTCAAATTATTATGAGGGCTTATGTAGAAGTCGTGTGTGTCTGTTGTTATGTGATAGTGTCATGTTTGAGGGGGTGCACAAGAGACAACTATATATGCTAAATTTTTTTAGCCAAGTAGATTTTTGATATAATAAATAGAAAACACATGACTTCCTGATATTCATGAGCAACATCGGTCGTGACATATAAAATGCTTTTGAAACAGTGGCAATGACAAAGTTGGATAAAGGTGTGTTTGCAGTGTCTGGAATGATGGTTACCCTAATTATCTATGGCCTCTTACAGGAAAAGATCATGAGAACACCATATGGGGAAGAAGAAAAGGAGTATTTTAAGCATTCACTATTTCTTGTTTTCTGCAGCCGCATCATGACATGTATCGTTTCTGCTAGTTATATGCTAGCAAGTAAGAAAACATTGGACCCAGTGGCACCCATTTACAAGTATTGCCTAGTTTCGGTATCAAATATACTAACTACGACTTGTCAGTATGAAGCCCTCAAGTATGTTAGTTTTCCTCTTCAGACTCTTGCAAAGTGTGCGAAAATGATACCAGTTATGTTATGTGGTAGACTCATCATCATGCAGAAGAAGAGATATCAGGGTTCTGATTATTTGTTGGCATTTTTAGTTACCCTCGGTTGCTCACTGTTTATCCTATATCCGTCAGGAACAGACATAACGGAAAATACAGTTTGGGGTGTTATCTTGATGCTTGGGTATCTTGGGTTTGATGGATTTACAAGCACACTCCAAGATATGTTGTTTAGAGGCTATGACATGATGGAGATACATAATCTGATATTTTATACAACGTTGTCTTCTTGTATTCTTAGCCTGATAGGACTTATTTGGCAAGCAAATTTGATATCAGCAGTAGAGTTTGTTAATCGGCATCATGATTGTTTCTTTAACATAGCATTACTTTCGACTGTTATAACTGTTGGTCAATTTTTTATTTCCCACACAATTCGTACTTTTGGTGCTTTGACATTCGCTACGATAATGACCACAAGACAGTTGGTGAGCTTTATGTTGTCTTGTGTCTGGTTTTCCCATCCTCTTTGTTGGGAACAATGGATTGGATCTGTCATTGTTTTTGGTTCCCTTTATGCAAAAAGCTTCTTGAGGAAAAAACCAAATACAAAAGCAACCTCCCTCCTCAGTAGAAGAACTTGCGGATAATGAAGAACCTGGCAATGTATGAAGGGGTTAGTTTTGGTTTTAAGTTCAGAGCTGCATATTTAGTAATCATGGATAGTTCATTACACAGAGGTGGTTTGGTTTGACTTCCCAAGGGAGCTCAATTATAGACCTTAGAGTAATCAAAAGATGTTTATTAATTGGTTTAAATTTGTGTAATGCCTTGCTAAACCCAAATTGTTTCTCTGTTCAGTTTTTCAATAATTTGTAGGAGGGAAAAAAGACGACGGTTTGTGGTAATTTTCCAGGTCAATTTTTTAGTTACTGTTATGGATAAGGCCCATTTTTTATCCAATGACAATTAGGCCCACTATCAAAGAGGCCCATATTAGGAATCATCAATGACCAAGATCAAACTGCTTGATCCAAAAGTCCAAATTCATTAGGTCAACACCACCAAACTCTATAAATAATCTCATTAATGGTAAGCAATCTCTCTCATCAATACACCTGTGATTGACTACCTCCCTGACTTGAGCGTCAAAGTATCTTTGCAGGTACAACACCCCACCTCGGGTCGAACTATTGAAGATCAAGGACTCAACCTACCAACTATCTCGGAGCTCCATCCAAGGTCGGAGACACGGTACAGAACATTGGCGACCACAATGGGAGGATCTTATACTTTGGTTCCTCTCCCATTCCCTTGATCGGCAATGACCCGCCAACTTCGCCCGAGAACTCAAAGTGTCATCGTAGGACCACCAATGGAGCTGGCCTTGGAACCTGTCTTGCAGCAGATCGTACCACAAGGCACTCCGGAGGGATTCGTGGAAACTCTTCCAAACTCGTCCCAGGCCCGGAACCCTTCAAGGGCTCTGGTCCCCGGGAGCTCGGTAAGGAATCCCCTGCCGCCTCCTCCTCCTTCAATCCATGTTTCGGTCGATGCTGTCCAACAGCTCGTCCAACTACTGAACTGCCAAGCTGAGGCAGGCCAACAAAGAAGAAACTGATTTACCGAGCTTGAAGCCGAGGTGGCTAAGCTCCGGGCTTGAAACATCCCCGACCGATCTTTTCCCCAGCACGAATCTCCCGAGAGGAGGAACCCCGCGGGCAAGCGTCATCGATCTCCGCCTAGATGAAAGCACTATCACAAATCGCCTCCTCGCCGACGGAGAGGGAATGGTTCCCATTTATCTCCAAGCCGAGACGAATATGAGGACGACCCAGAGCACTCATCCTTTGCTTCCTCCTCTCCAAGACGACGTTCCCGAAGTCGGGAGAAGTCACCAAGACAAGCAAGGCACCGTTACCAATCTAGAAAGACTCCCGTTACCGATCTCCACCCCGTGATAAAACAGCCAGGCGCAAAGGACCTTTCACGGAAAAGATCGACTACTTCCCAAGGCCGAGGCATCTTGAAAAACCCCCTGAAGGTTTGAGGTTACATGATGGAACAGGCGACCCTGACCAACATTTAGACTACTTTGATACCGTGATGCAATATCGGAACGTCCCGATGGAAATGAAGTGTCGAATTTTTCCTCTGACTTTGGACAAAGTAGCCTCAGATTGGTTTAGGTCCCTTAAACCAAACTCCATTTCATCTTGGGACCAGTTGGCAAAACTCTTTTCAGCTCAGTTTACCCATTCCAAAAGCAAGCCCAAGCACAAAAAAGTCTTGGCTTCGTGCTTACACGGGGAGAACGAACCTTTAAGAGAATACATTTAAAGGTTCAACAAGGAGGCTGCTCAAGTTCGGAACTTGAATGATGAATTTCGGATTTACTTCATGACACAAGGTCTCCGAGAGGGAAGTTTGTTCCAAACTCACATTGGAACTTTTGAACCAGAATCTTTGCAGGAATTCCTCCAACTATCCCAATGCTTCATAAACCAGGAAGAGGGTGTCAGATTCGGAAGAGCGGTAGCCTAAGGCGGACCATCTAAGCCCCGCAGCGAAAAAGATGCTCGGAACGACAACCGAAACGACGTTCGAGGAAATCGGGATGCCCGACCCCGAAATCGGCACCAGTTTTATACTAACCTTAACGAAACTCGGGCCAAAATCCTTTGCGATTGTATGAACACAGAATTCCGAGATACCAAGTTTCCCAACCCTCTCCCTCATAGGCCAGGCCAACGATCCAACAAATACTACAGGTATCACCGCAGTAGCGGTCATGGCACCAACCATTGCAATTCTCTTAAAGACGACATCGAAGACATGATCAAAAGAGGAAAGCTGACCTACTATGTGAAAAAGCTCGGACATCAAGGAGTCGAGGTTAAAGAGGAGGAAGAAGATCCTAAAGGAAAAGGGAAATATAAAGCTGAAAACTTTGAAGATGAACCAGATTTTTGAAAATCCAAGGGAAGGACGATATCTCATCCCGTACAGAGGAACGACTGTATCCGGTTTCAACGGATCACAAACAAAGCCACTTGGCCACTTAGAGTTGATGATCACTTACGGAGATGAACCGATGATAAGGGTTGTCAAAACAAAGTTCCTCGTTTTACCCTGCCCATCAATCTACAACTACATCATCGGAAGACCGACTCTAGGAAGGCTCAGAGCGGTAACTTCCACCACACACCTGAAAATGAAGTTCCATTCCCTTTGCAACATAGTCGTCACTTTAAACACCGACTTGGAGTCCGCCTAGAGGTGTTTCTTTTTCCACATGAAGACTGAAAAGAAGGCGATTGAGGAGGAAGGGGTCTCCCCTCCTGAAGGTCGAAACGTTAAAAAATCCAAGACAAATAGTCGAGCTGGCGATGTGAACGTGACCGACTTGGATGTAAGGTACAATCCAGATAGCTCAGAAGAAGAGGATGATGACGAACTAGCAAGGGAACTTAAGAGAAGAATGAAAAGGTCCCAACCTGACTGAGAATTTGAAGAGATCCAGCTCGGCGACGATCCAACAAGAACCATTAGGATCAGTGCCGACCTAACAGGAGATGTCAAAGCTGAACTTGCCCAATGTCTAAAAGATCATGTTGACCTTTTCGCATGGTCGGCTGCAGATATGCCCGGCATTCCTCCGAAGGTCACTTGCCACCAGCTCGCCGTCAATCCGGACGCCAAATGGGAAGCCCAAAGGAAGAGGGCTCAAAGCAGGAAGAAAGCAACTGTTGCTGCCAAAGCTGTTGAAGATTTAATTAACGCAAACTTTGTATAGGAAGTGAAGTATACAACTTGGCTCTCCAACCCTGTACTTGTTAAGTAAAGTAATGGAAAATGGCGTATGTGCGTTGATTATACCGATCTTAATAAGGTCTGTTCGAAGGACGCCTTCCCTGTGCCGAGCATTGATCGTCTCGTTGACAATGCCTCAGGTTTTCGTTTATTATCTTTCATGGATGCATACTCCGGTTATAATCAAATTGCAATGTACCCACCCGACCGAGAAAAAACAGCTTTTATGACCAACCGTGGTAACTTCACTTACCGAGTCATGCCTTTCGGCCTAAAAAACGCTGGAGCCACCTACCAAAGAATGATGAACAAAGTCTTCCAAAAAAACAGATTGGTCTGACAGTGGAAGTCTATCTCGACGACATGATTGCCAAAAGTAAAGAAGACAAGATCCACGAAGCTGACCTTAAGGAAATCTTTTCACAAGTCAAGAAAAATAGCATGAGATTAAACCCGGAGAAATGCACTTTCGGGGTCCGAGCTGATAAGTTCCTCAGATTCTATTTAACAGAACGGGGTATCGAGGCAAACCCGGATAAATGTCGGGTAGTTACCGAGATGCGTATACCAAGCCCCAAAAAAAAGAGGTTCAGAAGATCAACGGTATGATCGCGGCTTTGTCCCGTTTCATTTGTAATGCAGCTTTCAAATCACTCCCATTGTTTAAATTACTAAAAAAAAAAGAGGAAGAGGAGTTTAAATGGACCACCGAGCAAGATGAGGCCCTCATCCAACTTAAAAAGGTGCTCTCCGAGCCACCAATACTCACCCGTCCAAATAAAGGAGAAACCCTATACTTATATCTAGCAGTAGCTGAGGAAGCTTTAGGCGCGGTTCTTGTCCAAAAGTCGGAAGTTGGACAAAGTCCGGTCTACTTCGTGAGCAAAGCTTTACAGGGACCTGAAAGTCAGTATCAGAAAATCGAGAAAATTGCATTCGCTTTAATAGTGGCAGCTCGGCTCCTGTGACCTTATTTCGTAGCCCATCAGGTGGTGGTACGAACCAACTAACCCATATGACAGATCCTGCATAGACTTGATCTTGCAGGCATAATGATAAAATGGGCAGTTGAGTTGTCCAAGTTTGGGATCAAATATGAATCCTGAACGACCTAAAAAGCACAAGTTCTCGCGAATTTCATAGCAGAAATCAATGTTCAGAGAACCGGACCGGCCATTAAACCGGTGAAGGCACTGGTTCAAGGTTCAGGGGCTCAACCGGAAATCAACCGGACCGGGCAGTGAACCGGTGTACTTGTAATATTTAACATGCAAAATTGACAAGTGAACATAATATATATATATATATATATATATATATATATATATATATATATATATACACATACATATACAAGAAAACTGCCGCAAAATATTGTTCTTTTTATTTGGATTTTAAAATTGTTTCTCTCTATCGCAATGTTTTTTTTTACCAAAACTATCGCAATATGTTGTGTATGCTTGCTTTTGAGAGATTTATATAATCAAAAGTATAGTAAAAGGATAAAGAGATAAATTGAATTAAATAATTAAATAATAGAATTAAATAAGAGAAGAGGATGTGGACTGTGGACTGTGGAACATTTCAAGTTTTCAACGATTTCAATGCCAAGCAAACCAAAAGGTAAGGTCCTGAATGTTATTGTAGGTTGTAAAAGAGCTTGTGATGCCCGTTGCCGTTCGGAAGTTAACGCACCGTGTTGGTCAACTTGGTTATACCAAGTCTACTGGCTGACAGCTGCTGCCTTGGGTTTCTGAAAAAGTTAAAATTTTAAAAATGTTTTTTCAACCTATGTGAACCGGATTAATGAAACCCGATTTTGTACTGGTTATTCGGTTCTCTATCCGGTTTTTAAGTTGAGTGGTTTCTATGTTCATGTAGACCGGAGGATACAAGCTCGGTTCCCGGCTGAACCAGTTCAACCAGCCGGTTCAGTCCGGTTTCTTGAACCATGGCAGAAATGACCTCGACTGATCCGGAGAACGACGTGTGGATCCTGCATGTAGATGGTTCCTCAAACCCCAAAGGTAATGGGGCTGGATTGATGCTAGAAAGCCCAGACGGTGTCGTCATTGAAGTATCTCTAACCTTTAATGTTCAAACTTCAAACAACCAGGCTGAATACGAAGCTTGCATAGCCGGTCAACGTTTGGCAATTGACCTCCGAGTCACTCAAGTCAAATTATACACTGATTCAGTGTTAGTAGTCTCACAGATCGGGAAGTCTTATACCAATAAAGATCCGATTTTGCAGAAATACTTAACTTGGGTCCGAGAGCTGCTAGATCACTTCAAAGCGGCCGAGGTTAAACACGTTCCCAGGACCGAAAATCAGAGGGCGGATTTTTTTCTAGAACTGTCAAAATGAGCCCAACCCGACGGGCCAACCCAACCCGCCCGACAAAATAAGTGATTTGGCCCAGCCCGAACCCGCCCAAAAATTGATCAGCCCGTCATGGGCCAGCCCGCCATGGGCTGGGCTAACCCGCTGGCCCGACAATTTAAAAAAAAAGAGTGTAATTACATTTTTTTAAAAATCTGACCCAATTTGAGTCCCAAAAAAATTTGATCTAGTTTTGAGTCTAAAAAATAAAGTCTGACCCAGTACATTTTTACGCCCAGTTTCACTTGCTGGCCTATGATTGTATCTCTGTTTTGGTCAAAAAGATGAGATTTCATTAGCAAGAAAGTTGGTAGCTACAAGCGTTCAATTTCTTTCTGTATGGGACATGCATACTTTAATTATATACTACTTATATTAAACAATGCACGTTGTGGTCAACTGGTCATATACATTTGTTATCCTAGTTTCAAATAGATATATCCATTTGTCTAACAAGATATATTATGAGTATTTAATTAAGAATTTCAAATTGATAAATCAATTTTTAGCTAAAAAAATTGAATTAAAGAGCCCATGGGCCTGCCCGTTTGCCCCACAGCCCGCATGGGCTGGTTATTTGTGAGCTCGAAGTAAATTTGGCCCAGCCCGCCCGAGCCCGAAATTGACTTTGGCCCGAATGGGCACGCCCCGCCCGAATTGACAGCTCTAGCTAGTTTTATCCAAGCTCGCCAGCACTAAGGTTCCTGGTATCACCGTTCTATCATTCAGGAGACACTCCGTAAACCCAGCGTTCACCTTGAACATGGATTCAGCTCGACCATATGCGTGATTGAAGAAAGGGGGAGTTGGATCACTCCAATTCTAGAGTACATTGTGGCAGGCACCGAACCTCTGGACCCCAGCAAAGCGAAGATCGTCAGGAGAAAAGCCTCGGCTTTCTCTGTGATTGACGGAACCCTTTACAGAAGAAGCCTTTCTTCACCGTTGTTGAAATCCATTGAAGGAGAAGAGGCGAACTACGTCTTAGCTAAAATCCATGAGGGTATTTGTGGACAACACCCGGGATCCCGATCTTTAGCTCGCAAAGCCTTGCGTGCGGGTTATTATTGGCCGACCATGGAAGGAGATGCTAAGAATTACGTGAAAAGATGCAAAAAAATGTCAAATCCACGCCAACGTCCACATAGCCCCACCTACTGAGCTTGCCAGCTTCTGCTTGGCCATTTTCTTGGTGGGGGATAGACCTGTTAAGGCCATTTTCGACTGCACCTGGCCAAGTCAAATACCTAATCGTAGCGATTGATTATTTCAGCAAGTGGATCGAAGCCGAACCACTAGCCACCATCAGTGTAGAAAAATGCATTAAATTCTTCAAGAAAAACATCATGAGTAGGTTCGGGATCCCTGAAGTAGTTATAACTGACAACATAACTTAATTCGCGGACAAGGCTTTCAGGAAACTGATGTCCGATCTCAAGATCAAGCATCGCTTTACCTTAGTAGAATACTCACAAACCAACGAACAATTCAAAGTGGCCAACAAGGTACTTCTCAATGGCTTAAAGAAACGGCTCAACGATGCTAAAGAAAACTGGGTAGAAGAGCTGCCTCACGTCCTGCGGGCTTACAGGACCACACCACAAAACTCGACAGGAGAAACGCCGTTCCGGCTTTCTTATGGCAGCGAGGAGGTCATTCTTGTGGAGATCAGCAAACTAAGCTGGAGAACGGCAAATCCAAAGTCTTAGAAAGACAACGACTGATCCTTAAGGGAAGAGCTCGATCTCATCGACGGAGTCCGAAGCAAGGCCTCATTTTGAGAAGCCGTCATTAAGCAAGGAGTGGCAACAAGATATAACACCAAGGTCGTCCCCAGAGACTTTCAAGTCAGCGACCTGGTACTCCGAAGAGCCAATGTAGGTTTGAAAAATGCAGCTCAAGGGAACCTCGTGCCCAATTGGGAATGACCTTACTGTGTTATATCTAAGACCGGTAACGGGGCTTTTGAGTTAGAAACCTTGGAAGGGAAAACAATTCTCCGGACTTGGAATGCCACGAAGCACAAAAGTTACTACAGTTAAGTCAGATAACTATGCCTAAGGGCAACTTGTAAACCGAACTTCTGTAAAGATCTCCATTTTCAATATATGCAATATGGTATCATGCAGACTTCATACACTTCAAGGAAAGTATACTCCAAACGAACTTTCCTTCCTCGGAAGAGACTATCTAGGACTGATCATCAGATCTCCTAGAGCCACTGAGGTCGTCGTAACCCTTAGGGACAAGTTAAATCCGGACCGAGTTCTGGTAAACTGTCCCAAAAGGACGTTAAGGTCTTTTAGGATGAAGATCCTTAAAACGACCATTGGCCAACTGTTGCCAAGATCCCTAAAAGACGAGTTCGACCTGGGCCGAGTCTCGGTAAACTGTCTTTGGGACTACGTATATGACTTGTAAAATAAATGCAATCATAAACACGTACGAGGCTAAAAACAGCAATCATAAAGACTTGAAATAAAAAGCAATTAAGAGACTTGGAATAAAGGTCGATGAGAAATGTAATTCATTACAACCATCTCGGATACGACCGAGCCCTCATGTTTAAGCAAAGATGTAATCGATTACAAAGTATCATCTCATAGAAGTTCCGAGTTTATACAAGAACTTCTCTGTATAAACCCGGAACTAGGGCAAAAAATTAAAATAGTCAAAACCAGTCAGACATTAGACTTTGGGTAAACCACGGTGTTCTTTTGTGTTGCTAGGTCAACCTTAACGGTTTGGTCTTCCTCAATCTCGTGATCCACATTTATAACATCTTTGTTCAGAGGAAGCGAAGGATGAAGAAGGGCGATCTGCTTCAATGCAAGATCAAAACCATCCCCGGCCATCTCCAGAGCAAGATCGGCAGCTTTCTTCGCAGAACTCTGAGATTCAGCTAAGGCGGCGCGAGTCTTAGCAAGCTCGGTTTCTAAAGCGACGTTCCAATCTTCTGGAGTAGAACTGGACCCAGTTTTTGCTTCTTTGGCTCTTTTCAAAGCAATCGTCAACTCCGTTATCCGACCCTCCAGTTGTTGAATCTTCTCCATGGTTTCTTTTTCAGCAGCTTCCAGTTCCTTAATTCGACCTTCAAGCTCTTTAACACGAGGTGCACTATCATCAGCCTGCCTCTTAGCCGAGTTCTTCGCAATCTCAAGTAGATCCTTCTCTTGCATCAAGGAGGAAAGATCAGATTTGAATTGGTTCAAGAGTTTGTTCTTCTCCTCCAACCTCTTTAAGGTATTAAAAAACTTAGTCTTTTCAGCATTAACCAACTCTGAAATTAAACAGAAACGAATAAATTCACAAGTAAGTAAGATAGTCAAAGGAATATTGAACGAGCTTAAGAGGGTCATATTAACTTCCTGCTGACGCTGCTGATCGTCCCTTTAGATCTTATTAACTTCAGCTAGATGCACGAATAATTTCGCCAAAGCACCAACAGGATCGACGCGTTACTCTTCCTAGTTCTTCTCCAGAAATTGTTCGGTACTGGAGTACAGGCCTAAAGCGCCCGGACCCTAGCATGGGCCGGATCCGGGGTTCAGGATACGTGTGTGCTTCCAGTTGAAGTATTCATCTAGGATGAAGGTTGAGTTTGGTAGATAGGAGTTGGAGCTCGAGTCGTCCGAGGTAATCCTCTGTCCACGTCGGGTGAGGGGTACCTGTAAGACACTCTGACGCCCAAGTCAGTAAGGGATAGAGATGGATAAGAGAGAGAGAGAGAGAGAGATCAAAGAAAATTGTATGAATTACGAGCGCGGCATTGTGCCGTAGTTACTGCGAGAATGCACATGCGTAAGAAGTGTCAATAGCGTGTAAAGAACGTGTGTAGAACGTCCCTGAATGATGCGTAGAAAAGATCCTGACTGTTGGGTACGATTGGAGTGTGGGTGCGAGTGTCCCGAAGTACGGAAATGGGCCAGGCCCAAGCTAGTGACGGTTTGGCCCAGTCCGGAACAGTGGCACCCCAAGTCGAGGGCGGGGGCAGCATGAGGTCAGCCTCGGATTGTTCTCCGTTTGCCTTCCGAGGTGAGGATTTGTTGAGTCATGCCTTTTCCTGAAAGGTGAGTCAAATAAATATGCGATGCTTCGGGAAGCTCGGGTACCTGTTTGCGCAGAGTTGAAGAGGTGCACATTAATTCGTTGTGACGCTTCGCATCCTACCTTTGTAAAAGGCGAGTTGAAAGTTCATTTGATCATTCTTGCATATTTCATCATCTTGAGCTCTGCAAAGCGAATCCTTTTTGTTGGTGCGCGAGATCAGCATTTCGTCTGTCAACGTCATTTTCTGGGTTTTTTCTTCGAGATCAAGATTCAATATGACATCCGTAACTTTCTGCATAAAGTTAGTTTCTTTCTACAAAATTTTTAAATTCTTTAGTATGCTTTTGCTTGCGGTCGAGGTCGCCGTCTCAGCGATCGTCGCTGCTCACTCCAGGGGGAGAAGGTAGTCCGGCCTTGGAAGATTCCGAGGCCCTGACACATACCGCTAAAACTTAAGGTAGGGAGCCTGATATAGATAGATTTAGTTAGTGATGGCACCATCCTCCCCTTGCAGATAATGGTTCTAACTAGGAGTGAGGAACACCCGATTCCCGGAAAGCCGCCTGGCAAACCAATCTTGAGGAAGTCGGCCACAGGAGATCCGATGCCGGCCCCTAGGGGCTCTCCGTACCTGATGTCTTCGACGTATGCCCCTTCCCCTGCGGTGTCGGGAGCTTCGACTAGGGAGCTCGTTCGTCAAACTTGAGTGCACAGTTGAGGAGAATCCTGAAGTGGGACATGCTGAAGTTGGATCCCGGGCAGAAGAACTTGAAGCTGAGGTCGAGACAGATGAAGAGGAAGTTGTTGTTGAGGACCAGTACGATTGGGTTGCCAAGAGGATCTGTAACACTGCTGCAAGATTGATTTAGTTAGTGATGGCACCGTCCTCCCCTTGCAGATAATGGTCCGAACTAGGAGCGAGGAACACCCGATTCCCGGAAAGTCGCCTGGCAAACCAATCTTGAGGAAGTCGCTCATAGGAGATCTGATGCCGGGCCCTAGGGGCGCTCCGTCCCTGATGTCTTCGACATATGCCCCTTCCCCTACGGTGTCGGGAGCTTCGACTAGGGAGCTCGTTCGTCAGACTTCTGAGTGCACAGTTGAGGAGAATCCTGAAGTGGGACATGCTGAAGTTGTATCCTGGGCAGAAGAACTTGAATCTGAGGTCGAGACGGATGAAGAGGAAGTTGTTGTTGAGGACCAGTACGATTGGGTTGCCAAGAGGATCTGTAACACTACTGCAAGATTAAGGTCGGACAAGCCCATGTCCTACTACGAAAAATTTATCGTTGCCCCTGCCGAACAGAGATGGAAGTTGGTCGAGGCCGGGGACTATCAGGTGTGTACGGAGCACAATGGAGTAGGGTTCTTCTTTTATGGGGTTGTCCCGGAGACCATGGGGGTCCGGATTCCGCTTACCGACTTTCAGAAAGGCGTGTTGAAGTTTCTGCATGTGGCTCCTTCACACCTACAGCCGAATGGCTGGGGCTTTGTCCGAGGTTTCGAAATGGTCATGGAGCGCCTCGGGAGGGTTCCTACTGCGGAAGTCTTCTTCTGCTTCTTCAACGTGCTCCGTTCTCCGAAAGCTGGAATGGAAGGCAAGAGGCAAGGACACGTTGGTCTCAGGTGCAATGTCGGACGTTCTTATTTCTTTCCAACCAATGATTCAAATCGAGACTTCAAGTCGAACTTCTTCTTCGAAGCAGTGCTGCCAAGCTTTCGATTGGAGACATTGAGGATGGAAAGTTAACGAAGGCGCACTTCCCGCTGTTTTGGGATGAAGGGCACTTTGTCCGGGATGGAGTGGAGATCGGGACCCAGAGCTATATGATGAACCCTGACCAACTAGACGGAGAGAACAAAAAATCATATGAGCTGATTAATAAATGGGGGAAGGTGATGGTTAAGACCGTGGCCGAGTCCAAAGCCAAACTGAATAGATACCTTGATACTTGTAATTTTCTATTTATTTCATCTTTTTTTGTTGATTTGTTTTACGTCGGCTTCGGGAAGTCACCGTTGCTGATTGCTTTTTTGTAGTTGCAGGTAAAATGGAAGAATTGGATCTTGACGCTGTTTTTGCCAAGTCTGGGCTGCATACATCAGCCAAAGTAGATAAAGCTCCTGTCAAGAAGACAATGGAGAAGATAACTTCAGGGTCGGCCACGGGGACCGGCCCCTCGTCAGATAAACAGGCAGGTAAGTCCCACTCTGGGGGCAAACTTGCCCAAGAAAAACAACAACCACAAACTCAAACAAAGTCTACGGTAGTTCGGTCCCCCACTCTGAAGCCTAACTCAGGGTCTGCCACCAAGGACAGCCGCAAGAGGGACAATGCTGAGGCTGCCTCTAATGAACCTGACGTGCTCAAAAAACAAAGACAAATGTAGCAAGAAAAGAGCATGGAGAAGGGCAAAGGCAAGGCTTCCCTGATTGACGTCGAGGCCTGCATCCGGGTCGGCCAGACCGGCGCTAAGGTAATTAAAGAGCTACAGGAGTTGGTGGCAGGCAAAATGACTGAACGCCTCTGAGGTAAGATCTCTGCTCTTGATGCTGAAAATAGAAATTTACAAGGCCAGTTAATTCGTACATTTCGCGAGCTGAGCACTTACCGAGACCATAATTTGGTAGCTTATTCTGAAGACAACCGGGGCCTGAAGAAGGAGCTGGAGAAGCTGAAAGGAGTCCAAAAGCAATTGGAGGATGCAAATGTCAAACTTAGCTAGCAGGCAAAGTCTATTGCTGAAATCGCGACGCTGAAGGCCGACCTCAAAGCGGTCCGGGAGAGGTTGGAGGCCGCCGATGCTGAGAAGAAGGAGAATGCCCAGCTGGTGGAGCAGCTGAAGAAAGAGAAGGCCGAACTCACCATGAATATGGAGAGGGCTGCTAAATCTGGCTTCGATGGCTGCCTTAATATGGTTGTGGTCCTAGAACCCGGTCTGAACATCAGCCTGTTGGATGCCAAGTACAAGCCCGAGAACGGGAAGATTGTTTACCAGGGTACTGTGATCTACGATCCCGCTGCAACTTCTTCCATTCCTGATGATGAGGCCGTGCCAACCAACCCGGAGCAGGTAGCCGAGGCGGAGGGAGAAAAAGTGATCGGGGCCAATCTTTGTTTGTAAAGTACATTGGGCACCGACCCCTTTCTCTGGCTTTAATTCATTCTGCACTTTACCAACCTTGCTTTTCTATATCTCAAATTATTTACATGTTTTGATTGAATGCTTGCGGTAGAGTAGAAATCCACTGCCGAGACGAGAGAATAAAATTTGTAGAACGGCTAAGGATTGGCATAGGTGAGATAATATAACTCTTCTACGAATAGAAAAGTAGAAGTCCGACGTTGATGATAGAAGTCTGGACACTTGTGAGATTCCTGCAATTTTAAAACGAGATTCAAAAAAGAGCCGCTGAAGGCCGAGCTTCATAGATGGGAAGGCCGCTGCGGGCCCCTCTCTCCGTAGCGAGATTGCGTAATAGAGCCGCCGTGGGCCTTAGTCTTTGTAGATGAGAAAGCCGCTGCGGGCTCCTCTCTCTAGAGATTCCTCCAATGGAGGTCGCTGTGGACCCCCGCCCTTCAGCCTCTGATGGAGTGCGGAGCTCGGAGATCAGAGGTGCTGCAGGCTCGCACAAGGCGAAATTGGGAAGACCTCGGCCTCTGATGGAGCTCGTCAGCTCGGAGATCAGAGGCAGATCGGCTCGCGCGTGGAGAAATTGGGAACCCTTCGACCTTTGATGAAGCTCGTCAGCTCAAACATCAGAGGGAAGGTCGGACTCTCTGATGGAGCGTGTAGCTCGAAGATCAGAGAGCTATTGGAGCCGCTGTGGGCTATTTGCCGGATGCCAGGAGAGTGAGGCAGAGATCCAAGGTCATATAGAGAATTCTGCAGAAAAATCTCCTTGATGAAGGTTGGATGAAGATCGAATTAGGGGCAGAAGCCCGAAATCCGGAGCAAGAACTCCAAGAGGTCCATTCTGATAAATGAAGAGATCCGAGATAGGATGGAAACTCAAGCCATGCTAGGGAGGCGAGTGAGACTTTGAGAGCTCAAGCCGTGCTTGGGAGGCGAACGTAACTTTGCGAGAATCCGAGATTAAAAGGAGATTCCAGAGAAGTCCGTGCTCGGATGGAGCGAGCCGAAATAAGGTGAAAGTCCATTGTTGCCTGTCATGGAGATGAGCTCAAGCCATGTCGGAGGCGAGCGGGACCTGCAGACAAAGAGAGAACGTAGTACACGATGTGATCATTGGGAGTTGGGACGTACCTCGGGGAGGAGAGCCAGCTCGGAAGATGTCGAGGTTAATTCCCTCGAAGAGAATCCGAGTGATAAGGAAAAACAAGATAGTCCCGATAGAGTCCGGGAGCAAGTGACGATGCTCCCACTGTGATCGCCAATGTTCGGTACCGGAGTACAGGCCTAAGGAGCCCAGACCCTGGCATGAGCCAGATCCGGGGCTCAGGATACGTGCGTGCTTCCAGTTGAAGTATTCTTCTAAGATGAAGGCTGAGTTTGGTAGATATGAGCTGAAGCTCAGGTCGTCCGAGTTAATCCTGAAGTGACTAAGTTACACAAGAAAGGGGGGAATTGAATTGTGTACCCTTTTTAAAGTTTGTACCTAAAACCTTCTCAAATAAATAACTCTCAAGATAAACTTGGTTTGAGAAGATAAAGGTTAGTCTTTTTTAACAAACCAACCAATGAATAAAATACTAGATGAATCATAAAGATAAACCTTGAAGTAGTAATAGAGAGGTTTGAATAAAACTGATTTGGTTATGAAAAGTTTAAGTATCAGTTTGAAAACAGTCTTGTGAAGGTTGATTAAATTAACCTTCACTAGGTTTTAAATACGTTCACAAGTATTAAGCAATTAAGATAGATAGTAAGGAAAGCATGTAAATGACACAGAGGATTTATACAGGTTCACCCAACAATGGCTACTTCCTGTCCCCACTTCCCAAGTGAGTATTTCCACTATCTTTCAAGTATCACTTACACTTGCTTGTGTTCAACCACAAAAGACTTCAAACACCACTTGCTAATGATCAACACACACCAGCAACGTGCTCTCTGTACACAGCTACACCAAGCTGTTCCTACTAGAAAACTCTCCTAGTTTCCTAAAGGATTCCTCTATCAAGTAGATTCTGACCAACACTCACCTTTCTCTAGGTAGTTTGATAGAATGCTCACTAGATAGCTTTTACAATCAAAGGTTTGGGTTTGGGATATACAATAGCTCGAATAATAAAACACACTAAGTGCTTGCAAGCTAACACACACTCTATAGATATAGAAAATCCTAGGCTTTGTGAAACTTGAGTGTGGGATGAGTAGGATGGAAGAACTTTGTGAAGCTTTAGTTGTGTAGGTTCCAATTCACTCTCATGATTTGTGTCTTCGATTTTCAGCCTTTAAATAGCTAATTGATCTGAATATGGCCGTTGGAAACTTGAATATAGCCGTTTGGGAATGTCCAAAAGTCCATAGAATTATCTGGTTAACGGTTCCAAAGTTAACAGCTTTTGAAGCTTCACAAGATGACAGTTGTACCTTCTGCTAGCTTTTCAACCTTCACAAGCTGACACAGTACTTTATGTTCAGAATTCTGGCTTTCCCTTAGCTAGCTTGTACTTGTAAAGCAGCTTTACAGCTGTTACACGAAGCTTCACATCCTTTAACCTTAAACACCTTTTGTTTGGCCTAGGAATAATCATGGAGTTCCTCCTTCATTTATTGTGAGATTCCAGCAGCAACAACTCTCTGATTTTCAATAAATACGAGCTAACATGTTTGTCATATTGAGAAGCTTGATGAGGATGATCTTCATACAATGTTCTTGAACTTGTTCTTCATCTTCATCTTCAACCTTCACAATTATGGATCTTCAAAATAATGTGGGGCCACACTCTTTTTCAATTCTGGTCAATGTTGCATTGACTTGGTCAACCCTTTGAGTTGACTTTTTGCGTTGACTTTTGGTCAACCTTCACAATTGACTTTTGGTCAACCTTCACAGAGATCAACCTTCACATGACCTTAACCGTCACATCTTTCGACCTTCACAACTCTTTTCTACCTTCACATATCTTTGTTCTTTTTAGCACAAGGTAGTCTGATATTTTGCTATCTTTGATGGCTTGTTCTTCACACTTGAAATAAACTTGTTAGATATCATTAACAAGAAAAACCTTACTAAGTTTGTATCATCAAAACATGAAAGCAGATTTTTATTCCAACAAATCCTCTGTCCACGTCGGGTGGGGGGTACCTGCAAGACACTCTGACGCCCAAGTCAGTAAGGGATAGATATGGATAAGAGAGAGAGAGAGAGAGAGAGAGAGAGAGATCAGAGAAAATTGTATGAAATACGAGCGCAGCATTGTGCTGTAGTTACTTTGAGAATGCGCATGCATAAGAAGTGTCAAAAGCGTGTAAAGAACGTGTGTAGAACGTCCCTGAATTGAAGGACGGAGCCTCCATTTATAGACAGAGTGCAGTACCTGGGCCATTGGATGCGTGGGAAATATCCTGACCGTTGGGTACAATTGGAGTGCGGGTGTGAGTGTCCCGAAGTACGGAAATGGGCCATGCCCAAGCTAGTGACGGTTTGGCCCAGTCCGGAACGGAAAGTTTGCATCCACCGGAACAGGGGCGACTTTCTTGGAGGACTTTGCTTCTTAGATGACTTATGCACTACCCCATGGGCCGACTTTCTCTTCTTATCCTCGGCTTGGCTGACAGAGGGAGCTTTCTGAGGAGCTTTCTGAGTGGAGGTTCCCTCATTCACTGTTCTTCTCCTCCTTTGTTCAAGGTCGCCCCCCCTGAGTCTCCAAATCCTGTTCAGTAATAACTCGGAGGGGGGAGACATGGATAGCAGTTTCACGGTTAGGGGAACGATGTGGAACCCCTTGAGTTTCAGGCTCATCGTCCGCAACCCCGATCTTCTGCATCGCCAGCTGTTTCAAGAAAGCTATCTTCGCGCCAGCCATCGTATCTACAAATAAAGAAAGGGAAAATGAGTTAAATCACTTGCATATAAACAAAAGGTTTCAAAAGTTTTCTTAGTTGGTCCTACCTAAAACTCTCATCACTTCTGACATAGTGTCTGCTCTAACAATACGATCTGTGGGGAAACCTCGGAACTCCGGGTTGGTAAAAGGCACCCGAGCAGAAAGGTCAACTAAAAGCTTTTTGGTCAGCACGTCTGCATCGCATAACTGAGACTCGCCGATATGGTAAGAACTAGAGGGACGACTATAATGGCCAAGACTCCAACCAATAGGAAACTTGGTGGACACCAAAGTCTGCCCAATTGCACTGAACTTGCCCACATAATCAATTGCTTCATCGTTCACAGGCTCCACGAAGTAGAAGAGTTCATTCCACCTTCCCTTCAGTGAGTCGGTGTAGGCACGGAAAACTTTCGAACCTCTCTTCGAGCGAAGACTTACATGCTCCCGAGTTTCCCCTTCACTGCCTTTCTCATTATTTCTGATAACCTCGAATAGATGAAAAAACAAACTTGCCGACACGGGTCTTTCAAGAGCGAGGCACACCAGCTCGAAAGACCGAAGGAGTGCCCATGCGTTAGGGTGAATTTGAGAAGGGGCCAAGTCCAACCTTGCCAGAGCAGACTGTTGAAGACTGGTGAAGGGAGGACGAATATGCATATCCGACACTACGACTTCGTACATCACGACCTTCAAAGCTCCAGGCCAAATGGCGGCATGCTCATCGGCTTTGATACCGTCAACATTCCAAAGACAACCTCGGATTGATATCTTATTAACAATTGCGCTCATATCCTCCTCACTCTCATACAACGATCTCGTTTGCAGAACGGACCCCGCGACCCAAGAGCAAGGTGGAGGAATATTCACGTCATATAAGAGGGGAACGTCGACCCCTCCTGGACCAGTGCTAGAGTATCCATATGTTAAGGCTCCAGATTCTCCACCCCCCTCATCGGCCTCACTATCGTTTTCTTAATGGTCACTTTCCTCCAAAACCCGTTTCCCTTTATCAACAACGTCGTCACAAAGACTTTCTTCTCCGGACTCAGCATCGGACTCAGAATCCGACTCGGTGCTCCTTGATTGCCGAGTTTGAGAGCTCCCCTGTTTCTCTAGAGATTGGATTTCATCAGAGGAATCTGACACCACCACGACGATGTTAGTTTGAGGATCTTTGGCAAAAATGATAACTACATCCTCTCTCTCCGACCTCTCACCTTAGCCTCGTTTTTCTTGATTCGAATCTTGCCCGTTAGGTTTAGCAGTTGTATCGGATGAAGAGTGACAGTCGACCTCCATATCCTCTTCAATTGGTTCACTTGTGGGAGCCGACTCAGGATGATCTTGAACCTCAAGGATGGCAAGCACGTCATTGGGTTGACGATCTCCCGAGTTGTCGCCACCTGAAGCCATTACTTTTGCAAGTTGAGGGGGCTATTTTGTGTATTCCCTTCGGGTTTGTTTTGTTCTCGCCAGATCGGACCTGCAGGAATGGGGGCATTTGTAAGTCAGGACTAGCGACTTAACGGGTCCACAACGAGGTTGACCCAACCTGACGACCCCCACCCTGTGAAGACTAAGGAAACAGGGGGAAGTCTGACTGGAAAACGAAAAAAGAGAATAGATGTGAATTGAACTAATCTCGTTTGGTAGAAGCTTGACGCTGCAACCTGGCTTTACGAACTTCAATTACTTGAATCCACTAAATCGGTGAGACTCTCGGCACGATCTTCTTACTCGTCAAAGGAAGCACGGAAACCAAGATCGGTAGTCGGAGCTGCAGATTGAAAAACAGCGTGAAATAAAGGAGACTGAGCCCCTATTTATAGTGGGCCTAAGGTCATGGATTGGGCCTAAGTCGCATCGACACGTCCAATCAATGGCCTTAAACACGCGCACAAATAACAAAACATCACCATCAATAGCCGTCATTGGGAAACGTGTTCTGACAGCTACAATAAATGCTTGACACAGAAAACAAATGCCATTTTTTCACATTGCAACGTTTGAGTCACTATAGAGTCACTCACATCGACATCGTCACTTTTGAGTTACTCACGTCGACATCGTCACTGTTGAGTTGCTCACGTCAACATCGGTATCTTCATTTTTGAGTTACGCTCATCAACATCGAATATATGGGCAGTGTCCCCTAAGGTCGGACTCGTCACAATAAACAAATCTGGCAAATCCAACGTCGGATTGATTTACAAGTCAAGATCGCCCTTCTAGCGACCAGACTTGGGGGGAAACTGTTATGGATAAGGCCCATTTTTTATAATTGACAATTAGGCCCACTATCAAAGAGGCCCACATTGGGAGCAAATCCAATCATCAATAGCCAAGATCAAAGTACTTGATCCAATGGTCCAAATTCATTAGGTCAACACCACCAAACTCTATAAATACTCATTCAATGCCTCATTAATGGTAAGCAATGTCTCTATTAATACACTTGTGATTGACTACCTCCTTGACTTGAGCGTCGGAGTGTCTTTGTAGGTACAACACCCCACCTCGGGTTGGACTATTGAAGATCAAGGACTCAACCTACCAACTATCTCGGAGCTCCATCCAAGGTCGGAGATACGGTATAGAACAGTTACCATTTTAGCAATTTGTTTTATTATTGTACTCGCGGTGTACCCGTGCCTTCCCACAGGTCGTGCTCGATTGATATTAATATATATTTTCATAAATTGTAGTAGTAAATAATATTTTACTTAGGTATGAATATAAGGTTGAAATAATGTATGTCTAATTATTCTAAGATAGTTTAATCCAGTGTCTTTTGAATTTTGTGTATATGTGGGCTTTAAAGTATGGATTGAGAGTCTTTTGAAATGAAAGCACAAAACTATAACTCTATTAAATTATGTTGCATAACAATAATTAAGCTGAAGGTGATCCTTCAGATAGATCTTCAATCAAAAGCTTGTGATAGAACAATAACAACATTGCAAAGAAAGTATAATAATAACTGATTATAAGTTATGACATTCAACAATATCTAACAATATCTGATAGTATGCAAAATAGGACCCCCAAAACCCTCAGCTATTAGAAATTGATCCCTTAATTCAGATATGATGCTGTATCCGGTTGGTAGCTTCATGATTTAATCTGTAGATTAAAATTAAGAAGTAATGTATTATTATTAACAGAGGAAATTAATACTACCTAGAGTTAGAAAGGAGATAAGAGAAAAGAATAAATATTACAGATAGGTCATAGACAATGTAAACATAGCAAGTAAATGCACTGTATAATCAACAGCAATGCAGTATAAATAATCCAAAACAGAAGTTGGGAAATCTTACGAGTAAGTGTTGAAAAATACTTTAATGTGTATTCTAGTAAACTGGGGACGACCTGTTGGATCTCTCCACTTTATTGGATCATGACACAATTCAATTCCAGTATATTCTAAGCTATTATGAATCAGGAGCCACAGTCGGGAAATCTTACAAATAAGTGTTGAAAACATACTTTAATGTGTACTGGGGAGATACATAAATCATGTAGTTATGGTGAATAGATAAACAAAGTGGTGATGACATGTCAACACAAATAGTGTAATGCTTGAAACTTGCCACAATCATATGACCGCTTTTCGAGGTCTACCTGGAAAGTTTTAGGTGGGCGGAGCAACTCTTTGACTCTAAAAACAGTTTGTCCTAAGTTGTGAATATGGACTTCATGGGAGTTCGACATTGCCCGTTTTTAATCAATGTATCCATGACTTTGACTGAGTAGATTAAACTAGATGTCATCATTGCTTGTGCCTGTCTTACTCTCTCGATGAATTTTTCGATCAACTTTTAGTAGGTTTCCTTTACCAGCTAACTGATTAGAAGGTTATGCGTTCCCTTAATTTAATATGTTGTTGATGCACTCAGCAAGCTTAGTGTTACTAACTATTTGCTTGAGAGGATCTAGCTTAGAACACGATGAACAATGTAAGAATAATAGTGAGAGTAGAGAATGTAATATGAGATGACAAGATGGATTATGGATCCGTATATTGGCCTCTCAAAGTTGTTTATATAGTACAATCAGTAGTTAATTCTGATAATTACATTACATGATTACAGCGAGATCTACGGAATAATTTTATGACTTTCCATATATATTCTACTGGTACTTAGCCCCTGGCCGAACTAAAAGACGGAGTCGAGCTTCGAGTGGAGGGGCGAGTCCCTCATTTTGGGCTGCCGAGGAGTCTTTCAGTTCTTGAGGTGAACCGGGGGTTTCGGGTGTCTTGCCTTGCCTTCCTAGAGTAAGTCGTGCCGACCAGGAAGTGATGTATGATTGAGCCTTCCTGAGTGGTCGGCTCGGTTGTGAACACAGTCCCTCGAGCGGTGAGTGCGAGGCATCGCTCAAGATGACTTCAGTTTAGTTGCGGGTCCTCGCAGTCCCTCGGCTGAGGGAGCTCGTCTTTTGTCTTTGACTTCTCAGAATTTTGACTCCTTGGGAGTTTCGTGTTTGACTGGCGTTAACTTCTATGCCATCATAAATGCTTGTCGTGGGAGTTTGATCTTCCCTCATTATATAAGAAAGGGGTTTAGGCCTCAGTTTTTCGCTATCCATGGCCTCTTCCTTCGCTGCATGTCTTCGTAATGTTGAGATTTTTTCTCCCTTCTTGAGTCTTCTGCACAACCCCATCGAGCGGTGGTGTGCTGAGGTTGTCAGAAGATTCAAGATGGGGGTTATTGATCTTCGTGGGTTGTGGATTTTTCCTGGTGGGACTTCCATTCTAAGGCGTTAAGGCTGTGTATAAGACTCAAAACATGGTGCACCTGGAGGCTCAGGTTGCCATTTGTTGGAGGCGTTCCTTCCGTCGTTCGAGGAGAGCCTGGCTGCAATTAATAGGCAATCCTCAAGCTGCTTTTTTGTCGCTTCCAGCCTTCCCAAGTTAGAGCTCTCATGGAAGCTTATAGTTCTTCCTGCTTCTTCTTCGGTTGAGTTGCCTTCTTGAGTTGCTCTCGCATTTTCCACTGTCAATACGAATCAGATCATCGGATATAACTCATCAGTCACATCTTGGTCGGTCAGGAAGGCCTCTAGAGACTTGCTGAACGGTCCTGAACCTGCATAGAGATCAATCAGGAAAGAAGAGGGCTCGGTCTGGCAGGACCGAGGATACGTCAGTATTTTACTTTGTAATTTTCCTAGTTATATTGTATTCAAAGCCGATCATAAGTGTATCAATGTAATCAAATTTGAATGAGAAACACATGTGTTATCAAAGAAGAATAAGAATGAATGTCTTTCCTTTCCTTTTCCTACCGAAGCTTCGCATTGTTGTCGATCCTCATGTGGTCGGTTTCACGCCTTTTTGATTTACTTCACGACCGATTGGTCAGTTGATGTGACGTTTGATTGATTTGGCGGGAAACGTGATAATGTCGTCATTGGGAACCATCATATCTTTTGGCACTCCATTGGGAGAGTGCCACGTGTCGTGCTCCTATTTCGTGGGATTTGAACCATCGTGAATTTGCACCGTTGATTTTCTAAGTGCTTTCCCACCATTGGATTGCTCCCCAAACTAAAACGTTTAAATTTCGCGGAAACCCTTCATTTGGCTCTTTTCCTGTTTCTTCTTCCGTCTTCCTCTTTGCCCAATTTCTACTTCTTGGAGTTCTCATTTCGCCTTCGCTTTCTTGGTGAATTTGTTGCTCCTTCTTCTCCTTTACGCGTAGCATTTCCAAGGTACAGGATTCCTATTCTTTTTCTTTTGTTCTTCGTTTTGTCGTTTGTCGATTTTGTTGTTTTACCTAAAGCAATATGGTAACTGTGATAGAAATAAGTAATGAGACTGATGGAGAGGTAACCTCAGAATATCGTTGTCCTAAACCTGGTTGTGTCCCCACCCGCTGTGTCTATTGCATAATGCATTCAGCCAATCGAGCGATACGTGCTTTAAGTGAGGAATTTGACAGTGAGTCCTCTTCTCGTTCCACAGGGTCGGCTCAGTCTTCATCCATGGCTGAAGAGGACCATTCTGATCAGGGGGATAGTCAGTCTGGTGGCGAGGAGTCATGGGTAGATCAAGAAGTCTTGGACTCGTACTCTAAGTTTCACACCGAAGAGTCTTTGGCCAGCAATCATAGTTTGTTGTATTATCCTTCGAATGAAGGCTCGACCATTGTGCGCCCAGTTTCATTGGAAGAGGCAGTTTCCGACCCTTCGACGCCGGAGGGTGAACCTTTCACTTATGTATATAAAGCTATCTTCTAGGACTTAGGCATTCGTGCCCCCTTCTCCCCCTCCTACTGTCAGGTTTTGCGGATGATCAACGTAGCCCCGTCCTAACTTCACCCTAGTGGCTGGGCATATATGCGAGCTTTTAAGATTCTCTGTGAGTGTCTCAGTATTGAGGCATAGGCTTGCAAATTCCTTCATTTCTTCAAGACTCGAGTTAAGAAGCCTACCCGTTCGGTTTCTATATGCAACCATAGCCGTCGGCCCTTTATGACTGTTTTCAAGAGTAGATACAAAGATTTTAAGCAACTTTGGTTTCGGTTGCAAGCTGGCCCGCACAATCTTTACCTGCTAATTGACGAAGTCGGGAAGAAGCGGTTTCCGCTACATTGGACGCGTAACCCTTGGGATAAGTACTCCGTTGAGCAGAGGTCTTTAGGCCCGACCGAGAAGGCTGAAGTGGATTGGTTGTTGTGTTATGTTTGAGCTTCGTCGACCGCATTTCCTAAAGCCTCATTTTTAATTAATTTGGTGGATGATGCTAAAACGTTGAATGGCTACTTGAGTAATTCTCCCCCTTTTTTTGATGTGGATGATGTTCTTCTTTTCAGAGGAATTAGAGATGTCAACGCTCAGTGTTGCCAAGAGGAAGAAGTATCGGGAACAGAAGAAGCGTAAGCAAGGAATCATTAAGGGATCTTCTTCGAATCCAGTTGTTGTTGATCCCCCAAGCTCTACTGTTGCTTCTCCGAACGTCAGGAGCCCTGTTCGGGTTGACAAGGTGGTTGAGGCGCAAGTTGTGATTCAAAGTCATCAAAGTGTAGCTAGGCCTCCTCCTGCCCCAGAATTTCCTCCATCCAAGAAAGCCAAGACTAGCTCCTCCCCGAGCATAGAGATCGGTTTGCCTACCGGGAAAGAGGCGACGAATGATACTTCATGGAATAATATTTTGAAGTGCCAGAAGAAGGTCGATGTTGCTCTTGACGCTTCGATTCGGTCTGCTTTTGACTCTAGGTATCCATTGAACTGAGTCTTAAATTTGTCTGCGGGGTTGGCCGATGTTAAGAAAGTTTCTTCCATGGGGGTGCAGTGTACCCTGGTGGCTGTGAAGACCTACAGCCACTAGGCCTCTCTGCTTGCTCATCTTGTTGAGGATGCTTTCAATAAGACTATCGAGGAGCATGGCAGCTTGGAGTAGTGTTCGAAAAAGAGTGAAGAGGATTTGAAGTTATGTTAGGAGGAGAAGGAGCGGTTGATGAGGGACCTTCAGAAGTGGGATGCTGAAAAAGGTCGGTTGGCGGCCAACTTGGCGAAGGTTGAGGACGATTTGAAGCAGGCCCGTGGGGAGGTTGAGAGGAGCAATGGAGAGCTCAAGAAGATCTCGGTTCTGTTTCAAGATCTGGCCGAAGGCTCGAAATTGGCTCAAGCTGTTGAAGACTTGAAGGTTGGAGCTACTACTGAGTTTGATAAAGGATTTGAGAACGCATTGGAACAGATGAAGGTGCTTTATCTTGAGGCGGATCTTGACAAGTGTTATGTAGACAAGATTGTGGCAACAGCCAGATCGTCGATCAGGAGGCTCCTCCTTCTAATGCTCCTCAGCAGATGCCTCTAGACCTGACTGCTCTTGATGATTTCCAGAATGATGAAGACTTGGAGGTGCAAATCGGAGGTGCCGGTGGTCATGGTGTTGCTGACCATGTTATGACCGAGGCTCATGGGGATTCGGAGGAGACTCCTTGATTATTACCTTGTAATATCGTATGAACAATGCAACGTTTTGTAAAAATTTGACTATGTTACCTTCGGTTTGTAAGAATTATGTTTCCTTTATTTCGAGCATTTTTAGGCTCCTTTACAGTTCGCCTTTAGCACAGTGTTTTTCCTCGGTTGGCGACCGGTTTTGCGTTGTTATGTCTTCCTTCAGCTTGATTTTCCGGTTTAGGGTTTATTTATGCTAATGGTCGGGGTTAGTACCCAAGGGTTGTATGTCGGCTTTCAGCCAGTCTACACCTGTTCCGTCTTGTGTTAATCTGGCATTCTCTGTGTCGGTCTCATTGGCTCGTTCGGGCAAGCGTGTTAGCTTTGTCTTACACATCGAAGGTTCTTACACCGTATCGAGCTCGTTGGCTTCGTCGTTGAGCGTGCTAGCTTCGCCTATACAATGGAAGCTCCCTTTCGGTTTCGCTGAAGCAAACTTCACTGAAACTGAACTGGTGTGCCCAAGGGTGGTTCGTGGGCTCGTCAGCTCCGCTCTCACCTGTAAGGACTTTGAGTCTTCATCGCCCAAGGGAAACATCGAGACATTGCTTGGTCCTTGCCTGTTGGGACTTCTTTATTATGGCACATTCTTTTGGTAATCGATTCTCTTTGTTCATAAATGGGGGTGGAGTACCTTTGGGGCTTTTTAGCGTCGCAGAAAAATTATACATAGATATGAAATGAGAGATGATGAGAACCGATGTTTGCTTCTTCAGCTGTAGTAGAACCGAAGGTTGGCCGCGTTCTAGGATCTGGGAATGTTTCCTCCATCTAATTTCTCCAACTTGAAGGCACCTAGACTGCCGATGTCTTTAACTCTGAAGGGACCTTCCCAATTGGCAGGCAGCTTTCCTGTAGCTCCCACTCTGTTTGATTGTCTAAGGACCAGATCTCCAGCTTTGAAGCTTCTGGGCTTGACCTTGGAGTCATATTTCTTTGCTGCTTGTTCCTTGGCTGGCTGCTCTTTTATTTTAGCAAGTTCTCTGACTTCGTCTAAGAGATCAACGTTGGCCCGAAGTGCAGCTTCATCAGGGACTTTCTCTGTTAACATCCTCCTTGGACTTGGCTCCAGCACCTCCACCGGGATCAATGAATCACTCCCATAGACTAGCCTAAATGGGGTTTCCCTTGTGGAGGATTGGGGTGTGGTGTTATAAGACCATAACACTAATGGTAGCTCTTCTGCCCAATTTCCCTTTGACTCGTCCAATCTTCTCTTAAGGCCGTTCAGAACGACCTTGTTAGCAGCCTCGTCTTGCCCATTGGTTTAGGGGTGTTCGACCGAGATGAATTCTTAATAGATGTTCCATTTCTTGTAGAGTACGACTACCATCTCAAAGGCGAACTGAGTACCTTTATCAGTGATTGTGGTAGCAAGTATTCCGAACCGGCATATCAGTCTCTTCCAGTAGAACTTCTTCACACGTTGAGCCATAATAGTAGTGATCGGCTCTTCTTCTATCCACATTGTAAAATAGTCAACAACCACCAACAAATATCTAACCTGGCTGGGAGCTGGGGGAATGGATCGAGGATATCCACGCCCCAAACGGAGAACGGCCAAGAGGAGACGATTGACTGAAGGTTGGTCAGTGGCGCCTGGGTATAGCTGCATGGTGTTGGCACTTATCACACCTTCTGACGTATGCAGGGGCTTGGCCTCCTACATGACTACTGCATATTCCTTCGTGCAACTCTTTCATGATTTCCTGCGCCTTCAGATCCGACACGCACTTGAGAAGGGGTGATGAGAACCCTCGTTTGTAGAGCTCAGCCTCGATAAGAGTGTATTTGCTTGCAACTTTTGACAGTTTCTTCAATTCCTCATCCTGCAGCTATAATTGCTTTCCTTGCAGGTAAGTAATAATATTGGTCATCCAGCTAGGAGGCTCGATCTCTGTCGAGAGAACCTGAATTTTATTTACGCTGGATTCAAATAATGTTTCCTAGATCACCGAATGGTTGTTTCCAGGTTTCTTAGTGCTGGCGAGCTTGGCCAGGATATCTGCTCTACTGTTTTGTTCCCTGGGGACATGCGTTAGTTCAAAAGAAATGAATTTGGATTTGAGTTCTTGTACCTTATCACAGTAGTTGCTGTGAAGCTCGTCCTTGGTGCTGAATGCATTTGTAACTTGCCCGGTTATGAGGAGGGAGTCACTTCGTGCCTTCAGGTGTTTTACTCCAAGATCTGCAACTAGTGTCATGCCGGCAATAAGCGCTTCATACTCCGCCTGGTTGTTGTTGGCTTTAAAGTTGAACCAAAGAGACTATTCAAGAATTTCATCCGGTCCTTCTAGGGTAACCCCAGCTCCCTCCCTCTCAGGTTAGATGAACCATCAACGGACAAGGTCCAAACGAATTCGCCCAAAAGTTTTGGCTTCTTGATCTGTTTCAACAAGCTCAACAATGAAGTCGGCCAATGCTTGAGCTTTGATTGGCCCTCTTGGCACATACTTGATATCAAACTCAAATAATTCTACCGACCAAGAAACCATCCTCCCTGCAAGATTCGCCTTTGAGAACACTTGGCGGATTGGTAGATCTGTCTTTACTCCAATGGGGTAACTTTGAAAATAGTGTCTGAGTTTTCTTGCTGCCAGGATGACAGTGTACGCTGCTTTCTCAATCGTCTGATACCTTAGTTCTGGACCCCTCCACCTTCGGCTGATGTAATAGACGGGCAGCTAGTCCTTCCCTCGTTCCTGCACTAGAACTGCGTTGCATGCATCCCTTGAGACCGCCAGATACAGGAGTAAGGGGACGCCTTGTTTTGGAGACTTCTGGCTTCAATGATAGCTCAACATTGTGAGGGATTGTCTTCAATACCCCTGTGGGTTAAGACATACCCCAGGAATTCTCCTACTTGGACCCCGAACGAGCATTTGTCAAGGTTGAGGCGAAGGTCATGCTTCTCTAGTAGCCTGAATATCTTGGTCAGATTGTCAATGTGAGCTGGATCTGTGGAAGATTTCACGACCATGTCGTCAACATACACTTCTATGGTTCGTTCGATTTCGCCTTCAAAGATCCAGTCCATCAAGCGCTGGTATGTCGCCCCAGCGTTCTTCAGACCGAATGGCATTCCCTGGTAACAGTAATTGGTCCGGCCAGTCATGAAGGCAATCTTCTCTTCATCAACGTAACTCATCCTAATTTGGTTGTAGTCGGAGTACGCATCCATGAAGCTGAGTAGCTTGTAAGTGGAGGCTCCATCAACATGTCCATCAATGCTCGGCAATGGGTAGGAGTCTTTCAAACACGCCTTGTTGAGGTCAGTATAATCAACACACATTCTCCATTTGCCATTGGACTTCTTCACCATCACAGGATTGGCGGGCCATGCTGGGTACTTCACCTCCCTAATGAACTCACTGGCCACCAATTTATCTATCTCTTCTTTGATATCTTTCATCTTCTTGTGTCCCTGTTTTCTCTTTTTCTGCGATACAGGTAGGGCAGAAGGATTTCAAGATAATCGATGACAGACAAAGTTTGGGTCAATACCTGGCATGTCCTGGGGGGACCATGCGAGTATGTGGACGTTGTCTGACAGGAGCTTGATAAGTTGATCTTCAATTTCTACAGACAGCCCCATCCCAAACTTTGTTTTCTGATGTTGTGCAGGGCCAATGATTACTTCCTACAAATCGCCGGCTGGTCTTGGTCTCTTCTCCTCCTTGTCCGCATTGTACATTCTGGGATCTAGGTTAAGGAAGCTGCAATTGGAACTTTTTGCTTCAAGCTTTTGGATCGTCATGACCTTGGCGCTTTCTACTTAACATCTACGGGCCATCGCTTGATCACTTCTTACAATGCTGACACCTCCGTTGGGCAGGGGGTACTTAAGACAGAGGTGAGGATATGATATCGTCGCCATGAGCGCATTAAGAGTCGGCCTATCTACAATGATGTTATAAGAAGAAGTTACATTAATAACCATATACCTGAGGACGACTGTTTTGGATGAATCTCCTTCTCCGAATGTTGTTCTGAGGTCTATGTGAACCCCACTAGTGTTCCTAGGTAAATTTCAGTAATTCTACTAGTAACTTGAGGTCCTGGAAGCACTTCCAGTACATTAGGTTGGCGGAACTCTCTCCATCCACTAACACCCGAGGGACCCTATACCCGCTGGTGGTGATGTAGATCACGATCGGATCATCAGAAATTTGTATTGACTAAGGAGCAATTCTCTCTCTGTATCAATTGTTCAATTTGCTGCTTCAAAGTCCAGCAGTCTACGGTAGTGTGTAACCATTCTGTGAAATCTGCAATATGCTTCTGGATTCTTGCCCATGGTACCGACGAAAGGTGTTGGCCTCTGTATGGTCCCATGGTACCGACGGCTTGGTCCTAAGCGGGGTGTAGGCGACCTCCGGATTAGGGCGTGATTTTCTGTTCCTGGTTCTGCCTCCTCGGTTCTGTCTGACTGGGGAATGCTGATGGTTAGCCTGACCACCCTTCTCGGGTGGTGAGTAGGGTCTCCTTGAACCTCTGGTGTCATGTGCTTCTTTGCTGGTCGCGGTCTCCTCGGGTTCTATATGCTTGTCCGCCCGGGCTCTGACTTCATCCATAGTTCTGGGCATTCGGATGGACAGTGCTTCACTAAAGGTTTCGTTTCTTAGACCCTTCATGAATGCTTTAATGAAGAATCTTTCGTCAGGGTCCTCCACTAGGATTGTTACTTTGTTGAAGCGTTCCAAATACTTCTTGAGGGGTCCGACTGCTCCTTGCCGAAGGTCAAACAGGTCTTCAGAGTGGACTAATTTCTTCTTATTCGTTGAGAACTGTTGTACAAAATGGCTGGCCAGGTCATCAAATCCAGTGATTGACCACGAGGTTAAGCCCTTGAACCACTTAAGGGCGACGTTAGTCAAAGTTCCGGCGAACATCTTGCAGCTAACAGCATCGCTCCCCCCACTAATCATCTGGGTTTGAAAGGTGTCACCATGGCTCTAGGGGTCTCCTGTTCCATCATGAGTACCGATGTAGGGCTCACGGAATCGATGGGGGATGGCTACCGCCTCAATCTCTTCTGTGAACGGCTGGAACGCTCTTACAGAAACCTTTGCGGCTTCAGCCTGGTTGTTCTGCGTCTCTGCTAGTTGCTCTTGCAGTCTTACTTGCCTTGCTTCCAGCGCCCGGGACCAAAGGCGTTGTCCTTCGTTTCCCCTGGCTTGCTCAGCGTTCTGCTCTTGCAGTGCCTTCACTGCGTCGAGTAGCTCCAACAACCTGAGGTCAGTATCGCTGGACGACGGGTATTACGACCCGTTAGCTCTAGTAGCCACCATGGTGTGGTGGTAGTCTAGGGTGATTTCTGGTGGGGTAGGAAGATTTTACCAAGTCCCCCGATGGGCGCCAATGTTCCTAACTATTTCCTTGGGAGGACCTAGCTTAGAACACGACGAAAAATGTAAGAATAATAATGAGAGTAGAGAGTGTAATATGAGATAACAAGATGGATTCTGGATCCGTATATTGGCCTCTCAGGGCTGTTTATATAGTACAATCAGTAATTAGTGCTAATAATTGCATTACATGATTACAGCGAGATCTACGGAGTACTTATAGGACTTTCCATATATATATATATATATATATATATATATATATATACACACACATATATATTTTACTTGTACTTAGCCCTTGGCCGAAGTAGAAGTCGGAGCCGAGCTTCGAGTGAGGGGGCGAGTCCTTCGTTCTGGGCTGCCGAGGGGTTCCTTGGTTCTTAAGGTGAACCGGGGGTTTCAGGTGTCTTGCCTTGCCTTCCGAGAGTTAGTCGTGCCGGCCAAGAAGTGATGTATGACTGAGCCTTCCTTAGTGGTCGGCCCGGCTTTGAACACTAAGCTAGTGGTGCAGCTTGACAATAATTTTTGGGGGTACCAAATGGTTAAATAATACACATAAAATATTTCACTAATATTTTAATTGTTATCCAGAATTGAACTGTTTTTTATCAGATACCACAATTTAAATGTACATGGTTCAAATCTTGGTTTCAGCACTTTTTTGGAAAAACATACACTTAATATTGCAAAATACAAAAACAATTACCGAAATGCCTTCAGTGACAGTCGAACTGTGGAACCTGAGCTTATTAAGCTAGCGTTTAAACACTTTTCTACTGCATCTTTACAAATATTTAGCGAAATAAATAATATAGGCTAAATTATAGTTTTAGTCCCCCTATTTTCTCAAATTCGGACATTTGGTCCCCCTATTTTAAAACTCAGACATTTAGTCCCCCTATTTTAAAGAACTCGAGATTTAGTCCAAATGGGGATTTTTCAGTTTTTTTTACTGATGTGGATGTCTGTTGTGTGAAAACATAATGCAAGTATACACTGTCCAACAAGTAGTAAAGTAGAAATAAGATTCGTTCCCACGAGAATTAATGCTCATAATGTGTTTAATTTGATTAACAAATTAGTGAGGGTAATAAAAATAAAGACACAAATGTTCGGTATCATTCACTACAGTAAAAAGTTAAATGGGTAATAAGATCAAATATTAGAATGAGTTGAGATGCTTCTACAACATTTTGACCCAAAGGCAACGCTTGGAAAGCGTTGCGTAAAGCTAAAAGACCGTTGCTGTAACCTTCGGCAACAATTTTCAAACCGTTGTTCCTGCGGGCGTTGCCTAAACCATAGGCAGCGGTATTTTGCAACCTAAGGCAACGAACACCTAAAACCATTGTCATTCCTAACCTAAACGCAGCGATTTTGATTATCACGCAATGGAAACAGTTCTGAACCGTTGCCAGTTAGAGCAACACTTCGAAACCGTTGCCATCTATGGCAACACTAAGAAACCGTTGCTATATGTGGAAACCATTGCCATATGTGGAAACCGTTGCCTTCCATGGCAACATTAAGAAACTGTTGCTATATTTGGAAACCGTTGCCATCTTTGGCAACATTAAGAAACCGACTAAATAACCGTTTCCTAATAATTTTAAAGAAAAGTCGTTCCCTTTTTTAATTTACAATATACATGTCAACAACGTTATATAACCGTTGCTATTAATGGCAACACCGAAAACCTGTAACTATTAATGACACAAACCAGTATTCTCTATTTTAACGTGAACTTGTTTGTATCAATACCAACATTTCAATTCTAATCATTTCAAATGATACATAACTTAAATTCAAGATAAGGTTCAAGTATTTAGTATTAAAGGACATAATTAAGTATAAAACAAGTTTATCCTCATATTGCAAAGAAAAACCTTTGATTTCCAAAATAAAGCTTCATAAGTCTTCAAGCCATGTCTTCAAAGTACTCTTCTTCATCCATGTCATCAACACCATCTATACCTTCATTATTTTCCTACAAAAGTAACGAAAACTTGATTAATACAATATACAACTCTATTAAAATAATCAAATAAACAAAACCAAGCAAGAAACACTTAAAAAATTTAGTAGATTGGACAATCAAAATCTCATGAAACAATACAAAACCAAAACCACAAATAGGTTGTCCATATGCTGCCACACATCTGCAGAACTTCCAGAAACCTTAATATTCACTGTGCTTATTTTAGTAACTGGACACATTCTTGTTATGTTGCCTTTTTTTACCAGACCAAGCTTTATATTCAACATGAAAGGATAACTATACATATCACAAACCTATGTTGTAGAATTATAAATTTATAATTACATTTCCAAGTGTTTACAATGACACTACACCAGCAGACATTTACTAGACCAAGCTTTATATTCAACATGAAATTTATAATGACACTACACCAGCAGACAACTAAATATAGATTAATAGAAATTTCATTTCCAAGTGAACTTTGCTTAGTTCAATTTATTATGAAACCATTTATGAACAGAAATTAAATACCACACATTATGCACAGAAATTGAACTTTGCTTAGTTCAATTTATTATCAAACCATTTATATTAGGAGAAAACAGAATAAATTGTTATTATAACATTCTACACATTGTGACTCTGCAGAATTTGAGGCACTTATATCCAATCCAGATTTTCTAGACTCTAAAGTAGCTAGTAAACTATAAATTTCTTCCCAAAACTCACATTTTTAGACCCAACACTTTCCCAGAAAGACAAACTTAGCAATCTAAGTTTAAAGACAAACAAAGGAGATACCAATAAAGTGATTCTTACTTACCCTATGAGCTTCTGGGGCATGTATTGATGTCGAAGAACATAGAGCACTAGTAGCATCAGGCGGAGTTGACAACAAAGCTGCCAAAGCCTCCACATTCAACCTTGAGTTACTTGGTCGTTCATCATGCCTTAAGTATAGAGATCAAAAATAAAAATAACTATTAGGAAATAAAAATAACTGTTAAGAAATAACTTATAGCTTTTCTAATTACTAAAGATTAATGACCATTAAGAAATAAATGACGTAGCAAAATATATTTTGAAGCCAGCACATAGAGCACCAAGAAACACATTACTAGTTTAAAAAAACTGCACATTATTACTAGTTTAAAAAAGTAAAGAGCCTTATGCACTTCACTATCATAGAGAAATGAGCTAAAAAAACTGCACATTATACTAAGTCCCTTATGCTTTAAGTTGCTTGTAACATGTTCTTAGGTCACTTTTAGTACAACTACATCTTTAAATACCTAGTTCAATTCATTCTCTCTTGATGAAGCAACCCAAAGTGAGCCTATGTTTATGTCGACAATTGAAAAAGAAAGAGGAAAATTACCTCTGTTGCTCACAAGCTCAGCCCACAATCACCCTCCTCCAGCATGATTGATCTCCTGTAGATGAAATTCAAGAAGTCGGTTATTTTCCTGCTATTTCAATTGAGTCATTGTCAATTCAAGTACAAACATGGCCATTGTCAATTCAAGTATAAATAATGTCATCAAAAATCATCATCTTTTGGGACTCTAGTTAATCATTATATAAAACTGTCCAAGTCTTAGGCTTAGATTAGGTAGTTTATGACAATAAATAGTGTAATGGTAAGTAAACTGGCATATACTGGAGGAAGTAACTAGGTGGTTTAAAAATTCTTAAAAATGTGTTCTGAATAGAAGTCATTTTTTATGAACTAGTTGATCATGTAAGCATCTTAATATTTAACAGCTTACCACAGAGGGGACTTTATATTGGCCTGCCTGCAAATTAAGAAAGAGAACCAGATGCTTTTTTTATAGATATAAAATCAGATACTAATATAGAAAATCATAACAGAGATTGATATAAATAAATAATATTGAAAGTACCTATACCTTGTACTGTAGCACATACAATAAATGACACTAAATCAGCCATATTATTCTTCACACACATTATTATATCATATCATATAATAATACAATATAGTTGAAATCCTGACATAATGGATAGTACAATTTTAAAGTCTTCTTCACCGGTGCTTAGGGTTGAATTTTAACATACATATAATGATTAAGGATCCAAAAATTCTATGGTGTTGAATTACTTATAGCTGGCAAATTAAATGAATTCAAAGTTGGGTGGAGCCAAGATATGTTGTGGAACCAAACGAACACTTATCAGTATTTTCAACTAAGTTATGTTGTCTGAGTATCTAAGTTATTTGCAGGCTTCATATCGTGTAAAGGTGACGAGATCTACTCCAAGAGTTTCTTAAAATGAAGGGACATTACAAGAAGTGTAATTATGAGACTATGTAGTCACATTTTGTTTCTGAAGTTACAGGAAATTGTACATCATAAAATTGGAGCAGTAGAACCAACACATGTATTCTTTTTAGTGCAGGGTATCTGGGTATGATACAATTATGCCAATTTGTACATGTTACACGAACTTTTGACAGTGATTTACAGAATCAAATTATATACTGATACAAAAAAGGCAAACTAATCCATGTCTATCTTTGTTAACTTAGGTGATTTGTGCCTATTTACTTGAAGGGTTTCAAAAATTAATCACATCTTTATATAGCCAAAGAAATTTAGCTATTGAGCCCACGATTCCCAATAATAGAAAAGGTTGAAACTTGATACAAAATCATATAACTCATCACAGAGATATATTAGAGGACCCTAATTTCAAATGAACATATCTCATTGTGATAACTTCAAAACATCTTCAAATGAACATATACTGAAATCCTAAACCTAAAAAACCTAATTTGAAGCTTAAAAAACCTAACCCTGGTTTTCAGTATGAACCCTAAACACAAATCTTCAAATCTTGTAAACGCTAAAACCAGAGAGAGAGCCAAACCTGAAATCACAATCACTGAGGAACTTGACGAAATCGCTGAGAGAGAAGAACTTGACGAAATCGCTGGGAGAGAGGAACGAAAATGAAGCTTGACCGCTGAGATAGAGGAACTTGACGAAATCGCCGAGGGAAGAACCAGGAACTTGATTTCGCTGAGAAGAACTAGAGGAACTTGATGAAATCGTTGTGTTTGGACTGAGCGTGAGAACTAATTTAGGAGTAATTCGCGTGAGAAGAACCAGAAAACGCTGTGTATGCCTTCTAATTGCTTGGCGTGAGAACTGAAATGTTGTTTATGCTTCTTGCTTCTGGACTGAGCAGTTTAGGTATGGAAAATGATTAAGGGTTCGCGAGAGAGTAGTGAGAGAGTTTTTGGTTTTTTTTGGGACTGAGAGTGTTTTTGGTTTTTGATTTTTTTTAGTTTAAGTTTATTTTTGGGTTGAAATTTTTTTAGTTTGGCACTAATAATTTTGGGGAATCAAAAAACGCGCTATTATTTAGCGCGCAATTTTTTTTATTTTTTTTAATAATTGTCCCTATGGCAATGTTTCTGAACCGTTGGCTAAAGCTTAAACAAAAAACTGTTGCCTAAAGCTTAAACAAAAAACCGTTGCCGTAGACTTTATGGGAACGATTTTCAGCCGTTGCCAATAAAAAATTTAAAAAAATGAATCAGCAACGGGTTCAAAAAATTGTTGCCATAGTTGGCTAAGGCAACAGTTTTTTGGGCGTTACAATTTTAGGTGTTGCCATAGGGTCTAAATGTTGTAGTAATGCTATGTTTAATGTTGCATCATTAGATGTTGTCGCAATAGATGTATTTTGTCAAATATTTCACACTAGGATTTCCTTACAAGAGCTTATGTCTAAGCCCTAAATAAGTCCACCTTAGGCTGCTATGGCACCCACAGTATTCACCTTATGAACTTTGCCCTCCTATGTCTAAGGTTTAAGCAAGAAACATTAAATTGTCTTTTAATGCACACAATTCATATTATCTTGTGAGTTAAATTTACAAACCATTTCTGAATTCATAAATGCTACTTGAGATTAGTTGGCCATTCCTAATCTATGATGGAAATATTATCACACACAAGATAAAATACTCAACATTAAACATACATCATTAACTACATTAAAACTTCATTACATCAGGTTTAGCATCCCAACTATGAGTATTTAGCTCATATTGAGCGAACAACACAAGGTAAGAAATTACAAGGTAAGAAATTAAACATAAATGCGAATGTCATACTAAAATTGCAAGGTAAGAAATTATACTAAGAGATGGGAACTGAAGGTGAGCTCCAAGGTATGAATCATGGAGGGACAAGATCAGCTTCTCCAAGTAGAAATCTTCCAAGTAAATCAGCTTCTATGATTGCTGCAGCAATGATCTCAACAATGGCTTCTTGTTTGGTAATTTGAGGTGCTTGGTACAAAATTGGAGGAAAGCTATTTCTATACTTTCTCCTTTCGGCCAAGTCTACTTAATGAGGAAGAGAGGCAACCTTTTATAGTGCAAGGGCACACGATCCTAGGAGAAACCTAATTTTGAGGCGCCTTTTGTCTTGTTGTGTGCCTAAAAGTACATGTGCCCAAAATAATATGGTATCTTAGAATATTCCAGCGCTCACATTCATGCGCAGGTACTGTCCTTCCTGACAACTGGGCTCTCCTTAAATTTAGCGCCTTTCTTCTTTCTCTCTTATTTGACGCACTACGGATGATGTTGTGACATCTAATGCAAATCAAAACACAAATGAGGCACCAAAGTTCCACTTAACACAAACCCAAGAATTCACCTTATACTCACCTAACAATATAATATTTGCAACTTAATTAACTACTTTGCTTTAGAACTAGCAACAATTTAAGCTTAGGAATACATTAATAACTATCATAAATGAGAGTTATCAATGTGTGTCCAAAAAAAATTAGCTTATGTGGCACTTATTAAATGACGTGGCAACTAACACAGCTTGCACACATGTGTCCACGTCATTTAATGATCCAGTCAGCATGCCACGTAATACTTTAAAGTATTAACTCAAATATTAAAATGACAATTACAATTAAAAGTAAAATGTAAATAAGGAAATCATCATCATCTCTATTCTCTTCCCACGTCGCTCATCTTCATCCCTCTTCCATCGTTTCATCATCACATAACAAAAACAACAATCTGAAACCCCAGAATTTGAAATTGAGAGCTAATAGAAAGGTAGAAGAAGATGAAACCCTAGAAACTAATTGTTCTTCATTCAATCTAACCCCCAAAAAACAAAACCCTAGAAACTGAAATTTAATTTGGAATGAAAGGTAAAAGAAGATGAAGAGTGCAGAAACAGAACCAACAACAATAAAATTCCTAAAATAAAAACCAGATTCGTTTTTGCTTTAAATCCGTTTTTGCTTCTTGATCATTTTCCTATGCTACAATTTTGCTTCTGATTCGTCTCTTATGCTTCGATTTTGCTTGTGATTCGTTTTCCCCTGCTTCGATTTTTCTACCGATTCGTTTTTGCTAATGCTTCGTTTTCCTCTATTGTTGTTGAAAGCACAATTGGGTGAAAAGCGCTACTTATTAATTTGAATGGGTAGAGCTTGTGAGAAAAATGCTACCTTTTGTTGAAAATGCACCGGAGAATGGGTAGGGCTTGTGAGGAAAACACTACCTTTTGTTGAAAACGCGCCCTTTTTTTGATATCTAATATCTAATCTAATCTATCTAATCTAATCTAATCTAATCTAATCTATCTAATCTAATCTACCTAATATCTATTTAATCAAACAAACAATTTACAAAAAGACAATTTTAGACATCTTTATTTTTTGACACATCACCACTTTTATGGACAATAATGTAATGTTAGTTTTATTTCTCATTTTGTTAATTCTATTTTCTCTTCCTTTCTCACACTGTCTCTCTCTTTCAATCTCACATTTCCCAATATTTCACTTTTATACACATCTACTATTTGTGGCCCCTACGCCATTTATTTAAAAATTACAATTTTAGACATCTTTATTTTTTGACACATCACCACTTTTATGGACAATATTGTAATGTTAGTTTTATTTCTCATTTTGTTAATTCTATTTTCTCTTCCTTTCTCACTCTCTCTCTCTTTCAATCTCACATTACTCAATATTTCACTTTTATACACATCTACTATTTGTGGCCCATACGCCATTTATTTAAAAATCTATCTATCAATCTAATCTAATCTAATCTATCGATCTATCTATCTAATCTATCTATCTAATATCTATTTAATCAAACAAACAACTTACAAAAAGGCAATTTTAGACATCTTTATTTTTTGACACATCACCACTTTTATGGACAATAATGTAATGTTAGTTTTATTTCTCATTTTTTAATTCTATTTTCTATTCCTTTCTCACTCTCTCTCTCTCTCTTTCAATCTCACACTTCCTAATATTTCTCACTTTTATATACATCTACTATTTGTGGCCCCCACGCCATTTATTTAAAAATATTTCTAATCCTAATTTTTTAAATCTACTACATAATATAATATAATTAAATTAATATTAAATGATCTACATTTAACTCCTATTTACTATCTAATCGAATATCTTTATTATTTATACAAACAAACCACACTTAAATTACTCAAACAAACATTCCTATTTACTTGACACCTCAACTAACTAAGGACAACATTGTAATTTACTATCACACTTTTTTTTTCAAATTTCTTCTCCCAATCCACTTTCTTCCCACTCCCACTTTTTTCCTACTTTTTTTCCCATTTTCAAAATTCAAATCAAACCCACTCAGTTTCTTTTCCTAATATCTACTATAATCTACTAATCAATTGGAATTACGAGATAACTGCAGTGATATAGAAAAAACACAGGATAACTACACTGATATATGAAAAAACACGAGATTAATATCTATATATCTATTTATACAAACAAATCACACTTATTTTGCCCAAACAAACGACACTTAAAAGTACAACATTGTAATTTACTATCACACTTTTTTCAAATTTCTTCTCCCAATGCACTTTGTTCTCACTCCTACTTTTTTTTCCTACTTTCTCATACTTTTTTCTCAAATTTCAAAATTCTAATCAAACCCGATACTTTCTTTTCCCACTATCTACTATAATCTACTAATCAACTAAAATAATCAATTGAAACTACAAGAAAATTGCACTGATATATAAAAAACACAGGATAACTGTACTAATATATAAAAAAGCACGAGATTAATATCTGAAAAAAC
The DNA here is from genome assembly GCA_963573325.1 of Astragalus glycyphyllos. NCBI lineage: Eukaryota > Viridiplantae > Streptophyta > Magnoliopsida > Fabales > Fabaceae > Astragalus > Astragalus glycyphyllos. The sequence continues at coordinate 33,559,356 of OY754307.1, forward strand.
AAGAAGACTTAATGACTATTTAAACTACTGATTAATATTTAAAACACATGTGACAAATATTTGTCAGTAATACCTATAAAAGAACAAATAATTGTCAAGGGTAAATAATAAAACACGAGATAAATATCTCTTATTGATAATCTACTATCTATCTAATATCTATTTATCTAATCTAATCTAACATCTATTTATCTAATATCTATCTATTTATACAAACAAACCACAATTAAATTATCCAAACAAACTGCCTTATTTACTTGATAACTCATCTAACTAAGGACGCCATTATAATTAACTATCACACTTTTTTTTTCAAATTTCTTTTCCAAATCCACTTTCTTCTCACTCCCACTTTTTTTCCTACTTTTTTTTTCAATTTTCAATATTCAAATCAAACCCACCCACTTTCTTTTTCCACCATCTACTATAATCTACCAATCTAATATAATATCTATTTATACAAACAAACCACAATTAAATCACCCAAACAAGCCGTCCTATTTACTTGACAACTCACATAACTAAGGGCAACATTGTAATTTACTATCACATTTTTTCAAATTTCTTCTTCCAATGCACTTTCTTCTCACTCCCACTTTTTTTCAAATTTCTTTTTTTTTTCAAATTGCGAAATTCAAATCAAACCCATCCACTTTCTTTTCCCACTATCTACTATAATCTACTAATCAACTAAAATAATTAATTGAAACTCTATTTATACAAACAAACCACAATTAAATTACCCAAACAAACCGCTCTATTTACTTGACAACTCACCTAACTAAGGGCAACATTGTAATTTACTATCACATTTTTTCAAATTTCTTCTTCCAATGAACTTTCTTCTCACTCCCAATTTTTTCAACTTTCTTTATTTTTTTTTCAAATTACGAAATTCAAATCAAACCCACCCACTTTATTTTTCCACTATCTACTATAATTTATTAATCAACTAAAAGAATCAATTGAAACTACGAGATAATTGCACTAATATTTAAAAAACACGGGATAACTTCACTGATATATTAAAAAATACGAGATTAATATCTAAAAAAAGAAAACTTAATGACTATTCAAACTACTTATTAATATTTAAATCAGACGTGACAAATATGTGTCACTAATACCTAAAAAGGAAAAATAATTGTGACAGATATATAATAAAACATGGGATAAATTTTTTTATTGGAAATCTACTATCTATCTTTTACTGTCTACTATAATCTACTAATCAACTAAAATAAATCAATTGAAACTATGAGGTAACTGCACTGATATAAAAAAACACGAGATAACTGCAATGTTATATATATATATATATATAAAAACACAGGATAGCTGCACTGATATATAAAAAATACAGGATAACAACACTGATATATAAAAAAACATTGCACTGATATATAAAAGAACACGGGATAAATGTACATATTATTTTCAAATGATACTTTTACATTTTTAGATTTTAATATTTATCTACTTTTTTATTTGAAACTCTTTTTTTTATCTACTTTAAATTTGTCTTTGTTTTCACGGGGTGCTGTCTAGACTATTTAAATTATGTCTAAGTTTATTCATGAAAAGAACACGGCAGCACCCGTGCGTTTGCACAAGTATCCTACTGGTGTGTGGAAAAGTGTTCAAGTATACATGGTCACAAACAAGTAGTATAAAAGATCGAACCCACAGGGATTGGATTAACTCTTGTAGCTCAAGTTCAGAAAAATTAGTGCAAGCTATCCTACTCACAATTTGGGATGATGGTTATAAGAAAACAGAATGTAAATAAACAATAAAATGTGGAGGAAATCAGTTGAGAATGATAGTTGAGATGTCTTTGCCAAATAAGTTTCTTTTAAGAGTATTGTGCAGTTAAGTGGTGCAGTTGCACTGCATGCAGTTGCATCAGTATGTGCTTTTCAGTCACTTTCTTCAGAATTTCATTACAAGCTTCCTATGTCTAGGCGTGCTAAATAGGTTGACTCCTGCCTTTGAAGTACCCACTGAATCACCCTAAGGACTATGTTATCCTATGTCTAGGATTTAACAAAGTTTTCTTTATTAAAACAAGTTAACAAAGACTTTATTAAAACACTCACCCTTATTAGTTCTTGATTTCTAGTTATAAACCATGTCTGTGAATATAACTCTACTTATGCTAAGTGATCAACATCAAAATAAGATGGATGTAGTATTACACAAGAACTAAAATGCATACACCACATAAAAGCACAACAACTTACTTAAAAGATCATTATAAGGTTAGAACATCTCACCAAGGAAATTTAGTTCATAATAGGCATTGCAAAACAGAGATAGATGAAATAAAACGTGTTGATATAATTGAAATTACAAAGGAAAACAATAAGGTAAAGTTTACACAAATTGGAGTTCCCTTGCATAAGATTACCAAGCAATGCAGTTGCACTGATTCCTTGCACCACACTAATTCTATGTAGAAGTGAAGGGAGAAGTCGTCAATTCCTTCCTTACCTTCTAACAAACTAACAACAAAACTAAAATCTAATGAGAAGAAGTGTAAAACTATATTATGAGTGATGTCTTTCAAGTGAGGAATGAGAGCCTTTATATAGCCTTCAAAAGTAAGTCCTTTCTTGGAGATTAAGTTAACCAATGGAGTTAACCATGGTTACTTTTCAGATCTTTAATAAAGGAATTTGTTTCCCACACTCAAAGGTAAAGAGAGGTCCAATTAGGGTTGACCAAGTGTCCCATAAGAATGACTCTTCAAAATGGTCTTCAATTGTAGGCGCCGAAATTTGCATGTGGCATGTGCCCCATGTGATCCATGACTAAGCATGATGTCATTCTTGAGGTGCTTGTGCATTGGTATGGTTGATGGTGCTTCTTGCATTGTACTCTGTCTTCAGTGCAGCAGCATCTAGTGCAGCACTGCTTTAGTCATATGATGCAGTTGCATCAAGTGCAGTTGCACTGTTGTTTTGTGGAGCAGTTGTACTTGTCTTGTTTCTGCCTGTTCTTTAGTGCAGTTGCACCTAGTGCAGTTGCACTGTTATTTTCCGATGCAGAAGCATCACTTGCAGATGCACTGAACAAACACATAAAACATACAAATATATATATATATATATATATATATATATATATATATATATATATACAAAATACTAAGTTATGAATTCATCCTTTCTTGAAACCTTGAATATTGTTATTTTATTCATACAACTATATTTAACACATAATTTACTTGAATCTAAGCAATTATTTAGGTTTAGATGAAATAATTATATAAAATAGAGTTATCGCCTAGGTTTTAATTAGTTTCAGTTTTCCTCACTCTCCATCGCGAACCCACAGTGCTGAAAACTCACGCTTCGACATTTCAGCTAGGGTACGCCTCTTCTCTCTTTCTTCACCTCCTTCGCGGCCTCTTCTCAGATTTGCGCCGCCATGGTACTTTTCTCATCTCTTTTCAACAATCGATTCTGCAATTCCATCGTTTTATCGTGTAATCGCACATATTTTCAGTTTATCGTTTGTTTTGCTTTTTATCTTTGTTTTTTTCTGCGATTGTTGTTGTTCTAACGTCGTCCCATGGTGAGGTTGTTCTAAAGCGCTACTGTAAGCAAAAACATGGAAGCTACTTCACGGTATGTTCTTGTCTTCTCTGAAACTCCTCTTTCTCTCTCCTTCGCGAGCCATTCGGTTATCTTGAATCGGTTCTTGATTTTAGTTTTGATTTTGACCTAAATTGCTTTTGTTCCTGGTTTAGTCCTCTCTTTGTTTTGATTTTCGTTCTGAATCAGTCCCTAACCTCAATCCACGACTCCTTTATCTTCTTCCTCCAATTTATTCTACCTACTTGTTTGTGAACATTTTAATTATAAAATCAAATATTTACTATCAACTCTCTTTAAAGTATCTGGTTTTTTCATTCAAAACCCACAATTTGTAAGGAAATTAGTTCTAGCAGCTAGTTCATCGAAGGTGCAAGGTAAGTCATAAGGTGTTTGATAAAATGCCCGTGAAACATTTTTACAGTTTGAAGAACTTGATGTTTGAATAAATTGTTTCTGCGGTCATCTTCTAATTGTTTATTAAAATGCTAATATGTTTGGGAAATTAGCTAAGTTGCTAATACAAACTAGTTAATATGTTTGGGAAATGATGGTTTTAGTGAAACAATAGTTTTAGTGAAATAATTACTTTCTTATATATCTTTCGAAGCTGAAAAGATAACTTTCTTATATGTTTGTGTTCAAATAACATGGTGTTGTTATTGTGTGTTAACAGAAGTGGAGCAAGGCACTTACGAGAAGCTCCTATCTGAAGCACTCAAATACAAGCTCATCACTCCTTTCCATTCTCTCTGATCGTTTGAGGGTATCTCTTTTGTTAATTCCTTTTTGTTCTTTGTAGTATAGATTATTCATCTAGTTTATTTTTCATATCTTTTCTTGCTAACTATCCACTAAGATTTTGGTTTCTGAGGTAAAAATTCATTGATCAATAATCATATTAGCACTCTTTTAGGATTACAAGAGTATGTGGTGGGGTTTTAAGACATGGTCCCATGTCTAGGATGATATGTACTTGTAGCTGCGGCTGAAAATTTGATATCATAATTTTCAATTTACTGTGTCTCGGCCACAAATGGTGTTTATATTAAGAAGCACGAAGTACATGTCTAACATTTTGCAACAATACATTAATGTTTGATGCCTTTATTTATCATAGGGGTCAGTCATTATATAAGGTTGATAGTCTCATGTAAACAAAGATCTGTTGATAGTCACATACTAAATCTGTTCATAGTTGCGTCATTCAGGGAAACATGTATAACGGCTTGCAGGTGTTCAATTGTATGGTGGACCAAAAGCCAGTGCCATGCTAAATATTGCTGAAATGAGCTCTTTTCATCATGAGTACAGCTCACTTACTTGCACAGTTGAAATTGTAGAGGATGTATTTGCTGCCATTGACCATATAAACAAACATGGAACTTTGCAGGAAACCCTAGCGCAGTCCATCCCCTCGTTGTTTCGTAGTTCACTGCCATGGCTACAGTACAACATGAAAATAAAAATGCAACAGACTCAAAGATGGAGAGAGTACCAGAAAACTCACTGTGGCTGAAGAATGGGGAAGGTCAGGGTTGCTTCTCATTCCCTCAGTTTCATTCCCTTTTATTACTTTTTGTAATTCATTCTTTGTTGGTCATGATCAGTTTCAACCGCCATACATGAAAAAAAGGGATATTTTATTGACGCTATGCATGGAAAGAAGGGATATTTTAGTGAAGCTATTGGAAACCTGCTGCAATAATATATCAATTTCACAGTTGCACTCAAAGTGTTTGAAACTTGGCCTAACCAATGATAGTTTCATTGAAACCAAGCTCAATGTACTTTATTCTAAATATGCATCAATTCACCATGCACATAAACTGTTTGAAGAAACGCCTCACAAAACTACTTATCTATGGAATGCTTTGCTTAGGATTTATTGTTCAGATAGAGAATGGGTTGAGACATTATCTTTATTTTATCAAATGAATGCCAGTGCTATGTCAATTGAGGAAAGACCTGATAGTTACACTGTGTCTATTGCTTTGAAATCGTGTGCGGGTTTGCGGAAGATTCATTTGGGTAAGATGAATCATGGGTTTGTTAAGAAGAGGAAGTTAGATGATGATATGTTTGTTGGGTCTGCATTGATTGATTTGTATTCAAAATGTGGACAAATGAGTGATGCTGTAAAAGTGTTTATGGAGTATAAAAATCTTGATGTGTTCTTATGGACTTCAATAGTTACTGGTTATCAACATATTGGTAGTCCTGAACTTGCACTCGCGTTTTTCTCCCGTATGGTTGTCTCGGAGCAAGTTAGTCCTGATCCTGTGACTCTTGTTAGTGCTGCTTCTGCTTGTGCTCAGCTAACTGATTATAAGCTTGGAAGAAGTGTTCATGGTTTTGTAAAAAGAAGGGGTTTAGACACTAAGTTATGTTTGGCTAATTCACTGCTTAATTTATATGGAAAAACTGGATCTATCAAGAGTGCAGAGAATTTGTTCAGGGAAATGCCTGAGAAGGATGTTATATCTTGGAGCTCAATGGTTGCGTGTTATGCTGATAATGGAGTCGAAACCGATGCATTAGATCTTTTCAATGAAATGTTATATAAGAGAGTTAAACCCAACTGGGTTACCATGGTTAGTGCATTGCGAGCGTGTGCTTGCATTTCCAATTTAGAAGAAGGTAAGAAGATTCATGAATTAGCAGTCAATTATGGTTTTGAGTTGGAAACCACTGTCTCTACAACTTTGATGGACATGTACATGAAATGCTTTTCACCTGAAAATGCAGTTGATCTTTTCAATAGAATGCCCAAGAAGGATGTAATTGCTTGGGCTGTTTTATTTAGTGGCTATGCTGAAATCGGAATTGCACACAAGTCAATGGAGGTTTTCTGCAACATGTTATCTATTGCTCTAGTTAAGATTCTTGCTGCTATTTCAGAATTGGGGATTCTTCAACAAGTTGTGTGTCTTCATGCTTTTGTAATTAAAAGTGGATTTGAAAATAACCAATTTATTGGAGCATCTCTCGTAGAGTTGTATGCAAAGTGTTGTAGCTTAAATGATGCTAACAAGGTTTTCAAAGGAATGTCATATAAAGATGTTACTTGGAGCTCAATAATTACAGCTTATGGATTTCATGGCCAAGGAGAAGAGGCTCTGAAATTATTTTATCAGATGACTAATCATTCAGATACTAAGCCTAATGATGTAACCTCCATCTCAATTCTATCTGCTTGTAGTCATTCAGGTTTAATTAAAGAAGGGATAAAAATGTTTGATATCATGGTGAACAAGTATCAATTGATACCCAACTCAGAGCATTATGGGATAATGGTTGATCTTCTGGGAAGAATGGGAGAGTCAGACAAGGCCATGGAAATAATTAACAACATGCCTATTCAAGCTGGGCCTCATATATGGGGAGCACTACTTGGCGCATGTCGTATACATCAAAATATAGAGATAGGTGAAGCTGTAGCTAAGAAGCTCTTCCTATTAGACCCTAATCATGCAGGTTACTGCTATCAAATATTTATAGTGTTGAACAAAATTGGCATAATGCTGCAAAACTTAGGATATTGGTAAAGGAGAACAGGTTGAAGAAGATTGTAGGTCGAAGTATAGTTGAGTTAAAGAATGAGGTTCACAGTTTTGTAGCAGGTGAAAGATTCCATGATGAATCTGATCAGATTTATGAAATGCTGAGAAAATTACATGCAAAAATGAGAGGAGAAGGTTATGATCCTCAATTACTGATAGAGGAAGTCATGTGAGTTCTTGGAATGTGGAAATTATCCCATTTGAATGACTAAGATTCAAGATTATCCCGTTTGGAAGGTTATTATAATCTAAGAAGTTCTATCATCATACATTTGCTAAAAGTCAAAGAAGTTATTAAGATTCAAGATGAATGGCTAAGATTCATATCACAGAGTTTAACCAAGCCACCACTGCCCTGGAGAGACCCATGATTGACATGTGAAATTGAAAGCAAAAGCCAATAGGTTACTGCAAAAGAAGCAATATTCCATGGGATAAACCATGGCAGACCCGGGGAATGAACTCAACGTTATTGCAATTTTTTAATATGCACAAACGAGCACATGAGCTGCTCTTTGGATGCTTTTTTTTTTGTCAAATGTGGATGCTTTATCTGTATGAGCTGCCCTTTCCAAACTACTATATAGAGCATAGTGTACATGCATCTTATTTCTTCTTTAACAAAATGGTGCAATATTTGCAAGTGGGTCATCTCTCTCTCATCTCATCCCTCACCAATCACGATCACAAAATATAAAGGTGAAAGGAGAGAAACAAAGATTTTTTGATCAGAAACGGAGATTTAAAATGAAGGGAGATAAATAGGCTTCATGTAATTATTTTAGAAACACTCTTATCATTTTGTATCAATTCCCTTTGATGAATACCAGAGTCTTTTAATCCTTTCACTCTTATCTTTCATGGATGTCATATTCTTCAATATGGTATCAGAGCAAACATGGTATCTACCTTGAATCTGAATTTCGCTGCAGGTTCTTTTTCGTTTTATTAGTTTTCTTCTCATTCATTTCCTTTTCTACCTTTCTTATCTGCGTTGTTTTATTTTTGTTTCGTGTTCTATGTTTTGTTCTTGAATTCGATATCGCTTTTCCGATTTTTCCGTTTGCGATTCTGATTTCATGAGCATCGCATCACGATTTCTTCTTTTTTATTCTGATTTTGCAATCTCTCTTCTTCTTTGATCTTGATTCAGAATCGCTCATCTTAATCTTGGATTGATTTCACATTTAATCACTTCAAGATTATGTTACAATTTCGTTTTCGGATCGTTTTCTTTTTCCGATTTGTTTTTTATTATTGAATCCATTTTGATTCTATTCATCATCTTCTCCACGCACTCTTCTCGTGCGATTCTGTTTTGCGATTTAATTTCGCGTTCGTAATTCTTCTGGATCAGTGTTGTTGCTTCGCATTTCTTTATCATTTTTTATTTTGCTATTTGCAACTCCGTTTCCTCATGTGCGATTTGCAATTTCATTTCCTGATTTGCATTTTCATCTTCTCGGTTGATTTGCGACTTCAACCTTCACTTTCTTGATTTCGACTCCCCATTTCTTGAGTTTTGATTTCAATTTCTCCGTTGTGTGTTCCGCATTTCTACACATCGCGCTTTGGCGTTCTTTCACATCGCCGTCTTGCATTCCGTTTCATTGTCCTCCTTTTATTTTGATTTCCTATTCCTATGATTGTGATCTGAAGCGGAGTTCCGATTTCATTTTGGATCGTGATATTCCTTTTCTCTTTGCAATTTCGATTTTCTGAAATTGATGTCTCTTCTTGGATCGATTCTTGATCCAATTTATGTTTTTGTTTCCGCAACGGAAATTTTCTGCTTCACTGATGGGTTCACATGGCTTAACAAAGTGATATTTATCATTCAAATCATCAAAGGTTCTACCAGTGATGATAATGGGTGACTTTATCTCTGGTTTGTGAAGGAAGTATATGCATGAATATATATCTGTTATACTTTTGGTGGTTGGCTTGATCCTAATTTCGGTGTTGTTGGTGTTGTTATGATTTTTGTTGGCATGTTACTAGTGTACTGCTTTCAAGAAGCCAAGAAAAATGTTCTTGCGGTTCCTATTGCACCTAATGTTTTTTTGCTCATAAGAATAATCAAGATGAATCTCAAGCTGCAATTAATGAGCAAATCAATGTGGAGTTTAATGTTTCGAATGTGTACCACTCCTTGCTTGCATACAACATAGCTCTCAAGGGATTTGTCAAGCAATCAAGTGATGAATAAAGAGAGCATGCTGAAAATGCTTATGAAATATCAGTGCAAGTTTGTTGCAAGATCGACCCCAGTTGTGAATTCATTTAGGCCCTTGGTTGTTGTCAAATTTGGAGTTTAAAAGTTCAAGGCTCACAGTAGTTGATTAGTGATGAATAATTGTAATTTTCCTTTGTTTTTGATGTATCTCTCTGTTGTTCATGTCAAGCTAGAAGTGTTGTGAATAACTTCTAGCTTGCGGGGGACTATTAGATATATAGTTAGTTAGTAGCTAGGGAGATAATTAGTTAGTAGTTAGGGAGATAGTTGGTAGTTATAAGTGAGTTTGTTATTAGTTGGTATATGCCTATAAATAGGCTTCGTGTAATCATTTTAGAAACACTCTTATTATTTTGTATCAATTCCCTTTGATGAATACTAGAGTCTTTTAATCATTTCACTCTTATCTTCCATGGATGCCATATTCTTCAATATTACCTTCATAATATATCATACAGTTGATGGATAACTTGTAGTCGACATATATATATCTATATATATATATATATCTCAAACCAAAAAAAGGGTGACAATGGTAGTAATGCTCCAAATAATGACATTGAAGAACAAAGTGGGAACAAAGCTGAGTAGTAAGTTTGTCTGGAAACCGAAGAAGACAAGGAGAAGGACTTTTGGTGGCTACAGGTATGTAATCAGTCCTTTGTAAACAAATTGGCTTGTCACATGGGTTTACTGTCAACAAGATTTTCCAAATTATTGTGAGACATGGTTTTAAGTTTCCCGTATCAACATATGCTCTGTTTCCAATGCCTGCTATTTCCTTAATCTGTTACCATTTTGGATCCATTAATTTTTTAGCATCTTTTAGCAAAAACGAATTGATAAGTTAGCTTTGGAATGGATCAGTTGGAATTGGATATGGTCTGAGCTCTAGATTCAACTGATGGACCTAAAATTATGTGTTTTCACCCACCTTTTCGAATATAATGCGTGCATGTTTTTTGCGGTAATATAGGGCCTGTTTGGATAGGGCTTATTTTGAGCTTAGGCAAAACAACTTATGCAAATAAATAAGTTTTTATGTATTATTCATAAGTTTGTTAAGGTATTTTATGGAAAAACAATTTATGGAGATATAATTTTTGTTAGTGAGAACTTGTGAATCAACATAAACTTATTTATCTCCCTAAGTTATTTCTCATAAGCTCAAAAATAAGCTAATCCAAACGGGTCCATAATATTATTTGTTCTATGTGCTTGAAGTGTGAGTAAATAAAATTTTGCGTAACAAATTTGTTAGCTTTTGCTTAAAATTGAGGAAAATACTGCTTCTGATATAAGATCACACGTGCTTCGTAGTTTATGTGAGAATAAATATAGTTAATGTTTTGACATGGTTCATATATCAAATTAGAAAAACTGACAGGATCCTTGGTTTTAAGAGAATTGCTGGTGCAACTAGTAGATATGCATATAGGCTCCCTTTGAGAAGGTGTAATGTATGTTTCAGTAGTTGAAGCTTTTAGGTTTGTATTTCATAACTATTTAAACATGATTTCGAGTAAAAGAAATTTCGTTTGATGTTAGTTTGATGGTCCAAACAATGATCTTTTTGGATCATGCTCTTTTTTATGATCATTTTCCATAATTGTCTACTTTTGCTTTGTTGCAGCATACTTCTCTCAGTCCAATTGGTAAGCTACTTATAATTGTAGGAGACAATCCTATTCCAAACGGAAAAGTAACACTTTACTCCCTTTTGGTCAAACAGCGAATCAAATATTTAATTAGTTGTATCCCAAGAGAGCTTATGATCAAATATCTTGTTAATCTGAATTTTCTTTATTGTGCACACTATATGGATTTCGTACAAAGAGATGAACCTGTTCTATTATTGGGGTAGAAGCATACTGAAAAGCATCCATCGAAGATCAGCAATCTTTGTTACTCGGAATAGGTTTGTTGTAGTCCTTGACCAAAGCTGCAATCGAATTTGTTTCTGGTCATGGATCGTGCTTGTTTCATTATTTATGATAACAGTAAGGAATAAAAACGAGGTAAGAGTAATAAAAACGAGATGTAACTACCCTCATTATCGTTATGTGATGTGGTTGAAGGAGGAAAGCGCTATCCGTTAGATGAAGCCGCCCCTAAGGGAGGCCACTCTTAGGTGGAGAGGACTATCAACGAGATGCAGCCGCTTCCGAATCCTCTCACCTGTGATTGTTGGAGTTCTATTTTGATATTCCTAGGTTTTGTCTTGAGATTACTATGATTATTATCTAAGCAGCTTATGAATTTTTCTAAAAACTCGTGCCTTGCGTGTTTTCCCTTCGAGTTGATGGTGGTTGTTATTCTCTCACTAAGTCTTTGTGACCCACCCTTTCTTTATCCTTATTTTTTTTTCAGATTCCCAAGCAGCTGAGTAGAAGCTGCTAGCAGGTCTAAAGGTGTTCAGAGTGCATCTTTTGGTAGGCCTCCTAGATTGGTGGCGCTACATTTGCGATCCTTTGTATTTTGTCATATTCTGCAGCTATAGGAAAGTTTAGTGAAATCTTTTGTTGGGGTGTATATTGTCTTTAAACTCATTAGAGATGTAGTATGTTATTTTGGAAACTTGACAGGTGGTGTTGTGGTAAACCGAAAGTTCGGTATTTTGGGGATGTTATAAACACAAAGGAGACTCTGTTGAAATTTCGGTAGATTTACGAAAGTAGTGTCATTTTCTTTTAGATATATTTATTTAGTCAAAAGTTTTATCAGCCTTGACAAGCTAGAGATCCATGCCTGTGCGCCGGTCACGGCTGGTGGATTTAGGTCGTGACATTGCACATTCAGAGCTTTCCTTAATTCTCTCGTTCATTAACAGTTTTCCGGTGAGTATTTGAGGTTTTTGGCGACTTTTTCCCAAATCCCAACCGTCCTTTGAAGAATATGGCAGATCTTCAAAGATTACAGTGAAGCTTTAGAAATCTCCCCATTCCAACATTTGAGCTCGACATCAAATTTCCAAAATTCTGCCGCCTCTTCTTTTGAGGTATTTCCAGTTATCCTTTTTTCCTTTTGGAATACTCTTCTTCTCCACTACGGACCTCGATCTTGTCTCTTCAGAAAGTTCTTTTGTGTTGACCTCAATTGGTCCCAAGGCACTAAAGTCTTCCATGCAACCACATGAGGACTCTGTGATAGGACGGGACTTGTCAGAATCAACTTCAACCTCTTGTACTTAGGGTCAAGCCATCGAGATTGAGGCTCTTATAGCCCGAGGTGGCGTTTTGGTTCCTCAATCTCGGCTCGACGCCTTGAAGTTAATCCTTTAGGACTGCTTTAAACACATCTGCACCCTACCCGAGGTGCACTACTAGTGGTGTGAGGTCAAGAACGAGTTATCTGACTCTGAGCTCCCTCGTTGCGCGTTTGCCATGGGGTGAACAAAATGAACAATCAGAGTGGCCAACGAGGATGATCTACAAAGGGCGGAGGCCGAGGACCAAGACGGGCCCCGCACAGCGGATTCTCACTCTTGGATCTCGACCGAGGTTCTCAATGCATGATGTTGCATACCTTCCGGCGTCGACTTATCATACATGCTCCCTCCATCCAATATCTTTTGATGTTCTAGCCGTCTAATTTCGTCGTAAATTTTTTATGCTTTACAAATTTAATGCTAATTTAACTATTTACTTTCAACTATACTCTTAATAATCAAAAGACTATTATAATTGAGCTTTTATTAAACACCAATACCAAAACTAATATCTCACCACTTATAAACGTAAATTCCCACTATCCAAAAATAATGATAATAATTTTAGCTATATTAATTGTGAATATTAATTTCCGGCGAGTATTTCAAAAGTGAGTATTCCGTTTGGTAAAAAAAATAGTGAATATTCCTAATAGGCACTAATACCAAAACTAATTATGATAATTTTAGCTATATTAATTGTGGAGAATACATTTATCAAAGTAAAGTTGTGAAGAATAAATAGGGGTATTTTAGTCTTCATATTACCTAGCTAATGCTGCGGTAAAAAACATTACCTTGCTAATGATTTCCTTTTTTTTTTGATTAGTTGCTAATATTTACTTATTTCATGTGTTATTTGCCAAAACATCAAAAGATACAGGAAGAATGGAGTATTTTTTTTTAGTGGATTCTGAAGTCAAATATAAGTCAGAAGAAATGAAGGTTTGAATTGTGACACATTTTAAAACTTTTTTTCTAGACTCAAATTCATTTGGAAGCTAGTTTGGTATTTAAGAAAAGATGACATTGAATAAGTATTGTTTAGAAGATATAATATTGTTCTTAAAGAATTTGCTTAAAAAGCTTAGTTTAGAAATTAGTTAGTGAAAAAGCAATATAGAAAGCATGTAAAGAAGACACAAAGATTTATAGTGGTTAACCCCAAACCTAGGGCTACGTCCACTCCTCACACCCAGTGAGCTTTTTCACTATTTAACAAATAGTACACAAGCCATTCAATCGCCAATCCCTGATAGTTCTATTAACTGTCCCACTAGTTTTTTCCAAGTCTAGCAACTTAAACCTCTAAGAAACTCTTTCTTAGCCCTCTTCTTCACAATACAACAGCCTTTGCTTATTGCTTAGAAGGTAAATACACACATACAAATATGTTTTGATCCTGAATTGGGATACAAAAAGATAGCTTAAATAAAATACATTTGACAATTCAAACAAGCTATGAACACACTCAATAAAGTCTCAGATATGTTGATTTGCAGTGAGTGTGCTTACGAGAGAGTGTAGACTCACTCGAAGCTGCTGAGAAGCTTTTGATTTCTTGACTAATTTCGTGCACTCTCCCTTGAAGAATTTCTAAGGGCTTGATGTTATATTTATAGTCCATTTGTCTTACTAGATCCGTTGGAACCCTTAAGCAAAGAGAATTTAGTTGTTTGTTGCTTTTGCGCCTAGACAGGTACAGTGTTGCAGGCGCCGTACACTGCAAAAGCAGTTGACCGTTGAGAGCTTTTGAGCTCGTCAATGCATGAGATCTTCTAACGATGGCTTCTGATCTTTGACTCTATTCATCTTAGCATAGAACTAATATTGATGTAGCATTTTGACTGTTGAGAGAAGCTTGTCTTTTTTCCTTCATACTTCTGAAGTCTGTTCAGAAGCTTATGAGCATTGTCTTCTCACTTAGCTTTTGAGATACGATCAGAACGTCTTCTGAAGTATCTTCTAAGTAGTTGTCAACTTAAATGCATGTTGTTTTGAGGAATATCTTGATTTCCATGTTGTGCCTTGTATTGCTGTGCATCATGTTAGGTCATATAGTGTTATCCCTTTGCTTATTAGCTTCTGAGCACCTCATTAAGTTTAAACAGTATCTTCTAAGGCTCAATTCTTCTTCTTAAGATGTGCTAGTTTATAGCACATGTTCTGTTTCAGATGTAATGATTTATCCCTATCTATAAGATCACTCAAGAGAACTTATTAAATCATAAATGAATCAGAAAGCTTAACAAGCTTATCAAAACTGTTTGTTCTCATCAAAATCTGTTTTAGGGATTTTGTCTTAATAGATTCTACTCTTTTTTTTGGGTGGATGGGAGTATTTTTAATTCTTAGATTTTAAAATTGATTTGGACACATCTCAAATATAATATGTTAAAATTCCCCTTCGAAAATTATACGTTAAATAATTTAAACTTTTTTTCCTAAATAGTTTAACATAAATACATGACAAAGAAAGTTGCTAACGCTAATAGTAGCAAATACTTTTCTTAATGTTAAATTTCACTTTTGGACTTTAAAGTTCTTTTTAAAGTTTCTCAATTGTTTTTTTGGGAAACCATCAAGATATTATTAGATCTCATAATCTATTTGTAGGGCTCACTAGGATTAAATAAACTTTAAAAATAGAACAATATCAAAGAACGTTTATTACTCATCAACAAAGTTTTTACAACAATATCAAAATAGAACTCTTCTTTTTGTGAGATATCATGAGTGGACGGAATTTGTAGGTTAATCTTTTCTAGAAATATAGTGACTTACATCAATTTTTTGACAAGGTAGGTAGTTTTATAAAATAGATTTTAAATTAAGATGTTCTATGAAGTTGGATTCTCTAAAAAGTCATGTTAGATCTCGAAATATAATTTAATTTTACTGACTTATTAGTTTGTTTTTATTCTAAGTACAAAAATCTACAGCAATCACCACTTGAATGACATTGGCTTTCGTAAAAAAAAAATAGCAGCAAGGCCGACCCAAAAGTAGAAAAATATTAAAAATACTAGCTTTTTATGCCACATTTTGTTTTTCGTTTTAATAATGCACAAGAAAATGTGCATTATGAGGTTTTCTTTATGTTTTTGAAAATGTGCCACCCTCCAAAATGAACACCTTTTCAACTCGGTTTTCAACACAGCACAGTGGATGTCCTTCATCATCGTAGATAAATCAGCATAAATGAAAATATTGCCTGGTTTTAATGTCTAGATCCTATTTTTTGCAGGCTCAAGAAGGATATCACCTTCTTACAGTCAAATGTTAAGGTAGAAGGAAAGGTTCAACGGGGTATATTCCACCGAAACATTAGTGGTGTTATTTATTGCAAACCCAATCGTGTAGATGATGATCGTACTCACCAGTTAGGGATGAATGTTAGGCAAGACGATGACATAAGAGAAGTGTCGGACATCCACAAGCGATATCAAAATTTTGGTCTATTGGAGCTATAAGTCAAGACCATCCGGAGTATCAACAAGATAACTTTTTTTTTGTTCACAGGAACCTTCATAGTAGAAAATATGTCTCTGCTCAATTGTTTTCTATTTTCCTCAGTTGTTTTTTTATATTTGTTTTTATGTTTGTCTGTGTTATCGTTTCTATGTACCCACTTTTGTATCAATAAAAATCCAGCTTCAAATTAATAGATTTTTTTGCTAGTTCAACAACGCAATATAAAAAAGACTACCATAAATATAAGTTGCGATCACCGTACAATATCCTAAAAATACATATAGAGTTCAAAACAATACTAAAGAAATACATCAAGGATCCCCTCCCTGACACACCTCCAACGCGCTCTAAATAAGCCTATAGGCCAGACTATGAGGATCAATGCCTCTAGATCCCAGGGCTTCCTATATTCGTGCAGTAGCTATGTGAAGTCTCTCATTAGCGGTTATTGGTGATGTTGGTGCTGTTGGAATGTCTTCATTAGGAACTTGTTGTGTAGTATCTAACACAAGTACTGTGAGGGAAGGAATCAAAACTTGATAATACCATTGGAGGTAACTCCCATGGCACTCACTCGAGACCGTGGCGTGAATAGACCCACCGAGAATATCTTCAACCTGGTAGGCGTAGTACAACCACCTCATGTCGATGTCTCAATCCGCTAGACGACCATTAAGCGGTGATCGTGGGATGTCTTGTAAGTATCCAAACTTCCTAAGCCACCTTGCAGTATGTAAGGTACAACAACGTCACACCAGTGGATAAACCCTATGTGTAGAGACCAAGCATCTGTGGTTGTCCCATGGTCTCAATGTGACGTCGGCGGAGATCGAGGCATCGAACTTCCTCCTGAAATGTGGAAGTTTAACAACATCATTCGTTTTTCTACGTGATCTCCCAACACGTGGTCCCTCACTATGACCCTTGTCGATGTAGTCGCCTATAGTTGGAAAATATTCGTAAATCCAATCCTGAAATAAAAATATCTAAATCTCCAAATTTATGATATAATTTTAAAAAGATTAAAATAGTTTTATAATGAAAAAGAGTATATTAAAATACCTGAAGCAACGACGCGTACCCCCCACACTTGCAGGTGTCCTAGATAGATCCTTCATTAAGCTGGTCATCTAAAAATGCCAACACAGCTGGAGCCTACACCTATTGACCACAATCTTCATAGTTCTCAAATAATAAGAGCCACTTGGCCTCCAGCGCTCTTGCCCGTGAATATGGTGTAGCCGACCAGAAGTGTAGTAGGTACGCACTCGCAGCATAAACGTAATTATCCGCAGCAAGCTGTCTTGCACGTAGACTTCCTCTAACCACCTAAATCTGAAATATGCTCCCCCGGTGGCTTGTCTGCATGAAACATTTGGACGATATATTCCTAGCATTTCCACTGCAGCCTGAATGGCTGTGTCAGTGTCAAAAGTTATCTATGGGGTATAAAATGAGGCTGCGATTGGCAGATGAAGAAGGTTGGACACATCGTCCAAAGTGATAGTCATTTTACCAAAGGGTAGGTAAAATGAGTTGGTCCCAGGGTGCCACCTCTCCACAAATGTAGAAATGAGCTCGTGATCGAAGGTCTTGAGAGTTAAGTACTGTAGATCCTGTAGACCAGACTTAAGTAACCCCAATTAAATACTACCGAATGATGGGCTTCAGGTCACAGATTCAATAATCTTCTGGGATGTGCGGGAATCTTCAGTTTCCCCCGATCATGTATTTTTTTTGGTGTGATGGTCGGATTGACAAGTGCCAGGACCTAACACACACTAATGAAAAAACCAAGGTTCAACATTCGATGGGCTTACCTATCTTGATATGTCGTATCGAGTCTTTTACACATTCAGAAAAATTATAACGAAAAATCAAAATATTTTATAGCTTTCAAAGATTTAAAATGGTTGCTTATCTAGAAAAAAGATTTAGAATGGTCGGAGCTAATTACTATAACACAAGATCTTAAAAAAAAAAGAAGTACTACCACACAAGAATTTCAACAAACAAATTTTTATTTAGGTCAGGTCAATACTCAATACATGTTTTAATTTATTTTTTTGGGTCAACAAGTTTTAATTAGTTGTGTTTACTTATTCGTAAGTTAGTGTAACTTTAAATAAGCATATCTAACTGAATGACCAATTTCATAATAAGATAATTTGGTAAATAATAAGAATAATCCAACAACAAAGTAGAGAAACATAAACTATAACATTGATTTATTAATATTAAAAATATATTAATAAAAACATAATATACTATTGTCAAAAAAAACATAATATACTATTAAAGGACAATGCAAAAGATAACCTTTTTTATTAAATTTATTACCTGTCCTATGTTGAGTTTTGATGTTATGTGAAGATACAGTCCGGTCAAAAGTGAAGGGTCCTCAGTCCCAAATGTAGCTGTTGGGCCTGATCATGCTGCTGCTCGCTTAGCCTCAGGCTTCTCCATATGTAGCTGTTGGGCCTGATCATGTGCCTCCACCGTTTAGAAGCATTGCCATCTTCTCTCACCGAAATGGGCCCCTGGCTAGCTGACCGTGACGCCTCTCCCCAATCTCACTGGTAGCGTGGGATGAGTTTGTTATCTCCGCCTCTCATGCACTCCACTACAATAAAATTAATAAAAACATATTAACATAAAATATTATTTTAATATAAAAAGTTACAATATTCTAGAGATAAATCAAAAACGTTTATAAAACTTTCCGGAATTATCTTCCAAGATAAATCCGGAATCTATTTTGCATTCCGGAATTATCTTCTAGAGATAATTCTTTAATTTATTTGTTCCTGATTTATCTCGAGATAAATCCAAAATGCAAAATCAATTCTGGATTTATCTTTGTGAGATTATTCTAGAAAGAAAAAATATGACATACTTTTGTGATTTCATAAGTATGCGAGGAATGATAATTTTTTTGAGTTTTTAAGTTTTTTAGAGTCAAAATAGGAACTTTATTAGTTTGTGGAGGTATGGAGAGTATATAGAGGTGGGGTACAAAAATCAAAAGCCAATCTAAACCACCAACCGAGATTATTACCCACCTATAAATATGCGTCAATTTCTTATCCTTTTGGCTTATACTAGCCAAAATAGTATAAAAGAGAGGGAGAGAGAAATGTTGAGATTCGAATTTGAAAGAAAACTTGAATTAAATATGAAGTGAAAAAGTATATGCATGTGGTGTTTAAGTGTGTTGTGTCATGTGGGTATAGTACTTCTTATCCTTTTGGCTTATATTATACTACACATAAATAATATAGTGGTCTGAGTACTATCCAATAATGGTTAAATACTACTATTCTCCCCATAAATAATTTGAAAAGAAAAGAACAAGGAATACAAAAATGGCATTATAGGAACACAAGAAGGACACTCAAACAAAGACGTGAATCTTGTTGTCTGAGAATTTAGGTAGAAAAATATGGTGGTAAAGGTGTTCGGTCCAGCATATGGTGCTTCGAAAAGGGTGTTGGTCTGTCTATTTGAGAAGGAAGTTGAATTTGAAACTGTGGATATCAACCTCTCCAAAGGAGAGCATAAACAACCCGAATTCCTCAAGCTCCAGGTTCATTTCAATTTTTCATTTTCTTTCAAAATTTCCTTCACTTCATTATTTAGCATTTTATTTTCATAAATCTGCAGCCTTTTGGAAAGGTTCCTCTTGTCCAAGATGGTGATTACACCCTTTATGGTTAGTTAACCATCTAACCCCTTTACTATTTTCTGCAATTTTTCCCTAATTTCCTTCCCTTGGTTTAAGTAACTTTAAATCATGTATTTCCTAAAGAGGCTCATAAGGTTATAATTAAGTAACTCAATTAAGGTTTTCATTGGATAGACAACTTAACCTTAACGCTTATTTGATTCAAGTCGTAATTGGACTTGGATCCCACCCCAAGGTCTCAGGTTCGAATCTTGGGTGTGGCAAAAATTCTGTTGGGAGGAGAGAACCACACGGGACAGCAAAGCCAGAAACTCGTGGCCAGCCAGATTTCCCGACGTAGATTAGTCATCGACAAAGCCAGTGGAAACTATAAACTGAAAATAACTGTTTGAGACTGTCATAAAAAATAAAAAAACTGGTTATGATTAAGTAACTGAATTAAGGTTTTCATTGGATAGAGAACTTAACCTTAGCGCTTATAGCATATTATATAAGTGGATATGCATAAAAGATAAAAGGTAAAATAAGGTCAAACTTTTTTCATATAAACTATAATCTTTCTTTATATCAGAGCTTATGAAAATAAACTGAAAATAACTGTTTGAGACTGTCATAAACTGTTTTGACAAGCTCTCTCAATAGATTCATAAGTGCTTATATAAGTAGATATATATACCTACAGATGAACAAATCCAAACATGCCCTTTACAGATTAGTTGTTTTAAAAAAGTGTTTGAGCTCAAATATATTTTTGTACTATTTGCTAATGTGGAATAATATGTTCATATATACACTAATAGATTGATTTCAAACCAAATTTATGCAGAATCTCGTGCAATAATCAGGTACTATGCAGAGAAGTACAAAGGGCAAGGAACCGAGTTATTGGGAAACACAGTAGAAGAAAGGGGTCTAGTGGAACAATGGCTTGAAGTGGAAGCTCATAACTTTCACCCACCACTCTACGACTTGGTGATCAATGTTCTTTTTGCCCCATTAAGGGGTATTCCCTCAGACACAAAAGTGATTGAAGAGAGTGACGAGAAGCTTAAAAAAGTGTTTGATATTTATGAAGAGAGGCTTTCAAAGACAAAGTACTTAGCTGGGGATTTCTTCAGCCTTGCTGATCTTAGCCATCTCTCATTTGGTCACTACATAGTGAATCAAACTGGGAGAGGAAATTTAGTTAGAGAGAGGAAGCATGTGAGTGCTTGGTGGGATGATATTAGTAGCAGACCATCTTGGAAGAAGGTTCTTGAGCTTTATAAATACCCTGTTTAGCTTATTGGTTGTGAACAACATTCCAAACACTCTCTAATAAAAGCTGTTGCACAGAACTTCGGTTTGCTTTCTAGTTTGATTGTGTAATAGTAAAAGCTAGTAGTGTTTGGATATGTTGTAAGAAGATCCTTGTGCATTTATATTCTTGTCAAGATTGACTTCAGAAATAAAATTTGGTATTTTGTCACTTAAAATAAAATCTGTTTGATTTCATGATGGAGGTATTGCATGATATATTCGTAGTTGATTTTAGGTTACATTGTGTTGTCAATTTTCAAATTAGTTAGAGGATTGGCAACCTTTATTTTTACAATTTCTCAAACTAATGAAAGTAAGTCAGAGAAACAAAAAACTAATGAACAGAGAGAATCCATTTTTTGGAACGGTGATTTTTTTCTCTAGATTAACTGAGCATGTTGGAGTATACTTGTATGCGAATGACAACACTGAGAAGAGAAGGTGGCTAGATGTTGCGAGAATTATGATCCGCACAAGCTCATCGGAAAGTTTGAATCAAACGGTGAAGGTTTGTATCTATAATGAAAGCTTTGTCATTAAGATGGTTGAAGATTGGAGTGGACCGCTTCAATGGAGTATTGGGAGCACGAAGAAACCGGAGGTAGATGATTCGTCAAGTTCCGACGAGGAGTTTTTCCATGACCATATTCCGGCGACAGGGAGGAGGACGATGAGGATGAGACATCATTAAACATGTCGTTGATTAATTTGCAAAAATCATGTGATCCTCATTTAATGGAGAAGAATCATCTTGGTCAAATGATTATGAGCACTAAAAACGTGGATCTTGAGGATCAATTTCAAAAGAGCATTTATGATGTTGATAATTCATTGCCAACTGCAAATCCGGACAGCAATTCTAATGATTTGGGATTATCGCCCCACAAATGAAGTAGGTTTTTTTTTTACCCCCACCATCTTCCCATATACCCACCTCCACAAGACTTTTTTGGACGAAAATACACCTAAAAAATTTGACCAAAAATTGTATATACCTCACCCTACATATATATGACTTTGAAAAATTCAAATCGTATATATGTGAATTTTTTTTAAATAGGGTCGTATATACATAAGGGGGGTGTATATACGACTTTGTAAAATACAAGTCATATATACCCCTACACCTACATATATACGATTTGGTGAAATACAAGTCGTATATACGTAGGTGTGGGGGTACATACGACTTGTATTTTACAAAGTCGTATATACACCCTCCTTATGTATATACGACTTGTTATTTAAAAAAATTGTTTTAATTTTAAAAAAAAGGTTAAAAACGCTACTAAAAATACGTTAACGAGTCAAAATTAATCAAAAAATTATAAAAACACCACTAAAAATCTAATAAAACCAAAATAAGGCTATGCAAATATTTTTAAATTTTTTGGATACTATGAAAAATTAAAAAAATTGATAAAAATAGTAAACGATGGAATTTGGGATTTTGAGCCTCGCAGTCCCATAAGAAGTTCCTTCTAGGGGAGTCTTGGTCCTTGATTTTTTTCGGGTTTAATGGCTGTGGTTTCATTACAATCAGAGTAGGTTGCCCGAAAACCGATTTTTTAGCCTAAATTATTCGCTCGACGTATAACATCGTCACGTGTTAACGAACTACAAACTAAACAGAATCAAAAGACGGTCAATATTCATATCTAATTTAATTTTCTAAAAAAAATATAATTTTAATTTTTTAAATGAATTATTTATTTATTATTTGGGTTACAAAATCGTATATACCTATGTGTGGGGGTACATACGATTTTGTAATTTAACAAATCGTATATACCCCCACCTTAGGTATATACGATTTGGTTTTTTTAAATTTTTAGGGAAAATCGTATATACCTATATACGATTTCCAATTTTTAAAAATTTTTAGTGGAAATTCGTATATAGGTATATATAATTTCCAATTTTTTTTAGCTGGGGATATGTTGGGGTTTTTTAATTTTGTGAAGGGTATTTTGTTCTTTTTGCATGGGGCGTCGGGGTATATGGGAAGGTGGTGGGGGTACAAAAAAAAACCCATGAAGTAATAGAACTCCCTTCAAGCCCAAATATCAATGCCGCTGTTAACCCAATATTGAGTGGGTCCAAGAAGCAACGCAAGTTGAAGTTTGTTGGCGTGAAGCGGAAACCGAAAGCAGGAAAACTACCAAGGGCAGTCTGTGAGTTGGTGGAAGTATCCACAGAATCCATTGTGGGCGATACTTTTGGCCCCTCTTCGCCGTAGACAAGGGCGAATTCTTCTTCCATATTTTCAGCTGGTACAGTGTTATGTGACGGCTCAATTTCAACCATCAATATTGAACAATGTAATAATAAATTTTGAGCGCTACGAAGCAAAGCAGTTGCTAGGAGGGTTTGGGAAGCAGCTAAAGAGCTGGGTGTCACAGGAAAATCACCAGATGACCGCTATATAGATTTGATTGAGGAGGGCGAATTACGAGATGAGATTGCAAGTGGCACGAGGGCGAACCCAACCGATGTTCCATGAATTTGTTATCTTTGAATATTCGTGGGTGGGGCGACAGTGGCAAGTGTCGCCGATTAGCGTCTATTATTCGTTCTAGCAACTTTAATTTCATTTGCCTTCAAGAAACAAAAAGGGAGATGATTGTGGGTAGGGAAGTCGGTTTATTGTGGGGGAATCAACCATTTAAGTGGTTCGCCCAACCCTCTAATGGTGTATATGGGGGTAGTTTTTGTTCATGGATCGAGGGCTCCTGTTCTGTTATATCGAATTTTGCTGGTGATGGGTTTGTTGGTATTACTATTGACTTTCATAATGTCACGATTCATATCGTGAATATTTACGCTCCTTGCTCTATCAATGGTAAAAGAAGATTATGGGCTGAGTTGCTGGGTGTTAAGCAATCAGTCAACATAGGTGAATGGTGCATTGTTGGGGACCTTAATGCTGTAACTAATGTATTTGAAAGGAAGGGAAGGAGTGGTGATAGTTCTATGGTAGAAATTGATGATTTTAATACTTTTATATCTGATATGGAGCTTTTTTGATGTTCCAGTCTCAAGTAAAGAGTTTTCCTGGTTTAGTCTCGATGGTTTTTCTATGAGCAGGCTCGACATGTTCCTCATCTCGGAAAGTTTGATTGATTTATGGGGTATCTTTGGCCAATGGATTGGTAGCCGTGATATATCGGATCATTCTCCCATTTGGCTTATTAGATCAGTTAAGGATTGGGGTCCTAAGCCATTCTGTATTTTTAACGCTTGGTTTGAGCACCCAGATTTCTTCTCGTTTGTTTCAGAGTGTTGGAGGAGTTACAATGTAGAAGGAAGAAAAGCTTTTGTTGTCAAAGAGAAATTCAAAATGCTCAAGGAAAGTTTGAGGGGTTGGAATAGAGAAGTTTTTGGGAAACTAGAATTGAATATTGAAGGGTTGGTCAAAGATATGAATGCCTTGGATTTGGTCCTTTATGAAGGATGGTCCAGTGAAGTGGTGGTGAATAGAAGGGAGATTTCGGCTTCTTTTTGGAAAGAGATTCGTTCCAAAAAGGCAATGCTTTCTCAAAAATCTAGATCAAGATGGATTAAGGAAGAGGACATGAACTCTAAATATTTCCATTCTTTGATGAAGCATAGAAGAAGGAGGTGCAACACTGTGATTCTAACAGATAATGGTGAGATGATAGAGGAGGTGCCTTAAGTTAAGGATTCGGTTAAGAGGCATTTTGAGGAGTGCTTCGTGGAGCATAATCATTTTTGCCCAACTATTGATGGTCTTCCTTTCAATCAATTATCAGGTATGGACTCCGCTTCTTCAATTGAACCTTTCTCCGAGGATGAGATTACATTTGAAATTTGGAGATGTGATGGTGACAAAATCCCGGGGCCAGATGGTTATAATTTTAAGTTCATAAAATTGTGTTGGGATTTGTTGAAAGAAGACGTGATTGACTTCCTTAATGAATTCCATGTAAATGCTTTTCTTCCTAAAGGGCTTTCGGCATCATTCATTGTTCTTATTCCTAAAAAGGAGAATCCACGGGGGTTGGGTGACTTTCGGCCTATTAGCTTGATTGGTAGTCTTTATAAGATTTTGTCTAAGGTTCTTGCGAGTCGTATAAAGAGGGTGCTTCCATCTATTATATCTCCTTGCCAATCGGCTTTTCTTTGAGGAAGGCAAATTTTGGATGGCGTTGTGGTGGTGAATGAGATTGTGGATTATGCTAAGAGATCTAAGGAGGATTGCTTATTGTTTAAGGTTGACTTTGAAAAGCATATGATTCGATTTCTTGGGACTTTCTGCTTTATATGATGCATAGGTTGGGTTTTCCTCGGAAATGGATTTCTTGGATGAAAGCTTGTGTTTGTTCTAGTACCATGTCAATGTTAGTGAATGGTAGTCCAACCGGTGACTTTAAAGTCCAAAGAGGGTTGAGGCAAGGGGATCCTTTGTCTCCTTTTTTATTCCTCATTGTTTCCAAAGGGTTGACAGTGATGGTGAACAAAGCGGTAGAGATTGGTTCTTTTCATTGCTATACCATTGGTGATTCCTTGAGATTCTCTATCACCCAATTTGCGGATGACACGATGTTGTTGGGGAAGCTTCTTGGGAGAATATATGGGCCATCAAATCTATTTTAAGGGGGTCTGAGTTAGTGTCGGGTTTGAAGGTGAACTTCCACAAAAGTAAGCTTATTGGTGTCAATACTTCGGGAGATTTTTTTAGAAACCGCAGCCACTTTCCTTCATTGTAGAACGGAGTCTATTCCGTTCAAGTTCTTGGGGATCCCGGTGGGGGCTAACCCGAGAAGAGCTTCAACTTGGAAACTGGTGCTTGATATGCTTAGAAAGAGATTTTCTATGTGGAAAGGTTGCAATCTTTCAATTGGAGGTCGGATAACTCTCATCAATTCGGTATTGAATAGCATCCCTCTTTATTTTTTCTCTTTTTATAAAGCTCCTAAGGGGATTATAAATGCTATGTTTAAAATTCAAAGGGATTTCTTGTGGGGCATCTATAAAGGAGAGCGGGGAATGTATTGGACAGCTTGGGAGAAGATTTGTAGACCAAAGAAGGAGGGTGGTCTAGGCATTAAAAATCTAGAGAAGTTCAATATCGCTCTATTAACTAAATGGAAGTGGAGGACTTTGTCGGACGATGATGCTCTTTGGAAAGGGGTGTTGAGATATAGGTACGATGACTTTGCTTCATATTTGGTTCATGGTGCTCATGTTGCTATTAGTAGAGGGCTCAAAGGTTCTATTTGGTGGCGGGATTTGCTTTTGTTGAATCATAACGAACCGGAGTATAAATTTGGCTCTTGTATTAGAAGAAAATTGGGTAGCGGCACTCTTATTGATTTTTGGAATGATCATTGGTTAGGACATGCACCTATATCCGTGGTGTATCCGAACCTTTATGTCGCTTGCGAGTACCAAACTATATTCGTTGCTGAAGCTGGTTGTTGGCGTGGGGATTCTTGGTGTTGGGCTCTCCCTTGGATGATGCATGGCTAGTCCGATGGTACTGTAGCTGTACCTTCAGTTCAGCGCACAACAGCGCATTTTGTTGCTGGTTTACTCGGCCATCACCTCCCTGCTATGGAGGTTGACGATTTGTTTGCGCTTTTGCAGGGGGTCTCTCCTTTTAAGGACGTGTCGAATTCTTGGTTATGGTTGTTGGATCCTTCTAAATCCTTTACAGTTAAATCGTGTTATAATTGGCTTGCCAATTTTAACAATAATAATGATTTGGAAGATGATCTTAAAACAAGGCTAACGTCCTTATGGAAGTGTGTCGTTCCTTCGAAGGTTTCTATTTTTGGCTGGCAATTACTCTGGAATTCTTTTCCCACTTGTGGTTTACTCTTTCAACGTAAAGTGATAGCGGACATGGATGATGCTTATTGCCCTTCTTGTAAGTCTCATTGTGAAGAAGTTCAACATTTGTTCTTGGATTGTGTTTTCGCTAATGAGGTATGGTCTAAAATTTATTCATGGATGGGTATTGACTCTGATCCTCCCAATGCCTTGGTTGATAATTTGCATTGGTTGGGAGATTTTGTCACCGGTAGAAAGGCAAAGAAGATAAGGTACTTGATTTGGTTGACTTCGTGTTGGTGCTTATGGTTTTCTCGGAATGCGTTGATTTTCAAGAATGAGGAACCAAATTGCGATTCTATCATTAGGCGGATTAAATGTTTTTCTTGGAGTTGGCTCGTTTATAGAGCGAATTGTAATCCTTCTTTATCCGTTGCCTCTTGGTGGAACAATCCACTTCATTGTCTAAACAATTTGTAATTGATTGTTTGTGCCGAGCACCCCTAGTGCTCCGTTAAATGAAGTTTTCCTTATCGAAAATTTTTTTTAACAAAATTCTTATATGAAAAAGTCAAAAAATATTAAATTCCATCTATGTCCATCACATTTAGTAATTTCCAAGTGAACCTTTTTGTCAAAATAAAAAGGTGTAGGGTTTGCTAACATACACCTTCAGATTTCTAAGTGTAAGTTAACAGTCCCATATATGATCTGTTCTAACTGCACACTTTGGTAGAACTGAGGACCGAGATATTCGCCATGCTGAGAATCTTGCTCACTCCGAGTTACTTCCGAGATGGTAGCTTGGGATGAGTGTTGAATAATATCTGAGATGCTTTGACTCGGGTTGATCCGGCGAGGGGGTGGTACTTGCATACACTCTGATGCATAAGTCAACATTGCGAATAATTGATGGGACACCGCTTTTATAGGGATCAGTGTCTATACGTGGCATGCTGAGATTGGTGCTCTTGCTACAGCCCCTAATTGCTAGATGGTAAGGACACATGTGAGCCGTTAATTCGTTATGGATAGCTTACACCTCACAACTCAGCCCTCAACTGAAACATTAGTACATTGAGGGATGCCTTTAATTTACGCTGAAGTCAGGGCGAGATACCGCTGCTTCGGTCTTTCGAGTGGGGTGGTGCGCTAAATTGCAGGCACCTTTCCCTAGGGCTGCGCGTACACTTTTTTGGAAGTCTGTACACATGTTACTTTGACCTTGAAGGTAGTGTAACAGCTGTCATTCTGGATTGTCTTCTATAAATATGAGGAAGATTTTGTACTTTGCAGAGTTTGTACTTTGAAGCTTCGAGTCAATCTACTTTAACTTTCTCAAAGATCTCTCCGATGTTATTCCGTTCAGCTTCATTGTTCTTCCGAGCTTAAGGTATGTTCCTTGTCACGACCCGAATTGGACAATGACCGGCGCACAGACTACTACTACACTAATCTGGCAAGCCTTAACAACTCATGTCTACCCGAGGAACCATCATCGAATTAATCATATAATAACCTATATCCTTAAGAAATTTCTACCGAAAATTCGGTAGAACTTCCTCTGAATTATCGACATCCCAAAATAATATATATATCCCTGTATAAGCAAAACACATAATACCAGCATAGATCGGTCCTCACAGAGGCCAACAGAGTTACATCTAACCACTATCAGACAACCCCATAATGCAGCAGAGCCTCTAAAGAGTTGTATATGTCAAATACACATGGAAACCAAAAGATAATATAATATGCAGTAGCCCTCCAAAACCAAAGGGGGCCTCACCAAGAAGAGACTAGACTCTCGCAGGGAAGCTTGGTTCAGCACGAACCTGGGAATCTGAAACATATAAAAGAGACGATGTGAGTCACCACTCAGTGAGCAAATAATGAAGATAATAACAAGCGGGACACGATAATACCGATCATAAAGTGATTTTCACGAAAATGATACTCAAGTAAATAAATCGTGTGAAGTCGTAAATGGGGTAATACATATGCAGAACTGAAACAGGCTCCCCGCCTGGAATATCAATAAAAGGCTCCCCGCCTCGAAGTGTCAACAAAAGGCTCCCCGCCTCAAAATCTCAATAATAGGCTCCCCGCCTCGAAGTATCTATAACAGGCTCCCCGCCTCGAAGTATCAATGATAGGCTCCCCGCCTCGAAATATGAAAGTAGGCTCCCCGCCTAAAGATAAATCATGGTGCACCAAGGCTAACACATACTGCTGTTAGCATGCAGTGTTCTGTCAAAGTTTACCCCAGAACGTTTTAAAATCACGATATCATAAACTGATACTGATAAAAGTTTCTCAATCATAAAAATCAAACCAAGTGTCCATGAATCCATAACGAATCTATAATTCTCAATATATTCCAACAAAATTCATGTATTTAAATTTGGCAAACTATATGATCATAATACCATGTCCCTCTAAGAAAATAAAGTGCTCAAGTATAAGGGAAAGTTTCAGTCAAATGATTATAAAATAAGTCAAGAGAAGTATTTAGGACTTGTTATAGTCCCCATTATTTACTCACCAACTTCCTAAGCCGCTGAGAGACGCCGAGGATCGATACCGACGGGATGAATTCTCTGACTCTATATTATGATAAAGCTAAATCAGTATTCTACATTAACTAACAAATCTGTCTAAATCTCCAATTTCCCTAAAATCAAACCCTAACATACAATTTCCATAATCAAGGAAATGAAATTCCTCTTACCTTAAATAAGAAGCCCAGCACAATGTTCCTATCGTATCTTAGTTTCAATCACATAAGAATAGAACCCTTCAATCTCTTTCCCTATTTAAAATTTTCTTCACTGAGATGGAATGGAGACTACCGTTTCACTATATCCCCAACTTGCTGCCCTTTCAAACTTTGATTAATTCATGGCTGCTAGGTGTATATGCATAACCTTCCTATTCATTCATCTCCTCGGTGGCTTCTCTCCCTCACGCTGGTTCCTTTCTTTTCTAAAGTTATGACTAGTGTTTTTAAAAAAAATCAGCTTGTGGTGTGTGCCTCTTTTAACTTCTAAGATGCCTTTTGAAAAAAGAATTCTGACGCTGGATTCTTCTAGAGCAGTGCTAATTATATTATATTATTATAAAACTTTCACTTATCATGATATCTTACCTTATTATTATATTACTATTGTTTTTATTTATTTATCTTTTTTTAAAAAAATGTATTAGAAACTACATTTATATCCGATACCCTTTGACAAATATTTATTTCGGTCGAAATCATGCTTAGGAATTTGAGAGTGTTACATTCCTCCACTTTCCTTTGTTGTGTCCCAACCAGTATTTTCTTTCCTTATTGGTTAGAATCCTACTGAGACAAGAATGAGAGAGTTTCCCCCTTTTAATTGTGTAGTTTCTTATGATCTCCCTTGTTGTCAGTTTCTTCAGTAGGTCTTGGGTAGGTTTGAAGACATGTCGACTCGAGCAAAGCGGGATTCTACTCCAACCGATGGCTCTTCTACCTTCGGTTGGGGAAGACGACCGTTAACAAGGAATTAGAATCCCTTATTGGTCCGTACTCACGCGGATTCTACCACTTGGGTTTCCTTAGATGTCCTTTCTCGGAGTAGTGTTTTTTGATAACATGATGCTTTCCCTCTAGCTGACCTCCAACCACTAGTGGCTCTTTCCCCTGAAGAGGAGTGGGACCTGTTTGGGGTTCCTTTCGGGTTTCCAGTGTCTAGTCCTGTTGATGGCCTGAGATATTTTATACACTCAGGCATACTCACTGAGGCAGGGGTTCGTCCTCCTTTTACACCATTTGAGAAAACAATGCTCCAATTTTTTCACGTTGCCCCCTAGCAAATTAGCTCTGCTAGCTGAGGCTCTATTACAACCTTTGATTTAGTGATGAGATGCCCCAACAATTCCAGGCATGGGTTCAACTGGTGTACTTCCCTGTGATACTCCTACTTCCCCCTCGACAACTATATTGGTCCCAATGTCGTTTATATCTAAAGCATTGGCTGCAAGAGTATTTTCTAGAGAGGGAGATTCTGGGAGGACGGGCTGATCTTCTGCCATGGGTTGAGCTTCTGCATGATATCGAGGAAGGTTCCCCTCGTCCAGAGCCTCAGAGGCAAGTGCTTGCTCAAAGGAGACACGTAGTTTGCCCCATGTCACAATGGTGCTTAGAATGTCGTCCCGACTACGTTGGAGGTCTACTTCAAGCCTTGATTTTTGTGGGAGAACAAGGTTCAGCATAGGATCTAGAGAGGAACTATGACGTAAGAGTTGTTGAAGACTGGTGAAAATGTTTGCGAGTTTCTGAGTGGCCGCAGAGTTCTGGTGTTGAGGCAAAATCCCTTGTACTAGTTTTGATGAAAACATACCATTTTGAGAAGTGGTTAAGTTATCTGATCCTGTGTGGATCTAATGTGTTTTCTTGAGGGATCTTAAGTACAGGGCATAACCACTCACAACTCAAGAAGATATCTGCTAAGCAAGAGAATGATTATAAAGAAAGGCTGTGAAGGTATACCAGAATACATATTAAGTGAAGTAATAGTGATTCCACATATCAAGAAGAACTTCATGAGAAAAAACTATATACATTGAGAAGGCATATTCATATGTCTTAATCAAGGAATGAATGATGATCAACAAGAAGACATGCAAATGGATCAAATGTTTTTCAAGCATGAGAAGATATGTTCTACAATAAGGAATAAATCTTATAAGCATTACCCTCACGACTATGGAACTCAATGAGAAAGGCGAGATGAACTTCAGATGGTTTATTAAGCTAAGAAACTCTATTTAGTAAGAAGACAAACTTCAGTAGCTTGCAAAACTCATCAGTAAGGATCTTCTTATGACAATAGTAGTTTTAGCCTCAGATGTGAATGAAAAAAAGGACTGTCAAATAACAGTAAGATATCCCTTGAAGCATCTTATGGTCATGGCAAGACATGTGCAAAAGCTCTTTATTCTTGAAGTGACGAAAGATGAAATAAAGAACCGTGCATAAAAGCTCATCAGTATCTAAACAGTTTAAGTCCTCAGACCATACAGGTCTACATGTACAATGTGTTTAGAAGATTTAGTCATCAATGTTGAAAACCAATGAAAACAAAAAAAGACTCAAAAGGTCATGTGTCAAAGACACAGTGAAGAAAATAAAAAGAAGCAATAAGCTTCAACTTGTTACAAATGCATGAGTAGCTCATAAGACCTTCAGAAGGTATTCATAAGACTCGTCACAGAGTTCAGAAGACAAACAAGAACACCATGGTAAGAAGATATGCTCCAAGATGCATCATAAGCTTTCAAAGAACAACTCAGTCTCCTTACCAATTTCTTCATTAACAGTATAGAAGAAGTTATCAAAGCACTTGATGAAGTTCAAAAGCTACAAGCGCTCAGAAAGTCAACTTGGTTACAGTTAGAAGCCTGCAACGACTATTTCAAGCCACGAGAAAGGATTTGCAACTAATCTATTGGTTGGAAACTCTATAAATATCCAATAGATGATCACATTCAAAGTGTGAGAGTAGACTACAGCCCAAGACAATTCTTCCCTTCATATGGCTTCACATATAGCTTCTGAAGCTCCTCATCAAAGCTTCTGAATGTCTATAATCTCTCTCAACCATACTCAATGAGCTTACAACTTCACATGGGAATATTATTCTGAGTATGTAATAGCTTAGAAAGGTATAGATTGATATACATCACGTAATCACCCTAGCTAAGTGACTTCCCAAATATAAAACAAACACAGTCTTATCTGTTTATTCATCTTAACAAGACAAGAGTTTCTAAGTGACTTCCCACATTATTGAGAAGCGTTTAGGGAAACTCTCTGAGCTGGTTAAAAGAATCATCCAAACCCAGAATTCCATTCAAGATCAATTGAATGCTCAACAGATTCATCTACACACTTGGTTTGCTCCTCCCACAGACTCTCTGTTAAATTCTTCCTCTAGTCCATCAGAATAAGTTGTTTCTTAAGAGCATTTTTTGTGTGCCTTATTTGATATATTTATGCTACTAAGAGCATTTATCTGACCAAACAAGTTTTTGCTTGTTTCAGGTATTTTTTTTAGATATATGCCTTAATACCAAAACATTATATATGTTTTAATATTCAACATTCGGTTTAAGCAAGTATTTCCACCTTAAAAAATACAAAATTTTAGGGGGCATATATTAAAAACATGTAAAAAACAACTGTTATACCAGACAACTTAAAAACTTCTCAAAATGTTTGTCATCATTAAAACGAGGGATATTGTTGAGGCAAAATCCCTTGTACTAGTTTTGATGAAAACAAACCAATTTGACAAATGGTTAAGTTATCTGATCCTGTGTGGATCTAATGTTTTTTCTTGAATTATCTTAAGTACAGGGCATAACCACTCACAACTCAAGAAGATATCTTGTTGCGTTAAAAACACACTTAGAGCAATTGTACTAGATGATCGAATAATTGAGTTGTTGTAAAGATATAAAAACAAACTAAATTGCAACAAATAACAAGAATTAAAATGTAAGATTTAATCAATGGAGAGAGGTCTAGGGTCACGGTTTCACTTGCAAGCTTCGATTCCCCTATGTCTAATTCTATCTGAACTCCTTCATTTTATTTAATCATCGATCCCTTTACTAAAGCTACTAATCGGTTTGGTCATTCGCGATTAATATTCTTTTTTCTAAATTAACCCTTGTTTGGTCATGCAACAATTTAAATTCAAGAAAAGCATAAAGTACAAAAAGGTTGTGTTGTAAATAGTATAATTTGTAATTATTAATCCGGCTAAATTATCAAGTTGGTTAGATTTACATTTAGGATAGTCTATTTAAATGCATTAGTGCTTGTACTCTAAACACAATTGAAATAATACTTTCAGCATATTTTTCTACATGGTATCACGAGCTCTCGATCTTGAGAGACTTGCTTCCGCATAAACCCTAGACACCTTCATTGTGGTTAACCCTAGTCACCTTCATTGTGACCCTTCCTTGCCTTCATTGCAGACATTCTCAGAAACCTAGAACCCCAAACAGAAGTTGTTCCACTGTGCTGTCTTTTGTACATCAGTTTTTTTAAAAAACCTTAAACTATAATTACTGCCTGTCCGTTTCTCAACCGTACACTACGCATCTCATCTCACCACCCACACCAACAGGTTCGCCTTCAAATTCCGAGAGAGCCCAAAAAATTTCGCCGCCGTCATCCTCCACACGCGCAGCCTCAATCCGACGACCTGACGGGCGTGTGGGGCCCACGCGCCTCCCTGCGCCGATTTTTTCACGACGGTCCTTTGAAACAGTTTGTAGATCGGTCATTTATCTCTCCTTTTTGGTAGTCAGTTTTCAATTTGGAGCACCTTGATATTTTGGGTACTCTTGGAGCCACTTGGTTGTGTTTTTGCACTGTTTTTGTTATCAATTTTGCTTTTTTTTTTTTGCTTTCATAGCACCTATTGGCGTTCTATAGATTCAACAATTTGTTTCTGGGTTATTCGAAGCTCATTTTTGGTTACGGTTATCACTCTTTCGGCAACTTTGGACACAGTTATTGTGTTTGTCTTTTAGTTGTTGCCTTGTTTTCTTCGGTTATTGTCACAGATGTCTGATAATATTGCTATTGATTACTCTTTATCATTCACCGAGAATGAGGTGAATCATTTGAAGGCCCTACTCGACTCTCTTAGTAAGCCTTCTGGAACTTGTTCTCTACCAACAACCGATATCAGCGTATGCTCCCGATCTTTCAATGTTTGCGGTAAAATCCCTAAGGATGCTTTGATTTTGAACTATGGTGCCACCGACCACATGACATTCAATTCAAGTTTATTTTCTTCATGTACCTCCTCTGAGAAGAATTGTTATGTTACAATTGCTAACGGTTCTTATGCCCGTATTGATGGCTCTGGGAGTGTTAACTAGCAACCTTCACTTCAATTACAAGATGTGCTACATGTTCCCCACACTCTCTCACAATTTAATATCTGTTGGTAAACTCACCCGTGATCAGAATTGTAAAGTAACTTTTTTCACTTCATATTGTGTTTTTCAGGATCTTACCACGGGGAAGACAGTTGGAGTTGCTAAGGAAAAGGGAGGGTTATACTACTTATCTGATGAAACAAATTGTTCGAAGGTGTTGGCTTCCTGCTTGTATACTGAGTCTTCTGAATCTTCTCATTCTGCCGCACAAATTTGGCTTCAGCACAAACGTCTTGATCATCCTCCATTCTCTTTAGTTAAGTCTATGTTTCCTTCCTTGTTTTTACATCATTCAGTTGAGTCTTTTAAATGTGAAGTTTGTGAGTTAGCTAAACATCATTGTGTCTCTTTTCCTCTTAGTTCCACTAAAAGTGCTGAACCTTTTGATCTTATACATTCTGATGTTTGGGGACCTGCACCTAGTTCTAATGTTTCGGGTGCTAAATGGTTTGTGTCATTTATTGATGATTATACTCGAGCAACTTGGATTTTTTTGATGAAGGATAAATAATAAATACCTGAATTATTTATCAGATTTTATCACATGGTGCAAACACAATTTGACAAAGGCATTAAAATAATTCACTCTGACAATGGCAAGGAATATGCCAATCAGAGTCTTTCAAATTTTACCAGTCAACAACGAGTTCTTCATGAGTTTACATGTGTTGACACCCCACAACAAAATGGTGTCGCAGAAAGAAAGAATCGTCATTTACTTGAAGTTGCTCGAGCCATTCTCTTCCAAATGGCAGTTCCAAACTCATACTAGGGAGAATTAGTACTGAAAGTTGCCTACTTGATTAATCGGGTCCCATCTCGAATGTTTGGTAATGTCAGTCCTGTTCTGTTTTTGACTTCACGGTTTCCTTCTGTTCCTGTTTTGCAGAGTCTTGAATCTCGAGTGTTTGGTTGTGTTGCTTTTGTCCATGTTCACAAACAACATCGAAGTAAGTTGGATCCTCGTGCAGTCAAATGTATTGTTGTGGGTTATCCTCCCGACAAGAAATGATATAAATGTTATTATGCTCCTAGTCGTAAGTACTTTATCTCTAAAGATGTCACGTTTCATCAGAATGTATCCTACTTCACTCGTCCTTAGCTTCTGGGGGAGAGCATTCATGATGATTTGGAATCTAAGTCCGAGTTTCTGGTCCTACCTGAGTTACCTGAGACTCCAGTCTTAAGTCCTACTACTGGTCCTACTTTTCCTGCATCCACAAGTCCTACATTTGAGTCCCCTAAGTCGTCTGTGACTCCTGTCTCACCTTCTACTATTGATCCTGCTTCCACAAATACCGAATCTGAGTCACCTACTTCTATTTTGGTCCCTCCTTTGTCTTCTATTTAGTAGGAACCATCATCTTCGGCACTAGCAAATGCTAAAGCTGGTGAGCCAACTTGGGTGTATCAGAGAAGAAGTAAGTCTGATCTGCCCCAGACACAACTTCAATTGCCTAAACTGGAGGTAAGTACTGAAATTAACCCTCCTATTAGTGATTCCCACAGTTCTGACACTAGTGACACTGATACAGATGATTTGCCTATTGCTTTGAGGAAAGGGAAAAGGCTTGTGCGAAATACCTTATTTCTCAATTTGTCTCCACTAAAAATCTTTCTGTGCAGCATTAGAGTTTTATTTCAGCTGTTGACTCTGTGATAATCCCATCATCTGTTCAAGAAGCATTCAAAGATAGAAATTGGGTCCAAGCCTTGGACAAGGAAATGAAAGTACGTGAGAAGAATGGAACGTGGGAAATTGTTGAGAGACCGTGAGGCAAGAAGGCCGCTGGTTGCAGGTGGATCTATATAGTCAAGCACAGATCAGATGGTACTGTTGATCGGTACAAGGCAAGACTAGTGGCTAAAGGATTCACTCAGACCTATGGCATTGATTATGAGGAGACTTTTGCTCCTGTGGCAAAGATGAACCCTGTTTGGATCTTACTATCACTTGCTGCTCACTCCGGGTGGGAACTAAACCAATTTGATGTCAAAAATGCATTCTTACATGAAGATTTAGAGGAGGAGGTGTATAAGGAGATTCCTCCAGGGTTTGGTTCAAAAGAGGGAACAAACAAGGTGTGCCGATTACGAAAAGCTTTATATGGGCTAAAACAGTCTCCTTGAGCATGGTTTGGGAGGTTTACAAAGGCAATGGTGTGCTTAGGCTATAAGCAAAACCAATGAGATCACACTCTTTTCTTCAAACATTTAAAAGATGGAAAACTGACTATACTTCTTGTTTATGTTGATGATATCATTATTACAAGTGACGATTTGGCAGAGAGACAGCTACGTACTCAAGGAGAAATTATCAGCAGTGTTTGAAATGAAGGACCTTGGGCAACTTAAGTATTTCTTGGGAATCGAGGTAGCCTACTCAAAAGAAGGCATTTTTATATGTCAAAGAAAGTATGTGCTCGACCTCTTGCAGGAAACTGGAAAACTTGGATGCAAACCTACAAGTATTCCCATAGAGCAGAATCACAAAATTAGCTTTGAAGAAGAAAGTGTCAAAGTTGACAAGGTCCAATATCAGAGATTGGTGGGAAAATTGATTTACTTGGCACACACTAGACCTGATTTGGCTTATGTAGTCAGTGTGGTGAGCCAATTTATGCATGACCCGAGGGTGAGACATTTGCAGGCTGTTAATCGTATTCTTGAATGTCTCAAAGCCTCTCCATGAAGAGGACTATTGTTCAAAAGAGGTGGGAGCCTAACTATGGAAGCTTATACTGATGCTGACTATGCAGGTTCAATAAGTGATAGAGGATCTACTTCAGGTTATTATACCTTCCTATATGGGCACCTTATTACTTGGAGGAGTAAGAAGCAAAATGTAGTGGCTTGATCAAGCGTTGAGGCTGAATTTAGAGCTTTGGCACAAGGAATCTGTGAACTATTGTGGATGAAGATTGTACTAAATGACTTGAAAATACAATGTGAAGGTCCTATGAAGTTATTTTGCGATAATACATCGGCTATCAGTATTGCTCATAATCCCGTTCAACATGACAGGACGAAGCACATAGAGATAGATCGTCACTTCATTAAGGAAAAGCTTGACAGCGGGTTAATAACTACAACTTACATTCCTTCCGGACACCAATATTTGACAGATGTATTAACAAAAGGCTTGCCAACAGTGCATTTCAAAGAACTTACATCCAAGCTAGGAATGATAGGTATCCATTCACCAGCTTGAGGGGGAGTGTTGTAAATAGTATAATTTGTAATTATTAATCCGGTCCAATTATCAGGCTCGTTAGATTTACATTTAGGATAGTCTATTTAAATGCATTAGTGCTTGTACTCTAAACAGAATTGAAATAATACTTTCAGTATAATTTTCTACATGTTGAATGATTGGAAGACTAAATTAAAGTTTGGTCATGCATTAATTATAGCCCCAATTATCCCATAGGTCCACCAACTAATTGTAGTACGATCGCTAATCAACTAATTGATTATGAACATGCAAAGGGTGATCAATCCTAAATATGTGATTAAAACAATAAGATAATATTAACTGAAATAAAAATAGGAATTCAAACAAGAAATTAGAACATAAAAAGGTCTCTAAGCAATCAAGATTCACCTAAGACCCTAGAAAAGGATTTAGCTATTCATAGGTATCAAGAACAATAAAATAGAAATATGGTTCATGAATTACAGAGATAAGAATAACCCGGTAAATAGAGAAATTTCTGTTCTAAGTCTTCAATCTCATTTTTCTGCTTCAGAACTCTCTCACGGTGTCAAGAACGGTATCCAAAACTCCAAATCTCCCTCTTTCGGTGTCTGCGATCCTTTCTATTGATGTGTTGCCGTCCTTTTTTTTTCACGTGTACTGCTCCCAATTTTGTGTGTAATGTACCACCCCTTTTGTCCCTAAATAATTACCCTATATATTAGCTTTCCTAGGTTACTTTCCCTTAGCTTGCCTAGGTTACTTGCCCTCCACTCTTTCAATCACGTGTTAGCTTCACTCCAATTTCAATTCCATCTGATGCCTTCCTTTTATGTTAGCCTTGCTTCCTTTCTTTCTTCTTTTTTTGTCAAATGCTGTATTGATTAAAAGAAGTGGGCAAGGCCCCAACCAATACAAGCCTAACGGCCTAAGAAATGAGACCAATTACAATCTCAAGATCCGGTCCGAAGCCGGTAGAACAACAAGACTTACACAGAGAAACCCTAACACACACGAACAACAACTAACACTGCCAACATCGAAATCACGACGACGAAGAAGAACCACTAATCACGACAACGAAGAAGAAGAACCACCAGATGAATATGAGCTACCATCATGAGCAATAACTGATGAGATTAAAGGGTTGATGTTGGACTTTCATTCGCAAGAAAATTCCGAAGAGACGAAGGGAGATTAACAGGCCAAGATCCAAGTAATTCACCATTCGAAGCCATCTTCGCGATACAATGAGCAATCTTGTTTCCATCTTGTGCTACCCAGGTAAAACCACAGGTGTTAAAGTTGTTTTTTATATTAAAAATATCATGTAGAATTCCCCTGATTTCTTTGTGGTTTCTCTTGCTTCTGCACGCTTCAACTAGGATCTGGTTATTTGATTCGATGATAGCATTCTGGATGTTGATCGAACAAGCAAAATCCATCATTGCACGTAGACCCAGGGCTTCAGCCATTAACGGGGTAATGGGAAATATTCTGAGATGGGTAGCAACAACAAGACAACCTGAAGAATCTCTACAGGTAACACCCATAAATCCTTTTCCCGTAGCTAAATTGAAGGCCGCATCACAATTGCACTTAATTCTCGGAGCAATTGGAGGTCTCCATCTACAAATCTGGTTATTAGGGATCTGATTTTGAGGAGGACTAGTCACTTTTCCAAGGGTTAAACAATCAAAGGTAAGAGCTCTGATTCTATGCACTGATTTTGAGGAGGACCAGTCACTTCATTTCTGCCTTTCCAGATATTCCACATACTGATAAAAAGGTGATTTTCTAACCCACTTTTATTTTGTTGACTGGATAACTGGGATTCAATCCAAGAAGCAACAAAGAAAAGCCCAATAGGATCTGGAGGAAGGCACAGCTGGAGATTGCTCCACACAGGCAGGGTCCAGGGACAAAGAAGAAGCACGTGTGTGATCTATAGTCTCAGCAGCTTGGTCACAAATGGGGTAGGATTGGGATACTGAGATTCTCCTTTTGAAAAGGTTCTCTCTGATAGGTAAAGCATTCTAAATAACCTTCCACATAAATAGCTTAATTTTCTGTGGAATGTTTGCACTCCAAATTGTGTTCCATGTTGATGTAAAAACCCCAAAGGATGTAGATGTTGTATTTGTAGGTTTAGGCTTCAAGTCCATGAGTCTTCTATATCCAAATTCAGTAGAGTATTCGCCATTTGCTGTATGAGGCCAGAAAATAGAGTCATGGTCTACCGTTCTGATAACTGGAGTTTCAACAACTTCAATGGCATCATTAGGGTGTAAATGTTGCCTCAGCATCCCTGTATTCCAACACTTTGAATTTGTTAGCAATTGATTTACTATTTGCAGATTAGAGTCTTCTCTTAGGGAAATAAGATTCCCAGAGGCCACCCATCTATCATTAGTGATACTAATAGTCTCACCATTGGTAACATTCCACTAGCTAGAACTCAAAATAAGGTCTTTGCCTTGTACAATGCTAGGCCAAACCCATGAGGAACTAGGAGAATATCTAGCAACTTTAAAGTCATAATTATGGTAGTAGATACCTTTTAGGAGAGAAGCCCAGAAAAAGCCAAGTTCATTGATAATCTTCCAAGCTTGTTTAGCCAAGAAGGCCAGGTTCATAGTCTTAAAGTTCTAAAAGCCCATGCCACCTTGATCTTTAGGGGAACAAAGAGTGGCTCTGTTTTTTCAGTGGATTCCTTTGTGCCTGCCATTAGAAGCCCACCAGAATCTATCCACTTCTGCAGTTAGAGAGGAGCAAAAAGTTTTAGGGGATTTTAGAATAGACTTAACATAGGTAGGTATAGCTTGGATCACAACTTTAATAAGAACCTCTTTCCTAGCTTGATTTAGTAATGAACCCTTCCACCCTTGCGTTTTAGCTAAAACTTTTTCTTTGACCCAGTTAAGACCCTAAATTTTAGATTTTCCCCACATGGCTGGGATCCCCAAATATTTTCCAAGATTACTCCAAATGGGAATATGAGCGAAATTAAAATTAGAGATCTTACCTTTGGTATTAGTGTTGAGTCTGCTGCCACACACTATGCCAGATTTAGTCAGATTAATTTTCTGACCTGAAGCTCTAGTAAAGGAGTTCAGAACTTGGATATATTGATATAGATCATCCATAGAGTCCCTAGAAAACATAATGGCATCGTCGAGCATGAGTGTTATCAGTAAGATGGAGTCCTTGAATAAGATTAGAATCATGGGCAGAAGATATCATTCTTGATAGAACATCGAAGACTAGAATGAAGAGGTAGGGAGACAATGGGTCACCTTGTCTTAACCCACTTTGAGGGGTAAGATTTTTACTCAAGTCACCATTGACCTTGTATTGATAGGACAAATAGTAACCAAGGCCATTGTTCTCTCAATCCAAGCCTCTGCAAAACCAAAAGCCCTTTGAGTCTTTTCCAAAAATTCCCAATTAACTCTGTCATAACTCTTATTCATATAAAGTTTGATAGCAAAGCCCTTGCCACCATTACCCCTTTTCTTGTTCAGGAAGTGAAAAGCCTGTGTGTCATTTTGGTTAGGACCTTCCCAACTGTTGGCAATGATGTTCCTACATTCAGCATGCTCTTCCCAAAAGGCTCGTACTTAAAAGATTTGCCACTAGTAGTGTTAGGATTTGGCTTCAGAAAAATAGGAGAATGATCTGAATTCACAATAGGGAGAACAATACCTAGGGCATTAGGAAAGAGACCCCTCCAAGGCCAATTAACCAAAATTCTGTCTATTTTTTGTCTTGTTATCACCCCATCCCTGGGATTACTCATCCAGGTGAATTTGCTCCCCTTTAGGCTAACATCCATCAGCTCATTGTCATTTAGAAAATCATTAAAGGGTCTGATTCTGATAGGTTCAATAGGTCTGGTGCTATCTTTCTCAGATTCATGAAGCATCTCATTAAAATCTCTCATCAAACACCAAGGGTCTGAGTGGTTTAAGGGAAGAAATTTTGGGCACAAGGTATCTTTTTTGAGCCAAAATGGGGTTTCCATAAACAAAAGTAGCCTCAAAGAGCTTTCCTGACCTTCTTTCTTGAAGTCCAGCATGGATATAGTTAGAACAAGAGTCCAAGATCTGAATTTTGTAGTAATCATTCCACACTAAGGCAAGACCCCCAGAGGTTCCCCTTGCTTCAACACAGTAAACATTTTGGAAACGAAACTTTCTTTTAACTCTTTCTACATGTTCCTTACGGGCTCTGGTTTCCATAAAGAATAGAATGGCCAGTCTATGATCCCTTACAAGATCATTAAACTCTCTGTTTGTCGTGTCGGCCGCCAAACCACGAAAATTTCAGCTAATGCAAGTCATTTGGAGCGTGGGGGCATGGTACAGCCCACCTCCTCAGCCTTAGAATAGAAACCAACGTTGAAAGGACCACATTCACCTAGAGTATCTAGTTTCTCTATAAAACCAAAGTAGCTTTAGATTTCTTGTAGTTAAAATTAACCCCCACTGTGTCATCACTTTCGGTAGATATATCTTTGGACTTTCTCTTCTTAATAGTGAGACCATCAGCTAGGGTAACTTCCAAATCAGCTTCCTCTCTATGTTCCATAGCAACCATTGCAAGGTTATTTTCATTATCCACTGGGAATTCAACAAAATATAGTGCATTACTAGTGTGATTCTGCTCTGGGGGCTCTTTCTCCCCTTTCACTGTATTATTGCTTTGTTGTTCATGTGGGGATCTTGAGTAGTGGAATTATCCTCCAAGAATTTTTTGGTGAGCTTGTTTTTTCTCCCATACCTTGTGTTTAATCCTTTCTTTTAATCTGATAGCTTCCAGAAACGATATATCATCACCCCCATATCTAAGTTTATCACCCTGAGGGCTCTGGTAGTCTTTTGTAATATTGGGTTGTGCTAGCCCTATGTCTTCCTTTGGTAGATGCAAATACTCTATAGGCCTCAATCCTGGACTAATTTGAACTGAGTGTAGAGGTACTCTTGTAAGTATGAGGCTGAGAGGAAAAACTAAATAGATATTTGTCGAGCCCTAAATGGGCAATATGAAGCCCATCATACTCTTTCCAAGCTTTTGATAAGATTTCAGTGACTGACTGCCTTTGTATTAAATACTCTATCTGAAATGATCCTGCCCACAGTGTTAAATACTTTATCTACTAGCAAGGTCCACAGTGTTTTCATTTGCAGGGATTAGAGGAACCTCAAGTTCCCTTTCCGGATCTTATGACCACGAAGAAAAGGAGCTAGCCATAGGCGAGCTAACAGATTCAGTGGTTGAGAGATAAAATGCGAATCGTTTAGCTAGAGAACGAGAGAATCAGTGGATAAAAAGAGAACGAGGAAAAAAGTAGAGGAGGAATGAGGGATCAAATAGCACCGTCAGAGTAAGGTTATAGAAGA
Source organism: Astragalus glycyphyllos (assembly GCA_963573325.1). Classification (NCBI taxonomy): domain Eukaryota; kingdom Viridiplantae; phylum Streptophyta; class Magnoliopsida; order Fabales; family Fabaceae; genus Astragalus; species Astragalus glycyphyllos. The sequence continues at coordinate 33,602,806 of OY754307.1, forward strand.
ACGACGCAAAAACCTAGGCCCAAAGGCAACAAAAGCCAGCATTGCGGCTGGAACAGAAACGGTAGCAGAGGAAAATAATATATGTATATAATATTTATAAAATATTATATACATATATTAATAATATATATTATTTGCATTTTTATCTTTCTTTCTTTCCTACAAAATATAGAGCAAATTTAGTCAACAATCTATATAATTGGTAATAATTACTCTAAAAAGTAATCCAAAAATATCTCTAAAAATGCACTAAATTGGAGTTTATCAACTCCTCCACACTTAGCTTTTGCTTGTCCTCTAGCAAATATTTTGGCTAAATAAAATTTTCAAATAAATAATAAAGATAGCCAAATAAAGAACCCAAATTTAAAAGCACAATGTCAGACAATAATATAGCACAAATGAGGTGTCAAAAGGTTGCCCAATTAGAGGCTCCTCTCCATGAAGAATACATTTCTGTGAAAAAAGGCACTCGCTCACAATCTCTCTAAGTGTTTAGAGACTAAGAAAACTATCCACTCAAATTTCCACAAAATGCACATTACCATAAGTTTATAATTTGACCAAATCTGCACTAAATAGTTCACATGCATGCAAAAGATGGGGTGTCATGGGTTGTAACGGGGTCAAGGTTTAGTCAAGCAAGGTAAGAAAGAAGAAGAAACGGATAATCAAAGGGCTAAAAACAAGTAACTATTCTTGAAACCAAATATGGAGCTCCTATCTATTTTACAATTTTTTCCCAAACTCCAAATTAATTTCATTTCCATTCATCATCTTTTTCTATTGAGTCAACTCTTTTTGATTTGTTTTTTTCTCTTGAGTAGTCTTGTTTTTTATTTTCATTTTCCCTTAGGCTCTTTCATTCTTTTGATTTGCCTTTTCCTCCTTCTTTCTTCTTCTTTTTTTCACTTTTTTCATTTTTCAATATTTTTCTCAGGAGGAAAAGGTATTTGTAATCACATAAGCCCCTCTTATTTGTTTCTCTGTCCTGACGATATAGACATTTAAAATACAGGACAAACTTGTAACTTTCAATAGTTGCTCCAAATTTAATTTCAAATGGTTACCACAAAAAAAAAATTACATCTGGGTACCAATGAAATATATAACAAATAGGTTCAAAGGGAGCAACTAATGGATAAACTCAACAAACAACTCCTCAAATCTTTTTACATGATGCAAATCAATTTTCGCCTTGAAATGGTCAAAAGACAAATTCTAGAATGTAGCAAATTGGGAAACACACTCATAGAAAGAAAAGGGGTAAAATTTTATGATTTAGTATCAATCCCCTTATGAAGGCTCAAATCTCACATTTAGAAGCTAGTTCACAAAAAGTACTCAACAGGCACAATCCTAATTATCAACTTCTTAAGGACAACCTCACAGTTACAATCAAGCACAAGTCTGTCAAATAAATTAATTATGGGGTCCCAAAAAGGCATAATCTATTTTTTCAACTTTAAGTATAATTCATTCAAAACAAGCCAAAAAAAAAATGCTATCAACATATATGGTGGGTATGTGCATTAATAGATATCAAGTGAGAACATATAATATCCTCCTCTACACTTGCATGAAGCATGTCTTCAATGCAAAATAAATAAATGAGAGAGTGAGAGCGACTTCCCTGAGAGAGCTTGCAGTCTGAGCTTATTCCTAAAATCAAAGAAAAACAAAAGCAAAATAATCAAAACTAAAAACAAAACACAGGTTGCCTCCTGCGAAACGCATGTTTAACTTCGTGAGCCTGACGATAGTTAGTGCTTAATCAGAAGGCTCTCCGAGAGCAAATTTGACATCTAACGCAGTGCATCTAACCATGTGGTTCACATTATCTTTCTTTTTCCACGTGGTTGAAGAACTTCAAAGGATTGTGGAATTTTTATTTTATCTCCATCCACCACTATGATAGGATCCTACAAAATAAGAATTTTTCCGAAAGGTCCTGCATCTTTAAATCACTAAAAACGTTAGTTTCAACCACATCATTAAAATAAGGAGAGGTAAAAAGAGAAGAAATTTCATTGGAGTTTAAAGCTTTAATCGCATCATCTTCTTTGCCACTCCTTAAAGTTACCTTTCCCCGGTGAACCTCAATTGCAGCATCACCAATGGTTAAAACAATTTCCCCAAAAAAATGGGTTTTCTCCTCTTTCTCCAAATCAAGAACCAATGGATCTTTCTCATTCTCCTCACAAATGCTCTCATCAATGAAATTTGTTGTTTCAATTATACTCCCTTCAATAGGAGTAATCTTTTGATTTGACTCCCTTCAGTAGGAGTCTCTTCATTTTTTTGTGAACTTCCTCTAGATTAGCTTCTACGGAGAACTCTTCATCCCTACTCAGAATACTTTCTCTGTATTGCTCAGATTCTTCATTTGGGGTAGATTTAGTTTGTAAATAAAGAGTTTCTTGAGCCACCTGAGTTGCTAACATATCAATAATATTTGACAATTGATTCTCCAAGTTATCAAATTTGTCAACCATATTTTTCTCAAATCTATCAAATCTTTCATTTGTTTGCTCCATAAATTTGACCAAGACCTCATCGATATCAGATTCCTCCCCTTTCCTCTACACTTGTAGTTGCTCATAATTATCCCAGTTGGAGGAATAAGGAGGTGGCTCATAGTCATCCCATTAGTTTGAATAAGGCTCATAAGGAGGAGGAGAAAATAGGATTTGACATTGAGGCATATACCAAGATAACTTCTCTAAATTCCTTTTCGCCCTGTCTTTCTAATATAATCTCCAAGAGTCTTAACTTTTCTGGAAAAAAAGTGAACTGCAGCGGTCTTTTGGGAAAGTATTAGCAATTTTTTTTTGTATTTTTTCAATAAGATAAATAAAAAACAAAATTAAAACTAAAGCATAAAAAAATGTCTAAAACAATAAAAATATTTTTCATTTAGTATTGTCAAATTAATTCTCGACAACGGCGCCAACAACTTGTTGCGTTAAAAACACACTTAGAGCGTCCCTAATAATACCCTTTGAAATAAGAGCGTCGCAAGTTGGGAGTTTTCCCAACAACAGTCTCCAACCGAAAACCCCCACCTTAGTGAGAATCGAAAGCTTCCACATATCATCTAAAGCGCTTTAAGTGTCGCTATCCAACCTATCATGATGCGTCAGATTCAACATAAGAGCATAACAGGATTTAACCGTAAACTCATGGAATTTATCAAGCCTCCACTTCCATTGATTTTGATCAGGATCGTCGGGATGAATAGAATTCAAAATGTCTAATAGGGTGTCAGATTCAGCCATTTCCTCAGCAGACAGAGGACGATCCCATTCGAGGTTCCAATGCCAAGTATTATCAATCAAATACCTGTGCTCCCTGATACTACTGTTTTTAAGCTTTGCCAAATGGAAAAGGCTAGGGAACAAGTCCTTAAAATTCTCAATACTAGCCCACCAGTGTAGCCAAAAGGATATCAAATTCCCCGTACCCAACACCGGCCTAAGAGCAGAAGCAAAGGCACCCTGCCATGAGGGAACACCACCTTCCAAAAGTAATAAGTCTCTCCACCATAAAGAATCCTTAGTGCCACCAGTAGAAGATAAAGCACCCATGAGAACAAACCTCAGATCCCCATAACGATGACAAAGAAGCGGCCGCCAACTTGCAGTAAAATCATTAATGCACCTCCATTTCCACTTGCTCAAAAGAGCCAAATTAAAATCCTCCAGGTTATTCACCCTCAAGCAACCCTCCTTAAGTCTACACACCTTCTCCCAAGACACCCAATAAACGGTTCGGCCCTCTTTAACCCCCCCCCCCCCCCCCCCCCCCCCCTCCAACAAAAAGTCCCTCTGAATCTTAACCAGCTCTTGGATAACAATCGTGGGACCTTAAAGAAGGAGAACATATAAAGAGGAATACTATTGAGGATAAAATTTATGAGAGTCACTCTACCCCCGATAGACAAGAAACACCCATTCCACGACGAAAGTCTCTTTCTCACCTTATCAATAATTGGAGCCCATGTATGTTTTCTTCTAGGATTGGCTCCCACTGGAATACCCAAAAATTTAAAAGGAATAGCGGCGATGCTGTAAGACAAGAAAGTAGCACTAGCTTCAAGAAAATCATTGCTCAAGTTGATGTTACACAAACAGCTCTTCTGAAAATTCACCTTCAACCCCGAGACAAGTGTGAAAATTCTAAAGATAGACTTTAAACTCCACTAATTATCCCACGAGCCCTTACCAACCACAAGAGTGTCATTTGCAAATTGTAACAACGAAAAACAAATATTGTTATCAACCATGAGCTCAGAGAAAAGACCATCCCGCACCGCTTTTTGAACCATACCGGTTAATCCCTCGACAACGATTAGAAAAAGAAAAGGAGATAAAGGGTCTCATTGCTTAAGCCCCCTGTGAATCTGAAAGTCATCAGTAGGGCTCCTATTAACCAGAATAGACATCAAAGAGTTATATAAGCAGGTTCTAATCCATTTAATCCACGTAGCACCAAAGCCCATCCGACTCAACATATATTCAAGAAATCCCCAAGAGACAGAATCATAAGCTTTTTCAGAAGTGTCCGTCAGTTGAACATATGCTTTACGGATAAACACTTTGTACAGGTATATGATAGGCCGCAAGTGCACGGTTCTATCGCATAATAAAAAGTATCGATCCACAGGGAGTTTTTGTGATTACCAATCTAATTTTTTTGATGGTGATTAGCTGAAAGGAATGATTTGAAGAAGAGATTTTTGTTTAAATTAAATTCAGGAATGTAAAGAATCTCGGGTTATTAGTTTCATCACAATGATGAGAACCCATGTAACTCTTTAACTATCCTCCAACTCACAAAAAGTAATATATTCTAAAGGCAAGGTAACAAATGTAATCATAGTCTTCTTTCAAACTAATTTACTGGGCAATCAAAACCCTCAATTTGGACATGAGTCTTGCAGTAAATTAGTTTAAAAGGAGTCATTCCAATGGGAGTCTTGTATGCTGTTCGGTAAGCCCAAAGAGCATCATCAAGCTTAGCTGACCAATCTTTTCTAGAGGTAGAAACAGTTTTTTCTAAAATTGATTTGATTTCTCTATTTGACACCTCAACTTGGCCACTAGTCTGGGGGTGATATATTGTTGCAACTTTATGCTTGACCCCATACTTTTGTAAAACTTTTTCAAATTGTTTTGAAATGAAATGAGATCCCCCATCACTTATAACCACTCTAGGGACCCCAAATCTTAGAAAAATTATTTTTTTAAAAAGCTTTATTACAACTTGTGCATCGTTTGTTGGAGAAGCAATGGCTTCAATCCATTTAGACACATAGTCAACTGCAAGTAGGATATATTGATTTCCGAAAGAAGACGGAAATGGACCCATAAAATCAACTCGCCAGACGTCAAAAATTTCAACCTCTAGAATGTTGTTTAAGGGCATTTCGTTCCTTTTGGAAATACTCCCAGTGCGTTGACACTGGTCACATTGAGAAACAAACCGATGCACATATTTGAAAAGAGATGGCCACCAATAACCAGAATGAATAATTTTAAAAGCAGTTTTCTGAGAACTGGCGTGGCCACCATAAGATGAAGAATGACGAAACATTAAAATGTTACTTACCTCGTCCTCCGGAATGCACCTTCTGAAAATACCATCTGATCCCCTTTTGAAGAGGTAGGGCTCATCCCAATAATAGTGCTTTATATCATGAAAGAATTTCTTCTTCTGCTGGTAGTTCAAGTCCGGAGGCAGCACACCGGCTACAAGATAGTTCACAAAATCTGCATACCACGATGCTTCAGTTTGCACCAAAGAGAATAGCTGATCATCCGGGAAGGAATCATCAAGTGGCAGCTCACCCTCATTGTTTTCTTGTAGCCTTGACAAGTGATCAGCTACAACATTTTCTGTACCTTTTTTATCCCTGATCTCAAGGTCAAACTCTTGGAGAAGTAGGATCCACTGGATCAACCTCGGCTTGGCATCTTTTTTATTCAACAAATATTTGATTGCCGAGTGATCCTTATAAATTATGATTTTGGATCCTACTAAATATTGCCTGAACTTATCTATGGCAAAGACTACCGCCAACAATTCTTCTTCAGTTGTGGCATAATTTACCTGAGCCTCATCCAGAGTTCTGCTTGCATAGTAAATGGCATGCATTCTCTTGTCTTTCTTCTGTCCAAGCACCGCCCCAACTGCATAGTCACTTGCGTCACACATGATTTCGAATGGAAGGTTCCAATCGGGTGGCTGCCTGATTGGGGCAGTGATCAAGGCTTCTTTTAACCTGCCAAAAGCTGCTAAACACAAATCATCAAATACAAAAGTTGCATCCTTAAGGATCAAGCTTGTTAGTCGTTTAGAAATCTTTGAAAAATCTTTTATGAACCGGCGGTAGAAACCCGCATGACCTAAGAAACTTCTCACCTCTTTAACTGAGGTTGGAGGTGACATTTTTTCAATAATTTCTATTTTTGCTTTGTCCACCTCTATACCTCGTTCAGAAACTAAATGTCCAAGAACTATACCTTCTCTTACCATGAAATGACATTTTTCCCAATTCAGCACAAGGTTTACTTTTTCACACCTTTCCAAAACTTTTTCTAAATTGGCTAAACAGTTATCAAAGCTAGACCCATGGACTGAAAAATCATCCATAAAAACTTCCATAATGTTTTCAACAAAATCAGAAAAAATTGACATCATGCAACGTTGAAAGGTGGCAGGGGCATTGCAAAGACCAAAAGGCATCCTTCGGTAAGCAAAAGTGCCGAAAGGACAAGTGAAAGTTGTTTTTTCTTGGTCATTTGGATGAATAGGTATTTGAAAGAATCCAGAATACCCATCTAAATAACAAAAATGTGAATGCCTTGCCAACCTTTCTAACATTTGATCAATGAAGGGAAGGGGAAAGTGATCTTTACGGGTTGCTTTGTTAAGCTTCCTATAATCGATGCACATTCTCCATCCCGTAACAGTTCTAGTTGCAATAGATTCATTTTTTTCATTTTTGACAACTGTTATGCCTCCCTTTTTAGGAACTACTTGAACAGGACTAACCCATTTGCTATCAGAAATTGGGTAAATTACCCCAGCATCAAGGAGTTTGAGAACTTCTTTTTTCACAACTTCTTTCATATTAGGATTTAATCTCCTTTGATGCTCAATTGATGGTTTATAGTCCTCTTCAAGTAATATCCTATGCATACACAATGAGGGATTGATTCCCTTAATATCCTCAATGGTATATCCTATGGCTTTAGGATATTTCTTGAGAATACTAAGGAGCTTATTTGTTTCAACCTCATCTAGGTTTGCATTTACAATAACAGGATAAGTAGAGTCTAAGCCAAGAAATTCGTACCTTAGAGATGATGGGAGAGGCTTTAGCTCCACCTTTGGAGCTCCTTTTTGAAGAGAATCAGAACTTCTTTCAACCAAGTCTTCAATACCCAAGTCTTTTATAGGAGGATTTTCGTCCAGCATTTGAGCATAGACTTGGGCATCTCCAACTAACTTTTCTCCTGCATTGTTAGTCAAGCATACTTCCAAACCATCACATGAAGATGATGCAAAAGAGCACTCTTTCACACAATGGTCAACAACATCAATCATACAACAAGAGTCCTGAATTGAAGGACTCTTCATCAAATTTGCAAATCTTTTCTTCACCTACATTGAACGCCAACTTACCATGCTTAACATCAATTATGGCCCCTGCAGTAGCAAGGAAAGGTCTCCCCAAGAGAATTGGAACTTGGGAGTCCTCCTCCATTTCCATCACAACAAAATCTGCTGGAATAAAAATTTCTCATACTTTAATAGGAATATCCTCAAGAATACCAGCTGGATATTTAGTGGAACGGTCAGCCAATGTTAAGGTCATATTTGTAGGTTTCAACTCTCCTATGCCTAATCTTTCACAAAGGGTTAAGGGCATTAAGCTCACACTGGCTCCTAGATCACACATGGCTTTTTTAATAGTCTCACTTCCAATGACACAAGGGATGGAAAAGCTACCAGGATCTTTAAGCTTTGGAGGCAGTTTGTTTTGAATAATAGCACTACATTCTGCAGTTAAAGCTACTATCTCATTGTCATCTATCTTTCTTTTCTTAGATAAAATTTCTTTCAAAAACTTTGCATAAAATGGCATTTGAGACAGAGCATCTGTAAAAGGAATGTTAATGTAGAGTTTTTTTAACAAATCAACAAATTTTTTAAACTACTCATCAAGCTTTGATTTGGCAAACCTTTGTGGGAATGGTATTTTAGGCTTGTATGGTGGTGGTGGTACATAAGGTGTTTCTTTTTCTACCTCAACTTCAACCCTCTCATATTGTGGTTCTTCTTCCTCACTCACATTTTTCTTATTAGTTTCTTTTGGTTCCTCTAATTGTTTTCCACTCCTAAGGGTGACAGCATTTACTTGGGCTTTAGGATTGGGTTCAGGCTGCCCTGGAAAAATTCCAGAGGACCTAGAGGATGAAGCAACTTGTTGAGCTACTTGGGAAATTTGAGTTTCCAACATTTTGTTGTGAGTAGAAATAGAGTCCACTTTTGATGTTAATTTTATGAGAGTGTCATTCAAAAATCCAGTTTGGTTTTTAAATTCTTCATTTTGCTTTGTTTGTGTTAACACAAAATTTTCCAATAAAGTTTCCAAATTGGATTTTTGAGGAGTTCTTTGATTATTTTGAAAACTAGGGGGTGTTCTTGCTGCTGGTTGGAAAGAGGGATTGGCTGGAGGATTTTTATATGAAAAATTTGGATGATTCCTCCATCCAGAATTATAAGTATTTGAAAAAGGATCCCCCTTTTGAGCATAATTAACTTGCTCAGAACCATTAGCAGACACTCCTAGTTGACATTCAACACCGGTATGACCAACAACACCACATATTTCACAAGGAGGTACAGCAGGAGTAGAAGAAGGTGAGACAGCATTAACATTAAGTTTTTCAAATTTCTGGAAAAGTGCGTCTACCTTAGAAGCTAAATGATCAATAGCAGAAACTTCATACTTACCTGGTTCTTTCTTTGATGGAGGTGTAGTAGTGATGGCTCTTTCACTTGTCCACTGGTAGTGATTCTGAGCCATGTCTTCAATTAGTGCATAAGCCTCTTCTATGTTCTTGTTCATTAGAGCTCCACCCGCAGCAGCATCCACGGTCATTTTTGTAGTGTAAAGCAAACCATTATAGAAAGTGTGTATGATCAACCACTTCTCTAGTCCATGATGGGGGCATAGCCTTAGCATTTCTTTGAAATGCTCCCAAGCATCATAAAGAGATTCCCCTTCATTTTGAGTGAATCGTGTGATTTGATTCCTCATTTGTGCGGTTTTGCTTGGGGGAAAGAATCTAGCAAGGAATGCTTGCTTTAGTTGATCCCATGTAGTAACAGACTCATTTGGTAACGAATGTAGCCATGCTCTAGCTCTATCCCTTAGTGAAAAAGGGAAAAGCTTTAGTCTTATGGCCTAAGGGGTTACTCCATTCAGTTTGAGAGTACCACAATATTCAAGAAAGATAGAAAGATGAAGATTTGGGTCCTCAGTAGCTGAACCTAAAAATTGGTTCTGTTGGACCAAAGAAAGTAGAGAAGGTTTAAGCTCAAAATTGTTTGCATCAATATTAGGATGCACAATAACAGCATGTGGCTCAGCCGTAGAAGGCGTAGCATACTCTTTAAGAGTACGATTTGGATTAGCAGCCATTTCTTCGTTATTGCGCAGTTCCCTCCTTCTTTGGTGTAAGAATCTTTCAATCTCAGGAATTGGTTGAACAATATCTTCGAGATTTCGGACTCTTCGCATTCAAGAATAAGAGAATTCAAAAGAAAAGTAACAAAATAAAAGAAAACAGAAATTTTCAGTCTACCCGGTACCAAAAGGTTGATTAATATCACTACTCCACGGCAACGGCGCCAAAAACTTGATAGGTCGCAAGTGCACGGTTCTATCGCGTAATAAAAAGTATCGATCCACAGGGAGTTTTTGTGATTACCAATCTAATTTTTTTGATGGTGATTAGCTGAAAGGAATGATTTGAAGAAGAGATTTTTGTTTAAATTAAATTCAGGAATGTAAAGAATCTCGGGTTATTAGTTTCATCACAATGATGAGAACCCATGTAACTCTTTAACTATCCTCCAACTCACAAAAAGTAATATATTCTAAAGGCAAGGTAACAAATGTAATCATAGTCTTCTTTCAAAGTTGGCGCCGTTGCCGGCAACGGCGCCAAAAACTTGATAGGCCGCAAGTGCACGGTTCTATCGCGTAATAAAAAGTATCGATCCACAGGGAGTTTTTGTGATTACCAATCTAATTTTTTTGATGGTGATTAGCTGAAAGGAATGATTTGAAGAAGAGATTTTTGTTTAAATTAAATTCAGGAATGTAAAGAATCTCGGGTTATTAGTTTCATCACAATGATGAGAACCCATGTAACTCTTTAACTATCCTCCAACTCACAAAAAGTAATATATTCTAAAGGCAAGGTAACAAATGTAATCATAGTCTTCTTTCAAAGTAAAATGATGTGTTTTGATCTAACTTTCAATCCTATTCTCATGGTTGAAAGTTAGCAAAACCCTTTAAGAACAAAACCTTTTAAATAGCTCAAGAGAATTAGGATTATTCTCATATCTTATTTCTCTTGTCTATTTTCATAGGTCAAACATAGAATTTCACCTCTCGGTACTTCACTCTAATGTTAAAAATAAGATTGAGGTATAATGAAAATAGATTAGAATTAGAAAAACAATTGGAGTGGAGAATAGTCTTTGGGAATTACTAGGGACCTATCATTGTGATTACTCCCAATAACCCAAGACCATATTTCTACTCACTCATGCTTAGAAGATAAATTGCAATAAGATAAAGAGACATAATTGTAAATGACTGAAATCTAAATTGCGTAATGTAAATGACGGGAATTGAAATAAAGCGATAAATTGCTGAATGTAAAGTTGCTGGAAAGATAAAGAACAGAAATTATAAAAGCAAGAAAGTAAAGAATATGAAAATAAAAGAGCAAAAGCTAAAGAGAATTTCAAGAACTTAGATTAAACTTTGGAGTGAGATTACAAGTATGCTAAGGTGAGATTACAACTGAAATAAGATCCTATTTATAGGCTAGGATCAGTAGACAAACACTTAAATTCGAATTACAAGCCATAATGCAGAGAATGGGAAAAGCTTGTAACAGTTGCTGAGTCTGCTGATGCGCCACGGACCGTGGCCAGCCACACAGGCGCCCGTGGTAAAATCTGTTTGACGAGAAAACTTTCAGCATTCCAACGCAACACGGGCCGTGTGGTGCAACACGGGTGCCCGTGTAAGCATCAGCTAGGGAGTGATTTTTCATGCAAATTCTAACTGTTTTGATCCTTTGTGAATCTCTTATCCTTGGGACTTCAATGCTATGCTTTTTAGTGCTTGAAATACTTCCTTTGCTCTTGATTTGCTCTACAAAATACAATTCAAATAAAAGCAGTAAAATAGTCCTAAAAGAGAAATAAAAATACTAAATAACTACTTGAAACAAACACTAAAATAACAACTGATTTGGACTTATCAGTATATTGACTTTTATTTAGAATTCAATTTTATATTGTCAAACATTATTTGACATTATGTTGCTTTTTGTCTTTATTAGGTTTTTATGAAGAATGGAAGTCCAATTCCCCCGCCCGATGCACTATGGAATGTTAACAGAAGACCCGTAGCAAAAAGTTGGGACATGTTGGTTACGGGTCGTATGCAAAAGTGGAAGGCTTTGGTTTTTGAGACCCAACCCCCGACTTATGTAGATCTAAGTAAAGATAATGAAGATAGTGATTAGTTGATAGCTTTGTAATTTTTGTTTTCCAATTTGTACTAAGACAACCAATTTCCCACATATGGCTGTTATGACTTCTATATGTTATCTTGTTTTTTAAATCAATACCAATGTGAGTTAGTTATATCAGTTTGGATTTGAATTTTAAAACTTAAATAGAAACAATTTTATTTGTCATTCTGTCAGTGTAGCATCAAGTGGGTTTGGACCATGTCAATCAAACAAGTTCGGATCCCCATCTCTGGACACACAAAGTTGAAAATAAACCCCTTCTTAAGTTTTATAACGTCCGGTTGGCGTTATCCGAACACGTTCATGTTCGTTAGGTATTAACCGAACACGTCCTCCATCAGCGCCATACTTGAGGTTATTTTTGGAATATTTAGAGTTAAGAGGTGTGTGGTGAGTAGAAGGGAATGTGGGAAAAGCATGAGCTATTTGGGGACTAAATTCTTCAAAAAATTCTTAAGAACTAAAATCGTGAGTTTGTGAAAAAAGGGGGACTAAATTTGTGAAAAAAATTCTTGGAGGACTAAAATCGTGTGTTGCTGAAAAAAATTGGGGACCAAAACTGTAATTAAACCAATTTTATATTAAGCTAAGGACATGTGGAGTTGCATACACCACACAACCTTCTTATAGCAGGCTTTTGGCTTATCCTAACCAATAATAGTGCAAAAATACTATTTGCTACCTAAAATTAATTTCCAAAGAAACGAATAAAGAATAAAAAATGGCATTTTTGGGCACTCACTTCTCTGTCTATAAGTGCGAGAACTCGAGGAACAACAGATACACACAAACACCTGAGAGAATCTTGTTGTCTGAGAATTTGGGTTGAAAAATATGGTGGTAAAGGTATTCGGTCCAACCTTTGGTTCTCCGAAAAGGGTGTTGGTCTGTCTATTTGAGAAGAAAATTGAGTTTGAAACAGTTGATATCGATCTCTTCAAAGGAGAACATAAACAACCCGAGTACCTCAAGCTCCAGGTTCATTTCAATTTTTCTTTTTTATTCAAATTTTCATTCACTTAATTATTATTAAATATTTTTTTTTATGTTTAATTATTCCTTTTTCTCATAAATCTGCAGCCTTTTGGAAAGGTTCCTTTGATTCAAGATGGTGATTATACCCTTTATGGTTAGTTAGCCATCTAAACAATCCCTTTACTATTTTCTGCAATTTTTCCCTAATTTACTTCACCTTTGTAAAGCCCTTATATTTGAAACTTCAAATCTAGATCTTAGATTGGGGTTTGGGGCTAGGATAATTCATTTAGTTATGATTAAGTAACTTTAAATCATGTATTTCATAAAGAGGCTCATAAGGCTATGATTAAGTAACTCAATCTTTAGATCTTGTTCGGATAGACAACTTTTGTTCGGATAGTCAACTTAACTTAAGTAAGCACTTCTAGATAAAAAGTAAAGTAAAAAAATGTCCAACTGTTTTCATAGAAACTATAACTTTTTGTCATAAACTACTCAAAAGAGTTTATGGAAATTAACCGAAAACAATTTTTTTCAGGAGCTCTCTCAACAAACTCGTAAGTGCTTATGTTAGTAAATAAGCCAATATTAACAAATCCAAACATACCCTTAGCAGATTAATTGTTTTAACAAAGTGTTTGATATCAAATATATTTCGGTAATATCTGCTAATGTGGAATAATTTGTTCATATATGCACAAATAGATTGATTTCAAACCAAATTTTTGCAGAATCTCGTGCAATAATCAGATACTATGCAGAGAAGTACAAAGGGCAAGGAACTGAGTTATTGGGAAAAACAGTAGAAGAAAGGGGTCTAGTGGAACAATGGCTTGAAGTGGAAGCTCATAACTTTCACCCTCCACTCTTGAACTTAGTAATCAATGTTCTGTTTGCCCCATTAAAGGGTCTTCCCTCAGACACAAAACTGATTGAAGAAAGTGATGAGAAGCTTGAGAAAGTGCTTGATATTTATGATGATAGGCTTTCAAAGACAAAGTACTTAGCTGGAGATTTCTTCAGCCTTGCTGATCTTAGCCATCTCTCATTTGGTCATTACTTGGTGAATCAAACTGGTAGAGGAAATTTGGTTAGAGAGAGGAAACATGTGAGTGCTTGGTGGGATGATATTAGTAGCAGACCATCTTGGAAGAAGGTTCTTGAGCTTTATAAATACCCTGTCTAGTTGATTGGTTAGTTCTGCTTGTGAAGAACATTCCAAACACTCTAATAAAAGAGACTTGTTTGAGTTTGCTTTCTAGTTTGATTGTGTTCTAGTGAAAGCAAGTAGTGTTTGGATATGTTGTAAGAAGATTCATGTGCATTTAAGTTCCTGTCAAGCTTGACTTCCGAAACAAAATTTGGTATTTAGTCACTTTAAATAAAAATCTGCTTGACTTCATTATGGAGGTATTGCATGATACTAGTTTTTTTGGTGAGAAATGCATGAATCTAGTTTAAACATCTCGTAGCTCTTTGTTTTCATATAATCGTATTATTGGTATTAAAAAAATACGGTGGAATGAATAAAAGTATTATGAATAGCAACTAATTAGACATACTTAATCGTGTGCTTGTAAAAAAACTGATTTGGGGCTCGCCTTTTTAACATTTTAATCCAAATAATGCATTGCTATTGGTTGAATTGAAATGCAAAAAAGTTTATATTATCTACAATGTTGATATTTGAGCCAATTGAAATAAAATGCTTCTTGGTGGCAATAGGTGATCCTTGGTTGACAAACAAGGTAAGTTAATTTGAAGTAATAAGGAACGGAGGGGAAAACGTTCTCGAAAACAGAGCTCTTCTAGGGTTTGCACCCCAGCCGCCAGACGTGCACGGATTCCCGTGCCAACTCGACCTGCAATTCGTCCTCTCCTCTTCCGTCAGGCGAGCAGTGCAGCAGAAAGCAGCGCAGCGTGTCAGCCCCTCTGCAGACGAGCAGTGCGACACGTCGCTATCCACAGACGCAGCATTTCCAAGGGGCGCCGCGTGCCCATCAGCAGTACGTCCTATTGTTCCTGCGTTGCCATCTCCTACGACGGCGTCAGATCGAATTCAGTGCCTGTTCCCCGAGTTGACAACTGTTGGCCCTGTGCGCGACAACTGCATCCAAGTTTTCAAGGCTGCTGCGGCGGACCTACTGTGCATAGTGGGTCCACAGGTAATCCTAAACCTTCTAATTTTGGTTCTGCAAAATCTTTTTTAGATGCTGTAAAAAATAATAAGCCCTCTTCTGGTCCTGGTTACTTTGATACAACTATGAGTCAATTATCAAAGCCATGTCCCAAAGGGGTGGTGCTTGCTATAAAAATCTCAGAGGATGAATATCAAGCAGGTGTTGCTGATTGTAGAAATATTTTAATTGGGAGATTGATTTTGTCAAAGGGGGATAAGCCTTATAAGGTCAATGATATACAGTCAAAGATCGCTAAAATTTGGAACCTAGCAGCAGATTGGTCCATGGTTTCTCTTGGAAAGAGTTTTTACGAATTCTACTATTCCTCTATCACAGATCTTCGAAGTGTTTTGTCTCAGGGGTCTTGTAACTTGCATCCGGGTGTGCTGCGTCTCTAGGCTTGGACGCCTGACTTTGACCCTTACTCCACCAAACAATCTACTGCTCACTGTTGGGTCCGATTGCATGGTCTCTCTCGTGAATACCGGAGACCAAAAATTTTGTTTGAAATCTGTGGGAGTCTCGGCGTCCCCATTGCTCTAGATGAAGCCACTACTAAGCGATCCTTTGGTCATTTTGCTAGGGTTCTGATAGATATTGACCTAAATACGCCTCTCCGTGATCAATTGTTAGTTGAAAGAGAGGGGTATGCCTTTCTTATTGGCGTTGAATATGAACACGTGCCTTCGTTCTGCAAATTATGCAATTGCCTTGGTCACTCGATTCAAAACTGCAGGAATGGAAATACAACATAACAGGTTGTCAAAAAAGCTGAAGATGTTATGCCAAAAAATAGAGTGAGGAAGGAGGCTCCACAGAAAAATCCCTCACGCCCTTTGCCCCGGTACGTCCCTAAGACTGATAAAGGACATCTATTGTTGAGAATGATAATGAGACTATTGTCGCTGTAGTTGCGCCTCGGTCTAAGGCGGTACAGGCCCCAGATATTGTTATATCAGTAGAGGAAGATAATGATTGTAACCGATTTCGGGGTATCAACAACATTGTGTTGACTCCTCAGGAGGTAGAAGCAGACCCAAATCCTTTGTTGGGTAGGGTGATAGACAAGACTATGGCAAGTAATGGCAAACCGGTAATGGGATTTACAGAACTTCTTAAGGTGCAAGAAGTGATTAGAGGTGTTCCTAATGAGGAAACCAATTCGGTCCAAATTTTTCCAGATTCACTTGCCTCAGACAAGGGTGGAAATCAGGCTCAAGACAACTCTACGCAGATGGAAGATACTTCTGATACCATTAGTGGTTGTAATATGGATACTCCTATTGTTCACTCAAATGCAAACGTTGTTTATGATGTGCATATTGCTAGTCGTTTTTGGGGTGACTCAGGTGGCGAGTTTGAAGATGAGCACATTTCTGAAAAAGGCGAATCCAATGACAAGTGATCCAAGTATTTGGCGGATTCTAACAACGATAATTTCACAGAGGTTATTTCTAAATCCCAAAAGAAAAAATTGCGCAAGAAGCAACTGCAAATTCAAAAGATAGGTAGCTATATGACCCGATCAAAGGGTGGTCTCAAACATTCTTCTCAATGTTAAAAGTCCTTTACTGGTAGTGGCCATTGGACCATTGGAGGGATAACCCGACGGATGATGTCATCGGTAGAAATAGTTGTTTCGACGCACAATTCGATAGGACTCCGAGTATGAGGTTGAAACATCTCATGCTGCTGAAACATCTGTCGAACGTGTTTGTCAGTCTTGATAGTCATTACGCACCACCGAATACGATTGCCTTCGCCGGTCCGGGGGCAGCGATAAACGATACGAGTGATCGTTTGCTCCTCACCCTCCACCTGCGCCTTTTCCGTTAGTTTTTCATTCAGTTCTACGTAGGTGATGTTGTTCTTAAGCCTGGAATAAATGGTGTTTGGACCACTAAAATACACACCATCTTCTTCCCTGTACATAACATGGGCCTGACAGTGAAGTGTACGGTAGTGGTTGATGACTCTTTCCGGTATGACTTGTTGTGGTGGGGGTGGTCGCAGAAGATGAATGATTTCTTCCGGAGTGCGTATTGTGTCCACGTACAGCTCCAAGAGACTACGTTCCATTGGAATGTTAGCATGAGCTTCGATCATTGCGCGAACGTCGTCGTCGCTTTGGATCTCCATGACAGAATAACGGAATGTCCCGTCATCTCCACAATTGTACTTTTTGTAACGGATACGCTTCACGTCTTTACGCCACCCTCCCTCTGGCCGTATCTTCCTCTCATCCTTCTCCTTGAGTTGGGCGAATGTGATGTCCTTATTCGTCCTACAAAAGATATGATTAGGACAACGAAAGACAACACCATGTTCATCGGTGGTTACAGTTCCAATGTGATAAAGTACGGTTAGGAATTTGTCATTTGAGTACTGGGTTGGGCACAACTGCCATTCCATTTCAGCGGGTTGGGCGACGGTGTTTGGGAAGAACCATAGAAGAGAAGATTAATCAGAAATATAGGTTGAGGGTAAACTGTTGGTGTGAATTTGAATGTAATATGAGAACGTATTTATAATAGGGGTGATCGTGTGTAAGCCGTTGATTTTGGATGATCTTAACCATTGATTTTAGGGTTTAATGTCGGCAAAATCTAGGCCATTAAAGAGTGTCGGCAAAATCTAGGCCGTTAAATAGTGTCGGAAAAATCTAGGCCATTAAAGAAATTAAGACCTATGCACTCTGCACAATCCACACTTTAACAGTGCACTCTGCACAATGCACACTGTAATAGTGCACTCTGCACTATGCACTCTGCACAATGCACACTTTAATAGTGCACTATGCACAAAGCACTATTAAAGACAAAAGAGTAAATTATTGATCAAAATGTAATAAATGTCACATAAGATTAAACCGTTAAAATTAATAACTTAGTTAATATAAAATTACAATAATTGATAAATTAAACTAAAAAGACAGTACAGAAAAAAATTAACAAAGATGAGACCCAGTTCCACACTTTCGAGGTTGGGGGACACGCCGTGGACGTTGATGCCGATGTGGTGGTTGATGTTCTTCCTCAGTCGGGGCAGGGGGCGGTGGCTCTGGAAAATATTGGGGAATTGATGAAGAACTAGCACCGCCGGCCTGCTCTTGAATTTGAAGAAGCAACGCGAGAGATTGCACAGAGCCGGGTTGGACCCCAAAGCACTCATAGAACATATCGGGGTCCCTTTCGGTGGTAGAATGTCGATACGTATCTTGAAAAGGAGTATGTTCTACTGACTGGTTGTATTGTTCGTAATATTGGAATGTTGGTGTGAGGGAGATAGAGTGGCGGTGAGGCACATCTTCTTGGAATGTTGGTGTGTGGGAGATAGAGTGGCGGTGAGGCACATCTTCTTGGGTCCTCTGTTGAGTTGGTGGTGCACGTCGATGTCGATTACGGTTACGTTCATCTTCTTCATCCACATCACCAACATTTGCAAGACCACGTGGATCCCTTAGATGTTGGTCGACTGAAATGTATGGCCTTGATTTTTTTAGAAACCAGCGCATGTATTTATCTGACTGCGTTGGTTTAGAAAAGCACGGTCGACCCACAACACATCGATTTTCTCTATCATTCCATAAATCAATTAACTGGCTGTGATATACAGCCCAATTGACATCAGTCTGTCCCTGCATGGTGATGTTGTGCATGTGGCTAATATCTATTGGTGCTGATGGTATGTCTTGGACGAGGCCAAATTGCAAGGTCACTCTATCCGCATGGTGCCATTCTACAATATGGAAACAGACTATAGCCGTGTTTGTAGTCCATATGCCTTGCTGCCGATATGCTATTTCTGGCAAATTGAATTCCCGATATGGCAACCACTCAAACTCTTCATGTGTCATGCGGTCTATTGTTGATCTGTACAAAACAAGGCTTTTTGGACACTTAGTGTGGCTAAGTGGCGTAGGAACCCATCTGGTAAAAAAAAATTGTTAACGTAAAGAAGAAATATAATTGTTAGTATTCATAAGTTGTGTCAAATTTTTACCTCTTTGCTAGTGGCCATTCATAAGGACGGTTGCAGTCTGGTGCTAGGAACGGCATGCGGTACCAGACCCAAGACTGTAACAAAAGAGTACATCCACCCATTGTGCGTGAGGAGCATGTAGCTGTCTTACACGACATTCTGTATAAGTTCGTTAGACATGCTGACCCCCAGCTGTAACTTGAAATTTCATCGAAGTTTTTCAATAGGGGTAGGTATTTTATGTTGACTCTGTTTGATGATTTGTCTGGGAGTATGTATCCCCCGATGAACTGCAATAGGTATGCCCTACAATATTGTCTTCGCACTTGGTTGGAAGCGCCCTCTGGAACATTATTAAATTCACGTTGTAGCCAAGTGAACTTAATTTGGTTGCCTACCATGCCATTTGCTGGGATAGGCTTACCCAAAAGTTGTTCGCATACTCGATCCAAATTTTGTTGACAACTTCCAGTAACGGCATTTCCATCAACGGGAAGTTCCAACTGCAACGCCACATCTTCGAGAGTTATTGTGCACTCCCCTACTGGAAGATGAAAAGTGTGTGTTTCTGGCCTCCAGCGTTCGACCATTGCTGCCACCAAAGCTGGATTTATTTTGAATGCGCCAATTGAAGCAATGTCACGAAACCCAGCTCTTTCTATCAATGGTAATATAGAGGCATCTGGTTCGGGAAGATTGAATGCGTGGGGAACTTCCATTGGGTCATCGTTGAGAAGCATGGAAATGTGAGGTTCTTCGTTTAGTAAGGAAGACATTTTTAGAGGAAGTGTTGTTGAAGAGTTATGGTGACTTGAATATTTGAGTTATGTGGTTGTGTTGCTGCCTTTGGTTGTATATATTCTACTCTCAGATGCCCTCTATCTCAAGTATTTACCAATGTATGTGCACAAGAATATCTTTCACGATGGAGATGATGTTAGAATATATTCCTTTGCTAGAATATTAATCATTTGGAAGAAGAAAACATGTTAGAATATATTCCATTGTTAGAATATATTCCTTTGTTGCATTTCACGATGGAGTGGATGCAATGTATGTGCCCTCTATAATGTTTTTCCTAAATTAAAAAATGACCCACGTTTAAAGAATGTATGTGCCCTCTATCATGTTTTACCATGTTTAGATCAATTATAACCAATTTTGTTAAATTACTAAATTAAAAAAAAATGATATGACATTGTAGTAGAGTTATAGAACTACGGTTTCATATTTTGAATTAGTACTAACGGACTTATAACCCACGTGTACAAGATTCGAAACAATGACTAAAAAAGGTTTTTCCCAAGTCTAAAAAATGACTTTTTACCATGTTTAGATTAATTATAACCAATTTTGTTAAATTACTAAATTAAAAAAAATGATATGACATTATAGTAGAGTTATAGAACTACGGTTTCATATTTTGAATTAGTACTAACGGACTTATAACCCACGTGTACAAGATTCGAAACAATGACTAAAAAAGGTTTTTCCTAAGTCTAAAAATGACTTTTCCTAAGCACTGGACACTACACTCTGCACTAAGCAGTGAACAATGCATATTGAACAATTCAAAAGTGTCGGTGCAATCCTGGCCTTTGAAAGTGTCGGTGCAATCCTGGCCTTTAAAAGTCACGTGTGCAATCCAAGCCTTTAAAAATGTCGGTGCAATCCTGGCCTTTAAAAGTGTCGATGCAATCCTGGCCTTTAAAAGTCACGTGTGCAATCTGGGCCTTTAAAAGTGTCGGTGCAATCCTGGCCTTTAAAAGTGTCGATGCAATCCTGGCCTTTAAAAGTCACGTGTGCAATCCTGGCCTTTAAAAGTGTCGGTGCAATGTTGGCCTTTAAAAGTGTCGGTGCAATCCTGGCCTTCAAAACCATCGGTGAAATCTAGACCATTCAAATTTCAATAAATAGGCCCTAAATCTCTCACCACTAAACACCCAACTGCCATAGTTTCTCCTACTACCAACTGAAACTCCAACACACCCTCCTACTCTCAACTTCGTCAATGGCTCCAACGAATGTTTTCATCACGGTCTTTTACAATAGTTATGTCGAAAAAACAAATACTGAGGGTATATTTTTTAGGTGTCATAACGACACCCTTGTCAAACTAAACTATAATTCCAAACTAGCTCAAGTTAAACAAGCCATTGAAAAAAAAATCTCTCCTGACCATTCAAAAATGGTTGCTAGTCTTACATATCGGTACCCCACAACTCTCAGTACTGGCCATACCTTTTATGGGGGATTCGAAATAAATTCCGACGATGATGTTGAACTTATGATAGAGCATTTCAAAGAAGATAGACACCTTGGTATATGTACACCAGAAATATACGCAGATTTGGTTGAGGCTCCTTCTAACTACACCCAGGTAAGTCACTGCCACTCTATTCCATCTTCATCACAACAGAACTTACGTTTTTCTCAACAAACAGAAATACCATACACCGACTTTATTCCACCTATTTACCCTCAATTCAATCCTTCATCATCCCAAACTGACATGCATTACAGTCCTTCAACACCTCACCATCACTCTGCACCATCATCGTCAAACAAACCCATTGACCTTAACACAAGCCACCCTCTACATACTCAAACTAATACCCCACCGTTTAGTATGTTTGTTGGTGTCCATAATGAAGACTTTGGGGACTTTAGCGAAGATGAAGATGAAATTCTTCAGCTTGACGTCGATGAGGAACCAATTGAAGCTAACCCCAACATAGGTGTTGCATTCCGCGAGCCTGTCCCACACTTTCAAAACGTCACAGCTGATAACCCAGAACCTTATGATGTAGAGTTTGGCCATTCCATGGACAGGAACCAACTTTTATCCAATGAAGACCCAAACGAACTCAAACTCAAAATGAAATTTCCCACAAGAGAAATAGCCCAACAATTCATCCAAACATATCACCTAAACCATTCAGTTGCATACAAAGTCTGTGAGTCTAAACCACACACATGGACCGTTTGTTGTGTTCATGAAACCTGTTTGTGGAGGTGTGTAGTGAGAGTAGGAGCAAAAACTGGATATTGGGGGATTACACAGTTGACTCACCCACACACATGTACAACATCTACTATTTCCCAAGATCACCGCCTGCTGACCTCCTCCCTCATGTGTACTCATATACTTCCACTTGTAAGGAAGGACCCGACAATATCAGTGGCTGTGTTGATTGCACACATCAAGGAGCGGTTCACGTACCAGAGTTCCTACAGAAAGGCTTGGATTGCTAAACAAAAAGCAATCGAGCTTATCTTCGGTAATTGGGAGGACTCTTACAATGAAGTAACCAGGTGGCTACATGCTTTCTCTTACTATACTCCAGACACAGTTCACGACTGGCAGTACAAACCATTCTATGAGAATGGACAACTAGTTGCCGACAAAGGTGTATTCCACCGCATCTTTTGGAGTTTTGGCCCGTGCATTAAAGGCTTTCAATTTTGCAAACCAGTTGTCTCTGTTGATGGAACATGGTTGTACGGTAGGTACAAAGGGTGTCTTCTTTTGGCAATCGCACAAGATGGAAGAAACAACACCTTCCCAATTGCATATGCAGTGGTCGAGGGTGAGACAAAGGAGGCTTGGTTTTTCTTCCTATCTCGTTTAAGACACTATGTGACACCACAGGAGGGTATTTGTTTGATATTAGATAGACACGAGTCTATCAAAAGTGCTGTTACGCAACTAAACACCAATTGGAAATACGTCTTCTGTGTTCGCCACATAGCACAAAACTTCATGAGACACTTCAAAAACACTCCTGCCAGGAAACATGTCATCAATATGGGTGAGTATTTTTAACATTTTTTTTAATTAATTAGTTTCAAATTTCCATTCCATACTTACCAACATCTTCTTTTTTTTCTTCAGCATATTTAATGACAGAAGAATCAGCCGAACACTACAAACAAAAAATTGGTCAGGAAGTAGGTCCTGAGGGGGTGGCTTGGGTTGAAGACATAACCGCAGAGCAATTGTTGCAGTGGTGCGATGGAGGTTCCCGTTGGGGGCACATGACAACAAACCTTGCAGAGTGCATCAACAATGTCCTTAAGGGGGTGCGGAATCTCCCTATTTGTTCATTGATAGATGCAACATATTTCAGGATGAACGAGGTTTTCGCCAAAAGGGGAACACAGGCACAGGCAATGTTGAGATCCGGAACTATGTACTCTGAAAAATTGTTGGAAAATATTGCCAGGAACATAAAAGTCTCAAAAACGCATAACGTCGCAGTTCACGATCGTGCCCAACAATTGTTCCGAGTTGAAGAACTTGTACGACCACAAAGTGGTAGACCTGCGCGAACATTCGTGGTGAACTTCAGAGCAAAAACGTGTGAGTGTGGGGAATTCCAGGCACTTCACTACCCTTGTTCACATGTAATCGCAGCATGCTCAAAATGCAATTACGACCACATGCAATTCGTGGATCCACCGTACACAATGGAGAATGTTTTCAATACTTACATTGTCGAGTTCCCACCCTTGCCAACTGAGACGTCATAGCCGTATTTCAATACTTTAGAACTACAGCATGATCCAACTAAACGGAGAGATAAAAAGGGTCGTCCACAGTCTACCCGTATTCGTACAGAGATGGATCAAAGAGAAAGGGGTACACGCACCAGAAGATGCGGAATTTGTAGAAATGAGGGTCACAACAGAAACAACTGTCCTAACCGCAATTAATGTGTTGTAATATTTCGGATTACTCTTTTAAATAACTATTGTAATTTTCGGTTGGTCTTTTAAATAAATTATTGTGTTGTAATATTTCTTTGCGACCCTTCAATTTAATTA
Organism: Astragalus glycyphyllos; assembly: GCA_963573325.1. Lineage (NCBI taxonomy): Eukaryota > Viridiplantae > Streptophyta > Magnoliopsida > Fabales > Fabaceae > Astragalus > Astragalus glycyphyllos. The sequence goes on from OY754307.1 coordinate 33,626,627, forward strand.
GGAAATTTGGATTACAAATATTAATTATCTAAATACAATTGTTTTATTTAAATTAAATTAATTTAATTTTTATCATTTTAATATATAATTAAATAAAAAATAAAAAAACACAGTTCAGAAGTCACCCTGGGGGGGACTTCTGAACTGCATTTTAAAAAAAAAATTGCAAAAGACAGTTCAGAAGTCACCCTGGGGGGGAGGGGCGACTTCTGAACTATAAAATAAATTTCCCCTACTTTGGTAAATAAACCAAAATGTGCATTATTTTGGTAAATAATTTTTTTTTTTGCACCAACATGGTTTTTTTGCCCAAAGATGCAAGTGTAGCTCTAACTAAAATCTTGAAACTACCCCTGATGGACAAAGGTAAACGCTGCAAGGAATGTTCCAGCTTCTAAGGCATCTGCTGAGACCTAGCTGAAGATGGTGAATTGGATGCAAAATAGAGCTTTATTTACACGCCTTGGGATTAGGTTGATGAGTCGTTTGTTGAATTAGGTTGAAAACTACTAGTGTTATGAATTAGTTTGATGTGTCTTTTGTTGAATTAGTTAGTATTTGTGTGTCTTTGATGTGTCTTTTGTTGAACTAGTTTGAAAGCTACTAGTGTTATGATGAGTTGGATGTAGATCTTTGATGACTATTAGATGCATATATTTTGATGAAGTAATATTACTTATGATGGATAATGTTTATAAATTTTGTTAGTTATATATTGCATGTTTTAAATTAAAGAAAGCTCAAAATCCATAATTAATATAGCTTTGTATTAAATTTAATGCATTTTTAATTTTAGATTAAAAGCGCCTTTCTTATTACATATAGATTAATGCATTATTAAATTGATAGAAAATCCTTCACTAAAAATCCCTCACTACAAAGGAGTCAGAAAAGGTTTCTCGTGGTTAGTGAGGGATTGTTCCCTCTCTATTAGCGACGGAAAAATTCTCTCTCTATTAGCGACGGAAAAATTTCCTCTCTATGATCGACGGATATTTCCCTCCCTATTAGCGACGAATATATCCCTCTTTATTAGCGACGGATTTTCAAAATCCCTCGCTAAATATTTAGTGACGCCAAAATTCGAGACGAATCTTGAGTCGTCACAAATTCTGTCGCTAAATTGATTAGTGAGGGATTTTTGATGTTTAGAGAGGGATTTTGGTCATCTCTAATTTTCGTTTTTTTAGTAACATGTTTTTCTTTTTGACATTTGTTGTTTTGCTTAGATTCAGTTAAAGAGCCACTTGTAGTAAAGGAATACACTATGGATGTTGAAGGCACCGAGAATACCGGTGCAATCTGATGAAGAAGTCAGGTGTCTCAATTAAGAGAACCTGGGTTTTGTTTAGTCAGTGTGTCGGTCTTTTGAGTCTCGCTATATTAGTTATTTACCTAGATTTGTTTTATCTTTTTATGTTCCGCTGTTTTGTAATACTCTGATATATGTTTGAGTGGCTTTAGTATTGCCACATATTTTGTAAAACTCTTAAAATTATGTTTTTATCTATGTGATGCATATTAAATTATTTAATTAAGTAAAGTCTTAAACTTTTCTGTTTTTGATATTAAGAGACTAAATGTAAAGAGTTACTACGATGAGGACGAGGGTCGTCTCATTAAGTGGTGTCATACCCTAATTTTGTCCGCCTAGGTTTAAAACCCTAATTTTCCGCAAAAAATAAATTGAGAAGTGTGGTTTTATTTTGAAGAGTGAAGAGCATTGTGCATGCATTTTTGGGTTTTAAAAGTCATTCTAGGGCTTTTAAATTCATTGTTAGAGTGGAAATGCATTTGTTGTTAAAAAACAAGGTTTTTGGGGCAAAAGGGTATTTTGGTCATTGTCAAAAATAAGATAATTTCTCATCAAGAATCATTGTGCAATTTTAGAGAAATTTATTTGAGGCAAAACATTTTTGGTCATGTATGTATGTATGCGCATGCATGCATACATTGTGCACAAAATTCAAATTCAAAAAAGGCATCAAAAAGGAATATTCTACAAAAAGTTCCAAGATGTGATTTTTATGACATTTTTGGTCATGGTGATCACATAAAATGGCATATTCCTCAAGATACCTTGTATGTGGCCTAAATTGGGTGCATTTTTGTACAATTATCCTAAGAAGAATAATCAAAAATGAAGGGATAATGGAATGGTCATATAATAGTACAATAGTACAAGATGACAACTAGCAAAACTTGGTCACCAAGGACCCCTCCCTTGCTATTTCGAATTTCTCCTCTCTATTCTCTCATTTTGTGTTTTCTCAATGTCCTCAATCCATGTGAGCCTCAATCCTAGCCTTTGATTCAAAATTAAAATCAAATCCTAGAGCACAACTAGTGCACAATGACCTAACCACCCTTAAACCTAATTGCTTTCTATATATACCCTATTCACCTCACAAGGAAAGGGACTTTGGCCTCATGATTCACTCACAAACCCTAGCACACAAAACCCTCCTCACCTCCTCTCCATTTTATGCGCCACCCCCTCTCCCTCCTCTCTAACTCACTTCTTCATTTCTCATCTACCCACACACATTCAATCCATTTTCCAAGCCTAAAACACTAATTTTTAACCATCAATCATTCATAAAATCACACAAAAGTTCAAGATCAAGGGTCATTTTTTGGAGATTGGAGACCAAGCTTGAAGATAAGTAGATTTGGTTGATTGTTTCTTCATCTATTGTGTTTATTTAGAGCTCATCTTAAGGTATGTGATTCTTAGACCCCTTCTCTTGTAAATCCTTGCATAAAGTCATCATTTTTTGCATATTTGTGAGATTTCCACTTCCAAAAATGTAGATCCTCTCTTTTAACTTCATTTTTATGCTTGTACATATTTTAATCTCATGAATCTTTGTTTTGATGCTTTGATTTTGGGGTTATATGCATGATTTTGTTGTTTTAGTTGAAATAAAATGTTATTGGCTTTGATAATAATTTCGCATGTTTTAAATAAATATGTGTTTTATGATTTTTGTTGGTTATCATGGTTGAATCTTGTGAATAGATGCATCTATGTTTTGGTTATGTCACTCGCTTGCTTGATTTGGTTGGCTTGTTAAAATAAATTGATGATTGGCCATTAAACTTGCAAATATTCAAACCTATGTTGTTAATTGTGAAGTTTGTGATTTGAGAAAAATGAATTTGGGTTTTGGTTCATTTATGATCCACAAATGATCTTGGGTTATGCTAAGTTGGCAAGAGATAGGTTACTTCAACCTTGATGCCTATGCTTGTAAGCATTTAAAAATTCAATTCCCACTTGATGTGCTTGTGAAATGTGAGCAAAAAGGGGTCTATAAACAATTGAATTTGCGCACATGATTGGTCTCCAATGACCTTGATGCATCCTCAAGTTTAATCATGCTTTCTTTGCTCTTTGAGTTTAATGTAAATTGTTGTTTGAAGCTTGTGAAGTTTTGGCAAAGGATAGGCCACTTGGAGCCTTGATGCATTAAATTGTTGTGGTGCATTAAAATGTTGAATTGGTGTTCACAATTTGCTTGTTTTGATTTCCACCAATTGTTACTCGTTAGTAACTCTCCAAAACTTCAAAACCATGTTGCATACAAAGAACAACTTGTTACTCGTTAGTAACGTTCCAACTTCAAAACATTTTTTTGCATTTACATAATCATTGATAAACAACTTCACTTCTTCTCAAAACAATTTCAAACTATTTTTCACAAATCACACTTTGTTGGCGGTAATGCGAAGCCTTTGCTTGCACGACTATCAACAATAGGGGTGCTAGTGATGATCACTCGAAACCTTTGTTGTTTGATCATCATGAACATCCGATTTTCCAAAATCTTGTTCCAAATTAAACTTTGTTGAGGATAATGCGAAGCCTTTGCTTGCAGGATTGTCAACAATGGGGTGCTAGTGGTGATCACTTGGAGTCTTTGCTCAATTGATTATCATGAACACTCATTTTTCAAAAGAACTCTCATTTCACAAATTAAAAACTTTGTTGAGGATAATGCGAAGCCTTTGCTTGCACGATCGTCAATAATGGGATGCTAGTGGTGATCACTCGAAACCTTTGTTGTTTGATCACTGTGAACATTCAATTTTCACAATTAAACAACTAAAAAATAAAAACCTTTTCTCGACAACCGAGAACTACGTAAGCTTTGAATTCTCCATCGCACTGGGAGATACGTAGGAGCGGGTCACATTCCCGTCAAGCACGACAAATAAAAACCATTTTCTTTTCAAAAAAACAAACCCTTTTCCAAAACAAGGCAATTTCTAAAAACAAAACAATTTTCGAAAACAAGAACTACGTTGCTTTGATTCCCTCCACGGGATACGTAGGCACGGTGCCCTCCCGTCAAGCGCAAAAGATTAAATTTTCCTTAAGTTTTTCCATAAAGTAAGGAGAGATAAAGAGAGATAAAAACAAAGCATTTCTTAAATCAACCTTTTAAATCACACGTCAAATCGAGGTTCCCTTTCAGTAGAAAGGATGTGTGGGGTGCTCGTACCTTCCCCATGCATAACCGACCCCCGAACTCAAATCTCGTGGTTCCAAGGACCATTGTCTTTCAAGAAAGGTTTTTTTTCAATGTTTTACCTCTAAAAAAATATTGGTGGCGACTCCAATTCATGTTGTGCGAAGAGAAATCCCTCCAAAGGATTTTTCGGGGTGCAACAGCTGGCGACTCCGCTGGGGACCTTTCTTTAGTGGGTCGAGCCAATCGATTCGACATGTGATTTATTTCGTTGATTTGAATGCTTTGTTATATCTCTCCTCCTTTCCCTTTCTTCTTTCTTTCCTTTGCCTTTAAAAACATGCTTGCATTATTCTTAGAATTGTCGTGTGCATTCTTGTGATGTTGTGCTTGCGTGCATTGTGTGTTAGCCTTCTTCCTCTTCTATATTTTCTTCTTGAGTAAAATAAGAGTAGCTTCTTCTTCTTCTTCCCAAGAGTGCGCTTTCTTCATGATACCTCACACTCGGTAGCTCTCTACGATTGTGGGTGTATTCATGAGAGAGACTTTAGCTCTTGGTTGCCATTGTGAGGCAGTGACCAGAACCCACATGGGAGGATTACCCTTGTCGTTGACTTTAGAGCCTATGATCCTTACCCATTTGTAGGACACGGGGGGCACGCAAATTGTGTGTTGCATTAGCTTAGGCATCCTCTTTCGAAACTCTTTTTCCAAAAATGTAGAAAGTAATTTCCTTTTTCCCTCATAAACACCTATATGAGGTGGCATATAGCGGGTATTTTCAAAAATGTTTTGAACCGCCACCAATAAACATCATTTTCTTCTCTCTTTTCTATGTAAATAAAAGGTCACAATCATCACATCTGCATCATTTTGCATCATCATCATTGCATTCGCATCTAACAAAAATTTTGAAAAAAAAAACCCCCATTCTTTGCATCCTCCATGCATTAAAGTTGTTTGCCGGAGATCGCAACGTAACACAAAGTCTTGTCATAGGTGTGTAAGAAACGGAATGGAATCAAAAGGCAAAACCGTTTTCAATTCAAGGCTTCCTGTTGTGAAAGAGATTGATATGGCTAGTCTGAAAGAGTATGCATCCCTCCTAGGTCCTATTGAGGTCAGGTCTTTTGACAAAACCTATGGGAACATTCGCAAGCTGCTACAACTAGAAGTGCAAGAGAGTGCCATTGCTGCCCTGTGTCGGTTCTATGACTCGGAGATTCGCTGTTTCATTTTTAAGAATTTCCAAATGGCGCCTACCCTAGAAGAGTATGATAGGATTTTGGGCTTTGATCGATCCAAGTTTAAGCCTTATCAATACCAAGGGGAGTATTATTCTGATGAAAAGCTTGCTGCCTTGTTGCAAATCAGTGCTGAGAAAGTGCGGGCCCATAAGATAGAACGTAATAAGGTATTTGGGTTTCCTCAAGAATACTTTGAGAGTTTGATGACCAGCTATGTAGTGTCTGATGATTGGAACTCTTTCAAGCAAGTGCTAGCTCTGACCATCTTCGGCATTGTGCTCTTCCCTCAGATAGAGAGGCATGTGAGTGAAACTGCAATCGGTGTCTTCCTCGCCTTCAAATGTGCAAGAAATCCTATCAACCCGGTTCCCGCAATCCTCGCAGAGACATACCGTGCCTTCACTCGTCACCATGAATTCCAAAAGAATAAGATGTGTTGCTCCTTCCCTGTGTTATATGCTTGGTTGATCAGTCATGTGTGTATCAACAAAAGTGATGTGAAGGATTTGCTTTCCTATGCCTTGGGTTGTAATCCAAAGACTATGAACTCTCAAGAGTGGGTGCACGCTTTCAAGAACCAAGATGCTCTCCAGATTCGTTGGTACTCACCTAAATGTTGGGTAGACAGGCCTTCAGTGGTATTTCGGTGTGGGAGTTTTCAGAACGTTCCTCTCATGGGAACCCAAGGATGCACAAACTATAACCCCTCTTTGACCTTGCGACAGCTCGGATACCCTATACGGGATTCACCCTCCGAAGCTATGCTGTTTCGTTTTTACCTCCATGCGGGGATCCCTAAAGACGAGAGTCTACTTCGGCGAGTCCTGCAAGCTTGGGAAACCGTAGTGCGGAAGGACAGAGAAGAGTTAACCAGGAGGACCACTGCTATCTCTTTTTCTCAATGGCTTGAAGGGAGGATTAGTGAAACTCGGTCATCCAGCCAAGGAGTACCACCGCTTGAGGAAAAGATACAAGAACCTCACATTCCTACCATTGAAGAATTGGAAGAGGATAGGTTGGCCATGTCAAAGGTGGAAGAAGAAAAAAGGGCTCTGCAAGATAGATTGGGAAAGATGATGCAAGACAAGAAAAAGCTAGAAAATGAAAATGCTTTCCAAGCTGCAGCTATTGAGGAAGTCAATAGAAAACTTGAAATAGAGGGGAAAAGCAAGAGGGAAATGCAAAAGCACTTGAAGGGTGCCAAAGAGGAAGTGAAGAGGTGCACTACCAAGATGAATGAGGCTGTAGCGGAAGCAATTAAATGGAAGAGGCTATATGAGGATACATGGAAAGAAGAGCAAGCAGTCAGGCGCGCACTAGTTAAGTCAAGAAAAGACTCTCGAATGATGAAGCTTGAATTGGAAGATCAATTAAAGAGTGTCAAGCAAGATCGGGAATCTATTGAAGGGATCCTGAGGGATTATCAGCGAGCACTAGGAAGGGAACAAGGGAAGTCGAAAAGCTTGGCCAATCATGTGCAGTACTTGGAAGGGTCTTACCTCCGGCTAAGGGAGAAGAGTGACTATTGGGAGAGTCAATTTGCAGAATGCTCAGTAAGGTAAAAAGTCAACAAGTCTTTGAGGAATTGAAAAAGGAAGGCTTACGTTGGAAAGACAAGTTCTCCAAGTTAGCTTGGTTAGCTAATCAGGCTGTGAGAGACATTCCCAAGAAGCTAAGAAAGGCGGATGCAGAAATGAATCCTTTCAACACCCCTGTCAAGGTGTGTGAGTTTGTTGAGTACTGCAAGATTCTCACAGAAGAACTCCTGGAGAAAGCCCGGGGGGCAGCTGGGAGCAAGAAGAGGAAAAGGAGCGAGGAGTTGAAAGCCATATGCCTTTAAAGTTCCCTTTAGAGTGTTGTAGCGATCCTTAGGAAATTGTAATTTTCCTTAAGAAGTTGTAACTTTCTTTGGAAAATAGTACTTTGTTTAAAATCATCGTATGGCACTCTTAAGGAATATTGTACTTTGATTTGCTTTCTATTTGTGATACTCCTTCGCATTCCATTTAATTGAAGTACGTTTGTTTTGCCTTGTTGCTTCCAATTTTGTTGCAATCCTAAAAACACCTGAACCTTAACACCTATGACAAGACGAGTTGCACCGCGATTCCCGGCAATAAACATAATAACATGCATTGCATTTGCATCATTTGTCTTTGTATTCATAAAAAAAATGTTCCGCCCACAGAAGTAAGACAAGCTGGTTAATCATCGGTATTGGACGCGATCGCAGGCAAGAAATATGGCCAACAATCAAGACGACGCAAATCTGGGCAATCATCAACTAATCCAGAATGATGTAGTTCCAGAAGGTCCGAATCCAAATGGTCAGGGTCAGCATGATCAGAATCAAGAGAATCGAGCAATCAGGGCTGAGATGGAAGTTATAAGAGCTAAAATGGCAGAGGTCATAAGAGTGTTAAGTGCCTTAAGGGATGCTGGCATAACTGAAGGTGCTGCTGCCGCAGGAGTGAATCCTCCTAGAGTCTCTCGGGCTCTCCAGAACGTGCAATGGCCTCCTTATGGTCACCCGTTAGGGTACACACCCCCTGCTACTGGTGCAAACCCAGAAAGTGGTCCGTCGGGAACCACAGGACAGGCCCAGCCTGAATCAGCTGTGAATGAAGTTGGAACGGGGATACCTCAGGTTCAAATTCAGATTCCTACTCCTGCTATTACCCCGGGAACTCCGGTTGGCTTCAATTCTCCAGCAACAATCCATCCACAAGTTCAGGGTCCCATTCCTCAGATTATTGCTCACTCACGTGACCCACACGTGACCCCAGCTGTGGTGTCGATGAACAATCTTCACTACGGTGTGAGTGGTTTTCCGTCGAATTACCCTGATGAAGCTAGAAGTCAGTACCAGATGTTAGAAGAAAGATTGAGAGCTGTTGAAGGAACAGGTTCCCAGGCTAGGAACGCCCATGAGTTATGCTTGGTCCCTAATCTAGTCCTGCCACCCAAGTTCAAAGCACCATTTTTCGACAAGTACAAAGGAGCAACCTGCCCGCGCAGCCATGTGACGATGTATTGCCGGAAGATGACTGCCCACGCCCGTGATGATAACCTGATGATACATTGCTTTCAGGAAAGCTTAGCTGGAGCTCCCCTTGAATGGTATATGCAATTGGAGCCAACTAATATCCGTTGTTGGAAGGATCTGGCGGAAGCCTTTATCCGTCAATACCAGTACAACAGTGATTTAGCCCCGGATAGGACCCAGCTGTAATGTATGTCTAAGAAGGATAATGAGACATTCAAAGAATACGCCCAGAGGTGGAGGAACCTCGCTGCACAAGTAAAACCCTCCCTGCTTGATAAAGAGATGGTCCATATGTTCATGGAAACTCTTCCCCCAGTGTTCTATGATCGTTTGGTCGGCAGCGTGGCTTCGAATTTCTCTGAGATGGTTGTCATTGGAGAAAGAGTGGAGAACGGCATGCGCAGCGGAAGAATAGCCCATGGCCCAACACCTCCTTCCCATCAGAAAAAGCCTTTTTCTGGTTCCCACAAGAAGAAGGAGGGAGAAACTAATGCAATCATCGGAGCTAGCGGTCCATCACACAACAATCCCCCACAAGTCATTCCAGTTCCTGCTCAGACGCCGCCTGCTCAGCCATTCCAGTCCAACAATCAGTACAGAAACTACAATGAAAAAAAGCCTGTTGTCTTTGAACCTATCCCCATGTCGTACACAGATTTGTTCAATTATCTCATTGCCAACAAGTTAATCAACACTCGTCAGATGAAACCATATCAGCCTCCCTATCCCAGAGGGTATAATGCAAATGCTACCTGTGCCTTTCATTCTGGGGCAGTAGCTCATGTGGTGGAGGATTGTAAGGCGTTCAAGTACGTTGTGCAAGATCTGCTTGATGCAAAGAGCATATCATTTCAGCAACCTAATGTAACCACCAACCCGTTGCTGGGGCATGGTGGGCCCACTGCAAATGCCATTAATGATCAGGGTGGTCAGTACTTAATTAGGAAGGTGGAGTGCATTCGTACACCCCTGAGTATCATTCATGCTGCACTATGCCGTTGTGGTATCATCGAAGAAGGGTGTGCCAGAAGAGACATCTGCAATGACCTTTATTGTGTTGGGGCCTATGAGAGCTTCAAACCCATCCTCCAAGAGCTGTTAGACAGACACCTGGTCCAGGTTGGGGTTCAGGAAAAGGAAGAAAGTGTATCTACTCTGCAATCAAACAACAGAGGTTTCAGGAGACCGGTTGAAATCCCTTGCAGTCCGAATTCAAGCTCGGTTGTGGCAAGACCTCTGACTGTTGTTATTCCGGTACCTGCTGCTACCCCTAGTAGAGAGACTAGGGTTATTCCCTGGAGCTGCAACGTGCAAATGCAAGCAGAGGTCCCTCAGGGCGTGTTGGATAAAACAAACATTGCTGGGAGTAGTGGAATTACAAGGAGTGGAAGGATGTATGTTCCTGAAAATCTTAGAAAGGAACAATCAAAGGAAGCTGAAGAAAGGGCCCGTAAGGGAAAAGATAAGGAAACTGTGGAAGTTAGAGAAGTATCAGACAAAGAAGCTCAGGAATTTCTGAAAGTAATGAGACAAAGTGAATACCGGGTGGTGGACCAGTTAAATCAAACCCCGGCCAAAATCTCAATGCTTTCGTTGTTGCTTAGTTCCAAGGCACACCGAGCTGCACTGTTGAAAATCCTGAATGAAGCACATGTACCCCATGACATTACGGTCAACCAGCTTGATGGTATTGTTGGGAACATAGCGGCATCCAACTACTTGACCTTCACAGACGCTGAGCTACCCCCGGCGGGGAAGAATCACAATCAAGCCCTTCACATCTCTGTCAAGTGTGGGGACTACATGCTGGCCAAAGTGCTCATCGACAATGGCTCGTCATTGAATGTGTTGCCCAAGTCCACAATGGATAAGTTGGATGTGGATTGCTCATATCTGAAGCCTAGCTCCACCTTGGTTAGAGCATTTGATGGGTCCGTGAAAGAAGTTTTTGGAGAAGTAGAGGTGCCTTTGCAGGTGGGTCCTGAAGTGTTCTATGTCACATTCCAAGTCATGGATATAGCTTCCTCTTATAGCTGTCTGCTAGGACGACCTTGGATACATGCCGCTGGGGCAGTACCATCTTCGCTCCATCAGAAACTCAAGTTTGTGGCCGAGGGCAAGTTGATAGTAATCTTCGGGGAGGAGGAGATGATGATAAACCGATCACCACCAGAATATTACGTTGAAGCAGCAGAGGAGTCTTTTGAAACTGCCTTCCATGGATTGGAAATCTCAAATGCTATCTTTGTTGGGAGTGAGCCTCCCCAATTGAAGCCTAGGTGGTCCAAGGCAGACATGATGGTTGCAAAGGTGATGCTAGGACATGGGTATCAGGTTGGAAAGGGCCTGGGAAAAGCTGCTCAAGGAATTGTAGCACCCGTCCTGCTGAAAGGGAATACTGAAAGGTTCGGTATTGGGTACATCCCAAGCCCTGCAGACCAAGAGAGGCTAGCAGCTGATAGAAGAGAGAAATGGTTGGCAAAGCTCAGAGGAAGGACCCCCAACCAGGGAGGGATGGTCGTCGGTGATCTTAGGAACAACTTCCGAAGTGTAGGCATGCTGAACCCTGACCAGGTCAATGTGATTGAAGAAGATTCAGGCTCGGGTGGCGGTGCTGTCGGCTTAGTGCGCCTTTGTGCTGCGAAAGAAAAGCTCCAGAACTGGGAGGCCCTAGATTTCCCTGTGATTTTCAATTTAAAGTAATTTTTCTTTGTAATGCAAAATTCCTCGGCTCTGCCCAAGGCCTTGGAATATTTCATTCGGGCATGCATGTTTTCGTCAAACTTCATCAATCATAAAATGTTATTTTGGAATTTTCAATAAAATTCTCTTTCTTCATCTCTCATTTGCGTGTCTTTTCTTTATTTTTATTCGCCACTCCATTTTAATGCATATCGAATACAATTCTTGAAAGTAATAATGCCCATAACTCATACTGTGACTTTGATTACCCGGTTAACCAAACCGAGGAAGATGTTGAGGATGGTTGGGATACTCCTCCAGAAATTATGAGAATGGTAGAACAAGAAGAAAAGGTCATCAAGCCCCATGGGGAGCCCACAGAAATGGTTAATTTGGGTACTGAGGAAGATAGAAAAGAGATCAAGGTTGGTACCGCGATGGGGGATTGTGAACGTAAGAAGTTGATTCAGCTCCTGTTTGACTATGTTGACATTTTCGCATGGACTTACCAAGACATGCCGGGATTGAATACAGATATTGTTGAGCACAGATTGCCGGTAAAACCAGAATATCCTCCGGTAAAACAGAAATTGAGGCGAATGAGGCCAGAGATGTCCTTGAAAATCAGGGATGAGGTCAAGAAACAGTTTGATGCAGGGTTCTTAGCAGTGGCAAAATATCCTGAGTGGGTAGCCAACATCGTTCCGGTTCCCAAGAAAGACGGAAGGGTCCGGATGTGTGTCGATTACCGTGATTTGAACCGAGCGAGTCCTAAAGATGATTTCCCTCTACCTCACATCGATGTTCTGGTGGATAGCACAGCGCAACATTCAATGTTCTCCTTCATGGACGGATATTCAGGTTACAACCAGATCAAGATGGCTCCAGAGGATATGGAGAAAACCACCTTCATAACTCTTTGGGGAACTTTCTGCTATAAGGTCATGCCTTTCGGATTGAAGAATGCCGGGGCAACTTATCAAAGAGCAATGGTGACTCTGTTCCACGACATGATGCATAAAGAGATTGAAGTTTATGTGGACGATATGATCGCCAAATCAAGGACCGATGAAGAGCATGTTGTTAACCTGCAGAAGCTTTTCGAGCGCCTCAGAAAGTACAAACTCAGGCTGAATCCCGCCAAGTGCACATTCGGAGTGAGGTCAGGAAAATTGTTGGGCTTCATTGTTAGCCAGAAGGGAATTGAGGTAGACCCGGACAAAGTGCGTGCTATCCTCGAGATGCCGGCGCCAAAAACAGAGAAAGAAGTTCGTGGTTTTCTTGGAAGGCTGAATTACATTTCCCGATTCATCTTCCAGTTGACCGCTACCTGCGAGCCGATTTTCAAACTGTTGTGCAAAAGCCAAGAGTTGAAGTGGAATGATCAATGTCAAGAAGCCTTCGAGAAAATCAAGGTGTATCTTCAGAATTCGCCAGTCCTAATGCCACCTGTGTCCGGCAGGCCTCTTATTCTGTACCTTACAGTGTTGGACGATTCCATGGGTTGCGTACTGGGACAACACGATGAGTCGAGGAAGAAAGAACATGCAATCTACTACCTGAGCAAGAAATTCACCGATTGCGAGACCAGGTATTCACCATTGGAGAAGACTTGTTGTGCCCTTGCCTGGGCAGCGCATCGATTGAGACAGTACACGTTGAGTCACACTACCTGGTTGGTGTCTAAGATGGACCCAATCAAGTACATATTTGAGAAACCTGCGCTCACAGGTAGAATTGCTCGTTGGCAAATGCTTTTATCAGAGTATGACCTCCAGCATGTCACCCAAAAGGCGGTTAAAGGAAGCACATTGGCAGAGTATCTGGCACATCAACCGGTTGAGGGTTACCAGCCCATGCAATGTGAATTCCCAGATGAAGACATCATGGCATTGTTCGACGAAGGAAAATCCCAAGATGATGAAAGGTGGAGAGTACTGTTTGATGGTGCCTCTAACATGTGGGGGCACGGGGTCGGAGCAGTGTTGATCTCCCCGGACAATCGTTTCATACCATTCACGGCAAGGCTGAGTTTCTACGTCACAAATAATATTGCAGAGTATGAGGCGTGCATCTTAGGCATACAAGCGGCCCTCGATTGGAAAGTCAAAAGGCTCGACGTGTTCGGGGATTCAGCTCTAGTTGTTCACCAAGTAAAAGGTGATTGGGAAGCAAGAAACCTTGATTTGATCCTTTACCGTGACTACATTCAAGAGCTAATCAAACCCTTTGAAGAGATCACCTTCCGGCACATACCTCGCAATGAGAATCAACTGGCTGATGCCTTGGCCACTTTGTCTTCCATGTTCAACGTCAACTGTGACAGGAACTTGACGTGTGTCAGAGTCCAACACCGGGGTCTACCTGCTTATTACCATTGCATGGCAGTTGAAGAGGAATCAGGCAGTAAACCTTGGTACCATGACATCAAACAGTATATCACCAGCAGAGAATATCCCCCCGGCGCTTCAGAAAATGATAAGAGAACACTCAGGAGGCTGTCAATGGGTTTCTTCTTGAGTGGAGACGTCCTTTACAAGAGAAACCATGACTTGGTTCTCCTCAGATGTGTAACAAGGGAGGAATCAATAAAGATCATGCAAGATGTTCATGAGGGCTCATTTGGAATTCATTCCAGTGGGCACACAATGGCTAGAAAGATCCTGAGAACAGGTTACTATTGGCTGCAAATGGAATCTGACTGTTATAGCTTTGCAAGAAAGTGCCATAAATGTCAAATTTATGCAGATCACATCCATGTACCACCAACCTCTCTGAATGTCCTGAGTGCACATTGGCCTTTCTCAATGTGGGGCATGGACATCATTGCCCAAAGCTTCAAATGGTCATCGTTTCATCCTGGTTGCTATAGACTACTTCACCAAGTGGGTGGAGGCTGCTTCTTATCCCAATGTAACAAGTTCAGTGATTGCTAACTTCATCAAGAAAGATTTGGTTTGCCGCTACGGCCTTCCGAACAAAATCATCACAGACAACGGTAGTAATTTGAACAGTAATGTGATGAGGGACTTATGCAAGGACTTCAAAATCCAACATCACAACTCTTCTCCCTACCGTCCGAAGATGAATGGGGAAGTTGAGGCAGCCAATAAGAATATTAAGAGGATAGTACAGAAAATGGTAGTAACTTACAAGGACTGGCATGAGATGCTCCCCTTCGCCTTGCATGGGTACAGAACCTCGGTGCGTACATCTACGGGGCAACCCCTTACTCGTTGGTTTATGGGTCAGAAGCTGTTCTCCCCATTGAGGTTGAAATACCCTCGCTGCGGGTATTGATGGAGACCAAATTAGAAGAAGCAGAGTGGGTTCAGGCTCGTTTTGACCAATTGAATCTCATTGAAGAGAAGCGAGTAGCCGCCTTGTGCCATGGTCAGCTGTACCAACAGAGGATGATGAGGGCTTTTGACAAGAAAATCCGTCCTCGGGAATTCCAAGAAGGAGACCTCGTGCTCAAACAGATCTTGCCAATCCAGACGGATCCCCGTGGCAAATGGGCTCCCAAATACGAAGGACCTTATGTGGTGAAGAAGGCATTCTCCGGAGGGGCATTAATTCTTGCAAACATGGATGGAGATGAAATCCCAAACCCAGTAAACTCAGATGTGGTAAAGAAGTACTATGCCTAAAGAAATAGACAGAAAAAGAGAAAGATAAGCCAAGTAAGAATTAGCTCGCTAGGTTGAAAACCCGAAAGGGCGGCCTAGGCAAAATCAGAGCGACCCGGTGGATTGAAAACCCGCAAAGGGCGATCCAGGCAAAAATTAGGGTCAGAAAACTTGGGCATGAAAATAAACAAGGGCATACAGCA
Source organism: Astragalus glycyphyllos (assembly GCA_963573325.1). Taxonomy (NCBI): domain Eukaryota; kingdom Viridiplantae; phylum Streptophyta; class Magnoliopsida; order Fabales; family Fabaceae; genus Astragalus; species Astragalus glycyphyllos. The sequence continues at coordinate 33,641,909 of OY754307.1, forward strand.
CTCCCGAAGATTTGGATAAGGGGTTGATCAAGGTCACAAGTATGAACGGTGGGCACCGTTACTTCAAGGATAGAATCACAGGATCTGTTCCTTTTTCTTGTATTTTATCAGTTTAGAATAAAGATTGCAATTGTACTTTCAACTGGCGTGACTTTCTGCACGACCAGTTTCCATATCAGCAAAAGTCCAACTTTTCTTTCATATGTGTGCTTTTCGTGTCTTTACCTTCATTTATTCAGTTTCTTTCAAAATAATGATTTTATGATTGATGAAATTGAATTGAAAAACATGTGCATACATTCAGAGCATTACAGATTATTACGAAATCTTTGAAAATCACAAAAGGAAAAAATGGTTTCCTAAAATGGGTAAAGCTGCAAAAAAAAAAAAAAGTCACATGCACTGTCACCTTAAAAATAACAAGATCATTGCAAACCAACGCGCAACCCTTGCGTTATCACCATCCTGGAACGGTCTTCGTGTCAAGTGCCACAAGTCCCGCGGATTGATTTAACCAGCAAAAAAAAAAAAAAAAAAAACACACATTTTCATATCATTCATCATTCTTATATCATCCATGTCATCAAACAGTAGAGCATTATACTTTCATATTCGCATCCCAGAAGGGCGAAAAGAAACAGAAGAAAAGAAAAAGAAAAAGGAAAATCAAACAGAAAAAACCTCTCACCAAATCAATCATTGCATCCATGTGCATCCCAGCATCAAAAGCCTGCATTCCATGCATCATTCAAAGCTTCCCAATTTTCAAAAAGAAACTCAGTTACTTTGGACTCGTTAGTCCCCAAAATTTTCAAAAGGTCAGTCACTTTGGACCAACGGGTCCCCGAAATCTCATTTTCAGAAAATCATCATGGCACCGAGTTAGTGAACTCCATCAGCACAGAGTTAGTAAAACTCCCCCAGAGTTAGTGAACTCCTTCCACAGATCACAACGTCGCGTACGAGCGAGCGGCAGATCCTACAGACTTCGTTAAGTCCATCGGATTAATTGTGTCAACCAAAGGCATAATGTAGATCCATTGATCATGTCAGTTCCGGACGTGATATTGATCGGCCGCTCGAAAAGGCCACCCCCAGAGCTCGGACTCGACGAGAGTCCGTTAAAAGGTTTTAGGCAACCTCCGAATTCCCCAAGTTACGCCACTTCCCATTTACTGCTTTCATTTACTGCTTTACGCAATTTACTGCTTTCTCGTCGACGCGACAAGTGTTGACTCTCTCTCTCTCTCAAAAGAAGAGAGATCAAAAAAGAAAAAAAGAGAAAAGGAAAATTCGGGTTTCTCTAAGTAGACAAAATTAGTATTATTTCTGAATTCTTTATTTCTATTTTGCCTGGGAATATGTTTCGGCCAATTCGTATTCCTTGGTAAAATCCAAATAAAGAGGGGCAGCTGTCATACCCTAATTTTGTCCGCCTAGGTTTAAAACCCTAATTTTCCGCAAAAAAAAATAAATAAATTGAGAAGTGTGGTTTTATTTTGAAGAGTGAAGAGCATTGTGCATGCATTTTTGGGTTTTAAAAGTCATTCTAGGGCTTTTAAATTCATTGTTAGAGTGGAAATGCATTTGTTGTTAAAAAACAAGGTTTTTGGGGCAAAAGGGTATTTTGGTCATTGTCAAAAATAAGATAATTTCTCATCAAGAATCATTGTGCAATTTTAGAGAAATTTATTTGAGGCAAAACATTTTTGGTCATGTATGTATGTATGCGCATGCATGCATACATTGTGCACAAAATTCAAATTCAAAAAAGGCATCAAAAAGGAATATTCTACAAAAAGTTCCAAGATGTGATTTTTATGACATTTTTGGTCATGGTGATCACATAAAATGGCATATTCCTCAAGATACCTTGTATGTGGCCTAAATTGGGTGCATTTTTGTACAATTATCCTAAGAAGAATAATCAAAAATGAAGGGATAATGGAATGGTCATATAATAGTACAATAGTACAAGATGACAACTAGCAAAACTTGGTCACCAAGGACCCCTCCCTTGCTATTTCGAATTTCTCCTCTCTATTCTCTCATTTTGTGTTTTCTCAATGTCCTCAATCCATGTGAGCCTCAATCCTAGCCTTTGATTCAAAATTAAAATCAAATCCTAGAGCACAACTAGTGCACAATGACCTAACCACCCTTAAACCTAATTGCTTTCTATATATACCCTATTCACCTCACAAGGAAAGGGACTTTGGCCTCATCATTCACTCACAAACCCTAGCACACAAAACCCTCCTCACCTCCTCTCCATTTTATGCGCCACCCCCTCTCCCTCCTCTCTAACTCACTTCTTCATTTCTCATCTACCCACACACATTCAATCCATTTTCCAAGCCTAAAACACTAATTTTTAACCATCAATCATTCATAAAATCACACAAAAGTTCAAGATCAAGGGTCATTTTTTGGAGATTGGAGACCAAGCTTGAAGATAAGTAGATTTGGTTGATTGTTTCTTCATCTATTGTGTTTATTTAGAGCTCATCTTAAGGTATGTGATTCTTAGACCCCTTCTCTTGTAAATCCTTGCATAAAGTCATCATTTTTTGCATATTTGTGAGATTTCCACTTCCAAAAATGTAGATCCTCTCTTTTAACTTCATTTTTATGCTTGTACATATTTTAATCTCATGAATCTTTGTTTTGATGCTTTGATTTTGGGGTTATATGCATGATTTTGTTGTTTTAGTTGAAATAAAATGTTATTGGCTTTGATAATAATTTCGCATGTTTTAAATAAATATGTGTTTTATGATTTTTGTTGGTTATCATGGTTGAATCTTGTGAATAGATGCATCTATGTTTTGGTTATGTCACTCGCTTGCTTGATTTGGTTGGCTTGTTAAAATAAATTGATGATTGGCCATTAAACTTGCAAATATTCAAACCTATGTTGTTAATTGTGAAGTTTGTGATTTGAGAAAAATGAATTTGGGTTTTGGTTCATTTATGATCCACAAATGATCTTGGGTTATGCTAAGTTGGCAAGAGATAGGTTACTTCAACCTTGATGCCTATGCTTGTAAGCATTTAAAAATTCAATTCCCACTTGATGTGCTTGTGAAATGTGAGCAAAAAGGGGTCTATAAACAATTGAATTTGCGCACATGATTGGTCTCCAATGACCTTGATGCATCCTCAAGTTTAATCATGCTTTCTTTGCTCTTTGAGTTTAATGTAAATTGTTGTTTGAAGCTTGTGAAGTTTTGGCAAAGGATAGGCCACTTGGAGCCTTGATGCATTAAATTGTTGTGGTGCATTAAAATGTTGAATTGGTGTTCACAATTTGCTTGTTTTGATTTCCACCAATTGTTACTCGTTAGTAACTCTCCAAAACTTCAAAACCATGTTGCATACAAAGAACAACTTGTTACTCGTTAGTAACGTTCCAACTTCAAAACATTTTTTTGCATTTACATAATCATTGATAAACAACTTCACTTCTTCTCAAAACAATTGCAAACTATTTTTCACAAATCACACTTTGTTGGCGGTAATGCGAAGCCTTTGCTTGCACGACTATCAACAATAGGGGTGCTAGTGATGATCACTCGAAACCTTTGTTGTTTGATCATCATGAACATCCGATTTTCCAAAATCTTGTTCCAAATTAAACTTTGTTGAGGATAATGCGAAGCCTTTGCTTGCAGGATTGTCAACAATGGGGTGCTAGTGGTGATCACTTGGAGTCTTTGCTCAATTGATTATCATGAACACTCATTTTTCAAAAGAACTCTCATTTCACAAATTAAAAACTTTGTTGAGGATAATGCGAAGCCTTTGCTTGCACGATCGTCAATAATGGGATGCTAGTGGTGATCACTCGAAACCTTTGTTGTTTGATCACTGTGAACATTCAATTTTCACAATTAAACAACTAAAAAATAAAAACCTTTTCTCGACAACCGAGAACTACGTAAGCTTTGAATTCTCCATCGCACTGGGAGATACGTAGGAGCGGGTCACATTCCCGTCAAGCACGACAAATAAAAACCATTTTCTTTTCAAAAAAACAAACCCTTTTCCAAAACAAGGCAATTTCTAAAAACAAAACAATTTTCGAAAACAAGAACTACGTTGCTTTGATTCCCTCCCCGGGATACGTAGGCACGGTGCCCTCCCGTCAAGCGCAAAAGATTAAATTTTCCTTAAGTTTTTCCATAAAGTAAGGAGAGATAAAGAGAGATAAAAACAAAGCATTTCTTAAATCAACCTTTTAAATCACACGTCAAATCGAGGTTCCCTTTCAGTAGAAAGGATGTGTGGGGTGCTCGTACCTTCCCCATGCATAACCGACCCCCGAACTCAAATCTCGTGGTTCCAAGGACCATTGTCTTTCAAGAAAGGTTTTTTTTCAATGTTTTACCTCTAAAAAAATATTGGTGGCGACTCCAATTCATGTTGTGCGAAGAGAAATCCCTCCAAAGGATTTTTCGGGGTGCAACAAGTGGTATCAGAGCAGTTCGATTCAAGATCGGACTGTGAGTTAGGGTCATACTGGCTGAGTCGTGTTAGGTCCACATCAGATGTTAACTATGTATAGAATTGGGTAGAGAGTCTGTGTGAGCCTTTTTAACAGGGTATTAAGCCAAAGTTACCTCTGTAAAATTACTGTTTTACTGCATAGTTAGTTTTTTGCTTATCAGTTAGTTATTTTGGTTGTTAATTAGGTTTGTTAAGTTGTTAATCAAGTTAGTTAGATTGTAAATCAGTTTTAGTACTAACAGCTAAATATTGTTAGAGCTGTTAGCTATATAACCATTTTTTTCTTCATTCATGTATTGACACAGATGTATTCAATTTCATTTTTCTAGTTCTTCAACATTCCTCTGTTCTGGGTTCTGATTGAAACCCCTTTTTTCTTCCTCTTGATGTTCATCACACAATAATCTGTCTTGCAGTGAACAAGATGTGCTACATGTTGAAAACATTGATATGGTATCAGTAGTAACTTTTCCACTACATCTTCTCCGATTGTTCTCCGATCTTCAAGTGTCTCATTCCCTTTCTTCCTTGAAATCGTGTCACCCTTCCCTATAATCGTTCTTGTTGTTTCTCCTTGCACGATTCCCCTTTTTTCTTCATCCTTGTTCGTCGATTTTCCATCGCCGTTTTTCCCTTTGTTTGCAATGACCACCGCCGTCTGTAACACCCCCCTTTTACTATTACAACTAAATAGACAATTATCAGAGTCACCTCGAAGGGCGCTACATTTTTCACCATTTTAAAAAAAAACACCATTTATTCCAAAAAAAAATCTCCAAAATAATTTATATAAAAGAAATCACCAAGCAGCGGAAATATTAACCAGTTTAAACATCTCCAGAATTAACAATTAAAGACATCTCCAAAATTAATTAAAACAATTTCCAATAACTAAAATAATAGTTCAAAACGATAACTAACGACTCCCCGGTGCTACATATCAGAGCTGACACAGACCCAAACGAGAGAGGAAGCAAAACCTAGCAATTCCTCCACGAGCACTAGCGATCACCTGCAGCGTTGCCGCATGAGGGAAACATTCCAAGCAGAAGGGGTGAGTCTAACAGAGATAATAAGCAGATGATAAAAATATGCTAGCATCAGGTAACTACAGCAACACAATACAATTACACCATATCACAGCACCAGATACCAAAGAAAAATCCATTTGACAGTGAACCACCAAAATTAAAACATTCATAGACAATGGGATGATATGCAACCCCTCCAGTGGGCATATGCATGCGGTACCGATCACCAAAATGAGCCACGACGGGCATATCACCAATAAACACCAGAGGCAGAGCCTATATCACCAAAACATGCATATGACAATAAGACACCATGATTATGCACCAACTCACCATAACAAGTATTTAAAATAAATACTATATCACCAGAATCAAAACAAATGATTTCACCAAAAATAGCACCAAGTTGTAGCATCACAGCTACCACTAAACTCTCCTGAGCATACCAGCACCGCACCTGAAATATTAACACCAGACGGCTCCACAACGCGGACATAACGCACGCACACCACGCACAAGACTGGCGCACAGCGCCTAGGCACATCGCACCTACTTCAGCGAATTAATTAAAATAGCAAACGACATCGGATTTCAACAAATAAATACTTGTTGGAAAGCCCTATGGGTCTGGTTATCATTGCTAAGTTCAGTTTTTGAAGGAGAGTGTCCAATAGGTACAGTTTTCGAAAAGCACACAGGCTAGTTGCGAAAGAGGACAGTTTCTGTCCTTCAAATTCAAGCAATTCCAAAGTGACCAAAACTCAATCAAATTGCATGAAACTTGTGCATAAACTGGGGAAAATTTTGTCTAGTTTTCAAAGAAATTGGATTCGTTCGAAAAGGAGTTCTTTTGAAAACGTGGTAACCAAAACCCTGACCCTGTGTCCAGATTGTTTCCAGAATCTTACTCTAACTTGTGGAATTCATATCTCGAGCTACACAACTCTAAACGCAACCAAACCAGTGCCAAATTAACAAGCATTAAGTCTATTTTCCAGAAAAATGAACCCATAATTTTTCGGTCAATACAACGTTCCCAGTCACCGAAATACCGAATCTACACCCAAATCGTTTCCAGAATTTTAACCTAACTTGTATCGCCTATAACTCGAGTTATACAACTCCGAATTTGACGAAACGAGTGCCAAAACGACCGGCGTTAAGTCTATTTTCAAAAACAATCAACCTCGTAATTTTTGGATCAACCAAACAGAGCCAGTTTTAGAAAAACTGAACCTGTGTCCAGAATCGCTAAATTGCCAAACACCAAACCCTAACGGCAACGACACCGCAACCACCACAACAAAAACGACAATTCGACAACGCGACAACAACAATCAACCACGCACAGCAACAACAAAAACACGAACAATAACAACACCATCATCATGATACAACAATCACGCAACAACAAATAACGAAACAAATCACAATAAGTTGCAATAATCATCAAAGCACCAATCTCAACGAAAACACGATATGCAACAACACGAACAATTCAACAAAACCCTAGACTACCCACACATAATTATCATCAACCCATTATCAAGGTTAAGCCCACCCTTACCTCGAATAACGTAAGCTCCGGAACACGACGAACGAGACACGAACAAAACCACAACAACACGAACGATCTCCTTTTGAAATTCTTCGCGAAACCCTCCTCTTCTCTCCCTCTTTGCGCCGCGTGCTCTCTCTCTCACTCTCACTTTCGTTTTTCTTTTGCTTGCTGCGAATGAGGGTTTGGCTTAAACCCCCAGGGTTTAAGTTGAGGGCTCAGTAAACACTGGGCTCTCTACGTCACCACCTCCTTTACTCGTTTCACCTCCTACGCATATAAAATATTAACCTTTTAATTTATCTATATCCCGCCTCCAAATTATTTTAATAATTCAATCAACTATTTTAATTAAATTATTTCCGGGGTGTTACAACCCTCCCCCACTTAGAATCTTTCGTCCTCGAAAACATACCTGATTCAAACAGCTCCGGATAGGACTCTCGCATCTTGCTCTCCAACTCCCATGTCATGCTTTCACCAGCAGCTCCTAACCAGACCACTTTCACCAGGTTTATCTCTTTGCCACGTAAAGTCTTCACTTCACGATCTTCAATTCGCACAGGCATTGTCTCCACAGTGAGATTATCCCGCACATGCACATCATCCATCGGAATCACATGGGACGGATCCGAAATATACTTCCGAAGTTGCGACACATGAAATACATCGTGCAAATTCAAAAGATTAGGCGGCAAGGCCACCCTATAAGCAACATTACCAATTCTCTCAGTGATCTGATACGGTCCAATGAAACGAGGAGTCAACTTCTTTGTCTTCAATGCACGCCCAACACCAGCCATAGGCGTGACTCTCAAAAACACATGATCACCAGCTTGGAATTCTAAATCCTTCCTTCTCTTATCATGATAGCTCTTCTGTCTACTCTGCGACGCTTTCATTTTCTCACGGATCAATTTCACCTTTTCAGTAGTCTCTCGAACAACCTCGGGTCCAAGAACAATACTCTCCCCAGATTCATGCCAACACAACGGAGTCCTACATCTCCGACCATACAATGCCTCGAACGGTGCCATCCCGATGCTAGAATGGTAACTATTGTTGTAAGTAAACTCGATCAACGGAAGGTGAGTATCCCACGCACCTCCCTGCTCAAGAACACAAGATCTCAACAAGTCTTCCAACGACTGAATGGTCCTCTCTGTCTGCCCATCAGTTTGAGGATGATAAGCTGAACTCAACCTCAATTTAGAACCCAACGCTTCTTGCAAACTCTTCCAGAAATCAGAAGTGAACCTAGGATCTCTGTCAGACACAATGCACAAAGGAACACCATGCAACTTCACAATCACCTGAATATAAATCTCTGCCAATCTCGACACCGGATACGTGATATTGATAGGAATAAAATGAGCAGACTTCGTCAATCTATTCACAATCACCCAAATCGAATCGTGCCCCCTCACAGTATTAGGTAACCCTATCACGAAATCCATAGAAATACTATCCCACTTCCATTCCGGAATCTCCAACGGTTGCATCAACCCAGCAGGCTTCTGATGCTCAACCTTCGATTTCTGACAAGTCAAGCAGGAATACACAAACTGCGCCACATCACGCTTCATACCAGGCCACCAAAACATCTTCTTCAGATCCTGATACATCTTTGTAGCTCCCGGATGGATACTCAACTTACTCCTATGACCATCTTCTAAAATTGCTCTTTTCATCTCCTCATCATCAGGAATGCAGATTCTTCCACGGTACTTCAATACATTCTGCGCATCCAACTCAAAGTCTTTATTCTCGGATTGATCAATCCCAACCATCAGGTCAACTAATTTAACATCTAACTTCTGAGCTTCTCGAATGCTAGCCATGAATTCATTATCAATCTTCAACATCCCCAATCTGACACTCTGAGGCGTCACTTCACAAACCAAACTCATATCTCTGAACTGCTCAATTAATTCGAGTTCTCTAACCTTCATTGCTGACATATGCAACGTCTTTCGACTTAAAGCGTCAGCTACCACATTAGCCTTTCCCGGATGATAGTTCAAGCTAAAGTCATAGTCTTTCAGCAACTCCAACCATCTGCGCTGTCTCATATTCAACTCTTTCTGATCAAACAGATACTGCAAACCCTTATGATCACTGAACACCTCAAACCTCGAACCATACAGATAATGTCTCCAAATTTTCAACGCGAACACAACTGCAGCAAGTTCTAAATCATGGGTAGGGTAGTTCTTCTCATGAGTCCTCAACTGTCTCGACGCATAGGCAACTACCTTACCATTCTGCATAAGCACACCTCCCAACCCCATCTTGGAAGCATCACAATACACCACAAACGACTCTTCCGGATTAGGCAACGTCAGAACAGGAGACGTCGTCAACCTCTTCTTCAATTCTTTGAAGCTCTCTTCACAACGGTCATCCCAGATGAAAGCTTTACCCTTGCAAGTCAACTGAGTCAACGGAAGTGCCAACTTCGAAAATCCTTCAATAAACCTCCTATAGTAACCTGCCAGACCCAGAAAACTTCTAATCTCAGTAACTGACTTCGGAGACTCCCATTGTAACACGGCATCAACCTTAGACGGATCCACGGCAATTCCATTCCCCGAAATAACATGACCCAGAAAGCTAACCTCCTTCAACCAAAACTCACACTTAGACAGCTTCGCATATAATTTCCTGTCCCTCAGAATTTCCAATACCAATCTCAGATGTTCTGCATGCTCCTCTTCTGACTTAGAATAAATTAGGATGTCGTCAATGAATACCACCACAAACCGATCCAGATACTCACGAAAGATACGATTCATGTACTCCATGAACACTCCCGGCGCATTAGTCACACCGAAAGGCATCACGGAATACTCATAATGCCCATAACGGGTTCTGAAAGCTGTCTTCTGAATGTCTTCGTCTTTCACCTTGATCTGATGATAACCCGATCTCAAATCTATTTTACTGAACACCTGAGCACCCACCAACTGATCCATTAAGTCATCAATCCTCGGAAGCGGATACTTGTTCTTAATAGTCACCTTATTCAGCTGCCGATAGTCTACGCACAACCTCATACTACCATCTTTCTTTTTCACCAACAACACTAGAGCTCCCCACGGCGACACACTTGGCCTCACAAATTTCTTTTCAAGCAGATCCTCGAGTTGCTTCTTCAGTTCTGACAATTCAGATGCAGACATTCTATACGGTGCCATAGACACAGGTTTAGTATCAGGTACCAGATCAATAGCAAACTCAACCTCTCTCTCTGGTGGTACATCCGGAATCTCGTCGGGAAAAACCTCAGAAAACTCTCGCACCACCTGCAACTCATCAACCTTCGCTTGGCTCTCAGCAGACAATGACGCCATTAATGAAAACAACTGGACGTCTTCCCTCATTACCCTATGCAACTGACCAGCAGACAACAAACCAGACTCTTCCTCTTCAGGAGAAAAGAAACTCACAGACCTTTCATGACAGTTGATATGAACATGGTTATCAACTAACCAGTCCATACCTAGAATAACATCCATTCCGCTCAGCGGCAAACAAATCAAGTCAACGAGAAAATCATTACCGAATATCGATAAAGGGCATTTAGCACAAACAACCAAGGTAGTCACCGAACCCTTAGCCGGAGTATCGATAACCATCTCCCTCAACATAGAAGATAAAACAAGATCTAATTTCTCAACACATGCAGTAGCAATAAAACAATGGGTAGCACCAGTATCAATAATAGCAATAAGAGGAGAATTATTAATATAGCATGTACCTCTGATCTCATTCACTGCATCTGACCCCGCCAGAGCGAACACCTTCCCGACGGACCTTTCTTTCTTCGGTTTAGGACACTGAGTGCTGATATGACCACCCTCACCACAGTTGTAGCATAACACATCCTTTCGATCACAGCTAGACGCCATATGACCCTCTTTACCACACTTGTAGCACTTCTTCACATCACCTGGACAGTCAGGACGCTTATGACCGGGTTTACCACACTTGTAACATACCACACTAGCAGCAGCATCTCCCCCACTAGGTCTCTTACCCACAGCAGTTCTCTGATTGCCCTTACCAGCTGGAACCTCATACGGCTTCCCACGACTCGAGAAATTCTTCTGCCTATCCCTCATGACTCTAGAATGAGCATTACTGTCTTCCTCGAAGATTCTGCAGCTGTCAATCAACTCCGAGAACACCCGAATTTTCTGATACCCTATCGCCTTCTTGATATCAGCCCGCAACCCATTTTCAAACTTGATGCATTTGGAGAATTCAGCACCAGCCTCACCATAATGTGGATAGAACTTCGCCAACTCAGTGAACTTGGCAGCATACTCAGTCACCGACATATTACCCTGCTTCAGCTCCAGAAACTCAATCTCTTTCTTCCCACGGACATCTTCAGGATAATACTTTCTCAGAAATTCTCTGCCGAACGCAGCCCGAGTGACCTCTTCATTCACAGTCGCCAACCTCTGCCTCACCTCCAACCACCAGTCATCAGCCTCCTCTGCCAGCATATGAGTACCATACCTGACTTTCTGCGCCTCAGAGCAATCCATAACACGAAAGATTCTCTCCATCTCTTTCAGCCACGCCAAAGCACCATCAGGGTTATACTTGCCCTTAAAGGTAGGAGGATTCTCCCTCTGAAACGTAGCCAAACTGCGCGACCCAGCATCACCAGCAGCACCTGGGTTATTCTCCACAGCTTGAGCCACAGCCTGCAAAGCAGCAGCGAGTGCAGCATCGTTCCGTCCTGCCATCTCAACCTAACACTGCAACAGAAACTATACTCAGAAATGAGTAACAATTACTCAAGTGTTACTCGACTAGACGACTCGACAACTTGGCCGGACAGACCGAACTGCTCTGATACCACTAATGTAACACCCCCCTTTTACTATTACAACTAAATAGACAATTATCAGAGTCACCTCGAAGGGCGCTACATTTTTCACCATTTTAAAAAAAAACACCATTTATTCCAAAAAAAAATCTCCAAAATAATTTATATAAAAGAAATCACCAAGCAGCGGAAATATTAACAAGTTTAAACATCTCCAGAATTAACAATTAAAGACATCTCCAAAATTAATTAAAACAATTTCCAATAACTAAAATAATAGTTCAAAACGATAACTAACGACTCCCCGGTGCTACATATCAGAGCTGACACAGACCCAAACGAGAGAGGAAGCAAAACCTAGCAATTCCTCCACGAGCACTAGCGATCACCTGCAGCGTTGCCGCATGAGAGCAACATTCCAAGCAGAAGGGGTGAGTCTAACAGAGGTAATAAGCAGATGATAAAAATATGCTAGCATCAGGTAACTACAGCAACACAATACAATTACACCATATCACAGCACCAGATACCAAAGGAAAAGTCCATTTGACAGTGAACCACCAAAATTATAACATTCATAGACAATGGGATGATATGCAACCCCTCCAGTGGGCATATGCATGCGGTACCGATCACCAAAATGAGCCACGACGGGCATATCACCAATAAACACCAGAGGCAGAGCCTATATCACGAAAACATGCATATGACAATGCGACACCATGATTATGCACCAACTCACCATAACAAGTATTTAAAATAAATACTATATCACCAGAATCAAAACAAATGATTTCACCAAAAATAGCACCAAGTTGTAGCATCACAGCTACCACTAAACTCTCCTGAGCATACCAGCACCGCACCTGAAATATTAACACCAGACGGCTCCACAACGCGGACATAACGCACGCACACCACGCACAAGACTGGCGCACAGCGCCTAGGCACATCGCACCTACTTCAGCGAATTAATTAAAATAGCAAACGACATCGGATTTCAACAAATAAATACTTGTTGGAAAGCCCTATGGGTCTGGTTATCATCCCTAAGTTCAGTTTTTGAAGGAGAGTGTCCAATAGGTACAGTTTTCGAAAAGCACACAGGCTAGTTGTGAAAGAGGACAGTTTCTGTCCTTCAAATTCAAGCAATTCCAAAGTGACCAAAACTCAATCAAATTGCATGAAACTTGTGCATAAACTGGGGCAAATTTTGTCTAGTTTTCAAAGAAATTGGATTCGTTCGAAAAGGAGTTCTTTTGAAAACGTGGTAACCAAAACCCTGACCCTGTGTCCAGATTGTTTCCAGAATCTTACTCTAATTTGTTGAATTCATATCTCGAGCTACACAACTCTAAACGCAACCAAACCAGTGCCAAATTAACAAGCATTAAGTCTATTTTCCAGAAAAATGAACCACATAATTTTTCGGTCAATACAACGTTCCCAGTCACCGAAATACCGAATCTACACCCAAATCGTTTCCAGAATTTTAACCTAACTTGTATCGCCTATAACTCGAGCTATACAACTCCGAATTTGACGAAACCAGTGCCAAAACGACCGGCGTTAAGTCTATTTTCAAAAACAATCAACCTCATAATTTTTGGATCAACCAAACAGCGCCAGTTTTAGAAAAACCGAACCTGTGTCCAGAATCGCTAAATTGCCAAACACCAAACCCTAACGGCAGCGACACCGCAACCACCACAACAAAAACGACAATTCGACAACGCGACAACAACAATCAACCACGCACAGCAACAACAAAAACACGAACAATAACAACACCATCATCATGATACAACAATCACGCAACAACAAATAACGAAACAAATCACAATAACGTGCAATAATCATCAAAGCACCAATCTCAACGAAAACACGATATGCAACAACACGAACAATTCAACAAAACCCTAGACTACCCACACATAATTATCATCAACCCATTATCAAGGTTAAGCCCACCCTTACCTCGAATAACGTAAGCTCCGGAACACGACGAACGAGACACGAACAAAACCACAGCAACACGAACGATCTCCTTTTGAAATTCTTCGCGAAACCCTCCTCTTCTCTCCCTCTTTGCGCCGCGTGCTCTCTCTCTCACTCTCACTTTCGTTTTTCTTTTGCTTGCTGCGAATGAGGGTTTGGCTTAAACCCCCAGGGTTTAAGTTGAGGGCTCAGTAAACACTGGGCTCTCTACGTCACCACCTCCTTTACTCGTTTCACCTCCTACGCATATAAAATATTAACCTTTTAATTTATCTATATCCCGCCTCCAAATTATTTTAATAATTCAATCAACTATTTTAATTAAATTATTTCCGGGGTGTTACACCGTCGACACCACCGATCCCTTTTACATCCACCATACCGATAATCCCGGTCTCGTTCTCGTTTCAAAACCCCTTGATGGCACCAACTACCTTTCCTGGCGCCGATCTATGATGCTGGCCCTCGATGGACGCAACAAATTAGGTTTCATTGATGGTACCATCAAGAAACCCCCAGATTCTGATGCCACCAAGCTTCGCCAATGGAAACGGAATGATAGCATAATTGCTTCCTGGATTCTCAATTCCCTCACAAAGGAAATTAGTGCAAGTGTCATCTATTCTATCTCTGCAACTCTGATTTGGAATGATCTCGAGAAGCGCTTCAACCTAAAGAATGGTCCTCGCATCTTTCAGCTCCGTAAAAATCTTCTCACTTGTGTGCAAGGTAATGATTCAATCAATGTGTATTTTACTCGATTTAAATCCATTTGGGCCGAATTAGGAGAGCTTAAAGCTGTTCACACATGCACATGTTCTGGTGTTGAGCCCCTTATTCAATCGATGAAAGAAGAATATGTCATGGATTTCTTGATGGGTCTCAATGAGGCATTCAATCATGCCCGTGGGCAAATCTTGCTCATGAAACCTATCCCTAACATTGATGAGGCTTTTAGCCTCCTTCTGCAAGATGAAACCCAACGTAGCATTGGTCTTCAATCTGCTCCCACTGTTGAATTAGCGTGTGCTGTGCCTCCTTCAAATTTTTGAAATAAGAATCCCAAGAAAGACAGACCTTTCTGCACGCATTGTAACATACATGGTCATACCAAGGATAAATGTTTCAAGATCCATGGCTATCCACCAAGTTTCAAGAGATCAAGCCCTTCAACCACCTCTAATGCTGCTGTGAACAATGTTATGGATTCGGGCTCTTCTTATCAACACAATACCTGGTCCCAGCAGCAATGTCAACAAATCATCACTATGCTCCAGTCTCAAATGGCTCAACTCCCTGCTGCCTCCTCTTCAGACCAATCTGAGTCTACAGGTATTGAATCAATTGGTATGTCTTTCTCCACTCTCTATTCTGCTTTACAAGCACTCAATGCATGGATTGTAGACTCTGGAGCCACTGTACACATCACCTATGTCTTTGAATTTCTATACAATTTTAAACCTTTGTGCAATAAATTTGTTCTTTTGCCAAACAATACTAAAGTTCAGGTTCTTGGAACTGGAACTGTTAGAATAAATGCTAATCTTGAACTACATAATGTCCTTTACATCCCTTCTTTTCATGTAAATCTAATTTCTGCGCCTCATTGATGAATCCATCTTGCAACTTCAGTCCAAGTTCAAACTATCAGTTATAGGTGACTTAAAATACTTCCTTGGATTGGAAATTGCAAGATCTTCTGAAGGCATACACCTTAGTCAACGCAAATATGTTTTGGAGTTACTAGAAGATACTGGTTTCTCCTCATCCAAACCTGCAAAAGTTCCCATGGATGCTGGAACCAAACTTGATGATACGGCTGGGGAATTATTACCAGATCCCTCTCTTTATAGAAGGCTCCTTGGCAGATTAATGTATTTGACAATATCTCGCCCAGATATTACCTTTGCTATAAATAAGTTAAGTCAATTCATGGCAGCACCTCGCACCACTCATTTACAGGCTCTGCACCAGATACTTCAGTACCTCAAGACAACACCTGGTCAAGGATTACTCTTCCCTGCTGCATGCAACACAACTGTTACTGCCTATGTAGACTCTGATTGGGGAAGCTGCCCTGTTAGCAGAAAATCTACCACTGGGTATTGTATCTACATTGGCTCATCTCTAATCTGCTGGAAATCAAAGAAGCAACCCACTGTTGCTCGCTCTTCAGCAGAGGCTGAATACAGAGCCATTGCTAGCCTGACTAGTGAACTTCTCTGGCTGCAACAAATTCTCAGGCCATTCCACATCTCTGTGACTGCTGCCTTGGTAATGTGTGACAACAAATCAGCTATTCAATTAGCTGAAAATCCCACCTCCAATGAAAGAACTAAACATATCGACATAGATTGCCATTTCATCAGGCAATATGTTACTTCTGGTTTTCTGAAGCTGATTCATCTGCCAACCTCCCGGTAGCTGGCTGATTTCTTCACAAAAGCGCTCCCTCACAGCAAGTTTTCTGAGTTTATGGTCAAGTTAGGTGCTCTTGACATCTATGCCCCTAACTTGAGGGGGAGTATTAAACCAAAGTTACCTCTGTAAAATTACTGTTTTACTGCATAGTTAGTTTTTTGCTTATCAGTTAGTTATTTTGGTTGTTAATTAGGTTTGTTAAGTTGTTAATCAAGTTAGTTAGATTGTAAATCAGTTTTAGTACTAACAGCTAAATATTGTTAGAGCTATTAGCTATATAACCATTTTTTTCTTCATTCATGTATTGACACAGATGTATTCAATTTCATTTTTCTAGTTCTTCAACATTCCTCTGTTCTGGGTTCTGATTGAAACCCCTTTTTTCTTCCTCTTGATGTTCATCACACAATAATCTGTGTTGCAGTGAACAAGATGTGCTACATGTTGAAAACATTGATACAGGGTAATTCTTGGGAAAGTGAAAACGAAGGGGAATGCGAAAATAGATTTGAGTTTTGATTGATGATTCTGGGAAAGCGAAAACGAAGGGGAAACAGAGATGGTATTGACAGCATGACGACGGAGAAACAGAGGTGGAGATGACGAGAGATGATGATGAAGATAAACAAAATGAATAATAAAAGATGATGATGAAGTTAACAATTTCTGGGTTGTGGTTGTGTTGTTGTTGATGCAGCAAACATTGGAATGGAGATGATGATGAAGATAAACAAAATGAATAATAAAAGAAAATGAAATTCTTTTTTAGTTTTATCCAAGTCATTATTCTAAAATAAAAGGAAATGATTTGGAAAAGCCAAATGGCAGTTCCCGCTTGAAAACTTAGCAACCAGCCATACGTTATCAACCAACCGCTCTCTTATTGCTTTGAATACTTTGATGCCAATGATTAGCAACCAGAATTCACATGTATAGCCAGATTTCCTTTCATCTTCACAAACAATTTTGGTAATATTCACATGTATATTCAGTTTACCTTAATTATAAAATTGGGAAACATATGCAAAAAATTTATTGAATGATTAAGAAAAGTATGAATCAATGATAAATTTAATCGAAACAGAATCATGATAAAAGGTATCCGAAATACTAGCTTATAACTACGAATTTTGCAGTCTTTATCATTAAAGCCACAAACAATTGATCAAACAATTACCAGTTTTTATCATTAAAGCCACAAAGTCTTTATCATATCTTGCAAAAAGATTCCGAAAAAACATTCAGCAACCAACAATTACCAGTCTTAACAATTAAAGCCACAAACAATTGATGATATTCAACATACCTCGGTTGAAGATTTCGCTGTTGTTTGGTGAGCAGATCTCTGTGATGGTTGCACTCCATGACGCGATGAAAATGATGCATACTTTGCCACCATGGCTGTGTTGTCCTGAAGCAGCAAGAAGAGATGAATGCGATTGTGCAATCGGAGAGAGAGATTCGACGGCAGCAAAATTGTGAGGAAAAAGAAGGCTTAAATATATGTTACCTCCTACAAATATACTTATTTTCCATTTACCCCGTAAAAGTAAAACTCTAAAAAAAGATCTTGCAAATATAACAGTTTACGGTTACCCCCTGCTGTTAGATTATGTAGTGTATAATGGGTATAAACTGTTTACAGTTACTTCCCTGCAAAATATAAAATGTTTACGGTTACCCCCTGTAGGGGTAACTAGAAACACTTATTATTTGCAAAGTCTTTTTTGAGAGTTTTATTTTTATAAGGGGTAAATGAAAAATGGGTATATTTGTAAGGGTGTTAGCCTGTAATTTCGACAGGTTTCATTTAAAATAGTCAACAGGGTTTGACTTATACTTTGACATAGATCAGAGGATTTCGACAAAGATCATGTTCAGGGCAGATTCGACAAGCTTCCAGAAAAACAAAAACAAGAAAGAGGAAAATGGACACAAGCTTCGACAGACAGAAGACTAAGTAGTTATGCGCTGAAAAGCTAGCAGTTGGTCGAAAAGAGGAGCAGTTACCAACATTTTTATAACTGTTTTTGAGGCCAGTTTCTGCTCCTCCCACTAAGTATAAATAGTAGTTTCTGAGAAGAAACAAGGGTCACAAAATTTCATATTGCAATTCTCACGCTCTAACTTCCGCATTCAAGAGAAAAACGAGTCAGAGAACAATGTATGATCTTGTGTACCATTCTCTTTCATTTTAATGCAATTTACTTCTGTTTTCTCTTTACCTTTATGTGTTTTACAATTCAAGTCCTTCTTCCCTGAAATATCTTGATTGCTTCGCGCGTAAGGAATCAATTATTTCTTCTTCTTTTCTGTTTAAAACGCAAAACACTGAAGAACATCACATCAAACTAAAAACTCTAAACACAAATGGTCTTAGGATTCACTGGTTGATCCTGCAAGTTAACCAAATTGGAGACCAGCGGTGTTTACCAAAATCCACGGTAAACAAATTGGCACGCCCAGTGGGACCTTTGTGTCGAAATATTAGAGTGTTAGTTAACAGAATCTTGGAATATAATTGTTTATGCGCCTGAGGAGTGGTAAATCTGTGTCAAAGATGTCACGTTCTGGCGCAAGTTCTTCGAACGCACAGAGTGGCCCTGAGAATGCGTCTGTCAATGACGCTAATCCAGTAACTGCTATGGGAATAACTGCTCCAATGCCTTCGACAGGCATGATCACAGTTACATCTCCTGTGCTTAATCCTTTACCAACAATGGCCACCACGGTGACCACACAGCCTAATGAAATGGCTTCTATGCCACAAACAATGGGAACGTCTAACCCATATATGACTAGTGGTCATATCCCATTTAGCATGCCTATAGTTGGTCGAAATCTCCCTTATGGTATGCCAACTAGCATGATGGTAGGCTTGCAAACCAATTCATCAACGTGTGCAGATAACATAATGAATGGTGGTTTCTCCCCTATGCATGCCTCTCAAGAGGGCATGTATGGTCAAAATGCCCAGCCCACATTAACTACAGCGTCTGTGTTGGCATTAAGACAACAAATAGATGAGGCCAATCATGATATGGTTAACATGTTAACCCAACAAATTGGTACAGTATTCAACCCTTTGATACGTGAGACCAATAACAGTTACCAAGCATTGGCAACTCAAATGGGTCGAATTGCAGATTTCTTTGGCACTCCAAGAATGCAGAATCAGCCAATACCCCAAGTACAACCTTTGAGGCCTGTAGAAATCCCCTTAGAAAGGCCTAACATTGAATTGCCTAGAAATCAGGCACAAGCACAAGTTGTCGAACAACCCTTGCAGGGGATGGTTGAAAACGAGCCTGATATAGTGTTAGTAAATAGAAATCAAAATGCTGATGAAGTAGTCAGGCAAGTGCAATAAAACAATTTTGGAGCGCAGAACAATATAGCTAATCTTGCGAAACAATTTAAGCCCAGAATGGCCTTAATATAGGAATGCACAGGCCAAATTTCGTGTCGCCATTATCAGAATATATTTTGCAAAGTGAATTGCCAAGGGGTTGGAAAGTCCCTAAATTCACTAAATTTGGTGGAGAAACTAGTGAATCCACCGTCGAACACATTGCTCGTTATTTAACTGAGGCTGGGGATTTAACCCAAAATGAGAATTTAAGAATGAAATTTTTCCCTAATTCTCTAACAAAAAATGCTTTTACTTGGTTTACTACACTACCCCCTCACTCTATGTTTAATTGGAACCAGTTAGAAAAAGCTTTTCACGAGCAATTCTATGTAGGACACTCCAAAATTAGTCTCAAAGAATTGGCTAGTGTTCGACGTAAAACGGCAGAGACTGTTGATGACAATCTCAACAGATTTAGACTTCTCAAAGCAAGGTGTTTTACCCAAGTGCCTGAACACGAGTTAGTCGAAATGGCTGCTGGTGGTCTAGATTATTCTATTAGGAAAAAACTAGACACTCAACATTTAAGAGATATGGCCCAATTGGCCGATAGAGTAAGGCAAGTCGAAAGGCTAAAAGCTGAGAAATCTAGAACAAGTAGGTTTCATAACAATAAAAAAGACAAAATTGCCTATGTCGAAATTCAAAATGAGGAACAAGAGTACGACATCTCTTACGAGGAAGTCGAAAAGGAGGTCAATGTTGCCGAATTAAAGTCAGGACCTCCATATACTTGTAAATTGCTAAAACCTTCAAATGGTAAAAATCCTGTCGAACCTAAAAGCGACAAATTCGTTGCAAAAACTTATACATTTGATGTTTCTAAATGTGACGAAATATTTGACTTGTTAGTTAAGGACGGTCAAATTCTGGTTCCTAAAGGGCTAAAAACACCACCATTAGAACAAAGACAGAAAAGAGGTTTTTGCAAATACCATACTTTTTTGGGTCATAATACCTCTTATTGTGTTCTTTTCAGGGATTTGGTGCAGAAAGCGCTAAATGAAGGAAGGCTCAAATTTGGTGAAAAACCAAAAGCGCCAATGAAGATTGATGCTGATCCCTTGCCTGAAGTCGAGGCATTATACACTGAAATTAGCATCAATATGGTCGAAGCTTCTGGAACCGGGCCTAGTAAGGCTCACATTAAGAGAACTTCACCAATTTCAGAGATGGATGTCAAAATGGCTGCAGAAGGCCAAGGAAACGACAAGGCCAAACCCGTCTACCCAAAAGCTGAAGAGGATTTGGTGGATTTCCTCAATCGCTGCAAGATAAGTAATTCAGAGGTGATGCTGTGCCCAAGGTGCAGTGCTGTTTTCGACAAGAAAGCTGCTAAAGAACTTGAAGAGTTCAAGCCTCAAATGAAGCGCAAGGGTAAGTGGGTTTGATAAAAGGCCCAAGTTTGATTTTGCTCACAAGAGAATTTCCTATGGAGGAAAAGGAAAGTTAAGCACTTACGTGCCTTCTTCTTGTACTCCTGTCGAAAAGTGGGTACATTCTGGTGAGAAAGGTAAAGGCCTGTACCACACTGGGGGCAACGTGATTCATCGAATTAGGCCAAATATGATGGCCAAAGGAAACACAAGTGGTGCTAACCAGAATGAGGCAACTAGAAATAAGAAGTATGCCTACAACAACAACTACAAGGGAAAGAATCCTATGACAAGGACTCAATGGCGAAGATTTCAACGCCAAAAGAAAGTTGATGCTGTTGCTACAGGCAAAGTAGCAATTCCCAAAAACGAGAAAGGTAAGGAAATAGTTTTACCTTCAACTGAAGTGGTTAGGAAACCAGCCACTGAAAGAATCTTCCCTTCTTTGGCTGAGATAAAGAAAGGCTTCAAAGAAGAAGATCTCAAGTTGGAAGAGGAATTGAACTCTTCTTTTGCTGATTCTGAGCATGACTTCGACGTGCTATGTGGTGTCGTTTCAATTTTACCAATTGAATATGATGTGGTGTCTGAAGTCAATGAGGTCGAAGAAGAATTCGACGAAGGTATGGCTTACAAGCCAATATGCTATTATGTGCTGAAGAATGGTTGCGTTGAAGAGCAACAAGCTGTGTTTGAAAGGCCGGATTGTGGCATGATGAATTATCTCAAGCCACTATTTATACAAGCCAAAGTCAATAATGTTGGGATCAACAAGGTCCTTGTCGATGGTGGAGCCGCTGTGAATTTAATGCCTCAACACTTGCTAAGTAAAATTGGCAAGTATGATACTGATTTAAGGCCACATAACGTGGTTCTTACCAATTATGAAAGCAAATCTGGCTACTCACTAGGGGCCATTCAGGTCGAATTGGCTGTTGGAAGCATAAAGAGGCCAACTCTGTTTATGGTAATACCTTCTAAAGCAAATTACAACTTATTGCTTGGAAGAGAGTGGATTCACGCAGTGGGGGCAATCCCTTCGACTGTACATCAGAGGTTGGTAATTTGGAGAGAAGATGAATTGGTCGAAAATATTGAAGGAGATCAAAGTTACTTCAAGGCTGAAGTAAATACAATAACCAAGCAGACCTTCGACAAACAACTAGCGAACATTGCTCCATGTTCCTCCTCTAATGCTGGATTCATTGAGCAGGATAATGTTATTTCCTTTGTCAACCTCCACCCAAACTATGGTTTCATTTGGGAGAGGCAATACATTGATGATGGAAGTGCAACAAGAGGCTTTGACAAGCCTTCTGGTTGGGATGATTGATGATGGTAAAACCCAGTACATGGGAAAGAATTACGGCCTATGTGGCCGAAAATAAAGAAAAAGCAATTCTCGAAGCTGAGTTGCATCACATGGTTGCTTTAACCACAAATGATAGTAACAAAGAAATTATGGTCGAATCACCTAGACTAGACGGTGTCTATGATGATGAACCATTAGGATTTGAGAAAGATCCAATGGGTTCGACCAAGAAGATACAAGCACAAGATCCCTTAGAAGAAATAGATTTGGGAGATGGAAGTGTAAGAAGACCAACATATATCAGTGCAAAAGTCAATAAAGACTTCAAGGTGCAGATAGTCGAATTGCTGAAAGAGTACAAAGACTGTTTTGCTTGGGACTACAATGAAATGCCAGGTTTAAAAAGAGAAGTGGTTGAGTTGAAGCTGCCTATTCGACCAGATAAGAAGCCTGTGAAGCAAACCCCAAGGAGATTTGCACCAGAAATCATGTCGAAGATCAAAACAGAGATCGAAAGGTTACTAAAGAGCAAGTTCATCAGAACTGCCAGGTATGTTGATTGGCTTGCTAATATAGTTCCTGTAATTAAGAAAAATGGTACACTTAGAGTTTGCATAGATTTTAGGGATCTAAATAATGCTACTCCCAAAGATCAATATCCAATGCCAGTGGCAGAAATGTTAGTTGATTCCGCAGCAGGTTACCAATATTTGAGTATGCTTGATGGGTATTCAGGCTACAACCAAATCTTTATTGCTTAGGAAGATGTTTCAAAGACTGCATTTCGATGCCCGGGGGCGTTAGGTGTTTATGAATCGGTAGTGATGCCATTTGGTTTAAAAAATGCTGGTGCTACGTACCAAAGAGCTATGAATACTATGTTCCATGATTTTATAGAAAATTTTATGCAAGTATACATAGATGATATAGTAGTTAAATCAGCATCAGAAAGTGGTCATCTAGACCACCTTCGACAATCATTTGAAAGGATGAGAAAATATGGATTGAAAATGAATCCACTAAAATGTGCCTTTTGTGTAAGTGCAGGTGATTTCTTAGGCTTTGTCGTGCACAAAAAAGGCATTGACATAAATCAAAATAAGACGAAGGCTATCATGGAAACACAACCTCCTTCGACAAAGAAAGAATTGCAGTCTTTACTAGGAAAGATCAATTTCCTGAGAAGATTTATATCAAATCTAAGTGGCAAGACTCAAGTATTTTCGCCATTACTTCGACTGAAGAAGGAAGATGTTTTCAAGTGGGAGCCATGCCACCAACAAGCTTTCGACGAAATCAAAGCCTACCTGATGAAGCCACCAATTTTATCGTCTCCAATTAGAAATAGAACAATGAAATTGTATATAGCTGCATCAAAAATGTCAATAGGCAGCATGTTAGCACAAGAGGATGAAAATGGTGTAGAAAGGGCCATATATTACCTCAGTAGGGTTTTAAATGATTCTGAAACTAGATATCACCCTATTGAAAAATTGTGTTTATGCTTGTATTTCTCTTGTACTAAGTTAAAGCAATATATTAAGCCTGTTGATGTGTATGTTTATTCCCACTTTGATATTATTAAACATATGCTGTCGAAACCAATCCTACATAGTAGAATAGGCAAATGGGCTTTAGCTTTATCTGAGTATTCATTAACATTCCAACCTTTAAAGGCTATCAAAGGCCAAGTCGTTGCGGATTTCATTGTTGATCATTCAATAGTTGAGTCAAAAATTAACTTTATGCACCTTCGACCTTGGAAATTGTACTTCGATGGCTCCAGCCATAAAAATGGGTCTGGTGTTGGGATGTTAATCATTTCACCTAAAGGGATTCCAACTAAATACAAGTATAAAATTAAAGAAAGTTGCTCCAATAATGAGGCTGAATATGAAGCCTTAGTAGCAGGACTTGAAATTCTGTTAAACTTGGGGGTAAAACAGGTCGAAATTAGAGGTGATTCTGAATTAGTAATCAAACAATTAACGAAAGAATACAAGTGCATTAAGGAAAATTTGATTACTTACTTTATTGCTGCCAGTACTTTATTGAAACAATTCAACAGCGTTGATACTCAACATGTGCCTCGTATTGCAAATCAAGAGGCCAATGATCTGGCACAAATAGCTTCTGGTTATAAAGTTTCTAAAGAAAAATTAACAGAGCTAATCGAAATTAAAAACAAGTTAATTTCGACAGCAATGACACAAGAAACCTTGTCAGGGAAAAAACTGGAGGAGGCAGAGAACTACTCTTTGGTCTTAAGTCAATTACCTCCAAGTGAAAGTGAAAATTTTATTGAAAATTTTAATGATGAAGTTTCCGACAAAGGTTATTGTGATAATGTGTTTGAAGTTTTTGCCATTGACAGTATGTCAAATGATGATTGGCGAAGACAAATTGTTAATTACTTGGAAAATCCAACAGGGATAACTGATAGAAAAACCAAGTATAGAGCTTTAAGTTATGTGATCATAGGCAATGAGTTGTTTAAGAAAACCCCTGAAGGAGTTTTACTCAAGTGTCTTAGTGAAAATGAGGCATACTTGGCAATATCTAATACTCACAGTGGAACTTGTGGAGCTCACCAAGTAGGCCATAAAATGAAATGGCTCTTATTTCGACAAGGTGTCTATTGGCCGACTATGTTAAAAGATTGCATAGAGTTTGCCAAAGGATGCCAAGAATGTCAAAAGCATGCAGGAATACAACATGTACCTGCAAATGAATTGCATTCTATTGTAAAACCTGGCCATTCAGGGGATGGGCTTTGGATATAATTGGTGAAATTAAACCAAATTCGTCGAAAGGCCATCGTTTCATATTAGTAGGAATAGATTATTTCACTAAATGGGTGGAAGCTGTTCCTTTAAACAATGTTAATCAAGAAGCAGTGATTAATTTTATTCAAGACCATATATTATATAGATTTGGTGTGCCTGAAACTATCACCACAGATCAAGGTTCAGTTTTTATTGGTCAGAAAATGGTCGAATTTGCTGCTGAAAAATGGTTATAAATTGTTGAGTTCGACACCATATTATGCTCAGGCAAATGGTCAAGTTGAAGCAGCCAATAAAATTATTGTTAGTTTGATTAAAAACCATGTTGGGCAAAAACCCAAGAATTGGCATAGGACACTTAACCAAATTTTATGGGCATGTCGAACATCTCCCAAAGAGTCAATCAATAGTACTCCTTTTAAACTTGTTTTTGGGCATGATGCAATATTGCCAGCAGAGATTCGTCTCCAATCAACTAGGATTCAAAGACAATTTGAAATCCCATCTGATCATTATTGGAGTATGATGCTAGATGAATTAGTTGATTTAGATGAGGACAGGTTAAATGCATTAGATGTGCTCACAAGACAAAAGGAAAGAGTAGCTAAGGTGTACAATAAGAAAGTCAAATTGAAGACTTTCGACGTGGGAGACTTAGTTTGGAAAGTCATTTTACCTATGGATCGAAAAGATAGAGTCCTAGGTAAATGGTCCCCAAGTTGGGAAGGACCATTTAAAATTTTACAAGTTTATTCAAACGGCGCATATGAGGTCAAAGAGATTGGCGCTGATGAGAGAATTATGCGTGTAAATGGCAAATACTTGAAAAAGTATAAGCCAACATTGCAAAAAGTTAAAATAACGCTGGAATAAAGATAAAGAAAGCGTAAGTACATGGCATTCAAAAGAAATTGTGATTGCCATATGAGCATTGTCACAATTACATGCAAAACGTAAATCATTATCAAAATGGTTAAAGTATTACGACAGGAAAACGAATCTATATTATTACAAAATGACTTTTGATTTCAAGTCATTGAACAAAGCTTTAGCTTTGAAGATCTTCCTGTTGAGGAAATTGCCATCTTTGGTTAGCTCTTCGACAGTGGCATTGCAGCGTTCAAGTTCTTCTAAGTGTTTAAGGCAATTGGTGGCTTCTTGGTCAATCTGGTCCTTAAATTTTTCTGCAGGAGTCAAAGACCCTAAAAGGGTTCCTTTCTTCTCTTCCAATGCTTGAATTTTCGACTGCAATCTGGCTATACTCTCTTGATGTGTCTTAATCTCAGCATCGCAATCCTCGATAGCCTTCATCTCAGCTTCTGACTTGGTCTTCAAGGAGGCAAAGCTAGCATGAGTGGCATCAACAAGTGCTGCCACTTCTGCCTTGCGCTTCGACGCAAGCTCTAGAGGATTGTCATGATCCCTCTTTTTCTGTATATCTTGAGCAAGTTGTTCGAAAAGAGGCTGGACAGCTAAGACAAAGTCACTAACAGATTCATCAAGGACTCCATCAACAGCAAGTTCAGCCAATTTGTGGAGTAAATCCTTAATCTGAAAAGCAGAACGTGGAAGGCCACGTGGTACACCAATATAGGAATAACGCCAACAACATTTAACAGTGATGAAGTCAGGTAGGTGAGATATTCCGATCAACTGTAAAACCTATTTCAACATTGAATTCAAAAATGCTCTTTTTCTTCCTTTGCCTTAAGCTCAGTCGAAAAAGACATTTTTGGGGGGCAATTTGTTAGCCTGTAATTTCGACAGGTTTCATTTAAAATAGTCAACAGGGTTTGACTTATACTTTGACATAGATCAGAGGATTTCGACAAAGATCATGTTCAGGGCAGATTCGACAAGCTTCCAGAAAAACAAAAACAAGAAAGAGGAAAATGGACACAAGCTTCGACAGACAGAAGACTAAGTAGTTATGCGCTGAAAAGCTAGCAGTTGGTCGAAAAGAGGAGCAGTTACCAACATTTTTATAACTGTTTTTTAGGCCAGTTTCTGCTCCTCCCACTAAGTATAAATAGTAGTTTCTGAGAAGAAACAAGGGTCACAAAATTTCATATTGCAATTCTCACGCTCTAACTTCCGCATTCAAGAGAAAAATGAGTCAGAGAACAATGTATGATCTTGTGTACCATTCTCTTTCATTTTAATGCAATTTACTTCTGTTTTCTCTTTACCTCTATGTGTTTTACAATTCAAGTCCTTCTTCCCTGAAATATCTTGATTGCTTCGCGCGTAAGGAATCAATTATTTCTTCTTCTTTTCTGTTTAAAACGCAAAACACTGAAGAACATCACATCAAACTAAAAACTCTAAACACAAATGGTCTTAGGATTCACTGGTTGATCCTGCAAGTTAACCAAATTGGAGACCAACGGTGTTTACCAAAATCCACGGTAAACAAGGGGGTAACATATATTTAAGCCAGAAAAAGAAAGTAACGTATGACTCGTGTAAGATAAGGGTTTTCGTATGGTAAATTGAGTTCAACTTACCTGTGATTCCGAAAATATCCTTACAACTTTTATTAAAATCCTGATATACCCTTTTAATAATACATAGTTAGTTGGACTATTTATGATTTTTTAGGTAACAAATCTACTAAAATCTTAAAGAATCTTAACCTCCTAATAATTACTAGTTTTTTAATTATTTTCTCCTAATTTGTTATTTTTTCTTTCACGTTTATAAATATTCTCGAAATAGAACAAATACCATGAGCGAATTCGAGATTACGAAATATATATATTTTAAGCAAAAATTAAAAATATATCTTAGTATAAAATATTTACAAATATAATATTACCAGTTTTAAAATTATATTCTCCTAATTTGTCATTTTTTTCTTACACGGTTATAAATATTCTCGAAATAGAACAAATACCATGAGAGAATTCAAGATTACGAAATATATATATTTTAAGCAAAAATTAAAAATATATCTTTGTATAAAATATTTACAAATATAATATTACCAGTTTTAAAATTATATTCTCCTAATTTGTCATTTTTTACTTACACGGTTATAAATATTCTCGAAATAGAACAAATTACCATGAGAGAATTCGAGATTATGAAATATATCTTTTACGCAAAAATTAAATATATATCTTAGTATAAATATTTACAAATATAATATTACCAAATTTTTAATTATGTTCTCATAATTTGCCATTTTTTTCTTTCACGTTTATAAATTTTCTCGAAAAAGAACAAATACCATGAGAGAATTCGAGATTATGAAATATATATCTTTTAAGCAAAAATTAAATATATATCTTAGTATAAAATATTTACATATATAAATATATTAGATATATATATATATATATATATATATATATATATATATATATATAACATAATAGGTTTATTTTAGATAGTGCACAACGTATTTTAAATCTCACATAATGCACTAAAATATACAACTTATGTTTTTTTAAATCCCAAAATAAAAAAATCACATTTTAAGTTAAAAAAAAATGTATACCCAGTAGAGAGAAAAGGAAATGTAGGGAAAGAGGTAGAGGAGAAGAAGAATATTGAGAGAAAAGAAGAGACAATGAAAAATAATGGGAGTATTGTTGAGAAAAATAAGGACTTTAAGAGGAAAATGGATAAAATATTCAAATTTCAAAAAGAAAGAAGAGAGAAAAAAGAGAGATTTTTTTTAATAACCCATTAGTGTATTTTGCAGATTCAAATTTTAAGACAAATCTTCTTGAAAAAAGGGAGAATGATGAGATCCTAAGTGTCCGAAACATGTGGAAGGAATCCTACATAGAAAAAGAAAAATATTCAGCTCCAAAGCTATTTTAATAGAATAATTATAGTGGTCTTTTGGTCTTTCCTAAGTTAGTTTTTGGGTTTTAAAGTCTTGTTAAGTCATTACGATGACTACTAGATTTTTGATGAGGACATGGAGTCAACAAACTTACTAATCAAGCAAACTTGCTGAGTCATTTTACAAAGTCCATGAGTTGAACTTAAAAAAAGAGGTTCATGTTAGGGGCCGCGTTTATTTTACAAGTATTTATATTTTTTTGATTAAAAAATAACCCCTCTATATTATTTGATGTTTTAGAGGGACTATTTGTTATTCTTAGATATTTAAAATTAATTTCGACACATCTCAAATATAATATGTTAAATTTCCCATCATAAAATTATAATTAAATAATTTACAACCTTTTTGCTAAATAATGTAATATTAATACATGAAAAAGAAAGTTAAACGCACTCGTGATGCTAACGCTAATAGTAGCAAATACTTTTTTAGTGATAAATTCCACTTTCTGACTTTAGACCAGGGTTGCGTTTTTGGCACCCCCACCATCAGATACCATACCCTCACACAAATTTTTATCTCCATTTTATCCCTTAAAAAAATGTAAAGGTGTATTGAAATGCCACTAGGAATTATTGTTAGTTATTTGTGGCTTTTGTATTGCCTTGTATTGAATCAGCCCATCATTATCCTTTCCTATATATAGGGGGAGCAATCTATGAGAATAACAACTCAGAATTTTATGATATAATACTTTGTGTACTGTGAGAGTATGTCTCTCTTTTGTTCTTCATTGAACATTGTTTAGATCTTATCAAGAAACCAAGTTTTCTTGTGGCTATCATTCCCTAGGCTTATCACTTCTTCTTTCTCTCAATGAATTAAGAGTGTGGCGCCATTCCCATTTCTTATCTCCTCCATATTTTCTAATTTCTTCTTTCTTGTTCTTATCTTTTACTTTTCCAATTCTGTTTGCTTGTGTCATTCAACCCGAATTCACATAGATGAAAAACTATTCATTTCGATAGTCATCAAGTGGATGATGAGGACATAATGAGCAAAGACACTAATGAAGCACTTCAAGGGCTAGGAGGACCAATGACACGGGCACGTGCCAAGAAAGCTAGGGAGGGCTTACATCAAATAGTTACAACTATAATGGAAGCAACGCCTAAACTAGAAGGGATTGAGCCCAAATTGGTCAATTGCTTGGGTCCATATGAATAGGAGATGGGCACATGAAATAGGACCACAATTGCACTTGTTTTTCTTTTGAAGTTGTAATAAAATGTGTTGGGTTGCTAAACTATGTTTCAGCCCATACACTTAGTTTAAATTTTGTTATTTTAATTTTAAGTGAAGATTGGGTTATTACATGGCCCAAGCCTTCTAAAACACTTGAGTTTATGTTTAAAATAAAAGTGGGCTGAAATATCCATGCAAAAGGGGTCCAGAACAAGCTTCAAGGAGGAGTGAATAACAAAATGAAGGTGTGGCTGATCCATATAGCAAAGTGCACGAAATTACCTTGGTAATAAGGAGGGATGACTCTTTGCTTGCTTGCTGAAGATGATTCTTGCTCTTCTTGGTTGTTTTGTAACCATTCTTCCACTAAGGTGTATTGAAATGCCACTAGGAATTATTGTTAGTTATTTGTGGCCTTTGTATTGCCTTGTATTGAATCAGCCCATCATTATCCTTTCCTATATATAGGGGGAGCAATCTATGAGAATAACAACTCAGAATTTTATGATATAATACTTTGTGTATTGTGAGAGTATGTCTCTCTTTTGTTCTTCATTGAACCTTGTTTAGATCTTATCAAGAAACCAAGTTTTCTTGTGGCGATCATTCCCTAGGCTTATCACTTCTTCTTTCTCTCAAAGAATTAAGAGTGTGGCGCCATTCTCATTTCTTATCTCCTCCATATTTTCTAATTTCTTCTTTCTTGTTCTTATCTTTTACTTTTCCAATTCTGTTTGCTTGTGTCATTCAACCCGAATTCACATAGATGAAAAACTATTCATTTCGATAGTCATCAAACGGATTGATCTATTTTTATAGGTTAAATCTGTTTTGCAAAAAAAAATAATTGAAAACAGATTCATAGATAAACCCTCTTTGTAATTTTTCAAATCGAATTTATCTATTTATCTATTTTATAGATAAATTCATTTTGAAAAATAAAATAGATAAATCTGTAAGAAATTATAATAATTTTTTTAAAAAAAAATTAAAATAAATATAGATATCGGTGATGTTTTAGTTCTGTTCAGTATGTGGATAACGATGTTTTACGCCAACTAGATAACCAGGTTAAAAAATTGGTTTTCAGGAAATCTACTCAGATTGTCTCGAAACCATTAAATTCGAAAAAGAATTAGGGCTCATTACTCCCTAGGAAAGGACTTCAATTATTTAATGCTGAAAATGTTGTACTAATTTGTTTTAAGCTCTAAAAAGGAGAGCATAAACAAGGACACCAAACAACCTTCTTAGTTCTTACAGCGGTCCTTGCTTTTGGCTTATACTAATCAAAAGTGTAAAATACTATTATCTCCCTATAATTTATTTCCAAAGAAAAGAATAAGGAATAAAAAAATGGCATTATGGGAAGTTTCCTTTTGCTCCATATAAGGACACTCACTTCACTGTCTATAAGTGCCAGAACTCGAGAAACAACAGAGATACACACAAAAATCTGAGAATCTTTTTTGTCTGAGAATTTGGGTTGAAAAATATGGTGGTAAAGGTGTTTGGTCCAGCCTATGGTTCTCCGAAAAGGGTGTTGATCTGTCTCTTTGAGAAGGAAGTTGAATTTGAAACTGTGGATATTGATCTCTTCAAAGGAGAGCATAAACAACCCGAATTCCTCAAGCTCCAGGTTCATTTCAATTTTTCTTTTTTATTCAAATTTTCATTCACTTAATTATTAAATATTTTTTTCATGTTTAATTGTTCCTTTTTCTCATAAATCTGCAGCCTTTTGGAGAAGTTCCTCTTGTCCAAGACGGTGATTATACCCTTTATGGTTAGTTAGCCATCTAACCCATTTCAATTTTCTGCAATTTTGCCCTAATTTCCTTCACCTTGTAAAGCCCTTATATTTCAAACTTTAAATCATTTGGTTATGATTAAGTAGCTTTAAATCATGTATTTCATAGAGAGGCTCATAAGGTTATGATTAAGTAACTCAATCTTGATCTTGTTTGGATAGAAAACTTAAGTAAGCTCTTACATCAGTTTTTCAATGAACCTAAAAAGTGATTTATTTTTGCTTAAAAATAGGTTCAGAGGGAGTATAGCATAAGAGAGCTTATCATACGCATAATATATAAAGTAAAATAATGTCAAACTGTTTTCATTTAAGCTATAATTTATTTTCGTAAAATATTATAACGAATTTATGGAAATAAGCTGAAAACAGTTGTTGAGACTGTCATGAGCTGTTTTCACAAGGTTTCTCAAGAGTCTCGTAATTGCTTATTATGTCCGTAGATAAGCACAAATGAACCAATCCAAACATACCCACAGAATAATTGTTTGAACAAAGTGTTTGGTATCAAATATAATTCTGTACTATCTGCTGAAGTGCAATAATTTGTTCATATATATGTATACTAATAATAGATTGATTTCAAACCAAATTTTTGCAGAATCTCGTGCAATAATCAGGTATTATGCAGAGAAATACAAAGGGCAAGGGACTGAATTATTGGGAAAAACTGTAGAAGAAAGAGGTCTTGTGGAGCAATGGCTTGAAGTGGAAGCTCATAACTTTCACCCACCACTCTACAACTTGGTGATCAATGTTCTTTTTGCCCCATTACAGGGTGTTCCCTCAGACACAAAAGTGATTGAAGAAAGTGATGAGAAGCTTAAGAAAGTGCTTGATATTTACGAGGAGAGGCTTTCGAAGACAAAGTACTTAGCCGGGGATTTCTTCAGCCTTGCTGATCTTAGCCACCTTGCATTTGGTCATTACTTAGTGAATCAAACTGGGAGAGGAAATTTGGTTAGAGAGAGGAAGCATGTGAGTGCTTGGTGGGATGATATCAGTAGCAGACCATCTTGGAAGAAGGTTCTTGAGCAATATAAATACCCTGTCTAGTGGATTGGTTGTGAACAGAGCTACTGTTCCAAACACTCTAATAATAGACTTGCTTGAAAATAAAATAGAGGCTACTGTTCAACAGAGCTTCAGTTTGCTTTCTAGTTTGATTGTGTTCTAGTGAAAGGTTAGTAGTGTTTGGATATGTTGAAGGAAGGTCCATGTGACTTTATGTTTTTGTCAAGCTTGACTGCATAAATTGTACTATTTGGTAACTCTAAATAAAATCTGCTTTACTGCTTGTGGGAGGTATTGCATCATATATTGAGTTATACTTACCTAGTAATTGATATTTGGTTACATTGCTATAATAGTAATTAGTTATTTGATGTGTGATGCATGTAAACTAACTCTCTTTATAAACACACTCTCTCTCTCTTTATAGGACTTCAACCTGTGATAGCCAAGAATTTGGTGTTAATTAAAAACCACTTGATAGTAACTAAGCAAAGCCAATCTTGGTTACTAAAAATTCTCTATCGAACATGCTGATAGTAATATGTAAAATATACCTAGATAAAACAGAAATGGAATGAAAAGTGAAGCCCATGATAGTCTTCACACTGAAAGGGGGAAAAGCACTAAGTAAAATAAAAAATGAAAAGGAGTCCAAGAAGCGGCCAGCGAAAATATGAGAATGGTAGGAAGTAGGTGAATCACAGTTGAGTGGGGCCTCATCGCAGACAAAAGAAGGAAAGAGAAAAGAGAGCTATGAATTAAAAAAATGGGGTGTGGGTGCTTAAACAAGGGAGAGTGTAGCATTTCTGTTTTCCAGTAAATTTCATTAACTTTGTTGTCAAAAAAATGAATTTAAAAGAGATAAAATAAAATGACTCAAATTAGATCATATATTTACTAGTTGATTGGTTTACGTAGCTGTTAGGGATAACTGCTCTGATACTACTGTTGGGGAAAACTGCAGACGTCAGCTGATTAACCCACATGCCAAGGATCTTTGACGGAACATACATGAACACACCGCAAGAATCAAGGCAAGAAGAACACAAATAGTTTACGTGGTTCGACAGCTCTTGCCTACGTCCACAGAAACCCATCAACATAATTCATTCATTGTCTCAAACATAATTACTACAATTTGCAACCCACCCCAACATGTGTATCACCCTACAAGACTCTCTCACTCTAAGAGTTACAAGGAATGATAACACTCACATTTCACAACAAATGATCACTGACACTCTCCTCTTACCTGGACTTGGTTGGAGATTCTCCACGTCTCTACATTGTCACCCAAGAATGGGGATGCCTCACCTCTTCATTTGGGCATATGTCACCTCTTCACAAGTCTTTCTATTTATAGGGGAGAACAAGACTTCCATGAATGCATAAGACTTAATGGATATTTACTGACACACCTTCCCAAGATTCTAGATACATCCACTGACCTTGGGAAATGTATCTCTTGAATTTCTACACATTTGCATTTTTTAGGAAATTTGAATTGACTTTCCAATAGTACCTGCCCCAATTTAATGTGTTTTCAAAGGGTAAAAATAGTTTACAAAACAAAATTTAGTCATGTCATCAATCGAGTCAATGACTCAAGACCAATAGCATAACCAAACTCGAAGTGAATATCAATATAAGACCACTTAAACAAAACATGGGAGTCAAGCCCAAAAAGGTTTCAACATAGTGAATCCTTGAAGTAACTTATATAAAACAGTTTTGAAGTCTTAGTAAAATCAAAAGTAACTTGAACATATCATGGAAATCAATCCTTAGAAGGAAAGAACATCACACATTTTTTAAGTGTGAAAGTAAACAGAGTAAAGTAATGTGCATAATTCAACATAAGACAAGAATAGAATACTTGCTTATCAAAAAAAAAAAAAGACTACTCGATTGTTAGAGTAAAATGACTTCATAAAAGTAAAGTTTTGAATACAAAGACGACTCAAACATACATTGTTCACCACAATTGATAGAGATCTTGTGAGAGTGTATGTGTTAGGCGTATTTGGAATACCGAATGTTATGAATGCTCCCTTAGAACTAATTTCAAACAGAAACTAACTAGTTGCTTGATGGACACGTGTCCATTTCGAAAATATCCTATCTTTGAAACTAACTAATGATTATCAATCATCTGATGCCACTGACACTGGCCCTTTAGATGCTTTACATCTGTCCTCTCATTTGCAAGCCCTCTAAGAATACCACCAAAACCCCTCCTAACTCTTACGCGCCTCACACAGAGCTTCAAACTAGGGCTTGAAAACTACCTTAGGAACCGTTTTGTTCATCGAAGCCTTATATGTCTCGAGCTTTCTTCACATTTCACATGCTAACGTGTCCATATAAATAAATCTCAAGTTAGAAATTCAGCTGCAACAGATGCACCCCAAATGTTTGTTCTCTCGTCAGGATCGTATTTGCAATTGGGCCGGTGATGACATCATCAAACCGGTCAAAATCGGCCTTAACTCAGTCAAATTCGTTGTTGACCCAATTAAATTTTGCATATTTTCAAAAAAAAAAGCCTTGGGTGAGGTTTGAACCCCCTCCCTAGTAATCAACATTCCAACTTTTTAACCATTAAGCCACCTGTTTTTTGTTGATATTATTCCGCATTCATTAAATATAATCAGCTCCGGATATGTTAATTTTTTTGCAGTCTTTCATTAATAGTTTTGATTAAACACTCATTTTTTTGACAAATTGATTCAACACTCATAAGCATGTTAATTTTTTTTAATACAACTTTTTATTTTTATGTCTCACATGAAAAAGAATTATCTATTTTTTTAATACAACTTTCTATTTTTTTTGAAAAACTTTATTAACTAATTATATTATCATACTTTTATGTATTTTATACTACTGTTAATTTGTTTTAAGGTATAATACAATTTTTTGATGGCTTTGTTTGATGGTTTTGTGTTGTATAAATTTATACATATAATCAGTGTTATCAGACAATATATTTTTTGATGGCTTTGCTAATTATGTTTCACAATTTTTATATTTAGTCTTTACATAGATATTTTTTATTAATAAATGTATACAAGACAATATATTTATAATTTTGAAGATATTTTATTTATTATTAAATTTAAATATTTTATCATTTTACTTCATTACAATTATAAATACAAATACTTTCTTAGTATATATTATAATTTTTGAATTTGAATTTATTTAATATAGACCGGCTCATGCGGTCCAACCAAAGACCTAGTGACCCAGCGCCTTGACCGGCTCGATGACCGGTCCGGTTCTGATAACATTGGTGTTATGTACCTAATAGTTGAGCACTAGGGGTTTGCCCGTGCGTTGCACGGGCAGTTATACTATTTGTTTGTTAAATTTGTATGGAGCTTTTATTTATATATAAAAATATAAGTTGTTATATAAATTATGGATTTTGTAAAAAAAAATATGAATTGTGAATATTAAAAATATGGTATTATATGAATATGTTTTTTCATTTTTATAATAAAAATTTACTTATTTTAGACAATATTCTTATATAGTTGATTGTTGTTTTTTGGAAAGTTATAAGGTTGATTGTTGAAAATATTGTTTTAGTAAAGTGATATGAATATTAGAAATTTCACTTATTACTTTATTATTTAAAAATTTGTCAATTTATGTTCATGTCATTTTTTGGAGTAATACAATATTTTTATTATATTTAGTAATAAGAAATGTGAGACTATATAATGTGTTGAACTTATGAGAATGAATTTTAATAATAGAGACAAAACAGTGTGTATGGCAAAACACACTTCATTGAAAAAAAATTGAAATTAAATAATTCATAAATTGAAACTAAAATTAAAATTGAAATAATCAAGTGTTGAATCTTTATTTTTAATGTTTGTAACAATGATATGAAAAGGAATTGAAAAAAGTACGCTATTCACCATAATAAAGTAAATACGAAAAAAAATGAAAATATTTTTTTTTAAAATACAATATTGATATATAGTCTACATATGATCCATGCACGCATTTTAAAAACAAAACAAATGCACTCTCTAATTAGAGACAAAAATGTCTTTCATGAACAGGCACTTGTAAATGTTCAAGGAACATATAAAAAAACTTTTGTATGTAGCACATAGCCAATTTCATGAAAGCTATTCAAAATAAACATTTTTTAAGAGCAGTATTAAAAACATAATTCATACATGTCTATAGTTATACAAAAAATTGTGTCTCAGTTGCGTGACTCACTAACTAATCCAATTTTTCTTTTTGTCTACATTAGAATTCTCAAGAACATAAACTTCAAATCATTTGCTTTGCCTTTTCTATTTTTTTCTCTATCCACACTCTAACATTTCTCTCTACGCAGTGTGCCTCGTTTCGTGTTACCACTCCTTTCTAATATTTTTTGCCAAAATCCCTTCCCTCACCATCTAAAATTTTCTCCTCTAAATAGTTGTGTCATATCATAACTTGATTAAAACTAAACATTTTCCACTTATATTTTATTCACTCGGGAATTTAGTGGCAACAAAGGAATGATTAATATTAATATGAAACTCTCAACTTTCAATACATAGTAGTTACACCAAAAAGAATTTCAAAGACCCTCTTATTATTTCTTAGTTTAAAATATTTATACAATAAATCAAAATGTGACTATTCATTTGTTCTTGTGGAATATTATTGACATATTTTTATGTTGTATGAAAATGATACCTTTCTTATGGAAAATCAAAATGTGACTATTCATTTGTTCTTGTGGAATATTATTGACATATTTTTATGTTGTATGAAAATGATACCTTTCTTATGGAAATATAGAAATTGATAATAACAATTAACAAAATAAAATATAATATAAATATAATCTTATATAAAATATGTTTCTATATTTTGATAAATTATGATATGTTTCATTGACTTATCTGTATAATATTATATTAGTAGAAGACTTTTAGGTTTTTGAGTTTTTTCCTTTTGGGGATTAGCCCCTTAAGCCTACCACAAAAAAATGAAAAATACTTAACTTCTCATCTATTTTATTTATATTTATAATTTAGAAGACTTGATTTTAATTTTTATACAATTTAATAATTAAAATATGTTTTTTCATTTTATTAATTATTGTGCATTAATTGTTCTTGCCTTTGGACTTCTAGGAATAGATTATTATATTAATATATTTAAAAAGAGTCATTTCATGGTCATTAAATGTAGGGCCAAACCATATAAAGACATGTTAAAAGTCGCTTTTCATTTTATCCTTTTTTTATTACAACCTTTCATTCCATCTATAATATATATATATATATATATATATATATATATATATATATATATATATATATATATAAAAGTAAACTTTGATTTTAAGTTTTATTTGAATTAACTTATTAATTTATAGGTAAATTCCATCAAAGAAAACCATTTAATAATAGTAAAACGTAGGATTGGGTATTCATACTTTTGCGTTAGAAAGTGACTATTCATTTGCATGCTTATACTAAATTAAACAATTTTTCAATTAGTTATATAATTAATACGATAATCAAATTTTCCAATTTTTTGGTTAGAACGTAGGGTATGGCTATTCAACTTTTTTTTTGTTTTACTACCTAATTATAATATATATATATATATATATATATATATATGAAAATATTTTATTCATAGTTTTTTATTAAATATACATTTTCAGATCACACGAATAATGAAATCAATGAAAAGGAACTTTTGAAACTCCGACAAAAACTTATAAAATTCAATGAATTTGATCACCTAGAATTAAGTCTATGTGAGAAGTGATAGATAAAGAACAATTAATATATAATGATCACATATAGAAGAAAAATCATCCAAGAATTTTGATCATCTAGAACAATATCCATCCTCCACATATAGAAGAATAATCCTCCCAATCTATAATGAAAATGAAAAAGTTAAGTGAAGCATATTTAGAAACCAACAAAACCAAACTCATTAAGGTAACAACAACAATCCATATAAAATGGGAGCAAGCAATAAACTAAATATATAGAGTTAAAAACTATAAAATATCACATCTATTCCCTTTTGTAACACCCAAGGCTAATCAATAAGACACCTATGTATCACAATAACCAAAGCAAAAATCTAATTCTGCTTATGTCCGAGTGGTTAAAGCTCTTAAAGGACAAATTTGGCCAGTACTCGAGTTCGATATTTTTCTTACTTCTCGAGGTTGACATCATTTTCTTGAGTACCCATGAATTATCTTAGAGAGGAAAAAAACAGAGAGATGAAAATAAGATGAGTAGGTAGGGTGTGTGAGTGAGTGGGTAGGATTTATATAGTGAGTAGAAATGTGGCTTTTAAAGTCTTATGATTAATAGTAGTAATAGTAATAGTAATATAATAATAGTATATATTATTCATTATAATTTCATCATTATGAACAAAGAGAAAATAAAGGAATTGGAAAGCCACATTTATTTTTGATATTCCATAACTGATATTCTTATTTTCATATTATTCTATTGACTCACATTATTTACTATTGAGACTTCAAAAGAGTTGTCTACTTATATGTATTGTGGATAGTCTTATATTTATTATTCACCACTTTTAGTATAATATCATCGATTGATTTGTTCTAACATGTGAAGAGCCTTTTAACTAACTACTAAAGAAAATGAACCATGAACAATGGGTAGGATCAAATAGAAAAGATGTTTTTTCAGAATAAAATTTAATTTTTAATGTACCTTTTGATTTACATAGAAGATATTTTATATACATATATATATATATATATATATAAAAGAAAAATATAATGTAATTTCTTGACCATATAACTTAGTCGATTGTAATTTAAAAGGCATCATTGTAACATCTCTAGTTTCGTTAATTTCGGTTTACGAAATTAAATAGCGATTTATTATTCGATTAAATGATAAATCAAGTCATTGATATGATTATGTCGCAAAAGCAATATTTAATTGCTCAATCATATGAATTACATGCAATTTTATTGAAATTGTGTGAGTTGTTGTGGGAATTAGAGCACAAGGGTAAAATCGTCATTTCACCTCCTAGTGAAGATTTATTATTCAATGAAATAGTAGATTGAGTACTAAACATGGGATGGTCGTTAAATTCGTAAGTTATATAGATTGATGAGGGCTTG
This sequence comes from Astragalus glycyphyllos, assembly GCA_963573325.1. Classification (NCBI taxonomy): domain Eukaryota; kingdom Viridiplantae; phylum Streptophyta; class Magnoliopsida; order Fabales; family Fabaceae; genus Astragalus; species Astragalus glycyphyllos. The sequence continues at coordinate 33,682,188 of OY754307.1, forward strand.
ATTTATTAGAATGGAGTTAAGTGGGTATTAGGGAGTAAAGGGCATTTTGATCATTTCTCTATCACTTAAACCCTCAGTTTTTTTTTTTTTGACAAAAAACCCTCAGCTTTTAAAACACACCAAACACCATCATTCTCCTCTCATTTAGCACTTTGCTGAAAACAGAGAAAATAAAACAAGAAGTAGAGAGTTGAGAGGAGAGAGAGAGCAAGAGGAAGAGGAAGAAAGAAAGAATTGAAGGAAACCTCCATTGAAGCTCCTTGCATGTAAGTGTTTCCAACTTCATTCCACACCATTTTCAATTCCCTATTCAACGACACCACTTTCAGCCTCTCATTTCTATCATATCACTTTTCACCATTTTTGGAGCTTGAAGCTCAAACATTGACCAAAACTTGATGTTCTTGGCTTGTATGTTGAATAGGAGCTAATCACTGAAGATAGGAACTTGGTAATGTGTAAACTGAACAAAATTTACCATATAAGGGATAGATTTAGGCTTTGGTTGCTGTTTCAAAGAATTTAGAGCTCAAATTCGTGGTCATTAACGGTGGAAGGTTGAAGATAAAAGTTCAACAGAAATTCTGCGGAAAATCCGTTTGAACCACCTTCAGTGTTTACCTTATATCTTCTGGTACACACCTCCTCTGAATCTCGTTTTTACTTATTCAGAAAATAGACACAAAACCCTTCAATTTTGGCACAGGAACCACTTGATTTGACTGAGTATTGAGGGAGAAAAATTAGTTACAAGTTTCATTTTTATAACAGCAACGATTTTGAATCAGCCACATTGTTTTAGCCATAACTCTCTGAATACTCATCATATCTGTGTGGGTAGTTTTGGCTAAGAATTGAATTAGTTATGCCTATTTCAAAATAGTGTACAGATGCTGCCCAAACCGAATTGAAGTTAGTGCCGTGTTCTAGGAGTTGGGAATGACTTGGAGCAAATTTCTGGAGCTACATTGTGAATTGAAACTCATTAGGAAGAACTTCAGTAGCTAAGGGATATTGAAATTCGAATTTGAAGTGGGTTCGAGTTCGTGGAAGCTTAGGACATCGTACGGGGATTGTTCGAGGGGCTTCGTGTTTTGAGCGTCTTATGAAGTCTCGGAGCATTTCGTGATTTTCATCACGATAGGTGAGTTTTACTCACGTTTAGGGTTTCTAAATTTTGATTTTGATTGTTTGGAATGTTGGAAATATTCTGTGTTTTGATGTCGAAATAATTTTTAGAGTCAAAACCGTATTTTGAGAAATACCGAAATTTTGAAGTTTCGAAAACATAGTTTCGTTACATTGATTTGATTGATATTGTTGATCATTGGTTGATATTTGTACTGGAAATTAAGTGTTTTGTATGTATCAAATGTTTGTTTGTGGTTCTAGTATGATTTGGGTTGAGTTGAAGGTGAGATTGGGTAAGAATTTGATGTGGAATGTTGTCTAAAATCGTGTTCTTGCTGTCTAGGGGGCGCGTATGCGCGAACTACGCGCAAACGATGCGTAAAACAATCAATAGCTACTGTCTCTCCGTGCTTACTTTGCGCTTACGCGCGACTTACGCGCAATATCCACTGTTTGATCCGGGAACCCGATTAACGTGTTCTCAGATGCGTTTTGAAGCTTGCAAAAGGACCTATTCATATAAATGGATTGATTTGTGTTTTTAACATAATAAACTTGGTTTTGAGGAAAGGTTTTGGAAAGTATAAATATTTTGTAAAAACGAACTTAGTTACGTGTGAGAACATATGTTTTTCAAAACAAAACGAACTTTAAGTTCTATTTTGATATTGTATCAATGACGCGAGATGGTTAATGTAGATTAATCTAAACCCGGTCATAGATCAATAAGATGTTAAACAACTGACAATTTGTTCATTATAATTGATTGATTATAACTTTATAAGATTGATAGGTCGCCAAAGACTTATATGGGTGACGACCCAAGTTGATAATACACTAGGGAGAGGGAAGTCATGAGCCCTCGAACTAGACCCAAAGATGTAGTCACTGAGATGCATATGGTGATCTGGGTTCATCGCAAACCGAAAAAAAGAAAAAGGGTTTAAAATATTGTACTAAGTTAATTAAGAGGATAGTGCATAGCCATCAAGAATTGGGTTGTAAACTATGGTTCATATTTGAAATAGTACATAGTCAACTAGAATTGGGCTATGAACTATAGAAAATAATTGAATCGAGAGTGTGGTTAGGGGTCACGGTAGAACTCACTGAGATATGTTATCTCACCCTATCAATGTTGTTGTTTTTACATAGAAACGGGGGAAAAGGAAGGTTAAGGAGCACGAGTAGGAGAAGTGCTTGATACGCGGTTGAAGACTTGTACCTTAATTGTTGTTATTGATATTCCTTGTGATTCTGTATCTCGATTATGACTTGAACTTGTTATGTTATTAATCGTTTCCGCTATTTCTTGTATTTTGGATATTGAGCACTAGGATTTGAGAGGTGTGAGATACACCAAGACTTAAGTATTTTGATGTACTTGTATTTTTAAAGTCATGAGATGTCATTAGATATGACAAAGTATATGAGTTTAAATCGAACTTATTAGTTGTGCTCAATATCCGAAGCAGGAAATTATACTCTGATATGTGCTAAACTGTGTATTCTAATATTTCTCTATGGTAGAGATATTAGGGTGTTACAATCATAAACCAAACCCAACCATAAAAAACAATAATAGCACCTATTGCTTTATTACAATGATGAAAGGATAAAGAAGGGTTGCAACTCATAATTATATAAATTAAATTAAAATGGTGAATTGATGAAAACCTAATAAAGAATTGTAACTATGAAATAGATTCATGTTTAAAAGTTGAAAGGAATAATAATGGTAATCTGCTCACCAAATAAAATAAAATAATGGTAATCTTCAACAATAGTGTTTTAGAAATGCAAGTCTCCTTTTATATATATATATATATATATATATATATATATATATATATATATATATATATATATAATGTAAAAAAATACAATAAGAGAAAATGAGAAGAATAGTGGAGCTTCCATCCAAGCATAATATTATTCCACTAAATCATCATTTAATTATGTCTTTTTGACTATATGTAATTAAAAGCTAAAATTAAAGTTTCCTATTTAAATTAAAAAAACATAGGTTAATATAACTAAAAATGATGTGGAGCATCCTAGAGGCTCCAAAAAAGCTTCCTTTAGATATTTATATTGATTAATATGTTTCTAATATTTGGGGTCTTATTTGAGCATTAATGTATTTCCGTAATTAACTTTCGATATTATTTCCATATTAACCATTGTTCACTCTTCAGACCATAACTTTGACTGTGGTTATCCGATTTACCAATGACACACCCTCAAATGAAACTATTCAAGATCAAGGGGGGATCCAATCTCCTACATTTAAAAGGAATCCAAACGGTTCTTAGACTTGAGATACATGACTTCCCAATTTAAGTACGCGATAACAGTTGTTTAATCCATTTATATAATAATAATAATAATAATAATAATAATAATAATAATATATAGTCCTCTCAAAGTTAGTCAGAATCACAAAATCAACATGCTATAACAATGATCATTTTGTTATGAATATTTGGTGGATGTCCATCTCTCCTTAGTCCTTTCATCTTACCTAGGCTACTCTATAACTCCCATGAGTAAAGAGCTTTCACTCATTATTTATTGCTCTTAACTTTGTGCTTGTAAGTTACAAGATTTGTGTAACACCCTGGGCAGAGCCTTTTCTTTCTAGTAGGATACCCAGCTGTGCACTCATGATCTTCTCTCCCCCCATTGAGAGTTTTTACCTTCCGTGGTTATCATTTACTATTCTTGATGAATTCCTGAAGAATTCAAAATTCAAGCATCCCTATTGGATTGCATAAACATAATTAGCATGTTTGTCTATTCTTGATGAATTCTGGAAGAATTCTATATTAATTTAAGCATCCATGTTGGATTGCATAAGGACAATTATCATGTTTATCTATTCTTGATAAATTCTAGAAGAATTCATTATTTAGGCATCCTAAAAGGATTGCACACAAAAAAAAAACTTAATATTGAAACATATCGTGTTTGTTTATATTCTTAAGGAATTCCAAAAGAATTCATCATTCAAGCATCCCAAAAGGATGGTACAAATAACTGAATATTGAAGCATCCTGTAGGATTGCTCAAAGTATGAGAGTTTGTGATATAGTTCTTCAAGAACTGAAAAAAAATGTTCAAGAATCCTTGTAGGATTGCTTAAAGAATTTTTTTTGTGATGATTTGTTATTGTTGCTTAAAGAATTTTTTTTTGGGATGATTGTACTAAATTATTTTGATAACTTAATATTTTAATTAGTTAACTTTGTATCTTTTGAACATTAAGTTACTCCTTCAGTTTTATTTTTAACTTCATTATTTCCATTATGATTTTGTAACTCCTCTTTTCAAATTATTTTATTGTTAATGTTAATATCTCCATTATGAGTTTTTATAACATTCAATTTATTATATTATTTATCATTGCATATGTATAAACCGTTTTTTATAGCCATATTTATATAGGAGCCGTTTTGTCTCAAGAGTTAAAGGCTTCAAGTATTTGTCTGTTTCAACTTGTTTAAAGAATCAACGGCAATATTGTTATTATAGCTTTAATGCTTTTGTATATAAAGCCTTTGAAAAACATGAGTGTGGCACATATTTTTTTATATACATACATACATGAATGAGAGGAACGTATAGAATATAGGAAACAGGTACCGATGTGAAAATATGAGAAAATAAATTTTCTTTTTTTGAAACAATGTGTTTTTTTTAATCCCTAATGATACTTCTCATTTTGAAAAAAGAGTAAGAGTTCCGAGCAATAAAGATAAGGGGGTTCAACGTATTTTCTTCGTGTTCGTCAGTGTGTCCAAAGTGTTCCAACAGTTATATAGTTCTCATACTAGGAATTCCATATAAACATATAGTTAAAAAAATGTGTCTTCCTAATTCTTTGTTTGTAAATAGTAATTTTTGTTATATGTATTAGTTAGTATTTTTATATTTATTATTTGAATGATAAGATTTTAATGCATCATTTTTATTCATTGTCGATGCAAATATAGATGAGAGCAGTTAAAATCAAGCTAAAGTAAACCAGAAGTTTGCTATGTACTTCTAAAAAATATATATTTTAAACCTGAAGTTTAATAGTTTATAAAGTTTTACCATTTACAAGTCATATGGTAGCTTGTGTACTTATTTCCAACTTGCAACCAGAAGTTTGCAAATATAATAGAGGACTCTAGAAGAGCTATTGTATTGTTACTTTAAAGAACAAAATTACACATTGATGTTGTATTAGATTCTCTCAAGTCTCATAGAAACTAATTAAGTTTCAAGGATACACATCTAAGTGCATATACCAAATTGAATATCATGAGACTTACCTTAAACCAAAAGTTTAAGGATCATAATAAGAATGTTGTTGGGAAGACCGGTTGGGCCATCCCGGGTATATTATGATGCGGAAAAAAAATAGTTAAATTTTTATATAAACATGTATTGAAGATTCCGTCGATTCTTTAATCCATTAATCTTTGTTATTACTAATTTCCAAAAGAAGTTGACAGTTTGAGGGAATAAGCCTCCTGCATCTCGAAAATATATATAAGGTGATATTTGTAAATCAATAATCATGTGGACCATTTAGATATTTTATTATTTTAATTGATGCATCAACTAAATGGCTACATAAATATAATTGTCATTAACTCACAACCAGAAGTTTGTGAGATTTTGCTCAACTAATTCGAGTAAGAGCTCATTATATGAATTATCTTGAAAGCATTTGATAAGTATTTTATGACTATTAAAATTTATATTGAACATTACATATATAGCATATGTTCATTCATAAAATGGTCGTGAAGAACCATTCATTAGACATCTAAAGTTAGTTATATGACAAATACTTATGAGATGGAACTTCCATTTTCTACTTAGGAACATGCAATCTTGCATGCTAAGACATTGATACGCATCAAGCCAATAAGTAACATATATCTGTAAGTTCTCCCCTTTAAATTTGATTTCTGGTCAATGACCTAATATTCTCCATCTAATATATTTTTGATGTGTTGTGCAAACTATAATGAATCCATCACATCATAATAAGATGGATCCTTAAAGAATGTTGGGAATATATGAATCTTCATCCATCATAAAGTATGCTGGGCAAACAACCAAAGATATTTTTATAGTTTAGTCAGTTAATTAACATTTTGATGAATTAGTTTTCCCAAAACTAGGGAGAGATAAGCAGCTGGAAATTAGTATTATTTGAAATAAATTATTATTATCTTATCTTGATCCTCTTATAAACCAATGTGAACCAGAAGTTCAAAGAATAATTCATTTGCAAAATTTTGTAAATTATTCACCAGCTGCAATACGCAAATAAAAATTGATGTCCCTGTTGGACACTCAAACATTGCAAATAAATCTTAACCATGCATGAAGCGTCTTGTTTTGTCGGTTCCAATGAATAAAAATCCTCGAACAAGGAAATGAGCTTAAAGCAAGATGGTCCAAAAGAGGATATGGAAACTCCAAACGAGTAATTTGACATTATTATTTTCAAGTTCCAGAAGAACTGATCAGGTACTTGAAATTTGTGAAAATGAGATCTCAATAAGTTATGTCCACAATGAAATGCGATGGAACCGAAACAAAGTCAACGTTGACAATTTTGTGTGTGCATAATATAGCGCTAAATGTGATAAATGATGAAGAGGATCATGAACCAAAGTCTATTAAGAATTTAGACAAAGGAATGATTGGCCAAAAGAGAAAAATGTAATTGAAGCGGCATTAAACTTGCTTTGCAAAGTAATACGTTTTTCCGACCTATAGTCCATACAGCTAAAGATGTGAATCTAGTTAGACTCAATGTTCAAAAGTATTCGCACAATCCCAACATCTGATTTTGAAGATAAATTCACCCGTAGTGAATGCAAGTAATTTTGAAAGGCTCAAATACAACCATGGATGTGTTACAACTCTTGGTATGACTTATTTGATAGTCATGATTATATGAAGATCCCAGAAGGATCTAATTTTTCGAGACCAGCTATTCATATTCTTTACACAATTTCTCCAATTGAATTAGTCTCCATGGGATAATATAATCTGCACACATGTGATATAATCATCTCAATGCATATTTTAATTGCTTAAACAAAGAGTTTGATATGAAGGACCTCAAATTATATTTGATGGATTTGAAGGTTGAACCTATGATTTATCTCTAACTAGAAAAATCCTAGAAGAATTAACACGATATAGAGAAATATCTTAAATAAATATTTCAGTGAAACAAAGTTTTGTCTCGACCTGCAGATCGATCAATTAGCTAATTGAATCAAGACAAATTATATCTATTGAGTATATGATGGGTGTGTCAAGAAGATATGTCTCTAAGACTTTAAATTAGAGTGCGCACATTACTAAATGTCATATCGATTGATGTGATTTATGAGATAGAATTTATCACCAACCAAAATGCATTAGAACAAAGGGAGATATATTTATCTTATATTTCTACGATAGAATTGAAACAATTATTTTATAAATATATGTCCATTAAATTAACCATGCACATACAACATATTTTTCTGGTCCAGATCAAGCTGGTTCTGAAATATGTGATTATTTACATATGGTGACATTGAGGCATCATCATGATCTATATAGCAATCTATAGTTATCATTTCCTCATATCATGTTCAAATACCAACAATTCAAGGAAGAAGTCCCAAAGATAATACCAACTATGAAGCTCAATTGAAAGGAGGATATATTACGAAGTATATTGCTTCATATGCATCACGGGGAGAAAATCTAAATGTACATTCTTAAGAGATTCTTCAAATAGGGGGAGAAAACTGTAATCTTTTTTCCTTGTCGTGGTTTTGTCTCATTGGGTTTTCCAAGAAAGGTTTTTAACGAGGCAATTCCACATAATCGTACTCTTTTTCCTTTACTAAGAATTTTTCCCACTGGGTTTTTTCTTAGTAAGGTTTTAATGAGGCATATCCTCAATGGACATCCAAGGAGGAGTGTTATGAATATTTGGTGGATGTTCATCTCTCCTTAGTCCTTTCATCTTACCTAGGATACTCTATAACTCCCATGAGTAAAGAGCTTTCACTCATTCTTTATTGCTCTTAACTTTGTACTTGTAAGTTACAAAATTTGTATCCTATAAATAGGACTTATATGGCAATGTAAAATGTACCTTCAAGAGTAAAATACAAAAGCTATATCTTCTTCTCTCATTGTCTCATTTTCTTGTTCTTCTTATTGCTCTAGTTTTAGTCGATTTTATAGCACTATATCTTCTTCTCTCATTGTCTCATTTTATTGTTCTTCTTCTTGCTTTAGTTTTAGTCCATTTTATAACACATTTGAATAACTACAAAAGAAAGAAGCATTCAGTAGCGTTTTTTTAGCCTTTAGAAGTGCTTTCAAGCACTATTGTTTCTGGCCCTACTAAACAGGGTCAGAAACAGTAGCGCTTATTAAGCACTACAAAATATTGACAATAAGTAGCATTTTTTAAAAACAATTACTGTTTAGAAGTGAATAGGTAGCGGCCTTTTAAAAAGCGCTATTGTTGACAAGGGAATAAGTAGCATTTTTTAAAAAGTGCTACCGTTGAGGAATAGGTAGCGCTTTTTTTAATTAAAAAAAACACTACTAATTCCTCATTTTTTTTAAAAAAACAGCATTTAAGAGCACTCTTTTTAATGATAAATTTTAATATAACTTATTTTAAATAAAAATGGTGACACAATTAAAAAACATTAATATTAAAGAAAATGTTTTCTCAAACAAACTTATACATGAAAACTAGTAGCCTAATTCATCCAAGCACACCTCTCAATACATAAACATGGACGGGTAAATCAAATATGGCCAAATATAAAACTCTCAAAGGAATGTATTTGTATGGACAAAGAAATCAAAAGCAGCTGATTTGGTAAAACAAAAAGTGCCTAACTGATGAATTATAAAAGTCATTACAAAAGGCTTAACTAACTCTGACAGCTCAGCACAACAAACTTCTAAAAAGTATCACTGAGTATACAGCAGTGCCAACTAAACTAAACCTCTAATACTGGAATGCAACAAGACCAGTCAGGCTGACTCAGCATTCAGTTCGGTTAGTACTACGCATTTTTAGAGTTGCTGACCAGATATTCTGATAGACCTATGTAACTACCTAGCAATGTAAATACTGAAATAAGGCTGACTCTGAGATCAAGAGAAATCATAATCAGTTTCTTCACTTTATGTTTCTTCTAGCTTTCTTTAATTCTATCAAAATGGAACAACATTTGTGATCTCAAATTACTAATTTATGCAGAAGCAATAAATCACAGTTCAAAAATTACATATTATGAGTAGATTTAAAAATGCTGTTCAATTGTCATATAAACACCATGTCAATTGTTCAATCTTAAACTTTGAAAGCAGCCTCACTAAAAGTAAACAAGTTACAATGATCATCTATTGGAAAAAGCTAACTAAATTTTAAGCCAAATGAATGTTAACTTTAGACAATTTTGTATCATAGACAACCTTGTATTTGATTTAGTAGTAAAATTTTATTAATTCCAAATGGCCAACAGATAGAAGTAAGAGAATAATACCAAAATTAAGAGAAGCGGATTCAGAAATGTATGTTGTAAATAGACACACACATATACCTAGTAACAAGTAAAGCATGTCATCTTAAATAGCTCCGCAGAATACTTACTTAGAAGGGAAGGCAGAACTGAGGAAACTCCTCATCCCCACAGAAAATCTGCAGAGAAAAATGTTGCATATTTCAGTGCATTTCCATATGCCCATCCATCCTATACCATTTTGAATGTTTCCTTAGTGATGTCCCCTGATGATAGTAATAATAAGTATAAAGATACAAAAGTAAAAGTAATTGCACCTTCAGAATTACATGAAATACGTGTCATACATGCCATATACAAAACACAATTATGATTCAACCTCTTTGATTTGTGAGCAAGGACAAAACACAATTATGTCGCCTTGACATACCCTTAATGGCCTTAAGCAGACACCCAAGGCTTGACATGAGAGCCTCAAACAAGCCCTAGACCAATTTAGATTTCAATCAAGTCGCTTTGACCCCTCTCTCTTCAATATGTCACTTTAACCGTCCAGACAATCCGTCATCGCCTATTACTGCAACCGACCCTGTGAACACCCAATTTTGACCTGTATTTTTCGTTTTTTTATAAAAAAAAACCTTAAAAATATGTCATTTTGTGCTTTTTAGATTTTTACCGTTTACACGTGCTATTATGTGCTTGTTGGCAATTTTGCGTTATTTTTTGCTATTATTAGTTGAACTTTTTTTTGTATTATTACTATTAGTAGAACTTATTTTAAGAAAAAAACTTAATCAAAAAATCTGTTTTATTATTAAATATATATTATTATTATTTTTTACACATAAAAATACAAAAAAATAGAAAACAAAAATTACAAAAAATGGCATCTTCTAATTTAGGCTAAGAGGTTAATGCTCTTTTATTATATTTTCTTTTTCTTTCACCATAGAAGCTACAGCTGCAAGAATCCTCTATTTTGAGCAAGACTTCACAAGTTTTTAATCATGTTGCTGCACCTTTCACAAAAGTAAAGACCTGCTCCATGCTTCAACCTTTAAACATAAGAATAGAAATTGGGCAGAAATCAGAGAAAAATCAGAATATACAAAGGATGCTGAATCATGTTTTAAGACCTTGAAAGAGACACATCAAGAGCTCATAGCTGGCTACAACAACAAAGACAAATCTGAATCCTCTATAAAAGAGAGGAAATCGAAATCAAAGGGGGGGGGGGGGGGGGGGGGGAGAAGAGGAAGACCAAAAATAGAGAGAAAACTAGAAAAAATGGAGAAACAGTAAAACAAAAAAAAGGAAGAAACAGAGGAGGTAAGGAAGGAGGAGCACCATCAACCAACCCCCCTCTCTCCACGAAATCCTCTCTCTCCACCGCGAGCCTCCTCCTTCATCTCCCTCGGTTGCATCCTCTCTCTCTCTCTCTCTCTCTCTCTCTCTCTCTCTCTCGTTTTCTCTTCTTTTCTTCGTTTTTTCTTTCTCTTCAAACGTTTTGTTCCCTTTTTGGAACTAACCGTTGCGGCTGAATACACTACAAAAAAAACGCTTATTTGCGAGGGACATTAGCGAGGGAATCACATTCCCTCGCTAAAACTGACTTTAGCGAGGGAATTAGCGAGGGAATGTGATTCCCTCGCTAAAACTGACATTAGCGAGGGAATTAGCGAGGGAATTTGAAAATTTGACCGTTAGCGAGGGATTTAGCGAGGGAATTTGAAAAATTTCCGTCGCTAATTGTTTGGAGGGAAAATTCAGTCAAATTCACGCGAATCAAGGAAATTAGCGACGGAATTAGCGAGGGAATTAAAATCCCTCGCTAATTAAAGTGGTTTTTAGCGACGGAATTTGAGTTCCCTCGCTAATTAAAGTGGTTTTTAGCGACGGAATTTGAGTTCCCTCGCTAATTTTTTTAATTTTTTTTACTTAAATCTGTCACTCACTCACTCACTCACTCTTCTTTCTCACTCTTCTTCTCTCCTCTTCACCCTTCCTCTTCCCTTCCTCTACTCTCCACCACCACCACCATCACCACCACACAACCAACCAACCACCCTCACTCTTCTTCTCTCCTCTTCACCCTTCCCTTCCTCTTCCTCTACTCTATCTCTCTCACCTATAAACCCTAACCCACCACCACCACACAACCACCACACAACAACCACCACCACACAACAACCACCACTCGCGACACCACCACCACCACCACCACCACCTTCTTTCCTCTTCCTCTCTTCTCTCTCTCTCTCTCTCTCTCTCTCTCTCTCTCTTACACAATTTCCACTTTCACTCTTCTTCTCTCCACCTTCTTCCACCACCACCACACCACCACCACCCACGAGACCACCACCACACCACCACCACCCACGAGACCACCACCACCACCACCACCTACGAATTTCTTTCCTCTTTCTCTCCACCTTTCACCACCACCACCACCACCACCACAACAACAACCACAAAATTAATAATATAATATAATAAAAAACTGATTTTAAAAATAATATAATAATAAATATAAAAAACAAACCATTTAAATTAAGACACGTGTCAGTCAGAATTTGAAAATTTGCACAAATTTTGAGGCAACATTAGCGAGGGAATTAGCGAGGGAAATGTCCCTCGCTAATTAGCGAGGGATTCAAATTCCCTCGCTAATTTCATTAGCGAGGAAGGTATTAGCGAGGGAACCGGTCCCTCGCTAATTCCCTCGCAAATGACCATTAGCGAGGGATTTTGGTCAGTTTGCAAGGGAAATTTCCCTCGCTAATCCCTGATTTTTTTGTAGTGATAGGGGGAGTGAAAACAAACCCTAATTTTTAGGCCTAAATAGCTCTGGTTTTGTTATAATAATCATTGTTATTTATTTATTTTCTTAAAAAAAAAACACAAATCAGATTTCTAAAAAGTAAGAAAATAAAAAGGACTATTTATCCATTACACCCCCGTTTTACTGTAGTCGCAACCCCCTCACTTTTTTTGTTAATAGAGTGGGAATAGAAGGAAAAAAAACTGTTTGTAATTTACACCTCTCTGTTTCTTTTATGAGTTCTATTTTTTGGTCAATATTATATTATGTTCTGATTGGTTTTTTTTTTTTGCTGGGATCTGCTGGGTTGGGTTTCAGTTTGTTTTCTTTTTGATTCAAAGTTATGGGCTCTGCTGTTCGCACCCTCTGTTTTTTTCGCTGAAACAACCCCCCCCACTTTTCAATAACGGTTTATTTTATTTATTACTTCAACATGCCTGTCAAAAATGAAATAAAATTTTTCTCTACACTTATTCTCCTCTTTTTTCAAATAAACCTTCCTAAAAAATACAAGAAATATGGGAGCGGCTGAGATGTGACATCTTGCCGGTCCCGGTATAAGACGCCTGAGTTGTACAGCTTGGTGATCTTAAACCACCGTTCAAAATTTAGAAAATCACCCAACAAACAAACTTTTTTCCAGGAAGAACTACGTGACTGTTGAGTTCCTCATTGCACCGGAGGATACGTAGGAGCGGGGCTTCCCCGTCAAGTCAAAAAACTAAATTTTCTAGTTTTGTCCCTTATTTATTTCTTTATAAGCCAAATATTATTTATTTTTGGGGTAAACAAATTTTCTAAACTTATCGATAAGTTGCACAATCAAATTTAGGTAACTGTCTTAGGACAGATGTATTAGGGGTGCGGTGGAATTTAGTTTTCGCCCTTCCCTATGCATAACCGACTCCCGAATCCAATCTAGTTTACGCAGACCAAATAACTTTTAAAGTAGGTTTTTCTCAATTTTCCCTATTAAATAAATTGGGTGGCGACTCCTAAAATTACACGTTTTTGAGCCATTTGCGTCGACATCCCGGTCACGACAGATGGCGACTCCGCTGGGGATAGGTGAGAGTCAAGCCTGTCATATTTGGTTGTGCAAAAGACTACAAGGTATGTGCACTTGTTTACCCCTCTTTGTTTTTATTTATTTCTTTATCCTTTTTTGTGTTTATATTTATTTTATATTTTGCTTGATATAAACCATAGGTTAGAAGACAATTGATATTATTTGGGTTTGCTTTTGGTTATTTGTAGTATATTGGTTATTTGTAGTATATGGGGGTTTTGTTTATTTTATTTTTAAGTTTTTATGTTTATATGCTCCCTTCACACACTACACTTACACCTTGAGCACACACTGAGAGTTGGACTCATACCAGAGCCCAAACAAAACATAAGTTAGAACGAGATTGTGTAGTGGAAGTCGTTTTGGATGTACATCCTGGTGTCTTTCATGAATATCTCATCTAGAGTACGATTCTTCTTTGCGGGTATCCACATTTTGGATGTACATCCAGGTGTGGTCAACCTTCTAGTTGAGTACTTGACTCTAGAGACCTTAAAATATCCAGGTTATAACAGTCAACCCTTGTGAGTGTTCACTGTAGAAGAAGCATTAGATCTATAGGGCCCAAATCTCAATGGTGTGGGCAATCCATCATAGGCCACAAAGGGAGCTACTTTGTCTCTTATTTTTAATTTTCGTTTACATTCTTTTTCCTTGTTTCAAAAAATAGGAATCTCCAAATTTGTAAAGAATTGTATTTCATACGCATTCTAGAAAAATTTGTTTGCATATAGAGTGCATTTTAGGTCAAAAAAAACATAGTCTTGTCTCATGGAGCATTAGATTGTGTGTCATTGAAAATACAATTCCTACACATTTTATGTTTTTCACGAAAGAAATTCTACAAACAATATTTTTGCTTGTAGTGTGCATTCCCATAGGCAAATAAAAAATTGCACTGTCATTCATCATTCATCATCCATCGTGGTCTATTCTCTTTCCAAGTTACTTGGGTTTTGTAGAAAAAATGCATAGAATGTTGCTTTTTAGGATAAATACTTGAATGCATTGCAAAAATATATGCACTTTCATAGCATAACATCATAAGGATTCCCCAAATTGCATTTTTTTTTGCATATATGTAAAAATTGTTGTTGCATGTCGTACATAATTTCATGAGTAAATAAAACAAATCATATTGTCATTCCTCAATCTTCATGTCATATTTTCTTCAAATAAATACAAAATCTAGGAGAATTGCATTAAATTTCATGCATAAAAGGTCATGTTGCATTCTATAAAAAAAAATAAAAATCTTTCCATATATTGACATGATGACAATAAGGATAAACATGCACTTTCATAGCATAATATCATAAGAATTCTCCATATTCCATATTTTTTCTTTGTCTATACATAACAATTGTTGGACATTCTTACATGAGCAAATAGAATTGCATTGCATTTCTTGCATAAAAACAATAAAAAAAATTATTATCACAAAACAACTGCATATTGCATCTTAGGACGAATGTTTGCATACATAAAATACCTCCATAGCATCAATTTTTTCTTTTGACCCATTTCCATTTGTCGTAATTTTTCTTGAAAAAAAAAGAACTTTAAAAGTCATTGAGTGTCCATCCACGTTCTTTTTCCTTTCACAAGAATAAAAGAAAGTTGAATTTTGCGTGCTTGCATGAAGGGGAATACCAATCAAGTTTAGACTCATGGAATTGAATTACTCTTTTATATTAATCCTAATGCTGAGAAGAAGGATATCACATGGCATTCAAAAGGGAAGGGAGACATAAGGTTGGAAATTAGTTCTTGAACTAAAAGCTCAAAGCACAAAAATATGGTTGTCATTAGCGCTTTATAATCATGTTGTGTAAAGTCGAGTTAACTTTCTTGAAGCTTTATACTAATGAATTTGCATGATTCGAAAACCCTTTTCACTTCATTCCTCGTGATCCCTTAAGATTTGGTCTCCAATCCAGTGATTGCCTCATGTAATAATTCTCAAAGCCTTTTTGTGTGTATCATTCAATGATGAGCTAGTGAATGGATGTCGATTTTTTTTAAAGGTCCGACTCCCAAAAAAAATAATACAAAAAAAAACAAAAGAAAAGGAGAGCAATAGTTTTTTTTAAGAGAATAATGATAGCCGTGCGCTAATGTTGTTTCAAAATTAACGTTTTGAAAATCAAGAATCATGATTTGAAATGAAGAGTGACCTTTTTACCTCTACCCTAAACAGAAATAGAAGACTATTTCCCTTTCATTTGACCCTGGACAAGGATCGACTTTACTGCGGACTTTAGTGCATTTAAGAACATCATATGAATTCCCAAGGTAGAAAATAAATAAGATAAATATTAGGGGCAATGGAGGAAAGGAAGGAGAATAGTCAAAAAAAAAGGAAAAGAAAAAAAAAGTTCAAGATAAAGTAATGATGGAGAATGGCGAAAAAAAGAGAGAATGAGCCTTGAATGAAGTGAAGACAAAGGAGGAAATGAAGAAAGAAAAATAGAGAGTGTCAAGAAATGAAGAAAAAAAAATCAAAATCATGTACGAGGGATAATGGCTGGATTTGACAAAAAAGTGATGTTCTGGAGAACAACAGAAAATCGAATGCACTAAAGATCTTTGATTCTTTAAACTCATAAAGCATTTTCTGAGCCTCCAAATCCTTTTCTCCTTAACCCATAACCCATGAAAAATTTCTTGAGCCTTCTAATCCTTTTTTTTCTTAACCCATGAAAACATTTCTTTAGCCTTATAACCATTTTTTCTTAAACCCATAACCCATAGCCACATTGCAAGCCTCTAAAAGTCCACTCTAATCGATGAATGACTGCTTTCATTTTCATAATGTTAATTTTGAGACAAATCATTTATTTTCTTTTTAACAAAACTTTGCTTTAAAAAAAAAAGAATGAGGCCCGCTAGACTGAAAACCTGCAAGGGCGGTCTAGGCAAAAATTAGGGTTAAAAAAAATATAGAATAAAGCCTGCTAGGCTGAAAACCCGAAAGGGCGGTCTAGGCAAAAGTTAGGGCACAAAAGGGGAAAGAGACTTACCTTTGAAGAATTTATGTGGTCCACATGTCCAACTTTTGTGTTTGACTTCCTCACTCACTATTGTAATCTCTTCCTTCAATGTCTACGTGATGACACATAGGGGCAATTTTTGTAGTTTGAGGGAACCTGGGAGTCTCGAGAAATCTCACTCTAAGCCAACAAAATTTTTGCACAGCCCTTCATGAATTAAACTTTTCTTGCTATACTAACTTAGTCTTCTCTTAGGGCAATGCCTTTCACCAATACTGGGGCAAACTTTTGGCAAGACGTTCATGAGTCAAACTTTGTGTGCTACATTAGTATAGTCTATCCTAGGGACAAACCGTACACCAATTTTGGGGGAAAATTTTTGTATAACCTTTGATGAGTCCAACTTCGCTTGTTACACCAGTGTAATATTCTCTCGGGACCATGCCTTTTCAGTAAACTGGGGCAGAAATGTTGCAAGACCTTACACCGTTCAAACTCTGTTTGCCACACCTGTGCAGTCTTTTCTTGGGGCAATGTTGTTTACCAATACCGGGGCAAAATTTTTGCAAAACCCTTCGTGAGCTAAACTTTGATTTCTACACCAGTGATGTTTTCCCTTTGAGGATACTATTTGCCACATAGGAAAAATCTTTTGCAAGACCCTTAATAGGTCCAACTTTGCTTGCTACACCAAGTAGTCGTCCCTTTGTGTAAAAGTTTTACCAAACTCTACCAAGTAAGCTGCCTCAGGTAAATAAAAAAGCCCAAAAAGATTAATCTTGAGGCAAGCCTAAATCCTTTTCCCACCCATCTCAGGTTCTCTTCCGTATTCCCCATTTCTTTCACTTTGTAAATAGAATTCCAAACCTTCAAAAACCCAAAACAATCCAGAAACACGAAAAGCCCATCTTGTTAATACTTCTGAATCTATGCGCGCTCATTAAGTAAGGCTTCGAAAATAGTCAACTTGGAATCAATGATATGATTTAGAGAGCTAATGACAATCTATGAAAAAAAGAGAGAGAAGGTCAAACTTGAAGGAGTTTTGCTTTGAAGGATGAGAAGTAATCATAAAAGAAAAAAGATCTTGGAGAGCTAGCAAGGATGAGGACAACCTTCCCTCTGAGGACGGGCTTGATTGATTTCAAATGAAGCATGCACAAAAACAAAATGTTTTCATTGAACCTAACATCTATGACACGTCCATCCCAATTTCAACTCAAGGCTCATGCATAACTCATACATCTCATGTCACAACATACATGCATTTCATGTCAAAGTATGCATTCCACTTCATGACTAGAAGCACGTGAAAATAATCAAAAAGAAAGGGAATCAAAACAATGCATTTTATTTCATGCTATCGGTTTCGCCCTGGCATCATCTTTCAAAACTTAGTGCTACCGATTTAGCTCTGGCACTAGTTTCTCATGCTATCGGTCTCGCCCTGGCATCATCTTTCAAAACTTAGTGCTATCGATTCAGCTCTGGCACTGTTTTATTTTCATGCTACCGGTTCAGCCCTGGCATTTGTCTTTTAAATTTCGTGCTATCGATTTAGCTCTGGCACTGTTTTATTTTCATGCTACCGGTTCCGCCCTGGCATTGTCTTTTAAATTTCGTGCTACCGATTCAGCTCTAGCACTGTTTTATTTTCATGCTATCGGTTCAGCCTTGGCATTGTCTTTTAAATTTCGTGCTATCGATTCAGCTTTGGCACTGTTTTATTTTCATGCTACCGGTTCCGCCCTGGCATTGTCTTTTAAATTTCGTGCTACCGATTCAGCTCTGGCACTGTTTTATTATTATGCTACCGGTACAGCCCTGGCATTGTCTGTTAAATTTCGTGTTATCGATTCAGCTCTGGCACTGTTTTATTTTCATGCTACCGGTTCCGCCCTGGCATTGTCTTTTAAATTTCGTGCTATCGATTCAGCTCTGGCACTGTTTTATTTTTATGCTACCGGTTCAGCCCTGACATTTGTCTTTTAAATTTCGTGCTACCGATTTAGCTCTGGCACTGTTTTATTTTCATGTTATCGGTTCAGCCCTGACATTGTCTTTTAAATTTCGTGCTACTGATTCAACTCTGGCACTAGTTTTTCATGCTATCGGTTCAGCCCTGGCATTGTCTTTTAAATTTTGTGTTAGCGTTGGTACAAGCCCGACACTGCATTTTTTGATCTTGTCCTTCTTAATTTCCTGATATTGGTTCCACCTTGAGAACCATGCATTTTTCTCCGTCTAAAATTGAGGTTCATATCTGTACTTATTTCTTACTTTGATAATACAACAAAACTTGGTTTTGTCGATTATATCGTAAGAGAATAAGCACAGAGGGGCAACTGTGAACACCCAATTTTGACCTGTATTTTTCGTTTTTTTATAAAAAAAAACCTTAAAAATATGTCATTTTGTGCTTTTTAGATTTTTACCGTTTACACGTGCTATTATGTGCTTGTTGGCAATTTTGCGTTATTTTTTGCTATTATTAGTTGAACTTTTTTTTGTATTATTACTATTAGTAGAACTTATTTTAAGAAAAAAACTTAATCAAAAAATCTGTTTTATTATTAAATATATATTATTATTATTTTTTACACATAAAAATACAAAAAAATAGAAAACAAAAATTACAAAAAATGGCATCTTCTAATTTAGGCTAAGAGGTTAATGCTCTTTTATTATATTTTCTTTTTCTTTCACCATAGAAGCTACAGCTGCAAGAATCCTCTATTTTGAGCAAGACTTCACAAGTTTTTAATCATGTTGCTGCACCTTTCACAAAAGTAAAGACCTGCTCCATGCTTCAACCTTTAAACATAAGAATAGAAATTGGGCAGAAATCAGAGAAAAATCAGAATATACAAAGGATGCTGAATCATGTTTTAAGACCTTGAAAGAGACACATCAAGAGCTCATAGCTGGCTACAACAACAAAGACAAATCTGAATCCTCTATAAAAGAGAGGAAATCGAAATCAAAGGGGGGGGGGGGGGGGGGGAGAAGAGGAAGACCAAAAATAGAGAGAAAACTAGAAAAAATGGAGAAACAGTAAAACAAAAAAAAGGAAGAAACAGAGGAGGTAAGGAAGGAGGAGCACCATCAACCAACCCCCCTCTCTCCACGAAATCCTCTCTCTCCACCGCGAGCCTCCTCCTTCATCTCCCTCGGTTGCATCCTCTCTCTCTCTCTCTCTCTCTCTCTCTCTCTCTCTCTCTCTCTCTCTCTCTCTCTCTCTCTCTCGTTTTCTCTTCTTTTCTTCGTTTTTTCTTTCTCTTCAAACGTTTTGTTCCCTTTTAGGAACTAACTGTTGCGGCTGAATAGGGGAGTGAAAACAAACCCTAATTTTTAGGCCTAAATAGCTCTGGTTTTGTTATAATAATCATTGTTATTTATTTATTTTCTTAAAGAAAAAAAAACACAAATCAGATTTCTAGAAAGTAAGAAAATAAAAAAGACTATTTACCCATTACACCCCCATTTTACTGTAGTCGCAACCCCCTCACTTTTTTTGTTAACAGAGTGGGAATAGAAGGAAAAAAAACTGTTTGTAATTTACACCTCTCTGTTTCTTTTATGAGTTCTATTTTTTGGTCAATATTATATTATGTTTTGATTGGTTTTTTTTTTTTGCTGGGATCTGCTAGGTTGGGTTTCAGTTTGTTTTCTTTTTGATTCAAAGTTATGGGCTCTGCTGTTCGCACCCTCTGTTTTTTTCGCTGAAACAACCCCCCACTTTTCAATAAAGGTTTATTTTATTTATTACTTCAACATGCCTGTCAAAAATGAAATAAAATTTTTCTCTACACTTATTCTCCTCTTTTTTCAAATAAACCTTCCTAAAAAATACAAGAAATATGGGAGCGGCTGAGATGTGACATCTTGCCGGTCCCGGTATAAGACGCCTGAGTTGTACAGCTTGGTGATCTTAAACCACCGTTCAAAATTTAGAAAATCACCCAACAAACAAACTTTTTTTCAAGAAGAACTACGTGACTGTTGAGTTCCTCATTGCACCGGAGGATACGTAGGAGCGGGGCTTCCCCGTCAAGTCAAAAAACTAAATTTGCTAGTTTTGTCCCTTATTTATTTCTTTATAAGCCAAATATTATTTATTTTTGGGGTAAACAAATTTTCTAAACTTATCGATAAGTTGCACAATCAAATTTAGGTAACTGTCTTAGGACAGATGTATTAGGGGTGCTGTGGAATTTAGTTTTCGCCCTTCCCTATGCATAACCGACTCCCGAATCCAATCTAGTTTACGCAGACCAAATAACTTTTAAAGTAGGTTTTTCTCAATTTTCCCTATTAAATAAATTGGGTGGCGACTCCTAAAATTACACGTTTTTGAGCCATTTGCGTCGAGATCCCGGTCACGACAGACCCCTACAAGTGGTTATGTATCCTTGCATGCCTATAGTGATTTGGATTGTCCAAGTGAGTTGGATGTAAGAAGGTCTACATCAGGTTCATGCATTTATCTATGACCTAACTTGGTCTCATAAAGCTCTAAGAAACAGACGTTGGTTGCTAGATTCAATGCTGAGACAGAGTACCCTTTAGAACTTCCTTTAGAACTTCTTTGGATTCAATCGTTGCTTCAAGAACTCAATGTACCATTTCAAGCACCCACATTGCTATGTGACAATCAGAATGCAGTCATGAATGCACACAATCATCGACACAATCAAAAACTGAACACTTGGAATTAGAGATCCATTTCGTCCTGCAACGCGAGCTTTACCGAAGCTCTCATCATTCAACATGTACCTGGCTCGAGGCAAATAGTTGATCCCTTGACCGAGCATTACCATCATCACTGTTTCTTGATCTAAGGATCAAACTCAATAATACGTTAAGTTTGAAGGGGAAGTAGTAGAGTGAAGAAGTCACACTTGTAACATGACTTGAGTGCACAACAGCAACTGAGTTAGTAAGTCAAACCATCCAACAAACAGTTGGTGTGCTGAAGTCATTAGCTGACTAAGAGTTAATTATAGGCAGTTAGTGTGTAACAGAATAAATTCAATGAAATGCATTCTCTGATTTCTCTATAATTTCATTACATCCTTTCACACCATCAAGTAATATCTACTTCGTCAAATAGCCCATTATCCTACACCCTTAAAAATCATTCTTCAACAAAATGAATATCACTATTAGCTTCCATACGACACCATCTATACAAAGCAAGCATCAATTGCAATATCAACCAAAGCAAACTCATAATAGTATCAAAGAGAGAATAAAAGCTAACAAGACATCCACAAAAATAAC
Source organism: Astragalus glycyphyllos (assembly GCA_963573325.1). NCBI lineage: Eukaryota > Viridiplantae > Streptophyta > Magnoliopsida > Fabales > Fabaceae > Astragalus > Astragalus glycyphyllos. The sequence goes on from OY754307.1 coordinate 33,704,049, forward strand.
AGAAAAAACTCTGAAGTGAAAATTTCATTAATTAATTTTTGCAAGAAAGATATTTTAAAGAACAATTTTTTTAAAAGAACAAAACAAAATATTACTAACTACAAATCTAATCCTTTTCTCTGTTCCAGATCAAAACAACAAAAGCAGATAAATCATAATTTCAGATAGCTTAAGAAATGGAAAATAAATAAAAAATCTCAAGAACCTTCAGATAATCATCATGAGGCTCATAGGGTAATTGCGATCGATAGAGCGGAAAGAGAGAAGAGAAGACAATGCGAGCAGCAAAGAAGAGAAACGTGATTCAGATTGAAAACTATATATGAAAGAGCATCATGGAATGATAACCCCGTTTTGATTCAGATTTGCATTACTATCCACACGTTTGTTTCTTCTTCAACGCAGCTTCCAGCGCTTTCTTCCCTCTCTCACTGCCGCTTTCTCTTATCGCTTCGTTACCCTAGTTATCCGTTACCTCCTCTACCCTCCTTTTATATTCCTCCTCTTCCCTTTTTTTTCTTTCAAACGTGTTACCAATAAATAAATAAATAAATTGTACAAAAAAGTTAAAAGAACTAAAAAATAAATAATAGTATAAAATATGCTTAAATATGTTTGAGGCCCTGCAAATATAGAGCGTTTTGGTTTAAGCCCCTGTAAAAAAAATTGTAAAAAACATTGCAAAATACACTTTTTTTTGATCCCACATGGTCGATCCTATACCAAACGCACACTTGCGACCAAATATCCGATGCAAAGGTGCAGCTCAAAAACAGGTGAAACTGCGATTCAACTTCATTCCAACACAATGGACAGAGAGCGTCATCGTCCGATGCGATAACAAGTCGGTGTCGCAAATTTCCGCGAGTTGGAAGAGCATCCATAAGTAAGCGTCATCCAAAAACAATAACCTTGGAGGGAGCGACACATCTCCATAACTTCTCCAACATCTTATGTAATTCATTTTGATCGCTCCACATTACCTCCCGAAGCATCTCTTTGTAACAAGAACGGACGGTAAATTTTTTCGAAGTCTCAAGCTTCCATATCCAAGTATCCTCAATCCCTTGAGCAAGAGTCACTGGGGCCAAGATTTGTTGAAGATATGCAGCCTCCAAATGATTAACACGCGATTGAGATACTAGCCAAGATTCATTCCACCGCCAAACTCCATCCCTCCACCCTCCAAAGTCCCGCACCACCACACGGTTTGGTTCACAGCCCGTCCATAGAGAAGGAAAAAGCCAAGAAAAAGAAGAAGTTCCCAGCCAAACATCATTCCAAAAATCCACCGAAGCGCCATTCCCCATCCTACGAGAAATCTGCTGGCCGAAAGAAGATAGAGGAGAAAACGCGAGATCAAGCATCATCAAATCGCGCCACCAAATAGACCCAACATCACCTCTTCTTAATGCACCCTCCGACCGTTGTATAAAGGCATCCTTGAAGCTTCCATATCTATGAAATAATAAGCCTTTCCAAGGAGCGAAATCATCAACAAGTGCCCGCCACTTCCACTTACTTAAAAGAGCCACATTAAATAAATCTAAATTTTTGATACCGAGGCCTCCATCATTTTTCGGTTTGCAAATTTTGTCCCAAGCAACCCAATACATACCCTTATCTCCATCATTGATTTGCCACAGAAAATCCCTTTGTATTTTAATCATTGCTTTAATAACCGACTTTGGTGCTTTATAGAAAGAAAAGAAATACAAAGGGATACTATTTAACACTGAATTAATAAGAGTGACTCTACCTCCAATTGAAAGATGACGCCCCTTCCATGATGCTAGCCTTTTTCTAAGCATATCAAGTACCAGCTTCCACGTTGTCGCCCTTCTCGGATTGGCCCCAACCGGAATCCCCAAGAACTTAAACGGGATGGACTCCGTTTTACAATGAAGGAAAGTAGAAGCGGAATCAAAAAACTCCTCTGAAGTGTTAATACCAATGATCTTGTTCTTATGAAAATTCACACGTAACCCGGAAACCAATTCAAAGCTTCTTAAAATTGTCTTGATGGCCCACAGATTATCCCAAGAAGGCTTCCCCATTAACACCGTATCATCCGCAAATTGCATAATAGAAAATCGGAGAGAAGAATTAATATCATAACCCGCAAAATAGTCAATCTCCACCGCTTTAGCTACTAAAGCTGACAAGCCTTCCGCCACAATGAGGAACAAAAAAGGGGAAAGAGGATCCCCTTGTCTCAAAGCTCTAAACGCCTTAAAATCATTAGTGGGACTCCCATTAACCAACACCGAAAAAGTAGTATTGCAAACACAAGACTTCATCCAAAGAATCCATTTTTGAGGAAAGCCCATCCGATCTAACATATAAAATAAGAACATCCACGAGACGGAGTCATATGCCTTCTCGAAATCAACTTTAAAAATCAAACATTCATCCTTCGATCTCTTAGCATAATCAACTACCTCATTAACGACCAACACCCCGTCCAAAATTTGCCTACCCCCCAATAAAGCCGATTGGCTATTCGATATAACACTAGGGAGCACCTTCTTAAGCCGATTTGCCAACACTTTTGCCAAAATTTTGTAGAGGGTCTATCAATGAAATCGGTCTATACTCCCCCAAACCTTGAGGATTATCATTTTTGGGAATCAATGCAATAAAAGTTGCGCTAATGGCCTTAGGGAGAAATGCTTTATCATGAAACTCATTAATAAAATCAACAACATCCTTTTTCAACAAATCCCAACATAATTTGATGAAGCTCATGTTAAAACCATCCGGTCTAGGGCTCTTGTCGCCATCACACCTCCACACTTCCTCCCTAATTTCTTCCTCTGAAAAAGGTTCGATCAAGAAATTCATATCAACCAGAGAAAGCTGATTAAAAGCAAGACCATCAAGAGTGGGGCAAAATTGACAAGACTCCACAAAACAATTCTCAAAATGATGTTTAACCGAATTCTTCACTTCCTCCACCTCCTCCATCATCTCACCATTACTCCTTAATAACAACAAACTACAACGGCGGCTTTTAAATTTTAAAAGGGAATGGAAATACCTTGAGTTCATGTCACCTTCCTTGATCCACCGTGCTCGAGACTTTTGCGCCAAAATTGACTCCTTTGCTTGAATTTGATTCCAAAAAGAAGTTGAGACCTCCTTTCGGTTCATAACCAAAGCGCTATCCCACCCCTCACATAAAGCATGGTCAAGTGAATTCAAATCCCGTACCAACGACTCTATGTTCAAGTCAAGCTTACCGAACACCTCTCTATTCCAACCCCACAATTTCTCCTTTAAAAGCTTGAATTTTTCCTTTACCACATGAGCCTTATACCCCTAATATTGAACCCATTCCAGCACTCCTTTACAAAGGGTAAAAAATCAGCATGATCATACCAAGCCTTAAATATCCGGAAAGGCTTTGGCCCCCAGTCTTTTGCAAGATGAAGGAGCCAAATAGGATTGTGATCGGATATGTCACGCTTACCAATCCATTGTCCAGATATGCCCCACAAATCAATTAAACCCTGAGAAACAAGGAACCTATCCAAACGACTCATAGAAAGACCATCTGAACAATACCAAGAGAATCTGTTACTTGATACCGGAACATCAATCAAATCCATGGTTGATATAAAGTTGTTAAAATCAGAAATTTCTATATAAGAACTATCACCACTTCTCCCCCGCCGCTCCTCCACACTAGAAACCGCATTAAAATCCCCAACAACACACCATTCCCCTTCTCCAATGGATTGTTTAATCAGTCTCAAATCATTCCACAGTCTTCTCTTTGCCACTATCGAGCATGGGGCGTAAACATTGATGATATGCACTAAAAAAACCTTCACCATTAAAAGTAGAAGAGACAGACCAACCACTTTCAACCCAAGAACACAGTAAGCCACCTGAGAGACCCTTCAACGGATGATAAATAAATTTAAACGGCTTTGCTCCCCATAACACCCCCACTTCCCTTTCATCCACCACTACCCTCTTAGTTTCCTGAATGCAAATAAAATCAAAGCAACCAGACTGAATATTAGTTGCTAGCCGGCGCCGTTTACTACGGTCACCCCACCATCTCATATTCAACGAAAGCAAATTCATGGAACCCCGTTGGTGTTCACCCTCTTACTGTATGCCTCTTCATCTCTTGCCTCCCCTTCCTCAATCAGCCTAACATAATGTTCGTCAGGCATGTTTCCTTCAATTCCCAAACTCTTTGCAGACTCCCACACCTTTTGAGCAACTGACTTACTCTGCAGAATCCAAAACTTATTATTACAGCAAGCAATATTACCCGAAGAGATAGAACCATCACATAACACCACCCCCGCTGAAAATAAAGATGATGAGTTTGGCCTTTGATTGGATACCAAAGGAACAGCGACAACATCATTTTTCTCAAGAGAAGCGGTGGAAACGGATTTGAGCTCACGGGGAGCTTTCTTTAGCTTGCCTTTTCTTGGGTTATGTTTGGGTGCCACCATTAAAATTTTACGCTCCTTCTTGGTTTTGGTCAAAGCAGGTGGGGCGTCCACACCATGCTGATCATTAGGAACACAAGATACCAGCACTGGTCCCGAATTTTGATTTGAAGAAAATAAAGACTCTTCCACCATAGTTGGAGTCGCTCCACCGGCCTGGGTCCCACCCATCATAGCCTCATGATTCCCATTTATATTTAAATTTGAACTTTCCCACAAAGGTTGTACCTCATCAACGGCTTTCTCATTAATACCATCCTTAATTGCTCTGTTACTCCCCCTTAAATTGCTGGGCATTGATTCCCCATTAAAGTCGTTATCATTCACCTTTTTTGTGTCATTCTTAGTCCACACCGATGGACCGCACCAATCTTCCACAATTTTAATCGAAAAAGATACCTTGTTAATTGATACTTGGATCACTTTGTTGACCGTTGATATAAGCCCTTCTGTTATATCTCTGTTACAAAAACTGTTTATGTGACAAACAGAGTGGTGATCTGTAATTTATTTTTATTTTATAATTACTTTTTTTTATGACCTCATATGCCACCTAATAAATTAGTGAGTAAAATCTCTAAATTCCCAGTTTTCCATCTCCTTCATCTACAACCTCCATGAATTCCCTATGTTTTTCTTGGTAATTTGGCAATTCTTTGGAATGCTTTCTAACCCAGTAGCTATATCATATTTGTATCTATGCCATGAACTGAAACCCATTCCTGATTTCTAAGGAACATCAAAATGTTTTTGACAGTTGGAAGAAAACGTATCAAGCATAAAACGGAAGCATCAACGGAGTTTTTTTTTCATGAACTGAAACCCATCGACCCACACACACAGCTTATCCATTTTTTATGTGATTTCTCTATTCCCCATTTTCTCCTATTTCAGGGATTACATGATTTTTTTGGGAGAAATATACACCGCTAGATTAGTTCAACAGTGTGATATTTGCTTGACAGCCGTGACTAGAGGATAACATGAATGGAGCAAATCCGGATCCATCAAAATGACGTATGTGGTGAAGAGATTAACAGATGATGAAGACAGAAAGAAAGGGAACAAAGGTGGTGGTGATGGAGGTTGAAGGTTGAAGGTTGGAGGTTGAAAATGGAGAAGATTGAGAGAGATGGAGAATAAAAATTAATGAAAATTAAAAATAATAACTTGGCATTACAAGTCAGCATTAAAAACAAATTAGAAAAAATAAATAAATGACAACTCAGACTTCTGTTAACTAACTCAGCGTTTTATAACGTTGGGTTAAGAGAAGGGTTTAAATCAAAAAAGAGTATTTTGTAAGGGTTTTTTACTAAAAATTTTTTTGCAGGAGTCTAAACCAAAATACGCTATATTTGCAGGGTCTAAAACATATTTAAGCCTATAAAATAAATGTATTTAACAAATATCTATAAGAGATTTATCAAAAAAACATAGATTTATAAGTTTGATAACATTTTTTAAAAAAACTATTAATGCAACTAGGATGTCTTGAAGAGTTTCACAGAGAGAGAGAGTGAAAGTGAACATTTGAGAATTGAATTATGATTTCATTGATTAACAAATACAAGTGAGGGTGAACCTTAACAGAATCAGAGTAACAGGTTATAGAGCCTGAAGTAACTAGTAAAAATCAATACTCACTCAAGACTTGTACTGTTGTACACTATTGAAACTAAACAAAAGTTCACTTATTTTACTACTCTTACAGGATGTTAGTGTAGCTTGCTAGTTATAAACATCCTGATATATCGTGTGTTGTAAATCCATTACTAACATATAGCTCTTCACCTACATGAAGACATTAGAAATGTGTAAGCAAATACTTCGTGTTCGGTAGTGTCTGCGGATCTCGGTCGAGTAGTAGGCCAAGATGAGAAGCTAGAGACCTCACGACAGTGATGACAAGAAGGATCCAACAGTGCTCGGAGTTCTGATGAGAAATGCACGGAGGTCGCCACCTGCAAGCACTCTAACGCCCAAGTCAGTCCATAATAGAAATGGAGCATATGAGAGGAGTGGAGATAGCCTACCATATGAGCCGATTTATTTAAATTATGTGCAAAAGGGAGTGTACCACCCAAAACTAAATAATAGGTTTTTCTCACCTAAATATCATCAACTCTAAGGGGGTTAACATGTTGTCAAGGAAACTAGGAGCTTCAATGAAGAAATACTAGTTGAAGAAGGAAAAAGAAAGCTACTCTTAAGGAGATCTTGCGAAGAAACCTGAATAATGTGCTTAGGGTCAAACTCGGGCTGCAATTCTAAGAGGATAGTTTTGCTTGCTAAGCATAGCAAACTCAGCTAAGAGGTGACTCAGCTGAGGAGATAAATAGCTGAGGGCTCAAGAACCAAAGGTTTCGTAGTTGTGAGAACCATGGTCAAGGCTAAGGAGTTTGCTTTAGGAGCAAGAAAGCGGAACACGTGATGAATTGGAACGTGGAAGGGTTGAGGAAAATGTGGGAAATGTGCCAAGGAAATAGGAGTGAAGGTTATTCTTTCACTTTCCGTGCTAGTGGGCGTTATGGCGCACTTCTCCTAGTTTTTAGAGCATGTGACTATTAATTTACGTTGATCTTAGCCGATCCAACGATGCTTAGCAGTAGGCTAGTGTTAGTGACCAACAAAGACCTGTGTGTGTGTGTGTGAGGAATGTATTTGGTGAGAACTAGTGCTCATAGTGAGATATGAGAACTAATCACTATAACCGTTAGATTAAAATCAACAACTTAGATTACATCCTTAATTATAGGATGTTGTGTGGTTGTTTCATTTTTAGTTACAAATCAAATGGGATCCTATAAATAAGGAGTTAATCTAAATCGTTTGTTTTAATCTAACAGTTATAATGATTAGTTCTCATATGGGAAGAATTTTATTCCGCCTTCAACATCATTTATTCTTTGGAGGGCTCTACATAATAAAATGCCAATGGATGACCAACTTTGGATTAAAGGCTGCACTGTTGTTTCGATTTGTAGCCTTTGTGGCAGTGATTTAGAGACTTCTCATCACCTATTCCTTGCCCGCCCATTTGCCAATCTTATTTGGAATTGGCTCGGAGGAATCCTAAGCCTCCATACTGACACTTCTTCTTTTCAGGGCATTCTAACCTCGACTTCTCATGGTTGGAGCCCTCAATTGAGCGACATCGTCTCTGCTGCGATTGTAAACATTTTTTGGGCTATTTGGTATTGCAGGAAACACGCTAGATACGATAATCATGTGATCCCATTACATTCTGCTATCAATTTATTTACTTCCAATGTGACTTTAGCAGGAAATGCCTCTAAATCTACCATGTCTTCCGTTGCTGCTGAACTTATGATTATAAAGGCCTTTAATGTCATTGGTAATTACAGAAATTCTTCAACCATCAATGAGGTAATTTGAACCCCCTGCTCCTTACATGATTAAGTGCAATACAAATGGTGCTCCTAAAGGGTGCCATGGTCCAGCTGCTTGTGATGGTATATTTAGAGACAGAAGTGCGGCCATCCTTGGGTGTTTTTCGGCCCCCATAGGCAACAGTTATGCTTTGCATGCTGAACTTATTGGGGCTATGTTGGCTATAGAGATTGCTTTTGATAAAGGTTGGAAGTTTTTTGTGGTTAGAGTGAGATTCTCAATTAGTTGTTTCCGCCTTTAAGAACTGTAATGTTGTTCCTTGGAAGTTTCAAAACAGATGGAATTAATAATTGTTTACACTTCACTAGTCAGATGAATTTCGTTTGCACTCACATTTATAGAGAAGGTAACGCTTGTGCTGATAAGCTTGCAGGTCATGGAACTAACTCAAGTGGTTTTACTTGGTGGAACCTCATCCCAAGCTTCATCACTGATGACTTTTCAGGAATAGGTTAGGTTTGTCTAACTACAGGTTTCGTTTAATTTATATTTTATTATATTCGCCTCACTACAGAGTTATTAGTTAGAATGCAGTTAGATCATTGTTGTACAGTTAGGTTCAGTTAGAGATGATTCTGTTAGTAATGATCCTTGTATATATTGCGGAGGATCAATTCTGTATAGTTCAATTGAACGAATGAGAATCCCATTTCTCTTTCCTCTGGTTCACCAACCTTGATATAACAATACATGCAATCACAAAAGAAAAAAATTATAATTTATTTTTAACATTGAATATTTTTCACTATATACTTTTGTACATTTTAAAAATAATCACTAAGTGAAGGAGAACCTACCAACCAAAATATGATTCGGTTTATGTCTAACAAATTAAATTAGCATGAAGTTTCAATATTTTAAAATTTAGTATTGACATTATACAAAATATTGTTAATTATTTTCTTATTATTCAATATAAGTACACTAAATGCATGACCCTACTATTAACTCACAAAATATAAATCATTTTAGATTTCAATAACATAATTATACTTGTGTGTGGCACACCAACAAGGGTTGGTCCCAGGCTCCGAGCGGTTACTATGTTCGATCCTACCCTAAATTCTCGAGTTCCAATCTTGGGTGTGGCAAAAATTCTATTGAGGAAAGAACCACACAACCGACAAAGCTGGGTACACGTGGCCTGCCACATTCTCCGATGTAGATTAGTCACCGGCCAGTAGATTAATTTTGTTTAACTTTCAAAAAAAGTACCTCAACATTGAACAAGTTTCTAGAGATAAAAACCAATCTCCCAATGGCCAATATTTAACCCAACAATTCTCATCAATTATGTACAATGCAAGCAGCATTATAGCTCTATATCATCACAAAATTTGATTAATCAACGGCTCGTTCCAACCAATCAGCATGTTGAAATCGCTAGTTCAAACTTAAATGTCAAACATCTGTCTCTTATATCAGACCAAGCAGCGAGCAGTGAGATGGACAACAGCTACATACATCAAAATGACATCACGGACTGTGAATGTGTTGAAGGTTTCAGCTGAGATAGTGCAGTATCACTTTCTTCATTCTCATCAAAAGCAATTGGTTTTCCACATACATCTTTCCTGTGAACCAAATAACAAATTGAAAGGTATCTCGTGAATATGGTTATCACTAAGATCAATGCTAATAAATAATTTTCTTATCCTCAACTTCATGATATTTAGTAAGGTGTCGGATCAGTGATAAGAGTTTGACTCGTGAATATAGTTTTGAAGTGTTCATTAATGTCACATTAATTTAATATGAATTTTCCCAATGATACATAGAAATGGAATATCACGTACATCATTCAGTGTGAAATATTTTAGCAAAAAATACATCACAAACACATCTTTCAATAACTTTTTAACATTTTATTTTTGAAGGTAAATAGAGTTCAAGCAGAAAAATTGTCAAAAAAAGAGTTCAAGCAGAAAGTTATGCTTAAAGTTTAAAGACATACCTTTGCGAGATTAAGGTATCCTCAGATAATGCCTTCTCCAACCTCTCTTCAAACGGTGTTGCATGCCAGCTCACTTTCTGATCCTGAAAACAATAAGCATTAATTACTAATTAGGTGTAGTTTTTATTTCTAGAATTAAAACTCTCACATAGCAAACAGTCATTAATGAACATACTTCTTTGTACTTATTGGTTGAATTTGGTATGCCATTGCCATCCCACCACTTGGGAGGAGGAACATCAGAATCTTCTTCACTCCAGTGTGTAGCAACCAACCCTATGATAGGCCTGTCAGCAGGAGTTTTCCGGATCTGATTATAAGCAATTTCCATTCTCTTGCTTCTCTCCTCCAAAATTACAGATGCGGGTTTCAACCAAGAAGATAGGCTTGCTTCCACCTTAGATTCATTTTCATAAGACATTTTCTTTAACCCTTTTTCTGGTGTATATTCCTCTTCCTCAAGTATCTTGGTCTGAGAAACATCCACGCCTGGACTGCTATTTGGATACACAAACTGGGACTTAACTAGGGGCTTACCATTTGGCAAGTATTTTAATTTTGTAGGGTAAGCAGTTCCAGGAGTTTGCATCTCATCAGACAGCTTCATTGGGGTAGGGTTAGGTGAGTCTGTTTTCTTCAGATGCCATCCACCATAATCGGAGGACTCACAAGATGAAATATCAGTATCACATTCAAAACGTACTGACTTGTTTTGCCTATTTGAAGGATGAAGGCTTCCTTCCCTACTTCCTTCCTCAGAGTCATGAGAGTCCCATTGAGTATTTTGTGCATTGGAGATACAGCTGCAAAGGAAAAGAAATTTAATAAATTAACCATTTTCCGGGACACCCATTTTAAAGAGGAACAAACTTTCTTATGTTCTTCAATAGTAATAAGCTGAAGCCATTTTTAACAAGGCGGTGTTCCCAATTCCCACGGAGCTAAGAGTAAATAACAAAATATCCACCTCCTAAATAGATTACACGGTTGCTTCTTCAAGTTCATTATTATTCAGAATTATTAGCATTGAAAACATTAAATACAGAGATGAATAACCTGCTTGGTGTGTGGTCGGAAGAATCCATTCCCTTTTCCCATTCTTGACACTGATGTGCGGGAGTTGGGGGATTGAATGGTTGAGCATTGCTCTGAATTCTCTCAGCAGAGGTATCAAGAAGCCATGAATGAAACTTTGTCGGACCGGAATCTTCATCACAAGAAGGTGACAGTTTTAGTTTCTGAGATGCTTTCCGAATCTCAGCAGGGGTACTTGCCAAGGTACCACAAGCTTTGAGAAACTTGGCCTGCAGAAAGAGTTTATCTAATCAAATAATCAAATAAATAAACATAATTCCCAAAGTACAAATTAATATGCCATATAAAAAAAGAATCAATAAACTAGAATTCGAAAATGGCGTAAAACTTAAGCATGTAGTTTTGAAGAATTTTGCATGTAATTGACGAAAGAAAACATGGGACACTTGTTATAAACAAAATTTAATTTGTACAATAACAGAAACTGATTTACAGAAAAATCATATCTAGACTCTTTTTCCTCCTTCAGCACGGCATCAGGCATCAGCTATCTTAGATGACCTAGTTCCTGAGATTACAAAATGTCTTTGTGCCAGAATGTGGCAATTATACGATACGATAGATACATGGTTCATTTATGAGAAGTGAGAACATATCAGGAATATATCATGGAACTCACGTAACATAACCAGAAAGTTGCTATCTTGATGACAAAAATAAATCAAGGGTATGCAACAGAGAAAGAGCCAGTGGACTTAAACTCAACAATATTGACCAATTTATCATTTATTGTTGAAAAAATCAACGATTTATCAAGAAGACATTCTCCAAAACTAGAAAAAGAACAAACAAAACAGTAATAAAATAGCCAGAAACGAGATTTTTGTATTGTTCAGGGCATGTGACCAAACTGTAGTTTCTTTCATCCTATATACCTTCTAAACACTTGATACAAATCTCAGTTGCTACAGTTAAAAATGGCCAGAGGTAAAAGCTTCAACTGTGCTGGTACGTTTACAAAACAATAGATGCTGTCATGCTGTGACTGTGAGGCAGTAGCAAGACAGAAATCTGTATTTTTGTGGCAACCATTTCCACAAATGCTGTTATTATGCAAGTGATGGGAACCAACTGGTTTATTGCAGAAAACTAGGGAACATACAATTAATTCCTAGAGTATTCCAGAGACTCTAGACTCTCCTCATGCCAAATTGGCCTTCAAGTCTATACAAAGTGACAAGATGATCATTCACTAAACCCCCTTCTTATTTATAGACAACATGCCTTATTTCTATCGAATAACTAATTGTTATTAGACTATTAACAGAGCATCGGCTAATGCCTGTACCTATCAGTAAGGTAAGGTTATCTATACGTCACCCTGCTGCCAGAAACTTGAGGTAGAAAAACATTGTTTAGAAGGCGGTTCCTTAATGAACTACGTAAAGGAATTTCAGATAATTAAACAAAATTTAACAAATTAGGGATGTTACTGCCTACCATGAACATAATTGGGAACACTCCTTAAACCTCACTTCACATCAAACCAAAATTTTAGATTCCATCCAATCCAATGCTGTGCCATCGAGAATCTGAGTATCCATGTGAAACTTCTTCAACAAAAGTATTGAGAAAACAATGGAAAAGGACACGAAGAAAGGATCTAGATTCTAGATCAAATGAAACGATTCTCACCATTTGCTCTGGGATTTAAATCTCTCTCAATACAACCTTGACAATTGGTCACAATTGAAAAAAGAAAAGAAGCCTGCTTCAGGTCCTAATTCTAGCCATTCTCAATTGTTTTGAGAATGCTTTAGTAAAATTCAATGGTCTATCTATATATATCTATATCTATATATATATATATATATATGCAAATCACAATGACGCTTGTCCAACATCTTGAAGTCTAATAGTATTTAGCAGGTTATCAAATAACATCTTTATTTTCCATCACAGCGTATTATAATTATAATTAGAACAAGAATAAAATGCCCCAATACTCATTAGTCAATGCAAACTAAAAACAGAAAATCCAAACAGCTAAACACATGACTTCCAATCAGCTATCATGCAAGAATAATCACACCACGAAACAGTTGCTGCTATGTTAATAATAACAGAAGAAAAAACCGAAAATTATACCTCATCCCTAAGTTCCCTGGCTTCTCTCCGAGATCCCTCATCAAAATCCTTCCCGTCATCGCAGGCATTGTCTTCTTTCTCTTTTCAAAATTTAAAGAGCAAAATTAGTACGCTGAGAGGATACACTGGATTCAGCAAGACAAATATTATGCAATAAACGAGAAAGACACAATGTAACATTAAAATTGAGGTAAAAAAGAGTAATGATGACAAAAAGCTTACCTTCAGATAGAAATAATGTAGATAAACGATTTCGAGGGATCACAACATCCTGGTTTACAAAGAGCAGACAAAACTCTCATAGAATCAGCTTAATTCAGTGAACATTTGAACTATTCATTATTCATAAAATTTTAGAAACAAAAACTTTCAATCAGCAAAACTCATCATCACAAAGGTTTGCAAAGGAGTTCAAATTCAGCCGAAAGCTGTCAACATTTCAACCGTACGCATTATACAAAACTCTCATTGCTCTGAATTCAGTGCAATTTGAACTATACATTATTCTTCCAACCATAAAAAGCTTAGAGTTTCAGGAAAATATATCACAACAAAGTTTAAAAGAAGTTGTTCAAGTTAAGCCGAACTCATTCAACATTTCAATCGTTCACATTATACAAAAATCTCATTGAATCAGCTGAATTCAGTGAACCATTAAAAACCTAAAATCTCATAAAACCAGAACTTGCAATCAGCAAAATTCATCATCACAAAGTCTTAAAAGGATTTCAAATTCAGCCGTTTTTAGTCAACATTTCAATCGTTCGCATATCCAGAACAAAAACACTGCGAATTTCCCTTAAATCATCCAACATTTCAAAAAATTAGACAAAAAACCATCACAACGAAAATGAGAACTGAAAACAAAAAAGAAAGAAAAAGTAACGATCAGTTGTTAGTTACGTTCGGTTTGTTGTATCGGGAAGATACGGCGGTTGTTGTGGCGGCGGCGGCGGCTGTGGGAAGGTGGCGATTGTCGCGGACTCTGAAGCAAGTGAAGAAGCAACCCATGATAGCTCGAGAGAAGGATCGGAAAACGAACCTCAATATCAAACCTAACCAGCGCATATCATTGAAAGAGGACCCAGTTTCAGGTAAGGTAAGGTAACGTTTCTTTTCTTCCTTTTTTTATATATATTTATTTTTTTGAATGAAAATGGAGAGAGAGTCAGAGAGAGAAAGAGAGAGTGGTTGAGTTGAGAGAGAGTGTGGGAGAGAGAGAAGTGAGTCGATTTGAAATTTGAACTAAAAATTGCGACTGAACGAGGGAGGGAACGGGAATACAATGATGAGTCCACTCGTGTTCACCTTGCCGTTTGTTTACCCACTCGCTCTGCATTGGGTAACATAGAAACTCTCCGTGGCGTGAGAACACGTGGCTCAAATGCGTTTGACTGGGTATAGTTGATGGTGGCGCGTGTAAGAAACGTCTGTTAAGGAATGGGGATGGGAATGTCAATTTCTCTCTCTCGACGGTCATAAAATAAAATAAATGCCATATTTTAACTTTTTTATAAAAAACCTTTTAGTAATTATTAGACATCTTTTATATTTTTTTATACTAAAGAAAATAAATAAATTAATAGGCGTCAAATAGTCTCCTCAAATTCATTATGTCAACCATTCACTACACGATTTTATGCTTGTACGATTTTATGCTTGTACGATGCACAAAATATCATTATGAAAAATAGGTAGTATTATACATATTTAAATTTGTTACGTGTTTGAATTATTGGATACGAAGTATATTATTGGAGAACTTAATGTAACAAAACAAAGTTAAGTCATAGATAAAACTATGCGGTGACATATATCGAAGTTAAATTTTGAAATGGAAAAAATGCTCACTAAAGTAATTTCAGTTAAAAATGAAAACAAAAATATTTTTTTTCAAGGAAAAATTAAACTTATTATTTAAACATTTTTATCACAAAATTAATTTTTTTCACAAAACTAATTATCGAGGAACGAACTTTGCCTATTTGAACATTTTTAGGCTTAAATAGCTTTTACCCCCTACAAATATCACTAATCCATATACCCCCCCCCCCCCCCCCCGCAAAAAAAATTGAAATGAACCTCGCAAAATTTCAAAAAGTTTCTAGTTAGGTCATTGCTCTTAGTTTTTTTTAACAACGTTAACTTAAACTGAGTTGGATGTCCATGTTGGCATAACACGTTGCTAATTAGGGCTTATATCTTCATCATCAACATCGTTCATCTGAAACTCTTATTCTCACTGAAACTCGCCAATAATTAGGGCTAATGATGTTGATGATGATGATGATGATGATATAAGCCCTAATGAGCCACATGTTGCAATGTTCATTTTAAAACTTTCTTTTTTGCAGGGGGTATATGGATTATTGTGATATTTGTAGGGGGTAAAAGCTATTTAAGCCAAAAAAAATTAAACCATAAATTACCTTAAAGCACTACTTAGCACCATACTTTACGTACTTTATCACGAAATTAATTTTATTTTTCCACCAATTTTGCTCAATTTTGCCTTAAGATTAAAATATGATAGCAATAAAAAAACATATTTTACCATAGTGGGACCCACTCATGGCATATGTAATTTTTGCTGCAAATTGAATATCTCTTTTTTTCTTACTCACACCTTGCTTGTGGCATCCACTAAAATGATTGTAGAACCCACCTAAAAGTTGACTCCAAAGTACCACCACTAAACTTACTTACATTCAATTTAGTCTTAAGAATAATGAGATAATACACGGTAGTTTTTTAAGAATAATTTGTTATTTTTAAATTTTAATAAAATATTAACTATTGATTTGTCAATGGGACGTCGGCTCCCAAGTTCGAACTCGAGGGTGAGTAGTGGTAATGTTGTGCGTGATGTTTATTTCTCATTTCATCTAAGTAGACCACTACAAATTTACTACAGAAATAAGCATAATGAAATTGAAATTGTCATAAGTAGTTAAGGATATTTTATGAAAAAGACAAAATTTCACCAGAGAACCTTTAAGTTATGTATTTGTAACAAGTTTCCCCTTTAAGTTTTTTTTTGGGTAACAAATAGGCCCTTTTAGTGATTACTCTAGCTTATGTATTTTGATGTATTGCTACTTTATATATTGCGATTACTCTAGCGTATGTATTTTGATGAAACCAGTCATATTTTGGTGTTTTTTGATGTAATCAACGATATGACATTTTACTAAAAGGGCCAACTGTGTCAACGTTAGGTAACTTAAAGGACCTATTTGTTACCAAAAAAACTTAAAGGGTCAACTTGTTACGAATAAGTAACTTAAAAGGTCCTCTGGTGTAATTTTGCCTATGAAAAATATATCTATTTTTTGGTTATACATAAAAAAAAAAATTATCAAAAGTAGCAAAATTTATTAGTCTTCTTGTTAAGTGTATAATATAATCTTAAAATGGCATGTATCATGAAACAAATGGAGTAATAAATTTGTCGTAAATCGGTGTACAGAGACTAATCTCTTGAGTCGCGTAGGACAACAATAGGTGACAAAACTCTTACTCGAGAGTTTTAACGTTGACGCATTCTTAGGGCTGGATTCCCACTTATGGTATGCTTGGATTAGAAAAGAAAGTGAGGAGAGAGAGAGAGAGAGAGAGAGAGAGAGAGAGAGAGAAATAAAGTATATTTGATACTGATATATTATTTGGTATATGAGAAAGCACTGCAAACACTTGTTTACAAAAACGTTGTTATAGCAATGAGTAACATAAGTAAAGAAAAACAAGTAAATGGAACGAGCGAATTATACTGGTTTACATTACCTGGTAGCTACCTTCAGTCAAGAGTCTATTCCCCAACCTCCAGTCCCAAGTAAAACCTTTTGAAGGATTTCCACTAAAAATATTTTTAGCAAATACAACCCCAAGAGTCTATCCACCAACCTGGCTAAACTCTCACCCGCTTCAAACGACTTGATCTCAAGCCTTTAAGGAACAAAAACCACTACTAGGCAAGTTACAAGGTTCAAATCATAAATCAATACACTCTTAAATAAGAGGTTTACAATACAAGAGATTCTTCTAGCTAGCTCTAACACTTCAATATCGAGCCTTCCCTACTAACTTTTTGTTCAAGTGTGCAGAATATTTCTTGATGTGTAACAACAGGAATTGCACACTTCATCAAGCAAAGACAAAAAAATAAGAAGACTGGTCAAAGTTGTTTAATAAGAAGAGTCAACATCAGAAGATCAAGACAAGTTGGAGCTCAACAAGAAGACACATGAATGTACTGAAGCATTCGAAGTACAAACACATATGAAGTCAAGACCAAGTCAAAGTTAGAAGATTTACTTTATCAAAGAGCAGTATGAAAAGAGAGTATGGTAATCGATGCTTCTGAAGATTACTTTATTTTCTAATCATCACGACGAGTAAAAAGGGAAGCGGTCATCAACCATCTATCAATACGATGACTCAGCTCTCTCTAGGAAACCTAGCATACAGATTGTTAGTGGCTAGCACCTCCCTCCCCCTCTCTCAAGTACAATATAACATGGAAATTACTTTATACATCCCAACAACTAGTTTGTTCAATGGTCACTTTTCAACGATTATAATCTCTCATCTATTTTGAAGAAGTTTCTTTGAATGCTAAAGGTTGTATGCCTGTTGGCAAAACGACCATTTCTGCCTAATGGCCATGACCAAGTAAGGTTGAGAGATGTTCTGGACTAGACTCAGCCCAATCCGCAATTGGGTTCGCTGTTGCAACCCATATCCCCTAACATCCAAGACTCGCCCTCATCCAATGACATCTACGATGGAGATCAAATCACATCTCATACATCAGTCAAGAATCAACCTCGGCCTACGCAAGATCAAGCCACTTCATTTGGCATATTCCCCTATAAATAACACTTCTATCAATGCACTAGGTACACATTTATTACTCCCTCCCATCTTTTCTCAGATCTAAATTGAGCGTCAAAGTGTGTGTAGGTTCCACCCTCGCCGAATCAACGTGAAGAAGTGCATCTCGAAGCATCATTTGGAGCTAGTCTGACATCACCCATTGGTAGCATTCATCCCAACTACATTGACCGAGAAATATTTCTAAGATATCCCGCAGTAATGGTAATCCTTAAAGGCTACTTGATGGAAGGTCGAGAAATATCAAAAATGACCAAAAGGAGGTGAAGGGAGACCGTGAACTGCCATAGGTTCACGTACGCTTCACTCATTTGTACCTCTCACTGACTTTTGATCACTAACTTTGGTATCAGAGTGTCTGCAGGTACCCAACCCTTCCGAGTCCAACCTTGGAAGAAGGCGACACTGAAGAACATTACCTCGGAAGATTCCGACTCGCGAAGTACTCATCCGACCTCGTGCTACGAAATGATTGCATCGTGATACAAGATACCAACCGCTGATTCCGGATCCCAGATTCCGAGGCAAGGTACGCAATAATCTCTATGCGTTATTCTTAAGGAAAACAAATTTATCTTTTTACTTAAGGGTGTTGGTTGATCAAAGCCAAAAATTTAAAAAGGGTTACAATTCAAACCTCCCTTTCTTGACTCTAGTTGGATTGTGGAAGTGACTTCCCCTGATCGGTCTAAAGTTGGCCCACCAATTATGCAGTTTTATACTCACTGGCACTTGAACCATTGGAACGTGCTTGTTAGGTCTTCCGTGGGTGAGGTCTTCATCTACAAAGGTCAAGGGAGTTCAGTTGGAGACAATCAACCATCATCGAAGACATGGAGTTCATGGTCTTTTTTCGCCTCCTTTTCATCATTTTTGAGATTTCTCGACCTTCCGAAAAGTAGCCTCTGTGGATTTCCATGACTGTCGGATACCCACCGATGATAAAGCTTCATCCGATCAGAGAAAATTCTGAGAGAGGGAGAGTGCTGGGGATTCCACTATAGTCGCTAATGAACTGTCTTGGAAGTCGGTCTCAGTCATTGAAGTTGGGATGAGATGCTACCAAGGGGTGATGTCAGACTCGATCCAAGTGACGATCCAAGATTCACTCCTTCGCGTTGATCCGACGAGGGGGTTGGTTCATGGACACATTCTGAGGCTCAAGTCAGCTCAGAGAAAGGTGGAATGTAGTAATAAATGCGAACTTGGTGCATTGGTAGAAGCACGTATTTATATGCAATGTCCCAAATGAAGCGGCTCTGAGGTTCATTCTTGACCGTTGGATGAGATGTGATTTGATCTATAACGTAGACGTCATTGGATGAGGGCTGGGAAGCTCCAATACTCTAAAGTAGGCCAAGTACCCGTATTTGACATGTATTTGATACCGATACATGTTGGATACGGCAGGATACATATCCAGATAGTATTCTAGAACTTAATTTTTAATTTGTAGTTAAAAAAAGTGCAGATACTTGCAAGATACGTGAGAGACGCGTTTAGGATACGACGCCATCGAGGGATACACACATGGGATACGACACCATCGCAGGATACATGAACGGGATACGCAAGGAAGGATTCTTTCAGTTTTGAAAAAATAAATGTCTTAACAAATTTTTTCTTTAATATATATTTAAAAGTAAACTATAAACTAATATAAACTAATAAAACTGAAAACAATAAACTAATAATAAACTATTAAAATAATAAAACAAAAAACAAAACCCTAAAATTTAAAGCCAGAAGCACTGAATGCAATGACAAAGGAAATGCAATGTAAACCCTATAACAAAACCCTAAAATTTCCTTTATATTCCTTTATATTCGCTTGAGCGACCCTCCAGAGCTGCGAACTCCTTCGAACAAAGGTGTAGAACTTGCCGCGGAAGCCACCGCGACCGCCAGCGAAAGCCATCGCGCCCGCTATAGCTGCGAACTCCTTTGAAACAAGTGCGCTCTGTTTTAGATGCTCTGTTCACTTCGGCTTGTGCTTTTTTCAGTTTTCCTATTTTTAGCTGTGACCGCCATAGCTGAGAACTCTATGCATTTTCCTATTAGTTTCTTTTCAGTTTGACCTTGCGTTGTTATTCAGATTTTGTTTTTTCCGTTTGTTATTTTTTTGTTTTTCATTCCATCTTGCTAGGCATCGTTACTTCGTTAGGAATCCTTATTCGGGGGGATTATCACTCCTGTTGGACTATATGATAACCTTAGAGGGGGGTGAATAAGGTTCAATGCTAAAAATGAAATCTTTTTGATTTTTGAGAAATAAAGATGTTAGTTTAAATCAAATGACGAAAAGAGGACTTAAACTATATGCAACAACTATGCAAGCTATAACAATAGGCAGAAACAATTACAATGATAATGAAAGCTAAGCACAATAATATCAAATGCAATGACAATCAACAAATATAAAGGAAATGCAATGTAAAGACAAGAGAAAGAAGTACACTGTAATTTTTACGAGGTTCAGGATGAAATGCCCTAAGGATTTTCGCAAATCGCCTATAGTTATCACACCAATCTCAATTTTCGCAAATTGAGAACCCAAGCTCCCCACTAAGGATTTTGCTACAATTCAATCTCCCCGATGGAATTACCCAAGAAGACTCTAAAGATTTCACTACTATTAAATATAAATGTATACAATCGAGAACTAGGATCCAATCACTCAAGCAAATGACAATGATGTAGTTGATAGAGATGAGAGATTTGGATTAGCATTTTTAGCTTCAAAGAATTAGGTTTTACAAAGACGGCTCTAAGAAAAAAAATTAACCTAAAAATTAGGTTGAATTGAGCTTTTATACTTAAAGAATGGCTGACCTAAAAATTAGGTTGAATTAAGCTTTTACACTAAAAAAATCCGCAACAGTCTAAACTTTTCAACTCTATTTTGATAAGTGAACAATCGATTGTTGTCCTTTAGAACATAGGTTAGAAATCGATTGTTTGCTTCTAAAATATCAAGTTAAAAATCGATTTCTTGCTTAAAAGTAAGCAAGCCACAAATCGATTGCTTGCTTGAATGGAATAGACTAGAAATCAATTTTGTACTTTAATGAAGCAAGTCACAAATCGATTTTGCACTTCTTATAATACAATAACAAAATCGATTTTCCTCTTTAAACACACAAAGTCATCAATTGATTGTTTTCTTTCCAAATCAAGTTCTTTTAAAAACCATCAAGACACAAATCGATTATTGGCTTTACACCAAGAAGCCATGAATCGATTTCTAGCTTTAAAATAAGTATGAAATCGATTTCTAGCTTTAAAAGCAAGAGAGAAATAGATTTTTATAATTTGTGCCTAACCTATTAGCATGCTTTTATATAAAAGATTTTACCAAGTTAAAATGAGCTCAATTCTATTTTAACAAAACGGTCCTATTTTAAAAATATCATCTCTCAACTACAAAAGTCATAAAGCTAAAGTGACGAGATCTTACAAGCATTCTATACAAAGCAATATAACACATAGGTCTTGAACGCTTGAGTAGCTCCTCCTCCGAGCTGCTACACTTTAAGATATCATGCCCCGTGCTTTGGTTAAACTATAAACATTAGTAAATAGATTGTAATTTGTTATCATACAAAACAAAGAGTGTTTGACCTCAGTTCAACAACTCCATCTTGCTAGGAATCCTTACTTCGTTAGTTCCTATTCATTTGCTGCTAAACACAACCTTAGTGGTTTTCTTCAACCTAGTTATAATGCTTTGAGAACTAGTCTTTTGAAACAAGATAGGTCTCATGTTGAGAGAATGCTTCAGCCTATCAAATCTTTATAGCCATTGAAAGGAGGTAGATTGGTTACTGATGGCTGGAGAGATGTGTAAAGGAGACCATTGATAAATTTCATGGTTATTAGCGAAGGATGGCCTATCTTTTTGAAGGCAATTGATGGTTCCAGGGAATATAAAGACAAGCACTACATGGCTAGCATAATAAAGATGTAATCAAGGAGATAGGGCTATTAAATATGCAAATCATTACAGATAATGCTCCAATTTGTAAGGCTGTAGGAATGTTGATTGAATCTGAATTCCTTAATATCTTTTGGACACCTTATATAGTTCATACCTGGAACTTAGCATTGAAAAATATATGTGCAGCTAAGAATATTGAAGATAATGATAAAGGTTTTTATGAACGTAATTCGATCACTGAGATAATTGATGAGGTTTCCTTTATCAAGACTTACATAATGACTCACTCGATGAGATTGGCCATCTTCAATGAGTTTTCAACATTTAAACTGCTCTCTATTGGTGAAACCTGTTTCGCATCAATGGTAGTCATGCTAAAAAGGGTTAAGTTGTTGAAATGTGCTTTGCAAGTGAAGAATCTACTTTCTATGATGTTGTCCATGCCGTTGATAAATCTAGATGGGGCAAAAGTTGCACACCATTTTATTCACTGAATCCAAGGTAATTTTTATTTTTGTATTAGTATTTGTCTTTGAATTAGAATAGTCCTAGCTAATAATTTGAACTTAATGCAATGTATTTTATTTTATTATCGTTCGTGATTTTGGATACCTAAATCATCTTCTAAACCCCTTAGGTGGATCCTGCATGAATGGAGACCTTTTTACGTTCTAGCTAGTTTAATATTTGAATTCCTATTTTTTTATTCCTTAAGAGATTCCTTAATGATCTGTTTGGTAGAAGAGAGAGAAAGGGAAGAAAGAAAGAGAGAAGAGAGAGTGATTTTCTATTGTTTGGTTTAGGAGAGAAATTAGATAGAGGGAAATGGAGGGATCAAGGGTGTGTTTGGTAGAAGAGAAAAAAGGAAGAGAGAGGAAGAGAAGAGAGAAAGAAAGAAGAGAGAATGTCAAACAATAAAAAGTCAGTTTCTTTTATTTCTTCTCTTTCCCTTCAACCAAACGCACCCAAGAGAGTAAAATACATTTAATATTTAGTGTGATTGTTTAACTCATACTTATCCATCCACTTCTCTTGGGGTGTAACTTTCTTTTATGGGGCAAAATCAATGCATTTAGTCGGATTCTAAAATACTTAGTAGATAGCATTACACTTTTTGTTTATATAAATAGGACATTTATTTCTTAGAAGGATTTTTCGTATAGACTATAATTTATAAATATTAATGAGATAGAGAAAGCTTAGACAAAGATTTTAGAATCATGCGCCTACTTAAGCCTGAACCACAGAGTAGGACTTTTTTTTTGACAAGCACAGAGTAGGACTTGAATCATATAAAATACGATTGACCTTGGTACAGTACGCTCATAAAATTTACTGTGCAATAGTGGAAGAAAGATAGATATAGACCACATAAATCAATATGATGAAAGCTAGAGCTATCTATTAGAGCTTGTTTAAGATGCTATTAGTTGTAGGGGTGGACACCTATCCGAGACCCGCCCGAAACCGTGAAACCCGACGGTAAAATAAAGAGATGCGAGTTGGCGGATTTTCGGTTGCACTGTACAGTTTCACAAGGGCTATAATGGTCGGATTCGATCTGCTCTAAGAATCCCGTCGGTGACCGCAACTGACCGAAGTAGTATAAAATATACAGATACACATTTAGTTCAGTAGAAATCGCATGGAAGAGTATGAAGAGGATAAGATCTTTGAGTAATAATCCCTTTATTCTCTACAGGGTGGCTTTTAAGTTGCACAAATTGAAGTTTTTGTGTATTGTGCCCAAGTTACCTTTTACCTGGTACAACAGGTTCAAGTAGTCTACATCCAGTTTTGAAGTATTTTATATTCGGACCCAATATTTTTACTAATAGAAAGGGAAGCCCCACACAAAAAACGTATTATTTAAATATTCATTCCAAGGCTAATAGTAGCTTGGCTGGTTGAGAGGTGGAAACGTGTTTTATTAAATTTTTTTATTTTATTAATTTTTGTTTTTTTGTTAAAAAAGCTGATCTTCTTTTTCCTCTCCTCCAATAGCTGTAGTGGCGGAGATGACCTCCGACACGGTGGTCGCCGATGGAGGTACTCCGATGACTTAATTTTTTGAGGGCTTTGCGAGAGGATGACGTGAGGATTCTGAATATCTAAATTGTTTTTCAATTAGAGGTCCATGGTTGCCGGAAAATAAGAAAGAAGGTGACGATTTGAGGTTCTCAAATCTGTTTTTAGCTACAGAACAGTCATCATACAAGAAGAGGAAGAAGAGGGAGACATCATTGAAGAGGAAGAGATTCTCTGATCTGTTTTCGTCGCTTGTGTTTTCTTCTTCTCTTTGGGTTTTCATCTTCTTGTTCTTCGTTTTAGGATTTTCTTTTGCTGTTCTTGTTGTTTCAAATCCGCTGATGATATTGATGGTTTTTGGTGTTAGTGACTCATTGGAAAGAAGATGGGTGAGAGAGAGAGAGAGAGAGAGAGAGAGGTGGGTTTCGGAAGTGGCAAAAAAACCATGTTGGGGCAAAAAAAACTTATTTACCAAAATAATGCACATTGTGGGTTATTTACCAAAGTAGGGCAAATTTTTTTTCGCCCCCCCCCCCAGGGTGACTTCTGAACTGTGTTTTGCAATTTTTTTTAAAATGAACTGTGTTTTGCAAATATTTTATTCAATTATATATTAATATATAAATATTTAAATAAATTAAAAATAAATTTATAAAAATGATTATACCTATTTATAATTTAATTACGTTAATATTTACGAAAAAAATTAAGAGATTAAAAATTGGAACATAATATAATATAGAAAAAAGACTGAAATAAACAACAAAATTTTCAGAAATACAAGAATAGAAAATAAAAAACGAAACGAGAGGAAAACATGATCGAAACTACTTCCACGAAACATTTTTTGGTAGTGGCCATTGGACCACTGGAGGGATAACCCGACGGATGATTTCATCGGTGGAAATAGTTGTTTCGACGCACAATTCGATAGGACTCCGAGTATGAGGTTGAAACATCTCATGCTGCTGAAACATCTGTCGAACGTGTTTGTCAGTCTTGATAGTCATTACGCACCACCGAATACGATTACCTTCGCCGGTCCGGGGGCAACGATAAACGATACGAGCGATAAACCAGGTGGCTACATGCTTTCTCTTACTATATTCCAGACACAGTTCATGACTGGCAGTACAAACCATTCTATGAGAATGGACAACTAGTTGCCGACAAAGGTGTATTCCACCGCATCTTTTGGAGTTTTGGCACGTGCATTAAAGGCTTTCAATTTTGCAAACCAGTTGTCTCTGTTGATGGAACATGGTTGTACGGTAGGTACAAAGGGTGTCTTCTTTTGGCAATCGCACAAGATGGAAGAAACAACACCTTCCCAATTGCATATGCAGTGGTCGAGGGTGAGACAAAGGAGGCTTGGTTTTTCTTCCTATCTCGTTTAAGACACTATGTGACACCACAGGAGGGTATTTGTTTGATATCAGATAGACACGAGTCTATCAAAAGTGCTGTTACGCAACTAAACACCAATTGGAAACACGTCTTCTGTGTTCGCCACATAGCACAAAACTTCATGAGAAACTTCAAAAACACTCCTGCCAGGAAACATGTCATCAATATGGGTGAGTATTTTTAACAATTTTTTTAATTAATTAGTTTCAAATTTCCATTCCATACTTACCAACATCTTCTTTTTTTTCTTCAGCATATTCAATGACAGAAGAATCGGCTGAACACTACAAACAAAAAATTGGTCAGCAAGTAGGTCCGGAGGGGGTGGCTTGGGTTGAAGACATAACCGCAGAACAATTGTTGCAGTGGTGCGATGGAGGTTCCCGTTGGGGGCACATGACAACAAACCTTGCAGAGTGCATCAACAATGTCCTTAAGGGGGTGCGGAATCTCCCTATTCGTTCATTGATAAATGCAACATATTTCAGGATGAACCAGGTTTTCGTCAAAAGGGGAACACAGGCACAGGCAATGTTGAGATCCGGAACTATGTACTCTGAAAAATTGTTGGAAAATATTGCCAGGAACATAAATGTCTCAAAAACGCATAACGTCGCAGTTCACGATCGTGCCCAACAATTGTTCCGAGTTGAAGAACTTGTACGACCACAAAGTGGTAGACCTGCGCGAACATTCGTGGTGAACTTCAGAGCAAAAACGTGTGAGTGTGGGGAATTCCAGGCACTTCACTACCCTTGTTCACATGTCATCGCAGCATGCTCAAAATGCAATTACGACCACATGCAATTCGTGGATCCACCGTACACAATGGAGAATGTTTTCAATACTTACATTGTCGAGTTCCCACCCTTGCCAACTGAGACGTCATGGCCTTATTTCAATACTTTAGAACTACAGCATGATCCAACTAAACGGAGAGATAAAAAGGGTTGTCCACAATCTACCCGTATTCGTACAGAGATGGATCAAAGAGAAAGGGGTACACGCACCAGAAGATGCGGAATTTGTAGAAATGAGGGTCACAACAGAAACAACTGTCCTAACCGCAATTAATGTGTTGTAATATTTCAGATTACTCTTTTAAATGACTATTGTAATTTTCGGTTGGTCTTTTAAATAAATTATTGTGTTGTAATATTTCTTTCTGACCCTTCAATTTAATTAGGAAATTTGGATTACAAGTATTAATTATCTAAATACAATTGTTTTATTTAAATTAATTTAATTTAATTTTTATCATTTTAATATATAATTATTGAAAAATTAAAAAAATACAATTCAGAAGTCACCCTGGGGGGGGCGACTTTTGAACTACTTTTTAAAAGAAATTGCAAAAAACAGTTCAGAAGTCACCCTGGGGGGGGGGGGTGGGGGGGGTGACTTCTGTACTATAAAAAATGTTTGCCCTACTTTGGTAAATAACCCACAATGTGCATTATTTTGGTAAATAAGTTTTTTTTTGCCCCAAGGTAGTTTTTTGCCCTTCGGAAGTGGTGTAGCAGAGGTGGGGTTGTAATTTTTAATTTTAGAAACTATTTTTTTTAATTTTAAACTTAAACTAAAACAATTATAATTAATAAAAAGAGTGAGTTGGCACGCGATGTGGACACCACATCAATTAAAATGTCCATGTGGTGTGTCAAGTTATGATTCTGTTAGTCTAATCAGTGTGATTTAACGTCAAAGACTAATAATGAAAATGGCAAAATAAGATAGGACCAAAACACCCATTTCGTTGATGTAGAGACTAAACTTAAAATGATTCAATTTTATAGAGACCAAAAACATATTACCTTTTAAAATTTTTCATTTAGTACACTTACCTATCCAATTTCGTTGATGATGCGAAGGAATGGTTAGCTCAATGGTTCAAAAGAGCCCCGGGCCGGATGGTTTTAACATGAGCTTCATCAAATTATGTTGGGATTTTTTGAAAAAGGATGTTGTTGATTTTATTAATGAGTTTCATGATAAAGCATTTCTCCCTAAGGCCATTAGCGCAACTTTTATTGCATTGATTCCCAAAAATGATAATCCTCAAGGTTTGGGGGAGTATAGACCGATTTCGTTGATAGGGTCTCTCTACAAAATTTTGGCAAAAGTGTTGGCAAATCGGCTTAAGAAGGTGCTCCCTAGTGTTATATCGAATAGCCAATCGGCTTTTTTGGGGGGTAGGTAAATTTTGGACGGGGTGTTGGTCGTTAATGAGGTAGTTGATTATGCTAAGAGATCGAAGGATGAATGTTTGATTTTTAAAGTTGATTTCGAGAAGGCATATGACTCCATCTCGTGGAAGTTCTTATTTTATATGTTAGATCGGATGGGCTTTCCTCAAAAATGGATTCTTTGGATGAAGTCTTGTGTTTGCAATACTACTTTTTCGGTGTTGGTTAATGGGAGTCCCACTAATGATTTTAAGGCATTTAGAGGTTTGAGACAAGGGGATCCTCTTTCCCCTTTTTTGTTCCTCATTGTGGCGGAAGGCTTGTCGGCTTTAGTAGCTAAAGCGGTGGAGATTTACTATTTTGCGGGTTATGATATTAATTCTTCTCTCCGGTTTTCTATTATGCAATGTACGGATGATACAGTGTTAATGGGGAAGCCTTCTTGGGATAATCTGTGGGCCATCAAGACAATTTTAAGAAGCTTTGAATTGGTTTCCGGGTTACGTGTGAATTTTCATAAGAGCAAGATCATTGGTATTAACACTTCAGAGGAGTTTCTTGATTCCGCTTCTACTTTCCTTCATTGTAAAACGGAGTCCATCCCGTTTAAGTTCTTGGGGATTTCGGTTGGGGCCAATCCGAGAAGGGCGACAACGTGGAAGCCGGTACTTGATATGCTTAGAAAAAGGCTAGCATCATGGAAGGGGCGTCATCTTTCAATTGGAGGTAGAGTCACTCTTATTAATTCGGTGTTAAATAGTATCCCTTTGTATTTCTTTTCTTTCTATAAAGCACCGAAGTCGGTTATTAAAGCAATGATTAAAATACAAAGGGATTTTCTGTGGCAAATCAATGATGGAGATAGGGGTATGTATTGGGTTGCTTGGGAAAAAATTTGCAAACCGAAGAATGACGGAGGCCTCGGTATCAAAAATTTAGATTTATTTAATGTGGCTCTTTTAAGTAAGTGGAAGTGGCGGGCACTTGTTGATGATTTCGCTCCTTGGAAAGGCTTATTATTTCATAGATATGGAAGCTTCAAGGATGCCTTTATACAACGGTCGGAGGGTGCATTAAGAAGAGGTGCTGTTGGGTCTATTTGGTGGCGCGATTTGATGATGCTTGATCTCGCGTTTTCTCCTCTATCTTTTTTCGGCCAGCAGGTTTCTCGTAGGATGGGGAATGGCGCTTCTGTGGATTTTTGGAATGATGTTTGACTGGGAACTTCTTTTTTTTCTCGGCTTTTTCCTTCTCTATGGACGGACCGTGAATCAAACCGTGTGGTGGTGCGGGACTTTGGAGGGTGGAGGGATGGAGTTTGGCGGTGGAATGAATCTTGGCTAGTATCTGAATCGCGTGTTAATCATTTGGAGGCTGCATATCTTCAACAAATCTTGGCACCAGTGATTCTTGCTCAAGGGATTGAGGATACTTGGATATGGAAGCTTGAGACTTCGAAAAAATTTACCGTCCGTTCTTGTTACAAAGAGATGCTTCGGGAGGTAATGGAGAGCGATCAAAATGAATTACATAAGATGTTGGAGAAGTTATGGAGATGTGTCGCTCCCTCCAAGGTTATTGTTTTTGGATGGCGCTTACTTAGGGATGCTCTTCCAACTCGCGGAAATTTGCGACACCGACTTGTTATCGCACCGGACGATGATCTCTGTCCATTGTGTTGGAATGAAGTTGAATCGCAGTTTCACCTGTTTTTGAGCTGCACCTTTGCATCGGATATTTGGTCGCGGGTGTGCGTTTGGTGTAGGATCGACCATGTGGGATCCAATAGCTTGCTCGAACATTGTATTTGGTGGGGGAAGCTATCCGAAGGTAAAAAGGCCAAGAAAACAAAACACTTAATTTGGTTGACTACCTGTTGGAGTATTTGGTTGACTAGGAATGCTCTTATCTTCAAGAACGAGGATCCCAACATTGAATCTATCATGTCACGCATCAAGCAGTTAACTTGGAGTTGGTTGGTCTATATATCTCATTGTAATTTAAATTTTGATATTTCTGCTTGGTGGCTTGATCCACTTCATTGCCTAAACAATATGTAACTTTTGTTGTTTGGGTTTGAGCACCCCTAGTACTTTTTTCAATGAAGTATTGCTTATCTAAAAAAAAAAATCACAGTACATATTTTATTAAACAGTTTTACCAGTTCCACCATTATACATTTCTTATAATTTCTAAACTTCCCATTTTCAACAAACACATCAATATTTAACGTTAATCATATATTTTTTTTTTATTTTTCAAAACAAATACTTAGTGAATTTTTTGAATGTCGCTTCTAAACAAAAATTATATTCATTTTAAATGAAAACATTGTGTTCAGTCTTCATAAATTGGTTCTCATATTTTTTTCTAACAAACTAATAATTTTTTTTTTATTATATCTGTCACACCCTTGTGTTAAAAAAAATCCGACATAAATTTGGTATTTATAAACTTGGGCAACAAACGTAAATTTCGTATTATATATACTTCTACTGCAATTAAAATAAAGGTTTAAATATTTGATCTCCCTGCAAATATACCCATTTTTCATATACCCCCTGCAAGTATGCACATTTTCCATAAACAGTTTTCGGTCACCCCTCTATTAGATTATGTAGTGTATAATGAGTATGAACCATGTACAGTTACCCCTGCAAAATATAAAAAGTTTACGATTACCTCTGCAGGAGGTAACTAGAAACACTTATTATTTTTAAGGTTGATTTTAAAACTTTTTTTTTTACAGGGGTAAATGGAAAATTGTGATATTTGCAGGGATTAAATATTTAAGCCTAAAATAAACATATAGCAAAAACTTGGTCAACGAATTGCCAACTCTAATCTTGACCATCCAACATTTTGCCATCTAAATCAAATGTATTGATGACACTTAGGTAAGATACACAAAAACTTCAATTTTTGCGAATTAAAATCCACCATTTTCATTCGTCCCTTATTGCTTTTGAATGGATGTAACTGATACGGTGATACTAGGCACTAATAAAAAGTAATTATTACAAATGAGATGAGAGAAATCGAAAGTACATTTAAAAAAACAGAAAGAGGCACGTGACCTTCCTTCTCTTTGAACTACTTCTTCACAACTCACCATTACCGCAACTCAAGAGCTACATATCGGAGAAAAAGTAAAAATCTGCGACTGCATAAAGGAGATAGAAATCGAACTTACCCACCCGTCAAAATCGAAACCCGCAAAAACCGAAAACCGTCGGAACCACCACCGCAGACGGTCGGAGATGGGTGTGTGTTTGTGTCATTCGGTTACTTGGATGGACAGGTTTCGATCCGAATCCGACCGTAACCGAACCAGTTGATGATTCATCACAGAATGGAGTTCAATCAGGGAACAACACGTGATACTACTACTCATACAACTTTTGTCAAAATAATTTGAATTGAATAAACAAAATTATCAAATACATGAATGACGTCAGTAGATATACCAACATTTGCTGGTTTCGGTAAGTAGTAGTTCAGGTTAGAAGAGACAATAATTGGTTAGTTGAACACATAGCCAGGTAGAAAATATAAAATTACCTAACGTAACATAATTAATAAGAAGTTAAATATAGGCAATGTACCTCCTGCTGAATGAAGTAGGTTTTGGAGGCCCTCATTTGCTTAATAAAGAGAACTGTTATGTGTGGAGTAAGTGATATCTATTTTATTAAAGATACTCCCTCTATCTTATATTAAGTGTCGTTTAATGTCATGGGTGGGTATTAAGAAAATGATTGGATATGCTAAATTTTATGGTAAAAAAATATGGTAGGACTAAAACACCATTACATTTTTCTTGGTTGGTGCAAAGGCACGGTTATTGATATTCTAAAGTAAGGTATTGTTGGAAAGTAATAATAAATGTTGTATTGGGATTCTAAAGTGACAGATAATTTGAGACAAAGAAAAATGGCAAACAAGACACTTAATATGAGACGGAGGGAGAATTGAAGAAAAGTACGCAAAACTTATTAAATAGTTTAATCATTAATTTTATATTTAAACATGTGTAAAATTATACAATACAGGATTTCGTAGTTTAGGATTGATAGTAGAAGTGGCAAAATGACTCGGTCTAAGCGTGCGGCCCGATAAATCCATTAAAATCTTGGTGTGTTTTGGATTTGCCAGGTGAAATATAACTGCTTAACAACCTCAATGAAATTTGACAAAATTTGTCGCCATGATTATAGAAGTCATTTATAACTAAGGGAAAAGTTATAATATTTTAGTTCAAAGAAAATGAGTATAGAAGAATTCTTGATCGGTGTAGGTGTCC
Organism: Astragalus glycyphyllos; assembly: GCA_963573325.1. Lineage (NCBI taxonomy): Eukaryota > Viridiplantae > Streptophyta > Magnoliopsida > Fabales > Fabaceae > Astragalus > Astragalus glycyphyllos. The sequence goes on from OY754307.1 coordinate 33,735,829, forward strand.
TTTTTATTGTCGTTTCTTTGGAGAGTCGTCAAGGTGCATGGCCTTGTGAGTAGTACCTTGGAACAAAAATGCTGCAATACTCTTATTATTTTAAGAAAAGTTTTGTTAAAAATATATATATGTACTCATGTTTTAGAAAGCCAAAAAAGGTATTCTACTAAAATCAGCTTGGTGTACTTGTGGCGCTACAAAAATCGGGGTGTTACAATCAAATGGAAAAGACTCCCTCACCTTAACAAAACGAAGAATAGATCCTATACAAAATATGTCTATCTCGTAGAGATACAGTCCAAAGGCTCTATATATAAGCCATTCATAAAACACACAAGACAGAAGACTCCTTAGTAGCAATGAATCACCTCCAAGAGAAATACTTGAGGTAGTCCCTTGTCTCTGATACATAGGATGCCTTGCCCAAAAAGATACAGCCATATCAGAATAACCCCTTTCATCAGCCGTTTTGGATTAGGTAGAACGTGAACAACATCTGAAATAAGAGAAAACAATCGGGTGACATGACATGATAAAATAAGTAAAAACTAAAATAAAAGATGTAGAAAAGAATAAATAACAAAGGATATAATTGAGGAACAATCAAAATATATAAAACAAACTTTTTTCTGAAAAACCGAAGGTAATAGCACTAGATGAACCAACATTGTGAGTGTATTATATTTTGAAATGACAAACAAAATAAAACAAACTTTAGGATGATTTGCCGTCATTTGTGAGTGTATTATATTTTGAAAATAATAGCACTAGATGAACCAACATTGACCAAAACAAACCACTATGAATATCACTATGTGGGTAGGGGCTATATATTATATCCAAAGACCCCTACTACTTCACCAACAAGTTGAGCCAATAAACTTGAAAACATTTATAAAAATATGGGCATTTCAAATGGAGGAGAGTTCAACGTGAGTGTGACCAATGAAGAGGTGGTAGCAGCAGTGCTACCAATGCAAGAGCATTGGCTCCCACTTTCTAACCTTGACTTGCTTCTACCACCAGTGGATGTTGGAGTTTTCTTTTGCTACAAGAATACAACGTTGTTAACCTTTGAATCAATGGTGGGGTGTCTTAAAAAGGCATTGGCTCAGGTTTTGGTTTCTTACTATGCCTTTGCAGGTGAAGTTGTGTGTAACTCTGTTGGTGAACCGGAGCTTCTTTGCAATAATCGTGGGGTTGATTTTGTTGAAGCTGTGGCTGATGTTGAACTTCAGCGCCTTAACTTTTATAACCCTGATGATACCTTTGAAGGAAAGCTTGTTCCCAAGAAGAAGCATGGTGTGCTCGCTGTCCAGGTACACCCTCTAGATGCATTGTCTGGCAAGGCTGATCCGCTAGTTTATAGCAGATCAGTTTTGTTTGGTAAGCCTGATCCGCTAGTTTATAGCAGATTAGATCGTTGTAAGTGTTTGACACGACTAACTTTTAGGGTTTTTTACTAGCTAATAACGTTTTTTGAAAAGCTAATTGAAGTAGCATTTGAGCTTATAGCTTATATAATTTCATTGTTTCTCCCAATTTGACCCCTAGTACTATAATTACATTCTACATTTATCCTCCATTAAATCAATTTCTCTCCCTTTTATAAACATTAATTACAAATGTCTATTTACGTAATTTTATATTTATAAGCTATTTCAAACGCTAATTTTACCAAACAATTTAAGTTCACTCTATTAGCTATCAACTATCCACTATTAGTTCATTCGCTATAAATTATCTTATCTACTAATTTTTACCAAGAAAAAACAAGAAAATTAGTATTTTTTATTTTATTAAAATATTATATATGTTTGTCTTGTTTTCTTTTATAAGCATATGTGTGTGTCTTGTTGGATATCCAGTTGAATATCCAAATGTTAGATGTGACACCGGAAACGCCTATTTTTTTTTTTAATTATATTAAGTATTTAGGTTATTCAAAATTCATTAAAAAAACCGTAATATTTTGGATATTGGATGTACTAAAAAAATAGAACTCCAAAGGTACAGGGTAAGATACACTCTAATGAGTCTACATAACATCTATAGAAGAAGTAATAATCCGACTTAATCTATGTCAACGACAACTTTCGTGAAAATAGGGTCTCAGAAAGATCTAATCTCTTATGTGAGAAGATTATCTCATTAAGATTTCTCAAAGAGACTACAAAGTTGCATGTCAATCTGTGACCAAACATTTTTAATTTGTTCCTTGTTGGCAAACCACCTAATATAAGAAGAAAAATGTTTCCATCTCTTTTATTTTTTATTTTTTTTTATTATTGCTAACTTTTAATAAAATTAAATTATCTATACAAAAGAATATTTTGCCAAACAACTTCTAACTTAATATTATGTTTTTTTAAATAAAAAAACCAAAAATACAACATACCTTTACCTTCCTCTACAACAAAATGGCCTATACCCACATACTTTTTTAGTGGCAGTCTAAAAAATTATTGGTAAAAGTAGTGCATGGTAGGTAAAAGATATAATTATAGTAAAAAAAAACTATAAGTGGGTATTGTGCGGTTAAAGTCTTTTCAACGCATAAATTATATTGTTATTCACTGTGCTTAATGTACCAAAAAAAAGTGACTGTGGGTAAACACTAAATCTATCTTTACATAGAGACATTTGACATTTAGTCAGATTTTTATCTCTTGGTAAAAGCTAATTTGTTTTTAGTGTACATGCCAAAGTATTTTATATATTAAATATTGTGAGTATTTAGGGTACTTACAACACTATATATCATACAATGGGGCTCAACATAATAAATGCACCTTACCAACAAGTATTATAACATACAAAGATCTCAGGAAAAAAAGGGCAAAGAAATACTCCACTTGGTAGACCTTAAAAATAGTGAATAAGTAAACCCCGCTATGCTTATGACTCCTATTTCCTTAAGATGCACTCTAGGGGATTAACACACATTCATAGAACAGGAAGGATTAGACTGAGAGTTAGACAATAACTATCTCCATGAGTACATTTTAATTTGCAAAAAAGGTTTCCGAGGTAGCTAGGATCTTATGTGGGACTATATACCCGTTTTTAGATTCCCAAAAAAGCTTGGAAGAGAACATATCATTAGACTCTTAAAGAAACCCTCCATAATAAATGAATAAGATTATGGCTGGGAGATCAAGTGGCAAGAAGTATAACTATTATTCCAAGAAAAAGCCACACCAAGAAAAAGCCACAAATTTAACTGTTTTTTAAAATCCGAAGTATTTAATTTATGAGTGAGTGTGGATATCGGAAGTAAATTCGGAACAAAGAATCAAGCAACACAAAGACGGGCCTTTTCAAGAACTCGCATTACCTCAGGGAGCGAGAATGAAGTCGTCCAAACCAAAATCAATAGAGGTGCCACACCAAGGATTCCTAGAGTCTTAAAATTGTATTCTAAAGAGTCCATACACCATTCATAAAAGAGGCTATGACCTAACTTGGCCACAGAATAGAAAACTTTAAATTAGCTTTTATGTCCAATAATTATTGACAAATAATGTTGTTTCACTGCTTTTGTTATATTATGGTAATTAACTACTTCAAAATGGACAATTCATGGTGTTGCTTTCTAAATGGACAAATCACATGTTATGAAATCGAATAATAAACTTTTTTTATGACAAATAATAATAATAAACTTAAATACAAGATAATTGCTTCAAAAGATTATATTTGACCTAGTGAGACCAACTTATTGTTAAACAAATGGCAGATACTTGAACTTCTTAACTTTTGGTTAAAGATTCAATCTTTGGTTGATGCATATAGAAAAATATCTGGTGGGAGAGATCAACTAAAGAAAACTAGAGAGAGAACTAATTGACAATACCTTTTGTTGAACTAATATGAGATAGTTATACCAGTAGAGCGTAAGAAGTACTTAATGAAAGCAAGTTTGTACGTATGCATAATATTTAAATTATGCAGTAGTTTAACGTGACTTGTCCCGTCGATCCCAACAGCTGACAGAAATTGAACTAAACTAATATTTATGTGGGAGCAAAGTCAAAACCGTAAACCTAACACAATAGTTTATTTGCTAAAATCCTAAACAACAAAACATCAATTACAATTTAGTGCACATTGATAGCTACCTGTATAGTTCATCTTAACTTACCAAAAGGTTTGCTTTACCATAAAACTAGTTCATCTGTACCCAGATATATATGGACAACAACTTTTTGGTTTTCAATTTTCATCCTTTATTATCCTTATTCAATAACTGTAAACATAAATTTAATAACCCAGTTTTGAATCTAAGAAAAAAAGGAAGTGTCATGCACTTTGATGAGCTGAACTAAGAGAAATTTATAGTGAAAGTTTAAATTTGATTTATTTGTAAGGAATAATTGTTCTATTATTACATATATTTTTCAAAAAAGTAATGGATAAATAACAATTGTTTCTTTTCTAATACATATTTGTTTGGTTGAGCTTTTTAAAAAATAAATAAATTAAAAAACAACTTTTCTAAGTTCCGAATGTTTAAAAAATAGTTTAAAAATAATTTATCAAATATGTAAGATATTCTGTCTTGTTTATGCTAAAGAATTATTTTTTAACCTAATGAATAAAAATGAAGTAACATCATACACTAGGCATAAATAGGCGAATCGATTGTACATTTGTACCCAAAATAAGGCGACTGGTGAATTAAAATTAATTAGTGTATTAATTGAACTAATCTACTCTTATGCAGGCTACTTCATTAATGTGTGGTGGTATAGTAGTGGCATGCACATTTGATCATCGCATAGCAGATGCCTATTCAACTAACATGTTCTTAGTATCATGGGCCGAGATGGCCCACCCCACAAAGCCCATAAAGCCCATTCACAAACCATGTTTTCGTCGCTCCCTCCTCAGCCCACGTCGTCCAGGTTCTATTCACCCTTCCCTCAACCTCATGTACATCCCCATCTCCAAACTCCCTCCTTCTCCTGCCATCGCCGCTAACCCATTACTCAGCCGCATATACTATGTTCCTATAGAGCAGCTCCACCGCTTGCAATCACTCGCTATTACCACTAGCAATGGAAACACCAAGCCCACAAAGCTTGAATCTTTCTCTGCCTTCTTATGGAAGCTAGTTGCTAGAGCAGCCTCAAAAGGTGTAAGTGGTAAAAGGATCATTTCCAAAATGGGTGTAGTTGTTGATGGAAGAAAGAGACTTGGTAATAGTGGTGATAATAATAAGAGAGAAGAAATGATGGCAAGCTATTTTGGGAATGTTCTTTCCGTACCATTTGGTGCGAAACTTGTGGATGAGTTGGCTAATAAGTCGTTGGGTTGGGTGGCGAATGAGGTTCACGAGTTTATGGCGGAAGCAACAACAGAGGAGCATTTTTTGGGACTCATTGATTGGGTGGAAGCTCACCGACCGGTCCCCGGGTTGGCAAGAATTTATTGTGGTGGCGCCAATGAAGGACCAGCTTTTGTCGTGTCTTCCGGACAAAGGTTTCCGGAAGACAAGGTGGATTTTGGGTGGGGGAAGGTTGTGTTTGCGTCCTACCATTTTCCTTGGGGTGGTGAAGCTGGTTATGTGATGCCGATGCCAAGCCCTTTAAGAAATGGCGATTGGGTTGTGTATATGCATCTTGTGATGGAGGAGTTGGAGATCATAGAGTGTGAAGCTTCTCATGTTTTTAGGCCCTTAACTTGGGATTATCTCAACCAATGATCAATATGGTATCAATAGGTATTAAATATGGTATATGTTAAGAACACTATGAATAAGGTATATGTTTAGTCTTCATCAGTTCAGTAATTGCAACAAAAGAATGTCACATGGTATTGGTTAAGCTTGTAATTAGTGTATGCAACAATATTATTTTTAATGAGTGTGTTTAACTAGGTATATGATAATAGGATTTGATAAGGATTTAGATTAATATCATATGATTTGATCAATGTTGGAAATCTAAGTGTGTGTTCAACATCATTCATTTGTTGCGTAAAAAATATCATAAACAAAAATAGGTCAACGCAAGTTGATGTATCTGGTCCTAATTTTGAATCGGATACACCGACTTATGTTGACTTATTTTTGTTTACATTGTGTAACAGAGGGAGTATAGTAGTTGTTGAGTTTTAAGTTTAATTATAGTGATGGAAGAAAAATTAGTCAATTTTTTGCGCACTACTGTTCTAGCTTGATTGCTTTGCTTCAAGCAAATTAAGCCGAGTCATGATGTAATGAAATGAGGTACTTGATGTTTATTTTTGTTCTCAATTTCCATTTACAACATACTTATCTAATGCTTTATCAACCCGTCATTGTCAAACTCTTAGGTCCTAGCCGTGGGGTCGACTATAGGTTTGGACCGTCTTTGATTCCTTTGTACTTCAACCAATTACGCCGAGAAGGGAACTCTGCTCCTCGACTGTGGGTTTCCTGACTCCTATAGAGAGGTTTAGGTTGAGTGAATGGGATGCGAGGGTTGGATTATTCTACTGGCCTAATACATAAATATAAAATAAAAGTAAAGTGCGGTAAATGAAGATAAATTTGAAATAAAAGTAGAGTTGTTTGTATTGATGTGTGTCTATACAATTGTCCTCTTCCTATTTATATACATAGGCCCTCGTCGGCCACTATTCGAGCCAATACTTGCCTATTGTTGGATCAATCAAAGATCAACGCCTATCATTGTTTCTAAACCTTAAAGAGGCGGAGTAACCACCCATGACCCCACTAGCATGGTTAGTGGGGTAAAACTCCCACGCTTCGCTTTTCAAGGCCTCGCTCCTTCGTTTGATCTTCAACTTCTCCCACGTTCTATCTTCGTGCTTCCTCTTCCTTGCCTTCCAAGCAAGTCTGCCTTACCTCACCCATTTTAGTTCCTCGGCTGACCTTTGTCCTCGGACATCAACTCAAACACTCGAGCTACCCTGGCCGTGGCACTCTATAAGCCGAGGCTTTACTCTCCCTCGGCCTCGCTCATTATCTCTCGGGCTTGCCCCTTCCTCAGGGAGTTTATCTTGTGACTTGCCCCGAGGGCCTCTCTTGAGTTCATTTCTTCAGAAGTTATCTCTTGAGACTTCGTCTAGTGGCCTGCCTTAGCACTCCAGTCCTTTTCCTCTTTTCTCTCAGCTCTCGGCCTACGACTTAATTAATTTTGGGTGTTAAAAATTGCCCCCTTTTTGTGTTGTCGTATGGCTGCGAGTACGTGACTGATGGTACAAAAACCCTTTATATGACCTGATGTGATGGTTTGAAGAGACTTAACTGCCATTATGTGACACTTGCCATTATGTGACACTCACGCGAAACGATAGGGCGGCGCAACAACGCCCAATGTTGCGCAAGCGATTTCCCCCCATAGCTATAAATAGCTCTCATCATTACCTATGCACGGTAACTAGCTTGTCTCTTCTTAAAAGCATTTCGCCACCATTATTGTTCCTTCTTCCTTTCTCTCACTATCACCCCTTTCGTTCATCATGTCTTCAAACTCTGATTCCCAAAACCAAGATCATAGTTACAGTGGTGATGACAGCCAACCAAGTTCTTTATCTTCTAGTCCGCTTTCAGCGAGCCCTCCCCCTAAGGATTCCTCGCAAGACATTCTTGTCGCTGTCTCTGGTGGCGTTAAGGTGCGACCCGTCACTTCTCAAGTCCTAGAAAGGTTTTGACGCACTCAAACATGTATTCACCTCCACGGCTCATCCTGGTCTACCAATCACTCAAGATTAGTTCACCGTCGATGCCATAGTTGCAGAAACCAGGGGTTGGGCCAAGCCTACTCACGACTATCGTGCTTGGTTTGAAAAGATTCACTCTGCCAAGAAAGACGCCTGGAGGGAATAGGGTCTTCGCAATATGATTGCCCTCTCCACCTTTATCATTCCTCACAACTTTAACATTTTGCTGCCTCTTTTGGGTTTTTGGTCTTCCAACTTCAACGCCTTCATCTTCCCGTTGGGCATGATCTTCAGGAGTTTGACCCCCGACAGGTCTGACTTTGATGACACTTTACGGGTGAGGTTGATTGCGAGTCAAAGGTCTTCCTCGCGGATCCATAAGAAAAGACTTTGATTTGGTGAGAGATGACGATCAACTTCCACTGTGGTCGTCAATGTTTAGTATGTAACCTTGAATCTCGAATCCTGAGTCAATAGCTGTAGATTTGTTGATTTGTAGTGAGTGTGTTTAAGAGAGAGTGTAGACTTAGAAGCTACTGAGAAGCTTATGTTGTCTTGATCAATTTCGTGCAGTCGCCCTTAAAGAAGGTCAGAGGGGTCCATGTATTTATTTATAGGCCATTTGCGTTGATAGATTCGTAGGAATGCTTTAGCAAAGAGAATATAACCGTTAAGTGCTTTTGCGCCTAAACGGGTACGTTGTAGCACACGCCATACACTGCTGTTGTAGAGTACCCTTGGGGGCTTCTGCGCTCGTTAGCCCTCGAACAATGGTTAACGATGGCTTTCTTCTCTTGACTCAATTCTTTTTAGCATATATAATACCATAGTTGATGTAACAATATGACCGTTTAGAGAAGCTTGATAATTTTCCTTTATGCTTCAGAAGCTTGTATAGTAGCTTCTAACCATTGCCTTCTCAATATCTTCTTAGATGCAGACAAAATGCCTTCTGAGGTATATTCTAAGTGATAATCAACTTGAGTTTATGTTGTCTAAAAGAATATCTTGATTGCCATATGTTTCCTTGCTTTATGTTAGGTCCCAAAGTATTATCTCCTGCTTTCTTGTCTTCTGAGCACCTCTTTGAGCTTAGCAAGTATCGTCTAAGACTCAAACCTTCTTCTTATGATGTGGTAATTCATAGCACATGTTCTTCTTGATATGTAGTAATGTGTTTCTGTCTATTAGATTACTCAAGAGAACTCATTAGATCACTAATGACTCAGAAAGGTTTAGAAGCTTATCAAAATTGTTTGTTCTCATCTAAACATGACTTAGGGATTTTGCCTTAACAACCTTTCTCTTGTATATGGGAAGTACTTGGATTAGGAGACCATGACTACATTCAGGATGAGCCACTCACGCAACGGGTATAGAATGCACGAGTGTAATAATGTCAAATGGTCCAAATAGTTTTTGAATTACCACCACACAAAGAGTCTAGCGATCTCACGACAGACAATGGGAGTAACTTTTCAAGCTCCTAAAACCTGTCAGACATCTATTGTTTGGAGGTTCATTTTGTCATGCTTTTAAAACAGATCATGTGAAGCATGCTATTTTGGGGGTCCTTGTGAAAAGGATGCAAAAGATATTAATAGGGTTTTCTTTGAAAAGTTTATCTGCTACTCTACCTTATCTTTTAGAAAAACTAAGTGTACTCAAGCAGAATCTTTGAAGTGTATATATATATATATGCTATAGAAAAATTTCGCATTCGAAAGTAGCTACAAGGACACAAGAGCAAAGGCTATGAAATAAAGCTAGAAGATCATTTGAAGGAGGGAAGCCTTAAAGACAAGAAGACTAGTCTCGAAGAAATTAAAACCCGAAAGCAAATTAAAATATACAGGAGCGGTTGATGCAGTTGCCTTGGACAAGATTCAACAAGAAGGGACAGGTGCAAAGAATCCAGATTCTAGAAGACACGTGGCGTGCCAATTTTTGTTGTCGTCAAACTCTTAGTTCGTAGCCGTGGTGTCGGCCAGAGGTTTGGACAGTCTTTGATTCCTCTTATCTTCAAGCAATTGCGTTGAGGAGGGAACTCTACTCCTCAACTATGGGTTTTCTGACTCCTCTAGAAAGGGTCAGGCAAGGTGAGAAGGGACGCAAGTGTTGGATTATATTACGGCTAATGCATAAAGTAAATGTGATAAAGGAAGATAAAATGAAATAAACGTAGAGTTTTGATTGATTGGTGTGCGTCTTTACATTTCACTCTAATGCTATATATATACACATGCCCTCGTCGGCCACTATGTTAGCCAACATTTGCCTAACGTTGGATTGATCTAAGATCAACGGTTCTCATTGCTTCGTAGGCCCTCAATGAAGCGAAGTAACTGCCCACGATCCCACTGGCACGGTTAGTGGGGTGAGTGCTCGTTGCTCCGCATTTTCCGGCCTCACTCTTTCACTTGAACTTCAACCGTTCCCACGTTCTTTCTTCGTGCCGTGTCTTACCTTCCAAGTAATCGCGTGTCCTACCTCGACCATATGGTGGCTCGGTTGTCCTGGCTCACTTTAGGCAGTGATTGACGTGTCCGAACCACCTAGGCCTTGCCACTCTATAGGCTGGGGCAATTACTTTCCCTCGACTTGGCTCATTGGCCCTTAGGGGGTTTTGTCACTCAGCGCGCCCCGAGGACCTCCTTTTGGCTTCACTCTTTTTTGGCAAATACTTTTTCTGCCATTGTCGTGTGGCTTGCCTTCACACCATGATTCCCTTTTTTTCTCTTTTTGTCCTCGGCCTACGACTTGTTTATTTTTGGGTGTTAACACACCCAATCTATTATTAATATTTTAAAGTTGGCCCACTATTTTAAATTTTGTCTTCTCTACTCCATTTTTTTAGTTACTTCAGCGGTCATTACTCCTCCAATCTTTTAGTTAACCAAGAAGGTGTAACCAAAAAACCCCAAAAAACCCAATTACTGATCCCTAATTTCTTTCTTCTTCCTCCTCGATGCAATGATTTGTAATTGGTTTAACACTGCATTTCCCTACTAAGCAGTTGCACCATATTGCAACATTTTCCATTCCTTGGATCTGATGATTCAAAACTATGATATGTAGCAGTTTCCATTCCTCAGATCTGACTCTGTTTCATCTTTAAAGATGAAGATTCTAACTTGTGTTACTTTTGTATATTTTGATTGAATCTTTCCTCTTCTTCTACATCTGTCGAGAGAGATGTTTGATGAAAAAAAATCATTTGTTTTTACTTCTTAAGCTGCATCTCTTCCCTTAGCTTTAAGCAATAATATCACACAAAATGGAGATGCTTTAAGTTTTCCCATGTATAACTTTATTTAAATATTAATATAAAAAATGGTGTTTTGTTCATATTAGATGGGTAAAAAAGAACTCTCAGCTTGGGATGCTTATAAAAAAGAACTCTCAGCTTGGGGTGTTTATTTCTTCAAAAAAAAACTTGAGGTGATTATTATTACATCTCAAACCCATAGTCCAAACAGGCAGCTCCATTATGAGTATGGAAATAATCCACGAAGAAGAAGCTATTGGTTCGAATCAACTTGTTGGGGATGTGTTATACCATGGTGATAATGACTCCGTTGTCGTGCACTGCAGCGTTAAACCAAAATATTGCATCGAGGAAGAAGAAGAGGTGAGAAGAAGAAAGGAATTAGGGATTAGGAATTGGAATTACTGGATTTTAATTTTAATTTTCTACTTTTTAATTTTAATTTCAAGTATATCATGGCATCATTAATTGACGTGGCAATAACGTGTGATGCCTTCATCATCTGTCACATCTTTTTATGAGTACCACGTCATTTGGGGATAAAACGAGTTATGGGGGTAAATAAAAAAGCCAGCTACTCCCTCTGTCCCATTTTGTTTGTTATTTTACCAAAATCAATTTATCCCAAATCAATTGTTGTTTTAGAATTTCAATGTAACTTTTAATATTCCTTTCCATTTATACCTCCTATTAATGGGGATGAGGATACTCATCACAAGACGGTGTCCAACAATGGGAGTCCATGAATTTGTTATCTCTAAATATCCGTGGGTGGGGCGACAGAGCTAAACATCGTCAATTGTCGACTCTTATCAGTTCCGGTAAGTTCGATTTTATTTGCATTCAAGAAACTAAAAGAGAATTAATTTTGGAGAGGGAGGTGGGATTATTGTGGAGAAACCAATCTTTTAAATGGCATTCTCAATCTTCAAATGGTTTGTCTGGAGGTATCTTATGTTCTTGGCTTGATGGGGTGTGGTCAGTGGTGTCTAATTTCTCTGGTGTTGGTTTTATTGGAGTTTGTGTTAATGGTCCAAATGGTCTGTTGTATATTGTCAATGTTTATGCGCCTTGTTCCGTGGTAGCTAAGAGAGGGGTGTGGGTTGAGCTGGTTACTTTCAAACAGAATTTGAATCCAGGTGAATGGTGTCTAGTGGGTGATTTCAATGCGGTGTCTTGCTTAGAGGAAAGGAAAGGGAGGAGGGGGGATAGTTCGGCTTAGGAGATTTCTGACTTTAATAATTTTATTATTGATATGGAGGTTGTTGATGTTTCGGTGTCAGGTAAAAAGTTCTCTTGGTTCAGTCCTGACGGTTGTTCAATGAGTAGAATTGATAGATTTCTTATTTCCGAAGGTTTGATTGAATTGTGGGGTATATCGGGCCAATGGATTGGAAACAGAGATATTTCAGATCATTGTCCCATTTGGTTGCTTCGTTAACCTAAGAACTGGGGTCCGAAGCCCTTCCTGTCTTTAATGGTTGGTTTGATCATAGTGGTTTCATTCCGTAAGTGCACGAGTGTTGGACTGGTTTTAATGTATCGGGTAATAAAGCTTTTGTTTTGAAAGAGACGCTAAAACTTCTCAAAGAAAAGTTGAGGACGTGGAACAAAGAAGTGTTTGGGATTCTTGATTTGAAGATTGATGGTTTAGTGAGGGACATGAATGCCTTGGATTTAGCCCTTTGTAATGGTGGGGACAGTGGTGTTTTCTTGAGTAGAAAGGAAGTCTCTACGTCTTTTTGGAAGGAAATTCACTTGAAAGAGTCCATGTTGCAACAAAAGTCTAGGGCTAGGTGGATTAAGGAAGGGGATATGAACTCTAAATATTTTCATTCCTTGATGAAGTATAGGCAAAGGAGATGCAATGTTGAGCTTTTAAATAACAATGGAGATCGGATTGAAGAGGTGGAGGAGATTAAATCAAGTTTGGCGTAAGGAAGAATTTTGAGGAGAGTTTTGTTGAACATTGTTATAACCGTCCTACTCTAGATGGTTTATCGTTCAAACAACTTTCTGGCTTTGATGTTGATTTAAGAGGAAATTAGGGAGGAGGTGTGGAATTGTGATGGCGACAAAATCCTGGGGCCCGACGGGTTTAACCTAAGGTTCATCAAACAATTTTGGGACTTGCTGAAAAAGGAGGTGGTTGATTTCTTCAATGAGTTTCACGGTAAGACTTCTATCCCTAAAGCTATTTCGGCATCTTTTCTTGCTCTTATTCCCAAGAACAATAATCCTCAAGGTTTAGGTGAATTCAGACCCATTTGTTTGATCGGTTGCTTATATAAGATTTTGGCGAAGGTGGATTAGATGGATGGAGGCGTGTATTTGTTCGAGTACTATGTCAGTTTTGGTCAATGGTAGTCCTACCAGCGATTTTAAAGTGCATAGGGGACTAAGACAAGGGGATCCCCTTTCCCCTTTTTTGTTCCTTATTGTGGCTGAGGGTTTGTCAGCTTTGGTGGCTAGAGCAGTGGAGATATTGCTCCTTTTAAGTTCCTGGGAATCTTTGTGGGGGACAATCCGAGGAGGATTGCATCGTGGAAGCCAGTCATTGATATTCTACGCAAGAGACTCTCTTTATGGAAGGGGCGTACCTTATCTATCGGGGGCCGGGTAACTCTCATTAACTCTGTCTTGAACAACATTCCCTTATATTATTTCTCTTTCTACAGAGCACCTAAATCGGTCATCAAGACCATGGTTAAAATTCAGAGGGACTTTTTGTGGGGCATTGATGAGGGGGATAGAGGCATGTATTGGGTGGCTTGGGAGAAGGTTTGTAAACCAAAGAAGGAGGGAGGACTTGGCATAAAAAATTTGGAACTTTTTAATATGGCTTTGTTAACTAAATGGAATTGGAGGATGTCGGTTGAGGTGAATGCAATTTGGAGAGATTTGCTGCAATATAGATACGGAGATTTCTTTGATGCTCTCATTCATGGTTTTACAGCTGGGTTCATCCCCATTATTGGCACAATCGGTGGCTAGGTTCAGCCCCATTATTTGCCAATTAATTTTTGGCACGATCGGCTGTTCGGCTAGACAGATTCGGGTGGCTGATGCTGGTTTATGGGACAACAATGTTTGGTCGTGAGCGGAACCTTGGAGACACACTGATGCAGCAAATAACAGCGAGGATGTTATCAGTTTTCATATCATTTTGCAGGACGTAAAACCGGACAGATTTAAGAAGGATACGTTGGTGTGGCTGAATGACAAATCGAAGGTATTTTCGGTGAAGTCTAGCAAATAAGTTGCCCATAACACATCACAATCATTGAATATAAATATATTATATCTATGGCTATGAAGGCATTTTCCTTTGATGGGAAAATTAAGTCATCTTCCCATCCTAAAAGAACCCTGAATTTGAATAAACAAAAGGCTTAAATATATGTTATCCCCTGCAAATATACCTATTATCCATTTACCCCCTGTAAAAATAAAACTCTCAAAAAAGACATTGCAAATATAAACCGTTTACGGTTACCTCCATGCTGTTAGATTATGTAGTGTATAATGGGTATAAACCGTTTACGGTTACCCCCCTACAAAATATAAACAGTTTACGGTTACCCCCTTTCAGGGGGGTAACTAGAAACACTTATTATTTGCAAGGTCTTTTTTGAGAGTTTTATTTTTATAGGGGGTAAATGGATAATGGGTATATTTGCAGGGAGTAACATATATTTAAGCCTAAACAAAATTATCATATACGTGAATGACGTCAGTAGATATACCAACATTTGCTGGTTTCGGTAAGATGTTCAGGTTAGAAGAGACAATAATTGGTTAGTTGAACACATAGCTAGGTAGAAATTAGAAAATTACCTAACATACCCTAATTAATAAGAAATTAAATATAAGCAATGTACCTCAAAAGAAAAAGAAAAGCCACTAAAACAAGTGCTCCTGCTGAATGAAGTAAGTTTTGGAGGTTCTCATTTAATTGCTTAATAAAGAGAACTGTTATGTGTGGAGTAAGTGATATCTATTTTGTTAAAGATATTGAAAAAAAGTACACAACTTAATAAATAGTTAATCATTAACTTTATATTTAAACATGTGTAAAATTGTACAATTCGTACTTTAGGATCGATAATAGAAATGGAAAAATGACTCGGTCTAAGCGTGCGGCCCGATAAATCCCTAAAATTAAAAGCTTAGGTCATAAATTTGTAAGACTCTCAATTTTCTATTTGCTTTGTGTAGATGTTTTCGCTTGTATATTTTTCTCATGCTAACGCGTGTAAACATAGCCCCATAACTGCCATGTTTTCAACAAACTAGAATAACATTTAGAACCTAGCTAATATATTATATTAGGTTGAGGTTTAAATTTCATTTCAAAATTCCATCAAATTCCTGGCGTGTTTTGGACCTACCAGGTGAGATAAAACCGCTCAATGAAATTTGACAAAATTTGTCGTCATGATTATAGAAGTCACTTATAACTATTAGAGAAAAGTTATAATATTTTAGTTCAAAGAAAATGAGTATAGAATTCTTGATCAACTAGGGCAATGCCCGTGCGTTGCATGGTTTGTTTATAATTATATAGAGTTAAATACTAAATATATTATTTGTGAATATAAATTATGTATAAGTATTATACAGTATAATATAAATTTGAGTTGAATTATTTATATCTATTTTAGCCAACATTCTTATATAGTGTATTTTTAATATATAATTTTTAAATAAAAATTAATTATTTTGGAATATAATTTTATAATTTTATAATAGTGAAATGAAATTACCAAGTTCATTGAATATTTGACTGTTGAAAAATGTGTAAAATATGTTTTCATATTAAACTATTTAGTAGGAAATTTTTTGTTATATTTAGTTAGAAGAAATTTAATACTATTTCACATGTTGAATTTAATGGGCGTCAATTTTCATTATAGTGACAAATGAATCTTTATAATTCCTATAAAAGAAAAAATAACTACTCTTTATTACTTTTGTCACCATAAATAGAAATTAAAAATAAAACTGAAACTGAATAAATATCAAAATTAAAGAAATTTAATTTTAAAATGAAATTTGAAAAAACAAAATAATAAAAGATCCATTTTTATTATTTTTCATAATAGTATGAAGAAGAAAAAACATATGGTATTCATAATATTAAACAGAATATTATTTTAAAAATTATGAATTTTTTTTTGATATAGTACTTAATTTAAATAAATATGTTAATAACACATACTATATAGTTAGAATTATGCTTTGTAAGTATGTTTAAAAAAGCAAAATTGCACTTTCGAAATTATCTATCTATCTATCTATCTATATATATATATATATATATATATATATATATATATATATATATATATGTAAAGTAGACTTGAACTTCTTTTTAGTTAAAACTTCAAGTTTCAATAGTTAACTTTTAAAATAAGTTATTATGAAAAATAAATACTCATTACTTACTTTAATATGGAATGCCTTTCTATATATTACCAATTCATGTTGAATTGAATAGTACCATTTAAAGAAAACTTAAATATTAACACTCTTCTATTTTGTATACCCAAAAAAATTCTTCTATTTTAAATTAAAGAAAACTCTAATGGAGCCTCTAGAGAAATCCTCTATTATTTATCTTAAATAAATTATTTTTTTGACCAAACATAAATAAATAGAAATGCTTCAATTGTAGAATTTTTCTTGATTGTATGGTGGAACTGTAATTGAAATGCTGTTATGAATTTTATTAGCAGTTTTTGCTAAAGAAGCAATAAATAGAGATTTCTGATTGCATCCATCTTAAAATATGTCATAGCACAAGTTTCTTTCTATTGGAGATGTTTCTTCTAATTGTTTTGATAGTTTATGTTATTCCTTGATGCATCTTCCAATAGACAATTATTTGTTAGAAAAGCGAATGATCCTGGTATTTAGGAAAAGACCCTTGATGAAAAATTATCCAAGAGGGAAAATACAAATAAATTCATAAATTATCTCTAATTTTATTTGTATCATTAATTTAAAATAAAGAAAATACTAATTTGAACTTTAGATATTTTTTTTATTAATTATCAGTCATTTTGGTTTTTATTTATTGTTTTCAATTGACTTTTGATATTCACTATAATTATCAAATGAAAACTCACATACGGAAAATAAAAATGTCACTTTACAATGGAATTTTTTAACTTTCTATAATAGTAGTTAATTAATGTCAAAAAATAAAAAATGAACTTTAGTTAGGTCTTTGAATTTAACTATAACTATCAAAGGATAACTAACTTTTAAATGGAGGCTCTAAAATGTTCCTCGATTTTTTGTATTTATATTTATATTTATTTATAGTTAATACAGAGACTTTTAGTTCTTTCTATTAATGTAAAATTTATATTAAATTTCAATTTATTTTATTTTATTAATTATTTTATTCAATACCTTTTAGGAAAAGTTTATTTTTAGATTTTATTTTTAGAAAGAAAAAAAGAGTTCTAAGGGCCGGTTACTGTGAGAGTTAGTTTGGTTCCATAAATTTAATTTTTTTTTAAGCAAAAATTTAAATTTATTTTAATAGTCCCCTTTTACTTTATTGAGGTTTTATTTGATTTTTATTCCAATTTTAATAAGGAATATGAATGGTTTTTTCCAATGAATTTAGTTTCAAAACATAAACTATATAATAAAAATAAACAATATTATAACACATACAACAAGTTTTAAACAATATTATGATAACTTAGAAACAAATAATTTTAAACAACCCCGTTCGTGCATAGCACAGGCTTAACACTAGTTTAGAAGAAACCATCACTTTACTTGTTTTATGGAAAAACAGAGTCACCCCAACAATTGTTTCTTTCTTGATTTTTCAAATAATTCATCTCAGAATTATTGTTGTCCTTCTTACATCCATGAGTGGATTGTCCTTTAAATTTCATATGAAATTTTAGCAAGAAGTGATTAATGTTGTATCCTCAAGGATATTAGCCTTGAGACAAACTGCACTGGCTAATTTATGTGATGGTGAAATACTCTCAACCCCAATGCTCTGCACGCTGCAACCAAAATCAATAAGTTATTTACATGTGTCAAAGTCGCCGAACCGGTTAGGGCCTATTTGGATGAACTTATTTTTGAGCTTATGGAAAACAACTTATGGAGATAAATAAGTTTTTATGTTAACCCATAAGTTTTCACTAACAAAAGTTATATCTCCATAAGTTATTTTTCCATAAATTACATTGACAAGCTTATTAATAATACATAAAAGCTTATTTATTTGC
Organism: Astragalus glycyphyllos; assembly: GCA_963573325.1. NCBI lineage: Eukaryota > Viridiplantae > Streptophyta > Magnoliopsida > Fabales > Fabaceae > Astragalus > Astragalus glycyphyllos. The sequence continues at coordinate 33,754,024 of OY754307.1, forward strand.
ATAAGTTATTTTTCATAAGCTCAAAATAAGCTCTATCCAAACGGCCCCTTAATCGATGGATACATATCGGTAGTCATAAAGTCGTCAATATTTCCGACGGAAGGGCGGCGAAACTGTATCAAATATTTCAACAGCTTATAGCTTTCGAAAACTCAGGTGAGGGTTACTATAGGCTTGACCCTTAAACACACATGCACCAAAAGTTTTAAATTAAATTAATCTGAAGAATTTAAAGAATGGATCTAGCCTAGTAGTGGGATATTGAGTGGAAGATGAGTCAATAGAATCTCTCCAACAACTACTAGCAATATTCATATCTAATCAGTACCTTGAGGTCGGCCGAAGAGCAGGTCAAGGGACTGGTCGTTTGATGCTGTAGAAAGTGGTCGGCCTGATGCTGTTGAGGTAGGTCTGGACGCGCCCGGGGGGTGTACCTGCGAGGACACTCCGACGCTCAAGTCAGCTAGGTCGAGCAATATAATATTGAGTGAGAATTAGAATAGTTTGTGTACCTGGCATCTTGATGCTTAGTGCTATTTATAGTGGCTTAGAGGTTCGAGAGAGACGTCAGATTCGAGTGGAGTAATCTGGATCGTCGATTCTGGAGGCCCATTGATCTGTTGGCCAGATCCACTAATGGGTTTGGCCTGACGACTGGCCCAGTCCAGAATAGTTGCCCCCCAAGCCAAGGTCGATCGTTCAGCAAGCGTAGGCTTGATGTGCTAGTTGTGCCCCCAGCTATCACTTAGCAAATTTTTGGTGTTCGATATAACAAAGTGGGGGGTGTGCTTAGTGCGTTCCACCAGACCATTGCGTTGTTTCGAATATTTCTAACGCTTTGGGTTTGTATGTACATGGATGGGAGAGGTCTTTCCCATTCTCTTGTCAAATGCATTATTTCTTCCAAAATCTCTCTGAGATCTCTCGCACACGGGCGGTCAGAATTTTTGGAGCGTCTACTCATTTATCTCTCTCGCACGCGGGCGATAAGGATTCGTGGACGACCGCTTTTTCTTTCACGGGCGACTTGCATAGTCGAGGGTTAGTATTGTCGCAGTGTGAGTGTACCACCTGGGCGACCAGCAGGCCCTGAGCTCCCCCACCTAGGCGGCCAACAAGTGCCGTAGGCCCTCCACCTGGGCGACCAATATGACCGGGGCGACCAACATGCCCTCGGTGCCCCCACCTGGGTTGTGACCGTGTTCTTCACGTGCGTGGGTGCCCCACCTTGGGTGGCCCACACCTTCTTTTTCCTTTTATGTTATCTTGACTTAGAATATTTCTTGACGCTTTGGTCTTCTAGGTGGTGCTCTTTGTCTTTTTGAGGCTTTGGTGGTTTGATCTTCATGAGTCCTTGATCTGTATTTCAAGGTGTGTGACCTCGATTAATTCGTAATATGTCAGTTGGTTTCTGACCTGTTGTGATTTTTACGACTTTTGATTTCTTCTTTGAATAAGTGCGACTCGATCACTTGGTCTTCCTGCTCTGAGGTCGATCAAAACTCTTTTGAGATCAACCACTGCTCGCGTGGTGTTATTCATCAAAGAGGGCGCCCCTCCCTGACCACACGTAAGTTTTCTACCTCGCTTTATGTCTTATCTTTCAATTTGTGTCTTTCTCGCATGCGGGCGACCTGAATCTTGGAGCGACTACTCGCGGGCGGCCAAGGGTTTGTTAGGCGGCCACCTCCTGGACGGCCAAGGTTTTGTTTTGTTGGGAGGCCACATCTTGGGCGGCCACTTATCTCCACGGGCGACCTGCATATATCGAGGGTGCCCGTCTTCGTGCGGTGGGCGCCCCAATCTTGGGCGACCAGCAGGGTTGAAGACGTTCGAGTTAGATTTTGAGATTAACATAAGAATTGTAGCCCTGCTTCTCGGCTTTCCAACGCATGCTCACACATCCCCATTGGATAAACATGGGCGAAGTTATGGTCTCCATACTAGACAGCCCTCCAAGGTTGCGCGCGGGCAACCAAGAAGTGGGCGCCCCAATCTTGGGCGACCAACAGGGGTCGAAGACGTCCGAATTAGATTTTGAGCTTAACATAATAATTGTAGCTCTGCTTCTCAGCTTTCCAACGCATGCTCACACCCCCCATCGGATAAACATGGACGAAGTTATGGTCTCCATACTAGACAGTCCTCCGTCTTCGTGTTGTGGGCGCCCCATTCTTGGGCGACCTCTTCACGCGTGGTGGGCGCCCCACCTTGGGCGACCCACCAGAGCTTGGAGCGTGCGTTGTTCTTCACGCGTGGTGGGTGTCCCACCTCGGGCGACCCACTAGTGCTTGGAGCGTCCTCTTCCCTTTCTCGCACGCGGGCGACCTGAATCTTGGAGCAACCACTCGCGGGCGGCCAAGGGTTTGTTGGGCGACCACATCTTGGGCGGCCACTTATCTCCACGGGTGAACTGCATACCTCGAAGGTGAGCATCTTCCCGTCTTGGGCGGCCGTCACGCGTGTAGGCGCCCCAGCTTGGGCGGCCTCATCACGTGTTGGGTCGAGCTTCTAGGGTTTCCTGCGTGTTCTTCACGCGTGTGGGTGCCCCACCTTGGGTGACCCACTAGGGTTTTGTGCGCGTTTCTCACGCACGTGGGCGCCCCACCTTGGCCGATCCACTAGGGTTTTGAGCGTGTTCATCACGAGTGTGGGCGCCCCACCTAGGGAGACCCCTTTTCTCTTTTTCCTTTTGCGTTATTCTATCTTGATGTAGCGATTCGCTAAGGATCTAAAATGACTTAGAATAACTTGAACAAGAAGCTTGCTAAGGTCGAGGACTTGAACAAGAAGCTTGTTGATGTCGAAGGGGAACGTGACAAAGCGGTTGGAGATCACGCAGTCTTAAGGTACCAGGTCCCGGGTTATTGTGAGGAGCGCTTTGGGATTGAGTTCGATCGAACAGTCGTCAACTACCCCTACTTCGTGGAGGGCGGCTGCATCGTCAGGCCGAGCAGTTGGACGAGGAGGGCGGCTGCTTGGGCTCCTCTAGCATGATCTTGTTTTTAAATGCTTCTTCGCACTTTATCTCTCTTGTGCTCTTAGTGCTTGGGCGAGGTCATTTTTTCTCTAAGCCGAGGGTTTTCGCTTTGGCCATGAATTGGTCGTCCGCTATAGCAATTAACTGGCCTTCCCCCATGGCTCAAGGTGTGGTCGTCCCTGATGGCTCACAAACAGGGGAGGGTGCTCGTCTTGTTGATCGTTCCACACGGAATGGTCGTCTTTATTTGTTTAATCGTTTTTAATCGGTCGGGTCTCGGACCTACCCGTTAGACAGCTTATCAAGTTTCTACTTGGATTTAGCTCGCCTTAGGGGGTGCGACCAATCTTAGGCCGCTTCGTTTGTACTTAAATTCGTTTAAGTGCCTTTGGACAGTTCACCAAGCTTCTACTCGGATTTAACTCGCCCTCAGGGGTGCGACCAATCTTTGGCCGCTTCGTTTGTACTTAAATTCGTTTAAGTACCCCTCGTGGGTGAGATTTCCTCCATCAATGAACGTCGAATTGAGACATCCAAGCTTTAGACTCTCTAGGCGTCGGAACTAGCTGTTAGGCTCAACATGAGAGTTATATCTCTTCTTTTTATCTTTCCAACTCATATTCAAATGTCTTAATCGGACCATCAGAGTGCAAGTTACGACTTGTTAAGAGGAAACACAAGTTTCACATACCGTAGGCGCCCATTGTTGGATTTGTCGATACAAGGTGTTCAACTTTATTTGGTCTGAAAACTTCCTGATCTCAGATTCCTGATATTGGGAAAATCTTGCATTTCACAGGTCTGGCTGCCCCCCTGTGTTTCGTCGTTAAGTCGAAGTGTTTTAGGTGGGTGACAGAATCTTTCGCGCCATTGTACATCTTCAGGTCAGAGGGGGGTTTCTCTAACGAGCGCGGAATGCGGTACTCATCTACCTCCCTAGTAAATAGTCCTAAGCTCATGTCGACTCTGCCTTTACGAGGTGGTCGGTCCTCGAAGTATCGACTTCGATGATCACGTCGTTCTTCTGGCGAAATAGTCTTCTTAATGGTTGAGTGGGTATCTCCTGTGAGATCTGCTACGAGACCGTGCGGGCGAGCCGGATGAATCATACGAGGATCCCTGGTGTGATGACTCTTTCAACCAGTAGGTGTAGTCAGAGTGGAGGCTGTCGTCCTATTGTGGGGAAAGAGGTCGGTCTTCCTAAAGGTGAGTCTGACCGATCGAAGAGGTCTAATTGGCCAAGGAGGTTGCTGATCACAAGATTGAAGAGCTTGAGGGGTCGGTCTCAAAGCTCGAGGGCGAGGTTGAAGACTTAAACTTGGCGAAGAATGCTGCAGAGGAGAGTGCTCGTACGCTCGCTCGAGAAGGGGCCAGGGTCGCTCACTTGGTCATCTTCTAGGGACCTTGAGGGTCAGGTCGCCCTTAGTCAGGGTGGTCATGGTCGCCCCTGGTCATGATTGGACTGTCTTTTATTGTAATCTAAACTTTGATCGTTCGCGCTTTGGTATTCTACTTCACGCTTGATTTCTCTAAGTTCATTTGCTCTTTCATCTTACACGTTTGATGCTCTGATCGTCTAATATCTTTGGATCGCCCATGCTCTTTAGGTCGTCCAACATCTTGGGTCGCTCAAAAACCATTGTCGTCCCATCTCTTAGAGTCGCTCCTCCCCATGTGGGGGGCGCTGACGCCTGAACAATGAGATCGTTCCCGGCAAAGCATTGCTAGTTGGGGTTAATCCTCCTCCTCCACGTGGGCAAAAATATCTGTTCCCTAAGCGGGGTTAATCCTCCTCCTCGTCCCCTTCGACGGGGTGGAGATTTATGGACGAGATGTCTTCGGGGAGGTGAATGATGCCTCCTTAATGGGTTGGCCGGTGGGATGGGCGACCCATTGTTGCGACGGCGTGGCTCAGGCGCTGTGTTTGCTTGTCTGGAAGCCATTAATTCCTCTATCTGGGTGAGGCAGTCATCTTGATGGGCGATCCGCTGATCTGGATCACGGAGCTCCTAAGCCAGGTTTGCCGGAAGGGTGACGTCATCCTGCTGGGTCGTGCCTGGTTGGGCCCCAGGGGCACGACCTCAGAGTCGGTCGTTGTTCCTTCCAATACTGGGGGTGGCTGGACTGGTATCTCAGCCACGCTTTGCAGGCGATTTGACCGCGGTTTGCCTCGAGTTGCCTTTGGAGGCATTGGGAATGTTGGTGGGATAGTCTGCTCCCACTATGGTCGCCACTGATCAGTACCTTGAGGTCGGCTGAAGAGCTGGTCAAGGGGCTAGTCGTCTGATGTTGTAAAAAGTAGTCGGCCTGATGCTGTTGAGGTAGGTCTGGACGCGCCCGGGGGGTGTACTTGCGAGGACACTCCGACGCTCAAGTCAGCTAGGTCGAGCACTATAATATCGAGTGAGAATTAGAATAGATTGTGCACCTAACATCTTGGTGCTTAGTGCTATTTATAGTGACTGAGATGTTCGAAAGAGCCGTCGGATTCGAGTGGAGTGATCTGGATCGTCGATTCTGGAGGCCCATTGATCTGTTGGACTGATCCACTGATGGGTTGGGCCTGACGACTGGCCCAGTCCAGAACAGTTGCCCCCCAAGCCAAGGTCGATCGTTGAGCAGGCGTAGGCTTGATGTGCTAGTCGTGCCCCCCAGCTATCACTTAGCAAATTTTCGGTGTTCGATATAACAAAGTGGGGGTGTGCTTAGTGCGTTTAACGCTAGGCGTAGGCTTGATGCATTTAACGCTTTGGGTTTGTATGTAAATGGATGGGAGAGGTCTTTCCCATTCTCTCGTTAAATGCATTATTTCTTCCAAAATCTCTCTGAGATCTCTCGCACACGGGCAGTCAGAATTTTTGGAGCGTCTACTCCTTTCTCTCTCTCGCACGCGGGCGATAAGGATTCGTGGATGACCGCTTTTTCTGTCACGGGCGACCTGCATAGTCGATGGTGAGTATTTTCGCAGCGTGAGTGTCCCACTTGGGTGACCAGCAGGCCCTGGGCTCCCCTGGTGCCCTCACGCAGGATCGAACTATGGAGAGAAAATCTGATTAGAGGTATTAGAAATTTCAATGTTACAACCACCAATAGTATTAGAGGTATTAGAAATCTGATTAGCGTTTTCTTGAGCAGCTGCCAGCTGTGTGCTAGACGTAGAAATAGTAGCCAACTTCTGATTGAATTTCATAGATGCCTCTTGCATCTGCATAACCGCATGCACCACTTGGTTAAAAAAAGGAACATAATACAACTGATAAATTTATCAAAATTTTAAAGATATGGTCACCCTTAACAAAGTTTGAACTTTTAACAACTATATGGGCTTCTCTCCAATCAAACTTTACCAAAGAGTTGGTAACAAAAGAGTATAAATGACTCTCTATATTTAGCTTGGTCTTTTGATCAATGTTTATGCTACCCACTACATACAAGTCCCCTTGTAAATACTCATCACACAAATATGAATCAAGAAATAAAGATGGTGTTAACACCAAAATTGTTGAGCCCCTGGTTGAGGGAGGCCTCAGCCGAGTCTATATGAGCTAACTTGTCTAAATTCCTATCAAAACAAAAAGCCAAAGGGCTAAGTAAAAACCTATATATATATATATATATATATATATATATATATATATATATATATTTCTTCTACCTATTCTATATTCTACACTTTCTGAATACGAAAACCACAAAGCGAATTTTGGTAGCCTCAGTAAGTTATGGTTAAAAGATCAAGCTACCTGAGAGGAACAAAATGTACGTTTTTTCTATGGCTAACTAAGATGATGGGCTAGCTCTTGTTTTCTGAGGGTCATTGGCTATAGTGAGGTTCAGAATGTTGTAAGGCCAACTAAGGAATTAAAGAAATAATCCTTGCTGAGGGAGGTCAAGATGACTCCTCATAAGAAGAATCCCTTGAAGAACCTAAATGTGATGCTCAGGCTCAAAGTTTCTTAGAGAATGACTCTGCTTGTTGAACCTGATAGCTTGACCGAGGAGTAGCTGAGCTGAGAGATTAGTAACTGAGGACTTAGTCGTTAAAGATTTTGCAACTGAGGATACCATTGCCAATGCAAATGAGTTGCTTTAGGACCAAGTAAGTGACTACATTGAAGATTGAGACGGGGAGCGGTTGAGAAGAACATGGTTAAGGCACCTAATGTAACGCCCAACGTTAATTTCACGGCTTGACTGCTAATTTCTTATATGATTGAGTTAATTTAAATGTCAACTTGTTTTAAATAATTGTTTAAGAAAGTTTATTTTAATTATGTGTGAATAGATATAATTATTTTGGGGGTTAAAAGGGGTAGATTAAGAGGGATTAATGCCCATTAGTTATAGAAATTTAGAAAGACCATATTGCCCTTATTAATATACCACACACCCTTCTTTTTAAAACAAAACATTCAGCTTCCTCTTTCCCTCAAAAATTCATACGACCAAGAGGAAAGAAATAGAGAGGGTGAGGGCTTGTGAGAGAGAAAGGGGTAGGAGAGAAGAGAGGAGATGGAGGTCATCTCTCAATGCATTTTTTTAGCAAATGAAAGGGTTATGGAGCCTCATTAAAACCTTCTGATGAAAATCCCTCCTTAGGGAAAAAACATCAAGAAGGAAAGAGAACCCCCCTGCAATTTATTGATAAAAAGTTGGAAAGATACAAGATACATGGGGGGACTAGGCTAATACCCATGAAAAGGAAAATACAACCAAAAGGAGAAATTAACATTCCTATTAAAAGGAAACCAGTCCAAAGAAAGTTAAACATGGCATGCAAAAGCATCACTATAGTGACTCTAATCCCAGCGAGGTTGGCACCAAAGCCACTAAAAATCATCTGCAGCACACCAAAAACAGAAGGCCAGAAGAAGGCTGAAACCATCAAACATAAAATCAACAGAACCTATAGCTAGGTGATCCTAACCTATTTCTGGAGAAATCCTCAGCAATAAAGCTAGGAGGAAGGTCCCACCAAGCAAAACCACTAGTGTTAATACCATGCCCAACAAGTTTATCTGCACAAGTGTTACCTTCTCGAGAATCGCACTCAAACCACTAATATTTCCAACCTTTATCGAAAGCAATCTCTATAGCCAACATAGCCCCAATAATTTCAGCATGAAGAGCATAACTGTTGCCAATGGGTAAAGAAAAGCTACCAAGACTAGTAGCACTTCTGTCTCTAAAAATACCACCACAAACGGCAGGACCAGGACAACCCTTAATAGCACCATCAGTATTGCACTTGACATGTATGGCGCTGGGGGGATCCAAATAACTTCTTTGATTTTAGCTGAGCTTCTATAATTTCCAATGATATTGAAGGTCTTGATAATCATAAACTCAACAATAGATGAAGACATAGAAGATTTAGAAGCATTCCCAGCTAAAGCAACATTAGAGAGAACTAAATTGATAGCCGAGTGTAAGGGTATCACATGATTGTTAAATCTAACCTGATTCCTGCAATACCAAATGACCCATAAAATATTGACAATAGCAGCAGAGACAATATCTTGCAATTGAGGGCTCCAACCATGAGAAGTCAAAGCTAAAATGTTCTGGAAAGAGGTATTACCAATATGGATACTCAGGATACCTCCAATCCATCTCCAAATATGATGGGCGAAAGAGCAATAGAGAAAAAGATGATGAGAAGTTTCAGAAGCCTGTCCACATAAGCTGCAGATAGAAACGACAGTGCAACCTCTAAGCCAAAGTTGATCATCAGTTGGCATCTTATTATGAAGAGTTCACCACAGAATAAAGGATTTAGAAGGTGGAATAAAAGGCTTCCAAATAGTTTTGGTCCAAGGAACCACCTGACCTGGAGGGTTACAGAAAAGAAAAGACTCCTTAAAAGATAGATCCCCAGATACAGAGTGATTCCACATCAACTGATCCTCAGACCAGACCAAAGGAACTATTACCTCTTGAATTTCAGAATAAATTTGGGGGAAGTGATAAATAAAGTCCGCTGGAATGGACCATTTACCATTGACTATAAAATCCCTAAGGTTCGCTTTAAAATCCTTGTGCAATGTAGAAGGAATACCAATAATATCCATAATAGGCCTAGAAATCCAAGTATCGGTCCAAAAATTTATGCTGACACCATATCCGATCATCCAAGTAGATTGCTCAATCAAATCAGAAATATGAGGTTTAATCCCAAGCCAGATAGAAGAAGAAACATGGTAATTAATCGGCTTATTGTTCTTAAAGACTCTAGCTTTCACAAGAATAGGCCAATGCAGCTTAGTAGAAATGAAATTCCACCCAAGCTTGAGCATCCCAACATTATTTATAGCTTTGATAGACCGCAAAACCAAACCCCCTTCCTGAATAGGCTTGCACACCTTACTCTAGGCCACAGTAACAACTTTCCTGGTATTAGTATCACCAGACCATTGAGCTGGAAAAATGGGCTGAGCTTGCCGGGCCGGGCTAGCCTGAAAAAACACACGGCTTGGGCCAATAAAATTGGGCCCATTTTTACATCCGGGCTTTTTAGCCCGGCCAGGAAAAGCCCGAGCCCAAACTGGGCTAGCCCGACTGGGCCACGGGTAGCCCGCAGACCCGCAAGTTAAAATAATAGTCTTTTACGGGTAGTTTATTGCTCCCAAAATTAAGAACCTAAACCAGTGTTATCAAAACCGGACCGTACCAGCCCAATTTTTAAGACCCCAAGGCTCAAACACTGCTGCTGCCGTCGTCGTAGCTTCCTCTTCCGCCGTCTTCTGTCGCCGTTGCTGGTGGTTCCTCTTTCGCCGTCGTAGTTCGCGTTTAACAGGTCAGTAAAACAACAGTTGTTTCATGACTTCATCTTCATTTCGTTTTCAGTTTTGATTCTTTTGAATCTTTTGATTTAACTTCGTTTTTTTGATTTCTATTTCATTTGAAGTTTGATTTTAATACTGTTGCTGGTAGTTCATTTTTTAACTCCATTTTTTATCTTCATTTCGTTTCCCTTTTTGGATTATTTAGTTTTATTATTCAGTTTTATTATTCAGTTTCCATTTAAGCTCCAGTTTTATTTCATTTGTTTTTTTGATCCTGTTAGTTCCTTTTTTGATTTTATTTTAGTTTTTTGATTTTATTTCATTTTTTTGAGCAACTAGTAACCCCATTTTTAATAATGTAAACCTGTTTGTTTGCTGTTAGTATGTTATATTTCAGTTTTATTATTCAGTTTTATTTTAATACTGTTGTTATAGTGTGATATAGTGTGAGTTTAATACTTACTGATCTGTGCTTTGTTGGTTTATTAGAGATGTCAACTAGCCCTACTCCTGAATTACCATCACAAGAGGCGTCAACACAAGTTTCAAGTCAGCCTCAAAGATTGGTTAGGGGGAAAACGGATCCAGCTTGGGCACATTGTAAAGAAGTTATTGAACCGAACGGAAATTCTTCAAAGTTGCGTCTCTATTGTAATAAAACGTTCAGAGGTGGTGGGATCACTAGGTTTAAGAGTCACTTGGCTAGAGTGGTAGGGCAAGTAGAGCAATGCAAGAAGGTGCCTGCAGATGTTCGCTTTCAAATGAAACAAATCATTGAGGAATTCCAAAAAGAAAGCAAAAGGAAGTCTCCAATAGAAACCGGGGCTACCATTTGCCTACCTAGTGAAGACTCGGCGGGAGTAATGAATGATGATCATTCACCAACACCAACAGATACATCTAAAAAAGCAAAGACGGATGGTCGTATAGGTAATTACTTTATGCCTAGAACAACTCCTGGTTCTCAACCTACTTTAAAAAGTGTGTTGCAAAGCAAGGAAGTTGTTGAAAAGTGTGACCTTGCTATTTCAAAATGGATGATTGATGCTTCTTTTCCATTTAATGCTGTCAATTCTTCTTATTTTCAACCTATGATTGATGCTCTTTGTAGTATGGGTCCAGGGTATGGAGGTCCAAATTTTCATAGTGTTCGTGGTTATTTGTTAAATACATGGGTTGAGGATACCAAAATGCGAGTAGAGAGCTATCGTGAAATTTGGAAAGAAACCGGTTGTACTCTTATGGCAGATGGGTGGACTGATTGATGTAGGAGAACTCTCATCAACTTCTTAGTTTATTGTCCAAAAGGAATTGTTTTTCTAAAGTCTGTTGATGCTTCTAGTGCTTCTAAAACCGCTAAAAGTTGTATAAGCTTTTCAGGGATGTAGTGTTATATGTTGGCCCTTAAAATGTTGTTCAGATAGTGACTGATAATGTTGCAAATTATGTCGCTGCTGGTAAGTTATTGGAAGTTGAGTTTCCTAAGTTGTATTGGTCTCCTTGTGCGGCGCATTGCATCAATTTGATGTTGTCAGACATTGGTAAGTTAGAAGAAGTGTCTATTGTTGTATCCTATGCCTCAGATATTACCAAATACATATATAACCATTGTTATGCATTGCATTTGATGAGGAAGCATACAAGTGGGAAAGAAATTTTGCGTCCTGCTCCAACCCGTTTTGCCACTAATTTCATTGCACTGCAGAGTATTTTGGCTCAAAAAGATGCACTCAGGTCCATGGTAACATGTAGGGAATGGACAACTTCAAATTATTCAAGAGATGCCAAAGCAAAAAAATTTGTTGATCTAGTCTTAGACTCTAGGTTTTGGAAGAAATGTGCTGTCATTGTGAAAGTTTCTGAACCACTTGTACGTGTGTTGCGTATTGTTGATAGTGAAGATAAGCCAGCCATGGGTTTCCTTTATCGAGCTATTTATAAAGCTAGAGAAGAAATGGAGAGGAGGTTTAAGAGAAATAAGAAGATGGTGGAACCGTACTTGAATATCATGGATAAACGTTGGGATTCTCAGCTTCGTAAAAACCTTCATGCTACTGGTTATTGGTTGAGTCCAGCTTATAGGTTTGATAAAGATGAATATCCTAAACATGAATCCACAGCAACTGCCGTATTGGATGTCATTGAAAAGATTGCTTATGGAGATGATGAGTTAGAATCAAAATTGGTAAACGAGATGAGGTTGTACAAAGATTCTGAGGGAGATTTTGGAAGGAAAGCTGCTAAGAAAGATCGCAATACTATGAGGCCAGGTATGAAATTTCTTATTGATTGATATCCTTCATGAAATTGCTTCTTGATTATTGATTGATATCCACAACAACATGAAATTGCTTATTGATTATTGATTGATATCCACAGCAACATGATTGATTATTGATATCCTTCATTCTTTTTGACTATAGTCTTCATTTGATCTTTTTTATAAGCTGATTTAATTGGTTATAACTTATAATATTATATGCAATGTGTTAGATCAATGGTGGGACAATTATGGACTTGATACACCAAATTCGAGAAGGTTGGCTATCCATGTCTTAAGCCAAACTTGTAGTGCCTCGGGTTGCGAACGGAATTGGAGTGTTTTTGAACACATTCATTCAAAAAAAAGAAATAGGTTGGAGCATCAAAAGCTCAATGATCTTGCCTTTCCTCGTTACAACTTGAGGTTGGAGCAAAGGTATATTGTTAATATGTTATATATATTTTTCATTGTCTACTCTATTCTACATTGTAAGTATACATATGTGTTTAGATATTCTAATGTTGATATATGACCAAAATAACTTAGGAATCGGTTGAAGTATCAAAATTATGACCCTGTCAATATAGAAACAATTCATGATCATTCCGATTGGGTAATGGAAGATGCACCAACATTCTTAACTATTGAGGAGTTGAAGACATTCCGTAGTGAGCTTGCAAATACTGTACTCAACCATCTTCAAATGAGATTGGTATGTTTTTTATTACTTTTTGGTTATTAGTTAGAACTTAACTTAATTGTTTCACTTCCACATTTGTTATCCATAGATGTTGAATGTTAACATATACATATAATAATTTTGTAGGTCAATTGAATTTGGATGATGATGATGAGGATGACAATGCACAAGTTGATGCACATGTAGATGTAGATGCTACGAATGATGTGAATGAAAATGAAGACAGTGTTGGTGAAGGTCCTAATGATTTGGATGATGTGGGATTGATGCCGGAGTATGAGGAGACACATTTTCCATCCTGGGGATAGATGAATTGAATCTAAATTGTTGTTGTAGTGGCTTTGTACTTGTTATTTGTGGAATTTGTTTAGTAACTTTAGTTGAGTTTGAGACTTATTTGTGTGCTTTTGTTATGTTATGAATTTGGGTATGTTAAGACCTTTTGTTATTTTGTTTAATTAAGTACTTATGCATGTGGTTGTGGACTTGTGGTCCTTATGGATTTGATTTGAACATTTAAATTTGAAGACTTGTGTTAATTTTGTGGTGAGATTTTTTTTTGCAGATTTTTAACTTATAAATTTATACATATCATATCTATTTTTAGTACTTTTTAATAGCGTCCGGCTCATGCGGTCTGAACAAAGACTGACCGGTCCGACCAAAGAACCAGTGATCCAGTACCCTGACCGGCTCGATGACCGGTACGGTTCTGATAACATTGAACTAAACTAGTAAAATACATTACATGCACACACTTTTTTAGTAGTTAACATCAAAATGCAAATACATCACACGCACACACAAAATTTCAATTATATTTAAGCTAATTGGATGAGTCTTTTTGTGCATTTTGCTTCTATCTTGTAACTTAACCTTATAAATTTGAATGTTTTGGGGTTAAATGCATATTATTTTTCTCTTTCTACGGTATTGGGTCTCTTTAAGAATAAAATCATGTTTTTATTTTATTTTTCAAAAATCATTATTTTAAATTAATATTGGCGTATAATGCGGGCTAGCCTAAAAAGGCCGCAGCCCACATAGTGCTGGGGTTGGGCCGTAAAGGTTGAGCCCAAATTTTAATTCGGGATTTTTGGCCCAGCCCGTAAAAGCCCGAGCTCGATATGGGCCGGCCCGACGCTGGTTGGGTAGCCCGTTTTGCCAGCTATACCAGACCACACAAAATTTCTAATCCAGGTATCCACAGTATTGAGCAGATTAGAAGGCCAAGCATAAATTCAAAAACTGTAAACCATCATGCTAAGAATAACAGAGTTAACAAATTGGACTCTGCCCATGATAGACAAAAGAGAGCCTTTCCAAGAGGAAAGTCTAGCTTTAATTTTATCAGCAATAGGTAAAAGTTGAATTTTCCGAGGCTTACCTTTAAAAAGCGGGACACCAAGATAATTAAAAGGGATAGCTCCCTTAGAAAATCCAAGAGAATTCGAGATGGTCGTGATACGAGGAATGGAGATCTTGCAAGAATAAAAGATCCATCAAACAAGATAAACTCCTCTTGGTAGCTCGACAGAAAATCATAATATCATCAGCATATAAAACATGGCTAGGAATACTAAAGCCTCTGGGACCTGCCATCAGCTGGAGCTTGCCATCAACAACAAGCTTGGAAATACCTCAACTAAGAACATCTTCAGCCAAACAGAAAAGAAGAGGGGACAAGGGGTCACCTTGCCTGACGCCCCTCTTGCATTCAAAAAAACCAATAGCAGACCCATTAATAGAAAAAATGAGCTTGGCCGAATGCAAGATAATATTAATCCAAGAGCAAAATTTATCATTGAAGCCAAAACCCGCCAGAACTTGAAGCAAAAAGTTCCAATCTATAATGTCAAAAGCTTTTTTGATGTCAATTTTAAGGGCTAATTGACCACCATAATCCTTTTTCTGAAGCAGGTTAATAGACTCGGAGGCAGTGCAAATTCAGTCATAAATATTTCTACCTTTGACGTCAAAGCCCCTCTGATCAACTCTATCAACTCTCTCCACTTTAGGAATCAAAGCAACTATATTGGAGTTAAAGTAAGGAAGCATCCAACCTTGTTGAAAAAATTGAAGTACATAATTATAGACATTATGAACAACAATATCCCAGTAATGTTGGAAGAAGAAACCACCAAACTCATCCGGACCAGGGGCTTCATCCCCATTAAGAGAAAAGACGGCAGATTTAACCTTATCCATAGAGGGAAGGCTAGTAAGCATAACATTGTCTGTATCCGAAACTAAAGAAGGGATAACTTCCTGAATAAGACCATTAGGACGACAATCATTATTAACAGAAAACAAACTTTGATAATAATTCAGAATATGGTTCTCAATATCAACAACGTCTAAAAGAATACTATCCCCATCCTTCATAACAGAAATCCTCTTTGTACCATTTTTAATCTTTGTCATTTTATGAAAAAAAGACAGTATTTCTATCCCCAAGGTTGTGCCAGTTAACTCTAGATTTCTCCTTCCAATAGGATTCTTCATAATTTAAAGCCGTCTGCAAATTTATTTGAGCCTCCTTCTCAAGAGAGAGTAAAGAATCAGAACCTCCTTGATTATTAATTTGCTCCTGGATATTATGAAGCTTGGCTAAAGCTTCTTTCACATTGTTGAAAACATTACCGAAGACAGTAGAATTCCAGTCTTTAAGTTTAGTCTTCAAGTTTTTCAACTTTTGGGATAGAGAACATGCATGTGACAGCCAGCAACAGAAGTGTGCCAAGTCTCAGAGATAACCCTCTTACAGTCAGTATGAAGGGCCCACATTTTCATAAGTTTAAAGGAAGAATGTTTCTGAGAAGTCTCCTCTTTCATAAGCAAGAGAAGCGGAAAATGATCAGACATACTTCTAGTAAGCGTACAACAATCCACACGATCCCAAAAAATTGAGGCAATCATCATTGCAAATGGATCTATCATGTCACTTCTCAGTATAATTATTACCAAGCCTACCATTAGACCAAGTATATTGGGAGCCTCTTGTAGGAATATGGATCAAATGATTCACGTCAGACCAAGACGAGAACTCATCACAAGAAATAACTGAGGTGAGCCCCTTGCCTCTATACTCGTGAGCACCCAAGACAGCATTAAAATCTCCAATAAAGCCCCAAGGGCCAGAATGATCTCGCTGCAGGTTAGTCAAATCACACCATAAACATCTTCTAGCAATATAAGAGGCAGCGACCGCATAAACAGCAGAGAAAAAAAGAGGTTGATTTTCCACGATAATAGAGAAAGCCACTTGCTGGCTAGTAGAAGAAATAACTGTAGGATTATAAACATCAGTGCAGAAGCACCAGAGATTAGAAGTCACCACCTGAGAATCCCCTGATTCTGAAATTTGGTCCTCTTCAGAGTCACTAACAGAGTCACAGAAAAACCGACTAGCAATCTTCATATCATTAACCACCTTGATATTAGAGTGAACAACATGAGCTTCAATATTACAGCCATTGATAGTGTCAGATGTAGGGCAAATTAGCACAACATTATCTTTGGTACCAATTGGAGTATGTGTGTAATCAAGGGGAACTTGCCTATCCTCCTCAGGAGCAAGAGAATCCTGGACAAAATGGACAGCGTCTAATTCTTCATTAGATTGCATAACCGCTTCCTTATTCACATTAGAAGATGTTTCTCCTTGCTGCTTATGAATCATCACTTTTTTAGGATTCGATTGCTGAGCATTAGCAGGTTGAGCATATCCCATTAATGGATTAGAATCTACCCCATCCCAAGGAACATTATTCACACCTTTAAAAGCTTCCTTATTCACAGGAATACTAACCAGTTGAGGGTTCTCCTTGGTATTCGCATTACTAGTATCTTTCACCTTAGGAACATATTTAGCAACCATTCTTGGCCGAACAACATTTTTAGGACCCTTTTTCTCCTTATTGTTATCCCCTGTAGAATGCATCCTCATTTTGTTACAGTTGCTAGTCTCATGACCAATGTTTGAGCAGTTCATAAAGAATGCGAGCAAAATGACCAAAAGCTCTATCAAAAGAATTTTTGCTAGTAGTATCATCAAGACAGATAGGAATGCCAACACTACTAGCTATAGCAAATAAAATTTTAGGGCGCCGATATTCTTGAGCAAGACCTGTCAGCCTAATCCAACATTGAGCACTAGTTTGTTTAATATATAAAGGGTTAAAGTCGGGCTGCCATGCAAACAACCGAACCAAACCTGGCTTGCAGTTCCAAGCAGGTTGCGACTCAGTTCTTCGTAAATCAACAATAGAAGAAAATGAAAACTCATAATAACCTTTCCCAAGGAGATAAGACCCCACTTACCTTCAAGATTCCAAAGCTGTTGAAGTTTCGAGCGCAAAGCATTAATCTTGAAAGGAGAATCCCCTTTAGATAAAAAAATCCTTCCATGTAGGTGTGTCTTGCACCCCTCAAGACCCGCAACATATTCTTTCTCCGAAATAGATATAGCTAATTCACCGCCTTTAATACAAGGTCGAGGAAGTTGACTAAGCGGTATATCACAAATTTTGTCTCTTGAACCAGCAAGAGCTTGAGCAAAAGACTTAACAGGAATAAAACCCTCTTCTTGATTTTTTGCAACAGCTTTACTGGAGGAAGAGCCATCCCAAAATTGATTAGATACATTTTCTTTCATAGGAACAGGCCCAAAAATCTGGTCAGAAACGACATTTCCGTGTCTCGAGGAAGGGTCCACCGGCGTGACATCGTTATTTTGGTCATCTCTGAATGCATGTGCTAACTCTTTTCACCATTAGAATCCCCATGAATTCCCTTTCCATTGATACCATTCTCAACAATAGAAAACTCCTTCCTCTCACTTTCTCCACTTGAACCCTAAGAGCCCAAAATGGGGGAAAGTTGAGTTCTTCCACTAGCCATTCGATTTTGAGTTGGAAGTCTGTCAAGGGGACTTGGTTGCTTCTCATTTGGGTCAATTGGGTGAGCTAGGAGCCTTAGGGTTAGAGTTGGGAAGCTGGTTGGTGGGTTTTGTAGATTTTGGGTGGCTTCTTGGAGCTCGAAGAACCAGTTTTTGGGTGTTTTGTTGTTGATTGTTGGTTTGTGAAACCCTTCTTTGCACATTAATGTGAGTTCTGCGTTTTTAGTGTGTTTTGTTTCAGTAAAATAAGGGTATTGCTGTTCTAAGATGATTTCTTGTCTTGATTGTTGGATTTGGTGCTTGCTTGGTGTTAATTGTATTGTTATTTTCACTGTTTAGAGACATTCTGGGGTAGGCACGGTTTTTTAGTGACTGGGACTGTTTTACTGGTTGAAAAATTATGTGGCTTGCCATTTTTGAAACTAGATTGAATTATCGTTATTTTGGTTCTGGTTTGGTTGTATTTGGAGTGGTGTAGCTCAAGTTATAGGCTCCACAAGTTACGGCAAAATTCTAGGGAAAATTCGGATATAGGGTTAGTGTTTTGGGCATGGTGGTTTCAATTGAGCTCCTTTTTGAATGCTTTTTATTTCTTTGAAAACTAGACTAAATTTGATACTGTTTAGGCTCAAGTTTTAGGTTATTTGAGTAGGTTTTGGTCATTTTAAAAGGATTGCAATCTAGGTCACAGTTGCAGTCCCGTTTTCTGAACATACTGACTTGTTTTCTAAAACTGTACTTATTAACCCATTATTTTGAAATTCTAAAAATATATTCAAAAACTAGACTTCATGAGCGTTCTGTAGAGGGGTCGTTTACTCAATTTCGATATCGTTAGATAGGGTAATTAATTTATTGAAATTTATGTATAAATGCTCGAAATTTTCTGTGGACTGATTATGTATGTTTTGCTAAACGGGTGAGACCACTATGTATCCCATATATAAGTAAAAATAAATTTTTTGTCTCCTCGACTACGGCCAGATAGAGGTAGGGTGTTTCTTCCTCAATAGTTATTTGCGCATCAAAACCTAAGTAATTGCCTAGTTCTAAGTAAAAATAAAAAATATATATAGCCAAATAAATAAAATAACAACATTCAAAGTTCAAAGAAGGGTTATGTTCATGATTAAGCATTTTGAATATATTTTTGTATTTTGATGTGTTTGTTCAGTGCACCTGCAGTTGATGCTCCTGCACCAGAACACAATGCACTTGCACAGGATGTTCCTGCATCAAGAAATAACCAGAACACAATAGTGCACTTGCACTGGAAAACAGACAACTATGCATGAAGCTTCCTTGGACCATCAAAATACACCAACAATTAATTGATGACATCATGCTTAGTCATAAAGGCACATGCAACTTGAAAATTTCGGCGCGTACCATAAAAGATTAGCTTTGAAGAATCATTCACCTAGGGACACTTGGCCATCCATTTTTGGACCTCCCTTTGTGTTTGAGTGTGAGATTCATTTTGCTTTTTGGAGGACTAGAAATTAACACTAGTTAAACTCTCAAGTTAACTTCATCTCCAAGGAAGACTCACTTTTTGAAGGCTATAAAACGACCCTCACTTCTCATTTGAAGACACACCTCAAGATATCAACAAGATACCTTATATTGGTTTTAGTTTTCGTTTTTCATTCTCTTGTAAGAAGGCAAGAAAGGAATTGACAACTTCTTTCTTTACTTCCACACAATTAGTGGTGCTAGCTGAATGTAGTGAAGTTAGTGCACCTGCATTGCTTGGAGAATACATGCAAAGGAACTTCAACCTGTGTAACTTTTACCTTGTTGTTTTCTTTTGTTGTGCATTCAATTATATGAATACGATCAATTCAGTTTATATATGCTTTGCAATGTCTAACATGAGCTAAACCAATTTGGTTGGGATGTTTTAACCCTTATAATGATCTTTTAATAGGTTATTGTGTTCATATGTGATGTGTGCATTTTAGTTCTTGTTTTATACTTCTTTCAACACTTATTTTGAGGTTGATCACTTAGAATAAGTAGAGTTATAAACACAGACATGGTTTATAACTAGAACTCAAGAACTAATATGGGTAAGTGTTTTAATTAAAGGAAACTTTGTTAAAACGATGCTAAGACCTAGACATAGGATAGCATAGTCCATAGGGTGAAACTGTGGGTACTTCAAATACAAGAGTGAGCTTATTTAGCATGCTTAGACATAAGAAGTTGTAATGAAACTCTGCAGACAGTGATTGAAAAGCACATTTCTAATGCAACAGCATTCAATGCACCTGCGTCACATATAAACACAAAACTATTGAAAGTAACTTATTTGGTGAAAAACATCCCAACTATCATTCTCCACTGATTTCATACATCTTTTATAATCTGTTTACATTCTATTTGCACACTCCAATCCATTATTTGTTATTTGGTTACTCTGCACTAATCTCTCTATATATTTAAGCATAAGAAATTAATCCAATCTCTGTGGGTACGATCTCATCTTCTCTATACTACTTGTTGTAGACTGTGTATACTTGCACATTACTTTTTCTCACACCAAGTTTTTGACGCCGTTGCCGGGAATTGCCATTAATTTTTATTGTTTAGATATATAGTAAAATAGTGTTTATTACTCTGGTATTTGTTTTACAGTGCAGGAGCACAGGATGCTCTAGCATATGCACAGGTCCAAATCACCAGAATACAGTTTAGATCCTGAACTAGAAAGAAGATTTAGGAAGTTGCTTAGACTCATGAAACAAAGACTACAAAGCTGCAGAAATTCAATGTCTCAACCAGGTGAAGGACAAGGCTCTAGACCAGCCTCAGTTAGAGGTGGTCCTGGCTCACATCATGAACCTGAGGGTGATCACAGAAATCAATTCATCAACATGGGTCCTATAGGTATGATTAATGATAGAGATAGGCTAATGAGGGACTATGCTATGTTTGATCATCAAAATATGCAAACAAGCATAACAAGACCTCATATTGATGCAGTGTATTTTGAATTTAAACCCATGATGTTTCAAATGCTCCAAACAATTGGTCAATTTGGTGGATTTCCTCATGAGGATCCCCATTTACATTTAAAACAGTTTTTAGAAGTATGTAGTAACTTTATCATTCCTGGTGTTAGTGAAGCTGCATTTAGATTAAGGCAATTTCCATATTCCTTGAAAGATAAGGCTAAGGCTTGGTTAAACTATTTAGAACCAAATTCTATTCATCAAATATGACTTGATTCAAAAATGCCAGAATGAGAAATGATATTACATCTTTTAGATAAAAAGAATTTGAATAATTGTTTGAAGCATGGGAAAGAAGGAAAGAACTTTTAAGAAAATGTTCACATCATGGTCTGCCTGTCATTATTCAAATGGAAGCTATTTATAATGGTTTAGACCCTCAAACCAGAATAATGCTTGATTCATCTTCTGGAGGTGTGTTATTGAACCTATGATACAATGAGGCCTGTGAATTGATTAATAGAATTGCAACCAATAGCTCTAGTTGGCCTACTGAGAGGGTGAGTGCCCAAAAGGAAACATCAGGGGTACATAAAATTAGTGAAGTATCAACCCTATCTGCTCAAGTAGCCTCACTAGCAAACATGATCAAAAATTTCACTTCTACTAGTGCACCTGCACCCAGTGCGGCTGCATTAACAGAAACCACTGCAACAGCCATAGAACAAGCACCTCCAGGAACTGTTAGTTGTGTTTATTGTGGAGGAGGTCACTTGTATGAGGAATGTCCTAGCAACCCTATTTCTGTCAATTATGTAGGATATAATAGAAATAACAACCCTTACTCAAACACCTATAATGGAGTAATAACAGTTCACCTGCACCTAATGCTGCTGCTCCAGCTACACCACCAGGATTCCAATCTCAGAACTACCAAAGACCACCTCCACCTGCCAATGATAACTCCTTAAAACCATGCTCAAATCGTTCATAAGTGAAGCCAGAATAGCAAGGCAAGCTCAAGATGCTTCCATCAAATATCTGGAGAATCAAGTGGGGCAATTGCAACAGCTCTGTATCAAAGACCAAATGGATCTCTACCATCAAATACAGAAGCCACAACCTCACAAAGGCAAGGTAAGGAACATATGAAAGCTATTTCCCTGAGAAATGGGAAGGACCTTTCAGAACCATATGAGATAGAAGGTGAAGGTAAGGAAGAAAATGAAAAAAATGAAAAAAAAAGAAGAGAAAAACAGAAAAGAAAAAAGCTCGTGAGGAAAAACAATTTAGTAAATTTCTTGAGGTATTAAAACAATTACACATCAATGTTCCCTTAGTTGAAGCACTTCAACAAATGCCTAATTATGCAAAATTTATGAAAGATGTGCTTACAAAAAGAAAGAGATTAGGGAATTTTGAAACAGTTGCAATGTCAAAAGAATGTAGTTTACTCATGCAAAACAAAATTCCTAGGAAGTTGAAGGATCCTGGCAACTTCACAATTCCATTTTCAATTGGAAAATTTTATACAGGTCGTGCATTATGTGATTTAGGTGCAAGTATCAACTTGATGCCTAAATCCATATTTACACAACTAGGAATTGGGGATACCAGGCCTACAACTGTGACACTTCAATAAGCTGATAGATCAATAGCATATCCTGAAGGAATTATAGAAGATATGTTGGTCAAGGTTGACAAATTTGTGTTTCCTACAGATTTTGTTATTGTTGATTTTGATGCAGATAAAGAAATGTCAGTCATCCTTGGAAGACCATTCTTGGCAACTGGGAAGACACTCATTGATGTACAGAAAGGTGAACTAACCATGAGAACAAATCATCAACAGGTGAAATTCAATGTTATAAATGCTCTCAAGTACCTCACAGAGGATACTGTAGAATGTTCAGCCATAATCTCCTTAGATCAGTTGGTGCAGAAGCAGTTCCACAAACAATATGATCATCTGATCAGTGCACTTGGACCTGATGCGCCTACACTACAAGATGAAGATAATCTGGAAAATGAAATTCTGCCAATTAAAAACCCAGTCAAAGAGGTATGGACAAAAACATATGAACCTCTTAATCTAGAAGATCCAAACCTCAGAAAGAATCTACCCTCACTAGAACAACCTCCTAAACTTGAATTGAAAAAATTGCCTCAACATCTCAAGTATGTCTTCTTAGGGGAAAATGATACACTCCCTGTTATCATTGCTTCTGACTTATCAACAAAGCAGGAGCATGATCTCATAAGTACTTTAAGAAAGCAATAGGATGGCAAATGTCAGACATCAAATGAATCAGCCCTTCAATATGCATGCATAGAATCATTTTGGAAGAAAATTCCAAAAATAGCATAGAAGGTCAGAGAAGATTGAATCCAATTATGAAAGAGGTTGTGAAGAAGGAAATCATTAAATGGCTAGATGTTGGCATAATATACCCCATCTCAGATAGTGCATGGGTAACCCTGTACAATGTGTACCAAAGAAAGGGGGTCTGACAGTTATAGCCAATGAGAAAAATGAATTTATACCCACTAGAACAGTCATAGGTTGGAGGATATATATGGATTACAGAAAACTCAATAAGGCTACAAAAAAGGATCAATTTCCTTTACCCTTCATAGATCATATGCTGGACAGATTAGCAGGCAAGGAATTCTATTGTTTTCTGGATGGCTACTCAGGATACAATCAAATTGCTATGGAGCCAAAAGATCAACAGAAAACAACATTTACATGTCCCTATGGCACCTTTGCATTTAGAAGGATGCCATTTGGATTATGTAATGCATCTGCAACATTCCAGAGATGCATGATGTCAATATTTTCAGATTTCATTGAACAATCAATGGAAGTATTCATGGATGATATCTCAGTATTTGGAGAGACATTTCAACTTTGTTTGGCAAACATTGCAGAAATTCTCAAAAGATGTGAGGAAACAAATTTAGTTCTTAACTAGGAGAAGTGCCACTTTATGGTACAAGAAGGCATTGTGCTTGGCCACAAAGTGTCAAAGAAAGGTCTTGAAGTAGACAAAGCAAAGATTGAGGTAATTGAAAAACTGCCACCTCTAACAACTGTCAAAGTTATCAGGAGCTTCTTAGGCCATGCAGGCTTCTACAGAAGATTTATCAAAGATTTCTCAAAAATATCCAAGCCATTATGTGTACTATTACAACATGATGCACCCTTCAACTTTGATGAATCTTGCATGGAGGTATTCCAGAAACTCAAGAAGGCATTGGTGACAGCACAAGTGATTGTTACACCAGGCTGGAGCAGCCCATTTGAATTAATGTGTGATGCTAGTGATTTTGTTGTGGGAGCTGTCCTAGGGCAAAGGTATGAAAAAATCTTTCATTCTATATATTACGCTAGCAAAACATTGATTGAAGGAAATATTTCTGAAAGACATGAAATGCCAAGAACCAATATTTTAGAAATTAAATTTTTGATGTATGGTGAATGGATTTCATGGGACCTTTTCCACCCTCTTTTGGCAATTTATATCTCTTAGTAGCTATGGATTATGTGTCCAAATGGGCAGAAGCAGTAGCATTACCTAGTAATGATGCCAAATCAGTCAGTAAATTCCTTCAGAGAAATATTTTCACTAGATTTGGCACCCCAAAATGATTCTTCAATGATGAAGGTTCACAATTTTGTAACAAATTTATTGAAAACCTTCTTGCTAAATATGGGGTAAAACATAAAATTGCTACAGCTTACCACCCTCAAACAAGTGGACAAGTTGAACTATCCAATAGGGAAATTAAAAGAATGCTTGAAAAAATGGTGAATCCCAAAAGGAAAGATTGGTCTTTGCATTTAGATGAAACATTGTGGGCATATAGAACAACATTCAAAACACCATTAGGTATGTCTCCCTATAGGTTAGTTTATGGCAAGGCATGTCATTTACCTGTGGAGTTGGAAAACAAATCTTATTGGGCAATAAAAAAGCTCAATTTTAATCTCAACAAAGCAGATGCACAAAGGTTTTTGGAATTAAATGAATTAGAAGAGATTAGGCAATTCTCTTATGAGAATGCTGAAATCTACAAAGCAAAAACTAAGGCTTGGCATGACCAAAGAATCCAAAGAAGAGAACTCAAGGAAGGAGGAATGGTCCTATTATACCATTCTAGGTTGAAATTGTTCCCTGGAAAACTGAAATCAAGATGGTCAGGACCATTCAAACTAGTTAAGTTGTATCCCGATGGTGCAGTTGATCTATTTGATGAAGTATCAAATACCACTTTCAAGGTAAATGGTCAAAGTGTTAAAATGTACTATGGTGAACATGTGGTGAGGGATAAAGTCACCACTCATTTTCAAAATCTCTAAGTCAAAGAGATAGTCAGGCTGAAAGACTCTTAAAACAAGCGCTTATGGGAGGCAACCCATGAATTTGTAGTATTAATTATGTTATTTTGTTCAATTTTATGTTTTGAAGTGTTTCGTAGGAACACAGGTTGAGAAAATTCTCAGTGCAGCTGCACTGCGTGCACCTGCACTACTGAAATTCCAGTGCTCCTGCATCAAATCATCAACAACACTTGGGGAGAAAATTCTTTAAACTGCTAGCGCATCACAAGAATAATCATGATTTATGGCTAAAATTGGTGTGCTGTCTCACCTAAACCCCCACGTGTCATCATGCATGTCATACCATTTGGCCTTAACGACTATTTTCCCCATCAAATCAACCTCCACTAACCCATAACCACCTCACCTCATTTAAACCGTCCCATTATCCCAAATTATTACCGTTATTTCACTTCATCTCTCAAACAGCAACCAAAACTTTCTCTCTCAAAAAGATTCCCAAACTTCATCTTCAACCTCGCACAAATTTCCCCATAATTCTTTGCAATTTTCAATCCAACAATGGCACGCAAACAAGTTGCTACCGAGAATTCAGGAAAAGTTGCAAATAGTGCAACTGCATCGAGCAAGCAGTTATCAAAGAAGAATACCAGTGCTCCTACACCTGTGCCAAGGGAGAATGCGCATTTCTGGCAAATGAATTTCTTACCTGAAAGGGGCTACAATCTGATGAAGGCCAACCCTTCTTTTCTATTAACAGTAGCAAATCTTCATTGGGATTCCTTCGTGCAACACAGAGGCTCCTATTTTGAACAAGTAGTAAGAGAGTTCTATGCTGGAATTCAAGATACAAAGGGAGGTAAGTCAGTACACCACTCAATAGTTAGGGGTAGAAAAGTATTCTTTGAACCCAAAAGGATTAATGATCACTACATGCTAACTTACAATGGTAGTGACTTTGAGGAAAAATTCGAGAATTATGGTAAGAAAGAAATGGCTAGGATTAAGGCTAGAATTGCTATAGAGGATGCAGAGTGGGAAAAATTTACTAGCACAGAGTTTAAGTTGAAAAGTAGATATATAATCCTAGAACTAGGCAACTGGCATTTGTTCATTGATGCCTCAATTCTTCCCACTTCACACACATACACTCTATCCAAAGAAAGATTGATCCTTATGGATACAATCTTAATTGAAGATAGTGTGGATGTGGGAAGAATTATTGCTAGGGAATTTTTAGAATGTGCTGAAAAGACCAATGGTTTTCTGTTTTATCCATGTTTGATTACTGAACTATGCATGAAGCAAAGTGTTCTAATTGATGTAAATGAATAGAGAAAATATCCTCCTGGCCCATTATCTACTGAATTCAAATAAAAAATGAAAACAGTTAAAGAACCCACTAGTTTAGTGTAGGAGCATTTTATGCAAAAGAAACAAGCAGTGTGGAAATTCCAACAAGAACAACATGATTGGCTTCAAATAAAATTCCTGGAAATTTCCAATGTGCCAACACAGGGGGAAATTCCTGTGTTTCCTAGTTGGGTCTTTCAAGCAGTTGGAAGGGAAGAAGAGGAAGAAATTGGGGAAGAAGAAGTTGAGAAGGTAGTGAGGCCTAAAAGGGGAAGAAGAAAGTAATTGAGGAAGAGCCTGAAATGTTAAGTGAAGAGTTGGAAGATACTGATGAGGATGAGGTAGCAAAGAAGGCTGTGAATAACATAGATAAGGATGTGGAGGAGGATGAGATGGAGATTGATGAGGAAAGTGAAAAGAATGAGGGAGGAGAGGTGAACATGGAGGAAATAGCAAGAAAAAAAAATGCTACCAAAACTAGAACCCCATCCACAAACCAACCTGAACAACAAGCCAATCCCTCATCACCACCAAAATCACCTACACCCCCTCACCAAACATCACCACCTGCACAATCCCCACCCAAATCTCCACCACCCACCCAAGAAAAATAACCATCCAAATATCCTACCAAAACACCCACCCCTTCACCACCACCACAGACCAACCAACCACAACCACAAACTAACACAACCACCACAGAACCATCCCCTATTGATGCACAACCCAAATCACCACCACCCACTACCCAAACAGAGCCCACAACTAAAACAGCCACCAAAGATCCATCTCCTCCCCCAACAGAAACTAAAAAACAACCCCAATCCCCACCCATCACATCTGGTCCTATTCTGATGCCAATTAAAATTACTTCTGTTGTTGAAAAAGAAAACTTGCAGGTCATTGAAGAAGAACCTGAAGAAGAAGGTGGAAAGACAAGCTCTGGTGAGAAACAGTCAGAAGGAGGTCTTGAAGAGATGACAACTGATGCATCTGCACCTGGTGCAGGTGCATCCCAGCTGAATCCAACTGTCACAGTCATACCTGCCAACAAAGCTGCAACAATTAAGGTTGTCTTAGAACAACTAGTTGCCAAAAGGAGTGACGAAATAATGGCTACCCAAACATCATTTGCAGGAACAGTCAGGATTGCTGCTGAGGTTGCAACATCTGTCCAAGAGACCCCAACTAAAGAAGAAGAAAATACTGAGAAAAATGTTGCAGAAAAGACTGATGCAGGCGCATCCAATGCACCTGCATCTCAAAAATCTGATGTTCCACCAACCATCCCTGCAGTAACAGCTGCAGCTCCATCTCGTGCAGCTGCACCAAAACCTGAGGAGCCCAAGAGGAAGAAGTAGAAGGTCAAACATATTCCTGTGAGGTCAAGCTCAAGGCTTAGGAGTGAAGCCAAGAAAGAGTAAACTTTATAATGTTGTTATTAGTATTTTGCTATGGTACTTTGTTTACTATATAGTTTGCACTATCCTCTTGTTACTAACCCCTCTCCCCATTTTTGAGCAAATATTTTGAACTTCAAAAGTAGTGAGGACACTGCTCAACTTTAAGTTGGGGGAGCAGTTTATATACATGTGCTGTGTGTTAGTATATATGTGCATTATATGTGTGTTTGTTATCTATTATATATGATTATCTGTTTATGTGATAGTTGTAGTTAAATAATAATATTAGATGTACTCAACAAAGTAGAATGAAATACATTCAACTATTTTTAAAAAGATATACTTCTCTTTTCAAAAATAGTAAGTGTACAAATTCTGTTTTAAGTAGGATTTGATAGTTTTGAAGCATGATCAGCTATAAAATCGTTCACAAACAAAAACAAATGCATTTCTCTGAAACCGATTTTTAATGATGAAAGGAAGAAAAAGAAAGAAGCCTTGTTTTTCACAAATGACCAACTTTATTTTAACTTTTACATATCAAAACTGAGTTTTTGAAAAGAACCTTGCTATTTGAAAAGCAATCTGATGCAAAGAGGAAATTTTAGAAAGCTAAGGTCAAGGCAAAATTTTTACTAAAAATATAGAATAGCATAAAGAATTAAGTTTGGGGGAGTTTTTATGAAAATTAAGGCTGAGTATGAAGAACATAGAGAAGTCAATGCCATAGGTTATCAGATGTACTACAAAGTGTAAAAATTGTTCTAAACAGCTATATTTGCCTGAGTCATAAACTGTACCCGTTCCAAAAATGCATGAGAAAAAGAAGAAAAATTCAAAAAGAATAGGAAAGAAAAAGAAAAATAAATAAAGAAAAAAGTATGTAAAAGGGGGTCAGTGAGGAGGGCAATATATGCTACAAAGTATTGAAAGTAGTTATAGTGCAGTTGCACTCACTGCACCTACACCATAAAATTGTAGTGCACTTGCACCACAAAAGTCCAGTGCATTTGAACTTCAGAAAACTGATGCACCTGCATCAAGAAAAACCACCAAAAATAGGAAATAGTGCATTGACTCTAACAGTTTGGAAATGCTCAGATCAAAGCCCTTTGTTGTGCTTAGAACCCCCCAATACTTGAGGAAGTAGTTAATCTAGTCTATATTTTGAAAAATCTTTAGCTTGACCAAACGTGATCTAGACTTTGCAAAGGCTAAGAGGACCTTTTTACGTAGTTTTGGAACTAATCTAACCTCAGTGGGGCACACACTCACATAAATAAGTTTTAATAACCTTGGATGTTTTGGAAAACAAAGGCACAAAGACAAGATTCCTGAAAAATGAAGTTCATAGAGTGCATTACTTGAAAATCATTCTTTGAAAAGATATTAGCTGATCTGTCCTTCTTAATTATGCAATTCTTATTTGTGTTTTTCTTTTTGTCAATACTTGAGGACAAGTAATGATTTATGTTTGAGGGTGTGATAACTCTATTTTATAGAGTTATTTGCACATCTAAACCTAAGTAATTGCCTAGTTCTAAGGAAAAATAAATAATATATATAGCCAAATAAATAAAATAACAACATTCAAAGTTCAAAGAGGGGTTATTTTCATGATTAAGCATTTTGCATATATTTTGGTATTTTGATGTGTTTGATTAGTGCACCTACAATTGATGCTCCTGCAGCAGAACACAATAGTGCACCTGCACAGGATGTTCCTGCATAAAGAAATAAACAGAACACAATAGTGCACCTACACTGGAAAACAGACAACTATGCATGAAGCATCATTGGACCATCAAAATGCACCAGCAATTAATTGATGACATCATGTTTAGTCA
This sequence comes from Astragalus glycyphyllos, assembly GCA_963573325.1. Taxonomy (NCBI): domain Eukaryota; kingdom Viridiplantae; phylum Streptophyta; class Magnoliopsida; order Fabales; family Fabaceae; genus Astragalus; species Astragalus glycyphyllos. The sequence goes on from OY754307.1 coordinate 33,783,557, forward strand.
TAAGGGCACATGCAACTTGCAAATTTTTTGGCGCCTACCAAAAGAGATTAGCTTTGAAGAATCATTCTCCTAGGGACACTTGGCCATCCATTATTGGACCTCCCTTTGTGTTTGAGTGTGGGATTCAATGAAATTAACCCTAGTTAAACCCTCAAGTTAACTTCATCTCCAAGGAAGACTCACTTTTTGAAGGCTATAAAAGGACCCTCACTTCTCAATTGAAGACTATTCCGGACTGGGCCAAACCATTGCTGGCTTGGGCCAGGCCCATTTCTGTATCTCAGGACATCTGTGTCCGCATTCCAAACATACCCAACGATCAGGATCTATCCTACGCATCCAACGGCTCAGGTACGACACCTCTTCTATAAATAGAGGCTCCGCCCTCCAATCCAGGTACACGCACACGCTTATGACGCTTATAACAATGGACGACACCTTGATATGTTCTCCGAGCAGTCCCGCACCCGGGGACGTTCTCAAACCAACCTCGGCATCCTGCCGAGTTCATATCCCTTATATTTCACTCTAATCTCTCTATGTTATCCATCTCTATTCTTTAAAGACTTGAGCGTCAGAGGGTCTTGAAGGTACCCCCCACCCGACGTGTACAGTGGATCACTTCGGGCTATCCGAGCTCCAACACAACCGTGTTCAGCATTTCTACTTAGATTACCTCAACTGGAAGCACGCAATTAACCTGAGTTTCGTGCCTAGACCATAATGGGACCCGGGCGCCTTAGGCCCGTACTCTGGTACCGAACATTGGCGACCACAGTGGGAGCATCGTCCTTTGCTTCCATACTCTCTGAGATATAAATATTTCCTCTTTGGTCAAACCTCCACCCCGATGTATGTCCCAAACTTTGAATCACTTCAGACCATCTTCTCTTCTTATCTGCAGGTTCTGCTCGCCTCCCAAGCACGGCTTGAGCTCGCAGGTTCTCCTCGCCTTCCAAGCACGGCTTGAGCTCGTAGGTTCTCCTCGCCTCCCAAGCACGACTTTAGTTCGCGGATTTCTTTGCAGGTCTGTCATGCCTCTAGCACCAAGCCAATAGCCCGCAACGGCTCCAATAGCTCTTTGATCTCTGAGCTCCGCGCTTCATCAGAGAGTCCGACCTTCCCTCTGATGTCCGAGCTGACGAGCTCCATCAGAGGTCAAAAGGTTCCCAATTTCGCCTCGTGCGAGCCAACCTCCCTCTGATCTCCGAGTTGAGGAGCTCCATCAGAGGTCGAGGTCGAGGTCTTCCCAATTTTGCCTCGTGCGAGCCTGCAACGCCTCTGATCTCCGACCTCCATGCTCCATTAGGGGTTGAAGGGTGGAGATCCACAGTGATCTCCGTTGGAAGAATCTTTGGAGAGAGGAGCCCGCAGCGGCTTTCTCATCTATGAAGGCTATGGCCGGCAGCAGCTCTCAGGCGATCCAGCTACGGAGAGGGCCCCCCGCAGTGGCCTTCCCATCTTTAAAAGCACGGACTTCAGCGGACCTCTCTTCAACTCTTGTTCTTAATTGCAGAAATCTCACAAGACCTTCAAATCTCTGTCGTTGACCTCGGATTTTCACTCTCGTATCCATGAAGGAGTTATATTATGTTAAATTGCAGGTTTGGCCGTCCTACAACAGTTTATTTTCTGATATCGGCTACGGATTTCTACTCTACTACGGGCATTCAATCAAAACATGCAAACAAGCATATCATCACAGTAGTAATAAAGTACGAAACTAATTAAAGGCCGGAAAAAAGGGACGGCGCCCGTTGTGTTACAAATCAAGATTGGGCCCGGACATACCCGAGGCCAATCAGAAAAAGGAAAAAAGAAATTCAAAAAGTCAAGCAGCTCAATCAGGCACCTCATCTTCAGCATTGGGAGTTGTAGCAGGGTCGTAGATTACGGCACCCTTGTAAACAATCTTCCTGCCTTCAGCCTTATACATGGCATCCAGCAAGTTGACGTTTAGTCCAGGCTCCAGGACCATGTCCATGATGAGACAGCACTCAAAGCCAGACATGGCCTACCTCGCCATCTTCTTGGTGAGCTTGGCTTTGTTCCCCTTCAGCTGCTTCACCTCCTAGGCCTTCTTTTCCTTATCAGCTTTGGCAGCCTCCAACCTCTCCTAAGCCGACTTTAGATCAACCTTCAGCCTCGGAAGATCAGCAATTACCTTCTTCTACTGGCTAACCTGGGCATTGGCCTCATCAAGCTGCTGCCGGACTCCTCTCAGCTTCTCAAGCTCTTCTTTCAAGCTCCGGTTTTCCTCGGAATAGGCTACCAAGTTACGATCTCGGTAAGTGCTCAACTCACAACATGCATGAATAAATTTGCCTTTTAAATGTCTATTTTCAGCATCAAGGGCGAAGATCTTACCTTAGAGGCGTTGAGTCATCTTGCTTGCTACCAGCTCCTGCAGCTCTCTGATGACCTCGGCATCGGTCTGGCCCACCCGGATGCAGGCCTCAAAATCAGTAAGGGAAGCCTGGCCTTTTCCCTTCTCCATGCTCTTTTGCTGTGTTGGTTTTTGCTTTTTCTATTGAGCAGGTTCTTCGGAGGCAGCCTCAACATTGCCCTTTTTGCGGCCATCTTTGCCACCAGGCCCAGAGTTTGGCTGCGGCGTAGAAGAGCGGACAGCAGGAGATTTCGTTTGATTTTGTGTTTGTTGTTTTTCAAAAACGGACTTGCCCCCAGAGTGGGACTTGCCCGCCTGTTTATCTGAATGGCCGGTCCCCGAGGCCGACCTAGAAGGTTTATCTACATTCTTTGCAGGAATGCTTGTATGGACTTTGGCCGAAGTGTCCACTCCGGCCTCGTCGAAGACAGCATCGAGATCCAGTTCGTCCATTTTACCTGCGGCAACAAAAGAAAAGGATCAGCAACAATGGTTTGCCGAAGCCGGCATGATACAAATCAACAAGAAAAGATTAACTGAAGCAAATTACAAGTGGCGAAGTATCAATCTAGTTTGGCTTTGGACTCGGTCACGGCATCTATCATAGAATCGCAGTGAAATCTCAGGCCAGCCTTAACCATTTCTTTTCCCCAATTATTGAAAAGCTCATATGATTTTCTGTCTTCTCCTTTCAGCTTTTCAAGATTCATCATATAGCTCTGAGTCCTGATCTCCACTCCGTCTTGGAGAAAGTGACTTTGATCCTAGTACAGCGGAAAGTGAGCCCTTTTCAACTTCCCATTCTCAAAATCTCCAACAGTAAGCTTGGCAGCACTGCTCACAGCTCGAATGAAGAAGAAGTTCGGCTTGAAGTCCTGGTTTGAGTCATTGGCTGGAAAGAAGTAACACCAATTTGCATTGCACCGGAGCCCAACATGTTCGTGCCTCTTGCCTTTCATTCCCGCCTCCAGAGAACGGAACACGTTAAAGAAATAGAAGAAGACTTCCGCAGTGGGGCTCTCCCGAGGCACTCCATGGCCATCTCAAAGCCTCGGATGAAGCCCCAACCATTTGGCTGCAGTTACGAAGGGGCCACATGAAGAAACCTTAGCACGCCCTTCTGGAACTCGGAAAGAGGGATCTGGACCCCCATGGTCTCCAAGGCGACTCCATAGAAGAAGAAACCTATTGCATCGTGCTCCATGCATACTGGATAGTCCCCGACCTCAAGTAGTTTGCACCTCTGCTCAGCAGGACCAGCTATAAACTTCTCATAGTAAGAGAGGGGCCTGTCCGCCCTCAGCTTGGAAGCAGTGTTGTAAATCCTCTTGGCGACCCAATGGTACTGATCTTCAACAAGGACTTCCACCTCGTCCTCAAGTTCAGCTTCAAGCTCTTCAGCCCAAGATTCGACTTCAGCGTCTCCCATTTTCGGATTCTCCTCCACTGTCCACTCTGAAGTCTGTCGAACTGGCTCCCTTGCTGAAGCTCCCGACCCCGCAGGGGAAGAAGCACTTGTGGAAGACATCAGAGAAGGGGCCCCCTTTGGGGCCGGCATTGGATCTCCTGTTGCAGACTTCTGCAATATTGGTTTTGCCAGGCGGCTTCCCTAGAGCCAGCCGTTCCTCACTCCTAGTTCGGACCATTATCAGCAACGGAAGGACGGCACCGTCACTATCTAAATCTATCTACCACGAGCTCCCTATTTTAATCCCTAGCGGTATGAGTCGAGGCCTCGGGAACTCCCTAGGCCGGGCTTCCTCCTCCCCTAGGAGTGAGCAGCGATGGCTGCCGACATGGCAACATCGGCCGCTATCGTAATATTAAAAGCACTTAGAAAGTTATGTGCAGGAAAACTAACCTTTGTGCAGATATTTACGGATGTGGGACTGAATGGTGATCTCGCGCGCCTACAAAAAGAGTTTGCCTTGCAGAGCTCAGGTTGACCAAATATGCAGGAATGGTCAAACGGACTGTCAACTCGCCTTTTATGGAAGTAGGAGGCGAAGCGTCGCAACGAATTAATTGGCACCTTTTCAGATCTGCGCGAACAAGTATCCGAACTCCCTGAAGTATTGTGTATTTATCCTACTCGCCTTTCAGGAAGCAGGACTCAACAAGTCCCCACCTCAGAAGACAAGCAAGGAACAAGCCAAGACCGAACTCATGCTGCTCTCGTCCTCGACTTGAGGGGCCACTGTTCCGGACTGGGCCAAACCTTCGCTGGCTTGGGCCTGGCCCATTTCTGTATTCTAGGACATCCGTGTCCGCATTCCAAACATACCTAACGATCAGGATCTATCCTACGCATCCAATGGCTTAGATACGGCACCTCGTCTATAAATAGAGGCTCTGCCCTCCAATCCAGGTACACGCATACGCTTATGATGCTTATAACAATAGACGACACCTTGATATTATCTCTACATGTTCTCCGAGCAGTCGCGCACCCTAGGACGCTCTCAAACCAACCTCGGCATCCTGCCGAGTTCATATCCCTTATATTTCACTCTAATCTCTCTATCTTATGCATCTCTACTCTTTACTGACATGAGTGTCGGAGTGTCTTGCAGGTATGCCTCACCCGACGTGGACAATGGATCACCTCGGGCTATCCGAGCTCCAACACAACTGAGTCTCGTGCCCAAACCATACTGGGACCCGGGCGCCTCAGGACGGTACTCCGGTACCGAACAAAGACACACCTCAAGATATCAACAAGATACCTTAGATTAATTTTAATTTTCGTTTTTCATTCTCTTGTAAGAAGGCAAGAAAGGAATTGACAACTACTTTCTTTACTTCCACACAATTAGTAGTGCTAGCTGAATAGAGTGAAGTCAGTGCACGTGCATTGCTTGGAGAATACATGCAAGGGAACTTCAACCCGTGTAACTTTTACCTTGTTTTCTTTTGTTGTGCATCCAATTATATAAATATGATCCATTCGGTTTATATATTCCTTGCAATGTCTTACATGAGCTAAACTTATTTGGTTGGGATGTTTTAACCCTTATAATGATCTTTTAATAGGTTATTGTGTTCATATGTAATGTGTGCATTTTAGTTCTTGTTTTATACTTCTTTCAACACTTATTTTGAGGTTGATCACTTAGAAAAAGAAGAGTTATAAATACAGACATGGTTTATAACTAGAACTCAAGAACTAATATGGGTAATTGTTTTAATTAAAGGAAACTTTTTTAAAAACATGCTAAGACCTAGACATAGGATAGCATAGTCCATAGGGTGATACTGTGGGTACTTCAAATACAGGAGTGAACTTATTTAGCATGCTTACACATAAGAAGCTTGTAATGAAACTCTGAAGACAGTGACTGAAAAGCACATTTCTAATGCAACAGCATTTAGTGTACCTGCATCACATATAAACACAAAACTATTGAAAGTAACTTATTTGGTGAAAAACATCCCAACTATCATTCTTCACCGATTTCATACATCTTTTATAATCTGTTTACATTCTATTTGCACACTCCCAACCATTATTTGTTATTTGGTTACTCTGCACGAATTTCTCTATATATTTAAGCATAAGAAATTAATCCAATCTCTATGGGTACGATCTCATCTTCTCTATATTACTTGTTGTAGACTATGTATACTTGCATATTACTTTTTCACACACCAAGAGGTACGCTGAATTTCCTATCATGCTCGGAGCGATTGGCTCTGTTTCACAATTCTCCAGCATTCAGGTCATCTTACTCGTTTTTCGAGCTGTTAGGGTCGTATCGGACTTCTAGATCGGGCAGATTGACCTCAGATATTGTGTGCTTGTATGTTGGCTCTTTTCTCTTTCCAGACTTGTCAGACTTATGTTCTGTTTTCACTGAGAAGTAATGGCATTTCTTCGCAGCCTCAAAATCGGAAGCAATCGTGATGAGGGTTAAATTATGAGAAGCTTAAAGCAAGTCAAAAAAAGGTTTGACAAAATTAACAGAAGGTTGACCAAAAGTCAACAGAAGGTTTGAACAAAAGTCAACAGAAGGTTTGACCAGAAGTAAAAAGAAGGTTGACCTCACAAACACCTTAGAAGCATAAGTTCATACTTGAGAAGGTTAATGTGTAAGAAGAATAAAGGTTAAGAAGGTTGCTGGAAACTGTAACCAATTTAAGACAAACACATTAACTCCTCTTGAATGTTCTTCAGATGCATTAAATGAAGAACCCAAGCAATAAAAATGTTGAAAAGTCGCAAGCATTAAAAGAGGGAATGCATGATTATTCCTTTGGTTCATTAAAGGTGTTTTTTCAAACTAGGAAGCTTCAAAAGCTTCGTGCAAGCTGGACCAGGCTGTTCCAATAGTGTAAAATCAAGTCATAGTTGTTTAGTAGGACCAGAGGAGAATACATAGCCAGCTCAAGAAGGTTCAGATGTTCAGATAAAGTAAAAAGCAAAGCTTGAGAAGCTTCAAAGGCTGCCAACTTTTCTTTTCTATCTTCCATCACATCACTCCTATGGACCAATGGACATCTCCAAACGGCTATATTCAACCTTCTAACGTCTATATTCAGCATTTGAGACAATTTAATGGTTGGTTTTCCAGATTTACATGTATGAGATTGATTTGGAACCTTCTCATCATTCAAAACCTCTCAAACATCCAACCTTCTCATCCCACGCTCAAAGCTTCTAAAGTTAAATTTCTGGGATATCTTTGTTGAGTGTGTGTTAGCTTGATAAGCATCATTGTATACACTTTGTGTAATTCATCTTCATGCTTTTAAACATCCCAAAACCCAAACCCTTATTGTAAACACTACCTTTTAAACATCTCACCAAATTACCTAGAGAGAGGTGAGGGTTGGTGGTGATTATACTTGATAAGGTGACTCTAAGAAAACTAGTAGAGTGGTGAAGCTGTGTAAGAGAGCACTTGACTTTTGTGTGTTGATCAAAAGTAAGTGGAGGTGTAAGTCTTTTGTGGTTGAGCAAAAGCAAGTGTAGGTGAAAGTCTTTTGTGTTTGATCAAAAGCAAGTATAATAACTATTTGGGAAATAGTGGAAATTCTCAAAAGGAAGTGGGGAGAGGGCGTAGCCAAGGATTGGGTGAGTCTCTATATATCACTACAACAGAAAAACGCATAAGGGCGCTTTTTTTATCCATTGGGAGTGTTTTCGGGAGCCCCTAAAGCTGGCGCCCCTGTTGCCAAACCCTCTACAGTAGCGCGCAAGAAGCGCCCCTAAATGTTAGGCAAAAGGAGCGCTTGTTGGAAGCTCCCCTGATGGTCATAGCGCGCAACTGACAATCAGGGGCGCTCTCAGTTAGAAGCGCCCCTGATTGTCAAGTGCTCTAAGAACAACAGGGGCGCTTTTTCTACAAGCGCCCCTGATTCTGTTTTTTTTAAAATATTTTTTTGTTTCTGGTATATCCAATATTTGGCGGCATTTCCCTCTCTCATTTTCATCAACCAACAACAACCTATATTTACCAAATTTCAAATCAACTAACCAATTGCAAATCAAATTTCAAACTAGCCAATTGAAAATCAAATTCCAACTAACAAACTTATAGATCCATCTAATATATATATATATATATATATATATATCAACAAAGTACCAACAAAAATTACATAAATCATTAACCAAATTCTGAATGTCAACATTGACAACAAAAATGATATGACATCCAATGTGTGGAAAAAACAAGGTAACCAAAATTACATGAATTACGATTTTCATTAATCAAACAAGCAACATTATGACACCACTCTCCTTTGATCTCAGTAAGTTGGTCATCAGAAAATGGAGCTCCAACCGCATGTCTTGGAAAATACTGCAAAAATAAAATAAACTAAACTTAGAACTAAGTGGTTAAATGCTAGATATGGAATTACTTATCAAAAAACAAACTATATAAATTACATACATTTTGGGGAATTTCCATTTGATTGTAAGTGATTATGTCCTTCATAAACTTCATAACATAATATCTGCAATCATCGTTGTTTGGTTGTCTCGAACACTACAAATCGAAATAACAATTAATTATTAAAATGCAAGCAAAATTTACATGGATAAGAATATTGATTATAAACTTACCTTTATTACTATTCATTTTGTTTTATTGTTCCCACCTCTAGTCTTGACCTCATTCGATGCCCAATAAGTTGCCAAATAACTGAAACATCATACATATAACTATATTAATTAATCGAAATATATACATAATTTATATGATGAAATATGCGATGTATCTAAATACACACCTTTCAAACATTCCTCTCATCATGGTGTGGTTGCTATAATGACTGTGACACGAATCCAAATAGAAAATTCTATTTCTCCTAGGATCAACTACCAACAAAATGCATCCTACAAAAAATTTGGATAACCAAATAAATAACACATGTTTCAAAAACACGTTTTATATATATATAGATATAGATATATAGATATAGATTAAATTTCTTACCCTAAGTTGATGGGTCTCAAAAACAAACAATCACAGCTGCTTTCACGTGCCAAAGCCAAGCGTCTATTGATATAGGCTTTTACCGCTTCCTTCAATTCCTCAACTTTTCTTTTGACATGTCTTTATCAATGCGGAGATTGCGTAGAAAAGTACGTTGGGGGCACAAGAATATAAATTTTTTTGTTTGTTCCATGGTGCTCATAATCCCATGGTACAAATACCTATAGTTAAAATGTATACAAATAAATTAACATATAATAATAATAGTAATAATAATAATAATAATAATGATAATAATTATACCTGATGTATATTGTAATAGTAGCCGCAGATGCCTACTTGTGCTCATATACCTCTGCAAGTTCATCATTTAAAAGGGAAATTTGGTGGTGAACTCCCAAGATGTCTAGATCAATCAATGCATTTATCAAATCAGCATCCGTCATTGTTGAGTCATGAATCTTTAGATAAGTGCACTGATATATATATATATATATATATATATATATATATCAACAAAGTACCAGCAAAATGTCCTCTACCAAACAAATTTCACCACAAAATGATTATATTTAGCAATGGCAGATTACTCTAAAAAAGTAAGGTTCCGATAACTTCAAGGAGACTACTATTTCAATGAGTTTCAATTTATTCTTTATTTCAATGATTCAATATCCATTGATATTCATTCACAATCCCCTTATCTCATTTTCTTACTTTCATTCACCAATAAAACTAATTCACTTTCTCGTCAACAAAAACCATGTAGTATGTGAAATAAAAGCTTAAAATGAACATGGAACTGAGATTACTAAGCGAGTGATACAATTCCAATTGAAAAATGTCAGAGAAGATCCAGATCCAAACATTATGAATAAAAAATCAGATCACCTCACAGTCACAAACATCATCATACCATAAAATGAGAACTAGAAACAAGAATTAGAAAAATTGAGGATCAGAAAATCAAAATAAACTAGTCAATAGAGAGAGAGCTTGGACAATATAGTCCTATAGAAAGAAAAGTTGCATTGGTCAAGAGAGAGAATAGAAGATCAAAAGATTGATGGAGAAAAAACATCAAGAACCATTGCTCAATTTACATATATCAATTTGGTTCCAAATCACAGTTAACAAAGTTCACAAATTAGAACGAAATATAGGTGAGATTGTATTCATTTAGGCATTTAAACAAACAATTGACATGCCTTCTTAAAAGAACGAAACGATAACAACAACATTTGAATCACATTATTCAATTTTACATACAAGCTGATTTACAAGATTTACATTTCAACAAAACCCTATTTCCCAAAATCCTATTTCAGCAAATTACCAAAACCTTATTTCCCCTAAACCCTCACCCTTCCTCAGTTCCTCTCTTTCCCCTAAACCATCGACCCTTCCTCTCTAAACCCTAAAACCAAGTTATCATTATTCCCATTATTCATTCACATTATTATGATTATTATCATCATCAACCTCTGTCAAATAGAAAAAGAAGAAAACCTGAGGCCAAGAGAGTTGGAGAGAGATAAATAATTACCTAAATGAGCAGAAGAAAAAGACAATGGAGTAGAGAAGAGTGACGACGGCGTTCAACTTGCTTTCGTGGTGGCGGAACAAAGAGGTCGGAGTAGAGAGGATTTGTGGTTGCTACTTTAGAAGGGTGAGAGGGCGAGTGAGAGTGAGAATGCTTAGAAGAGTGAGAGAACGTTGAGGGAGAGTGAGAACGCTGAGAAGAGAATGTTGAGGGAGAGTGAGAGACTGAATTGATGATATTAGAATATTAGGCATCAGGGGCGCCTTTTAAAAAGCGCCTCTAAAGGCCCTCCATGTTTTGGGCATCAGGGGCGCTTTCTAAAAAGCGCCTCTAAAGGCCCTTCGTATTTTGGGCATCAGGGGCGCTTTTTAAAAAACGCCTCTAAAGGCCCTCCGTATTTTGGGCTTCAGGGGCACTTCTTACAAAGCGCCCCTAATGGGTGCGCCCTTTTTTAACAATTCTGTTGTAGTGATAACTCTTCTGTGTTATTTACTTGCTTTACATACTATTATCCTACTTGCTATTACTCGCCTTTTGTTTTTCAAACTAAGAGAAGGTTTGTTTCTCCAACCTTCTCAAAATTGTTTTTAACTAGCAATTCCTTTCAACTACCCTAAAATTAATTTAAGGCTTATTCTCTTATTACAAGCTGAGAGCTATTCAAAATCATTTCTGTTGTTTTCAAGCCAAGAGAAGGTTAATTTCATCAACCTTCTTAAGGTAGTTTTTGAACTAATACTTGATCTATCAACCTACTCATTTTTGTTTGAAAACTACTTCTCTTACATAGTTAATATCTATCTTCCAATCATTGCTAGTCTTCCTCATTCAAGGGTCTATACTTGCTTATAAATAACATGTTGGTTTTCAAAGTAAGAGAAGGTTATTTCATTCAACCTTATCCACTTAGTTTCAACTAAAGCAAATTCGTTTTAAACCTAAAACCAAGTTAAAACCAACAACACTCTTATATAGACTTAATACTATTCACCACTTTTCACTTAAGAATGTTTTTCTCTAAGTGAGGAAACTATTATCACTAACCTTCGCATATCCAAGTTCATCTGGAGAAATACTTTAAGAAGTTTTTCAGGTATCCAGTTTTAAAAGGGAACACAATTCAACCCCCCCTTCTTGTGTAATTTAGTCACTTCAGTTAGGTCTTGCATCCAACAAGTCTTGATCTGAGAAGGCTAGTGGGAGCCTGTCAGATAGATTCGCGGGACTAGGATTACTAGAGATGCTCAGTATTTCTTTCCACTTTCTCTTCATGGATCGTTTGGTTTCCCCTGAGTCGATGGAGTAGCCTCCAAGAATCACAGTGGCTACGGTCCGAGATCGTTGTTGTCTCTGTTTTTCTTACTCGAATGATTCAGTGGTTTCAGCCTTGGCGGGTTTGGTCACTTCGTTCACCACAGTCTTGCCCTTCCGGGGTGAGCGAGACAGCTTTCGTTCATTGTCTTCCTCTTTCTTTACGTACCGAATCAATTTTCCTTTTTGTATCATTTCTTCAATGTCGTCCCTAAGGATCCGACATTGATTTGTATCATGGTTGTGACTCCAAAATAGCGTCAACATTTCTTCTTGTCATTATTCTCCCTTTGTACTAGTGGAGTCGACCATTTCCGGTCTATGATCTCGTCACTGGCACACTCAGCCAAAATCTTCGATCTGGTGGTGTGTTAATTCTGTGTGTTCCGTGAACTGACGGCGAGGATCGCTCGGAGGCTCTTCTGAGTCTTTGTAATTATCTTTGACCGAGGCCGAGGTCTAATCGAGAATACCTGGACCAGCTAGTCCCAAGAGTTCATTGAATTTGGCTCGAGATCTCTGAACTAGGACACTGCTGTTTTGCTAAGAGATAAGGGGAATATTTTGCACTTGATGTTGTCAGCGGTGTTTCTGTACTGCATCATGAGGTCAAAAATGTCTATGTGTTCATCGGCACCTTGAATTCAACAATATCCTGAATGAAGGGACTTCGTCAGGCTTGGCTGGTATGGCCTCGACGAGGAGAATGGTCTCTTTTACGAGGAGACCGTTTCTTGCGAGGGGAACACCTGCGGATGATGATGAACCATAAGTACCTGGGACTCGAGCTTGGGGATGTTAGTGGGGAACGAGAGCCTCGGCCCCGACCTTCTCGGCGGGGTGGAGATCTATGGACGTTATGTCTATGGACGAGTTTCCTCTAAGGTGGAGAACAGTAACGCCTCGATACTACAATATGTTGAAGGGGAGACTCAACGCGAGAATGAGCCGAAGTCGCGGCTGTGTTGGCTCGGAAAACTGCTACTTCTTCTTCAATTTGAGTCAGGCGCACCTCTTGATGCACGTTGTCCTTACTTTGGCGATCTAGGATGTCAAGTATCTGATTCACCACATGTACCGAAATCGGGACGGCCTCAATAGTAGGCTGCGGTGACAAGAGCGAAGCGAAACGTGCTTCCTCTACAGGGATGTGTCGTTCTGGTGCTTGCCCTGGCCGGGGCACAGGTTTAGTGACACTTGCGGACGAGGCTGGCTTCGAGTAGGAAGTCGACCCTATGGAGCCATGGGAATGGATTTAGGTCTGTTGAGAGTTAGTGATGAGTCTTGAAGTTGTCCTTTCCTATGTCGAGGTCAGATTGATGTTCGTTAAGTCTGCTTCTTTTGAGGATAGGCTACCTAGAGTGGTCTTCCTCCGAGGTTAGACTCGGTGGGGTCTGTACCTGCGGAGACTCTAATGCCAATGTCATCAATCAAATTAATGTCAGTGAGAGGTACAAATGAGCAAAACGTACCTGATATCAGAGGCTGATGTTTTATTTTTAGACGCAAGGAAGGGGGCTCGGCGACCCTTGGCCGATCTTGAGCCGTTAGATCGGAGCGCCTCAATCTCGATCGTTGATCTTGGTCCTGTGTTTCCTGCGCAATAGGGTTGGATTCAGCACTTAATTGGGTCGTTCTCAATGCAGATTAGGCCTCTTGGCCCAATCCAGAACAAACACACAAAAACAAAACACTTAGATCTACATTATAACCAAAATGTATAGTGTATAAGTGTGTATGTCCATTAACAACGCATATTTTACCTTATAACCGATTTTTTTTGACATAACCTTCTAACCGGTATTAATGGGCTAAATTGCAGTTTTGGCCCTTTATTTTTGGGGTTGGTGTCACTTTGGCCCTTTATCTTCTGTTTTTCTCGTTTTCGGCCGTCATGTTTTTTTGTGTCATTTTGGTCCCTGCCGTTAATTTTTTCTAACAGACGACACGCTGGCAGTTAACTGCTGACGTGGCGTCCTAATTGTCCAATTTGACGTGTCTTCATTAAATGATATGGCCAATGGGGGGCCAAATTGAAACTAAAAGAAAACATGTGGGACCAAATTGACACAAACACAAAACATAATCAACCACTCTCCATCTTCTTCCTCCATCTTCATCTTCTTCTCCGACGAGCCACCACCGCCACCACCACAAACCAATCACTTTTCAACTCTTCTTTCATGAAACAAACTAAATCATTTCGTTAAAACCCAAAAAGCCCAATTTCTCAAATCCCTAAAATTAGTTTCAAATCCCCAATTTCATGAAGCAAACAATCAACTAATAATTGTTATTGATAAAACACCCGAGTCATATAATCAACGATCAATACTAGTACAGGCAACTTAACTTGTATTAATAGAAACATGCAACATGAGAAGAAAACTATTGAAAGCAACTAATAATAATATGCTGCAACACTTGACTTGAGCACTGATTATACCATAATCGTAATAATATGCAGCAACTAATAATAATATACAACAACACTTGACATGAGAAGAAATTGGGGATATAAAACCAATTTTAGGAACTTGAGAAATTGGGGTTTTTGGGTTTTAAAGAAATGATTAAGTTTGTTTCATGAAAGAAGAGTTGAAAAGTGATTGGTTTGTGGTGGTGGCGGTGGTGGCTCGCCGGAGGTGATGGTGGCTCGCCGGAGAAGAAGAAGATGAAGATTGAGGAAGAAGATGGAGAGTGGTTGATTATGTTTTGTGTTTGTGTCAATTTGGTCCCCTATGTTTTCTTTTAGTTTCAATTTGGCCCAATTGGCTATGTCATTTAATGAAGACACGTCAGATTGGACAATTAGGACGCCACATTAGCAGTTAACTGCCAGCGTGGCGTCCGTTAGAAAAATTAACGGCAAGGACCAAAATGACACACAAAAAAAAACATGAGGGGCGAAAACGAGAAAGAAAAAGATAAAGGGCCAAAGTGACTGGTGAAACTTTACCTGACACCATGACATATGTTAGAGAAGTACAGGAACAAATTACACCACATGAAAAGCTTAAAAGGATTGTTTAACACCAATTTCCAAATAACGGTTTCAAATGTTCAATTTATTACCGCAGTGGCAATTATACCGATACAACAAATAGTGTTAAATATAAATAAAGAAAAAAAGCAAATTCCGAAATTGGAAAAATCGTATTCGAAAAGATGCACCAACGACACATTTATTGATATTATTCAAATACTACCACAAAAGAACAAATCAAGCAAATGAAAATCTTCTCTACTCATGGAAAAAAGAAACCAAGCGCTTGATAAACTTTTTGGCACTCTCAGACTCTGGTTTCATCAAATGATAAACATGATTTTCTTCTTTCTCTTCAAAGAATTCAAGTTTTCCCTTCCAACCACTTTTCTCCACAGCTTCACAATACCAAACACCTCTATCCCTTAAATTATCCTCCCCAGCAACACACACAAGAATTTTAGAACACCCAAGTTTATCCAAGCTAGGTGCACCTGGACCCAGAGGGTTAATCATAGGGTTATCAATTCCACCATTTGCATTTGGGTACACAAAGTGCCAAAATGTATGAAAAGTGTTATTTTCAGGCTCTATAATTGGTTCTGATCCAATTGGGTATGAGCTTTGAAAATAAGGGTGAATTAAAATTGCACCTAATATTTTAACATCACCAGCTTCTTCATGTTCAGTTCCATTACGTATGGCAATGTTATGAGCAATATTAGCACCAGCACTATCACCACCAATGAAAACTCTATTAAAATCACCATGGTTAATTAACCATGGTTCAGAGTTGTTGGGGTTTTCAGTAGCATGAGAAGATACCCATTTAATTGCATCCCAACAATCATGATAACATGTGGGGAGAGGGTATTCTGGGGCAAGCCTATACTCAACAGAAACGACAAGAACATTTGCTTGTGGGACAAAGGTTTTGAAATGTTCATGGTATAACTTCGAGAAAGCTGATTCAATAATAAAACCACCACCATGAAAGTAGATCAAGATCGGAATTTTCTCAGTTTGGTTAGTGATTTTTGGAAGGTAAAGGCGAGCAGAAACTGTGGGGTTAATAACTATGTCTTTGGATGAGAGTCCGGTTTCTGGGTCGTTTAGAGTTGGTTCTACAAATGGGCTTTGTAGTGGTCTTTCCATAGTACCGTCACTAAAACATCGGATAAATGTTCCCATGTCAATGACTAATTCTTTTGTGACAGTTTTGGCCGTCGGTGTTGTGGAAGCCATTTCTGTTTGGGATGGAATGACAAAGAGTGTTTGATATAAGAATTGGGGTAATGATGGTGATGATATTATGTGGTATATTTAACGACAATGCCAAGAGTTTAGATACTTACAAGTATTTGTGGAAGCTAAATTCTTGGTTGTCCTTGAATAAATGTAGGTAATTTACCTTACAATATGTGGCATCAATAAAATCTGCCATATTTAATCCACTATCACAACCACCCATATAATTATATTTTACATACTTTTATAGATAACTTTGTTATTTACATATTGACCCATTTTCATTAATGTCAGTTGTAAGTTCCAAGTACTGTTGCAATTTCCCAAAAGACAAAATGGGGATAAAAAACGTATGTAGCCAAGAAAAAAAGAAGTATAATCCAACTGAAAATTTTCTTAACTGAAAACGTATGTAGCCAAGAAAAATACATTATTATCCAAATGAAATGCATGCACCGATTTCTTTACTGAAAGTTTTGTTTTCTTTTTTTAAAAAATGAATTTAATCATAAAAACGAACTTAATTAGTTATAACAAATTTTAACTCATTATCGATTTCTTCTAACCCTAACATCCAAACAGTAACAAGTTCACAATGGTACATGAAATCCTTCACAGTCAGTGAATCATTGTTACCATTGTGATACATGGAATCATTTATGGTCAGTGGAATCAGAAGTTAGTGAACCCTAGTTCACACTGTGATATATAGAATCATCTTTGACAAGTCAAATTAGACGGTAAGTGAATCATTGTTTACAGTGTTATGCATGGAATAATACACACTCAGTTGAACCGAATGCTAAGTGAACCATATTTCACACAGCGATACATGGAGTCATCCATGGTTTAATGAACTAGACGCTAAGTGATCCAATATTTCCTCCTTAGGTGTTTTTCCCATTGGGTTTTCGCCTTCGGAGGTTTTAATAAGGCCTCAACACACGGATGTACGGGTTGGAGCACCCCTAGTGCTCCCCATAATAAAATTGCTGCTTATCAAAAAAAACTGTCTAGAGTTTTTGAAATTTCAACTTTATTTCCATTTTCCAAACCGTGTATACCCTACCCTCTCTCCAAAACCAAATTGTTTCACGTCCCTCTTTTTTTAAACTCTCATATTCCAAAGGCTCTTGCTTTTAAACTGTGTTGTCTTCTCCTTTCACAGCTTCACCACAAAGCATGACAGTGTCAGTAGTACAGTTCATGTTGATATATATATATATATATATATATATATATATATATATAATAGTATTCCTTTACCATCTAGTACATCAATGATATCTTAACAATGTTGCCCTCATCTAAATTGAAAGAGTCATGAACAGATTGGATAGAATCTGATTCTTCATTAGGTTGCATGACCTCATCTGTAAGCCTAATCCAACTTTGTGTATTTGTATATTTCATAATTGAAGGATTAAAGCCAGACTGCCAGGCGAACCACCGAAGCAAGCCTGGCTTGCAAACCCAAAAGGGTTGCGATTGTATTCTACGTAAATCACTAATAGGAAAAGGAAAATTCGTAATAATATTTCCTCAAAGTGATAAGACCCCACAAAAGGGTTGATATTGTATTTTATTTTTATGTATACGTTTAGGCATAGGATGACGAAAATTGATTTTGGCAGAAAACTTTTTGTAGAATTGATTTTATATAAAAATGAATTAAATGTAACATGCTTGTGTTTTTTTTGGTTTAGGGTGCTTTGTCGACTCCCTCCAGTGTCCAGGGAAGGGGCCCTAAATAATCCAGAGTCTGCTGAAAGGTAAGTAAAGTCTGGCTCCAATTTATTCCATTGTCGGACTTGTGTTTGGATGTATTCATCGAAAGTTATTTTTATCAATTATTGTTGTTTGAATACTTCGGATCAAAATTGCTTCTGAGTACGCAATTACCTAAATAGACCTTAACTTAAAATAATATTATGAAAATAAGTTTTTGATAAAATATACAACAATAAATACTAAGATTGATGTTTTTTAAATTTTTATGTTAACTTATTGAATAAAAGGTGAAATATTATATATATATATATATATATATATATATATATATTATTGTTCAATAACATTTTTTTTAACCAAGGAAAGTTTTTATTTTTATTATTTTATCAATGTTTTATAAAAAGTAATACATGTGATAATTCAGTAAGACAACCAATGCAATAGGTTTCTTGGGACGATGGCAAGTCTACATGGAGCACATCGGTCGATTTACGGCCCAATGTGGTGAAGGAAACCAGAATGAGTATCACAAGTTGCAGCTGTTCCCTCTTTCTTTGACTGGAATTGCTTCTCGTGGTACTCCTCTCTCCTGCTTGATTCTATACAGACCTGGGCAGACAGGAAAAGGTGCTTCCATGACGGATTTTATTGGCCGCAGCCTAAAGTTATCGCAGTCGATCTCATGAATTTGCGGGAGAGGGTGGACGAGGTAGTGACCGACTTCATTGAGAGATTCAAAAAGATGGCCGGAAAGTGCTCAATACCTTTCCCAGAATCCCAACTTACTTCCATGGTTATCTCTGGAATGCACCCTCAATTGAAGGAAAAACTTGTAGGACAAGCTTGCAACGACCTCAGTGGCTTGGCTTCCAGGGCAGTTCAAGTTCAACAGTTTGCACAAGAAAGAGAAAAAGGAAGAGAGCCACCCGAGGCCGAGGACCACAGTTGGTATCAATGGTGGATGCAGCCAAGGATTCAGACTATGATGAGTCAGCTGATTACACAGCAGACATCTTGGTGGCCGAGATAGTTAAGGGGAAAGCCTACCTCTGCCAGATCTCAAACCTACCAAAGGCAAAGAGAAGGACGAGGAAAGGGTTGAGTATTCCTTTGACATCTCTAAGGTTGAAAAAATCTTTGACTACCTCCTCAAAGACAAGTAGATCAAACTCCTTGACAGCCATAAAATTCCCCCTCCTAAGGAAATAAAGGGGAAGAAATACTGCAAGTGGCATAATTCCTTCAATCACGCCACTTCTAATTGTATTATCTTCTGCCGAGCCATTCAAGAAGCCATCAGGAAAGGGAGATTTAAAATGGCTAACAAAAGGGCGTCAGAGATGATTGTCAACACTGATCCTTGCCCCAACATGAATGTCAATATAGTCTCCTTCTCAGGGAGCGTTCGCTGGAAAAGGAAGAAGATGTATGTGTGGGCCCCCAAAAAGGAGACTTCCTTAGAAAGGGAAACGTTCGTGTTCGACCGCTTGGGTTCACCCCCAAAGGATCCACGATTACAGAACGAATGACCTTATTGCAAAAAAAATTACAGATAGGGGTGCCAAGTCAGGCTCAAAGACCCCAGAAGAAACTTCCTAAGCTAGGGAGGCTTGTTCACGAGCTCAGGAGTTGCATCTTTCCAAACTCAATCCCGAGAGACATTTGCCTAAACCCATTGAGCAGGCCACCCTGCCAACCACAAGTGAAGGGACTCGCCCCAAAGAAGAAAGTAGGGTGGCACAAGTCACTGAGCCACAAAGTTCGACTTCGGTTGACATTACAGTCCTCAATGACCGAGAGCTTAGAGCCACCAAAACATTGAAACCTCCTTCAGGTGTACCGCAAGATTAATGGATGACACAAGTCACCGTTGAGATATCGACCCCAGGGTGGCCTCCAAATCTCGCTCGCAGAAAACGAGGCTATAGAGGGCCAGGGCTTTCAACATCATGAAGGAAACTCTCCAGATGCTCACCTCGGCTAGAGATGCGAATACCCAGACCATCCCCGCAGCCTCTGTTGCTACGGCGTTGGAACAGGCTTTCCCAAAACTAGCCGAGGACACAGCTCCAGAGCAGGTTCCCGAGCTAACTATCACCGAACCGCCCGTTGACTAGAGGGAGGAGACACGGCGATGGTGGGTATGGTGGATGCACCTCATAGCCCACTCACAAAGGTGATGATAGAATGCCTTTACGGGCCCCATAGCCCCTGACAATCCCAACTATTCAACTAGTCCCAGGATGAGGGACCCATGACAGCACAAGAGTTGCAATAAGATGACCTCCTAGGAGAAGAGGAAGAGTACCTTTTCGGTCCTCGAGATTTCGACGAAAATTCCATAACCGAGTCAATACTGGACGATTTAATGGATGAAGCCGATGGGGAGTTCTATGCCGACATAGAAATGGTAGGCCTCCTTCCACCTGAATTCTGGGGATCCAGGGATAAACCAAAGGCCCTCGAGGGAGATGTCTTTACCGAGGAGGCCGAATGGGCCGTCTTGACAGAAGTCAAGAGACCTCTAATGGAAGGCATGCTGTTTGAAAAGCCAACCGCAGACATGACCAGACACCTGAAGCCATTGTACATCAAAGCCCGTCTCAACGGGAAACTGTTCAATAGGGTCTTCGTGGATGGTGGTGCCATGCTGAATATCATGCCATTGTCAACCATGAAGAGGCCGGGGAAGAACGCCGAAGATCTCATTTCGACCACTATGACCATGACTAGTTTCATGGGCCACCCATCTCATGCATTGGGAGTGTTGGTGGCCGACGTAACAGTTGGGTCGAAGGTAACTCGTTAGCCATTCTTCTTCATTGAAGGAAAACCCTCATATACGGTGATCCTTGGGAGAGACTAGATCCATACAAGTGAATACGTCCCCTCCACTTTTCACCAAAAGCTGATGATATGGGTGGAGGACAAGGTGGAAATAGTGGAGGCCGACCCTAACCCTTTCCCAGCTAAGATAAAAATGTTCGAGGCCGTGTTCTACTCTCCTCACCTACGTCCTATTGCCATCCCAAGGGACTATGAAGAAAGCGGTATAGAGTCATCTGACTGGACCAAGAGAGGCTTTGAATTCAAAATGTTGGCCGACCCACGGCCTAGCAATGAGGATAATGATTAGTCTCCCTTCAGAGGTACAAAGCCTGCTGGACCGACTGCACCTATTTCAGATAGAGTCCAACATCGAAGAGGCTATGTTCGGTGTCGTATATGGAAAAGATGAAAACTCGGAGCCCTCACCCCTGGACGCTTTGGATGACCTTGGTTACAAGACGTCGGCCGAACCTCCCTACATAGAGCCCATACAGAGGAAGATACCTTTGAAGCTCAGGATCCTCTGGTGGAGGTAAATCTGGGAACCGAGAGTGAACCGAGGATGACTACGGTTAGCGGTAAACTCCAACTGCAGCAACGTGATCAGGTGGTAGCCTTGATACGGGACTACCGTGACTGCTTTGCATGAGATTACCATGAGATGCCAGGCCTTGATAGAGCCTTGGTTGAGCAAAGGTTTCCCATCAAGGAAGGTTGCAAGCCCCACAAGCAGCCGCCACCAAGGAGGTTCAACCCGCAACTAATGTCGCAGATCAAAGCCGAAGTGGAAAGACTCCTAAAGGCAAGGTTCATCAGAACTGACAAGTACGTAGAATGGCTGTCTAATATAGTCCCTGTGATCAAGAAGAATGGTGAGGTCAGAGTTTGTATTGATTACAGAGACCTAAACTTGGCCACTCCGAAGGATGAGTACGGTATGCTTGTGGCCGATATGCTTGTCGATGTCGCGGCAAACAATGCCATCCTGACTTTTATGGACGGCTATTCTGGTTACAACTAGATTTATATGGCTGAGGCTGACACCCATAAGACTGCCTTTAGGTGCCCAGGCGCCTTAGGTATATATGAGTGGCTCGTGATTCCTTTTGGCCTCAAGAATGCTGGGGTAACGTACCAAAGGGCAATGAATGCCATCTTCCATGACCTTATTGGTAAAAACATGGAGGTGTACATTGTCAATGTAGTAGGCAAATCCAAGAACTTCGAAACCCACTTGGCAGATCTCGAACAAGCCCTGAAACGGATGAGGTTCCACAATCCTAAGATGAATCCTACTAAATGTGCTTTTGGCGTGTCTGCAGGCAACTTTCTAGCCTTCTTGGTGCATAACCAAGGTATTGAAGTGGATAAAAACAAAGTTCGGGCTATCCTAGAGGCGAGACCTCCCAGAACAAAGAAGGAGATGCAAAGTTTGCTAGGCAAGGTCAATTTCCTAAGAAGATTCATCGCTAATTCGGCAGGGAAGTTAAAACCCTTCGATCAAGTCAAGGCTTCCTTGACATACGCCCCTATCCTGGTACCTCCGCAGCCTGGGAGACCTTTCAAGTTATACATTGCAGCTGAAGATCAAGCAATCGGCTGCTTGTTAGCTCAAGACGATGATAATGGCGCCGAGCGTGCTATATATTATCTCAGTAGGATTCTCAATGATGCCGAGACTAGATACTCTCCTATTGAAAATCTTTGTTTATCCTTGTTTAATGCTTGTACAAAACGTGAATACTATCTTCTGCCTAAGGAAGTTTTGGTTGTATCCAAGGTCGATATTATCTGATATCTTCTTAATAGGCCTGTCTTACAGGGAAGACTCGTTAAGTGGGCCATTAAGTTGAACGCATTTGCCTTAACCTATGTGTTCGGTACTGGAGTACGGTGCTGAGGCTCCCGACGTTGGATGCAGTTTGAACCCGGGGCTCAGTTGCTTGAATGCTTCCAATAAGATAGGTCCTTGTGAAATGGTGCTGGACTTGGTCGGCAAGGATCAGAGGCTCGGATGCCTGAGGTCACGTTCCGTCCACGCCGGGTGGGGGGGTACCTGCAAGACACTCCGACGCCCAAGTCAGTATGAGAAAGAGATGGACTATAATGGAAAGATCAGAAAGATAAGAATAATATAAGCTCGGCGGTGCCGAGGTGTGTGATTAAGAGTCCGAGGCCGTCGTGCTCGGATACATTAGATCGTGAGTATGGTGTGGCATGACATTGGTATTGTCGTCTTTGTTCTCGTTTTTTCCCCTCTCTGATTGGAGGGTGGAGCCTTTATTTATAGGTGAGGTGTCGTACCTGGGCCGTTGGATGCATGGAATAGATCCTGACCGTTGGGTCCACACAGAGTGCAGATACGATTATGGGAAGCGGAAATGGGCCAAGCCCAAGCCAGCGAAGGTTTTGGCCCAGTCTGGAACACTATGTTCCTTTGAGAACCGTAAAAGGCCAAGCCTTAGTAGACTTCTTGGCTCAGCATCCATGTGTAGAAGTACACGACGCTCCGGTCGAATCTGTTAATTACTTAGGCCTTAAGCCCTGGGTCCTCATGTTTGAAGGGTCAAGCACCCAAACGAGGGAGGGCGTAGGAATAGTCATCACCAGCCCTTGCGGCCGGATGTGGAAGTTCATGTGCCGGATAGGAGATCAAGCCTCCAACAATCAGGCCGAATATGAAGCCTTGATCATGGGACTTGATATCTTGACCAGCATGAAGGCCCACTACGTGGAGATAAGGAGTGATTCACAATTGGTGATCAAGCTAATCACCGGGGAATACAAGTGCTACAATACCAAGTTATATTTTGATAGGGAACTGAAGTATATTTTGATAGGGGACAACCTATATAAAAGGAGCACCAATGGGGTATTGTTAAAATGCCTCAAGATAAAGGATGCTTATTTTGGGGTTTCTATATATATTTTTGGGGGTCTTCTACCTTTTTTGTTATGTGTGCTAAAGTTTAAATACATTCAGCAAACTTATCAGGATATTTTTTGTTACTATGGTGAGACTGGAATGGATATCTCAGGGAAAAAAGTGAAGTGGCCAAACCTGGGGTCAATACCCTTTTTTTATACATAGAGTCTTGGCTCGGTTGTCCTAGGATTTGTGCTTGAAAATAGGAGTTAGGTTCTATATTCTAAGAAGTATTACGGTAGTGCTTCGTACTAAAGTATCTATTAGTACCTTCTTCCTAGACGCGTAGTGTGAGGACTTTGAGCGTGCCAAATCCATCAAGCAAACTCGGTTTTTGTGCCTTAATTTGTTAGCAAACTGGGTGTTGAGTTTTGTTGAAATTGAATTATATGCTATGTTTTTGAATTGTTGGAACTCACATGCAAAATTGAAAGAATTAAAGCTTTGATGATGCGTATTTGTGCGGCATTTAGTGAAATTATTATGGGCAATGTGATTGAGTGTTACTTAGGGTAGGTTAGAAGCACTTGAATTGAAGTTAAAAGCACCAAAACATTAAATTTGGCCCTTGTTAGTTGGCACGATCTGTGTCACTAAGACTCGGTCCGTGCCGGTCACTGGTTGGCAGAACTTTTCTACAGCCTTATCAATGTTTTTAACATAACTTTTGATCTGAGAACCCGATAAAGGTGTTCTTTGATGCGTTGGAAATGTGACTAAAAGATATACACTTATAACCACTTATAACCGGTATTAAAAGTTATAAATACAATTTTTATAATCAGAATATATATAAAATGGAGTACCAGGGTACTCCAACAGTTACAAATATAATGAGCCTAATTAAAACCTCTCTTGGTCAAAACACCAATCGAGAAAAGCCCAAGGACAAAAAGAGTACACCAGGAAGAACGAAGCAAGAATCTAAATTAATATAACGAATTCATACAAACAAGACGATTTCCCCACCATTAAGAAATCTTTAAAGCATAATTGCGGCCTTCTATACTTATAAATCAACTTCGGGTTATATACTTAACAAGATTTACAACCACTCAAGTGTTAAAGATTTTAGCTGTGAAGAAAATATATGATTATGAGGAACCCAAAATATAGAACATGAAAGGCTTGAAAGGATTGTTTGACACCAATTTCGAAATGTTCAATTTATTACCGCAGTGGCAATTATACCGATATAACAAATAGTGTTAAATATAAAGGAAAAAAAAAAGCAAATTCCGAAATTGACTAGTGCAACAAATCAGAAACACGTGTATAGCTAAAGAAATATCTCTTCATTATTTCCATAATAGGATACATTCTCCATGTTATTAAAAACCACACATTTATTGATATTATTCAAATACTATCACAAAAGAACAAATCAAGCAAAAGCAAAGCTTCTCTATTCCTGGAAAAAAGAAACCAAGCGTTTGATAAAAATTTTGACACTCTCAGACTCAGGTTTCAACAAATGATAAACATGATTTTCATCTTTCTCTTCAAAGAATTCAAGTTTTCCCTTCCAACCACTTTTCTCCACAGCCTTACAATACCAGACTCCTCTATCCCTTAAATTATCCTCCCCGGCAACACAAACAAGAATTTTAGAACACCCAAGTTTATCCAAGCTAGGTGCACCTGGGCTCAGAGGGTTAATCACAGGGTTATCATTTCCACCATTTGCATTTGTGTACACAAAGTGCCAAAATGTATGAAAAATGTTATTTTCATGCTCTATAATTGGTTCTGATCCAATATTTTAACATCACCAGCTTCTTCAGGTTCAGTTCCAATACGTATGGCAATGTTATGAGCAATATTAGCACCAACACTATCACCACCAATGAAAACTCTATTAAAATCACCATGGTTTATTAACCATGGTTCAGTGTTGATGGAGGTTTTCAGTAGCATGAGATCATATCCATTTGAGAGCATCCTAACAATCATTGTAACATGCAAGGAGAAGGGATTCTGGAGCAAGCCTATTGTCAACAGAAACGACAAGAACAATTGCTTGTGGGACAAAGGTTTTGAAATATTCCTGGTATAATTTGGAGAATGCTGATTCAGTAATATAACCACCACCATGAAAGTAGATCAAGATTGGAATTTTCTCAGTTTGGTTAGTGATTTTTGGAAGGTAAAGGCGAGCAGAAACTGTGGGGTTAATAACTACGTCTTTGGATGAGAGTCCGTTTTCGGGGTCGTTTAGAGTTGGTGCTACAAATGGGCTTTGTAGTGGTCTTTCCATGGTACCGTCACTAATGAGATGTATTCATAAACTTGAAGAACTACTTACTATATATTTTATATAGTTTAGAGACAATATAAAAGAGAAACAATTATAACCAAAAAAAAAAAGAGAAACAATTAGTTTAGAGACTCAATTGAGATTTTATTACAACTTAACGTAAATTTTCGTCTTTTAACTCACAAATTTGTCACAAACTTAATTACCTACTTGTGACATAAAAGAATTTATGATATGGAAACAATAATTTAATATAAATCATTTAATAAATCATTTAATACATTGAAAGGTATATACTCTTTTATTTATTGCATATAAATGTAAAAAATATGTCACATATTTAAAGGATGTGTATTTTTGTACACCCAAAATATTAGTGTAAATATGCACATTGCTTATATAACATCCTTAGTTTTGTTAATTTCGATTTACGAAATTAACTAGTGATTTATTATTCGAATAAATAATAAGTTGAGCCACGGACGTGTTAGGATTATGAAAACAATAATTCCTTGCCATGTTATGTAAGAACCATGAGTTATTGTTTGATTCCTTAGTTAAACATCGAGGTCCAAGTGAGTAATTAGAGTATAAAGGTAATATAGTCATTTTACATTACCTTTACGATTGCTCATTCGATGCCATAATGGATCAAGTCCTAACAATGTTTGGATTGTGTAAGTGCAAATTAATTTGCTAAGTAATGTGAATTGATAAGTGCTTAATTGTTTAAAATAGAATTAAGTGAGAGTGAAGTCCAAAGGGCATTTTAGACATTTCCTTCATTTTAATTGCCCTTAGCTGAAAAAGACATATTTAATGTCTTCCCTCAGACCCACACTCATCTCACACTTCAGAAATTAAATTTGAAACCAAGAAGAGAGAACTTGAGAGAGAAAGAGAGAGTAGGCGAGAGAAGAGGGAGAAGAAGAGGAGAGGAAATTATCAAACCTCCATGCATGTCTTGCTTCCTTACACCATTCAAGTCAGCTCTTCATCCTCTACACAAAGATATCAAATTCATCAACTCATTCTCACTCTTTCTCATTCCACCATGTTCAAGCTTCAAGCTCAACTTTGGTCAAAAATGGAGTTTTGAGCATTTTGGGGTCTTGCATATCCAATTGGGGATTAGATTAGGGTAGAACTAAAATTGTAATGTTGATTGAAGTTCTTTCGTGATGGGTTCAGTAAATTGAGGCTTTGGAGTTCATATCGGAATTGATTCTAGGTATTGTGCACGATTCACCGAGATTAACTGTAGAGTGTGCGGTCGGTGTTTCGATTAATGTGTTAAGCTAGCGATTTATAAATTAAACTAAGAAATGCCAAGGGTAATTGAATAGCATGATTCACCGAGATTGTGGTTGTGTGCTCGATCGGTGCTTCGAATGCTAAAAGCAAGTAGTTTATAAATTAAACTACTAATACTACTGTTTTATAATTGAACCGAGCGAATGTTAAGGGTCACGGTAGAACTCACTGAGATATATTATATCACTCTATCTTTATTGTTGTTTTTACAGGGAAACAGGGAACGAGGAAGCTAGAAGGCATGGTTAGGTGACATGCTCGAGGAGAAGATTGAAGACTAGTTCTTTTATCTTAGTTTATGTCTGTGGTTGTCTCTGTAATCGGTAATATGGCTTGAATTAATATTTAAGTTATGTAATCGTTTCTACTATTCTTGCAATTATGTGTATTTAAGCAGGAAATTTTATACTCTGATGTAAACTAAAATGTATGTTTTGGTATTTCTACTGTTTAGTATACTAGGGTGTTACAGCTTATGTGTGACATATATTTGCAACTTATGTGCATTAATACACACAAAAATTTTGTACTTCCTCCGGTTCACTTTATAAGAGAAAAATCACTTATAGGTTCATTCAATAAATGATGTATCTAGTATAATATAGAATACATACACCATTTATTGAATGAATCTAAAAAGTGATTTTTCTCTTATAATGTGGACTGGAGGGAGTACTAAAATCACTTTTTAGATTCATTCAATAAATGATGTATGAACTCGGGATTTTCACTTAGCGTGTATGAGTTTGAACTCGGGATTTTGCACAACCAGAATTATTAGGATGGACAACTTTTATGGTTACTCGAGTTTGAACTCGGTATTTTCACTTAGCGTGTATGAGTTTATGGATAGTGTTTTCCACTCTGTTAACTTGCAGCTCCAAAAAATCTGTACGTGTTTTGCCCAAACTAGCAGTCTACTTGTGCTTCTCACACATCTATTTATTTGGTTTCTATGAACATTTTTTAGTTATTTGTATGTGTAAATTAAAGAAAATATGTATTAGTATGTCCATGAATTAGGACAAAAAATAAAGAAAATATTTGATTAAAAAGTTAAAGTCCCTGAATTATCATAACTGTGATTTGGAAAAGAAAAGAAGAAAATAATTATATAGAAGGTGTTCGGTACCGGAGTATGGATTGAATATCCGAATTGGAATTCTCTGTGAGGGTGGAAGGTTGACTTCGGATGGATGGACTTGGACCTTGGATTGGCCGAGGTGGTCTTCTCCCGCGCCTCGGGTGGGGTACCTGCAAGCACTCCGATCCCTAAGTCAGCAAGGGAAGAGAAGAGGTATTTGGGGAGAAATGAGTGTGTACCTGGGAATGGAGAGTTGGCCACCCATTTATAAATGACGGCGCCGTTCCCGAGCCATTGGATGAGGCGGATGAATCCTGATCGTTAGATCTAGATCACGTGTGGATGCGGATAAAGAGGAGCACGGATATGGGCCAGGCCCAAGTCTTTTTGAAGGTTTGGCCCAATCCGGAACAGAAGGAAATTAAAAAAAGTTAATGTTAACCCCATGAATTAGTATGTCATTTTTTGGTCATTAATAAAAATAAATAGCAACAAAATTATAATTTTAACTACTATCCAAGAAATTTTAATAAAACGCTAATAAAGAGTTAATATGAGCAATGAAAAGATATTTTGATATAGTTTTGAGATTGAGGTGGTTTTTTTTAAAGAGTATTGATAATTTTTTTTTGTGAATTAAAGAGTATTGAGATTGAAGGTAGGTTAATTAGGTTAGAAAATTGAATTCTAGATGTCGGTTAGAAAAATGAGATAAAGTGTTTGCAATATCAGTGTGGTTTTAATTTTGAACCCAAAATTAAAAACCACACTGATATCAGTGCATGTGGTCAAGAGTTGCTGAATTTTAATTTTGACAAACACATGGTATATGGCGTCATAACTAAGAAATAATTCAATTAAGTCCATGACAATTTTAAATCAACAAGAAAAATTGAACCCAAAATTGATGCCATGCATATTATTCATATACGGTTTTCTTTCTCTTTCAGTAGTTATTATATCATATATGCATGACTACATCATGAAAGATCGATTAGCAGTTGTGACTGATTTTCTTCATCATGAAAGTCCAGTCTTCTGGAAGAATTGAAAGTTCCCTATTACCATTACCTCTTTTCCTTTTACCCTCTTGCAAAATGGTAATAGAGAACCTTTCAAGAAGAACTTTGAAAAATCGTATTCGAAAAGATGCACCAACCACACATTTATTGATATTATTCAAATACTACCACAAAAGAACAAATCAAGCAAATGAAAATCTTCTCTACTCCTGAAAAAAAGAAACCAATCGCTTGATAAACTTTTTGAAACTCTCAGACTCAGGTTTCAACAAATGATAAACATGATTTTCATTTTTCTCTTCAAAGAATTCAAGTTTTCCCTTCCAACCACTTTTCTCCACAGCTTCACAATACCAAACACCTCTATCCCTTAAATTATCCTCCCCAGCAACACACACAAGAATTTTAGAACACCCAAGTTTATCCAAGCTAGGTGCACCTGGACCCAGAGGGTTAATCATAGGGTTATCAATTCCACCATTTGCATTTGGGTACACAAAGTTCCAAAATGTATGAAAAGTGTTATTTTCAGGCTCTATAATTTGTTCTGATCCAATTGGGTATGAGCTTTGAAAATAAGGGTGAATTAAAATAGCACCTAATATTTTAACATAACCAGCTTCTTCAGGTTCAGTTCCATTACGTATGGCAACGTTATGAGCAATATTA
Organism: Astragalus glycyphyllos; assembly: GCA_963573325.1. Taxonomy (NCBI): domain Eukaryota; kingdom Viridiplantae; phylum Streptophyta; class Magnoliopsida; order Fabales; family Fabaceae; genus Astragalus; species Astragalus glycyphyllos. The sequence continues at coordinate 33,813,306 of OY754307.1, forward strand.
GCACCAGCACTATCACCACCAATGAAAACTCTATTAAAATCACCATGGTTAATTAACCATGGTTCAGTGTTGTTGGGGTTTTCAGTAGCATGAGATGATGCCCATTTGAGAGCATCCCAACAATCATTGTAACATGCAGGGAGAAGGCATTCTGGCGCAAGCCTATACTCAACAGAAATGACAAGAACATTTGTTTGTGGGACAAAGGTTTTGAATTGTTCATGGTATAATTTGGAGAAAGCAGATTCAATAATAAAACCACCGCCATGAAAGTAGATCAAGATTGGAATTTTCTCAGTTTGGTTAGTGATTTTTGGAAGGTAAAGGCGAGCAGAAACTGTGGGGTTAATAACTATATCTTTGGATGAGAGTCCAGTTTCTGGGTCGTTTAGAGTTGGTGGTACAAATGGGCTTTGTAGTGGTCTTCCCATGGTACCGTCACTAAAACATCGGATAAATGTTCCCATGTCAGTGACTAATTCTTTTATGACAGTTTTGGCCGTCGGTGTTGTGGAAGCCATTTCACTGTGGTTTGGATACAAATACAAATACAAAGAGTGTTTGATAGAGGAAATGGTGTAATGTTGGTTATGATATTATGTGGTATATATATATAAGGACAATGGCAAGAGTTTAGATTCTTACAAGTATTTATGGAAAAGTTATGAGAGAGAGTGAAAATAACATTTAATGCAAAAGATAAATAATAGTTATTGCAGAGATAATAATATTTATTACATTTATTATTATATTATGTGTTACTCTCTCTCGTAACCTATACTAAATTAAGTACTTATAAGGATTCAACCTCTAATGTAAGAAGATAAAGACATCCAAGTTGGTGGTGGTGGTGTTATTTAATGCAATGAATACGGTGATAAAATTAGTCTTTTGTTATAAATGCAATTTAATTGTATTTCTACTTTGTGGGATTTGTGACACCATCCCTGTCTTCTTTTTTTTTTGCAAGCCAAATTCAGTTTTTTTTTGTTTTACAAAAAATTTCAGTTTTTTAGTAACTACTCAATCTAATTCTACAACACTGTATCTTCTACTTTGTCAGTTAATTATATGAAATACTAAGTAATTTTTGAAGTAATGATATCCAATTTGTCAAAAAAAGTAATGATATCCATGATACAAAAAAGTTAATTTAGAGACAAATGAGATGTATTCATAAACTTGAAGAACTACTTACTATATATTTATATAGTTTAGCGACAATATAAAAGAGAAACAATTAGTTTAGAGACTCAATTGAGATTTTATTACAACTTAGTGTAAATTTTCGAGTCTTTAATTTAACACACAAATTTAACTTTTTTATTACAAATTTATGTCACAAACTTAATTACCTACTTGTGACATAAAAGAATTTATGATATGTAAACAAGAATTTAATATAAATAAATCATTTAATACATTGAAAGATATATACTCATTTATTGCACATAAATGTAAAAAATAAGTCACATATTTAAAGGATGTGTATGTTTTTAAAGGATGTGTATGTTTGTACACCCAACATATTAGTGTATTAATGTGCATTAATACAAACAAAATTTTAGTACTCCCTCAGATCCACTTTATAAGAGAAAAATCACTTTATAGGTTCATTCGGTAAATGATGTATCTATTATATAATATAGAATACATACATCTTTATTAAATGAATTTAAAAAGTGATTTTTCTCTTATAAAGTGGATCGAAGATAGTAATATATAATCTATTTCTTTTAAAAAAATGAGCAGTTCCCTAACAATTTTCTACTTGTATTAAACATTTTACTTTCATAGTTCGAAAGTTTTTTTAAAGTAAAACAAAAAGTAGTAACATTTAGTTAAAAAATATAATTAGCAAATAAAATTCTATATATATAACAAAATCTAAAAGATATCAATTGCTTGCAATTATACATAGAATATTGAAACCCAGGGGGTGTGGTTGAGTGGTTGGGGCTCATCCTCCCTTAACGAAGTGTCGAGGGTTCGATCCTCGCCTTGGGTACGGAGCAGCTTTAAATCCCTGGGACAGCTGTCCCACCCATCGATGTGCCTCCAATCCAGCGATGGGATTAGTCACTGCGTTCGGCGGTAGATACCCTGGTCTCGACAAAAAAAAATACATAGAATATTGAAATGGCAACAAATATATAGAATATTAAATTCACTCAATAGATTATGATATTAATTATATATTAATATATAAATTAATATTGATAAGTACCTAATCTAAATTAAATAAAACTCAAATTTCTTCTACTAATTTTACTACAACAATTTGTGTTATTATCGTAGCACAACTGGCACAAGCAGAATTATTAGGATGGACAACTTTTGTGGCTACTCGAGTTTGAACTCGGGATTTTCACTTAGTGTGTATTAGTTTATGGGTAATGTTTTCCACTCTGTTAACTTGCAGCCCCAAAAAATCTTACGTGTTTTGCCCAAACTAGCAGACAGCCTGTCACTACGCCAGAAGTAGCAAAAATAGGCGCTACCTTAAGCAGCGTTTATTAAAAAGCGCTAGGTAAGGTGAAACGGTCAAAGGGATAGACAGCGCTTATTTGGAAAGCGCTGGTTATTGATAAAATGCGCAAGGCCAAAGGCAGCGCTTAAATAAAAAGCGCTGGGTATTTGTAAAACACGCAAGGCAAAAGGCAGCGTTTATATGGAAAGCACTGGGTATTCGTGAAAACACGCATGGCAAAAGGCAGCGTTTATATGGAAGCGCTGGGTATTGGTAAAACACGCTAGGCAATGGGCAGCGTTTATATGGAAGCGCTGCGTATTGGTAAAACGCGCTAGGCAATGGGCAGCGTTTTATATAGAAGCGCTGGGTATTGGTAAAACACGCTAGGCAATGGGCAGCGTTTATTTGGAAGCGCTGGGTATTGGTAAAATGCGCTAGGCAATGGGCAGCGTTTTATATAGAAGCGCTGGGTATTGCTAAAAAGCGCTAGGCAAAGGGTAGCGCTTCTAATGAAAACGCTGCCCATTGCTATTGTTTTTATTTTTTTTTTCCACGCACAACTCTCTTTCTCTCTTTCTTTCTCGTGCTCACTCTAGCTCTCACACTCTAGCTCACCATTTTTGTTCTCACTCTCACACTCTCACCATTTTTGTTCTCACTCTCATTTTCGTTCTCACTCTCACTCGTACGTGGCTCTCATTTTCGTTTCTCCAAAGCTCATTTCTTCCCATTTTCATTTCTCTTCCACTCTTCTCCATTTTCGCACTCTCACACTCTTCCACACTTCTCCATTTTCACAAAGGATTTCGGACTTGGAAGTTCATTTCTTCCCCATTTTCGTTTCTCTTTCACTAAGGTTAGTATTATTACATGTTGTTCTAATTATTTTATGGCATTGGTAATTTAGGTTAGATGATTGAAAGTTGATGCTTGATGATTTGTTCTTTGAAATGGTGTTTCTAAACTTGAGGGAAAATGTAGGTGTAGTGTTTGTTGAAATGTCCAAATGAAATGCTTGTTAATTTAATGTTGCTCTAGGTTAAGGAATTCTTGTGTTGTATATTTATAAATTTGAGATATTTAGTGAAATGCATGTTAATTGAATGTTGTTCTAGGTTAAGGGATACTTGTGATGTATTTCTAAACATGAGAAATTGAGGATTGTTGCTGAATATGTGAATTGTTGTTAGGTTTTGCGAGTTTGTTTTGTCGGAGCTTTGCATTCGTTGTTCGAGAGTTCGGTTCATTTGCTAGTGCGTGGTTCGCCTAGGTTGGAGTTCATTATTGCTTCCACTTATTCAGGTACTTTTGTTGTTTAAAACTAGAGTGACTATTTATTTATTTAAAACTGAAATTGCCTCTCTTATTTTTTTTATGTGTTCCTTTTCTTTTAGTTGTGCTTGAAATGAAAGATTGATACCTAACTTGTGATGAAGTTTAGTCTTGGCAAGTAGTTATTTTACATAGTTTTCATCTTCTTGTCTGTTTATTTATTTTGGATAGATAAATATAACAATAACAATGATTATGTTTTATTGCAGGTTAGATGGCGGATCATAGTGATCATGACAGTGATCATGACAGCGATCATCAGTGTGATGTTGAAAAGTATATGAGAAAGCAGGCTCCTCGTGGAATGACGGTCAAAAAAGATATCATCAATCGAGTAAATAAAGGAAAAGGAAAAGTACCAGTAAGTTACTAGTTACTAATTACTAATTACTAATTAACTTATTAATTCAACACTTAGTTTTAATTATTTGTTAACTAATTTACTAATGACATAATGTAGGTGTTGTGGAATATTAAGGGCCAGCCAATTGGGGATAATCGCGCAGATTTGGTTACCTTCCTCGGTAGTAAGGTAAAACAAATGATACCAATTACAATCAGTACTTGGAGTGAGAAAAGTGCTGTTTTGAGGAAACACAAAGAGGAGTTTTGGTTAACAATACAGGTATATAATTTTACATCTCTTTAGTAATCTTATTTAATAAATTTGTAACCATATATTTTTATATCATTTTCATTGAATATGTGTATGCAGAAATATTTTGATGTGGATGAATCCCGAAAAGACTGGTGTATGAAGGAAGCTGGAAAGCTACATCGGAATTTCAGGGGTAGTCTAAAAAAAAAATGGTTGTTTGATAATAGTGGAAACCTCAGATGGAAGCCTCCAGCGCCATATAGTGGATTTATTACGGAGGAGGATTGGGTTACATTTGTTAGGAGACGCACCGAAGATGAAGATTTCATGGTTAGTACTATAATCTATTAAGTTATAACTTAAAATATAGTTGATAATTATATATTATACATTAATGTATACTTATGTCTCTAAATAGAAACTATGCCAAGCGAATCGAGAGAGAGCTTCTGGTTGTGAGTACCCTTATAGAGGCGGTGCTAGTGGATATCAAGTTTTTGAAGAGAGATTGGTAAGACACAATAAGCTTGATTTCTCTTTGTTTAATAAATCTTTTGATTTATAATTTCTTAATTAACATTTGGTAAATTTAAATATAGTTGGAGGAGAGTGGGAAAGATCCTACTAAAGAAAGCATTGAGCGACATTTGTTGTGGGTAGTAGCCAGACAAAAGGATGGAGAGGTTGTGGATCCCAAAACTAAGGAGGTGACCGACAGAATTGTAAGTATTTCCAATTCCTCGAATATTGTTTTGAAACTTTTATGATATTTAAAATGTATAATAATTTTATTTATTATATTTTTGTTTGTGAATCAGGAAACCATATCAGAGTCTGTGTCACAGGGAGAGATCACTGATTGCTCTGAAAAGGAAATCCTTACTCGTGCCTTGGAAAAGGAAGAATACCCAGGTCGTACAAGGGGTTGTGGATTTGGCGTCAATCCATCCAACTACCTTGGGTCAAAGAAGAGAACTTATGAGGAGCATCATGATTGTAAACAAAGTAGAGAGTTGCGGGTATTGTATGAAGGTCTAAGGTCTGAACTTAGTCAAATCAAATTGCACTATGGGTTGGTTTCGCCTGCAGTACCATCCCCTGCCACAGATAGCGCACGAGATAGCTGCACCATTCCGTCAACTAAGGTATTAATTATTTTTTTTGAGGATAAATAAGAAATTAATTATTAAACTCTCTTTCTTCTACGCAATGTATTTATTAATTTTTGTTTATAATTGATTTAGGACAACAATGAGTGTGATTGTGAATTGTATATCTCAAACTCACACCAAATGGTTGCAATAGGCTTCACATGTGACCAATTGGGAACTTTGATGCACAATTTACCCATACCTCCAAATCATGTTAGAGTCAGAGTTGATTGTGCAATTGTGGGGGATGCACCATTGCCTGCTCCAATACCCAGTATAGATTTACTAACTGTGCAAGATGCAGTTGGTACATTTGTGGCATGGCCAGCGCACCTTATTGTTGTAAGTGACAATATATTTGTAACTAACTAATTATTTTATTTTGTCATTTATTGTGTGCTAGCTAACGAATTATTTGATTTATATATAGGTACGCCAAAATGCAAAATCTAGGGGCAAAAGTGTTAGCAAGGCAATATCTACTAGCAAGAAAGTGTATCGGTCCGGCCGTTCAACACAAGTTTCTCAGCCTGCCGCTCAAAAAGTGACTCGGCCCTCTCCTCCTCCAACAGTGACTCAGCCCTCTCCTCCTCCAACAGTGACTCAGCCCGCCCCTCCGCGAAAAGTGACTCGGTCCTCCCTTACTCCAAAAGTGACTCAGCCCGCCCCTCCAAAAGTGACTCAGCCAGCCCCTCCTCCAATAGTGTGTCAGCCCTCCGCCTCTTCCATTGATGATTCTAGGATTATTTTGTATACCGAAATGCATGCGCAATTCAAGATGGATGATGAAACCCCGCTTGTATTACAGATGGATGACAACATTTTTGGAAATCCCGATCAACTATTGATAATCCCAAAACAGGATATTAATGATTTATGTCAGATGAATTGGGCAACCAGTGTTTGTATTAGAGCATATATCAGGTACGTATGTAATTTATTATTTAATATCATTGAGTTTATTTTATTATATCGTTAATTTAATTTGTATATATATATATACCTCTATGTAGGTGCTTGTATCATAACATTTTGGTCCCTTCGGAGCGGACACAGAGATATGTGTTCTTGTGTCCGGATAGTACACACCTCCGTAATGTCAGGGAGGATCTGTCTAATTATAACGACCTTGTGGAACAAAACAAGAAAGATGTTACAAATTATATCACTCGACGCTTATCGGATGCTCAACATAGAGGTGTCGATACCATGTTTTTGGCACCGTGTCTCGTAGGGTGAGAGATTTAATCTATTCTTATATAACATGCATTTTTTAAATACTAGTCAATTACTTATTCAAAGTTTTATTTTGTAGGGATCATTGGATTTTGCTTGCAATAAATCCTAAGACAGATACGGTGTACTACATTGATTCTGTGCATGGTCATTTCAACACCCACCCAGACTTGGTTGTGATATTTAATAGGTGTGTGTATTTCGATCACTCTGCATATTTCTTTGTTTTAGTTGTTAACTATATGTATTTTTAATAATATAGTTATATCCAATTGTGTTCAGTTGTTTGAAGGAATATTGGGGATTGGAACAATCACAGACAAAATGGGTGCCAATAGTGGTAAGTTTGTAATCAATCTTCTCATATATTTATTTACATTATTGTTGTCAAAAAAATGTATGAAATTAAATTTAACAATTAACTAATCTTTTGTTTTGTAGTGTCCGAAACAACCAAATAACAATGATTGTGGGTATTACGTAATGAGATTTATGAAGGAAATTATTACCCACAATCAAATGGTTATCCCCAGACAGGTATCTTTACAGAACTCTTTTTTATTTTGGTTTAACCATATATTTCAATTCTAATTTTATTTAATTATATAATTTCAGTATTTTCCCGATTGTCGGTGGAAGACATACTCTACTGCACAGATTGATGAGCTTAGAGGAGAGTGGTGCCGTTATGTCTCGCAATTCTTTTGATTTTAGATAGATTGTAATCTTGTAAATTGTTAGAGTTTTATTTGGATACATGCATATGAATTGGTTCATGCATATGTAAGTTGCTAACTTGTTTTAATTTAGATACATATTGTAAGTAGCTTGCTAGTTTTGGATACATGCATATGAATTAGTTCATGCATATATTAGTTGCTAACTTGTTTTAATTTAGATACATATTGTAAGTATCTGGCTAGTTTTGGATACATATTGGTAGAGAGTTTGATTTGGATACATATTAATTTGTTAATATTGTAAGTTGCTAAGTTTTGGATACATATAATAACTTGTTAGCTAGTTTGTTTTGGTTTGTGATCATATTGGTGCATTGGGATATATAACTAGTTTATATATATATATATATATATATATATATATATATATATATATATATATATATATATATGTTGTTAGTATATAATGGATTGGATTGGTATTAATTGACTGTATATGACCAGGAAATTATCAAATATAAAAAGGAAAGTACAAAAAAACAAGAAAAAAAGGAAAAAAAAAAATTAAACAATGGGCAGCGTTTGGTGGGAGAAGCGCTGCCCATTCACCTAGCGCGTATAGCAATGGCCAGCGCTTGGTAAAGGGAAGCGCTGCCCATTGCTAAATGTGCTAGGTGAATGAGCAGCGCTTGGTGGGGGAAGCGCTGCTCATTCACCAGCAATGGGCAGCGCTTTCCTTTACCAAGCGCTGCCCATTGCTATACGCGCTAGGTGAATGGGCAGCGCTTCTCCCACCAAGCGCTGCTCATTCACCTTGCGCGTTTAGAAATGGGCAGCGCTTCCCCTTACCAAACGCTGCCCATTTCTAAACGCGCTAGGTGAATGAGCAGCGCTTCTCCCTTCAAACGCTGCCTATGGCTATTAATGAGCAGCGCTTCTCAAACGCTGCCCATTTTTGGGGAGGAATCACCAGCGCCAAATTTTGCAGCGCCCAGAAACGCTGCCCATGGCTAAAAAAAAACGCTGCCCATCCCCAAATCTGTTGTAGTGTGTGCATTCGCACGCATCAATTGATTTGGTTTCTATGAACATTTTTTAATTATTTGTATGTGTAAATTAAAGAAATTAAATTTGTATTAGTATGTCCATGAATTAGTACAAAAAATAAAGAAAATATTTGATTTTTTTTACCAAAGAAAATATTTGATTAAAAAGTTAAACTCCCTGAATTATCATAACTGTAATTTGGAAAAGAAATGAAAAGAATAATTATATAGAAGGAAATTTAAAAAAGTTAATGCTAACCCCATGAATTAGTATGTCATTTTTTGGTCATTAATAAAAATAAATAGCAACAAAATTTTAATTTTATTTTTTAACTACTATGCTTGAAATTTTAATGAAACGCTAATAAAGAGTTAATATGAGCAATGAAAAGATACTTTGATATAGTTTTGAGGTTGAGATGGTTTTTTTAAAGAGTATTGATATTGTTTTTTTTTATGAATTAAAAACTATTGAGATTGAGGTAGGTTAGTTAGGTTAGAAAATTGAATTCTAGATGTCGGTTAGAAAATTGAGATAAAGTGCTTGCAATATCAGTGTGGTCAAGAGTTGCTGAATTTTAATTTTGACAAACACATGGTATATGGCGTCATAACTAAAAAATAATTCAATTAAGTCCATGACAATTTTAAATAAACAAGAAAAATTGAACCTAAAATTGATGCCATGCATTTTATTCATATACGGCTATCTTTCTCTTTCAGTAGTTATTATATCATATATGCATGACTACATAACGAAAGATTAGCAGTTGTGACTGATTTCCTTTATCAAATATACAACGCTAGTATACTAGTCCAGTCTTCTGGAAGAATTGAAAGTTCCCTATTACTATTACCTCTTTTCCTTTACCCTGTAGCAAAATGGAAATAGTAATAGAGAACTTTCCAACAAGAACTTTGAAAATTCGTTTTAGGAGATGTCTTCGATTTTAAATTAGTTTGAAAATTTAAAAGTTCTCTATTACTATTACCATTAGTTTTGGACTTCAAAGTTCTTGTTGGCGTTCAAATTAACTAATAGTAATAGAGAACTTTCCAACAAGCATTCGTTTTGGAGTCAAACAAAAAAAAAACATTAGTTTTCCTTGTAATTCTTCCATGATACAAATATTCATATTTAGGAGATGTGAAAATTCAAATTGTGGAGCCAAGCATGACTTATAGATCATTGTTGAATCAATATAGGAGAATTTAAGGTTACAAAAGACTTATCAATTAACTTATGGACTTATTACCTATTTGACATCCAAAATTATCTCAATCTTTATGGAACTCAAACTAACATGCCGTCCCAAACAATTTGGAGACCCTGGTCAAAATTTAAAAATTGGGCCCTAATTATATTTCTGGCTTTTTTTATCAAACACATCCACTACTCCCTGACACGCGTTTGACAAATTTCGAAGGTGTATTCAAACATGTTACTTGTAATATATTCAACAACAAAACACAAAAAATAGAAAAACATAAATTTTAAATTTTAAAAATAGGACATTTACTAACAAACTAAATTTTTAGAAAAGATTATTTTTATTTGAAAATAAAAACTATATTAAGAATTTGAAATATCACATTGCACTTACAATATAATAGTAGATTTAATTGATTTTAATTTAGATAGCTTTTGGTCAAAAAAATTAGATCGCTTTTTTTTGACTAAAAAAAAATGACTAACTCAAAAAAAAATTAGATAGCTGAAATTAATATATAGGCAATTATTTATTTTTTTGACCAAAGTATATAGGCAATTATTAAATACCTATTCATTCATAATTTCTATAAAAATGTGATAGTTAATGTTTTTAAGAAGGATAATTAATGTTTCACAAAAAAAAAGAAGGATAATTAATGTTATATTTTTGAATGTATGTATAAGTTTTTGAATATGTTGTGAAGAAAAGGGGTACACATAACGCTTCTATTCTGACTGCTGAGTCGCCTTTGGCTAAATTAAAAAAAATAAAGCAACCTGTAAAAACCATGTGACATTGGGATCGAACTCAGGCCTTGATGATGATATTGTCAAACTTCAACCGCTCGGCTCGACAGTGTAACTTGATAATTAGCGAACGCATTAATATATATATATATATATATATATATATATATATATATATATATAGAGAGAGAGAGAGAGAGAGGTACTACGTTTTTCTTGGGCCCTAAATAAATTGTACTGGGCTGAGGCCCTGTGCTATTGCACAAGCTTGCACTGCCTTAGGACCAGGCCTGAATTAAACTCTCAGCAAACAACTATTGGAAAATTATAAACAAAACGACATGGTAAACTCTCACCACATTTTGAAAACATGTTATAGAAACTCTGTGTCTTCAAAGTTGAGAGATTGTTTAACATACACCTCTTTGTTTATAAAACCTTTTAAAACTGTATTTTTTTTTTTAAACAACTGGATCAGATTTCTTTTCATAATGGGCCAAGTCCTACTGAAGACAGAGACCATTATAGCGAAATACATTGGGCTTGAAACAACCCAGTCCACAAGAGAACCTATAAACCGGATATAACAAACACCCCCAACAACTAACACTAAAACAGCAAAAACCATTTATAGAAAAAACACCCATCCCCAAATAAACCTTAATTTAGCTAATACATTCAGAGTAGTCTTCTTCCTTTCAGCAGCCACAGTCACGATGAGGGTCAAATTATTGAGCTTCCCTTCCACAAGAAACCGCATCTTTCGCCAACAGCACTCGAATTGCCACCAGAAGATCCAAGCACCACCCATTTGAAAGAAGATCCTTCGAACCCATGTTCGCAATCAAGTCAGCAACTTTGTTCCCCGATCTTCTCGTCCAAGTGAAGTCCACCCAGGTAAACAAGTTCTTTAGATGCAAAATGTCCTTGACAATATTATGATTATCTCTTCTAATTGTTCTACCCCAACACGTTTCAATAGCAACCAAACAATCAGATTCTATGGTGATCGAGGGCAAGCTCAAACCAGAAGCCAAGGTAATCGCCTCTCTAATTGCCAAATCTTCAGCCATCAGGGCACTGGAGGCATAGAATTTGGAACTTGCTGCCATTACAAAGGTACCATTCTTATCCTTGCCTATAATCCCACTGGAAGCCTTGCCAGTGTTCAAATCAATTTGAGCATCAACATATTAATTTTTATATTAATACCTCTGGGTGGGCACCATTTGCCCAATGGGCCACATGACATAGGATTTCAGATGAGGGGAGGGTTAGGACTAGATCTACTAGCTAGGAATTCAGAGTGAGCAGAGCTGATTGAGAAAAGGATTTCTTTTGGTCTCGGGTTTGAGTCATCCACCTTAGTGTTACGAGCTTTCCAGATGCACCACATAGCAACTAATACTTTAGAGAAAATTTCCTTGGCATCAGCTATAGAGTTTGTAACATTATCTATGAACCAGTCAAGCCAGGCAAAAATTGTAGTAACATTGTATTGTAGGCACTGGACACATTTGTAACCCAAACCAGATAGGAGAGGTCCACGGGCATAGAAGGAAAAGATGTTCAAGGGACTCTTCCTCAACTTTACACACAGAGCACCTAGCATATGTAGCTATTCTTCTTCCCACTAGGTTCTGTTTGGTAGATAGAGCATTGTGCTTGACTCTCCAACCAAAATGTTTCACTCTTTCTTGCACTAGAGCACTTCAAATAGCTTTCCAAGATAATTCATAGTGAATATACGAGGTAAAAGGAGTTCTCTACCATGCAGCAGACTCCTCCAAATCCAAGAAATCCCAGCCTTAGGCTTCACCTTCCAGAAACACTCTCTCACAATAGATACCCTTAAGCATAAGAGCCCAGTAATTATTAGGATTTTGTAAGAGCCTCCAGGCTTGCTTAGAGAGGAGAGCAGTGTTTTGAGAAGCAAAGTGCTTGAAACCGAGTCCTCCTTTATTCTTTGAATCACAAATAGCTTCCCAACTTTTCCAATGCATACCTCTAGATCTAACCTTAGAACTCCACCAAAAATTAGCCACAGCAGAGCAAAAGGATTGGCGAAAATTTTTGGAGAGCCTAACAACAGCCACGATGTAGGATGGGATAGCCTGTATTACTATTTTAATGAGAACTTCCTTACCAGCTTGCGAAAGAAACTGCTCCTTCCACCCCTCCATTTTTGATAAAACTCTCTCCTTGATCCATTGTAAAGCATGAACCTTAGATCTTCCCCACTCTGCTGGGATTCCTAAATATTTATCAGGGGAGTCCCACAGAGGGATATGAAGCACATTAGGGAGGCAACCCTTCAAACTAGGGGAGACACGCTTGCCCCAAATAATCCCTGATTTACTAGGGATGACTGTTTTACTCCTAAACCCATTGACTTGGAATTGATACCTAACAAAAGACACAAGAGACATGATAGGATTGCCCCAAATAGAGCTAAAACCATAGGCAACAAGGACATCTCTAAGAAAAGACAAGTCAACCCTGTCATAGGCTTTATTCATATCCAATTTAATAGCAAAACCAGTTGATTTAGCCCTGCTATTCCTCTTGAGAAAGTGGAAAGCTTCCTGAGCTACAACCAAGTTATCTTGGATTAACCTACCCCCCACAAATGCACTCTGTTGGGGAGAGATGAGCTTATTGAGGAGAGGTTTAATTCTTTTGACAATGATTTTGGAAATGATCTTATAGTAAAATTACAACAGCTAATGGGTCTCAATTGAGAAATAGTCTCAGGGTGCGGAACTTTAGGGGTAAGAGCCACTAAAGTATCATTAATACAATTGCCAATAGAGCCAGAACCAAAGAATTCCCCAATAGCATCCACAACATCATCTTTGATAATAGCCCAATTCTTTTGATAAAACTCCCCATTAAGGCCATCAGGTCTAGGAGCTTTGAGATCCCCCAAAGAGAACACTGCACTCTCCACCTCCATACTAGATATAGGAACTAACAACTTAGAATTCATCTCCTCCGTAATCAAATTAGGAACCACTGCAATACACTCAGGAGCAATTATAGGATCAGATGGAGCATAAATATCTGAAAAGTACTTAACAATAGCCCCCATTACATTAGATTGGCCTTCCACCCAAACATCATTAGCATCTTTTAACCTGAAGAGAGTATTCCTATCCCTCCTCTACACTATAGAATCATGGAAGAATTTGGAATTTTTGTCCCCAAAAGCAAGCCATTTGACCCTGGATCTCTGACCCCAATAGCTTTCTTCTTGCTTCCACAACCTGTCAATTTCTTTTCTGATGCTCTGCACTTCCTGCCACTTGCTAGAAGCATTTCTGCCATTGAGAATGTTTTGTAATCTAGCCTTCAGTTTTGTTATCTCCAAAGCTGCATTCTTAAAAGTATTCTTGTCCCAAGTCATTATAATTTTTAGCTTTAACAGAGAAGTTCCCCTAGTTACTATCAGCAAGAATAGTAGAAGACCAGCCATCACCCACAACTTGCCTACAGTCTTTATGCTCCTCCCAAAAACTTTCATACTTAAAAAACACAGGCCTTCTGTGAGGAGGATGAGGGTATAGCACCGGGGGGAGTGGTCAGAGTTGACAATAGGTAAGGCAACACCCATAGCACGAGGGAAAAGCTCTCTCCAACCCCAATTCACAATGACCCTATCAATCTTCTGACAAGTCACAACGCCCTCTCTAGGATTACTAGACCAGGTGAATTTGTTGCCTTCAAGATCAATGTCCATGAGACCATTAGAATCAAGAGAATCTCTAAATAGAGTCATACGGATAAGAGCCACTAGCTTAGAGCCATCCTTCTCAGTCACCGAAAGCATCTCATTGAAATCACCAACACAACACCAGGGACCATCCCTCCTCTGACTGAAAAGAGGATTACCATACATAAAGGACATTTCAAAGAGAATCCCAGATTTCTTCACCTTAACACAAGTATGGATGAAGTTTCTGCAAGAATCCAGAACTTGGATCTCAAGAGAATCATTCCAAAACAAACCAAGCCCCCCCTGTAACACCCCCCTTTTACTATTACAATTAAATAGACAATTATCAGAGTCACCTCGAAGGGCGCTACATTTTTCACCATTTTAAAAAAAGAAAATCTCCAAAATAATTTATATAAAAGAAATCACCAAGCAGCGGAAATATTAACCAGTTTAAACACCTCCAGAATTAACAATTAAAGACATCTCCAAAATTAATTAAAGCAATTTCCAATAACTAAAATAATAGTTCAAAACGATAACTAACGACTCCCCGGTGCTACATATCAGAGCTGACACAGACCCAAACGAGGGAGGAAGCAAAACCTAGCAATTCCTCCCCGAGCACTAGCGATCACCTGCAGCGTTGCCGCATGAGAGCAACATTCCAAGCAGAAGGGGTGAGTCTAACAGAGATAATAAGCAGATGATAAAAATATGCTAGCATCAGGTAACTACAGCAACACAATACAATTACACCATATCACAGCACCAGATACCAAAGGAAAAATCCATTTGACAGTGAACCACCAAAATTATAACATTCATAGACAATGGGATGATATGCAACCCCTCCAGTGGGCATATGCATGCGGTACCGATCACCAAAATGAGCCACGACGGGCATATCACCAATAAACACCAGAGGCAGAGCCTATATCACCAAAACATGCATATGACAATGCGACACCATGATTATGCACCAACTCACCATAACAAGTATTTAAAATAAATACTATATCACCAGAATCAAAACAAATGATTTCACCAAAAATAGCACCAAGTTGTAGCATCACAGCTACCACTAAACTCTCCTGAGCACACCAGCACCGCACCTGAAATATTAACACCAGACGGCTCCACAACGCGGACATAACGCACGCACACCACGCACAAGACTGGCGCACAGCGCCTAGGCACATCGCACCTACTTCAGCGAATTAATTAAAATAGCAAACGACATCGGATTTCAACAAATAAATACTTGTTGGAAAGCCCTATGGGTCTGGTTATCATCCCTAAGTTCAGTTTTTGAAGGAGAGTGTCCAATAGGTACAGTTTTCGAAAAGCACACAGGCTAGTTGCAAAAGAGGACAGTTTCTGTCCTTCAAATTCAAGCAATTCCAAAGTGACCAAAACTCAATCAAATTGCATGAAACTTGTGCATAAACTGGGGCAAATTTTGTCTAGTTTTCAAAGAAATTGGATTCGTTCGAAAAGGAGTTCTTTTGAAAACGTGGTAACCAAAACACTGACCCTGTGTCCAGATTGTTTCCAGAATCTTACTCTAACTTGTGGAATTCATATCTCGAGCTACACAACTCTAAACGCAACCAAACCAGTGCCAAATTAACAAGCATTAAGTCTATTTTCCAGAAAAATAAACCACATAATTTTTCGGTCAATACAACGTTCCCAGTCACCGAAATACCGAATCTATACCCAAATCGTTTCCAGAATTTTAACCTAACTTGTATCGCCTATAACTCGAGCTATACAACTCCGAATTTAACGAAACCAGTGCCAAAACGACCGGCGTTAAGTCTATTTTCAAAAACAGTCAACCTCATAATTTTTGGATCAACCAAACAGCGCCAGTTTTAGAAAAACCGAACCTGTGTCCAGAATCGCTAAATTGCCAAACACCAAACCCTAACGGCAACGATACCGCAACCACCACAACAAAAACGACAATTCGACAACGCGACAACAACAATCAACCACGCACAGCAACAACAAAAACACGAACAATAACAACACCATCATCGTGATACAACAATCACGCAACAACAAATAACGAAACAAATCACAATGACGTGCAATAATCATCAAAGCACCAATCTCAACGAAAACACGATATGCAACGACACGAACAATTCAACAAAACCCTAGACTACCCACACATAATTATCATCAACCCATTATCAAGGTTAAGCCCACCCTTACCTCAACTATGGTGGCGCAAACTCCCTCCTAGCCTCGTTCCTCGATCTCCGAATACGGCAACTCCCCCAAACTGTAGCTTCAGTGCGAAGCCAATATCTCTCTCCTCAGAACTCGTTTCGAAGATCCGAACGGTGAAAGTGTAGAACTATATCTTACGAACCTGCTGCCCAAAAACGAAGACGATCCAACGGTTAACGAAACCGGAATCGCAATTTTACGGTGACAGGTTTGAGAAAAACGGGAATTGTTTTCTCTCTTCTTTTCTCTCTCTTTGGTGGCTGCTCTAATCCGAAATTCCTCTCCCTCTCAACCCTAAATTAATCCTCTCCACTTATAATAAGTGAGAAACATAATGGGCTAAATTATTTGGGACTTTATCCACATAGGAAGGGAGCCCAATGCTATTTTTAACTAGCCCACAACACGTGATTATCATCTAACTCGTTTTCAACATAGCTACTACGCCCATAATTTCAATTCTTACAATCATCCTACGGCAATCCAACTTCGAAATAATTTGATTAAATTTTAGGGCGTTACAACTCTCCCCCACTTAGAATATTTTCGTCCTCGAAAATTTACCTGATTCAAACAGCTCCGGATAGGACTCTCGCATCTTGCTCTCCAACTCCCATGTCATGCTTTCACCAGCAGCTCCTAACCAGACCACTTTCACCAGGTTTATCTCTTTGCCACGTAAAGTCTTCACTTCACGATCTTCAATTCGCACAGGCATTGTCTCCACAGTGAGATTATCCCGCACATGCACATCATCCATCGGAATCACATGGGACGGATCCGAAATATACTTCCGAAGTTGCGACACATGAAATACATCGTGCAAATTCGAAAGATTAGGCGGCAAGGCCACCCTATAAGCAACATTACCAATTCTCTCAGTGATCTGATACGGTCCAATGAAACGAGGAGTCAACTTCTTTGTCTTCAACGCACGCCCAACACCAGCCATAGGCGTGACTCTCAAAAACACATGATCACCAGCTTGGAATTCTAAATCCTTCCTTCCCTTATCATGATAGCTCTTCTGTCTACTCTGCGACGCTTTCATTTTCTCACGGATCAATTTCACCTTTTCAGTAGTCTCTCGAACAACCTCGGGTCCAAGAACAATACTCTCCCCAGATTCATGCCAACACAACGGAGTCCTACATCTCCGACCATACAATGCCTCGAACGGTGCCATCCCGATGCTAGAATGGTAACTATTGTTGTAAGTAAACTCGATCAACGGAAGGTGAGTATCCCACGCACCTCCCTGCTCAAGAACACAAGATCTCAACAAGTCTTCCAACGACTGAATGGTCCTCTCTGTCTGTCCATCAGTTTGAGGATGATAAGCTGAACTCAACCTCAATTTAGAACCCAACGCTTCTTGCTAACTCTTCCAGAAATCAGAAGTGAACCTAGGATCTCTGTCAGACACAATGCACAAAGGAACACCATGCAACTTCACAATCACCTGAATATAAATCTCTGCCAATCTCGACACCGGATACGTGATATTGATAGGAATAAAATGAGCAGACTTCGTCAATCTATCCACAATCACCCAAATCGAATCGTGCCCCCTCACAGTATTAGGTAACCCTATCACGAAATCCATAGAAATACTATCCCACTTCCATTTCGGAATCTCCAACGGTTGCATCAACCCAGCAGGCTTCTGATGCTCAACCTTCGATTTCTGACAAGTCAAGCAGGAATACACAAACTGCGCCACATCACGCTTCATACCAGGCCACCAAAACATCTTCTTCAGATCCTGATACATCTTTGTAGCTCCCGGATGGATACTCAACTTACTCCTATGACCTTCTTCTAAAATTGCTCTTTTCATCTCCTCATCATCAGGAATGCAGATTCTTCCACGGTACTTCAATACATTCTGCGCATCCAACTCAAAGTCTTTATTCTCGGATTGATCAATCCCAACCATCAGGTCAACTAATTTAACATCTAACTTCTGAGCTTCTCGAATGCTAGCCATGAATTCATTATCAATCTTCAACATCCCCAATCTGACACTCTGAGGCGCCACTTCACAAACCAAACTCATATCCCTGAACTGCTCAATTAATTCGAGTTCTCTAACCATCATTGCTGACATATGCAACGTCTTTCGACTTAAAGCGTCAGCTACCACATTAGCCTTTCCCGGATGATAGTTCAAGCTAAAGTCATAGTCTTTCAGCAACTCCAACCATCTGCGCTGTCTCATATTCAACTCTTTCTGATCAAACAGATACTGGAAACCCTTATGATCACTGAACACCTCAAACCTCGAACCATACAGATAATGTCTCCAAATTTTCAACGCGAACACAACTGCAGCAAGTTCTAAATCATGGGTAGGGTAGTTCTTCTCATGAGTCCTCAACTGTCTCGACGCATAGGCAACTACCTTACCATTCTGCATAAGCACTCCTCCCAACCCCATCTTGGAAGCATCACAATACACCACAAACGACTCTTCCGGATTAGGCAACGTCAGAACAGGAGACGTCGTCAACCTCTTCTTCAATTCTTTGAAGCTCTCTTCACAACAGTCATCCCAGATGAAAGCTTTACCCTTGCAAGTCAACTGAGTCAACGGAAGTGCCAACTTCGAAAATCCTTCTATAAACCTCCTATAGTAACCTGCCAGACCCAGAAAACTTCTAATCTCAGTAACTGACTTCGGAGACTCCCATTGTAACACGGCATCAACCTTAGACGGATCCACGGCAATTCCATTCCCCGAAATAACATGACCCAGAAAGCTAACCTCTTTCAACCAAAACTCACACTTAGACAGCTTCGCATATAATTTCCTGTCCCTCAGAATTTCCAATACCAATCTCAGATGTTCTGCATGCTCCTCTTCTGACTTAGAATAAATTAGGATGTCGTCAATGAATACCACCACAAACCGATCCAGATACTCACGAAAGATACGATTCATGTACTCCATGAACACTCCCGGCGCATTAGTCACACCGAAAGGCATCACGGAATACTCATAATCTCATTCACTGCATCTGACCCCGCCAGAGCGAACACCTTCCCAACGGACCTTTCTTTCTTCGGTTTAGGACACTGAGTGCTGATATGACCACCCTCACCACAGTTGTAGCATAACACATCCTTTCGATCACAGCTAGACGCCATATGACCCTCTTTACCACACTTGTAGCACTTCTTCACATCACCTGGACAGTCAGGACGCTTATGACCGGGTTTACCACACTTGTAACATACCACACTAGCAGCAGCATCTCCCCCACTAGGTCTCTTACCCACAGCAGTTCTCTGATCGCCCTTACCAGCTGGAACCTCATACGGCTTTCCACGACTCGAGAAATTCTTCTGCCTATCCCTCATGACTCTAGAATGAGCATTACTGTCTTCCTCGAAGATTCTGCAGCTGTCAATCAACTCCGAGAACACCCGAATTTTCTGATACCCTATCGCCTTCTTGATATCAGCCCGCAACCCATTTTCAAACTTGATGCATTTGGAGAATTCAGCACCAGCCTCACCATAATGTGGATAGAACTTCGCCAATTCAATGAACTTGGCAGCATACTCAGTCACCGACATATTACCCTGCTTCAGCTCCAGAAACTCAATCTCTTTCTTCCCACGGACATCTTCAGGATAATACTTTCTCAGAAATTCTCTGCTGAACACAGCCCAAGTGACCTCTTCATTCACAGTCGCCAACCTCTGCCTCACCTCCAACCACCAGTCATCAGCCTCCTCTGCCAGCATATGAGTACCATACCTGACTTTCTGCGCCTCAGAGCAATCCATAACACGAAAGATTCTCTCCATCTCTTTCAGCCACGCCAAAGCACCATCAGGGTTATACTTGCCCTTAAAGGTAGGAGGATTCTCCCTCTGAAACGTAGCCAAACTGCGCGACCCAGCATCACCAGCAGCACCTGGGTTATTCTCCACAGCTTGAGCCACAGCCTGCAAAGCAGCAGCGAGTGCAGCATCGTTCCGTCCTGCCATCTCAACCTAACACTGCAACAGAAACTATAATCGGAAACGAGTAACAATTACTCAAGTGTTACTCGACTTGACGACTCGACAACTTGGCCGGACAGACCGAACTGCTCTGATACCACTAATGTAACACCCCCCTTTTACTATTACAATTAAATAGACAATTATCAGAGTCACCTCGAAGGGCGCTACATTTTTCACCATTTTAAAAAAAGAAAATCTCCAAAATAATTTATATAAAAGAAATCACCAAGCAGCGGAAATATTAACCAGTTTAAACACCTCCAGAATTAACAATTAAAGACATCTCCAAAATTAATTAAAGCAATTTCCAATAACTAAAATAATAGTTCAAAACGATAACTAACGACTCCCCGGTGCTACATATCAGAGCTGACACAGACCCAAACGAGGGAGGAAGCAAAACCTAGCAATTCCTCCCCGAGCACTAGCGATCACCTGCAGCGTTGCCGCATGAGAGCAACATTCCAAGCAGAAGGGGTGAGTCTAACAGAGATAATAAGCAGATGATAAAAATATGCTAGCATCAGGTAACTACAGCAACACAATACAATTACACCATATCACAGCACCAGATACCAAAGGAAAAATCCATTTGACAGTGAACCACCAAAATTATAACATTCATAGACAATGGGATGATATGCAACCCCTCCAGTGGGCATATGCATGCGGTACCGATCACCAAAATGAGCCACGACGGGCATATCACCAATAAACACCAGAGGCAGAGCCTATATCACCAAAACATGCATATGACAATGCGACACCATGATTATGCACCAACTCACCATAACAAGTATTTAAAATAAATACTATATCACCAGAATCAAAACAAATGATTTCACCAAAAATAGCACCAAGTTGTAGCATCACAGCTACCACTAAACTCTCCTGAGCACACCAGCACCGCACCTGAAATATTAACACCAGACGGCTCCACAACGCGGACATAACGCACGCACACCACGCACAAGACTGGCGCACAGCGCCTAGGCACATCGCACCTACTTCAGCGAATTAATTAAAATAGCAAACGACATCGGATTTCAACAAATAAATACTTGTTGGAAAGCCCTATGGGTCTGGTTATCATCCCTAAGTTCAGTTTTTGAAGGAGAGTGTCCAATAGGTACAGTTTTCGAAAAGCACACAGGCTAGTTGCAAAAGAGGACAGTTTCTGTCCTTCAAATTCAAGCAATTCCAAAGTGACCAAAACTCAATCAAATTGCATGAAACTTGTGCATAAACTGGGGCAAATTTTGTCTAGTTTTCAAAGAAATTGGATTCGTTCGAAAAGGAGTTCTTTTGAAAACGTGGTAACCAAAACACTGACCCTGTGTCCAGATTGTTTCCAGAATCTTACTCTAACTTGTGGAATTCATATCTCGAGCTACACAACTCTAAACGCAACCAAACCAGTGCCAAATTAACAAGCATTAAGTCTATTTTCCAGAAAAATAAACCACATAATTTTTCGGTCAATACAACGTTCCCAGTCACCGAAATACCGAATCTATACCCAAATCGTTTCCAGAATTTTAACCTAACTTGTATCGCCTATAACTCGAGCTATACAACTCCGAATTTAACGAAACCAGTGCCAAAACGACCGGCGTTAAGTCTATTTTCAAAAACAGTCAACCTCATAATTTTTGGATCAACCAAACAGCGCCAGTTTTAGAAAAACCGAACCTGTGTCCAGAATCGCTAAATTGCCAAACACCAAACCCTAACGGCAACGATACCGCAACCACCACAACAAAAACGACAATTCGACAACGCGACAACAACAATCAACCACGCACAGCAACAACAAAAACACGAACAATAACAACACCATCATCGTGATACAACAATCACGCAACAACAAATAACGAAACAAATCACAATGACGTGCAATAATCATCAAAGCACCAATCTCAACGAAAACACGATATGCAACGACACGAACAATTCAACAAAACCCTAGACTACCCACACATAATTATCATCAACCCATTATCAAGGTTAAGCCCACCCTTACCTCAACTATGGTGGCGCAAACTCCCTCCTAGCCTCGTTCCTCGATCTCCGAATACGGCAACTCCCCCAAACTGTAGCTTCAGTGCGAAGCCAATATCTCTCTCCTCAGAACTCGTTTCGAAGATCCGAACGGTGAAAGTGTAGAACTATATCTTACGAACCTGCTGCCCAAAAACGAAGACGATCCAACGGTTAACGAAACCGGAATCGCAATTTTACGGTGACAGGTTTGAGAAAAACGGGAATTGTTTTCTCTCTTCTTTTCTCTCTCTTTGGTGGCTGCTCTAATCCGAAATTCCTCTCCCTCTCAACCCTAAATTAATCCTCTCCACTTATAATAAGTGAGAAACATAATGGGCTAAATTATTTGGGACTTTATCCACATAGGAAGGGAGCCCAATGCTATTTTTAACTAGCCCACAACACGTGATTATCATCTAACTCGTTTTCAACATAGCTACTACGCCCATAATTTCAATTCTTACAATCATCCTACGGCAATCCAACTTCGAAATAATTTGATTAAATTTTAGGGCGTTACACCCCCCAGCAGTACCTAGGGCAGCGACACAATGCATATTTTTGTATTTTCATTTTCTTCTAACTCTTTCCACATGTTCTAGTTGAGCCCTAGTCTCCTTTAGGAACAGGATGGCAGGCTTTTGACCCTTCATGAGGTCCTGAAGCTGACGGCTTGTCGTGGTAGCCGCCAAACCACGACAATTCCAGTTGACAGTGGTCATCTTGGCTTGGGGAGCTTGTTTTGGCTCGCCTCCTCAGCCTTAGTTCCATACTATCCCATACAAAAGTTTCCAAACAAGTTGATATTCTTTTCTTCTTGATTCTCATTCTGGCCTGTGATTAAATATTTGTTTTTTCCTATCATACTGTCCCTTCCCCTTATCATGGCTTGAGTAACAATTTTCATTTCTCCTCTTTTTCAGACTCGTGCTTGTCACCATGCTAAGGACCAACACATTCTCTTCATTAACTCCAATCTGGAGGGCAGAGGTTTCTTCCTCCTCATCATCATCAGAGGGTAGCTCAACCAGGTAATCACAGACACTATTTTCCTTTTGATGTTCTCTCCATTCTGAGTTACAGATAGGTAATGGTGTTATGTTTGGTAGGTTTCCATTGTTGCTTGTGCTACTATCTCTAGATAGACAGGTTTTGTCAGCTATATTTAGGGGAGTGTTTAGGTCAATAGGATTTGGGTCGGTGTTTTGGTAGGTAGTGGATGTATTTGGTAACTTGTTTTTGTTAACACAGGAATACAGGTGGTTATTTGTGAGTTTGGAATTGTCTCCATGGCTTTGGGTTACATCAACCAGAAGCCCTGCAATGTAAGTCCTAACCATCCTTATTTCTCCTTCATGAAGCAATAAAACAAGTGTTGGAGAGATCTAGCGTTTGAAGCAATCAAACTAAAAACTTTAAGATTATGATGATACAAGTGTTGGAGCAAGGCACTCCCTCTTTCTTATTCAAATCAGTAAAAGATCAAGAAGGTGCATACTGAACAAAAAATCAATAAAGAAAAGGTAACTGAAAAAGGTAAATCACTCAGCTCTTTGATCAACCAGTTCAACATCAATTGTGATGTTTAGTTCTTCGGGTCTAAGCAATTGGCTTAGATCCAACCTACTTGAATCAAGATAGCCACATACTCCCCTATAGAATATAAACCCTATTGTGTTTCCCAAAATCTCAAGGAAAAATCTTTTTCTCACTCTCCGTTTGTAATTTTCTGATTTCTTTGTTAAACCCACCACTAACTTAGCCATTTTATACAAAATGACCTAGAGCAATTAGCGTGTAACAAACCCTAACTACCAAAAATTGAATTCAATAGAAACTAGGGATACAATCAATGGGGTTTACAAGGGACTTAGTTACTGTTTCGGACTGGGCCAAGAGGCCCAATCCGCTTGGAAAACGGCCCAATATGCAATTGGATCCGGCCCTACGAACAAATCTCCAAGAGGGACTAAGATCAATGATCCAGATCGTCTCACCCCGATCTAACGGTTCGGACCCAGGAAAGACCCGCAGGGCTCCGTGGCCCGCGTCTATAATACGACACTACCCCACAAAATCAAGTACGCTTCTTTCATTTGTACCTCTCACTGACTTCTGATTGCTGACTTTGGCATCAGAGTGTCTATAGGTACCCAACCCTTCCGAGTCCAACCTCGAAAGAAAGCGACGTTGACAAGGACAACCTAGGAAGATTCCGACCCAGAAGGTATTCTTCCGACCTCAAGCCAAGGAGAAGACTATATAGAGACATCAAGCAACAACTATTGACACAGGATCGGGATCCGACGTCACATTCTGAAAAGTTACTAGGGAACCTAATAATAGTGTACCACGAGCCTGTCACTAGGAATAGAAATCTCCACTTTCGCAAACTCGAGCTTTGTTTGATTCAAGAATACTAAGCCCTTTTCTTAGACCAGGTAGTGATGCTTATCCATCATCAACATTAAGCAAGTCCAAACAGGGTTTAAACTTACTTTGAGGAACCAATTTAGTCACAAAGTCAACAACATTCAAAGTTGTGTGAACCTATTTCCACCTGAACTTTCCCTTCCTCAATAATGTCTCTAATCTGTAGTCTAGTGTCAATATACTTTGTTCTTAAGTGAATAGTACTCTGGTTGTCACACAAAACACTAATACTCACTTGAGAGATTCCAAGGTCATTCACAACACCCTTCAGCTAAATTTCCTATTTCATTCCTCTGTTACCTCTGTATTCTGCCTCTGTGGTTGACAAAACTACAACATGGGAATTATGGAACAATTCGCAAAAGTATAAAGCTGACAACATTGTACGTCTAAGACAGTTAGGGACATAGAATAAAGCAAAATAAAATAACTAACATAAAACATAGTCGACATCTAAAACCATTGCATTTAATTGCACTCACAAAGATAAAAGAAACCAATAATTGTAGTATTTAACAAAGAAAGACCACTTAAAGCAATTAATACATCAAAACACCTTAAAATAACAAACAAGCAGTTCTGATACCACTAAATGTGACATCCTTTACCCCAAACTAATTGTAGGTGAAAAAGCATGAGCAACGAGTACACTTGTTTTTCAAATAAAATTTCCAATTCAATTTCGAAATACCGTTCGAAAGTAAAATATGTCATCAAATTCCTTAAATCATATAAACACTATTTATAATAAAAACTAAAGACTAAAGTGATAAAACATTTCTTTTAATATGGTAACAAGAATGACCTGAAATATAATATTGAAAATACAATTGAAATCCTGATGTCACATGATCAGAGCAGTTAACCTTTAATCCAATTAAATCAAAAAAGAGTAATATCTCATTGCGTCGTACTACAACGACAGCTGGAACTCAATCTAAAATATGGTGCATGGGTGAGAAAGATCGTCCAAACCATATAAGGAACATAAGACCGAAACTAAAATAGCAAAGACTACCACAATCCTTCAAATCAAGTCAAACAGTCAATCCCTAAAGAGTGACAAATATAACATGTCCATACTGCAACATGTCACAAAGTGAAGCCACAAAGGGCTCGTACGTAAAAAGCGATGGGATAACATCAGACAAAAAAACTTCGTAATAGTATATACAACGAACATAACTCGCATATTCAGTCAACACAGAGAATACCACAACAGTGACTACAACGAACACGACACGCATGCAACGTCAAGGCGATCCTATCCACTACTGCAACTATAGAATATTGATCCATCTAACTCTGGGTAAGCGGATGGAAGCGCCCTCAAATCCCGTGACATAGATCTAGAATCTAGTCAGGGTACCACTGTTTTGCGCATCACTAGTTTACGACGGCCTAGGGAGAACACACAGAGGGCGAGTTCGCAAACTGAGGGGGTTATACCGTGAGAGGGAGGCTGAAATCAATAAAAATAGATACTAAAATAGAGCTTAGAGGGCGATTTCAAGTTGGGATGTAGTCATGGCTTGTGGAAGAAACACAAATGAGGGAGTCGAGCTACACAAGGGTTTCACAGGTTCTTGTTTGCTGGGGAAGAAGAAGACCAAGGCGGGTCGTGTTCTGGACATTGGCAGTGCGCAAACTGGGCTTGTTTGGTGTGCTGGACGAATTAGTTTAGTGAAAGGGGGTGCAGCTAGCAAGAAAATGGGGTTTATGCGTATAAAAAAGCCAAAAATCGAATTTAATTCATTTTTAAATCCCAATTTCACTACAACTATTATCTTAGCACCTCAATAGCCCAAATGAATTTTTGAAATACATAACAACTAAAATACTAATACTTATAAAAACAAAATAAATATATAATAACAATTATATAATAACAATAACAGATAAAAGTATGTTGGGTATGCTAAGAAACTTAGGGTTGGACATATAAAAGTACATTTAAATTTGATTTGAGCTTTTAGCCAACTAAAATCCTATTTTTGGGCTTTTAGCCCCTTTATTATAAAAAAAAAACATATAAAAGTACATTTAAATTTGATTTGAACCAATTTTAATAACTCACACGCTAAATAATTTAAGCTCATCAATTAGAAATAGTTCACAAAATAGGCACATACTAAAGGAACCACAATGCACGAAAATTGGGGGTGTTACACAAAACACCACCAAGTGGCATCCTCAATTGTTACAATACACCAAAGGCCAAGGCCCCTAAACTTACACCAAAAACCCCATCAAGTAACACCCCCAATTGTTACAATACACTTAAGGCAAAAAAAACCCATCAAAAGCAAAAACTAGCACCCAAAAAAACACATGAGCACCTAAATATGGCCACTCCAATGACAAAGTTGATCCAAAGCAAACACCAAATGCATGGTAAAAGGAAGCAACCCAAGTGCACGACCGCTGGTCAACGTGGATCCTCAACAAGGATCAAAAACACTACGCTAAACGACATAGCTCCACCCATTGAAACACAACACCTTTGAGCAAGACAGACTCTTGAGATCACCTAACACAAAACAAATCCAACAAGTGGGACTGTTGAACTAAGCCCACTCCAACGAGCGACAGGACAAAACCAGCAGCATCATTCCATGACCATGTAGCCAAATAAACAGGTGACACCTTAAAAAGTTACACCAATAGCGGAGGACCACCATAGAGGCTACACCATGACGCAGAGACATCAAAACACCTTGAAACATCCCATCAAAGATCAAGTCAGAAACGGTCAGCACCAATTGATCCATCCTCACAGTTACAACAGCACAACACCTGAGCTGAATTAAAACACCCAAAGAAGCATAGAGCAAAGTAGTGAGGTGAACCACACTCACACCAACTGCAAAGCTTACACATTTTGACACTCCAAAATCGAAAATCCCATGAAATCAGAAAGACGAACAACACCTTGAAGCCATAAATTGAAAAAGGAGACATATCATGACAAATCCCAAGCTCAGCACAGAGACATCAAATCAACAACTTCAGGCCAAAAGAAACATGCCAGATCAACGACATCCAGACCACTAACCACCACCTTGGGTGCAATCAGCCACCACTGTAGGCACCTGGGATCCACCGCAAATCTCGCACACTTCTGAGCTGTTGCGAGCTTCCACAAAACATCAAACCAAGATTTCCTTAGTCGCAGCAGCGTATCTAGATTTTTATTCTCGGAGCGTAGTAAAAAATTAATTTTTTTAACTCCCCACTTTTTCACCCACTATAAGTAGATGGAGTGGGCTCCTTACTTTGGACCACATCCTAGAGAGAGTGAAAAAACTTTGAGTAAAATTTTGAGAGTGGGTGGAGATAAGATTTTGGAAGAGTGGATAAGATTTTGGGACCACACAAGATTTCCTTTGAAGCTCTCCCTCATTTCTTCCTTGGTAAGTGTATCATCCTTCACCCTCTTTTATCTCTTTTTTACATTGCATGCTACCATTGGATGTTTCATGAGAATGCTAGCTCTTAGTGACAAAAGAATGTTGATGCCTCATGGCATTGGTCTTCCATAAAAGTTATAGGTGACAAGGGAATGTTTGACAAGGGAATGTTGGTGCCGGGTTCCCCACGTAAACCAGCAGGGTGCCGGGTCTTGTGTTTTCCTTCGCGCGCCTTGTGTTTTTCTTCGCGCGCTTCGAGCGCGTTCACCAAACCAGCAGTGTGCCGGGTTATGCGCCTTCGTGCGCCCTCTAAACTGGCAGGCTGACATCTGCTGCACCTACGCCGGCAGTGTGTCGGGTTCTGTCACCCTTGTGCACCTTTGTGCGCGTTCGTGTGCCTTCGTGGACACTTGCCCCCACCGTGAACACCTCATGGTGTTGGGCTTTGAATCTTTATTTTGTTCAATTATTTCCTTGACGTGTTTTGACGACGTATGTGCTTGATCCCATCACATTGGGGCCTTATGACTTTAGTCTTTTATACTTAGCTTAATTCTCATGGATTTCCTTCGCAGATTAATTTTTCTTGTTTTGCAGGGTGTTTCGAGAAGTCGTCTTCTCATTGATCTTTTTGCATTACTCGCTCGCCTTACTTTGTCGAGTAACTGAGTTATTTTTATCTTCTATGCCTTGTCAATCGACCTCAGGAGAGGGGTTTTGATAACAAATTATTTTCTGACCCGCGACCACTTGTTTCGCCCCTTTCCTGCAGATTCTGAGAATTGGGGAGAACCAAGTCGACCGCTCGTGTGGACGCGGCATACCCTGGTCCCACAATCAAAGTTCCTCGGTCGAAAACAACACCTTTCATCGAAGGGGTAGTACGAGCGTCGGTTCGAGTTGGAAGTGGTGGAGGTTGATGGGATCAACTATGACTGGGTTGCTCGTAGTGTTCAGTCCACCAGGAGTTTCTATGTTCCCGGTAGGAGCTTACCTTCAAGTCTTTGTGAGGATGTGCTTGGGCACCACTGGCGGTTAGAGGCGGTCGTTTAGGATGACAAAGTTTGTTGTATTCCCTCAGGTCGAAAATTCATGATGTTTCACCCCGTTATTCACAAGATGAAGATTTCCCCATTCCTCACTTCATTCCAACTCTCCGTTTTGAAACACCTCGGGATAGCTCCTTCCCAACTGCATCGAAGCTCATGGTGCTTTATCAAGTGCTTTGAGTTGGTGTTACGGGTCTTGAGACGCAGGCGTAGTTTAAAACTCTTTTTTGCCCTCTTCGAGGTGCAGCGGCGTCTAGAGCTTTCAAATGGTGTTACGCGATCAGAGTTCGTTTGCTTGAGGGGTCGTCGAACTTTGCCCTATTTTTCAATCTATGCGGAAAGTCAGCATGATTGGAAACATAGGTATTTTTATGTTGTCGATAGCATGAATCTTCTAGATGAGCAAGGGTCAATTGCTGGGGATAAGTTTCACCTTGGGTGGAGTGATTCTGATATTGAGTTCGCCTCTCGAAATTATCGAGTTTTTCCATCTGAGTTGAACAGGAACGATTCAGATACTTTAAATTTAATTCGAGATATTGTCGAGTGTCTTTCAGTACCGTCAAAGAAGATAGTTTGTAGTGAGCTCACTAAGCCTCTGGACCTTCGTGATGTTGTTTGGCACTTAGGTCGCTTGTTTACTCATGTTCTTTAGTTTCTCATTTCTTATTTCGCTTCTTGCTTTGTTGACTCATTTTCTTGTTCTTTTGCAGATAAGATGGTTGCTCCCCTCACATTTGATGAAGTTGCTACCTTGGCTGGGAGGAGGAACCCTCAGAGTTCAAATGGGGGAGGTCGCCCTATCCCTCCTTCATCTGCTGTTGGTCGCCCCTCAACGGGGTCTCGTTTGAGTCTTGGTGCCCCCGGTCGGGCTGGGAGAGATCTCTCTAGAGTTCCCAGGATTCCTGTCGATGTTCGAGACAAGGAGGTTTGTATTGAGGGAGCTTCTACTACTCTTGAGGGTCATGGCCATTCATCTAAGTGTAAGAAAAGTGTTGTCAGACGTTGCTCCCCTGTCGAGCGCCCTTCTCCTGATGGGCTTGCCCCTCCTCCTGACCGTCCTTTTGGACTTGACCTTGAGGTGGTCAACTTCTCTCATGCGGAGTGTGAGCGTTTTTGTGACAATCCTTGGAAGTTTGCCATCCGCATGGTTCAGCTTTGTCAAGGGATGCATGCCAAATGGAAGGATGAAAGGGGAGGTGGCTCCAGCTCAGGTAGTCTTTACATGTTTATTTATTTAAGATATTCTATTTGTTGGCCATATCGATTCTTGATCGCCTCTTCTCGCAGGGGAACGGGATCATTTGCTTGCTGAGAATCAGAGACTTACCCGAGAGCTACAAGAGGTTATGGAGTCTGTTCATCGAGCACAAGAACTCATGGGGCGCTACTAGAAGGAGAGGGATGAGGCTTTTAGTGATAGGGATGCATGCTTGCGGAAGATGGAAGATCTCCATACTCAACTTGAAGGAGTTCATGCTGAATTGGAGGGTGTTAAGCAGTCAAGAGATGAAGTTGTGAAGAAAGTGGAACAGATTGCCGGTCAAGTGGTGGACTTCTCTCACCAAGCCTACGCTAAGGCATTGGGTCACGTTCAGTGCCTGTATCCGGAGGCTCAGTTGGATACCCAGTATCTCAACTTTGATCATGACACCTTGGATGGGAAAATTGTCAAGTATCACACTGGTGGGAGTGGCTTTGACGTTATCTACCCGTGATTTTTATGCCTTTCAGTCTTTCAACAATGTAGTTTTCTTTTTGCCTCTTTATAATTGGTTATGTACTCTGACAATGGGCCCGGCCATCTCCGGTGTGACTATCTTATTTTGATTTATGCATGTTCATTGTATATTTTCTTAGCTTGATATTTCTCGAATTGCTTATTTTTTCGCTCGTCTCTTGTATATATATTTGCGCGGATCGAGGTTGATGCTTGATTGGTGTCTTGGATGGCATTGGACGCATGTCCTGCCTTGCTCATCCGAGTGCTCACCACAATGTTATCTCGTGGTCGTGTATACTCTGGGGACAGTTTATCAGAACCCAGTCTGATTCTAACTCGCCCATCAGAGGTTGCGACATGTTCAAAGTCGCTTCGCGTGGCGAGTAAGTCTACTCGCGCCCCGGTTTGTAGGAAAGGGCAAACGATCGTAGCGTCGATTTCATGAATCCCCTTTTCACCGTCAGGCTTTTCGTTAGCTAGTCCCCTACCTTTGACATCGGGACTCGGTCTTTTTATCCTGTAAATAACACACTACAAAAAAACGCAGGATTAGCGACGGAAATTTCCCTCGCTAAATGCCAAAATTCCATCGCTAACTGCTTTTTGCGAGGGATTTAGCGAGGGAATTATTCCGTCGCAAAATCACTCCTCGCTAATCATTAGCGACAGTTTTTACCGAGGGATTTTAGCGAGGGAATTTAGAGAGGGAATATCCCTTGCTAATTTGCGAGGCATTTTAGCGAGGGAATTTCCTCACCAGTTAGCGAGGGATTTTAGCGAGGGATTTTCCCTCACTAGTGTTGAAATCCATGTGTCCTTTTTATTCCACGTGTTCATTTTAGTGAGGGAATTTAGCGACGGAATTTCCCTCGCTAAGGAGAATTTAATTAATTTTTTTCTTTTAGAAACCTGCTTTTTTAAATGGCACGCGCCAACTTTGAAAACCTGTTTTTGTTTTACAATAATAACTATATAATTACTAATTACCAAATCAAACACAATTTCGACAATACTCTAATAAAATCCAAACTAACCGGCAATACAAATATCCAAATCAACATAAATTTTACCCAAATTCTAAACAAGTCTGAACCAGCAATAACAGAATCGAAATCTTAAATAAGTTCAAACCAGCAATAACATAATGCAAATCTTAAAACAAGTTCAAACTAACAATAACATAATCCATAACAATCCAAACCAGCAATAACAACATATACTAATAGGGGCCATCATCAGACTCCGTATCAGAAGAATCAGACTCCGGAGCCGCATCGGATTTGGAATTCTCATAGTTCTTTAATATCTTAGCCTGCTGACTCTGCACCTGCTCCAGCATAGCCACCATCTTCTCTATCTGCTGCCCATGAGTCCCTACTTGTTGCTTGAGCTGCTCGTTCTCAGGCGAAGGACGAGGAGGTCGACTACTAGAGGGTCCCATGGTGTCCAACATATCATCCCCAGAGCTCAAAGTTCCAGCCAAGGGCCCTGCACCACACAGGCGGTTCCTATTAAACCCGCCTACCAATTGCTCCCAGTGGCGGTTCGCCATAGCCATGATGTTGGGGTCAAGTGGACCGAGTGACTCTGGGTCCCAGCTCCCCTGAGTCGCCTCAGACATCCACTCAGCATGTTGCTCCTGTTTTGCATAAACACAACGTAGCAAAATTAGCACTCCATTTTAAGAAAACGTTATACGATACAAATCAAGTTGTATATTTACCTGAGTCGTCCTTGCTCGCTCATCAACATAAGTCTTTTTATCCTTCTTCGTATGTGTGGCCTTGTGCAGCTCAGCAATAGTGAGAGGACGCCCAGCCTTCTTACTCTGTAAAAATCAAACAAATTCTCAATCAATTATTGGTAATTAATTGCCCTAACTAAACTAAAATAACACAAATTTTTAAAATAACTTACCAATCTCACAGCGTGCTCAGAGTGGTTGATGGAGCCACAGCTGTGAAGCGAGCTACCCTTTTCAGAATTCCTATTTTTCTTTGCTTTTTCAGCGTTGTTTTTGAATTTGTCACTTTTCCAAACATCCTTGTATTGATTCCAGACTTCTGCACTCATAAACTTTGGCTGTTCATCTTTAACGCGCAATTTGTAGAGCAAGTCCGACAATTGCTTGGCCATTCTAATCCAAAAAACTCTCCGCACCGCATCATCATATTCCGGTTTCCAAGTCACTCTTGTCTGTATTAAACAAAATAAAAATATGTATTAATAATTATATTAAACAATATATTAAAATCAACAATATAGGTAATGATATAATTGATAGTTACCCTAAACAAGTTCAGAAACTCTTCCTTTTTCTTCGCATCGACTTTTTTCAACTTTGGATGGAACTCTTCAAAATAGAGTTTCTTAAGGACACAAGTGATCGCTGATGAAGCCGTCTTCGATTTAACAAACCTGCAAATTTAAGTCGTTGCATAATGAACAAACATATATACAAAAAAAACAATTAATTTATATTAATAAAAATCATAAAATACTTATGCATCGCCATAGGGATATATGACTTTGCGTCTTCGACCATCGTTCGGGTCGACAACCACCTCCTCCTGGTCGGACTCGGATGACGGATCAGACTCATCTGGACCATCGGGGTCAGTACCATCGTCCTGTGGGGGCTGATCAGTTTGTACCTCAGGTGTAGGCATAGATAACCTGACAGGTGTATCCATATGCCCAGCATGTGTGCCCATAGGATGCAGCAGAGGTGGGCCCATATATCCAGGTGGGCCCCTAAAATACCCATAGGCTGTTGGCGTGCTAGAAGGGTTTAGAGGATACCAATTGGGGCCGGAGGGAGAAGCAACTGGTGGGGCAACTGGAGCAGAACGTGAAGTCCCAGCTCCTCCAGTAGTAGTGGTGGTCTGGGGCATCCCCAAAAAAGCATCCCCCGCAGATGAACGAAATCACGAACTCGACGATGCCTCCTCTTAGGTTCAGCAACCTGCTTTCCCTTATTAACATCTCTTGGTGAGTCAGAACCTCCTCCTGGATGCATATCTAATAAAAACAAAACACGAACAATATATAATGATATATAAATTTAAAGACAACAATAACAATAATGATAAACGAAATGTGATATATATTAATTAAAATAAGATGCACAATCAACTACATGCAGAGATTAATACAAATCACACTATCTATATATGTGATACTAAGAAGACTAATCAAAGTCTTCATCTTCTTCTTCATCTTCTTCTTGTTCTTCTTCTTCTTCTTCATCATCATATACTCTAATTTCTTCTTCTAATACCGATTCAACTTCTTCAATGTGGAGTCGATCATCACATAAGGTATCAACTGGTTCAACAACAATAATTATTGGAACCTTAGAATGTGTCCTGAACTGAATATCACTTCACCAAAGAAAGGAGAAATCAACTTTGATGATGAGAATAACAACAAAGTTGTTGTGATGAGTGAGAGTGAAGAAAATGGAATTTATGGTGCTGATTATAAAGTGTGTCAAGATTGTGGTAATAGAGCTAAGAAAGATTGTGTTTATAGAAGATGTAGAACTTGTTGTAAAGGTCGTGGTTATCATTGTACTACTCACGTGAAAAGCATGGTGGAGTTAAGAAACCAAGATCCTCACAAAATGTTACTTCCACTTCTCATAGTTCAAATTCTAATGCTAGCACAACAAAAAACTTTGCTACTAGTTCTTGTCACCAAGATGCTGCATTCAAAGAATCATTACCAGGACATGTAAAAGCACCAGCTGTATTCAGATTCTAATGCTAATGCTAGCCCAACAAAAAACTTTACTAAATTTACCTTCTAAAAATGTTTATATGCATGTATAAAGGTGAGGGGTTATTTTGTTAAATTTCTGGCACCATATTACAGACATTGATGTTGCGGGATTTTATATCCAATTCTTATTTCAAGTTTCTATTTAAAAAAAAGATATGTTTTTTCACATATGCAAGCAATTTTATGAAAGGAGTATATATGCTTTTGTTGATCATCAATTCTTTTGGGGTTTTATTCTTCAAAAGTGGGAAGTCCCACATTGCTTGACTTTGGACTCACCAAAGTCTTTATATACTAAAGCTTAATAAGAGCTTCTAAACAAGCAAGTAGAAGGGACTCTCTCGCGCACACAAGCTGCCACCAACATGGGTTGGTTCAGTGCCAAACTTCCGATTCCGCCCCTGCGCGCACGATTAGCTTGGCGCTAAGTTTTACTTAATCAATCATATATTTTTTTTGTCAATGGGAAAAACCTTATTCCTAACTACAATCTTTCCCTACACAAAACAGAAATGGAAGTTACAGTCACAAACAAGGACCTTTTTAGGTCACAGGCAGAGCCTAACTGTCGTCCCTTTCGGCAGCGCAAATTATTTGTTATTCTGAGCAAACCAAAAATTACACATGCAATACACTCCAAATCCAAACGCACAGCCAGCATAGAAATAATGGGAAATTACCTTCGGCCTGAATGGAAACCTCCGAATTTACCGCTATCGACCCAACTGCGGCGCACCTCTGCACAGACAACATACACAGATCCACGTTCGTATCAAACATCGACATGGAGACAACCACAAACAGGTTTACAGTGGACCAGAGGAGAAAAGGGGCTCACATTCAAAGTGACACACAACAGAGAGCAGGGTCGTTGCGTTACCTGCGTGCTCGTCCTCCAAATGCTGCTGGTTGCGCCGTCGTCGGTTTGTGGTGCTTCGTCACCGTCGCGTGAGAGAGGAGAAGAGACACTGAACTGAGAGAAGAGGAATGAGAAAAGAGAGAGTGAACTGAGACGGCTTAGGGGTTTTAGGGTAAAAAAAAATTAGAATTAGCGACGGAAATTTTGCGAGGGATTTATCCATTAGCGACGGATTGTGGAATAAAACGAGTTCCAAGGTCTGCCACCTGTCACGTCACATTTAGCGACGGAATAATAGCGACGAATAAAATAATTAGCGACGGATTTTGAATTTTTTAACGCGCCCAGCAACTGGGATTTTAGCGACGGCAACATGTGTCGCTAAATCCCTCGCAAGAAAATTTTTACCGACGAATTTATATTCCCTCGCTAAATTCCGTCGCTCATCCTGCATTTTTTTGTAGTGACAATAAGTACTGCAACCAACATTTCTATTTGCAAAAACAACATTTCATTCATCTGAGCACTTTAACATTAGTGGTAAAAGCCAATTACATAGATTTCTTATTGTTCATACAATAAATTTCCTGAGTTTGTCAGTATTCCAGGCTCTAGAGATTGTATCTTTATTTAAAGTTTCTAACTTGAACGCTCCTTTTTCGGTCTCTGCGATAATCCTGTAAGGTCCCTCCCAATTCGGGGCTAATTTTTCTTGGGATGCATTCTTCAAACCCACGTCTGCTCTTCGTAGGACTAGGTCACCGACCTCTAAGGTTCTTCACACCACTTTGGTGTTATACCTCGTGGCCATCCGTTGTTTGATTACTACTTCTTTCAACGCTGCTTGGTTTCTTACTTCATCAACGAAGTCCAACTCCTCTCGGAGCTTTTGTTCATTGGCTTCCGGGGGATTTGGGTGCT
The DNA here is from genome assembly GCA_963573325.1 of Astragalus glycyphyllos. NCBI lineage: Eukaryota > Viridiplantae > Streptophyta > Magnoliopsida > Fabales > Fabaceae > Astragalus > Astragalus glycyphyllos. The sequence continues at coordinate 33,849,979 of OY754307.1, forward strand.
AGGTCCTCCAACTTAGCTCTCCAATCTCGACAGGTATGACTGCCTCTGTACCGTAAGCCAACCGGAATGGCTACTCCGACGTAGATCAGTGTGGGGTGGTTCTGTAATCCCACAACACATAAGGTAGCTCTTCAGGCCAACACCCTTTTGCTTCATCAAGTCTTCTTCGCAATCCTCGAAGGATGACCCTGTTAGCAGCCTCTGCTTTCCCGTTGGTTTGTGGGTGCTCCACTGAGGTGAAGCAATGCTTGATATTAAGCTCCGTCATGAGTTGTCTAAACCCTTTTTCTGTGAATTGTGTGCCGTTGTCAGTGATAACTACTTCTAGTGTGCCGAACCTAGTCATGATGTTCTTCTTGAAGAACTTAATGCAGTTTTTAGCTGTGATGCTGGCCAATGGCTCGCCTTCGATCCACTTGGTAAAGTAATCTACTGCGACAGTTAAGTATTTCACTTGGCCCGGGCCAAGGAGGAAGGGGCCCAAGAGGTCAATCCCCCACCAAGCAAACGTCCAAGGAGCACTCAGGTACTTCAAATCGAAAGAAGGGGCAATGTGCACATCAGCATGCCTTTGACATTTGTCACATTTCTTGACGTAATTTTGCGAATCTTCATTCATGGTAGGCCAGTAATAACCTGCTCTAAGCGCTTTTGCCACCAAGGCTCGTCCTCCTCGGTGTTGCTCGCAGATTCCCTCATGGATTTCTGCAAGGACATAGTCTGCTTTGGCTCCTTCGACACATTTTAATAGAGGCATGGAAAAACCTCTACGAAAAAGTGTTCTTTCAATAACTGAATACGATGCTGCCCGCCTTCTTACGAATGCTTCTTCTTTCTCGTCACCGGGCTCATGCCCATCGAGTATGTACCGGAGGATTGGAGTTATCCAGTTTTGACTGGCTTCCACTGTGAGAACCGAGGTTGGTGAACCATTGTCAAGAAGGATGCTTGGACTGGACAAGGTTTCTTGAAGAACACTCCTGTGATTCCCTGGTGCCCTAGTGCTTGCCAATTTGGATAGTATGTCTGCTCTGGTATTCTCTCCCCTGGGTACATGTTTCACTTCTGCCTTCTTGAACAGTCCTAAGAGTTCGCGCACTCTAGCTAGATACTTCTGTAGCACCGGGTCATAAGCACCAAATGCTGTGTTTATCTGGGAGACCACCAACAACGAATCTGTGTGAAGTTCAACTTGGGTGACTTCAAAGTCTTTGGCCAACTGCAGGCCAGCTATGCAAGCTTCGTATTCTGCCTGATTATTTGACGTGGAGAATGAGAATGAGAGAGATACTTCTATCCTTAGTCCTTCGGAGTTTTCAAGTATCAAGCCCGCTCCAATTCCTTTACTGTTTGAGGATCCATCCACGTGGAGGGTCCATGATGTTTCCACATTATCTTCATGAGATATTGTCATTTCGGCGACAAAGTGTGCTAACACCCGAGCCTTCATGGCTGGTCTTGCCTCATATTTGACACCAAATTCTGAGAGCTTAACTGCCCATTTAATCATCCTTCTAGCCAGATCGGGACGATGAAGTATTTGTCTGATAGGTTGGTTGGTTCGAACCACTACCTGATGTGCTACGAAGTATGGTCTGAGACGCCGGGCTGCAATTACCAGGGTCAAAGCGACCTTTTCCACCTTCTGTTATCTCAACTCGGGCCCTTGTAATGCCTTACTTACAAAATACACCGGCCTTTGGCCAGTGTCGGTTTCTCTGACGAATACTGCACTTAGCGCTTCGTCGGCCACAACGAGGTACAAATACAGGGTATCTCCAACCTCCGATCTGGTTAGGATAGGTGGTTCGGAGAGGATTTGTTTTAAAAGACTTAGTGCTTGCTCCTGCTCGGCGGTCCATTCGAAGACCGTATCTTTCTTTAGAAGCTTAAACAGCGGTAAGGATTTGAGAGCTGCATGTGAAATGAAATGGGAAAGCGCTGCAATCATGCCTGTGAGTTTTTGAATTTCTGTCTTTGTGGTTGGTGAAGTCATTTCGGTCACAGCCCTGCACTTGTTAGGGTTGGCCTCAATACCTCTCTCATTGAGATAGAAACTGAGGAATTTCCCTGCTCGAACCCCCAATGTAGACTTTTCTGGGTTCAATCGCATATTGTTCTTTCGAATTTCTGAGAACAGTTCATTTATGTCTTTAAGATGATCTGGGTCATTCTTACTTTTTACTATCATATCGTTGAGATATAATTCGATTACTCGGCCGATTTGATTTTTAAACATTTTGTTCATCATTCTTTGATAAGTTGCCCCGGCATTCTTAAGCCCAAAAGGCATTACGCGGTAGCAATAATTCCCTTGATCCGTCATGAACGCCGTTTTCTCTTGATCAGGTGGAAACATTAGGATCTGGTTATATCCCGAGTATGCGTCCATAAAAGATAATAAACGAAAGCTTGAGGCACTATCAACTAATTTGTCTACACGGGGAACGGGGAAGGCGTCCTTTGGACATGCCTTATTAAGATTAGTATAATCAACACACATCCTCCACTTTTCATTAGATTTCTTAACAAGGACTACATTGGACAATTAAGTGGTGTACTTAATTTCTTTTACAAAGTTTGCCTCTATAAGGTCTTTCACAGCCCTAGCAGCAGCTTCAGCTTTCTCTCCCCTCTGGACTCTTCTCTTCTGAGCTACCCACTTGGTGTTAGGATTAAGAGCAAGGTGGTGGCATGCTACCTCGGGTGGTATTCCTGGCATGTCAGCTGCGGACTAGGCAAACAGATCAGCATTCTCCTTCAAGTATTTGATGTGTTGCTCTTTGACATCCTCAGGGAGGTCAGAACCTATCTTGAGAGTCTTAGCAGGGTCTTCCCCCAATTGGATGGAGATGAATTCGCCATCTGGTTCAGGCCTCTTCATGCCCTTTTGAGCTCCTTAGCAAGGGCGGAATCCTCCTCCTCTTCCTTGCTATCAGGATCATATCTAGCATCCAAATCTGCCAAGTTCACCTCATCTTCTTTTCCCGACTTCTTGATTGGGTTTTTCACTTCCGCAAATTCATTTTCATCCTTATAGCTCATGAAGAAACATCTCTGTGCCGCGCCCAAGTCAGCTTGAAGGGTCACGACCTTGTTTTCCAAACTGTAGAACTTCATTTTTAGGTAGACCGTTGATGTTACCGCCTCCAGTCTGCCTAGTGTCGGCCTCCCGATAATGCATTCGTAAACAAATTTGCACGAGAGGACTAGGAAGGCTGTCTTCACAGTTCTGAATGCGGCTGCTCGCCATCGGGGTCTCAATAGGTGACCATCAGCTCTAAATGCCCAAGTGGCTTGGTTTTTGCTCCGTTGAATCCTGTGAGGTCCTTTCCACTGTAAGGAGTCATATCTTTGGGGGAGATATTCAGGACTTGCAGCAAATCTTCGAAAATAATGTCCACCGAGCTCCCCTGGTCAACCAGGATTCTCTTCACTTCAACATTTGCCATGATAGCCGAAATCAGCAATGGAATATGTTTGTTTGGTCTCCCATCCAGCAAGTCCTTATCATCAAAGGATATGGGTGGTCTAGCTGGTCCTTCCCTGATGGTTGATGTTGATGCCACATTCATTATTTCCTTCCAAGTTCTCTTCATTGACTTGTTTGATTCCCAATCGTCAAGGGGGTTGTCCCTGAGGATTCAGTGTCATTGTCCCTGACAGGTTTGACCACCTCGCTAGCTACAGCCTTTCCCTTTCGAGGGGAGAGGGGACTTGGATCTTCTCTCAAGCGAACAGGGCCTCTTGCGCGAGTCAGCAGGCTCTCCATCTTTTTTCACATATTGCAAGAGTTTACCCTTCCGAATCATCTCCTCAATGTCATCTTTCAGGGCTCGACAACCATTGGTATCATGACCTCCACGTCGATGATATCGACACCACTTCCTTGAAGGATTTTGGCCTTCCTTCAGCACTAAAGGCTCTGGCCTCTTCACATTCTTAAACTCAGCATTGGCACATTCAGCCAGGATTTTGGCCCGAGATTGGTTGAGCAGAGTGTGCTCGGCCAACCGTCGTGGTCTTGCCTCACGACGTCCTCCTCCTGAATCCTTTCGCTTTCGAGTTTCTCTGGTATCACCCTTATCTTCTCCATCTTTGGCTGCCTCGCGGTAAGTCATGGTGTTCTCTTCATAATCCATGTTCTTTTGAGACTTTTGGAGAAATTCTGCCAAGTCCCTTGGCTTGTTGATTCCCACATCAATTTCGAAAAGACTTCCTTGCCTGAGGCCGTCTTTCATCCAAAATAGTCTTTACTTATCTTCCAAACTCCGAACACATGAAGCTTCCTTATTGAAACGCTCAATATACTCTCTAAGTGTTTCGCCTTCCCGCTGCCTGATAGCCCTCAGCACTTCCTCAGATTTTGGCTTCAGTCGGGAGGCGGTGAAACGAGCCGTGAATAGCCTTGCCAGTTGCCCCCATGAAGAGATGGAGTTTGGCTTCAGCTCTTGGAACCATTCTAATGCGGTGTCCTCGAGGGTGAGAGGGAAGATCTAACAGTGAACAGGCTCTCGAGCGCCTCTATAGCGCATCATGAGTGAGAAATGAGCCAAGTGCCGGTCTGGATCTCCGGTCCCATCGTACATCTTGAGTGTTGGAAGTTTTTCCAAAGGCCTTGGAATCGGGCATTCCTCCACCCTCCGAGTGAAGGGTCCTTCATCCGCAAACCTCCTTGAATTGCAAGGTGAGACATCTTGGATGTCAAAGTCTTGGTATCTGTGCTTGTCGGGAGATCTCCTTGATGGCGATCTTCTATGACGTCTCTTGTGAATCTTAGCCTTGCTTCTTGATTTGTCACGCGAATCAGAGGAGTCACGTGAAGACACTTTGGAGTGGGTGTCATCAGGTTGATAAGTCCTATCCAAAGAGGAAGGAGTCACCCTTGGTGATTCGGATTCCTGATGCCTCCCACGCCGAGCTGAGGAGCGATGCACATGCTTCCTCCTAGGTGGTGAACGATGAACATGACGCCTCCGAGGGGGGGGGGGGGGGGGGGGGGACGACGGGGTCTCGATACCACAGTTGTTTGAGGGGGATTTCCCCACAAAGGAGGAGGTTGCTCGGGCATAGAGGCCAGACGTCTCTCAATTTTCCTAAGGCGTGCCTCTTGTAGCAGCATAGTCTGAGTGCGGTTGGCCAGAAGTTCCAACAGTTGGTTGACATCCGGCGGATGAACCCCTCCCGACGGGGGAACTTCTTGCGCTGCTTGAACAGGGGTGTCTTCGTGGCTGGCGACATCACCCTCAGGAGTGCCTTCAAGCTAGGGTGCAGGCATAGCAACACTCTTCACGCGTGGTCTGCCTCTTGGAGCCATGGAGTGCAAGAGAAAAGTTTCTAAGTGTTGGAATGGTGTGAAAGGTAGAGACCTCCCACTGTGGTCGCCAATGAACTGTACCTAGTAGTGTTGTGCGGACTACGTCGGTGGTCTCTTGCAGTATGGCTTGATATCAACGAGCGCCTGGGAGGGGGACCTAAGAAGCCACTCTAACGCCCAAGTTAGTATTGAGAGTAGGTGAGTGATTTAGCAACGAATGAGAGTGTACTTAATTATGGCAATGTGAGCTAGTATTTATAGGAAAGCGTGCTCGTTGTGAGTCGTTGGATTGAGCGAGTTGATCAGAGCCCTTCAATCATGAGATTCCTATTGGGCTTGCGAATTGTGGACATGGACCAAGTTGATTGGGCCAATCCATGTAAATTGTTGAATGGGCCTCGTGGCCCAGTCCAGAACAATTAGTATTTTTTAATCAATTTTTTAGGGATTTTAGAACTCTTGGGTAGTACAGCTCATTTATCCTAAAATGCTAATTAGTTTGGTTGTTCAACCGACTTAAACGCCTATTTTTGAAAATTAGATTTTTATGAAAGGGTGCTCATAGCAAATGGTTCTGTTTTCATGTAAAGAAAATAGTTTGTGTTTCTTAGTTGAAATTTTTTTATTTTTAAAAGGATTTTAGGACTCATGATTTGTACAGCTCATTTATCCTAATATGCAGATGAATTCAATTGTTTAACCAACTTAATCCCCTGTTTTTGAAAATTAGATATTTATGAGGAGCTGTCCGTAGAGAAATAATTTAATTCTTGAAACAGACAAAAAAAAGATTTCTAAAAGAGATACATATTAATTTTGAAACATAATGGATAGTAAAATAAAAGGGGTGGGGCAATCAATATTGGTATAAATTACAGATCCACAGTCAAGTCCGTCCAAACTAAAAGCTCACCTTAAAGAGATACATATTTATAGTTAGTTTGACTGTGCGCGTCTTACTACGCTCGTAGAGTCACTGCATAAGACCATGAAGACTTCTAGGCTGGTTTTGGACTGGATCAGATTTTGAGTCACACTAAAGGCACTTTTAGGCCTGGGTCAACTAATAAGACTTAGTCCAAAGGTTTTGGGGCCTAAACCACTAATGGGTCGCAAACCGGGTCAATGTGGAGATTGGCTCATGACTCATCATCCTATTGGGCAACAACTCTAAAAGCCATTTATTTTCCTAATTGTTCCTTTTGGGAGGCAAATACTCCAAGGGGATCCTCTTAGGTGTGGAAGAGCCCATCTCAAGGCAGAGAATTTCTGAGAGCTACTGGTAGATGGACAGTTGGCTCTGGTCAACAGATAAATATCACTAAGGATATGTGGCTGGGTTCTGGTGAAAAAGCTCACCTTAATGATAATGCCACTGCCACAGTTGTAGGTGACCTACTGAATGGCAGCAAGAACTCGGATATCAATCTTCTAAGGTAGAATCTGTCATCTAGCAGTGCAATTGAAGCCATCAAGACTCCAATTTCGTGGTCTGCATCAACTGATTATATATCTTGGCCACATAGTAAGGAAGGTTCTTACACTGTTAGGTCATGCTACAAGGGTCTCCTTGATCAATCCCCCACAATTGTCTCTGGTCCTACAACTTCTAATCCTACTCCAGAGGTACTTTGGGATCTAATTTGGTCTGCTCAGGTACCTAACAAGATAAAACATTTTATATGGAAGGCATGTCAAAATATTCTCCCAACCAGAGAGAATCTTCACAAAAAGAGAACTCCTATATCTCAACTCTGCCTAATGTGTTTAACAGAGATTGAAAGTATTGAGCATATGTTCTTAATTTTCCCTTGGACCAAACCTCTATGGTTTGGCCTCCAAATTATTAGCTCTCCATCTCCTATGGGGCTATCAAATATCCAAAATTGGATTGTACAATCTATTGACTCTCAGGTGGCTAACCTAAATCACCTATCTACTTGGATCTTCTTCACTCTTTGGAATATCTGGAAGGAAAGGAACGAGAGAGTCTTCAACAACAGAGATCCTAACCCTCTAAATCTGCTGCATTGTATCAAATCTCAATGTGCAGAGTTCTTAGCTTCAATTATTGTTAAACCTATTGAAGCTAATCGATCAGATGTTGTTCAATCTACTTCATTGCAGGCTCCTCCAGTGTACTGGAGACCACCTCATCCATCATATACTAAAATTAATTGGGATGCAGATTTTGATCAAGCATCAGGGTTGGGATTCACAGAGATTATATGTAGAGATGCTGAAGGAACAATTCTTACCGCGACTTCTAGACAAATTTTTGTGTGCTCTGCTTTGATTGCTGAAGCCGTTAGTTTGAGGGATGCAGCTTCTCTTGCTTGCAATCTCCGTCTTGATAAGGTTGTCTTTGAATCTGATAATCAAACCCTAGTTGAAGCTTGCAGAAAGAATATTGTTAGAGGTGAGATTAAGGGTTTGGTTGAAGACTTCAATGCTCTAAGAATTTATTTTCAGAATTTTGGAATTACCTAGGTTAAAAGGGATGGAAATCAAAGTGCTCATGCTATCGCAAGCTTAGCTCGTGCTAATCGTCTTTCTTGTTCATGGATGTCGCGTCCCCCTGATATTCTCCGCAAAGCTATCGTCCTTGATGCTAAGTTGTTGTGGAGATAGAGGTGTATCTACTCCTCATGAGTGATAGCCTCTAGAATTTTCCTATCTGTTCAACTTCTATCCTTAATTTGATCTGTTGATGATTTTTGCAATTGTTCGTGTGAGGGTTCCAAGGTTGATTAAGTCTGTTTGGTGAAAGAATTGTGAAGAATCTCGAAGTGGTGTGTAGGTTCCTTTTGGGTGGCTTGCGGCTAGGGTTTTTGCCTGATTAGGGATATTTTGTTCTCTGTATCTTTAATGCTTTCTATTTGTTTTAAGTAGGTTGACTTAAATTAGTTCTGATGTGGCAACTACCGGGTTCCTGCGTGGATCCGGATTGTTTTCACTAGTGTGGCCCAAATGTGGCTTTGTTAGGTTTGTTCTAGTAGTTCAAACTTTGGGTTGTTTGGTTTGGGCCTTGCCCACTTAATCAATGGAATCATATAACTTTTGACAAAAAAAAAACTAGAACTATAGAGGAGTGCGGGATGTATTTGAAATCAGTATTTAAGTGTTGCTTATTTTGAAAAGGAAAGACAAAAAAATAAAAGAATCAAGGGAGGGAGGGTACGATGGATACAAGGGTGAAAAGGGTGTATCTAGTATCATTAAATACAATAACAAGTGAATTAAATACAATAACAAGTGAACTAGAAAGAGGAATATTGTAAACAAAAACAATTAACTTTTGTTTTAAGACGAAAAATATATCAAATAAGATAAGAGATGGAATAATAGGGGATTGGGTATTCACGTTGGAAAAGAATTAAAAAGGTTCTTGTCAAAAAAAAAATTAAAAAGGTTATCAAACATTCAAACATTTGTTTATTTGTCCGATAAAAAATTTGGGATCCAGCTAAACAATGAAGTTATAATAAAAATATGAAATTCAAGTAGGATCTAGCTAAACAGAGCTATAAAAAATTGAAGTTGAAGGACTTGAAAATCTGCTCAAATTAGTTACATTTTTTGCTTTATATCAATTCTGCAAGAAGAGGAGGTTGAAAATTGTTCAGTTCTTGAATTCGGATCTCGGATCCTTGTGTCAATAATGGTTGTTTGTTGTCTCTTCGTTGTCTTCTCCTTGGCTTGAGGTTGGAAGAGGGTCTTCAGGGTCGGAAGAAGGTCTTTGAAGTCGGAGTCTTCCGAGGTGGTCTTCGTCAACGTCGTTGGCTCCCGAGGTCGAACTTGGGAGGGTTGGGTACCTGCAGACACTCCGATGCCAAAGTCAGCGATCAGAAGTCAGTGAGGTACCAATATGAAAGAGGCGTACCTGATTCCGCGGAGTAGTGCCGTATTTATAGACGTGGGTCCGGGAGCGGCGTGCTCTTGGTTCGGCTTCGGGTCGTCGGATCGGGCTGAGACAGTCTAGATCGTTGATCTGGATTCGGTGTGGAGACTAACTTCGTTGTACCGGATCCATTGGGAATTTGGGATGTTTTGCCAAGCAGTTTGGGCCTCTTGGCCCAGTCCGGAACAGTTGCCCCCCAAGTTGAGGTCGGTCACGGTAGTACGGTCTCGTCTTGATTCGCTTTGTTCCAGATTTTACCATTCAAGAGTGGGATCAATAATTTTATAACTCATTTTTAAAAATTATAGGAAACATGGGGTCCCTAGATCTCTGCTAGGGTTTGGTTTTAGCGATGGGCTAAATTGGTAGGATACCTTGGTCCGTACACTCACGTCTTTCTCTCTTTATCTGTGTCTTAGCCTTAAACAGCCAAACATTACCCTTTTCCTTCAATCAAAACCCCGCAACCCTAATCGCCCGCCACCCCCAACCTATCTCAACTCCGATCAATCTAAGCATATCCACCTGTTCTCCGATAAAATTCACTACTGATTCGTCAACTAATCCACTTAACCCTCTTCTCATACATACTGTTGCATCAAACTACAATCACTTAACTAGAAGCTACTACAACACCCAAACCATCACATTTGCACAAACAAAACTACTAACCAGACGAACCACTATAAACTACAACACAACAACAAAGCATTACAAACAACATTATAACCTACTTGTATTACAACACAGCAGGAAACCACTCAAAAATTGCTTTTCCCTCATTCCTCTATCTCTTGGTATGGATTCTTCATCTAACAACCAGCAACTCCATCCCTCTCAGAAGGAATCTCAGAAGGAAGAACACATTGCTCTCCTACCTGCAAACAAAAACTCATTGGGGTTAGCACACAAGGCTCTTGTAGGGAAAGTTCTAACAGACAAACATATAAACAGAAATGCTGTTAAAGATATCTTATATAAGGCATGGCAAGGCTATGAAGGCTTGCTAATAACAGAAAAAGGCCCTAGTATGTTCCATTTCAACTTTAAAGATTAACTTCATGCTAGAGATATGATGAAAAAAGCTCATTGATATGTGGATAACCACCAGCTATGCCTACAATACTGGATACCTAAGGCTGCCATCGTTGAGTTGGATTTACCCTAAACCATTTTTGGATTCAAGTTCAAAACTTGCCACTGGAAAACCTGAATGCTGCTAGTGTTGTAACTCTGCTCCAAAAGGTTGGGGAAGTCTTAGAGGTTGAGGAACCAGTGGTGGTTGGTAACGTGATAAGGGACTTTGTTAGGGGAAAGGTGTGTGTGGATGTAACAAAACCACAACCAGCAGGATGCTGGATACCAAGGAAGGATCTCCCTAAGCTTTGGGTGATGTATAGATACGAAAGGTTGTAGGATCTATGCTTCAATTGTGGCGTTATGGGACACGAACAGAGATTTTGTAAAGAGGAGATGGCAATGGCTACTTACAATGCAGCTCTCCCAAAATATACCCAAGCTCTCTGTGTACCAGCTGCTAGACCTGTGGATAATCTGCTTCTAAAACATCAAAAGAGGCAAGAGAGACACATTCAACTTCCTAACAAGGAGAGCAGGACCCCCAAAGCTCCAAGTCAAGTGGATCCCGCTTTATAGAGAGTTTATAATGAAGCAATGGGAAATGTGTATGAGTGGAAAGGCAGAAGGGAAGAATTCAGGAAGTTGGTGGATGCATGTTTTCCTCAAGAATCCCCTACTATTGGCAAACAACAAGCTAATGAACCCACTGTGATTGATCTGGTCACCAAAGGTAACACTTCCAAAGTCCCTCCAACAAACCAACAAGTCACAGATTCCACTATGCCAGACAAGTCTCCATCACCCAGTCATGCCCCAACACCAACCCCCCTCCGGGACAAACAAGCCAGCCAAGACTAGTTTACTCTGATATTCCTAGTGTTGAAGTGATACTGGAAGAACTCTTAGCCACTCAAATAAGGTGCATGCATGACAGGCCCCATGTCCCTAACCTCACCAAAATAAAGAGTAGACTTGCTATAGAGATAGAGTAGAGGACAAAGAGGAACAAGATAGTAAGGAGGATACTCCTAAACCTACTCAACAAAAAGTTCTTGAAATAGAAATGGAACAAAGGAAACTTCTAGAAGACAAGGAGGAACAACATACTTCTGAGGAGCCTTGGATGAAGGAGATTATGGAGGAAAGGATCAGAATATTTACACAACAGGAGCTTACTGAGGGTGAGAAAAATTACCTTAGGTCAACTTATCCCAGAAGAGTACTGGAGGGTTGACCTCTTTCCCACACCAACAAGATTGTCCCCGGAACCTATGAGTGAGAATTTGGATGCTGAAATGGTGGATGACCACCACCAAAAAGAACAAGAGCATACACCTTCAAAGAGAGACACCTCAAAGCATGAGCATCAAACTGAGCACCAAAAGGGCAGTAGAAATTACTGAAAAGGCAACTTCAATAGGGAGCTGTCGTGATTTGGCGGCTGCCACGACCAGTAGGGAGCTGAGAGACCTATTGCATGTTCACAAGCCTGCCGTGGTGTTCCTCTTGGAAACCATAGCTCAGAAAAATAGAGTTGACCGAATAAAAAGGAGGTTTAGATTCCAGCATGCTCACTGTGTGGCAGCCAGGGGTACTTCTGGTGGTCTGGCACTTCTATGGAGTGACTACTATGACATTCAAATTCACTACAACAGATTTGGGAATGGGCAGCGTTTTTTTTTAGCCATGGGCAGCGTTTCTGAGCGCTGTTAAATTTGGCGCTGGTGATTCCTCCCCAAAAATAGGTAGTGTTTGAGAAGCGCTGCTCATTAATAGCCATAGGCAGCGTTTGAAGGGAGAAGCGCTGCTCATTCATCTAGAGCGTTTAGCAATGGGCAGCGTTTGGTAAGGGGAAGCGCTGCCCATTGCTAAACACGCTAGGTGAATGAGCAGCGCTTGGTGGGAGAAGCGCTGCTCATTCACCTAGCGCGTACAGCAATGGGCAGCGCTTGGTAAAGGGAAGCGCTGCCCATTGTTTAATTTTTTTTTCCTTTTTTTTTTCTGTTTTTTTGTATTTCCCTTTTTACATTTGATAATTTCCTGGTCATATACAGCCAATTAATACCAATCCAATCCATTATATACTAACAACATATGTATATATAAACTAGTTATATATCCAAATGCACCAATAAGATCACAAACCAAAACAAACTAGCTAACAAGTTATTATATGTATCCAAAACTTAGCAACTTACAATATTAACAAATTAATATGTATCCAAATCAAACTCTCTAACAATATGTATCCAAAACTAGAAAGCTACTTACAATATGTATCTAATTTAAAACAAGTTAGCAACTTACATATGCATGAACCAATTCATATGCATGTATCCAAAACTAACAAGCTACTTACAATATGTATCTAAATTAAAACAAGTTAGCAACTTACATATGCATGAACCAATTCATATGCATGTATCCAAATAAAACTCTAACAATTTACAAAATTACAATCTATCTAAAATCAAAAGAATTGCGAGACATAACGGCACCACTCTCCTCTAAGCTCATCAATCTGTGCAGTAGAGTATGTCTTCCACCGACAATCGAGAAAATACTGAAATTATATAATTAAATAAAATTAGAATTGAAATATATGGTTAAATCAAAATAAAAAAGAGTTTTGTAAAGATACCTGTCTGGGGATAACCATTTGGGTGTGGGTAATAATTTCCTTCATAAATCTCATTACGTAATACCCACAATCATTGTTATTTGGTTGTTTCGGACACTACAAAACAAAAGATTAGTTAATTGTTAAATTTAATTTAATATATTTTTTTCACAACAATAATGTAAATAAATATATGATAAGATTGATTACAAACTTACCTCTATTGGCACCCATTTTGTCTGTGATTGTTCCAATCCCCAATATTCCTTCAAACAACTGAACACAATTGGATATAACTATATTATTAAAAATACATATAGATAACAACTAAAACAAAGAAATATGCAGAGTGATCGAAATACGCACACCTATTAAATATCACAACCAAGTCTGGGTGGGTGTTGAAATGACCATGCACAGAATCAATGTAGTACACCGTATCTGTCTTAGGATTTATTGCAAGCAAAATCCAATGATCCCTACAAAATAAAACTTTGAATAAGTAATTGACTAGTATTTAAAAAATGCATGTTATATAAGAATAGATTAAATCTCTCACCCTACAAGACATGGTGCCAAAAACATGGTATCGACGCCTGTATGTTGAGCATCCAATAAGCGTCGAGTGATATAATTTGTAACATCTGTCTTGTTTTGTTTCACAAGGTCGTTATAATTAGACAGATCCTCCCTGACATTACGGAGGTGTGTACTATCGGACACAAGAACACATATCTCTGTGTCTGCTCCGAAGGGACCAAAATGTTATGATACAAGCACCTACAATTAGAGGTATATATATACAAATTAAATTAACGATATAATAAAATAAACTTAATGATGTTAAATAATAAATTACATACGTACCTGATATATGCTCTAATACAAACACTTGTTGCCCAATTCATCTGACATAAATCATTAATATCCTGTTTTGGGATTATCAATAGTTGATCGGGATTTCCAAAAATGTTGTCATCCATCTGTAATACAAGCGGGGTTCCATCATCCATCTTGAATTGCGCATGCATTTTGGTATACAAAATAATCCTAGAATCATCAATGGAAGAGGCGGAGGGCTGACACACTATTGAAGGAGGAGCGGGCTGAGTCATTTTGAAGGGGCGGGTCGAGTCACTTTTGGAGGAGCGGGCCGAGCCACTTTTGGAGGAGGGGTGGGCTGAGTCACTTTTGGAGCAACGGAGGACCGAGTCACTTTTCGAGGAGGGGCGGGTTGAGTCACTGTTGGAGGAGGAGAGGGCTGAGTCAATGTTGGAGGAGGAGAGGGCCGAGTCACTTTTTGAGGGGCAGGCAAAGAAACTTGTGTTGAAGGGCCGAACCGAGACACTTTCTTACTAGTAGATACTGCCTTGCTTACACTTTTGCCCCTAGATTTTGCATTTTGGCGTACCTATATATAAATAAAATAATTCGTTAGCTAGCACACAATAAATGACAAAATAAAAGAATTAGTTAGTTACAAATATATTGTCACTTACAACAATAAGGTGTGCTGGCCATGCCACAAATGTACCAACTGCATCTTGCACAGTTAGTAAATCTATAGTGGGTATTGGAGCAGGCAATGGTGCATCCCCCACAATTGCACAGTCAACTCTAATTCTAACATGATCTGGAGGTATGGGTATATTGTGCATCAAAGTTCCCAATTGGTCACATGTGAAGCCTATTGCAACCATTTGGTGTGAGTTTGAGATATACAATTCCCACTCACACTCATTGTTGTCCTAAATCAATTATAAACAAAAATTAATAAATACATTGCGTAGAAGAAAGAGAGTTTAATAATTAATTTCTTATTTATCGTCAAAAAAAATAATTAATACCTTAGTTGACGGAATGGTGCAGCTATCTCGTGCACTATCTGTGGCAGGGGATGGTACTGCAGGCGAAACCAACCCATAGTGCAATTTGATTTGACTAAGTTCAGACCTTAGACCTTCATACAATACCCGCAACTCTCTACTTTGTTTACAATCATGATGCTCATCATAAGTTCTCTTCTTTGATCCAAGGTAGTTGGATGGATTAACGCCAAATCCACAACCCCTTGTACGACCTGTGTATTCTTCCTTTTCTAAGGCACGAGTAAGGATTTCCTTTTCAGAGCAATCAATGATCTCTCCTTGTGACACAGACTCTGATATGGTTTCCTGATTCACAAACAAAAGTATAATAAATAAAATTATTATACATTTTATAGATGATAAAAGTTTCAAAACAATATTCGAATTTTGGAAATACTTACAATTCTGTCGGTCACCTCCTTAGTTTTGGGATCCGCAACCTCCCCATCCTTTTGTCTGGCTGCTACCCACAAAAAATGTCGCTCAATGCTTTCTTTAGTAGGATCTTTCCCACTCTCCTCCAACTATATTTAAATTTACCAAATGTTAAGAAATTATAAATCAAAAGATTTATTAAACAAAGAGAAATCAAGCTTATTGTGTCTTACCAATCTCTCTTCAAAAACTTGATATCCACTAGCACCGCCTCTATAAGGGTATTCACAACCAGAAGCTCTCTCTCGATTCGCTTGGCAAAGTTTCTATTTAGAGACATAAGTATACATTAATGTATAATATATAATTGTCAACTATATTTTAAGTTATAACTTAATATATTATAGTACTAGCCATGAAATCTTCATCTTCGGTGCGTCTCCTAACAAATGTAACCCAATCCTCCTCCGTAATAAATCCACTATATGGCGTTGGAGGCTTCCATCTGAGGTTTCCACTATTATCAAACAACCATTTTTTTTAGACTACCCCTGAAATTCCGATGTAGCTTTCCAGCTTCCTTCATACACCAGTCTTTTCGGGACTCATCCACATCAAAATATTTCTGCATACACATATTCAATGAAAATGATATAAATATATATGGTTACAAATTTATTACATAAGATTACAAAAGAGATGTAAAATTATATACCTGTATTGTTAACCAAAACTCCTCTTTGTATTTCTTCAAAACAGCACTTTTCTCACTCCAAGTACTGATTGTAATTGGTATCATTTGTTTTACCTTACTACCGAGGAAGGTAACCAAATCTGCGCGATTATCCCCAATTGGCTGACCCTTAATATTCCACACCACCTACATTATGTCATTAGTAAATTAGTTAACAAACAATTAAAACTAAGTGTTGATATAATAAGTTAATTAGTAATTAGTAACTTACTGGTACTTTTCTTTTTCCTTTATTTACTCGATTGATGATATTTTTTTGACCGTCATTCCCCGAGGAGCCTGCTTTCTGATATACTTTTCAACATCACACTCATGATCGCTGTCATGATCACTATGATCCGCCATCTGACCTGCAATAAAACATAATCACGCACTATTCGCATATTTAGGCATATTCGATTTTACTTTGCTAGTTTCATTCACCACACATATACAAGTTTTCATAACTTATATTTGATAGGTATCAAGAAAACAAAGCCTACATATCAATGCAATATCTATGAAGAAATAAATCATCATGGTTCAAAACAAACAAAAGAAATCAAACTAAGGAAAACAATTTTTTTGAAGCTAATACATTCAACTATTTTAAACTAAAGAAATCAAAGACTTTGATGTCTTCCATATTGTCATTCTTCATATAATAAATACAAGAAAACAACAAAGTACCTGAACAAGTGGAAGCAACGATGAACTCCAACGAATGCGAACCACGCACTAGCAAATGAAGCGAACAAACACGAACTCGAGCTCGAACTCACGAACCAACACGAACTCGAAGGAAGTATTTTCAATTCCTATAAACAATTCTTTAATTAAATTACTAATTAAAGAACCATCATACAAATATGGAAGACAAAAATACAATCAATTTTTGTGACATTAACAAAATAAGACAAACACTTCGCCCTTTCAATAAACCAATCAATAAGCATCAACTTTGATCATCTAACATAAAGTTCCAATGCCATTAAAATTAATAAAACAACATGCATTCCTAAATATTCAAGTTTATAAAATCCCTTAACCGAAAGCAACATTAAATTAACAAGCATTGGACATATCAACAAACACTAAGTCTACATCAAATTAAATTAACAAGCATTTCATTTGGACATTTCAACAAACACTACAACTACAATTCCCCCAAAGTTTAGAAACACCATTTTAAAGAACCAATCATCAACCATAACCTTTAAATCATCTAACCTAATGTTCCAATGCCATTAAAATAACTAGAGCAACATGTAGTAATACTAAACTTTGTGAAAGAGAAACGAAAATGGGGAAGAAATCACCTTACACGAAAATGGAGAAGAAATGGAAAAGTGTGGAAGAGATGTCCTTTGGGAAAACGAAAATGGGAGAGAGCCACTGAAAATGAGAGCTTGAGAGAACGAAAATGAGAGCTTGAGAGGACAAAGATGAGAGCTTGAGAGGAGTGTGTGTCCGTTTGAGGCCAATGGAGGAGGAGGAGGAAGAGAGCTTGAGAGAGTGTTAGTGTGTTGAGGAGAGGACTAGAACGAAAATGTATGGGTTGTGAAGGAAAAAAATGAAAAAATAAAAAACACACCAATAGGCAGCGCTTCACTAATAAGCGCTGGCCATTGAGAATCCGTCTACCCAAAAGGTAGCGCTTGCTGCATAGGCGCTGCCTATTGCGCAGTGCGTCTAACCCCTATTGCGCAGCGCGTCTAACCCAAAAGGTAGCGCTTGCTCCATAGGCGCTGCTTATTGCGCAATGCGTCCTGCCCAAAAGCAGCGCTTGCTTCATACGCGCTGCCCATTGCTCCGTGTTTTAGCCAAAAGCAGCGCTTCTAGCATAAATGTTGCCCATTTTAGCGCCTTTTTTTTTCAATATCTGTTGTAGTGATTACTGATTCATGCATGAACTATATTCATGCCTTCCTCACTGAGAGAAGAAGTGGGAAACATTTTGCTACTACTTTTATATATGGAAACCCTACCTTCCAAGCTAGAAGGAATCTATGGCCTAAGATTCTTGCTCTAAATCCTTCCCACCAGCTTCCTTGGTGTTGCATTGGTGACCTAAAGGAAATGTTGCACAACTATGAGAAGGATGGTATGAGGCCTGTGGAGCCTAACAGAATCAACTTATTTAAGAAATTTCTTGATGATTCTCACTTGATGGATATTGACCTTAAAGGGTGTAATACACTTGGATGAGCAATCCAAGGGATGGCATGACTACTAGGCAGAAAATTGACAGATTCCTTGCCAATTGGGAATGGAGAAGGCTCTTCCCCCATTCTATAGCTCTAGCCATGCCTATTGTCAACTCGGATCACTCACCTATAGTCCTAAAACCTAATTCTAACTCCAACAGTGGGGTCCAATTCAAATATGAATCTTTTTGGGAAGAGAGGGAGGAATGTAGAGAAGTGATTTCTTAAAGTTGGAATTTTGATCATGCCTCAACAGATGGTGCTAATGAGGTGGCAGGGGAAATTGTGAAGACTAAGTTACAAAGATGGAAAACCCACCTGATAAGGTGGAGCAAAAACACCTTCAAGAATGCTGCCAAAGAAATTTCCAGACTCAAGATACGACTGCAAGAGATACTTAATCTTCCTAGCTCCCAAATTAATTGGGAAGAGGTGTCAGATACAAGAGTAGAGATTGACCTTCTCTGGAAACAAGAAGAACTGTACTGGAACCAAAGATCTAGGGTTAAGTGGTTGAGATGTGGAGATAGAAACTCGAAATTTTTTCATGCTTCCACCATCCAAAGGAGGAGCAGAAATAGGCTTGAGAGGATACAAGATCAGCAGGACAATTGGCTAGAAGGGAAACACCAAATTATGTCAGGTATTTTTAATTTTTATTCTGAATTATATTCCTCACAACCAACCTCATCAGTGGAGGATTGCCTAGCTGTTGTTCCTAATTTGGTTACTAATGAAATGAATCAAGCCCTAATGGCTCCAATTTCTGATAGTGAGATTGAGAAGGCTGCCTTCTCTATGGGTTCCCTAAAGGCACAGGCCCTGATGGCTTCAATGGGATATTCTATCAGAAAAATTGGGAAATCCTAAAAGATGATATTACTGCCATGGTTAAGCATTTCTTTGATACAGGCCAATTAGAAGTAGACTTCAACTCAACTGTGGTTGCCTTAGTGCCCAAGGTACCAATGCATGAGGCTATCTCCCAGCTAAGACCTATTAGTTGCCGCAACTACATCTATAAGATCATTTCTAAAATCATTGTTAACAGGTTGAAGCCTCATATGCATTATTTAGTTTCCCCCCAGCAAAGTGCCTTTGTGGGGGGTAGGCTAATACAAGATAACCTTGTAGTTTCCCATGAAGCCTTCCATTACCTCAAGAAAAAATCCAACCTAGGAGGTAGGGGCATGGCCTTGAAATTGGACATGAACAAGCCCTATGATCGAGTGGAATAGCCTTTTATAGAAGCAGTGCATAAAAAATTAGGGTTTGATAGCATTTGGGTCAGTAGGGTTATGTGCCTAATTAACTCAGTCATCTATGCCTACCAAGTGAATGGTTTCAAATCAGGCATATTACACCCCCAAAGAGGACTAAGACAGGGAGATCCCATCTCCCTATACCTACTCATCTTAGTATTTGATGTCTTATCAAGAATGATCACTCAAGCCCAATCTACTGGGGATTTTGTTGGGATCCACTTAGCTAACTCTGCTCCCACTCTCACTCACTTGCTTTTCGCAAATGGTGCAATAATCTTCTCAAAGGATTCTCCAACTAGTGTGGCTGCCTTAACTGGGATTCTAAACAAGTTCACAAGTGCTTCTGGCCAGAGATTTAACTCCTCCAAATCAGGTATAATCTTTGGAGCAAAAACTCCTAATCTTGTTAAAGACTCTATTTGTAATATTGTCAATATTCCAGTTTGGCATCACCTAGGAAACTACTTAGGTATTCCTGCTGAATGGGGGAGGCTAAGACTAAAAATCTTCAATGGCTGCAGGAGAAGGTGATGGCCAGAATGGAAGGGTGGAAAGGTAATCTTCTTAATCCAGCTGGGAAAGAAGTCTTAATTAATTAAGGCTATTTACAGGCTATACCTACCTATATTATGTCCATTGTTAAACTGCCAAAAACATTCTGTGACAAACTTACTGCTACAACTATAAGGTTTGGGTGGAGTCATAATGGTAATAAAAGAGGTATTCATTAGAAAAGGAAAGAGATTTTATGTAGCCCTATGTCCACAGGAGGCCTTGGCTTTAAAGATTTTGATATCATGAACTCTGCCTTGCTTACCAAGCAGGCTTGGAGAATAATATAGGACCCCAATTCCTTCAGGACTAACACCCTTAAGGGTATTTATTTTCCTAACACAGATTTTTGGAATGCTAAAGAAAAGGGAGCTAGTTCATGGATTTGGAAGAGTATGCTGAAAGGTAGGGATTTACTAAAAGCTTCAGGCAGATGGAGTGTTGGGAATGGGAATAGCTTATCTATTACAGAGGACTTATGGCTAGCAAATGGAGATAAGGCAAATGTTTTACCAGGGACCACTATCTCAAAGGTTAGTGACTTGGATAACTGTGATCATACGTGGAATATGGATGCCTTGAAAACCAATTTGCACCCTGAGTCAGCAATAAAAGCTTTGCAAACCCCAATCTCATGGACTCAGGCTAATGATACACTATTTTGGCCCCATAATCAGGAAGGAGTTTATTCTGTTAAGTCAGGATATCAAACTATACTCCAAAATCAACATATCCACCTGCCCTCAGCTTCAATATCCTCATCTATCTCTAATCATATTTGGAAGATCATATGGGGTGCTAGGACCCCGGAAAAAATCAAGCATTTCATATGGAAAGCTTGTCACAATGATGTTTCAACCGAGGATAATCTCTGTAAAAGGAGATTATCTAGGGAGAACATGTGTCCATTGTGTAAACAGCACAAGAAACTATTGAACACCTATTACTGCTTTGCCCTTGGACTGAGCCAATCTGGTTTGGTGCCCAGATTTACTCTCTCCCTAATGCCTTGAATGTTACATCTCTCACCAATTGAATGTCTCAAGTAGTTACTATTTGGAAGATGTGGGCACTCTGGAAAGCACATAACCTCCTTGTTGAATACCTAACCTCCTTGTCTCTGTAGGTGATGTGGGCAATCTAGAAAGCACGTAACAGCTTCGTCTTCAACAATGAGCGGATCAACCCTATGGCTACTCTAATTACTGCCAAAACTCAGGCTATTGAGTTCTTTTTGGCTGAGAATAATGACACTGTTACAGATCCAGGGAGAACAGTGGCTCACTTCGCAAAAAAGTGGAGACCACCGAGGGAAGATCAGATCAAAATCAACTCAGACGCCGCATTTGATGCGATATCTGGTCGAGGTGCGTGTGGAATCATATGTAGAGACAAATATGGCAGAGTTCTTACCATGGCGAGTCATCGAATCTTCGCGAGCTCCCCCTTTACTGCTGAAGCCATTTGCCTGAGAGAATCCATTCGCTTTGCTCAATCGATTGGTCTCACCAACGTTATCTTTGAGGTTGACAGTCTCGATCTTGTGAGAGCTTGCAGAATAGAAATCAACAGAGGTGAGATTCTAGGGTTACTAACAGATATATGGAACTTAAAAATGATGTTTGAACATTGTGGAATAACCTGGACTTGTAGAGATGGGAACGCATGTGCACATGAAATTGCTTCCTTGAGCTTCAATGGAGTTCTCACAGGTTCATGGACGATTGCTCTCCCTCTATTGCTTCACCGTGTTATTCAACATGACAAGGCTGGAATTGGATTGAATCATGAAGCAGCATCATTTAATTGACTGTGAATCTTGGTGGAAGTAGGTGTTGATGATCAAAGCTTGCGTCTCTCTCTCTCTCTTCAGGGAGAGAACTCTTAGCCTAATTAGGGTTCTTCGTGAATCGCTGAAGCTGGAGTGGTTTAGGTTTGTTGCTGTTTTAGTGAAATGAGTTACATCTTGGACCAGGTCATCTATTGGGCTGCTCTCCGTTGTTGGGACCAGCTGCCTTGACCCAATATAATGCTTAATTTGATTGTTGCACCCCAGCGTGGGCTCCTCTTACACTAAGTCGCGTTATTTTCACCCCCTTTGGGGGACTCTCCTAGAACTATTGTATTGATTCTATTGTTCCACTACTAGTGTGTGTAATGTTGGGGCTTTGCCCAAACTAACGAAATATTACACATTTGGACCCAAAAAAAAAAGAGTGGGGTCAATACTTCGGCTCGGACGAGAATGTAGACTCTTTTATGTTTCGGAGGCGAGGAGACCTAGAATTCCGTGGGAACGAAAAGTCCCATCGTAAATGATTTCCATTGATTTCAGTGTCTGCTCATTAATTTCCTTAGGGTTAGCGAAGTCTCTTCGCCTGCTGGGTTTTATATTCCTATAAATAGAGGGGAATTATTATCTTCCATGTATTCTTTGATCTTTAGCTTCAGAATTCTTCCGAGCTCGCCGCGTTCATTCAGAGTCTTATTTCCTGCATGCAGTCCGAGGCTGGGTGTTTGGTTCCCAAAGTGTGTTCTGTGAAAGCCGGGTTTGGATGGCAAACGTCAGTTCTTCGAGGGGCAGTACTACAGGGTTATTGACGAGCAAGAGTTGAGTTCAGAAAGTATGCCTCGGGATGTCGTCGTCCTTGATTCGTCGTCAGCTTCTTCGATATCCGAACATGCAGCCTTGGACCATGTGGGCAACGACGTTCCTGTAGGCGGTGCAATCGAGGCCCGAGCTCTAGTTGATGTAAGAGATATCATTCAACGTGAGGGAGTCGTCAATGATGTGGTACGGGATTTTCGAGAACGAGGTACCCCTGACAACACAGTATGGAATTTCTGAGAAAGGAATGCCCTTGCCCTTGACAATGCAGTAAGGGATTTCAATCTTTCTGCACAATGCAGTAAGGGATTTCCATCAGAAAACGAACAGAACAACCAAAATTGAAAAACCAATCAATCACAACCCAATTAGTTACCTAAAGTTCTATGACTGCTTCAACTGAATTGAACCTGCTAAGCTAAAAGATAATGAATTTTTTTGATGTTGCTATAATTCTATTATTAGCAATTAACTCTTTGATCATGTTCTGCATGTTTCATCTTTCAATATTACATCTATATTTCTAAATAAACACAATTCACAAGTCTATATAGGAGCTTCTCAATTAAAATAAGCATCAGATTTTAACTAACCCTTATAAGTTCACATGTGGTTATGGAGAAGTTAGATGAGAAAGCTTCTCAAAGTAATGTAAAAATAAAGACAGGGATTGAACTCACCCTTTTGATGATTTATCATGTGTTCACCAATGGCCTCTATTGAACACTGAGATATAGTATCCTAATAACTAGTAGTTACGTGGTCTATCAACTTGGTGTGCTTCGGAGTTTAAAGGGGTGCGAAGAGGAGCAGAGGCGTATCTAAGACCCTCGTCAAGAGTGGTCAAACGATTTAATTTATATACATTGTCATTGTAGAAATTTTATTAAAACGTTAGTTAATCACGAAACAACATATCATGAAAAATGTTTGACTTTATCTCTCCTACCTTAAAAAGTTTTTATAGAGATAATGTATTCAATTAAACATATTTTGCTCTTCTAATTTGGTAATTTTGATCCCTCTGATTATTCGTTGCACTTTTGGTTGCTACCAATCGTGGATTGTGCAATTTTAGTCCCCCATTTTCCTAAAATTCGAGATTTTTAAGGAACAAAATTGTAAATAATCCATGATTTTTGAGGATAGAAATTGCGAAATTAAGAAAAATAGGGACCAATATTGGAGGGTGTGAGACTATTAGCATTAATTTTTTAGTGATGAGAAGAAAAATTATACTCCAAACCCCCCTAAGCCCCTTTCTTAGGTTTTTTTTGAACCCCTTCAAAATCCCCCAAATTTCAAGGCAAAATCCCTCAAATTTACAGGGTTTTGGAGGAGATCAAAAAATAAACTAGGAGGGAGGTTTAGGGAGAATTGGAGGGATAACTTTTCTCTCCATCACTAAAAAATTAACATTATAAGTCTCATACCCTCCCCGCCCCCTCTATATTCCCAAACAACCCTAAGGCATTGGGTTTATGGGTGCTCTAACTTATATATTGCCCAACATTCACTTTTTTTATAAAATATGGGACCTCTACCTCACAGTTGAATACCAACAATCTTCCCCTCAAGTGTGAGTCCTTCCATTTTTATGGGTATGTCTTTTCTTGTATTTTTTATTAGGTCTCTGTGAAATAAATAAGTTTGAGAAGAATTAGATACTGGGTTCACCAGTTGATAGTTTTATACTGCAAGCCCCAATCTGCGTGCTCTTTTGGAGACGGGTAATGGCAAAGGATGATAATTCGAACGCATAACCATACGAGTCATAGTTGTAGCCAGAGATCTTGTATGATCAAATGTGTCAGACGTAATTGGTTACTAGGTGATATGAAACTGCCCTGAGTACATTCTTTGAACTACTATTTATAGAGCTAGGAAAATAAACTGCTATGGACACATGCCCTTTTTCGAAGGCGGATAAAAGTGTAAACTGATTAATGATCGAAGGTGATTTGTGCCACTTGTCTTCTGGCATCTGGATGTCTGAAACATGTCTTCGTCAATTCAGTCTCATTAGAAACTATTGCCATAACCGTGTTGAGCCTTCCCGTGCAGTGCTTGAGACTTCGAGAACTTCCATATGTTTTTTTTTTAGGAGTGGCCTTCGAGCGGGTACTTTATTTCGGCATTCGAGATTGGCTTCCGAAGGCCTTTTAATTGTATTTGTCGACTTTCGAGCCACTTCGCTTCGAGTTTCATCCCTTTTGCAGATCTTTCTCAAGTTTTCTTTAAATACTATGCTGACGTGTCTTACAGCTAATTTCGAAGCCAAAATTCTACTGTAACAAATTCCCCCCATATGTTTGTCCTTTTAACATGTAAAGGAAAGATTAAACATTTATAACAGGCAGGATCCCGTATAACACCGGTACCATTTCCCTTGAAACATCAGTCGTCTTTACGCGGCGTCGTTTTGTATCAGTACGTCTCTTGATTGGTCAAGCCTTCGACTTATATAAATAAGTGTACCTCTAACTTATCTGTACCTTTGAACCGTCTTCTTATGCTCATTCCTTCAATTTGTTTTTGTCATGTCTTTTCCTGTCACGTTAATGGCACAAAAAAGAACCAATACGGGTTCCATCTCCTCAAACCCAAAGACCACTGAGCTTCTTTATCTTGACACTCTAATGGGAAATCTTGACCGATATGGCTATGCATTTTTTACTTGTCTTATTGAAGTGCTGGGACTTAAGTTAAGACTTAAAAGTCTGGTCAATAAGACTTATAGTTACCGTGAATATCTCCATCCACTGAAGCAAGCCAATTTTAAAAGGCTTGCTTCTCTCATCTGTAGGTTGATAGATGTTTATGCTAAAATGGGGAGTCTCAACGTCAAACCCGAGGAATTGTCTTTTAAAGACCTCGGGTTATATGCTTCAATCCTCAAAATTGAAAGGGAGATAGATTTTGCTGATGAGACCCTTCATGATGACAAGTGTCGTGTATCTGACTTTCGGATTGAAGTGGAAGCTTATGAACAGACCATTATAATCCTTTCGCATAAACATGAACTACTTACTTCACACCCAGATGAACTCCTTGCATTGATCGCCAGCACTAACGAGCATGGGGCATGAGCTTTCGAAAAAATATCATGCTTCTCGTTACCTTGATGACCTTAAATGTCGTAAGGAGGGAGTGCCTCCTCGGAGAGCTGAGTTAGAAGAAGATAAACCATTGCTGGAACAACGCCTAGTAAAGAGCCCAAGAGGAAGTACTAAAGGTATTGAGAATTTACTTTTTGGCCCGCTGATGTTGTATTATGAAGTTTATCTTTTCTTCGATTAATAGAATATATATAACCTTTTTTTTTGCTATTTGAATTTGTATTTTTAGTGTTTCGCTTTTCCTATTTCGAAATATTTTTAATTTTTGAACTAATTAGCCATTATGCTTCCCGAATAACTTTAACTCAAATAACCGATGTTTGGCTTAATTCTATTAATAACTTCTGTGGCCCACGATGTCTTGCACGTCTTCCAAAATTCTCGCGTAGCTTGGACGCCTTTAGTCAATTCAAAATGATTCAACCTCTGTTTCAGTTTTCTTATAAAAGGGGGTTGGGATTCACATGTTTCCTATTAACTTGTATTATGTTATCCTTTATATTTCAAACGATCTTCTTACGACTTATTTCTTCCCCCTCTAAGATTACGCTTTAAGTATGCCTTCTTCGAGTGTTTTGGGTTCTTCTACTTTGCCGCCTTCTCAAACTAACTCTGCGACGATTGTTGGACGAGATGGTAGGCCTCTCTTAAGAAATCCTGAAGGAATTGCTGAAGCAATGGCTCTTTGGACACCTTAAGTACTAATCGCGTGTTTTGGGGCCTCTTACTTCCGCCTCTTATTGTAACTTTAAACTTTCCACTCATCTCTTGACTGATGAAAATCCTCACTTGGCTTTTAAAACACCAATTGTTCCGGACTAGGCCAAGAGGCCCAATCCGCTCGGCAAAACGGCCCAAATTCCCTATGGATCCGATCCAGCAAAGTCCCCCCCCCCCCCCCCCCCCCAACGAATTCAAATCAACGGACCAGATTGTCTCAGCGCGATCCGACGGCTCGAAGGCGAACCAGGAGCACGCCGCTCCCGGACCCACGTCTATAAATACGACACTACCTCACCGAATCAGGTACGCTTATTTCATTTGGTACCACTCACTGACTTCTGATCGCTTACTTTGGCATCGTAGTGTTTGCAGGTAGCCAATCCTCCCGAGTTCGACCTTGGGAGCCGGCGACGCTGACAAAGACCCCCTCGGAAGACTCCGAATTCGGAGACCTTATTCCGACTCTGAAGATCCTCTTCCAACCTCAAACAAAGGAGAAGACAATGAAGAGACAGCAAGTATCCATCATTGACTCAATGATCCGAGATCCGAAGTCACTAACTGAACACCAATCAACATCAGGTTCTTAGTCAGTTCCCCTCGACTGTGTTTGGCGTAGGATGGCAATTATATCCTATACGGTATTAATGGGGAGGGATTGTTGAAAGAGTTAAACGCTCCATCGTCCAGTATCCTTCACCATGTCACTAATAGTAATAGTACTGTCTAGCCCATTCTCAACATTAACCATTACGTTGATCACGGGACCCTTGTTGGGCACCCACTTGCCCAACCAAATGTTTATTGTCTTCCCATCCCCTATTTCCAAATGATTTGTTGCTGAAATTTTTCCCACGTACCTGTGAGGGCTTTCCAAAGGGGTGAGTCCGAAGAGTGTGCAATAATGCGATCTAGTGAGGGCTTTCCAACTTCAAGAACCCCACTAACCACTAACCTTTGTTTTTAGGCTAAATTACACTAGAGGTCCTTTAAGTTATTTAATTGTAATAAGTTGATCCTTTAAGTTTTTTACGTACCACTTAGGTTCTTTAAGTTATTTAATTGTCCTTTAAGTTTTTTACGTACCACTTAGGTTCTTTAAGTTATTTAATCGTAACAAGTTTGTCCTTTAAGTTTTTTTCGTACCACTTAGGTCCTTTAAGTTATTCAATTGTAACAAGTTCGCCTTTTATGTTATTTAATTATAACTTTTAAAGGCCAAAAAACTTACATTTTTCAGCCCCAAATTATTATAATTAAATAACTTAGAGAACCTAAGTGGTACAAAATAACTTAAAGGACCAACTTGTTACAATTAAAGAATTTAAAGGTAAGTGGTATGAAAGAAACTTAAAGGACCAACTTGTTACAATTAAATAACTTAAAGGACCTCTGGTATAATTTAGCCTTGTTTTTTTTAGTTTGGCTTCTTTGCAGGTTCTTTCGAATTCGGCTTCGTTCAATTCTGGCTCAAATTAGTAGGAAAAAAATCGGTTTTTTGAGTGATCTCGGAGTCCTCCGAAAAGTGGTCAGTAAATCAGAAAAAAAATCAAGGAGTAGGACTCCCTTTAGGGAGGGGAGGCCAAAAGATCCGAAATTACCTCTTTTACATTTTCGTTTTAATTTATCTAAGTTATCGCATTATCAAAAATATCCAAAAAAGATTTGCCTAATCTTCTTTTAATTTTATTAGATTTTTAGTGTAGTTTTTATATTTTTTAGAATAAGTTTGATTCGTTTTTTATTTTCTGCCTTAATTTTAGCATAATTTTTTTTATTCTAACTCTTATCCTGATTCAATTGACTATAACATGGGTGTTGTTTATGAACCCTTCACTGGAGGATCTCATTAAACAGATGACTATTCAAAATCTCCAATTCCAAGAAGCAACGGATTCCAAACTTAGGAAATTGGAGGTAATAGTTGGACAGTTAACCACTACAGTTAATCAGATACAGGCCCAGAGATCAAACCAACTGCCTTCCCAAGAAATAGTGAATCCCAGTGTCCCAAATACTCTCATATTCAGTGCAACTACTACTGTTGAAACTCCGAGGGTGCCTGAAACTGTTGAAAAAAATATCAAAGCTGCAAATTTTGGTGACACTAGTGAAAAATTTGGGATCTTTGATGCTAAGAAACACCCCATGGAAGAGCATTCCCTTTGTAAAATCGAATTTCTTGATGGTTTGGTTGATTATACATGTTCTGATAATCCTTCTGTTTGAGCTGAGATTGAGAATAATTTGCAGGTTGATACACTTTCCATAGCTGATGTTGTGGATGTAGTTGTTGCTGCCATTGAGCAACCACATGTTGTAGAACTCAAATCACTCCCTGAAAATTTGAAATATGCATATTTAGAGGGAAGTGAAAAATTTTCTGTCATTATTTCATCTAACCTTGAATCTAAACAGGAAAAGCTGCCTCCAATTCTAAGGGAACATAGGAAAGGTATCGGATGGACCTTGGCAGACATTCCTAACAAGAAAGTATGGAAGATTCAGTAACAAATTAATCCCTTAATTCTGGATGTGTGGAAGAAGAAGGTGACCATACAGGTGTGTTGTAAGCGTAAAAGAACCTTCTTTGGGAAATACCATCCACACACAAGCTTGAAATTCTAAACTTTCAAGAGGGAGTTTTCTTTCCTTATCCTTAAGTTATGCTTGTTTTTCACATTAAGGACAATGCGTGATTTAAGTGTGGGGGGTTTTGTCGTTACATTTTTAATTTTTAACTATAAAAAAAGAAAAAAAAAGTTGTTAATTGTGCATGTTTTTCCAATTCGTTCATGGTTTGCATAGGTTGTGAGTGATTTTACTATTCTAGGACCATAGGTGTTTTGACATGACTTGATTGATTTCTAGTTGCTCTTGGAATAATAAGTTGGATATGAGCACTAAATTTGGCATAATTTGTGATAGTCATTGTCCCTGGTGAGAATTTAGCCTTATACTGGATGGACTAATCTTTTGCCATTCTCTCCGTTCTTGTGTGTGACTCACTCATGTTTGTAATTAGTTACTCTAGAACTTGACTTGATTCTTGTTGAAGCACTTGTTCACATGCATATTTGAAATGATCTAGGCAATTTTGTTCTTTTTTAGCTACTAGCCAAATAAGTCTACCCTGAATTTATCTCTTTGTGTAAGCCCCTTTGAGCCTTTTATCCCATTCTTTGTTTTATAGCTCATTACAAGCCCAAAAGTGAAAAACAATTTTATTACCCAATCTTAGAGGATGAAGGAGCTTTGATTTGAAAATTGTCAAATCCATAAGTGTGGGGTTGTCCAAATTGTTGCGATTGTGGTTCTCACTTGGGTTATTTCTTGGGTTCTCATTGGAAAGTTTGGCAAATATATGTGTAGAAAGATATCACCTAAAAAGAAAAAAATAACAAAAGAAAAAAAATGAAAAAAAAGGGGAAAAAAAAGTCAAAAGAAAAGAAAGGAAAAGAAAAAAATGCAAGGTGTATATATCATTTTATCTTTGTATCCAGAAGATTGAAAGTTGTGTGAAGAGAGTTATGTGGAGAACTGTCTCAAATTAGAGAAGTTAGTCATATCTTATTGAAGTTGGATCCTCTCATGCTCACTTTACAATTAATTTTCATTGCTTCTTTATCCTCTTTGATTCTTTTTAGCCTAGTTCCCCCTTAGGATTATCCCACCTTAACCTTGGCCGTATTACAACCCTTACCTTTTGATCTTATCTGCATGCTTTCTTAAGTGTGGATGTTAGAAGCTTGTCAAGCATATGGTAGTGCTAACTTTCATTGATGTGCTTATTATATAAATGAGAGTAAACACAAGCCTAGACACTTGAGTGCATCGTATTGCAAGGCATCATGCTGGCTAGACACTTGGGTTTCTTTTCAATTTAATCCAAACTCCATGCAACACTTTAGGGAGCTGATTGTTAATTTGTTCCTCTTCAGCGCATTTTTATCCTTGATTCTCTCCTGGAATTTTGCTGAAGTTTTAGAACAGACTTGGGTCTGTTTAGCGCGTGGTTTAGGTGTGGCACCATCTTCCTTTCTCTCTTGAGTCTTCGGTGCCGTCACTGTAGCAGTGTAGTCTCTGATGTTGTGGTCGTAACAACCATATTGGGTACAAATTACATGTAATCCTTCATGCTGCACAATATACCTTTCACCATTGATTCCAACCTTGCCAACAACCAGGACGTTTAGGTTTATCTCAACGCACAAACGCGCAAACCTGCCCCTTTCGATTTTCAATGTCTGGAGATCAAGATCCACCGTAGTTGGATGCATTGAACGAGGTGATCGCACAAACCTGCCCCTTTCAATTCGCAATGCAAGTGCCCATAATAGCCTAGGTTCAAGCTTGATATTCTTTCCGAAACCATGGTCTTGTGAATGGTGGCGTTGGATGCATTGAACGTAGGTGAGCATTTGTGTACAGAGAGGTAGTGATCAAACACCATCCATGGGCCTCCATTAATGATCTTTACAGTATACCTTCGTTGTTGATTTTTATAATATAATAACCATTCCCAATGTCCATGAATTCAAACCCCCCTTCTAGTTTCTCCATAGCGCTGTCAACATGCTTCTCATGAGGTTGTAACCAAGTGTCTTGCCTAGTAGCTTCACGACCAAGGCATCCTGCCAGGAGGACTGAACTCTTCGATGACCTTCTTCTCTACATGTAGCATCGGTAATAACCTATTCCCTTGGATATGTCCGATCTGAACCAAATTATTTGCTAAAATATCCCCTTTTTCACTATGTTGCACACCCTTGAAGCTCATGACTTTATCTTTGAAGGACATAGGCCGTTTTTCCATCCTTTTTCGTCCTTCCTGCGCACTCCTTTGATCTCCACAGTCCGGTGGTTTTTCTTGTTTCGCCGACAGTACTGGCGGCAGCCTGGTGTCCGTAAATTAAAATTCCATGGAAGCCCTAGAAAAACCCTAGCAGAGCGCTTTGAGTTTCTTTCTAATTAGAAAGGCTTTAATAAAATTGAATTTTAATTATTTAAAGATACTTTATGAAACAGATTTTTGGTTACTTAGTGAGGATGTGTAATGTTGGGTTTCTTTTTTTAAGTTAGAGAGTTGATCTATTAGATTTTAAAATAGCAAAGTTGCATTAGTAAAAATAGACTGAGGTAACCAAAAACCTAATAAATAGGAGAATGCAATTATCTTTTAACTTGATAAATAGTAGGTAGTTATTCTTCTTTAATTAAGAGAGGTCTAGCGTGTAAGATATTAAATTTTAGTTTAAGCATATTAGTCCTAATATTTTGACTTTTAGTTAACATATTTGATTAAATATTTGACACTTTAGATATCTTGGAGTTCCTGTTGTTAGTTTAACAATATGATTATTTAGATCAATTTGAAGGTAGTTCACGAGGATGTATGTATTTTGTGACTGTTACTATTCTCGGGGGCTGTTCTGTTTATGTCGTGCTTAGCCTGTGAGAGGCGACCTAGTTTTCGAGTCTAAGTTACCTAGCCTGTGAGAGAGGACCCTAATTTTGAGTCTGAGTTACCTAGCCTGTAAGATGTGAGCCAGTTTCTTTCAATTCGAGTTACCTAGCCTGTGAGTGGTGAGAATGGTACTCAAGTGATTTTATCTAGCCTGTGAGAGGCGACTCGATGTCTTTCGCTTTGAGTTATACCTAGTCTATGAGGGGCGAGAATGGTACTCAAGCGATGTTTCCCAGCCCGTGAGACGCAACACAGTGTCTTTCAGTTTGAGTTATACCTAATATGTGAGAGGCGAGAATGGTACTTAAGCGATATTTCCTAGCCCGTGAAAGGCGACCCACTGTCTTTCAATTGATGAGTTACCTAACCTTTGAATGGTGAGAAAGGTACTCATGTGATCTAGTATCATTGAGTTTGAGTTAATGATATGATAGTACCACATGCCTTTGGTGAAGAGTTGGAGGATGTCTTACATGGACATTTATTTTTTTGTGACGATATAGCTTGGTAAAATTATATGTTTTTATTGTATGTTTGTGTGTAGTTTCTATCCACCGTTGTTGTTATGCTGTTATGATGTGTTTTTCTTGTACGATTTGTGTGCAGACTATCCTTAGGATAAGACTAATGATTGGTGTTGCGGTGTTGTCCATGAGGATAGCGTGGAGATATTTTCTCTAACTTATATTATAGTATTGTTGGACTACTGTTAAGTTCAACTGAGATGTAAGGCTTTGATACTGTGACATCGGGGTCGGGATTAATATTTTGGGTCTTCAACTTATTTGATTATATTTCTTTTATTACTACTTACTATTTTATTCGAGGATGACTTTAAGGGTTTAAAGAATCCAATAATTTTATTTATAGTAAACAATGATTTAGAGTTGTGATGTACATGGATGAAGTGATACCCTTTTACCTTACGAAGGATTGTTATTAAGTATTTTTTCTACTTTATTTGGTTAATATTATTCTATAATAATTAAAATTACTTATTTTCCGTACAATTCATTAAAAAATTATTTTGGGGGTTTAGGTAAACTTCCAATCGTCTCACTGAGGCTGAGATGTAAAGCTTCAAGGGTTTTCCACGTCAAAAAAAAATAATAGGCGAATTTGTTAAATATCTCTTAATTTCGTCGAACGCTTCTTGATGGCCAGCTTCACACTTGAATACACCTTCCTTATTTAATTTCAAAAGAATAGAAAACGCTTGTGTTTTCCCAGACAAGTTTAAAATGAATCTTCGGAGGAAGTTACCTTTGCCCAAGAAGACCTGTAGTTCCTTTTTGTTTCTTGGAGGGAGGGTCTCCATGATAGCTTTAGTCTTGTTCATTTCTACTTCCACTCCTTTTTCTTGTATCAAAAGTCCAAGAAATTTTCTTGTAGTTACACCAAATGCACACTTAACAGGATTCATTTTTAATCCATGCATCTCATCCTTTCGAATGATAATCATAAGGGTTCTAAGTGGTCTGCTATCTAGGCAGATTTGACCACAACATCATCAAGAGCATCATTACCCATTCGAACGTGCCTATGGTTCCAGAGCATCAAAATGTCGTTATAGTGATGTCCTTTTAGGCTATATAAATTTGATTATAACTGGAATAAACATTCATTAAGCTTAATATCTCATTGCCCGATGCTGAATCGACTAACATGTCAGTTACGGGCAAAGGATGCTCATCTTTAGAAGTAGTTGCATTTAGATCTCTAAAATCTATACAAACTCTAAGAGAACCATTTTTCTTAACAACATGCACAATATTCAAAATCCATTCAACATATATGGCAGTTCGAATGAACTTAGCTTCGAGAAAGCTCTGAATTTATACATTGATCTTCTGAATGACTTTAGGTGTGAATCTTTGTAGAGTTTGTATGACCGGGTTCTTCCCCGACTTTAATGGTAACCTATGTTCGACCAGAGTTTTGTCAAATCTGGGCATCTCTTTGTAATCCCAAGCGAAACAATCTTTTTGTTCCTTAAGGATCTTAATGATCGCTTCTTTCATACTTGGTTCTAAAAGAAAATTAGGAAGGTTGGTCTTGGTTCCTCTCCCTCTTTAGCCAAGTTGATTTCCTCCAGAGGATCTTGTGCGTGCCTATAACTTACCTACCTCATCTGACCTACTATTTTCGAACCCAAGTGGTTTGTCATCATAATACACGCTAGGGGGCCATCAAAAGCCTACACCCTCTTTGGAGCATTCCTCGAGTATTTCGTCTTCTGGAATTTTCCCTTACACTCTCCATCTAGTTTTATATTAGCAGTTTCCTTCATGTCACCCGTCATCTGAGTGACTTTACTGACGTCCTCAAATGTTTCCTTTTCCAAATTTTGGGCGCCACATTCTGCTTGGAGGGCTGCTCGTACTTTATTCTCAGCTATATAAGCCTAATTTCGAGCAATGAAGCTCGAGTCTATCACACTTACTCCCAATCGGCCGAATATCGGCCTTGGTCAACGTCTTGATGGCTCAATCTGAAGCCAACGTGTAGCTTGAGAACCATAGTCAAAGGTTAACCTTTCTCATTGACTTGTCTCTTGAGATCAGTTCCTTCCTCGATCTCAAATGGGCCCACATCAACCCAGATCTTATCAGCCTTAAATACCTTTGCTTCCCGGGGATCTGAACGTTGTTGGGTCAACTTCAATGATTTGACATTCATCAAGATCATTCCAAATGAACATATTCTGAGGTGGAGTAGAAGGTACTTCTCCCACAGAATGGATCGACTCTCTCCCCAATAGTAGATTGAAATTGGTAGTCGAAGGAACTACCACTGATATTGTGTATCGAGAAATAGATCCCACTTGAATGTTCAAAGAAATTACAACTTTAGACCCTGAATTCTTCCCATTGAAGTCCGTAATCACAAAATCGTGTGGAATTAAGCCTTCATCAGTCTTTCTAAGTCTCTCCATTACTCCTTCAAGCACTAAATTGACTGCTGCTCCACCATATATGAGCACTTTATTAACCACGATGCAACCATCAATCCTTAATTGTATGAATAGAGGTTTAAGATGAGTCTTCATGCAGTCAGTTGGTGGCTCGAAGACTGCAGCATTCCAGGCTTGAGGCTCCTCCTTTGGATAAACAGAAGTTCTCGGCATGCATCCCACTAGAACAGGAACCTCTCCTTCGAATTCATATGTTTTTTCGAAGTATTCTTCGGGCCCTTTGGTCCCCATCACCTGCTCAGAATAATTTGCATGTAAGACCGACACTACTACATAGATTTCATTTAAGTCATCATCGAATCCAGAGTTAAACACATCTATCATGAGGTCATCCACATTATCATATTCGAGCGACTAGTTGTTATCATTATGCGAATATTCACCCTTTGGATGTCCTCCCTCCTTCAAGTAGGTTACACTACTCTTAACTTTGGGTTTATTGGGTACTCTAGGACTTTGGGCCCTTTTTATCTGAGTACACATGCAATTAAAACATGGCACAGCTATCTTTAGACAAACCCGTATAACCCACAGAAATCATTCCCAGAAGGGAGAGAACATCACGAGTTCCTTGAGTGCAGAGATTTAAATAGTCTAAAAAGCATTAAAATATATAAAAGAGACAATATTATTGCACTCAATTTGCCGAAAAAGTAATTGCATTGAAATGATATAAAGGGGTTTCTAGCCAGAGATCCTATGGGATCGAATGTGTTAGGCGTATGAAATCGCCTTGAGTACATTCTCTAAACTATTATTTATAGAGCTAGGAAAATAAACAGATATGGACAAATTTTCTTATTCGAAAGCGGAAAAAAGTGTAAACTAACTAATGATCGAAGGTGATTAATGCCACGTTTTTCTGGATGTCCCACACCTATCTTCCTCGGTTCTGTCTCATCTAATACTATTGCCTTAACCATCTTGAGCCTTCACGTGCGATGCTTGAGACTTTGATTCTTGTCTTCAAGAACTTCCATAGGCTTTTTCGGAGAAATGGCCTTCGAGCGGGTACTTTCTTTGGGCATTGGAGATTGGCTTCCGAAGTTCTTTTAATTGTATGTTTGAAGTTTCGAGCCATTTCCCTTCTAGTTTAGCCCCTTTTGCTCTTTCTCGAGTTTGCTTTAAATATTATGCTGAAGTGTCTTACAACTAAATTCGAATCTGAAATTCAACTGTAACAGTATGTTCCTCCTCAAACAAGTCCATATCTAGTTGCACCGCCGTTGGTTGCGCTCAATGGAACACGCCGCTTGAACACCTTGTCAGGAAGACTTTCGACACAAGGAGTCGGTTCAAAAATCAACTCTGATACTGGAGAGATGGGTCATGAGGGGATCCTAATGGATCATCCACATTGTCCCTAGAGCAACCACACAAGTGTGTTGGACACCACATCTCAACCCAAAACCTTAAGGCATTCGGTTTATGGGTCCTCTTACTTATATATTGCCCAACATTCTTTTTTTCATCCAATGTGGGACTGCTACCTCACATTTGAATACCAATACTTTTTATATTTTTTGGATTCACATTTTGTTTCTAGATTTTGAATATTAATGACAAATGACATGGTGAATGTTGCATAATGATATTACATATGA
This sequence comes from Astragalus glycyphyllos, assembly GCA_963573325.1. Lineage (NCBI taxonomy): Eukaryota > Viridiplantae > Streptophyta > Magnoliopsida > Fabales > Fabaceae > Astragalus > Astragalus glycyphyllos. Next base: position 33,886,392 of record OY754307.1, read on the forward strand.
ATTTTTTGTTATGGTTATAAAAATGTAGCATTGAATGATTGATAACCTTGAAATAAAAGTTGTAGTTAAAGAATATTTAAATAAAAGCAACTTATAGACAACATTTTACGATGTGTTGCTTAAATATTATAACCATTTCATATATTAATTGCTAGAATTGAAAAAACGTTACTTAATAGTAAAAGACAATAGTTTTTTTACTGTGGTTTAAACTTATAGGCCACACTTATTTATGTGTGCCCAATCAAAAACTGTGGCCGGAAACTAGCATAAGAAACAGTGGCATGTTTTCATAAGTCTAGCTACGGTTTTTGTGTTTTGCTGCCTAATATGAAAAACCGTGACCTGAAGGAATAGGAAATGGCCACCTACTTCACGCCTTAACTACGGTTTATTGTGGTGTGCCTAGGATGATCTCCATGATAGGAATACGAAGCTTGAGAATCTTGAAAATCTCAAGAGGGATGATAAGAAAGCCAAGGAGGCCATGGACCAGGCCCTCAAGTACCTCGAGGCGGCCTAGGGTGGTCAGAAGGTGGCCTAGAAGGAGAGAGAAGTTGCTCAGTATCTGTGCAAAATCTGTCTTAAATGTTTTCCGTTTGAAATTCGTCTCAAAATTTCCCAAACGATAATATAATTTTAGACGAAATTGATTTCTTGCGAAATTTCCATCTGAAAATGCTACTTTTTTCGTAGTGTGTGATCTCCTTGACGACAAAAAAACTCATTCTATTAATTGAGTAAAGAGTGAGCCCGTGGCATTATTACAAACAACATTGTTTACAGGATCAAGTAGATACCCCTGCCAATACATATCACCTAACTGTTTTGCTACACTAACAAATGCATGAGCTGCTCGTTTATAATCTCTCCTAAAAAAGGAAACCCTAGAATTTGGCAATTGAGCTAAAAAAGAAATACAATCAGAAAGAATAGGCTCAATAGTAACATCAATTTTCAATCCTAGACAGCAGTGGATCACTACCTCAGCATCAAATTCAAACCAACAATTAGAAATGCTGTGATTTTTTGCCCAGTTGATGGTCCATCAAAGACACAGAGGTTCTGCAACAGTAGGGCTAATTTTACCAAGTTGTATGTGAGTGGAAGCATGTAGAACAGATCCATCATTGTCTCTAGCTATAAAGCTCCAACCTGATGTTTCATCTTCAAAGCAGCCAACATTAGAGTTGAACTTTGTGAAGCCAAATGTAGGAGCTATCCAATTCCCACAAGGAGGAGGGGCTGGGGACCTATTGGTTTTAAAGTTTGCAGTATTGAAATCCTCCACAAACTCAGCAGTGCTAACAGAAACATCGATAGGTCTGAACTTTGACGAATTGAAGATAAGTTCATTCCTAGCCTTCCAAATCTTGCACAAAGTGACACAGAACAAATTCCTTGCTAAGCTGTAATCAATCGAGATCCAGTGGAGAAGCCATCTCATGAAATCAGAGTGACTGGGAGTGTGAGTTCCCAAAGGAGAGGAAAACCACACCAATTGACCAGATTGCGGTTCATAAACAAGTAGGGCATTGAGTATCAAGCATTATACCTTTCCTTTCAAGTCTACTCCTAGTTGGGAGGATGTCGTTGGAAGCCTCCGGATGAATTTTTTGCCAGAGTTAGAAGCATGAATCTTTCATATAGCTTTCCACGGGTCTCTGTTAGAAGAATTAGAGAACTCGGGCAGATGCCTTCCATTCTCTTCTTTTAGCACATGGTATGCTAATCTAACAGAATACCCGTCGTGTTTCTTCAAATGCCAGATTTGAAGTGAAATATAAGTCACAAGAAAGGGGTTTGAATTGTGACACATTTTAAAACGTTTTTCTAGACTCGAATTCTTTCAGAAGCTTGTTTGGTTTTACTAAAAGATGACCTTGTGAATTAAGCATTGTTTTAGAAGATATAATTTGTTTCTTAAAGAATTTGTTAAAGTTGTTTGTTCAGAAAACAGTGAGTGAGGAAAATGGTAAAGAAAGTTGTAAAGAACACATAGAGATATATGGTGGTTCACCCAACTCGCCAAGGGCTACATCCACTACTCACACCCAGTGATATTTTCCACTATTTAACAAATAGTTTTACGAGCTAACAATGAATGATCGCTGACAGTTTTCTTACACAGCTCTATCAATTGTCCCACTAGTTTTTTTCCAATTCTAGCAACTTAACCTCTGAGAAAAACTTTCTTATCCCTCTTCCTTCACAATACATCAACTTATGCTTATTGCTTAGAAGTTACACATATCAAATATGTTTGCTTCTGAACTGACTGTTGACACCAAGCTATGAATACACTCAATAAAGTCCCAGATATAATTTGAGTGTGTATAGGAGAAAGTCTAAACTTACTCAGAAGCTGCTGGGAAGTTTCTGATGTCTTGACCAATTTTGTGCAATCTCTCTTAGAGAAATTCTGAGGTCTCAATGATGTATTTATGGGCCAATTGCTTCAAAAGATTCGTTGGAATGCTTTAGTAATGAGATATAGATTCGATGTTCCTTTAGCGCCTAGACGGGTACACTACAGTAGGCTCCCTTTTTGATGGCTTCTTACTCTTGAAACAGTTCTTCTCAGGAAAATGTCATTGTCGATGTGTCATTTGATCGTTGAGTGAAGGATAAGAATTTTTCTTCATGCTTCATAAGATTGTACAGTAGCTTCTAAACACTGTCTTGTCAATTACCTTCAGAGATACATTCAGAATGCCTTCTGAAGTATTTTCTATGTAGTTTTCAAGTTGATCTAGTTATCCTTCAGAAGAATGTATCATTTTCCATTCATCACTTTACTTCATGACAGGCCATATATCATCGTTTCATTGTTGTTGTCTTCTGAGTACTTCATTGAGCTTTAAAAGAATCTTCTAAAGCTAAATCTATCTTCTGATCATGTGCTAATTTCTAGCACAAGTTCTTCTTGAGATGAAATGATTTATATTCATCTATAGAGTCACTCAAGAGAACTTATTAGATCACTTAATGGATCAGAAAGCTTAAGAAGCTTATCAAGAACTGTTTGTTCTCATAAAAACATAACTTAGGGATTTTGCCTTAACTATCTCCCCCCTTTTGATGATAACCAATTCTTTTGATAAGTTTTTAAGGTTTTGTGATATAATAGTTGTATTGAAAATAGTTAATACGCTCCCCCTTAATTCATGCGATGGTTTTCAGATTTAAGATAGATAGTATTGCACATAGACATTGGGACTAGAACAGATTCATTGATGGTGAATAAAAATGATGCATTTTTGGCTCCCAGTTCTGGAGCATATTGTTGACCAAGTGACTTCAAACACAAGAGGGGGGTGAATTGTGAACTTAAAATATTAGTGATTAAAAATGAATACTTAAATAAAAATTACTCATATAAAATGAAGTGTTTAGAAAAGGATTGAATTCAAATAAAAGAGCGATAAATAACGAAGCTAAAATCAATAATAATAAAAATAACTTGGAAGGGAAAATAAAAGAGATAAAGGGAAAGGAAAATAGACACACAGAAATTTATCGTAGTTCGGCCACTCTTGAGGCTTACGTCTAATCCCCAAGGCAAAACACACCAAGAGATTTTAATCAATCAACCACTAGCTTTTAGAACAGGTTCAGCTAGAAACCTTTACAACAGAATGAGATATCACCTCCCTATGTAAAAGAGCTTCAAAACCAAGAGATATCACCTCTCTTGAATAAATTGGGATCACACCCAAAAAATAAGAAATAAAAAAGATTAAGATATACACTCAATAGTATAGATAGAACAAATTGAAGCACAAGTTATACATCTCAAACTATGTGGAGTATAAAGATCTCAAATAAAATATTAGCAAGTGGAAAATGAATGAGTGATGAGAGAATAATTTTAATATAATTTCAATGTAAAAATGCGTTGTGTCAAAGAGCTACCACAATCTCCTATTTATAGAGAATATGAATGAAAGAGACATAAATAAAAAATAACTCAATTGTCAAAAAAAAAAGAAATAACTCAAACCAATTAAAATTAAAATATAAACCAATGGTAGCTTTTCTATATAAGGGATAATTCAGCCAAATCAAAAACCAACGGTAACAATGTAATGAAGAATTCCCATAATTATTGTTCATGTGTTGATCTTAAAAAGGCATTCAAAATGGTCCGTTGGAAGAAAAGATATGCCATATCCATGCCAAAATGTTTCAAAATGAAAACCCTCTAATGTGACCGTTGGAATGCATGCAAATACTTTTTTTAATTTTATTTCAAACACGTTGATATGAATTCACAACAAAAATGATTATGCAAATAATAAATATGATTATTATGAAAACATATTGGTTTGAGATCTTGAAGCATATTTGTTTATACAAAAAAGTAATAGGTTATGGCCATAAAAATATCTACGTGTATCACATTTAAAAGGCCAAAACAATAATATTTTCCCACATAATTGATTATTTATAATCAATTATTTTTTTTAAAAAAAATATTTTCCTTCAAGACATATTTTTATGAAAAATAATGTGTGCAAGCATTAAAAAAAAACTCCCCTTGAAAGATGCAAATAACTCTCCCCCTTTTGGCATTATCAAAAAGCGGGAAAGAAAAGAATCGTAGCAAGGCATATATTCAAGCATTATGTGTAAACCGGCTTTGCTTATAATCAATTTGCACCTCTTTAATTGATGTCACCACCTGTAACATAGCCACATTTAGTTGATAAAAAGGAGAAATTGCCACTATGAAGATACTCGTTTGAGTTCTTGGCCTTCAAGCACACCTACAACACAAAATCAATTTTTGGCTTTTGGTAGCCAAACCAATTTGGGTCCTTTTATGTTAGCTTTGGGGAAAGTGTCCTTTGGAATCCAAACCTTTTTATCATCCACAAAATTATTTTTCCTTGCATTGCAAATAGAGGATGTATGACCTTTTCTACCACAATAAAAACATTTCACAAAAGGGCTATTGGATGTGTTAGACTAAAAAACTTTTTGAAAGATCTTTCATGAATTTTTGGTTTATAGCCCAAACCAGCTTTATCATAAGTTCCCCTTTGATTTCCCAAAATGATATTTAGATTGTCTCTTCCCATGATGAATTTTGCAAAGGTGTTGTGCAAATCATCAACTTTATTTTTCAAAACATTGCATTCTTCACACTTGGGAATATTCTCCTTTTGATTTTTATAAGAGTTGCAAGAGGGGAGACTTCACTTACAAAAATTTGTTTCTCTTTAAGAACTTTTATTTCCTTGTTTAAAGTTTTGAATTTAGATTGAAGAGTGGCAATAGTTTTCTTAGAAGTAGAAACAATTTTTCTAAGTTTAGTTGACTTATTATTTAATTCTTCACAAATACTAAGCAACTCATCATAAGTTTTTATTTTTTGTGATAAGCAAAAATTATATTAAAGTGGGTGCAAACGGGCACCCCAACCGTTACATATAGATGGGGCTTCATTAAAACCTCCTTGGCCCAAAACCCCATGGGAAAAAAACCCAAAGAGGAAAGAGTACCCCGGAAAGAATGAGACAAAAGTCCAAATTACACTGAATTCACACAAATAAAAGGATTTCCCCACCAATTAGAAATATTTAAAGATGATTTAACTCATAATAAGTTAAATCAAATTCGGTTTCAAAGGAGTTTACCTCATCTTCCTGATGCTTTGCCATGAAACATAGTTTTGCTTCCTCATTTTCAGATTCATCGGATGATTCCATATCGTTTTCATCCCAAGTGATATACGCTCTTCTTTCTTTTAATTCCTTTCGGGAATTTCTATTCGGGTTCTCATATTTTTGATTTTGAGGATAATTCTGCTTTATGTGCCCCTTCTTACCACTTTTATAACATGTTGGATTGAAGGAAGTTCCTTCCTCATTTTTCATTTGATGATTAGAAGACGGTTTTGGTTTGGCTTTGTGCCACATGAACTTTTTGAACCTTTGAACCATTACGCTCCTCTCTTCATCACTTTCATTAGTGCTATCATAATCTTCCGTGTCACTTTCTTTGGAACTTGCTTTTAGAGCAACTCCTTTCTTTTTCTTTTCTCCTTCCTCACTTTCAGTGAGTCGATTTAATTCGAGCTCATGTTCCTACAATTTACCAAATAAAGTGGTCAAGTCCATTGAAGATAAATCTTTAGATTCCAAGATAGCAGTTACTATGGGTTGCCAATTCAAATTTAAGCATCGTAAAACTTTATTAACCAAATCCTCATTTTCGAAAGATTTTCCAAGGCCTCTGAGATGATTTACTATATGGACGAATCGTTTGTTTAGTTCTAGGATGCTTTCACCCTGTTTCATCCTAAACAGCTCATACTCATGAGTTAATGTGTTCATTCTAACCCTTTTGACCTCGATAGTACCTTCATGGGTCACTTGAAGGGCGTCCCACATTTCTTTGGCGGTTTTACAATGTGATACCCGATAGAACTCATCAATGCTTAAAGCGGTTGTAATGATGTTCTTAGCTTTGAGATTGTATTGAACCTTTTTTTTCATGTTTGGTCCAAAGAGATCTAGGTTTGTTCACCATTACATCATTGACATGATGAGTGGGAACAAACAGACCATTTACGACAGCATCACAAATATCACAATCTACTCCCTCAATAAACATTTCATTCTTGCTTTCCAATAATCATTCCGTTCACCATCACCATTGAAAGATGGGGGTCTGTTTAATGAGTCATTGTTTGAAGTCAGATCTCTTGAGACAGTTAGTCTTTACCAAGAGTCTAGCTCTGATGCCACTTGTTGACCAAGTGACTTCAAACACAAGAACGAGGTGAATTGTGAACTTAAAAAGTTAGTGATTAAAAATAAATACTTAAATAAAAATTACTCATATAAAATGAAGTTTTAGAAAAGGATTGAATTCAAATAAAAGAGCGATAAATAACGAAGCTGAAATAAATAATAGTAAAAATAACTTGCAAGTGAAAATAAAAGAGATAAAGGGAAAGGAAAATAGACACGCAGAAATTTATCCTAGTTCGGCCACTCCTGAGGCCTACGTCCCCAAGGCAAAACACACCAAGGGATTTTAATCAATCAACCACTAGCTTTTAGAACAGGTTCAGCTAGAAACCTTTACAACAGAATGGGATATCCACTACAAGAAATTCGTGCATTACTGGCAGAACATTTCTGGCGGAATCAGTCCGCCAGTAAGTTTTCTGGCGAAATTTGGCTATTTCTGGCAGATTTAGTCTGCCAGTACGTTTCTGGCGGATCCAATAACATTTCTGGCGGATCCTATAACCCTCGTATTTCGTGTTTGACCTGAATTTAAAATTCAGTTACTGGCGGATATATTCCGCCACTAATATATTCGACTAGTAATTCGGCCAGTAGTAAAAGGTGATCTCGTTATGCGCGTTTGACCAAAGGAATTCCGCTAGTAATGACATTTTCTGGCGGAAGTGCAGATCCGCCAGTAATGTAATAGAATCCCTCAGTAAACTCTAAATTTCGCCAGTAACCATGTGATCCGCCAGTAACTTAAATAACCACGTGATCCACCAGTAAGCAATCCGCCAGTAATGGCCTATTCCGCCAGCATTCTATGTTTCTGGCGGATTTTGAATTATAGTCGTTTACTTCTCATCTACTTATAACTTCTCTGTGTGAATTATTTCTCATATTTCTCTTCTCCTTCACCTTCGAAAACCTTCTGCATTTTTTTCTCTAAAACTTCTCTTCTCTTCTCTCAGTTTTCTCTACTGTTCTCTTCTCATATTCTGTCTCCAATAATTTTCTGAAGGTATGTATTAATTATAATGTTCTTGTTCTAGTAAATATTTTGTTTAAGAATATGAGTAATAGTTAGTTAATATGTTATTTTTTGTTTATTTAGCAATTCATTGAGCAGTTTGGTTGAAAGTTTTGTTGGCGAAGTCTGAAATTTGCTTCAAGCCAGAGCCTTCTCTGCAATTGATTGTATGTTTTTTAAAATTTGTTTATTAAAAAAAAATTATTGTAATATATTAAAAAAGAAGATATGGTTAAAAACGAATTATTTGTTTATATATTATTATTATAATATACTGTTATTATTTTCTTTAGGCTATTTTAAAATTAAAATTATTATTTACTTATTATTAAAAAAATTATTATAAACAAATTATTATTTTAAAATCTGTTTATAAAAATTAAAAATATTAAAACAAATATATTATAAAATCTGTTTATAATAGTCTTTTATTATGACCAAAAAATATATAAATCTGTTATTATTTTTTTTTATTAATATACTTTTTTTTAATATACTTACTATTATTATAGTTTTTTTAATTAATATACTTACTATTATTATAGTTTTTTTAATATACTTACTATTATTATAGCTTTTTTAATTAATATACTGTTTAGTAAAATAAAATAAATTCGAATTATTAAAATAAATTTGTTTAAAAAGTAAAATGATATAAAATGTTATTATCTAAAAATACGAATTAAATTAAAATAATGTGTTATTTAAATAATATTAATATATTATAATTATATTTGAATCATAGTTAATTGTTTAGTATATTATAAATTGTGTTGTGTTGTACTTATAAAAATAAAATCGGTGTTATATTTACTATTATTAATTACATTTTGTTTATTTTAATAGTTAGAATCACTATAGAATAATAAATAATAGTTTGTAGTTATTATAATTTGTATATGAACATGTATTGTTCTAATACACATATTACTATGTTGTAGTATATATTAAGAACACCGATCCACAAAAAAATGGATCGTAGTTGGATGTATGATCGAATGTATCCTGGTAGAGCTGGGTTGAAGAGACGTTTTGTTGAAGGAGTCGAAGAGTTTGTTCTCTTTGCTAAGGGTCAAAAAGAATTTGAGGAACAAGGTGGAATTAGATGTCCTTGCTCCAAATGTATATTTCGATCTATAAAAAATGAAGGTGAGGTTCGACTTGATTTGTACAATAATGGTTTTAAGCCAAATTATTGGATATGGACCGGTCATGGCGAGGTAGCAATTGGAGTTCCTGTTCCTGCGGTTGATAATGTTCCTGTCCAAGTAGAAGGTGGTACTTCAAGTCCAGTCGTAGTAGCTGCCACATCTAGTAGTAATCCAACGACTACAGGATATGAGTTGCTTGATGTTGTTCAGGGAATGATATCTGATGCTGTCGGTGTAAATTTGGATTTCGAAGAACCAGAATATGATGCTGAAGAAGTTCCAAACGAGGAAGCTCAAAGGTTTTATATGTTTTTGAGTGAGACAAATAAACCATTATTTGAAGGATCTAAAGACTCTAAATTATCAATGTGTGTTCTGTCGTTGGGTCTTAAGTACAAATTTAATGTTGCGGAATTGTGCATGGAATATATGACTAAAATGATGTTAGATGCAACCCCAATTAGAGGATTTTTGCCGCAGAGTTATTATGATGCTAAAAGATTGGTATCGAATCTTGGTTTAAAGTCCTTAAGAATTGATTGTTGTGTTTCTGGTTGCATGATCTATTATAACAATGAGTTTGGCATAAATGATGGAGAGTTGTTGGAATGCAAGTTTTGTCAAGAGCCACGGTATCGTGTCAGCAGAAAAGGGACAAGCAAAGGCAAACTAGTGCCAAGGAAAGCGATGTTCTATCTGTCGATTATACCAAGGCTGAAGAGGATGTTTACTTCAATGGAAACTGCGGGTAAAATGACGTGGCACTATGAAAATAGAAATAATTCTGGTGAATTACGTCATCCATCTGATGGTGAAGCTTGGAAGCATTTTGATCGTGCACATCCAGATTTTGCCAATGATCCACGCAATGTTTGGCTTGGTTTGTCTGATGGTTTCACTCCATATATTCAAGCGTCGGCAACACCATATTCTTGTTGGCCAGTTATTGTTACCCCATACAACCTTCCTCCAGAAATGTGTATGTCTAAACCATACAAGTTTTTAAATTCTATTATTCCAGGGCCAAGTAGTCCAACAGTTGGTATTGACATATATTTGCAACCTTTGATTGATGACCTCAAAAGATTGTGGAATGGTGTTTTAACTTATGATGCAGCACGTAAACCAAATTTCATGATGAGGGCGGCTTTAATGTTGACCATTAATGACTTTCCTGCTTATGGAATATTGTCTGGATGGGGGACACATGGTAAGCTAGCGTGTCTGGTTTGCATGGTTGACACAAAGGCTTTTACTCTTAAATATGGAGGAAAAACCTCATGGTTTGACTCGCACCGTATGTTTGTAACTAGTGATCATCCTTTTAGAAAGTCAAAATATGGATTCATCAAGGGGAATGTTGAAACAGCTGAACCTCCTTGTAGGTTGACATCAGAATAAGTTTGGAATAGTGTCATGGATATCCCTCCTGTGGAAGTTGTTGCAGGTGTTGTTTCTCGTCCAGATGGTTATGGAGTGTGGCATAATTGGACGAAAAAAGCTATTTTTTGGGAACTATGTAATCTATTGAGACACAATCTCAATGTAATGCATATTGAAAAGAATTTCTTTGATAATATATTTAACACTGTTATGAACGTGAAAGGTAAAACGAAAGACAGTGAGAAGGCAAGGAAAGACGTAGATCATTACTGCAGGCGAAAGGATTTGTTGTTGGTTGAGCAAGCTAACGGTAGGACACTGAAACCCAAAGCCAATTATACTTTATCTACAGAGCATGCAAAAGCAGTTTATCAGTGGATTTCTGAGTTGAAAATGCCAAATGGTTATTCTTCCAATTTAGCAAGATGTTCTGATGTGGATAATGGGAGGTTACATGGGATGAAGAGCCATGATTGTCATGTATTCATGGAGTGCTTACTTCCTATTGCCTTTAGTTCGTTGCCAACACATGTTTTGAATCCGCTCATTGAAATAAGTCAATACTTTAATAATTTGTGTTCTGCAACGCTAAAATTGAATGATCTTACAAAAATGGAACAAGACATCCCACTTATCTTATGCAAGTAGGAGAGAATATTTCCGCCTGGTTTCTTTGATTTTATGGAGCATCTTCCTGTTCATCTTGCACATGAAGTTAAACTTGGCGGTCCTGTCCAATACAGATGGATGTATCTGTTTGAAAGGTCAGTTAATATATATATATATGTGTGTGTGTGTGTGTGTGTGTGTGTGAAAGAATATATATGAAAATTTGATTAGATGGATTATTAACATATAATTTTCTCTATCTAGGTTCATGGGTGATTCAAAAACATCAGTTAAAAATAAAGCTAAAGTTGAAGGATCGATATGTTCTTCTTACTTACATCGTGAAACAACTCATTTTTGTTCTTATTACTTCAAGAATGAATTTGCTTCTAGAAGTAGTCGAAATGAAACAGAAATTGAATGTCCAAGACATCATTTAGCTTTGTCTGTCTTTTGTCTACCTGGCCGTCAGTCTGGAAAGGAATCAACTCACTGGCTAATAGAAGAAGAGTTAAACTCAGCCCATGTTCATATGTTGATAAACTGTACTGAGGTCCAACGATTCATTGAGTATGTATTTCTCAACCTATATATATAGTTATCTTAATTAGTTAGTTAATAAATTAAAGTAAACGCAGTTGTGTAACAATTAATAATGTGTTATTGTAGGGAGTTTTTGTCATCACATGAAGTAAATGAAGAGCAATCTTTTGCTCATATTCATGCACATTTTCCAATGTGGTTTAAGCAACGTTTGTATTCCCTCCCGCCAACTCCTACCAACCAACACTTGAGGAACTTATCTGACGGTCCTCGAAGATGTGTTAAAGAATGGCATACATACTTTGTCAACGGATACAAATTTCACACCAAGGAATGGACAGAGGGCAGAGAAACAGTCAATAGTGGAGTTTGCATGAAGGGTGACACTGGGAGAGGCGAAGATGATTTCTATGGTGTGGTTGAACACATATATGAACTTGCGTACCCTTATCTAAATTATAATCAAAAGGTAGTGGTTTTTTATTGTAAATGGTTTGACCCGTCCGCTCGAGGAACAAAGTTTAATCCAAAGACAAATACAATGGACATTAAAATGACTAGTAGATATCGACCGTATGATCCGTTTGTCATTGCACAAAATGTGAGACAAGTCTATTATGTCTCTTATCCATCAACACGGGCTGATCGGCGTGGTTGGTGTGTCGCAATTAAGATAAAACCAAGAGGTCGCATTGAGACAAATGATGACACAGTGGAAGATGTGCCATTTCAAATTGATGAAATGTCCAATGTCAATGAAATGATTGGAGTTGAACCCATTACCCGTTTATGTGATGAGCCAAACACGGATGAAGAAGTTAATGATGATGAAGAAGATACAGATCATGAAGATGCTACTAATCATGTCGGTGTATCAAGAATTCACTCATCTGATGATGATGATGGTGATTTTGAGAAAGAATGGGATTCTAATTAGATGTTGTAATTAGATAATATTACCAAGGCGTCCTGTATGAAATAATATTTATTCTTCATGTATGTTATTCATCATTTATGTTATTCATCATTATATTATTTATTATTTATTATTTATTTTATTCATTATATTATATATATATATATATACACAGTCATGGCATCATCAGGATCAGAAGGTAATGATGACCCACCTCATGATGAGATTGTACCACCGAATGATAAAGGGAAAAAGGTTTCTACTTCTTTACGCGGGCGTCGTCGTCGTGTGACTTATGTTGTTGTTGATAGCCCTTTCGTACCTCCACCTCATACGGAGGATGGTAGTGGTCCTAGTACTATGGATCGCCCATTTGTGCCTCCACCCAGTACTGTGGAGCCCCCGGCAGATGAGAATGGGATACGCAGGTATAATATTAATAGGGAGGTGGTTGAGGTTACACGGGATGGTCGTATCGTTGTGAAGGTTATTGGCGAGTAGTAAGTATTTATTAATTTATTAAGGTTATTTGGTTGATTTATTAATTATAAGTTATTATCGTTTTAATTTATCTTTTTTATGTACAGGTTTGATCATGGGAGGATTGTATCAAGCACCATCACCGACATCATCAAGGCTAATTACACTAAAGCCTGGCTGAATTGGTCGGAGGTCAAAAAAGATGCGACATCAAAAATGTGGAATCAGTTCAGAGTAAGTCTTTTTACAATTACGGTGGATTTTCAATTTTTTAATTTTGTTCAATTGTTTAATTTGTTTTTACTAACAATTTAATTAAATTTGTTTAAATAGGCAAAAATGGCATGGCTCCCAGAGGAATCGAGGGATGTTGAGAGAGCATTCAACACAAGAGCTTCTCACCTCTTATCTTCAATGCTTCAGGAGCACCGTAATAGTCGTATTAAGCCGACGTGGATCGGTGATCCTCATTGGGCTGCGCTCCAAAAATGAATCGTGCTTCAGAGAAAAGTGGCTGCATAAACACGGTTGGTTCTATCAATACTGTTGAACACTTCAAACGCTTGGTAAATTTTTTAATTGATTAAATTTATATATACATACATATTTTATATTTTATTAAATACTAATATATTAAATAATATTAACTATGTATATAGGAGGCCATCCTTGGTCGACCACCTACTTTGGTTAAGTTACACCGTCAGATTCATATGCGAGAGGAGACGGGTGAGTATCTTGATGATCGACATAGGAATATTCAGGTAAATAACGTTTATTATTTATATATTGTTTTTATTATATTATATATTATATTATATTCTATGTCTACATACTAATGGGGTAATTATTCATTTCTTGGTTGTACCTATCAGGAAAACTTCCAAGAATGGCTGGCTGATCGAGCGGCATCACAGTAGAGTAGTGGCATCACTAACATTGATCCTACTGGGAGAGTAGAGCGGCTTTTAATGCTTGGCAGGAATCTGTTGGTCCAACCAAAGGTAGCCGGTTAGTAGGAGCTGGTGGTATTGGTCAGGCTGCTTTCCAAAACTCCATTATTCCGAATCTGAGGCCAACATCTTCTTCAGAAAGAAGTACTGGTTGCTCTTATGTCCCTACTCCTTCAGAATTGGACGCTGTTCAACTATTGACACAAAAATTGAGCGAGACACAGCGTGAGATGCAAGAGCGACAAGACAAATATGATCAGGAAATGCAGCAGATGCGGGAGCAGCAGAGGTTGAATGATGAGCGCTGGAATCAATTAATGGCTACTATGTCTCAATACCCTAGGCCATCTATGCCATCGCCATCTATGCCATCATCGTCATCATTTTTCCCACTGCAACAGATGCAGCCTTATGCCGGTGCTTTTCAGTCGTACCCGGGTGTTTTCCAATCTTACTCTCAGCCGTACTCTCAGCCGCAGCAGCAGCCGTACTCTCAGCAGCCTCAGCAGCCTCCCCGACAGCAGCAGCCTCCCCAACAACAGTTAAAACAACAATGAAACTTATTTTAATTAGTTTGCAGATGACGAGGACGACAACAACAACAACAACAACAACAACAACAACTCTCGAGACTACTATGGAGATAACTAGTAGTTTTATTGGATATTTTAATTTGCATTTGTAATGAATATTTCAATTTATATTTTGTTATTTAAATTAGTACTTTGTTTAATGAAGTTTATATTTTGTTATGGATATTTAAATTAGTACTTTGTTTAATGGAATTTATATTTTGTTATGGATATTTAAACTAGTAGTTTTATTTTTTGAATTAAATAAAGGAATTAAAAAATATTTTTTAAAAAATGAATTAAAATATTTAAATAATATTAATTTCTTAAATAAATGAATTTTAAAATAATTTTTATAATAAAAATGACGCATTTTAAAATATATATTTTTTATTTTTTGAATTAAGTATACGAATTAAAAAATAGTTTTTAAAATAATGAATTAAAATATTTAAATAATATTAATTTCTTATATAAACAAATTTTAAAATAATTTTTTAATAAACATGACGCATTTTAAAATATATTTTTTTTTTTAAAAAAAATGCATTACTAGCGGATTTTCAGCCAATAAAAAAATACATTATTGGCGGATTGGAGTGCTTACTGGCGGATTTTCAGCCAGTAATTACTGGCTGATTTACTGACAGAATATCCGCCAGTAATTACTGGCTGAGATTCCACCAGTAAATCCGCCAGTAATTACTGGCTGAAATTCCGCCAGTAACTGTTACCTGCGGCTGATTTTCTGGCGGATTAAATCCACCAGTAATGTCCAATTTATAGCCGATTTTAACCATTACTGGGGGATTGTGTCAGCCTGCACGAATTTCTTGTAGTGATCACCTCCCTATGTAAAAGAGCTTCAAAACCAAGAGATACCACCTCTCTTGAATAAATTGGGATCACACCCAAAAAATAAGAAATAAAAAACATTAAAATATACACTCAATAGTGTAGATAGAACAAACTGAAGCACACGTTATACAACTCAAACTATGTGGAGTATAAAGCTCTCAAATAAAACATTAGCAAGTGGAAAATGAATGAGAGTGCTGAGAATAATTTTGATATAATTTCAATGTAAAAATGAGTTGTGTCAAAGAGCTACCACAATCTCCTATTTATAGAGAATATGAATGAAAGAGACATAAATAAGAAGTAACTCAAACCAATTAAAATATAAACCAATGGTAGCTTTTCTATATAAGGGATAATTCAGCCAAACCAAAAACCAACGGTAACAATGTAATGAAGAATTCCCATAATTATTGTTCATGTGTTGATCTCAAAAAGGCATTCAAAATGGTCCGTTGGAAAAAAAAGATATGCCGTATCCATGCCTAAATGTTTCAAAATGAAAACCCTCTAAGGTGACCGTTGGAATGCATGCAAATACTTTTTTTAATTTTATTTCAAACACGTTGATATGAATTCACAACAAAATTGATTATGCAAAAAATAAATAATGATTATTATGAAAACATGTTGGTTTGAGATCTTGAAGCATATTTGTGTATACAAAAAAAGTAATAGGTTATGGCCATAAAAAAAACTATGTGTAGCACATTTAAAAAGCCAAAACGGAAAAATAATATTTTCCCACATAATTGATTATTTATAATCAATTATTAACTGTTTTTAAAAATATTTTCCTTCAAGACATATTTTTAAGAAAAATAATGTGAGTGTGTGATTTATTTTATTTTAGAGAGCTTTATTTCCACTTACACAAATATCTTAAGACATACAATACACTAAATAAAACCAAACAACTCTTGACTTGAGAGCTTGATCTCCTTTTCCGCTTTTTGCAATCTGGACATTTTAGAACTTCTTTTGTCAATCATCAAAACAAAATTATTCCTGTGAAGGCATATATTCACACATATAACATAAAAGTTAAAAACATACAACAAGTTACTAGGAAGCTTTAGCTTCGCAAAACAAGTGCCCATAGAGCAGATATATGCAGTTCAGGAACATATACAAAATATTGTTATGCTATCCATTAACCCACTAAGAAACCACTTTAACCCACTAAGAAACCACTCAAAAGGTAGGGGGCAGAAACCAGATTAACCAGCTACTTGGAATGGGATGAGTCAACAAAAGATGTGGAAGCAGAAGGCTTAGGGACATATTGGACTGGAGGAATATGATCAAATTTTAGAGTAACAAGAGATGGGCTAAGTGTAGGTAAAGTGGTCAGAAGCCACTACTGAATCTGATGATTCTTAGCGTATTGAGCTCGTTTCTTGTAGCAGCCTTTGCCCTTGGTGTGTAAACATGTGTGCAAGTATACACGTGATTATGTAGTTTAAATTCTGATACTACCAACTAGTACTCGGATTAGGGAGGTGAAAATAAAAGGTAATGCATAGTAAAAACTCATATGGTTGGACAGTAATTAAATTGCAAATAGTAGTAAAAATAGTAATGCAGGATATCAAATCAGCGGAATGGTATTATCCAAGACCCGAGTTAGTAATTACTTCACTAATAAATGAGTGTTGTGATAGCATTCAATGTGCATAATTGAAAATAAACTTTCAGTTTTAAGATCAGAATATCGCAAAGGTTCCCTTATTCCTAAGCTCCCATTTGGTCTATTCTGATGTGCGTAAAGCTTCATTCAGATCAAACTATGGTCCTAGCGTTATATTCTTATTCTTCACTAGGAACAATAATATTCCTATTAATTACCCTTAAAACATATTAACTCATGAAATCAACACTTTATTTCTTTCCAGAAATTAAAACACATTACCCTTATTAAAGTGATCAAGTTCAAAAAGAGTATATAACATTAAATCGTATGAGTTAATTAAGAGTCAAACAGTACTCACAAAATTTATCATAGATCAATAACTACATCACTATAGTCTTGACTAAAAATGAATTTATCTCAAAATGAGCTTAGACATGAATAAAGCGTATGAAATCATCATAAATGAAGTCATGAAAATAGCAATTACAGTCGAGATCAAAGATACACAGAGAAATACAGAAATTACAAACAAATGGATGGGAAAGACGATGGAGCAGTGTTTGGAAGGTGGAAGGTGCACTCTCTGACCTAGGGAACCTGGAGGTTGAAGTTATGTGCTCTTTTAGGGGGAAGTACCTATTTATATGACATTCTCTTTCCATGTATGCTTCGCTGGCAAGTGCTGCCAACTCTAAAATCAAGGATGTCTTGTCCTTTTGCGGCCCAATAAATGTGCTGATTACACTATGCCCTTGCCACTAAAGACAAAACACCTCTTTCCTTATTATACCACTTGAGAATACTTTAGTTCTTTTTCTGACGTCATCCAATTGCCACGATGCTACCACAGCACTAACCACAGCATCAAAACAAATAAATTCCTGCACAACTAGCACACGGGTGAAGATCAACAAAATGGCACCTAAAGTGCCAACAACACAATTTCCACAACACAACTTACTTGTATTTAATTATGCACAAACTTCACATTTATTTACATTAAGTACCCTTAAACAAGATTAAGTCTCATTTCTATTGGGATAGATAACTCTCATTTCTAAGAGTTATCAGCCCTTCCAGAACTTGTTTAAGAATGTTTTTTACCTTTCTCAGTTGCATTTTGTAACATCTCCAATTTGGCTAATCTCAAATATTTGGGATTAGCTAGTGTTCTCACTTAATTGCTATTTATTGCATTATGATTGATGATTAAGTGGTTCTATTTTATTGATTTCTACTACACTTGATTGAGTGTTTTGTGATCTCTTATATGAATAAATGGTGTATTTGAGGGTTTATTAAATCAAGTTGGAATGGGTAGTGTATGAATAGATATGGGGTGAGAATAGTTATAAGGGGGTAAAATTGGAATTTCCACCCAATCTACTCTACCCTCAACTGAATCACTTAATATTTTCTCTTACTCTCACATTTCACTCACTTATAACTCACACACACCAACACAAAAACAGTTTTAAAAGAAAAGAAAAGAAAAGGAGAGAATAGAGAGAGAGCTCGTGAGAAAGGAAAAGAAAAGAGAGAAAGAAAAAGCTCCCAAGACCCTTCTTCTACTTCAAACCAAATGCCACAACTGAACCTCTTCTCATCATAAAGTGTTCCATTTGAGTTTAATTCATCCCTACAACACCATTAGAAGCTCAAGAACTCAGATTTCATCTACTCTTCTTCTTCAATTTCGAATCATGCATGTGGGGAGGAAGTGTTGTTTTGAAGCTATCAATGGTTGCATGTTTGTTTTGAGTGTTGGATAGCATCTAGTGGGAGCCACATTGTAGTTTGGAGCATTTTAGAAGGGGTATTCAGCAGCTGAATTTCGAATTCAAGTTTGGGGTAGCTCTTGGTTGTTTGGAACTTCACATTTGTTTGGTTGTTGATTGTTGAATTTGAACTTCATCTCTGTGATTTTGTGACTTTTATCACAACAATGTGAGTTTTACTCCGTTTAGGGATTTTATTTTCTAAAATGTCCTTGCATGTTTCTGTTTCGAGATGTTTGAGGTCGTTTCGTGAATTTTTGAGTCGAAAACCGTAATTTTGAAAAACTACGCGTTCAAGTGTCTCGGAACAAATGAATGATTGATGTTTTTATGTTATGATTGATTGTTTGGATTGGTTGTTGTGCTGGTTATGTTTGTTTTTATGTTGGTAATCGAACGGGATAGGAATTGGAATCGAACTGAGTAGCGAAAACGGTAAAAACAGAAAGAATAGAGAGATTGATGAGTTGATTTCGTGTCGACTATGCGAATAGAACTTGATCAATTCTTAGTCCTTAATTCGGTTAATTTCGACTATCGAAATTAACTAGCATTTGCGTATTCGATTAAGTAATAGATGAAGTCGTTGATCATTGTCATACCTCAATTTTGTCCATTGTATTTTTTTTAGTTCACATGTTGAGACCGTTTCTTAATTCACTCGAGGTCGTCTTATCTGATTAAGGTAATTTTCGATAAGTTGTTCAAATCGAGCCAAAACGTTTTTATCTAATTATACCTATTTGTGCAAAGGAGTCTCCACCCAATTTATTTGATAGGAAAAATTGAGAAAAACGTATTCAAAAGTTATTGGTCTGCGAGTACTAGATCGGATTAGGGAGTCGATTATGCATAGAGAAGGGCAAAAACTTAATTCCACTACACCCCTAAAACATCGGTCCTAAGACAGTTACCCTAAATTTGATTGGGTAATACTTTTCGGTACCGGAGTACAAGCCTGAGGTGCCCGAGCCCTACAATCGATCGGGTCCGGGGCTTAGGATGTGTCTCTGCTTCCAGTTGAAGTATTCTTCTAGGATGAAGGTTGAGTTTGGTAGATAGGAGTCGGAGCTCAGATCGTCCGAGGTAATTTTCTGTCCACGTCGGGGGGGTACCTGCAAGACACTCTGACGTCCAAGTCAGTAAGAGGCAGAGATGAATAAAATAGAGAGAGATCAGAGAGAATCGTATGGGATAGAAGCGCAGCGTTGTGCCGTAGTTATTTTGAGAGTGTGCAAGTGTAAAAGCGTAGCTGGATTGGGGGGCGGAGCCTCTATTTATAGACAGAGTGTCGTACCTGAGCCGTTGGATGCGTGGGAAAGATCCTGACCATTGGGTACGATTGGAATGCGGACGCGAATGTCCCGAAGTACGGAAATGGGCCAGGCCCAAGCTAGTCATGGTTTGGCCTAGTCCGGAACAATGGCCCCTCAAGTCGAGGACGGAGAAGCATGAGGTCGGCCTCGGCTTGTTCTCCGCTTGCTTTTGAGGTGAGGATTTGTTGAGCCATGTCTTTTCCTGAAAGGTGAGTCAGATAAATATGTGAGGCTTTGAGGAGCTCGGGTACCTATTTGCGCAGAGTTGAGAAGGCGCGCATTAATTTGTTGTGACGCTTCACATCCTGCCTCTATAAAAGGCGAGTTGGAGGTTCATTCGATTATTCTTGCATAGTTCATCATTTTGAGCTCTGCAAAGCGAATCATTTTTGTTGGTGCGTGAAATCAGTATTTTATCCGGTGACGTCATTTTCTGGGTTTCTCCGTCGAGATCAAGATTCAGTCCGACATCCGCACCTTTCTGCATAAAGGTTAGTTTCTTCCCACAAAAATTTTCAAATGCTTTACTATGCTTTTATCAGTGGCCGACGTTGCCATCTCGGCGATCGTTGCTGCTCACTTCAGGGGGAGGAGGTAGTCCGGCCTTGGAAATTTTCGAGGCCCAAACACATACCGCTAAAACTTAAGGTAGGGAGCTTGATATAAATAGAGTTAGTTAGTGATGGCACTGTCCTCCCCTTGTAGATAATGGTCTGAACTAGGAGTGAGGAACAACCGATTCCCGGAAAGCCACCTGGGAAACCAATCTTGAGGAAGTCGGCCACAGGAGATCCGATATGACGGCCCCCAGGGGCGCTCTGTCCCTGATGTCTTCGACATACGCCCCTTCTCCTGCGGGGTCGGGAGCTTCGACTAGGGAACTCGTTCGCTAGACTTCAGAGTGCACAGTTGAGGAGAATCCTGAAGTGGGACATGCTGAAGTCGGATCTCGGGCAGAAGAACTTGAAGCCGAGGTTGAGGCGAATGAAGAAGAAGTTGTAGCTGAGGACCAGTACGATTTTGTTGCCAAGAGGATTTGTAACACTGCTGCCAGATTGAAGTCGGACAAGCCCATATCATACTATGAGAAATTTATCGTCGCCCCCGCTGAACAGAGATGGAAGATGATCGAGGCCGAGGACTATCCGGTGTGCACGGAGCATAACGGAGTAGGGTTCTTCTTTTACGGGGTTGTCCTTGAGACCATGGGGGTCCGGATTCCACTTACCGACTTTCAGAAAGGAGTGCTGAAGTTTCTGCATGTGGCTCCTTCACAACTGTACCCGAATAGCTAGGGCTTTATCCGAGGTTTCGAAATGGTCATGGAACGCCTCGGGAGGGCACCCACTGCCGAAGTCTTCTTTTGCTTCTTCAACATGTTTCGTTCTCCGGAGGTCGAACCGGAGAGCAAGAGGCAAGGACACGTCGGACTCAGGAGCAATGCTGGACGTTCCTATTTCGTCCCAACCAATGATTCGAACCGGGACTTCAAGCCGAACTTCTTCTTCGTTCGGGCTCTGAGCAGTGCTGCCAAGCTTTCAATTAGAAACTTTGAAGATTGAAAGTTAAAGAAGGCGCACTTCCCGCTGTCGTGGTATCATGGGCACTTTGTCCGGGATGGAGTGGAGATCGGGACCCAGAGTTACATGATGAACCCTGACCAGCTGGAGGGAGAGAACAAAAAATCATATGATCTGATTAATAAATGGGGAAAGGTGATGGTCGATGTCGTGGCCAACTCCAAAGCCAAACTGAATAGATACTTTGATACTTGTAATTTGCTTTTTGTTTGATCTTTTCTTGTTGACTTGAATTACGCTAGCTTCGGCAAGTCACCGTTGCTGATTGCTTCTTTGTTGTTGCAGGTGAAATAGAAGAATTGGATCGTGATGCTGTTTTTGCTGAGTCTGGGCTGGACACATCAGCCAAAGTAGATAAAGCTCCTGTCAAAAAGACCATGGAGAAGAAAACTTCTATGTCGGCCTCGGGGACCGGCCCCTCGTTAGATAAACAGCAGGTAAGTCCCATTCTGGGGGCAAGCCTGCCCAAGAAAAACAAAAACCACAAACTCAAACAAAGTCTCCAGCAGTTCGGTCCTCCACCCGGAAGCCGAACTCGGGGTCCGCCACCAAGGACGACCGCAAGAAGGACAATGCTGAGGATGCCTCCGATAAACCTGCTGCGCTGAAAAAACAAAAACAAATGCAGCAAGAAAAGAGCATGGAGGAGGGGAAAGGCAAGGCTTCCCTGGCTGACTTCGCGGCCTGCATCCGGGTCGGCCAGACCGGTGCCGAGGTCATCAAAGAGCTATAGGAGCTAGAAGCAGGCAAAATGACTGAACGCCTCCGAGGTAAGATCTCTGCTCTTGATGCTGAAAATAGAAATTTACACGGCCAATTAATTCGTACATGTCGTAAGTTGAGTACTTATCGAGACCATAATTTGGTAGCTTATTCCGAAGACAATTGAAGTGTGAAAAAAGAGCTTGAGAAGTTGAAAGAAGTCCAGGTGCAGCTTGACGAGGCCAATGCCAAGGTCAGCCAGCAGGCGAAGCCTATTGCTGATCTCCCGACGCTGAAGGCTGATTTTAAGGCAGTCCGAGAAAGACCGGAGGCTGCCGAGGCTGATAAGAAGGAGAATGCCCAGCTGGTGGAGAAGCTGAAGAAAGATAAGGTCGAGCTTACCATGAAGATGGCGAGGGCAGCCAAGTCTGGCTTCGATCGCTGCCTCAACATGGTCGTGGCCATGGAACCCGGGCTGAACATCAACTTGTTGGATGCCAAGTACAAGGCGGAGAATGGGAAGATTGTTTACCAAGGTTCGGTGATCTACGACCCAGCTTCTGCACTATCCCCCGCTCCTGAAGATGAAGCTGCTGCAACCATTCCGGAGAAGGCCGCCGAGGCGGAGGTTGAGAAAGAAGCACAGAAAACTGCCTGACTCTTGTATCTCTTATTTTTGATTTGTTGGTTGGTCTCGAGCATGCCCAGGGCCAATTATCATTTGTAAAGCGCTTCGGGCACCGTCACCTTTCTCCGGTTTTTATTTATTCTGCACTTTATCCATTATGCTTTGTACGCCTTGAATTATCTAAGAAGTTTTGATTGAATGCTTGCGGTAGAGTAGGGATCCGTTGTCGAGATGAGAGAACGAAATTTGTAGAAAGGCCAGACTCTGGCGCAGGTTAAAATAAAATGATTCCTTCGCCGGTAGAAGAGAAGTCCGATAAAGATAATAGAAGTCCGAACACCTGCGAGATTCCTGCAATTTTAAAACAAGATTCAAAAAAGAGCCGTTGGTGGCCGAGCTTCATAGATGGGAAGGCCACTACGGGCCCCCCTCTCCGTAGCGAGATTGCATAAGTGAGCCGATGTGGGCCTTAGTCTTCGTAGATGGGAAAGCTGTAGCGGGCTCCTCTCTCCAGAGATTCCTCCAACAGAGGTCGTTGTGGACCCCCGCCCTTCAGTCTCTGATGGAGCGCGAAGCTCGGAGATCAGAGGTGTTGCAGGCTCGCACAAGGGGGAATATTGGGAAGACCTCGGCCTCTGATGGAGCTTGTCAGCTCGGATAATAGAGGGAGGTCGGCTCGCGCTAGGCGAAATTGGGAACCATTCGGCCTTTGATGGAGCTCGTCAGCTCGAACATTAGAGGGAAGGTCGGACTCTCTGATGGAGTGTGTATCTCGGAGATCAGAGAGCTATTGGAGCCGCTGTGGGCTATTTGCTCGATTCTACAAGAGTCAGGCAGATATCCGAGGTCAGATAGAGAAACCTGCAGAAAAATATCCTTGATGGAGGTTGGATGAAGATCCAATTAGAGATTGAAATGCGGGATCCGGAGCCAGAATTCCAAGAGATCCATTCTGGTGAATGAAGAGATCCGAGATAGGATGGTGTTTACCTTGGATTTTGGTAAACACCGCTAGTTTGAAATTGCTTCTGTTTTTCAGGATCAACTAGTAAATCCTAAGACCATTTGTGTTAAAGTTTTTCCCAGAATTATACGTATTCTTGCAGTTTAAAAGTAAAAAGAAGAAGATAACAGTCGATCTCGCGCGAAACCGTCGGATTTCCTCAATAAGGGAGAATAAAACAAAGAAAAAATTGCAGAAAAGCAAAGAAGAAAACAAATTAAAATTGCATTAATTGTAAAGAAAGTTGGTGCACAAATCATACATTCTCTTGGCTCGTTTCCTCTGTAATGTGTTGGAAGTTAGAGCGTGAGAATTCTGTAGTGAGATTGTGACCCGTTTTTCCTATGAAAAACTACTATTTATACAAGGAGGGAAACACTATAACTAACTAACTGTACAGAGAATTTAAAAAACAGTAAGTGCTATGTCTTTTCGACCATGGTTGCTTGATTCCACTTCGACATCAGCCTTCAAACTTCCTCTTGTCGAAATCTTTGCTTGCAACATCTTCGACTTCACCAAATCCAGCGTCGAAATCAGCTTGATATAACCTGATAACTTAACCCATTTTGATCGTCGAAATTACTTATTGTCTCTTGAAATACAAGGTCAAACTAAACCTCGTTGACTGCATTTAATTGAGCTTGTCTAAAATGCAGGCTAACAAATTGCCCCCCAAAAATGTCTTTTTCGACTGAGTTTTTAAATGAAGAAGAAAATGACATTTTTGAAATTCCTCTTAACTGCTCTAATGACGTCATCAGGTCGAAAATACCTTGTTCTTTCCAGATTTCTCCTTTTTTCGACAACGAGCCAATCGACAGGTATAAGGAGGTCCTGATTTCAATTCTGCAATATTAACCTCTTCTTCGACATCTTCATAAGATATGCCGTATTCTTGGTCACTGTCATTTGCTTCGACATAAGCAACCTTTTCTTTTTTACTTTGGAATCTACCTGTTCTGGCTTTTTCGGCATTGAGTCTTTCGACTTGTCGAACTCTATCAGCCAATTGTGCCATATCTCTTAAATGTAGTGTGTCTAGTTTCTTTCTTATAGAGTAATCTAGACCACCAGTAGCCATTTCGAGTAACTCATGCTCAGGCACTTGGGTAAAACACCTTGCTTTGAGCAGTCTAAATCTATTGAGATAATCATCAATAGATTCTGCCCCATTGCGTCGAACGCTAGCCAGTTCTTTAAGACTAATCTTACATTGGCCCATATAGAACTGCTCATGGAAGTCCTTTTCTAATTGACTCCAATTAAAAATTGAATTTGGAGGCAGTGTAGTGAACCATGTGAAGGCATTCTTAGTTAGAGAATTTGGAAAGTACTTCATCCTTAAATTCACATTATGTGCTAGATCGCAAGCCTCAGTCAAATAACGAGTCACGTGTTCGATGGTAGATTCACTGGTTTCTCCAGCGAACTTTGTGAACTTGGGAATTTTCCATCCCCTAGGTAGCTCCGTTTGTAAGGTGTATTCTGACAAGGGCAACACAAAATTAGGCCTATGTAAACCTAAGTTAAGGCCATTCTGGGCTAAAATAGTTTCGACCATATTAGCCAGGTTGTTTTGTGCTCCAAAATTGTTTTGTTGCACTTGTCTGACCACTTCGTCTGCATTTTGGTTTCTATTCACCAACACAACTTCAGGGATTGCCTCTATCCTCATAGGCTCTTCGACAATTTGTTGTTGTCTTTGGTTTCCCTGATTCATAGGAATTGCATTGTTAGGCCTTTCTACCGGTATCTCTACAGGCCTAGCATTTTGGATTTGGGGGATTTGCTGGTTATGTACTGGTGGAGTACCAAAGGAATCAACAATTCTTCCCATTTGTGTTGCCAACATTTGGTAACTATTATTAGTGTTTTGTATCAAAGGATTAAACACAGTACCAATTTGTTGTGTTAACATATTGACCATATCATGATTGCTATCATCCATTTGTTGTCTTAATGCCAACATAGATGTTGTAGTCATATTAGTTTGGGCATTTCGACTATGGATGCCCTCTGTTGAACCATAAGTAGGAGAATACCCTGTAATTGCATTATCTACAAATGTAGACGAATTTGTCAGAAGGTCTGCCATCAATGCTGTTGGCATGCCATACCGTAAAGCCCTTCCACTCATAGTAAATGGCATATTTCCAATCATTGGATTTGCCATCAAAGGACTCGTTGGTCCTACTATTGGTGGCACAGAAGCCATTGTATTAACATTTGTTAATGTTGCAGTGGTCATCATTGACACAGGAGTAATTATGGGAGAAGTTATAGCAGTTACTCCCATTGTTGTCGAAGAAGGCATAGCAACGATTATGCCTACGACGTTTGCAGCGTTAACGTCACTAACTGACGCTTGTTCTTGTGTACTTTGTGCATTTGATGCAGAAGCATTACTTGCACTAAAGCGTTCCATCTCTGGAAGATGTTTACCACTCCTTAATTGCATGCACACACAAACACAAAGTTTAAGAATTCAACGAAAAACTTTAAAATTAGCACAAATGTCCCACCGGACGTGCCAATTTGTTTACCTCGGATTTTGGTAAACCCCGCTAGTTTGAAATTGCTTCTGTTTGCAGGATCAACTAGTAAATCCTAAGACCATTTGTGTTAAAGTTTTTCCCACAATTATATGTATTCTTGCAGTTTAAAAGTAAAAAGAAGAAGATAACAGTCGATCTCGCGCGAAACCGTCGGATTTCCTCAATGAGGGAGAATGAAACAAAGAAAAAATTGCAGAAAAGCAAAGAAGAAAACAAATTAAAATTGCATTAATTGTAAAGAAAGTTGGTGCACAGATCATACATTCTTCTCTTGGCTGGTATTCTCTGTAATGTGTTGGAAGTTAAAGCGTGAGAATTTTGTAATGAGATTGTGACCCGTTTTTTCTATGAAAAACTACTATTTATACAAGGAGGGAAACACTATAACTAACTAACTGTACAGAGAATTTAAAAAACAGTAACTCCTATGTCTTTTCGACCATGGTTGCTTGATTCCACTTCGACATCAGCCTTCAAACTTCCTCTTGTCGAAATCTTTGCTTGCAACATCTTCGACTTCACCAAATCCAGCGTCGAAATCAGCTTGATATAACCTGATAACTTAACCCATTTTGATCGTCGAAATTACTTCTTGTCTCTTGAAATACAAGGTCAAACTAAACCTCGTTGACTGCATTTAATTGAGCCTGTCGAAAATGCAGGCTAACAAATTGCCCCCCAAAAATGTCTTTTTCGACTGAGTTTTTAAATGAAGAAGAAAATGACATTTTTGAAATTCCTCTTAACTGCTCTAATGACGTCATCAGGTCGAAAATACCTTGTTCTTTCCAGATTTCTCCTTTTTTCGACAACGAGCCAATCGACAGGTATAAGGAGGTCCTGATTTCAATTCTGCAATATTAACCTCTTCTTCGACATCTTCATAAGATATGCCGTATTCTTGGTCACTGTCATTTGCTTCGACATAAGCAACCTTTTCTTTTTTACTTTGGAATCTACCTGTTCTGGCTTTTTCGGCATTGAGTCTTTCGACTTGTCGAACTCTATCAGCCAATTGTGCCATATCTCTTAAATGTAGTGTGTCTAGTTTCTTTCTTATAGAGTAATCTAGACCACCAGTAGCCATTTCGAGTAACTCATGCTCAGGCACTTGGGTAAAACACCTTGCTTTGAGTAGTCTAAATCTATTGAGATAATCATCAATAGATTCTGCCCCATTGCGTCGAACGCTAGCCAGTTCTTTAAGACTAATCTTACATTGGCCCATTGTTAGCCTGTAATTTCGACAGGCTACATTGAAAATGGTCAACAAGGCCTAACTTATATTTCGACGAAGACCAAATTATTTCGACAGAGAAAATGGTCATGCGCAAGGTAAACTCGACAAACTTCCGGGGAAGCAAAAGCAAGAGAGAGGAAAATGGACACAAGCTTTCGACAGACAGAAAACAGAGCAGTTATGCGCTGAAGATTAGCAGTTGGTCGAAGCGTGATAGAGCGGTTCTGGTCGAAAGTAGGAGTAGCAGTTATTAATTTTCAAATTTTTAGGCAGTTACTTAGTTCAGTTTTTCCCCCCTCTTTTCCTTTGTATAAATAACTGTTCTTGAGAAGAAACAGGGGTCGCAAATCACAATACACAATCCGATTCCTGAAACTCTAACTTCCAAGCCAGAGCGAAAAACGAGTGGAAGAATCGCTGTACGTGATCGTGTACCATTTTTACAATTCAATGCAATTTATTTGTCTTTTCTTTACAATTCATGCACCATTTACTGCTTCTTTTCTTTTCAATTCTGTTAATCATTGCAAATCGTCCCCTTTTCTACATTTTCTGAAACAAAAACTATGAGCAATTCAAAGGCAATTGCTTTGAGATTTTTCTAGTTTGATCTCACAGACCTTCTAATAAAACTAGTGATTGTTTGCTAAAAACACCAGCAAACAAATTGACACGCCCGGTGGGACTTTGCCTTTGATTTTGTTCATTTTCGTACTCTCTTATTTGTATTCGCTGTTGTATGCACTTAAGAAGTGGTAAAATGGTTCGTTCTAGTACGAATAATGCGTCTAGTTCCAACCCTGTGGTTTCACAAGGGCAAGGAACAACAATGGATTCTGCGAGCATTAGCGCAGGACCATCATCGTCGACAACCGTTCCTTCATTATCAACGACTAATGTTGGTTCAACGCAGTCAGAAATGGCATCTTTGCCTATGTCTTTGCCGTTAAGTGCAGGGCTTCATAGCCCTTACATGGCAATGGGAAACGGTTTAGACCCACGTTTGAATAACGTGCATCTACCCCCATTTCCTTTGGGAATGTATGGCATGCCTACTGGAATGCCACATATTTCGACCTTTTCCCCTACACATGTCTCTTCTGAGAGTGTATTTGGTCGGAATCCCCCAGCATTAACCAATATGTCTTTGTTGGCCTTAAGACAACAAGTAGACGAGAGTAATCACGATATGGTTAATATGCTTACCCAACAAATGGGTACAGTTTTCAATCCATTGATTCAAAATACCAATGACAGTTACCAAATGTTGGCAAATCAGATGAGTAGGATTGCAGACTTCTTTGGGGCTCCAGCGGTTAATAATAGGCAAGTTCCTATTATTGCGGGTAATGCGTCGTCAGTTAACCCCCAAGAAGCAGTTGCAGTCGAAGCATCCACAATTGTAGGCGAACTACAAGGGGCAGTAAACCACGTCCCTGAAGTAGTTTTGGTAAATAGACACCAGAACACTGATGAAGTTGTTCGACAAGTGCAACAACACAATGTTGGCGCAGAAAACAATATAGCTACTTTAGTCGAAACTATTTTGGCGCAAAATGGCCTTAACATAGGTTTACAAAGGCCTAACTTCGTATCACCATTATGCGAATACGTATTACAAACTGAGTTACCAAGGGGATGGAAAGTTCCCAAGTTTACTAAGTTTGGTGGTGATACAAATGAGTCCACAGTCGAACACATTGCTCGTTTCTTGACTGAGGCTGGGGACTTAGCACAAAATGAGAATTTGAAGATGAAATACTTTCCGAATTCTCTAACTAAAAATGCTTTCACTTGGTTCACGACCTTACCCCCTGGTTCTATATTCACATGGGGGCAATTAGAAAAGGCATTCCATGCATAGTTTTACATGGGCCAGTCGAAAATTAGTCTTAAAGAATTGGCTAGTGTTCGGCGCAAAATGCCTGAAACTATTGATGATTACTTAAACAGATTTAGGCTGTTGAAATCTCGTTGCTTCACACAAGTCCCTGAACATGAGCTTGTCGAAATGGCTGCTGGTGGCCTTGATTACTCAATTAGAAAGAAATTAGACACATCTCATTTGCGAGATATGGCGCATTTGGCTGATAGAGTTCGACAAGTTGAAAGGCTTAGAGAGGAAAAATCTAGGTCGAATAGGTATCATAAAAAAGAAAAAGTGGCATATGTCGAAGAAGAATTCGACGTTACATATAGTAATGTCGAAGAAGAGGAGATAGACGTGGCTGAACTTAAGCCTGGTCCTCCTTATACCTGTAAATTATTAAGGCCTGCGAATGGGAATAACCCTGTAGAGCCTAAGAATGATAGATTTATGCCTAAGACTTATACTTTTGATGTTACTAAATGTGATGAAATTTTTGATCTTTTAGTAACTGATGGTCAAATATTAGTGCCTAAAGGCCTTAAAACACCAACTCTTGACCAAAGAAAGAAAAAGGGTTATTGTAAGTTCCATAATTTTTTGGGACATAACACTGACCGTTGTGTGCTCTTCAGGGATATTGTGCAAAAAGCAGTTGAGGAAGGAAGACTCAAATTTGCTGATAAGAAAATGAAAGCTCCTATGCAGATTGATGTTGATCCATTGCCTAAGGCTGAAGCTATGTATTCTGAACCTGTCGAAGCTGATGTAGGCATGGTGGATGCTCAAATGGCAGACCCTCCTAAGTGTGTCAAGACTGCCACCGAAAAATTAAAAGGTTTTATGTATGCTGAAGGTAAGAAACAGGAAGTGACCCTAAAAGAATATGATGGGAAGATACATGCTGTGTATCCAAAGGCTGAGGAAGAATTGATAGATTTCCTCAATCGGTGTAAGTGGAATAACTCTGAAGTTATGCTTTGCCCAAGGTGCAGCGCTGTCTTCGACAAAGAAGCAGCTAAAGCTGTTGAAGGTTATCAGGGTCAACAACAACGTAAAAGAAAATGGCTTGACAACAGGCCAAAATTTGACTTTGCAAAAGGAGATCTTCCTGGCTATAAGGCTAATGTGTCAACAAAGCCTTCAACAAGCAAACGACAATTTGCTAAGGAGAAGTCCTCAGCGAAAGGGTATTTGAAGCTGTCAACAAATAAATCCTTTGTCCCAAGTACTAGTGCTCCTGTTGAAGCGTGGGTGCCCAATAATCAACGTGCTAAAGCTGTCAGGCCAGGTACTGATGCTGCTAAGCTTAATTATAAGAATAACTATAAGGGTAAGAACCCCATGACTAGAACACAGTGGCGTCGTTACCAAAGACAACAGAAGAAGAAGGCACACTTTGACATTAACAAGGTTCCAAGTCATTTGGCTAATAACCATGTTCCACGCAGTACGATTGACATTAATCAAGTTCCACGCAGCATAATAGTGGCGTAGAGTGAGGTTCACAAAGCTGAAGTTGCCACAAAGAGGAATGCTGATGTTGCTAGTCATGTGTGTGCAGCGAATAAGGCCAAAGGCAAGGCTGTAGTAACAGAAAAGCCAAGAAGGCCTGCTCTTGAAAGAATATTTCCTCCATTGTCAACAGTGAAGGAAGAGAATGCTGATTTCGACATGGATGAAGACATGGAGTCTGATTTTGATGATTCTGAAGATGATTTCGATGTTGTTTGCAATGTGGTATCAATACTGCCTCTTGAGTACGATGTTATCACAGTACCAAATGATCTTGAAGAGGATTTTACAGAGGATATGGCTCGTCATAAGCCAATGTGTTACTATGTGATGAACAATGGTTGTGTCGAAGACCAAAGGGCTACCTTCGAGAAGCCAGATATGAGTATGCAAAACCACTTGAAACCCCTGTATGTCCAAACCAAAGTCAATGGTGTTGGAATTAACAAAGTGTTAGTGGATGGTGGAGCTGCAGTGAATTTAATGCCACATGGTCTTTTGAAGAAGATTGGTAAGTTCGACACTGACCTCAGACCACATAACATTGTCTTAAGCAACTATGAAGGCAAAACTGGCCATTCTTTGGGGGCCATTGAGGTGGACTTAATCGTTGGTTCCATAAAGAGGACAACATTGTTCTTAGTGATAGCCTCTAAAGCGAATTTTAATTTACTCCTTGGTAGAGAGTGGATCCATGGAGTTGGTGTTGTCCCTTCAACTTTGCATCAACGTTTAGTGATGTGGAAGGAAGATGGTTTGGTAGAGTATGTTGAAGCTGATCAGAGCTACTTCCGTGCTGATGTGAACCAAATTACCAAGGAAAATTTTGAGAAACAAATGGCGAAGATCGCGCCATGTTCATCTTCTAATGAGGCATATGTTCCTGCGGATAATGTTTTTGCCTCAGTTCATCTTGACCCAAATTATGGTTTTGTTTGGGAAAGAGAAATAATGGGAGATGATAGTGTTTATCCTGATGGTGTTCTTCGACCAACGGGGTGGAACACTGGTTCTTGAAAATGTTCTTATGTCAGTGCCCAATGCATGGGACAAAATTACGGCTTATATGGCCGAAAACAAGTTTAACGCGGCTATAGAGGCCGAAATTATTCAACAAACAATGGCTGTCGAAGCCAGTGAGTTACATGAAGGAAATGGCATAGTCATAGATGAAAGACTTGACTGCATTTATGATGATGATCCATTAGGTTTTGAAAAGGATCCTAGAGATTCGGCAAAGCATATGCAAGCTCAAGACCCGTTAGAAGAAGTTGATTTGGGAAATGGCTCAATAAAACGGCCAACTTATATTAGTGCAAATATTGATGCTTCTCTAAAAATCCAAGTCATCACATTGCTAAGGGAGTTCAAAGACTGCTTTGCTTGGGATTACGACGAAATGCCTGGGTTAAGTCGAGAAGTAGTGGAAATGCAATTACCAATTCGACCAGGGAAGAAACCAGTGAAGCAAGTACCAAGAAGATTTGCTCCTCCAGTGTTGGCCAAGATCAAAGAGGAAATCGAAAGGCTATTCAGAAACAAATTCATCAGAACTGCCAGGTATGTCGAATGGTTAGCCAATATAGTTCCTGTAATAAAGAAAAATGGGACTCTTAGAGTTTGCATAGACATTAGGGATTTAAATAATGCAACTCCCAAGGATGAATACGCAATGTCTGTGGCAGAAATGCTAATAGATTCAGCAGCAGGATTTGATTATCTTAGTATGCTCGATGGTTATTCTGGGTATAATCAAATCTTCATTGCTGAAGAGGATGTGTCGAAAACTGCTTTTAGATGTCCGGGGGCATTGGGTGTTTATGAATGGGTAGTAATGCCCTTTGGATTAAAGAATGCTGGTGCTACATATCAGAGGGCCATGAATTCTATGTTTCATGATTTTATTGATGATTTTATGCAAGTATACATAGATGATGTGGTGGTTAAATCTTCCTCAGAAAGTGGTCATTTAGACCATCTTCGCCGTTCTTTTGAAAGAATGAAGAAATATGGATTGAAATTAAATCCATTAAAATGTGCCTTTTGTGTACGTGCAGGTGATTTCTTGGGTTTTATAGTGCACAAAAAAGGCATTGAAATCAATCAAAATAATACTAAGGCAATTATGGAAACGAAGGCCCCTTCGACCAAAAAAGAGCTTCAGTCGTTGCTGGGAAAAATCAATTTCCTTCGAAGATTTATATCAAATCTAAGTGGCAAAACACAAGTTTTTTCGCCATTGTTAAGACTGAAGAAGGAAGAAGAGTTCAAATGGGAACCAATGCATCAAGCAGCCTTCGACGAAATCAAGTCTTATTTGATGAAACCACCAATTTTGTTGCCTGTCATTAAACACAAAGTGCTCAAATTGTATATAGCAGCTTCTGATAGAACAATAGGTAGCATGTTAGCACAAGAGGATGATAGTGGTGTCGAAAGAGCCATTTATTACCTCAGTAGGGTCTTAAATGATGCCGAAACGAGGTACACTCCTATAGAAAAGTTGTGCCTTTGTTTGTATTTCTCGTGTACAAAGTTAAAGCAATATATAAAACCAGCTGATGTTTCTGTTTATTCGCATTTTGATGTTATTAAGCATATGCTGTCGAAACCAATAATGCATAGCCGAATTGGTAAATGGGCTTTGGCTTTGTCAGAATACAACTTAACTTATCAACCTCTAAAATCAATTAAAGGACAAGTGGTTGCTGATTTTATAGTAGACCATTCTGTTGTCGAAGAAACATTAAGTTTTGTAGACGTATATCCTTGGAGGTTGTACTTTGATGGTTCAAGCCATAAACATGGAGTTGGGATTGGTATTTTAATAATATCTCCTACTAACATTCCAACGAAGTATAAGTTTAAAATTTGAGATGTTTGCTCCAATAATGAAGCTGAGTATGAGGCTTTAATAGTCGGCCTTGAAATTTTACTTGAGCTGGGGGCAAGTCATGTCGAAATAAAAGGTGACTCTGAGTTGGTTGTCAAACAATTGACAAGGGAGTACAAATGCATTAAAGAGCACCTTATCAGATACTTTGTTGTTGCCAATGCTTTGTTAAAAAGATTTGAGTCTGTTCACTTAGAACATTTACCACGAATTGATAATCAAGTGGCAAATGAATTGGCACAAATTGCTTCAGGCTATAAAGTTTCAAAACAAAGCCTGGAAGAGTTAATTGAAATAAAGGATAAAATCATTTCTAATGACTATTCTTCGTCACTATTGTCAACACCAAAAACTGGGGGGGCAACAAACGAGGAACTAGCCGTTGTCGAAAAACGTCAATTTTTTGGTGACTTTGACTTAGCAGAAATTTTTGCTCTTGACAATATGACCAATAATGATTGGCGAAGGCCTATTGTGGAATATTTGCAAAATCCCACAAGAAATACCAATAAAAAGGTAAAATACAGAGCTTTGAGCTATGTGATAATTGGAAACGAATTGTTTAAAAAGACTCCTGAAGGAGTACTATTAAAATGTCTTAGTGAAAATGAGGCATATTTAGCAGTTTCTGATACACATAGTGGAGCATGTGGTTCACACCAAGTAGGCCACAAAATGAAGTGGTTATTATTTCGACAAGGAATGTATTGGCCAACTATGCTGAAAGATTGCATCGAATTTGCTAAGGGATGCCAAGAGTGTCAAAAGCATGCTGGGATACAACATGTACCTGCAAATGAATTGCATGCCATAGTCAAACCTTGGCCATTTAGAGGTTGGGCTCTAGATGTGATTGGAGAGATAAAGCCAACTTCGTCGAAGGGCCATAGATATATCCTTGTGGGAATTGATTACTTCACCAAGTGGGTTGAAGCTATACCTTTAGCCAATGTTGATCAAGAAGCAGTGATAAGGTTTATTCAAAATCATATCATTTATAGGTTTGGAATTCCAGAAACCATTACTACAGATCAGGGATCAGTTTTCACTGGTAGAAAAATGGTAGAGTTTGCTTCTGAAATTGGTTTTAAGTTATTAACTTCGACACCATATTATGCGCAAGCCAATGGTCAAGTAGAAGCTGCCAATAAAGTTATTATTAATTTGATTAAAAAGCATGTCGGGCATAAACCAAAAAATTGGCATAATATCCTTGATCAAGCATTATGGGCTTGCCGAAATTCACCCAAAGAATCTATCAACACTACTCCTTATAGGCTAACATTTGGACACGATGCAGTGTTGCCTGTTGAAATTTGTCTACAATCAACAAGAATTCAAAGACAGTGGGAGATTCCCTCTGATTATTATTGGAATATGATGCTTGATGAATTGGTTGATTTAGACGAAGAAAGGTTATTAGCTTTAGATATGCTTATTCGACAGAAAGAGAGGGTAGCTAAAACTTATAACAAAAAGGTTAAGTTTAAAGCCTTTGATTCAGGTGATCTAGTGTGGAAGGTCCTATTGCCTATAGATAAAAAAGATAGAGTCTTTGGTAAATGGTCCCCAAGTTGGGAAGGACCATTTAAAATTTTACAAGTTTATTCAAACGGCGCATATGAGGTCGAAGAGATTGGCGCTGATGAAAGAATTTTGCGTATAAATGGAAAATACTTGAAAAAGTATAAGCCAACGTTGCAAGAAGTTAAAATAACGCTGGAATAAATATAAAGAAAGCGTAAAAACATGGCATTGAAGTTGCCAAAACATTGTCGAAAGCACAGAAGAAAAATTGCTCAAGAATAAAATGGAAGAAATTTCATTATAATGTTGCCAAGTTACATGTGCCAAAGGAGGCATTTGTGAATTACATAGTGCCGAAAGGGTAAATAAATTAGGCATAAATAAAACGCTGAATTGCAGTTGGTCTTTTACGACCAAGTAACTTCTCTTTTGGGTGGTCTTCTTCGACCACGTTGACGCTTCCCGTCGTTCGGGGGGTCATTCTTTCGTCTGCGCGTTAGGCTTGTAAGCCTTTCAACTGGGCGTTTCCTTGCTTGGTAAACCTCAGGAAGCCCTTCAGAGAGGAGATATTGATGAATCTTCCTGCTCCCACTTTGAGTCTCCCGCATAAACTCAGAAAGTTGCAAGATCAAGTGACATGAAGAAAAAAGGAGCAAAGCCATAATTCGGAGAGATCAAAAACCATCACTTTGAACCTCCAGGCAACCTCACTGCAATTATGAGAGATGAGGTTACGCGGAAGACTCAAAGCAAAGGGAATGATCCTGGAACGGGAAAGGAAAAGAGGAAAAATC
This sequence comes from Astragalus glycyphyllos, assembly GCA_963573325.1. NCBI lineage: Eukaryota > Viridiplantae > Streptophyta > Magnoliopsida > Fabales > Fabaceae > Astragalus > Astragalus glycyphyllos. The sequence goes on from OY754307.1 coordinate 33,922,667, forward strand.
ATGGAGTGGTGAAGATGAGAAACAAAACTCTTCTATTTATAAGGAGAAGTGTGAAAGAGCGTCAGTTGGTTACGAGTTTGGCGTTCCGAGAAGTGAGGCATCACTTTAATTACGGCGTTAGTAACGTAACGGAAGATGGTGGAACCATTCAAAGTTAAAACAGAGAATCAGTAAACATAGTCAAAGGTCGAAATTACAGGCTGTTCAAGTTCAAGGTTTGAATATGGATTATTGATGGCAACTTATGAGGTAAAAGAAGTGGAAGAATTGGAGAAGCCTTATAGAAAATGGTGAGATAAGGCATTTACTGAGAAGTAAAACGTTGAAGGCCACGTAATACACCAATATAGGAGTAACGTCAACAACACTTAACAGTGGTGACATCAGGTATACAGCTATTTTACTCAAGTGCAAAGTTATTTCGATGGTGAATTCAAAAATGTCTTTCTCTTCTTCCTCCTCAAGTTCAGTCGAAAAAGACATTTTTGGGGGGCAATTTGTTAGCCTGTAATTTCGACATGCTTCATTGAAAATGGTCAACAAGGCCTAACTTATATTTCGACGAAGACCAAATTATTTCGACAGAGAAAATGGTCATGCGCAAGGTAAACTCGACAAACTTCCGGGGAAGCAAAAGCAAGAGAGAGGAAAATGGACACAAGCTTTCGACAGACAGAAAACAGAGCAGTTATGCGCTGAAGATTAGCAGTTGGTCGAAGCGTGATAGAGCGGTTCTGGTCGAAAGTAGGAGTAGCAGTTATTAATTTTCAAATTTTTAGGCAGTTACTTAGTTCAGTTTTTCCCCCCTCATTTCCTTTGTATAAATAACTGTTCCTGAGAAGAAACAGGGGTCGCAAATCACAATACACAATCCGATTCCTGAAACTCTAACTTCCAAGCCAAAGCGAAAAACGAGTGGAAGAATCGCTATACGTGATCGTGTACCATTTTTACAATTCAATGCAATTTATTTGTCTTTTCTTTACAATTCATGCACCATTTACTGCTTCTTTTCTTTTCAATTCTGTTAATCATTGCAAATCGTCCCCTTTTCTACATTTTCAGAAACAAAAACTATGAGCAATTCAAAGGCAATTGCTTTGAGATTTTTCTAGTTTGATCTCACAAATCTTCTAATAAAACTAGTGATTGTTTGCTAAAAACACCAGCAAACACCCATATAGAACTGCTCATGGAAGTCCTTTTCTAATTGACTCCAATTAAAAATTGAATTTGGAGGCAGTGTAGTGAACCATGTGAAGGCATTCTTAGTTAGAGAATTTGGAAAGTACTTCATCCTTAAATTCTCATTATGTGCTAGATCGCCAGCCTCAGTCAAATAACGAGCCACGTGTTCGATGGTAGATTCACTGGTTTCTCCAGCGAACTTTGTGAACTTGGGAATTTTCCATCCCCTAGGTAGCTCCGTTTGTAAGGTGTATTCTGACAAGGGCAACACAAAATTAGGCCTATGTAAACCTAAGTTAAGGCCATTCTGGGCTAAAATAGTTTCGACCATATTAGCCAGGTTGTTTTGTGCTCCAAAATTGTTTTGTTGCACTTGTCTGACCACTTCGTCTGCATTTTGGTTTCTATTCACCAACACAACTTCAAGGATTGCCTCTATCCTCATAGGCTCTTCGACAATTTGTTGTTGTCTTTGGTTTCCCTGATTCATAGGAATTGCATTGTTAGGCCTTTCTACCGGTATCTCTACAGGCCTAGCATTTTGGATTTGGGGGATTTGCTGGTTATGTACTGGTGGAGTACCAAAGGAATCAGCAATTCTTCCCATTTGTGTTGCCAACATTTGGTAACTATTATTAGTGTTTTGTATCAAAGGATTAAACACAGTACCAATTTGTTGTGTTAACATATTGACCATATCATGATTGCTATCATCCATTTGTTGTCTTAATGCCAACATAGATGTTGTAGTCATATTAGTTTGGGCATTTCGACTATGGATGCCCTCTGTTGAACCATGAGTAGGAGAATACCCTGTAATTGCATTATCTACAAATGTAGACGAATTTGTCAGAAGGTCTGCCATCAATGCTGTTGGCATGCCATACCGTAAAGCCCTTCCACTCATAGTAAATGGCATATTTCCAATCATTGGATTTGCCATCAAAGGACTCGTTGGTCCTACTATTGGTGGCACAGAAGCCATTGTATTAACATTTGTTAATGTTGCAGTGGTCATCATTGACACAGGAGTAATTATGGGAGAAGTTATAGCAGTTACTCCCATTGTTGTCGAAGAAGGCATAGCAACGGTTATGCCTACGACGTTTGCAGCGTTAACGTCACTAACTGACGCTTGTTCTTGTGTACTTTGTGCATTTGATGCAGAAGCATTACTTGTACTAAAGCGTTCCATCTCTGGAAGATGTTTACCACTCCTTAATTGCATGCACACACAAACACAAAGTTTAAGAATTCAACGAAAAACTTTAAAATTAGCACAAATGTCCCACCGGACGTGCCAATTTGTTTACCTTGGATTTTGGTAAACCCCGCTAGTTTGAAATTGCTTCTGTTTGCAGGATCAACTAGTAAATCCTAAGACCATTTGTGTTAAAGTTTTTCCCACAATTATATGTATTCTTGCAGTTTAAAAGTAAAAAGAAGAAGATAACAGTCGATCTCGCGCGAAACCGTCAGATTTCCTCAATGATGGAGAATGAAACAAAGAAAAAATTGCAGAAAAGCAAAGAAGAAAACAAATTAAAATTGCATTAATTGTAAAGAAAGTTGGTGCACAGATCATACATTCTTCTCTTGGCTCGTTTTCTCTGTAATGTGTTGGAAGTTAAAGCGTGAGAATTCTGTAATGAGATTGTGACCCGTTTTTTCTATGAAAAACTACTATTTATACAAGGAGGGAAACACTATAACTAACTAACTGTACAGAGAATTTAAAAAACAGTAACTCCTATGTCTTTTCGACCATGGTTGCTTGATTCCACTTCGACATCAGCCTTCAAACTTCCTCTTGTCGAAATCTTTGCTTGCAACATCTTCGACTTCACCAAATCCAGCGTCGAAATCAGCTTGATATAACCTGATAACTTAACCCATTTTGATCGTCGAAATTACTTCTTGTCTCTTGAAATACAAGGTCAAACTAAACCTCGTTGACTGCATTTAATTGAGCCTGTCGAAAATGCAGGCTAACAAATTGCCCCCCAAAAATGTCTTTTTCGACTGAGTTTTTAAATGAAGAAGAAAATGACATTTTTGAAATTCCTCTTAACTGCTCTAATGACGTAATCAGGTCCAAAATACCTTGTTCTTTCCAGATTTCTCCTTTTTTCGACAACGAGCCAATCGACAGGCATAAGGAGGTCCTGATTTCAATTCGGCAATATTAACCTCTTCTTCGACATCTTCATAAGATATGCCGTATTCTTGGTCACTGTCATTTGCTTCGACATAAGCAACCTTTTCTTTTTTACTTTGGAATCTACCTGTTCTGGCTTTTTCGGCATTGAGTCTTTCGACTTGTCGAACTCTATCAGCCAATTGTGCCATATCTCTTAAATGTAGTGTGTCTAGTTTCTTTCTTATAGAGTAATCTAGACCACCAGTAGCCATTTCGAGTAACTCATGCTCAGGCACTTGGGTAAAACACCTTGCTTTGAGTAGTCTAAATCTATTGAGATAATCATCAATAGATTCTGCCCCATTGCGTCGAACGCTAGCCAGTTCTTTAAGACTAATCTTACATTGGCCCATATAGAACTGCTCATGGAAGTCCTTTTCTAATTGACTCCAATTAAAAATTGAATTTGGAGGCAGTGTAGTGAACCATGTGAAGGCATTCTTAGTTAGAGAATTTGGAAAGTACTTCATCCTTAAATTCTCATTATGTGCTAGATCGCCAGCCTCAGTCAAATAACGAGCCACGTGTTCGATGGTAGATTCACTGGTTTCTCCAGCGAACTTTGTGAACTTGGGAATTTTCCATCCCCTAGGTAGCTCCGTTTGTAAGGTGTATTCTGACAAGGGCAACACAAAATTAGGCCTATGTAAACCTAAGTTAAGGCCATTCTGGGCTAAAATAGTTTCGACCATATTAGCCAGGTTGTTTTGTGCTCCAAAATTGTTTTGTTGCACTTGTCTGACCACTTCGTCTGCATTTTGGTTTCTATTCACCAACACAACTTCAGGGATTGCCTCTATCCTCATAGGCTCTTCGACAATTTGTTGTTGTCTTTGGTTTCCCTGATTCATAGGAATTGCATTGTTAGGCCTTTCTACCGGTATCTCTACAGGCCTAGCATTTTGGATTTGGGGGATTTGCTGGTTATGTACTGGTGGAGTACCAAAGGAATCAGCAATTCTTCCCATTTGTGTTGCCAACATTTGGTAACTATTATTAGTGTTTTGTATCAAAGGATTAAACACAGTACCAATTTGTTGTGTTAACATATTGACCATATCATGATTGCTATCATCCATTTGTTGTCTTAATGCCAACATAGATGTTGTAGTCATATTAGTTTGGGCATTTCGACTATGGATGCCCTCTGTTGAACCATGAGTAGGAGAATACCCTGTAATTGCATTATCTACAAATGTAGACGAATTTGTCAGAAGGTCTGCCATCAATGCTGTTGGCATGCCATACCGTAAAGCCCTTCCACTCATAGTAAATGGCATATTTCCAATCATTGGATTTGCCATCAAAGGACTCGTTGGTCCTACTATTGGTGGCACAGAAGCCATTGTATTAACATTTGTTAATGTTGTAGTGGTCATCATTGACACAGGAGTAATTATGGGAGAAGTTATAGCAGTTACTCCCATTGTTGTCGAAGAAGGCATAGCAACGGTTATGCCTACGACGTTTGCAGCGTTAACGTCACTAACTGACGCTTGTTCTTGTGTACTTTGTGCATTTGATGCAGAAGCATTACTTGTACTAAAGCGTTCCATCTCTGGAAGATGTTTACCACTCCTTAATTGCATGCACACACAAACACAAAGTTTAAGAATTCAACGAAAAACTTTAAAATTAGCACAAATGTCCCACCGGACGTGCCAATTTGTTTACCTTGGATTTTGGTAAACCCCGCTAGTTTGAAATTGCTTCTGTTTGCAGGATCAACTAGTAAATCCTAAGACCATTTGTGTTAAAGTTTTTCCCACAATTATATGTATTCTTGCAGTTTAAAAGTAAAAAGAATAAGATAACAGTCGATCTCGCGCGAAACCGTTTAAAATTGCATTAATTGTAAAGAAAGTTGGTGCACAGATCATACATTCTTCTCTTGGCTCGTTTTCTCTGTAATGTGTTGGAAGTTAAAGCGTGAGAATTCTGTAATGAGATTGTGACCCGTTTTTTCTATGAAAAACTACTATATATACAAGGAGGGAAACACTATAACTAACTAACTGTACATAGAATTTAAAAAACAGTAACTCCTATGTCTTTTCGACCATGGTTGCTTGATTCCACTTCGACATCAGCCTTCAAACTTCCTCTTGTCGAAATCTTTGCTTGCAACTTCTTCGACTTCACCAAATCCAGCGTCGAAATCAGGTTGATATAACCTGATAACTTAAACCATTTAGAACGTCGAAATTACTTCTTGTCTCTTGAAATACAAGGTCAAACTAAACCTCGTTGACTGCATTTAATTGAGCTTGTCGAAAATGCAGGCTAACACTCCCTTGAAGAGAATCTTAGTAATAAGGAAGAATTAGACTCGATAGAGTCTGGAAGGAAGTGATGATGCTCCCACTGTGGTCGCCAATGTTCGGTACCGGAGTACAGGCTTGAGGTGCCCGAGCCCTACAGTCGATCGGGTCCGGGGCTCAGCATGTGTGTATGCTTGCAGTTGAAGTATTCTTCTAGGATGAAGGTTGAGTTTGAAAGATAGGAGTCGGAGCTCGGATCGTCCGAGGTAATCCTCTGTCCACGTCGGGTGGGGGGTACCTGCAACACACTCCGACGCCCAAGTCAGTAAGAGGCAGAGATGAATAAAATAGAGAGAGATCAGAGAGAATCGTATGGGATAGAAGCGCGGCGTTGTGCTGTAGTTATATCGAGAGTGTGCAAGTGTAAAGGCATAGCTGGATTGGGGGGCGGAGCCTCTATTTATAGACAGAGTGTCGTACCTGAGTCGTTGGATGCGTGGGAAAGATCCTGACCGTTGGGTACGATTGAAGTGCGGACGCGAATGTCCCGAAGTACGGAAATGGGCCAGGCCCAAGCTAGTGATGGTTTGGCCCAGTCCAGAACAGTGGCCCCTCAAGTCGAGGACGGGGAAGCATGAGGTCGGCCTCGGCTTGTTCTCTGCTTGCTTTTGAGGTGAGGATTTGTTGAGCCATGTCTTTTCCTGAAAGGCGAGTCAGATAAATATGTGATGCTTTGAGGAGCTCGGGTACCAGTTTGCGCAGAGTTGAAAAGGCGCTCATTAATTTGTTGTGACGCTTCACATCCTACCTCTAAAAAAGGCGAGCTGGAGGTTCATTCGATCATTCTTGCATATTTCGTCATTTTGAGCTCTGCAAAGCGAATCATTTTTGTTGGTGCGTCAGATCAGTATTTTATCCGGCGATGTCATTTTCTGGGTTTCTTCGTCGAGATCAAGGTTAGTTTCTGCATAAAGGTTAGTTTCTTCCCACAAACATTTTCAAATGCTTTACTATGCTTTTGTCAGCGGCCGAGGTTGCCATCTCGGCGATCGTCGCTGCTCACTTCAGGGGGAGGAGGTAGTCCGTCCTTCGGAATTTCCGAGGCCCAGACACATACCGCTAAAACTTAAGGTAGGGAGCCTGATATAGATAGAGTTAGTTAGTGATGGCACCGTCCTCCCCTTGCAGAGAATGGTCTGAACTAGGAGTGAGGAACACTTGATTCCCGGAAAGCCACCTGGGAAACCAATCTTGAGGAAGGCGGCCACAGGAGATCCGATGACAGCCCCCAGGGGCGCTCCGTCCCTGATGTCTTCGACTTACTCCCCTTCTCCTGCGGGGTCGGGAGCTTCGACTAGGGAACTCGTTCGTCAGACTTCTAAGTACATAGTTGAGGAGAATCCTGAAGTGGGACATGCTGAAGTCGGATCTCGGGAAGAAGAACTTGAAGCCGAGGTCGAGCCGAATGAAGAAGAAGTTGTAGCTGAGGACCAGTACGATTGGGTTGCCAAGAGGATTTGTACCACTGCTGCCAGATTGAAGTCGGACAAGCCCATATCCTACTATTAGAAATTTATCGTCGCCCCCGCTGAACAAAGATGGAAGCTGATCGAGGCCGAGGACTATCCAGTGTGCACGGAGCATAACGGAGTAGGGTTCTTCTTTTAAGGGGTTGTCCTAGAGACATGGGAGTCCGGATTCCACTTACCGACTTTCAGAAAGGAGTGCTGAATTTTCTGCATGTGGCTCCTTCACAACTGCACCCGAATAGCTAAGTCTTTATCTGAGGTTTCGAAATGGTCATGGAACGCCTCGGGAGGGCACCCACTGCCGAAGTCTTCTTTTGCTTCTTCAACGTGTTCCGTTCTCCGGAGGTCGAACCGGAGAGCAAGAGGCAAGGACATGTCGGACTCAGGAGCAATGCTGAACGTTCCTATTTCTTCCCAACCAATGATTCGAACCGGGACTTCAAGCCGAACTTCTTCTTCGTCCGGGCTCTGAGCAGTGCTGCCAAGCTTTCAATTGGAGACTTTGAAGATGGAAAGTTAAAGAAGCCTCACTTCCCGCTGTCGTGGGATCATGGGCACTTTGTCCAGGATGGAGTGGAGATCGGGACTCAGAGTTACATGATGAACCCTGACCAGCTGGAAGGAAAGAACAAAAAATCATATGATCTGATTAATAAATAGGGAAAGGTGATGGTCAAGGCCGGCTTGAAATTTCACTGCGGCTCTATGATCGATGTCGTGGCCGAATCCAAAGCCAAACTGAATAGATACTTTGATACTTGTAATTTGCTTTTTATTTTATCTTTTCTTGTTGACTTGAATTACGCCAGCTTCGGCAAGTCACCGTTGCTGATTGCTTCTTTGTTGTTGCAGATAAAATGGAAGAATTGGATCTTGATGCTGTTTTTGCCGAGTCTGGGCTGGACACATCAGCCAAAGTAGATAAAGCTCCTGTCAAAAAGACCATGGTGAAGAAAACTTCGGGGTCGGCCTCGGGGACCAGCCCCTCATTAGATATACAGGCAGGTAAGCCCCATTCTGGGGGCAAGCCTGCCCAAGAAAAACAAAAACCACAAACTCAAACAAAGTCTCCGGCAGTTCGATCCTCCATCCTGAAGTCGAAATCGGGGTCCGCCACCAAGGACGGCCGCAGGAGGGACAATGCTGAGGCTGCCTTCGATGAACCTGCTGCGCTGAAAGAAAACAAATGCAGCAAGAAAAGAGCATGGAGGAGGGGAAAGGCAAGGCTTCCCTGGCTGACTTCGAGGCTTGCATCGGTGTCGGCCAGACCGGTGCCGAGGTCATCAAAGAGCTATAGGAGCTGGCGGCAGGCAAAATGGCTGAACGCCTCCGAGGTAAGATCTCTTCTCTTGATGCTGAAAATAGAAATTTACACGGCCAGTTAATTCGTACATCTCGTAAGTTGAGTACTTACCGAGACCATAATTTGGTAGCTTATTCCGAAGACAATCGAAGTGTGAAAAAAGTGCTTGAGAAGTTGAAAGGAGTCCAAGTGCAGCTTGACGAGACCAATGCCAAGGTCAGCCAGCAGGCGAAGGCTATTGCTGATCTCCCGACACTGAAGGCTGATCTTAAGGCAGTCCGGGAAATGCTGGAGGCTGCCGAGGCTGATAAGAAGGAGAATGCCCAGCTGGTGGAGCAGTTGAAGAAAGATAAGGTCGAGCTTACCATGAAGATGGCGAGGGCAGCCAAGTCTGGCTTCGATCGCTGCCTCAACATGGTCGTGGTCTTGGAACCCGGGCTGAACATCAACCTGTTGGATGCCAAGTACAAGGCGGAGAATGGGAAGATTGTTTACCAAGGTTCGGTGATCTACGACCCAGCTTCTGCACTATCCCCCGCTCCTGAAGATGAAGCCGCTGAAACCATTCCGGAGAAGGCCACCGAAGCGGAGGTTGAGAAAGAAGCAGAGAAAACAGTCTGACTCTTGTATCTCTTATTTTTGATTTGTTGGTTGGTCCCGGGCATGTCCAGGGCCAATTTTCATTTGTAAAGCACTTCGGGCACCGTCCCCTTTCTCCGGTTTTTATTTATTCTGCACTTTATCCATTTTGCTTTGTACGCCTTGAATTATCTACGAAGTTTTGATTGAATGCTTGCGGTAGAGTAGGGATCCGTTGCCGAGATGAGAGAACGAAATTTGTAGAAAGGCCAGACTCTGGCGCAGGTTAAAATAAAATGATTCCTTCGCCGGTAGAAGAGAAGAGGTCTGATATAGATAATAGAAGTCCGAACACCTGCGAGATTCCTGCAATTTTAAAACAAGATTCAAAAGAGAGCCGTTGGTAGCCGAGCTTCATAGATGAGAAGGCCGCTGCGGGCCCCCCTCTCCGTAGCGAGATTGCATAAGAGAGCCGATGTGGGCCTTAGGCTTCGTAGATGAGAAAGCTGTAGCGGGCTCCTCTCTCCAGAGATTCCACCAACAGAGGTCGTTGTGGACCCTCGCCCTTCAGTCTCTGATGGAGCGCGAAGCTCAAAGATCAGAGGTGTTGCAGGCTCGCACAAGGCGAAATATTGGGAAGACCTCGGCCTCTGATGGAGCTCGTAAACTGAACTAAAAAAACAAAAAAAGATAACATAAAAGCCCAACAACAGTATATAGGGCATCTCTTACTTGACCTAAACCTAATTTCTTCTTTGTTTTTTTTTGTACCCCCACCCTTTCAACCCATACCCCCACGGACCCTGCGAAAGGACGAAAATACCCTTAAAAATTTTACAAATTTACAAATCATTTAGCTCATTTCACTTACATCCGTTTGACTAGAAAAATCTTAGGGGAAATCGGATTTAGCTTCGCAGACGTACATCCGATAATCCAATTTCTTCGCATCGGATCTACATAGATACAATTATCCCTCAGAAACTTCAAAATTGTGAGTCGTATTTACATAGATCCGATTTCGCATAGGATCTAGGTAGATCCGATTTGCATTTTGGTTTTTTTTTAATTTGTTTGTTTTTTCTCAATGACACATAGGATCTGAGGGGAGTCGTCAGCTCGACCGACTCTACAGCAGGCCTCCTCCTCGTCGTTTGCTCCCAGTAAATGCACCCGCCACAGGATTGCGGGACATGCGTCCAACCGGCGTAGGCGCACCGAGGGACGACAGACTGCATGTATCGTATTGCCCATTATATGCAGAGTGTGCAACAGGTGTTGGCTACTACTTATCCTGCTCAGGAGTTGGGTCAGGTTCATCCGGAGTACTTACACTGGTATGTGACAGTATATATTCCTAGACTATTACCGGTTGAATCACCACCACCTATGAGGGGACATGCAGAGTTGTTGGAGATTGTGGAGGAGCAGATTCATTTTGGGGTTCATAACGGAGACTTTCATCCACACAGTCCGACGTACGCTCGCTTCATGGAGTTGCTGGATATGATAGAGAGGCGTGAGCGCTAGGGGCTTTTGTGGGTGTAACACCCCCCTTTTACTATTACAACTAAATAGACAATTATCAGAGTCACCTCGAAGGGCGCTACATTTTTCACCATTTTAAAAAAAAAACACCATTTATTCCAAAAAAAAATCTCCAAAATAATTTATATAAAAGAAATCACCAAGCAGCGGAAATATTAACCAGTTTAAACATCTCCAGAATTAACAATTAGAGACATCTCCAAAATTAATTAAAACAATTTCCAATAACTAAAATAATAGTTCAAAACGATAACTAACGACTCCCCGGTGCTACATATCAGAGCTGACACAGACCCAAACGAGAGAGGAAGCAAAACCTAGCAATTCCTCCACGAGCACTAGCGATCACCTGCAGCGTTGCCGCATGAGAGCAACATTCCAAGCAGAAGGGGTGAGTCTAACAGAGGTAATAAGCAGATGATAAAAATATGCTAGCATCAGGTAACTACAGCAACACAATACAATTACACCATATCACAGCACCAGATACCAAAGGAAAAGTCCATTTGACAGTGAACCACCAAAGTTATAACATTCATAGACAATGGGATGATATGCAACCCCTCCAGTGGGCATATGCATGCGGTACCGATCACCAAAATGAGCCACGACGGGCATATCACCAATAAACACCAGAGGCAGAGCCTATATCACCAAAACATGCATATGACAATGCGACACCATGATTATGCACCAACTCACCATAACAAGTATTTAAAATAAATACTATATCACCAGAATCAAAACAAATGATTTCACCAAAAATAGCACCAAGTTGTAGCATCACAGCTACCACTAAACTCTCCTAAGCATACCAGCACCGCACCTGAAATATTAACACCAGACGGCTCCACAACGCGGACATAACACACGCACACCACGCACAAGACTGGCGCACAGCGCCTAGGCACATCGCACCTACTTCAGAGAATTAATTAAAATAGCAAACGACATCGGATTTCAACAAATAAATACTTGTTGGAAAGCCCTATGGGTCTGGTTATCATCCCTAAGTTCAGTTTTTGAAGGAGAGTGTCCAATAGGTACAGTTTTCGAAAAGCACACAGGCTAGTTGCAAAAGAGGACAGTTTCTGTCCTTCAAATTCAAGCAATTCCAAAGTGACCAAAACTCAATCAAATTGCATGAAACTTGTGCATAAACTGGGGCAAATTTTGTCTAGTTTTCAAAGGAATTGGATTCGTTCGAAAAGGAGTTCTTTTGAAAACGTGGTAACCAAAACACTGACCCTGTGTCTAGATTGTTTCCAGAATCTTACTCTAACTTGTGGAATTCCTATCTCGAGCTACACAACTCTAAACGCAACCAAACCAGTGCCAAATTAACAAGCATTAAGTCTATTTTCCAGAAAAATAAACCACATAATTTTTCGGTCAATACAACGTTCCCAGTCACCAAAATACCGAATCTATACCCAAATCGTTTCCAGAATTTTAACCTAACTTGTATCGCCTATAACTCGAGCTATACAACTCCGAATTTGACGAAACCAGTGCCAAAACGACCGGCGTTAAGTCTATTTTCAAAAAAATTCAACCTCATAATTTTTGGATCAACAAAACAGCGCCAGTTTTAGAAAAAACGAACCTGTGTCCAGAATCGCTAAATTGCCAAACACCAAACCCTAACGGCAACGACACCGCAACCACCACAACAAAAACGACAATTCGACAACGCGACAACAACAATCAACCACGCACAGCAACAAAAAAAACACGAACAATAACAACACCATCATCGTGATACAACAATCACGCAACAACAAATAACGAAACAAATAACAATAACGTGCAATAATCATCAAAGCACCAATCTCAACGAAAACACGATATGCAACAACACGAACAATTCAACAAAACCCTAGACTACCCACACATAATTATCATCAACCCATTATCAAGGTTAAGCCCACCCTTACCTCGAATAACGTAAGCTCCGGAACACGACGAACGAGACACGAACAAAACCACAGCAACACGAACGATCTCCTTTTGAAATTCTTCGCGAAACCCTCCTCTTCTCTCCCTCTTTGCGCCGCGTGCTCTCTCTCTCACTCTCACTTTCGTTTTTCTTTTGCTTGCTGCGAATGAGGGTTTGGCTTAAAACCCCAGGGTTTAAGTTGAGGGCTCAGTAAACACTGGGCTCTCTACGTCACCACCTCCTTTACTCGTTTCACCTCCTACGCATATAAATAATTAACCTTTTAATTTATCTATATCCCGCCTCCAAATTATTTTAATAATTCAATCAACTATTTTAATTAAATTATTTCCGGGGTGTTACAACCCTCCCCCACTTAGAATCTTTCGTCCTCGAAAACATACCTGATTCAAACAGCTCCGGATAGGACTCTCGCATCTTGCTCTCCAACTCCCATGTCATGCTTTCACCAGCAGCTCCTAACCAGACCACTTTCACCAGGTTTATCTCTTTGCCACGTAAAGTCTTCACTTTACGATCTTCAATTCGCACAGGCATTGTCTCCACAGTGAGATTATCCCGCACATGCACATCATCCATCGGAATCACATGGGACGTATCCGAAATATACTTCCGAAGTTGCGACACATGAAATACATCGTGCAAATTCGAAAGATTAGGCGGCAAGGCCACCCTATAAGCAACATTACCAATTCTCTCAGTGATCTGATACGGTCCAATGAAACGAGGAGTCAACTTCTTTGTCTTCAATGCACGCCCAACACCATCCATAGGCGTGACTCTCAAAAACACATGATCACCAGCTTGGAATTCTAAATCCTTCCTTCTCTTATCATGATAGCTCTTCTGTCTACTCTGCGACGCTTTCATTTTCTCACGGATCAATTTCACCTTTTCAGTAGTCTCTCGAACAACCTCGGGTCCAAGAACAATACTCTCCCCAGATTCATGCCAACACAACGGAGTCCTACATCTCCGACCATACAATGCCTCGAACGGTGCCATCCCGATGCTAGAATGGTAACTATTGTTGTAAGTAAACTCGATCAACGGAAGGTGAGTATCCCACGCACCTCCCTGCTCAAGAACACAAGATCTCAACAAGTCTTCCAACAACTGAATGGTCCTCTCTGTCTGCCCATCAGTTTGAGGATGATAAGCTGAACTCAACCTCAATTTAGAACCCAACGCTTCTTGCAAACTCTTCCAGAAATCAGAAGTGAACCTAGGATCTCTGTCAGACACAATGCACAAAGGAACACCATGCAACTTCACAATCACCTGAATATAAATCTCTGCCAATCTCGACACCGGATACGTGATATTGATAGGAATAAAATGAGCAGACTTCGTCAATCTATCCACAATCACCCAAATCGAATTGTGCCCCCTCATAGTATTAGGTAACCCTATCACGAAATCCATAGAAATACTATCCCACTTCCATTCCGGAATCTCCAACGGTTGCATCAACCCAGCAGGCTTCTGATGCTCAACCTTCGATTTCTGACAAGTCAAGCAGGAATACACAAACTGCGCCACATCACGCTTCATACCAGGCCACCAAAACATCTTCTTCAGATCCTGATACATCTTTGTAGCTCCCGGATGGATACTCAACTTACTCCTATTACCTTCTTCTAAAATTGCTCTTTTCATCTCCTCATCATCAGGAATGCAGATTCTTCCACGGTACTTCAATACATTCTGCGCATCCAACTCAAAGTCTTTATTCTCGGATTGATCAATCCCAACCATCAGGTCAACTAATTTAACATCTAACTTCTGAGCTTCTCGAATGCTAGCCATGAACTCATTATCAATCTTCAACATCCCCAACCTGACACTCTGAGGCGTCACTTCACAAACCAAACTCATATCCCTGAACTGCTCAATTAATTCGAGTTCTCTAACCATCATTGCTGACATATGCAACGTCTTTCGACTTAAAGCGTCAGCTACCACATTAGCCTTTCCCGGATGATAGTTCAAGCTAAAGTCATAGTCTTTCAGCAACTCCAACCATCTGCGCTGTCTCATATTCAACTCTTTCTGATCAAACAGATACTGCAAACCCTTATGATCACTGAACACCTCAAACCTCGAACCATACAGATAATGTCTCCAAATTTTCAACGCGAACACAACTGCAGCAAGTTCTAAATCATGGGTAGGGTAGTTCTTCTCATGAGTCCTCAACTGTCTCGACGCATAGGCAACTACCTTACCATTCTGCATAAGCACACCTCCCAACCCCATCTTGGAAGCATCACAATACACCACAAACGACTCTTCCGGATTAGGCAACGTCAGAATAGGAGACGTCGTCAACCTCTTCTTCAATTCTTTGAAGCTCTCTTCACAACAGTCATCCCAGATGAAAGCTTTACCCTTGCAAGTCAACTGAGTCAACGGAAGTGCCAACTTCGAAAATCCTTCTATAAACCTCCTATAGTAACCTGCCAGACCCAGAAAACTTCTAATCTCAGTAACTGACTTCGGAGACTCCCATTGTAACACGGCATCAACCTTAGACGGATCCACGGCAATTCCATTCCCCGAAATAACATGACCCAGAAAGCTAACCTCCTTCAACCAAAACTCACACTTAGACAGCTTCGCATATAATTTCCTGTCCCTCAGAATTTCCAATACCAATCTCAGATGTTCTGCATGCTCCTCTTCTGACTTAGAATAAATTAGGATGTCGTCAATGAATACCACCACAAACCGATCCAGATACTCACGAAAGATACGATTCATGTACTCCATGAACACTCCCGGCGCATTAGTCACACCGAAAGGCATCACGGAATACTCATAATGCCCATAACGGGTTCTGAAAGCTGTCTTCTGAATGTCTTCGTCTTTCACCTTGATCTGATGATAACCCGATCTCAAATCTATTTTACTGAACACCTGAGCACCCACCAACTGATCCATTAAGTCATCAATCCTCGGAAGTGGATACTTGTTCTTAATAGTCACCTTATTCAGCTGCCGATAGTCTACGCACAACCTCATACTACCATCTTTCTTTTTCACCAACAACACTGGAGCTCCCCACGGCGACACACTTGGCCTCACAAAATTCTTTTCAAGGAGATCCTCGAGTTGCTTCTTCAGTTCTGACAATTCAGATGCAGACATTCTATACGGTGCCATAGACACAGGTTTAGTATCAGGTACCAGATCAATAGCAAACTCAACCTCTCTCTCTGGTGGTACATCCGGAATCTCGTCGGGAAAAACCTCAGAAAACTCTCGCACCACCTGCAACTCATCAACCTTCGCTTGGCCCTCAGCAGACAATGACGCCATTAATGAAAACAACTGGACGTCTTCCCTCATTACCCTATGCAACTGACCAGCAGACAACAAACCAGACTCTTCCTCTTCAGGAGAAAAGAAACTCACAGACCTTTCATGACTGTTGATATGAACATGGTTATCAACTAACCAGTCCATACCTAGAATAACATCCATTCCGCTCAGCGGCAAACAAATCAAGTCAACGAGAAAATCATTACCGAATATCGATAAAGGGCATTTAGCACAAACAACCGAGGTAGTCACCGAACCCTTAGCCGGAGTATCGATAACCATCTCCCTCAACATAGAAGATAAAACAAGATCTAATTTCTCAACACATGCAGTAGCAATAAAACAATGGGTAGCACCAGTATCAATAATAGCAATAAGAGGAGAATTATTAATATAGCATGTACCTCTGATCTCATTCACTGCATCTGACCCCGCCAGAGCGAACACCTTCCCAACGGACCTTTCTTTCTTCGGTTTAGGACACTGAGTGCTGATATGACCACCCTCACCACAGTTGTAGCATAACACATCCTTTCGATCACAGCTAGACGCCATATGACCCTCTTTACCACACTTGTAGCACTTCTTCACATCACCTGGACAGTCAGGACGCTTATGACCGGGTTTACCACACTTGTAACATACCACACTAGCAGCAGCATCTCCCCCACTAGGTCTCTTACCCACAGCAGTTCTCTGATTGCCCTTACCAGCTGGAACCTCATACGGCTTCCCACGACTCGAGAAATTCTTCTGCTTATCCCTCATGACTCTAGAATGAGCATTACTGTCTTCCTCGAAGATTCTGCAGCTGTCAATCAACTCCGAGAACACCCGAATTTTCTGATACCCTATCGCCTTCTTGATATCAGCCCGCAACCCATTTTCAAACTTGATGCATTTGGAGAATTCAGCACCAGCCTCACCATAATGTGGATAGAACTTCGCCAATTCAATGAACTTGGCAGCATACTCAGTCACCGACATATTACCCTGCTTCAGCTCCAGAAACTCAATCTCTTTCTTCCCACGGACATCTTCAGGATAATACTTTCTCAGAAATTCTCTGCTGAACATAGCCCAAGTGACCTCTTCATTCACAGTCGCCAACCTCTGCCTCACCTCCAACCACCAGTCATCAGCCTCCTCTGCCAGCATATGAGTACCATACCTGACTTTCTGCGCCTCAGAGCAATCCATAACACGAAAGATTCTCTCCATCTCTTTCAGCCACGCCAAAGCACCATCAGGGTTATACTTGCCCTTAGAGGTAGGAGGATTCTCCCTCTGAAACGTAGCCAAACTGCGCGACCCAGCATCACCAGCAGCACCTGGGTTATTCTCCACAGCTTGAGCCACAGCCTGCAAAGCAGCAGCGAGTGCAGCATCGTTCCGTCCTGCCATCTCAACCTAACACTGCAACAGAAACTATAATCAGGAACGAGTAACAATTACTCAAGTGTTACTCTACTCGACGACTCGACAACTTGGCCGGACAGACCGAACTGCTCTGATACCACTAATGTAACACCCCCCTTTTACTATTACAACTAAATAGACAATTATCAGAGTCACCTCGAAGGGCGCTACATTTTTCACAATTTTAAAAAAAAACACCATTTATTCCAAAAAAAAATCTCCAAAATAATTTATATAAAAGAAATCACCAAGCAGCGGAAATATTAACCAGTTTAAACATCTCCAGAATTAACAATTAGAGACATCTCCAAAATTAATTAAAACAATTTCCAATAACTAAAATAATAGTTCAAAACGATAACTAACGACTCCCCGGTGCTACATATCAGAGCTGACACAGACCCAAACGAGAGAGGAAGCAAAACCTAGCAATTCCTCCACGAGCACTAGCGATCACCTGCAGCGTTGCCGCATGAGAGCAACATTCCAAGCAGAAGGGGTGAGTCTAACAGAGGTAATAAGCAGATGATAAAAATATGCTAGCATCAGGTAACTACAGCAACACAATACAATTACACCATATCACAGCACCAGATACCAAAGGAAAAGTCCATTTGACAGTGAACCACCAAAGTTATAACATTCATAGACAATGGGATGATATGCAACCCCTCCAGTGGGCATATGCATGCGGTACCGATCACCAAAATGAGCCACGACGGGCATATCACCAATAAACACCAGAGGCAGAGCCTATATCACCAAAACATGCATATGACAATGCGACACCATGATTATGCACCAACTCACCATAACAAGTATTTAAAATAAATACTATATCACCAGAATCAAAACAAATGATTTCACCAAAAATAGCACCAAGTTGTAGCATCACAGCTACCACTAAACTCTCCTGAGCATACCAGCACCGCACCTCAAATATTAACACCAGACGGCTCCACAACGCGGACATAACACACGCACACCACGCACAAGACTGGCGCACAGCGCCTAGGCACATCGCACCTACTTCAGCGAATTAATTAAAATAGCAAACGACATCGGATTTCAACAAATAAATACTTGTTGGAAAGCCCTATGGGTCTGGTTATCATCCCTAAGTTCAGTTTTTGAAGGAGAGTGTCCAATAGGTACAGTTTTCGAAAAGCACACAGGCTAGTTGCAAAAGAGGACAGTTTCTGTCCTTCAAATTCAAGCAATTCCAAAGTGACCAAAACTCAATCAAATTGCATGAAACTTGTGCATAAACTGGGGCAAATTTTGTCTAGTTTTCAAAGGAATTGGATTCGTTCGAAAAGGAGTTCTTTTGAAAATGTGGTAACCAAAACACTGACCCTGTGTCTAGATTGTTTCCAGAATCTTACTCTAACTTGTGGAATTCCTATCTCGAGCTACACAACTCTAAACGCAACCAAACCAGTGCCAAATTAACAAGCATTAAGTCTATTTTCCAGAAAAATAAACCACATAATTTTTCGGTCAATACAACGTTCCCAGTCACCAAAATACCGAATCTATACCCAAATCGTTTCCAGAATTTTAACCTAACTTGTATCGCCTATAACTCGAGCTATACAACTCCGAATTTGACGAAACCAGTGCCAAAACGACCGGCGTTAAGTCTATTTTCAAAAAAATTCAACCTCATAATTTTTGGATCAACAAAACAGCGCCAGTTTTAGAAAAAACGAACCTGTGTCCAGAATCGCTAAATTGCCAAACACCAAACCCTAACGGCAACGACACCGCAACCACCACAACAAAAACGACAATTCGACAACGCGACAACAACAATCAACCACGCACAGCAACAAAAAAAACACGAACAATAACAACACCATCATCGTGATACAACAATCACGCAACAACAAATAACGAAACAAATAACAATAACGTGCAATAATCATCAAAGCACCAATCTCAACGAAAACACGATATGCAACAACACGAACAATTCAACAAAACCCTAGACTACCCACACATAATTATCATCAACCCATTATCAAGGTTAAGCCCACCCTTACCTCGAATAACGTAAGCTCCGGAACACGACGAACGAGACACGAACAAAACCACAGCAACACGAACGATCTCCTTTTGAAATTCTTCGCGAAACCCTCCTCTTCTCTCCCTCTTTGCGCCGCGTGCTCTCTCTCTCACTCTCACTTTCGTTTTTCTTTTGCTTGCTGCGAATGAGGGTTTGGCTTAAAACCCCAGGGTTTAAGTTGAGGGCTCAGTAAACACTGGGCTCTCTACGTCACCACCTCCTTTACTCGTTTCACCTCCTACGCATATAAAATATTAACCTTTTAATTTATCTATATCCCGCCTCCAAATTATTTTAATAATTCAATCAACTATTTTAATTAAATTATTTCCGGGGTGTTACAGTGGGATTGTACTATTGTACTGTTGTATGTTTGAACTATTTTTATAGTACTTTATTATTAGTATTTATTCCATTATTATATTAAACTAGTTTCATTAAAATTTTAATTTCATTGATGCGATAAAACAAAGTTACATAAAAGATAAAACATAACCAACTAGAATAAAAATAGACAGATACATTTTCCTAATATTTCGAATCTCGCAGACGACGTAAAATCTCATTCACGCTCCGTTGAGTTTCTACGTACAGCTCCAACGACTTATACCTCTGAAGCGTGTCATGGATATTGAGCATGTTCGCCACATTTTCGTCGGTCTTGATTGTCATGGACGAGAAGCAAATGCGGCCATCGTCTCCAAGATCGGGTTTGCGATAAGTGATACTAGTGACGTAACGATCGTCACCAGTCACTTGAACTTTTGACCACACTTTATCCTTCAAACCTTCGAACCCCATGGCTCGGTGGATTTTGCATAACACCAGCTTCGGACTCCAGAAGTAGACACCATCTTCTCTCATGGTGATGCTGCCCCGATTATGTATACCGTAGAGTCTATTCTCGTCCGAGCGTTGAGTGAGACAGATCTGCCTTCTGGATGGGTAAGGATGTGTGAAATAAGTAAGGATGTATACCGTAGAGCCTATTATTTTCGTTTTTTTGTATATTCTTTTGAAAGAAAAGTTAAAAAATAATATTGGGCCTAAAGATTGTTGGGTTAACTCAGCTAAAAAAATACTTTTTTGTTGTTGGGTTTTGCCCCAAACATTAATTTTTTTGGCCCAACCTTTAATATCTATTAAAAGAAAAGGTTAAAAAAATAAATAATAACAAGTTGAAAGAAAATGTGAAAATGAATAAAAAAAAGACACGCGTAAATAAAATACCTAACAAATGATATTTTTGGTATTTTTTTTAAAAACAACAAAAATACCGGTTAAAATTGGGTGTTCACAAAAATAGAGAGTCAAATGAAATAGAGAGTCAAAGCTGGATAGTTTGGACCAGTTCTGGACCTTGGTGCTACCTTCAAGTTTTCTGCCACTCTTTGCATGTAAAAAGGATACATAATTTAGAGAAGAACAAGCTTGGGGGAGAGTTGCCTTTGTTACTATTGCAAGAGCAATTTTTTCTTGTGAGCTTGTGTGCTAGTACTAGGTCAGTCTTGATTTTGTTCAAGTCAAGGGTTGGGAGAAGTCCAGCTTTATGTTATGCTTGATGTTCTGCTGATACATTGATGTTGGCTCTGAGCATATAAGGTGTTTCCAGTCGCTTCAAATTGATGGTGTAAGATACTACATTGCACCTTTAAAATTAAGTTTTGCAAGGGAGATGCCTCAAACTTCCATAATAGTGCACATGGAAGTTGCTGATAACATTGAGTGATAATCATCAGAAGTATCATCAATTTTATGGTGTCTTGGCTAATGGCTAAGATGGAGGAGTGGTTGAATTGGTGATATGGTGAGAGATCTGTTGCTATTATTTCTCAATTCTGCAACAGATAGTTATAACCCCTTATCCCCTTAGTTTTTAGCTTTTAGTTTAGTTTAGTTTAGTTTTTATTTTACCTTTCCCTGTTTTGATTTTGCCTATTGAGTTGCAAAACTCAATTATGTAAACTTGGTGTATTGCCTCCTTGTGGAGATCTTTAAGAACCTTTGCAAATTTTGAAACTTAAAGAACCTAATAGAGAAAAAACCAAATCCCAATCGAAGAGGAATGAACTCCGTGAGTTTTAAGCAAAAAGATAAAAGAAAATATTTGGTAAAATAAAGAAAAGACAAGAGGGAAATAATCAGATTGTCGGAACAAACTTAAACATTAAAACTAAGTTAGAAATACAAATAAAATGACAAGAACATAAATTTTTAACCACATTTGCCAAGGATCTCGTGTAATCAGATATGTTAGGCGTGTGCGTGTTACTGAATGTTATGAATTTCATCCATAGATACATTCTCCTGTTTATAGAGTTTATAAATAATAACTAACTAATTGCATGAAAAACACATGTCCTTTCGAAATAAATAACGAAATAATGATTCACCAATGATCAAATGGGACGATCGGAGCCGTCGTCCCGCAGCTGAAATATGGGCTGGAACTAATGTTGGATTTGGGCCAAGCCCAATCCGGAACAGACTAGCTGTTGATTTGATTTGCACCGAATATTTTCAATAACTGGCACAAATCTGTCCCAAATGAAAACTATAGCTAAATTTCTCTTTCAAAACACGGATTGAGAGCCTCAAATACTAAAGGCAATCGGTGACTGTATAAATTTCAATGAAATACTTGGTAACAATTTAAAACGCATGCCACTATTTAGCCTCAAATAAATTATATAAAAACGCCAACTCAAATTTGTTTGATAGCTACAGCGATTGTCGGCTTAAAATGGCAAGCATGGCCCCGAATCCACTCCTTTTTCCTCAGATTTGGACAAACATATATTCACCACAAAATTTGAAAAGAAGTTGGTAACGTGGTTGGATTAGTCGAAAAGTGCATGAAAGCAGCCTAGTTGGACAAGGGGAAGAATAAAACCTCAATTTGCGATTAATGCACTATTCAATTGCTCATTCATGTTATGGCCTCCTTAGTGACACGCATGGCGAGCCAAGCCACAATGGTGACAGTGGCGAAAACTCTTTTGACAAAAAATTATGCGGTAACAAAATATAGTGAAAAAACAAAATGTATTTAATCAACCTAAATAAAATATTAACAAAATTTGGTGAATTTAGTTGCTAAATATATACAACATTTTGCTTATATTTTGTAATGCTCCGTGACTCCCATGACGCTTTCGTCGTTGCTTTCTCTCAACATCTTGAAGCTTGCAACACCTTAGAAGCCGAATTAAAAGGAATTTTGCATGGCATCAGAATTGCTTGGAGTAGAGGCTTCGTTCGTTTGGAAGTGGAATCAGATTCTTCAAATGCTATTGACTTTTTGGTGTGAGCTCCGTGGTGAACAATTTCCAATCTCTGGTTCGCAAGATTCACGAGGCTGGTGGAGAAGACTTGATGATCGCGTGGAGGAAGGTAATTCTGTGGCTGATAAGTTCGCTAGATTTAGGCATAATTGTGATGGTGTTATTGTAATTTTTGAAACTGTGCCGGACTTTCTGGTCTATTCCATAAACTCTGATGGATGTGGGCCGGGTTTTTTGTGAACCCGTTAGTGTTGTGTTTCTGGGCCTTTGTGCCTTATTTTCATCAAGAAAAACCAAGGCTTGGAATAAAGGTGACCATTTGGTTTTTCTTTGTCACATATGATGCTACTATTATTAACAAAGAGATCGTCGGTATTACCAAGAGGAAAATCTTCCTAGAAAAGAAAATAAAACATATTCAACTTCTTATGGTGAGGATCGATTATGCTCGTCTAAGCTTGACAGAAATATCCCTCAAGAAACAATACAATCCTAAAAGCAAGAGGAAATTCTTTGGTTGCAAAAATCTAGGGAAAAGTGGGTGAAGCTAGGGGATCGTAATACAACTTTCTTCCATACTCAAATGGTGGTGCGACAAAAGTGCAAGAAGATTCAAGGTCTTTCCCTTTCAATTGAGCAATGCAGCACTACTGATGCTACTCTCGAGCTTGAAGTCATCACCTACTTTTAGAATCTTTTAGAGGTAGACCTAAACACTACAGCTGTCTCCCTTAATGTTTCTCTTAGCCTTGTTTGTGTGACCTTGGCAGGAATTAGCTCACGACCCCAATCCTAAAAGATGAAGTCAGGAGAGCAATGTTTAGTACGAAATCTTACAAGGCGTCAATACCTGATGGCTTTCAACAAATTTTCTTTAAACACTTTTGGGATTGGCGATGACCTATGGCACCTTAATCAATTGACGTTCTCCTCTGAACGAGTAAATGATTCCCATCCTGAGACCATTCTTGTTCCCATTCCTAAGTAAAACAACCCCCAAAGATTGAAGAAATTTTCACCCATCGATCTTTGTAATGTCATCTTCAAAATCATTACCAAAGTCTTAGTGAACCTTCTAAGGCCTTTCCATGATGAATTGATCAACCTGTCCAGAGTAGTTTTCTCCTTAGAAGAGGCATGGCGGATAATACTATTTTGTCCCATAAAGTTGCCCATTTTACGCACCAGTCACGCTTAAAAAAGGGGTCAATTGCTTTCAAAATAGACCTAAGCAAGGTGTCTTAACTAGAATTTCTTTGAAACTAGCGCTAGATTTTGTTCTTGTGATATCATTCGTAATTTTAGGGATTGGGTTGCTGTATTTTACCATTTTGAAATAGGTGGAGATGCTCTCTTAGGTGAGCTAAGGGCCCTGGAGTTGGGCTTGCGGCTTTGTTTGACGTTGGTTATTAGAAATGTGTCTTGTGAGAATGATCTCGTGGATGTCGTTAATCTTGAGTCAACCAAGGACATCAACCTCCTCCATATCTATGCCTCCACTTTGCTGCGGATTTATGAGCTTATGGTCAAGTGTGATACTGATGATTGGACTCATTGTGAGAGAAATCAAGAAGTCTGCAGATTTTTTTGGCCAAAGAAGGGGCTATTCT
This sequence comes from Astragalus glycyphyllos, assembly GCA_963573325.1. NCBI lineage: Eukaryota > Viridiplantae > Streptophyta > Magnoliopsida > Fabales > Fabaceae > Astragalus > Astragalus glycyphyllos. The sequence goes on from OY754307.1 coordinate 33,946,940, forward strand.
TTTTACCCCCCGAGTTGGATTCCCTTATCCTGCGTGATATGTTGGGAACCTAGCCTCCTCTCCCTTCTCTTTTTTGTTTTTTCTTTTGCTTGTTAAATATGTGTGTCATAAAATCCTGTTTATCTTTTAACAAGTTAGAAAAAAAATGTTAAAATAGGGGGACAACACATCTCACTCAATAATGGTTAGAAAATACAAAAGATAGTGGAGAGAGAGAGAGTAATGACACAATTGTTTTACTCTGGTTCACCACCTCCTAGTAGCTACTTCAAGTTCTTCAAAACACTTGAATGATTTTTCCAATAGGTTTTCACAAATCTTAAAAGACCCAATAGTATCTCCCACCAATCTTAAATAGTACTAAACATTTGTTTAGTAAATATTACTAAAGGGTTATAGATATAACTTCCATTTTAATTAAGGAAAATCTAAATTAATGACTAACCCAAAAATCGTGGACCTATTCCTTAAATATTGGAACAGTTTTGATTGGAATCGTTTCCTTATTTTTGTGAAACAGTGTCTCTCTCGTTACCATCGTTTCATCTCTCTTTCTCCTCACCAACGTTTCATTCAAACAAAATCAAACGTTTTCATCTCTATCGACTACGTCGTCACACAGATACGCAACCACCGTCACCACCGCACATAGACGCCGTCATAGTTACCGTCGCACGATAGGTCGTTACCCTCTCACAAAGCGTCTGTTACCGTCGCCGAAACTGCTCGCATCACTGAAGAGAGGTTGTTTTCGTCTCCGTCGCAGATCGCTACAGTGTAGTATAGAAGCGGTGCATTTTATATTCTCGCTTTTTCCTTGATGATACGTTCTAATCTCTAATTTAGGTTCGTTTTATGTTGTAAATGTTCGACTGAATAATGGCTGCTTTAGTGATGGTGGTTTCCGAGTTTATGCTTTTCGAAATTGAATGTAACGGGACCTAACCAAAATACATGATTTTCCTGGTTATTATTCCACCAACCAAACTTTTCACTAGTTTGGTTAGTACACTATGTTTCACTACACTATTTTTCGAAATTATATGCATTAGTAGTTTTTTGGTTAGAGGAAGAAGTATCTATTATCTGTGCTGGATCATTGATATCCATGAAAATGTGTTCATGTGGTAATCAAATATTTTAATCTGTAAGTAATTTCCTTCTACTATGATGTTTAGTGGACTTCATCATTCAATAACAATACTATTATAAAGTTGGCCTAGTGTTTTTTTCCTAAACTAGACAAGTAATTTTGTTATTATCTACTGTCCTCTAAAATTATAGCCTCACCCAAACTCCTCCGGTTGTATTTACCTTGGATTTTGGTAAACACCGCTACTTTGAAATTGCTCCTGTTTGCAGGATCAACTAGTAAATCCTAAGACCATTTGTGTTAAAGTTTTTCCCAGAATTATACGTATTCTTGCAGTTTAAAAGTAAAAAGAAGAAGATAACAGTCGATCTCGCGCGAAACCGTCAGATTTCCTCAATAAGGGAGAATAAAACAAAGAAAAAATTGCAGAAAAGCAAAGAAGAAAACAAATTAAAATTGCATTAATTGTAAAGAAAGTTGGTGCACAAATCATACATTCTCTTGGCTCGTTTTCTCTGTAATGTGTTGGAAGTTAGAGCGTGAGAATTCTGTAATGAGATTGTGACCCGTTTTTCCTATGAAAAACTACTATTTATACAAGGAGGGAAACACTATAACTAACTAACTGTACAGAGAATTTAAAAAACAGTAACTGCTATGTCTTTTCGACCATGGTTGCTTGATTCCACTTCGACATCAGCCTTCAAACTTCCTCTTGTCGAAATCTTTGCTTGCAACATCTTCGACTTCACCAAATCCAGCGTCGAAATCAGCTTGATATAACCTGATAACTTAACCCATTTTGATCGTCGAAATTACTTCTTGTCTCTTGAAATACAAGGTCAAACTAAACCTCGTTGACTGCATTTAATTGAGCCTGTCTAAAATGCAGGCTAACAAATTGCCCCCCAAAAATGTCTTTTTCGACTGAGTTTTTAAATGAAGAAGAAAATGACATTTTTGAAATTCCTCTTAACTGCTCTAATGACGTCATCAGGTCGAAAATACCTTGTTCTTTCCAGATTTCTCCTTTTTTCGACAACGAGCCAATCGACAGGTATAAGGAGGTCCTGATTTCAATTCTGCAATATTAACCTCTTCTTCGACATCTTCATAAGATATGTCGAATTCTTGGTCACTGTCGTTAGTTTCGACATAAGCAACCGTTTCTTTTTTATTATGGAACCTACCTATTCTGGCTTTTTCAGCTTTAAGTCTCTCTATTTGTCGAACTCTATCAGCCAATTGTGCCATATCTCTTAAATGTAGTGTGTCTAGTTTCTTTCTTATAGTGTAATCTAGACCACCGGCAGCCATTTCGACTAACTCATGCTCAGGCACTTGGGTAAAACACCTTGCTTTGAGTAGTCTAAATCTATTGAGATAATCATCAATAGATTCTGCCCCCTTGCGTCGAACGCTAGCCAGTTCTTTAAGACTAATCTTACATTGGCCCATATAGAACTGCTCATGGAAGGCCTTTTCTAATTGACTCCAATTAAAAATTGAATTTGGAGGCAGTGTAGTGAACCATGTGAAGGCATTCTTAGTTAGAGAATTTGGAAAGTACTTCATCCTTAAATTCTCATTATGTGCTAGATCGCCAGCCTCAGTCAAATAACGAGCCACGTGTTCGACGGTTGATTCACTGGTTTCTCCAGCGAACTTTGTGAACTTGGGAATTTTCCATCCCCTAGGTAGCTCTGTTTGTAAGGTGTATTCTGACAAGGGCGACACAAAATTAGGCCTATGTAAACCTAAGTTAAGGTCATTCTGGGCTAAAATAGTTTCGACCATATTAGCCGGGTTGTTTTGTGCTCCAAAATTGTTTTGTTGCACTTGTCTGACCACTTCGTCTGCATAGGCTCTTGTCGAAATCAGCCTTCAAACTTCGACATCAGCCTTCAAACTTCCTCTTGTCGAAATCTTTGCTCGCAACTTCTTCGACTTCACCAAATCCAGCGTCGAGATCAGCTTGATATAACTTGATAACTTAACCCATTTTGAACGTCGAAATTACTTCTTGTCTCTTGAAATACAAGGTCAAACTAAACCTCGTTGACTGCATTTAATTGAGTCTGCCGAAAATGCAGGCTAACAGGTTGTTAGAAGGAAGCTAGCCGGCAATTTCGATCATGAAGTAACCACTGCGGTTCAATTTTGCAAAGTTAACTTTTTGGAGGTTTTTGCTGATGTCAATTTCAAGGCGAAACATTACAGAAATTATAAATACTCATATAGTCTTAACTTGTACATTATTTTAATAGTCATTCTTTGAAGAAACTAACAACCAAATTGGTGAAATTCAGTGCAACACCATTAAGGACGCTACATCCGCAGGTTCAAGACTGTAGCAACAATGTTAGCAGCCCGGAAAAGTACATTCACAAGAGGATGAGAATTCAGAAGCCATCGAAATTCTTGCAAAGCCCATTTTATATCCATGTTGCTCGATCCATTGCGTTGGAGTTTGAAAAGTACCTTGTCACATATATTTGGTCACCGGACCAGCTATAGTAAGTGCCCGCTACACTAACAATGTCATCAAAGTTTGTGTACAATTGCCATCGCATTTTCATTATATGAGCCAATTAATACCCACTGTTGTGCATCTTTGAGATTCACCACTAGTTGCTTCTTTGTTACTGAATAACCAAGGTTCAGTCCTTCAATGGCTAGTAGTCTGCTAACCAAAGATATGTCATTATGTGGTTAGAAGTCGATTGACCATAGTTGTGTATTTCAGTGGTTAGATTCATTTAACCAATATTTTGTATCTATGTGGTTAGACTTATATTTTACTTTATGCATAACCGTTACTGCAACAATTTACGAATATAACATTCACCATATTGATTGTTTCATCATTTTCATTTACGAGATCAAATTTTTTGATTGCAGTGACAAGCTTATGTACCATTGCCGAATGGATGAAAGGTTCAACCTCACAAGAAAGGAATTATGGACGTTTCAAGACGATGAATATGTAGACAACCTTGTTATAGATAGCTGGGGAAACCAATTGAATTTGGGCTTACATGCAGTTAGCTGCCACTAACCACATATGTGTCTATCTGTGGTTAGTCGAAGATTATTACATAGATCGCATTGGTCCCGTTGTCAATGATAATAGGCCTTCAGGTGTTTCTAGACACAAATGTGCACAACATCGGTTAGATGCACTTTGTATATATATACATCGATTTGTATATACACACACACACGTGAACCTCAAATATTGATATTGAAAGATTAGTAGTATACATTTGAATGTTCATTTGTCACATTTGTTTTATTTAAAGAATAGTACATAAAATCCAAAAATCTGCACTAACCACAAATTGGTCTCGTTTGTGTGGTTAGAAACCACCTTCAACGGATTTGGCCAACAATTTCAATCAAAATATCTAGAATCGATACCAACAAAATTTACACCATATGTTTAGATGCACTTTGTGTATATATATATATATATATATATATATATATATATATACAAACATATATATATATATATATATACAAACCGATATATATATTTATAAATATATACACACGCGCGTGGACCTCAAAAATTGATATTGAAAGATTAGTAGCATACGTTTGAATGTTTATTTATCACATTGGTTTGATTTTAAGAATAGTACATAAAACCCCAAAAATCTGCACTAACCACAAATTCACTATAGTGTGGTTAGAAACCACCTTCAACGGATTTAGCCAACAATTTTGTGTGTGTGTATATATATTATGAGAGGACTTTTATATGAGAGAGTGAGAGGAATCAATTATGACCGTAGATCAAATCAAGAATGGTTGAGATTAAAGTAAAAAATCAACGCAATAACTACCCACTTTCTAATCACAACCACCCACGTAGTGTTATAGGGTCCAAATTTACTCTTCTCATCTCTCATAATAAAATTTCCTCTCATCTTATACATCCCCTATATATATATATATATATATACATACGTGGACATGAAAATTTGATATTGAAAGATTAGTAGTTGATCAAGATAATAATCGATTGTTTGCTTGAAGCAAACAAGATGAAAATCGATTAGTGGCTTATATGACAGAGTTGGAAATCGATTAATGGCTTGAATAATAAAGAGAACAATCGATTCCTTGCTTAAATTATCAAGAGAGAAATCGATTCTTGACTCTATAACAACCAGAGAGGAAATCGATTCTTGACTAAACAACAATTGGGGTGGAAATCGATTCTTGACTCTATAACAACAATAATGCAAATTGATTCTTAATTGGTCAACTGCATAATGAGACATCAATGGCGTAATGGGAGAGTGTGCTTCAATGGCGTTTCTCAATGGTAACCGTTTTTGCATCAATGGGGAAAAAATAAAAAACGTGTAAGAGAGGAAGAGAGGAAGAGAGAAAGAACGTGGAAGAGAGGAAGACGTTAAAAAAATAAGAAGGGTGATAGTGAAAACGTGGAAACAATCCTAATTTAGATTTGTAACTGTCCCTAAAAGATAGGGACTGCATTAATGGTTGATTTATTTTAATTATTTAATTTAATTAAAACAAAAAATGACTATGACAACAATGCCCTTACTCCATACTAACCATTAGATTCAATTTTTGTAAAATTTGGAAAATCCAATGGCTATAATGTATTTAGTAATAGTTACTAAGTAAAAGACTTAGTAACATAAGCCAAAGCCGAAGTTGGATATAACACCATGTTCGGAGAAAATTTAAAATAAACTTGAGGACATTTATTTCATTTATGATTTATCTAGGTTTAAAAGTTCTAAGAGGTGGAACTAACAGTTGCTTAATTAATTTATGTCTCTTCCAGAGAAAGACTATGATACCAATTAATATAAATTAATAGTCCATGTGCAGCAAATATTTATATAGTATATATTAGCAGGGAGCCCAACAATATCAATGAAGAAAAGAATCCCCTTACATATAACGTAAATTAATGACATCAAAGCTTCTTATGATGCTAACAGATGCAAGTAAAAAAATAATTGTTTGCACTTCAATTCATGCATGAACACAAAACAAAAAAAAATAACTAACATAGTTTTCATGTCCACTTAAACACGTTAGTTAGGTGAATAAAATGGTGTGAACGACATATATAATTCCGATCATGAAAATCCTCAAAATCTTTATCACGTGCGGGTTTTCTGTACTGTCTCGTTTCTATCTATTACTTACTATACGTAAGTCTAAGACATAGGATATCTCATTTGGGATGGAAATCTGCTTTCTATTGGTTGTATACTTTATATCCGTTATCTATTGCCTCCTCATGCCAATCCGTTTTTCTTTTTTCTCCATTCCTTTTTACTTCAGATTAATAAATTTTGTTATTTTTAATAGAATTATTTATCTTTTACATGTAATATTCTTAATAATTTATTATCTCATTACATTTATTTCTCTCTCTGCAATAAACACTTAAGGGTATTATTGTCAAAACAATAATAAATATTGCATTGAACTGTGAAAATGACAAATAAATAAAAACAAATTTTTCTGTAAAAGGGACGAGTAATAAGGAACAAAGGGACTATAATAAAGAAAGCAAAGCTTTTAGGACCATACTTTTATTCTCTACAAGACTATTAGAAATATTATAATAATGAAATTGTTTTCATTCATTTTCCTTGAAAAAAAAAACTAACTCTAACCGATTTATAACTACTAACAATTTTTCTTAACTACTTAACCAACTAACTATAATATTTGTAACAAAGACTCGAACCCGACACCTTGGTTTTGAGGAATCAAATTTCCAAACTTCGTATCATTGTTATTTCCTTAGAGATATCCAAACTTTATAAGTCATGTGGTGTCAGCTAGTTTTTGCTTGTGCTCTTTCGGTGTTTTGAGTTGTATTCGGTTGATGTTTGCTTTTCGATTGCTTGATATATAGAATAATCCCTCGAGACCAGGTAGAACCACAATAGAAGGCAAAACTTTCATTATTGAAAAGTTTTAAAAGTTTTGCATTTCCAAGACATGAAAATTTGTCTCAAGATTTTATCTACTGGATCTAGTCTAATTTTCCTTTTCAAAAAATAAATTAGTTATTGATCAAAACAGTAAAAATAAATGAAAAATGCAATTTGTCCCGACAGCCTCCCCAAGTTTCTTTATTGGCGTTGTTGATACCTTTAGCATCATGATTTCCATTATTATTATGAGAACAAAAGCAATAATTTTCACCATGTCAGTTCCGGAATTGCTCGGGGAGTAACAGACTCCAAAAATGGAGAAAATGGAAGAAGATGATGATTTGTGTAAAATGAATATTCTCATTCTTTTAACTGAATTAGTTATTGTACAGAGATAAGATCAAGTCACAGCTTATATACAAAATTGATTCTCAACTAATTGAGTAAAACTAATGGTGAATTTTAAGTTGCACAAATGCAAGTTTTTGGTACCGTGCCAAAGTGAGGTTAAAAACGTTGAAATAACTTCAATAAACAGTAACTGATATTTAAATTAATTGAAATAACTATTGAAAGTAAATAAATATTAAAAGGAAATTTCAACAGACTTGTATAGGTCTGTTGAAGTTCCACTTTCCCAAACATTGCAAGTATTACAGTTTCATCTTCTTCAGCGAGACCCACGGTATGAACAATGTTACTCCACCATCATCTAATATGATTTCGTTTTTAATTTTAACAGTTAACTGATAATTTTTGTTTATTTGCATGTTGTTGGTGTTTATTTTTTGCGATGTTGGGTTCGGATTTTCGTTATTTGGATAATAACAAAAGGATTTAAACTTGTCGCTCCAGCATGAGGTATGTTGTTGGTACCCCTTTGGTGTTTCAGCTTTTATTTTTTATTTTTGTATGTACGATGTAGTAGATCTAGTCGTCGAGTGTTGTTTGGTTATGTGGGTTTGCCGTTTCGTGAAAATATGATAGTTTCAGTTGATGCATGTCGGCCTGAGTGCCGTTGTTCCCTCTTCACACCGTTGTCTTTTAATGTATTTACTTGAGTTTCTGAATGTGGTTTTGTTTAATTAGTTTAGTTTATATATGTTAGACAGTATCCTTTGGTTTGCTGGATACGAAAGACCCCTAATTTCTACATGAACATGAAGATATTCCATTAATTAAGGTGAGTAATGTGTTGAAGGTATAGTAATATACAGCATATGATTAAGTAGGAGCTGGAAATATAGTGATTAAGTAGTAGGTGTCATTCCCAATTCGGCCTAGACATAAAAAATTAAGTTTAAGTATGAATGGTTATGTATTGAGAAATTCAATCAATGACATATAAAAATACAATAATTTTATATCATGCATTGCAACCAGAGATCTTGAAAGAAGCATTGGCCTGGGATTAGCAGTTTCTGATGAATACAGAGGAATGTGTTAGCATATAATTGGTTTTGTTGTTTCAATTTGGTGTTGCAGATTGGTTTTATTGTTTTTCGTATTTGTTTGATTATTTCTATGTATTTGATTGTTTCTGTTAATGGAGTACTTATAATGCATTCATTTTTATCATTTGTTGCATAATATGGTAATGTGATTTGGTTATTGTAATGCAGCAAGCAACCCATTGAAATTAGTTCGGACTCGAATTCGAACTTGAACTCGTCTGAGGAGACATTTGAGCAAAATGCTGCAAACTCGAACTCGTCTGAGTACAGCTCGTATGAGGAGTCGGATAGGTCGTATGAAATTGACCCAGAAGTGGGCATTCCTGTATCACTAAGGAATGGTTATCAAAATGCTTTGTGGGACACGATCGTAACCGACCATATTTTGAATAGGTCGGGGTAATGGTGAGTACATTTGTTTAATAATGTGTTTATTTGAAATTGGTTGGCTAATTTTAGAAATTAGAGAGATTGGTTATTAATTGTTTGATATGCAGCATTTTCCAATTCGGATTGGGAGACTTATTCCTGAAGTGATGGCTGCCATTCTCGTTAACGAGAATCACTTTGGTCGTTTGTATGAAATGGAGTTGCATGTTGCTCACCGATCGAGTAAAGAGAAATACCTGTCTGGTGACAATTGGAGGGCATTCCTTGTGGAAAATAATGTACAAGTTGGAGATGTTCTTGAATGGGCGATTCAAAGTCACCCAATTGAAATTAATGTTGATATTGTTAGGAGTGGGAAGAATGGTGGGAAGAAGGATGTGATGAAGAAGGGTGTGAAGAAGGTGTGAAGAAGGGTGGGAACAAGGATTTGAAGAATGCTGGGAAGAAGAAGGCTGTTGTTTAAGTTATTAAGTTAGTAAGAATGGTATTTGTTGTGTTGTTTAAGATTTGGTGTTCAAACCTATAACATTTGCTTTTGTGTAATGGTACTAAGTGCTTGTATTTTGGTATTTTGCTGCATTAGTTTTTGGGTAATTGTACTAAGTAAGTTGTTATCTCCTATTTCAGCATGTTGTGGACTCAAACTTAGAGTAACCTGAAGCATCCAACTCTGGTCACAAAAGAATTTGACTTTTCCGTTTAGGTTGACGATTATATGTTATGGACAAGGTTTTAAATAAGGTTCACAATGTAATTTTGTGTAATATCACATCTTGTAATGTGACTGGAAGTTCGCAACAGTTAGTACAATTTAAATCGTGTTTGGAGCATTGAATTGAAGAAATTAAATTTGAAGTAACATGCTTTGAATGGCAATGACCAAAGTGTCGTCTATGCATTTTATCATTGAAGTGATGTTAGTGTGAGGTAATAACAGAGTTTAGATTAGATATCGACATTAGATTATACAATTGAATAATTTGAGATTAGAAATTCCTCGATTTAGCATCTTCATTTTAGTTAATACACCATGAATATACATTCTATAAACCCGACTAGTTGCACCCCCATATTCATTACTATAATATTACTGTTTGCACCTCATAAATATGACTTATACAACCAACTAAACCACCATGAATACCAAATAATATGAAAGGCCTAATATGTGGCCGCTTATTATCTGTTTACCTTTTTTGACCTTAGTTATTGGCGTATAATGAAATGACTAATGACCGAAATAATTATCATTTAATGTAGATTAAAAAAGAAAAGGGAAAGATTACAATACGACATTTAGAAGTTTTAGTAAGAATCTAACATTTAGAAGAGAATAATGATTGCAAGTGTTGCCAAGACTATAATGTCTAGAAGACAAGAACAAATGAGAAGTCCCTTAAATGAGTTGAGCTTCTTCTTCAGTTCATGTACCATCGTTTGGGAATCATCATTTGTCGTTTCAATATGACCCCTCTCAAGTAGATCTATAATGATTTGGTGTTGGTGGGGAGTCCATTCTGGATCAACCTAGTGAAAGTACTTACAGATCTTCTTTCCATAAATCTGGATATTAAAAAAGAAAAGTATGAATTTATAAAGATTAAGTTGCTTTTAGTTAGAAAGACGTTTGATATTAACATAAAGAAGATTAAGTTTATGGAAACCTTGAACAATCCGCATCCAAAAAATCTCCTTCCATAGTTCTCAAGAGTAGTGCTTGTTACCAATGGAGATTGAACATCACAGAAACAACGATGTTGTCCTCTTCGAGAAGTTGAAGAGTTTGTAGACGAAGAGGAAGACCTTTGGAAAGGAGTGGCTGTGTGGTGGTAAGACATGGATGTTGGTGTTGTGTTTTTGCTCTGAAGAAACAATTGTTGAAAGTGAGGGTGGTGATGAAGTGAGAATGTGTTGTGTTGTTTACTGGGTTTAAGGTGGGTCTGAAATATGACTATGTAATGTTTTAATAATATATTATATAATCAGATTGAAACATTTGAATAGTGAGATAAATGGTTCAAAGTTAGTTAGTTAGTGTATTATAATTATAATGGTTGAGATGTATTTTTATAAAAATTATTTTAAGTATAATATGATTAACGTAAAAGAAGTTAGTTAGTGTATAATATGGGTTTTGTAAGTAGAACACATTAATCAATGTATTATAATTATAATAGTTGACATGTATTTTTATAAAATTTATAAAAAGTTTAATAGTCCTAACGTTTGTTTATGGAAAAAGTTTAGTAGTCGGTTGTGCATAATGAGTTAGGGTTGACTGTGTTAGTACTGATTGACCGGAGTAGTCGGTTGTGGATAATGAGTTACGGTTGACTGTGTTAGTAATGATTGACCGGAGTTGTCCGTTGTGGATAATGACTTAGGGTTTACGGTATTAGTACTGATTTACCAGACTAGTCGGTTTTGGATAATGAGTTAGGGTTGACTGTGTTAGTACTAATTGACCGGACTTGTTATTGTGGATAATGACTTAGGTTTCAATGTGATAGTAATGATTGACCGGACTAGTTGGTTGTGGATAATGAGTTAGGGTTGACTGTGTTAGTAATGATTGACCGTACTAGTCGGTTGTGGATAATGAGTTAGGGTTGACTGTGATAGTACTGATTGACCGGACTAGTCGGTTGTGGATAATGAGTTACGGTTGACTGTGTTAGTAATGATTGACCGGAGTTGTCCGTTGTCGATAATGACTTAGGGTTGACTGTGTTAGTACTGATTGACCAGACTAGTCGATTTTGGATAATGAGTTATGGTTGACTGTGTTAGTACTAATTGACCGGACTTATTAAGTGTGGATAATGACTTAGGTTTCAATGTGTTAGTAATGATTGACCGGACTAGATGGTTGTGGATAATGAGTTAGGGTTGACTGTGTTAGTAATGATTGACCGAACTAGTCGGTTGTGGATAATGAGTTAGGGTTGACTGTGTTAGTACTGATTGACTGGACAAGTGGGTTGTGTATAATGAGTTTTGTTTCAATGTGTTAGAACTGATGGATCGGAGTAGTCGGTTGTGGATAATGACTTAGGGTTGACTGTGTTAGTGTTGATTGACCGGAGTAGTCGTTTTGGATAATGAGTTAGAGTTGACGGTGTCAGTAATGATTGACCGGACTAGTCGATTGTGGATAATGAGTTAGGGTTGACTGTGTTAGTAATAATTAACCAGACTTGTTAGTTGTGGATAATGACTTAGGTTTCAATGTGTTAGTAATGATTAACCGGACTAGTCGGTTGTGGCTATTGAGTTAGGGTTGACTGTGTTAGTAATGATTGACCGGACTAGTCGGTTGTGGATAATGACTTTGGTTTCAATATGTTAGAACTGATTGACCGGAGTAGTCGATTGTGGATAATGACTTAGGGTTGACTGTGTTAGTGATGATTGACCGGACTAGTCGGTTTTGGATAATGAGTTAGCATTGACTGTGTTAGTGATGATAGACCAGACTAGTCGGTTGTGGTTAATGACTTTGTTTTAAATGTGTTAGCACTGATTGACCAGAGTAGTCGGTTGTGGATAATGAGTTACTGTTGACTGTGTTAGTGATGATTGACCGGACTAGTCGGTTGTGGATAATGACTTAGGTTTCAATGTGTTAGTAATGATTGACCAGACTAATCGGTTGTGGATAATGAGTTAGGGTTGACTGTGTTAGTAATGATTGACCGGACAAGTGGGTTGTGTATAATGAGTTTTGTTTCAATGTGTTAGAACTGATTGATCGGAGTAGTCGGTTGTGGATAATGTCTTAGGGTTGACTGTGTTAGTAATGATTGACCGGACTAGTCGGTTGTGGTTAATGACTTAGCGTTGACTGTGTTAGTAATGATTGACCGGACTAGTCGGTTTTGGATAATGAGTTAGAATTGACTGTGTTAGTAATGATTGACCGGACTAGTCGGTTTTGGATAAAGAGTTAGAATTGACTGTGTTAGTAATGATTGACCGGACTAGTCGGTTGTGGTTAATGACTTAGCGTTGACTGTGTTAGTAATGATTGACTGGACTAGTCCGTTGTGGTTAATGACTTAGCGTTGACTGTGTTAGTAATGATTGACCGGAGTAGTCGATTGTGGATAATTACTTTGGTTTCAATGTGTTAGAACTGATTGACCGAAGTAGTCGGTTGTGGATAATGAGTTACGGTTGACTGTGTTAGAACTGATTGACCGGAGTAGTCGGTTGTGGATAATGACTTAGGGTTGACTGTGTTAGTGATGATTGACCGGACTAGTCCGTTGTGGTTAATGACATAGGGTTGACTATGTTAGTACTGATTGACCAGACTAGTCGGTTGATGTAAATTTTGGTAAATTAAAATGTAATTTTTTTTTACAAATTTAACTACGATGATTATTGACAAACCTAAATATAACCCTTTTTTAACTTTTGAAAAAACAATAAAAATTTTCTTTTAGCGGCCTGATTCCCGCCCTGATGAAATTCATGAAAACCAAATTTTTCCGTTTTCAAAATTTGGTGTAGGTATTTCAGAAAACGGTAATTTAGAAAACTAACGTTGTTTCTGTCGAAATCATCCTAGTACACTTGACAGTGACTTGTCCAACTTAACTTTTCAGAGTCAAAAACACTTTTCAATGGTTAATAGCCGTTGGTCAACCATTCGATGACCTGTCCCTATCAAATTGCGTCCTAGTCACCAGTGTACCGCCACCTACCAATTAATTGTCCCAAGAGAGACAACTACGTTAAGGTAATTACATCTGAACGAGATTTTTTAACTTTGTAACTATGTCAAGTTATGATAGAACTACGTATTTCCTTTTACAACACGTGACCACCTTTGTTTTTTTCATTTTTATTTTTGTTTAAAACCATTATTATTGAATGCATGAGTATTACATAACACATAATCACGGAAGAATTTACAGTACGTTTTTTGAACGTTACATTCATTAACCTAAACATTAATGAATTTATGTGGAAGGTTGCACCTAACCACCAAACCATTAATTTCCTTCCCAACTCTACTTCTTCATTTGCTATATAAATACCATGTTCTTCATAACATTTTACTACAACTCAGAAACAAACTATGAATTCATCCACTAAGATTGGCTATGTGGTGTTTAATGGAAGGAAAAATGGGGTATATGGTTCTTGGATCGATTGTTACGCACAAGTGAACGGTTTTAAAGAAGGTGTTGTTCGCGTATACGACACATATGCTGAGGCTGAAGTTGCATGGGATAATTTTACCAAACTGTGTCCCAAACAAATTCAATCAAAATCTCAAATTGAAGAATGTATAGCTAACGGTTTAGGTTACGTATGTGACATGCTGAGTACGATTAGCAATTCTTATGGTAAATTCTTTAAACTATATTATTGAAATTAATTTGTGCAGCTTTTATTATTTAACACTATGTCATATTGTCTATTTTGCTTATTCAGGAACATTTGTTAGAGAAATTAGTGGTCCTCCAAATGATTCCATAATGAACCTTCGTATGCAGAAATGGCTATCACAAGCATGTATTATCATGAGAATACATCAACCGTTCTATACTTTGTACGATAAGATGTTTGTTGAAGAAAGACCCTACTATAAGTTTCGGTGTTCTCTTATGACAGATGCACTAGGCAGGATGGCTGTCTCTTTGGGTCGGCATGCTAGTTCAGAGGAAGAAGCCCGTGAAGACGTTGCCGTTCTAATGCTTAGGAGACTACTCTCGTCTACCGGGAAAAAATTGGGTGACTACAACAGTCATAATGTTGAACTACTAGAAAACCAACTTCAAAAGGCATTGGAATCAAATCTACAATTGAAGATTGAAAATACGACGTTATTGGTTGAGCTCGAGTTGTTAAGGAACAGAGGCATCCAACATTAGTGATTTTAATTTTTTGATTAGAATTTCCAGTTTTTTAATTAATGTTACTTTATGTTGTTGGTTAATTTTAAGGAAATTATGATTACTATATTGGATGACCACTTGACATTATTATTAAACAATATTATGTAACTTGTTTTTCTTCGTATGCACGTTTCATTAGAAATATGTAGCTGCTGTGCATGGATTACATGCATGTAAAGGAAGAAATGCAGCAGATGGCAGCAGGAACTTTGCCATCGTTATTGCGCTGCAGCCAATGTCAAATGTTGTCATAGTCAACGATTCATCTCTTTGTTTTAAACAATATTAAAACAAATCATTCATATGTTAACATTAAAAATTATATTGAGAAGTCAGTGAAGGCTATAAATCTTCAGGTTGCTTGTCTAATCCATATTCATATACTTTAACTTCCAGAAACACATTTTGAATATGGAAGACCAACCTTTGCAAAATCCATACATTGTAGCTGTTCAAGAAAACACAATGATACTGAAAGAAGTTTTGAACATCTTGAAGGTCTTCGTGTCTTCGGTATCAAAATGAGTTACATTACTTTTTATTTTTACAAGAACTAAAATGAAGTTAAAATACAACAAACACAGGAAATGAAAGAACAATATGCAGAGATGAACTTATCTTCAAAGGAACTGAAACAACAATATGCAGAAATGCAATTATCTCCAAAGGATGACAAAGAGTGTATTAAGGTAACAAGTGTTTCAATGCCATGATCTCCTTTAATCTTTCTTTCATTTGACTTGACAAAGTTACCTCCTATTTAAATGATCTGAGCGTTCCTCTTTATGACCAGGAACTTAACAACAAACTTGGTCAACTATCATTAAATACAAATGATATCAAGGCTTCTCTTAAGGTTATGGAAGTTGCCATTGCAAGTAAATGTGATGATGGTAATGTTTCTACCGTTGGACCAGAACATAATCATCAAGTGAGGGCTGTTGTGGATGATGCATTGGAGGGGAACTCCAATATGAAAAGAAAGGTCAACTATATTAATGATTCTAATGATGAACCAAACTTATTTCAAATTCCTGATACTTTAGAACCAAAAACGGTAGAAAACACTAACCCTTTTGCATCGGGTAAGAAGCCTAAGATACCTTCTTGTTGGAGTGAACACAAGCTATCCACTGAAAATAAGGGTAAAGATGTTGAGGTTGTTGCTGGTGGAAGTGACTTCAGGAGGAGGTCAAGTTCAAAGGTACTCGATGATTACAAATTTTTCTTGTTTCATTAACTGAAAAAAATACTTACTATGCTTATTATTTTAATATATACAGGAAGGAAGTTGGAAGTCTTGCAAAAAACTTGTTTCAAACTCCACCAGCCAACAACTCAACCTTTGTTGATGATGATGATGATGATGATGATGGGTTGTTACCTCTCCAACTGTCAACCAGAAGATCTACTGAAAGCAACTCCACAAGTAAAATTCGTCCATTAGTACCAAAGGTAACTAACTAATTTGATTTATTGTGAAGAATGTAAGTCTTTATTTGTTATTTCTTATTATAACTCAAGTTGTTTACTAATTATAGGGGTGTTCACTGATTGTTCGTCCTACTAAGGATATGCACTTAGCAACTAGTGAAGCACAAACATGTGTCTACTTGTGGCAGAAAAATGGGCGCATAGAGTAAATATATATATTGACTTCTTCCTATACTTAAAAATAGCTGTAGTCTATTTAACAAACTTTATAATATAATTATTATTTTCAGTGAGATCTTGGTTAGGGCAGGTCATTTTAGTCTAACAAGGGGCGACTTCCACTGCCTCTTGCCAGGGATGATCGTGACTCCAGAGGTGTTATTTAATTCTATTATTTACATTAGTTTAATTTGTCTATAATGTTGTCTTTTTAATTTGAACCATTTTGTTGTGTACAAATAGATCATCACTCTTGCTTGTGAGAAGACACGGTGGGTTCAAACCCAACTAGGTGAAAACAAGAGTGTCTGGATTCTACCAGCGTCCTTTACAGTTTATTTCTTGTTGACCTTTTTTTAAATAACTTCAAAAATTAGGCATCTTGGGTAATCATAGTCAACTAACGAAATGTTATGCAGGCAAGTATTTTTGGTGTAGGAGGATGTACCCTGTATGATTTAATGACCAATTATGCCAGGGCAGGGTGGATGGAGCCCACAAACAAGCTTAAATATGTTAGTTATACTTGCTACAAATGATAAAGTACTTGATTTTTAATTGAATACCACATTAATCAACGTAATTTTAATGTTTTTCAGATATACATACCTATGAAGACTAATTTCACCCACTGGTTCTTAATGGTCATCTCTTTGCAAGACATGAAAATATACCATCTGGACACCAACTACAGTGTAGCAGACTTATTCACTAGGACTCAAATGATTAAAGATGTGGTAGATATATAACATCTAAATTAGGCTAAATATCTGTTTTGGTCCTTTATGTTTGAGCGAAGTTTCACTTTCGTCCTTTATCCTTTTTTTTGTTCCGTTTTAGTCCTTTATGTTTCACTTTTGTTTCGGTTTCGTCCCTACCGTTAGTTTTATTTAACGGACGCCACGCTGGCAGTTAACTGCGGTCGTGGCGTCCCTTTTCATTAATTGACGTTGCAAGTTTTATAGAAATGAAAAGGGATGCCACGTCAGCAGTTAACTGCCAGTGTGGCGTCCGTCAAATAAAACTAACGGTAGGGACGAAACCGAAACAAAAATGAAACATAAAGGACTAAAACGGAACAAAAAAAGATAAAGGACGAAAGTGAAACTTCGCCCAAACATAAAGGACCAAAACAGGTATTTAGTCTCTAAATTATTATTCCTTGTGTCCATATTTTTACCGAACATGTAACTTATACATATTTTTTATGTGTGTTTTAATCTAAGGTTGGAGTTTTAGCTCAAATGGTGCACCATCCCGACTATTCGACCTCATTTGATCACCGACCAAAAAATTTTGGTGCCTGGAACATCTTCGATGCCAAAGGAATTCCAAACCTTGGCAATAGGTAAATATTAGTTGCAATTAAAAAAACTCCAACAATTTATTTCCCCTACTTTGAATCTTATATTTTTTACCATTATTTTTTTAGTCAAAGGTCTGGTTTGTGGTTGCTTGATTGGATATCAAAGGAGCAGGACTTTACACCAAATATGTCTGGCATGGTATGCTTTTTTTTTCCAAAAAATTACTTATTGTTATGAAATGTTGGTATCATACTAACACATATTTGTTTTCTCTTTTAATAGCTTAACGACAACCATGTCCGCATGAAGGCTGTTTGTGATATTATTTTGGGATCACATAATGAGATGCGCCAAGAAATCATGGAAAAGGCTCAGGCATATGATGAATCATATTATCTGTATTATTAAAGATCACCATGAAATTCAAGGATTTGAGATTATTATCATTCAGTATTTTGTGTTTTGTAAAGAGGTGGCTGATACCTCTTGAACATGTTTCTTCATATGTTTGGTTTGTATGCTAAGTGAAAACCTAAGTCACATTATGGGTGGTTTTTTGTATGGATGGTTGCTACTACTATAATATTTGTGTTGAATTAATGTTATGTTTGAATAATCTTTTATATTTTATAATTATGTTTGTTGGCTTTGTTGATGGTTCTGTGCCCCTCAATACCTTTATGACTTAGGTTCCGTTGTCTTATCCAAAAAAAATTATTATAGAATTTAACAGTCAACATTTTTGAGGTCATGTGCTACACGTCCTACAAAGCAAAAGCAACTCCACTCCTCCCTTTAAAACCCATTCATCTCATCCACATTACAGTACCTCATAAAACCCAAAATAAACAACAAGGTAAGAGTATGTTGTTTTCTTAATTTCTTCTAACGTTGTTCAACTACACTAAACTCGTTTTCAAAAAAAAAAAACTAAACTCATTTTCAATTTTTAGTGCAGGTTTGGATGGATCCCAGGGAATTTGTGACTGTGATTACACCCAAGAATGTAAGTTTTATTAATCCTCCATTTCCTAACATTCTTCTTCATAATCTGTTGTTCTTTATAACACTCTAGTATTGATCCATTAATTTTTTATAATCGACCCAGCCAAGGATTAGGCTATCTTCATCTTTCTTTCATCAGTTTGGGTACAAACTACGACCAAAAGTCACCATTGAGGATGAGTTCGGGAACATCTTCCATGGCTCTATTAATGCTGAAGATCCAAACAAAACTTATATTGTAACAGATACAAAGCGAATAATTGATATTTACCCATATAAAAAGTATATAATTTGGGTTAGCCTAGCGTATAGATCCAAGGGTTTTTCAAACTTAAGGTCCCCTATACACAGTTGTCTCACTTCTGCGACCCAGATACAAGAGAAATGGAATTTATGGTTGATACTGATGAAGAATATGATACAGACTCCACCACAACCACTTAATGGTGTTATTATGCTTCTTTTCAGCTGTATCAAAAAAAATGGTGTTATCACCGTAAAAATGTTCAAACTATGTTTTGTACTTACCCATTCCTTTTTAGTAGGGTCTTATTCTTCATGCCAAATGAATGTAATATTTTGTGGTTTACATTGTTTTTTACGTTCTAATTAATTATGTAATTGGATGTTAATTTGGGCCTTAACCATTCATTCTTTCATTTTGTACATTTAGCCCTATCACATGCTGGCCCATTTACATTTTTTATTATTAATCAACCTTTTACTTAGTCAATAAAACAAGAAAAAAAACTTAATTTAATTAATTCATTTTGGTATAAAAATACCCGGTTGAGTAATGATAGTGAATAACCACCAGTCAATGAGGGAAGGGAAAAAGCTTACTTGCACAGGCTTTTACATTGATTGACAACTCTTTACTTTCTTTACTATTATATGGGTTATCCAAACAAGGTATACGCATAGCAGAGCACGGTGGTTTAGTAGCAGTGGACAGTTTTGCATCACTTCGAATCCAAACAAGGTATACGCATAGCAGAGCACAGTGGTTTAGTAGCAGTCGACAGTTTTACATCACTTCGAATCCAAACAAGGTATGTTTCTCAAAGCAAGTGTCAATGGTTAATAATTTTTTTCTAACAAGGTATGATTTCTATGACGTTGTTTAAATGGTAATTTAATCAGAAATGGTTCATAAAAATTGGTATCTTGTGTTATTCTATTAGGTAGTTTCTATGGAAGACCAACCTTTACAAAATCCATACATTGTAGCTGTCAAGGAAAACACAATGATACTGTAAGAAGTTTTGAATAACTTGAAGGTAACTCTCTCTTCGGTACCAAAATGAGTTTATTACTTCTTATTTTTACAACCACTGAAATGAAGTTCTAATTCAACAAACGCAGGATATGAAAGAACAATATGCAGAGATGCAGTTATCTTCAAAGGAACTGAAACAACAATATGCAGAAATGCAGTTATCTTCAATGGATGACAAAGAGTGTATTAAGGTAGCAAGTTTTTGAATGCCATGATCTCCTTTAATCTTTCTTTCATCTGACTTTGACAAAGTTACCTCCTATTTAAATGATCTGAGCGTTCCTCTTTATTACCAGGAACTTATCAACAAACTTGGTCAACTATCATTAAATACAAATGATATCAAGGCTTCTCTTAAGGTTATGGAAGTTGTCATTTCAAGTACATGTGATGATGGTAATGTTTCTACCGTTGCACCAGAACAACATAATCATTAGTAAATTGTACCGCTCTATGTAAATAACACGACCTACGGTTATGCCCCTTCTTCCCACAACCTGTACAAGTCGCTTTCTTTTGGGGTTTCATTAGCCTTTTTCTGGGACGATGAAGGGCCTCCACATCCCCTCGCCCTAGCTTTAACTAGATTCTTTATCGTACCATCCTTATATGGATCGGGATTTGGAATGTCCATCTCTTCCCCTCTTCCCACACCTTCAAAATAATTTTTATATAAAGAAATAAACTCAAGCAATTGACAACGACATTCTGGCCTACCAGATTCACATGCTGCAGCTGCCATCTTCTTACATCGCTCAACAATTCCAACATAAGTACTAATCAAATTAGGATCACGACGAACACGTTTGTTACTAGATGGAAAAATTAACCCATCTTTCGCAAACATTGACCATCTCTTCAAAACCAATGATTCAGGTATTTGTTTAATACCCAAATACAGCAGCAGGCATACTATGTGTTCACAAGGGATGCCCAATGATTCAAATCTTAGACAATCACATCTAAATTTCAAACTCACCTCACAAAAAGAAGCATCCCAATGCATACCTTCTCTGTCATACCTACAAACAGTATACGTAAAAACTGAACCATTGTTTCTGGTACCAGCAACAAAACAGTTGGATGCTTTTTGAAGAACTACTCGAAACATCTTATGTATTTCCTTTGTGAAAACTGCGGCAGATTTTCAAGCCAACGGTACTGTGTTTGCATCACAGGCTCAATGTATGCTGATGATTCATAGTCAGCTTCAAATTCTCGATATCTCATGTACTCAACCCATCGAAAGAAATGCTTTACGAAATCCAAAAGACTACTTAGGACAGAGACATACTTACCAAAATCAGAGTTTAGGCCTTCGCACCTAGAAGTTGTTCTAAAACCAGCAAAGAAATTACCTCGGATGGCAAACTCAGAGTTTAGGCCTTCACACCCACAACGTGAATTTGGCCTTGATTCACGCTTTTTTACAACCCTCTTACTAACCCTAACTCCTTGACGATGACAACCAAAGGTCTGTTGTAGTATCTCACCATCACGACTCCTAACAATCCTACATTTCCTGGCAGCAAAACCATGTTTACTAGCATACCAATTGTAAAACATGAAGGCCATGTTAAGATCACTGAAGTGATACTTTGTGCTTCTTCAGCACTAAGATCTTCAAAATTTATTCTCAACAAATCCTCTAGATTATTGACGGCAGTAGGTTGTCTCAAGTTAGCTTCACCTTCAGCTTCCCCCTGTTCATCTTCCTTATCATCTACATTATTCCCTTCATCATCGTATGAAGAAGAAGATGAATAAATAATCTGTGTCATGGAAATATAATGAAAACACCTATCAAAACACAACAAAAATAATCCATCAAAACACATTACATTATAAACAAATTTAGATGTCAATTACCTCTGTGTCGTAATTGTCACTTTCATCGTTGCAAATAGCAGGAAACAACTCATTACCAGCAACAACAATTGCACATGAACAAGACCCTTCACCGGACATTCTATCACAAACAAATACCATTGAACATTATTTTCATGTCACTCCACCAAATAATTTTAACTACATCCACCATCAACATCAAATAATACCTTCAATATGTAACCAAAATACTTAACCCATTTGCTTACTTACTGAACATTTATTCTTTTCTTTTAAATAATTTTAAAAAAAATTCATTCGTTCCTGCACTTATAAACTAGCATTTCTTTTTCCAAAATACATTTTTATACGAACAACAATCCATCTTGAGTAGTTTAAAACAAGATCAGTCACATTACAGCTGAGATTAAGCTTTAAATTTATTGGGTTTTAAACATAATCACAAACGAATATCTTCGATCTAGGCTAAAATAAACGAGTAGTTCCATCTTTACGCAAAAATAAAAGATGAAAACAGAATCAAATTTTCGTACCTTCTAACAATTAAACCCAACAGATCTACTCTGTCTTCAACAATCCACGATGAACAGCTTCGTCTTCCTCTTCGTCTTCTTTCTCTTCTATGGGGTTCTCAGCTTTCTCTTCTATGGAAAACAAAGAAAAACGAAAGTTTTTAATGAGTTTAGTTTCAACCCAGTCAAAACAACTGGTGTCAGAATCTCTTTCTGTTTTATTAAGTTGTTTTATTAATTTGTCTCCCATATTTTGTTTTTGTAATTTGTTAAATTTTAATAACACAGACATAATGAAAATATACAAAACACTAAAATAAGTTATATTTTTTAAACCCATTTACTGTGTCAGCCTAATTAAAGCTGTCAGAATTTTTACAGCTGGTGACCAATGGGTCTGGGGCTTCCCTTCTATTACTACAAAATTTGGGCTTCATTTAAAAAAAATTGGAAACCGGTTGTACATCCCATGACCTGCGTTTGAAGGTAAAAGTCAACTTTGGTAAGGTGCACAATAACTCCAATTTGTGCAACTTAAAAGCCACCAAAACTAATCCTAACTTAAACACTACTTCTAACTAAATCAGTTAGACGAAACTGACCAAGGTTAATTAACTTAACTATAGTAAGCAATACATTGAGAAGTTCTCAATCTCAACTTTTTTAGATTTAATCTCTAATTAGTACTTCAATCAAATAAGGGTTGCACCTCTTAGATTATTATTTATAGGTTACAAATTCGGTATTGTCACAAACAGTAGCAAAAACTAATTTCTCAAATTGAGTGGAACTACTTGAGCAACAAAATTCTCCATCAAGGGTTTTAAAGTCATTGAATTTGAATTTGATATAACTAGTTAAGTTGGAAGAGACGAGTGTAAAATATCATCTTTTACGGAACAAATGCAGGGTCAGCCCAAGCATAGCATCGACTAGAAAAAATGTGGCGCATCTCTGTCGCATTTTAATATAATTTGATAAATGCAAAATTTCACTTAATAAATATACTTACCTCACACAATAATAGTTTGTGGATATAATACCAACAAAAATATGACTATCCAAATATTAGCATATATAATACTTCGGGCCCGTCTTCCACGCTCTACAGTAGATACTTATTATATAATAGTGGTTTAATGTGAGTTTCAGACTGGGTTAGCTCAGTCCAAATTTGCCTCGCTCCAAAGGGCCCAATAAACACATTGTTGCAAGTCGTTGTGGACACCCTCTTGATAGAATTGCCAAGATCGCCTAAGCGAGGTCGAAAGGTCACATCACACCTCAACTCTTGACGCCCTCTTCCAACAGCCTTTCGACCTCGCCGAGCCGATCTTGGCCTTTAGATCAAGAGGGTGTGCACAACGACTTGCAGCAATGTGTTTATTGGGCCCTAGGAGCGAAGCTGATTTGGACTGAGCTAACCCAGTCCGAAACTCACAATAAACCACTATTACATAATAAGTATCTACTGTAGAGTGTGGAAGACGGGCCCGAACCCCTAGTAATAAATAAATAAAAAACATTTAATTTGATATTGCAAAAAAATGTACTAAAATAATAAAAAACATAAATGTATGTATTATATGTCTCACGGTAAATTTTTTTCACCCACCAGTTTCAGAGTCACTAATATTATTTGTACTACTTGGTTCGACTTCATTATCGTGTGTTCCTTGAAAGGGCATATTTTCTTTAATTTTCAGAGTCACTAATATCGAGGATGTGGTATAAAAAGCCGAGACAGAGAAGTGGTTTCTTGTTGCGATTCTCTATCTTCTTGTTGAAGGGACAAATAAGGGTTTTCGGCGATTTTGAGATGAGAATGAAATTTGGTGAAATGAAGAGAGCCAGACTTGTATTTTTAACAAACGAAGAGCGGCAGACTGAAAAGCTAAATATCGCTAAAATTATTTAATATATTTTATTATTATTATTATTATTATTATTATTACTGGTTTATTGTGAGTTCTAGACTTGGTTAACTCACGTCGTTATTCACACCTAATTGCTTTTCTGTCCCTTTGAAGCGTGATAGTAACGTTTTGATTTTGTTACCGTATCTGAAGCAAAATTTTAACCAAAAATAACTCCCAGAAAATAGAGATATTGATTAACCTTATTTTTAATTATTAGATAAGTTACTTATATACCCCTTTAGTAAGAATTACTAAACATTTATTTGGTACCGTAAGTCATACTCATCTCTAAACATTTTTACAAAACAAACACTAATGCTCTAAATAATAAGCAAAATCATATATTGCTTGGTTTTATGTGATTGTACGGCCGTTGCAAAATAGTATGAGGAAAACTATATTCTCAGTTGATAATTTTCTTAAAAGAACGAACATTGTGAGGCCCCTTTACTTTGCTGGTGTCTTGCTTAAAGTTTGTTAAGTATGTCTTTATTCAAGAGTTCAATTAAGAGAGTGATAAATGGTACTCATTCCATGGATGAATATAATCATATACATACGCCTTCAAGTTCAATATGCAATATGTTCTCCAAAGTTTAGATTCCAATCCCTATATATCCCCAACATAGCACAGATGCATATTAGTGGTTATTTTCCTCTCACTCAAAAGTCGCATAGCAAATCAGGAAGCAGGTGAGTTGAGATGGAAGAAGAGTAACGTCAATGGATTTGAACATATTACTCAATTCTTTTTTTATAACTTTAAATAAATGTTCAGTTTCATTTGGCAAAAATAAAAGGAAATGTCCAATTACACACTTTTTTGGGAGGGATTTTTCTTCAAATTGGAAAGGCAAAACAAAATTACATGAGTTGTGGAATTAAGATGAGATGGATCTTCAACATGATCTTAGAAAAATAAGAAAAACCATAAATAAGTAATCTAAGAGAATGGATAGTGATTTCATAGGCTTAGAGAACCCTTCCCCGAATCTTGCAACTCTCTATCCTGCGTGCCTCCACCACATCATGGTGCTTCCTGCCAATAGAAAAAAAGAAGAAAATTCTAAGAACCAATAATCAATATTCTAAGTGAATGAATGGAAGTTATATCATGGGTTTATTGTAAGTATCTTCAGCTTCTTAAAAGTTGCTTCAGCATATTGTAAGTATCTAATGAAATATGAAATCCAATAAGTGCAACTTATTAGGCATAACACAACAGAAGCCCTGTTTCTAGGTTTCCACTTCCCCCTCCATCAGTGGCGGAGCTAGAATAAAAATTTCGGGTGGGCCGCTAATGAAAGATGCATGGAAACTCAGAAACGCAAGAACAGTTGTGCAGAAACGCAAATACAATTAAAATAGATAAATATAAATTGAAATTATTTACAAACAAAATTAAATAACTAAAAATGTAAATTTGACTTCACATAGAAACTCAATTGAAGTTGTTTATAAAAAGTAATTTTAAATTTAAAATGTTGATGATATTTTTTTCGAAAATTATCAACCATTTATTCATAACTTCTAATTCTAATATGAGAGACGTGATACAATTTCTACTTCAAAATATATATAAATACCATACATCTATTATATATAGTTAATTAGTTAGTTAGTTACATATCACCTATTTATCGAGTAAAATAAATAATGATATATTTTGCTTCTATATGATATATATATTGACATTAAAATCAAAACATCAAAGAAAACTTCAGCATAATGGTACTGTGTGCTTCAAGTATTCTCTAGGTCTTCGGTTCGACTCTCAGATTTTATTTTTTTGAGTCTAAAAATATGGGTATATTAGTAATTTCACATGATTTTTTTGGGTGGGCCATGGCCCACCTGGGCCCTAATGTAGCTCCGCCACTGCCCTCCATGGTGGCAAGCGCAATCCATTTTCCTTCTCATGAATCTCATCCACACTATAATGGCACCATATCTCTGCCTGTCATAGAAAACAGAACAAATCATAAATAAGCAAGAAATGATGGAAGATGGATTTGAAGAAAAGAAAGGGACCAAATCATAAAACTATGTGAATGTTACAAAGAGGGAGAAGGAACCAAAACAAAGACCAAAAGCGCAGAAAAGAAAGATTGCCAGAGTAAGAGAAAGACAAAAAGAAGAGAAGGCGGAACCGGCAAGTAGAGAGAAGTGTTTTCTTCCCCATTTTCAACCGCTCTCCACTTCTCACGTTCGTAACACTCTTGTTTTACAGTTTTTCAATTGCAACAATGTTTCAACTACTCCTAAGAGTAACCGTGTAATAAGGGTAACAGGGTAATAATGTATTGGGTAATTAAGGTAAAGTGGGAAGAAAAATAGGACACCAAAAGTGACAGTTTTTTTTGGAATTCCCTTTATACATAGGTATAGATAATAACCTTTCGGCATAATTACGCTAGAGGTCCTTTAAGTTATTTAATTGTAACAAGTTGGTCATTCAAGTTTTTTTCGTACCATTTAGGTCCTTTAACTTACATAATGTGTGCACCGTTAGTCTTTTTTTCATTTTTCTTTATAAAAAACCCAAGTTGGCACTAATAGAGCTGACGTGGCCATGATAGAGTCTGCGTGTCATCTTTCTGGTGACAATTTGGTCACTTAAGACTACAATCATCTAACAATTTGGTACTTTCAACTTAATTTTTTTAAAAAA
Organism: Astragalus glycyphyllos; assembly: GCA_963573325.1. NCBI lineage: Eukaryota > Viridiplantae > Streptophyta > Magnoliopsida > Fabales > Fabaceae > Astragalus > Astragalus glycyphyllos. The sequence continues at coordinate 33,973,922 of OY754307.1, forward strand.
AAATTGTTCATCTTTTTCATTAAAGTTAAAAGGACCAAATTATTACTTGATAATAGTCTAAAATGACCAATTGTTACGAGACAGATGATACGTAGGCTCTGGCACGACCACGATAGCTCTAGTAGTGCCAACTTGGGTTTTCTGTAAAGAAAAATGAAAACAGGACTAACGGTGTACACATTTTGTAACTTAAAGGACCTAAGCGGTACGAAAAAAACTTAAAGAACCAACTTGTTACAATTAAAGGACCGACCTCTAGTGTATTTTTGCCTCACCTTTCACACTATAAATTTATATGTGTAGATGGTATAGCCGTATAGGTACACATGTGAGAGTTTACAACTCTACATTGACCATTCATTTCAAAGACACACATATTACCCATAAGCCACTGTGCAATATTACAAACAATACAAAAGGTTGGACCACAAAACAAATACCAAATACTTTAAAAAGAAAAAAAGGGCTTAGAAAGAAAGAGATAGGTAATCTACAATAAAGACAAACAAGTTTTTTCAAGTTGAGGATTACTGCATCACTAGCCATACATTTGCAAGTGTCAGCTAAGGTTACAACCGAGCATATTCCTATAAAAGATGTCCCTTTGAATAACCCTTCCATTCACACATTTCTCTATATCCTCACAATTCAGAATAAAGGGCATGCCCTTAGCCTCGTAATTGCCTCACAAAGATTATCAACACAATAAAAGTATATTCTCAAAGTTACACTTAAGGCTTTTCAGTAGTCTCCTCCTTCTTTATTTATCTATCTTTGAGTTATTTATTTCAAAGCTGCATAAGAAGTGAAGAGAAAAGTGCTCTTTTGCCTGAGATGTCTGGTGTTCTTCTTTGGGTGAATTGTGGGCCCAAAGAGAATGCCATTTCCTTGGTGGGTTTTACAGGAAAAGGTGTGAGAACAACACAAAGGAGGTGTAGATTGTGTTCTGGTGTTAGTTTTGCTAGTTTATCAAGTGCAGTTGCTAATCCTTCAAGATCTTCAGAGGAGAGGGTTTATGAAGTTGTTTTGAAACAAGCAGCACTTGTTAAGGAACTGAAAAAGGATAGAAAGAGAGATTTGAATTTGGATAAGCCCCTTGAAGATGATTTCACCAATGGGGATCTTTTGAGTTCTGCTTATGATAGGTGTGGTGAAGTTTGTGCTGAGTATGCCAAGACATTTTACCTAGGTACCCCTCTCTCTCTCTCTCTCTCTCTCTCTCTCCATCTATTGTTTTCTGCCATTTTCTGTCTTTTCTCCTTAATGATTATTTTTTAAGTTAATTATTGTTTCAGTTCCATTTAAAGAAACATTAGTCAGGTGTCTAATTGCTCTAGATGTTAATCATTTCTCTATTCATTTTTAATACTTTTATTATCATCCTTTTTGATTTATTATAGAGAATATAGGGACCTTTTTAATCACTTTTGGTCATAGATTCATAAGCCTGTTGCATTATGGATAGATGATTGTCTTCATTTTGTTCCAAAATACTACTTTAATTTAATTTTTTTCTTTTGTATAATAAGATATGACTTTGAATTTTAGTAACTATACTTTATTGATCTATTTAAGGTTTCTTAGTATATGTTGTTGCTAAAAAAATTGATTGGTTTGTTCAACAATGAAAATTTCAGGCACACAATTGATGACCCAAGAGCGGAGAAAAGCCATTTGGGCCATATATGGTATGTGTGATTAATTTTAGTCTCCGTTGTGGCACTTCTCATTCTGTCTACGGACAAAAAATATTAACAAGTGATTGGGATTTGCAGTGTGGTGTAGAAGAACAGATGAACTAGTGGATGGGCCTAATGCTTCACACATAACTCCAAAGGCATTGGACAGATGGGAGCAGAGATTAAGTGATGTTTTTGAAGGGAAGCCTTATGATATGTATGATGCTACTCTCTCAGATACTGTTTCAAAGTACCCAGTTGATATACAGGTAGACTCACATGTCCAAAATTGGACTTTGAATTTCAGCTTTCTACCTGATTTCCTTGTTTGTTATAAGTAGTTGGAAGGAATACTTTTGTGCTTCATCAATGCTCAAAGCTTAAACAAGTCAATATTGAAAGTGTCTGTGCTCAAAGGCATAAATGTATTTGAGGACTTTGTCTTAAAATGTTGGCTCTTTAGATTAAAACCTTGAATACAATTAAGTTGGTAGCTAATAACTTAATTGTTAATTGTGACTAAGGAATCTGCATTCTGCAACAAGATTAGTGTCTGATATCAATGGGACCTTATTTAGATAAATAATTATAAATGTATCAGTGTCGATGTCCTATACTTTCTGAATTTGCAGTGTCGGCATGTCCGTGTCAGAGTCTGTGCTTCATAGCTTTTTTTAACTGAAAAACTAATCCTCTTTACATTGAATTGTCTGTTTGAATAGCCTTTTAAGGACATGATTGAAGGGATGAGGCTGGACCTAAGAAAGTCAAGATACAGTAACTTTGATGAACTCTACCTATACTGCTACTATGTTGCTGGGACAGTTGGTCTTATGAGTGTTCCTGTAATGGGAATAGCACCTGAATCAAAGGCTTCAACAGAAAGTGTCTACAATGCTGCTTTGGCACTTGGTATTGCTAATCAACTCACCAATATACTCAGAGACGTTGGAGAAGAGTAAGCTTCTTTCAATACAACAAAGTTTAGTTTCAATCAAATAACTATATCATCGTTACATTCACTCTTAACTCTTTCCATAACTTAAGCATGCAACTTAAATGGTAGAAATAATTGCAGAGTTAATAGCCAATTTGGTCGACCCAATTCTGAAAAAGTTCAATTTAGCCCCTGAGATTACCAATACTACTAATTAGTCCCTGATATTTTCAAATGTTATTCAATTTAGTCTTTTAAATTCTGAATGTCTGTTTGGCCTTTGGATTTTACAACTTAATATCATTCAAGTCCCTGACTTTTACATCTTACTATCAGTTTAATCCCTGATATTTGGAAAAGTTGGGAACTTAATTGATATTAACTTGAAAAAGTCGGAGACCAAACAGATATCAAGAATTTGAGGTACTAAATTGAATAACCTTTGAGAATATTAGGGACTATATTGTAATATTGTTAATGTGAGAGAATAAATTGAACTTTTTTAAAACTTGAGTGACTAAATTGACTATTAACTCAATAACAAAATGTGTCCTAGTTCTTAGTGATTCTGGCACCTTAGACCTTAGTATTAAACAAAACTAGAATTAAACTATTACTTGTTCTCTAATAATATGTTGCTCCTGATCATTATAGTGCTAGAAGAGGAAGAGTGTATCTTCCACAAGATGAATTGGCAAAAGCTGGCCTATCAGATGAAGACATTTTTAGAGGGAAAGTAACCGACAAGTGGCGCAATTTCATGAAGGGACAAATAAAAAGAGCAAGGATGTTTTTTGATGAGGCTGAGAGTGGAGTTTCAGAGCTTAGCTCAGCTAGTAGATGGCCAGTGTGGGCATCTTTGTTGTTATATAGGCAGATATTAGATTCTATTGAAGCTAATGACTACAATAACTTTACCAAAAGAGCTTATGTAGGAAAAGCTAAGAAGCTCTTATCACTTACTGCTGCTTATGGTAGAGCTTTTATAGGCCCCAAGAAGTTAACCAAAATGATTGCAAGATGAATATTACATTGTACTTATGACATGAGCATTGAATAGTTTGGTTGGATCTTGTAAATTCAATTCCTAGAATTCAGAATGGTAAAGAGTATAATGTGTATATTTTTTGGTTTAATTGTATACATGATCTGAAGTAAGCAATATTGAGGAGAAATTCATTTTTTATCGGTTGCAAGTAAATATTGAACTCTGTTCCTGTGGGAAATATATGCAACATTTAGTGTTTCTTTTGAAGGCAGAATCACACATATTTGAAATACATTTACGTTATCATGGTGTTAACACCCAAAAATAATTAAGTCGTAGGCCAAGGGCTAATAAAAAAGGAAAAAGAATTAGAGTGTGAAGGTAAGCCACATGATCAGAATCCAAATGGGTACTTGCTGACAGAGTGAAATCAGAAGAGGTACTTACTAAAGGATGATGAATTCAGTACTTGAACTGTACAAAGCAAAATATATAATTTAGACAAAAATTTGTACATAAAATGAAGACAATGTTTCTCAATCGGTGTATGGATTTTGACCATTTTTTAAAATTATTTGTACTTAAAACTTAAAAAGAATATATAAACCAAGATAAATCAACAATCAATATATACAATTTAATTGTGTAAAAATGATTGATTAGGATCCTATCAAGATTCCTGCAACCTTTAAATTTAAATAATATATATAAAACCTCCAAGTCTAAATAATTTTAAAAAAACAAAATAAAACCTCTAAGTTTCAACAAAAGGCAAAACAAACCAATGTAAAACCATGAAAATCCTCTAGTATTTACTTACACCTATTAGTGTGCCCAAGATTATATATCACCACCGAAACCAAGTAGATTTCCCCTTCTGCTTCTTCTGATGTGGAGTTGGCTTTGAAGGATACTTAACATGAAACATAATTCTCAAATTCCCATATCTCCCTGGCTCTTTGGAAATAGGCATTCCTTTGTTAGGGACAACTTTCTCAGAACCATCTTCAATTACACCTCCTGTCAGTGGGATATAGAGATTGCTTCCATCCAAACTTGTCAGCTCCAAGGTTTTACCTTTAAGGGACTCAGCAACAGTCAACTCTTGCTTAATCACCAAATCATTATCATCCCTTTTATAAACATCATGTGGTTTCTCATCTACCACAAAAATAACATCACCTTGGGTCATCCCAGACTTCTTGTTACCTTCCCCTTCGAATGTAATCTTTGTTCCTTTCTTCCACCCAGCTTTTACCTTAATTGTCAGAGTCTCATCCACATACCGACTGTTACTGAAATAATGGAATATATTCCACGTGTCAAACATTGTAAACAAACAAATAAAAATTTAATTGACAATTCATATTTTTCTTACACACATCTCAATTGACTAAGTTTTTAGACAATGACCTGGAAAACAGTTAAAAGACAGCTCGATTAATCGCCTAAAAACTTGATTAATGTTTGAAAATTGGTTTGTGTGGATTTTGGGTATGAAATCTAAATATCATAATTGATGATACTATAGTTAGTAAATTACTAAACTACAACAAATTCAACGTTAATTAACATTCACTCTTAGTTAAAAATCAGTTTCAATCAACCAAACCATAAACCTAAACTAATAATAATAAAAATAATTTGGTCAAAAAAAATAAAAATAATAATAAATTTACTTTCAAACAATAAAAAAACGTTAAATTAGGGTTTAAAATTAATTTACCCAAATCTATCTGTAACAGTCCTGGAGAACTTGACCTCCTTATTAGCACCGTTATAAAGGTCTTCCAAACTACACAGCAAAACTTTCTCCACCGCAGCAGCCTTCCTCGGCACTCCACCATCATTTGATGTTCTGAAAAACCCGTCCCTCTTGCTATCGCTAATCATCTCAGCTAAGAAATCATCAAAATCGTGAGGGTTAAATTGGAAAGTATGAATATTATTTTGACGACTACAACTACTGTTGTTGTTGTTACGGCGTGAGGATGAAGAAGAAGCTGAAGCAGAAGCTGAAGAGGAATCTGGTGGTGGATATTGACCAGACTTCAGTGCTTGTTTACCATAGAGATCATAAATCTTACGTTTTTCTGAATCCCTTAAAACCTGATAAGCTTCAGAAATTTGTTTGAATTTCTCCTCCGCTTTGCTTTTGTTAACTGGATTTTTATCGGGATGCCATTTCATTGCAAGTTTTCTATATCTTTTCTTCAAATCTTCTTCACTTGCGCTTCTACTCACATTCAGAACATTGTAGTAATCGTTATCCATTCCTCTCCGACAAGACGACGGAAGAAAAAAAGCAAGGACTGTTGGATTTTTGGTTACGCTTGGTTGCCGGCTCTCGATGAAGATTTCTTGGAGTAAAAGTATATATAATGAAATAAAAGTCGTGATTTGCAGGAAATTTATTGGCTTTCTAATATAAAGTATGATCGTATCAATTAATAATAAAGTTACGGATTGCTAATTTAATTTGCAATGATAAAGATTTTCGGTGGATAGAGTCTTGTTTTTTACAAAGGTGAATAAAGGCTTTATATCCCTTAAAAAGGGATATTATTATTATTATTATTATTATTATTATTATTATTATTATTATTATTATTATTACTCCTTTTTGGTCAGATATTTTGTTTCCTATCTAAACCTAGTTTATGATGATTTTTGTTTGCTGTTTTATCAGAAATTAAATAATAAACTATATCTAAAATAAGACTAACACCTTGTCAAAAAAAATAAGACTAACACTTGCTCCTTGTTTTATTTTATTTTATTTCTAGTTCTAAACTCTTCTACAATATCGGTGAATATATTCACTCCCCTATTGAATGTACCGAGAGAGAGACAAAAACTTTCCAATCACTTGCTACTTGTTTTCTTTTATTTCAAATTAGTTTGTATCACCCGTGTCAGCATGTGTATACAATATTTTAGACAAAATTTATTATAATGTTGTTGTTACACTTTTAAAAACAATTATAGATTCATATTGGATAGATGAGATATAAAAGTTGTGTATAACATAAACCATAAATAAGACATATGTATCAATTAATCAATAATCAATATTAGATAGTACTTTTGTAAAAAAAAAATAGTAGTAATCAATAAGTTACTGCTAATTAATTTTGTTTTCCCGTTCTCGTGGATAATTAGAAATACTATTTTGCATAAATAAAATTGAGTAGTTTAATTGCGTGACTTTAGATTGGTTGCAACCTTTTTAATATAGCTAAGTGTTTATACTGAATTATTTTTTTTAATTTAATAGTAGTATACTCAAACATTACTTGTGCATTCACTTTTGTATCCTAATTATGGTTGTAGGTAAAAAATTGTGATACTAATTATATTGTACTTGATATTCTCAAATATTAAATATTGAAAACAAATTGATAATTATATTTTTTTTCCTTTTTTTTAAAATTAATTTTGCATTTTTTTTCTTATTAACAAACCATATATATTATTCATATATATTATTAGACAAAAATTGAATTAATATCATATTTAATTATTTGAGAAATAAAAGGTTTTTTAATTAGAAATGTAAAGGGATTATTAAAAGCTAGGTCTGGTTTATTTTTTTTATATAACCAAAAGCTAGGTCTGATGAAAAGTTTACTTTCCTTTTACTCTTCTTCACCGTTTCAGACAGCGCACAGCTAGAATCAAGTTCAGGGAACCAGTTTTGATTCTGATCGCGAAGTCGACTATGGCTCAACACTCTGTTTCCTCTTCTTCGCGACACGGACGACGAACCAGCGCACAAAGGTTTTGGGACAGTCAATTAACACTGAGGTATGTAATCTCCTGAGCTCTATTCCCAAATCGAAAACTCTTCTCCTTATTTGTGTTACCTGAATTCTAATTAGTTATCTCATCAGTCCCTTCACGATTTTGTGTTACTTGAATTCTAATTATGATGACAGGTAACTAATTAGAATTTAGTTATCTCATCAGTCCCTTCACTATGCTTTACTATATGGTTTAGTTAATTCTGAATCTACGCGGAATCAGTCCATAGAATAAAGCTTTGAAGGCCTTGGAGATGGATATCCTATTGTGAACAACTGTCACAATTTTGATTAATACATGCATGTCCTATTGTGTTGTAAACCTTTTCTGTCCTATATAGATTAATCTTTCCAACTCTATTCTCCTTTGTTCTGTGACAAAAAAATTAATCAAAGGATCTTCCTTCATTGTGGAGTTATTATTTCTATCAATATTTGGAAGCCTAACTATTTGTTCTTCTAAAAAATCTTTGCCTATATCTGTTTCCTTGTTGTTGTCCATTTCTAGTAGTTTTGATTCAAGCTTGCTTTGCAAATTTTCCAATTTATCCAATACTTCTTCAACTCTATTAGAGAGTGATTTTACATCAAAACCATAATCAACATCCTTCACAGTATAGAAAACATATCAGTATCTTTAGCAACCAAATAATTATAAAAACTTCTGTCCAAAAATAAATAAATATAAAAACTACATCAATGTCGTTGGAAACAATTATTTGTCTATTCCAAAGGCAGGAGATAGATTGATTTAGAGGAAAGAAGGAAGTTTCTCTCCTTAGATTCTATATATATAGCCCATATATAGAAATAGAAAAAAAGGACATTATAGAAAAGTCTCCTCTATCTAGTATTCAAGAAATGTAAATAGACTCTTGCTATTAAGGACATAACAGAATAATGAGTTAAGCATGTATTAATATCAATGACAGAGACAACCTATTTCTATGTGTAGTGGCCTCAATGGATTGAAGTTCGAAAATGACCTTGCTGGCATAAACAGAATTTTGCAGAGCAGTCCTTCCTGTGGGAATAAACAGTAAAATTTTCGTTTGTCAGCAAGTATATAAACCTATATGAGTATACACACGAATATAATAATGGTCTTGAAAACAATCCAAGAATGTATAGAAGTGACATAATACCTCCAAAGTCTTTTGCCTTTCCATATAGCACCGCGACAACCACATTCTCAACATCACCAGATGCAAGGAATGAGTTCAGCTTAAAACCATCACCCGACGAAAACAACGAATAGACATATGATCAGTTAACCTAAATATATGATTAAAAAACAAAATAAAGAACTCAATTTCACAGTGTGTAAGGAACTTTTTTCCTTTTTTTAAATCCTGAACATGCCACATTCGAGTCACCCTAACAACAATGGCAAATGTCTGATTACCAGAAACAATTGCAGCAAGCATAACATGGTTGGAGTTCATTGCCGGTTGGTTGCAAGTCCACAACAATTAATATTTCAATGCATTTGATTATGCCTTGCATACGTGGAAACACCAAAGCAGTTTTATTATATAATGGGGAACGTCTTCAAGTTGCAAGGTATATATGGTAATGCATTCATAGCACCCAATATTGGCTTTTCTGAATTTATATTGTCATAAATAAGATTAATGACGACAGTCAAGCTTTGTCAATTTGAATTTCGAATTTTTGCCATTATTATAGATAGATTTGAAAATAAAAATGTTTTCTCTTGTAATTCCATCTGAATTTGAGATTCAGTTTTGGAATTAATTTTATTCGTTTCATGTCACATCATTTAGAGAATTCAAACTGTTAACAAAAACAAACAGCATAGACCAAAATGAAACGAAAATGAAAGATGAAGGACCAAAACAGACCAAAAAAAGATAAATGACTAAAGTGAAACCTAGAGCAAAGGTCACATGTCCAAAAGTGCTATTTTGCCTTTTTAAAATAATATGTGGATAGTCTATGTGAACAATTCCTGATTGTGTTTAACTAAGATTAAGATTAAGATTTGAATTTGAAATGTAGCAAAAATTAAGAACTAATATATGGTATGGCAGTATTGGTTTAAAATGAGCTATGAACGATATTAATTGTTTATACATTAAATCAATAATTTCTTTTTACCAAATCGCATTATAAAGCGTGTGATATTGCAAAACACACGAGGTGGATTAAAATTGGTGTAATAATTAGGAGAGTGAATATTTTTTTTGGTACAGTGGAGAGTGAATGTTTAAAATCATTTTAAATTGATGTGGCAATTAGTCGAGGATGACGTTATGGTAGCTGTAATAATTAGGAGAGTGAATATTTAAATTGATGTTCCTTTCTTCCACCCAGCTTTTACCACAATTGTCAGCATCTCATCCACACACCGACTCTTGCTGAAATAATGGAATATATTCCACGTGTCAAACATTGTAAACAAACAAATAAAAATTTAATTGACAATTCATATTTTTCTTACACACACCTTAATCACTTTCAATGATTTGTATTTTAATCATTTACAAAACTCATGTAAAGATAAAGACTTCAATTTCAATACCTAATACCTAAAACAGAATTTGACTACTTACACACACACTCTAAATGATACTAACGATAATGATATATCAACACATATTTCAGACACCAAATTGACACAAATCAATTTACAACATCAATTAATAAAGTTTTTTAGGTCATTAATCGATTAACCAATTGACCAAGTTTTAAGACAATTGCCTAGAAAATAGTAAAAAGACAGGTTGGTTAATCGCCTAAAAGGCTTGATTAATGGGTGTTGTAAATTGGTTTGTGTCGATTTTGTGTATGAAATCTGTGTCCACATATCACTATTGATGCTACTCATGTAAATTACTAAACTACAACAAATTCAACGTTAATCAACATTCACTCTTAATTAAAAATCAGTTTCAATCAACCACACCATAAAATAAACTACTACTAATAATAATAATAATAAGGTTTAAATATGTATTTAGTCCCTGCAAATGTCTCTGTTTTTCAATTTAGTCCCTGCAAAAATTTTTTTAAATACGTCCCTGTAAAATAACTTTTTTTTAAATACGTCCCTACAAAATACACTTTTTAAATACGTCCCTGCAAAATAGCTTTTTTTTAAATACGTCTCTACAAAATAACCTTTTTTTTAAATACGTCCCTGCAAAATATCACAATTTTTTTTTGTTGGGACGTATTTAAAAAAAAAGTTTATTTTGCAGGGACGTATTCAAAAAAAAGTTATTTTGCAGGGATGTATTTAAAAAAAAATTTGCAAGGACGAAATCGAAAAATAGGGACATTTGCAGGGACTAAATACATAATTAAACCTAATAATAATAATAATAAAACATTTATTTTCGAACAATAAAAAAAATGTTAAATTAGGGTTTAAAATATATTTACCCAAATTTATCAATAACAGTCCTGGAGAACTTGACCTTCTTATTAGCACCGTTATAAAGTTCTTCCAAACTACAAAGCAAAACTTTCTCCAGCGCAGCAACCTTCCTCGGCACTCCACCATCATTTGATGTTCTGAAAAATCCTTCCCTCTTGCTATTGCTAATCATCTCAGCAAGAAATCATCAAAATCCTGAGGATTAAATTGGAAAGTATGAATACCATTCTAACAACTATGACAACTACAGTTGTTGTTGTTACAGTGTGAGGATGAGGAAGAAGAAGTAGAAGCGGAAGAAGAATCTGGTGCTGGTGCTGGAAATTGACAAGACTTCAGTGCTACTTTACCGTAAAGATCATAAATCTTACGTTTTTGTGGATCCCTTAGAACCTCGTAAGCTTCAGAAATTTGTTTCAATTTCTCTTCCGCTTTGCTTTTGTTGATTGGATTTTTATCGGGGTGCCATTTCATTGCAAGTTTTTTGTATGCTATTAAAATATAGATAGTAAGCCAATTAGTTAGTAGTAAGGCCCATTAGTTGGTTAGTATATAATGTTGATGGTAGACTCATTTATTATCAACTCTTCTCATTTTGTAATTTTCACTATTTCTAATATAATAGACTTTTAGAGCTTTCCTCTCTAATTTCTATGGATATCATATTTTTTTAAGATGGTATGAGAGCAAGTTTTGATCTTGTGACCTATCTTTGAGCTTCACCACCGCTGCCGGCGGCGGCATCTGCCGTCGGCAACATCACCTTTTATTAATTTTCAGTTTATACCTTTTCACGGTTGCCATAACCTTTTTCTTTTTGTTTCCTTATACTGTTTTCTATTTTCCGGCGTGTATTTTCAGTTTCGGGCAGACCGACCACCGTCATCCATCGTCTGTCGCCACCGAAAAATTTTCCGGCGACCGTTTTCGGAGAAACAATGCCCATCAGAATCGGAATTTCCCGATCTATTCAACCATGCAAGTTTCAATATCAACAAAGAATACACCGTGCTCACGTGCTAATTCTCTCTGGATGTTTTGAGCTTTTTCGGCGCAGTGCCGACGTGTAGCGGCGCATCCAACGTCGTCTTTTGTCAATATTTTACTGCAGTGGTCGCCTCTCCATTCTGATGTTGATTTTGAAGTGAAAGTTAGTGATAGGATTGCTCAGTTGATTTCGGATCCTCGTGTGGTTTGTTCTGGTTGATGGTGTTTCGTTTCGCTCACCACACAGCTTTGAGGCGTTGAGTTTTGTGTGGTCCCTCTGTTTTTTTTGGGACTTCGCCTGTACTGCAGTGTGCGTTGTCTTCCGCTTACGGCGAGATCTGAGGAGGTTTATGGTACTGGCTACTGGGTGTACTTGTCAGGGAACTTGCTGCAAGTAAGTTTTTTGATTGGCTTTTTGAGTGTGCTCTTTTGTTATTTGTGGTGTAAGAATATCTGGTGTGGATATTTTCCATGTGATGGAAACGCTGGCCATTTTGATGAGTGGAACGGCTGGTTTAGGCGACCTTCAATTGATTTTGCTAGAATGCTTTCAATTTCATCTGAAAATAATAATTTTAATTCTCCTGATGTTGTTTTTTGAGGCAATATGGTATGAGGAATTGTGATTGGTCTACTGTTGTTGGCATCAATGGAGTGTTGCGTGTTATATGTCAACATTTGAAGGATGATTATGATGATGAATTTGTGAAAGTGTACTATGACTCTGTCAATTCTTGCCTTTTGGAAATGCCTTGGGATTTGTTTTATGAGTGTTGAAGTTGTGACATTGGTACCATGAAGAATAGCCCGTTTATGAATAGATTGGATCTAAGTAATGTTGGTGCCATGGATCCTAGAATCAAGTTTCTTGTGACTTTTCTTTAGTTACTCTGCTCCTTGGTTGGCCGAAATGATTTTGTGGAATATGATTGTTATTCTGCTTAGTTTCGGTTCAGCTCAAGTCTTTCACTCTTTACGGCAACTGATCGTGGATTGCTGGTGTACTGCCATGGTCAAATAATACCTCTTTGGTTTCATTATTGGATCATTGTTGTGATGGGGTAAATTGAAGGGAGTATTACTATTTTTTTGTTGGTGCATAATTGATCCCATCAGCTTGGTCTTGCAACATCCTAGCATGATTTTTTTTTATGGTGGGCTTGTGTGTTTAGGTGCCAAAGTTTTTTTTGTTGGTGTTTTGGTATTGGCCGATTGTGCTAAAGTTTGTCCAACAAGGGAGTTTCATGGTAGTGTTGGTAACTAGTGAGTATTCTTGTTGTCACATGCAAAGTTTTCTGGTTTGATTGAAGGCCTTGATGCTGTTACTAATATTTGGAATTAGTTATTCTGAATTTGATTGTTAATTTCATTAGCCTTATTGGCTTGTTTTTCGCTTCTGCTTATAATGGCTAAGCGTGATGCTTCTGCTATATATAAGTCGTTAAGTATTGAGATTTTGCTTCTGTCTTGAGTGATTGAGTACTCTTGATGGTTAAGCGTTGGTGTGCTTCTGCCAAGTGGTTAAACTATGAGGTATAGTTTCTGTTTTGTGGTTAAGCCTTTGGCCCTATGGGCTTGTTGATGTTTGCTTCTGCCCTATGGTGGTTAAGCTTTTTGGCCTATGGCCTTGTTGATATTTGCTTCTGCCCTATGGTGGTGTTAGCCTGTAATTTCGACAGGCTTCATTGAAAATGGTCAACAAGGCTTGACTTATATTTCGACAAAGACCAAAGTATTTCGACAGAGAAAATGGTCATGTGCAGGGTAAATTCGACAAGCTTCCGGGGAAGCAAAAGCAAGAAAGAGGAAAATGGACACAAGCTTTCGACAGACAGAAAACAGAGCAGTTATGCGCTGAAGAACTAGCAGTTGGTCGAAAAGAGGAGCGGTTGCTATCATTTTTTTAACTGTTTTAGGGCAGTTTCTGCTTAGTATAAATAGTAGTTTCTGAGAAGAAACAAGGGTCACAAAATTTCATATTGCAATTCTCACGCTCTAACTTCCGCATTCAAGAGAAAAACGAGTCAGAGAACAATGTATGATCTTGTGTACCATTCTCTTTCATTTTAATGCAATTTACTTCTGTTTTCTCTTTACCTTTATGTGTTTTACAATTCAAGTCCTTCTTTCCTGAAATATCTTGATTGCTTCGCGCGTAAGGAATCAATTATTTCTTCTTCTTTTCTGTTTAAAACGCAAAACACTGAAGAACATCACATCAAACTAAAAACTCTAAACACAAATGGTCTAAGGATTCATTGGTTGATCCTGCAAGTTAACCAAATTGGAGACCAGCGGTGTTTACCAAAATCCACGGTAAACAAATTGGTACGCCCAGTGGGACCTTTGTGTCGAAATATTAGAGTGTTAGTTAACAGAATCTTGGAATATAATTGTTTATGCGCCTGAGGAGTGGTAAATCTTTGTCAAAGATGTCACGTTCTAGCGCAAGTTCTTCGAACGCACAGAGTGGCCCTGAGAATGCGTCTGTCAATGACGCTAATCCAGTAACCACTATGGGAATAACTGCTCCAATGCCTTCGACAGGCATGGTCATAGTTACATCTCCTGTGCTTAATCCTTTACCAACAATGGCCACCACGGTGACCACACAGCCTAATTAAATGGCTTCTATGCCACAAACAATGGGAACGTCTAACCCATATATGACTAGTGGTCATATCCCATTTAGCATGCCTATAGTTGGTCGAAATCTCCCTTATGGTATGCCAACTGGCATGATGGTAGGCTTGCAAACCAATTCATCAACGTGTGTAGATAACATAATGAATGGTGGTTTCTCCCCTATGCATGCCTCTCAAGAGGGCATTTATGGTCGAAATGCCCACCCCACATTAACTACAGCGTCTGTGTTGGCATTAAGACAACAAATAGATGATGCCAATCATAATATGGTTAACATGTTAACCCAACAAATTGGTACAGTATTCAACCCTTTGATACGTGATACCAATAACAGTTACCAAGCATTGGAAACTCAAATGGGTCGAATTGCAGATTTCTTTGGCACTCCAAGAATGCAGAATCAGCCAATACCCCAAGTACAACCTTTGAGGCCTGTAGAAATCCCCTTAGAAAGGCCTAACATCGAATTGCCTAGAAATCAGGCACAAGCACAAGTTGTCGAACAACCCTTGCAGGGGATGGTTGAAAACGAGCCTGATATAGTGTTAGTAAATAGAAATCAAAATGCTGATGAAGTAGTCAGACAAGTGCAACAAAACAATTTTGGAGTGCAGAACAATATAGCTAATCTTGTCGAAACAATTTTAGCCCAGAATGGCCTTAACATAGGAATGCACAGGCCAAATTTCGTGTCGCCATTATCAGAATATATTTTGCAAAGTGAATTGCCAAGGGGTTGGAAAGTCCCTAAATTCACTAAATTTGGTGGAGAAACTAGTGAATCCACTGTCGAACACATTGCTCGTTATTTAACTGAGGCTGGGGATTTAGCCCAAAATGAGAATTTAAGAATGAAATTTTTCCCTAATTCTCTAACAAAAAATGCTTTTACTTGGTTTACTACACTACCCCCTCACTCTATGTTTAATTGGAACCAGTTAGAAAAAGCTTTTCACGAGCAATTCTATATAGGACACTCCAAAATTAGTCTCAAAGAATTGGCTAGTGTTCGACGTAAAACGGCAGAGACTGTTGATGACTATCTCAACAGATTTAGACTTCTCAAAGCAAGGTGCTTTACCCAAGTGCCTGAACATGAGTTAGTCGAAATGGCTGCTGGTGGTCTAGATTATTCTATTAGGAAAAAACTAGACACTCAACATTTAAGAGATATGGCCCAATTGGCCGATAGAGTAAGGCAAGTCGAAAGGCTAAAAGCTGAGAAATCTAGAACTAGTAGGTTTCATAGCAATAAAAAAGACAAAATTGCCTATGTCGAAATTCAAAATGAGGAACAAGAGTACGACATCTCTTACGAGGAAGTCGAAGAGGAGGTCAATGTTGCCGAATTAAAGCCAGGACCTCCATATACTTGTAAATTGCTAAAACCTTCAAATGGTAAAAATCCTGTCGAACCTAAAAACGACAAATTCGTTGCAAAAACTTATACATTTGATGTTTCTAAATGTGACCAAATATTTGACTTGTTAGTTAAGGACGGTCAAATTCTGGTTCCTAAAGGACTAAAAACACCACCATTAGAACAAAGACAGAAAAGAGGTTTTTGCAAATACCATAATTTTTTGGGTCATAATACCTCTCATTGTGTTCTTTTCAGGGATTTGGTGCAGAAAGCGCTAACTGAAGGAAGGCTCAAATTTGGTGAAAAACCAAAAGCGCCAATGAAGATTGATGCTGATCTCTTGCCTGAAGTCGAGGCATTATACACTGAAATTAGCATCAATATGGTCGAAGCTTCTGGAACTGGGCCTAGTAAGGCTCACATTAAGAGAACTTCACCAATTTCAGAGATGGATGTCGAAATGGCTGCAGAAGGCCAAGGAAACGACAAGGCCAAACCCGTTTACCCAAAAGCTGAAGAGGATTTGGTGGATTTCCTCAATCGCTGCAAGATAAGTAATTCAGAGGTGATGCTGTGCCCAAGGTGCAGTGCTGTTTTCGACAAGAAAGCTGCTAAAGAACTTGAAAAGTTCAAGCCTCAAATGAAGCGCAAGGGTAAGTGGGTGGATAAAAGACCCAAGTTTGATTTTGCTGACAAGAGAACTCCCTATGGAGGAAAAGGAAAGTTAAGCACTTACGTGCCTCCTTCTTGTACTCCTGTCGAAAAGTGGGTACATTCTGGTGGGAAAGGTAAAGGCCTGTACCACACTGGGGGCAACGTGATTCATCGAATTAGGCCAAATATGATGGCTAAAGGAAACACAAGTGGTGCTAACCAGAATGAGGCAACTGGAAATAAGAAGTATGCCTACAACAACAACTACAAGGGAAAGAATCCTATGACAAGGACTCAATGGCGAAGATTTCAACACCAAAAGAAAGTTGATGCTGTTGCTACAGGCAAAGTAGCAATTCCCAAGAACGAGAAAGGTAAGGAAATAGTTTTACCTTCAACTGAAGTGGTTAGGAAACTAGCCACTGAAAGAATCTTCCCTTCTTTGGCTGAGATAAAGAAAGGCTTCAAAGAAGAAGATCTCAAGTTGGAAGAGGAATTGAACTCTTCTTTTGCTGATTCTGAGCATGACTTCGACGTGCTATGTGGTGTCGTTTCAATTTTACCAATTGAATATGATGTGGTGTCTAAAGTCAATGAGATCGAAGAAAAATTCGACGAAGGTATGGGTTACAAGCCAATATGCTATTATGTGCTGAAGAATGGTTGCGTTGAAGAGCAACAAGCTGTGTTTGAAAGGCCGGATTGTGGCATGATGAATCATCTCAAGCCACTATTTATACAAGCCAAAGTCAATAATGTTGGGATCAACAAGGTCCTTGTCGATGGTGGAGCCGCTGTGAATTTAATGCCTCAACACTTGCTAAGTAAAATTGGCAAGTATGATACTGATTTAAGGCCACATAACGTGGTTCTTACCAATTATGAAGGCAAATCTGGCTACTCACTAGGGGCAATTCAGGTCGAATTGGCTGTTGGAAGCATAAAGAGGCCAACTCTGTTTATGGTAATACCTTCTAAAGCAAATTACAACTTATTGCTTGGAAGAGAGTGGATTCATGCAGTGGGGGCAATCCCTTCGACTGTACATCAGAGGTTGATAATTTGGAGAGAAGATGGATTGGTCGAAAATATTGAAGGAGATCAAAGTTACTTCAAGGCTGAAGTAAATACAATAACCAAGCAGACCTTCGACAAACAACTAGCGAACATTGCTCCATGTTCCTCCTCTAATGCTGGATTCATTGAGCAGGATAATGTTATTTCCTCTGTCAACCTCCACCCAAATTATGGTCTCATTTGGGAGAGGTAATACATTGATGATGGAAGTGCAACAAGAGGCTTTGACAAGCCTTTTGGTTGGGATGATTGATGATGATAAAACCCAGTACATGGGAAAGAATTACGGCCTATGTGGCCGAAAATAAAGAAAAAGCAATTCTCGAAGCTGAGTTGCATCACATGGTTGCTTTAACCACAAATGATAGTAACAAAGAAATTATGGTCGAATCACCTAGACTAGACGGTGTCTATCATGATGATGAACCATTAGGATTTGAGAAAGATCCAATGGGTTCGACCAAGAAGATACAAGCACAAGATCCCTTAGAAGAAATAGATTTGGGAGATGGAAGTGTAAGAAGACCAACATATATCAGTGCAAAAGTCAATAAAGACTTCAAGGTGCAGATAGTCGAATTGCTGAAAGAGTACAAAGACTGTTTTGCTTGGGACTACAATGAAATACCAGGTTTAAAAAGAGAAGTGGTTGAGTTGAAGCTGCCTATTCGACCAGATAAGAAGCCTGTGAAGCAAACCCCAAGGAGATTTGCACCAGAAATCATGTCGAAGATCAAAACAGAGATCGAAAGGTTACTAAAGAGCAAGTTCATCAGAACTGCCAGGTATGTTGATTGGCTTGCTAATATAGTTCCTGTAATTAAGAAAAATGGTACACTTAGAGTTTGCATAGATTTTAGGGATCTAAATAATGCTACTCCCAAAGATCAATATCCAATGCCAGTGGCAGAAATGTTAGTTGATTCCGCAGCAGGTTACCAATATTTGAGTATGCTTGATGGGTATTCAGGCTACAACCAAATCTTTATTGCTGAGGAGGATGTTTCAAAGACTGCATTTCGATGCCCGGGGGCGTTAGGTGTTTATGAATGGGTAGTGATGCCATTTGGTTTAAAAAATGCTGGTGCTACGTACCAAAGAGCTATGAATACTATGTTCCATGATTTTATAGAAAATTTTATGCAAGTATACATAGATGACATAGTAGTTAAATCAGCATCAGAAAGTGGTCATCTAGACCACCTTCGATAATCATTTGAAAGGATGAGAAAATATGGATTGAAAATGAATCCACTAAAATGTGCGTTTTGTGTAAGTGCAGGTGATTTCTTAGGCTTTGTCGTGCACAAAAAAGGCATTGAGATAAATCAAAATAAGACGAAGGCTATCATGGAAACACAACCTCCTTCGACAAAGAAAGAATTGCAGTCTTTACTAGGAAAGATCAATTTCCTGAGAAGATTTATATCAAATCTAAGTGGCAAGACTCAAGTATTTTCGCCATTACTTCGACTGAAGAAGGAAGATGTTTTCAAGTGGGAGCCATGCCATCAACAAGCTTTCGACGAAATCAAAGCCTACCTGATGAAGCCACCTATTTTATTGTCTCCAATTAGAAATAGAACAATGAAATTGTATATAGCTGCATCAGAAATGTCAATAGGTAGTATGTTAGCACAAGAGGATGAAAATGGAGTCGAAAGAGCCATATATTACCTCAGTAGGGTTTTGAATGATGCTGAAACCAGATATCATCCTATTGAAAAACTGTGTTTGTGTTTGTATTTCTCATGTACAAAGTTAAAGCAATATATAAAGCCTGTTGATGTTTATGTTTATTCTCATTTTGATATAATTAAACATATGTTATCGAAACCAATTTTGCATAGCAGAATAGGTAAATGGGCATTAGCTTTATTCGAATATTCATTGACATTTCAACCACTAAAGGCTATTAAAGGCCAGGTAGTGGCAGATTTTTTTGCAAACCATTCAGTGGTCGAATTAGCAATTGATTGTGTTCACCTTCGACCTTGGAGGCTATATTTCGATGGCTCAAGCCACAAACATGGTACAGGTGTAGGAATGTTAATCATTTCACCAACAGAAATACCAACCAAATACAAGTATAAAATCGAAGAAAGTTGCTCCAACAATGAGGCGGAATACGAAGGGTATTGTGACAACGTGTTCGAAGTTTTTGCCATCAACAATTTGTCAAATGATGATTGGCGAAGACAAATTGTTAATTACTTGGAGAATCCCACAGGGATGACTGATAGAAAGATCAAGTATAGAGCCTTAAGTTATGTGATTATGGGAAATGAGTTGTTTAAGAAAACCCCTGAGGGAGTTTTACTCAAATGTCTTAGCGAAAATGAGGCGTACTTGGCAATATCCAATGTTCACAGTGGAACTTTTGGGGCTAACCAAGTAGGCCATAAGATGAAATGGCTTCTTTTTCGACAAGGTGTTTATTGGCCAACCATGTTAAAAGATTGCATAGAGTTTGCCAAAGGATGCCAAGAATGTCAAAAGCATGCAGGGATACAACATGTGCCTGCAAATGAATTGCATTCTATCGTGAAACCTTGGCCATTTAAAGGATGGGCTTTGGATATAATTGGCGAAATTAAGCCAAACTCGTCGAAAGGCCATCGTTTCATATTAGTAAGGATAGATTATTTCACTAAGTGGGTGGAAGCTATTCCTTTAAATAATGTTAACCAAGAGGCAGTAATTAGTTTTATTCAAGACCATATATTGTATAGATTTGGTGTGCCTGAAACAATCACCACAGACCAAGGTTCGGTTTTTATTGGTCAGAAAATGGTCGAATTCGCTACTGAAAATGGTTATAAATTGTTGAGTTCGACGCCATACTACGCTCAAGCAAATGGTCAAGTTGAAGCAGCCAATAAAATTATCATTAGTTTGATTAAAAAACATGTTGGGAAAAAACCCAAGAATTGGCATAAGACACTTAACCAAATTTTATGGGCGTGTCGACCATCTCCCAAAGAGTCAATTAATAATACTCCTTTTAAACTTGTTTTTGGGCATGATGCAGTATTACCAGCAGAAATTTGTTTTCAATCAATTAGGATTCAAAGACAATTTGAAATCCCATCTGATCATTATTGGAGTATGATGCTAGATGAATTAGTTGATTTAGATGAGGACAGGTTAAATGCATTAGATGTGCTCACAAGACAAAAGGAAAGAGTAGCTAAGGTGTACATTAAGAAAGTCAAATTGAAGACTTTCGACGTGGGAGACTTAGTTTGGAAAGTCATTTTACCTATGGATCGAAAAGATAGAGTCCTAGGTAAATGGTCCCCAAGTTGGGAAGGACCATATAAAATTTTACAAGTTTATTCAAACGGCGCATATGAAGTCAAAGAGATTGGCGCTGATGAGAGAATTATGCGTGTAAATGGCAAGTATTTGAAAAAATATAAGCCAATGCTGCAAGAAGTTAAAATAACGCTGGAATAAATATAAAGAAAGTGTAAAGACATGGCATTCAAAGAATAGAAGTTGCCAAAACGTTGTCAAATTCATAGAATAAGAATTGCACAAGAATAAAATGGAAGAAATTCCATTATAATGTTGCCAGATTAGATACGACATTGCTTGAGAAATGGCCTTTGCAAAATAAAAATAATTGTCAAAATAGCCAAAGTGTTACAACAGGAAAATGAAGCTATGTTATTACAAAATGACTTTCGACTTCAAGTCATTGAATAAGGCCTTGGCTTTAGAGATCTTCCTGTTGAGAAAATTGCCATCTTTAGTTAATTTTTCGACAGTGGCATTGCAACGCTCAAGGTCCTCCAAGTGTTTAAGGCAAAGAGTGGCTTCTTGGTCAATTTGGTCCTTAAGTTTTTCTGCAGGAGTCAAAGACCTTAGAAGGTTCCCTTTCTTCTTTTCCAACGCTTGTATCTTCGACTGCAATTTGGCTATACTTTCTTGATGTGCCCTGATTCTTCCAAATGTGAGCCTTTTTTGACTCAATCTTGGCTAACCAATTGAGGAAAGATTGGTGATTGTCACCAGTTGGAGGATTTGACCTGAAAACTCTATTTGGGTTGTTCATAAAATCCATAACATAAGGTCCCTTTGAAACACTCTAGGACTGTACTGGTAATAGCTAGGAAAAACCTCTTTGACCTTATCAGTTTTATCAAAAGAATGAGCAATAGGACCAAGGTAAGCGTACTTTGAAGGAAGGGGGAAGGGAATCAATACCTGAGACTCCAAAATTTTGGTCTCCTCATCGGTTAACCCTTTGGGATCCACTAGTACCAAGTGATAATCGAAGGAAGAAGAAGGTGGTTGCGAAGAACTTGCCATTGAAGTGACGCTGTTGCAAAGTGAATAGCAGAAACCAGAAAACCTCCAAGAAACGCAAGAAAGGGCGTAAAACAGAGATTAATGTGAAAAACTGGTTTAAGAGTCATTAACACTTAACAGTGGTGACATTAGGTATACAGCTATTCTACTCAAGTGCAAAGTCTATTTCGACGGTGAATTCAAAAATGTTCTTTCTCTTCTTCCACCTCAAGCTCAGTCGAGAAAGACATTTTTGAGGGGGCAATTTGTTAGCCTGTAATTTCGACAGGCTTCATTGAAAATGGTCAACAAGGCTTGACTTATATTTCGACAAAGACCAAAGTATTTCGACAGAGAAAATGGTCATGTGCAGGGTAAATTCGACAAGCTTCCGGGGAAGCAAAAGCAAGAAAGAGGAAAATGGACACAAGCTTTCGACAGACAGAAAACAGAGCAGTTATGCGCTGAAGAACTAGCAGTTGGTCGAAAAGAGGAGCGGTTGCTATCATTTTTATAACTGTTTTAGGGCAGTTTCTGCTTAGTATAAATAGTAGTTTCTGAGAAGAAACAAGGGTCACAAAATTTCATATTGCAACTCTCACGCTCTAACTTCGGCATTCAAGAGAAAAACGAGTCAGAGAACAATGTATGATCTTGTGTACCATTCTCTTTCATTTTAATGCAATTTACTTCTGTTTTCTCTTTACCTTTATGTGTTTTACAATTCAAGTCCTTCTTCCCTGAAATATCTTGATTGCTTCGCCCGTAAGGAATCAATTATTTCTTCTTCTTTTCTGTTTAAAACGCAAAACACTGAAGAACATCACATCAAACTAAAAACTCTAAACACAAATGGTCTTAGGATTCACTGGTTGATCCTGCAAGTTAACCACATTGGAGACCAGCGGTGTTTACCAAAATCCACGGTAAACAGGTGGTTAAGCATTTTGCTTCCTTCAAGTGATTAAGCCTTGAGTTGTGGTTTTGACTTGATGGTTAAGTGTTGGTTTGTTGCTTCCTCCGAGTAAATAAACCTTGAGTTGTGGTTTCTATTCGATGGTTAAGCTTTTGCTGACTTCTTTGACACTTGGATGGTTATGCCTAAGAGTGGAGTTTGTTGATTCCTTTGGAGTGAATGTTGTGGAGACGCTGGAAGAAGCTTGAAGGGGCCCGATAGTTGGTAGAAGACTTTTAGGAGCTATGCACCTCAACTGCTACCAATTCGGATTGTTCTTTATTTTACATTGCTTATCCTAAGCTGGAAGTGTTGTGAACACCGTCCAGCTTGCGGGAGGCTGTTAAAATATAGATAGTAAGCCCATTAGTTAGTAGTAAGACCCATTAGTTGGTTAGTATATAAGGTTGATGGTAGACTCATTTATTATCAACTCTTCTCATTTTGTAATTTTCACTATTTCTAATATAATAGACTTTTAGAGCTTTCCTCTCTAATTTCTATGGATATCATATTTTTTTAAGATGTTCTCAAAAACCCGTCCCTCTTGCTATTGCTAATCATCTCAGCAAGAAATCATCAAAATCATGAGGATTAAATTGGAAAGTATGAATACCATTTTGACGACTATGACAACTACAATTGTTGTTGTTACAATGTGAGGATGAGGAAGAAGAAGTAGAAGCGGAAGAAGAATCTGGTGCTGGTGTTGGAAATTGACCAGATTTTAGGGCTTCTTTACCGTAAAGATCATAAATCTTACGTTTTTGTGGATCCTTTAGAACCTCGTAAGCTTCAGAAATTTGTTTCAATTTCTCTTCCGCTTTGCTTTTGTTGATTGGATTTTTATCGGGGTGCCATTTCATTGCAAGTTTTTTGTATGCTTTCTTCAAATCTTCTCCACTTGCGTTTCTACTCACATTCAGAATGTTGTAATAATCGTTATCCATTCCTGTCCAACAAGATGACGGAAGAAAAAAAAGCAAGGACTGTTGGACTTATGGTTACGTTTGGTTGCTGGCTCGATGAAGATTTCTCGGAGAAAAAGTGTATATAATGAGATAAAAGTGGTGATTTGCAAGAAATTTATTGGCTCTCTAAAATAAAACATGATCGTATCAATTAATAATAAAGTTACGGATTGCTAATTAAATTTGCAATGATGAAGATTTTCGGTGGTAGAGTCTTGTTTTTTTTTTACAAAGGTGAATAAATGCTTTATATCCCTTAAAAAGGGATATTATTAATATTGCTCCTTTTTGGTCAGATATTTTGTTTCCTATCTAAACCTAGTTTTTGATGATTTTTGTTTGCTGTTTTATCAGAAATTAAATAATAATCATCTCTATATCTAAAATAAGACAAAAGAATGGAGCACGTGGTTGTCATGAGAATTAGAATAAGAAAAACACAGAAATAAGTTACTCGAGTAGTATAGTATTACGCAATTCCCGCATTCAAATCATCACTTTCAAATTAACTTAATTTTTCCAGAATAATCAAATCCAATTTCTTTATACTAAAGTAAATCAAATCACAAACTCAAAAAATTTATCAGAATTAACTCAAATCTAGAAAATAACTTATACCATCCCACTTTTAAACCTTCTATCGCTTTAGTTTGTAGTTCTAAAATCTTCTACAATTTCGGTGAATATATTCATTCCCCTACCGAAGAGAGAGACAAAAACTTTCCAATCACTTGCTCCTTGTTCTCTCCTATTTTAAATAGATAATTTTAATTTAATTTATTGTAATTATGTGATTATTGTTTCTATATAATTAATGTTAGGTGTGCAGAGAGGTACCTAAGAATTTTTCCTATTGAATTGCGGAGATTACTTCTTTCTTTACAATTTTTTGTTACCGTATTGTTAGTCACAGTATCCATTGCCTTTATCGGTTTGTCTGGTTATCTCATTTTAATAGAGTTTTTGCCACACTCAAGACTTAAACTTGTGATCTTAGAGTGAGATCTGAACCAAGCTCGAATTTATGTTTTTATTGCGGTGATCAGTGGCGGACTTACACTATATTCAGGGGGTTCAGTTGAACCTTCTAGAAACAAATTGTTAGTACTAGTATCTCAAAATAAAATTATTTTGAGTCCCCAAAAATTTATATTTGCACTAAATTTTTAATAAATCTGTCTTTTTTTTGACAAAATAAATCCATCTTATAATCACCGTAAAAAACTATTTATAAAACTCTTCTTTCAAACACTATTTATAAAACTTTGGCTTAAATACAGTTTTGGTCCCCCAAAGTTTTACCAACTCACACTTTTGAACCCCAAGTTTTAATTTCACGAATTTGATCCCCAAGTTTCCCAATTTGTAAAATCAGGGTCCCCCACTAATCACGAAAAATTGATGCTGACCTGTTCGCCACTTAAACTACGTGGCAGCCACGCTGGCATGCCAAAGTTGCTTTTTTATATTAAAAATTGTTATTTTTATTTTAACATTTTGTTTACATATATATTTATATTATATTTAAGAAATTAGAAATTAAAAAAAAACACTTAAACTATCAGATTAAACGAATCAAGGGAGCAGATAGAGAGAGCAGAGAGCTTTTCATCTTCTTCTTCGTTGGTTCTTCAGTGAGACACCTAAATTCGTGATTAGTGGGGGACCCTGATTTTACAAATTGGGAAACTTGGGATCAAATTCGTGAAATTAAAACTTGGGGGATCAAAATCGTGAATTGGTAAAACTTGAGGGACCAAAACTGTATTTAAGCCTAAAACTTTAGGAAGTGATTTTACTAATATCACACATTTTTACATACAACTTCTTATTTTCACATACTTTAGGACTTAAATAGATAATGACGAATAAACTTAGAGACTAATTTGGTGATTTTCTCTTAAATATATATGTGGAGTTAGATATCTTGATCCCTGAATTTTAGTAAATTAAGAATTCTCCATAAATAATCTTTTTCCATAAATAATCATTAAGTAAATACTTCTCTCGTAATTGAATATATAGCAGTGAATTAAGAATTCTCCATTCTAACATAAATAAATTTTTTCGATTATAATGATGCTGACAAATTTATTAAGATTCTTTTCACTAAAGTTATGATCAAATAAAAAATAATAATTACAATCAATAATAAATACAATCGTTCACAGGAAATTTGTTCCCTTTCTGAAATAATATATGATCGTATCAATTAAAAATAATCTTAGGGATTGCAAATTCGCAATGGTGAAAATATTGAAGATGAAAATCACGGTGACAGAATCCTTTATTTCTTTATGAATTTATTTCTTTATTTCTTTAGTAATTTTCTAATTTTCAAACTTACTTTTATCTATTTCATCCATTAGTTTTTTATAAGCAACAAGATTTTATTGAGGGAGTACTCCCGAATGTGTATAGGTTTTTTGATTAGTTAATTTACTTACCAAGAACAGAAAGACGCAACCCGAACCAGAGAGAGAATCGTAGAAATTGTTGTGATTTTATTAGTTTAATAGATATTTCAAAAGTGCGGAATAAACTATATTTATGTTTGATTCTATATTAAAGAAATAACTATAAAAGCATTAACTTTGTTTTATCTCAAAGTTACATTTCAATGCTTTTAGCTTTTATCCTTATAATATATGTTTCAATAACTTATCAAAGTGACTTTGAAATTTTTTTTTAAGATCACTTTGATTTTCTTTTAATACATTAACGTTTGTTATCATCCGTTTCTTTTGATCAACGGTTCGCATATATATATATATATATATATATATATATATATATATATATATATATATATATATATATATATATATATATATGCGTTTCTTTTTTGGTTTATGATTCCGAAAATCAGTTTCAATTGGTTCTTTCATTTTGTATCCGTTTCAATTGGTTTATGATTTTATTAATTGGTTTATGCGTTTGCAATTGGTTCTTTTTAACCAACGGATATATGAACTTGATTTTGGGATATATATATATGGAATAGTTTTGGAACTGGGGCATATATACATAGTGTGCGTGTCTTAAAAAAAATAATAGAGACCTCTTTAACATTTCATTATTGATACATAGTCCTGGGTTCATCTCATGTCAGAAATACTTTTCATTCTTGCCAGTTCGGATTCCTCATTCGTTATTTGCGATTGGGACGAGACCGGTTGTATCTCGGGGAATTTGCGCTGTAGAGGCAGATAAATTCTTCAGGATAGTCACCAGGCGCTTCCGGTTGTTTTCTCTCACGTTTGTTATTTTCGCAGGTACTCTGTTTTGTTGATCTTGTTGCGTATATTCCTACAATCTGAAGAATTTATCATTATGGCTGACGCAACCAACAACAACAATGATACCGGTGCTCCCATCATCAACAACAGCACTGTTATCCAACGTACTGCTGTGCCTATGACATGCGCGAAACCTTTCCCTGACATCTCCAAAATTGAGGTCTTCGCAGGCCAAAATTTTTGCAGATGGCAGGAGCGCGTGAGTTCTCTTCTTGACATGCACGGAGTTGCTGCTGCACTCACTGAGACCAAGCCGCTGGACTTTGCCACTCCCAAACAGATTGAAGTTTGGACCCATGCCATTAAGGTGTGCCGTCACACAATTCTCAGCACTCTCTCCAATGAATTGTTTGACATCTACTGCACCTACAAGGAGGCTAATCAGATTTGGGAATCAATGATTCTCAAATACACTGCTGAAGATGCTAGCAAGCAAAAATTCGTCATCAGCAACTACTACAATTGGGTGATGAATGAAACTGATGAAATCAAAATTCAGATTAATCAGTATCACAAGTTATTAGAGGAAATGAAGGCTGAAAACATTTTTCTCCCATATGAGTTCATTGCTGGGATTCTGATTGAGAAGCTGCCTGAATCATGGAAGGACTACAAACAACAACTGAAGCACAAACACAAGCAACAGTCACTGAACGAGCTGCTGACTCATATCATCATTGAAGATACCAACCGAAAAGAGAGCAACAAAGAAAAGGGAAAATGAATGGCCGCACGTGCTAACATGGTGGTGAACAACTCTTCAAGGTACGACAAGGGAAAATCTGATTCTTCAAACAAAATGTATGATTCCAAGAAATTTGCTAATCAAAAGAATCGCAAAAAGAACAATGATCATAACCCTGCTGTTCATAGCTCTGAATTCAAGAGAAGAGGCTTTTGTTTTGTTTGTGGAAAGCCAGGACACTATGCACCTAAATGTAGGCATAAGGCGAGAAACGAAAATCCTCCTAAGGCAAACGCCAACTTGGCTGATGCTGGTGGAGATGATAATGAGGATGACGATGTCATTGCTGCTGTCGTTTCTCTGGTCAATATGGCAACTGATGTGAACAAGTGGGTGGTAGATTCTGGAGCCACCAAGCACATTTGTGCTAACAGAGAGGTTTTTACCTCCTACACTACTGTAGGGGAAGGAGAAGAACACATCTATCTGGGTGACTCACATCTTGCCCCAGTTGTGGGGAAAGGGAAAGTTCTTCTCAAGCTCACATCGGGAAAGACCTTGGCTCTCACAAATGTGCTTCATGTGCCTAATATAAGGGCAAACTTGATTTCTGTTGGAGTTCTGCTGAAGCATGGTATCAAAGTGATCTTTGAATCTAATAAGATTGTTCTTACCAAGAACAACACTTTTGTTGGAAAGGGATATTATGATCATAGACTTTTTGTACTCAACACTTTTGATTTCAATAACAATGCTTTATACAAAATAGAACTCCTCATAGACTTTTTGATCATAGACTTTTTGTACTCAACACTTGTGGGGTGAGGCTATCTTAACTGCATGTTTTATACAAAATAGAACTCCTCATAGGAAAACTGGTAAGACCCCCTATGAACTATGGAAAGGTTATCAACCTAACTTGAACTATTTAAAAGTGTGGGGGTGTCTAGCTAAAGTCATGTTGTCTGGTCCTAAGAAAAGAAAAATAGGTTGCAAAACATCTGATTGTGTTTTTATTGGATATGCTGAACATAGCGCTGCTTATAGATTCCTTGTTGTTAAAAGTGATGTTCTAGATAAAAATACTATTGTGGAAACCAAAAATGCTGATTTCTTTGAAAATGTATTTCCTTTGAAGCATGATAGTATATCTAGACAACCATTAGTATCTACTAATGAAGAAACTCGTGAGGAACCGTATGAAGATTTAAGGAGAAGTAAACGACCAAGAAAAGAAACATCCTTTGGAGATGATTTTTATACTTATCTTGTTGAAAAAGATCCCGAAACTTTTTCTGAAGCAATTTCTTCTTCTGAATTGAAATTTTGGAAAGAAGCTATTAATACTGAAATAGATTCAATTTCCAAATGTAAAACTTGGACTTTAGTTGATTTACCTCCTGGAGCAAAACCAATTGGATGCAAGTGGATTTTCAAAAGAAAATATAACCCCGATGGGTCTATTGATAAATATAAAGCTAGATTAGTAGCAAAAGATTTTTCTCAAAAACAAAACATTGATTATTTTGATACTTTTGCTCCAGTGACAAGAATTTCTTCTATTATAGTTTTAATAGCTTTGGCTTCTATCCATAAACTTGTTATTCATCAAATGGATGTTAAAATCGCATTTTTGAACGGCAATTTAGAAGAAGAAATTTACATGACTCAACCTGAAGGATGTATAGTTTCTAGTCAAGAGAACAAAGTATGCAAACACCTTAAATCCTTATATGGTTTAAAACAAGCACCAAAACAATGGCATGAAAAATTTGACAAAACATTGATTAATGACGGTTTCTCTACAACTGATGTTGATAAATGTGTTTACACTAAAACTGTGTGTGGAGAACATGTAATTATTTGTTTGTATGTAGATGACATGCTCATTTTTGGTACTTGTCTTGATATTGTTACTATAACAAAATCTTTTCTTTCATCTAGTTTTGATTTGAAAGATATGGGTGAGGCAAATGTTATATTAGGAGGTAGACTCATCAGGGAAGGTGATAGTATTATACTATCACAGGATCATTATGTGGAAAAACTTCTTAGGAAGTTTGGTCACCATAACTCTACCCCTTTAAGTACCCCTTATGACGCTAACTCACGCTTGAAGAAAAATAGAGGTGATCCTGTTGACCAACCTCAGTATGCCCAAGTGATTGGGAGCCTACTGCATTTAATGAACTTCTCTCGACCAGACATTGCATTCGCAGTCGGTCGTCTGAGTAGGTATACTCATAACTCTGGTCAGGATCACTGGAAGGCAATTGTTCACCTTATGAGATATTTGAGAGGTATCACAAATTATGGTATTACTTATAGTGGATTTCCTGCAGTATTAGAAGGATACTGTGATGCTAACTGGATATCTGATTCAGATGAGACAAAATCCACTAGTGGTTATATTTTTACACTTGGTGGTGGTGCGGTAGCTTGGAGGTCAGCCAAACAATCCATTATTGCTAGATCGACCATGGAGTCGGAATTTGTAGCTTTGGAATTGGCTGGTACTGAAGCTGAATGGTTTAAGAACCTTTTAGCTGGAATTCCTTTGGGAATAAAACCGACACCATCAGTGTCAATACATTGTGACAGTCAATCGGCAATAGCCGTTCCAAAGAATAAGACCTATAATGGCAAAAATAGACATGTGCAATTGAGACATAATGTTGTCAAACAATTGCAAAAATATGGAGCAATATCGATCGATTATGTGAAGTCAGAAGTGAATTTGGCCGATCCTCTGACAAAACCGTTAGGGAAGAAAATGATTTGTGAAACATCGAGGGGAATGTGACTTAAGCCAATTTAAATCAAGAAATGATGGTAATCCAACCTTTGTGATTGGAGATCCCATGAAGAAGGTTCAATGTGATGGTAACCTCTTTAATTAATTTTATTCTTGTCCCTTCCTATGGTGTTATGATATTATTGTGATAGTGCTAGTCTGCAAGGTAAAGAGGTTAAGCTTAAAGCTTTTAATGATTATCATAGCCCTTATGGGTGGTGCATGACTTGCAACATACACTTGATGAAATCACCTATATGAGTGTCAAGTGGGGCCGCTTGCATGAGATCCTGGCGAGGTCTCTAGAGCACTCATGAACACCGAGCACGCACAGGGCCTAGTAGCGCACCACCGCGGAAACAACAAGAATTGTGGGGGTGTAATGTGATAGTAAAACCTCTAACATATAATATGTGTCTTGGGTTCCATAGCTTGTTAAACCAATTCACTGTATGTTAAGTTTTATCTGTCTAGGACTGGTTCCATAGCTTGTTATACAGCTCCGATGCATTACATCTACGATGTTAACCCAGGAAACTTTTTGTTATTTATTTTCCAACTTTTGAAATATGTGGGGGATTGTTGTGATTTTATTAATTTAATAGATATTTCAAAAGTGGGGAATAAACTATATTTATGTTTGATTCTATATTAAAGAGGTAACTATAAAAGCATTAACTTTGTTTTATCTCAAAGTTACGTTTCAATGCTTTTAGCTTTTATCCTAATTATAATATATGTTTCAATAACTTATCAAAGTGACGTTGAATTTTTTTTTTTAAGATCACTTTGATTTTCTTTTAATACATTAACGTTTGTTATCATCCGTTTCTTTTGATCAACAGTTCCTATATTAATATATATATATATATATATATATATATATATATGCGTTTCTTTTTTGGTTTATGATTCCAAAAATCAGTTTCAATTGGTTCTTTCATTTTGTATCCGTTTCAATTGGTTTATGATTTTATTAATTGGTTTATGCGTTTGCAATTGGTTCTTTTTAACCAACGGATATATGAACTTGATTTTGGGATATATATATGGAATAGTTTTGGAACTGGGGCATATATACATAGTGTGCGTGTCTTAAAAGAAATAATAGAGACCTCTTTAATATTTCATTATTGATACATAGTCCTGGGTTCATCTGATGTCAGAAATACTTTTTCATTCTTGCCAGTTCGGATTCCTCATTCGTTATTTGCGACTGGGACGAGACCGGTTGTATCTCGGGGAATTTGTGCCGTAGAGGCGGATAAATTCTTCAGGACAGTCACCAGGCACCTCCAGTTGTTTTCTCTCACGTTTGTTATTTTCGCAGGTACTCTGTTTTGTTGATCTTGTTGCGTATATTCCTACAGAAATGAATTTCCAACTTTTTTAAAAATTGATGAAAATTATCTAACAAATTGTAATAGAAAGTTTCCTAAGTATTTATAGAAGCTACAGGATATAAAACCAACAGCTAAGCTAACTTGCTAATTCTAACTGAATCCTCTCCCCCATAAGCCTACTTGGTTGACCTCTTCACAAATCATTGGTGAGCAATACTAAAAATGTATTAGTAGATCGTATTATGTACCGGTATGGCAATGTAATGGATAAAGTGTTATTGTATATGTTCATGCACCAATGAATTAGATGGTCATGCAGCGTACGGAGGTGGGAAAAAAAGAAGGCGAGTAACCATTAAAACAAGCAACAATGCCATGTAGTATCCATCATTATGGGTGGGCCAGCAACATGATATCATTACATGCCATAACAAAACCTTTACATCTGGCCTCCACTCTATTGATGGGTACCGGGAGGAAATGACACCACATCTGTGCAGTGTAACAGGCTACTAACCAGTTTCCCTCTTTCTCTCTTCTCTCTCATACGCTCCCTTTTAGTTAGCTCACTCACATGACATTTGTTCTGATGCTGAAACATTCTGGTTCAAGGTATAAACAATTATTGGTAGATACCTTCATTTGAAAAATTAGAACTATAATTGTTGTCTATGCTAATGTGGATAAGATCTGATTACTTTTGTTCTCTTGCATCTTTGTTTTTTGTGATTTTATTCTTTGAGCATGGATTTAGATTTCTAAAACTTAATTATGTGAGTTTTTTGTTATTTCGTAGATTTGAAGGTTAAAGAGCAAAAGATGGAATTCATCATGTTCAAGTAGGTGTTTGAGGTTAAAACTTCTTCATAGGAGGAAGCAAAGTAAGTATTTTAACATATGAGAGGAAGGGGTTGAATTTTGTGGATGCCTTAAGTCTTTAACATTCAAAACTTTCTCCTACCAACAGATGTAGATGCATATAAAATAGTAGTTATTAAAAAAATAAGTTTTTTGTGCTGAATAAGATAAGTTGGGCATACATTATTTTGTTATTATATATTTGTGAGATGGTGATTTCCTATCTTGAGATAATCAGGTTTATTTGGTTCTTTTCTATGTTTGGATGGAAGAGAGAGACAGCAAATTGAAATGTCTCTTAGAATGGCGAAAAGGGAAAGAGAGAGATGTGTGTAACAAAATATTGAAATTGTTTATTTATATTTTATAGTGACCAATAAAGTTGGAGGTGTAGCAATAAGTAAAATAGCAATATAGAATTATACATGTGATGTTGATAATAACAATCGTGTACATCTGTTTTCAAACGGTGGAGCAAATTCATCACTCTTTTCTAGGACATTTTGACCCTCAACGCCAAGCAAACCACTAATAGGAGCATATTCTTTGAAGTGTAGCTTGTTGAGTGTCAAAATGATATGGAATAAGGTCCTATCATACATCTATCAATTTGCACTTCTGCATTATTGCAAATTCTACAACTACTGTCTTGCAGCTCCTCTGATTTGATCCTATTGAAAACAAGAGGTCAAATTGCCTCTTATCAGTTACACAGTTGACTGACCAATTTTACTTGCAGAATTGCAGGAGCAGGACTACTAGGTTGTTCTAGGCATGCACATTATCTTAAAGTAAGCTTTACTTTTGGTCTGAAATCTCTCGAAAAAAATACTTCTACATCTTATCAGCTCATCTCAATCTGTATTACTATAGGTTAAATGCTGCAAGTCAACTTCCAAGGTCACTGATATCAAGGATCTCTTGGGGAGTTTAATTATTCCTTTGATAAAGCCTTTCAAATGTGGTTATATAAAACTCATTTTTGCCTTGAATCATAAGGTCCTATCATGCATGTGAAATTTGAAAAATGTCATTATTTCCCTTTTGTTTTCTTTCCTTCTTGAAGAGTATGTAAAGGTGAAGGGAAATCTTGGCTCAATGGCTGGAGTTATCTTATGACTCAAGGTTAGTGGTGAATGTCTTGCTCATTGTATTATCTTAATAATGACAATCATAAATCATAAACTATTATGGTTTAGAAAGTCGTCTTATGTTTGGGAACATGACAGAGTCATGTTTAGGGAGAAAAATGTAGGTTTCTCAATTCACGACCTCATCACTTTACATACAAGGGTTTACAAATTTATAGCCAAAGTCACTAGGAGATTACTGTTTGAAAAAAAGCTGAACAAAAATCCTCAACAACAGGATGAGAATGCCACGAAAATCATAGAAGAAGAAATGAAAGAGCAAACAAAGGTTGATTCAAGTAATGTGCAAGAGATGCCTATCTCTCAGTCTCAATCTTTCAAAGATGCCCTAATGAAACTAATTGCTGGAGAAGGTATAAGTGATGCCTGTTGGGGTGGTCTTTTGAACCCTAATCTTGCTGAGAACAAATGATATCAAGATGAACCTGTTCCTAGTGTGAAGGAGTCTGCTGCTCCTACTTCTCCACCTCTGATAACCATCTCTGATACGGAGATAACAAACTGGGCAAAACCATGGAAGAATACCCTTATTGTTAAAGTTTTGGGCAAAAGGGTAAGCTTTAGGATGCTGGAAAATAAACTTAGAAGAGATTGGGTGAAAAATGGAACCATTTCCATTACTAATATGCCTGAGGATTTCTACCTTGTGCAACTGCCTGACATTGATGATTATAGACACGCGTTGTTTGAGGGACCATGGAAGATTTCAGACCACTACTTAGTGGTTCAAAGATGGCGACCATTTTTCTCTCTCACAGCTTCCATCTCTTAGAAGGTTGCGGTTTGGGTTTGTATTCCTAAACTCCCAATTGAATTGTGTAATGATGTTTTCCTAAACTATGTTGGCTCTACTCTAGGAACTATGTTAAAGGTTGACAAAGTTACTTCACTTCATTCTAGGGCAAAATTTGCAAGAATCTGTGTTGAAATAGATTTGGATAAGCCATTACAGTCTCATTTCATATTGCGGGGCATGAAAGTGTTCTTAGAATATGAAGGATTGCATTCCATTTGCTTTATATGTGGTAAATATGGCTACAAGAAAGACAAGTGTGTTGAGATGTTGGAAGTGGTGGAAGAAATGGTTCCTCAATGTCAGAGTGTTTCTTCACCTATGGAGACAGTTGCTACTGTCAAACAAGTAGATCAGATTATCATTGAAGAACAGAATCCTCAAACAGTGGGTGTGAAAGAGACTAAAGACATAGAGATGGGACCTTGGAACATTCCCAAATATGTGGCCAAGAGGAAGAAGGTCAGTGGAAGAAAAACCCCTAAAATGAACCTAGATGAAAAACCCAACCAAGAAGCCATTCCTATTGAGAAGAAGAAGAAACAGAATGTTGAGGTGAACAATGGTGCTGAACCATCTATGAACACCCCCCCCCCCCCCCCCCCCCCCCCCCCAATGGAGGTTGATGGGCATGAAGTTGCTAAGACAAGAGGAAGTGATATTCCTAACATAGTCAAAACCATCAACAAAGGGAAGGTTAGAAACAATCTTGGTGGTAAAAACCCACAGCTAGCAGTGAAAGGGAAGAAGGTCTCTAAACCTGTTAAAGGTTTGGCAAAAAAGGACAAAAACATCAAGGTTAGTGAAAATAATAAACCTGTTGTTATCACTAATGCTCCTGGTAAGAAGAACATCCCTTCTACTAGCAACTCCAGTTTTGTTGAGACCAAGAATCCTGATGAGATTGCAATTATGGCATACATGAAAAGCATGTATAAAACTCATGGGGAGAATCTTCTTAACAAGTTTAGGAATGCTGACCCTATTAGGAGTTCTATGGTTTAGTTTGAAGAAAGGGTTAAACCTAAAGAGGAAGGACTTAGCAAGATGACTATTCTAGGGAATATACCTAGGAAGAGTGGAACTTCAAGTCCTACCCGTGGCAAGCAAAGTGAAAATAGGGAGTTGGCTCCCATGGCAGATTCCGAGGGATTAATCTCTCATTCACAAAATCTCTTATTTATGAATCTTATAGTTTGGAATTGTAGGGTACAGCCATCAAAGGTTTTGCAGGTCTGGTTAAAGACATGAAACGTGAATTTTCTGCTTCTCTAATTGCCTTGCTAGAGACCCATACTAGTGGTAATTTAGCTAAGAGAATTGTGAAGAGAATTGGTTTTGATAATCACTTTATCAAAGATGCTAGAGGGCAATCAGAAGGCATTTGGCTTCTATGGGACACTTTGCATTGGAACATTCCAATTCTAAGGGATTCTTACCAATTTGTGCATGTTAAGGTTAGCCCTTCTAATGCAAATCCTTGGTTTCTCACTATAGTCTATGGTAGCCCTCATCTGGCTCCTAGACAGGCTCTATGGGATGACTTACAAGACATTAATTCTGATATTACTGGTCCTTGGGCTCTCCTAGGGGGTTTTAATGCTACCCTTAATGAGAGTGAAAGACAAGGCCCCCCTCTTATTAGAAACCAGAATTTTGATACAGGATTTCAGCATACTATTGACAATTGTAACTTGCTTGACCTTTGCTTCAATGGGGATATTTTCACTTGGGCAAGAGGAGGAACAAAGAAAAGATTAGACAGGGGTCTGTGTAACATAGATTGGAGATTGAGATTTCCATCTGCTATGATTGATCCTTTGCCAAACTTAAAGTCTGACCATTCTCCCCTTCTGCTCAGTTTTGACCAAAACAGAGTGTATAATAGGAGAAGGAGGCCTTTTCGTTTTGAAGCCATTTGGCTCACTCATGACTCCTTTAATCAACTGATGAGAGATAATTGGAGAGATGGGATGCAGAACTTTACTATGCAGTTGAAAGAGTTTCATGGGGTTCTAAAAGAATGGAACCAAGTCACTTTTGGTAACATTTTTTCTCAATAGAAGCAACTCATGAAGAAGCTCAGAGAGATTGATAAACAGCTGCAAAGAGGGTGGACTGAGCAACTTTTATCTACTCAACAAGCCCCTTGGAATAGCTATGAGGAAATTTTAGCTAAGGAGGAAATTCTATGGTATCAAAAGTCAAGAGCCAAGTGGATTGAATTTGGGGATAGGAACGCTAAATACTTTCATGGGGTGACTACTATCCGAAGAAGAAGGAATCATATAAAATCTCTCCAAGATGAACAAGGTAACTGGATATATGATCCAAATGAAATTGAGCTCATGGCTACTGAATATTTCAAATCTCTGTTTGCTGCTCAAGAAATTATTCAACCTTACTCTCTAAGAGGGCACTTTCCACTTCTAAGTCAAGATGTCATTGAAGGGCTTAGGAGAGACATAAGTGATGAGGAAATTAGAAGCACTGTGAAGAACATAGGAGCCTACGAAGCTCCTGGCCCTGATGGTTATCAAGCAGTATTTTATCACAGCCAGTGGAGCATCATTGGGCCTTCCTTCTGTGGTATGATCAAAGAAATATGGGATAACCCTCAGAAAATTAAAGATATTAATTCCACTCTCTTGGCTTTAATTCCTAAAGAAGAGAATGTGTGCAATATGAAGCAATTTAGACCCATAGGGCTATGTAATGTGGCCTATAAGATTGTAACTAAGCTAATCACTTTTAGGCTTAGAGAGAGTCTCCAGAATCTCATTGGGCCTGCTCAATGCTCCTTTATCCCAAAGAGACATATCCATGACAACATTATAATTGCCCAGGAAATTTTTCATTCTATGAAAAATAAAAGTGGGAAAAAAGGGTGGATGGCCATCAAAATAGATTTGGAGAAAGCCTATGATAGGTTGAGGTGGGAATTCATGACACTCATGAAGACATAGGTATGCCTAATAACATTGTGGAGCTGATTTGGCAATGTATTTCCACTCCTACAATGCAAGTCTTGTGGAATGGAGAAGCCTTGGAGGAATTCAAGCCTTCAAGAGGGATTAGGCAAGGTGACCCAATCTCTCCTTACCTTTTTGTAATGTGCATTGAGAGATTATTCCAAGTCATTGAGAAAAGTGTGAGAAATGGGGGTTGGAAACCGGTTCAAATCTCTAGGGATGGCCCTAAGATATCACACTTGGCTTTTGCAGATAATTTGATATTCTTTGCTGAAGCTAATTTGGACCAAGCTGAGAATATTCACAGAATTCTTGATGATTTTTGCCTAAGTTCTGGGTAGAAAGTGAGTAATGCCAAGACTAGGGTATTTTTTTCAAAGAATGTGCCTAGACTTCTTAAAAAAGATATATGTGATCTGTTGGGATTCAGTTATACTGAGGATCTTGGCAAGTATTTTGGTGTGCCTATTTTTCACAAAAGAGTTGGGCTAAACACCTTTAACTATGTCATTGAGAAGGTTAAAACTAGATTGAGTACTTGGAAAGCTAAAACTCTTTCCTTTGTGGGAAGAGTGACTCTAGCTAAATCTGTTGTTCAGGCTATGCCCACCTATGTTCTTCAATCTAGTGTTATTCCTAGAGGCTGTGATGAGGTGGATAAGCTCTGTAGGCAATTCATTTGGGTAGATGATCAAAATCAAAAGAGCCATGCATCTAGTGAATTGGAAATCTATTTGTCAGCCTAAAGAATTTGGTGGGCTTGGTTTGAGATCCACCAGAGATACTAATACAACTTTCATGATGAAGGGGTTGTGGAACCTTTGCACTAATCTTGAGAATCTTTGGTGCTCTGTTATCCGCAGCAAGTATAAATGTGGGTGGAGGTCTTTCCCTAGATTGAATCCTAGTAAAAAAGGTTCTAATTATTGGAATGGCTTAGTGAACACTTGGAATGAATTCAGGGATAATCTGGTGTGGACTATTGGAAATGGAGAGGACATTAGATTTTGGAAAGACAAATGGCTTCCTAATTGTGATACCTTGGCTAGCTATAGCAGCATCACCATTGATTGTGAGGATACCAATCTGCCCATCAGCAACTTTCTAACATATAGTGGGGAATGGAATATGGGTTTGTTTGAAAATATCCTCCCAAATGATATTGTTCAAAAGATCTCAGACTACAATCCTCCATCTATCTTGAATCAAGATGATGAGTTTAATTGGGGAGCAACTCCAAATGGGAGTTTTACAACAAAATCAGCTTATACAGTGCAACAAGATTATCATGGTAAAATTACCAATCCAATCTTCAAAATTATTTGGAAGGAAGGGTAACGAGCGAATTCGTACGTTTTTGTGGAAATTGGGCCATGAAGCCATCCTTACAAACGCTGAGCGCCTTCGTAGAACCATTGCTACATCTGATTCTTGTCCTATTTGTGGGGTTGAAAGTGAAACCCTTCTTCATAGATTCAGAGATTGTCCTAGCAGCAAGGAAATTTGGAAAAATTTCAGAGTTAGAAATCAATTAAATTTCTACAATTGTTCTAATTGGAAGAATTGGTTGAAAACTAACCTTGTGCAGAGTTCAAATAGAGGGGAAGAACAACTTTGGAGCATTGTTTTTGGTGTTTCCTTAGACGTCATTTGGCAGAACAGAAACAATTGGGTTTTTTCCCAAAACTTTTCATCAACTTTCGAGATGGTTTGCAAGATCAGAAACCAAGTTGAGTGGATTGACAGTGTTATGTTGAGGAATGAAGCTATTCTACCTCAATTGATGTTGCGAGTTGAAGATCTGCAAGATACCTGGAATCCTCCTCGTGATGGTTTCATTAAGCTGAATTGTGATGGATCGGTTCGTGAAAATGGGCGTGCGGCTGGTTGTGGTGGAATTATGCGTGGTTCTAGAGCTTGACTCTAGAACCACGCATAATTTGGGGTTCTCCCATCGATTGTGTGGTTGCTCTGCGTTGGAAGCTGAAATTTGGGGTGCTCTCCGTGGAGTCAAGCTAGCTTGGATTAGGGGCTACACCAGAATTGTCATTGATATGGATTCTACGGTGGCTGTTGATATTCTGAGTGGTGGAGGCACGGCGGACAGCAACATCCAGAGGCTGGTGGACGAGTTTGCTGAGGTTTGTGATGATAGCATTCAATTGGAATGGTGTGTGGTTGGAAGAGCAATCAACTCTATAGCTAATAAGTTAGCAAAAGAAAGCTACGTGACTAGTGGTCCAATTGTAATTTATGATTCAATTCCTGGCTTTTTAGCCAATTTGCTTTCGGATGTTGATCATGGGCCTGCTGGTCTTTTAGTTTTTAATTAATTTCTCTCTGGGCCTTTAGGCCCTTATTTTCATAAAAAAAAAGGTTTACAAATTTGTATCACATGTTACTAGCCTTTTACTAACTTTCATATTGTGTACCATATAGGTTGTTGTTGATAAATGTGCGACAAATAGAAATTTATATTTGTCATCACATGATGAAGGTGAGACACATACAAATTAGAGCGAGCATCTCAAGACCTCTAATGAGACATTTTCAATTAGCTTTTATCCTATTTTTTTGTCTTGCAACAAACTGATAGAGGTGTATTGCAGGATGATGAGGTTGAAGGTTGCCTGTGGATAGAAAGAAATTTCAATAGCATGGAGATTAAAGGAGGATAGTGTCATTAGATTTCACGTTCTTAGGAATAGTGAGAGCAAAATTAATGCTATCATTATTAATTAGTTGTTGGTTTTTGCGGTGTTATTTAAATTTGCTTAAATTGTTGAATGCTTTTAATGTCATGGTGATGTCAAGTTGTGTTTCCATGGTTCAATCCATTAGTCTTTGATGGAAGCATTTATCTTATTTAAAGTTTTCGTTTGCAAGTAAACATACTTCTTCGTTAACCAAATAAGCCCGTGCAGCGCATAGGTGAGGGGTCTAGTATAGATTAAGACATGTCATAGTAGAGCAATACGTAAAATAAGTTTGAGAGACTTCTAATATTCCCCATCAAGTTGGAATATATAGGTTATATATTCCTGCTGTAAAAAAAAAGGTTATATATTCCTAACTTGGATATTAAGTTAGCAAGTAGAGGCATTGCAAGAAGTAGCTGAGGGCAGAAGAATTTGGTGGAATAGCTTGGGTGGGCATGCTTATGGACAAATCAGGCGCTTGTCGAGTAGAGACGGTTAAGGAGGAGCTTGGCTAGAAGACAAATCAGCTAAGAAGCTCGTGGCCAAGAACAGAACGGGGTTGCATTACTGTGGAGTATTTTAGTCGAGACGATAAGGCTTGCTTGGGAAGCAAGTATTCAATGCAAGTAGATAGGTTTAGACATTGACGCGGTCAAGAGAGACGTGGAGATGTGCCGAAGAAATCGGAGCGAAGATATTTTGACCCACTACCATGGAAAAGCTAGAATCTGTGAAAGTATAATTTTTTTTATTTGGATCAAACCATCCATGACTGCATGAGTTCTTTCATTATATATGCAGCATGAAGAAGAACATTACCAATTAATAGTGTAGCTTATTGGCGCCCAACCAATAGATATGCGTGAACAAAAATAAATGAATACAAAGAATAAATTAAATTTTTGGCCTCTATATTGTGACTGAAGGGGTTCTCTTCGTCTTCCCCCAAGAGGTCGTCTTCTGCACGTTCTTCTACTGCATAGTTCCTTCAACATGGGGTACATTAAATGGCTGGGGTTGTTTGGGCAGGGACTGTGAGTCCCATACAGACACTCTATCACTTCCTCGGCGAGCGGGCTATGGGGTGCATCCATCATTCTTATCATGGCGATGGGCTTTTCCTCCTTGTCAATGGGTGCACTACGGCCAGCTACCTCGAGGGCTTGCTGCTCTGGAGCTCTGTCCTCGACCTATTTTGGGAAAGCCTATTCCAATGCTGTAGCAACAGAGGCTGCGAGGATGGTCTGGGCACTCCCTTATCTGGCCGAGGTGGGCATCTGAAGCGTCCCCCTCGTTCTGTTAAAAGCTTTGGGACGTGTTGGACTTTTTATCTCAATTCTCTCTGTCGAGGTGTGTGCCTCTCAAGGTTGAGCTTGGATAAGTGTAAGTCTCGGAGGTCATGGACAAGCTTCCCTGGCTTTGGGAGCTTCTTTTGGGACCCTTGAGGTTGACTCGATCCTCCTAATTGAAGCTTTTTTGTAAGAGAGCCATGCGCTCTACCACAGTAGATCCTTTAGGAGGTGACCCCAATCGGTCGAAGACAAATACTTTCTTCTCTAGGGAAGCCTCCAGCTTGGGAACCCACGTGAACTTTTTCTTCCCTTTCCCTCGGTCGCTCTATAAGAAGGAGAACATATTGATGTTCATGCTAGAAAAAGGGTCAGTATCGACAATTATCTCTGATGTCCCCTTGTCGGCCATACTGAACCTCCCTTTCCTTATGGCTTCTTGAATGGCTCGGCGGAATATAATGCAATTGGAAGTAGCATGATTGAATGAATTATGCCATATACAGAATTTCTTCCCCTTTACTTCCTCATGAGGGGTATCTTATGGCCGTCAAGAAGGTTGATCTGCTTGTCTTTGAGGAGATAATCAAAGATTTGGTCGGCCTAAGACATGTCAAAGGATTACATATTTTCCGCCTCGTCCTTGTCCTTTCCTTTGGCACGTTTGAGGGCAGGACAAAGGTTACTAAATTATTTCTCCTCATGAGCTTTTTTCAATCTTTAAGGGTAAGGAGGAGGAGGGTATTCAAGAACAAACCTTGGTTGTCCAACATGCACATCATCAGATGCATGAGCCTTGGATGCTTCAACACCTTGTGAATTTTTTCTTTTCTGTTTTTCTCTTCTTTTTTTTTTCATTTTTTTCATTTTCATCCTTACCTTCACCTTCTATCTCAATGGTTCTGAAAGATCTTTCCCATTTCTCAAGGAAATAGCTTTCATATGTTCCTTACCTTGCCTTTGTGAGGTTATTGCTTCTGTATTTGATGGCAGAGATCTAGTTGGTCTTTAATACAGAGCTGTTGCTAACTGCCCCACTTGATTCTTCAGATTCTTGATGGAAGCATCTTGAGCTTGCCTAGCTATTCTGGCTTCACTTATGAAAGATTTGTGCATGGTTTCTTACGAGTTATCATTGGCAGGGGGAGGTTGTCTTTGGTAGTGCTGAGATTGGAATCCCGGTGGAGTCACTGGTGCATTTGCATTAGGTGCGGGTGCACTGTTATTGCTCCACGTAAAATTTGGGTGGTTTCTCCATCCAGGATTATGGGTGTTTGAGTAAGGGTTGTTATTCCTATTATATCCTACATAATTGACAGAAATAGGGTTGCTAGGACATTCCTCATACAAGTGACCTCCTCCACAATATACACAACTGACTATTCCTGGAGGGACTTGTTCTATTGCTGCTGCAGTGTTTTCTGTTGATGCAGGTGCACTGATAGAAGTGAAAATTTTGATCATGTTTACTAGTGAGGCTACTTGAGCAGATAGAGCTGATACTTCACTAATTTCATGTACCCCTGATGTTTTCTTTTGGTGACTCACCCTCTCACTAGGCCAACTAGAGCTATTGATTGCAATTCTATCAATCAATTCACAGGCCTCATTGTATGACAGATTTAATAGCACTCCTCTAGATGATGCATCAAGCATTATTCTGGTTTGAGGTTCTAAACCATTGTAAAAAGTTTCCATTTGAATAATGACAGGCAGACCATGATGTGGACATTTTCTTAAAGTTCTTTCCATCTTTCTCAAGCCTCAAACAATGATTCAAATTTTTTTGTCTAAAAGATATAACATCATTTCTCATTCTGGCATTTTTGTTGGGTGGAAAATATTTTGCTAAATTTTTTTCAGCTAGTTCATTCCATGAATGGATAGAGTTTGGTTCTAAAGAATTTAACCAAGATTTAGCCTTATCTTTCAAGGAATATGGAAATAGCTTTAATCTAAATGTATTTTCACTAACACCAGGAATGATAAAGTTACTACATACTTCTAAAAACCGTTTTAAATGCAAGTGGGGATCCTCATGAGGAGATCCACCAAATTGACCAATTGTTTGGAGCATTTGAAACATCATGGGTTTAAATTCAAAATGCACAACATCAATATGAGGTCTTGCTATGCTTGTTTGCATATTTTGATGATCAAACATAGCATAGTCCCTCATTGGCCTATCTCTATCATTAATCATACCTATAGGACCCATGTTGATAAATTGATTTCTTTTATCATCCTTAGGTTCATGATGAGAGCCAGGGCCTCCTCTGACTGAGGCTGGTCTAGAGCTTTGTCCTTCACCTGGTTGAGGCATTGAATTATCGCAGCTTTGGAGTCTTTGCTTTCAGAGTCTATGCAACTTCCTAAATCTTCTTTCTGGTTTTGGATCTAAACTACATTATGGTGATTTGGACCTGTGCATATGCTAGAGCATCCTGTGCTCCTGCACTGAGAAACAAATACCAAAGTAATAAACACTAATTTACTATATATCTAAACAATAAAAATTAATGGCCATCCCCGGCAACGGTGCCAAAAACTTGGTGTGAGAAAAAGTATTGTGCAAGTG
This sequence comes from Astragalus glycyphyllos, assembly GCA_963573325.1. NCBI lineage: Eukaryota > Viridiplantae > Streptophyta > Magnoliopsida > Fabales > Fabaceae > Astragalus > Astragalus glycyphyllos. Next base: position 34,018,142 of record OY754307.1, read on the forward strand.
TACACAGTCTACAACAAGTAATATAGAGAAGATGAGATCGTACCAACAGGGATTGGATTAATTCCTTATGCTTAAATATATAGAGAGATTAGTGTAGAGTAAACTACTAACAAATGGTGGGTGTTGGTGTGCAACAAAATGTAAACAAATAAGATGTTTCTAAACAAATAAGTCACTTCCAATAGTTTGGTATTTATATGTGGTGCAGGTGCATTGAATGCTGTTGCATTAAAAATGTGCTTTTCAGTCACTTTCTTCAGAGTTTCATTACAAGCTTCTTATGTCTAAGCATGCTAAATAAGTTCACTCTTGTATTTGAAGTACCCACAGTTTCACTCTATGGACTATGCTATCCTATGTCTAGGTCTTAGCATTGTTTTAATAAAGTTTCCTTTAATTAAAACACTTACCCATATTAGTTCTTGAGTTCTAGTTATAAACCATGTCTGCATTTATAACTCTACTTACTCTAAGTGATCAACCTCAAAATAAGTGTTGAAAGAAGTATCAAACAAGAACTAAAATGCACACATCACATATAAACACAATAACCTATTTAAAAGATCATTATAAGTGTTAAAACATCCCAACAAAAAGAGTTTAGCTCATGTTAGACATTGCAAGGCATATATAAACTGAAAGGATCATATTCACATACTTGAAATCATAACAAAAGATAACAACAAAGTAAGAGTTACACGGGTTGAAGATCTTTTGCATGAATTCACCAAGCAATGCAGGTGCATTAACTTCACTGCATTCAGCTAGCACTACTAATTGTGAGGAAGTAAAGAAAGAAGTTGTCAATTCCTTTCTATCCTTCTTACAAGATAATGAAAAATGAAACTTAAAACTAAACTAAGGTATCTTGATGATATCTTGAGGTGTGTCTTCAAATGAGAAGTGAGGGTCCTTTTATAGCCTTCAAAAAGTGAGCCTTCCTTGGAGGTGAAGCTAACTTGCGGTTTTAACTAGGGTTAATTACTGGGCTTCCAAAAAGCAAATTGAATTCCACACTCAAACACAAAGGGAGGTCCAATAATGAATGGCCAAGTGTCCCTGAGTGCATGACTCTTCAAAGCTAATCTTATGGTAGGCGCCGAAATTTGCAAGTTGCATGTGACCATGTGATTAAGCATGATGTCATTCATGAAGTGTTGGTACATCTTGATGGTTTGAGAGTGCTTCTTCCATAGTTTGTCTGTCTCCAGTGCAGGTGCACCGTTGTGTTCTGGTTATTTATTGATGCAGGTGCACTGTTGTATCCTGGTGCAGGAGCATCAACTGCAGGTGCACTGAACAAACACATCAAAATACCAAAATATATGCCAAATGCTTAATCATGAGCATAACCCTTTGTAAAACTCTAGATGTTGTTATTTTATTTATTTAATTAATATTACTACTTATCCTTACTTAGAACTTAGCAATTATTAGGTTTTAGAAGTGAAATGACTCTATATAATTATTAGGTTTCACTAAGCAAGAATTCTGAACATTTCACGTAGGGCAAGAATTCTGAACGTTTCACGTAGGGCACGGTCTGTGCGCCCTCCTAGCACGGTCCGTGCACTCTGTTGCAGCCAAGAATTCTGAACGTTTCACGTAGGGAACGGTCCGTGCGCCTATTGCAGAGCTAAAAAAAGCTGTTACAAACCTTTTCCCATTCTCTTCATTATGGATTGTAATTAAAATTTAAGTTTTTGTCTACTGATCCTAGGCTATTTATAGGGTCTCATTTCAGTTGTAATCTCACCTTTGATTACTTGAAATTTCACTCAAAGTTTATCTAAGTTTTTGCTTCCATTTTAGTTCTTGTTCTTGCTTTCTTTCTTTTAATTTCTTGTTCTTTATTTTTCTGCCATTTACATTCAAGCACTTTACAATTCTGCTCTTTATCGCTTTATTTACATTCTTGTCATTTACATTTCGTTATTTACTTTTATGTCATTCTCTTTTATGCCATTCTCTTCTACTCCCTTTTCTACTATGATCATGAGTGAGTAGACTTCTTTAGTCTTCGGATAGTGGAAAACAATCCAATGATGGGTCCCTAATCAATTCCAAGACTAAATTCTAACTTATTAGAACTTGATTTTTAATCTAACCTCGTCGTACTAATTTAATAAAACAAATATCAAACGAAGTACCGAGAGGTGAAGTTTGATATTGGAACAAATGGGGTTAGACAAGGCAAATCAAAGCATGAGAATAGCTTTGATAGCCTTGGGACAATAAGGTTGTACTTAATGGGTCTCTGCAATGATCAACCATGAGAATAGGATTGGTCATTGTTTCGAGGCACATTCTCGTATTTCGAAAGGAAACTTGAATTACACCAAAAGAATACATTGTCCTTAAAAACAATTTCAATATAAGATAGAGGATAGTTAAGGGATTGTTTAATTTTGTCATTGTGATTTGACCATAATCCTAAGGCGCCTTTTATATTCTGAATTTTAATCAACAAGCATTCCTTTTACCAAAAATTATTCCCTTTCAGCTAATCATCATCAAAAATTAGATTGGTAATCATGCTTTACTCCCTGTGGACCGATACTCAATTTATTACACGATAAGGCCGTACACTTTCGGGCTATCAGAACACCCTTGCTAAGAGTATTCCTGCAGCAAAGATACTTTCTTGGTTTAAAAATCAAACAACTTAAGAATGGTATCTTTATTTCTCAAGAGAAATATATCTAAGATCTTCTTAAGAAATATAAAATGAGTGATGCAAAAGCTATGGCTACACCAATACACCCTTCTGCAAGCATTGAAAAAGATGAGAAGGGTAAGCCTGTTTCTGAAAAGGAGTACAGAGGCATGATAGGTTCTCTATTATACCTCATTGGCAAGTAGACCAGACATAGTCTTCTCAGTAGGGCTATGTGCTAGATTTCAAACTGCTCCAAAAGAATCTCATCTCTGTGCTGTCAAAACAATTTTTAGATATCTTGTTGGAACACCTAATAGTGGTATATGGTACAAAAAGAGAAAACATTTTGAGCTTATAGGGTTCTGTGATGCTGACTATGCTGGAGACAAAACTGAAAGAAAAAGCCCAAGTGGTTCATGTGAACTACTTGGAGAGTCACTCATCTCATGGTCATATAGAAAACAAAGTACAATTGCCCTATCAACAACAGAAGCTGAATATGTCTTAGCTGCTGGATGGTACTCACAAATTTAAAGGATAAAAAATCAACTTGAAGACTTCTCTTTAAGTTACTCTGGTATTCCAATATTTTGTGATAATATAGTGCTATAAATTTGTCTAAAAATCCAATTCAACATTCTAGGTCAAAACACATTGATATTAAGCATTATTTCATTAGAGATCAAGGGCAAAAGAAGGACATTGAACTTGTTTTTGTGGATACTAAACATCAACTGGCAGACATTTTTACTAAACCCCTCCTAGAGGAAAGTTTTGGTTACATCAAAAGCATGTTTCATATCATTGAAACACCCTCAATAACGAGAAGAGTCATGACCCTCAAACTTCTCAGTAACGAGAAGAGTCATAACCCTAAACCGTCTCAACTCTTGAGAAGGGTCATCAGATGCATATGACCATAAAAATACAAAAAGATTTTATGGTTTTTGTTGTTTAATGTTTGCATTCAATTGTTTGTGTGATTTGTTCTTTTTGTCTTAGGATAGAAAAATTAAAAAAATTCCCAAAAAATAGGAACCTAGCCGTTACAACGACTCTTCTCTCTCTCTCTCTCTCTCTCTCTCTCTCTCTCTCTCTCTTTCTCCCTCAAGTCTCAATCAACGATTACACATCAGTCAAGAATCATATAATTGTTGGTCAATAACTGCTCTGAAGTGATTAAAAACACTTCACTTCATCTTCTCCTCTCATAAACTCACGAAACGGTCATATCTCACTCTCTTTTCTCGAAATCCTTAAATCCTCAAATGGTAAGAACCAAAAACCTTGAACCTACTTCCACTTACTCTGATTCAAACACAAAATCACAAGAGACAGATCCTAGCATTCCAAACTTCGTTCTCGTTGGTCCTCCTCAAGAACCAGTTAACGTAAAACCTCTCAAATCAGGCCCTACAAAGATGAAACACACTCCAAATGGAAATCCAAGTAGATCAATGATAGTTAAATTTCATTCTGCTGCGAAAAACACTACTGGATCATCCATGGAGGCTCCTATAAATGTGGAAAACAATGAGTTTCCCCCTGAGACCAGAACAGAGCAACCTGTTGCCAAACAAGATGTTGAAGCATCTCTACCTGTTGAAGAAACAGTTGTTGAGAAGGCTCAGGAGAAGGAAATAATGGAGAAAGGAAAAAAGAAGATTGAGGCTTCCCAACTTCGTGGTGGCAAGAGGGTCAACCACTTAAGAAGAGATAGGAACCAGAAAAATCAAAATAGGCATCAAAACCCATTGTCTCAAGAACTGTTTATTCTCCTGATGAAAATAGAGAAGTGTGGATGGATTATCACCCCATTCCTCATTCAACAGAAATGGGAGGAATTCATCACTCTGGGTGATTTGGTTAACAACAGAGAATTTACTATATCATCACTCTCCCTTGGAAGATCATTTAACATACCAGATGAAGGAAATCTAGTGTATGATAAAAACTGGTATAAAATCATGGGAGTGTCTCTGGAAGAAGTGAAAACCACCCTTCTCAAAGACCCTTCTCTCCCTATAACTACCCCAAATCTAAAAGATATAGTAAGAATCCTTCACCATATCTGCTCACACACTCTTTTACCTAGGGCTGGCTCATTTGAGAAAGTCACAACTGGTGATTGCATTGTTCTGTACCTTCTCATCACCAAAACATCAGTAAGCCTACCCTTTCTCATGATCCACCATATGATCAATGCCATCAGAGCAGATAAAATATCTACCTCCCTACCATATGGTAGAGCTCTCACTAGAGTGTTCAATCACTATTTGATTGATATCTCTGCTGATGAAGGAGTCATTGAGAGAAAATCCTTCACTGCCAAAAACCTGAAACTCATGGGGTTAGATGTTACGATTGTTGAAGAAGAAAACAAGGAAAGAAAGAAGAAGAAACAACAGACAAATCCATTGTCTAGTGTGTCCACAGAGATGGAAACAGAAGAATCACTTGCTGAAGTGATAAGAAGGGAGACAAAGAGTAAGAGAAAGAATGATCCTATTCGACAAGAGGTGAAAGGAGTACTAGAGAAAGGTTCTGAAATGGAAATGGAACCTGAGAAGGATGAAAGAGTTGATACAAATGATCCTGAGAAGGATCAAGAAGAATAAAATCTTGGTGAGAAGGGTATCTCACAAGAAAATGAGGAAATAGCGTTTGAGAAGGTTCAGAATATTGAAGAAATTTCTGAAAAGGAACATCCTCACGAGGCGTTTGATTCCAAGGAACCTGATAAGGGTCCTCAAGAAGAATCTGATGATGAGAGGACCATTACAAATAAGAAGGATGATTCAGATCACTCCTCCTCAAGAATGGTTATGGCTCTGTTGATCAAGAAGTGACTAGCAATTTGGTACAACAATTAGAAACAGTTGCTCCTGGAGAAGGTTTGAACACACCAGAAAGGAATTCTGGTGGTGATAATTCAGGAGAAAAGACTGAGGAATTGCACCTCAACTCCTTTAAAGGAAATGGTTCTGAAAGAACAGTGGTGCTTGAAGGGCTTACTCCATTCAATTTGAATGTTGAGATCACTGAGGAACCATCACATGAGGTTGCAATTGAAGAAGGTCAAAGACAAGTTGTTGAAGAAGCTGAGAAAGATGAGTCTGCTGAAATTGAGAAAAGTGGACCTGCTCAAGCAGAAGAGGTTGATCCTGCTCAAGAACTTATAGATGGTAATGCTTCTGAACCCTTAACTCAAACCATCCCAACGTACAAGGGGAGCTTCACTTTAACACCTTCTCATCTATCATACAAACCCCTCTCCCTTCAATATTCCATGAGCAAATGCCTACACTTCCACCTTTCTCACCTGTCACAACCATACCACACTCTGTTCCACCTTTCTCACCTCAACCACTCCCCATTGCGACTGCTCCTCCAACTAAAGCATCACCAAATCCAACTATTTCCAGGGTCACCTCTCATAACCTTGAACAACTACTTGTTGCCATCAACATAGAACATGGAATCTCACCACTCAAAACCACCAACACCATAACCTCTTCAAAAATCAATCAATTTCTGAACCTCAACCAAACACCTCAAGATGGCTCCCCTCAACCAATGTATCCCTCCATCAACACCCAAACTCACCCTTCTGACATACCATCTAAGTTTGGGTCTCTGGATTCCTCTTTCTTTAATGCTGGCCAACCTTCTGGTGTGGTTCAAGAGAAAATTGCTGAACAATCTAAAGAGAAAAGTCCATCTTCTTCTGAAGCTCTTGTGACTCGCATGTCCAAGATTGAAAAGACGATGAGAAGGATGAAAGCTCTGCTGAAGAATGTGATTGATGGTCAAGCCACAATCCAACAAGGTCAGAGAGCTCAAGCTGCTAAAGATGAGCAGTAACAGTTATGGATTCAGCAACAAGGGATACCCACACTTGCTCCACATCTCATTCCTCCATAATTCGGTCCTATCCCTCAGTTCCCTGACATTCCAAGACCTGCTACTTCCTCCTCTTCTGATGGGACTTCCCCATCAAAGTAGCCTCTTAATGTCTCTATCTGCCTCCACCTTTCTGATGTTAGCCAAAAGGGGAAGAAGAGTAGATTAAGTTACTAGATCTTAGGAGTTTTATGAATGATCTGCATTTGCAAATATCTGTGTGTGATAGACACTTTTTGTTGAGAAGTAATCTTCTCACTAATTTTTTTTTCATTTTCCTAGGCATATCTGCCAAAAAGAGCATAGTCTCTTGTAATCATGATAATGATTCTTTTGATGAGCTAAATGAAATATACGTTCTTCATATGTTCTTGTGTGGTATCTGAAATATGTAAAATTATAATCTTAAAATCTGTATGCACATATTCAGGGGGAGTAAAAATGTTTATTGTAACACCCCAATTCTACCCAATAATACTATAAATCAGAGTGCGGAATTTTCAACATAAATATTGGAGTGCTAGACTTACTTCCCAACACAAACAATATAATTCATTCATGGTAAATTCAATTTGAAGCAATCTTAACAATCCTTGTCCATTTGACAACTCAAAATCAACAATTTGCTTAATAGAAATAACTTCGAGTTCAACAAATATTGCAACCTAAATGATAAAGGAAAAAAACAGCGTTCAATCGCCCCGAGTGTTACGTATCAGAGTGACGACACCGACTCAACTAAGGAAGGATCACCGCCTTCATTCGCGACTACCTGCACGTTACCACATAGGGGTAACATTCAAACAGAAGGGGTGAGATATCGAACTATATAAGAGCATGTATGAAGAACAATACGATAGGTCAGGTACTATAGAATTACACATATCATCAATAAAATCCTCAATAGAGTCATCAATAGAATCATCGAAGTGCAATGCGGAATGCGACTCAACTGTGCATATGCACGTGGTACCATTGGAGCAAAACTCCCGTCGTAAAAATCGTCGTTGCCAGTAAATAGTGGCTCACAGGGCATATCCCTCATCGTTCACGTCGTAAAGCAAATGCAAAGGTATGCGACACAATGTGAATGTACAAGTAACGCTAATCACAGTCACGCAATCGCACGACAACAACACCAAAACGTCATGGCGGCCATAGGCCTACAATTTACTATCTTTGCCAATAAATAGAGGCAAATCAACTTTTACAACTTCACCTGCAATTTACCACATTTTCGACAAGGTATTCAACGCAACAATTAACCACAACAGCAACTGTGGCAACAATATTGACAAAGCAGCAACATCAACAGCGCAAAACAGCAAGAATAGCAATAACACAGCAGCAAAACGTAACAGCAATGACAACAATAACAGCATAACCGCAACAGCTTTAACAGCAAAACATCAACTGCATTAACAGGAAAACAGCAACAGCATTATCAGCAAAACAGCAACAGCATTAATAGCAAAACAGCATTACATCAAAACAGTAACAGCATTAACGTAACCATCAATTCAATTACGAAAATTATTTATAATTCTTACTAACGAGTTATCTATATTCCTATCATTTTTTTTGATTATAATAGTGAAAACCTTAATCCAACAAAATTACAATTCGATTTAATTAGAACTAACGACATAGGAATTCAAGCACACACGGTCAATTCATCAAACATTTCTCATACGATATATATATATATATATATATATATATATATATATATATAACTACGCAACATACACAGAGGCAATCTATAATAAACCCCAAACCCCGCATACGATCCCTCATATGCACTATTATAGAATTCGAACCCACCCTTACCTCAACTATGGTGGCGCAAACTCCCTCCTAGCCTCGTTCCTCGATTCTCCGAATACGGCGACTCCCCTGCGATAGTAACGACGCGTGACGATCACGAACGTAAAGAATTGCTATGAAAATCAACCCTCCCAATCCAATCCTAGGCTAGAGCTCTTGAAAATTGAGGCTTTTGTGTAACTTAGAAGTGAGAGGAAGAAGGAGAAGAAGGGAAAAGAGGGCGGCTGCGCAAAAAGACCAGCCCTAGCGCATATTTGCGCTATATTTATAAGGAGGAGTGGCGCACAAGCGCCTTCCTGCGCAAGCTGCGCACTGGACACGCTGCTAGGGTTGCGTGAGCGCTGCGCACTCGCGGTGCTAAGCCCAATGCTATTTTTAACTGGCCCACGACACGTGATTATTATCTAACTCATTTTCAACATAGCTACTACGCCCATAATTTCAATTCTTACAATTATCCTACGGCAATCCAACTTCGAAGTAATTTGATTAAATTTTAGGGCGTTACAACTCTCCCCACTTAAAATATTTTCGTCCTCGAAAATTTACCTGATTCGAACAACTCGGGATAGGACTCCCGCATCTTGCTTTCCAACTCCCATGTCATGCTCTCTCCGGCAGCTCCTAACCAGACTACTTTCACCAAGGCGATCTCTTTGCCCCTTAGAGTCTTCGTCTCACGGTCCGCGATTCGTACAGGCATCGTCTCCACAGTGAGGTTATCCCGTACTTGCACATCTTCCATATGAATTACATGAGATGGATCTGGAATATACTTCCAAAGTTGTGACACAGGGAACACATCATGCAAATTCGAAAGATTAGGCGGTAAGGCCACTCTGTAAGCTACATTCCCAACTCTTTCCGTGATCTGATACGGACCAATGAATCGAGGAGTAAGCTTCTTAGATTTCAGAGCACGTCCAACACCGGTCACAGGGGTGACTCTCAAAAACACATGATCACCAGCTTGAAATTCCAAATCCTTCCTTCGCTTATCATGGTAACTCTTCTGTCTACTTTGTGAAGCTTTCATCTTTTCACGAATCAACTTCACCTTCTCAGTCGTTTCTCGAACAATTTCAGGTCCAAGCACTATACTCTCTCCAGATTCATACCAACACAAAGGGGTTCTACACCTTCGACCATACAACGCTTCGAAAGGTGCCATCCCAATACTAAAATGATAACTGTTATTATAGGTAAACTCTATCAACGAGAGATGGGTATCCCACGAACCTCCTTGCTCAAGAATACACGCTCTCAACAAATCCTCCAACGATTGAATAGTCCTCTCTGTCTGACCATCCGTCTGAGGGTGATACGCTGAGCTCAATCTCAACTTAGAACCCAACGCCTCTTGCAAACTCTTCCAGAAATCAGAAGTGAACCTAGGATCTCTATCCGAAACGATACACATAGGAACACCATGCAACTTTACAATCTTTTGGAGGTAAATCTCAGCCAACTTCGGTACCGGATACGTGATATTAATAGGTATAAAATGAGCCGACTTCGTCAGCCTGTCAACAATCACCCAAATCGCATCATGCCCTCTCACAGTATTAGGCAGCCCCGTCACAAAGTCCATTGAAATGCTATCCCATTTCCATTCCGGAATCTCTAAAGGTTGCATCAACCCCGCAGGCTTCTGATGTTCAACTTTTGACTTCTGACAAGTTAAACATGCATACACGAATTGCGCTACATCGCGCTTCATCCCAGGCCACCAGAACCATCTTCTCAAGTCTTGATACATTTTCGTAGCTCCTGGATGAATACTCAACTTACTTCTATGACTCTCTTCGAGAATTGCTTTCTTCATTTCCGCATCGTCAGGAATGCAGATTCTATTACGGTATCTCAACACACCTTGCGCATCCAACTCAAAATCGTTATTCTCAGACTGCCCGATTCCTACCGTCGAATCTACCAGTTTAACATCCAGTTTCTGAGCTTCTCTGATGCTATCTAAAAAGTCATTATTAATCTTCAACATCCCCAACATAACACTCTGAGGTGTCACTTCGCAAATCAAACTCATATCTCTGAACTGCTCAATCAATTCAAACTCCCTGACCATCATTGCCGACATGTGCAAGGTCTTTCGACTCAAAGCATCAGCCATGACATTAGCTTTCCCTGGATGATAATTCAAACTGAAATCATATATAGTCTTTTAGCAACTCCAACCACCTCCGCTGTCTCATATTCAGTTCCTTTTGATCAAACAAGTACTGCAAACCCTTATGGTCGCTAAATACTTCAAATCTAGAACCATAAAGATAATGCCTCCAAATTTTCAGCGCAAAAACAACTGCAGCAAGTTCTAAATCGTGCGTAGGATAGTTCTTCTCATGAGTCCTCAACTGCCTCGATGCATAAGCAACTACCTTACCATTCTGCATAAGCACACCTCCTAAACCCATCTTGGAAGCATCACAGTACACCACGAAGGACTCTCCCGGATTAGGCAACGTCAAGATAGGAGACATCGTCAATCTCTTCTTCAATTCGGTGAAACTCTCTTCGCAACGAGCGTCCCATATAAAGGCTTTACCTTTGCAGGTCAGCTGAGTTAAAGGAAGTGCCAACTTAGAAAAGCCTTCAATGAACCTTCTATAGTAGCCAGCTAATCCCAAAAAGCTTCTAATCTCGGTAGCCGACTTTGGAGTCTCCCATTGCAATACAGCATGGACTTTAGATGGATCCACCGCAATGCCGCTACCAAAAATAACGTGACCAAGAAAACTCACCTCCTTCAGCCAAAATTCGCACTTAGACAACTTTACATATAACTTCTTGTCCCTTAAGACCTCCAATACCAATCTCAAGTGCTTTGCATGCTCTTCTTCTGTCTTAGAGTAAATCAAAATATCATCGATGAATACTACCACAAACCGATCCAAATAAGCATGAAACACACGGTTCATGTACTCCATGAATACTACCGGCGCGTTAGTAACACCGAAAGGCATCACCGAATACTCATAATGCCCGTACCGAGTTCTAAAAGCCGTCTTCTGAATATCCTCATCTTTCACTTTAATCTGATGGTAGCCCGATCTCAAATCAATCTTACTGAATACTTGAGCACCCACCAATTGATCCATCAAATCGTCTATTCTTGGGAGTGGATACTTGTTCTTAATCGTCACTTTATTCAACTGTCTATAATCAACACAAAGCCTCATACTTCCATCCTTCTTCTTCACTAGCAACACTGGAGCTCCCCACGGTGATACACTCGGCCTCACGAACTTCTTTTCAAGTAGATCCTCAAGTTGCTTCTTCAATTCGGATAATTCAGATGCTGACATCCTGTAAGGTGCCATAGAAACAGGTTTGGTACCAGGTACAAGATCAATAGCAAATTCAACTTCCCTCTCTGGTGGTACACTTGGAATCTCATCAGGGAAAACTTTAGGAAATTCGCGCACCACCTGCAACTCATCAATTATGGCTTGATTCTTAACAGATAGCGACGCCATCAGCGAGAATAGTTGAACTTCTTCCCGCATCAACTTCCGCAACTGTCCAGCAGACAACAAACCCGCCTCCTCCTCTTCGGGAGTGGAGAAACTCACAGACTTGCTAAAACAATTAATATGAACATAGTTATATTCTAACCAGTCCATGCCTAGGATCACATCCAATCCGCTTAACGGCAGACAAATCAGATCAACAATAAATTCTCTGCGAAAATCGACAAAGGGCACTTAGAACACACAAGAGAAGTAGTCACCGACCCCTTAGCTGGAGTATCGACAACCATCTCCCTATTCATAGAAGACAACACAAGACCCCATCTTTTAACACATTCCGCAGCAATAAAACAATGAGTAGCACCAGTATCAATAATAGCTATTAGAGGAACACCATTAATGAAACATGTACCTCCAATAAATCCGTCGTTCTCAGTAGTCTGTGTCCCTGCCAGAGCGAACACTCTTCCACTAACTCTTTCTTTCTTTGGCTTCTGACATTGATTACTAATATGCCCTTCTTCGCCACAGTTGAAACAGACCTGCTCCTTGTGCTTGCACTCGGATGATTCGTGCCCAGTCTTACCACAACAAAAGCACCTCTTCACCTCAACCTTGCACACGTTACTCTTATGACCAGGTTTGCCACATTTGTAACATACAATACCAGCAGGGGCGTCTCCCCCACTAGTTCTCTTACCATCAAAACTTTTCTGCTTACCTTTACAAACTGGAGCATCATACGGCTACCACGAGTCTGCTGCTTGCTCCTCTTCTCATTAATGATCTTATAGTGAGCATCGTTGTCCTCCTCATAGATCCTGCAACTGTCAATCAAATCGGAGAAAACACGGATCATCTGATGCCCAATTGCCTTTTTGATCTCAAGTCGCAGCCCATTCTCAAACTTGATGCACTTTGAAAATTCAACAGTTGCTTCATTGTAGTGCGGATAAAATTTGGCCAACTCCACAAACTTAGCAGCATATTCAGTAACTGATAGGTTCCCTTGCTTCAGCTCAAGAAACTCAATTTCTTTCTTACCCCGAACATCCTCAGGGTAATACTTCCTCAAAAACTCCCTACGGAACACAACCCAAGTGATCTCTTCACCTGCAGCTTCCAATCTCTGACGTGTATCTAACCACCAGTCGTCAGCCTCTTCTGACAGCATATGAGTACCATAACGAACCTTCTGCGCTGGAGTGCAATCCATCACACGGAAGATTCTCTCAATCTCCTTCAACCAAGCCAATGCTCCATCAGGATCATACTTACCCTTGAAAGTGGGCGGATTCTCCCTTTGGAAAGTCGCCAAACTGCGAGATCCAGCATTCTCACCAGCGTTCTGTTGATTCTCCAATGCCTGAGCCATAGCGCCCAAAGCAGCAGCAATAGCAGCATCATTCCGTCCGGCCATTTCAGCTTATCCCTACAACACAAATTATAGTTTAGAACGAATAACAATACTTGATTGTTAATCGAAGCGATGACTCGACAACTTGGTCGGACAGACCCAACCAAGCTATGATACCACTAATGTAACACCCCAATTCTACCCAATAATACTATAAATCAGAGTGCGGAATTTTCAACATAAATATTGGAGTGCTACACTTACTTCCCAACACAAACAATATAATTCATTCATGGTAAATTCAATTTGAAGCAATCTTAACAATCGTTGTCCATTTGACAACTCAAAATCAACAATTTGCTTAATAGAAATAACTTCGAGTTCAACAAATATTGCAACCTAAATGATAAAGGAAAAAAACAGCGTTCAATCGCCCCGAGTGTTACGTATCAGAGTGACGACACCGACTCAACTAAGGAAGGATCACCGCCTTCATTCGCGACTACCTGCACGTTACCACATAGGGGTAACATTCAAACAGAAGGGGTGAGATATCGACACTACAAGAAATTCGTAAATTACTGGCTGAACATTTCTGGCGGAATCAGTCCGCCAGTAAGTTTTCTGGCGAAATTTGGCAATTTCTGGCGGATTTAGTCTGCCAGTACGTTTCTGGCGGATCCAATAACATTTCTGGCGGATCCAATAAAATTTCTGGCGGATCCTATAACCCTCGTATTCTGTGTTTGACCTTAATTTAAAATTCAGCCAGTAACTGTCGTTACTGGCGGATAGAATCCGCCACTAATGTATTCGGCCAGTAATTCGGCCAGTAATGGAAGGTGTTCTCGTGATACGCGTTTGTCAAAAAAATTCCGCCAGTAATGACGTTTTCTGGCGGAATTGCAGATCCGCCAGTAATGTAACCAAATCCGTTAGTAAACGCGTCGTTCCGCCAGTAATGATCATGCTCTCGTTATGCGCGTTTGACCAAAGTAATTCGGCCAGTAATGACGTTTTCTGGCGGAAGTGCAGATCCGCCAGTAATGTCATCAATTCCGTCAGTAAACGCCTGTTTCCGCCAGTAGTCGCTTGGATCCGCCAGTAAATTATTTAACCACATTATCCGCCAGTAATGGCATATTCTGCCAGTATTTTTCGTTTCTGGCGAATTTTGAATTAATAGCCGTTTCACTCTCACCTACTTATAACTACTCTGCATATCTATTCTCCTTCACCTTCTTCACCTTCACATTCGAAAACTTCTCTGCATTTTTTTCTAAAACTTCTCTTCTCTCAGTTTTTTCTACGGTTCTCTTTCAATATTCTGTCTGAACGTATGTATAAATTATAATGTTCTTGTTTTAGTAAATACTTTGTTTAAGAATATGAGTAATAGTTAATTAATATGTTATTTTTTGTTTATTTAGCAATTGATTGAGCACTTTGGTTGAAAGTTTTGTTGGAGAAGTCTGAAATTTGCTTCAAGCCAGAGCCTTCTCTGCACTATCGGTTAGTTATCAAGTTATTTGTTTACTGTTGTATGTTTTTTAAATTTTGTTAGTTAAAAACGAATTATTATATTATAATATATTAAAAAATAAGATATTGTTAAAAATGAATTATGTGATTATATTCTATTATTATAATATACTGTTATTATTTTGTTTAGGCTATTTTAAAATTAAAATTATTATTTACTGATTATTATAAAAATTATTATAAACGAATTATTATTTTAAACTTTGTTTATAAAAATTAAAAATACTAAAATGAATTTATTATAAATTCTGTTTATAATAGTCTTTTATTATGACCAAAATATATATAAATCTGTTATTATTATTTTTGATTAATATACTTATTTTTAATATACTTATTATTATTATAATTTTTTTAATTAATATACTATTTAGTAAAATAAATAAATCTGTTAATTAAAAACGAATTATTATAATATATTAAAAAATAAGATATTGTTATAAACGAATTATGTGTTTATATTCTATTATTATAATATACTGTTATTATTTTCTTTAGGATATTTTAAAATTAAAATTATTATTTACTGATTATTATAAAAATTATTATAAACGAATTATTATTTTAAAATCTGTTTATAAAAATTAGAAATATTAAAACGAATTTATTATAAAATCTGTTTATAATAGTCTTTTATTATGACCAAAAAATATATAAATCTGTTATCATTATTTTTGATTAATATACTTTTTTTAATATACTTATTATTATTATAGTTTTTTTAATTAATATACTAGTTAGTAAAATAAAATAAATTCGAATTATTAAAATAAATTTGTTTAAAACGTAAAATGATATATAATGTTATTATCTAAAAATACGAATTAAATTAAAATAATGTGTTAATTAAATAATATTAATATTGTAATTATATGTGAATCATAGTTAATTGTTTAGTATATTATAAATTGTGTTGTGTTGTAGTTATGAAAATAAAATTGGGGTTATATTTGCTATTATTAATAGTTAGAATCACTATATATTAATAAATAGTAGTTTGTAGTTATTATAATTTGTATATGAACGTGTATTGTTCTAATTTATATTTTGTTATGGATATTTAAATTACTACTTTGTTTAATGGAATTTATATTTTGTTATGGGTATTTAAATTAGTACTTTGTTAAATGGAATTTATACTTTGTTATGGATATTTAAACTATTAATTTTTTGAATTAAATAAATGAATTAAAAAATAGTTTTTTTAAAAAACGAATTAAATTATTTAAATATTATTAATTTTTTAAATAAACGAATTTTAAAATAATTTTTTAATAAAATCAACGAATTTTAAAATATATATTATTTAAATATTATTAATTTTTTAAATAAACGAATTTTAAAATCATTTTTTAATTAACCAACGAATATTAAATTGTTTTTTTAAAAAAACATACGTTACTGGCGGAATAGAGATGCTTACTGGCGGAATTTCAGCCAGTAAAATAATACATTACTAGCGAATTGGACTGCTTACTGGCCGAATTTCAGCCAGTAATTACTGGCTGATTTACTGGCCGAATTTCAGCCAGTAATTACTGGCTGATTTACTGGCCGAAAATCCGCCAGTAATTACTGGCTGAATTTCCGCCAGTAAATTCGCCAGTAATTACTGGCTGAATTTCCGCCAGTAACTGTTACCTGCGGCTGATTTTCTGGCGGATTAAATCCGCCAGTAACGTGCTGTTTCTGGCCGATTTTAACCATTACTGGGGGATTGTGTCCGCCAGTAATGGACGAATTTCTTGTAGTGCGAACTATATAAGAGCATGTATGAAGAACAATACGATAGGTCAGGTACTATAGAATTACACATATCATCAATAAAATCCTCAATAGAGTCATCAATAGAATCATCGAAGTGCAATGCGGAATGCGACTCAACTGTGCATATGCATGTGGTACCGTTGGAGCAAAACTCCCGTCGTAAAAATCGTCGTTGCCAGTAAATAGTGGCTCACAGGGCATAGCCCTCATCGTTCACGTCGTAAAGCAAATGCAAAGGTATGCGACACAATGTGAATGTACAAGTAACGCTAATCACAGTCACGCAATCGCACGACAACAACACCAAAACGTCATGGCGGCCATAGGCCTACAATTTACTATCTTTGCCAATAAATAGAGGCAAATCAACTTTTACAACTTCACCTGCAATTTACCACATTTTCGACAAGGTATTCAACGCAACAATTAACCACAACAGCAACTGTGGCAACAATATTGACAAAGCAGCAACATCAACAGCGCAAAACAGCAAGAATAGCAACAACACAGCAGCAAAACGTAACAGCAATGACAACAATAACAGCAAAACTGCAACAGCTTTAACAGCAAAACATCAACTGCATTAACAGCAAAACAGCAACAGCATTATCAGCATTAATAGCAAAACAGCAACAGCATTACATCAAAACAGTAACAACATTAACGTAACCATCAATTCAATTACGAAAATTATTTATAATTCTTACTAACGAGTTATCTATATTCCTATCTTTTTTTTTTGATTATAATAGTGAAAACCTTAATCCAACAAAATTACAATTCGATTTAATTAGAACTAACGACATAGGAATTCAAGCACACACGGTCAATTCATCAAACATTTCTCATACGATATATATATATATATATATATATATAACTACGCAACATACACAGAGGCAATCTATAATAAACCCCAAACCCCGCATACGATTCCTCATATACGCTATTATAGAATTCGAACCCACCCTTACCTCAACTATGGTGGCGCAAACTCCCTCCTAGCCTCGTTCCTCGATTCTCCGAATACGGCGACTCCCCTGCGATAGTAACGACGCGTGACGATCACGAACGTAGAGAATTCCAATGAAAATCAACCCTCCCAATCCAATCCTAGGCTAGAGCTCTTGAAAATTGAGGCTTTTGTGTAACTTGGAAGTGAGAGGAAGAAGGAGAAGAAGGGAAAAGAGGGCGGCTACGCAAAAAGACCAACCCTAGCGCATATTTGCACTATATTTATAAGGAGGAGTGGCGCACAAGCGCCTCCCTACGCAAGCTGCGCACTGGACACGCTGCTAGGGTTGCGTGAGCGCTGCGCACTCGCGGTGCTAAGCCCAATGCTATTTTTAACTGACCCACGACAGGTGATTATCATCTTACTCATTTTCAACATAGCTACTACGCCCATAATTTCAATTTTTACTATTATCCTACGGCAATCCAACTTCGAAGTAATTTGATTAAATTTTAGGGCGTTACATTTATGCCTTAGAAAATTTTAAACAAATATCAGAAAACTTAATCCATCTCATAGAGTTTGTCAAACATCAAAAAGGGGGAGATTGTTGAGGCAAAATCCCTAATTAGTTTTGATGATTAATAAACTTCAAATGTGAGAAGCTTAAGTTATCTGATGTCATATGCTACTAATGATATTTCTTGAGTGAGCAAAAAGTACAGGAACAATCAAGCTAATCTCAAGAAAGTATATGCCTATGAGAAGCGTCATAGTTGTGAAGACTTAAAATCATGTTGCTCACAATATCTTGAAAGAAGGAACCTTTTCTTGGCAAGATCACAAATCAAGAGCAAATGGGCAATCTTGAGAAAGATCATCATGAGAAGCATCATCTCAATATGTCGCAACATGAGAAGGCTAAATCAGAAGGATCAACCTAAGAAGCATCATGACAAAATCAACAAGAGAAAGGCTCTCAGAAGACTAGAGATGAGAAGCATCATGACAATAAGAGTCAAAGTTCAGAAGGGTCATGATAAGAAATTTCAGCTATAAATAAACTCTCCTAGCCATCGTTGATCCATGTGAGAGTACATTGAGCTTAAATCTTCCAACCTTTTCAAGTGTCAAGTCTTCTCTCATCCATACTCAGCTGCTACACAACTGAAGGGATTCATTAAATCTCTGAGTATGTATTAATGCTTGTGTTGTTGTATCTGTTGAATACTCAATTTGTATCAACCAAGCTCTAGAAATCCCATAAACCCAAACACTTAACATAAAACCTGTAGGAAACCTTCTCAAGTAGCATGTGTTGTTGTAGGGCTTGAGAAGTGAGTGCTTCTGTGATAGAAGCAATCTAATAGATCAGAAGGATTCTATTACGGGTGTCAACAGTAGGTAGAGCTGTGTGAAGAAAACTACGAAGAGTACTTTTGGCCTAGGGAGGTGTAAAAGTTGTAAATTATTTGGAAAATAGTGAAAATACTCATAGGGAGTGAGGAGTGGATGTAGCCCAGGGTTTTGGGTGAACCAATATATATCATTGTGTTATTTACTGCTTTCTCCTAAAGTTGTTTTACTTTTTGAGACAAAACTCTCCTTTAGGAGAAGCTTTATGAAAACTGAAGAGACAACATGCTGACCCTTCTCTACTAAGAAATGTTTTAAACTAAAACACAGTTTTCAACCCTTCTCACATCTCTCCCTAATTAATGGTAACTTAGGGCCCGTTCGAGGTGGTTGTGAGTTTTTGGTTTTTGGTTTTGAAAGTCAATTTCAAAACCAAAACATGTTCGTGTAAAATGGAACTGAGTTGGTTTTTTTCTTAATTTCAAAACAGTTTTCCATCAAAACTCAAAATCACAAAAATAGGTTTTATAACTTTTGTTTCTATTTTTCTTTCATCCACCTCTGATCATCAATATAGCTAACCACCACCATGTACCACTCTGACCACCGCCAACCACCACTTTGACCACCTTTGGCCACCGTCAACCACCACTCTGACTACCGTCACCCACCACTCTGACTACCGTCACCCACCACTTTGACCACCACCAACCACCATTCCGACCATCGTCAACCACCATTTTTACCACAATCACTCCGACCACCGTCGACAACTTCCAACCATCACCGACCACCACTCCGACAACCATTCCGGCCATCGTCTACCACAACCAACCACCACTCTCACCACCGTCAACCACCAGTTTGACCCCCATCAACCACCACTTTGACCACCGCCGACCACTGTCAACCACCACCACTCCGACCACTAGCGACCACCGTCAACCACCACTTTGTTCACGATCAACCACCACTCTTACCACTGCCCCCCACTTTGACCACCACCGACCACCACTCCGGCCATTGTCAACCACCAGCTTGACCACCATCTACCACCATTTTTACCATCACCAACCACCACTTCAACCATCGCCGACCATCACTCCGACCACCATCAACCACAACTTTGACCACCATCAACCAACGACTACCACCACTCCGGCAGTTCCCTTTTCTGTTGCCGATGGAGGCTCCATACTTAGGTTTGTGCCAGAGCGTAGGTGCATACGCCAACAACAATCTAGTCTAGGCGAATCAAACTGAATTATTGGTCCACCTACTCCTGTCCCACCGGGCGTGCCAATTTTTGTTATCTTCAAACTCTTAGGTCCTAGCCATGGGGTCGGCCAAAGGTTTGGACAGTCTTTGATTCCTCTGTTCTTCAAGCAATTGCGAGGGTTGGATTATTCTGCTAGCCTAATGCATAAAGTAAAGATAAATGTGTAGTAAAGAAGATAAAATTGAAATAAAACGTAGAGTTTTGATTGATTGGATGTCTCTTTTTACATTTACTCTGTGCTATATATATACATTGGCCCTCGTTGGTCATTGTGCTAGCCAACACTTTCCTACTGTTAGATAAATCTAAGATCAATGTCTATCATTGCTCCTAAGCCCTAAAGAGGCGGAGTAACTACTCACGATCCCACTAGCACGGTTAGTGGGGTAAATGCTCGTCGCTCCGTTTTTCACGACCTCGCTCATTCGCTTGATCTTCAACTGCTCCCATGTTCTATCTTCGTGCCTCTTCTATCTTGTCTTCTGAGCATGACTGTCTAACCTCAGCCACTTTTTCACTCGGTTGCCCTTCGCCCTTGGGCAGTAACTTAATTAGGCACCCGAGTCACCTTGGCCGTGGCACTCTATAGACTAAGGCTTTATGTAACAGCCCAATTTTCGTATTAGTACGTATTGTGTATATTTGTGATTATAATAGTAATCTTTGTGATATATTATGTGTCTTTTTAGTAATTATCTATTTTAAGTGATTTTATACTTTTATACATATTAGGATTTTTAAAACGTGTTGAAATGATATTAATCCGTATTTTTATATTAGGTTGGTACTATAGTATTGTTATTATTTAAGTATGTTGTTTATAGAATATTTATATTTGAAATATTATTGTGTTAGTTGATTATTTTAGTTTTTATTTTATAAAATATTACTATTTGGAATTTTATTTATTTTAAAAGTAATTTTGGGTCATAGAGTTGTTAAAATAGTGTTTATATTTAAGAGGAGTTTGTGGTTGTTTTCTCGCATACACCCCCTCTTTTCCTACTTAACGTACCCCCTCGGTATCCACATTACCCAGAACTCTTCCCAACCCAGTCCATAGCGCACGACCCGCTAACCAAGCCCACGACCCGACCCGCATAGCTCTTCTTCTTCCTTTGATCTATAACTGACGAAACCCTAACCCCATCCTCTCTCTCATTCGCGTTCTCACAATACAGACCAAGGCAAAGTTCCAAAATTGACAGACCAACTCGAAATCATGCTCTGATTTCAAGTCTGGCCTCCAATGAATTGATTGCGGCCTCTATCTTCCGTTCCCATCACCACCTTCTTTTTACGAAAACTGTTAATATTTTAGTAGAGAATAGTAGAAGATGATTGTTTAGTATTAGTTAGAGAGAATGTTGCTTAGGGAGGATTATAACAAATTCTCCAAGTTTATTGAGACTCAATAATTAGTACAATGGCTAGTGGGTTTTCTAGCTTGATTAATTCACAAAGAGGAGTAGCCTATTTATAGGCCTTAGATCACCGCCATACATTGGCGGTTGTTAATTTTTTATTGTTAGATCATTCTAGGTTCTATACTCTAGTTAAATCTAGAGCTTACTAATTTATTGTTACATAATTTGAAGTTACTAAAACATTCTAGAAATGTCTATTAGGTGTAGGCTTGACTAGAAATCTCTAGAAATTTGTAACATATTCAACACTCCTCCTTGATACAAATTTCGCTAATTCCAAGCATCATTCGTAGTTGCTCAAATCTTGGTTTTGGTAGTGCCTTTGTGAATATGTCCGCGATTTGATCTTCTGTTGTGCAGTACTCTAGTTGAATTTGCTTGGTTGTCTCTGCTTCTCTGATAAAGTGATATTTTATAGCAATGTGCTTTGTTCGATGATGATGAACCGGATTCTTTGCCATTGCTATAGCTGACTTGTTGTCGCAGTAGATTGTGGTAGGATGATCTTCTTGTTCACCCATGTCTTCCAATATTCTCCGAAGCCATATAGCTTGACTTGTCGCTTCTGCTGCTGCCACGTACTCGGCTTCCGCGGTTGATTGTGCAATTGTTGCTTGCTTCTTAGACGCCCATGAGAAAAATCCTGATGCCAGTGAGAAGGCATAGCCTGATGTACTCTTCATGTCATCAATTGATCCTGCCCAATCACTGCCAGTGTAGCCAAGCAATCTTGAGTTGGTTGTGGTTCTGTACCATATACCAAACTCCTTTGTGCCTTGGAGGTATCTTAGAACTCTTTTTCCTGCTCCATAGTGAACTTGACTTGGCTTCTGCATGAATCTTGATAGTAGCATAGAAGAGATGTTCTTCACCATCATGCTTATTCTGGACACTCTCATGTTCTTCGACGAAATTAGCATGATGCTTATTTTTACTGTAGCAATTCTTCTCCACGTGCCCAAATTTCTTACAGTGCCGACATTGAGGCTTTCCACGCCATCGACAGTCTTTCTCGGCATGATTAGTCCTCTTGCATATGCCACATGGAGGATACTCGTCTTGATTTTTCTTTGAGAAATTTCTAGAATTCTCTTTGTTTCTAGAATTTTCTCCACTACTCTTGTTTCCTCCATACCCTTTATTTTGAGGCCAAAATTTGAGCTTAGATTGAAAGGCATTTTCTACAGAGTCATCATCATGCCTACTCAATCTTTGCTCATAAGCTTCAAGAGAGCCCATTAGTTCAGTCACCGATAAAGTAGACAAATTCTTAGTTTGCTCAATCGTCGTCACGATTGGGTCATACTTACGGGGAATAGAAATTAGAATTTTCTCAACTATTCTTTTGTCGAGAATATTTTCCCCGTAGGCTCTCATTTGAGAAACAATTTCTTTTATCTTAGTATAGTAGTCTTGTACGGTCTCAGACTCCTTCATATTTAATAATTCAAACTTACGCCTTAGACTTTGGAGTTTGACGGCACGTACCTTGGCAGTTCCTTGAAACTCCTCCTGTAGTGTACTCCATGCTTCCTTGGCACTAGTAGCTCCCATTATCCTTGGGAAAATAGAGTCACCCACAGCTTGTTGCAAGAAGTATAATGCCTTTGAATCTTTTTGCCTATTTTCCTTCAACTCTTTCTTTTGAGCTGCAGAAAGAGTTGAAGTATCGGCAGGAACGGTAAATCCTTCCTCTACAACTTCCCATAGATCTTGAGAGCAAAAAAATGTCTTCATT
The DNA here is from genome assembly GCA_963573325.1 of Astragalus glycyphyllos. Taxonomy (NCBI): domain Eukaryota; kingdom Viridiplantae; phylum Streptophyta; class Magnoliopsida; order Fabales; family Fabaceae; genus Astragalus; species Astragalus glycyphyllos. Next base: position 34,041,437 of record OY754307.1, read on the forward strand.
TTAATGCTCCAAAAATCATAGTTTTCACCGGAAAAAGTAGGGACTTGAATATTAGATGATGATTGAGTGTTGTTAGCCATTGGCTAAGAAAATTATGAAAGTAATGTAGAGTGTCGGTAGTGATTTTTAGTAGGTAGTTGGATAGTTTATCTACGCCCAGTAGATGACCGAACGTAGCTCTGGTACCACTGTTAATATTTTAGTAGAGAATAGTAGAAGATGATTGTTTAGTATTAGTTAGAGAGAATGTTGCTTAGGGAGGATTATAACAAATTCTCCAAGTTTATTGAGACTCAATAATTAGTACAATGGCTAGTGGGTTTTCTAGCTTGATTAATTCACAAAGAGGAGTAGCCTATTTATAGGCCTTAGATCACCGCCATACATTGGCGGTTGTTAATTTTTTATTGTTAGATCATTCTAGGTTCTATACTCTAGTTAAATCTAGAGCTTACTAATTTATTGTTACATAATTTGAAGTTACTAAAACATTCTAGAAATGTCTATTAGGTGTAGGCTTGACTAGAAATCTCTAGAAATTTGTAACATATTCAACAAAAACTCCATGGTCGAACCACCATGCTGTCTCCCTTTCCCTTTCTCCTTCGTTTTGTTCGATTTCCGTCTCTGCTATATCATTCGCCGCCGTCACCATGACCAGACCACCTCAAAACCACGAAACAGCACCCTATCTCGAATAGAACACCATCGCGCCTTCCTCCCTATTCGTGACAGAACCGTAGCACTACACACTAGTTCGACATCAATCTCAGTTCTGTAAACCAAAACCATGTTCCACCGTTCTGACTTCCACGATTTGGCCCTTCTTCTCCTTGTTCCTAGATTTTTATCAAATCGTATGCTAAATCATGTGGCACCGTCGTGACCATCCATCGTCACTACTATACATGTGTTTGCTTCCATTTGCAAGTACTCTAGTCGTGCAAAATTTACATGTAGTCCACCTCTTGAATTTGTGTTCGTATCATCCTCCTTCGGCAAGGCATCACGAAATTCATGAGGAACCCTGGAGCCTTTCTACGTAATTAATTCTCAATCATTGGCATCGTCTCCGTGTAGGTACACCTTTTCGAAATACGGTTAATTCGTTAAACAAGTGATTAAGTATCCTTAATATCTTCTTTGTGAATAATAACTATTAATATACTGTTGTTGCATCATTGTACGTGTACGAGTTGATCATTTGCACCATTGGAATTAGACCACGCTCGAGAACTCGTAATTTGTCCGTGTCGTTTCACCTTGGAAGACACTTCGATATCAGGTACGGGGGAAAGGGTTTCTATTCTATATGGGGAATAGGGGATAGAACTAGAATGGTGTCGATTATCATTATTCCTATTTTACTTGTATTTATTTATTATTTATATTATATTATCTTTTTAATTTGAATGACTGTAATTATTCTAGATGACTGTAATTATTTCGGATGACTGTAACAATTTAAATGTCTGTAAATAAAGTGCTCATGGATTAGAATGAAAGGTAAGACTAAATGATACAAAGTTTTTAAGTTCCCGAGATATTTTAATATTTGTCAATGTAGCCAAATTTGACTTGGAACAGGTAAAGTCATTAACTGACTTGACGTTTGTGATTGGGGTGATTGTTGGTGTGCATTGAGCGCATTGTTATCGGAGTCTTGCCGCACAATGGGCAAGTTATCCTTCGTCGATGATTAATGAGCTGGTTCGTGTTGAAGAATCATGTCGCAGCATGGGCAAGAACTCGTTGTAGTATGGATGAGCTGTATCTTTGTGATCGAGATTAGTTGAAGGAACCTTGTCACAAGATGGGCAAGGACTCATCGCAACATGGGCGAGCCGTACCTTAAAGGTTAAAGATTGTAGAAGAACCTTGTCGCAGTATGGGCAAGGACTCGTCGCATTATGGGCGAGCCGTACCTCAAGGATGGTAGGAATGATAGGTCGGTTGGTAAGCAAACGATTATGGGAGTAGTGATAGAAACGGCCACAACCCGGCTTTGTGGGTAGGCCCAGTGGGGGCATTCTGAGTGGGGCATCGCTGGGGCATTCTATAAAACACGGGGGTACCCTGACTAGACTCTAGCTATTTCCCGGAATGTGAGGGAACTTGCATCCGTGTTGTTCAAAAATGTGTGCAAGTATACACAGTCTAACAAGTAATAAAGTGATAAGATAGATCGTTCCCACGAGGATTGAGATTCAATAGCTAACTCTACATGCTAGCACTTGGATTAATGAGTAAACAGTAACAACAAAAGCATGGTAAAAGTTCATTGTTGTGCAACAGTTTAAATAAAGGTTGAATAACAGTAAAACAGTAAAAAGTGAGGGTAAAATCAGAGAGATGACTATAGCCAAGACAAGGATCCGTAATTAATCAATATTGATGTAATGCTGTGATCAGTGCTGTGATAGCATTCAGTGTGCAGAATGAATGTGGATATTCCTATCCTATGAACAGAATGTTGTTAACGTTTTCTTATTCCTAAGCTCCCATTAAGGTTCATTCCGTAGGGTGAAAAGCACAATTCAGATTCACTAGGAAAAGATGATATTCCTATTACCTTTCAGACTATATTAATTTGTGAAATCAGCACTTCAATTTCTTTCCACAAATAGAAGCACGCTACCCTAATTAAATTGATCAAGTTTAAAAAGGATGTATAACGTTAACTCACACAAATTAATGAAGCATCAAACATTAATAACATTTAAACATCAACATATCATAATTACATCACCATAGTCTTGACTATAAAAGGAGTTTAGCTCATAGTGACCTTAAACATGACCAAATGGAACTTAACTACCATAAGTGAAGCCATTAAAACAGATACAACACTAAAACGGAGTATACAAAGATATGCAGAAAATACAACTGAAATGAAGCTCAAATTAAGCTTCAGATCCTGCATATCTGCTTTAGAATTTGTGTTGTGCAGATGAAGATCTGTGCTGCTGATCCTGCGTTCCCAGCTTCAAAAATGGAGCTTCAGCACCGAAAATGATGGAAATGGAGTTGGAGAAGATGAAGTACTGAATAAAAGGAATGGAACAGTGTACTCTCTGACCTAGGGAATGGTGGAGGCTGACGTGTGTACTATGGGCAGATGGAATTGGATCCCCTTTCTAGGTTAAAGTGCCCTTTTATAGTATATTCTCTTATTTGAAGTACAAATTTGGGCCAATGCAAATCGAGTACAGTGCTGCCAACCCTAAAATCAAGGACTGTTTGTCTTTTTGTGGCCCATTAATTCGCTGTCATGCCTTCAGCAAATGCTCATAGGACAAAACACCCTTTTCTTCATTTTGCCACTTGGGACCATTCTGATTCTGATTCCACACGTCCTCAGCTACCTCGGTGCTTCCATAGCATCGTCACAGCATTTGAACCAAAAATCCTGCACATTAAATACACGCGTAAAATCCTACAAAAAGGCACCTTGCGTGCCCAAAATACCCTTTTGACCTATTAAACATTTTCCTAACTAAATATTGACAAAAGACATATTTATTTACAATTATTACCTGCAGATAGCATTAATTCTTATTTTTTTTGGCATAAATAACTGACATTTCTGGGAGTTATCACACCCCCAAACTTGAACCATTGCTTGTCCTCAAGTAATGACAGCACAAGGACAAAACAAATACACAGCAGTTACAGTTCAGCAAGGTACACAGCACAGCAGCAAATAACAGCATTTGAAACAAATTTTTGACAGCTTTATTTTTCTCAAGGCTTTCCCTTCAGACTCACAAATTAAGAACACCTTATCAATTCATGAAATCATAGCTTTTGTCCTCTAGCATGACTGTGTGTGTGCTCTCTTGTACGTCTTTCATAGGTTTCAACACTTACTAAGCTTGGCTTCGGATCCCACTTAGAATTTCCTACATTGCCCTTCCTTCTCGATAGCTACAAGTAAGGCTTACAATGATTTCTACAAGGGTAGCTCTTCCTAAGATATACATTGAATACCACTGGATTTACACTTTGATTTGAACTTAACTTAGAGTAATGCACACCTCTTTTTTTTTCTTTCTTTTTTTTTTAATGCTTTTGGATAGCTTGACCACTGCTTTGACTGAAACTGTAATGGTGTCGCCACAAAACAGCCTCCCTCCACAGCAGCCAAGCTACCCTTGTGGCGAGAATGCAACTTATTTGGTTTTGCCTTTCATTTTTGTTTTGCAAGTGTGCACCCTCTTTACAATGCTTTTGACTTTGATAGCACAAGAGATTCCTACATGCAGTTTCTATCAAATTCCAGGCAGTTTCAGTCATAGCTAAGTTTTCACCTAACTTCCACTAAAGCAAGGCCTACACCTACTTCCAAAGCACAAGAGCTAAGTGTAAACTAGAGGGCTAGACTATCTCAATCAGAATTATAAGTCTACACAGATTCTTGTTATCCTCATCAGGTTCTGCCCTGATACTTAAAGCTAAAACTTTTTTTAATGCTGTGACAGCATACGAACTATACTAAACTGCACTGAATAACATAATAACCACATAGAAACAAATTAATAACAGAACATTATATTATATATATTGCTACTGCTCCACCCCCAAACTTAATTGTTGACAATGTCCCCACTGTCACTTGATTAATTGTAAGATAGGCATTTTTTTAACATAAAAAGAAAAAAAAAACAAACAGCACTAAAACATAAAAAGAAAACATAATTAAACAGAAATTAAAAACATTGTTGATGAGATAAGGGTTAGATTATTTCCCTGTGCATGGATCCAACCGCGCACTCTTCCGACTTCCTCCAACTCCTCTGGTCCTCTTTCCATCTTTCACACAAGGTCACCACCACATCAGAATCACTGCTGCCAGCTGCATTGGCAGTGCCAGCAGCACTGCCTGCAGCTACTTCAGAAACAGCATTAGCAGGATCTCAGGTGGAGGTAGTGGTGACCAGCTTTTGGTGGGGCTTTTCTCAGGAGATCTTTCAACAGCAATTTCGGTTCTGAATCTCGTCCTCTTGACAGCACAGACTTTTCTCCGTGTCCAAGTTGACTTGTCAGCCAAATTGCACGGAGCAGGCGCTAGAACCTGTTGTTGCCTTGATAGTGGTGATTTGACAGCACTGGACTCTGCAGCATTAACCTTCCTTGAATACAACTTAGCTTTACTCTTCCTTTCTCTCTCTCCTCCGCAGACCTTCCAATAGCACTCTCATCTTTTTCAACTTCTTCCTCCTCACCTTCCTCTTCTTTTTCTGCAATTTCTTGCACTTTTTTACCTTGGCACTGTTTAAACTTCCTTGGTTCTCTTGCTCTTCATCTTCATCCATCATCACTGCCTTTCCTTTTGATGTTGTCGTAGCCTTGGCAGCATCTCCAGGCTTTGGAGCAGTAGTAGCAACAGGCTTCTTCACAGGGATTGCAGAGGCCTTCTTCTTCTTTAATGGTGCTGAAGCAATAGTCGCAGGTTCACTAGGACCTGCTCTAGAAGCACCCAATTGGGAAATTGGGGTGGTGGGACTACTACTTCAGCAAACTCATTAATGTACCAGGCATGCACCTCTTTCAAAAATTGCCACACAGCTTCTTCTTTCTTCATGTGCAACTGCAGAAACAGAAGCACTTCAGCAATGGAATCATAGGGGTCATTGTCACCCTTATCAGCAGCTTTTTCTTTCTCATTTCCCTTCTTTTCTTCTCCCTTTTTCTTTTTCTCTTCCTTCTTCTCTTCCTCCACCTCGTCAGTTCTTGCCACACCATACTTCAAATCAACCTCAGATGCTAAAGGTATTCCTCCTCTTGATCATCAAAACGATCCACCTCTTCATACTCACATAACAGCCTAATCAAATTGGGGTAAAACAAGCTCCCCACAGTCCTCCTAGCACAAATCAGAATTTCCCTCTCCATCAGCTTTCCAACATTGATTTTAAGATTTATCACCATGGCCTCCAACAGCAACAGACGCTCCTTGTGCCAGTACAAATTATGGGTAGTCGGGAAAAAGGAGCTCATAATCCACAGGGACAGGTCCTTCACCTTTCCTTTTAGAGCAGTCATCCTCACCTTGATCACATCGGGCTTATCTGGCACCCCCACTCTGTGTCAGCAACGTACAAACTCCTCTTAGCCCTTTCTAGGTCAGCCTCAGTAGCATTGTTCACCAGGTCTTCAAATTGGTCCTCCACCTGAGGCAGTTTCAGCACCTCATTGATTCTTTCAGCACAGAATGACACCTGTTTCCCACGCACAATGTAAAAGGTAGGGTCAGCAATCTTTGATTTGTGGGGAGTTCCAGGAAAGATCTCCCGAGTTAGGTCAAGCAAAATGAAAGAGGGTTGGTGCATCAGAGTCTCCCACTAGAGAGCAGCGAACCACTCCAGCACAATATGATGCATGTTCTGCATCAGGAAGCCACGTTCAAGAAGATGGAAACGGTTTACCATGTGCATTTCGTATATTTCGCGTGAGATTTTGGTGGGTAGTCTTTTTAATAGCGCTTCAGAAACATGTTTGGGTTGTTCTTTTGGGGATTTTGTTTTTGGTGCCATGGTACTGGGGTGAAAAATGTGTGAGCTTTTTGGAAATTTAGGGCTCTGGTGAGTTGCTATGTTAGCACTGAGAATACGAAGTGAAGAAAGCGTGAAGAATGAGGGTTAGATGTGAGGCTTTTATGGTGAGAGTGGACGGTTAGATAGAGAAGTTGAGGACGTGGGTGGTTTTGGTTTTTAGGGATTTATGTAAATGCGGTTATGGGAAGAAGAAAGAAGTGTAATGGTGGTGTAGATTTTTAGGGGTTATGATGAATGTGGGAGAGAGAAAATGGGCGGTGAAGTAATGGATTGATGGGATAGTACGCAGTGTGCTTACTGCTGACATCACACTGCGCAGAGGTGCAACGCTGCACTGCGCGCGTGCACTGTACCTTAGTGCCAGCGCAACACTTCCTTTTGTCTTATCTTTTCTTTTTCAAAAATTCAAACCTCACCCGCCATTTAGTGCTACGGTCAGTGCTATCCAATACAACTGATCCTACCAGAAATGATTCCCTTCACAAAATCACTTCCAATCACAGAATCTTCAAAACAACTCCAATTATTCTCCACACACATTATTCCTGAAACTCAAAATTAACACTAAAACAAGAAAAATTAGAGCCTAGGCTGCCTCCCAGTAGCGCTTGTTTTAAGAGTCCTCAGCCTGACTAAAATGCATTTTCAGGGAGAGTCACTCAAGGAGGTGGATGCCTTAGTGGTAGGCACTGGTCCTCCTAAATACAGTTTAACTCTCTAGCCATTCACTTTGAATTCATTTCCATTTTCCTCGTTTTTCAAATCAACAGCTCCATAAGGATAATTTTTTAAAATTGTGAATGGGCCAGACCATCTTGATTTCAACTTTCCAGGAAGAGTTTTAATCTAGAGTTAAACAAAAGCACTTTATCACCTTCCTTGAGTTCTCTTTTCTGAATCTTGGCATCATGCGAAGCTTTTGTCTTTTTCTTGTACAATTCAGCATTTTCATAAGAAAAATGTCTCAATCCCTCAAGTTCATTGAGTTGCAACATTCTGGCTCTACCAATTTGTTGTAAGTCAAAATTCAACTTCTTAGTTGCCCAAAATGCTTTGTGTTGCAATTCAATGGGTAAGTGGCAAGCTTTACCAAAAACTAATCTATAATGGGACATGCCAAGAGGTGTTTGAAAGCTGTTCTATATGCAAAAATAGCATCATCCAAATGATTAGACCGGTCTTTCCTTGAAGGATTAACCATTTTTTCTAAAATCCTCTTGATTTCCCTATTGGAAAGTTCAGCTTGACCACTTGTCTATGGATGGTATGCTGTGGCAACTTTGTGTTTCACTCCATATTTGGCCAACATGCCATCCATCAGTTTATTGTAAAAGTGAGTGCATTCATCACTAATGATCACTCTAGGTGTGCCAAACCTTCTGAAAATGTTTTTTTGAAGAAACTTCAGCACCACCCTGGCATCATTAGTGGAGAGCAACTGCTTCAATCCATTTAGATACATAATCAACTGCTACCAGAATGTATAGATTGCCAAAGGAAGGTTGGAATGGTCCCATAAAATGAATACCCCAAACATCAAACAATTCAATTTCTAAAATATTGTTTAAGGGCATTTCATGTCTATTTGAAATGTTTCCAACTCTTTGGCATCTATCACAATTCTTAGCAAAATCATGTGCATCTTTGAAAATAGAGAACCAGAAAACCTATTTGAAGAACCTTAGCAACAGTTCTACCACCTCCAAAGTGTGCTCCACAAGGTGAAGAATGGCAGTGCTGCAGGATGTCATTTATCTCTTTATTGGCAGCACACCTTTTGAGTAATTGATCAGGACACTTCTTGTAGAGAAAAGGTCCATCCCAGAAATATTGCTTAGCTTGATGAAAGAACCTTTTTCTCTGTTGTGAATTAAAATCTTCTGGAATCACATTGCCAACCAAGTAATTCACGTAATCAGCATACCAGGGCACCTCTGCTGCAGAACTTTTAGCCTTGACAGTTGCTGTTATTGCTAGCAACTGCTCATCAGGGAATTGTTCTTTGATTTCAGATTCAAAAGAGAATGAGTTAGCATCAGGAATCCTTGACAAATGATCAGCAACTTGATTCTCGACTCCCTTTTTATCTCTGATTTCAAGATCAAACTCTTACAACAATAGCACCCCTCTAATTAACCTTGGTTTAGCATCTTTCATGGCAATGAGGTATTTGATAGCAGAATGGTCAGTGTACACCACCACCTTAGGTCCTACAAGATAGGACCTGAACTTGTCAAAGGCAAACACTACTGCTAGCAACTCTTTTTCAGTAGTTGTATAATTCAATTGAGCATCTACAAGAGTTTTGCTAGCATAGTGTATTGCATGAAACACTTTGCCTTGCCTTTGGCCAAGTACAGCTCCTATAGCATAGTAAATAGCATCACACATCAGTTCAAATGGTTTACTCCAATCTGGTTCTACAATAACAGGTGTTGTCACCAGTGCCTCCTTGAGTGTATTGAATGCTGCCAGACATTTATCATCAAACTCAAACACAGTGTCATGCTGCAGTAGCATACTCAAAGGCTTAGAAATTTTTGAGAAGTCTTTGATGAATCTTCTATAGAATCCAGCAAGCCCAAGGAAACTTCTGATTCCTTTAACTGATGTGGGAGGTAGCTTCTCAATCACTTCAACTTTAGCTTTGTCTACCTCAATTCCCTTCTTTGAAATCTTGTGCCCCAAGACAATACCTTCTTGAACCATGAAATGGCATTTCTCTCAATTGAGGACCAAATTTGTTTCTTCACATCTTCTCAGAATATCTTCCAGATTCAGTAAACATGCTTGAAAATTCTCTCCAAAGACAGAAAAATCATCCACGAATACCTCCATAGATTTTTCAATGAAATCAGAAAAGATGGCCATCATACACCTTTGAAAAGTAGAAGGAGCATTGTATAGCCCAAATCGCATCCTTCTAAAGGCAAAGGTGTCATAAGCACAGGTGAATGTGGTCTTCCCTTGATCCTCTAGGGCAATAGCAATCTGATTGTAACCTGAGTAACCATCAAGAAAACAATAGAACTCCTTCCCTGCAAGTCTGTCTAGCATTTGATCAATGAAAGGGAGAGGAAAGTGATCATTCTTGGTGGCTTTGTTGAGTTTCCTGTAGTCCATACAAATTCTCCAACCAGTGACAGTCCTAGTATGAATCAATTCATTCTTTTCATTCTGAACCACAGTGACTCCTCCTATTTTTGGAACACATTGAACAGGACTCACCCAAGTGCTGTCAGCAACAGGATAAATGATACCAGCATCAAGCCATTTGATGATTTCCTTCCTGACAACCTCCTTTATTATTGGATTTAATCTCCTTTGTGCTTCAATGCTATTTTTGGAGTTTTCTTCCAAACAGATTCTATGCATGCTTAGAGTGGGACTTAACCCTTTAATATCAGAGATTTGCCAACCAATAGCTTTCTTGTGCTTTCTCAAAATACCAAGCAATTCCACTTCTTGAGTAGCACTTAGGTCAGCCGTAATAATCACAGGGAGAGTGTCTTCACTCCCCAAATTAGCATACTTCAAATGAGGAGGGAACTGCTTCAATTCAAGCTTAGGTAGTTTCTCAATGGAAGGTATGTTATCCTTGAAGCTTTTAGAGGTAAGCTCAAAAGATTCATACCTTTTGGCCCATCTTTGAACTTCTTGCTTTTCTACATTGAGCTTTGCCAGCCCCTCCTTCTTTAACTCTTTCAACTTCAAATGCCCAAGCTCTTGTTTCAACACATCATGCTGCTGTAGCAACTATCTCTGCACTAGGTTGTCAATATCAGAAACAAAGTTGCAGTTTGCATTGCTGGTGCTGTCTTCAAGATATTTCATAACATTGAGCACATTCAATGTGACTTCCTGGTCATTGACTCTCATAGTCAACTCCCCTTTGTGAACATCAATCAAAGTCCTACCTGTGGCCAAAAATTGTCTTCCAAGGATAATTGGCACATCCTTGTCAGCCTCAAAATCAAGTATTATAAAATCTACATACAAATTTATCAATTTTAATCAAAACATCTTCAATTTTACCTTCCGAATAAACAGTTGATCTATCAGCCAATGAAAGAGTTACTGTGGTAGGTCTTGCTTCAGCAATACCAAGCTTTTGAAAAACAGATTTGCGCATCAAGGTAATGCTTGCACCCAAATCACACAAAGCTCTACCGCAGTAATTTCCTCCAATGGAACAAGGAATTGTAAAAATACCTGGATCTTTCAATTTCCGGGGAACCTTACTCAGTAGCAGCATACTAGTTTCTTGAGTCATGGCCACAGTTTCAAACTCACCAAGTCTTTTTCTTTTGGCTAAAACATCTTTCATGAACTTGGTGTAATTTGGCATTTGTTGCAAAGCATCCACCAATGGAATGTTGATGTGGAGCTGCTTGAGGATCTCCATGATTTTCCCAAATTGTTTATCTTGATTGGCCTTCTTCAACCTTTGAGGAAAATGTGGAGGAGGTCTCTCACGAACGAACTTTTGAGGAACTTTTACTACTGGAGCAGCAGCATCTGCTGTAGCATCAGAATCTACTTCAACAAGTTCTGCAACAATGCTAGCAGCACTAGGAACAGCACCTACATCAGTAGTTTTGGGCAAGGCAGTAGTTTCCTTACCACTTCTAAGTGTGATGGCCTTAACTTGCTCATTACCAGGTGGATTTGCAAGCTCAGTAGTGCTTGGCAAAGTTCCACTTGGTCTAGCTGAAATTGCAGTTGCACTTTGACCAATTTGATTCTCTAAATATTTGATGGCAGCTCCTTGGCTTTGGTACTGAGCTTTGGTTTCATTCATGAATTCTTTGAGTGCCTTAGCCAAAGAGTTGTCAGCACTGGGCTTGAGAGTAGGTTGTGATGGGAATCCTGGTGGTGTAGCAGGTTTAGCTTGAGCAAGTGCTGCCCCAGTTTCTCCCTTATCTCTCCATGAGAAATTAGGATGGCTCCTCCACCCTGGATTGTATGTGTTGGAATAGGGGTTCTTGTTCTTGTTGAAATTCCCAATATAATTAACAAAAACAGGGTTCCCTGGGCATTCCTCTAACAAATGTCCCCCATTGCAGTACACACAATTAGGTACACCAAATTTTGCTGTAGATGTTTCTGCAGATGCAGAAGCAGCAGCAACAGTAGCAGCAGGTATTGCAGGAGCAGTACATAAACCTTTGAGCATGTTAGTAAGGGAAGCAACTTGTGCAGACATTGCTGTCACCTCAGACACTTCATGAATTCCAACAACTTTCTTAGCAGCACTGACTCTGGCAGTAGGCCATTGATAACTGTTGGCAGCAATTATCTCAACCAAATCATAGGCTTCATTATAGGAATGATGATTCAGAATAGCACCTCATGCAGAAGCATCCAACAATAGCCTAGATTGAGGAACTAGACCATTGTAGAATGTCTCCAATTGGATAGCAAAAGGAATGCCATGATGTGGACATTTTCTGAGCACTTCCTTGAATCTCTCTCAGGCTTCGTATAAGGAGTCACCTTCTTGTTGCCTGAAAGATGTGACATCATTCCTCGTTCTCGCATTCTTGATAGCAGGGAAGTATTTGACTAAGAATTTCTCAGTCATTTTGTTCCAGCTATCCACAAAATTGGGCTCCAAAGAATTCAACCAAGCCTTGGCTCTGTCCTTCAATGAATAAGGAAATAGCCTTAGCCTGAAAGCATCCTCAGTTACCCCTGGCATCTTAAAGTTACTGCACACATCCAGATATTGTCTCAGATGCAAGTGAGGGTCCTGTGTAGGTCCTCCAGCAAATTGCCCCACTGTTTGTTTGTAGTATCTGAAACATCATAGGTTTGAATTCAAAATGAACAGCGTTAATAGCAGGTGTCACAATGCCAGTATCCATAGTAGTGGGATCAAACACAGCATAATCCCTCATCGGCCTCTCCTTGTCATTATCCATTTCAATGTTGTTGGGAGCATGCACGACAATTGCATGTCCTTCAGGATCCACTTGAATCAGAGGTATGGGTCCTGCAACTGGCGGTATTTCTCCTTTTGGTTCTGCCATTTGAACAGCTCTTTCTGCTTCAAGCCTCTCTCTAGCCTCTCTTCTCAACCTCCTTGTTGTTCTTTCAATTTCAAGATTCAATGGATATTCAGGTTCTTGATGTCAGTTCATACAAGTTTCTCAAAACTGAAATTCACAACACAAAGGTAAGAAGAAAAAACTCACTAAAACAAGTACTAACTAAGACTTAGAAATTAAATCAGTCAATCCTCGGCAACGGTGCCAAAAACTTGTTGTGCAAAAACGTGTGCAAGTATACACAGTCTAACAAGTAATAAAGTGATAAGAAAGATCTTTCTCACGAGGATTGAGATTCAATAGCTAACTCTACGTGCTAGCACTTGGATTAATGAGTAAACAGTAACAACAAAAGCATGGTAAAAGTTCATTGTTATGCAGCAGTTTAAATAAAGGTTGAATAACAGTAAAATAGTAAAAAGTGAGGGTAAAATCAGAGAGATGACTATAGCCAAGACAAGGATCCGTAATTAATCAATATTGATATAATGTTGTGATCAATGCTGTGATAGCATTCAGTGTGCAAAATGAATGTGGATATTCCTATCCTATGAACATAATGTCGTTAAGGTTTCCTTATCCTAGCTTCATAATTCCTATCCTTCACCAGGAAAAGATAATATTCCTATTACCTTTCAAACTATATTAATTTGCGAAATCAGCACTTCAATTTCTTTCCAAAAATAGAAGCATGCTACCCTAATTAAATTGATCAAGTTTAAAAAGGATGTATAACGTTAACTCACGCAAATTAATGAAGCATCAAGCATTAATCTCATTTAAACATCAACATATCATAATTACATCACCATACTCTTGACTATAAAAGGAGTTTAGCTCATGGTGACCTTAAACATGACAAAATGAAACTTAACTACCATAAATGAAGCCATTAAAACAGACACAGCACTAAAACGGAGTATAAAGAGATGTGCAGAAAATACAACTGAAATGAAGCTCAAATTAAGCTTCAGATGCTGCAGATCTGCTCCAGAATTTCTGTGCTATACAGATTAAGATCTGTGCTGTTGATCCTGCGTTCCCATCTTCAGAAATGAAGCTTCAGCACCAAAAATGGTGGAAATGGAGTTGGAGAAGATGAAATACTGAATAGAAGGAATGGAACAGTGTACTCTCTGACCTAGGGAATGGTGGAGGCTGATGTGTGTACTATGGGCAGATGGAATTGTGTCCCCTTTCTAGGTTAAAGTGCCCTTTTATAGTATATTCTCCCACTTGAAGTACCAATTTGGGCCATTGCAAATCGAATACAGTGCTGCCAACCCTAAAATCAAGGACATTTTGTCTTTTTGTGGCCCATTAATTCGCTCTCATGCCTTCAACACATGTTCACATAGGACAAAACACCATTTTCTTCATTTTGTCACATTGGACCACTCTTATTCTGATTCCACACGTCCTCAGCTACCTCGGTACTGCCATAGCATCGCCACAGCATTTGAACCAAAAATCCTGCACATTAAATACACGAGTCAAATACAACAAAAAGGCACCTTGCGTGCCCAAAATACCCTTTTGACCTATTAGATAGCATTACATTAATTACTTGTAGATAGCATTAATTCTTATTTGTTTTGGCATATATAACTCACATTTCTGTGAGTTATCAATCCGCTTACCCAGAGTTAGATGAATCCAGATTTATCGTTGGAGTTGTGGGTAGGATCGCGTTGACGTTGCACCAGTTTCAGGATGACGACATTTGTTGATGATCGACCGAGCACGCATGACATGTTCGTTGCATTCACTACTGTGGTATTCTCTATGTTGACCGTACGCCAGATTGATGATGATGATCTCAGGTGATGATTGACTGGCCATGCAGGTTATGTTTGTCGTATATATTGTGATTTATACAATGTGATGTGATCTCGTCACTTTTTACGTACGTGCCCTTTGTGACACGTTGTTGTATGGACATGTTGTATTTGTCACTCTTTTGAGAATGAATGTTTTTTGTGGATATCTTGTGTTGCAGGTTAAGTTTTGATGATGAAGTAATATAAGACAAAGTGACAAATGGAACCCCAAGGCACAACCAACTCAAGAAGTAAGTGTGTCAAGGGTAGTAGTCCCTAGGAAGTTGGGTCGTGTCTTAGGAATGAATTGTAAACCGCTTTTGAAGATCGGCTCAAATCACTAAACACACTAGCACTCACACACAAATGGACCTAACTTATGTTTTCAATTGATAAATAGGTTAGGCACTTGTTGCTTTTTAAAAGAAATAGAGTCATGGCTTAGTGTTTTTAAAAGAAATTGTTTTGAAGTATAGAAATCGATTTCATTCATATTGTTTAAGACAAAAATCGATTTCCTCTTTATGCTTAAAGCCATCAATCGATTAAATTGTTAAAGGACTTGGTTTTGGAAGCAATGAATCGATTCTTGACTTGTTTTCTAAAGCAAAGAATCGATTGTTAGCTTTAAAGCTAGCAATCGATTATGGTGTTTAGTTTTTAAAGAAGAATATCGATTATCTTCTTAATTTGCTGAAACACTCCTATTTTCAAGCATATAATCGATTCTTTCCTCCTTTGCACCAAGCATATAATCGATTCATATCATTCTTTCATTTAAGAACATAATCCCCAAAACAAGCACATAATCGATTACTATCTTTGTTTCTTTAAGCATATAATCGATTATTCACTTATGGAGCTATTTTCTTTGAAGCAACTAATCGATTATCATCCTATGTTTTGCAAGCCATAAATCGATTACCCACTTTTAACACAAATTGCTTCAACGGTCTTATTTTTCCTAACTCTATAAATAGGACCTAGGTTTTACGATCAAAATAAACAACCTACAATTCTAAAGAGAAGAATTCAAACTCTCTCACTGTCACACTCATTCTTCACGTTCTTCATCAATTTGAGCTGATCTCTCTCAAGGGTTAGGTTGGGAATCTTCGAGTTGTTGTATTCTCCTTCTCAGAGGTATTTAATATTTCATTGTAATTTCTTTTAATACTGTTGTTGGTTTATACTAGAGAGTTGGGAATCTCTCTAGGGTTTTGATTGTAACAAGGGTGGGGTATCTCTGGTTTCAAATTGGTTGTACTAGGGAGTGGGGTATCTCTCTAGGGTTTTTGATTGTAACAAGGGTGGGGTATCTCTTGTTGTAATTGTTTTTAGGGCTCTTGCACAAGGTGGGGTATCCTAGGTGAAGAGCGCCTGAGTCTGAATGAATTATGAACTGCTGATTGAATTTTGGTTAGGCTATCTTGTGTTGAAACTCGACTATCATGTCATTTTGTGATTTAAGCTATCTTTTTTTAAATGCAATGAACTCACTGTTACTATTAGCTGCGTTTTCGACTCACCAACTAAGTTTGGCATTAACCCTTTTGATCATGACAAAAAGGGGGAGAAATATTAGTGTATTGTATTGTATTGTCACTTTGCATTTAGATAGGGGGAGTCTAGAAACATTTCTTTAATATTAGCGTATTGTTTTGCTTGATGAACTAACCTCCCACTTGAGATGAATTAAAATTTTGTCATCATCAAAAAGGGGGAGAATGTGGATATCTTGTGTTGCAGGTTAAGTTTTGATGATGAAGTAATATAAGACAAAGTGACAAATGAACTCCAAGGCACAACCAACTCAAGAAGTAAGTGTGTCAAGGGTAGTAGCCCCTAGGAAGTTGGGTCGTGTCTTAGGAACGAATTGTAAACCGCTTTTGAAGATCGGCTCAAATCACTAAACACACTAGCACTCACACACAAATGGACCTAACTTATGTTTTCAATTGATAAATAGGTTAGGCACTTGTTGCTTTTTAAAAGAAATAGAGTCATGGCTTAGTGTTTTTAAAAGAAATTGTTTTGAAGTAAAGAAATCGATTTCATTCATATTGTTTAAGACAAAAATCGATTTCCTCCTTATGCTTAAAGCCATCAATCGATTAAATTGTTAAAGGACTTGGTTTTGGAAGCAATGAATCGATTCTTGACTTGTTTTCTAAAGCAAAGAATCGATTGTTAGCTTTAAAGCTAGCAATCGATTATGGTGTTTAGTTTTTAAAGAAGAAAATCGATTATCTTCTTAATTTTGTGAAACACTCCTATTTTCAAGCATATAATCGATTCTTTCCTCCTTTGCACCAAGCATATAATCGATTCATATCATTCTTTCATTTAAGAACATAATCGATTAAGTGCTTCCCCAAAACAAGCACATAATCGATTACTATCTTTGTTTCTTTAAGCATATAATCGATTATTCACTTATGGAGCTATTTTCTTTGAAGCAACTAATCGATTATCATCCTATGTTTTGCAAGCCATAAATCAATTACCCACTTATAACACAAATTGCTTCAACGGTCATATTTTTCCTAACTCTATAAATAGGACCTAGGTTTTACGATCAAAATAAACAACCTACAATTCTAAAGAGAAGAACGCAAACTCTCTCACTGTCACACTCATTCTTCACGTTCTTCATCAATTTGAGCTGATCTCTCTCAAGGGTTAGGTTGGGAATCTTCAAGTTGTTGTATTCGCCTTCTCAGAGGTATTTGTTATTTCATTGTAATTTCTTTTAATACTGTTATTGGTTTATACTAGAGAGTGGGGAATCTCTCTAGGGTTTTGATTGTAATAAGAGTGGGGTATCTCTTGTTTCAAATTGGTTGTACTAGGGAGTGGGATATCTCTCTAGGGTTTTTGATTGTAACAAGGGTGGGGTATCTCTTGTTGTAATTGTTTTTAGGGCTCTTGCACAAGGTGGGGTATCCTAGGTGAAGAGCGCCTGAGTCTGTAAGGGTTTTAAAGCACCCGATTGAAAGCTTTAATTTGATAGTGGAAAATCTCACAAAGGGTTGTGAGGACTGGACGCAGGTCACTGGGAGGTGACCGAACCAGTATAAATCTCGTGTGTCCTTTATTGTTTTAAGTTCTAATTCGTTCGTTCCATAAACCTGCGCAAAAAATTAATCTAAGTCGTAAAAAGCGGAAAACTTTTTAAAGTCTCAATTCACCCCCCCCCCCCCTCTTGAGACTGAAGCCACTTGGTAACAAGTGGTATCAGAGCTAGACTCTTGTTTAAAGGGCCTAGCAGCTTCAAGAGAAATGGCTACAGGTTGGTCTACGCAAGAGGGTGCGTCTCTTACCCGTCCTCCGGGATTCAACGGGAAAGATTATGCATATTGGAAAGAAAGAATGAGAATATTCATAGAAGGGGTTGATATTGATGTATGGGATGCTGTGGAAAATGGACCCTATGTCCCCACGCACATGGTAAATGGTATTCTCACTGTCAAAGAAAGAGCTGAATGGACTGATGATGATAAGAAAAAGGTACAACACGATCTCTGGGCCAAAAACATCATTACTTCCGCACTCAGTCCCGATGAGTTCTTCAGAGTGTCAAACTGTAAAACTGCCCAAGAAATGTGGGACAATCTTCAAGTCACTCATGAAGGTACTAGTGAGGTAAAAAGAGCAACAACAAACACTCTCATCCGGGAATATGAACTATTCAGAATGAATCAAAGAGAAACTATACAAGAAATGCAAAAGAGGTTCACTCACATAGTGAATCAACTGGGCTCATTAGGAAAATCATTTCATGCAGAAGACTTGATCAACAAAGTGCTAAGATGCCTAAACAGAGAATGGCAACCGAAAGTAACTGCTATAGCTGAATCAAGAAATTTAGCTACTATGACACTCGCCACTCTTTTTGGGAAACTACAAGAGCACGAATTAGAGCTCGCTCGTCTAGCAGAACATGAAGAAAAAGACAATAAAAAGAAAAGCTTAGCTCTCAAAGCTTCTAGTTCAAATCCATCTGATGATAGTGATGATTCGGGAAATGAAGATAATGAAGACGAGGAGAATATGGAGCTAATGGTCAGAAGATTCAAAAAATTCATTGGAAGGAAAAGCTTCACTAGGAAGAATTCTTCACCCAAAAGAGTCTCAAGCAAGGAAAACTTCTCAAGTCCACCAACTTGCTACGAATGTGGCAAATCCGGACACATGAAGATGGAGTGCCCGAACTTACAAAGAAAACCATCAAAGTTAAAGAAAAAGGAATCCAAAGGAAACAAGGGTAGAAAAGCCTACATAGCATGGGAAGACAATAACATGGACTCATCAGATGATTCAGAAAGTGAAGAAGCTCAAGTTGCTCTCATGGCCGACCACGACAGCGAAAATGAAACTGAGGTAGATTCTAACTCTGAAACTTCACAAAATGCATATGATGAATTACATGAAGCATTTATTGAATTGCATAATGATTCTTTGAAACTAGCTAAAGCATTAACCCAATCTAAGAAAGCAGTTGCTCATCTTCAAAATGAAGTTATTGCTTTAACTAAGGAAAAATTAGAACTTAGAAATGAAAATCATAGTCTTGGTTGCTTAAAAGCAAATTATGTATGTGATAAGTGTGTTGAATATGAAAAGAAAATTCATGAGCTTGAATGGACAATAGGAAAAATGTCCAACATACAACATATGCATCATAGGTCTCCAAGAAATAATTTCATAAAAAGACATGTGCATTATAGACCTAAGTTCACTACTAGTCCATATATTAGATGTTATTACTGTGCCAAATTAGGACATACTGCATCTGTTTGTATGGCTAGAAGCAGACAAGTTGTGAAAAAGGTGTGGGTTCCCAAAGGAACTCTACCAAGTACTAACCCATAAGGACCCAAAGAAATTTGGGTACCAAAACTTTCAATTTGATCTTATTGCAGGTATGCTTCAAGGTATGGGGAAAAATTAATACCTTGATAGCAAGTACTCAAAGCACATGACTGGAGATATGACAAAGCTCTTAACACTCACCCCCAGAAAAAGCAGTCATGTGACTTGTGATAACAACAATAGAGGAAGAATCCTCGGTGACGGTAAGTTTGGTAAAATTCTATCCACCTCTATTGATAATGTGCTTTATGTAGAATATCTTAAGCATAAGTTACTTACCATTAGACAAATACGTGATTATCATTGTTTGATTTTGATTTATGCACCATTGAGGACAAAATCAGTAAGCAAGTTAGAACAATAGGAAATAAAGAAAACAATAATATATGGTGTCGATATAAATCACATTAATCTATAGATGGACCCCGTTCAACATTCTAGAACTAAGCAAATAGAGATTAGACATTATTTTCTTAGAGATCGTGTTCAAAAAGGTGATTATGTGATTGTTTAGTTGAGCAGTCAAAACCGCTAGCTGATATTTTTTTTTAAACCATTGCAAAAAGAAAATGTCTTTTTCATTCGAATAAAACTTGGAGTTATTAATTTTTCACTTATCTGAATGAATTATGAACTGCTGATTGAATTTTGGTTAGGCTATCTTGTGTTGAAACTCGACTATCATGTCATTTTGTGATTTAAGCTATCTTTTTTTAAATGCAATGAACTCACTGTTACTATTAGCTGCGTTTTCGACTCACCAACTAAGTTTGGCATTAACCCTTTTGATCATGACAAAAAGGGGGAGAAATATTAGTGTATTGTATTGTATTGTCACTTTGCATTTAGATAGGGGGAGGCTAGATACATATCTTTAATATTAGCGTATTGTTTTGCTTGATGAACTAACCTCCCACTTGAGATAAATTAAAATTTTGTCATCATCAAAAAGGGGGAGAATGTGGATATCTTGTGTTGCAGGTTAAGTTTTGATGATGAATATAAGACAAAGTGACAAATGAACTCCAAGGCACAACCAACTCAAGAAGTAAGTGTGTCAAGGGTAGTAGCCCCTAGGAAGTTGGGTCGTGTCTTAGGAACGAATTGTAAACCGCTTTTGAAGATCGGCTCAAATCACTAAACACACTAGCACTCACACACAAATGGACCTAACTTATGTTTTCAATTGATAAATAGGTTAGGCACTTGTTGCTTTTTAAAAGAAATAGAGTCATGGCTTAGTGTTTTTAAAAGAAATTGTTTTGAAGTAAAGAAATCGATTTCATTCATATTGTTTAAGACAAAAATCGATTTCCTCCTTATGCTTAAAGCCATCAATCGATTAAATTGTTAAAGGACTTGGTTTTGGAAGCAATGAATCGATTCTTGACTTGTTTTCTAAAGCAAAGAATCGATTGTTAGCTTTAAAGCTAGCAATCGATTATGGTGTTTAGTTTTTAAAGAAGAAAATCGATTATCTTCTTAATTTTGTGAAACACTCCTATTTTCAAGCATATAATCGATTCTTTCCTCCTTTGCACCAAGCATATAATCGATTCATATCATTCTTTCATTTAAGAACATAATCGATTAAGTGCTTCCCCAAAACAAGCACATAATCGATTACTATCTTTGTTTCTTTAAGCATATAATCGATTATTCACTTATGGAGCTATTTTCTTTGAAGCAACTAATCGATTATCATCCTATGTTTTGCAAGCCATAAATCAATTACCCACTTATAACACAAATTGCTTCAACGGTCATATTTTTCCTAACTCTATAAATAGGACCTAGGTTTTACGATCAAAATAAACAACCTACAATTCTAAAGAGAAGAACGCAAACTCTCTCACTGTCACACTCATTCTTCACGTTCTTCATCAATTTGAGCTGATCTCTCTCAAGGGTTAGGTTGGGAATCTTCAAGTTGTTGTATTCGCCTTCTCAGAGGTATTTGTTATTTCATTGTAATTTCTTTTAATACTGTTATTGGTTTATACTAGAGAGTGGGGAATCTCTCTAGGGTTTTGATTGTAATAAGAGTGGGGTATCTCTTGTTTCAAATTGGTTGTACTAGGGAGTGGGATATCTCTCTAGGGTTTTTGATTGTAACAAGGGTGGGGTATCTCTTGTTGTAATTGTTTTTAGGGCTCTTGCACAAGGTGGGGTATCCTAGGTGAAGAGCGCCTGAGTCTGTAAGGGTTTTAAAGCACCCGATTGAAAGCTTTAATTTGATAGTGGAAAATCTCACAAAGGGTTGTGAGGACTGGACGCAGGTCACTGGGAGGTGACCGAACCAGTATAAATCTCGTGTGTCCTTTATTGTTTTAAGTTCTAATTCGTTCGTTCCATAAAGCTGTGCGAAAAATTAATCTAAGTCGTAAAAAGGGGAAAACTTTTTAAAGTCTCAATTCACCCCCCCCCCCCCCCCCCCCCCCCCTCTTGAGACTGAAGCAAGTGGTATCAGATCTAGACTCTTGTTTAAAGGGCCTAGCAGCTTCAAGAGAAATGGCTTCAGGTTGGTGTACGCAAGAGGGTGCGTCTCTTACCCGTCCTCTGGGATTCAACGGGAAAGATTATGCATATTGGAAAGAAAGAATGAGAATATTCATAGAAGGGGTTGATATTGATGTATGGGATGCTGTGGAAAATGGACCCTATGTCCCCATGCACATGGTGAATGGTATTCTCACTGTCAAAGAAAGAGTTGAATGGACTGATGATGATAAGAAAAAGGTACAACACAATCTCTGGGCTAAAAACATCATTATTTCCGCACTCAGTCCCGATGAGTTCTTCGGAGTGTCAAACTGTAAAACTGCCCAAGAAATGTGGGACAATCTTCAAGTCACTCATGAAGGTACTAGTGAGGTAAAAAGAGCAACAACAAACACTCTCATCCGGGAATATGAACTATTCAGAATGAATCAAAGAGAAACTATACAAGAAATGCAAAAGAGGTTCACTCACATAGTGAATCAACTGGGCTCATTAGGAAAATCATTTCATGCAGAAAACTTGATCAACAAAGTGCTAAGATGCCTAAACAGAGAATGGCAACCGAAAGTAACTGTTATAGCTGAATCAAGAAATTTAGCTACTATGACACTCGCCACTCTTTTTGGGAAACTACAAGAGCACGAATTAGAGCTCGCTCGTCTAGCAGAACATGAAGAAAAAGACAATAAACAGATATCAAGTTGTAACTTGTAACCAATTTAAACAAAAAAAAAAATCATGCACTAAACATGTTAAAAACCGTGAATAAGCATCGAGTACTGGTGTTCAATGAGAACCATTTTGATAATATTTATTTACTGCAACTCTGGCAAAGTATCCACAATTCGTTTTGGCATGTGGCAAAATAAGCAAAATTTAAATAAATACTATTTATTTTCTATTAACATCATCATCAATGTTTTTTTTATGATAACATCTCATCAATGTAGAAATCACTGCCGCAATGGGTTGCATGGTTTATCTCTGCCACCAAAAAGAAGATTAGGACAGGTTTTAGGCAAGCAAAAAGTATTTATACCACAAATTCTAAATGAACCACAATATACCAAGTACACCAAGCAAACATGCATGTTAATTCGAAACTCTCAGGGCAACAAAAAACTGCCATGTTAATGCAAACGGCACACAAACTCGCCCACAATAAAACACCCAAAACAAAGAACTGCAGGATATCATACTTGAAGTGCTGAATAATGAAGAATATCATTACACCATCTACATGACAACCGACAAGAAGAACCAAAAAACCAAAAAGCAATCTTGAAAGCAATTTGAAACTCACAGTCTCCATAAATATTCAAATTTAAAAATGAGATTTTCAAGTTGACAAACAATAAAGAAAGAAGATTTTCAGAGAAGAAATGAATTGAATAAATTTTTGATAGTTGATTGGTGTGTGTGTGTGTGTAAGCATGGTACCATGAGGGAGAAGTAGTTTGAAAAAGAAGCAAATTGAAAAGTTTTTTGATGAACTTTTGGTCGATAGTTGGTGGGGTTGTTGAAGAAGAAGCAGTTTGAGAAGTAATGAGAAAAAGAAATGAGAGAGTGGGAGGGAGAAGAGCGAGAGAGATAGAACTGTCAAAAAAGAGGAAGTTAGGGGAAGTTACACTTTAGGCAGCAACCGTGTGAATTTAGCTGAAGTTAAAAATAATGCATCAGATGTGTTTGTTGTCTTGCAAGGTCAACAAAAGAATAGTGGGAAGGAGGAATGAGAGATTGACACGTGTTACGAATTGTAGTTACTTTTCCTATATTGTAAATCGATTCCTATATTGTAAATCGAAGGTAGTTGATATAAAATCAAGTTTTTTTTGACAAGAAAATCAAGTTATCATTTTTTTATAAGTATTTTTATGACACATTGCTTTGTGATCGGGCAAAAAAAGGGTCATAGCACAATTAAAAAAAAAATTCCAAAATAACACACTTTTTTAATTATTTACCAAAGTAGCACACTTTTTTTTAGTTGAGAAGTCATCACCCCCCAAACCGACTTCTCAACGTGATTTTAAAAAAAAATTGATTTTTTCAGTTGAGAAGTCGTCACCCCCCAAACCGACTTCTCAACGTGATTTTTCAAAAATTTGGTTTTTTTCAGTTGAGAAGTCGTCACCCCCTATAACGACTTCTCAACGTGATTTTTCAAAAATTTGGTTTTTTTTCAGTTGAGAAGTCGTCACCCCCCATAACGACTTCTCAACGTGTTTTTTTTAAAAATTTGGTTTTTTTCAGTTGAGAAGCCGTCAACCCCATAACGACTTCTCAACGTGTTTTTTTAAAAATTTGGTTTTTTTCAGTTGAGAAGTCGTCAACCCCATAACGACTTCTCAACGTGTTTTTTTAAAAATTTGGTTTTTTTCAGTTGAGAAGTCGTCACCCCCATAACGACTTCTCAACAGGTTTTTTTTTAAAAAAATTCAATTTTAATAATAATACCAATTATAATTTATAATTTATTTTAATAATAATACCAATTTATATAAAATGAAAATTAATTAAAAATTTCGTATTTATTTTAATAATTTGCAACATATTTATTTATTAAAAAAATAAATATGTAACACTAAATATAATTGAAACATTTATTTTAATTGATCAAATAAACTCATTTATTAAATTATATATTACAAATGATTACAAGAGTTGTACAATTAAATTGAAAGACAAAGTTTTATTGTCCTAGATGGTGCCCAGTCCCACAACGTGGCGGTCGATGGTTACGATATAGATGTCGTGCTGGTATTTCTTGTTCAGTGGGGGCAGGTGCAGGGGCAGGTGGTTGTTCATATTGGTACCTTGTTGATGAACTAGGTCCTGCCTGGTCGGGGTTCCATGTTGGTCCAGATTCCAAAATAGATTGATAATATCTATATGGTTCCGGCGTATTATAATCGGGACTAAGCAAAGGACCTAAAAAATCCTGGTCGTAAGAAGCCGTAGAATACCTATGATGATCTTGGACTGGCGTGTATTCTACTGACTGGTTGGCCGCCTCATAATGTTGATATGTTGGTGGGAAGGAGACGGAGTGGCGGTGAGGCATAGGCTCTTCGCTCTGTTCAAAAGTTGGCCGAGTAGGTGTTGCATGTCGACTACGGCTGCGATGTTGAGATTGACTTGTTTGCCTAGTTGGTGCTTCTTCTCGATCATTCACTGCACCACTACCACGTGGGTCCATTAGTTGTTGGTTGATAGAAAGATATAACCTAGAATTTGTTGTTAGCCACATCATATATTCTTGTGTGTTGATGGGCTTTCCCTGTAATGACTGGCCAATAAGAACTCCTTGTTCTTTATCATTCCAGGACTGAATAAATCGACCATGCCTTACTAGCCAGTCTTCATCCGCATTTCCTCGCATGTCGAGGTCATGCAATTTGTCCAAATTCTCCGGTCGAATGATCTTGCACGAGGCCAAACTGCATTTTCACTCTATCTGTTTGGTGCCATGCTACAATTTGGAAACAGACCAACGCCGTTTTTGCACTTCATATTGTACTGTCTTGGAATGCGGTTGATGGCAGATTGAGTTGAATTTCCTGATACGGCAACCACTTAAACTGGAAAAAAATTAAGTGAGTAACGAGCTATTATGCATCGTTTACAAAATTTGACATAACGAAAATTAATTATACGTACCTCAGCTAGTGTCATCTGGTCTATCATTGACCTGATGTCAACAAGGGTACAGGGAGTATTGGTGAAGTTTAGACCCCTTTGAACCCATCTATAGAAACAATAAAACGTTATTCACTTAATTTTTACGGTAAAAATAATAAACACGTGTCAAAAAAATTTAAACTACGGTAAAAATACTAAACACGTGTCAAAAAAATTTAAACTACGGTAAAAATACTAAACACGTGTCAAAAAAATTTAAACAACCTTAAAAATACTAAACACGTGTCAAAAAAATTTAAACTACGGTAAAAATACTAAACACGTGTCAAAAATTAAAATAGTTAGTATTGATAAAATTACCACAACACTTTGTTTACCTTTTTGCTAGTGGATACTCAACAACACGGCTTACCTGTGGGGCTAGAAACGGCATGCGATACCAAACCCATGATTGTAAAAGCAAAGTACATCCACCCATGGAATTTGAGGACGGTGCAGAAGCTCTACACATTTCTCTGTACAAGTTCGCTAGACATGCCGAACTCCAACTGTATTGTGAAACTTCTTCAATGTTTTCCAATAGGGGTAGGTACTTCAAGTGAACTCGAATTGATGATTTATCTGGGAGTATATACCCCCCAATCAACCGCAGCATGTACGCTCTGCAATGGGCTTCCACTACTTCTTTGTGGGCACGTTGGGGAATATCGGTAAATTCCTCCTCGAGCCACTTCAGCTTGACTTCGTTCCCCTTCCTTTGATCATCTGTCGGTATTTTACCCAAGAGTTTCTCGCATAGGTCATCATATTCATGTCGTGTCCTTCCTAATCCCGAAACAGCGTATCCGTCGACGGTTAGACCCAATTGTAACGCTACATCCTGGAGAGTTATTGTGCACTCTCCTATTGGAAGATGAAACGTGTGTGTTTCTGGTCTCCAGCGCTCGACCATTGCCGTCACCAAGGAAGGATCTATTTTGAATTTTCCAAGAGTTGCAACATTTAGAAACCCAGCTTGAATTAAGTAGTCCCTAATCTGCGGATCTGGAGTTTCAATGGTAAAATTTTTGTGTGTTTTAATTGTATCATTAATGGGTTGAGAAGACCTATGAATATGTTGTTTTCTCAGCAAAGCCATATGGAATTTGTGAGAACAATGATTTTTGATGAGAATGTAGTCGATGAAGTTTTTGATGAAGAATTGATCAAGTATATGGAATTTGGAGGTTGGGTGACTTTTGTGAGGAGAAAAGGTGATGAATTTGTAGGATGGGTGCCTTGAAGAATTGATGAAGAATGGTTAAATGATTCATAGGATTGATGAATTTGTAGGAGGGATAATTCAATTATTTTTGTGCATGTTCATTTTGGAGAATGACATATTCGGTGGGGTGCCTTCTATCAACTTCCATCAATTTTGTTGGTGGGGTGCCTTATCAACTTCCATCAATTTTGTAGGTGGGGTGCCTTGTCTATCACCTTCCATCAATTTTTTTATCTATTAGCATTTGGTGTGGTTCCATTATATTCGTAGGATTGATGAATTGGTATATCTTGGAGAGGTCTAATAAGATTTAATGAATTCATTTATTGGAGACAAGGCCACATGGATAGAGTGCAAGTCAATAATTCTTCTCATGAAGAAGAAGAAAATAAGCATGACATTATTGAAATATTGTCAATTTTTACCATGGCATTATAAACCTAAAAAATGACTTTTTATAATTTTTAGATCAATCTTTACCATTTTTATTAAATTATAAAATTTCAAAAAATTATATGACATTATAGCAGAGTTACAGAACTACGATTTCATGTTTTGAATTAGTACTTACGGACTTAAATTACACGTGTACGAGAATCGAAAAAATGACTAAAAACAGTTTTTTCTAAGTCTAAAAAATGACTTTTTTTACCATGTTTAGATTAATTTTGACCATTTTTATTAAATTATAAAATTTTAAAAAATTATATGACATTATAGCAGAGTTACAGAACTACGGTTTCATGTTTTGAATTAGTACTTACGGACTTAAATTACACGTGTACGAGAATCGAAAAAATGACTAAAAACAGTTTTTTCTAAGTCTAAAAAATGACTTTTTTACCATGTTTAGATTAATTTTGACCATTTTTATTAAATTATAAAATTTTAAAAAATTATATGACATTATAGCAGAGTTACAGAACTACGGTTTCATGTTTTGAATTAGTACTTACGGACTTAAATTACATGTGTACAAGAATCGAAAAAATGACTAAAAACAGTTTTTTCTAAGTTTAAAAAATGATTTTTTTACCATGTTTAGATTAATTTTGACCATTTTTATTAAATTATAAAATTTTAAAAAATTATATGACATTCTGTCAGTGCAATCTGAGCCTTTAAAACTGTCGGTGCAATCTGGGCTTTTAAAATTGTCGGTGCAAACTGGGCCGTCAAAATTGTCGGTGCAATCTGGGCCTTTAAAACTGTCGGTGCAATCTGGGCCTTTAAAATTGTCGGTGCAGTCTGGGCCTTTAACATGTGTATAAAAATGCATCCTACACCCCAGTAACTCACCACTCTTCCTTCTTCAAACACCTCTTCCACTCTTCCTTCTTCAAACACCTGCTGTTATGGCTCCTGTTTTTATCACAGTCTATTACAATGGACATGTTGATAAAACAATCACAGAAGGTGTTGTCTTTACATGTGATAACTCGTGCTTAGTCAAACTTCGGTCAAAATTCAAACTAGAGGAGCTAAAACAAACAATCCAAAATAAATTCTCTTCAACTCATCCAAAGATGGTGGTTAGACTTATATACCGTTACCCTACAACTCTTGCAGCTGGTCATAAATTCTATGAGGAGTTGCATCTATGTTCCGATGATGATGTGGATATGATGTTAGGTGTGTTCAAGGAATGTAAACACCTAGGTCTCTCCACACCTGAAGTGTATGCAGATTTGATGGATGCTCCTTCTTATGAAACCCAAACACAAAATCCATTTTCAGAAAACATTTCTTACGAAACCCAAACACCAGCTTCATACCCTCAATTCATTCCATCATCTTTCCAAACCCACTTACCTTATGCTGAAGAAACGCCATATGTAAACACTCAATCCATTCCATCATCTTCAGTAAACCCCATAAGTAACCCTCTAGACACCCAAACTGATACCCCACCTATTAGTATTATTGCAGGTGTTCATAATGAAGAGGTTGGGGAATTTAGTGAGGATGAAGATGATATTCTTGAGCGTCATGACGAGGAGGAACCTATTGTAGGAAACTCACATACGACCGTCTCTTTCCATGACCCTCCACCACACTTTCGCAACATCACACATGACAACATCCAACATCATGATGATGAGTTTGGCCATTTTATGGATAGGAACCAGGAGTGTACCATTGAAGACCCTATCAACCTTCGGAAGAAAATGAGAATCCCAACTAAAGAAATGGCACAACATTTTATCCAAACATACCACCTAAACCAGTGTCTAGACTTCAAAGTCGATTATTCCAATACAGAAAGATGGATGGTTAGTTGTGTGCACGTAAGCTGTCCATGGAAGTGTACAGTGAGGCTCGACAAAATATCTCAAGTATGGGAGATTACACAATTACAAGGGCCACACACATGCACATCAGGGACTCTTTCACAAGATCACCGTCAACTCACCGCGAATTTGATGTGTGATAGTATCATTCAACTCGTAAGATCTAATCCGACAATCTCAGTCTCAGTTTTGATTGCACACATAAGGGAAAAGTACACGTACACAAGTACTTACAAGAAGGCGTGGATTGCAAAACAGAAGGCCATCGAGAGGATTTACGGTAATTGGGAAGGGTCATACAACCAGGTAACAGAGTGGCTCCTAGCTTTAAGTTACTACATTCCAGATACTAAGATCGACTTTGAATGGTTACCTTTTATTGAGGCTGGCCAACAAGTTCCTGGTAAGGGTGTCTTCCACCGCATCTTTTGGAGTTTTGGGCCGTGCATCAATGGATTTCATTATTGCAAGCCTGTTGTGTCTGTTGATGGAACATGGTTGTACGGTAGGTACAAAGGAACCCTACTAATGGCAATCGCTCAAGATGGAAGAAGCAACTGCTTCCCAATAGCATATGCCGTTGTCGAGGGTGAGACAACTGATGCATGGTATTTCTTCCTATCTCGTTTAAGAGAGTGGGTCACACCCCAAGATGGTCTCTGTTTGATATCAGATAGACACGAGTCTATCAAAAGTGCGGTTAGACGTCTAAACAGCAATTGGAAGCATGTGTTATGTATTCGACACATAGCTCAAAATTTCATGACACATTTCAAAAATGCGACTGCCAGGAAACATGTGATCAACATGGGTGAGAATTTTTTAATATAATAAGTCTTAATATGACCTTCATTTTATATTAAGCCCTTAACCAAGTTAAATTTTGTTGCTTCAAGATACTCCATGAATGAATATAGCGCCGAACTGTACAAAAGGAAAGTCCAGAGGGAAGCAGGTGAGGAGGCTGTGGCGTGGGTAGATGATATAGAAAAAGAACAGTGGCTACAATGGTGTGATGGAGGGCACCGTTGGGGCCACATGACAACAAACCTTGCCGAGTGCATCAACAAGGTCTTAATTAAAGGGCCTGCGCAATCTCCCGATATGTTCGTTGGTAGAGTCAACCTATTATAGGTTGACTGAGACTTTTGTCCAAAAGGGGAGGGAGGCAGAGGCAATGTTGCATTCTGGTCAAGTTTACTCAGAAAAATTATTAGAACATATCGAAAGAAACAGAGCAGTGTCTAACACACATAGCGTTTCAATTCACAATCGAGCACAAAGTATGTTCAGAGTCGAAGAACTTGTCCGACCTCAAAGCGGTAGACCTGCACAAACATTTAAGGCGTTGCACTATCCTTGTTCACATGTCATTGCAGCATCTTCAAAAATCCATTATGACCACATGATCTTTGTGCCTCCACAATACAAACTGGATTATGTTTTCAAAACATACTTTGTGGAGTTTCCAGCATTACCAATTGAGTTGTCCTGGCCAGATTTCAATGGAATTGAATTGCAAAATGATCCAAATATGCGGAGAGAAAAAAAGGGTCGCCCAAAGTCTTCTCGTATTCGTACTGAGATGGATCAAACAGAAAGGAGTAATCGCACTAAAAGATGTGGTCTTTGTAGAAATGAGGGGCATAACCGAAACAATTGCCCTAACCGGAATGTAGATGAATGGGATAATTAAGTATTATATTCATACTGAGTTGTTGTAATGTTGTAATCTGGTCTTCAATCAATGTAAACAGTTTTTTAATCAATGAAAATAAATGTGTTTATTTTTTCTATATATATTTATGTTACAAATTTTAAAAAGAAATAGCAATTCTTCAATTATTTTACAATTTACATAAATTAGTATTGTTATTAAAATAGAATATGCTGAAGAAAAAAAGAACATGTTGGTAGGTATGGAATGGAAATTTGAGACTAATTAATTAAAAAAAATGTTAAAGTGTGCATTGTGCAGAGTGCATAGTGCATAGTGCAGAGTGCACTATTCCAGTGTGCATTGTGCAGAGTGTACTGTTAAATTGTGGATTGTGCAGAGTGCATAGGTCTTAATTTCTTTAATGGCCTGGATTTTGCCGACACTATTTGACGGCCTAGATTTTGCCGACACTCTTTAACGGCCTAGATTTTGCCGACACTAAACCCTAAAATCAATGGTTAATATCATCCAAAATCAACGGCTTACATACGATCACCCCTATTATAAATACATTCTCACATTACACTCAAATTCACACCAACAGTTTACCCTCAACCTTTCTGATTAATCTTCTCTTCTCTGGTTCTTCCCAAACCGCTGAAATGGAATGGCAGTTGTGCCCAACCAAGTACTCAAATGACAAATTCCTAACAGCACTTCATCACAGTGGAACCGTAACCACCGATGAACATGGTGTTGTCTTTCGTTGTCCTAATCATATCTTCTGTAGGATGAATAAGGACATCACATTCGCCCAACTCAAGGAGAAGGCTGAGAGGAAGATACGACCAGAGGGAGGGTGGCGTAAAGACGTGGAGCGTATCCGTTACAGAAAGTACAATTGTGGAGATGACGAGACTTTCCGTTATTCTGTCATGGAGATCCAAAGCGACGACGACGTTCGCGCAATGATGGAAGCTCATGCTAACATTCCAATGGGACGTAGTGTCTTGGAGCTGTACGTGGACACAATACGCACTCCGGAAGAAATCATTCATCTTCTGAGACCACCCCCACCACAACAAGTCATACCGGAAAGAGTCATCAACCACTACTGTACACTTCACTGTCAGGCCACTGTTATGTACAGGGAAGAAGATGGTGTGTATTTTAGTGGTCCAAACACCATTTATTCCAGGCTTAAGAACAACATCACCTTCGCCGAACTAAATGAAAAACTAACGGAAAAGGCGCGGCTGGAGGGTGAGGAGCAAACGATCACTCGTATCATTTATCGCTGCCCCCGGATCGGCGAAGGTGATTATTCGGTGGTGCGTAATGACTATCAAGACTGACAAACACGTTCGACAGATGTTTGAGCAGCATGAGATGTTTCAACCTCATACTCAGAGTCCTATCGAGTTGTGCGTCCAAACCACTATTTCCACCGATGAGATCATTCGTCGGGTTATCCCTCCAAGGGTCCAATGGCCACTACCAGAAAATATTTGGTGGAAGTAGTTTCGATCATGTTTTCCTCTCGTTTCGTTTTTTATTTTCTATTCTTGTATTTTTGAAAATTTTGTTGTTTATTTCAGTCTTTTTTCAATCATTTGTATAAATTTATTTTTAATTTATTTAGGTATTTATATATTAATTTAGGTATTAATTTATTTAGGTATTTATATATAAATTAATTTTAAAATTATTTAGGTAATTAGTATATAATTGGTATTATTATTAATATTTAATTGTTTTAAAAAAAATCACGTTGAAAAGTCGGTTTGGGGGGTACCGACTTCTCAACTGAAAAAATCAAATTTTTTTAAAAATCACGTTGAGAAGTCGGTTTTCGGGGTGACGACTTCTCAACTGAAAAAATCAAATTTTTTTAAAAATCACGTTGAGAAGTCGATTTGGGGGGTGACGACTTCTCAACTAAATAAAATGTGTGCTAGATTGGTAAATAATAAAAAAAATGTGTTATTTTAGGAATTATTTTTTTTTGGGCTGGGACCCTTTTTTGGCCTTGCGATCGTCTGATGTCGTAAAAAATATAAAAAATATTGTACACTGATTGTGTATATATATTAAAAAATTAGTGAAACAATCACTTTATTTTTTTATCAACCAATCACTTGATTTTTTGACTGCTGTATTATTAATTAATTAATTAATTAATTAATTAATTAATCGCTTGAATAATAAAAAGTGAAAGTAAAATAACTGTTGGCACTTGGGACTCAGTTACATTACATTACAGCAAAATTCTGTTGGTTATCTCAATCCAACGATCTTTTCATGATCTTCGTTTCATCCTTCTACGGTTTTCACGATTCCTCCAATTCAATCAATGCGATTCTCAAACGGAACGCATTTCTGAATGTATACCTCAAAACGACGCCGTATAAGATCGCCACTACTCCGTTGTATCAATTCGACACAAACACGCGAAACTCCAGAGCACAGTTTCGTTCGACTTGGTACGATTTTCTCTTCTTACTCCAAATCAAGGAAATTCACATCCGAAGTTTAATTGGAAGAAACGAAAAAAAAATTAAAAAAAAATGATGTTTTCCTTTTGCTTTCATTTTATATTGTTATATTGTTATTAATTATTAAACTTCGTGGTAAGGGAAATGAATGTGGGGTGGAAGGAATCAAAAACGTTTTTTATTTGAAGATTTAAACAATGCTGTTTTCTAGCTTTTATTATTATTGAGTCATAATTGATGTTAGTGCTTTAGATTGCTTTTTATTTTTATTGACTCATTTATGATAAGATTGTTTTGAAAGGATTCTCTTTGATGTGATTTGGGTGGTTTCTCTCTCAGAATCACCTTGTTGAGCAGGCTGAGAGATAGTGGAAAGCTCTTTGATACTAATGCTTTTTTAGGGGTAGACGCGTTATGTTCTTTGTTGTTTTCTATAATGAGGAAACCTTATCCTGAATTTTCTTTGGGGTATCTTCACAATGAAGTCTTCTGTTTTGTCTAAAGGAAACTTTGATTACGTAACTAGTCTCTTTTCTTTGGTACACTATAGAGTATAGACATAGAGTTGTTGGTCGGATTTTCCGATTGTCTTTTTCCCTGAACTGAATATAGAGGTAACTCAAGTTATTTTCAAAGAGAAGTAATGTTGTGATTCATCCTTTTGGGTTTCAATTTTTTAATATCAATATCATGTCTTCAAACTGTATTTCGTCACTTGATAGGTAACCCGACTTGACAAGTAAAGCCAAAAAGAACGTACAGTCCATAAGAGATATCTCAACCAAGGGGCTAGTGCTGCAATGTTGGCCTCTAAAGAAATAATGACGTTCAAATCTTACCAGAACCAGGCTAATTTGTTCGTGAAGGATTATATACTAGCAGATTCTTTGATTCCGTATACTTCTGTTATTGGTGGCATTTTAGCTTGCAAAATGGTATTTTACATTTTAGTTTGTTGCTATTCTATTTTCTTAATGTATGTTACTCAAGAGATGTTGTTGATCTTTTATTAATTATCTTTACCTACTGTCTTATCTGTTTTTCAGATCTATGATCTTACTCAGCTTATTGGTACTAATTACTTTAAGATCTATGCCAGCTTCTCAAGAATGCAACGTATTGAGTGGAATAACCGGTAACCGGATGTTTCCATGAGTCTAAAATATCTTCTTTTGTTGCTCATGATAAAAAATATTAATGGGCTTCTATTATATGTGCAGAGCTATATCAACTGTTCACTCCATTTTCATAACAACTATGTCATTATACTTGGTGTTTTGCTCAAATTTATTTTCTGACAACCAGTCTTCTGAACTTATTACAGTTCGGAACTCTTCATTCTCAACATTTGCACTCGGGGTAAGAATGATCTGGATATTTTTTTTTGTTATCCTTTGTAATTTCCTTCCAGTACTAATATGATATCTGAGATAAACCTAAGGAGGCCTATTCACTATCATATCTTATACAAGGTTTGCGTTAAAACAGAAGCTCCCGAGCTTTTGATATTTTGTTACGAGTAATTATTTTTGTGCGATTTTGGCATGTGCAATTATTGAAGTCCATTGTGACAAAGATATTTTGTTTTTGGTCCTGGGCTTCTAGGTTACAAAATTAGTCACTAGATCTGGTATGAAGGCAGAGTTCTGCTTTATTCGATAGAAAATGAAATTTACTTTGTGAAGTACTGAAGTTGTATCCAACCTGGATTGTGACTAAGAGAAAT
This sequence comes from Astragalus glycyphyllos, assembly GCA_963573325.1. Classification (NCBI taxonomy): domain Eukaryota; kingdom Viridiplantae; phylum Streptophyta; class Magnoliopsida; order Fabales; family Fabaceae; genus Astragalus; species Astragalus glycyphyllos. The sequence goes on from OY754307.1 coordinate 34,076,319, forward strand.
ATGCATTGCCTATAGAGGCTGGATTAAGATTAGGATAGATTATCTATTAAATCTTTGTGATTTACCTCTGCAAGTCTGATATGGGAAAAGCAATAATTTCTTGTAGTTATGTCACTTTGAAGGTAATTTTGGGAAATCAAGTTCGTTGGATGAATGAAATGAGGAAATAGAGTTTATTTTGTCAGGATCTGCTCCCCCTGGATTACCACTTGGTTTCTTCCAATAAATTTAACTAGAAATTTAAGACCAACGTTTGATTTGATCAATTACTTAGCGGAGTGAATTTCCATATACTAAAAATTACATGATGAGAGAAGAAACAGAAGAATTACACAGTAACAAAATAAAAAGTGTAAGATGGGAATCTGAGACAATAAAGAAATGATAGAAGGAATTAGTTATTTGTTAGAATAACTATTTCCTGCTAGTTACATCATTGATCCTTATTCTTTGATGCTGTGTCTTTTGCATTCTCCTCCATGGCAGTGGTGCACAAGTTATAGTTTATGTTATTTTATAAATCACATCGTCTTTCTTTCTGATTAGCATAGATGGGTGACATCTAATGGAACTTATGTGTTTATCTGCATTACAATGCAAAAATACACATTCCAAGGCATAAAACATGCAAACTAGACATGCATTTTATGCGTCACGTGTTTTTGCGTTGCAACGCAGAGGCAAACACATGCTTTATGATTCATAGACTTCCTACCTTGTTACTTCTAATGAATCAAATCTGTTTTTTAACTTGTATAAGCTTCATAGTGCTGATAACATTCAACATCCTGTTTTGTGACTTGCAGCACTTTATTTATCTGGTGGAGAAGTCTCTATTTCTTATGTTTGAAATTTATCATGACAGGTTTCTGTTGGTTACTTCATTGCTGATCTAGGGATGATATTTTGGTTTTTTCCTTCTCTTGGTGGATATGAGTATGTAAGGATAATATCTTGTTAACTTGTATAGTTAAGCCACCTTCCTTTTATAGTTGAACACTCTTATTCAACATTAAGATATTTCACATTATAGGAACTCCAGCTGGAGATGATTAAAGTCGGGATTTAACCTGACTTCATGTTAACATTGGTTCAGGTGGTTCATCATCTGCTTTCCTTAGTAGCAGTAGCATATTCAATGTTGAGTGGGGAGGGACAGCTTTACACATACATGGTCCTGATCTCCGAGACAACTACCCCAGGAATCAATTTGAGATGGTAACTGCGCTTAAAGTTGAATTTTAATATGGGATGTAATGTTTTCTTTGTTAATGTTTATGTTGGTGTTTGTGAAGGTATCTCGATGTAGCTGGAATGAAAAGGTCCAAAGCTTATTTGATCAATGGGGTTGTAATATTCCTTGCTTGGCTGGTGGGTTAAGTTGTTGCAATTTGATATATATTTTATAACTTGTCAAGTTTGTTGCAGTATCCTTATTGTTAAATATCATTTCATGTTTAATATATATATATATATATATATATATATATATATATATATATATATAATATTCTCATTATTTGGTTTTTGGACTTAACGAAATAGTCTATTTGCAGGTTGCCAGAATACTTTTGTTCATTTACATGTTTTACCATGCCTACTTGCATTTTGATCAGGTAATTACTATTAGCACACTGTATTTGAAAATAGTCAGGTATGGGGTGCTTTATAGGTTGCATACCACTTCAGTTTTTGGTCTTTTTTATATCTGTATATTTGAATTTAAAATTTAAAATTCTAGTAGGGTTGAACAAATAAAAGATTTCGAACTATTTTCATTTTAAAGGTTTACCTTAAGAAATACCATTAGAAAAAAATATTAGGTAATTTAATTTTTGATTTTATAATAGCTAACACTTGTTTTAGGAAACGAGAGGAGCATCTTATCATGTACAAAAAGAGTAGCGTGACATGCTCTCATGTACAATTATTTTCGCATCTAGAGGGAGATTGTCCACCAAACATGGTTAAGTGTATATGTATATACGAGTTGAGAGGTGACTAAATAAAAATGGTAAAATTGGGGTTAAGGGATCAAATGGTGGCAATTGAAAGAGAGAAGGGTTTTGGAAGGATGGTTCTAGGAGATTCAAGGAAGTGCCTACGACATGAGACACTTAGTATATCTATAGGCTTTGAGCCAAAGGGTAAAGAGTCTTGGTGATGTGATGCAAACGTGAGGAAAATATAACATGATGACAGACTTTTTCGGACTGCAGGGATCCCAAACGACTGAAAATAAAATCATCCAACATGTTCTTAAACCTCATCATCTAGTCGTTTGGGATCCCTGAATTTCAGTCGTTTGCATCACACCACCGACTAGATGCAAACGAGGTTCGGGGCCAATCCAACATGTTCTTTATCCCTGAAGTTCGGGGCCTGCAGTTAAATTCAACTGCAGGGATCCCAAACGACTGAAAATAAAAATTTAAAAAAAGAGAGATTACATTCTAAATAAATTCACGGGCCTGCAGTTAAATTCAACTGCAGGGGATCCCAATCCCTTAGAATGGATTTTCTAAACATCTATTTATCATTATCAACTAAAACTTAATTTATGCTCATCATGTGGGGTGCAAGCAGGTGGTTGTGGTGAAAGGATCAATGTTTACAGTGCTTGTGTATAATGCCAACGTAACAAGTACTTCCTCTGTTCCAAAATATAAGTAAAAAGTACATGGACCTAGACTAAATTTTAGTCCGGATACATTTACTTTTTTGCTTAGATTTTGAGACGGATGATGCAACAACTAATGAGACCGGAATTTCATCCAATGAATTCAGATTTGTTGTTTTTTTAGATACCGATTTATCAGTTGTCACTTGGGATTTCAAACCGTATTATTTTTTGAAGGTGTTATAGTAGAAATTGTAATGTTACCGTGTGGGAATCAAGCTATTGGCTCATATTTATCGTCTTATTTCTGGTCAAGCAATGTGTAGTTGGTAAGGATTACATCTTGTTCAATCATTCAACAGGTTGAGCAGATGCACATCGTTGGGCAGATATTGGTGATTGTTGTGCCATCGCTGCTGTCGGTTATGAACTTGATTTGGTTTTCAAAGATCATTAAAGGCTTGAGGAAGACTTTGGCAAAGAGGCAATAAATAAATAATCTGCTTAGTAAAACTTATTGCAACAAAATGTATAGATTACCACCCTGTTGATATTCGTCTCTTGCCTTGCCCGACCTGCTCTGAAAGATGTAACAGTATCCAACTGCAGTTTTATATAGTTTGGATCCCATATGGATCTATTGATCTATTTTTTGTGTTAATGTAGATATATAAAAGATGAGCCATTCTTTTCCAACTCCCACCCCCTCTTGATCAGTTGAAAGACTAAAATAACTCAGCTTGAAAAAGTTTCCCTCAATGTGTTTTTGCTTCTTATTTTCCCTGCGGCTTCTCTAGATTCGATACCATAGTACTACCAAAAAGGGCAGTATTAAGATACCAAACATTTAAATTGTTTGTTTTTTTGGAAATCACACGTTTGGTACCAACGTACTAAGGGTGTTAAGTTGGAAACACGCTCTATTTAACATTTAAAAGGGTATATTTGTTTTTAGCACCATTTTATAACTTATATAATTTAGAAAATAAAAACATGCTCGCATCCCCTTCCAAAACCCCCTCCAAAACATACCCGAGGATAGAAATTACTACCTCTAGGTGTACTTGGGAGTTTGGAGGGAAGGGGAGAGGAAATTATCCCCTAAACCCCTTCGTTAGTTTATTTTGAGTTCACCCAAATTTAAAGGGTTTTGGATTAGCTCAAACAATATACTAGAGAGAGAGAGATTTAGAGGGGTACGGTGGATACCTATTCTTCCCTTCAATAATGAATTACCATTGTTAGATTTAATCCCTGCATTTCCCTCTCCTCCAACCTTCCAAACACACTTTAAGAGTTTGTTTGAGAATTTAGAAGGGTGGGGGTTTTGGGGGAGGGGAGTAGAGAGAAATTGATAGAGACACAAATAAATTAAGAGATTTTTCACTACAAAAAAAATAGAGTATTAGCGAGGGATATTAGAGAGGGAAGTAGTATCTGTCGCTAGAAAATCATTATCAAGGGATTTAGTGACGACAGATCTGTTGCTATATAGCAGGCGGTTTTTTTCAAAAAATACATAGTCGGTCGCTAATTCCATTAAATCCGTCGCTAAAAAGCCATTTCCAAGGGATTTAGTGACGAACAGATTTGTCGCTATAAAGTAGGCGCTTTTTTTTCCTTCAAAAAATACATAGTTTGTCGCTAATTTCCTTAAATCCGTTGCTAAAAGTCAGACAGTGACCATTGTGACGCACAGTCTGTCCGTTCAGACTTTTTCCGTCGCTATTTCCTATGCTCGTCGCTAAGGGTCTGCTGCACATCTGGCTAAAGAGACATTACCCATTCCTTCGCTAAAAGCATTTAAATCTGTCGCTAAAAGTCTCTGAAACACATTTTGTTCAAAATCTCCCACTTTTCACTCTCATTTCCATTTCACTTCGTTTTTTCTCAACCAACTCTTCTCTCTCCCTCTCTCTCTCTCAATCTCTTCACCCCCACCCCATAGCTCCTCTCATCGTCACTCTCTCTCTCTCTCACTTTCTTTCTCCCTCACTCTTCCTGTTTTCTCTCTACCCGAATCCACCCGTCATGACCACGCTACCACACCACCACCTCCTCTCATCCTCACCCTTTTTCTCACTCTCTTTCTCCCTTACTCTTCCTCTTCTCTCTTTAGCCGTATCCACCTTTCACCTCAACCACATAGCTCCTCACTCTCATTCTCTTTCTCCCTTACTCTTCCCCTTCTCTTTCTAACTGAATCCACCCTTCACCACACCATCACCCCCACCACTCTCACTCCAAAATCTCTCTCTCTCTCCCTCTCTCTCGGAAGCTTGATAATAATAAATTAATAATATAATAATAAATATATAAAAAAGTAGGTTTAAAAAAATTAAAACAGTACTTAGTGCAAGTCATTCAAACTAGGAAGACGTGATAGTCAGAATTTTGACGTGTGGCACCCAGAGTTAGTGAAGGAAATTTGAATCCGTATTAGCGAGGGAATTAGCCCACGCAAATTAGCGAGGTATTCAAATTTCCCTTGCTAACCGGTTAGCGCGGGAATCAGTCCCTCAGTACTAATTCTCTTGCAATAAGTAGTTAGCGACGGAATAATCCCTCACTAATAAGCTATTTTTTGTAGTGTTGTGAAAAAAGGGAATATGATTTAATAAGAGTGGGTAAGGGTATTTGGTAAAAAGTGGGGTTACTTGGCAAGTTGTTATGCTTACTTGGTAAGGGAATTCTAGTAGTATGCAAGAATATTTGAGTGACCATTATGGTTAGGTAGAGAGAGAGAGAGTTTTTTCTCTGAGAAATTTTATTGATCAAAGTGGCACTAATCATTATTTTACAACTATTTCCGAGGGGATTTGAACTCAGCACCTTGAGGATACAAGGCTAAGTTCTTACCACTAAGCTAGCACCTCAAGTTTGATGGTTTATTATCATTAGTTTTCCTCTGTTTGATCTATTTTTTGTTACTGAATTTCAGGTTCCCATCAGAAAGCTATAGAAATATTTTACCTTAATTGAGGGAGTAATTTTGAAGACAATGATAAGAAAATGCTTATGATTAATATATTTATAATTTTAAATCTATTATAAAACGTTGTAAATGATCTGAAGAATTTGTCTAAATCCTCCCAAATCCTCAAAAATCCTCATCCAATACATTTTTTTGAGTTTCTCCAAATTGGAGGCATTTAGTTATATGAAGAAAAATAATCTTGCCATTGAAGTTAACGGTACATCTTCCTTCCACGAAACAATTAGTTTTTTAAGGAAGCATTCTCTAAAGTACTTGGGTAGTTATCTATAAACTAATTTCCATATTTTTTATTCTTTGGGAGACTGAATTGCAAATTCTATTTTAACCTTTATAATTTTCATATCCGAATAAAAAAATTGACATTGGTAAAACAACAATTTCTAAAAATAAAAGAAAACATAATATAGAAATTAATATACTTCGTTTAAGATAATACAATACTTCATTAGCTATGATATAAGTACTGCATCTAAGCTTACAAATTTTGTACATGTTCAAATTGTCAGATCTAAATTTATATAATTGCCCTCATGAGATTGTATAGAATTAGAATCAACAACATGATTATCAATTGTGTTTGGTGAAGAAAAATGCTTTCTGTCTTGATCACTTTGCACCATTGGAAGTAGGGGAGTAGTACTGAAAGAGAATGGGAGATCTAGAAATTTGGTTCTCTTACTATTTCCTTCATTTGACATATCACTGAGAAAGCATTCACTTGACTCAGGCTCCTGCAGAATAGATGAATAGTATCTTTTTATAATAAAATTAAGTTGATCTATGCATGAACAACTAGTAGACAACAATTCTCTAAAGAAGAAAAGTAGTAAACAACAAAATAATAAAGACGGATTTAAAAGCAAGTTATGGATCGATAAAGGAGGTAGTGAGTTAAGTTAAACTGTTTTCTTATATATTTTATTTACCTATACTTTCTCTTTAATTTTATACTTTTCTCTCTGAAAAAACCTAAAGTCATGTGCGAATTTTTTTTTCTTAACAACGGTTGATGCTTTGAAATCTTGAGAAGTTTGAAATTGGTAAAAATAAGCTCTCATAAAAAAAGTTGGTAAAAATAAGCACAAATTATTATAACAAAGTGATTAAAATAGTACCTGGTTGAGGTCATAATGATCAATTTCGCTAGTTTCTGAACTTCTATTGTATATCGGCTGAAGTTGTTGATTGATGTTCCTCAATCTGATGGGTGTTGAGAACGTTGTGAACGAAGTTAGTGATCATAATATGATAGAAATTGATTAATAAATTGATATAGAATTAAAATAGTAGTATTCTAGCAAAGAATTCAGATTGATGTGTCGTGTATATTTTGCAAAGTTATAAAAGTTAAAATAAAAAAATAAAATCCTATACAATTTCAAAAAAAAAGTGGTAAAAGTATTAAGGTGACAAGCATTATGGATGCAGTGTTCATAAAAGGGAAGCATTTTGAAGATGGAATAGTAGTAGTGAATGAGGTGGTTGATTTTATTTTACTAAGAAGAAGGAAAAAGTGTTGGATTTTCAAGATGAACTTTGAGAAGGTGTACAATGAATTAGTTAAGGATTATTGGATTACGTGATAGAGATGTTTCATGATAAATAGAGAGCTTGGATTTGTGTTTGGGTCTTCTTATAAAATCTTTTGGCGCTGCTTATGTAAGTTCTATGGGGGAGATAAACAAACAAGAGAAAGTTGAAAGGCACACACTTGGTTATCTAGATTGGTGGTGCAGGGTCTGAGTGGCCTTATGAGTAGTATGTCTATGAAACACTGTTCAAAGGGGATATATATATATATATATATATATATATATATATATATATATATATATATATGCGGATAATCTTTTGTACATGAAGGTGATCATATTCATATGTTGCTTCTAGCTTTTCTTTGTGGTGGAACGGTTGCTAAATTGTAGAACCATTAATGTAGGAGGTTTTTTCATGGAAGACATGGCAGGTACAATAAGAGATGTGTTATTCTCTGGTGGGAAAGAGTTGTTCTTTTACCTATCCTATATGGGAACACCCATGAAGGTAGAGAAACATGTTTTCCATATATGTTTATGGGGTTTTTACGGGCTGTGGGTGGGAAGAAGATATCAATGGTGAAGTGTTTAGAGAATTGTAAGTCTAAGGGAACAACTGGGCTCAGGTTGAGCGTTCTTAGATGGAAAAACATTATGAGCTGATAAGGAGTTAATTTTTTTGTATGAGCTTATATGGGGTTGATTATGAATATTAATGTTATAATAAGTATTTAATTAATTTAAAAATAAGAGCAATATAATAAACATTAGTTTTTGGTGTACCTCAAATAATTGATGGGGGTTGTTATAATAAAATTGAATTCATCCCTACTCTTGTAATATCTTTTTCATGTTAGTTCACTTTAAAAAAACATAAATGTTTAAGGGTTTGTTTGATTCACAAACATGTAAGTACTGGATTGGACTGGACAATACAGTACTGTATAGCATGTTGTCTAGTACACTTTTTAGTGAATACTAGACAGCACAAGCAAAAAAATGTAAATTTTACTATAATTCTCTTTATGCGGTTTATAATGATTTTGTTAAATATGTATTATTATAATATAATTACAGAATTATAGTTGAAATAATATGAGAAAGGAAATGAGAGAGGGGAGGGGGGGGGGGGGGGGGGGGGGGGGGGAGATTAGAGAGAGGGAGAGGAAAATAGGTCATGATATGAGAAGATATATAGAAGAGCGATGAGATGTAGAGAGAGGAGAATGAGATTTGAGAGATGTAGAGGCAGAGTGAAGGAAAGAGCAGAGAGAGAATAGAGGAGAGAGAAGATATAGAAGAGATATAGGAGAGACAAAATTTATTGAGTATGAAATAAAATAGTATTTTTGTAATTTTTTGGGGTTTGTATTGCATGACAAAAAGTTGTATTGTGGTTTTGTGGGAGACAGGATTTTGGGGTTTTGTCCAGTCCCTTGCCCCACTGCTGTCCAGTACCATGAACACATGAACCGTTTTTAAATCAAACACGCTGCAATTGAAGTTGTCTAGTCTAGTTCCCTACTTTTTAGTAAATCAAACACATCCCAATCATTAATTTGTTGAAATTTAAATGACATATAAAAAATTAGTATTGCGTTAAAAAATTAATTCGTATGGGTAATATATTGTTTAAAAACAAATAGGTAGTGCCATTTTATAAGGAAACTGTGTATTTCAGTTTTTACAAATGAAGATTTACTTTCAATTCATTTCTATTTTTTTAAACATTTGGTTACCTTTGGGGTGAACGATTGGAGAAGATTGGGAGATGGTTGAACTCTGCATTTCCTTCTAACAACTGATGTATTGGTGCAATAATCGCCTCACCCTTTATGTTTCTGTACATCTAAAAAATTCAGGATTTCACCATAAATTAATTCATTGAACACAAGTTTAAAATAGCATTTATGTCATTCAAATGTAAAGTGGAGCAGTCGTGTGTGTGTATACACACACACACACACACGTAACCTAGCTAGCTGAGTTCTAGCAGGCATGAAAAGTGAAAAAAGTATCCCGAGTTTGAAGCCTATAAAAGTAGAAAAGTACTTTTCTTTAACTCTTGAAAGCTTAATCAGCTGTGCGCTTTTGGCATCTTCAAAAGGGATTTGTTATGGGAAGAATAGGAATTTCATGTCTTTAAAATTTACTTTTTCATCATGTATGCTCATTTACCTAACTGATCAGATATTACATGATTTATATTATTATTTAATTTATATATCTTGCGCATGCACGTAATACAATCTAAAGTTAGTTAAATTAATGTTTTTTGAACAAAAGTAAATCGTATTCGGTTATTCTTTTCTTGAAGATGTATATCCTCAAGAGGTAGCACTAATAATGTAAATATGGAGATATGATTTTAATTTCACACTAAGTATTTTAAGAATGAGTAGTGTTTTTTTACCACCAAGGTTTACAACTTACACCTACACCGTATATGCGCTTTATTCTGTTTGCAATTCGGAGGTAAAAAATGAATAAAAAAACAAAACCGTCAAATGTCAATGATATTGTTTTTTATTCAATTTTTACACCTACGACATCAAAAAAACATTTCTCTTTAAGAATACATCATTTGGGAAATGAATGTATTTCTAAGATATTATTAATCAATATTGATGTTTCTGAAGTATCATTTTCTTCCCTTTATCAATTTACTCTTATCTATTGTTAAAGAAATTGTCAATGAGATATTATTAATCAATACTGTATTAATATTTCTGAATTTCTTCACATTTCTTATATAGAAAAAGCCAAAGGTATAAAAGAAAGATAATCATCAATGATTATGAAATTTATACATGCCTGTTGGGAAATGCATAATTGATAAACCATTGTTTCCACAAACTACAGTACTTTCATTTTGTCTTTTGTTTGAGCAATAATTGTAGTTACTGCTGCAAAAACTACCCTAAACCATATTTTGTTTTCTAGTCTCATGCTTTCCTTATTAAAAGAAAAATAAATTTTCTTTTATAGAAGGGAACTAACCTAGGAACAGGACCTAATATATCTCATCTTAGGAAAAAGAACTCACATGTTTCAGATCCTGGTGTCCCCTCAAAAAGAGCACGTTAAAATTTTTTCTTATAAAAGAGAATTAATTAATAAACAAGAAAATAAAAGGATTGGAAATTGGACCATATGGGGTGAGCAATATATACCTGAAGATGACTTTTAATGTGAGAGATTTTCAGTCCTTCCACATGCATCATCTGCAATATGCGCTTTGGAGTTGCCTCTGCAAAATCAGTTTGCTAAATTGTTAGCTGTTGTTGAAGCATATTATAGCAAATATATAATTCTTTCCATGTCCCAGCAAGTGGCTCAATAAGCGAGCTTAGGAACATGAAGAAGTTGTAATGCATGGGCAGTGTATTGGAAAGAAAGTATCAGAGTCTATCTTAAATCTATCAGACCACCGTTATCGACACTAAGCCCATAGTGCTGAGCGTGAGGGGGTGTATTTAGAGAAACTCAATTCCCACATCTACTAGAGATGATAGGGTCTCAAAAAAAGTATATAATGAAAGATCATCTCTCTTCTTACAAACCGGTTTTGTAAAGTTGAGCTAGATTCAATCATATTCTAAGACTTTAATTTGCCTATAAAAAAAATATAATTCTCTACACTTTTGTTTGATATCACACACACTCACAAGAGAGGCAAAAAGAGATGAACCAATACCAGAAGATAACTTTCCCATTTGCAAAGAGACAAAAGTTATAAGGTGTAACTTCTTATACATGCCTTACTATTTTTTTAATTTCTCTCCATATTAGTACAATCCACACCCTTTTTATGAAAAAACCCTTTTTATTGTTATTTTTTCAATCCACACCCTATCTCAAATAAAAACAACTTTTATATTGGCCTTATTTTTCTTATCGAATCAATAAGGGAAGAAAACAGTATTATGTATTCAATCTTTCAACTCCATAAAATCTGTTAGGAGAGTCAAGGTTAAGGCTTATGGACAATGCTGTCAAACATTTCTCTTTGCCTTATGAGAGTACCAAGATGAATTGAAAGAAAAAAAAAAGAAGCTCCAAAATGGATTCAAAGATATATACAAGATAATAACAATCAAGATATGAAATTGCTAGCCCTAAAAAACCTGTAAATGAAGGAAAATAACTTACTATCTTTACCACCTAGACTTTCCACAACTTCAACAAAGTATTCATGGAGCTCAGATGTCCACCGTAGGCGTGGCTGTTCTGATTTGTGGTACTTCCTTACACAGCTTTTCTTAGAGTTATTCATTTTCTAATTATAAGGTTTACTTTCATGTATATGAGATGTTTTTTTTTTTTTGATAAGTATGTATATGAGATGTGATGCAGCAGCAGGTAGAGTAGGTTATGGCTGGATGACCATATATATTTAAGAAAAGAATATGACTCGTTTTGCGGCTAGTACAAAACTACAAATGCAGCAGCAACCATAGAATTTATCTTTAATTTCTACTCTCCAAACTTCTAAAGTCAATGACTTTTTCAAACAATTTGATATTATTTTTAAACATATATAATTTTCATATATTCTTGTGTATATCTCTTCTTTATGTTTTGTCTTCTTTATATATTTTGTTAAAATGAAATATTCTCTCTCACTGGTTGGGTTTGAACATTCCATGCATGACATTAGAAAAATTGAAATGTGTATGCATTGAGAATAACTACATTGTATTTCCACCATTAAAATTCAATCATTTTATTCTTTGAAAATAACAAGCCCAAACAGTTATTTCTTTCACAATCACTTGTATGGATTATATGGATTGATTAAAGTCGCGCTTTAATTTGTCTGCCGAGTATAAGGTTGATCTTGACTTGCTTTTAGATACTTTACATCCGTTTGATCTCGATGATTCAGAGAAAGATCCTTAGCTGTGGATGCTTGATAAGTTCCATTCTTTCTCAGTTAAATCGTGTTCTGGGCTTTTGTTGATTGTGATGCAGATAATATTGTAGTTACTGATTCTCTAGTAGGTGTTGCACATTTCCTAGCTCGCGGTCTTCGGATGTATATTCCACGTAGCCTTGTAGATTGAAGTATTTGTTTTGTATCATGTGATGTATTTGGTTTCATCGGAATTATATTCTTTTCAGATATCAAATCTTTAATTTTTAGGTTGGTTGTTAATCATGTTAAGTTTAAAACATTGAGTTAGTTCATAAGAATAAAAGGTCAAAATTATGCTTTTAGGTTTTCTGATTGGAGGAAAATTCTCTTGTATGTCTGAATTCACTGTAATTGGCTTTTTGCCTCGTTTTTTCTGAGGTATTCTTTTTTCTCTTTGGTTCTTTTTCTCATGGGTTTTGCTTCATAGAGGTTTTAATAAGAACCCATTTTATTTGTAAGAGTTGTGGTATCTCTTGTCTCCCTTTAGTATTTGCTTATAAAAAAATGAAATCCAATGAGGGATTTAATTATCCAATTCGTCTTTAAATTTCAGTTTCATAGTTAACCATTGCTTTCAACAATTCTTTATTTTTAATTATTATTGTGCTCTCAGCAATTCTTTGTTTTTGTTGATAAAAGTGCTTTCAAGTTTCAACAATTCTGCTTCTAAATAGATAATAACCACGTGTCAAATCTTAAAACGCACGAGGGAAAAACGAAGGACAGATCACATGCAGCTTTCCATACGCGTATGTCATGAGTGACCCCATCTATAAAGCATATTTTATTTAAAAATACAGTAAAGATGTTAACAAAATACAATATAAATTATATTGTTTCAAAAAAAATATAAATTAAATTAAAATATTTAAAAAATATTTTACTGCTATTTTACATGTTAAAAATAAGTAGCTTTGGGATAAAAAATTACTATATATGTAAAGGTAGTTATTAAATTTTTCAGACCTATAAATGCATATCTGATAATAATTTATGTAGGTTTTAAAATTTTATTAACAAAAATAATGGTTAAACCATTTTTTTTTGACAAAATTAAACCTTTTTTATTAATTACAAAATAATCTAGTCCAATTATGAGATTGGTCGTCAAACTCAACTCTATATATGTGACTAGAATAAATTATTAATCAACAAAACTTTTAGTCAAGGTTGTGAATATATAGAAGAAATCAAAATGCTTTCCCTTTTCCCGATTCCTATCAATTTCATGTCAATAATAGACGGTGCCTACTTTTGGACCCCATGCATCTCTCTCTGTCTTTCCGCTTCCGTCTTCAACACTAAAACTGCCCTCAAATTTCAAGCACCAAAGAAAAAGGATCCTTAAGCTTAGAATTTTTTGTATAGTTTCATATAAATGGCACACACTCCCATGCTTCTTTTTCCTATGGAAAGTCATGGACCACCATTGATCGCCACACTAAGGGGTATTCTTTGTGAGGATAAGGGTATTACCTATTTATGTTACAAAAATGATTTATGTACAAGGTGGGCGTAAAAATCTTTTTTTAGTGGGTGAGACCTAAAACGAAATTTAAGTTGGGTCTTATATTGAGGTCTTTTTGTTTTTATGAAAACTAATGACAAAATATGAGAGTTTTAGTAGCTTACCCTTGGACGCTCCTGTTTATGTACACACATACACCCTTCTAATACCTTTTTTTTAGATAAGTAATTTATTGATAGGAGTACAAAGGGTACTCCAACCCGTACATCGTTACCTTGATCGAGATAGAAATAGGGAGAGTGGTACTGTAGATGTGTTAGGTGAGAGGTATGATAGGAAGGGAGAGATAAAGAGAATATGAAGTGTTGAAGATTGTAGTGTGTTGAAAAAGCGTAGTTGTTTACATTATTAGTCTTTAAAGCCTTTAGAGTGTAGATCAATACAAACAAATTATGATTGTTTATTCCCTTTTTTTGTTTAGGTTATTCGCTTGTTGTTTCGGGTATTTGGGACACATTTATACTCCCTCTGATATTATATATAAGAGAAAAATGTAGTTTTAACTTCATTGAATAGTTGAAGTATTTGGTCAATAATACGAGAGGTAGTATTTGATATCTTTTCTGGACTGGGCCACGAGGCCCATTCCGCAATTGAACATGGATTGGCCCAATCACTTTGGTCCATATCTACAATCTACAAGCCCAATTATGACTCTCATATTTGGAGGGCTCAGATCAACTCGTTCAATCCAACGGCTCACAATGGACACGCTTTCCTATAAATACTGGCTCACATTGCTATAATGAGGTACACTCTCATTCCTTGCTAAATCACTCACCTACTCTCAATATTAACTTGGGCGTCGGAGTGGCTTCGCAGGTGCCCCTCCCGGGCGCTCGTTGACATCAAGTCATACCGCAAGAGTCCACCGACACAGTCCGCACAACACTGTTAGGTACAGAACAATATCATTAGCATAATGGTGCTGTAAATTATGAGGGTTTTCTCGGTTAATTAAACAACACTTTCCCTTCTTTTCATGTATGAGTTGAGGTACCTTATACCCTTATTTATTAATTATTTTTTCTGTTAAAAAACCACAACCTTTAATGCCAAGATTTTGACCAACGCTATTGAATAATCACGAGGGTGTCCAATTTCCATGCACGTAAATCTTATTATATAGCTGGCAAGCCCATACATTAAAGAGCATGCATTATGTTTGTTCATTCACACCACTTTTTCTTCTATTTGTTTCTTCTGATAGGCCAGAATTGTCTATGTTTTTTAATTCACTTAGGAATTAATGAAGTAAACAAGCAAATAATAGAACAAGAGACATAGTCCATTAATTCTCTTTCGTTGTGAAAGTGACACACAGGATAATATTCAAAATATGCTAAATGACAATGTTGATAATGTATGGACAATATGCACACTTAGTTGTTATCCAGTGCAAATGGGTATTCCTTATTATGTCAGTCAAATGGAATTTAATTCTAGAGCTGAAAAGTCCTTTTTGTTTTTCTATTGCTTTTTTCCACATGCCCTATATTGGAGCCTAACAAGACGTATATGTGTTGTCAAAATTTTATATTTAGCAGATGATCAGGGAAGAGTTTGAACTCTTAATACCTTCTTTCTTCAAATCATTTCACTAAGGAAGAAACTTTGTTACTCGTTATATAGGTTCACTAACTACTCCAAAGAGTGTTAAGCAAGATGTGAACTACTCCTAAGATTATTTAAAGGCTATGCATAAAGGTAAATGGAAAGTAAATGCTTGAAAAATATGCGTTTGATTAATCACACACACATACACACAAAGGTTTCTGTCACGCATGATCACTAGCTTGCAGCTAACCATCGTTGGATCGGTTATGCGTTTGATTAATCACACACACATACACACAATAATGCTTACTCGCCCTAAAACCAAAGAGAATTGCTCCATAACGCCTACTAGAAAAGAAAATAGATGGAAAACCTTCACTTGCTATTTCTTAGGTACCTTGACAACTTTCTTCTCAACCGCTTCAAGTCTCAACATATTTCCTCACGTGTTTTTGCTTACTTTTTCCCAAAGCAACTGTTCTGTATTAGCTAAGGTGTCTTCAGCTGCAAAAGTCATTAACGCTTAAGCCCTCAACTATTAACTATAAGATATAGGAATGCTTGAGCGATTTTCACTCAGCCACAATCATCTATTTATACACTCTAGATAATGAGTACATTTTACAAGTTACAAGGAAGTTAATGAATTTACTAAATCCTAGGTGCATGAATGATATTTCCTTTAGGTACATGGAAATTGTTTGGAATCGAAGCTAACCCTAATAAGTGCAGAACAGTGATGAGATTTGACACTCTCTTCGCATCGTACTAGGGCTTGGACAGCATGAAATTGTTTGGAAGTTTAGAAAATAAGAGTATTGTTGTGAACCCTAGAAATGATGGATGACCCAAAATTCAGAATTAAAACAAGGAAAAGGAATTAGAAATGAGATGATGAGAAGGGATAAGAAAATAGGCGCCACAAACAATGATTGTTTGATAAGCCAAAAGATCGCCACAAGAATTGGAAAATTCTTGATAAGATCAAAGTTGGTTAATGTTAGAACCCTAGGAGAGAAATCCTCACCAAAAAGAATATAAACTCATATTTCAATTTTAATCCTCCATACAACCTTCCTTGTTGGTGCATCCTCCAATGTTCTCACCATTCCCTCCTTGAATTGAATTTGTCCTCAAATTTAAGTCTTCCTCACCTGCATCAAAAGGAGACAAATCAGAAATATTAAAAGTAGCACTAACAGCATGTTTACCTGGAAGGTCTATCTTGTTTGCATTGTCATTGATCTTGGATATCACTTGGAATGGACAATCTCCTCTAGGCATTAGCTTTGATTTTCTTTGAGATGGAATTGTTTCTTTCGTGAAATGAACCCAGACCCAATCACTCGGTTCAAAAACTATCTTTTTCCTTCCTTTGTTTGCATGCCTAGCATAACTTTCACTTTTCTTTTCTATTTGAGCCTTGATCTTCTCATGTAACTTTTTAACATACTCAGCTTTGTCCCTCCCAGTTTATCCTTCAAATGAACAATGTCAGGCAATGGCAATAAATCCAAAGGTGTTAGAGGATTAAAACCATAAACAACTTCAAATGGTGAACAATTAGTAGTGCTATGAACAACTCTATTATAAGCAAATTCAACATGTGGCAAGCACTCTTCCCAAGTTTTAATGTTTTTTAATGATAACTCTAAGAAGAGTAGAAAGAGTTCTGCTCATTCACAATACTTCTAGGCAACCCATGGAGTCTTACCACCTCCTTGAAGAATAAATTTGGCACATGACAAGCATCATCCACCTTTCCTTGAAGAATAAATTTGGCACATGACAAGCATCATCCACCTTTTTGCATGGTACGAAATTTTCCATCTTAGAGAACCTGTCAACCACAACAAAAATTGAATCCTTGCCACTTCTAGACCGTGGAAGTCCTAAAACAAAATCCATGTCTACCTAAGGGCAATCTAGAACGGGCAAAGGAGTATACTAACCATGTGGCATGACCCTAGATTTGGATCTTTTACAAACTATACACCTTTCACACAACTTATGCACATCATGCTTCATGTGTGGCCAATAAAAATGCTCATGCAAGATGTCCAGGGTCTTTTGAACCCCAAAATGACCCATTAAACCGCCCTCATGTGCCTCTTGGACAAGCAACTCCCTAATTGAACTTTTAGGCACACAAAGCCTTTTATCTTTGATCAAACACCCATTATGTCTATAATAACCATTTTGGGCGGCATGCTCACATGAAAGATAGATATGAGAAAATTCAGGATCATGTTCATATAATTCCTTAATATGCTCAAAACCGATGAATTTAGCTTCTAAAGTAATGAATAGATCGAGAGAGTGCATCGGCAACCACATTAGATTTGCCATTCTTGTGCTTAATCACATATGGAAATTGCTCAAGGAACTCAACCCATTTAGCTTGTCTTTTATTGAGTTTGCCTTGTCTTTTTAAATACTTTAAGGACTCATGATCACTGTGAATCACAAACTCTCTTGGGAAAAGGTAATGTTGACATGTTTGTAAAGCTCTTATCAAGGCATACAATTCCATATCATAAATGGGATAATTGAGGGCAGCCCCACTTAATTTCACACGAAAGTAAGCAATTGGATGACCTTCTTGCATTAAAACAACACTGATTATACATCACATTCTAATTCAAAAGATTTTGAAAAATTAGGCAATGCAAGTACAAGTGCATGAGAAAGCTTATCTTTAAGGTTAACAAAGGCTTGTTGTTGTTTTTCCCCACATTTAAACCCCACATGTTTCTTCAAAATCTCATTAAGGGGTGCAGCCAAATGTACTAAAATTAGCGAGTATAGACCGATTTCTCTTATCGGAAGCCTATACAAGATACTTGCTAAGGTGCTTGCCGGAAGGTTGAAATTAGTATTGAAAGATGTTATTTCGGATTGTCAAAACGCTTTTTTGGCGGGAAGAAATATCCTTGATGGTGTGGTTGTGGTCAACGAAGTAATGGATATGGCAAAGCGGACAAAGGAGAAATGTGTAGTGTTGAAGGCTGATTTCGAAAAGGCTTATGACTCGGTGAGTTGGGCCTATTTGGACTACATGTTGGGAAGGTTAGGTTTTGTTGAGAAGTGGCGTAGGTGGATGAGGGCATGCGTTTCATCTAACTCCATTTCAGTCTTGATAAATGGGGGCCTTTCCGATGAATTTGTGGCACATAAAGGCCTAAAGCAAGGTGATCCTCTAGCTCCATTTTTATTCTTGATAGCGGCCGAGGGGTTGGCGGGTCTTGTAAGGAAGGGGGTGGATTCCAACCATCTCAATGGGTTCAAAGCAAATGATGATCTATCGGTCAACCTACTTCAATTTGCGGACGACACGATATTCTTTTGTGACGGAGGGGAAAAGAGTATTTGGTGCTTAAAGGTAATTCTAAGGAGTTTTGAGATGGTTTCGGGGCTTAAAGTCAATTTTGGCAAGAGCAACGTCATTGGCATTAATATGGATGAGAGAGTTATGGAAGGGGTGTCCCAATTTCTTGCGTGCAACAGGGGCACATCATCTTTCAAATTTCTAGGGATCCCCGTTGGTGCAGATCCAAGAAGATCGAGCACGTGGCAACTGGTGATTGACTCCATAAAGGCTAGATTAAATATATGGAGGTGCCGTCAATTATCCAATGGAGGTCGGGTAACACTTATTAACTCGGTATTGGCTTCATTACCATTGTATTTATTTTCTTTTTATAAGGCACCAAAGAAAGTAATAGAGGAGATAAAAAAATTCAAAGGAGGTTTCTTTGGGGGGGGGGGGGGGGGGGGGGGGGGATGAAGATAGTAGGAAGATGGCGTGGGTGAGGTGGGAAGTGATTTGTTTACCGAAGGAAAAAGGAGGCCTCAGAGTAAAAAATTTGGAGGCTTTCAATATTGCCCTTTTAACAAAATGGAGATGGAAGGGGTTGGCGGAGGAAAGAAATTCATTATGGAAGAACATTCTTGTGGAGAGATACGGTTTGCGTGGAAGATGGCCGAGTGAAGTTGATTACAGGAGGGGGTGAGTGAAACACTCAATTTGGTGGAGAGATTTATGTTTGTTAGGTGAAGGAACAAATTTGGGAGAAGGATGGTTCGATGATCTTGTTAAAATAAAATTGGGCAGAGGAAATTTACTGAGATTTTGGAAGGATTGCTGGTTAGGAAGGGAATCACTGGAAGATCTCTTTCCCACTGTCGAAGATATGGGGGTATGGAGTGGTAACCGATGGGAATGGTGTCGGACTTGGGCTGAAGAAGTCCCTGCAACTGAGGCACAAAATCTGCTATATCTGTAGAATGTGCTCTCGGGTTTGGCACCAGTTCAGCAGGAGGCTGATTGCTGGCGTTGGTCGCCAAATTCAGTGGCTGGTTTCTCGGTGAAAACATGTTACGCAGCGCTGGTTTCATCTTTGGCAGGTTCAAGTGTTGCTGGTGGCGAATCTTTTATCGTGGCGTGTTCGAAATTATGGAGGAATGACGTCCCTTCAAAGGTACAAATTTTCACGTGGAGGGTATTGTTATATAGAATACCTTCACACAAGGGGCTCCTAAGGCGAGGTATTTTGCAGCAAGAGGCGGATGCTCGTTGTGTTTTTTGCAGCAACGAAATTGAATCCGTTTCTCATTTGTTTTTACAATGTAATATGACGACCACGGTTTGGCAACAAATTGAGGTGTGGGTTGGGGATACGATTGGAGGCGGTGATGACATGGTGGAGCATTTCATGAATTTTGGCAAATTGGTGAAAGGGAAAAAGTGTCGGGGTGTCAAGCATCTCATATGGATGGCGAGTATTTGGAAAATATGGATGGCGAGGAACAACGCAATCTTTAACGGAGTTTTCGAATCTTCATCCGAGATTGTCTTGGGTATCAAACTATGTGCTTGGAGTTGGTTCAAAGCGAGAAAAGGAAGAAGTTGTAGGATAGAATGGTTGGATTGGTACCATTGTCCCATAGGTTGTCTCTCTCTATTGTAATTTACTCTATGATGACATTGTAGTATTGGGGTACTCTTTTTCCCTTCGGGGGTCTTTTTCCCATTGGATTTTGTCCCTCGAAGGATTTAACGAGGCCCCCTAGGTGTAAGGGGTTGGTGCACCCCTTAATACATTTACTTATCTAAAAAAAAAAAACTAGCCAACCCATGAAAACTTCTCACTTCACTCACATTTTTTGGAGTTGGCCACTCTTGAGTGGCTTTTATCTTTTCTTGATCAACATGCACATCTTTCTAAGACTATCCAAAACAACTTTCAAATGTTGTATATGCTCCTCTAAAGTCTTATTGTAAACAAGAATATCATCAAAGTATACTACCACACATTTTACCAAAAACTCTTTCAAGATAGGGTTCATCAACCTCTTGAAAGTAGTTGGTGCATTAGTTAACCCAAAGGCACCACCTTCCACTCATACAAGCCATACTTTGTCTTAAAGGTTGTCATCCACTCAAGTCCCTCTCTAATTCTAATTTGGTTATATCCACTCCTCAAAAAAAATTTAGAGAAATAAGAAGAATCATACAACTCATCAAGAAGATCATCTAATCTGAGAATTGGATGTCTATATTTGATGGTGATGTTGTTTATGGCTCTGCAATCAGAACACATTCTCCATGTCCCGTCCTTTTTGGGCACTGAGATCACTGGAACCTCACATGTACTCAAACTTATCGTGATCCATCCTTTTTGCATTAAGTCCTCCACTTGTCTCTAAACCTCCTTTGTTTCTTGTGGATTACTTCTATAGGCTGGCCTATTGGGTAGAACAACACTTGGAACAAGATCTATTTCATGTAAGAACTCTAAGAGAGAAAGCCTCACCAAAAAGAGTATAAACTCAAATTCCAATTATGATCCTCCATGCACCCTTCCTTGTTGGTGCATCCTCCTATGTTCTCGTCAAGCAGTCATCAATATGAGACCGCCCACTGTAACGCCCTAAAATTTAATCAAAGTATTTCGAAGTTGGATTGCCGTAGGATGATTGTAAGAATTGAAATTATGGGCGTAGTAGCTATGTTGAAAACGAGTTAGATGATAATCACGTTTTGTGGGCTAGTTAAAAATAGCATTGGGCTCCCTTCCTATGTGGATAAAGTCCCAAATAATTTAGCCCATTATGTTTCTCACTTATTATAAGTGGGGAGGATTAATTTAGGGTTGAGAGAGAGGAATTTCGGATTAGAGCAGCCACCAAAGAGAGAGAAAAGAAGAGAGAAAACAATTCCCGTTTTTCTCAAACCTGTCACCGTAAAATTGCGAATCCGGTTTCTTTAACCGTTGGATCGTCTTCGTTTTTGGGCAGCAGGTTCGTGAGATATAGTTCTACACTTTCACCGTGCGGATCTTCGAAACGTGTTCTGAGGAGAGAGATATTGGCTTCGCACTGAAGCTGCAGTTTGGGGGAGTCGCCGTATTCGGAGATCGAGGAACGAGACTAGGAGGGAGTTTGCGCCACCATAGTTGAGGTAAGGGTGGGCTTAACCTTGATAATGGGTTGATGATAATTATGTGTGGGTAGTCTAGGGTTTTGTTGAATTGTTCGTGTTGTTGCATATCGTGTTTTCGTTGAGATTGGTGCTTTGATGATTATTGCACGTTATTGTGATTTGTTTCGTTATTTGTTGTTGCGTGATTGTTGTATCACGATGATGGTGTTGTTATTGTTCGTGTTTTTGTTGTTGCTGTGCGTGGTTGATTGTTGTTGTCGCGTTGTCGAATTGTCGTTTTTGTTGTGGTGGTTGCGGTGTCGTTGCCGTTAGGGTTTGGTGTTTGGCAATTTAGCGATTCTGGACACAGGTTTGGTTTTTCTAAAACTGGCGCTGTTTGGTTGATCCAAAAATTATGAGGTTGATTGTTTTTGAAAATATACTTAACTCCGGTCGTTTTGGCACTGGTTTCGTTAAATTCGAAGTTGTATAGCTCGAGTTATAGGCGATACAAGTTAGGTTAAAATTCTGGAAACGATTTGGGTATAGATTCGGTATTTCGGTGACTGGGAACGTTGTATTGACCGAAAAATTATGTGGTTTATTTTTCTGGAAAATAGACTTAATGCTTGTTAATTGGCACTGGTTTGGTTGCGTTCAGAGTTGTGTAGCTCGAGATATGAATTCCACAAGTTAGAGTAAGATTCTGGAAACAATCTGGACACAGGGTCAGTGTTTTGGTTACCACGTTTTCAAAAGAACTCCTTTTCGAACGAATCCAATTTCTTTGAAAACTAGACAAAATTTTCCCCAGTTTATGCACAAGTTTCATGCAATTTGATTGAGTCTTGGTCACTTTGGAATTGCTTGAATTTGAAGGACAGAAACTGTCCTCTTTTGCAACTAGCCTGTGTGCTTTTCGAAAACTGTACCTATTGGACACTCTCCTTCAAAAACTGAACTTAGGGATGATAACCAGACCCATAGGGCTTTCCAACAAGTATTTATTTGCTGAAATCCGATGTCGTTTGCTATTTTAATTAATTCGCTGAAGTAGGTGCGATGTGCCTAGGCGCTGTGCGCCAGTCTTGTGCGTGGTGTGCGTGCGTTATGTCCGCGTTGTGGAGCCGTCTGGTGTTAATATTTCAGGTGCGGTGCTGGTATGCTCAGGAGAGTTTAGTGGTAGCTGTGATGCTACAACTTGGTGCTATTTTTGGTGAAATCATTTGTTTTGATTCTGGTGATATAGTATTTATTTTAAATACTTGTTATGGTGAGTTGGTGCATAATCATGGTGTCGCATTGTCATATGCATGTTTTGGTGATATAGGCTCTGCCTCTGGTGTTTATTGGTGATATGCCCGTCGTGGCTCATTTTGGTGATCGGTACCGCATGCATATGCCCACTGGAGGGGTTGCATATCATCCCATTGTCTATGAATGTTATAATTTTGGTGGTTCACTGTCAAATGGATTTTTCCTTTGGTATCTGGTGCTGTGATATGGTGTAATTGTATTGTGTTGCTGTAGTTACCTGATGCTAGCATATTTTTATCATCTGCTTATTATCTCTGTTAGACTCACCCCTTCTGCTTGGAATGTTGCTCTCATGCGGCAACGCTGCAGGTGATCGCTAGTGCTCGTGGAGGAATTGCTAGGTTTTGCTTCCTCTCTCGCTTAGGTCTGTGTCAGCTCTGATATGTAGCACCGGGGAGTCGTTAGTTATCGTTTTGAACTATTATTTTAGTTATTGGAAATTGTTTTAATTTATTTTGGAGATGTCTTTAATTGTTAATTCTGGAGATGTTTAAACTGGTTAATATTTCCGCTGCTTGGTGATTTCTTTTATATAAATTATTTTGGAGATTTTCCTTTTTTAAAAATGGTGAAAAAATGTAGCGCCCTTCGAGGTGACTCTGATAATTGTCTATTTAATTGTAATAGTTAAAGGGGGGTGTTACACCCACATCCAAGAAAGACATTCAGAAGCTGACTGGAATGGTCGCAACTTTGTGCCGATTCATTGCCAGAGCAGCTAACAAGTCACTCCAACTTTTCAAGTTACTCAAGAAAGAAGTTGAGCTTAAAAGGATACCTGAGTGCGAGCTAGCACTGGACCAGCTCAAAATCGCATTACTACAACCTCCCATCTTAACTAGGCCTGAGCCTGAAGAGACACTGTATCTCTACTTGGCGATCACCGATGAAGCTCTGAGCACTACCCTAGTTCAAGAGAGCTACTCCACACAGAACCCTATCTACTTCATCGGTAAAGCACTACAAGTACTAGAACTTAAGTACCCGAAAGTATGAAGTTGCCTTTGGCACTAGTAGTAGCCGCTCGAAGGTTGAGGTCGTATTTTGTAGCTCATCAAATAGTCCTACGGAACGGCCAGCCGACCGAGAAGATTCTACATAGGACGGACCTAGCAGGCCGGATGATCAAATGGGCGATCAAATTTCCGAATCTGGAATCAAGTATAAGGCCAGATTGACAACAAAGGCTCAAGTCCTAGCTAATTTCATCGCTTAAATGATCCCCGTCCCAGAAGAAAAGAACCAACCGATCTGGACATTGCACGACGATAGTTCCTCCAACAGTAAAGAAAGCGGAGCGGGCTTGATCCTTGAAAACTTCGAAGGCAGGACCATAGAAGTATCACTTACTTTTTGCTTCTCCACCCCGAAGAACCAGGTCGAGTATTTAATGTCACCAAACTTGAACAACATTCTGATTCCCTCTTAGTAGTTTCACAAATTAAAGAGCTATTTGATGCCAAGGACATGATCTTGCAAAAGTACCTAGAAAGGGTACTAGAACTACTTAAGCTCTTAGATTATGCAGAGGTGAAGCATGTTCCACGGGCTGAAAACACGAGGGCCGATATCCTCTCCAAATTGGCTAGTACAATGAACGCAGGGAACCAGAGGAGCGTAATTTAGGAGACTCTACCTCAACCAAGCGTTCATCTTGATATTCCCCCTGCTATGGATGTGTGTTTGATCGACCCAGGAGAATGCTGGATCGATTCAATCCTTAAGTATATCCACGACGGTGAGGAATCAGATTGTCCTAAGAAGGCGGTTTTAATGGGAAGACGGGCATCATCCTACTCGGTTGTAGAGGGAAAACTCTTCAGAAGAGGATTTTCTATGCCAATATCAAAATGCCTAACGCCAGAAGACTTCGACTATATGTTACGTTAGATACACGAAGGCATATGCAGACATCACCTAAGTGGGCACTCCCTGGCTAAGAAAGCACTCAGGGCGGGGTACTATTGGCCTACAATGAATGAAGATGCAAAGAAGCTAGTAAAATAACACTACAAAAATACGAGAAAATTGTGGCGGTTTAATTTGATAATTCTGGCAGTTTTAACCGCCAATTTATTCGACAGTGGCAGTATCTTTAAACACCAGAATCACAGTCGCCACTCGGCAATAAGTGGTGGTCACAATGAAGCCGCCAGAATCTTCCGTGTATAAAATGGTGGTTTTCTATTCGCAAAAGGTGGCGGTTTAAACTGCCATAATTTACTAACAAAATCAGATACTTTTCTGCAAATACTCTCGGTTTAAACCGCCAAAATAACTGAAAATAGTGGCGTTTTAAATATATAGGTGTCTACTGAAAGTGGATGCAAAAATTGGCAGTTTTAACTGCCATTATTTACATTTTTTTACAATTACATTTAATTATTTTTTTGACAAAATTACATTTCATTATTTTTTGGTCCTGTTATTATACATGTGTTTGATCCTCACGGAGGCCCTGTTATTAGTTTCAACTACAATTACCTTTCACTAAGATATAAATATAATAACTATAAATTAATATAACACTTAATAAGATGAAATTACTCATAATAATTAAACTAGATAGTCAATATAAGTAACACAAACACACATGTTTAACATTTCAAAAGTTAGATATCTTAAATAAGACATATAGTCGATGTAATAAGTACAAACACGTGTTTAATAATCAAAAGTTACATTATATGTCAAAGTTAGATATATATCCAAAATAAGTCATGTCATTGGGAGGACGATGATCACTCGAGAGATCCGCTAATTTCCATTGCTTCCATCTGATGATATTCTAACATTACTTGGTGATGAACTCTAACTTCCATCATCAGTTCCCTACAAAACAAAAAATTTTGTAACATCTATTAGTTGGTGATATTTTGTAACATCTAATATTTTGTAACAAAATATAGGATGAATCATAGAACTATATTTAAACTGAAATAGGGGTAGATCACAGCAGCAAACTGAATTTAAATTAAAGTCAACTAAGTCATCTGGAAAGAGCAGAGAAGCACAGCAGCAAACTGAATTTGGAAGGGCAAAAAAATTGCTACAAGAATTAAAGCTGTATACTTATTTATTGTTATACCTGTTGTGATGAACTAGCAAATAAGCCAACTAAGTCATCAGGTATTTTTCCTCCAAACTGTGCAGTACAATATGCAGCCAGTGCTTTCATTTGAGATTTCACAATTGCTACCTCTTTCAATTCAAATTCCATACTTTCCACCTTCTTTTGTAACTCTTCATAAGATGGAGCATTGCTTGATGATGCAAAGTCCATGCCACTAAGTCGCGTGGTAGTATCCTTAAATATAAGGGTAGGTACTGCTCCTAGGCCTAATACTCGAACACGTCCAGGATGTTCTGGGCCAAATAGTACACCAACAGGATCGTTTGGAGAAATCTCGTAAGAAGCTTCTAAATTTTGACTAAGATGGTTATCAATTTTCTCCTGCACACAAGACCAAGAAAAATGAGTCTTCTTTAATTTCAAAACACTAAACACTAATTAAATAGGAATGATAAGAAGAAAGCTAAATAATTTACCCCTACCTTCATTGCTTTGTCATTCACATAGCTCCCATCCATTTTCTTGTGAGTCAGATTCCACATTGGGCCTTGAAAAACGTGTGCAAGTATACACAGTCACAAACAAGTAGTATAAAAGATCGAACCCACAGAGATTGGATTAACTCTTATATGCTTAAGAAGATGCAGCTACACTACTCACAGTTTTGGACGGAGTTGAGAAGAAAACAGAATTGTAAATACGCAATAAAATGTAGAGGAAATCAGTTGAGAATGATAATTGAGATGTCTTCACCAAATAAGTCACTTTCAAGAGTTATGTGCTTTTATGTGGTGCAGATGCATTGAGTGCAGCTGCATCAGTATGTGCCTTTCAGCTACTTTCTTGAGAGTTTCGTTACAAGCTTCCTATGTCTAGGCATGCTAAATAAGTACACTCCTGCCTTTGAAGTACCCACTGTATCACCCTAAGGACTATGTTATCCTATGTCTAGGACTTAACAAGGAATTAACAAGCTTTCTTTATTAAACAAGTTAACAAAGGCTTTATTAAACACTCACCCTTATTAGTTCTTGATTTCTAGTTATAAACCATGTCTGTGAATATAACTCTACTTATTCTAAGCGATCAACCTTAAAATAAGATGGATGTAGTATAACACAAGAACCAAAATGCATACACCATATAAAAACACAATAACTTTCTCAAAAGATCATTATAAGGTTAGAACATCTCAACTAAAGAAGTTTAGCTCATCATAGACATTGCAAGGCAAATAAAGATGAAATAAAACATGTTGAAGTAAAGTAAATTACAAGAGAAAACAATAGGGTAGAGATTACACCGATTGAAGAACTGTTGCATAAGTTTGCCAAGCAGTGCAGATGCACTGATTCCTTACACTAGCTAACTCTGTGAAGAAGTGAAGGGAGAAGTCGTCAATTCCTTCCTCACCTTCTTACAAACTAACAACTAATTTAAACTATAAAGAAAATAAAACTTTGAAACTAAGAAAAACTAAACTAAAAAGAACATAAAAAGGATTATATGATATATGATATATTTTTCAAGTGAAATTTGAGTCCTATTTATAGCCTTAGAGGTTTCCTTCATGTTGAGGTTTCCTTGCTGATTTGAGTTAACCAAACCATGGTTACTTTTTAAAAGTTAAAGATCAGCTTGGCTTTCAACACTCATCCTTAATTTGAGGTCCAACAAATGGTTGCCACATGTCTTGTAAGATAGATTTTTGTGAAGCCTTTTTGATTGTAGGCGCCTCCTTTGCAAGTGGCTATGTGCTCCCATGTGACTTCTGAGCAAGCAGCAATCCAACTAAGCATTATGGCAATGGTAAGAATTGAGGTGCTTCCAATGTGGGGTTGTGAGCTGCTTCGTTGCAGAGTGGTGCAGTTGCACCAAGTGCATTTGCACTACCTGGTGTAGTTGCACCAAGTGCATTTGCACTACCCGGTGCAGTTGCATCAACTGTTGCAGTTGCACTAAACTGCGGCTGCACTGAACAAACACATCAAACATACCAATATACAATAAAATGCTAAGTTATGGACATCTCTTATCCTAAAACTATAAATGTTGTTATTTTATTCAAACTAACATATTTAACACATAATAGACTTGATTTTGGGCAATTATCTATGTCTAAAAGCACAAATAACTCTATATAAAATAGAGTTATCACACCCCCAAACTTAAATTCTTGCTTGTCCTCAAGCAATGACAAAAAAGAAAACACTAATAAGATTTTCATAAAAAAAGAACAGATCAACTCATATCTCTTCCGCAAAATCATTTTCAATAAATGAATCTTATGAACTTTATTTTTCAGAAAACTTTGTCTTTGTGCCTTTGAATTCCAAAACATCCAAAGTTATTAAAACTCATTTGTGTGAGTGTGTGCCCCACTGAGATTCAATCAGTTCCAAAACTGAGTAACAAGTTTCTCCTAGCCTTTGAAAAGTTTAGATCACGTTTGGTCAAAACAAAGATGTTTCAAAATATAGAATAGACTAACAAAATCCTTAAGACTGGGGGCTTTTAAGCACAACAAAGGGTTTGGAAAGAGTATTTCAAAACTGTTGAGTCAATGCATTATTTGTATTTTTTGGTGGTTCTTTTTCTTGATGTAAATGCAGTGAGTGCAAATGCATCGTTTTTCTGAGGTGCAATTGCACTAGATATTTTTGTATTAGTGCAGATGCACTAAACATTTGACGGTGCAGGTGCATTTGGTGCAGCTGCACTTGATACTATTTTTCAAGACTTTTAGCTTATATTGCCTTCCTCACTGTCCTCCTTATGCATACTTTTTTCTTTGGTCAGTTCTGTCTTCTTTTCTTCTTTTTCTTTCTTTTTGTATTTTTCTTTTTCTGACCAAATGCACTACTGGAACAGGTACAGTTTAATGACTTAGGCAATATAGCTATCTTTACGTTTTGAGCACTTTTTGGTAGTAATTGTGGTAACCTATTGCATTGACTACTCTAAGTTCTTCATACTCTAGCCTTTGTATTCATAAAAATTCCCCCAAACTTAATTCTTTAAGCTCTTCTATATTTTTAATAAAAATTTGTTTTTGACCTTAGCTTTCTAAAAATCCCTCTTGCATCAGATAGCTTATCACATAGCAAGGTTCTTTTCAAAAACTCAGCTTTGACGTGTTGAAGAAATAATAACAATGGTTATTTTTGGAAAAAAAAACAAAGGCTTTCTCTTTTCTTTTTCTTTTATTCTTCATTAAAAATCAGTTCACAAATTGCATTTTCTTTAAGTTTTTGAAAAAGGCAATAAGCTGATCATGCTTCAAGACTCATCAAATCTTCAAAATATTACTTAATTCTGATTTACTTAAAACTGTTTTGACAGGTTTTTCTAATTTTTGAAAACAGTTTTATGCATTTGGAAATGCTTTGTTAAGTAAATCTAAAACAATTGAAACATAATACTTACTAACACAGTTACATATTAACAAAACACACATAATAAACATAAGAACTGAAACAAACATGCATAAGATAGATACTAACACATGCATGAAAAGTTTTGAGTGCTCTCCCCCCCAACTTAAAAGTGAGCAGTGTCCTCACTGCTCTAAGTTGAGTGCACAAAACAGATTGTTCAAAATGAGGGAGGGGGTTAATACATGTGGGACTCAAAAACCAGATAACATAAGTATATAAAAGTACTGAAAATATTTAAAAACAACATTTAAAGTTTACTCGGGTTTTGCTCCAGATCTAAGTCTGTTGGTCCTTGTGCTGCACGCTTGACTACCAACTTCTTTGGCCTCTTTACTGCTGTTGCCTTTGATACAATTGCACCAGGCTCAATTGTTGTTGTTGGTTTCTCTGCTTCTGCTGCTGTTGCAGGTGCATCTGCACCTTCTGCTGCTGTTGCAGGTGCATCTGCACTTCGGTGCAGATGCACCAATTCCTGTACTCCTACAAATCACTTGAAAAACATCAAATTGAACAAAATATTAAATATTTAGCAAAAATTATGGGTTGCCTCCCATTAAGCGCTTGATTTAAGAGTCTTCAGCCTGACTAAGTCTTGTGGCAGATATCTTTAGCCAGTAATGCAGCTCCACATGGTGCTACTGCATCAGAATTCTGCATAATTGACAGCATCTGCACAAGACCATTCATTTATACCTGCAAAAGTAAAAACAAAAACACACAAAACACAACTAGTCCTAAAAATCTGGGTTGCCTCCCAGTAGCGCTTAATTTATAGTCTTTAGCTAGACTTGTCATTCAAAACCTAAGTTAGGGTGGATAATAGGACAAGAAGAAAATATCATCCTTCCTCTTTCTTCTTTTTGTTAGAAATCCCATGTATTTGGCATAGGGAAGCAAGTGATCCCATGCCCCAACCAATAAGCATTTGGGATAACAATTCTCATTTTCTTGAAAAAATTTAAGCTCATTTTGTGGAGGATGTTTTTCTTCAATTTCTTCATCTATCAAGGCAGGAGCACTGGATGCTAGAGCATTCATCAGATGATCATGTTGTTTGTGGAATTGCTTCTACATCAGTTGATCAAGAGAGATGATTGCTGAACATTCTTCACTTTCCTCTGCAGGATATTTCAGAGCATTCATTACATTGAATTTCACCTCTTGATCATTTACTTTCATGGTTAGTTCCCCTTTTTGCACATCAATCAATGTTTTCCCAGTTGCTAAGAATGGTCTACCAAGAATAACTGGTACTTCTTCATCTGCAACAAAGTCAAGAATAACAAAATCTGCAGGAAATACAAATTTGTCAACCTTTACCAAGATATCTTCTATGATTCCTTCTGGGTAAGCTATTGACCTGTCTGCAAGTGACAATGTTAAAGATGTAGGTTTAGCATGTCCAATTCCTAACTGTGTAAAGACAGATTTAGGCATCAAGTTTATGCTTGCTCCTAAATCACACAATGCACGACCTGTATAGTAATTACCTATTGAAAATGGAATTGTAAAGCTACCTGGATCTTTTAATTTTCATGGAATTTTGTTTTGCAAAATCAAACTACATTCTTTGGACAAAGCAACTGTTTCAAATTCACCTAATCTTCTTCTTTTTGAAAGAACATCTTTCATTAATTTAGCATAATTAGGCATTAGTTGCAATGCTTCAATCAAGGGAACATTAATATGCAATTGTTTTAAAACATCTAAAAACTTACTGAATTGCTTCTCCTCATGTGCCTTTTTTAATCTTTGAGGAAAAGGAGGAGGAGGGTATTCAGGAACTAGCCTTGGAGTTGGAACTTCATGAGATGCAGATGCATCAAGTGCTTCTGCATCTTGAGAATTTTTTTCATTTTTAGTTTTTTCTCCCTTACCTGTACCTTCATTCTCATATGGTTCTGCAAGATCTTTCCCATTTCTGAGAGAGATGGCTTTTACTTGCTCTTTATCAGGTCTTTGAGATGGACTTGCTTCTGTATTGGAAGGTAGTGTACCTGTTGGTCTTTGATACAGAGCAGTTGCCAATTGACCCACTTGATTCTCCAAATTCTTTATAGATGCATCTTGAGCTTGCCTAGCTGTTCTAGTTTCACTTATAAAGGATTTAAACAAGGCTTCTAAGGAGTTATCATTGGCATGTTGTTGTGGTCTTTGGTAGTTCTGAGATTGAAATCCTGGTGGTGTGACTGGTACAGATGCACTTGGTGCAGGTGCACTAGTATTGTTCCCCCACCAGAAATCTGAGTGATTGTTCCAATCTGGATTGTAGGTATTTGGGTAAGGGTTGTTATTTTTATCATAACTTACATAATTTACAGAGACAGGGTTGCTAGGACACTCCTCATAAAGGTGACCTCCTCCACAATAAACACAACTTACAGTTCCTGGAGGGGCTTGTTCTATTGCTGCTGCAGTGTTCTCTACTGGTGCAGCTGCACTAGATGCAGTTGCACTGGTTGTGGTGAAGTTTTTGAACATGTTTGCTAGTGAGGCTACTTGAGCAGATAGGGCTGATGACTAATTTCATGTACCCCTGATGATTTCTTTTGGGTACTTACCCTTTCAGTAGACCAACTAGAACTATTAGTAGCAATTCTATCAATCAATTCACATGCTTCATTATAAGACAGATTTAATAATACACCACCAGATGATGCATCAAGCATTATTCTAGTTTGTGGTTCCAAACCATTATAAAATGTTTCCATCTGAATAATGACTGGAAGACCATGGTGTGGACATTTTCTTAAAAGTTCTTTCCATCTTTCCCATGCTTCAAACAATGATTCAAATTCTTTTTGTCTAAAAGATGTAATATCATTTCTCATTCTGGCATTTTTTATGGGTGGAAAATATTTTGACAAAAACTTTTCAGCCATTTCATTCCATGTATGAATAGAATTAGGCTCCAATGAGTTTAACCATGATTTAGCCTTATCTTTCAAAGAATATGGAAATAGCTTAAGTCTAAATGCATCTTCACTAACACCAGGAATGATAAAGTTACTACATATTTCTAAAAACTGTTTTAAATGCTCATGGGGATCCTCATGAGGAAATCCACCAAATTGACCAATTGTTTGCAGCATTTGAAACATCATGGGTTTAAATTCAAAATGGACAGCCTCTATGTGAGGTCTTGCTATGCTTGTTTGCATGTTTTGATGATCAAACATAGCATAATCTCTCATAGGTCTATCTCTATCATTAATCATACCTATTAGTCCCATGTGAATGAATTGATTCCTGTGATCTGCTTCAGCATCTCGTTGTGATCCAGGACCACCTCTGACTGAGGCTGGTCTTGAGCCTTCTCCTTCACCTTGTTGAGACATAGTATTGCTGCAACTTTGCAATTTTTGTTTCTGGAGTTTTCGCAACCTTCTAAACTGTCTTTCTATCTCTGGATTATACTCAAATTCTGGTGATCTGTCTCTGGGCATAAGCTAGTGCAGTTGCACTAAGTGAACAGCACCTGTTTCTGCACAGAAAAATAAAATACCAGAATAACAAAACAAATAAAAATAAACACTAATCTACTATCTTTAAAACAACAAAAATTAATGACAATCCCCGGCAACGGCGCCAAAAACTTGGTGTGTGAAAAACGTGTGCAAGTATACACAGTCACAAACAAGTAGTATAAAAGATCGAACCCACATAGATTGGATTAACTCTTATATGCTTAAGAAGATATAAATTAGTGCAGCTACACTACTCACAGTTTTGGATGGAGTTGAAAAGAAAACAGAATGTAAATATGCAATAAAATGTAGAGGAAATCAAATGAGAATGATAATTGAGATGTCTTCACCAAATAAGTCACTTTCAAGAGTTATGTGCTTTTATGTGGTGCAGATGCATTGAGTGCAGCTGCATCAGTATGTGCCTTTCAGCTACTTTCTTGAGAGTTTCGTTACAAGCTTCCTATGTCTAGGCATGCTAAATAAGTTCACTCCTGCCTTTGAAGTACCCACTGTATCACCCTAAGGACTATGTTATCCTATGTCTAGGACTTAACAAGGAATTAACAAGCTTTCTTTATTAAACAAGTTAACAAAGGCTTTATTAAACACTCACCCTTATTAGTTCTTGATTTCTAGTTATAAACCATGTCTGTGAATATAACTCTACTTATTCTAAGCGATCAACCTTAAAATAAGATGGATGTAGTATAACACAAGAACCAAAATGCATACACCATATAAAAACACAATAACTTTCTCAAAAGATCATTATAAGGTTAGAACATCTCAACTAAAGAAGTTTAGCTCATCATAGACATTGCAAGGCAAATAAAGATGAAATAAAACATGTTGAAGTAAAGTAAATTACAAGAGAAAACAATAGGGTAGAGATTACACCGATTGAAGAACTGTTGCATAAGTTTGCCAAGCAGTGCAGATGCACTGATTCCTTACACTAGCTAACTCTGTGAAGAAGTGAAGGGAGAAGTCGTCAATTCCTTCCTCACCTTCTTACAAACTAACAACTAATTTAAACTATAAAGAAAATAAAACTTTGAAACTAAGAAAAACTAAACTAAAAAGAACATAAAAAGGATTATATGATATATGATATATTTTTCAAGTGAGGAATTTGAGTCCTATTTATAGCCTTAGAGGTTTCCTTCATGTTGAGGTTTCCTTGCTGATTTGAGTTAACCAAACCATGGTTACTTTTTAAAAGTTAAAGATCAGCTTGGCTTTCAACACTCATCCTTAATTTGAGGTCCAACAAATGGTTGCCACATGTCTTGTAAGATAGACTTTTGTGAAGCCTTTTTGATTGTAGGCGCCTCCTTTGCAAGTGGCTATGTGCTCCCATGTGACTTCTGAGCAAGCAGCAATCCAACTAAGCATTATGGCAATGGTAAGAATTGAGGTGCTTCCAATGTGGGGTTGTGAGCTGCTTCGTTGCAGAGTGGTGCAGTTGCACCAAGTGCATTTGCACTACCTGGTGTAGTTGCACCAAGTGCATTTTCACTACCCGGTGCAGTTGCATCAACTGGTGCAGTTGCACTAAACTGCGGCTGCACTGAACAAACACATCAAACATACCAATATACAATAAAATGCTAAGTTATGGACATCTCTTATCCTAAAACTATAAATGTTGTTATTTTATTCATACTAACATATTTAACACATAATAGACTTGATTTTGGGCAATTATCTAAGTGTAAAAGCACAAATAACTCTATATAAAATAGAGTTAACAGGCCTCGACCCAAATTCTTGCCGGTCTTGATTTTCTAATTTTTATAGTCAAAAATATAATTCAGAAACAATAAAGTTATCATTATGTAAACAACTAATTTGACATGGGTAATTTTAAACTACCACTTCATGCCTTCTTCTTACTATAGTCTTGGCACCACAAGTATGAGGAATAGTTTGTTTTCCCCTTATTTCTCCTATAACCAAAGTGGCTTAGTTTGTTAATTCCAATATAAATCTATTTATCATTAACTGATTAACTTAATTTGTAACCATAACAGAGTTTCTAAAATTAATAATGAATTATAAATGAATAATTCAACAATATGTATGAAGTATTTACCATTGTCGTTGGTTTTAAGCGATATGTAACAAGTGATGCCCATTGGTCGATGCTGACACCTTCAGAAACATTCTGGTTGATATCTTCTTTACTAAGAGTCAGGTAATAGAATTCATTCCAAAGCTTAAGTCTGTTCTCCTTCCACGTTTTTTCCAATTGAACGCTCAATATATCTTTTTGCAAGATCCATGTGAATGTCATTGAAAAAAAATCGAGTCTTAAAATAAAAAGTGTCAGTTCCTTAAACTTTCACATGTGTAAACTCTAAAAACAAAAATAAACTGGAGTTACCATGTAGAGAGAATTCCACTCTTTATTAAAGAAAGCATCTGACATTTCAGACCACTTTTCATAACTTATAGGAAATGCAGTAGTATCGTTTGCTGATTGTCCACAAACCCCATCATGCCATAACTCATTCAACTCTTTGATGAGAGGTTGTAAGTACACATTTATGTTATTTCCAGGCATTAGTTTTCCAAGAATGATCACGGAGAGAATGGTTGATGTTTGCTTCATGCACTCCCAAGGAGGGCGGTTGTATGGGATAAGAACCACTGGCCAAATACTATAGTTAGTACTCATAGCTCCAAAAGGGTTGAAACCATCACTAGCAAGGCCAAGTCGTACATTTCGTGGATCTTCAGAAAAATTTGGATGAAGTAAATCAAATGTTTTCCAAGCCTTAGAATCTCTAGGATGCCTCATCAATCCGTCTTGGTTACCTTCCAACACATGCCATCTCATAGATTCGGCAGTCTTAGAACACATGAAGAGTCTCTGCAATCTTGGCTTTAGTGGGAAATAACGCAAGATCTTTGCGGTTTGCTTCTTCTTCTTATCTTTCCATTTAGATATCTTACATCTTTTGCATTCTTCTAAAGATTCATTCTCTTCACCCCAATACAACATGCAGTCATTTGGGCATGCTGGTATCTTGATGTAATTAAGACCAAGTTTGTTGATGATTTTCTTGGCCTCATAAAATGAACTAGGAATCTTGGCAAATTCAAACGCATCTTTTAGCAATTCTAGAATCATAGTCATTGCTTTGTCACTCATCCTACACAAGCACTTTATATGATACAATTTAACAAGGAATGATAATTTTGAAAACTTTCTACACCCTTCATATAAATCTTGATCGTTGTCTTTCAGCAACTCATAAAACTCTGTTATCTTCAGCATGCACCGTGTTATGCCCTTCGGAAGAATGCTGAAAAGATTCACCAAGGTCATTACGATTGTGACTCACAAACCCAAACGCATCGTTGATCATGTTTTCCATTGGATTTTGAGGTTGTAAAACATCTTCAATATGTGTTCCTTCAGTAGCCTCAGAGTGGACTACATTTGATACTTCGCCATGTCGGTACCAAAACTTGTAATTTCTAGGGAATGGTCTACAAGTTAGGTGTTCATGAACTACGCCCCTTTTTTTCCATTTCGTGAAACCACATTTTGAACATGGACACTTAATGACACGACCATCAATAGACTTATGTTGAAATGCAAAATCCAAAAAAACATTTAATCCAACTCTATATTCAATATTATTTCGCGGTTTGTGAATCCATGACTTATCAATTGCCATGACTACAAAAGGAAAGATAATATTGCATAATGAGTGTCAATAATTAAATAGCCAAACATGAGGAGATAACATTATATCATATAGTAGAAATAAAATAGTATAATAAGAACTTACTTTGGAAGTTCTTTGCCAACAAAATCAATAATTTAAAGTTGAGTGCCAAAGTTTTCCTTCTTACCTACCATGTTGAAGACAATATGTTAGAAAAAATAAATATGCACTTAAAATATGTGATGCTTAGGTGTAAATAAAAATTTAGTTTCGAAGAACTTACCAATTCTTGATCAAGTTGCTGCAAAAACAAGAACATCAACTCAAGAGCCAACAGAATGAGAATCCTTGATTAAATCTGAAAGACCAGAAGAAGACATTAGCTTCTGCATCTTATAATTTATTTCAAAAGCTCTATTGTTCAACTCATCTTCTCCATAACATTTATAAACTTATAAGAATCCTTTCATAGGTGAACAATCAATTCAATTTCAACAGCTAGGAAATGCCAAATATAATAAAAGAAGAAAGATGTAAACTACATGCATCCTTTCCATTCCATCTACACCACTCTTTTCTCTCTTTCATCAATAGCCTATGATTGTTCTAAGAATCAACATGAACCTAGCTTAAATGGACTGTTTTTAATGGACTAGTTAATTCTACCATACTCTTTTCTCTGCTTAAATGGTCTGTTTTTAATTCTGCTAGCTGGACCAAAATTCATGTTTGAAGTAAAGAAAGAAAGAGAA
This sequence comes from Astragalus glycyphyllos, assembly GCA_963573325.1. NCBI lineage: Eukaryota > Viridiplantae > Streptophyta > Magnoliopsida > Fabales > Fabaceae > Astragalus > Astragalus glycyphyllos. Next base: position 34,113,628 of record OY754307.1, read on the forward strand.
GCTCAAATGTCTTGCAACAAAACCAAACACTTCTCTCTCTTCATAAACCAAAATGGCTTTCACCCTCTGATTTTGTTCAAGTAACTTTGACAATACAACAACATCGATGGAAGGTGCCAAGACAATACAACAACATCAAGAAAATTAAACATGCAGCAAGCCCCAAAATCAAACCAGCAAAAAATTAATACATACAATTCCAAGTACAATCCCTAAAAAAGAATGGCAGGAAATTAAATCAGCAGCAAATTAAACCAGAAAATTAAACTCTAAAATAGGGTTTCAGAAAATAGAGGGGAAAATCGAAAAAGTAGCTTGAACTGAATCAAAGATGAAATCGAACACCACAGATAAACAAGTTGGTGAGAATACAGCGAGTAAACACTTCAGCGGCGATGGGTTTTCAATGTCACTCACCATAAACGAAAGATAAACAAAACCCTAAAAATCCTAACACGCAAAAGAACTGCATTTCGGTTATTAACAAAGAATGAAAGATGAAAGATGTTATTTTAGGGACTCAATTAGGGATTCAGAACATAAGAATGAAAGATGAAAGGTAAAACATAAGAATGAAAGATGAAAGTGGAAATTAGGGATTCAGAACCCAAACTCACAAAATTGCGCAGAGATGGAACCGTCAAGAAACTGCGCAAGAGATGGAGCCGTCTTCAACAGGGTGCCGTCAACATAGGAGCCATCTTCTTCAACAGGGCGCGGTCAATGAAAAAAGAGGGAGAGCGCAGAGAGAATAACAAGTGTGGAGAGATGGAGCCGCCAATGAAAAAAGAGGGAGAGTGGATACGGAGAATGAAAAAAATAGCTCTAAAGTGAAATAACAAGCATGGAGACCAAAAGATAGCGCGCGTTAATCAATAAAAGAAGGAAGTAAATTCTGGCAGTTCAAACCGCCAATATTTTCATTCTTCTTAAGGCAGTTCAAGGAACTGCCACATTTTACGGTATATAATGGCGTTAAAATTAACAGCCTTAATAAAACCGCCAGAAATTACCCGGTTTTTTGTAGTGTAATGTGATAAGTGCCAGTGGCACACCGACGTCCATGTCGCACCACCAACCGAGCTGAATAGTGGTCGTTCGCCGGGTAGGGGATTGACCACTTTGTCCCGTTCCCAGTAGCCGCAGACCAGCTAAAGTACTTGATAGTGGAGGTGGATTACTTTATTAAGTGGATAAAGGCGGAACCCTCTGTGACCATAACGTCCAAAAATTGCCTGAAATTCTTTAAGAAAAATATCCTGCTCCGATTTGGACTTGCAGAAGTCGTGGTCATGAATAGTGGGACACAATTCACTTACAAGAGCTTCAAGAAGATGATGACCGTCCTCGGCGTCAAACAATGTTTCACCTCAAGTAACAGATTGATCCCGCATGATCTAAGAAGAAGACTTGACGAATCAAAGGGTAATTGGGCGGAAGAGTTTCCATACGTACTATGCGCATACTAGACGACCCCACACTCCTCGACGGAGGAGCCTCGCCGTTCAAAATGATCTACGACAATGAGGCGATCATCCCTGTGGAAGTTGGGGAACTGAGCTGGAGGGCTGCAATTCCTAAACAGTCCCAAGAGAACAATCAAGCCATCCGAGAAGAACGTTGAGGAACTTCGAACTCAGCCCGCTTTGCGAGAAACCCTAATAAAGCAAAGAATGGTAACTCGATAGAGAGTTCACAGTAGAGCCACTCGTCCCTCGCAGAACCGATGTTGGCAAAAAAAATGCAGCACAGCGACAGATCGCCCTAAATGGGGAATCACCATATCGAGTCATCTCAAAGACATGGAAGGACACTTATTAACTCGAAACAATGAATGGAGGGGCGATCCCTCAAACTTGGAATGCCACGAAGTTGAGAAAATACTTTACTTGAAATGTACTTGAGAATGTAATTGTCATACGATTGTCAGGATAGAAAGGAATTGTAAAATCAAGCGGGGCACTCTTTTCCCACTGGGTTTTTTTAATGAGGCCCGCCTGTCCGTGAGTAATAAGACGATGCACTTTTTCAAACGTACTTTGTGAAATTTATTTGTCTAAGTGTCTCCAAAGAGCGGGCTAAGAACGAGCCCCACAAGAACTATGAAACCTACAAGGCGAGTTAAATCTTTGTCGGGTCCCGATAAACTGCCTGCTAGGATGGGAACGCTTGGGCGATCCAAGCAGCAAATGATGCGACTGAAAAGCTGGTCGCAGCCTCTCGAACGAGTTTGATTTGGATCCTAATCCGATAAACTGTTTGTAGCAGACCTCGTGTACTTAAACGAAAAATAAAGATAACAAAAAGCGGTTACGCAAAGCATTACGAAACATCAATTAAACAAAGGTAAACAAAAACGCCCATTTCATTATAACAAGCACCCGGGTAAGGCCAAGATCCACAAAATAGGAGTACGAGGGGTGACTTCGAGGCTAGCGATGCCTTCAAGATCGGCTAGCGATGACGACCTCTGGCTCGGTGATCATCCCATCATCCTCCACATCCTTAAATACAAGATCTTCATGGACGACCTTGGGATCGATTTGGAGATCCGGGTACACAAATTTAATTTGAGCGATGACGCTCTTAAATTGATTTTTGGCAATCGTCACCGCCTCAGCCACAACCTTGTCAAGATCCTCGACGACCTTGTTCTTCTCCTCCTTTGGGGTCTCAGCGCTAGAATTCCAATCCTTAAGCTCTTTTTGCTGGTCAGAAACTGTGGTCTTAAGCTCCTCAATTTGGAGGACGCCCGCCTGCACCTCCTCTTCCACCTTCGCCACTCGCTCGTCCTTCTCGTGCTTCCACTTCTTGAACAAGTCAAAGGTAGCCTTACAAATTTGGGTTGCAGCCTCAAGAGGGTCTTCTATGTAATGATCATAGTCGGCCGCAGTCAGCTTCTCCAAGTTCAGTTTAGGAGACTTGTTTCTATGAACTTCCTTGGCCGACCTCGTTTTCTTCGCGGGCTGGTTGGGATCCTTATCTGACCTAGGATGATCCGATCTAGCTCCTCTTGGGTATTAGAGTGAACACAATCCCTCTTCTTAGCAGGTGTCCCACTCTGATCGCATGATACACGCGTGGTTTGCTTCGTCCGCACCACGATCTACAACCTGCAAAGAGGGGGGCATAAAGTCAGGAGTGCCTACGACGAATTCCAGAAGGGGGCAACAAGGTCGACCCCAGGCTTGCCACCCCCACCCACCGAGCGAGAAAACAAAAGAGATACTGAAACTACAAAGAGGCTTATTACCTGAGAAATAAGGACGATAAGTCGGTCGAAAAGAGAGAGGACGGTCGGATTAGGAAGCCCAGAAGTTTAGTCGCACTCCGTAGAACAACCGATCAGGGAATTTATTCACCAGAAAGGAAAGCACCTTGCTAGAATATCGCTGAAGGATCATGCACTAGTGCAAAAAAGACATTTAGCATCGGCTGTTTTGGACATTTAGCATCGGTTGTCCGACGATGCGAAATCCCCAGATACTAAATGTGGGACATTTAGCATCGGTTATTTAACCGATGCTAAATGTCTCCTACCGGTACATTTAGCATCGGTTATAATGTACAACCGATGCTAAATGTCTCCTACAGGTACATTTAGCATCGGTTGTACTGTACAACCGATGCTAAAGGAGTCAATATCCCAAATTTTCCAAAAAGCCAAATGAAAATCAATTAATTAAGAAATGATCACAAACAGACTATAATTTTTTCTTAACACAAAATTTATTCAATCCTCTTTGGTGCTTGGTATGGAAAATATTTTCCAAAAAAACATCTTCAGTTTGATCTTAGGAAAACATTTCCCAAGTTTGGTGTAACAATCAAAAAATATTCTCCTACTTAGTTGCTACAATTTACAAGACAACCACTTCGAACAAAGCAACAAAAACAAAAGTAACAACTACAACCAACCTTGCATAGTTAACAAATACTACCAGGTGAAGTTAGCAACATCAATACTGATGCTTAGGCTTTATGAAAAACCTTTAAATAAATCCATCAACTCAAGAACAGAAAATCTTGGAAAAAAGCAGAAATTTTGAAATCTGTTGGTATCTACTTTAGTTTTTTCATCTTTTTTTTCTTAATTTTGGAATATTACGTTTACATATATTCACATACTTCAGATAAATCAAATGATCTTTTATCAACCAGATAAAGATCACCATTGATTCTTAGCATGAACGACATGCTCTAGAATCTTGATACATAGTAAAATCACTTCCCCCACAACTGAAATTATAGTTGTCAGTAGTATCATAAATTTTCTATTGATAAATCTTCAATCACATAAGGTAAAACTCTGCATATCGATCCAGTAAAAGCCATTCACAAAAAACAGTTCTAAATTATTTCCTCAACACTAAAGATCTAGTCATATACTTTCTCACTGTCTTTCAACTAAAAAGAAAACACAATCCAAATTACAAATAGCTATTAGATGAATTTTCCTTTATTAGATGAATTTTCAACTAGTATTGCTATTGCTAAGAAAGCTATAATGATGGTGTCTCTGTTTCTGATATTCAACTTCATCATCGTACAATCACTCACTGTTTCTGATATCACTCACCACCGCCCAAACATGTATTTTACCAAGATTAAAACGAAACAAACTTAGGGTTCAAGCGGAGAACACGAAAACGAACTTAGGGTTTCAAGCGGAGAAAACGAAAACAAAGGGAGAGGAAGAGAACGAAAACGAAAACAAAGGGAGAGGAAGAGAACGAAAGCCAAGATGCTTACCATTTGAAGATTCTGAACGAACTTAGCTTCAAGATTCTAAACGAAAACAGTACTGAACGAAAACGAAAACAGTGAATGAAGTGAGGACGGCGACGGGGAGGGAGGATGGCGACGGCGAGGGAAGACGGCGACGACGAGAGAGGGTGAACGCGTGAATGAGGGTGAACCTGAGAGCCTTCAGAGTTTGAGACTGAGGGGAGAACGCGTTCAAATGGTACCTGAGAACGAAAGAATGAGAGTGAGAGACTGAGAACGCGTGAATTTTAGAAATAAAATGGGACCTTTAGCATCGGTTGTTTAAACAACCGATGCTAAAAGTACATGCGTTAGACAATTAGCATCGGCTGTTCACAACAACTGATGCTAATTGTCTAATGCACATACTTTTAGCATCGGTTGTTTAAACAACCGATGCTAAATGTAGGCGGGAAAAATGAAAACTTGCACTTAATTGCAAAATTGCCACCGCGTCTACATTTAGCATCGACTGTTCAAACAACCGATACTAAATGATGCTTTATAAAGTCATTTTTCCACTAGTGATGTCGCTCTTGGAAGAAGTTCAGGTCGCTCTCAGAGTCCTCGAAGTAACAAAAGGTCCCAAATGAGGATGGCGAGGACCCCTTATATAGTGGGCCGAATACGAAACGACGTGACCCTTTGCTTCGTGCATTGAATGCATGTCTCAGAATTTGAAACAACATCTTTATCTACTTCCTCAAGGAGCCCAAATGTCACGTTAGTCACCTCGAAGAACGTATGTGTCACATCAGTCAGAATTCAATTGTCACTCCTCTCAAAGAATGCGCGTGAGAATCGCGCATGCGACCCTCGAAGGGGGACAGAAAGTCACGATTGATCTGAAGCAAGCTGGGGGGAACGATCTCAAGCCTGAACCCATCCTCTAGACGAGCTCGGCTTGGGGGGGGGGCAACTTTTCTGGACTAGGCCGATGGCCCAATTCAACAAATGGGCATTCGCCGCCCTAACCCACTAGACCAATTAGCGCCTATGGGAACGAACATTAACGGTTGAGATCGAGCTGATATATCCAATGATCAGGTACACTGACAGCTACACTTTTCACCACTGTTCATTCCTTCTCTGACTTCTCCCCTGACCGGTCGATAACTAGGTCCTCAAACGTACAGTTCATATATATATATATATATATATATATATATATAGTTTAGGAAATAATTTAACATAAATATTTCTTTTTACTCTAATTAATTTTGCTAGAAAAGCATACAAAAACGTCTCTCATATAAAAAAAAACTACGTAAGTGATCGACTTCTCTCTATAAAAAGGTCAGCTACAATATAAATCTAACTCTGAAGTAACAGTATAAATCCATCTCCAACCTAGTTATTCCACCATCGCTGCAGATCTAAATTTGAGTGCATAGATCAGGGTGAGAGAGGTATGTAAGAAGTCATTTGTTTCATTTCATCTTTCATCCTTTTGTTTCATTTTTCTATTTCCACCCTTAATTCTTCAAAAAATCATGCTTTTATATATGTGATTTGTTTTCAAAAATTAAACTTCAAAAATATTTATCTTTTTTGTTCAATTTATTTTTTCCTCAATAAGATTGGTATGTTTTTTGATTCTAACAATTCAATTCTACTAATCAAAATATTTGCACCACAAAGAGGGATTAAACACATTGCTTCATTTTATTTTTTCTTTTGACTATAGATTTAATGTGTTAGTTGTGTTATCTAAAAAGGTTGTGTCTCTTTAGAAGTTCAAGGGGTTCTATGTGAAGAACTCAGATCTAGTGCCCGTTTGGATTAGCTTATTTTTGAGCTTATGAGAAACAACTTATGGAGATAAATAAGTTTTTATGTTGATTCACAAGTTCTCACTAACAAAAATTATATCTCCATAAGTTGTTTTTCCATAAACTACCTTAGCAAGCTTATGAATAATACATAAAAGCTTATTTATTTGCATAAGTTGTTTTACATAAGCTCAAAATAAGCCCTACCCAAACGGGCCCCTAGTGATTACCCCCATCCGTAAGCCAAAGAGACCCTTTTAATTGTAGATTCTATGGAAAATGAAGTTGACCGTTAGGTGATTTGAGCTCGTTTAATGAGTAAAGATTAATTTTGAAGATAATTTAAAGGCTTAATATGTTTTAGGTCCCTGCAAATATAGCGTGTTTTGATTTTAGTCCCTACAAATATTTTTTTTTTTTAAAAATAATCCCTGCAAATATCAACTTTTTGATTTTCGTTCTTCTGTTAACTCATCTGTTACAAAAACACTGAGATGACAAACGGAAATCTGATGTGTTATTTATTTTAATTTCAATTTTTTCTTAAAGGGTCTGTTTGTTACAAAAAAAAACTTAAAGGGTCAACTTGTTACAAATAAATAACTTAATTAAAGGTCCTCTGGTGTAATTTTGCCTTTTTATTTTTATTGAATTTAAATTGACTTAAATGGCAACTCATTTTCTTTCATCTTCTTCATCTTCTCAATTCAACATCACCACCCATAGCTCTTGGGAGCCTCACCGGAAACCACTGTACCACCACCACCACCATTCATTCATTCATCACCATAATCAGTTCTTTAGCTACAGAAACAAAACACATAATCAAGGAAGTGAGGGAAGAAAGATGATTTACAGAAACAAAACACAGAATCAGTTCTTTACCTACCAGATAACACATCATCCAGTAGAATAACAGGCTTCATACTGTCTCGTCATTCACAAATATATTATATATTAAGTGAAACTAAGCTAACACAATTATGATGAACCTCTTTGCAAATAAATTTGGCCCAACACCCATTCTTTTTGTTATGTCTCACTACAAAAAAACGAGTATATTATGGCAACTATAATAGGGCGGTTGAATAAAGCGGGCATTTTTTACGTTATATTAGAGAGGTTTGTTGACTCTCGTGATGTGAAAGTAAAATATTGCAAGTTTGACGGCCGATATTTATTTTCTTTTACTTTCTGAATAATGCGCTCAATTTTGCGCTCAATTTTTAATCCTTCGCCTCTTTCATTCTCTCACTCTCATGCCGCCATCATTCGCTCCCATTTTTGTTGCAAAATTTTTTAAACTGACATTTGAAAGCTTTATAACTTATGAGATAATTTCATTTCAATTATATTGAAAATTATTTAAACATTGATTTGATTGCTGATAAAAAAAAAGAGTTCTTGGTTCAGTTCTCTACTGATGGCAACCTCGGAGTCGTCAGTGACTATTTCGGTATTCATGAAGATGAGAGTGAAAGAGACACTACCATTGGGGATGAAAGACCAATCGATAAGTCGTGAAGACGCCACAACCGGCTATGGAGGTTCCGGTTGATAAGTCAGGATGAGCACCATGGCACGCCGATAAGCTCGGATAACGGCTCACGAAGAATCAAAGAGACACGTCTCTAAAGTTTTACTCAAAATTCAACTTGTTTATTTCTTCAAATGAATTACAATATATAGAGAACCTCAGGTCATATTGGCCCAAAAGAACCTCAGGCCCAACTGACTCAATAAAACCCTAGAAATTAAAATATACTAATAAATATCAAATCCTAATTTTAATGGAAATAACTAATTGGCATTAAAGCCATTGATTCAAATCCTAAAATAAAGGAGATAATTAAATGACATTAAAGCCTTAGATATAATCCTAAAATAAAGTACTAAAAATGGAAATAAATTGCCCTAATTTATTCTTCATGATATTTTCCTTCAATTGAGATTTGACCAAATATGAAGTATTCCATTCAAATGCCCTGATCTTAAAAATCCAACATGAGCTCTCAAGTAATTTGATACCAAACCATAAGTCTTATTGAAAATTAACATTGCCACTGAAACAACTTAATGCATCCTTTGAGTGTGTTCTTTATAGACGTCTTTCCACATACTTAAGGTAGTACTTAGGAACTCATCATCTACCTTAAAAGCAGAAAAAGGGATTGATCAAATTCTATTGACGCTGACTCATAGTGTTCTTCATTGGTACATAATCACTCTTCTCATACATGTATAGGATCTAATTTAGCAAATTTTGAGCACACGCTCTTTAGTAAATGTGAAGTAGATCAAGTAATCGATCTAATAAAGGCAAAAAATGACAAAGAACACGAATTGCATTCCAAGGCTCTTGACGATATTGCTGACCAAGAGAAATTGGTGCCAAGCAACACAAACAAATCAAAGAAAATGAAAAATAATAACTCAATGCATGCACATAACCATTTTTCTTATGTTTCTAGAGACTGTAATTTTTAAAATTCAAAGCTCAAACTCTTAATTGAATGTTTAAGACACGAATTGATTAATATAACGAGAGGATGTGACAAGGAACACAAAGTGCATTCCGAAGTTTGTTGATGGTATTGTGGAGCTGAAGGAATTGCTGCCCAGCAACACTAAAGTTTCTGCAACACTAAATAGAGGGCATTTTCCTATTACTGCAACATGCACCGCAGCCATTGTAATAGTACAAATCATTACAATAAAGACAATTTTGTTAAATCCTTTTCACTCAAAACAGCAATAATGACAAACACATAATTAGGATAATATTTGATCCAAATATATAATTACATGTATAATACTTCAATTGTCTATATCAAGTTCACAAAATATAACGCATATTCACAACTTTGCATACTTATATATATTATCAGACTACGGATATTGATCCAAATATATATTTACATATATAGTTCTTCAATTGTCTCTATCAACTTCACAAAATATAACACATATTCGCAACTTCATAACTTTACATACTTATATCTATTACACAAATTCACAGCTCGACAATTTTTCTATTGCCTCAATTTCAGCATTTCAACCCTAACCACTGTTTCAGCAACCCTTCTAAAGAACCTGAGCTTATATCCTAATATAACTATCCCTAGCCTTGCAAATTCATGCCAATTCTCTTGTATACTGCATTTTAATGAAATTTGGCTATCCGATCCACCAGTTGCATGCGATGTTAACGGCCAACTTTCCATCTCACCTCTTGGGAGCATGACTTCCAAATTCTTCAGCTAGACAACAACAGTTTCGAAGCCTCTTGAATTGGTGTTTCCTGCAAACAAATCGTTGCTACATTTAATTAATTTAAGTCAGTAAAACTATTATAGCATGTAATACAAATTTGTCAACTGTTACCAGCTGCTCTTTGCAATCAACCATGTTGGGTTTTATAGAAGCTATCCATAGATCCACTTCTATTGATCGTTGTGTGGGCTGTCTTGCAAGAAAGTCATAACGAGTGTATTCCAAATTTTTACCAACTTCACATACAATTTTGATAGTGAATTATGAATTCCCGAAATAAGTGAAGAACATGTAACAATCACCCTTAATCTTCTGATCATTAAACATCAATTCCCACCCTTCCTCTAACCAAATTTCCTTCCCAACCTGCTGAAATCATACTTCATATGAAGACTCATTTTCGCAATTGATGGTTAGAGAGTTTGTTAGGTAATGTTTGTGTAACTCTACAAATCCCCTTGGCATTCTCTATACACCAAAAAATTATTAGGGAAAAAAGTGTTACGATACTGTGTTTCAAATATTAAAACAATAGGAAAACATAAAATTGAATTGTCATTACTTACTGATGTTACATGGACAGCAGTCGGTCTCCTATATGGAATACAGAAGCAAACAAGAGTGTAGAGCCATGAATCATACACTACTTGCACCTCCATACCATCCTCTCCAAAAAACAATACATTAAATTTATTTTCTCCTAGGTGCCTAAAATACATAACTTCTAATGGACACCCCTTCGAATATGCGCTTGCAAGTTCTCCCCAACCATTTCCAAGAACTAACTTACCACAGTCGTTCCACACGTGAACCATTGATCTAACACCACTTGAAGAAACCAACTCTATAGGACTATTCAATATGTGCCACAATTTCTGAACAAACCCCTCAGGAATCACCTACAAACAAATTTCAATGCATTAGTGCATTTTCCATGTTACTATAAATCATTTACTTTGATCCCATCATAATCATAAGATTTTAATTTGACATCAATGTCTTACCACTTCCTTGCAATTTATAGATTTGTAGGCACAAGCAAACGAATCTATTTGCGCTGCATTCATAGATGGTTCTACAAATAATAATACAATTTCATACATTTCCAAAAATAAACACAACATCTTTAATATAAAACTTTAAAACAAATGAAATGCATTAGAAAAACATTCACAATATGCATATTAGTATTTAAATGCTGATCAGATAATTATCATTACCAACACCAATGCGAGAATGCCAGCGGCACAATAAAGGGTCCCCATTAGAAGTTTCCCCTGAACCAAATTTCAAAACAAACTTTTAATAGACTAAAAAATAAGATTATTGCAACATGCAATCGGTTAATCTATTTTTATTAAATATTTCAATGCAAGTTACAGCATTGTTGTTGTTTCAAATATCCTAGCATGCATTCAACCCCCAAATTGGTTTCTTATTCAAGAAGCTTCTTAAAACAGTATAATTATAATGCACAAATTTTTACATGCAAAACAATGACACTAATAATTAGATTATTCAAACATGCTATTACTTAAACAGTTTTGATCAAATGTTTGAAGAAAAATCATAACATTGTTTCTGTTTTAAACATGCTAACAGGGATTTAAAAAATAATAAAAATTCACATTTGACAAACACAAAATCGACTTTTTTTGCTTCTGTAACAACAACAGCAAATTATTATCCATACATAGTTGAGTTTAAAAGAAAACTATAACCTTTTTTATTCCTTTTCACTGCAAAATTTCTTCTCCACTGTCTTCTACCAGAGTGTTCCATCGTTTTCCCTTCACTATGTGATGTGATTCCACATACTTCAAGGGAATATACTTCAATGTGTTCAACCTAATCATTAAGACAAGAGCACATTGAAGGTGACCATGTAAATAGTAGGGAATTTCTAGATAACCAACTCTAGTGTTTCCTATGCTTTATTTTTCTTTCAAGAAAACGTAAGACACTTTTAATTGAGCCATGTTGGCCTTAGTTAAGTGGCTATGGCCTAGTAGCTTAGTTTTATGGCCTTGGGCCTTGTTTTGTGTTTCTTTTGGACTTTAGTTGTGGTTCTACGATCCATAAGTCCACAAATATAAATACTTGGAACCCTAGTGTAATTTTAGAACTTTGTGAGAAAAAAATTATTTTGCCATATTTCTAGATCCTAAACCCTAGAGATCATGTTAGATCTCATCACTATGGATTGTGGTTGAACAGTTGCAAGCGTATTTGTAGTTCGAAGTGGATTTTCGTTGATGCAATAGCAAAACGTTTTGATTTCGAGTACGGATAGGAAACCCAAGTTTTGTCTGATATAACAAAGGCACGCACCAAATAGAACTATCTATTTGTACTTGGTGAGTTTCCAAAACGGTGTGTTTTTAATGACTCACGATTGTTCCTTCAAAAAATTATCTAAATAATTGTTTTTTTCGTCAATATAATTGACCGGACCTATAGTTATTAGTTCTATATACTCTTGGGCTTTTTCATAATGGACCAATATTTTCCAATTATCTGTTTTTGTACAACATTATTGAAACCCATTACTAATTGCACCTACTTTGTTTATTTACCATTCATCAACTTATTTAACTGACCATTCATAAAGCCCTTTCAATTAATTTTTTTTTTTAAATCTCAAATATTTTTCATACTATAATCTCAACCACCGATTTTTATACCTATAATTTTCCATTAACTACATTATTGTCCCCATGCAAAAACACTAATTACTATATACATAACAATGTCAACAATTTAATTCCTATCATACTTGTAAACATCAACAGTACCAACTCTAGTAAAAAAATCTAACCATTACTTTTATTATGAATAGTAATTTAATTTTTTTTATTGACATTTTTTTCCCTACAGCATAATACAATATATTTATTAACAAACCAATATGACTAACTTGCATATGCATTCACCAATTTCCTACTACTGTTATTATTTTGTATTAGTCAATTTCGTATTTACATATATAAACATTGTAAAATTTACAACATGAACCACACTACTTTCATCCAAAAAGTATTATTTTATACTTTTCACCATATTCTTTTTAATTTTAATATATTATCATTACTATTACTGACACAACTTTCGAAGAAAACACACTATTCTTTGTCGTTACTATCATTACGCGTAATAGTTATTTCAGATTTCCGATTCACCAATTACAAACCACATTAGACCCCAGCCTTCCATACCAACTCCTCATGTGCTAACAATCAAGAACGATATTCCCCCTCCCCCTTCAATTGGGTGTCATCCAACACAAACAGAATAAATAAAATAAAAAATAATAACTCAATAGATGCACATAATCATTCTTCTTATACATGTATAGACTCTATTTTTTGAAATTTTGAGCACACACTCTTAACTAAATGTGAAGGAGATAAAGTAATCGTTCTAAGAAAGTGAGAAACAACAAGGACCACCAGTTGCATTCACAATGCCCTTGACAATGTTGCTCAGCACGAGAAATCTGTGCGAGACGCCACAAACAGAACAAAAAAATCAAGAATAATAACTCAACGCATGCACATAATCACTTTTCTTATGTATGTATACATTACAATTTTTAAAGATCGAAGCGCAAACTCTCAATTTAATCTCAAAGACACAAATTCATTAATATAACGAAAGTAGCACGTCACACGGAACACAGAGTCCATTCCCAAATCTGTTGATCGTGTTGTTGTGCAAAAGAAATCTAACGTTTGTATTATTGTCGTTGCACGTAATAAATATTTACAATTCCTTCGTGTGCTAACAATCAAGAACGATATTCACCCTCCCCCTTGCCAACGCGTGCGAAGCACGGGTACTGGGTCTAGTTATGTAAAATCAAACCCATTATATAGCAAACCCCAAGATAAATTAAATCTCTTGAAATTAGGTTCCCAGGAAAGAGAGGTGGATCACAATGAACACTCTTAAGTACCAAGTCTTTACTAACCAGAACTTTCCCCAAACAACACTATTTTCAAAAATCAAGCTGAAGAGATTACTAGATGAGTCACGGACTAGGTCGCTCTCTTTAAGCTGTTTCGTGGCACTGCTCCAACGTGCAAGCAGACTATCAACCACGACGTCCCCAGGATAAAATAGTCCAGTCGAAACTGTTACGAATTTCCATTGCACTGTGAGAAATTCGTTCTAGAAATACACCCTCAATATGGTTATGAAAACCACTCTTATATAAACTCAATTTGCTTCAAGTCTTTCTAGAGAAGAAATTTTGGGAGAAGAGAGAAACTTGAGGAATGATTTATCTTCAAGTTGGTCCAAGTATCAAGTGGAGGTGAGGCCTCCTTTTATAAGAGAGATTTGGGAAAATAGTCATTGGAATGGAGTAAAGAGCCAACGGCTCTATCATTAAATTTCTTGCAAAAAATTAATTAAGAACTGTTACGGTTTGTGGTCAATATGATCGTTGGAGTCAAATGGTCAACAGTCAACGGTCAACGCAATTAAAAAATATTTTTCCATAAAATAAGTATACACCACAAAGCCCAAGCCCAAGCCTGGCCTAGTCGAGCTGGTCGAACGCATGGCAGCGTGCGCGTGTGGTGGTCACTTTATGTGAGTCCTCTCCCATCCACAAAATTCGGCACCCCTTGGGGCCCAACCCAATGGATGAGATTCCCACTTATAAACACTCTCATAGTGTGTCTATTCCATCCAATGTGGGACTTTTTCAATTCACACAATTCATCAAAGTTCCAACAGGATATAACACTAAGGATAAGAAATAAATAAATACATATTCAGAATATATAGTTTTAGCAGTATCCAATCGACTCATATATGGCCAAGAACTCATCACAATATCAAGAATTAAGCACATAATAAACAACACAACAAGCATAGTTAAGGAGACTTATCTTCCATGAAAGGCCTTGCACTCATAGAACATTCCGCAAGTGTCGAACCAATTGAAGATTATCATAATTTTTCTATGTCACTTGCCTAAACTTGGTTCCAATCGAACATGACTAGGCACTTCGTGAATTAAAATTTAGCAGTGGTAAATCTTTAAGATTTTGTAGATAGTGCCTGATATTGCAACGGCGAAATAAACCGAACACGAACGAAGACCGACAATGAGTCTTTGATTATAAACCTGCAAAACAATAAATATTATAAAAAACAACCGGAGGGGTCGCAAAACGCGACCTTAAGAATTTATCCGCCCAAAAAGCTCAAATCCCCTGAGGATACAACCGGTCTCGTCCTGAATCACAGTTGCGATCGAGGTATCCGAACTGACAAGAATGAAAGTGTGAAATATCAGGAGATGAACTCAAGAAAAGAAGAGAGAGGGAAAGAGCGTTCTAATTTTTGCTTTCTCATTTTTTTCTATGATTGATCAAAAAGTGCTCCTAGACATGCACTCATCTAGGCTCTAGCAGTTACCAAGTCAGTCAAGAAATGAGCCTATAACAACTTCCAAAAAAGTGGTAACTAGAGAGTGATGAGCAATTAATGAACCTAGACACTTTTAAGTGAATGAATGTAGACTTGTTTTGAGTTGAGAGATAATATTTGACTTATTCCAAAGGAGAAATAACAGGAAAACTTTAGAAAATGATAAATAAATTAAGTTCTAAATATTGATCAAATCAAAAGTCTCTCAGTAAAATAATATAACAAATTTATTTTCAATAAAACTATTACTTCACAAAAATTCACTTAAAAACTTTTGAAATATCACAAAATTTACAACAGTTCCTTTCGAGCTTGAGTTCGACGGGTAGTTGGTACTTGTAGACACTCTGATGCCAAAGTCAGCAATAAGAAGTCGAAAGAAGGAACAAATGAATGAGGCGTAGCTGATTTCTTGGGGTGGTGTCATTTTTTTAGAAGCGGAGAGGGGGTCGCTCCTAGCCTTGGTTGAATCTGGGCTGTAGGATTGGATCGGGATCATCCTGGTCGTTGATCTCAGTGTCGCCTTTAGCGGCCGATGTCTGGGTCGGATCCTGCGTTGGATTGAGCCGCACTTTGTGCAGATTAGGCTTGGCTCAGTCCGGAATAATTGCCCCCCAAGTCGAGGTCGGCCACGAGAGTGCGGCCTCAGCTTGAGTTGTGAAATGTGCCTCAGGTTAACGGTATTCAATGTGTCTTTAACCTCGGCTTTGAAGTTATTTGCAAGTCGGCGACATTAAAGTTGGTCTGAGATTTCCCCAAGTTGGAAAAATGGTCATTGTGGTCTCGGACTTTTGCAAGGTGACACGCATCAAGCTGTCGTATTGATGTGGCGTTTGATTGAATTGAGGCGTCTTGTCATAATGGTTTCCTTGTTTTTAGGTCCTGAGCATTAATTTCCTTGGAAGGGGTGCGTCGATTCGCCTTTCGAGTCCAGGTGTAACACTCTAATATCTCTAACTAGTAGACATATTAGAATGCACAGTTTAGCATACATTAGAGAGATAATACCTTCTTAGATATTTGAACACCGGTACCACTAAAAATTTTCTGATAATAATAGTATCGAACAGTCAAAACCTGTAATAGCTTAAAATTAAAACCGTATCGGTTCCATAGCTTCAATATTCTACAATTTGGTGTTCAATATCATCATAAGGAAAGAGCGGAAACGATTTATACAACTTATCATAAATACAAGTTACATAACCGAGATACAGAATCAACAAGGAGAATCATAAAACATAGACAGAGATGTAACATCCCAGACTGCTTAAAGAACTGTTGACTGCCCCCACGAACCAACACGAGTCTTTTCAGCATGTGTTGTCCTCACTTGCATGCTTTCCAGGAAACTTCCCAGAAGGTCACCCATCCCACTACTATTCCAAGTCAAGCATGCTTAACTATGGAGTTCTCAGGAACCGCTCTTTGCCATGCCACCTTTTTGGGCACCAACGATCACTCCCCCTCGTCAGCCACGGATGTCACAAAAGACGCTATGTCTCTATCAGCTTCGTAAGCACATCACCTACTCGTGCCGCTTAGCCTTCTTCTTTCCCCGTTTCTCTGCAAAAACATCAACAACATAAAGGGTGAGATACAATCTCAATGAGTTTTACCGTGCCATTAAAACTAATCACAACATTGACTACCGTAACGCTAATCCCGGTAATTGTGCCTTTTAATTTAGCGAAACATAGACTTCCTACTAGTGCTAATCCCGGTGAATCGTGCAGCATCTTTTAATTTTGTGAAACACCGACTGCCTACAAGTGCTAATCCCGGTGAATTGTACATCTTACTCTAGCATAACACCGACTGCCTACAAGTTCTAATCCCGGTGAACCCCAATCCACTAGTCGATATATGCTATAACTTACGGTCGTCACCCTAGACTCGATATAATTTATGTATCCACCCGCATTGGGTCGTTATCTATACTCGATATAATATATATATATATATATCGTGAATCCTAGACCGGTTTATATATATATATATATATATATACTCGATGTAATAATAAACATCCCGAGTCATTTATAATTACAAAACAGTTTATCCAAAACCACCATGTCAAGAAATTCAATCATCAATCATTTATATAACAAAGACTTGTTCAAAGACATAACATAGATTATGGAAGCATTAGGAGATAGAATAAGTTAAGGGTGATTCTGAGAGTGTGTTAAAAACACAATTTATGTTTGTTTGTAGTTGTAGATGTTTTCGTTAGCTTTCTAATGCATCCAAGAACACTCAAATCGGAGTTCCGGATCAAAAGTTATGGACAAAACAAGTTAGAAGGCTATCGAGAAAATCTACAACCCGAAAGAATAGCACGACCCGTGCTTAAAAGAGCACGACCCGTGCTTCCTATGCAGCACCAGAAAAATC
This sequence comes from Astragalus glycyphyllos, assembly GCA_963573325.1. Classification (NCBI taxonomy): domain Eukaryota; kingdom Viridiplantae; phylum Streptophyta; class Magnoliopsida; order Fabales; family Fabaceae; genus Astragalus; species Astragalus glycyphyllos. The sequence continues at coordinate 34,131,279 of OY754307.1, forward strand.
TATTTTTACGATTTTAATCCACTCTCAAAGTCCTCTAACCAATTCTAACTATCATACAATCCATATTTACTGTTTAAATCACTTCATTTCAACATGATAAACAGTCCAAATATCAATTCATATATCAACATATAATTTGACAAATAAACCGTAAAACGTAATTTTTTCGAAAAACGATTTTTCGACTCTTTAAAATCTTTCTAAACGAAACCATCACATATAACCAGCATATCAAACAATCTCAATCGAAAATATAAAAACCTAGACGTGAGTAACACTCACCCGGAATGAAGAATTCACAATAATCGAGACTTCAAGCAACGACAAAGACAAGTAAGAACACGAACGTTCCCCGTATGGTGTCCTAATCTCCCATGAACCCGAACACTATTTAATTTCTAATTCTAAGGCCTTGAGTTACTGAACTTTCTGACCCATATGCATCTCAAATCTACAATGTAATTCCCTTTCTACTCTGATCTAACCCCAATTTCTCGAACGTGGCAACTAACTCCAAATTCTGTTTGGCAGCATCTGTACGTTGTTTTGGAATAGGCATAACTAATTCAATTCTTAACCAAAATCATCGACACAAGTGCCTAACATGAAAGAAATTTTGTCTCGTTTCTTAGGGTTAAGGTTTCAAACTGATACAACAAATATTTAGAGAGTTATAACGAAAATAAGGGGACTGGGTAAAAATTGTGACGGATTTAGAAACGAAACTTGTGGACACGATATCTCCCTCAATAGCTAATGCAATTAGATGACTATTATGTCTATGTTGAAGAATTTTGTGTCTAGTTTATGAACAAACAAAAATGACATTCAGATGAGGTGTGTACAGAGAGATATAAGGTAAACACTGGAGGTGGTTCAAACGGGTTTCCTGCAGAATTTCTGTTCGAACTTGTATCTTCCACATCAACCATTAGTAACCACGAGTTTGAGTTCCAAAACGACACTCCAAACTCCCAAGCTACAGAAGTTCTACAAATCTTACTTGGAATCAGAATGTAAGTTCTGTTTTTGGTTAGAACTTACCCCCACTCTTCCACTATGACATGCAAGGCCCCAAATGGTTCCAAAACTCCATTGTTGTGCTAGTTGAGCTTGAAAGTTTGGACATGGATAAATGATGAGGAGGATGAATGAGTTGATGAAATTAGTATCACTGTGAAGAGAATGAAAAATGGAGAAGAATGGTGGTGCATTTACCTACATGTTTTGAAGGGATTGAGACTTCTCCTCTTTTCTTTTTCCCTTCGTCGCACTCTCTCCCTCTCTCTTTACTCTTCTTTCTAAAATTTCTCCATATTCTGAAAATGAAGTGATGTTTTGAGGTTTTGTGTTTTGACTCAGCTGAAGGTTACTTAAAGTAAGGAAATGACCGAAATGCCCTTTGCTTAATAATACTCACTTAATCTAATTTCTAACCCAAACAATCACACACAATTTACATAATTCCAAATAATAATACATAGACTCAAATGATCTAGTAATTAAATATTGCTTTCGTGACGACAACCTCTCAATGACTCGACTTATTATTTACTCAAATAATAAATCACTAGTTAATTTCATAAATTAAAACTAACGGAACTAGGAATGTTACACCAGAACCCCAATAAAAATGGGAGGAGTCCAGTACTTTAGTACCTTTGAAATCCCTAAGAGTTATTTTCTCCCGACCTCTCAATCCAAATGATCTGACGTTGACAATCCAGTAGGCTCTTAAGAGTTGTTTTCTCCCGACCTCTCGATCCAATGATCTGACGTTGACAATCTTGCATCTGTTTTTAGTGCTCCACTTTACCGAAGTTGTGGCGCAGGCGAGTGATGTAACACCCCGGAAATAATTTAATTAAAATAGTTGATTGAATTATTAAAATAATTTGGAGGCGGGATATAGATAAATTAAAAGGTTAATATTTTTTATGCGTAGGAGGTGAAACGAGTAAAGGAGGTGGTGACGTAGAGAGCCCAGTGTTTACTGAGCCCTCAACTTAAACCCTGGGGGTTTAAGCCAAACCCTCATTCGCAGCAAGCAAAAGAAAAACGAAAGTGAGAGTGAGAGAGAGAGCACGCGGCGCAAAGAGGGAGAGAAGAGGAGGGTTTCGCGAAGAATTTCAAAAGGAGATCGTTCGTGTTGCTGTGGTTTTGTTCGTGTCTCGTTCGTCGTGTTCCGGAGCTTACGTTATTCGAGGTAAGGGTGGGCTTAACCTTGATAATGGGTTGATGATAATTATGTGTGGGTAGTCTAGGGCTTTGTTGAATTGTTCGTGTTGTTGCATATCGTGTTTTCGTTGAGATTGGTGCTTTGATGATTATTGCACGTTATTGTGATTTGTTTCGTTATTTGTTGTTGCGTGATTGTTGTATCACGATGATGGTGTTGTTATTGTTCGTGTTTTTGTTGTTGCTGTGCGTGGTTGATTGTTGTTGTCGCGTTGTCGAATTGTCGTTTTTGTTGTGGTGGTTGCGGTGTCGTTGCCGTTAGGGTTTGGTGTTTGGCAATTTAGCGATTCTGGACACAGGTTCGGTTTTTCTAAAACTGGCGCTGTTTGGTTGATCGAAAAATTATGAGGTTGATTGTTTTTGAAAATAGACTTAACGCCGGTCGCTTTGGCACTGGTTTCGTCAAATTCGGAGTTGTATAGCTCGAGTTATAGGCGATACAAGTTAGGTTAAAATTCTGGAAACGATTTGGGTATAGATTCGATATTTCGGTGACTGGGAACGTTGTATTGACCGAAAAATTATGTGGTTTATTTTTCTGGAAAATAGACGTAATGCTTGTTAATTTGGCACTGGTTTGGTTGCGTTTAGAGTTGTGTAGCTCGAGATATGAATTCCACAAGTTAGAGTAAGATTCTGGAAACAATCTGGACACAGGGTCAGTGTTTTGGTTACCACGTTTTCAAAAGAACTCTTTTTCGAACGAATCCAATTTCTTTGAAAACTAGACAAAATTTTCCCCAGTTTATGCACAAGTTTCATGCAATTTGATTGAGTTTTGGTCACTTTGGAATTGCTTGAATTTGAAGGACAGAAACTGTCCTCTTTTGCAACTAGCCTGTGTGCTTGTCGAAAACTGTACCTATTGGACACTCTCCTTCAAAAACTGAACTTAGGGATGATAACCAGACCCATAGGGCTTTCCAACAAGTATTTATTTGTTGAAATCCGATGTCGTTTGCTATTTTAATTAATTCGCTGAAGTAGGTGCGATGTGCCTAGGCGCTGTGCGCCAGTCTTGTGCGTGGTGTGCGTGCGTTATGTCCGCGTTGTGGAGCCGTCTGGTGTTAATATTTCAGTGCGGTGCTGGTATGCTCAGAAGAGTTTAGTGGTAGCTGTGATGCTACAACTTGGTGCTATTTTTGGTGAAATCATTTGTTTTGATTCTGGTGATATAGTATTTATTTTAAATACTTGTTATGGTGAGTTGGTGCATAATCATGGTGTCGCATTGTCATATGCATGTTTTGGTGATATAGGCTCTGCCTCTGGTGTTTATTGGTGATATGCCCGTCGTGGCTCATTTTGGTGATCGGTACCGCATGCATATGCCCACTGGAGGGGTTGCATATCATCCCATTGTCTATGAATGTTATAATTTTGGTGGTTCACTGTCAAATGGATTTTTCCTTTGGTATCTGGTGCTGTGATATGGTGTAATTGTATTGTGTTGCTGTAGTTACCTGATGCTAGCATATTTTTATCATCTGCTTATTATCTCTGTTAGACTCACCCCTTCTGCTTGGAATGTTGCTCTCATGCGGCAACGCTGCAGGTGATCGCTAGTGCTCGTGGAGGAATTGCTAGGTTTTGCTTTCTCTCTCGTTTGGGTCTGTGTCAGCTCTGATATGTAGCACCGGGGAGTCGTTAGTTATCGTTTTGAACTATTATTTTAGTTATTGGAAATTGTTTTAATTTATTTTGGAGATGTCTTTAATTGTTAATTCTGGAGATGTTTAAACTGGTTAATATTTCCGCTGCTTGGTGATTTCTTTTATATAAATTATTTTGGAGATTTTCTTTTTTTTAAAATGGTGAAAAATGTAGCGCCCTTCGAGGTGACTCTGATAATTGTCTATTTAATTGTAATAGTAAAAGGGGGGTGTTACATTAGTGGTATCAGAGCAGTTCGGTCTGTCCGGCCAAGTTGTCGAGTCGTCGAGTCGAGTAACACTTGAGTAATTGTTACTCGTTTCTGATTATAGTTTCTGTTGCAGTGTTAGGTTGAGATGGCAGGACGGAACGATGCTGCACTCGCTGCTGCTTTGCAGGCTGTGGCTCAAGCTCTGGAGAATAACCCAGGTGCTGCTGGTGATGCTGGGTCGCGCAGTTTGGCTACGTTTCAGAGGGAGAATCCTCCTACCTTTAAGGGCAAGTATAACCCTGATGGTGCTTTGGCGTGGCTGAAAGAGATGGAGAGAATCTTTCGTGTTATGGATTGCTCTGAGGCGCAGAAAGTCAGGTATGGTACTCATATGCTGGCAGAGGAGGCTGATGACTGGTGGTTGGAGGTGAGGCAGAGGTTGGCGACTGTGAATGAAGAGGTCACTTGGGCTGTGTTCAGCAGAGAATTTCTGAGAAAGTATTATCCTGAAGATGTCCGTGGGAAGAAAGAGATTGAGTTTCTGGAGCTGAAGCAGGGTAATATGTCGGTGACTGAGTATGCTGCCAAGTTCATTGAATTGGCGAAGTTCTATCCACATTATGGTGAGGCTGGTGCTGAATTCTCCAAATGCATCAAGTTTGAAAATGGGTTGCGGGCTGATATCAAGAAGGCGATAGGGTATCAGAAAATTCGGGTGTTCTCGGAGTTGATTGACAGCTGCAGAATCTTCGAGGAAGACAGCAATGCTCATTCTAGAGTCATGAGGGATAGGCAGAAGAATTTCTCGAGTCGTGGGAAGCCGTATGAGGTTCCAGCTGGTAAGGGCAATCAGAGAACTGCTGTGGGTAAGAGACCTAGTGGGGGAGATGCTGCTGCTAGTGTGGTATGTTACAAGTGTGGTAAACCCGGTCATAAGCGTCCTGACTGTCCAGGTGATGTGAAGAAGTGCTACAAGTGTGGTAAAGAGGGTCATATGGCGTCTAGCTGTGATCGAAAGGATGTGTTATGCTACAACTGTGGTGAGGGTGGTCATATCAGCACTCAGTGTCCTAAACCGAAGAAAGAAAGGTCCGTTGGGAAGGTGTTCGCTCTGGCGGGGTCAGATGCAGTGAATGAGATCAGAGGTACATGCTATATTAATAATTCTCCTCTCATTGCTATTATTGATACTGGTGCTACCCATTGTTTTATTGCTACTGCATGTGTTGAGAAATTAGATCTTGTTTTATCTCCTATGTTGAGGGAGATGGTTATCGATACTCCGGCTAAGGGTTCGGTGACTACCTCGGTTGTTTGTGCTAAATGCCCTTTATCGATATTCGGTAATGATTTTCTCGTTGACTTGATTTGTTTGCCGCTGAGCGGAATGGATGTTATTCTAGGTATGGACTGGTTAGTTGATAACCATGTTCATATCAACTGTCATGAAAGGTCTGTGAGTTTCTTTTCTCCTGAAGAGGAAGAGTCCGGTTTGTTGTCTGCTGGTCAGTTGCATAGGGTAATGAGGGAAGACGTCCAGTTGTTTTCATTAATGGCGTCATTGTCTGCTAAGAGCCAAGCGAAGGTTGATGAGTTGCAGGTGGTGCGAGAGTTTTCTGAGGTTTTTCCCGACGAGATTCCGGATGTACCACCAGAGAGAGAGGTTGAGTTTGCTATTGATCTGGTACCTGATACTAAACCTGTGTCTATGGCACCGTATAGAATGTCTGCATCTGAATTGTCAGAACTGAAGAAGCAACTCGAGGATCTGCTTGAAAAGAAATTTGTGAGGCCAAGTGTGTCGCCGTGGGGAGCTCCAGTGTTGTTGGTGAAAAAGAAAGATGGTAGTATGAGGTTGTGCGTAGACTATCGGCAGCTGAATAAGGTGACTATTAAGAACAAGTATCCGCTTCCGAGGATTGATGACTTAATGGATCAGTTGGTGGGTGCTCAGGTGTTCAGTAAAATAGATTTGAGATCGGGTTATCATCAGATCAAGGTGAAAGACGAAGACATTCAGAAGACAGCTTTCAGAACCCGTTATGGGCATTATGAGTATTCCGTGATGCCTTTCGGTGTGACTAATGCGCCGGGAGTGTTCATGGAGTACATGAATCGTATCTTTCGTGAGTATCTGGATCGGTTTGTGGTGGTATTCATTGACGGCATCCTAATTTATTCTAAGTCAGAAGAGGAGCATGCAGAACATCTGAGATTGGTATTGGAAATTCTGAGGGACAGGAAATTATATGCGAAGCTGTCTAAGTGTGAGTTTTGGTTGAAAGAGGTTAGCTTTCTGGGTTATGTTATTTCGGGGAATGGAATTGCCGTGGATCCGTCTAAGGTTGATGCCGTGTTACAATGGGAGTCTCCGAAGTCAGTTACTGAGATTAGAAGTTTTCTGGGTCTGGCAGGTTACTATAGGAGGTTTATAGAAGGATTTTCGAAGTTGGCACTTCCATTGACTCAGTTGACTTGCAAGGGTAAAGCTTTCATCTGGGATGACTGTTGTGAAGAGAGCTTCAAAGAATTGAAGAATAGGTTGACGACGTCTCCTGTTCTGACGTTGCCTAATCCGGAAGAGTCGTTTGTGGTGTATTGTGATGCTTCCAAGATGGGGTTGGGAGGTGTGCTTATGCAGAATGGTAAGGTAGTTGCCTATGCGTCGAGACAGTTGAGGACTCATGAGAAGAACTACCCTACCCATGATTTAGAACTTGCTACAGTTGTGTTCGCGTTGAAAATTTGGAGACATTATCTGTATGGTTCGAGGTTTGAGGTGTTCAGTGATCATAAGGGTTTGCAGTATCTGTTTGATCAGAAAGAGTTGAATATGAGACAGCGCAGATGGTTGGAGTTGCTGAAAGACTATGACTTTAGCTTGAACTATCATCCGGGAAAGGCTAATGTGGTAGCTGACGCTTTAAGTCGAAAGACGTTGCATATGTCAGCAATGATGGTTAGAGAACTCGAATTAATTGAGCAGTTCAGAGATATGAGTTTGGTTTGTGAAGTGACGCCTCAGAGTGTCAGATTGGGGATGTTGAAGATTGATAATGAATTCATGGCTAGCATTCGAGAAGCTCAGAAGTTAGATGTTAAATTAGTTGACCTGATGGTTGGGATTGATCAATCCGAGAATAAAGACTTTGAGTTGGATGCGCAGAATGTATTGAAGTACCGTGGAAGAATCTGCATTCCTGATGATGAGGAGATGAAAAGAGCAATTTTAGAAGAATGTCATAGGAGTAAGTTGAGTATCCATCCGGGAGCTACAAAGATGTATCAGGATCTGAAGAAGATGTTTTGGTGGCCTGGTATGAAGCGTGATGTGGCGCAGTTTGTGTATTCCTGCTTGACTTGTCAGAAATCGAAGGTTGAGCATCAGAAGCCTGCTCGGTTGATGCAACCGTTGGAGATTCCGGAATGGAAGTGGGATAGTATTTCTATGGATTTCGTGATAGGGTTACCTAATACTGTGAGGGGGCACGATTCGATTTGGGTGATTGTGGATAGATTGACGAAGTCTGCTCATTTTATTCCTATCAATATCACGTATCCGGTGTCGAGATTGGCAAAGATTTATATTCAGGTGATTGTGAAGTTGCATGGTGTTCCTTTGTGCATTGTGTCTGACAGAGATCCTAGGTTCACTTCTGATTTCTGGAAGAGTTTGCAAGAAGCGTTGGGTTCTAAATTGAGGTTGAGTTCAGCTTATCATCCTCAAACTGATGGGCAGACAGAGAGGACCATTCAGTCGTTGGAAGACTTGTTGAGATCTTGTGTTCTTGAGCAGGGAGGTGCGTGGGATACTCACCTTCCGTTGATCGAGTTTACTTACAACAATAGTTACCATTCTAGCATCGGGATGGCACCGTTCGAGGCATTGTATGGTCGGAGATGTAGGACTCCGTTGTGTTGGCATGAATCTGGGGAGAGTATTGTTCTTGGACCCGAGGTTGTTCGAGAGACTACTGAAAAGGTGAAATTGATCCGTGAGAAAATGAAAGCGTCGCAGAGTAGACAAAAGAGCTATCATGATAAGAGAAGGAAGGATTTAGAATTCCAAGCTGGTGATCATGTGTTTTTGAGAGTCACGCCTATGGCTGGTGTTGGGCGTGCATTGAAGACAAAGAAGTTGACTCCTCGTTTCATTGGACCGTATCAGATCACTGAGAGAATTGGTAATGTTGCTTATAGGGTGGCCTTGCCGCCTAATCTTTCGAATTTGCACGATGTATTTCATGTGTCGCAACTTCGGAAGTATATTTCGGATCCGTCCCATGTGATTCCGATGGATGATGTGCATGTGCGGGATAATCTCACTGTGGAGACAATGCCTGTGCGAATTGAAGATCGTGAAGTGAAGACTTTACGTGGCAAAGAGATAAACCTGGTGAAAGTGGTCTGGTTAGGAGCTGCTGGTGAAAGCATGACATGGGAGTTGGAGAGCAAGATGCGAGAGTCCTATCCGGAGCTGTTTGAATCAGGTATGTTTTCGAGGACGAAAGATTCTAAGTGGGGGAGGGTTGTAACACCCCGGAAATAATTTAATTAAAATAGTTGATTGAATTATTAAAATAATTTGGAGGCGGGATATAGATAAATTAAAAGGTTAATATTTTATATGCGTAGGAGGTGAAACCAGTAAAGGAGCTGGTGACGTAGAGAGCCCAGTGTTTACTGAGCCCTCAACTTAAACCCTGGGGGTTTAAGCCACCCTCATTCGCAGCAAGCAAAAGAAAAACGAAAGTGAGAGTGAGAGAGAGAGCACGCGGCGCAAAGAGGGAGAGAAGAGGAGGGTTTCGCGAAGAATTTCAAAAGGAGATCGTTCGTGTTGCTGTGGTTTTGTTCGTGTCTCGTTCGTCGTGTTCCGAAGCTTACGTTATTCGAGGTAAAGGTGGGCTTAACCTTGATAATGGGTTGATGATAATTATGTGTGGGTAGTCTAGGGCTTTGTTGAATTGTTCGTGTTGTTGCATATCGTGTTTTCGTTGAGATTGGTGCTTTGATGATTATTGCACGTTATTGTGATTTGTTTCGTTATTTGTTGTTGCATGATTGTTGTATCACGATGATGGTGTTGTTATTGTTCGTGTTTTTGTTGTTGCTGTGCGTGGTTGATTGTTGTTGTCGCGTTGTCGAATTGTCGTTTTTGTTGTGGTGGTTGCGGTGTCGTTGCCGTTAGGGTTTGGTGTTTGGCAATTTAGCGATTCTGACACAGGTTCGGTTTTTCTAAAACTGGCGCTGTTTGGTTGATCGAAAAATTATGAGGTTGATTGTTTTTGAAAATAGACTTAACGTCGGTCGTTTTGGCACTGGTTTCGTCAAATTCGGAGTTGTATAGCTCGAGTTATAGGCGATACAAGTTAGGTTAAAATTCTGGAAACGATTTGGGTATAGATTCGGTGACTGGGAACGTTGTATTGACCGAAAAATTATGTGGTTTATTTTTCTGGAAAATATACTTAATGCTTGTTAATTTGGCACTGGTTTGGTTGCGTTTAGAGTTGTGTAGCTCGAGATATGAATTCCACAAGTTAGAGTAAGATTCTGGAAACAATCTGGACACAGGGTCAGTGTTTTGGTTACCACGTTTTCAAAAGAACTCCTTTTCGAATGAATCCAATTTCTTTGAAAACTAGACAAAATTTGCCCCAGTTTATGCACAAGTTTCATGAAATTTGATTGAGTTTTGGTCACTTTGGAATTGCTTGAATTTGAAGGACAGAAACTGTCCTCTTTTGCAACTAGCCTGTGTGCTTGTCGAAAACTGTACCTATTGGACACTCTCCTTCAAAAACTGAACTTAGGGATGATAACCAGACCCATAGGGCTTTCCAACAAGTATTTATTTGTTGAAATCCGATGTCGTTTGCTATTTTAATTAATTCGCTGAAGTAGGTGCGATGTGCCTAGGCGCTGTGCGCCAGTCTTGTGCGTGGTGTGCGTGCGTTATGTCCGCGTTGTGGAGCCGTCTGGTGTTAATATTTCAGTGCGGTGCTGGTATGCTCAGGAGAGTTTAGTGGTAGCTGTGATGCTACAACTTGGTGCTATTTTTGGTGAAATCATTTGTTTTGATTCTGGTGATATAGTATTTATTTTAAATACTTGTTATGGTGAGTTGGTGCATAATCATGGTGTCGCATTGTCATATGCATGTTTTGGTGATATAGGCTCTGCCTCTGGTGTTTATTGGTGATATGCCCGTCGTGGCTCATTTTGGTGATCGGTACCGCATGCATATGCCCACTGGAGGGGTTGCATATCATCCCATTGTCTATGAATGTTATAATTTTGGTGGTTCACTGTCAAATGGATTTTTCCTTTGGTATCTGGTGCTGTGATATGGTGTAATTGTATTGTGTTGCTGTAGTTACCTGATGCTAGCATATTTTTATCATCTGCTTATTATCTCTGTTAGACTCACCCCTTCTGCTTGGAATGTTGCTCTCATGCGGCAACGCTGCAGGTGATCGCTAGTGCTCGTGGAGGAATTGCTAGGTTTTGCTTCCTCTCTCGTTTGGGTCTGTGTCAGCTCTGATATGTAGCACCGGGGAGTCGTTAGTTATCGTTTTGAACTATTATTTTAGTTATTGGAAATTGTTTTAATTTATTTTGGAGATGTCTTTAATTGTTAATTCTGGAGATGTTTAAACTGGTTAATATTTCCGCTGCTTGGTGATTTCTTTTATATAAATTATTTTGGAGATTTTCTTTTTTTTAAAATGGTGAAAAATGTAGCGCCCTTCGAGGTGACTCTGATAATTGTCTATTTAATTGTAATAGTAAAAGGGGGGTGTTACAAGTGATTCTTTTTCGTTGCTCATCCGACGTTGAAGTTCATATTCCTGTGAGGTCAGTCTTGTCTTTTTCATTTATGTGTTTCTATTATTTTGGCTTTTGGTTTTCACCTAGGATGACATACCTGGGTCCGCCTCCACCTTACCTCGGGGAGGAAGATGGTCAGTCCCAGCTTTGATTCCATCGAGGCATAGCTTCTTCTCTTTCTGAGCTTTTGACATCGGCTTACTTCCCTACAAGTAAATCTGGCGAAGGCTCAAGAGAGTGAGAGGACCCATCGCTTCATTCTGATTGGGAAGCCAATTTTGATGAAGTCCCTGGATGGTGATCTGATTCCGCCCGATGACAGGATGTATACCTCGGCACGATCTGTGCATTTAGCGCAGGCCAGCAGGTCTGCAGCCACTCCTTCTACTGAACGGTTTCCCCCTAGAGTCAATCTTGTGAACCAAGTAGGGCCAAAGCCGGAGGAAGAGGTTAAGGCTTAGGATCCCTATAGGTGGGTCTCCAAGGAGGTCTATGACATCGGAACAATATATGCACCTTGTGCTAACTTGTCAGATTTTAGAAGTATGTCGGCGATCTGGGGAAGGAGTGGAAGTTGGAAGGTCGCCTAACCGAGCGAGGATGAGATTCTTCCTCTACTCCGCCATGTTGGATAAAATGATGATTTGAATTCCCTTTAGCACCTTCCAAAAGCGGGTGTTGGAGTATTGATAGTCGCCCCATCCCAGTTCACTCTCAATGTGTGAGGCTTCATGAAAACCTTTAAGATTGTGATGGGATCCTTAAACTAACCTTGCACCCTCAGTTTTTTTTTTACTTCATCTGAAGTTTTCCGACACCCGAGATCGGTTCCAAAAAGAGATGCAGGGCCATGTTGGTCTTTGGTGTAACTGGAAGCAGATTTTGTTCACACCCATGCCCGACTCTGCGAAGGACTTTAAGTATCGGTTCTTCTATGTGAGGCTGATGAATGATGCTGTGAAGAAGGAGGTAGTCGAGCTTGATGAGAAGGGGCTAGTTGTGAAGCATAGGTTTCCATTGTCGTGGTTAGAGGAACATTTTATGTACAATGGGTCCGAGTATGCTTGTCGGGCTAACATCCTTGTTTGAGAGGAGGGTCGGAGTCTTCGAATGCTTTCAAAATGGGTGTGTAAGTTTACCACACGAGTCAAGAAGATTGACTGCCGGGTTGTCCTGACGGACGACGTCGAGTCCCCTGCAACCCTTACTACTGCTCTAGGTAGATTTTAATTTCTCATTCACGTCTTGCTAGATTTTAATTTCTCATTCCCCTACAGTCGGAGTCGAGGAAGATGACTTAGAGATTGGGCTAATCTTGAAATTGTGTTAATATTCATCATTGTGACTTGGAGATTCATATAGATTTGTTATTTTCTAGATCCTAAATTTAGTGAGACATGTGTGGGTCACATCAGATGACGTCTCGACGCCACAGTCTGCTGTGCTGCAGACTTGGCGCAAGCTCGTCTTGATGTTGCAATGGGGTTGGCTCGAACGGTTGCGACTTCTTCTTCCATCTGAGTCTGGCGCGCTTCCTGTTGTGCCATGTCTCTGCTTCCACGGTCTAAGATATCCAATAGCTAGTTCGCTGCTTGCCCCGGGGCCGGGATGACCTTACCGACCGGTGCAGGCGGAGGCAAGGGTGCAGATCGCAATGCCTCTAGGACGAGAGTTAGAACGTACCCGTGTTTTATCAGGTCAGGGTAGCGACTCGATATTTCGTGGCCGAGATTGACCTTCGGAGGAGCCATTGAAAGTGACATGAGTTTGGTGAGAGCTAGTGATGAGCTCCCATTGTGGTCGCCAATGTTCGGAACCTTGCTCCGAGGTGGTCGGTACCTACAGACACTGTGACACCTCGTTCCCGAAAATAATTTAACAAAGAATTTGCATAAAATATGAGAGGACCTTCTTGAAATAAATTATAATAATGTGAATATAATAAAACTTCAGAAGACTTACATATTGAAATCAGAATGTATAGTACATGTTATTGGTAAAAGGTTGAAATTGATAAACACTTATATTAGGTAAATCAAGCAAGCCATTACAAGCATCAATTCCAACATAGAAAATCTTGATTTACAAATCGGCATAAATCATAAATCCTCACAAGTCACGAAGGTATGGTATGCATGTCTCACTCAGCAAACACAAGAATGCCTCTCCCTACACTCAAGAGAAGAAGAAAAAAGAGAACCATCTTTGCCTCACCCTAGGGCCAGATGACTCAGACTCGATGACACATAACAATACATCATGAGCACCATCTTCACCTCTCACGGCCTAGGTAGCTCAGACTCAATGAAACTAAGTGAGTTATATTATCGTTTACTCAGACTTGAAGACGCTATTCACCTCTCACAAGCTATCTAGCTGAGACTCAACAACACTAGGTCAACTATGGCATCACTTGCGTACCGAATCGCCTCGCACAGACTTGGTAACTCAGACTCAAAGATACTAGGTTTGCCATAACACGACTCGATTATTATTCTCACTTCTCACAAGCAAGGTGACTCAAACTCAAGGATAACCTACTACAACACGCACAACCACATAACACACACAATCACAGTGTAGTCACAATATCACCTGAGCACCATTCTCACCTGTTACAGGCTAGGTAGCTCATCACAATGATAAAATCATAATCATATATCACTTAGTATAATCTAATTACTAACTCTAATTCTGTTGTTTTCACTTTTAATATAGCATACAATATTTTTAAATATCAAACATTACAGTACTTGTTGGCTCTTTTAACCAATCATTAGAATGATATGAAACACAAGATATGAAACACAAGACAATCCAATGATAAGAACTAAGATATGAAACACAAGAAAATCCAATGATTAGAGTTATCATATGCTAGAATCGTAATAGGGTGTTGGCCAGCGCAATTGTTAAGAGTCTCTACGCGCGACGCAGATTAGTCCTTCGTTGACAGCGTTGGGACACTGCGTGGGTAGCCAGCAATGGTCCTAGACAAAAAAAAAAATATGCTAGAATCGGAAGGGAGATATGGGATTGCTCAAAGGAAGAGAACGTAGCTGGATGGCTTGCATTGGAGAAGGTAATAGAAACAAAATCAAGTATTGTAGAAAAGTGAAACTAGGATACTTGCTGAGGGAAGAAAGTTAGAGTAGGAACTAGGTTAATTCCTATATATGGGCCTTATCATTAGACGCTTTAAAATCCAGCCCAATGCACGAGAGTATTGTAGAAAGTGAAACTAGGATACTTGCTAATAAAAATCCAAAATTCTTTTAAATTATTTTTAAAGCATTTTCTAACTATTAAAGCAAATTTTAACACTTTTATAATAAAAATAGCAATTCCAAATATTGATAATTTATGGAGATAATTCTTTATAATACAAAAAACCAAAATAAGAAATATCATTTTTTTACATGAAAATAAGAACTACTAAAATTGACTAATATGTAACTAGTCATATGTTAATTACAACCCGAACGTAACTTGCCATAGCACAAACACATGTAAAATCACTGAAGATATTTGGATGGAAAAATTAGGGTGTTACAGACACTCTGAAGCCAAAGTCAACAATAAGAAGTCAAGAGGAGGTTCAGAATAAACTGTCTTCTCAATTATATAACAGAGTTGAGAAGGGTCAGTAAGTTCTGTCTTCAACACTTACTGTCAAGTACTTGGCTTCTTAATCATTTAAGTAGTGTAAGCATATCTGATCTATAATAATACAGTTATAATCAAAACATCAAGAGATTTCCTAAGTAACTATTAGTTAAGGAGAGATGTGAGAAGGGTTGAAAACTGTGTTTTATTTTAAATCATTTCTTAGTAGAGAAGGCTCAGCAAGCTGTCTCCTCAGTTTTCATAAAGCTTCTCCACGAGGAGAGTTTTGTCTCAAAGAATAAAACAACTTAGAGAAAGCAGTAAGTAACACAATGATGTATAGTGGTTCACCCAAAACCCTGGGCTACATCCACTCCTCACTCCTATGAGTATTTCCACTATTTTACAAATAGTTTACAACTTTTACACCTCTCTAGGCTAAAAGTACTCTTGATAGTTTTCTTCCTACTGATCTATTAGAAAGCTTCTATTACAAAAGCACTCACATCTCAAGCCCTATAGCAACACATACCACTTGAGAAGGTTCCCCTGCTGGTTTCCTGTGACGTGTTTGGGTTTGTGCGATTTCTAGAGCCTTGTTGATACAAATGAATTATTCAACAGATACAACAACACAATCATTAATACATACTCAGAGATCGAGTGAATCCCTTCAGTTGTGTAGTAGTTGAGTATGGATGAGAGGAAACTTTGACACTTGAGAAGGTTGAAGATTTGAGCTAAATGTACTCTCACACGGATTAACGATGGCCAGGAGCGTTTATTTATAATTGAAATTATGTGTAATAACCTTTGGTCCATGGGAAAGAGTCGTTGGCACAAGTTTATAGTCGTTTATAGCCGTTGAGAGGCTGTATGTTTAAAGACAGCTATGTTTCTGCTTTTCTGCAGAAGACAGCTGTTTCTAGTTGTCATAACTCTTCTCAACTTTGACTCTTCTCAGCAATGATAGTTTTTGGAGATGATGCTTCTCAAGTTGATACTTCTGATGAAGATATTTATGATGTGACCTTTCTCAACTTGACTGTTCATATCAAGACCCTTCTGATTGTCATGAGGCTTCTCATGATGTTTCTCAACTTGACTCTTCTCATCTGATGCTTCTCATCTCTATTCTTCTTAGAACCTTTCTCCTGCTAGTTCTATCATGATGCTTCTTAGGTTGATCCTTTTGATTACCCTTCTCATGTTGCCACAGATAGAAATGATACTTCTCATAATGATCTTTCTCAAGTTTACCCATTTGGTCTTGATCTTTGATCTTATCAAAAGAAGGTTTCTTCTTTAAGATATTGTGAACAACACTATTTTAAGTTTTCTCATCTATGGTGCTTCTCATAAGCATGTACCTTTTTAAGATTTTTTTGATTATTCCTGTACTCCTTGTTCACTCAAGAAGAAGCATTAGTAGCATATGATATCAGATAACTTAAGCTTCTCACATTTTTCCCCCTGAATATGTGCATATAGATTAAGATTATGATTTCATACATTTCAGATACCACACAAGAACGTTATTAAGAGAATATATTTCATTAAGCTCATCAAAAGAATCATTATCATGATTATAAGAGACTCTGTTCTTTTTGGCAGATATGCCTTTGAAAATGAAAAACAACTAATGAGAAGATTACTTCTCAACAAAAAGTGTCTATTACACACAAATATTTGCTAATGCTTATCAATCAAAATAATTCTAAGACCTAGTAACTTGATCTACTCTTCTCCCCCTTTTGGCTAACATTAGAAAGGTGGAGGCAAACAGAAAAATAAAGAGGCTACTTTGATGGGGAAGACCCATGAGAAGTGGAGGAAGTAGCAGGTCTTGAAATGTCAGGAAACTGAGGGACAGGATCAAATTCTGGAGGAAATGAGATTTGGAGCAAGTGCGGTCATCCCTTCCTGCAGAATCCATGACTGATATTACTCATCTCTAGCAGCTTGAGCTCTCTGACCTTGTTGAATGATTGCTTGACCTTCAAGCACATTTTTCAGCAGAGGTTTCATCCTTCTCATCATTTTTTCCATCTTGGATATGCGAGTTACAAGAGCTTCAGAGACAGGTGGACTTTGCTCTTTAGATTCCTCAGCAACTTTCTCATAAGCCTCACTAGAAGGTTGGGCAGCATTGAAGAAAGAGGAATCTTGAGACCCAAACTTAGATGGCATGTCAGAAGGGTGAGTTTGGGTGTTGATGGAGGGATACATTGGTTGAGGAGAGTCATCTTTAGGTGTTTGTTTAGGTTTAGAAATTGATTGATGTTTGAGGAGGCTATGGTGTTGGTGGTTTTGAGTGGTGAGATTTCATGCTCTATGTTGATAGCAGCTAGGAGTTGATCAAGGTTGTGGGAGGTTACATGTGAGATAGTGGGATTTGGTGATGGTTCAGTTGGAGGTGCAGTTGCAATGGGGAGTGATTGAAATGAGAAAGGTGGGACAGGGTGTGGTATGGTTAAGACATGTAAGAAAGGTGGAAGTGTAGGCATTTGTTCATGGAACATTGAAGGGAGAGGGGTTTGAATGACAGGTGAGGAGATGTTAAAGTGAAGCTCCCCCTGTGGTGATGCTGGGATGGTTTGAGTTAAAAGCTCAGAGATATTACCATCTGTTGCTTCTTGAGCAGAGTCAGCCTTCTCGGCTTATGTAGATTCACCCTTCTCAGCTTGAGCATACACTTCTTTCTCAGCTTCTTCATCAACTTGTCCTTAACCTTCTACAATTTCCACCTCATGTGGTGGTTCCTCAGTGATCTCAACATTCAAATTGAATGGAGTTAGTCCTTCAAGCACCATTGTTCTATCAGAACCATTTCCACCAGATGAGTTGAGGTGCAATTCCTCAGTCTTTTCTCTTCAATTTTCACCAGCAGAGTTCCGTTCTAGTGTGTTCAACCCTTCTCTAGGAGAAACTGTTTGTTGTTGCACCAAATTGCTAGTGACCTCTTGATCAATAGGCTTCCATACAATTCTCTCCTTGCTTCTAGTGTACACCTTCATTAATGGAGCCATAACCATTCTCGGGGGGGGGGGGGGGGGGGGGGGGGGGGGTGATTAGAGTCTTCCTTCTTGTTTGTGATGGTCCTTTCATCATCAGATTCTTCTTAAGGACTCTTCTCAAGTTCCTTGGAAGCATGATCCTCATGGGAATGTTTCTTCTCATCACTTTCTTTAGTGTTTTGAACCTTCTCAGACAGTATTTCCTCATTTTCTTGTGAGACATCCTTCTCACCAATATTTCCTTCATCTTGATCCTTCTCTGTATCATTTGTCTCAACTCTTTCAACCTTCTTAGGTTCTATTTCCATTTCAGAACCTTTCTCTGGTGCATCTTCCACCTCTTGTGGAATATGATCGTTCTTTTTCTTACTCCTTGTCTCCCTTCTTATCACTTCAGCAATTGATTCTTCTGTTTCCATCTCTGTGGACACACTAGACAATGGTTTTGTCTTCTGTTTCTTTTTCTTCCTATCCTTCTTATCCTCTTCAGTAGTGGTAACATCTATCCCCATGAGTTTTAGATTTTTGGCAGTGAATGTCTTTCTCTTAATAACACCCTCATCAGTAGAGATGCCAATCAAGTAATGATTGAACACTCTAGGGAGAGCCTTGCCATATGGTAGGGAGGTAGAGGCTTTATCTGCCGTAATGACAATGATTATATTGTGGATCATGAGGAAAGGTAGGCTTATTGGTGTGTTGGTGATATAACACAATGCAATCACCAGTAGTGGCTTTCTCAAATTAGCCAGCCCTAGGTAGAAGGGTATGTGAGCAGATATGGTGAAGGATTCTTACAATGTCTTTTAGATTTGGGGCAGTTATAGGGAGAAAAGGGTCTTTGAGAAGGGTGCCTTTAACTTCTTCCGAGAAACTCCCATCAAGTCATACCAAGATTCATCAAACACACGATTTCCTTCATCTGGTCTTCTGAGTGCTCTTCCAAGGGAGAGAGAATATACCACAAACTCTCTATTGTTGACCCAAGTAGTGATTTGTGGAGGATCATATTTGATTGTAGCATAAGCAAAGAATTCTCTTTCCCTTTCCTTATAAACTAAGTCATCCAAAGTGATGAACTCTTCCCATTTCTGTATGGAGAGCAATGGAATGATATTCCATCCACATTTCTTAATCTCATCAAGAGAATAAATGGTTCCTGATACAATGGGTTTTGATGCCCATTTTGATCTTTCCGGTTCCTTTCTCTTCTTACGTGGTTGACCCTTCTTTCCACCACAAGGTTGAGAAGCTTCAATCTTCTGCTTTCCTTTTTCCATATTCCTCGTCTCTTGAGCCTTCTCAACAACTGTTTCCTCAACAGGTTGAGATGTTTCAACATTTTGTTCGGCAACAGGTTGCTCTGTTCTGGTTTCAGAGGGGATTTCTTCATTCTCAACATTTATAGGAACCTCCATAGATGATCCAGTAGTGTTTTTAGCAACAGAGTGGAATTTAACTCTCATTGATCTTTTTGGGTTTCCACTTGGAGTATGTTTCATCTTTGCATGGCGTGATTTGAGAGGTTTTATGTTAACGAGTTCTTGAGGAAGACCAACGAGAACGAAGTTTGGAATGCTAAAATCTGCCTCTTGTGAATTCGTGTGCGAATCAGAGTAAGTAGAAGTAGGTTCAACGTTTTTGGTTCTTACCATTTGAAGATTTAGGGATTTTGGGGAAAAAGAGAGAGATGACCATTTCGTGAGATTATGAGAGAGAGAATACGAAGTGAAGTGTTTTAATCACTTTAGAGCAGTTATTGACCAATGGTTAGAGGATTCTTGTCTATTGTGTAACCCTTGATTGAGACGTGAGGGAGAAAGAGAGAGAAGAGCCGTTGTAACGACTAGGTTCCTATTTTTGGGATTTTTAATATTTCTAACCAAAGACAAAGAGAATAAAACATACAAACAATTAAATGCAAACATTAACCAAAACAAACAACAAACAAAATAAAATCTTTTTGTATTTATGGTCATATGCATTTGATGACCCTTCTCAAGAGTTGAGAATGTTGAGGGTTATGACCCTTCTCATTACTGAGAAGGTTGCTGGTCATGACCCTCCTCATCTGAGGGAGTTTCAATGATATGAAGCATGCTTTTAATGTAATTAAAACCTTCCCCCAAGAGGGGTTTAGTGAAAATGTCTGCTAGTTGATGTTTAGTATCCACAAAAACAAGTTCAGTATCTTTCTTTTGCACATGATCTCTAATGAAATGATGTTTAATATCAATGTGCTTTGTCCTAGAAAGTTGAATTGAATTTTTAGACAAATTTATAGCACCAGTATTATCAAAAAAATTGGAATACCTGAGTAACTTAAAGAGAAGTCTTCAAGTTGATTCTTGATCCATAAAATTTTAGAGCAGCAGCCAGCAGCTGAGACATATTCAGCTTCTATTATTGATCGGGCAATTGTACTTTGTTTTCTACATGACCATAAGATGAGTGATTCTCCAAGTAGTTGACATGAACCACTTGTGCTTTTTCTTTCAATTTTATCTCCAGCATAGTGAGCATCACAGTACCCTATTAGGTGTTCCAACAAGATATCTAAAAATTCTGCTGACAGAACAGAGATGAGATTCTTTTGGAGCAGTTTGAAATCTAGCACATAGCCCTACTGAGAAGACTATGTCTGGTCTACTTGCAGTGAGCTATAATAGAGAGCCTATCATGCCTCTATACACCTTTTTAGAAATAGGCTTACCCTTCTCATCTTTTTCAGTGCTTGCAGAAGGATGCATTGGGGTAGCCATAGCTTTTTGCATCACTCATTTATATTTCTTAAGAAGATCTTTGATGTATTTCTCTTGAGAGATAAAGATACCCTTTTTAAGTTGTTTGATTTGTAAACCTAGAAAGTATCTTAGTTCACCCATCAAGCCCATTTCAAACTCACTTTTCATTAATTTTCCAAAGTCATTGCATAGCTTTTCATTAGTGGCTTCAAAGATGATGTCATCAACATAAATTTGAACAATTAGTAATTCATCTTTGAGGGTTTTTCTAAAAAGAGTGACATCTATTTTTCCTCTTGAAAAACCATTTTTGAACAGAAAAGTACTAAGTCTCTCATACCATGCTCTAGGAGCTTGTTTAAGACCATAGAGAGCCTTAGTCAGTTTAAAAACATGGTTTGGATGTTTCTCATCAATAAAACCATGAAGTTGGTGTACATACATTTCCTCATTTAAAAATCCATTTAGAAAACCACTTTTGCCATCCATTTGAAAGAGTTTGAAATCTTAATGAGCAGCATAAGCAAGAAGTATTCTAATGGCTTCTAATCTAGTAACAGGTGCAAATGTTTCACCATAATCAATACCTTCCTGTTGGTTGTAGCCTTCAGCAACTAACCTTGCTTTGTCTCTGATGACTTTATCATTCTCATCCATTTTGTTTCTGAAAACCCATTTTGTGCTAATAACAAACTGATGTTTTGGAGATGGGACTAAGTTCCATACCTCATTCTTCTCAAATTGAGCAAGCTCTTCTTGCATAGCTTCTACCCTTGATTCATCAACAATTGCTTCATTTATAATCTTTGGTTGTATTGCAGAGATCAGGGCACTATGAGAAGCTTCTCTTCTAAATGAGCTTCTGGTCCTTACTGGTTTAGAAGTTTCACCAATTATTTGCTCTTGAGGGTGGTGAGTCACTAATCTCCAACATCTTGGTAGCTCAAAAGCTTGAGTGTTGGCTATTAGGATTGTCTAGAGGTTGAGAAGGGTTGGGTGCTGACACAAATTCAGCATTCTCATTTACTTCATCACCATTCTCATCTGTCTTATCTGCATCTATCTCATCATATTCATTTCTTTATGGTGAACTGTTAGTTTCAATAAACATAACATGCATGCTTTCTTCAACATCTTTAGTCCTAAGATTGAATACTCTATATGCTTTTGATGTGAGAGAATATCCTAAGAATAATGCAGGGTCAGATTTAGCATCAAACTTTTCTAAATTGTCCTTGTTATTAAAACATAGCAATCACAGCCAAATACATGGAAATAAGAAATGATAGCCTTCTTTCCTTTCCAGAGTTCATATGGAGTTTTTTTTCAAAGTTTTTGTAATGGTTGCTCTATTCAAATGTAGCAACCAGTGTTTACTACTTCTACCCAATAGTATTTTTCAATTTTTGAGTCATTGAGCAATGTTCTAGCCATTTCTTGCAATGTTCTGTTTTTTCTTTCAACTACACCATTTTGTTGAGGAGTACTTGGACAAGAGAAGTTGAGAGACACACCATTCTCTACAAGAAAGGTTTTAAATAAAGCATTTTCAAATTCTCCTCCATGGTCACTTCTAATTGCAACAATGTTAGAACCCACCCTTCTCATTCTGAACTTCCTTAAAAAATGTTTTGAAGCTTTCAAAAGCCTCATCTTTGTGTTTGAGAAAATTCACCCATGTGAATCTAGAGTAATCATCAACTATAACAAAGCCATATCTTGAGTGGAAATCATGTGCAGAAGTTCCAAAGGTTTTTGAGTGGAAATCATGTTGATAGGTTTAAAAGATGATTTAACATGCTTTCCTTGAATGCATGCTTCACATGATTTATCCTTCTCATACTTGATCTTTGGAAGTCCTCTGACTAAATCAAGTTTGGACAATTTTGAAAGGGTTTTCATGCTAATTTGACCAAATCTCCAATGCCACATCTATTTATCATCTTCTTTTGAAATTAAACATATTTGATATGGTAGATCATTAAGACAAATGCTATAGAGATTGTTTGTTCTATGACCAGTAAAAATTGTTTTTTTAGATTCTAAACTATTTATTCTATATACGTCATCATATTTAAAAGTCACTTCATGTCCAGAATCACATAACTGACCTACACTAAGTAAGTTATGCTTTAATCCTTTCACAAATTGAACATTTTGAATATGAGTAGAGTTTATTTTACCTATTATACCCACTCCTTTGATGAAACCTTTGTCATTGTTGCCAAACACGACAAGTCCTCCATCAAATCCCTCCATGGAGAGGAACTTATCTTTCTCCCCTGTCATGTACCTTGAGCATCCAGTCTCTAGGAACCACAGTTTTCTTCTTGATGCTATGAGGCTTCTTGTTCAGTTCCTGCCGTGAGACAAAGATTTGTTGTCTCTTCTTCTTGTTCACTTGATGACTTTTCTGAATCATGCCAAGTAGCCATTAAGGCTTTCTTCTTGGGTGAGAACCTTCTTGGACCCTTCTTATTGAGAAGAGGACTATCTTGTTTCATGTGACCAGGCTTCTTACATTCATAACAGGTAATATTTCATTTGCTTCCTTGTCCTTTAAATGTGTCTCTTCTGAAATGAGGTTTTCCTCTTCTTTTGCTGTTTAGCCATCTGTTGATTCTTTTAGAGATCAAGGCTTATTCTTATCCTTCTGTATCATCATCATTCTCTTTCTCTTCATCATCCATTGCTTGAGAAGATTTAAGTACCATTGATTTTCCTTTTTGAGAGGAAGTGTTTTCTTCTTTTTGAGAAGCTTTTAGAGCAACTGCCTTTCTTTTTGGATGTAACTCCTCCATGAGTTCTTGTTCATCGATTTTCAGTGAGCCCAGCAAATGATCAATTTCAAGAGATGATAGTGTCTTTGCTTCTTGTATGGCAATCTACTTTGGTCTCCCAGCTTTTGGAAGACACTTCAAGAGTTTACTAACCTTCTCAGCATTTGGATAGGTTTTTCCCAGAGCACTTAATCCATTGATGATTGTGGTGTATCTGCTGAACATTTTATCAATGGTTTCTTCTTTTGTCATTCTGAACATTTCAAATTCATGGATGAGCATGCCTTTCTTTGCTTCTTTGATTTGATTAGTTTCTTCACGAGCAATTTGCAGTGTATCCCATATTTCTTTTGTAGTTTCCTTCCCTGCTATTTTGTCATATTCTGCTCTTCCTAAAGCACAAATTAGATATACTACAACACTTAGGGACCTTTGCGTCACTGTTTTTTCGTCGGTCAACTTTAAGGGACGCGATGCTCATATAATAATCAATGAAAAGCACTCACACACGTTCTTTAGCGTTGTTTGAAGACCGGCGAGAAAGACCCACTCTTCTTTATTTGAGTGAATCGCTTGTGCTAGCCATCTTCTATGAGTGAATCCCTACCCTAACCATTAGCCTTTATCTCTCTTCTTTTGTGAGTGTGAATCGTTCTAACCCTCCTTATTCCGAATCTCCTTTACACTATGAGCCTGAGGTTGTTTCTTCTAGCTTCGGCGAAAATCTCTTGGAGGTCGGTCCGGTGTGCTTCGTCTGCCTTACTTTTAACAATCATGTCATCGAGATAAACTTCGACAACCCTGCCGATCTGGTCGTGGAAGACTTTGTCCATCATTCGTTGATAAGTCGCCCGTGCATTTTTTAGGCCGAAGGGCATGACCCTGTAGCAATAGTTGCCCTGGGTAGTTATAAAGGTCGTTTTCTCTTGATCTGGTGGATTCTTCACAATTTAGTTAGAGCCGGAGTAGACTTCTAGAAAGGATAAGAGACGGAAGCCGGATGCATTATCCACAAGTTTATCGATGTTGGGGACGGGAAAAGCATCTTTGGGGCACCCTTTGTTGAGGTCGGTGTAGTCTACACACATCCTCCATTTCCCATTATTCTTCTTAACCAACACTACGTTGGATAACCACGTGGTTGTTTACCTGGGATTTTGGTAAACACCGTTGGTCTCCAATTTAGTTAACTTGCAGGATCAACCAGTGAATCCTAAGACCATTTGTGCTTAGAGTTTATAGTTTATTATGATGTTCTTGAATTGTCTCGTGTTTTAACCAGAAAAAGAGGAAAGAAACAACTGATTCCTTCGCGCGAAGTTATCAGAGTACTTCAGAGAAGAAGAACTTGAACGATAAATACAAGTAAAACGAAAGAAAAACAAATTAAAATTGCATTAAAGTTAAAGGAAATGGTGCACAAATTCATACATTGTTTCTCTGACTCGTTTTTCTGTTGAATGCGGAAGTTAGAGCGTGAGAAGTAAAATATGAGTTTTTGTGACCTTTGTTTCTTCTCAGAAACTACTATTTATACTTAGTGGGAGGAACAGAAACTGCCCTCAAAAACAGTTATAAAAATGTTGGTAACTGCTCCTCTTTTCGACCAACTACTAGCTTTTCAGCACATAACTACTTAGTCTTCTGTCTGTCGAAGCTTGTGTCCATTTTCCTCTTTCTTGTTTTTGTTTTTCTGGAAGCTTGTCGAATCTGCCCTGAACATGATCTTTGTCGAAATCCTCTGATCTATGTCAAAGTATAAGTCAAACCCTGTTGACTATTTTAAATGAAGCTTATCGAAATTACAGGCTAACAAATTGCCCCCCAATAATGTCTTTTTCGACTGAGCTTAAGGCAAAGGAAGAAAAAGAGCATTTTTGAATTCAATGTCGAAATAGGTTTTACACTTGATCGGAATATCTCACCTACCTGACGTCATCACTGTTAAATGTTGTTGGCGTTATTCCTATATTGGTGTACCACGTGGCCTTCCACGTTCTGCTTTTCAGATTAAGGATTTACTCCACAAATTGGCTGAACTTGATGTTGATGGAGTCCTTGATGAATCTGTTAGTGACTTTGTTTTAACTGTCCAGCCTCTTTTCGAACAATTTGCTCAAGATATACAGAAAAAGAGGGATCATGACAATCTTCTAGAGCTTGAGTCGAAACGCAAGGCAGAAGTGGCAGCACTTGTTGATGCCACTCATGCTAGCTTTGCCTCCTTGAAGACCAAGTCGGAAGCTGAGATGAAGGCTATCGAGGATTGCAATCCTGAGATCAAGACACATCAAGAGAGTATAGCCAGATTGCAGTCGAAAATTCAAGCATTGGAAGAGAAGAAAGGAACCCTTTTAGGGTCTTTGACTCCTGCAGAAAAAATTAAGGACCAGATTGACCAAGAAGCCACCAATTGCCTTAAACAATTAGAAGAACTTGAACGCTGCAATGCCACTGTCGAAAAGCTAACCAAAGATGGCAATTTCCTCAACAGGAAGATCTCCAAAGCTAAAGCTTTGTTCAATGACTTGAAATCAAAAGTCATTTTGTAATAATATAGATTCATTTTCCTGTCATAATACTTTAACCATTTTGATAATGATTTACGTTTTGCTTGTAATTCTGACAATGCTCATATGGCAATCACAATTTCTTTTGAATGCCACGTACTTACGCTTTCTTTATCTTTATTCCAGCATTATTTTAACTTCTTGCAATGTTGGCTTATACTTTTTCAAGTATTTGCCATTTATACGCAAAATTCTTTCATCAGCGCCAATCTCTTCGACTTCATATGCGCCGTTTGAATAGACTTGTAAAATTTTGAATGGTCCTTCCCAACTTGGGGACCATTTACCAAGGACTCTATCTTTTCTATCCATAGGTAAGATAACTTTCCAAACTAAATCTCCCACGTCGAAAGTCTTCAATTTGACTCTTTTGTTATATGCCTTAGCCACTCTTTCTTTTGTCTTGTGAGCATATCTAATGCACTTAACCTATCTTCATCTAAATCAACTAATTCATCTAACATCATATTCCAATAATGATCAGACGGGATTTCAAATTGTCTTTGAATCCTAGTTGATTGGAGACAAATCTCTGCTGGCAATATTGCATCATGCCCAAAAACAAGTTTAAAAGGAGTACTATTGATTTACTCTTTGGGAGATGTTCGACATGCCCATAAAATTTGGTTAAGTGTCCTATGCCAATTCTTGGGTTTTTGCCCAACATGTTTTTTAATCAAACTAACAATAATTTTATTGGCTGCTTCAACTTGACCATTTTCCTGAGCATAATATGGTGTCGAACTTAACAATTTATAACCATTTTCAGCAGCAAATTCGACCATTTTCTGACCAATAAAAACTGAACCTTGATCTGTCGTGATAGTTTCAGGCACACCAAATCTATATAATATATGGTCTTGAATAAAATTAATCACTGCTTCTTGATTAACATTGTTTAAAGGAACAGCTTCCACCCATTTAGTGAAATAATCTATTCCTACTAATATGAAACGATGGCCTTTCGACGAATTTGGTTTAATTTCACCAATTATATCCAAAGCCCATCCCCTGAATGGCCAAGGTTTTACAATAGAATGCAATTCATTTGCAGGTACATGTTGTATTCCTGCATGCTTTTGACATTCTTGGCATCCTTTGGCAAACTCTATGCAATCTTTTAACATAGTCGGCCAATAGACACCTTGTCGAAATAAGAGCCATTTCATTTTATGGCCTACTTGGTGAGCTCCACAAGTTCCACTGTGAGTATTAGATATTGCCAAGTATGCCTCATTTTCACAAAGACACTTGAGTAAAACTCCTTCAGGAGTTTTCTTTAACAACTCATTTCCCATGATCACATAACTTAAGGCTCTATACTTGGTTTTTCTATCAGTTATCCCTGTTGGATTTTCCACGTAGTTAACAATTTGTCCTCGCCAATCATCATTTGACATATTGTCAATGGCAAAAACTTCAAAAACATTGTCACAATAACCTTTGTCAAAAACTTCATCAAAATTTTCATTAAAATTTTCAATAAAATTTTCACTTGGGGGTAATTGACTTAAGACTAAAGGGTAGTTCTCTGCCCCCTCTAGTTTTTGCCTTGACAAGGTTTCTTGTGTCATTGCTGTCGAAATTAACTTTTTTTTAATTTCGATTAGCTCTGTTAAATTTTCTTTAGAAATTTTATAACCAAAAGCTATTTGTGCCAGATCATTGGCCTCTTGATTTGCAATACGAGGCACGTGTTGAATATCAACACTGTCTAAACGTTTCAATAAAGTATTGGCAGCAATAAAGTAAGTAATCAAATTTTCCTTAATGCACTTGTATTCTTTAGTTAATTGTTTGATTACTAATTCAGAATCACCTCTAATTTCGACCTGTTTTGCCCCCAAGTTTAACAGAATTTCAAGTCCTGCTACTAAGGCTTCATATTCAGCCTCATTATTGGAGCAACTTTCTTTGATTTTATACTTGTATTTAGTTGGAATCTCTTCAGGTGAGATGATTAACATCCCAACACCAGACCCATTTTTATGGCTGGAGCCATCGAAGTACAATTTCCAAGGTCGAAGGTGCACAAAGTTAATTTCTGATTCAACTATTGAATGATCAGCAATGAAATCCGCAACGACTTGGCCTTTGATAGCCTTTAAAGGTTGGAATGTTAACGAATACTCAGATAAAGCTAAAGCCCATTTGCCTATTCTACTATGTAGGATTGGTTTCGACAGCATATGTTTAATAATATCAAAGTGGGAATAAACATACACATCAACAGGCTTAATATATTACTTTAACTTAGTACAAGAGAAATACAAGCATAAACACAATTTTTCAATAGGGTGATATCTAGTTTCAGAATCATTTAAAACCCTACTGAGGTAATATATGGCCCTTTCTACACCATTTTCATCCTCTTGTGCTAACATGCTACCTATTGACAATTCTGATGTTGCTATATACAATTTCATTGTCTTATTTCTAATAGGAGGCAATAAAATAGGAGGGTTCATCATATATGTCTTGATCTCGTCGAAAGCTACTTGATGTTCGACATCCCACTTGAAAACATCATCCTTCTTCAGTCGAAGTAATGGCGAGAATATTTGAGTCTTGCCACTTAGATTTGATATAAATCTTCTAAGGAAATTGACCTTTCCTAATAATGACTGTAATTCTTTCTTTGTTGAAGGAGGTTGTGTTTCCATGATAGCTTTCGTCTTGTTTTGATTTATTTCAATGTCTTTTTTGTGCACAACAAAGCCCAAGAAATCACCTGCACTTACACTAAAGGCACATTTGAGTGGATTCCTTTTCAATCCATATTTTCTCATTCTTTCGAATGATAGTCGTAGATGATCTAAATGACCATTTTCTGATGAAGATTTAACAACTATGTAATCTATATAGACTTGCATAAAATTTTCTATAAAATCATGGAACATAGTGTTCATAGCTCTTTGATATGTAGCACCAGCATTTTTGAAACCAAATGGCATCACTACCCATTCATAAACACCTAATGCCCCTGGGCATCGAAATGCAGGTTTTGAAATGTCTTCTTCAGCAATAAAAATTTACCAAAATATCCATCAAGCATGCTTAAATATTCATAACCAGCCGCTGAATCAACCAACATTTCTGCCACAGGCATTGGGTATTGATCTTTGGGAGTGGCATTATTTAGATCTCTAAAATCTATGCAAACTCTAAGTGTACCATTTTTCTTAATTACAGGAACTATATTAGCAAGCCAATCAACATACCTGGCAGTTCTGATGAACTTGCTTTTCAATAGCCTTTCGATTTCCGCTTTGATCTTCGACATGATTTCTGGTGCAAATCTTCTTGGTGTTTGCTTCACAGGCTTCTTCTCTGGTCGAATAGGTAACTTCAATTCAACCACCTCTCTTTTCAGCCCTGGCATCTCATTGTAATCCCAAACGAAGCAATCTTTGTATTCCTTTAGCAATTTGACAATCTGCACTCTGAAATCTTTGTTGATCTTTGTACTAATATATGTTGGTCTTCTTGTTGAACCATCTCCCAAATCAATTTCTTCTAAGGGTTCTTGTGCCTGTATTTTCTTGGTCGAACCCATTGGATCTTTCTCAAATCCTAATGGTTCATCATCATAGACACCATCAAGTCTCTGTGTTTCGACCATGATTTCTTTGTTATTATCTTCTGTGGCTAAAGCAACCATTTGATGTAACTCAGCTTCTAGAATAGCTTTTTCTTTGTTTTCGGCCACATATGCCTTAATTCTTTCCCATGCATTGGGCTTTATAATCATTTCAAAGTCTATCCCAACCAGTAGGCTTAACTAAGCCTCTTGGTCTATTCTCCTCATCAATGATTTCCCTTTCCCAAACGAAACCATAATTTGGGTGAAGACTAACAGAGGAGAAGACATTGTCTTGCTCAATGAACCCAACATTGGAAGAAGAACATGGAGAGATATTTCTCAATTGCTTGTCGAAGGTCTTCTTGGTGATCGTATTCACTTCAGCCTTGAAATAACTTTGGTGACCTTCAATGTTTTCAACCAACCCATCTTCTCTCCAAATAATGAGCCTTTGGTGCACATTCGAAGGGATTGCCCCCACTCCATGTATCCATTTTCTTCCAAGCAGCAAGTTGTAGTTTTCCTTGGAGGGTATTACCAAAAACAAAGTTGGCCTTTTGATGCTACCTACTGCTAATTCGACTTCAATGGCCCCACGTGAATGGCCAGTTTTGCCTTCATAATTAGTGAGAACCACATTATGTGGCCTCAAATCAGTGTCACATTTGCCAATTCTTCTTAGCAAATGTTGAGGCATCAAATTCACAGCAGCACCACCATCAACAAGGACCTTGTTAATTCCCACATTGTTGACCTTGGTTTGAATGAACAGTGGCTTGAGGTGATTCATCATACCACAATCTGGCCTTTCAAAGACAGCATGTTGCTCTTCGATGCAGCCATTCTTCAACACATAGTAGCATATGGGTTTATATGTAGTTTCCTCGTCGAAATCTTCTTCGACATCATTAACCTCAGAAACCACATCATACTCAATTGGTAAAATTGAGATGACCCCACATAGCACGTCAAACTCTGACCCAGAATCAGAAAAGGAAGAATCTAACTCCTCTTCTAAATTAAGGTCTTTTTTTTTAAGCCTTTCTTAATTTCAGAAAGAGGAGGGAAAATTCTCTCAGTGGCTGGTTTCCTAACCACTTCAGTCGAAGGTAAGATTACCTCTTTACCCTTCCCTTTATTTGAGGTTGTTGCTTTACCTGCAGCAATAGCATCAGCCTTCTTTTGGCGTTGAAACCTTCGCCATTGAGTTCTTGTCATTGGATTCTTCCCTTTGTAGTTGTTACTATAGGCATACTTCTTGATTTCAATTGCCTTGTTCTGGTTAACACCACTTGTGTTACCTTCGACCAGCTTAGGTGGTCTAACTCGATGGATAGCATTGTCCCCCGTGTGGTATATGGCTTTGCTTCTCCCACCAAAATGTATCCACTTTTCGACAAGAGTACCAGAAGGAGGAACATAAGTACTCAGCTTTCCTCTTCCAGAAGTTTTGGTCGAAGTAACCATGTAGGGAATTCTCCTATCAGCAAAATCAAACTTGGGCCTTTTATCCACCCATTTACCTTTGCGCTTCATTTGAGGCTTGAACTCTTCCAATTCTATAGCAGCCTCCTTGTCAAAAACAGCACTGCACCTTGGGCACAACATCACTTCTGAGTTGCTTAGCTTGCAACGATTGAGAAAATCAACCAATTCCTCTTCAGCTTTTGGGTACACTGCTTTCACTTTGTCATCTTCTTGGCCTTCAGTGACCATTTCGACATCCATCTTTGAACTTATGGTAGTTCTCTTCATATTAGCCTTACCAGGCACAATTTCAGAGGCTTCGACCATGTTGATGCTCACCTCAGGATACATTGCCTCAGCATCAGCAAAGGATCAGCGTCAATCTTCATTGGTGCCCTTGGTTTATCACCAAATTTCAGCCTTCCTTCATTGAGTGCCTTTTGCACGAAATCCCTAAAAAGAACACAACGAGAAGTATTATGACCCAAAAAATTATGGTACTTGCAAAAACCTCTTTTTTGCTTTTGTTCTAATGGTGGTGTTTTTAGTCCCTTAGGAACCAAAATTTGACCATCCTTAACTAACAAGTCAAATATTTCGTCGCATTTAGTAACATCAAAAGTATATGTTTTTGCAACGAATTTGTCGTTTCTAGGTTCGACAGGATTTTAACCATTTGAAGGTTTTAGTAATTTACAAGTATATGGAGGTCCAGGTTTTAACTCAGCAACATTGACCTCTTCTTCGACCTCCTCATAGGAAATGTCGAATTCTTGTTCTTCATCTTTAATTTTGACATAGGCAACTTTGTCTTTTTTATTATGAAACCTATTAGTTCTAGATTTCTCAGCTTTCAAACTTTCGACTTGCCTAACTCTATCAGCCAATTGAGCCATATCTCTCAAATGTTGAGTGTCTAGCTTTTTTCTGATGGAATAATCTAAGCCACCAACAGCCATTTCGACTAGCTCATGTTCAGGCACTTGAGTGAAGCACCTTGCTTTGAGAAGTCTAAACCTGTTGAGATAATCATCCACAGATTCAGCGATTTTGCATCGAACACTAGCCAATTCTTTGAGACTAATTTTACATTGTCCCATGTAGAATTGCTCGTGGAAAGCTTTCTCTAATTGGTTCCAATTAAACATGGAATGTGGGGGTAAAGTAGTAAACCAAGTGAAAGCATTCTTTGTTAGAGAATTAGGGAAAAATTTCATTCTTAAATTCTCATTTTGGGCTAAGTCTCCAGCCTCGGTTAGATAACGAGCAATATGTTCGACAGTGGATTCACTGGTTTCCCCAGCAAACTTAGTGAACTTAGGGATTTTCCAACCCCTTGGCAATTCACTTTGTAAAACATATTCAGACAAAGGAGAAACAAAATTTGGCCTATGCATACCTAAGTTAAGGCCATGTTGGGCTAAAATTGTTTCGACAATATTAGCTATGTTATTTTGTGCTCCAAAATTATTTTGTTGTACTTGTCTGACTACTTCGTCAGCATTTTGATTTCTATTTACCAACACTACATCAGGTGCATTTTCGACCAACCTTTGTATGGGTTGTTCGACAGCTTGTGTTTGCCCTTGATTTCTAGGCAATTCAATGTTAGGCCTTTCTAAAGGAATTTCGACAGGCCTCATAGGTTGGGCTTGGGGCATTGGCTGATTTTGTATTCTAGGGGTGCCAAAGAAATCAGCAATTCGACCCATTTGAGTTGCCAATGCTTGATAACTAATATTGGTATCATGTATCAAAGGATTGAACACTGTACCAATTTGCTGGGTTAACATATTAACCATATCATGATTAGCATCATCTATTTGTTGCCTCAAGGCCAACAAAGATGCTGTGGTTAATGAGGGTTGGGCATTTCGACCATAAATGCCCTCTGGGGAAGTATGCGTAAGGGAAAACCCACTATTCATCACATTATCTGCATATGTTGATGAGCTCGTTTGTAAACCTACCATCATGGCAGTTGGCATGCCATAGGGGAAATTTCGACCAACCATGGGCATGCTAAATGGCATGTGTCCACTAATCATATAAGGGCTAGACATTCCCATTGTTTGTGGCATAGATACCTCTTCATTAGGAAGTGTGGTCACTGTGGTGGCCATTGTTGATAAAGTGTTATGCACAGGAGATATCACAACAGCCATGCCTGTCGAAGGCAATGGAACAATTACTCCCACGGTGGTTACTGGATTAGCATCATTGGCAGACGCATTTTCAGGCCCACTTTGTGCATTTGAAAAACTTGCACTAGAACGTGTCATCTCTGACAGAGATTTACCACTTCTTAAGCGCATGCACAGTTAACTTCAAAGGATTATATTAAACTAATACTCTAATACTTGACACAAATGTCCCACCGGGCGTGCCAATTTGTTTACCTGGGATTTTGGTAAACACCGCTGGTCTCCAATTTGGTTAACTTGCAGGATCAACCAGTGAATCCTAAGACCATTTGTGCTTAGAGTTTATAGTTTATTATGATGTTCTTGAATTGTCTCGCGTTTTAACCAGAAAAAGAGGAAAGAAATAACTGATTCCTTCGCGCGAAGTTATCAGAGTACTTCAGAGAAGAACTTGAACGATAAAAACAAGTAAAACGAAAGAAAAACAAATTAAAATTGCATTAAAGTTAAAGGAAATGGTGCACAAATTCATACATTGTTTCTCTGACTCGTTTTTCTCTTACATGCGGAAGGTAGAGCGTGAGAAGTAAAATATGAGTTTTTGTGACCTTTGTTTCTTCTCAGAAACTACTATTTATACTTAGTGGGAGGAGCAGAAACTGCCCTCAAAAACAGTTATAAAAATGTTGGTAACTGCTCCTCTTTTCGACCAACTGCTAGCTTTTCAGCGCATAACTACTTAGTCTTCTGTCTGTCGAAGCTTGTGTCCATTTTCCTCTTTCTTGTTTTTGTTTTTTTGGAAGCTTGTCGAATCTGCCCTGAACATGATCTTTGTCGAAATCCTCTGATCTATGTCAAAGTATAAGTCAAACCCTGTTGACTATTTTAAATGAAGCCTGTCGAAATTACAGGCTAACAGTGGTATAGTTCAATTCTTTGATAAAGCCGGCAGAGAGTAAGTCGGCGATGGTTTTTACTGCAGCCTCAGCCAAGTGATGGCATGCTTCGAGTGGGATTCTTGGCATCTTGGAAGCCGACCAGGAGAATAAGTCGGCGTTTCGGCGAAGGCGCGATTAGGTTCTCTCTTACCGCGTTTGTAAGGTCGTCCCCTAACAGAATCTCGAGGAATTCACCATGGGGCCCGGGGCGCTTGATCTTTTTCTTGAGTTCCCTAGCCAGCTCGTCATCGTCTTCGTCCTCGGAGCTATTGGGGTCGCAGCGAGCGTCGACCTCGGTGAGGTTCACCTCTACGGTCGAAGATGCTAGCTCGGGAATCTCTTCGAATTGACGTCGAACTCCTTTGAGGGCGAGGTACTAGCACCTTTCTGCGTCCTCGAGGTCGGCCGAGATGGTAATGATCTCGTCTGCTAATGAGTGAAACTTCATCTTTAAGTGTACGGCAGAGGCCATGATGCTGAGTCTCACCAACGTCGGCCTGCCCACAATGTAGTGATATGGGGTAATCAGCGACATGACTAGGAACGTGGTTTTGATGGTGCGGGCGAGTTTCTTCCGCCCATAGGTCACGAGAACATCAAGGCAGCCCAAAGGTTGGATCAACTCTTCCCCCAGGCCTGATAACTCTGTGCCGAGGTAGGAGCTCAAGTCGGCGAGTGACAACCCGAGACTGGGAAGTAAATCCTGGAACATAAGGTCGGCAGAACTCCCTTGATCCACCAGGATTTGCTTTACGTCAACGCCGACTATGGAAGCGGAGATGATTAAAGGAATGAACTCATTCGGTTTGCCGATTAGGTAGTCTTCGTCGGAAAAGAACAGCGGCTTTCTAGAAGAAGTCGTGCGGAGTTGGAGCCCGATGTTAAGCCGGAGATCTCTCGCCAATTGCGCTTCAAGGTGAGTTTAGTTTCCGCAGCCGAGGCGGACTGGCCATCCGAAATTATCATGGTAATCCTTAGTCGGTCCCTATTGAAATAACAGAGTTGGAGAAAGGACTCCCACTATGGTCGCCATTGTTCGGTACTCGGATTCGGATATGCTCACGCCCGAGGTACTGGTTGATGTGCTTTAGGAGATCTTGGAGATAGACTTCAGATGGATGCTGATTGGCCTCGGATGATCCGAGGTAGCTTCCTGAAATACTGCATCAGCGATATGAAATAAAGGCCGAAATTATAGTGCACAAATAATGGATCAGCATTTAATTTTCTAATCAGCAATTTATGTACTAAATCAATTACTTGCTAATTAGTATTAGTATTTCAAAACACTCATGAAGACACTGATTTAGGAAATCACCCAAACCCACAGGTCAGCCTTATAAATATACGTAAGGGCACAACAAATAAAACACATAAAACATAAAACAGAATATCCTCACTTCCTCAGCTTTGCAAACACAGTGCCTCCTCAGAACTCATCGAAATGGCCTCAAAGAGCAGGATGGCAGTTGTTGCACAAAAGAAAATCCAGCCCTTAGCTACTCTCACTTCAGATGAAGAAGGCTCTGCCATCGTTGTTAGGGTACTCAGAAAAAGGCGTGTCTCCTCAGCCAGAGGTGGGAACCAATCTGTTGTCGTCAAAATGGTTTTAGCCGACGAGGAGGTATCGTTGCTGATTTAGTCATATAAACTACATTAGACATATTTAGATTCAACTTAGAATGTATGATTTATCATCTATATTGAAGACACAATGAAAGGAAATATCTATATCTACTATAATTTTTATAGTGAATGATCATCATTATGCAATGTCCAAAATTTATGAAACAAAACATCTTAAAAAATAAGGGCCAGAACTCCATAGATCTCAAATAAACAAAACAATGATGAAAAGAATTTCAAAGTAAGAGATTACCTGGAAAACGATGAAAGGCCAGCGTAACAGCGATGACGGTTTCTACCTTAGCGTCGGCGATGGGTGAGAATGGCGCGGCGGCGACGGGTGATAGCACGATGGGAGCTGGGGGTTTCTGCAGTTTCATTAGTGCGTCTTCTCCCATCGTTTCTGCGTGTCTTCTGAACTTCTCAATTCTTTCAATTTTCTGAAACTTCCGTGGTTTTGTGTTTAGAGGATTATTACGCATTTGCCATTAATGAAAATTGCACACTTTTCCGTGTTTTCAATTTTGGAAAGTAAAAAGAAAAATTGAAAACAAAAACAGGTTAGAGCTGTTTCCGTTTTTTACTTTTAAAAACTCCAAAATTCAAAACTCTTTTCAAAACAATTTTTAAAAACAATCTAACCAAACAAGTTTTTCTCTTTTAAAATTTTTAAAAACTAAAACCTAAAAAATAAAACACTTTCAAACAGCCCTTATTGTGTGGAATGTTATTCAACAAAAATAGTGCAACCGGAGTTCTTCATCATTCATCTACCCAGGATCCACCAGAATGAAGAAAACGAGCTGGAACGTCAATATATTAACACTGAGAGTGGGAATGGGAGTCATATGCATCCTGATAATGATAGTTCAGATGATGATATTCAAGAGGTAGAGGACTTCACACCTAGTAGGAAACGAAAAATTCAAGGAAAAGCTCATAAATCCAAGAGAGAATCAACATCACGTCAAATGGGAGAAGCACTTGCAGCATGGGCAGAAGCATCTAAGGCGAGAGCTGAGAGGTATAGGAGTGTTGACTCCACTTATTCCTTTGCTAAGTGTGTGACTGGTCTTGGTGAGATACAAGGCATTTCGGTAGACACCTATATGAAAGCCTTGGATAAGTTTAAGGATCTTGATTGGAGAGAGATGTTTATTGTCATGCCTAATGATATGAAGCTTGAATGGCTAGAGAGACTTCAGGCTATATGTGGCGTTTGGTGATGAGACACATTTAGTGATGTTATGTTTATGGTCATTGTGGTTATATTGCTCTTTCTATTTGGATTTTATATGCATGTTATGAGACCTTTCCTTACCTTTTGTATTTCTTTCAAATTTTCCTATGTGCAACCAAAGAACCTTGAAGGGTATCTACTTGTTATTTGAAGGTTTATGTCATTGATACTTATAGCTAGAGAGTTTAATGTGCATATCTTTTAGTTATAATCTCAGTGGATGTTTGTTCACTTTTCTTCGCTTTATTGTATAATAGTCGCTTTTTCACTTTTTTCGCTTTTAATTATAATCTTGAAATTAAGCTAAAAATATATTTTGCATCTTATTTCGTTGCTATTATTTAATTAATAAATATTACATTAAAAATATTTCTAATCATATCCAAATTAACCAAAGATATTAAAAATTAATAATGAAAATAATTTTACCAAACAAGTTTTAAGTTTTTTAGTTCTTAAATCATATTTTGAAAACAATTAAACCAAACGAGTTTTGAATTTTCTCATCTTTAAAACAGTTTTTAAAAATTGTTTGTCAAACAGGTTTTTTCTAATTTTTTTCTTGAAAATAATTTTCAAAAATTGGTTTATAAAACAATTTTCAAAACCAAAAAGAGAAAACACTTTCAAACAGGCCCTTAGTTATTGATAAGCTTGTAGATAATTATGTGTTTTTTTTATAAGTGTTGTTCTATAATGCATTGGCTATTGTGGATGTCTTAGGCAATGGGTTTGGAATATACTATGACCAGCATTATTTTGTTTATAATATTGTCCTGCAGGTTCCAAGTTGCTGTTGGTTTTTTCTCAAAACAACTAACCTTTTCCGGTTGCTCAAAACCACCACGATATTTTTGAAAAGTTACACTCTTCATATATGTAGCATATGGAGAACTGCATTAGTGGTTGTCTGCATTTATTTTTTTAAAATATTAAACTGTTTTAAATACTAAAAAACATTTTCTGTTCTACTTCTCATTTCGCGACAGTTCCCAACTGTCGCTATAATTTTCCAGATTTAGCGACCGTTTGGAGCGACGGTTCATATAACCATCGCAAATGAGCCTCGCGACGCTCAACTCTGTGACAGTGGATTAACCGTCGCAAAAGTGTTTTAGTGACGGTTTAAACTATCGCCGCTTATACATACAACCGTCGCAAAACACCTTTTCTGTTGTAGTAGTTTACAACTTTTACACCTCCCTACGCTAAAAGTACTCTTGGTAGTTTTCTTCACACAGCTCTGCCTATTATTTACACCCCTAATAAGATCCTTTTGATCTATTAGAAAGCTTCTATTACAGAAGGACTCAATTCTCAAGGCATACAGCAACACATGCCACTTGAGAAAGTTCCCTACAGGTTTTCTGTTAAGTGTTTCGATTTGTGGAATTTCTAGAGCTTAGTTGATACAAATGATTCAACAGATTCAACAACACAAGCATTAATACATACTCAGAGATCGAATGAATCCGTTCAATTGTGTAGCAGCTGAGTATGGATGAGAGAAAACTTTGACACTTAAGAAAGTTGGAAGATTTGAGCTCAATGTAGTCTCACACGGATCAACGACGACCAGGAGCGTTTATTTATAACTGAAATTATGTGTAATAACCTCTGGTCCATGGGAAAGAGTCGTTGGCACAAGTTTATAGCCGTTTATAGCTGTTGAGAGGCTGTATGTTTAAAGACAATTGTGTTTCTGCTTTTCTATAGAAGACAGTTGTTTCCAATTGTCATAACTCTTCTCAACTTCGACTCTTCTTAGCTACGACAGTTTCTAGAGATGATGTTTCTTAAGTTGATACTTCTGATGAAGATATTTATGATATGACCTTTCTTAACTTTACTGTTCACATCATGAACCTTCTGATTGCCATGATGCTTCTCATGTTGCTTCTCAACTTAACTCTTCTCATCTCTATTCTTATGTGAACTTTTCTCATGCTAGTTCTATCATCATTCTTCTTAGGTTGATCCTTCTGATTACCCTTCTCATGTTGCCACAGATTGAAATGATACTTCTCATGATGATCTTTCTCAAGTTTACCCATTTTGTCTTGATCTTTGATCTTGTCAAGAGAATGTTTCTTCTTTAAGATATTGTGACAAACACTAATTTAAGTTTTCTCATCTATGGTGCTTCTCATAAGCATATGCCTGCTTGAGATTTGTTTGATTATTTATGTACTCATTGTTCACTCAAGAAGAAGCATTAGTAGCATACGAAATCTGATAACTTAAGCTTCTCACATTTGAAGTTTTTTAATCATCAAAACTAATTAGGGATTTTGCCTAAACAGTTAGAGTGTGACTTAAGGAATGAAGAACAAATGGAAAATATTTGCGAAACAATGTCATGTTTTTGAGAGATTGAAAGCAAGATTAGTTAATATTTTTGAAAGTTATAACTTCTTGACCTCATAGAGATCTATTTGAGAAGTCAGAAAAGTTAAAAGTTAGGGAGGTTAGAGTGAGATTTTGAGGGAAACATTACGAGGAAATTTGTTGGTGGTGACTTGAGGAAGCTATTGGAGTAATTAGTGTATGGCGGGAGATACATGCAGAGTTTGTACAGTGTTGAACTAGAAAAAAAAAGTCGATAAAGGCCCTTTCCTTTTTTTATAGGTATTACTTAAATTTTGATTATTGTGATGAAATGTACTGGTGTATGTATGTGGTTTTAAGATATTTGTTTTAGTGTTAAGTCATTATTCCTAATCAATGTGATGACTGGTTAAATAATGCTTCTAGGGGTGAAATTATGCATTAAATGTTGACGTATATTCATGCATACATAGGCAGTGTTTTCCTTAATTGGATCTTACAACTCCTACGGGGACAATGGTGGTGTTTTGCTTAATTGGATCTCATAAAGCTCTGCGGAGAAATGGTGGTATTTTCCTTAATTAGATCTCACAAGTCCTACGGGACAATTGTGGTGTTGTTCTTAGTTGGACCTCACAAACCCCTATGGGGGAAGTGATATTTCGGAATCATGTACACTGGCATGTAGGGGTTGCATTAGGATATATTGAGTGATGTGATATGTGTTGTTGCTACCGATTTCTTAAAATGTATTTCAGATGTGAATTGCTAAGTATATGTTAGTCATTGTGTATGTATATATCGTAATTATAGAAGATAGTCCTTGCCGGTTGTTCTCCAATCAATGGATGTCAACTCAGTTATTGGAGGACACAGATTCAATTTTATATAGATAAAGTTGTAAAGGTTAGTGTTCTTTCATAATGGAGTACTGGTGGGCTCATCGAGGTTCCAACCGAAAGTTGCGTACCCAAAAGTTGAGTGTAGAATGTTTGATTAATGTAGGTGTCTTCTTTTTGTCGTTGCTTTGGGAAGTTTCACAAGCCTATTGTTCCTGAGCGGTCCCTTGTGTGGGCATTTGACGAACGTGTATCTGTAGAGAAAGTTTGTCCTAGATTAGGCATACCTTTATTTCAAACACATTTTTCTCTGAATTGTAAACCTTTTTGAAAACATGTATCGTATTGGTGCGGGGAATAAACTTAGTGGCATCATGTTTCTAAAATATTGCAATACTCTAATTGTTTTGAGAATGTTTTTAAAAGTAAAAACAAAAATATTGTTTTTATATAGGCAGGAAAAGTATTCTGCAAAAATCACTTCATATTAAGAGTTGAGTTCACTTAGCGCTCCTAAAATGGAGGTGTTACAGAGCCTATTTCATTTTGAACCCTCTTGAAAAATGATTTGAATGCATCAAATGCATCATCTTTGTTTTTCAAAAATAGCACCCATATAAACCTCGAATAATCATCAACAATTACAAAACCATATTTTTTTTCCACTTAGACTAACATGTTTGGACCAAAAAGATCCATGTGTAGGTGTTTCAAAACTTTGTTTTCTTTTTCTAGCTCCAAATTGTGATCTCTTAACTCATTTGCTAATTTCAAATTAAATAGTTTTTTTCTCAGACATTTTAAAATGAGATTGTTGTAAGGCATCAATGATATTAGACACTCTCTCATTTTGAACTCTGAGTTCTTCATTTTTATTTTTTGAACAGCGGATTTATAAGGAGTTGTGCCAATGATGTGGCAAGATTCCATTAGTAAGTAGCGACGGATCTTAGTAGGGGCTGGGCAGGGCCACGACCCACCCTAAAAGTTCATCTAAAATTACTATAGTACCCTTGTTTTTTAATAAAATAACTCGTAAATATATAAATATATACATAATGTTTGCGTATTTATTCCACAATGGTCGAATGTTCATTCGTCCTCCTATAAATCCCGTGTTCAAGTCTTAGTGTGTACCATTTTGCTTGTTCTTTTTTTTACAAATTTCACAAATAAAAAATAAAACAGAAAAAATGCCTACATTTAGAGTCGATCTTAAATCCACGACGTTTTGAGCATATTAACTTACCAATAGGTTATAATCTTAATTTATATTAAAAATTAGAAAGTTAATATAAACTTCAGTCATAGAATAATTCTAATTCTACTCATATTTTTTTCCACATCTCTTATATTAAAGTTACAAATTATGAATCAATGGTTGATAAGTTTCGAAAAAATTTAGCATTTTAAAATTATAAACTTAATATAAATTATATTTTTACAAACAATTTCAATCTATATGTGAAATAAAAATTAATTTTTTAGTCATTTAATTTTGTTTCTAAATAATTATTTTTTTATATTTATCAATTTTAATTGAATTTAAGCTTCACTATTATTCTTATGCGACTTTCCCTCTCTCAGTCGCTCACACACGGTAACCCTTCGTCTCCCTCTCAGCCTCTCTCAAGCTCCTCGTTCCTCATCGTCGCTGGTCTCTACCTTGTTGTTCCTCCATGTCTCTTTTATTAGCGGCTCTCCCAAACTTTTTAATCAAGATCCGCCACTGTTAGTAAGGCACGTATTCTTGAAGTAATATTTTGGTCGTACGATGGTGCGAACTGATCTTGGCCATTCATTGCCTTTGGATCATGGGCCCGAATCGTTTAGGCTGAATTAATTTCTTAGGGAGAGGCCTAGTCCAAATCAGTCCCACATATCCTAAATCTTTAAGGGTGCGTTTGTTTGGGGTGAAAGAGGGAAGAGAGAGTGAGGGAAGAGAGAGTGATTTTAGGATGTTTGGTTAATGAGAGAAATAGGAAAGAGAGAGGGAGCAAAGATTAGTTTTGTGATTTTTGTAATCTCTCCACAAGTGGGGAGAAAGTGGAGAGAAATAGGCTATTTCTCTCTTCTCTCACTCTCTCCTCCCTCTTTCTCTCCTAATCCAAACACACCCTAAAGGTGTGTTTGTTT
Source organism: Astragalus glycyphyllos (assembly GCA_963573325.1). Taxonomy (NCBI): domain Eukaryota; kingdom Viridiplantae; phylum Streptophyta; class Magnoliopsida; order Fabales; family Fabaceae; genus Astragalus; species Astragalus glycyphyllos. The sequence goes on from OY754307.1 coordinate 34,173,230, forward strand.
GAGGTGAAAGACAGAAGAGAGAGTAAGGGAAGAGAGTTAGGAAATAGAGAGTGATTTTCTCATGTTTGGTTGAGGGGAGAAATGGGAAAGAGAGAGAGAGAGAGAGGGATGATTGTTTTAGTGCCTTTTTGCAATCTCTCCAATTGTGGGAGGAAAGTGAGGAGAAAAGACTCAATAATTATGCTTTTACCATTTTACCCTTACTTTATCATCTCAATTTCCCAATTCTTTTTATTATTTAATTAAGTCAAGTATCTAAAATAAATATTTAACTAATAAAATTAAATGATAAAATAATTTTTTGCTAATTAAAATAAATATTTAGCTAAATTATAGTTTTGTTCCCCTTATTTTCAAAAATTCAAATATTTAATCTCTCTATTTTAAAACTCAGACATTTAGTCCCTTTATTTTAAAAGAAATTCAAATATTTATTCCAAAGACAAATTTTTCAATTTTTTTTGCTAAGTTAACTTTCTACTAAAAAATTTACTGCTAACGTGACTCTCATTAAATGACAGGACACTCGGCTTGCACAAATCATTTAAAGATGCCACGTAATCAATCCAATCCGCGTTTCCTTTTCTGGGTTTGGTCTAGTTAATACAGTTTAGTTTACCAATTTTTACGTGGAAGCTAGTTTTGAATGCTTAATCGCGAAGCGTTCTCTCTGCACTCGTAAAACCACCACTGCTGTCGCCGTTGTTGCCATGGAAGGAGGCGGAGGAACACTCTCGGAGGTTCACCAAAACGCGAAGAAGCTATTGCTAAGGTGCCGTGACGGCCTTGAACGCCTCGAGCGCCTAGAGCATTCCGCTTCATCCTCTGTCGCTATCGCCGGCGTTGATTCGGAGCTTTCGTTCGCTGTCAAGAAGGATATCAACCAGATCCAGTCTCTCTGTGTCGAGATGGACCGCCTCTGGCGATCAGTCGCTGCCAAACCTCAGCGTGACCTCTGGAAAAGGTGAAAAAATTGGAATTTCTTCGATTCGGATAACGATCTTATCGAATTTGTTCTTTCTCTGAGGATTCTTTTTTTTTTGGTGATGATTTTGCATATGCAAAGATTGTTTTGTGATGTTGGGTTTATACAGGTTGGTTCTGAATTGTGCGCTTTTGGAATGGGAAAGAATAATGATGGTTTCAATTTTGAAATTAACTTTGGGAATGTTTCTCATTTTGTTTTACAAAGAAGGCATGCATAATGATATTATAACGGATAATGGTATTTATTCGTTTTGTTTGGAATCTGCAGTAGTGAAATGTTAGGATTAGGTGGATTATCGATGATTTGCAATTTATAGCGGGATTGAAAGCTTTTAGTGTGTGTTTAAGGGAAATTTGGTGCATAATGAAGTTCGATTAATTGTGGTGATAAACAGAGGGAAATTGGATTCTATGTGAGGGGATTTTTGTTTCTGAAGTACTATTAGCAAGGTTTCTCTCTCTGGCTTCTTTTATCAATTCTTGTGATGGATCTTAGCAAAATGGCTAGCAATATTGTATGATTTCATTTTTGGCATCTTTTAGCAGATCCATGGTTTGTTCTGCATATACATTTGATATTGATAGCTGATTTTCTCATCGATGGTCGAGTTTCCTTGTTATTCCTTAAAATAAAGGACTATTTTTTAGAGGAACTAAATCTGCAATAGTTAGCATCCTGATCTGTTATCATAAATTCTCCATTCAGTGTAAATAAAGCTGGGTGTTGCATATACTTACTGTGATGAACATTTTTAGGCCCCATTCCTTAAATATCAAGAGAATGGTGGAATTGTACAAGTTTTTAGTACTTTACTAGGACCAGTACTTTTGGTGAATGAGGAACCTTTTGTTTTTCAATTGATTTATTTATATGCTAGCAGTAGAGACTTGTCGGTTGTCATTTTGTCGTTGTTAGATAATGAGAACTCTAAGTGAAGTGTGTGCATGTTTTTTTAGTCTCTGCCTCTCTTCATTCTGTTCCAACCATGTTCATAAATCATTAGGCAGCAATCTACATAATTTTTCTTTTCTCCTCACTGCAAACAACTATCTCCTTTCCTTAAAATAACCGAATTATTAGACAGGTACATGTAGTGATAATTTCCTTGCTTTACCTTGTTCCCAATTAGCTTGTTTACTTCTTTTGAACCAAAAATATACGTGTATTATTTTATTTCATTTCTATTCGCATTATCTAATGTCCCTGGTTTATTATGTTTATATGTATTGACGGAGTGTTATGTTTTCTTGTGCAGGAAAGTTGAACAAATAGCTGAAGAGGCTGAATCGCTGAAAGGAAGTTTGGATAAATACAACTTAAGGAATCAGAAACGGGCTAGAGAATCTAACGAAAGAGCGGAACTGTTTAGACGTGCTGTACGTCATTTCTATCATGCTCAAGTTTGTGGCTCTCTATGTTTGTTTTTCCCTTTGTATAAATAACAACTTCATTTCCAACTGCTAGAATGGGGATTCTGCTCATGTTTTGAGAATTTATGATGACGACGCACAAGCATTGCAGTCAGTTCGTAGCTCTTCTCGGGAGCTTGAAAATGCTAATGCACTTGGGGAGGCCATCCTATCTTCAATACATGGCCAAAGGGAACGCCTGAAGGTATTTGTTCTGTAGCTTTCTATTGTCCACAAATAATATACTTGATACTTAATAGCTAGATGGATATGACAACAAACTCTGATGCTATTATCTTGGTTTATCTATAAAAACAATGTTGGCAAAATTCGGTTTATTTTAATGACTAATTTTAATAGAGAAATGAACCAATAATAATGGACGTGTTAAAAAAGTCTATTGTCTCTATCCTTCTTTTTGTTGTGGATGTTTGGATCTTGTATCATGTTTGTTTCTTGGGATAAAGAAGTAGTTACTTTACCCAGGAAATGTATATGTTAATTGCTCAATGAAAACACTAAATAATATGGAAAAACGTTGCAAGGAAAAAAGCTGAATTTGCTCTGTTCCTTGGATTTGCACTTCGGTTTTAATTTGATTTTATTTATTTTAAGAAACTGAAACAGCTGTCCTGGCTGTATTCCTATCAGTTCATGCTTTATGTTCTCTTACCTTGTAGCGTCTCTCATTGCTTAAGTAACAACTTTCCAGCAGGTCATCAGTTGATATATTTAAATATGTGAAATCTGCACTCTCTGTCTCCCTTGTTTCTATCTCGTTCTTCTTGCTCTATTTTCTGTTCCAAATGTTGACCTATTAAACATTTAAATCTATGAAATCTCTTTTTCCTAATTTTGAAGAATTATTGCTACTTGTGTTTAGATTACTAAAGGGGAATTATGAAATCCTAGTCAGGTACAATGCACACGAAACATAACCATTTTAGCCAAGACTATGTATATTCCCGGGAATGGCATCATTTCTTTTTCACTATTTATTTTCATCTGTTGAGCATTTGCATCAAGCTTAGTTTTAAGTTTTACTATTGATTTTATGTATGATTTTTTTTTATGTTTTGTATTTTTTAAATCTTACAAAAATCCGGTTTTGTTCTTCCTCTTTTTGATTGAAGTTACTTAGAAGGTTTCAGTTTCTAAGAGTGTTTAGGCTAATAATAACAAATTAACATGCGTCGTTAATCCAGTCAATATTGCTTCTTATTTAGCTCAATTCTTTGTGTAGGGTGCACATCGAAAGGCATTGGACGTTCTAAATACAGTGGGGATATCAAACTCTGTTCTGAGACTAATTGAGAGGCGAAACCGTGTCGACCAATGGATCAAATATGCAGGAATGCTATTGACTATTATTTTCTTGTTTGCTTTTCTTTTGTGGAGACATTGACCAGTCAGATGTTGTAAAACTGACATGTTTCATATGTTTATGTGAAAAGCATATAAAAGTGATACAAAGAGCAATATGGATTGATTTTTAATTGTAAGAAATTTTCAATTTGAAATAATCATATAATTCTGTGTTACACCAGCGTCCTTGCACAAGTTGGTGACCCACATCACATGGAGATCCTAAGGTCAACTTTAGATTACTATTATGATGTGGGGTTTTCTCCTCTGGTAGGTTTTCTTTATACGACTTGCGTCGTTATTGTTCCTACACATTTCTTTAGTGTTCTTGTCGTTGTATCTTTGGCTCAATTGGCACCATAGCGACACTATTCTCACTTTCTTTCTCAAGCATCATAAGGAGACTAGGAGTTAGGACTTTCTTTCAAAGAATACTCAATGCTTCCTATCATAATGGTATTGGGCTTTGAAGATATAGGAGATAATTGAGGTCCAGGGGACAAAGGATTGTGGCCGAGTGATGAATGTTCTGTAAGAAATTTCGGAGAGAATAGAATTTTATGATTGAGATTGAAAGTTTGATGAGAGAATGTGAGAAGATATGAGTATGATCGCTCCATTTTATAGGGAAGCATGCCTTCTCAATATTGGGTAGCTGTTTGGGATTGTACAGGCGTAGCAGGCTCGAATTGACACATAGCCGTTGAGGATTTTCAGCGACTGGCTTTCTTTATTTTTTGAGAGTTTTTTATGTTTTTGAAGATAGTTTTAGGAGACAATGTTCTTGACTTTAATTTCATTGAACCAGAATTTTCAAGGCAAAAATTTTGGTTGATGAACAGTACATGCCTTTTGAATGACAGGGTGTTGCCTTCTAAGTATCTTCTGAGTAGTATAGGGATGATAACTTATGATTTCTTTGAGAGAGGCTTATTTTAGCCTTAATCTTGGGTTCTCTTGCTATTCTAAGAAGGCTTGTTAGGTAATTTTTATTTTACAAAAAACTTAAACTGTTTAGACGCTTAACCTTCTTAACCTCCCAGAGTGCAAGGATTCGTTCCTAAGTGTGAACAGAGTAGGACATGGGATTTTGTCCTTTCACTTGCTCAAGAGAATACTAAACTGGACTTGTGAGGATTTAGACTATCTTTAGAGGATTATTTAGAGAAGACTCATGGATAGAATGAATTTGACAGATAAGAACGGTGCATCTCTTCACCTTGTTCATTTAGATTTTCTTTGAATCCATTTCGTGCTTTGAAAAAGGGTATACAAAATTTCATATTTGGCACATAATTATGCTTTTATTTGGGCTTTATCAAATTATTAATAGTTTTTGTCTTAATCATGAAGATGGTCATCTTTTCAAAACACGATGTTTGAGACATGTTAGCACACAGAATGATACCATACTCATGAACATTTCAGCATGCAGAACAACATATAAGCAGAGAATACTATTGACAGTTCAACATATGTTTTTTTTACCATAATTCTTTGAGGTGTTTTATGATCCTGTTATTGAGAGATATTCATCAAGTATTTTATGCATGAATTTATAGACTTATGTATACTATGAAAAGCTCTGTAAAAGATTGAGTTATGAATATACCTCCTTGAGTAAGTTTCTTACTCTTAGTTTTGATGTGATGGCCTCTTATCCTTTCTTCTGAGTAGCATTTTACTTCAATGAAAGCTTGAGGATCTTAGAGTAATGTCAGAAGATAAAACTTTGCAGCATAGTAGCTTGAGGTTCTGCTCAAAAGCTTGATTGATGGCTTTTCTCTTGACATTTTGATAATGCATCATCTCTTAGGTGTTGTTGGGAGATCATAAATATCTTGTAATGATGAGTAGCAATCTTCTTAGAAGATTATTGTCAACCTCCTTTTGGAGGATGACTAGGTTGGAAATGACTTGCTTTGAAGATTTTCATCTTTAACTAGATCAACAGGTGTCTTCTGAGTGAAGATACTTCTTTGTATTGTTTTGATCTGAGTTGATACCAACTGATGAATCATTTCTTTTGCTTTCCTCTTTCATCTTTTTGTCATTTGCAACTTCAATGCTCATTTCTTTTCTGATGATTTTGCATTTTCAGTTATCATCACATTCATCATTTTGAGCCCACTTTGTTCATGGTTCATGATTGAAGATCCTGTAGGAGAAGACCAAGTAATTTGGTACTCAAGACTTGTTGGGTCTTTATCTGCTAGTATACCTCTTCTCTGAAGTGACTAAGTTACACAAGAAGGAGGTTGAAGTGTGTACCATTTTTAAAACTTTGTAACTACAACCTTCTCAAGAAGAATGTTCTCAAGATAAACTTGGTGTTGAGAAGGTTAAGGTTAGTTTTACTAACAAACAACAAATGTATATATATATATATATATATATATATATATATATATATATATGATGAGTAATTTGAATGAGTTAAATAAACTTTAACTAGTAAGATAATTGTTTTAATCAAACTAATAAGATAATGAAAATATTAAGAGTTAGTTTGAAAAACTGTCTTGATAAGGTTGATTCAGTTAACCTTCACAAGGTTTTGAAAACAATCACACGTGCAATGTAAGTAGGTAGATAGTATGGAAAGTAAGTAAATAACACAGTAGAGTTATAGAGGTTCACCCAACAATGGCTACTTCCTCTCCCCACTTCCCAAGTGAGTATTTCGATTATTTCCCAAATAGTACTTACACTTGCTTTTGCTCAACCACAAAAGACTTCAACACCACTTGCTTTTGATCAACACACAAAAGCAACGTGTTCTCTCACACAGCTGCACCAACCTGTTCTTCCTACTAGAAAACTCTCCCTAGTTTCCTAAATGATTCCTCCATCAAGTAGATTCTCGCCAATACTCACCTCTCTCTATAGAATGCTCAGAAGATAGCTCTTTACAATCAAAGGTTTGAGTTTGAGATAGTAAATAGCTTGAGAATAAACTACACTAAGTGTTTACAACAATGTATATCAAGCTAACACACACTCTATAAAAGAATCCCAGATTATGAACGTTGAGTAACTTGAGTGTCGGATGAGTAGGTTGGATGAACTTTGTGAAGCTTTACTTTTGAAGGTTCCAATTCACTTTCATGATTTGTAACTTCGAATTTCAGCCTTTAAATAGCCATGCGATCTAGATATAGCCGTTAGAAACTTGAATATAGCCGTTTGGAGATGTCCATTGGTCCATAGGAGTGACTAGATGGAAGGGTCCAAAGTTGACAGCTTTTGAACCTTCACAAGCTGACAATTGTACCTTATGCTTACTTTTCAACCTTCACATGCTGACACAGTCTTTTACCTTCAGTGTTCTGACTCTCTCTTAGCTGGTTTGTACTTCAAAATCAGATATGGCAGTTGTACACGAAGCTTCACATTCCTTTGAACCTTAAAACACCTTTCAGTTGGCCTAGGAATAATCAATGAGTTCGTCCTTCATTTATTGCTTGACTCCAGCATTAAAAACTCTCTGATCTTCAATTAATAAGAGTAAACATGTTTGTCATGTTGAGAAGCTTGATGAACATAATCTTCTTATCTTGTTCTTCAACCTTCACATTACTGAATCTTCATCATACATGTGGGGCTACACTTCTTTTGACTTCTAGTCAATATTGAGTTGACATATTCAAACATTTGTGTTGACTTTTTACGTTCACTTTTTTGGTCAACTTTCATATGACTTGGTCAACCATCACATGTGTTAACCTTCACATACTTCAACCTTGACACATCTCATTTCTACCTTTGTATTTTTATGTTCTTTTCAGTCCAAGGTAGTTTTACATTTGCTATCTTTGAGGCTTGTTCTTCACACTTGAAATAAACATGTTAGATAAATATTAACTAGAAAACTTAATGTCTTACTAAGTTTGTATCATCAAAACATGGAAAGAGATTTTCATTCCAACATTCTTAAGATCAGTGATATTTCATTTTTTGAGTTTAATCAAATTGGAGTGACATGAACGTCGATGCAATTGGTCATTTTGGTGCATGACCGATAGATATGGTAAATGTGAGCTTGTATCAGCATGTTCTCTCTTTACTCTCAGAAGTGATTTAGATAGGATGAATATTTGCATGGCGATCATTTAACATTTTTTTCTAAAGAAACTTAGCACATGCAAACGTGAGTTTTTTTGAAGGAAAAGCTTATGATTTTATGAAAACAGTTTTCTGAAAGTCATTTTAAAATAAAGTAATGTGTACCAATTATGGCAAAAGATTCCAAGTACTGCTTAGATGCATTTAAAACAAATTATGCACAAGTATGAAATGTATTGCAATTTTTACCTCATCTGTCTTACCTTTTTCTTTTGAGATTGACAGTTTTGCAAGTTGTATGTATTGGAAGTCTTCTTATAGATTTGAGGAAGAAATGCTTCTGACTTTCCAATTTTCACTCATGTTGATTTCTTGCTTTTGAGTCTTTCCTCTTCTTGTACTTCCGCAGCCTTGTTGAATGACCTACTCATCTTATTCCAGCCCTTTTTGATTGGTTTCCCATTTTGAAATTCATTTTATCAATTGTGGTTCTTTTTTTGATGGCATGATAGAAAAAATATTCAGCAATACGCAAGCCTTTTAGTAACTGCTAGTTTGCTGTTTCCACTATTGACTTTTGTCTCATTTCAGCAACATTTGTGAAGTGTAGAGCCTTCTTTTTAATTTGCTTCTATTGACTTTTCTAGTCTATCTTCTGAAATACATCTTATCTTTCTTTTTGTTCATAGAGGGATGGAAGAATTTCAAAGCAACCTTCTAAACGATTTTCACATTTGGTTGATCATCACCTTATCCAGAATATTTTTCTCTTCACACTGTTAAGTGTGTTTACCCCATAGAGACTTGCACTGATATTGATTGAAGTAGGTGAAAGTCAAATGGAGTCACAAGAACGAAGGGTTTGAATTGTGACCCTTTTTAAAACTTTTGATAGTGATCAACCAATCTTCTTAAGTGTGATGATAATCTGATACACTTAAGGTCACTTGGAAAGCATGGACAGAAGATAACTTGTATGTTCTGAATCTATCATTTTGAAGAATGCATATTGGTGAGGACTAGACAGGTAGGTCAGAGTTACTAAGAAGATGGTTTGGATGTGTATAGGGATAATTGAGCATCTTGTAAGTATCTAGGTAGTGTTAAGAAGATAGGGGAGTGGTGAATGAGTTAACATGGTCTTTTAACACAGGATAATGAATGTGAGAATATTGTTGGGATTATATTTCTGTGCTTCAGACATTCTCACACAACTGATGTAGGTGCAGTGTATTGAAGGAAAGGTAGTGGTCTAAGAGAATGTTAGGTGGTTCACCCAACTTGTCAAGAGGATCCACTCCTCACATGCAGTGAGATTTTCCACTATTTCACAAATAGTTACAAGCCACACTTACAACTGTCACACTAGTTTTTTCCAAGTTCTAGCAACATAAACCCTCTAAGACAATGTCTTAGCCTCTTCTCTCAACATACAGCAACCACTGCTTATTGTTTGGAAGGTATCTAATCCCTAATACCTACTTAGGCAACTTCATTAACAATCTGGCAAAACATGCCTGGTTAAGAAGGATAACAAATAAGACAACGTTGGTGTTCTATTTTGGAACTCACTTAGCTAGGGTGATTACATGATGGGTGTCAATCTATACCTTCCTAAGCTAACACATACTCAGAATAAGTTCTCATATGAAGTTGTAAGCTCATTGAGTATGGTTGAGAGAGATTATAGACATTCACAAGCTTTGATGAGAAGCTTCAGAAGCTATGTGTGAAGCCATATGAATGGAAGAATTGTCTTCGTCTACTCTCACACCTTGAATGTGATCATCTATTGGGTATTTATAGAGTATCGTATCCAACCAATAGATCCAGATCCGTTGTGAATCCTTTCATGTGGCTTGAAATAGCTGTTGTAGGCTTCTAAAGGTAACTAGGTTGACATTCTGCGCCTATGCTAAGCCTAGGGGTGTTCAAAACCAAACCAGCCCAATAGAAAACTGCAAACCGAACCAACCCAAATCGAACCAATAAAACATTTAACTCAAATTCTTTTAAACATGGTTGTAGCTATCTTAAAATAATTAAAATAGAGTAGTTTATATACTACATATATTTGAGAAGATTTCTCTTAAAGAATTATGTTAGCTGCCTTTTATTTTAGTTAATTTTAACCCCCTTTTAAATTATGCTTTGTCTCAAAAAAACCGACCAATCCAAACCACATTGGTTTGGTTTGGTTTGGTTTAGTTTGGAAGCCAACCGAGCCAAACCAAATCGCATGTAGTTTTACCTTGCGATTCGGTTCACCTTTTGTCTAAAAATCGAACCAAATTGCATCGCGAACACCCCTAGCTGAGCCATACACTGTTTAGAACGGTTTTCCATTGGAAGCTTCAGAGCAGTGAAGCTTCTAAGAGCCTGTAGTTTCTAAACATCATCAAGTGCTTTGATATCATCTGTTGAATCTTGAATATCAATCTTCTAGGCACTTGATGTTAATGAAGATCGTTGGTGAGGTGACAATTTTATACTTGAAAGCTTGAGATGCATCTTCTGAACATATCTCTTGATCATGTTCTTTTGTCTGTCTTCTGAGCATTTTGAGGAGTCTTCTAAATATCTTCTAAAGATCTGAGCTACTAAAGTATTTCTAACAAGCTTTTTATCTCTTTCTTATTTCTTCACTGTATCATTGGCATATGATCTTTGAGTTCCTTTGAGTGTTCCATGAATTTCATCTTTGATGATTATATCTTCTGAACACAATGTACATGTAATCATGTATCTTCTGAAGACTTGAATGTCTAGATAATGATTAGATTTTGTGCACAATTCTTTCTTGCATCTTTTGTTACTTCAAGAATGAAGAGCTTTTTGCACATGTCTTTCCTTGAACATAATATGCTTCAAGGGATATCTCTTTGTTGTTTGAGAGTCCTTTTTCATTGAAATCTTAGGCATAAGAATTATTCCTCTTCTTATATTGAGAAACTTCTGGCTAAAACTGTCACTGTCATAAGAAGGTCCTTTCTAATGACCTTTGCAAGCTACTGAAGGTTTGGTTGTCTTCTTATTGAATGAAGTTTCTCAGTTAGTAGACCTTCTGATGGATTTTCTCATTGAGTTCCATAGTCATTGAGGAAAGGCTTGTAAGGCTTCTTCCTTATTGAAGAACATATATTCTCATGCTTTGAGAAGGATTTGATCCATTTGCATGTCATCTTGTTGATCATCATTCATTCCTTGATTAAACATATGATTATGTCTTCACAAGGTATGTAGGCTTTTTCTCATGAAGTTCTTCTTGATATGTGGAATTACTATCACTTCATTTAATATGTGTTTTGATGTATCTTCATAACCTTTCTTCAGAATCATGCTCTTGCTTAGTAGTTATCTTCTTGAGTTGAGAGTGATTATGCCCGGTTATTAAGATCACTCAAGAAAACACATTAGACCCTCAAAGGATCAGATAACTTAACCACTTATCAAAATGGTTTGTTTCAATAACTATTCTAAGGGGTTTTGCCTCAACACCTTCACCTTGAGATGAGCATAGTAGTGAGTGCGGACTTTGTCCCAAACTTGCGAGGCATGACGATAACTCAACACACGAGGCAGCACAGATTCTGAGAGTGGAAACTGGAGAGTAATCACGTAATCGACATCTGATCCTGAACAAGCCACTTCTCGAAATTTGAGGATTGACAAGCATCCAGTGAAGCTTATGAGGGGTTACAACTTCTTCCACTTGTAGATTCAAGAGAGAAAGTTATTATCGTCCAATTTGATGGACAATTTCGATTCTGTAGTGAAGTTCTGAGCTGCAGAAGCCGAGTTACCTCCGTTGAAAAGGGAGGTTGCGATAGTGCTCGGTGAAGATTATGGCATTGTCACCGTGGAAATTGCTTCAATTTTGCAGAACGAAAAAACGTAAAGTGCTCGATGCAGGATTGCCAGCGTGTCCACTCTTCTTATGTTGCTAATTTTGATTGGGCACCGTACTCTCTATTACCACTATACTTAATTTAAAAAAACTTATTGGTAAAAAAAAATCTAGCACTTATTAATTTGATTTGTCAATCCTCATTTTTTATTGATTTGCTTGACAGTTTTCACATAAGGTCGTGATGGACAAAACAAAGACCCTTCATAGGTCATGCAAATTTTGGTAGCCCCACAAACCTGCAAAGTCCATGCAGTGTTGTGAACCAGGTTAACCAATCAAATCAGTAAACAGACTGATTGGTAGTTGATTTAACCTTCATTGGACCATAGTCTACCACTCAAAATTGTGATTGAACCGCTAATGAATGTTGAATCATACATAATGATTTTTATTTACTTTCTCCCTGAAAATTCCATATTTTTTTCCTCCAAAATACCATATTCCTATCATCTAATTCAACCGTGGTTGAATCAAATGAACCATAACTCAACGATCTTGCGGTTCGAACTACAATCAAGGGAAATTGGGTGGAATCTCGTTTTCATATTTGCTTAGCAAATAAAATAGTCTGGGCCAGAATAGTTTCCTAGAAAACATGACCAAAATAGATAGAGCCTTCTGAAGCGAGTGCGAAAAGGGTTAATTTTAACAACACAACCATACATAAATAGTTCTACTTCTCTTGTGGACATACATTGTTTACAAGAAGGTGAAATGCTACGTATCACGTACACTACGGAGTCGATAAACTCCGGCTGCATCTTCAGTCAACCACATGACACATTTTGGGGGAGGGGCATCAAGCATATGAAGACCAACCTCGGTAGTATGTGCATAGGTAGATGCCAACCAGTCAGCAACTTTGTTTGCTTCACGAAAACAATGTGAAATTTTAACCGTAATATTTCCCCTCATCAACCTACCTATGGACTGGATAATAGGGTAACAAGTGTTACGGGTCCATGTATGCGGCTCTCTTGTATTCAAAACGGACTCTGTGGCGAGTGATGAATCATACTTGGTCGATTGCTCTCTTTTATTCAAAACAGACTCCACAGAGCTGTATGAATCGCACTCGATCCACAGCTGTGAAATGCCCTTCTCCTGGGCAAGTTGGAGGGCAGTGAGAATGCCATACAGCTCAGCCATCGTAGTGTAGTAATCTAAACGACCAGCATTCTTCTTATCTTTCATAACACTGAAAATGAAAGGAAAAGAAAACGTGGCAGGTCATACGTGATCAAGACGATCTTTCCTAGAAGGAAATATGCACAGCAGATTATCCTACACATCACTATGTATGATCCCTAACATAATCCTCTAAGAAAATACTAACAAAAATTTTAAATACACCGTCTTCAACATAGCTATTATTATTATTATTATTGGGTGAGATTCATATTGGTTCCACTCAATTAGAGAGCCCCATATGACTTGCATAATTTAGTGGACATTACTCAGATCAGATGTTTTTATTCTGACTATTCAGATCAGATGTTAAAAAGCAGGTATTAAAGTGTGCTGCTGATGTTTCTTATCCTATAGTTTAAGCAAAATTTACCTGGAACCAAAATTTCTTGCAAAGCCAAAGCACCAAGAACCTGTGGCATCACGGAAAACTCCTCCGCAGGAAGCGTGGAAATTTCGAACCGACCCGTCTACGTTAGCTTTTATCCATCCCATTGCAGGGAAGGTCCACCCAACTACAATTCTTTTGAAGCTCTTTCCTGATGGATTATTCTGACCAGTTTTTTCATTTGATTGCGATCCTTCTTGATTCTCGCAACTCCACACTGTCATTATTGTTGCTGGCTTGCCAAAATTAACCAGTTTGCCAGCATCATCAGATGTCTGTGGTATGCCAGAGAGTCCATCACAAGACAAAACGCAAGCTAAGGTGCCCATTGTGTCCCCCAGAATGGGAGGAAGATTATCAGATGAATGTGCCACCTGAAAGAAAGGAATGAGATTGCTACAAACTAGTCAAAAAAGAGGAAATTGTAGGGAAAAATAAGGAAATACTTTGTATAGAATTGCCACTGATAATTGCTCTCTCAAGTAGTTCAAATGAGAAACATCAAGTGCTGTTGACTCAAACCCAAGCCAGCTGTCTATAATAACTTTAACTATATCATCAGGAGAAGACATAAGCTTGTCTCCCTCTTCACAATCCTTTGCTGAAGTAACAGCAATCTCAGTGCAAAGCAGTAACAACGGAAGTAGCCCAACAACAGTACAGTTCCTTATGCTCATATGACCCCAGTCATCATGAATAATCCCATCATATACAACTAAAGAGGAATCGAAACTTTTCTGAGATGCCAAATTAAAATTTGTTGAACCGCTATCCAAGAAAATTTTATCACAACTTTTACTTTCAACAATAACCCTTTTTACACTTTCATTAGGTAGACACGCGTTCCCCACCATTGGATACATCCCCGCTACCAAAACGGCCTGGAGAATACCAGGGTCATGGGAATTCAAATAATAATCTTGAATATTGCCATGAATAAGCCCATTTTTAAATAGTTCTGTTACTAATGTCTTGCGCATGCCTAGTAACATATGCATAGAGCTTTTGGAGATAAAGTACCGAGAACAAAACTGTGCTTCAAGACCCATTGTCAATGAATTCTGCCAGCATTCAAAAGCCGCTATTACAGCACACTGGTCACCACAACCCCCATACAAAGAAGCAAGCTCAGATTTGGCAGCTGCAGCTCTCTTTTTCTCATCAGGTGAATTCGGAACCAAAAATAGATCTTCCAACTCAGATGCACATGCTAGAGTTAAAGCTGGATCAAGGCAATTCATCAATATGGAAAAAAGAAGCATCCTATAAGTTGATGGATGAACAGGAAGAGAGCCCAGCTTCTCCCCTAGCTGGGTGACTTTTTCGTCAACTGATAACGCCCCAATCTTTTGAAGAACTGCAATGGCATTTTGTATAGGCTCAAAACCTGGAGGATCTAATGTCCGCCTCAGAAACTCTTCTATTTTGCAGTAGGGATTAAACATCTTTACCTGCATAACAAAGAACGAGAGAAAAAAAACAGAGAATCAACCAACAACATCTGAGTAATGTGCAAAGTTTTACTATTTTGTTATGAAGTACAAGATTTTTGGGTGACCAATTATGGAAGAAGAATACCAGTAGACAAAGCTCCTCAATAGGCATTCTCTTAATTTTAGGAAGCTGAAAATCTGGCATCGATTCTGCTTGAAACTTTGAATACAGATGATAGCAAATTCCAGGTTGACAGCGGCCAGCACATCCCTCTCGTTGCTTAGCACTTGCTTTTGAAATCCAAGATGATTGAACAGTTGACACGTTATTATAAGGATAAATATTTTCTTTCACACGCCCAATGTCTATAACATACACTATATCAACAATGGTGAAAGCAGTTTCGGCAATATTGGTAGAGAGAACTATTTTGCGGCAGCCAGAAGGCGGGGACATAAAAACATTATTTTGCTCAATGCATGGAACCAATGAATGCAGAGATATGATCCTAAATTTTTCACTATCGTTGAAAAATGGGGATGCATGCAATCTCTCATGGATTCTATTTATCTCATCCAATCCTGGAAGGAAAACAAGGATTCCTCCATCTTTTGAAGCTGTACATATATTTCTTATCAGCTGTTCTATCAGAAAAACATCAACAAGTGTAGGGTTGACTGTTGCAAGATACTGATTAGGAAAGTTACTCCCTTCCGTGTTGGAAACATCATTATTTATATGCTTCTTTAGCAACTCAGCAGCAACTTGTTGATTTTTTTTCTCAGCAATCTCCAGTGCAGTTGTACCATCTTTGGCCCTTAAATGGCAGTTTGCCCCTACGGATAAGAGCATGCACATATCATTCACTCTACCTTTTCCAGCAAAAACCATCAAAAGACTAAGGCCAGTTAATGAATGCTGGTAATCAAAGACCTTTGGACTTCCTTTCAAACGAACGTGCTCTAATAGTGGGCACCACTCATCATTAAACCAAGCTAAATTGATGGCTACATCTAGAGAAAGCTTATGTTCTTGACTTAGCTCGTGGTGATTATGACGACTGCTATCATCACCAGATTTTACAATAGAAAGTACATCCTCCAAATAGTAGGTTTCGACCTGAAGACAAACAAGGGGACATTTCAGTAAATATGATAAAGTAATTAATTCTAAAAAGAATACTGTACAGGTACCTGATATGTGAACCCTGGAACATGGATAACAGGACAGTTACCAAAATATTGGGAAAATCTTGTGGGATCACTAGTAGCACTCATTAGTATCTGTAGTATTACAGTAACAGGGAGGGAAGATAAAGGTTACAAATATTGGCAAGTTGCAAACATAGTATGCATATGAATTTATGAATCAAATAACTAATTGTTGGACTAGAAAGAAACAACAATAGAATATTCAAGACAGAACAATGAACATACCAGACGTAGGTGAGGATTGGAAGGGAGCATCTCTCTGCATAAAAAATAAAGTCAGATTCTCAGTCCAAAAACTAGAGAGAGATCCTTGGTGCGTGATCTTATTATATACATTTTATCAAGGACACGTAAAAGCATAAGTTTTTCAGTAGAAACCCAATAGTAACTTTATATCTCTAACATTTGCCCTAAAGCAATAGCTCTTTGTGATCAAGGCATGAAAAATGCAAGGACCCATTTTACTGTGAGCTAAAATTTAATTGTTTAGAAGAATCAGAGTGCTAGATATCAAACTGCCGACTACTTGTTCCCAAAAGGTTTGATCGTGAACAATTGCATATAACTAACATGATTTTCTTACAAGAGTGGGGAATTAAATAAAGATAAATGGTACTATTTATAAATTTTTCACAAGACGAAGTCACAGACAAACAATGATCGGTTTATGTTTGTCTTAGATTGGATCTTACAAAAACCTTAAGCATGTAGGAAGAAACGCCAAAGTCGCTTATGAATCCAAGATCCTTCACTTACGTGGTTGTTCACATTGGATTTGAAGTGTGGACAACACCCAGACCCATTTTACATCATGAAAACAATCTAACTCATAACCACATGGGTATGGATGGAAGTTCTCGTACCTATTGAAAAACTACAATGATATTATTGACATAGAAAGACAATGAAAAGAAGTTGGATAAAGCACACCTAGTCTCTACTCTCTAGTGTCCCACACTGATCGACATCACTGGTAATATGCAGAAAATAGGGAAAATACAATGAATTCCTAGAGTATTTGACAGACTTTAGACTCTCCGAATGTGAAAAGGCCCCAATTCTTTACAAATGATCACATGTCTCCCATCTCTAATCACTCTTCTCTATTTATAGGCAACATGACTTATTGGGCCTAACTAACTCTAACACATTCCCTAACTAACCCTTCAACTAACTAATTCTTAACAATAATAGTAACAATAACAATTCTAAACTATCACCTTGTCCTCAAGGTGATTAAGAAAAAATTATGCGGTCAGGACAAAACAATTCCAAAAGATTTCTGATGAAAAAAATCTGAACTGTTTCCCCCCAAAACCTGTGTTTTTCTTGCAACTGGAAATAGATCTCAAGCCTACTTCAAGTGTTGGGACCCCCTGGATCCCATTGGTGAAAGAAAAAGGAACCAAACATATTGAAACTACCGTCTACCACACTAACCACAAAAAATTAAGTATGGCCCAGCTGTCACCACAGCCTTCCCATGGCTTAAAAGTGAAATATCGGCACTATTTTGCAGTATACTTCCATTTTGATTAACACCGCCAGGATCCCATTTATGGAAGAAGTAAGTTTTGGCACTCTGCGGCATTCTCCTATTTATATTATTGCCATCTGGATCCCACTTATGTAAGGATAAGAATACCATTTTTATATGGGTTTGCCTTGGGGAAACAGGTTGGCCCAAATTTTGAAACCTTGTTGCTTGCAGCTGTAACACCTTTCTTTTCCCTTTCTTGTTTTCCTTCCTTGGCAATGGTTCTAGGATTTTTTCTTGCTCGACTTCCTTTCCGTTTTACCGTGATTCCCCTCATCTTCAATGCTAAATCAACATTCTGTTTGGACCAGATTTGGAATTTGCTTTGTGTTGTCTTCACCCTCTTCTTTATTTTCTAATGGTGATTCTTGATTTCTCTACCTTGATCGTCATTATTGTTTTCTGGCTCCAAATATTCTTGCTCTTTTTCAAGAACAGATTCCTCCTCAAATTTTCGCTTATTTGTGTTTCTTGATTCTGGTTCTTTAGCTATTTCCGCTTGATCCACCGGTTCTTCCTCAAAATCTTCGAAATACTTCCCAAACTCTGGTTTGAATTTGATGAGCAGATCCTTCGCAAACTTGATGAACTCAACTTTTTGGTTGAATTTTCTCCAAGAGAAGAACCAATCTCGAGCTTCACCATCAAGTCCCAAATGAACGAATGACAACCAACTTTTCTCACAAAACCTTGTGGCTTTGAGGTACTGAATGATTTGGAGCAACCACCTAAATGCATTGCTACCGCCATCAAAATGAAATGAACTCCTTGTATTAAAAGCTGCAATTCAGAGGATCTCTCTGAATTGAGAAGAACAGTTACAAGAAAGAAAAGGAAAAGCAATGAAACAGTGAAAATGGCAATCCAATTGCCAAGTCCCTAGCCCAAGTGTATTCCCAATACCAGCCTAACCTCCAGCTACCGCTAACCTCCCTATATATATTTTCTCTCACCATAACAACCTGAATATTCTCCCCTCCCATAAATTGAGTGCTTGCATTGTGGTCCCCAAGTAATTGGTTTCCACTTCTTTCTTTCATAAACTTCAGAAATTTCCCCAATTTGCCCTCCATGAGAATTGTTCGCATCAAACCCTTTAACTAACAAACTAACTAACTAATTCTTAACCAAGAGTAAAAACTCTGTAACAGTAATAGTAACAATAACAATCCTATCACACGCATTAAATAGTCATCAATCAATTGCCTAGAACCAGGAGAAAACTTTTTAGACAATGCCAAGACATCTGTAGAAACAGTAAAATAAAATTCAATATAGTCAACAATTAATCCTTACTCACTATAATCGACAACTGAATTTTAGAACCAATTATGAAATAGGAAATGCATTTCTGTAGAAAACTACACCACAAATGGAAAGATATCGAGTTCCTTCCAAGTGATATACCTGAAAATTGCCAACAAGAGGTCTGAGTAATGGTCTCTTTCATGAATTTCATCCTGAACAAGAAATGCAGGTCATCTCATTTTGCAAATCAATTGCTACAGGAAGGAATCACGGCATATGCACCCATAGTTCAAGAAGACACGATATACAATAACACTCAAATGCACTTCAAACAGAAACGACATTACGACAATAATATCAAAATTTACATTTTACATTTCTATTCCTTGTTTCCAGCAACCAATATAGCCGTATGTGTATGGTGGATTTCCAGTCCATTGCTCAAGAGGCCATCTGTAGAAACTAATAAACTGTATATCCTCTACTGCTGTTATGGATCAAGACTAGTTTAATTATAATTTGTTTAAGCATCATTAACAGAGGCAAAGCCAAATGCATATGCCCTCCCCCCAATCTAATATACGTTTCTATTTATTAGAGACTAGTAATATGAAACTTAGAAGCTTTCAGTGAATTAAATCTAGGCATATCTTCCCTCTAAAAGGGAAAATATAAAGTCTACTTTCAAATTATAATGGTAATCATGGTTACAGTGGCAATAATAGGCTCTGCTGTAGTCACTTTACAAAAAAAGTAACTTGTTACACATTTAATTGCTATAAAATGTGAGACATGTCTTCCAATATATTCAACAACAATTTCCAAAAAAGGTGTCGAAGCCTCTTGGAGGCTTACCAAGCAAGATTTAGAGTTTTAATAAACTAATGCATCTGAGGATTTATTCATGAAAACCAGTTGTTTATGGAAAACAAGTAACAGCTAACAATGAACAACAAGGAACAGAAGCAGCGAGAACATGAAGTATTTACCAATAATAAAGTACCATAAATTTTTGCTTAGTTGAGGATAGAAAAGTAATTTTAATGTAAGTACCATAATTATGTGAGTAATGCTAGAAATGTTATCCTTCATGGACTGTGTCTTTAACAGCCCATAACCTTTTGAAACCAACTCCTTCAATAGAACTCCTGTGGTGCATAACACAATTGATGATTGCCTTCCACCTCTGCTTTCTAGCTGTGTCTGAATAGCATGTGAGTGTCAGTCTTAAGGAATGAAAGAAAAAATGTACAAAGTAAAGCAGGTATAATATGTAATAGTGTTGTAATATGTATTTAATCCCTTGTGTCGCGGCCTATGAAAGGCTTGAGTCAGACTGTTCACATTAAGTGATTTAGTAAATGAGTATCATAGCATGTCATATTAGCCTAGCTGTGACGGTACGTAAAAATATAACTTGTAACAGTATAACTAATAATAGTAATCACAAAATAATAGATTTAGTTCTACAAAAGAAAAAATCATTAGCAATTTAGCATACCAAACGGAAAAGGATTACATGTAAGAGGCAAACTAACAATTTGAATTAGATGCCATACTTAGTACAGATTAGTAGAATTAACTTTTTCAGGTAAAAATCCTCCTTAGTCATTGGTTTTAGTGACAACAGACTTTCAGATAACAAAGAAGCTTCTAAATGTATGCTACTGATTTATGATTTATTTGATCGAGCACGTGTTTGGAAAAGAATAGGTTTAATTATCTTAAGCAAGCAATAACACTGAAGAAGCAAAATTGATAACTCAGTAGGTGTACTAGAATGAAGTAGGTAGTAACAACCTGGAAGATTGATGCAGCCATAAATAAACATATTTTGAAAGAACCTTCCAAGGAGTTAAGAGAACAAGGTCCAAATGCAAATTTGAGACCAAAGGTTAGAAGATTAATTGCAAGCATTAGCAAATTAAAATACAAGTTTTCAGGAAGTAATTGTTGTGCTAAAAAAATGACAGTGAACACTCAAGGTGTGTTTCTTTCAGATTGTCCCCCCACTTAACAATCAAAAAGAACATGGCTCGATGCATTTTTTTGGCAGAAATATGAAGCTGATCCAAGCTATCTATTTTCTACTGGGATTTTATACTGGATTTTGGACCCGAAATTTAAAACAAACACACACACTCAGTTGATACTTGATATGCTTGATTCAGAGAGAGAAATAAATTGATTATAAACCTCGCACACAGAACATGACCAAAGTTTCCACAATCATGAGGTTGAAGCATCTGGCTCTGACAAATGAAAAAAATGAAAGGAAGCCATCTACATGAAGTTTAAAAAATAGAATTACTTGCTTCCCATCAATACAGGAGCCTCTGAACATCTGAACATGCATAGAAAAATTCAGAGAGTGGTCTTAGATTTGGGCTCAGAGCCTAACTCAACCCCATTAAGGTGCTAGAAGCTTCAAAGCAATGAAGGAAGTCCACAGTTTTCTTTGACACGAAATACCCACTTACAACCAATGGCTTTCCTATTTGGTGGTAATGGGAGAAGGGACCAGGTTTTATTGTTTTGTAGGGCATCAAATTCTGCTTGCATTGCTGCAAGCCAGTTGGGATTTTGGATGGCTTGTTTGACTGTCCTAGGTTCAATGGTAGTGAGGAATACTGAGGGATGAAGTCTAGGTAGAGGAATGCCAGATTTTGATCTAATTTGCATAGGATGAGTGTTGGTAGGTGCTTGAGTAGGTAAGTTAGATGCTGGAAGGTTACTGGCAGTGTTATTTTGTGAAGGAGTAGCTTGGGATGAAGGTTCAGATGAAGTATCATGGGATGCGGATGACGAATTATCAGTTTGTGGTGGTGTGGAAGTAGTGCCGGGTGATTCATGTGCCTGTGTAGTAATTGTAGTTGACTTAGTGACAGTAGGAAGAGGTCCAAGAGTGAGACCAGAATTAGAAGACACAAGTTTGGACTTAGAGGAGGGAAATAGGTCAGTGTATGGAAACCTAGACTCATTGAAGATGACATCCTTTGAGACTATGACTTTCCCAGTGGGGGAAAGGCATTTACATCCTTTGTGTGAGGTGGAATATCCCAAGAAGAGACATTCATGAGATCTAAAATCAAATTTGTGTGCATTGTATGGTCTTAAGAGAGGGAAGCAAGCACAACCAAAAACTTTTAGGAAGTGGTAATCTCGATCTTTTTGGAATAGGGCAGTGTATGGAGGTATGTGTTTGAGAGGTGCAGATGGTTGTCTATTGATGAGGTATACGGCCGTTTGAACTGCATAATCCCAAAATTTGAGAGGTAGAGATGCATGGCTAAGAAGAGAAAGGCTTAGGTCAACAATATGTCTATGCTTTCTCTCCACCACTCCATTTTGATGGTGTGTGTGGGGACAAATCACTCTGTGGATGATGCCAAGGTCTGTTAGGTATGTAGTAAATGGTCTAAACTCCCCTCCCCAATCTGTTTGTATAGCTTTAATTGGCAGGCCAAACTGTTTCTCCACTAAGGCTTTGAACTGTTTGAATATAGGTAAGGTGTCAGATTTTCTTTAAGGTAGAGCCATGTAAACCTAGTTGCAGCATCAACAAATGTGACATAGTAAAGGGCTTGGTTAGTTGGTTCAACAGGTGCTGGACCCCAAAGGTCACTAAAGATTAGTTCAAGAGGTGTGGTATAAACAGTTTCAGAAGGTGCAGCATACAACTTATGAGCTTTACCCATGATACACGCAGCACAAAATTCAGAAACATCTTTATTTGATATGGAAAGATTACATTTGGAGAATATAGTATTCATAGCTACATGATTAGGATGGCCTAGTCTTTAAGTGCCATGTGTTCCAAAGACTAGGAGAAGGGGAAATGACAGCATTGACAGATGGTTTAAATGAAGAATTATTGACACTATTGGACTCTTGAGCAGTGGCAGAAGAGACTGAGATGGAACCCAAAGCACTGGAAGGTTGAGTAGTTTTTGACAAGTGATGAAACTGGAATGAAGCAAATTCATAGAGGCCATCACCTTTCACAGGACCATGGAGGAGAAGTTCATTGGTGGCCTGATCAAAGACAAGACAATCTTTAGTGTGAAACTGGAAAAACACATTATTATTAGCACAGAAACGACTTACACTTAGCAGATTTTTAGTTATCTTAGGCACATGAATCAGTTTGTTAAGCACTAAATTAACTTGAGGATTCATAGGAGAGGAAAAAGTTGAAGAGCCACAAGTTTTGACGTTCAAACCTTGACAATTTCCTATGTAAATCTGGTCTGGACCCTCAAAAGGAGACTGTTGATGTATGTTCTGAGATTGCAGGGTGGTATGGAGGGAAGAAGCAGTGTCAGGGGCCCATGGAAGTTGTGGTTGAGTATGATTTGTAGCAGGTGCAGCAGTGGTCATATACGCTTGATGATATGGTGATTGTTGGTGTTGTTGAGGGACTGGTCTAGGATTATAGTGAGCATAAGGATTGAAATTAGATCTTGGCAAGGTATTTTGGTACAGATGAAAGGGGTTGGGGCTAAATTGGCATAAGAATTTGGAGGAGGTTGAAAACCTTGGAAATCAGCAGGTATTGGTGCCTGAAACTGTTGATTGAATCTGTGATAGCACATAGATGCAAGATGACCAAATTTAAAGCACACTTGGCACTGCACATTGCCAAACCTGCCACCGCCACGACCACCGCGACCATTCCGGCCACCACGGCCACGAAACTTACCAGAGAATTGATTCACAAAAGTATTATTATCAGTAGAGTTTGAAACAGTGTTACCAGTGGTTTGTTGAATAGAATCAGACTCAGTTGCAGCATTACCAGAGGCAGAGTGCGAAACAGTGCGTAAGGTTGATTGAGGCAACTTCAGACTCCGGATTTCTTCTTGAATCTTTCACTTCGCATTTCATGTGCAAGCAAGAGAGCTTCAACTTCTTCGAGTTCCATCGTTTCAAACTTGCTTTTAATAACAGAGATCACCGGTGCGAAATCTTGAGGCAAACCTTCGAGAACGACATCAATGTGCTGTGCGAGAGGAACAGGATCACCAACAGATGCAAGATTGTCAACTATCGTCTTGATGCGAAGCAAATATTCATCAACGGTGCGAGAATCGAGCGTCGTCGAACGAAGTTCTGAGCGTAACTATCTCGCCTTCGCACGCGTCAACTTCTGGAAGTGATCGTGAATACGATCCCAGAGTTGAAACGCATGAACACATCCAAGCACACGAAGCATAATCGCTGCAAAAAGCGTTGATTACAACCATGATAACAACCACTGATCTTGTTTAACCCAATTACGATACAAAGGATTCTCGTTTTGAGCGATACGATCTGCGTCGGTAAGAAATTGAGTAGGAATTTCTGGAAAGTGAATGTAGCTTTGTAGATTATGCGCGTTAATCATTGGTTCAACTTGCTGACGTCATACGAGAAAATTCTTCTCGTCTAGCTTGTCAGAGATCTTCAAGGCGAACGTGACTAACGGTTCAAGAGGAGGAGCAGAAGCAATAGGATGTTCCGTCGTGATGGATCGACTAGTGCTTTGATACCATGTAAATACAGTAAAACAGAATAGAGAAAGAGAGAATAAAACTGATTCTTTTTGATTTTCATTCACTGAATTTGCAAACAGTTACAATTGGGAATTTATAGTGTTTCTTATCCTACACTCAGCAGTGCTGACATGTGCACTGCTGTAATAGTTACAATTGGGAATTTATACTGACTTGAAGTCAGTATTTACTTAACAGCTACTGCTTTATCTTCTATAACAGCTACTGCTTTAACTTCTATACTAAACATCACATTAAATCATGTACACTCACAAGGGGCAACTGCAATTAATGCAGATTTTCCTACACTCCCCTCATGACAAGGCCCAGAAGTTGTGAAGGAACATGTATATAAATCACAATCACATTGTGCAATGTCTCTCTCTCTCTCTATTTATCAGTTCTGATCTGCATATTTGTACTCTCGATTTGATTGTTCAGTTAAAGCATATTTGAATCAGTTCCTTTCCTAGGAAAATCAATGTACTGAGATTACAAAAACCAAAATTTGCCTTAAGTATTTAAAGTTGTTTAAACAGCTTTCTGGTTTTAATTTTTAACTCTTCTAAACATATCTGCTGATAAAATTTTAAATCTTCTGAACAGTAGGTATTTGGCATAATTGCTTGGTTTAACCTATCTTTTGTACCATTGTTTGAATTTGTGTGAAAGTATTTTTATTTAGAAAATTCTACTTCTGCACCGGATTAATCATATTTGTCATATTTACATAAGTGCATAAAAGTTTACTTTAATCAATCTTCTGAATCAATGCTGCAAACTTCTATGGAAGTAATTTGGATTCAAAGGAGTGTATATCCATACTAGGTCACTTATACTAGATAAATTCGCAAAAGATCTTAACCTTCTAATCCGGTACGAACCTTCTGAACCAAGCTACTGTACTTGAGTGAGATTTGTGTCGGTAACCAAATCAATGTGCAACTATTGACTTAAATTTTGGTCAATTCACATAGTATTAGTTTTGTGGGACAAAAAGTTTCCAAGTGACACAATTCAACCCTCCCTTCTAGTAACCAAATCAATCACTTAAAGTTTTAGAAAATCGATGTTTAAAAGTTGAATTTGAATGAATTGGTCTTTATTAGGAAATGGTATTTCAAAATCTACCTTAAAATAATTGATCTGGTTTGTTCAGAGTAAAGTAAAATCATTAACAAAAAAAGGTGAAATCACTAAAATATGAAGTTACTAGAAAGACGGACGAATTTCTCTCTTATAATTAGACAGCTGACAAGAATAAGGGCAATGTTCTCTTTAACTCTTAATATTATACAACATCTATAATTGCATTAATTAGAAGCAAAAGAAACCTGTTGCATTTAAAATTGATTCTGGAGTTTAGAACCAATTTTGCTTAAAGGATAAGTTCACCGGCGGATCATAATAGGAGCCAGGAGAAGCCTGGTACCCCTCAAAAAATTAGAACTTTTTTTAATAAACTCTCCCTGTTCCTAAATATAAGACTCTTTTGACACTTTTGCTTGTCCCTAAATATAAGACATTTTACAAATATCTAGATATATTTATTACTCTTTTTCCAACTATACCTCTTATTAATACTACTAAATTGTATTGGTATATAAAAAAATAACATCGAATATTTCTATATACAAATGGCAGTTTGTGCATATTCCTCTCTTTTACCATATTATAGTTGATTAAAAATTGGCCACGTGCTTGGTGCTCCGGAAAACAAAGCACCACCACCTTTTCTTTTTTTTCTTTTTTTGGAAAGCACCACCACCACATATGAAGACAATTTAATATTTATTACATTATTCTAATTCAAGTGGTAGAAAATAAAGTACTTAATATATAATTGTTTTTTCAGACAAAAAAATATATAATTGTTTAAAAATATACTCTCGATTGAAATTGTCCAAAAAGTGTGTTAAAATGTGGTTAATTGATTTTGATAATTGATTTATGCATTTTTTAGGAGTGATACCATTGGTAAACTTAAGAAAATTCACGTGCTTTCTTCTCTCTTTTTTTTTGACGATAATGCATTTTTCAATAATTGAGTCTTTAATAAAAATTATATATGGCTCTTATAAATATCAATTATAATATTTTAGTTAGTAGTTACCGCTCTCCTTAATATTTTGGGCAAGCTCCACCACTGGATAAGTTACTTAGAACCCAAACATGTTCCCAAATATAGGAATCTTGTTCAAGTTACGTATCACGGTTGCCAACCATAAAACCAATGTCAATGATGGGGAAAATCATACTCAATATGCAAAAGAGAAATTCTTAATACACTCCATAATCCTAATAATCAATAACTTTATGTGTGCACAACTGTGCATCTCATGAGCACAAATCCAGAACAAAAGGACCACAAAACCTTTCCTTATAAAGATACAATGATAAAATTACCTTGTATCCCACATTGTTCCCTATAGTCTCTCCTCTCTCCTGGGAGATTCTCTGTGAAACTGAACACCCAACAGAAAAACATTTCAAAATAGAATAAAACAGGAAAATTGAGAAAAGGTAGTAAAAGATGCAAACCAGTAGTTGCAGAGATACGTTGAGGCTGAGAGCAAACTACTTTACAGACCTCACCCTTTCCCCACATATGATCCAAAATATATTGCGGGACCTGAATCATATTCAAAGTTAGGTTGAACAGGACTTTGTAAAATAGAAAGAATAAAAATATGTTCTACAAAGCGTTGAAAATTTATTAAACATCCTAGCTCATGTATAGTGAAGTTCCCGTGGAGAGAGCATCAAGAACTTAGTAGCAGTCTAATCAACGGCAGATGGCAGATTATGGCGGCCAGCCAAAATTCCACCATATAAACATGCTTTGCGGTTTATGGCGGATATAATAAGTGTTGCGGCTTATGGTGGCTGGCAAAAAATCCACCATGCCATATATCGTTATAGCGGAAATTTGACAACACTGCTTAATAGTTATTAGTGGGCCTTCGATTATCAAACAACAACCAACTAGTAAAAACTAAAAACCAACTAGAAAACAGATTCTTAAGCAATAACTCCTTCCCAAGACAAAAACTATTCTCTCCAACTTGGCATTCCATAATATTAATATATTAAAGCAGCGTCTTATTTCACCTTACATATATAATATAAAAGAAATTAACTAAGACAGAACATCTCTAGGAGGATAACCTTTGTCAAAAATAATCTCTAGGAGGATAATAGATCTCCCTTTAAAACTAAAAAAATCAACACTAAATAAACGAAGAAAAAAACCATGTAGCAAAGTTAATCCTCATAAAAAACATCATGCGATGTGCTAACATCAAGTAAAAGCCAAATACCTATTGTTATCGGATAGCTGGTCATTATGCACCCAAGCGTCGCAAGAATTGTACATTAAAAATGGCATATTTCCACCAAAACTAATATAGCTATAGATAACAGAAGAGGTGTGTTATTTAGACACACAAAAGTGAACACCGTACTGACACCATATAAAATACCACTCAGATGTGTGCAGCTGGAATCGAGGAGCGAGAAAAAATTATAATAAAGTCGGAAACCGTATGTACATACTGTCTGTGTCAATTATAGTGTCAAAATAACACTCTTGTTAACAGAAACTGGTCCAGGACCTACGGCAACAAAGTTAAAACTGCAAAACAATAACTCCATAAAGGAGCAGCTAAGGAACAATTAGAGAACGCAAACTAATAGAAATTGAGATGTGAAGACACTCTCAGCTTAGGCAGCTTGGGTATTGCACAAAGACCGATAGAAACTCTAGTAGTGAGAGTATATCAAATGAAGTGTAGTAAAATAGTTAGAAGCAACTGGAGAGTGGATACCAGTAAAACTACAGGCCAAACTATTAAGGATATAGATTTAAATGGTATGTCTTTAAATATGCATTATGATAGGGCATTATGGAATCACTTGATTCATATAGCCAAGTCCACTAGTGAAAAAAAAAGGTTTTGGTTGTTATAGCATCTATTCCTATTTTAAAAAATGATAAAAGTACAAATGTACAAATTAAAAACAACCAAAGATGGACTTCTCCTCAAAACTCAACTAAACACATTCTTCATTGTCTTCGTTTGTTGGCTTTGGATTGACCAAAATGGTTCATCTTTTCACAGTCAATAGTAAATTATGGGAGTTGAACTGTTAAAGAGGTCATATAGTTACACTCTGTTTTTACCAAAGGGTACATCCAACCAATTCTCACTTCACCAAAGTCTTCCCCAGGCTTAAATGCACTACATTGTGGTTGCCAGATGGCGTACCCATTTCTTAAAAGTCTTAGTTTATGCTTACATAAACCAGGTTCATTAACAATTTTACATAAATGTAGTGGTACAATCCATAATAATGACAGCTAACCTGAGTGGTCTTTCCACAACCAGTGTCACCACATATGATAACCGCCTGCTTGGAGACACAATATAAAGAATAGTGAGACCACACAATGTGTAAACATTAATCTTCAAATTCAACTAAACTCTTGTGTTTAAATGGGTTTGAAAACAATATCTCACTCAACAACGTTTGAAATATTTAACATGTCAATGAATTATCAAATAAGCATTATTATGGTGTGCTGCAACCTGCAAGCTATGAAGCAGGAACATGTTCAAAGTAAACTTTGTGACAGCAAAACATTAAATTAACCTGGTGGGATTCAACAGTTGATGTAATGATATCTTTGAAGGATGCAATTGGAAGCATAGATCTCTTATTAGTAATCTGCACAAATGAAAAGCAAATAATTCATTCATTACGATGACATTTCAATTGCAAGTGTTACAACCACAAACATTACAGTAACCAACCAACAAAAAACATATAAAAGGTCATTGAAATAAAGATGTGAGGGAGAAAATGGACCAATTTTAAATTGGAGGTATTCATTCTAGCATTGAGGTCCTCCAATTGCTTAGTAATATCAGCTTTGTTCATATCAGGCCTGCCAAAAAAATCAGCTTCCTTTTGTTCTGTTCTGTCTGTAGAGTGGCTATTGGTTCCAACTATTTCTCCAGAATCTTCATCACCAGGTGGATAACGTATTAATAAACAACCTAGTGCCTGCTTTGACTTTTCAGAGAATGAGAAATGGGGAAGATTCTTTAGCTTGGTAATGGTGCTAGTTTTTTTTGTTTCTTGAATGGATACTGTCTGTTCAATCCCACTCCTATACGAAATGCAGGTATTCCATTTAAGCGGTGTAAATATGATGCTTAAACAATTTAAAATAAAATGTGCAATTTTATATGAGCTGTGCTTGGCAATGAACTATTACCCAGAATGTCTAACTCCAGATCTCATTTCTGGGGATAAATCATTCATCGCAACATATTCTTCAGGAGATAACTTTGCTTCAAAACTGTTAACTACAGATAAAATAAATATTTTGTGAATGCATTACATGTGTTAAGAGTGAAAAAGAAAGACATGTGATGAAACTGTGTGTCTCAATTACACCACGGAGATTCTATTATATGGACGTTTGGAGAATTAGTACACAATCTTTACAATAATTACAGATTAATGACAATATCAAAACTACCTAATATCCTGATTCTAATATATTATTTACATATATAAAATATAACATAATCAACATGTACCATCCAAATAAGCTATACGAACTTATATAATCTATATACACATCCATTGATTAAAGATTTACAGATTCTAGCCCTTATGAAACTAGCCATATAGAATCAAATATTAAACCAAAAAAATTGCAAACCCAATTCAAATCAAACATCCAATTATTGAACCATATAAACCGGTTTTTCTTAGAAAAAAACTATTGCAAAGCCTAAATGAACAATACAACCAAAAAAAATTCCACGGGTATTCTAGTTTAGCCAAACCTTTGTCTTCTGATGCGAAAACATTTCCTAGTGTCTGCGAAAACTGAATCCTTGTCGATTCATCAACATTGGAATTTTGATGGTGAGGTGGCTTGGACTCTTCATTCTGCATTTTTGCCAGAATGCCAATATGAATCAAAACGAAGTGGGCTTGGTGTGAAACAAATATATGCAAAAACTCAATGACTTAAAGCTCAAAAGAAGCCTCCTTGCACCTGATTTGACTCTTCAGAAAAAGAGACATGAGGAAGCCTCTCTAACACCATAGTGGTGTCAGCGTCCTTTTTGGTTTTGTAAACAAATGATTTACATGAATCTCCTAGCCTACACAAAAATGTGATAGCAGACCCTTAGTAAAAAGGGTGTATTGTAGAAAGAATAAGGAATAAAGGGAGGGTATTATTGTAAATAGGGGTTCAACAGAATGTATATAAATAAGTTGTATAGCTGTTAGTTAGAGTAGTTATGCAGAAAAACAGAAATACAGAGTGTGAGCCTCTCTAATAGCTCTACACAGTTTGTTGGAACTATAAACCAGAGAATTGCTGTATCTCAGTTCTGATTTCAATACAATTCACCCCTTTCATATCAGTTGATCTTTCAACTGGTATAAGAGCGCAACAATTCTGGAAGTTGTTCATGGTGCGCAAGAAAACGACGGCGAACCAGATGGATCCACGATTCGTCGAGGTGGAGAAGAGAATGCAAGAGTTTGAGGCACGCAGTCAAATTCGCTTCGAAGAACACGCAGCTCGCATTGAAGCACTCATTGCGAACGCATTCCAGAAGCAAGCTTCAGTTGCGTAGATGACGGGTGACCCGAACCCGAAAGAGAAGTCTGTTAACGGCGATGGTCGCAACGACGGGGAACGACGATTACGCAAGATTGATTTGCCCATTTTCAACGGCGAGGACGCACCCGGTTGGTTAACCAAGATTGAAAGATTTTTCAAGGTGCGACAGATTGAGGAAAACGAGAAATTGGACGCAGCGATGATGGCGGTAGAGGGGGAAGCCCTATCTTGGCTTCAATGGTGGGAGGCGAGTAGCGAAGTGCAGTCGTGGGATGCATTGAAGGAGGCAATACTTCGCCGTTTCCAACCGACGGTGATAACCAATGCATTCGAGATCTTGATGAATATGAAACAAGAGGGAACGGTCAGGGAGGATCGCAAGAACTTCGAAACGATCTCCAGTCACGTAAAGATCCAAGATCAAGATCTATTCATGGGATTATTCTCTAATGGCTTGAGGGAGGATATTCACGCAGAAGTGAGGTTGCAACGACCCAAAGATTTGGCTGAAATGATGGATATCGCATTGCTTGCAGAAGAAAAAATTGGAGCAGTAGGGCATTATGGTGGACAGAATAAACAGACTGTAATGGGAAGAAACAATGGGGGATTCAAGAATTGGTGTAATGAAAACCCTAACAAGCCAAATACTGAAACAGTGAGCAATGGGAAGGGAACTGAGCTAGGGAAAGGTGGTCTCAATAATGGCACTAAGTCTGTGGGTGGCAAGGAGATCGAAGAAAGGCGCAAGAAAGGGTTATGTTTCACATGTGAAGAGAAATACGTGCCAGGGCACATTTGCAAGAACAGGGTGCTTCAAATTCTATATGTTGAAGAAGCAAACATAGAAAAAGACACTGAGCAGAAGGAGGATGAGGAGGAAGAGATTGTTTGGGAGGCAGCTATGAAGAGTCTCCATTTGTGTAGCATGGCAGGATTTTCATCAAAGGGTTCCTTCATGTTGAAGGGAACTTTGGGCTCATTGGAAATAATAGTGTTAGTGGATTGTGGAGCCACTCACAATTTTATTTCAATGAAATTAGTTGCTGCAAATAATTTGAAGGTGGAGGATACACCACCTTGCTGGGTCAAGATTGGCAATGGGCAGAAGGTATTAACTAGAGGTGTGTGCAGAGGAGTGGTACTCACCCTGCAGGGCTTATTGGTCCAAGCTGATTGTTATGTGTTTCCTCTAGATGGGGAGGATTTGGTGCTTGGAATTGACTGGTTGGAAAAATTGGGAGACATCAAAGCTAACTTCAAAGAAATGACTTTGAAGGTGAAGGTGAAGGTGAAGGTGGGGGAGAAAACCATCCGCTTGAAGGGTGACCCCTCACTCTCCAAGAGAGAAGCAAGTGCCAAAGAGATCATAATGGAGTTGCAGCACCCACAAGAGGCATATATGGTAGAGTGCAGGGAGTTGCAAGTGACAGAATCACCTCCACAAGCCCTACCCGAGGTAATTTAGCATGTCTTAACTGAGTTTGACACTATTTTTAGAGAAAGTAGTGAGTTACCCCCTGTTAGAACAACTGATCATGCTATTGTTTTGAAAGAAGGATCCAATATACCTAACCTAAGGCCATACAGATATCCACATTTCCAGAAAAATGAGATAGAGAGGTTGGTGAATGACATGCTGAAAACAGGGATTATAAGGCCTAGTACTAGCCCCTACTCTAGCCCTATTATTCTTGTGAGAAAAAAGGATGGTAGTTGGAGGTTTTGTGTAGACTATCGAGCCTTAAACAAGTTGACAATCCCAAATAAATTCCCAATACCCTTGATTGATGAGTTGCTTGATGAGTTGACTGGTGCAGTAGTGTTCACCAAGCTAGACCTAAAATCTGGTTACCACCAAATAAGGATGAAGGTTGAAGACATTCCCAAGACTGCCTTTAGAACACATGAGGGCCATTACGAATACCTAGTGATGCCATTTGGGTTGACTAATGCCCCATCAACATTTCAAGCCTTGATGAATGAGGTGTTGAAACCATTTTTGAGGAAATTTGCACTAGTTTTCTTCGATGACATCTTGATATACAGTAGAAATATGGAGGATCATGCTGATCACTTGAGGAAGATTTTTCTGATGCTAAGTGAAAATAGCTTGGTGGTCAACAAAAAGAAGTGTGATTTTGCTATAGACAGTGTGGAGTACCTTGGCCATGTAGTATCTGCACAGGGAGTCTCTGCAGATCCCAAAAAGATCACTGCTATGACTGAGTGGCCCACACCAAAGGACCTCAAGGGGCTAAGGGGGTTCCTAGGGTTGACTGGGTACTATAGAAGGTTTGTGAAAGGGTATGGGATAGTAGCAAGACCTCTTACTGAATTATTGAAACATGAGAAGTTTCAATGGAATGAAGATGCAGAGGGTGCCTTTCAGCAACTTAAGAAGCTAATGACTACCTTGCCTGTGTTAGTCATGCCTGATTTCACTAAGCAATTTGTTATAGAATCTGATGCCTCAAGTATGGGGGTAGGAGCAGTTCTCATGCAGCAAGAAAAACCAATAGCCTTCTTCGGTCAAAAGTTGTCCACTAGAGCTCAACAAAAATCTGCCTATGAAAGAGAGCTAATGGCCATTGTCATGGCAATACAAAAGTGGAGACATTACTTACTTGGCCAGCATTTTGTTGTCAGAACTGACCAACAAAGCCTTCAATTTTTGACAGAGCAAAACATGTTGCGGGGTGAACAGATTAAATGGACTTCAAAACTGTTGGGGTTTGATTTTGAAGTGCAATACAAACCTGGAACTGCCAACAGAGTAGCTGATGCTCTGTCAAGGCAGATGATGTTTGCTGCCATTTCCAGGGTGACTCTGCCAGAATGGTCTGATTGGGAAGAAGAGATTCAAAATTGCCCAAAAATTCAAGGGTTGCTGCAACAAACAGCCTTAAAACCAGCAGAGCAGCAACAATTTACTATCAAGCAGGGATTTCTATACAAAGGGACAGGGTTGGTGTTGCCCAGAAACTTCTCCAAAATCCCAACAATCTTGTCTGAGTTTCACACTTCTCTACAAGGTGGCCATTCAGGATTTTTTAGGACATACAAAAGGATAGCCAGTGTGTTTTACTGGGCAGGCATGAAGCAAGACATCAAGGACTTCATTATGAAGTGTCAACAGTGTCAACAGAGCAAAATGGAGACATTAGCTCCTGCTGGGCTCCTACAACTTTTACCATTTCCCACTAGAGTGTGGGCAGACATCTCCATGGACTTTATTGGTGGGTTGCCTAGGGTGGGAAAGAATGACACTATATTTGTGGTGGTTGACAGGCTCACAGAGTGCTCATTTCCTATTATTGGGATACCCTTATACAGCTAGTGAAGTAGCACAAAGTTTCATTTCAGGTATTGTGAGACTCCATGGGTTCCCAGAAACAATTGTGTTTGATAGGGATCGAGTTTTCTTGAGCCAATTCTGGAAAGCAATGTTCAAGCAAGCGGGCACCAAGCTCAAATATAGCACAGCATTTCACCCTCAGTCAGATGGGCAAACAAAAGTTACTAATAGGTGTTTGGAGGTATATTTGAGATGCTTTGTTGGTGACAACCCTCGTTCTTGGCCTAAGTGGTTATGTTAGGCAGAATTATGGTTCAATACCAACTACAATGTATCCATTGGCATGACACCCTACAAAGCTTTGTATGGAAGAGACCCTAGTCCAATCATCAAGGGGCCTACAATCCCTTCCAATGTGGAAGAGGTGAATCAACTCTATGAAGACAGAGACACCTTATTGAACCAGTTGCACCAGAATCTCTGCCAAGCACAGCAGAGGATGAAGAAACAGGCAGACAAACATAGGAGAGAGATATCCTTTGAGGTAGGTGACTGGGTATTTCTCAAAGCTACACCTTACAGGTGGAAATCTCTTGCTACAAGGAGAAATGAGAAACTTAGCCCTCGCTTTTATGGACCTTACAACATTATTGAGAGAGTTGGCACAATGGCATACAAGTTAGAATTACCAGCAGGATGCAAGATTCACCCTGTATTCCATGTTAGTAGACTGAAGAAGTCAGTACCAGGCAGCCATACACCTCAAACCATTCCTACAGCTCTCACTGAAGATGGTACTCTGCAGCCAGACATTGAAGACCTCATAGAGCTTCGTTACAATTCTCAAGGAAAGGGGGAGGCGCTGGTGAAGTGGAGGGACCTGCCAGCATGTGAAAACTCTTGGGAACTGCTGGACAAGCTACAGCAAACTTTTCCTAATTTTCCCCTTGAGGACAAGGTGAAAGTCCTAGAGTGGGGGGTGGGGGCGTATTGATAGCAGACCCTTAGTAAAAAGGGTGTATTGTAGAAAGAATAAGGAATAAAGGGAGGGTATTATTGTAAATAGGGGTTCAACAGAATATATATAAATAAGTTGTATAGCTGTTAGTTAGAGTAGTTATGCAGAAAAACAGAAATACAGAGTGTGAGCCTCTCTAATAGCTCTACACAGTTTGTTGGAACTATAAACCAGAGAATTGCTGTATCTCAGTTCTGATTTCAATACAATTCACCCCTTTCATATCAGTTGATCTTTCAAAATGCAGCTTTAATTTCGAGAAAACAATATGCAAAACTGGAAAAAAAAATATATTAGCAACAATTCCAATCCAGGGCATGATACTATAATCTACAAAGACTTAAAAGGTAAATTTATGTGTGCTACACTTAGCACTCACCCATAAAATGTACAACATAGCCCCATTTCCTGGGATAACTGATGCACTACTTCACGTTCTGTAAGGGACAACCCGTGTTCAAAATTGTACACTGCAGTCAAGATATAAAAGCGACATCATTATCCTTCAAATAATTTCTTGTCAATGAGCCCTAGTTTGTTAACTAGCCAAAACAGTTCCAAATTTCACAACTAGCCGGAATGCACCTATACTCAATCTGTATCTAACACCCGGTTAACAGAAAAGGTTCAGAAAAAGGACCAATGAACCCTTGACAGTTTTTCTTTGAAACGGGAATGAAGCCCATGTCATATTTCTGCATAATGCCCAAAGATGTGATGGGGATTTTAAAAGAGCCAAACCTTCATCTTTTGATGATAAAAAGTTTTTCAATATCAGGTCAAATTGAATCCTTTTGCTTTCGGGTTCTATAACAATGAAATCCTGATGCTGCGGTGGCATTAGCTCTTGTTCCATATTAGATTTCTTCATCATGTCAACCTGAATTAGAATGAAGCGGAAGTATAGTCTCTCACACAAGAAAACAAATATATGTGATAAACTTGGACTATTCAAAGACTTGAAGCCAAATAGATGTGTCCCGATACCTGGTTTGATTCTTTAGAAACGGCGACATGAGAAAGAGACTCTAACAAGGTAATGTTGTCATCCTCCTTATTTGTTTTGTGAATTGATACTATTGGTTTAATCCCATGCCTACAGTACACCAATAGGAGGGTTAATTTTAAGAAAACAAATATGGAACTGGAGAAACGCATTTCTTCACGACTATCTGATTCAGACATGTAAATATAATTCTAAAATTTAGAAAGTAAATGAATACTTGCCCTGCTTAGAACTCACCAAGAAAAAGTATAAACAAAGCCCATTTTTTGGCAAAATTCAAACACCAGACAACGTTCTTGAGCAGACAATGTATTTTCAAAACTGTACACTGCAAAAGAAATAAAAAATTAATAATAGAATTCATATTCATATGCAATACAAAGTGAGATGAGGTATATAATACATGAACAAGATAAAAACAAAGTGAATCTCACCTTCACGACTTGAAGCTAAGATTGTTTGTAATAGTTGGGAAACCCATATCTTAACTAATTGATCAGCAATGGAATTTTTAGTCTGAGATGACTCTGGCTCCTCACGGTGGTACTTCCGTTTCCTTGACACAAGCTCCTGAATCTAACCAAAGCAAACCCAGAGGCTCAGGGGTAATGAAACGAGGATATACAATAACACTCAAAAGAGAGCCCCAATACCTGATTTGTAACATCCCCTTCTTTTTTGTAAACGTATAGTATACAAGCTTTCCGTTTTCTACACAAAATGAATGTTGAATCAATGAATGTAACAGAAGAAATGCATCAAATAAGCAACTAGTCCATTCCAATTAGTACTCACTCACCCAACAAATTCACATCTTAGTCCCATTAAGTCGCATAACCGCCTCACCCTCCAATATTCTTCACCTATAAATCTATATTGAAATTTGTGCACTGTACATAAATTTAAAAAAAAAAAAAAAAAGTTAGTGTATAATTCATTCATCATATAATCAATATCATTAATCATCACCCTTTAAGAAGAATAGCTCGAAATGATGGGTTACCTAGAGCGTTGGAAGCAATAAAAATTTTCAATATCTTCAAAAGATATTGAAAATGAGTCTTGGCGGTTTCATAAATGAAGGAGTTTAGAGACAGCTGAGATGGTCCAGGCTCCTCTAAGTTCGCCATTAGAAGAATCAGCAGGAGAGAGAGAGAGAGAGAGAGAGAGAGAGAGAGAGAGAGAGAGAGAGAGCGCAAGAAAACGAAAGACAGCAGAGACGAGGTGAGTTTGTATCTTTTGCCCCAACTCGGCGGCAACTCAAAAACTAACGAACGGGTTTATCATTGTGTCTCTCTCAATTACCGTACCCTACACAAAAACTAACCAACGGGTTTAGGGTTTAGGGATAGTGATTCACATTGGGGAAATATTCATTTTGGTCCCTGAAAGTGTAACTCGCTGTCAATTTGGTCCGTAAATCTAGCGAAATTGCAAAATAGTCCTTGAAAGTGTAATCTGTCAGCCACGTTAGTCTCTGCCGTTACTCACATAGTTCACTCTATCAGCTAATGAATATGTCGCACGTTTAAAGCATGTGCAATGCCACGTAATGAGGGACCAAACTGACATTAAACATTTTTTTATTAAAATAATTTTTTTTTAAATTAAAAAACAACAGAAGTGCCACGTTTAAATGTTTTTTAAAACCTTTTCAACTCTCTCAATATCAAAACATTTCCACTCTCTTCTCTCAGGGACCACTGAAGTTTTTCAACCCTCTTCTCTCACCTTTTCAACTCTCACCTTCGTCAACCTCCCACCCTCCACCATCGTCATCAACCATCGTCATCGTCGTCACCTTCGTGAACCTCTGTTTTGTCGCGCGAAGAAGAAGAGTTGCAGCAGAGGTGAAGAAGAAGAACAACACTGTTAAGGTACTCTACGCAATACCCTCTCAAATATGGCAAAAATTTCACAGTTTTTAACTTCAATGGTAACATATAAGTTTGTTTTGTGACATTTAAGGGAAGCTTAGTGTAAACCCTAATTTTTGTTCTACTGTTATTCTGATTCTAAGGTTAGTGAAAATCACATTTGAACCATAGTTAATATTCTGATTCTACTGTTATTTTCGTTAGTTTTAGCACTGATAATGGAGCTTTATTACTTGGTTTGATTTTGTTTATGTTTCAGCACTGATTCTACATTTAGGAAAATTTGGGGCTTGTTTTTGTTGATTCTATTGCCTTATTTTCGTTGATTCTACTGTTAATGAAGCCTTATTTTCGTTGATTCTAGGAATGAGCTTTTTATGTTATAATTTGGTTTGGTAATAAGCTTTATTTTATAATTTGGTTTGGTAATGAGCTTTTTATGTTATTGTAGAATGGTTGATGCTGAAATTCCAACACAATCACAAGCTGAAGTGAGACAAGCTGATAGTGAGGGTGAGGAAGATGATACAGACTTGGATGATGTTACACTACTGAGAACCCTTCACAGATAACAAAGTTAAAGAGATTATACCCAATCATAACTTGCCAGAGATGTGGTCATTAGGGTCACAACACAAATGGATGTTGCTATCCAAGTGTTTCACGCAGACCACCAAATTGGATTCCACCACCAGATGAAGTTCAAGCAACCACTGTTGCAACCACTGTTGAAACTGCACCTGCTCTTGAAACTGTAAGTCAGTTTTAATTTCTATATCATTAATAATTTGTGTGAAATGATCCACCTAATAATTGCTCATGTTTTTTCAAGTGACGTCATCAGAGCAGTTGAAAAGGGTTTTCAAAAATGCTCTTTTTCTGCCATTCACATAGTCCCTGTCGAAAAAGACATTTTTGGGGGGCAATTTGTTAGCCTGTAATTTCGACAGGCTAAATTAAATGCAGTCAACACGGTTTGACTTTGGTTTTCTTAGAAGAAGGTGTTGGTTTCAACATAGAAGAGTTGTATCAAAAAGCAAATTCGACAAAGCTTCAGACTTAACTAGATTTGAAGGGTGATGTTTCGACGAGAAGAAAATTGAATTCAATAGCAAGTCAAAAGCAAGTGCTCGCTGTCGAAGCTTTGGTAGTTATCCTAGTCGAAGGCTGTAGCAGTTTCCTTTTTTTAAAATTCTCTGTACAGTTAGTTAGTTTTAGTGTTTTTCCTCCTCATATAAATAGGAGTTTCTCATAGGAAAAAGGGGTCACAATCTCATTACAGAATTCTCACGCTCTAACTTCCAACACATTACAGAGAAAACGAGCCAAGAGAAGAATGTATGATCTGTGCACCAACTTTCTTTACAATTAATGCAATTTTAATTTGTTTTCTTCTTTGCTTTTCTGCAATTTTTCTTTGTTTTATTCTCCCTCATTGAGGTAATCCGACGGTTTCGCGCGAGATCGACGGTTATCTTCTTCTTTTTACTTTTAAACTGCAAGAACACGTATAATTCTGGGAAAAACTTTAACACAAATGGTCTTAGGATTTACTAGTTGATCCTGCAAACAGAAGCAATTTCAAACTAGCGGTGTTTACCAAAATACAAGGTAAACATTACCCGATTCACATTAGTCAAAAACTACTGCAGTCACTGCAATTGTGTTGTTATTAAAGCTCTTTTGACTGTTGTGAATCACTATATCCAGGGTTTAGTGTTCGACGGTAAAATAAAATTTGAGTTCTTTATGCAATCGACTTTATAAAATAAAATAATTACTTAGCATAAAAGTCAATTATTTTTATTGTATCACACACGTTTTCTCTCTCCTTTTGTGAGAGAGCTCTCTCCCTTGTTTAAGGTATTTTCTATTTTCACCATTATTGAGTAGCAACTGTTTGTGTTTCTTTAATGGACTGGCGGTTGTTAGAAGGTTTCTAACTGATAAGAGTATGAATTACGAAAAGTTGGAGGTCTTTTGTTATCTGTGTGGTATGCTGGGTCACATGGAGAGTTTATGTGATAAATTATTTACTATAACAAATGATGATGGTAGCAGAGGATAGGGTCCAAATTTGAGGTTGGATACAAGGCGGGGCGTTGGCAAAAGTAGGTCGCGTTGGTTGCGTGATGAGTCTCAGGCAGACTGAAAATCGCCAACCCAACAAGTTAATGCTAGTGGTTTTTTTGGATGGAATAAGGGTGGAGTTATGAGTAATAATGAGAGAGATAATGTTGGTATTTCAAATTCAAATCTAAGTGGGCTAGGTGGAATTAATGCCAACAATCAGGGAGACAATCACGCAAAAGTGACAAATCCTAGATTAAATGTGACTGAGGTGTTTAGGAATCCGAAAATATACTTTCCTACTAAGGAAACTGTGACGCGGAATGAAGGAATCTCGCAGGCTGATGTCAGCAATGATACAATTGAAGTGGCAATGATCATTGACCATGATTGGAAACAGCATAGGGGCGATGGTAATTCCAACAACGCAGTCGACTTTGGTATCGAAAAGCAAAATGAGAATAATAATATGAGTACTGTACAGATGTTGGACATGTGACAGTGAATAATTTGGTAGAGCAGGATAATATTCATTTTTTAGGGGTAGGTCCTGGCAGACAAGTCTGCTGGGAGCAATGAGTTTCCTTAGTTGGAACTGCCATGGCTTGGGTAACCCGAGTGCAGTTCCCTCAGTTTGTGACCTCTTCCTAACATACCAACTGGATGAATTATTTTTGCGCAAAACTTTGGTACATGCCAATAAAATTGAAGATATTCGTGTTCGTTAGGGATTTGACTCAACAATTGCAGTAGATAGGACGAGTAGGAGTGGTGGTTTGGAGATTCTTTAGAGACAGCCTTTTTGAGTGTAGGGTGTTGAATTACTCTATGAATTTTATTAATGTGGAAGTGTCTATAGTTGGTTCCCCCACATGGCTGTTCAATGGTTTTTATGGTTACCCGAAGAGTGGTAGGAGGAGAGAGTCTTGGGATTTGTTGCAAACTTTGGCTAGAGATAATGATCTTCCTTGGTGTGTGATGGGTGATTTCAACGACATTCTTTCAAATGAGGACAAGAGGATCAGGGCAGTGAGAGCACCTTGGCTTATTAGAGGTTTTCAGAAGGCGATTCAGGAGAGTAATCTTCACAACCAATTCACTTGGACAAAGCTGCTGGGAACGCCGAAAATCAAGGAGGAGCGCCTTGAACGAGCCTTAGTCACAACAAAAACTAGTTAGATATTTTCCCTGTTATCGTTTTATAAATGGTGTTTCTAATAAGTCAGGTCATTCACCTATCTGGCTAAGATTATTTGATTGTGATAGGAGGGAAGCATATGAGGGATTTTAAATTTGAGAATGTCTGGTTAGAGGAGCCAGAGTTACATGTAGTAGTTGAAGAGAGTTTGAGAGGAGGGGTGAGTAATGAGTGTATGGAAAAGATCAAAAGTTGTACTAATGCAGTAGATGAGTGGGGGTAAGAGGCTTCATGCCCGGTATAGAGAAGCTATTAATGGGTGTAGAAGGGAGATTGAGGAACTGAGGGGGAGGGAGGATGGTGACTCTGAACAACGTCTTAAAGCCAATAAGGAGAGATCTAGGAGATTTACTTATGCATGAAGAGGCCTTTTGGAAGTAACAGGCTAAGGTGTATTGGTTACTATACGGAGATACAAATTCTAATTTTTTCCATGCCATGGCTAGTGCGCGAAAGAGGGAAAATATGCACTAGTGTAGAAAAAGGATTTAAAGTCAAGCAAATTGGCCTTTTAAAGTCAGGCGCCAGCTTGACTTCTATTAAAGCGACTTCGTAAGTCAAGAGCTTTAAGGTCAAGCGACAGCTTGACTTCATACGTTTGTTTTTAAGTCATACAATCACCACCTGACTTTAATTACTGATGTTCGTTTTAGGCCAGCCTCTAGGAATGATTTTAGAAGTCAGGCTAGAGTCTGACTTTAAAGCTTTATTTAAGTCAGCCTTTACGTCTTTTTTTTTTTGACGTGAAGTCTGCCTTTATGTCTCCTGACTTTAATGTGTTTATCTTTTAAAGTCAGTTTTATATCCGCCTGACTTTAAAAGTTTTTTTTTGGCCATTCCCCAGCATATACAAATTTGGCTCCACTAGGCACTAGGCATCAAATTCATTAAACCAGCAACACACATTCTATTTAAAAGTACAAAATTACTAAATTTTGCTCCAAATGTATCATTAGCAATTCAACATTCATTTGACTAATATCTTGTTAAAAGGTATAGTAGAGAAACAATAATACACTTAGTAGAGCACCAAATACCATAAGTTAACCAACCAGATGACAGCACAACTACGCTTCTATTAAGCTCCAAAATACACAAACATGCAACATTAAATGCAAATAAACATCACTTAGATTGTTTTCTTCGCTCTTCCTTTGAAGTTGGTTTACGTTCTACATACAACTTTATAAAGAACTCTGGCCAAACTTGTCTAACGTGCGTCAACTCTTCAAATGCAAATGGACGACTCGAATTAAACATCTACAAAAGTAAAAGTTGAATACGAATCACATGGTTAACCTAATACCTACAACATAATAATTCCCAAGTAACCATCCTATAAAAGTTGAAAAATTCTATTACCTTCTTCCAACTAACTCATCCTATAACAAAAACCATGTGCACTTTAGGCATTGTAAAATGTATTTCCTAAGGCATTGGTGTTTGAATAAAAAATTTAACTTACAATTTTCGAAGCAATAGAAGTTGACTCATCCATTGTAAAAGATCCTGTTGTCATACCCTAATTTTGTCCGCTCCTCTTTCTTTTACCTATTTAAATCATTACGAGTTAGTTTTAGTTCGTTGGGCCTACAATTCTTATTTG
The DNA here is from genome assembly GCA_963573325.1 of Astragalus glycyphyllos. Taxonomy (NCBI): domain Eukaryota; kingdom Viridiplantae; phylum Streptophyta; class Magnoliopsida; order Fabales; family Fabaceae; genus Astragalus; species Astragalus glycyphyllos. The sequence continues at coordinate 34,216,235 of OY754307.1, forward strand.
GGCCTGCGCCTGCCTAATTGGGCCTGACGTTGTCATTTGGACCTATATTTGCAAGTTTGGACCTAAGCGCAATTCATGTAGTTGGGCCTAATTTTGATCCCTAATTCGATCAGGTATCGTTTTAAAATGCGATTCGGGCTTAAGTTAGAACGTTATCGTATTGGGTCCGATTTCTTACTATCGTTTGGCCCGACTTAGCCGTTTGTTTTATTTAATAAAAAAACATATAAAAATAAAATAAATTACACAAAATGAATAAATTACATTTATCCAAAAATTACAAAAAATAAAATAACACCTTAGGTCCTCCATGTTGGGGCAAATTACACAAAATGAATTACACAAAATGAATAAATAACACCTTAGGTCCTCCATGCTGGGGCAAATTTGTGATCTCTAGACATCTTGTCAACATTATACTCCTTTGGTGCAAGTCATTTACCAAAAAAAACAAAAATTCAAAAAAAGCCTGTTAGGTTGAAAACTCGCAAGAGCAACCCAAGCAAAAATTAAGGCATAAAAAGAAATAAAGAAAAAGGCAAATATATGAAAATAAATAAATTATTGTCCTTGAGTTAAATTTTGAGAAAATAAGCAATCGGGATTTGAAATGAAGTTTGGCCATCTTTACATACCCTAAAAAAAAGATCCTTTGCTACCCCACTTTGAGCCAAAAATCCAAAAAATCTTCCAATCGCCGAGACAATGATCAATTCCACATCAAAAACGGTGTATCACTTTTATTAGCTCACTCGGGTCAAAAAAAGAGAAAGAAAAATCACAAAAAAAAAAAGAAAATTCATAAAAAAGAAGATTGAAAAATCTTGAAAAAAAAAGAAAAAACAATAGTAGTGGAAATTGTGAACTGATACATTTTACCATGAAGCGCATAAGAGATCCTTGTCTCAACAAACCCTCAAACACAGGCTTAATTATCCCTCCTTTCATAAACCCTCAAACACTTCTTGAGCCTAATTATTATTTCTTTCACAAACTCCTAACCATCGGCCACATTATAACCCTTTCTTGCTAAACTCCTAACCATTGGCCACATTATAACCCTTTCTTTCATAAACATCTAACCATTAGCCACATTACAACCCCTTTCTTGCTAAACTCCTAACCATTGGCCTCATTACAAACCCTTTCTTTCATAAACCCCTAACCATTGGCCACGTTACAACCGCAAAAAGTCCATTCCGATCAATGACTAGTTGCTTTTGTTTTATCAAAGTTTTAATTTTGGGACAAATAAATTTATTCATTTACAATATGTTTGCCCAAAAAAAATATATATATCTATAGAAAAAATTCAAGAAAAAAAGAAAAAATCAAAAGGCTTGCACTACAAGATTCATTGATATAAAGGCAAGGTTTAGTGTTCACCAAGTGAAGTTTCAAAAACTCAAGACTGTCACAGTCTTTGAGATTCATTTTAAAGAGAGCCAAAAGTTTATACTAGGATCATCGCCTAGATCCCAAAGTGCGGCATTCCTTTCACCGCTCATTCCATCTAAACTTTGGGAAATTTGTCCATTGCACATCTCATCCATATACCACACCCAACCCATATAGCCATATGGGACCAACTCCAAAACCCCATTACCCTAACTCTGCCACCTTTCACAACCTCACTTAAAGCAACCATTTGAACTACCATTCCAAAGTGGGGCAATCCCATCACCTTTCACTCCCCTAAAATTAGAAAAATTCGCCCTACACCCATTTCATTCCCTTATTCACATCTATAAAACCACACCAAGGCAGTTTCTCAACCCATTATCCTAAATACACCCTTTCACAATACTACTTCAGTCGGGACAACCATGTCCTTGTCATAATAGGGGCAACACCAAACCTTGTCCTTGTCCTTGTCCTGAAAAATTAATAAATGCCTTTATCCCCTAATGAAGAAATTATTTTGACCCTTCTCAATTTTAAAGTTTGCGTCTAGACTTCTAAATTAAATTTACTCAGTGTTGTCAATGGCGGATGGTGGTTTATGGCGGAGAGTCAAAAATCCGCCATTTTAGGCCGCCATAAACCGCCATCCTTCACAAATTGGCCATGGCGGTTTTCAAGAAATCCGCCACCATAATCCACCATGGCCGATATTTGACAACACTGAATTTACTGCAAGAGGCTATATCCATATCTATATACACAGGCACAGATCACACATAGCATCAGGTTGATAATAGAACTCAAAAGCTAGATAAAAAAGCATACAAAGAATAAATAAGGCATACCATACACAGGTACCCGCTCATTATCAACGACATCCCTAGCCAACGAAAATCGCAACTCCCTGACAACCTCAACTCTACTACTCCAAGCATTCCATGGACTACTACTTGAGGTGGATGACGTTTTCGTGTTAACATTTTCACCATCCAGCTGTTTTTCGGATGGTCGTGCCGTTACAGTATGGGGGATGTCAGCCTCTGTATGCAGACGTTTAATATCTTGACTACTCTGAACATGTCCATTTACAGATTCAGCAGCAGCAGCCACTTCAGATTTTAAACTACTGTCTTTCTTCAATTTCTCTTGCCCCCTCTTCTGCAGTTTTTTTTAGTAAGGCAGGATTTATCCTCTCCATTATCTCAGATTGCAATTCTGCAATCTCCTCAGCTGGCATTTGCTTGATCCGAGCTTGATTCTCAGCATCAATTTCACTCTCAAGAGACGTGGACTCTTGTTCACTTCCAATTGTATTTAAACTATAACCAGAAAGCATGCTTGAGTAACTTTTGTCTGGCCTTGGCACATCCATAGGTCCAAAATTGTTGTCAGGTATTCTACCAGATAAATTTTGGTCCCGTTCAGGCACAAAGTCATTTTCTTCCTTGTTATCATTAACATTGGCATGTTTAACATTGTCCAGATGATCAACGTTATTTGATGTATCATATTCCATGGTAGTGGCTGAATTGATAAACCCCCCATTTGAGTTACCTACCGGCTTAGCATCCCCTTTCGTAGTACGGCTAGAGCTTGTAACTTCCTCTTCTAATTCCTTCCCCGTGGAAGAATTATCATCCTGAGTAATCTCTTTCCATTTCCTAAAATCCATGCCCTTTTTCTTCCTCCTTTGAACCGGATTAGCAAAGGCTGCAAAATTTTCAAACTCTGAAAGCTACATCATCTTCATCCTCGATATCATTGTCATCATCATAACTGCCACGATCATGAACCCTTTTACTATTAAATGGAGCCCAATGCTGTAAAATAACAAAATTCTAACTATAAGTCCACAAGGCTTACGACCCATTACACAGATTACATTAACCCTAAACTAAAATAAGTCAATATAAGCATAGAGACTCTCCTACCCAAGTAAGACCTTTAAGCGTCAACAAACATAATAGAAAGTTCATTGGTTTATTCTACATAGAATTTGTTAATTCAACCTCCATTTGACATGCTAAGTTCATTAAAAATACCAAATTCAAGTTGCTCTATGTGTCCCATTAACATTGAGTAAATTTCAATTCATTCCTTTTTAAAGATACCCTCTACAGCTAAAGTTAATAGAAGCCTAGAAACCATCAACTAATGTTATTTCTTTTACATTACTCACTACTAGGAAGTTATCATTGAATTCAATTCAAACATGGAATGATAAAACAAGAAAAGATTGATGCTTTACAATGAAAAGGGTAAAGAAAAAGGGAACTTACAGGGCCATGGGAACGATGGCGTGCAACAGGGAAAGGATGGAGAGTGGGTTTGGGAAAAGAGTGGAAGGGAATGGGTTTGGTTGGTGATTCATTGAAACCCTTTTCTACGATGGAACCAACTAACCCAATAGCATTTTCTTCAGTTCCTTAACTTTCTTGGGTTCGGCTCCTTTGCCGTTTTGCTTCTTCTCCATTGGTTAGAGTTTCAGCAGCACAATAAGGGAAGACGAAACAGAGCACCAGAGAGAGGGAGAGAGAGGGAAGAAAAGAGCAACACCGCCATTCAATTTGTGCAAATCACCGCCTTCTAATAACTTGTGCAAATCCAATCCTGTCAGGGCTAATTAGTTGCCAACCGCCAACTTCGTTGAATAAGCCACCGCCAACTTCACTAACAGCCACAACTCTCTTCTTCTCTAATCCCATCACACAAATAGCTTCTATAAACACTTGGTGCGACGGAATAAGAGAGTTGGGAAAAACGTCGCCATATCTGACTGTGTATTGACTGACTGGTTAGAGGCGCCACGATCGGCCTGGCCTTGGTTGCGCTGTATTTAGGGAGAAGAAGTAAAAAAAAACGTCTCTAAATTGCAGCTTTGGCATTTTATATTTGGAGTTAGTGTCACTTTGCCCATTTATCTTTTATTTTTGTCATTTTCGCCCATCATGTTTTTTGTATGTGTCATTTTGGTCGTTAATTTTTTTCTAACGGACGCGCAGTTAAATGCTGACATGGCGTCTTAAATGTCAGGGCTGACTTGGACCTGATTTGGTGATGTGGCACATAAGGGACCAAATTAAAACTTAAAAAGAACGTAGGAGACCAAATTGAAACTGACAAATAAAATTAACAAAAACAAAAAATACCTTCATCTTCTTCTTCCAAACACCACATCCTTCTTCATCTTCTCCGACGAACCACCACCACTACAAATCAATAACTCTTCAACTCTTAATCTCTAACATCTTGTTCCCTCAAATCCAAAACCCCCAATTTCTCAAACTTAATCCCTAATCCCTAATCTCTTATCCACCACCACCTCTAACCTCTCAAACTTAATACCCCTCTTTTTCTACGGATGCTTTTGGAGTTATTCATGTGTTGTGTATTTTACTAATTATTATTGATTCAAAAACCAGTGCATAAATATTATGATACCATGTGAATATAATTACTTTTAGAAATCTAATGACTTTAAGAACTTTGAGTAAACTTCTTGAAATCGTTTTCCAAAGCACAGAACCTTGTTGGGACGATTGTTTAAAAATAAAGGGGAGTTTTCGACAGAATTTTGGTGGGATTAAATAGACGACAAAATAGGGGAGAGAAGTAGAAAGATAAACCAGTGTTTCTTTTTTGTGGCGTTGAGAAATGAGGTAGTGACGGTCATTGTTGGTGGAAGAAGATGCATGAGGATTTAGGGATTTAGGATTGGGATTTAGGAATTGTGGGTTTTGGGTTTGAGGGAGAGAGGTTAGGGATTAAGAGTGAAAGAGTTATTGATTTTTTGTGGTGGTGGTGGTGGCTCGCCGGAGTTAGTGGTGGCTCACCGGACAAGATGAAGATGGAGGTGGTGTTGGAGGAAGAAGATGAATGTGTTTTTTGTTTTTGTTAATTTTATTTTTTAGTTTCAATTTGATCCTCTATGTTCTTTTTAAGTTTCAATTTGGTCCCTTAATTATGTGCCACATCACCAAATCAGGTCTAAGTCAGCCCTGACATTTAATATGCCAAGTCAGCAGTTAACTGACAGCGTGACATCCGTTAGAAAAAATTAACGGCAGGGACCAAAATGACGCACAAAAAAACATGAGGGGCGAAAACGAGAAAAAAATAAATAAAAGGCCAAAGTGACACCAACCCCAAAGATAAAGGGTCAAAACTGCAATTTAACCAAAAAAACATAGAGATAGATAGAGAAGTAATAGAGTTATTTTGCTCATAGGTTTTGCAATAGAAGACGTGGCAAAATCTGGAGCGTAGGAAAAATCTAGTGGTACAAGATGTCGTCATGACTGGAGTAACTGGAGGGGGTTTCGACTGGAGAGGATCGCGATCCGTGTAATTATGTGTTTTCACTATATCTTTTTTTTTGGTTGAGACCAGGGTCCAGTGCCGTAACTGGAGGGGGTTTCGACGGGAGAGGATCGCGATCCGTGTAATTATGTGTTTTCACTATATCTTTTTTTTGGTTGAGACCAGGGTATCCACTGCCGAATGCAATGACTAATCCCCTCGTTGGATTGGAGACACCTCGAAGGGTGGGACAGTTGGCCAGGGATTTAAAGCTGCTCCATGCCCAAGGCGAGGATCGAACCCTCGACACTTGGTAAAGGGAGGATAAGCCCCAACCGCTCAACCACACCCCCTGGGTTTCGTTTTCATTATATCTAATTAAGAGCTATAATTAAAGTCTTTTATTAAAATTATAAATATATATATATATATATATATATATATATATATTATTTTGAATAACACTGATGTGGAGCATTGTGGAGACTCCAAAAAAGCTTTCTTTAAATATTTACTAGGGGATAACCCCGTGCGTTGTACGGGTTTGTACAATTTTTTTAAAATATCTTAAAAATATAATTTAAATATAGGTGTTTGTTAAAATAAATATAATTTAAATGCATATAATTTTCATACAAATTATTAAGGTAATTTTCATATACATTATTAAGATGTTAAAAAAGGAATAATAATTTTCATACAAATTATTAAGATGTTAAATTTCAAATATACATAGAGAAAATGAAAATTAAATTTAATATATGTTGTCAATTGTTATTATTGGGTTCCATATTTTCAAAATAAAAGTGTCATTTTTACGTCAATATATAAAAATAGTAATAATATTCCACCAAGTAATAGTCTTAGTGTAATTATTTATTTTAATATAAATCTATACCTATATATAAAGGGGATTCATTTTGTAACTAATTTTTTGGTGTCAGATTTTTCTAACCAAAATACCCTTATAATAATAACCACTCACTAACCCACCAACACATGGAGGGTCCGTCTTTCCCCCTAGTACAAATAATGAGAAGAATCGAAGGCTTCCTTCCAAGCTTAATATTCCACTAAGTCACCATTAATTAAGTTAGTGGGTAGTTATGTGTTTTCACTATATCTAATTAAGAGCTACACTTAAAGTATTGTATTTAAATTATAAATATATGTTATTATAAATAAAAATGATGTGGACCTTCCTAGAGGCTCCAAAAAAGCTTCCTTTAGATATTTACTAGGGGATGCCCGTGCATCGCACGGGTTGTTGCAATATTTTTAATTTAAATTTACAGAATTGACATATTCAAATATATAAATTATACATATTCAAATATATAAATCGTGAAAATAAGTTATGTATATTTAAAAGATAGTACATTGCAAATTTTATATAAAAAATTATTTATTAATGTAGACAATACTCTTATATAGTGTAGGAGTTTTATAATATAAATAATTATTGGTATTTTTTATGATGTTAATTATCAAAATATTATTTTACAAAAACTTTTAAATATCTCTTTAGAATATTATAATCTAAAGTTATTTTTAACAAAGTATTGTTTTTTGTCTAATAAATAAAATTTTATCATTTTTTAAATACTTTGATTTAAATTGATAGATTATCCTCATTTTGTAAAATTAATTTTTTATAAGTGTAAAATAAATTTGTAGTAATCTTTGTAGGCCTTCGGCACTGGTTAATATGTCGGTATAAACCTTTATTAATTGTTGAAAATTACAATTCAAAAATAATTTCTTATGGAACTTGTTTTATTTGCTTAATAATTTGAAATATCAATTTTGAAGTCATAATTTGGAGCAATTTCTTAAAAATGCATTTTAAAATTAGAAACAAAACAAATACACTCTCTTATTAGAGATAAAAATATCTTCTTTTAGTCTTGAACATGCATGTGTGAATATTCAATGAACATAGAAAATCTTTTCACTACAAGAAATAGTGGATTTACTGTCGAAAACTTTCCGGCGGATATAAATCCGTTGGAAACTTTCCGGCGGATTTGATAGATTTCCGGCGGATTTGATCCCACGGTAGTTTCCAGCGGATTTTTTGGACTTTCCGGCGGATTTTTATCCCACAAACTTTCCGGCGGATTTATAATTTTTTTTTTTTTTTTTTTGCAAAAATCCGCCGGAAAATACCAAAAATCCGCCGGAAATTTCCGGCGGATTTTTTGGACTTTCCGGCGGATTTATAATTTTTTTTTTTTTGCAAAAATCCGCCGGAAAATACGAAAAATCCGCCGGAAATTTCCGGCGGATTTTTGGTCATTTCCGGCGGATTTTTGGACTTTCCGGCGGATTTTCAAATTTTTTTTTTTTTTCAAAAATCCGCCGGAAAATACCAAAAATCCGCCGGAAATTTCCGGCGGATTTTTGGTAATTTCCGGCGGATTTTTTGGACTTTCCGGCGGATTTTCCAAATTTTTTTTTTTTTTTCAAAAATCCGCCGGAAATTTCAAAAAATCCGCCGGAAAATTTTGGAGGGAAAAAAATCCGCCGGAAATTTTAAAAATCCGCCGGAAAAATTTAAAGGGAAAAAAATTCGTCTATAAATATAACTTTCTCCTACACTCATCTCATTCTCTCGTTTATCTCTTTCTTTCCTTCTTATTCTCTTCTACATTTTCTCTATCTTATCTTTTTTCTTCTTTCTCATACTCTCTAATCTTCAAAAATTTCTCTACATATCTCTCTTCTATAATTCTCCTTTCTTCTTCATTCTCACTTCTTTATTCTTATTCCTTCTTCATCTCACTATTTTATTCTTATTTCTTCATAATTCCTCATTCTTATTCTCTCATATATCATTTCTTCTCATATTCTCTTTTATTCTTTCCTTTTTCAACAATACTATTCAACATTTGATTTTACTTTTGTTTTTTGACTTTTATTTAAAACACATTTTAAGTTATAAAATTCAAAAAAAATTTAAAAAATTTCGGATTTTTAAAAAAAAAAAAAAATTGGAAAATCCGCCGGAAATTACCAAAAATCCGCCGGAAATTTTTTTTAAAAAAAAAAAATTTCCGGCGGATTTTTGGTAGTTTCCGGCGGATTTTCCAAAAAAAAATAAAAAAAAAAAATTAAAATCCGCCGGAAATTACCAAAAATCCGCCGGAAACTACCAAAAATCCGCCGGAAACTACCAAAAATCCGTCGGAAATTACCGGCGGAAAATCCGCCGGAAACTGTTTGCGACGAGGGTTTTTCCGGCGCCAAAAATCCGCCGGAAAGTCCACATTTTCGGCGGATTTTGGTCGCCGGAAAATCAAGTTTTTCTTGTAGTGTTTGGACATAGCACATCATCCAATTTCATGAAAGCTATTAAAATTAAACATTTTTCTAAAGAATAATATTAAAAATATGTCTATAGCTTTTGAAAACAATTTTTCGCCTCAATTGCAAGATTCACCAACCGATCCAAAACTTTTTTCTTGCGCTTTTTTATTACATTAGAATTGTCAACAACATGAACCTCGAATCCTTTGCTCTGTTTTTTTTATTTCTTCTTTATCGATACAAACTCCATTATCCCTCTCTTGACTGTGTACTCTCTCTTTCGCACATTGTCTCTTCTCATGCAACTGTAACATCCCTAGTTTCGTTAATTTCGAATTAAGGAATTAACGAGTGATTTATTATTCGAAGTGAAACATAAATCAAGATACGAATATGGGATAATCGAGAAAGCATTATATATTGGCTAAGTCACAAGATTAAAATGCCTTAGTATATGAACTATGTGGTAATTTGGAGAGAATTGGGTTAAAAAGAGAGTTTAAGTGAAAATTGGAACTAAGGGGTATTTTAGTAATTGTCCCTATAGCTGGACATATTACTTCACTCACCTTCACTCTCAATATTTAGAAGTAAGGAAAGAAAGAAGAGGATAGAGAGAGAGAAGAGAGAAAGGGCGTGAAGGAGAAGAAGAAGAGGTGGAGGGCAAAAGCTCAAATTCTTCTTGTAGGTGAGACTTCTCTAGTCCAATCTCTTCCATTTTTGATTTCCTTTTCATTGATGTAAGTTTGAAAAGCTAATTCCTTCTATTTCTCCTTTCCCCTTTTCAAACCCTAGAGAGTTTTATCTTGATTAAGTTGAAATCTTGTTGTGTTTGTGGTTGTATTGGAAACCATGGATAGATTTTGTCAAAAAAATTGAAGTTGGCACATTGGATGCTATCCTAAAGTTCTAAGGAGCTCAAAGCTTGATTTGGAAGGCTTATTGGAAGTGTTTGGGGTTGTTGATTTCAAAGGAGAAGCTATAATTTCAGTTTGGAAGCGATTTGATCATTTACGAGGATTGTTCGAGTAGTTACGGTAGATTGTTTTTGGTGTGACGACGTGAATTCTTGATATTTCGTCAAACCGGTGAGTTTTACTCACGTTTAGGGAATTTACACTTTAAATGGATTGTGTTGAAATTCTGGAATCGATTGTTGTTTTGGTTCCGAAAGGATTTTAGAGTCAAAAACCGAATTTTAGAAAAACATCGTTTACGGTTTAATTTTCCAATTATACTTTGATTGGGATGTGAAGTTTGGTTTGATTGTGATTGTTTGGACTGGAATATGTTGTGAAATTTTCTGTTTTTCAGTTGGAATTGGTTCGGGTTTCGGTTTGGAATCGATCGGAATCGCGAAACGGATGAAATGGAGTTAAAATGCTGTTTCTGTACAGGTAGCACGGACCGTGCGCCTCAGAGGCACGGACCGTGCGCCTCAGAGGCACGGACCATGCGTCCCGTAGACAGAAACTTACAAAAATTTTTTACAGGTAGCACGGACCGTGCGCCCCAGGGGCACGGACCGTGCGTTGCTCTCGGGTTCAAAATGCTGTTTTGTCGTTTCGTCACTCCTTTTTATTCCAAATCACTTCTAAACCTTTTCTCAACCAATTGGGATGATATTTACCTTATAAAAACCAGATTTTAACATATTCAAACTTGATTTTTCAGAAATGTTTTGGAACTTATCAATGTTTCGAAAAACCGAGTCTAGCTACGTGTGAGAACTTATGTTTTTCAAATCAAAACGGAACTTTATGTTCTACTTTTGTAAAGGATATGATATATAAATTATATCATATGTGATTGACGGCCCAATGCGGGTATTAAATAAGATTGACGGCCCAATGCGGGTGTGATATATAAATTATATCGAATTGAGGTGACGACCTCCAGATGTTAGCATACTAAGAGAGGGAAGTCATGAGCCCTTATCTTAGGCCCCCTGAGGTTTATTATTATTTTGCCTTTAAGAGTTGTACACTTTTCGGCCAGATGTTGGGGTTCACTCAAGCTTCCTTGGGTTGTTGGTGATGTGCTAGAACTAATAAAATTTTATTGTAATTCTTTTATTGAATTACCAGATGCTTTTGCAATTCATTTATAGAATTGCCAGATGATTTTATAATTCATATTGAATTATCAGTTAAAGAGGAACATTGTATTTAAACCGTGAGCGTGATTAGGGGTCACGGTAAAACTCACTGAGATGTGTTATCTCACCCTATCAATTGTTGTGGTTTTTACAGAGAAACAGGGGAAGAAGAAATCAAAAAGGCATGATTAGATGGCATGTTCTTGTTGATGTTGAAGACTTGTTGTCTTCATTCTGTTTAAGTTTCCCTGTTATCTTATGTCATGGTTATGTAACTTATATTTATTATGAGTTGTATAAACCTTTTTCCGCTTCTCTGCTTTTGGATATTGAACAAATAGGTATGGTTGTATTCTAAGTTACTGACCGATGAAGTTTAAGACAGGTGGATTTGGTTGTAATACCATCGAAAGATTTAGTATGTTCAATACCTTAACAGAGATTATGTCCTCTGATGTGTTTAAGTTGTGCATTCTAGTATATCTACATATTAGAAATATTGGGGTGTTACAGCAACCACTTCTTTCTAATGCTTACATGCACATTCTATTTTTAGTTCAAACTTGTTTTTTTACCAAACTTCGTCCCATCACCATTTAAATATTCTCCTATAAATAGTTGTTTCTTATGATAACTTAATAAAACTATACATATTTTACTAACTCATTAGTTTATTGGCAACTAAAGGAATGATTTGTATTGATATGAAATTCTCCTCTTTCAATTCATAATAGCTACACAAAAAAGAATTTTAAAGGCATACGTATTATTTCGTAGTTAAAAACAATTGTGATTAAATTTGATTAGAGAGTCAATTTGAGATATTGTGTAGGGATGATAACAATTAATAAAAAGATAATTATATTCAATTGATTAAATTATATGCTAATATAATTGGCCAAATTCATTTTATGCAATTGCAATAGATACAAATGCATACATTTACACTTATGAAATATAAGTTAAAGAAACGTATAAATAAATTATTAAAAAAGAGACAAATGCATAAATAAAGTATCAAAGGAAAATGCAATAATTAACAAAAAAATCAATTTAATATATGAAGAATTAATTAAAACTCAACCTCTTTCACTCATGTTATACTAACATGAGTTTATTGCCAATTAAAGGAATATTTAATATTAATTTGAAACTATTATCTTTCAATGAATAACTCTTACGCCAAAAAGAATTTCAAAGGTTCAGTAATTATATTTTTTTTAAAGAAAATTTAGATTAAAAATTTTAAATTATTATATATTAATTAGAGATATTGAGTATGGATTCTAAAAATTAATAAAGACACAACTATTTTCAATTAATAATAAATACTACACTAATATAATAGGCCAAGTTTGTAAACTGTGCTGTGTATCAAATAGAACTTCTCATATTAAAATTAAAATGATATACATTCAATAAAATAGTAAAATTCAAATGTAAGATGAAAATTATAACACAAAAGTATACAAACAAACAATTTTCAAGTTCAACCGGAGAAAAAACATTCCACCTCAACAAATGCTATATTATATCTCTTCAGATATTATTGTTCCTTCTCTATAACATTATCTAATGACAGGAGGCAAAAATGTATCAAAACAGTATTTTGCAACATGAGCACCACCTCTTTTTTTTTGTATAGACTCTCATAGTTTCACCTGTCAGTGGATATGAAAAAAAAGTTAAATGATGCCGCCAAACTAATGGATCTCATTCTCAGAATCTCACTTTGGTACTATCCTTTATTAAGATCATAACCTCTTAGTGTGAGATTTTCCATCATGCAATATTTTTCAAATAACTACACCCTCTGACTTGCATGTACCATAGCGAAAGTAATTTTCGATAACCTATGTTAAAAGGTTTGTATATATAAAAGGATACATTACAAACGACTTGAACATAAGGATTTTACTTTTTTAGAAATATATATCATATAGAAGATAAGCAACGAATAAAGGCAAGAAGGATGAAACAACACAAATTTAAAAACTGATAAAAATTTAATAGATTTGGATTTCATGCATTTGGTGCTTAGAAAACCAGCCAAAGGGTCAAAACTTCAAATCTATCTATCGATGGAAAGATCGGTGATGGAAGAATGTTTGTGGGTCACAAATGGTAGGAGGAGTTGAGATGTATATATATTGAAAGATTTTAGGGCTTTTGGACTTCTTTTTTTTTTTAGATTAAGGCTTCAGTTAAAAGGTTTTTTAAAAAGAAATACAAACGTCTTTTCCTTTTAATTTAAAGATTTCAAAGCACATTCACTCCTATTAAAACGATATAACGTTAATAAAGGAAAGTTGAGTAGTTTGATGTTGCATTTTTTTAAAATGTTGTATATTCACTTATAAATAAACTAATATAGCAATATTGTATAGCGAGAGCCCATAATAATTTAAATCTTACACTATCAGGAAGGTAAGGGCATCCAAATTTTAAAAGTTCAACAAAATAATATCTTTGAAGTGCAAAGTCATTTTTGTCCAAAAACAATATTAAAATATGATTGTTTTTTAAATATATTGATATAAGCCATAAAGTTTAAAGTAAGTGAGAGTTAGTACACCTATGACTACTAAAATTCCAAAAGACAACAACAATGAATAATAAAAGAAAAAACTGATCTTTAATATTAAATTAGATATGAAAAGCTAAATTAAAAGTCTTTTTTTATATAAATTATAGATACAAATAAAATATATGAGAAGTTAAGTATAAATATAGATAAAAAGGATAAGAAGCATGGTAGAAGCTCCAAGCTTGCTTTACACACACACACACATATATATATATTTATATATTGCTAGATTTTATTTTCAATTTCTATATTTCCATAAGAAAATATATTTTCATTTAAATATAAAAATAGTCAAATAATATTCCACTAAGAGCATCATTTAATAAGTTAGTGTGGAATTATGTGTCTTAACTATATCTAATTAAGAGCTACAATTAAAGTCTTCTATTTAAATTATAAATATATATTATTTTCAATAAAAATAATGTGGAGCATTGTGGAGGCTCCAAAAAAGCTTTCTTTAGTAATTTACTAGGGGATAACCCCGTGCGTTGCACGGGTTTGTACAATTTTTTTAAAATATCTTAAAAATATAATTTAAATATAGGTGTTGGGTTAAAAGAATATAATTTCATACAAATTATAAAGATAATATTCATATACATTATTAAGATGTTAAAAATGGGATAATAATTTCATATACATTAGTTTTGTTTTAGATAAGATTATTAAATATTATTAGGACTAAAAATATACCTGCAGTATTTTGGATCCCGTTTTACTTGGCAAGGTAAAAGAAGAAATGTGATGGTGTCTAAAAGGTTGGATAGGGGTGTTGGAGATTATAGTTGGAGAATGAATTTTCCTGAAGCCACAGTGGAGCATTTGGTTAAAAGGAGATCTGATCATAATCCCCTTCTGCTGAGATGTAACCACATGGATTGCTCCAACCAGGATCGCCCTTTTCGGTTTCAAGCAGAATGGTGCACTCATGATGATTATTTGAGGGTTGTGCAAAATGCTTGGAGGAGTTCGAATGACATTGTTGGGGCTCTCAAAAATGTTTCAGTGGACTCAATTACCTTCAATAAGGACGTGTTTGGGAATATTTTCACCAAGAAGAGAAAAATAGAAAATAGACTTCGGGGTATTCAAAGAGAACTGGAAAGAGTGGACTCTGCCCAACTAGTTCTCCTTCAAAAGCAGCTTCTTAATGAGTATGAGAATATTCTATTTCAGGAGGAGACTATGTGGTACCAGAAATCTAGAGAAAAGTGGATAAAGCTTGGAAGCCGTAATACAGCTTTTTTTCATGCCCAAACAGTGAATAGAAGGAAGAGGAATAAAATTCATGGCTTGAACTTACCGTCAGGTATTTGGTGTACTGACCCCACTATTTTAAAGTCTGAAGCGGTGAAGTTTTACAAAGATCTTTTTTGCTCCAATGTTGCAACTTCCCATGTAGCTCACGGCATCATTGAAAAACCCTTAAGTGAGGATGCTAGTTTGGAGTTGTGTAGACACGTAACTGATAGTGAGGTAAAGGGAGCTCTCATGAGTATGAAGTCCTACAAAGCTCCTGGGCCTGATGGGTTTCAACCTATTTTCTTCAAGATGTATTGGAGTGAGGTGGGGAAGGATGTTAGTAATTTTGTGGCTGATGCTTTCCTTACAGGAAGATTTGATGATAGAATTACAGAGTCTTTGGTAGTCTTAATTCCTAAAGGAGATAATCCTACAACCTTTAAGGAATTTAGACCTATCACTCTTTGTAATGTTATGTATAAACTAATCTCTAAAGTTTTGGTGAACAGGTTGAGACCCTTTCTAGATGAAATTATTAGTCCCTTGCAGAGTAGTTTCATCACAGGTAGAAGTACTAGAGACAATGCCATTGTGTTACAGGAGGTCATTCATTACATGAGTAAAAAAAAAGTAAGAATGGGGATCTTTTGTTTAAACTAGATCTTGAGAAGGCCTATGATATGGTAAGCTGGGATTTTTTACGGGAGACTTTGGTTATGTTTAAATTTCCTCAGATTATCATCTCCCTCATTATGCATAGTATATCCTCCTCCACGGTCTATTTGTTGTGGAATGGTAGCAAGACAGACAGCTTTAGGCCTAAGAGAGGTCTAAGACAAGGAGATCCTCTCTCTCCTTATTTATTTGTCCTTTGCATGGAGAGATTGGGGGTCATGATTTCAGATGCTGTTAGAAATGGGGATTGGGTCCCTATAAATATAGCTAGAAATGCTCCAAAAATTTCACATCTATTTTTTGCAGATGATGTTCTTCTCTTCACAAAGGCCACAGTGTCTCAAACTATGGTGGTGAAGAGGGTGCTGGATCTTTTTTGTGAAGCATCAGGGTTGAAGATTAGTGCTGCTAAGTCCAAAATGTTTGCTTCTATTGGTGTTAAGAGGTCCCGTCGGTTA
Source organism: Astragalus glycyphyllos (assembly GCA_963573325.1). NCBI lineage: Eukaryota > Viridiplantae > Streptophyta > Magnoliopsida > Fabales > Fabaceae > Astragalus > Astragalus glycyphyllos. The sequence continues at coordinate 34,232,310 of OY754307.1, forward strand.
CGGCTATCTCAAGTAATGCATATGCAATTTACTAGTAGTATTGAAAAGTACCTGGGGTATAAAATGTTCCATGGGAGAATAACCAAGTCTGATTTTGGTGGAGTGATTGACAGAGTTACATCCAAATTGGCTGCTTGGAAGGGTAGGCTTCTTAACAAGCCAGGGAGGCTGACCCTTACAAATGCCGTTTTAACTTCCATCCCTTCTCAATAAACTATTTTATAATTTTCTTTGGCTTAGCAGAATCCGCGAAACGAAATCTCACGAGATCACGGAAACCCCAATCCAACATACCAATGAGGGATAATGCGGGGGCCTTAGCTTCTGGGCTCATGACTTCCCTCCACCAAGTATGCTAAATAACTCGGAGTCGTCACCCCGTTAATACATTTTTAATCACTGAACAATATTACACATGTTCAGGAAATCAATTTCAAAACCTTTGAAGAGTTCTCACTCGATACTCGACATCACGATCAACCACAATTTCATTATCATATGCATACATTTCAATGAACAGTTTAGGTGCAGTAAATTTTTAGTAGTGGTACGTAAACTTCAACAATTTCTTTAACATAGAAAATGATATCAGAATTAAACAAGAAAATATTCATTGGAAACCTTAGAGTGTCTAGTTTCTGGATATAATTTTTATTTATTTGTTTATGTATCCAAAAATTACAGTTTTTAAAAATAAAATATAGGGGTCCAGAAACAGGACAGCAGCTGTTACCCAACTTGTAACTCAGTTTTCTTATTGAATTCTCAACCAAATCAAGCAAAACAAGTGTCCAAACTGAAGAAAAAAGAGTCTAGTTTCCAAAAGAACAAGAATAACTACAAATGGACTTCTACAGAAGATTTTATATACGATTTGCTGAACCTACATTAAACGGTTTTCTGCCGAATATCACTTTAAACCTTCTTCTTTCATTCCAAACTCAAACCAAACATCAGGGACGACACCCAATCCAATTCAACACCTCAAAACAAACATTCCAATGAAAATTTTTGAAAGCAATCATTTCATCATATCATCATTTATATCATAGACAATTCAACTATAAAACACTAACAAAACCGAAAACCAAATTCAACAACCGAGAATTCTAGTCATGCACTTCCGTAGTTCAGCACACATTTGACATATACTTGAAATAAGAATACATATCACATAATGATACAGAAAACGTGGTGAGAACACTCACCGGATCAGCATAAATCAATTAGGCAAGAATCGTTTTCCCACGCACACCCCAAATTCATAGATACTCGGCAACAATTCCAAGTTCGTTTGGCAGCATCTGTGAGCAGTTTTGAAACAAACGTAACTAATTTGATTCTTAACCAAAAATACGCAAACAAGTTCCTATTGTAAAGATAATTTTGTCTAGTTCAAGTGGGTTCAAGTCCCATACTGATGAGTAAGTATTTAGGGAGTTATGGCCGAAACAATGTGACTAGGTGAAAACTGTCACTGATTCAAAAACCGAATTTGTGACTAAAATTTCTCCCTCAATACTTAATGAAATCAGATGGTTCTTGTGCCTATTTTGAAGGGTTCTGAGTGTAGTTTCTAAAGAAATAGAAATGAACTTCAAAGGATGTCTGTGTAGTGAGGTACGAAGCAAATACCAGAGACTATTCAAAACAGTTTTCTGCAGAATTTGTTGTAAGTGGATATCTTCATCTCCACCCTCAAGGACCACGAACTTAAGCCCCAAAATCCCACCTTTGCTGCTTGTCTCTCAAGAACAGCTACTGTGATTCTATATTCAAGCACTCAAACTCACATGCAATCTATTTTAGAGTTCAATCTGACCCCTAATTTGAACATGCAAGGCTCTACAAACTCTCAAAACTCCATTCTTGACCAAGTTGAGCTTTGAAGCTTGAAAATGGTAGAATGAGAAAGATAGGAAATGAGCTACTGATTTTAGTATCTTTGTGTAGAGGATGAAAAACTGAATAGGATGGTGAAGAAAGAACTCACATGCATCAAGGATTTGAGAAGTTATCACTCTTCTTCATCTCCTCTCTCTCTCTCACGTCTCACTCTCTCCCTCTTTTCTCTTCTTTCTCTCTTTTCTAATGTTTGAATTCTGATTGTTTTGCATTGGTGTGAGGGTATGTTTTCAGAAATAAATGAGCTGAGGGTCTAATAATAAGGGGAAGTGACCAAACTACCCTTTTCCCTATTTACTCACTTAAAACTCCAATTTAAACAACAATCAATCACTAATGCACATACTTATATCATAAATAATTATATTAGTCATCACACATATTTATAAATGCTATAATACTTAGGTTAACTAATTAATTTTGGTATAACCGCTTGCTAGACAAAAATGACTGTTTTGCCCTTTTCACTATGCTTCCCACTAAACCTGAAATTTAACTAAAATCATTTACCAATCAAAACAATTAAAACAATCACTTTGGGGGATGTTACACTATCATAATTGGTAAATATATTTATCTAGCTATGTTAGATTTTTAGAAAACACACACACGCTTTTAACAATGAAAATAAAATAATAAATAAAAGTTGCATCCCATAAGTCTCATGAATTTAGAATGAATAATAATTAATATTAAAAACACAAATTGACTTTAATATTTAATTTTATATTAAAAAATAAAATGAAAGGCTCGTCTATTTAAAAAGTGTAATTTAATTAAATAAAGATAATAAGGAACATGAAAACTAAAGTCTTCGTTATGTGGAAATGATAAATAAATATTAGATAAGACAAAAAATATTGATATTCATATTTTAAGTACTTTTATACTTGAAATAACAAAACTTTTTAATTGTTGTATATTTAGTCATATTTTAAGTATTGTTTCAGAAAATGAATTGATAATAATGCAATACCATTAGGCAAATTAATTTTTGTTAGAATATATTTTAAAACTTTTTTTTATATAAGTTAGAATATAGGTTGAGTGGACATTAATTAAGTAAAAAAAGAATATTGAAATGTAAGTTGGAAATTAAATGAAAATGATGTGGAGCTTCCTAGAGGCTCCAAAAAAGCTTCCTTTAGTAATTTAATAAATATAGATAGATATATGAAAAAGAATTGAATAAAATTGTGGTATTAACATATTTAGAAGAGATGTTATTTAAAAAATGTTGAAAATAATCAAACAATAAATACTTTTTTATAAATCCGAAAGACTATTTAAAATGTGAAAGTTCAACGATAAAAATCATAATGATAGTAAATAAAATTATTAAATATGTTTATTAAAATAATTTGGATTTAGCCAATTATAATAATAATAATAATAGAACTTCTTTGTTAATGAAATTTATAATTACAAATTATATATCGATATTTATCTATCCAGTAAATTTGTGGAAAAAAAGCAAAATCTTTATATCATGAATTCAGAATAAATAATAATTAATAAAATGATATCTAATACCAAATTTTACACAAAATCAAAAAGAAAAAGTAAATAAAAATTGGATTTCACGAAATTGTAATGGAGATTAAGTAATATGAGAAGAAAGTTGATATACATACAGTTGATATTTAATAGAAATGTAAATTCAAGAAACTAAGAAGCATTATGATAGTAGTTGAAGAAAATGATGTTTTTATTGATTTTTTCTCTTTTTGTGATACATAGGGGGGTCTTCCTAGAAGGGACACCTAAGGTAATCTCCTTCATAAAAAGTGTAACACCCCAATATTTCTAACATATAGATATACTAGAATGCACAACTTAAACACATCAGAGGACATAATCTCTGTTAAGGTATTGAACATACTAAATTTTTTCGATGGTAATACAACCATACCTATTTGTTCAATATCCAAAAAGCAGAGAAGCGGAAAAAGGTTTATACAACTCATAATAAATATAAGTTACATAACCATGACATAAAGTAACAGGGAAACTTAAACAGAATGAAGACAACAAGTCTTCAACATCATCAAGAACATGCCATCTAATCGTGCCGTTTCGATTTCTTCTTCCCCTGTTTCTCTGTAAAAATAACAACAATTGATAGGGTGAGATAACACATCTCAGTAAGTTTTACCGTGACCCCTAATTACGCTCACGGTTTAAATACAATGTTCCTCCTTAACTGATAATTCAATATGAATTATAAAATCATCTGGCAATTCTATAAATGAATTGCAAAAACATCTGGTAATTCAATAAAAGAATTACAATAAAATTTTATTAGTTCTAGCACATCACCAACAACCCAAGGAAGCTTGAGTGAACCCCAACATCTGGCCGATAAGTATACAACTCTTAAAAGGCAAAGTAATAATAAACCTCAGGGGGCCTAAGATAAGGGCTCATGACTTCCCTCTCTTAGTATGCTAACATCTGGAGGTCGTCACCTCAATTCGATATAATTTATATATCACACCCGCATTGGGCCGTCAATCTTATTTAATACCTGCATTGGGCCGTCAATCACATATGATATAATTTATATATCATATCCTTTACAAAAGTAGAACATAAAGTTCCGTTTTGATTTGAAAAACATAAGTTCTCACACGTGGCTAGACTCGGTTTTTCGAAACATTGATAAGTTCCAAAACATTTCTGAAAAATCAAGTTTGAACATGTTAAAATCTGGTTTTTATAAAGTAAATATCATCCCAACTGGTTGAGAAAAGGTTTAGAAGTGATTTGGAACAAAAAGGAGTGACGAAACGACAAAACAGCATTTTGAACCCGAGAGCAACGCACGGTCCGTGCCCTTGGGGCGCACGGTCCGTGCTACCTGTAAAAAAAATTGTGTAAGTTTGTCTACGGGATGCATGGTTCGTGCCTCTGAGGCGCACGGTCCGTGCTACCTGTACAAAAACAGCATTTTAACTCCATTTCGTCAGTTTCGCGATTCCGATCGATTCCAAACTGAAACCCGAACCAATTCCAACTGAAAAACAGAAAATTTCACAACATATTCCAGTCCAAACAATCACAATCAAACCAAACTTCACATCCCAATCAAAGTATAATTGGAAAATTAAACCGTAAACGATGTTTTTCTAAAATTCAGTTTTTTGACTCTAAAATCCTTTCGGAACCAAAACAACAATCGATTCCAGAATTTCAACACAATCCATTTAAAGTGTAAATTCCCTAAACGTGAGTAAAACTCACCGGTTTGACGAAATATCGAGAATTCACGTCGTCACACCAAAAACAATCTACCGTAACTACTCGAACAATCCCCCGTAAATGATCAAATCGCTTCCAAACTGAAGTTATAGCTTCTCCTTTGAAATCAACAACCCCAAACACTTCCAATAAGCCTTCCAAATCAAGCTTTGAGCTCCGTAGAACTTTAGGATAGCATCCAATGTGCCAAAACTTCAATTTTTTGACAAAATCTATCCATGGTTTCCAATACAACCACAAACACAACAAGATTTCAACTTAATCAAGATAAAACTCTCTAGGGTTTGAAAAGGGGAAAGGAGAAATAGAAGGAATTAGCTTTTCAAACTTACATCAATGAAAAGGAAATCAAAAATGGAAGAGAATGGACTATGGAATTCTTACCTACAAGAAGAACTTGAATTTGGGTCTCCACCTCTTCTCCTCCTTCTTCACGTTTTCTTTCTCTTCTCTCTCTATTCTTCTTTCTTCCTTTGCTTCTATATCTTAAGAATGAAGAAATAATTCCGTTTAAGGGTTTTTAATGAGGACAATGACCAAAATACCCCTTAGTTCCAATTTTCACTTAAACTCTCTTTTTAACCCAATTTCTCTCCAAATTACCACATAGTTCATATACTAAGGCATTTTAATCTTGTGACTTAGCCAATATATAATGCTTTCTCGATTATCCCATATTCGTATCTTGATTTATGTTTCACTTCGAATAATAAATCACTCGTTAATTCCTTAATTCGAAATTAACGAAACTAGGGATGTTACAATCACCCCAACTTTTAAAATTTTGTCATCAAAATTGAAAAGACATACCTTAATGGAATAGATATGGATATCGAGTCCGCATGTCTTCTTCCAATTCCCATGTAGCTTCATCAGCAGAAAAACCATCCCAAACAACTTTAACTATGGGAATTGTCCTTGTCCGCAATGTCCTTTCACCGTGTTCCAAGATATATTTAGGATATGGTTGGAAAGAGAGATCCGGTCGGAGGTCAATCTGGTCAAAATCCAATGGATGGTCCGGATCAGGAATATACTTTCTCAACTGAGATACGTGAAAAACATCATGAAGATTTGATAGAGCTGGTGATAAAGCAAGACGATACGCAACTGGCCCAATACGCTCGATAATTTGGAAGGGTCCAATATACCGAGGACTGAGCTTTTTGGCTCGCAAGGCTCTACCAGTACCTATAGTTGGAGAAACTCTCAAAAATACATGATCACCAACATCAAATTCCAAAGGTCTCCTTCTTTTATTAGCATAGCTCTTCTGCCGACTCTGAGCAGCTTTCATCCTGTCTTGAATCTGCCGTATCTTCTCAGTGGTTTCATGAATCATATCAGGTCCCAATAATCTACTTTCACCTACTTCCCACCAACACAATGGAGTTCTACATTTCCTCCCATATAATGCTTCAAATGGTGTCATTCCTATACTGGAATGATAACTATTATTGTAGGCGAATTCAACTAATGGAAGATGATCCTCCCATTTCTTTCTGCTATCCAAAACACATGCCCGAAGCATATCCTCAAGAGTTTGAATAGTCCTCTCTGTTTGACCATCTGTTTGTGGGTGATAGGCTGTACTAAGAAATACATTAGTTCCGAAAGCATCATTTAATGCTTTCCAAAATCTAGAAGTAAACTTTGGATCACGATCTGAAACAATACTTGTGGGAACTCCATGTAATCTGATTATGTTTTTCACATACTCGTCCGCCAACTTGGAAACTTTGAAATTAGATCGAATAGAAATAAAATGAGCAGACTTAGTCAAACGATCCACGACAACCCAAATGGAATCATTACCAGCTTGCGATCTCGGCAATCCCATAACAAAATCCATTGAGATGTCTTCCTACTTCCATACCGGTACATCTAAAGGCTGCAACTGACCCGCCGGTTTCCGGTGTTCTGCTTTAACTTTTTGACAAGTCAAGCAATGTGAAACAAATTCAGCAATATCCCCCTTCATTCCAGGCCACCAATACATTTGCTTCAAATCTCTGTACATCTTGGTAGAACCAAGATGTATAGAATATTTACTTTGGTGAGCCTCCTCTAAGATCTGTTTTTTGATGTCATCATCATCATTAGGTATACAAATTCTACCGTGATAACAAATAATGCCATCACTGTCTTCGGTATAATTTGGTAATCCTTTCTGAGATTGTAACTCTATATCAACCTCTTGAGCTGCACGTATCAAATTTCTCAACGCACTAGAGATTCGAATGTGCCTCAATACCAATCGATCTTTCTTTCTTGCCACTTTTAAATCCAAATCTCTAAAAGATTCCAATAAAGCCATTTCATGAATCATAAACTCCGCAGTATGAATAGACTTTCTACTCAAAGCATCTGCCACAACATTGGCTTTTCCAGGATGGTACTTCAATTCAAAATCATAATCTTTCAAGAATTCTACCCATCTCCTTTGTCTGTTATTAAGCTCTTTCTGATCAAACAAATATTTTAGACTCTTGTGATCACTGAAGACCTCGAAACGAGAATCATAAAGGTAATGTCTCCAAATCTTCAACGCATACACAATCGCCGCTAACTCCAAATCATGAGTTGGATAGTTTTCTTCATGCGGTTTCAACTGCCTGGAAGCATAAGCTACCACTTGTTGATTCTGCATAAGAACACATCCTAAACCCTTCCCTGAGGCATCACAGAAAATTTCAAATCCCAAAGACGGATCTGGAAGAATCAAGATGGGAGCAGAAGTAAGTCGAGACTTCAACTCTAAGAAACATTCCTCACAATCATCATCCCATAAAAACAGGTATCCCTTGCGAGTTAACCGAGTAAGAGGAAGAACCAACTGTGAGAATCCTTGAATGAATCTTCGATAATAGCCAGCAAGTCCCAAGAAACTTCTGACATCAGTCACTGATGTTGGGCGTTCCCAATTTAATATAGCTTCAACCTTACTAGGATCAACAGCCACTCCGGCCTGAGAAATTACATGACCCAGAAACTTTACTTCAGACATCCAAAAGTCACATTTCGACGGCTTTGCATATAGCTTCTTTTCTCGGAGTACATTCAAAACAATACGGAGATGTTGAACATGCTCCTCAACAGTTTTTGAGTACACCAAGATATCATCTATAAATACCACCACAAACTGATCTAAGTAGGTAGGAAAAACTCGATTCATGTAATCCATGAATACCGCTGGAGCGTTCGTTATTCTGAAGGGCATCACTACAAACTCGTAATGTCCATACCTAGTACGGAAAGCTGTCTTCGGAATATCAGAAGCTCGAACTCTTATTTGATGATACCCTGACCTTAGATCAATTTTGGAGAACACAGCCGCGCCTCGAAGTTGATCAAGAAGATCATCAATTCTTGGCAATGGATATTTATTCTTGATCGTCACTTTATTCTGCTGACGATAATCAATACACAATCTCATGCTTCCATCTTTCTTTCTGACTAACAATACCGGAGCACCCCATGGAGAAGCACTCGGCCGAATAAACCTTTTAGAGATCAATTCTTCAAGTTGAGATTTGAGTTCCTTTAATTCTAAAGGAGACATCCTATAAGGCGCTATAGATATTGGCCCAGTACCCGGAACCAATTCTATAGAGAATTCTACCTCTCGGTCAGGAGGTAAGGAGGAAACTTCATCAGGAAATACATCTAAAAATTCCTTAACAACCTGAACAGAAGAAAGATCCAAACCCGTTTCAGTAGAAGCGGATAACATAATGACATAAGCTTCCGCACCTTGAAATAAAGAATGGTTGGCTGAAGTGAAAGAAATAATAACTTCAGATGCAGGCTGAGACAAATCCACAGCTTCCGAAGAAAATCCAATGGTGCGATTAAATCAATCGATGGTCACATGATTAGCTGCCATCCAATTCATACCCAGAACAATATCCATTCCTCTCATAGGCAAGCAAATAAAATCAACCACAAAATTTCTGCTTCCTATGGCGAGCAAACAATTTAAACATAAAGATTGGGTTCTAACACAACCCTTGGCAGCAGTCAAGATAGAAATCGGTTCAGACAACGGTGACAAAGTTATTGCTAACCTTTCTACACATGCTTCAGAGATAAAACAATGAGTGGCACCAGAATCATACAATATATTAACAGATTTATGAAAAAGAGAACCTGTACCCCTCAAAAGATTATCCTCTGGCCTGATGGTTTGGGCATCCAAAGTATTAATCCTTCCTTGTTTGAAAGCATTTTGATTTTCCATGACAGCTCTTCTAATGGGACATTCGTTTGCATAGTGACCTTCCTCCTTGCAATAATAACACAGATTCTTTCGCAATAGGCATTCACCCCGATGACGTTTTCCACAATGAGAACAGTTATTGATGCTTGAGGAATCAGTTGATTGTACCTGTTTGCCTTTATTGTTGTTGTTCCCCTTGAACTGCTTGTTTTGATTAGAGGATTCAGCTACCTTCTTCTTACCTTTCCAGAATTCCTTTTTCTCAGCATACAGTTTCTTAAGATCTTCTTCAGCGGAGTGAGCTTGTTGCACAAGAGCCGGATAATTAGTCAAAGTAAAAGAACTAAGTCCTTGATTGACATCACCTCTAAGACTTTCCTTGAACATATTCATTTTCCAAACATCATCAGGAGCATATCTTCCTAATTCATAGAACTGAGATAATCTCTCAAATTTGGCAGCATACTCTCCATCAGACATATCCCCTTGCTTTAGATTTGTAAATTCTGTCTGTTTACGCAGTTTCTGTGCTGAAGGGAAGAATTGATTCAGAAGCCGCTCCTTGAAATTGTACCAATTAAGAGGAGTTCCTTGGATTAGCATCATTGCACGAGTATTAGTCCACCAAGTATGTGCATCCTCATCTAGTGCAGTGGCAGCACAAATTACTTTTTCTTCCTCACCACATTGTAAGGAAGTGAAAATCCTCTCCATAGCATCCACCCAGTAGTGTGCCTGCATAGGTTCAGATACTCCTTTAAAGATTTGCGGATTCATCTTTTGGAATCGAAAATAGATCCTGTTAGGATCTTCCAGAGGTGGTTGCACATTAGGCTGAGGCTGAGGTACTTGATGCATCTGTTGCATTTGAGCTATCTGATCCATCTGCTGCTGTTGCATTTGCATCATGTCATTCATCATCTTTTGTTGCGTTTCAATAACATTCCGCATCCACAAATAGTGGGGATCAATTGGTACCTCACCTCTTCCTCTACCCCTTCCAGCCATAATTCTACAAAATATGCACAAAGTATTAAGGTGATCAAGCTCAATATCAAATAGCATATAAATAAGAATCACAACTAAAAGAAGTAAAGATTCCTAATTTCTAGGTCCAACAAAATGGATCCGCTCTGATACCAAAATGTAACACCCCAATATTTCTAACATGTAGATATACTAGAATGCACAACTTAAACACATCATAGGACATAATCTCTGTTAAGGTATTGAACATACTAAATTTTTTCGATGGTAATACAACCATACCTATTTGTTCAATATCCAAAAAGCAGAGAAGCGGAAAAAGGTTTATACAACTCATAATAAATATAAGTTACATAACCATGACATAAAGTAACAGGGAAACTTAAACAGAATGAAGACAACAAGTCTTCAACATCATCAAGAACATGCCATCTAATCGTGCCGTTTCGATTTCTTCTTCCCCTGTTTCTCTGTAAAAATAACAACAATTGATAGGGTGAGATAACATATCTCAGTAAGTTTTACCAAGACCCCTAATTACGCTCACGGTTTAAATACAATGTTCCTCCTTAATTGATAATTCAATATGAATTATAAAATCATCTGGCAATTCTATAAATGAATTGCAAAAACATCTGGTAATTCAATAAAAGAATTACAGTAAAATTTTATTAGTTCTAGCACATCACCAACAACCCAAGGAAGCTTGAGTGAACACCAACATCTGGCCGATAAGTGTACAACTCTTAAAGGCAAAGTAATAATAAACCTCAGGGGGCCTAAGATAAGGGCTCATGACTTCCCTCTCTTAGTATGCTAACATCTGGAGGTCGTCACCTCAATTCGATATAATTTATATATCACACCCGCATTGGGCCGTCAATCTTATTTAATACCCGCATTGGGCCGTAAATCACATATGATATAATTTATATATCTCATCCTTTACAAAAGTAGAACATAAAGTTCCGTTTTGATTTGAAAAACATAAGTTCTCACACATGGCTAGACTCGGTTTTTCGAAACATTGATAAGTTCCAAAACATTTCTGAAAAATCAAGTTTGAACATGTTAAAATCTGGTTTTTATAAAGTAAATATCATCCCAATTGGTTGAGAAAAGGTTTAGAAGTGATTTGGAACAAAAAGGAGTGACGAAACGACAAAACAGCATTTTGAACCCGAGAGCAATGCACAGTTCGTGCCCCTGGGGTGCACGGTCCGTGCTACCTGTAAAAAAATTTGTGTAAGTTTCTGTCTACGGGACGCAGGGTCCGTGCCTCTGAGGCGCACGGTCCGTGCTACTTGTACGAAAACAGCATTTTAACTCCATTTCGTCAGTTTCGCGATTCCGATCGATTCCAAACCGAAACCCGAACCAATTCCAACTGAAAAACAGAAAATTTCACAACATATTCCAGTCCAAACAATCACAATCAAACCAAACTTCACATCCCAATCAAAGTATAATTGGAAAATTAAACCGTAAACGATGTTTTTCTAAAATTCGGTTTTTTGACTCTAAAATCCTTTCGGAACATAAACAACAATCGATTCTAGAATTTCAACACAATCCATTTAAAGTTTAAATTCCCTAAACGTGAGTAAAACTCACCGGTTTGACGAAATATCGAGAATTCACGTCGTCGTACCAAAAACAATCTACCGTAACTACTCGAACAATCCCCGTAAATGATCAAATCGCTTCCAAACTGAAATTATAGCTTCTCCTTTGAAATCAAAAACCCCAAACACTTCCAATAAGCCTTCCAAATCAAGCTTTGAACTCCTTAGAACTTTAGGATAGCATCCAATGTGCCAAAACTTCAATTTATTGACAAAATATATCCATGGTTTCCAATACAACCACAAACACAACAAGATTTCAACTTAATCAAGATAAAACTCTCTAGGGTTTGAAAAGGGGAAAGGAGAAATAGAAGGAATTAGCTTTTCAACCTTACATCAATGAAAAGGAAATCAAAAATGGAAGAGAATGGACTATGGAATTCTTACCTACAAGAAGAACTTGAATTTGGGTCTCCACCTCTTCTCCTCCTTCTTCACGTTTTCTTTCTCTTCTCTCTCTATTCTTCTTTCTTCCTTTGCTTCTATATCTTAAGAATGAAGAAATAATCCCATTTAAGGGTTTTTAATGAGGACAATGACCAAAATACCCCTTAATTCCAATTTTTACTTAAACTCTCTTTTTAACCCAATTTCTCTCCAAATTACCACCTAGTTCATATACTAAGGCATTTTAATCTTGTGACTTAGCCAATATATAATGCTTTCTCGACTATCCCATATTCGTATCTTGATTTATGTTTCACTTCGAATAATAAATCACTCGTTAAATCCTTAATTTGAAATTAATGAAACTAGGGATGTTACAAAAAGACACCAAAAGCTATATACATTATGTTTGATTTGTGCACTCGGTGTAAATACAAACAAATGCACTATCGATTAAGAGTAAAAAATACCTTCTTTTAGTCATGAACAGAAATTTACAAACATTCAATGAACATAAGAAAATCATTTAGACCTTGCACATCATACAATTTCATCAAAACTATTAAAATTAAACATACTTCTAAGAACAATATTTAAATATATATGATTTCTCCATGCGATAACTTTACAAAGAATTGTGGTTTCCACTGCATGATTCACTAATTGATACAAAAATTTCTGTCTTCCTCTTTTTTGACTTCAAAATTGCCAAGAATATTGAAACATTTACCCTTTTGATGCATTCTACGTCTTCTTACGAAACTGACTCCTTTCTTCTACTCATTGTTTTTATCATGAACTTTCTTGTCAAAACTTCTCACCTCACAATCCAAAATTGTCTCACTTAAATAGTGATTTTTGGCTATAAATGACTAAAACTCTACCTCTTCCACTTCTATTCTACTAACTTGGGAGTTTATTGTTAATTAAGGGAGTAATTCATATGAATGTACAACTCCTCCCTTTCAATGCATAATTGTTACATAAAAAAGAATTTCAATGGTCAAGTAAATATTTTTTATTTTAAAAACAACTTATATTAATTTTGATTAAAAAGGGAAATACATGTGCATTGTAATATTTTTAATTCATCTACACTATCATAATTGGTAAATATATTTATCCAGCTATGTTAGATTTTTACAAAACACACACACTCTTTTAACAATGAAAATAAAACAATAAATAAAAGTTGCATCCCCTAAGTCTCATGAATTTAGAATGAATAAAATTAATATTAAACATGCAAATTGACTTTTACATTTAATTTTATATTAAAAATTAAAATGAAAGGCTCATCTATATAAAAAGTGTAATTTAATATAAATAAAGATAATAAGGAACATGAAAACTAAAGTCTTCGTTATGTGGAAATTATAAATAAATATTAGATAAGACAAAAAATAATGATATTCATATTTTAAGTACTTTTATACTTGAAATAACAAAACTTTTTAATTGTTGTATATTTAGTCATATTTTAAGTATTGTTTCAGAAAATGAATTGATAATAATGCAATACCATTAAGCAATTTAATTTTTGGTAGAATATATTTTAAGACTTTTTTTTTATATAAGTTAGAAATTAAAGTGTGATTTCATTTTAAATATTGGATGGCATGTAGGTTGAGTGGACATTAATTAAGTAAAAAAAGAATATTGAAATGTAAGTTGGAAATTAAATGAAAATGATGTGGAGCTTCCTAGACGCTCCAAAAAAGCTTCCTTTAGTAATTTAATTAATATAGATAGATATATGGAAAAGAATTCAATAAAATTGTGGTATTAACATCTTTAGAAGAGATGTTATTTAAAAAATGTTGAAAATAATCAAACAGTAAATACTTTTTTATAAATCCGAAAGACTGTTTAAAATGTGAAAGTTCAATGATAAAAATCATAATGATAGTAAATCAAATTATTAAATATGTTTATTAAAATAATTTGGATTTAGCCAATTATAATAATAATAATAATAATAGAACTTCTTTGTTAATGAAATTTATAATTACAAATTATATATCGATATTTATCTATCCAGAAAATTTGTGAAAAAAAGGCTACCCACAAGGGCGCAGGGTGTTACAAAAAAAGGCGCCTTTTTTCTGTAACACCCTGGGCCCTTTTCTGATTTAGTAGGCTACCCACAAGTGTACATCATGACCTTCTCTCCCCCCCATTGAGAGTTTTTGCCTTCCGTGGGAATCGAACATGTACCCTAGGGGCTTAAGTACAAGTTCAATGCATTCCCACTACCAATTGAACTAGTCAGAAAAGGGCCCAGGGTGTTACAAATCTCCTTCATAAAAAGACACCAAAAGCTATATACATTATGTTTGATTTGTGCACTCGGTGTAAATACAAACAAATGCACTATCGATTAAGAGTAAAAAAATACCTTCTTTTAGTCATGGACAGAAATTTACAAACAATAATGAACATAAGAAAATCATTTAGACCTTGCACATCATACAATTTCACCAAAACTATTAAAATTAAACATACTTCTAAGAACAATATTCAAATATACATGATTTCTCCATGCGACAACATTACAAAGAATTGTGGTTTCCACTGCATGATTCACTAATTGATATAAAAATTTGTGTCCTCCTCTTTGTTGACTTCAAAATTGCCAAGAACATTGAAACATTTACCCTGTTGATGCATTCTACCTCTTCTTACGAAACTGACTCCTTTCTTCTACTCCTTGTTTTTATCATGAACTTTCTTGTTAAACCTTCTCACCTCACAATCCAAAATTGTCTCACTTAAATAGTGATTTTTTGCTATAAATGACTAAAACTCTACCTCTTCCACTTCTATTCAACTAACTTAGGAGTTTACTGTTAATTAAGGGAGTAATTCATATGAATGTACAACTCCTCCCTTTCAATGCATAATTGTTACATAAAAAAGAATTTTAATGGTCAAATAAATATTTTTTATTTTAAAAACAACTTATATTAATTTTGATTAAAAAGGGAAATACATGTGCATTGTAATATTTTTAATTCATCTACACTATCATAATTGGTGAATATATTTATCCAGCTATGTTAGATTTTTACAAAACACACACGCTTTTAACAATGAAAATAAAACAATAAATAAAAGTTGCATCCCATAAGTCTCATGAATTTACAATGAATAATAATTAATATTAAAAACGCAAATTGACTTTAATATTTAATTTTATATTAAAAATTAAAATGAAAGGCTCATCTATATAAAAAGTGTAATTTAATATAAATAAAGATAATAAGGAACATGAAAACTAAAGTCTTCGTTATGTGGAAATTATAAATAAATATTAAATAAGATAAAAAATAATGATATTCATATTTTAAGTACTTTTATACTTGAAATAACAAAACTTTTTAATTGTTGTATATTTAATATTATTTTAAGTATTGTTTCAGAAAAGAATTGATAATAATGCAATACCATTTAGCAATTTAATTTTTGGTAGAATATATTTTAAAACTTTTTTTTATATAAACTGGAAATTAATGTGTGATTTCATTTTAAATATTCGATGGCATATAGTTTGAGTGGACATTAATTAAGTAAAAAAAGAATATTGAAATGTAAGTTCGAAATTAAATGAAAATGATGTGGAGCTTCCTAGAGGCTCTAAAAAAACTTCATTTAGTAATTTATATAGATATATATATATATATATATATATATATATATATATATATATATATATATCTATATAAAGAGACAGAGGGGAAGTAGGTAGCATACGGAATGCAACAAATAAATTAAAGATAAAACTCACGAGATAGATTAGGAGGTAAAACCTTCCATGTACTATCTATGAGTTACTTTGATTGATTGAGATAGTAAGAACTATCTATGAGTTACAAGATTGAAGATTGAAGAAGAGAAGAAGAAGATTACAAGTGCTCTGGCTTCTCACTAGAACTAGAGAGAGAAGTAGAGATGATAGTGTTTCTGAATTGTGTGTGTGTGTCTCTAACACAAGCCTATGGCACGATTAAATAGATTGGAAAAATGAATAGTAACCGGTTACTAAACCGGCACTATGCACTAAATGACCTGCACTGTACAGAATCCAAGGGCAAGTGACTTGAACTATGCAGCAGCATCGATAAGTACACAAGACCTGAGCAATAAAGGAGCCTTGGATTCCAAAATGCCAAAAGATGGTGGGAGACAAGGGGTCCCCAAGGATTGACCACAAAGATTTGTTTAAAAGCAAGAATCTTTGACTATGATGAGAACTTGACAAAATAGTGGAAAACGCCCACTAAGTCTTGCTATGATGAAATTTGTCGTGTTCCTGCAAACTGAGAAACAACAGAGCTTGATAAAAGGTTAGATTTTAAAATTTGGACAGTTTTTCATGCCTGATGCAGACACTACAATCACCATGTTCAGGGTGGTGTAAGATCAGTTTTTCATACCAAAAACGGTACTACTATCACCATGATCCAGGGTGTTATTGGAACAGTTTTTCATGTCTAATGTAGACACTACAATTACCTTGTTCCAGGGTAGTATTTAAGCAGTTTTTCCCACAAAGAGTGGTACAGTTATCATGCTTAAGGATAAAATTTGAAAATAAATTTGAAGCTTTCATGAGGATCAATGAAGACCAACAAGAAAGGAATTTTATAAAATAAGTTTATGATTAAAATTCCCAAGGGGATCAGCAAAGATCATCAGAATAATAATCAAAGCCATCTTCCTCAGAGAAATCTTTTGGAGAGGAGGAAGAAGATGAGACAAGAATCTGTTTCATCTTATTGTCCTTTTTTGAAGATGAAGGGACATCCTTAGCTCCAGATTGGTCTTGAAGAAGTTTCATGACATTCTGAAGTTTTTCCAGAATATCATCTTCAGAGGTAGAAGCTGCAAGAGCTGCAGAAATTCTAGCCTTTTGATTTAAAAATTTACAAGTTTCTGGGTCAGCAACTTGCAAAGCCTTTGGGTTGGTTTTAAACCAATTGGTCACACCCGCAGGAGATGCAGCAGAGGCATCAAAACGAGGCCACCATTTGACAAACCCTTGTTTGTATAAAGACAATAAAGTCTTTGGATGATGAAAATACCCAGTTTTATATTGCCATGAAAATATCCATGATAATGAAAAAGTGGCATAAAAATTTAAAGTGATTGGATAATTAGTGAGATCTTTGTTAAATCTTTTTGAAAAAACTTGAAATCCTTCTTGGACTTCAGTGGGAAAGATTTCTGGGCAAGGGCCAAAGAAATCCCACCATTGAAGGAACCAATTAGGGAAAGAATACTTGGTTTTCTTTTTGAAATAGATCAACCAAGAATGTTTAAAACTCTTGTTTTGTAAACCTAGGATAATATAATCCCAAGCTTTGATATAATCCCAATAATTATAACCCATAGGGTCAAAGAGCTGGGAAAATTTCTTTGTGCTGTTTGGATTTGGCCCAAATGCAGAGGGTGTCAGAATATTTAGAATTTGAAGGGTTGAATGGGTGATGAAAGCATCATCCTTAGGATCCCTATAATGTTTGAGGGATATTGACTCAGTATCTATGAGAATAAACTCATAAAATTTCTGGGTTTTATTTGGAGTAAAAGGTAAGAAATGGGATTGAGGTGGAAAGATTTTTGGAGGGATCTTGTTAGGATTTTCATTCCAGAATTCTGGTTCAATATGAGCCACAAAGAAAAAGCTTTCTTTTGGGACATACTGGGTTTGAGCAGGGGTAATCGGGTTGGTATTAATAACCAAATTCGACTGATTTTGGGCAGAGGTAACCTGAGATTTTGGTTTAATCTGCAATTGTTGGGATTTTTGGGTTTGAATAGCTAGATCCAAGGCAGGGAGATCATGGTCACTGTCCTCAGCTATACTAGCCCAAGTTCTAGAGGGAAGATTGGTTAACCCTTATTCCTGAAAAGTCAGGAGGGTTTGGATTGGAAAGGCATAGTCAGATTTTGCCTGCTTAATTTGGTTTTGGGTATTCTGAGAGGAATGCCCAGATTGGTTTCCAGATAGATTTAGGGTGGAAGGCCCTGTAGAGACCATGGGGTTTTTACCTTTTCCTCTTCCTCTTCCTCTTGAGGAGGAAGCCCTGGTGGTCATTTTGATCGAAGCCCTAAAAATAATCAAAGATGATCCAGTTAGTAATATTTTGATTATAATATCTATAGTATTGTAAAAAACATAATCAATATGATTATTATAATAAAATAAATTGTCTAAAATTCCCACAATTTGGTTTTTAGACATAAAAAGATTAATTATTAGAAATTTTTCATGAAAATTTCTAGCAAGATTATAGGAGTCAAGAATTTCTTGTGAGACAGCGTAATTAACCATATCACAAGTAACATCTATCATTTCCTCCTGGGTCTTAGCTCTGATGCTTATACCAGAATTAAGATTGATTTTGGAGCAAATTTTTTGAACCTTATTAAAAGATTTATCTGGATGATTAAACATAAAGGGTTGCCCCAGATAATAAATATCAATACCAAAATTATGAACATGAAAAGAAAAAAGCAGAGCTGGGGATTCCCAGATAACTCTTTTTTCAAAGTTGGTAGTAATGGATGAGATGGAGATATTGAATCTGCAAATGGCAGAAGCTAGGTCAATAAACCTAGATTCAGGTTTAAAATAATAATCTAACCAATTGTAGATTTTGGATTTAATCTTAGGTTTGAGCTCAAGATTCTTAAGCTCAGATAAAATCCTTTTGTATTTATGGGGTTTGTCATCTCTGCAGAAGAGCTTAATTCTCTTTTTGGCACTAGGATCAATATTAAAAGTACTGAGCTTTCCAATGATCCAGCAACTTTTGGTTTTGTGACCTATTTTACCACAAATGAAGCAGGTAACCTGCTTATTAGGTCTATTATGCTTCTTCTTAGCAGCTTGGTTGATGGGAGAAATCTCAGGTTTTCTTTTATTGCAAGTGCAACAAATTTCTGTGATTTGAGATTTATCCTGAGTGTTGGGTTTCTTGTCTTTTTTCCTAATGTAGGGCTTTGGTATATAACCAGGTTTGGGTTGATTAGGACATTTTCTGGCAATGTGGCCAAGATTGTCACATTTGAAGCAGATAACCTTTCTATCATCAAAAGGATTTCTAGTTATCGTGTTTATAGAGTTATTGCTTTTAGTTTTAAGAGCCATATCCTTAAGAAGGTTTAATTGCTCATTGATTCTAGCTAAAGTTAATATAGATATAAAACTATAGATATATATATAGTTTTATATATATAAAACTATAAAGCAAGCAGTCGCAAATCGTGTGCCACTCCCCGCATGTGCCAACCAATTAATTTTTTAAATCAATTTGCTACAAAAAAGTCCACCTCCTTTATTTTTTTATTCCATCATGTTCATTTGTTTTTATACTCTTTTTAAAGATTTTAATTTACTACTTTTGAAGTATAGGTGACTGAAGTACAAACATCATTATTTGTATTGGAAATAAAAAGCACCCTCTACTTTTAACTTTTCATTCTCTTTTTAATGAAATTGTATAATCTTATTTTGTTTTTATACAATCACCTTTTTTTAATCAGTTAGGCATCACTCAGTTGTTTTTCCATGGTATAACCTTATTTTGTTTTTATCTAATCACCTTATTTTGTTTTTATCAAATCAGCTTATTTTGTTTTTATCCTTTAATCAATTTTGTTGCACGTGTTTTTAACAATAGCTTTTTTTGGGATGACACATATATTTTTAAGCCAAGTGTAAGTTATGCGTTTGTTTAAAGAATTAAAGAAAATGACTATTGACTTTCTTTTGCATTTGCTTATAACCATTTTTTTTCTCATTTCGCATTTGACAATTTTTTTTTACTGAGTGTAACATATGTGTTTTGTTAAATAATTAAAGCAAACTAACTATTAACTTTATGTTGCATTTGTTTTTTGCAGGGCACCCATTGTTTTGCTCAGCAACAT
Source organism: Astragalus glycyphyllos (assembly GCA_963573325.1). Lineage (NCBI taxonomy): Eukaryota > Viridiplantae > Streptophyta > Magnoliopsida > Fabales > Fabaceae > Astragalus > Astragalus glycyphyllos. Next base: position 34,252,635 of record OY754307.1, read on the forward strand.
ATTTGGCCTCCTTCACATTATATGTAATTCTGCTGGATTTAAATAAACGAAACTACTTTGACCGGATCAATATTACTATTGGTTATTATTATTCTCATTACACACCATAAATTTAACAATAGGCATCACTCATTTGTTTTTTCATGGTATAAGCTTATTTTGTTTTTATCCAACCACCTTATTTGGTTTTTTATCCAATCACCTTTTTTTTTTAATCAAGACTATTGACTTTCTTTTGCATTTTCTTATTTAATGCAATGACTTAATACAAGTATCTTCTCAATGAAAATAATTAGCATTTGACAATAAGGTGCAATGACTTGATTCGTTCATGTGTCAGGTATAACATTTGACAAATTTTTTTTACTGAATGTAACATATGTGTTTCGTTAAATCTATTAAAGAAAATACCTATTTACTTTATGTTGCATTTGTGTAACATCCCTAGTTTAGTAAATTTCGGTTTACGAAATTACCTAGCGATTTGTTATTTGAGTAAATAATAAATCAAGTCTCAGATACGAGTTTGTCGTGAAAGCAATATTAAATTGTTAGATTATGTGATTTATTTGAATTATAGTTTGAATTGTGTGGATTATTGATGATTGTTTGGGTAGAAAATAGATTAAAGAGGGAATTAGGGAAACAAGGGCATTATAGTAATTACACCCTCTATTACTTAAATCACTCAACCTTCTCTCATTTCTCACATTGCTGAATTTTAGAAAAAGAAAAGAGAAAATATAGGGAGAGAGAGAGAGTGTAGGTCGAGAGAGTTGAGAGGAAGAAGAAGAGAAGAGAGTTCCATGGATCTTCATTGCTTGTGTTCGATTTCAGCACCACTCTTCTCCATTTCTTGTTCTCTATCCATTGGTACAAAAATCAGTGGCTACTTCTTCTTTTATCACAAAGCCCCATTTCTAGATCTCAAGCTCAAACACTAACAAAAATGGAATCTTGAAGTTCATAAACTAATTGTGAAGTACAATACTCGACACTAGAGCCTTCCAATAGTCACCTTTCTGTTTTGGGTTGATTGGGTAGCTCGAATTCGAAATTTGAAGTGGATTCCGAGTTCGTGGGCTTCGAAACTATTACGGGGAATGTTCGAGTGGTTTTTGGTCTCGTTCGTTGTATGAAGATTCAAGTATTTGTGAATTCTACATTCCGGGTGAGTTTTACTCACGTTTAGGGAATTTACACTTTAAATTGATTGTGTTGAAATGCTAGAATCGATTGCTGTTTTGGTTTCAAAAGGATTTTAGAGTCAAAAACCGAATTTTAGAAAAACATAGTTTACGGTTTAATTTTCCAATTATACTTTGATTGGGATGTGAAGTTTGGTTTGATTGTAATTGTTTGGACTGGAATATGTTGTGAAATTTTCTATTTTTCAGTTGGAATTGGTTCGGGTTTCGGTTTGGAATCGATTGGAATCGCGAAACGGACGAAACGGAATTAAAATGCTGTTTCTGTACAGGTAGCTGATAAGTCCAAAAATAGAGTGTTTTTAATGTTTAATTTGAATAAATATTGTGGGAATTTAGTTCCATTATTGAACCATTTTACTACAAGTATTAGTTTTATTTTCAGGGATTACAATTAAAGAAAGAATGAACATTGCATGAAGAATAGGCCAAGAATCAGAAGAGAATAAAAGAAGGTGCAAAGCAAGGAAGAATAGTGCAAAACAAGGAGAAAAATAGTGCCAAGATACAAGGAATATAGCATGGACCGTGCCACAACTCGTGCTCAACCGAAAAGCCAAGGAATTTTAGCCAGAAATGTTGCACGCCCCGTGCAGAAGCAGCACGATCCGTGCTGTTCAAGTTGGTTGCTGAAAAGTCAGTTTTAAAGTGCACCTGAAACATTACACGACCCGTGCTAATGTTGCACGACCCGTGCAGACCTTAAAATCTCCAGTTTTCGCTTGTTTTCTCACTTAGCACGACCCGTGCCAATGTTGCACGGACCGTGCAACTCTTCAGGACCCAGAAAACAGTTTCAAAACTGTTTTCTTTCTCTCTTTATGGACTTTATTGTATTTGATGCGAATTGATCAGCTTGTCTACTGATCCTAGCCTATAAATAGGACCTTATTTCAGTTGTAATCTCACCTTTGCTTACTTGAAATTTACACTCAAAGTTATCTAAGTTTTTGCTCTCATTTTAGTTCTTGTTTACTTGCTTTGTTTTACTTTCTTGTTCTTTATTTTTCTGCCATTTATCTTCTAGCACTTTTACATTTCAGTTCTTTTACATTTCAGCACTTTACATTTCAGCTCTCTATTGCTTTCTTTACATTCTTGTCATTTACATTCTGTTATTTATTTTTATGTCATTTACCTTTATGTCATTCTCTTCTACTCCCTTGTCTACTATGATCATGAGTGAGTAGACTTCTTTAGTCTTGGGATTGTGGGACACAATCCAATGATGGGTCCCTAAACAAATCCAAGACTAAACTCTATCTTATTTAAAACTTGATTTTAATCTAATTCCATCAAACTAAATTTCTATTAAACAAATATCAAACGAAGTACCGAGAGGTGAAGTTTGATATTGGAACAAATGGAATTAGACAAGGCAAAGCAAAGCATGAGAATAGCATTGCTAACCTTGGGACAATAAGGTTGTGCTTAATGGGTCTCTGCGATGATCAACCATGAGAATAGGTTTGATCATTGTTTCGAGACACGTTCTTGCATTCCGAGAGGAAGCTTGAATTACACCAAAAGAATACCTTGTCCTTAAAACAATTTCAAAATAAGATAGAGAATAGTTAAAGGGTTGTTTATTTCCATCATTGTGGTCTAACCACGATCCCAAGGCGTCTTTTATACTTTGAATTTTACATAACAAAAATACTCTCTTTTCAAATCATTCCTTTCAGCTAATCAACATCAAAAACTAGATTAGTAATCACATTATACTCCCTGTGGATCGATACTTTCTATTACGCGATAGAACCGTGCACTTGCGGCCTATCAAGTTTTTGGCGCCATTGCCGGGGAGTAGTGATATTAATCAACCTTTTGGTACCGGTTAGACTGAAATTTTCTGTTTTTCTTTTATTTTGTTACTTTTTCCCTTCTTCTTTGAATGCGAAGAGCACACAGTTTCGGAGAAATTGTTGAACCAATTCCTGAAATCGAAAGATACCTTCACCAAAGAAGAAGAGAATTGCGCAATAACCAAAGAATGGCTGCTAATCCAAACCGTACTCTTAAAGAGTATGCTACGCCTTCTACGGCTGAGCCACATGCAGTTATTGTGCATCCTAATATTGATGCAAACAATTTTGAGCTTAAACCTTCTTTACTTTCTATGGTCCAGCAGAACCAATTTTCAGGTTCAGCTACTGAGGACCCAAATCTTCATCTTTCTATCTTTCTTGAATATTGTGGTACTCTCAAACTGAATGGAGTAACCCCTGAGGCCATAAGACTAAAGCTTTTCCCTTTTTCACTAAGGGATAGAGCTAGAGCATGGCTACATTCGTTACCAAATGAGTCGGTTACTACATGGGATCAACTAAAGCAAGCATTCCTTGCTAGATTCTTTCCCCCAAGCAAAACCGCACAAATGAGGAATCAAATCACACGATTCACTCAAAATGAAGGGGAATCTCTTTATGATTCTTGGGAGCGTTTCAAAGAAATGCTAAGGCTATGCCCCCATCATGGACTAGAGAAGTGGTTGATCATACACACTTTCTATAATGGTTTGCTTTACACTACAAAAATGACCGTGGATGCTGCTGCGGGTGGAGCTCTAATGAACAAAAACATAGAAGAGGCTTATGCACTAATTGAAGATATGGCGCAAAATCACTACCAATGGACAAGTGAGAGAGCCATCACTGCTACACCTCCATCAAAGAAAGAACCAGGTAAGTATGAAGTTTCTGCTCTTGATCACTTAGCTTCTAAGGTAGATGCACTTTTCCAGAAATTTGAAAAACTTAATGTTAATGCTGTCTCACCTTCTTCTACTCCTGCTGTACCTCCTTGTGAAATAGGTGGTGTTGTTGGTCATACCGGTGTTGAATGTCAACTAGGAGTGTCTGCTAATGGTTCTGAGCAAGTTAATTATGCTCAAAAGGGGGATCCTTTTTCAAATACTTATAATTCTGGATGGAGGAATCATCCAAATTTTTCATATAAAAATCCTCCAGCCAATCCCTCTTTCCAACCATCAACAAGAACACCCCCTGGTTTTCAAAATAATCAAAGAACTCCTCAAAAATCCAATTTGGAAACTTTATTGGAAAATTTTGTGTTAACACAAACAAAGCAAAATGAAGAATTTAAAAACCAAACTGGATTTTTGAATGACACTCTCATAAAATTAACATCAAAAGTGGATTCTATTTCTACTCACAACAAAATGTTGGAAACTCAAATTTCCCAAGTAGCTCAAGAAGTTGCTTCATCCTCTAGGTCCTCTGGAAATTTTCCAGGGCAGCCTGAACCCAATCCTAAAGCCCAAGTAAATGCTGTCACCCTTAGGAGTGGAAAACAATTAGAGGAACCAAAAGAAACTAATAAGAAAAATATGAGTGAGGAAGAAGAACCACAAAATGAGAGGGTTGAAGTTGAGGTAGAAAAAGAAACACCTTATGTACCACCACCACCATACAAGCCTAAAATACCATTCCCACAAAGGTTTGCCAAATCAAAGCTTGATGAGCAGTTTAAAAAATTTGTTGATTTGTTAAAAAAGCTCTACATTAACATTCCTTTTACAGATGCTCTGTCTCAAATGCCATCTTATGCAAAGTTTTTGAAAGAAATTTTATCTAAGAAAAGAAAGATAGATGACAATGAGATAGTAGCTTTAACTGAAGAATGTAGTGCTATTATTCAAAACAAACTGCCTCCAAAGCTTAAAGATCCTGGTAGCTTTTCCATCCCTTGTGTCATTGGAAGTGAGACTATTAAAAAAGCCATGTGTGATCTAGGAGCCAGTGTGAGCTTAATGCCCTTATCCCTTTGTGAAAGATTAGGCATAGGAGAGTTGAAACCTACAAATATGACCTTAACATTGGCTGACCGTTCCACTAAATATCCAGCTGGTATTCTTGAGGATATTCCTATTAAAGTAGGAGAAATTTTTATTCCAGCAGATTTTGTTGTGATGGAAATGGAGGAGGACTCCCAAGTTCCAATTCTTTTGGGGAGACCTTTCCTTGCTACTGCAGGGGCCATAATTGATGTTAAGCATGGTAAGTTGGCATTCAATGTAGGTGAAGAAAAGATTGAGTTTGAATTTGCAAATTTGATGAAGAGTCCTTCAATTCAGGACTCTTGTTGTATGATTGATGTTATTGATCATTGTGTGAAAGAGTGCTCTTTAGCATCATCTTCATGCGATGGTTTGGAAGTATGCTTGATTAACAATGCAGGTGAAAAGTTAACTGGAGATGCCCAAGTCTATGCTCAAATGCTGGACGAAAATCCTCCTATTAAGGACTTGGGTATTGAAGACTTAGTTGAAAGAAGTTCTGATTCTCTTCAAAAAGGAGCTCCAAAGGTGGAGCTAAAGCCTCTCCCATCATCTCTAAGGTACGAATTTCTTGGCTTAGACTCTACTTATCCTGTTATTGTAAATGCAAACCTAGATGAGGTTGAAACAAATAAGCTCCTTAGTATTCTAAAGAAATATCCTAAAGCCATAGGATATACCATTGAGGATATTAAGGGAATCAATCCCTCATTATGTATGCATAGGATACTACTTGAAGAGGACTATAAACCATCAATTGAGCATCAAAGGAGATTAAATCCTAATATGAAAGAAGTTGTGAAAAAAGAAGTTCTCAAACTCCTTGATGCTGGGGTAATTTACCCAATTTCTGATAGCAAGTGGGTTAGTCCTGTTCAAGTAGTTCCTAAAAAGGGAGGCATAACAGTTGTCAAAAATGAAAAAAATGAATCTATTGCAACTAGAACTGTTACGGGATGGAGAATGTGCATCGATTATAGGAAGCTTAACAAAGCAACCCGTAAAGATCACTTTCCCCTTCCTTTCATTGATCAAATGTTAGAAAGGTTGGCAAGGCATTCACATTTTTGTTATTTAGATGGGTATTCTGGATTCTTTCAAATACCTATTCATCCAAATGACCAAGAAAAAACAACTTTCACTTGTCCTTTCGGCACTTTTGCTTACCGAAGGATGCCTTTTGGTCTTTGCAATGCCCCTGCCACATTTCAACGTTGCATGATGTCAATTTTTTCTGATTTTGTTGAAAACATTATGGAAGTTTTTATGGATGATTTTTCAGTCCATGGGTCTAGCTTTGATAACTGTTTAGCCAATTTAGAAAAAGTTTTGGAAAGGTGTGAAAAAGTAAACCTTGTGCTAAATTGGGAAAAATGTCATTTCATGGTAAGAGAAGGTATAGTTCTTGGACATTTAGTTTCTGAACGAGGTATAGAGGTGGACAAAGCAAAAATAGAAATTATTGAAAAAATGTCACCTCCAACCTCAGTTAAAGAGGTGAGAAGTTTCTTAGGTCATGCGGGTTTCTATCGCCGGTTCATAAAAGATTTTTCAAAGATTTCTAAACCACTAACAAGCTTGCTCCTTAAGGATGCAGCTTTTGTATTTGATGATTTGTGTTTAGCAGCTTTTGACAGGTTAAAGGAAGCCTTGATCACTGCCCCAATCATGCAGCCACCCGATTGGAACCTTCCATTCGAAATTATGTGTGACGCAAGTGACTATGCAGTTGGGGCGGTGCTTGGACAGAAGAAAGACAAGAAAATGCATGCCATTTACTATGCAAGCAGAACTCTGGATGAGGCTCAGGTAAATTATGCCACAACTGAAAAAGAATTGTTGGCAGTAGTCTTCGCCATTGATAAGTTCAGGCAATATTTAGTAGGATCCAAAATCATAATTTATACGGATCACTCGGCAATCAAATATTTGTTAAATAAAAAAGATGCCAAGCCGAGGTTGATCCGGTGGATCCTACTTCTCCAAGAGTTTGACCTTGAGATCAGGGATAAAAAAGGCACAGAAAATGTTGTAGCTGATCACTTGTCAAGGCTACAAGAAAATAATGAGGGTGAGCTGCCACTTGATGATTCCTTCCCGGATGATCAGCTATTCTCTTTGGTGCAAACTGAAGCACCGTGGTATGCAGATTTTGTGAACTATCTTGTAGCCGGTGTGCTGCCTCCGGACTTGAACTACCAACGAAAGAAGAAATTCTTTCATGATATAAAGCACTATTATTGGGATGAGCCTTACCTCTTCAAAAGGGGATCAGATGGTATTTTCAGAAGGTGCATTCCGGAGGACGAGGTAAGTAACATTTTAATGTTTTGTCATTCTTCATCTTATGGTGGCCACGCCAGTTCTCAGAAAACTGCTTTTAAAATTCTTCATTCTGGTTATTGGTGGCCATCTCTCTTCAAAGATGTGCATCGGTTTGTTTCTCAATGTGACCAGTGTCAACGCACTGGGAGTATTTCCAAAAGGAACGAAATGCCCTTAAACAACATTCTAGAGGTTGAAATTTTTGACGTCTGGGGAGTTGATTTTATGGGTCCATTTCCGTCTTCTTTCGGAAATCAATATATCCTACTTGCAGTTGACTATGTGTCTAAATGGATTGAAGCCATTGCTTCTCCAACAAACGATGCACAAGTTGTAATAAAGCTTTTCAAAAAAATAATTTTTCCAAGATTTGGGGTCCCTAGAGTGGTTATAAGTGATGGGGGATCTCATTTCATTTCAAAACAATTTGAAAAAGTTTTACAAAAGTATGGGGTCAAGCATAAAGTTGCAACACCATATCACCCCCAAACTAGTGGCCAAGTTGAGGTGTCAAATAGAGAAATCAAATCAATTCTAGAAAAAACTGTTTCTACCTCTAGAAAAGATTGGTCAGCTAAGCTTGATGATGCTCTTTGGGCTTACCGAACAGCATACAAGACTCCCATTGGAATGACTCCTTTTAAACTAATTTATGGGAAGTCTTGTCATCTTCCGGTTGAGTTGGAGCACAAAGCTTACTGGGCAATCAAAACCCTCAATTTGGACATGAGTCTTGCAGGAGATAAAAGAAAACTTCAACTGAATGAGTTGGAGGAACTTAGGATGGACGCTTATGAGAATGCCAGAATCTATAAAGAAAGAACAAAAAATTGGCATGATAAGCGTATCATTCGCAAAGAATTCAAAGAAGGTGATCCTGTGTTGCTTTTTAATTCAAGATTGAAATTTTTTCCAGGAAAGTTAAGATCAAGATGGTCCGGTCCCTTTAAAATCCTTAGGGTATACCCCTTTGGCGCGGTTGAAATTTGGAGTGAAAAGACCGGACCATTCAAGGTCAATGGCCAGAGATTAAAAATTTATAATGTGGGTGAGGATATTAAGAAGGGAACCACTTTGGTTCTACACAACCCAACCTGAAGAAAAGAGGTTCTTTTTAACCGTCAAGCTAGTGACGTTAAAGAAGCGCTGCGTGGGAGGCAACCCACGAGTTAATGTTTTTGTTTTGTTTATGTTTTTGTAGGATAAATGTGAAGAAAAAAAAAAGAAACAAAAAGAAAAGAAAAAAAAAAGAGGTTCATGAAAAAAAAATAAGTAGAGCTCATCAATTTGGCCTTCTCATGTGAAAAGGCAAGAAAAATTGAAGTTTTTGGTCAAGAAGGACTACACGACTCGTGCAATAAGCAGCACGCCTCGTGCTGGCTGAAAAAAATTCAGCGCTGTTTTGCGTGAGTTTGCACGACCCGTGCCATATCCAGCACGACCCGTGCGAGTTGATCAGTGCCATTCCGTGTTTGCAATCAATTGAAGGTAAGTCACGATTTTCTCTCACTCTCTCAAACCGCATTCAACTTCTCTTCTTCTCCAACATTCAAACCTCCATAACCACACCTCTCAAAGCTCTCAAGTCACAAAATACTCACCGAATCACCCTCAAAAATTACACAAATCAAACACCCATCACTTCCTAAACAAAACCCAACAATCAAAATACCATCCATCCACTCATTTCATAAACCCCAAATTCGTGTAACTCAAACCCTCACCCAAAAATTTCATAAATCCACCCCCAATCCTCACCAAATCATCAAATTGCCACCTATCCTCCATAACCCATCACCAAGAGCACCTATTGCAAGTATAAAATTCACCAAAACACAAAAAAATTCAAAAAGCCCCAGATCTCCACCAAATAAGTGCGAAAATGGCACCAAAAAAAGCAAGAACCGGTGATGTTGCTGGAAGTTCTGGAACTACAAGGAAGAGGGCTAGCGCTGGTTCAAGCAGTAATCGCAGCATTGTTTTCAAAAATGCTAGTCAAAGAAAGCGCTATGAGTCCTTGAAAGAGAGGCCCATTGTTCCCACCAGGTATCCTCCATTTAATGATAACACTCTTTCATACCTAGGAATAGAATCAAATGTAATAATGTTGTTGAATAATTTGGGCTGGATGAATTTTTTGAATCCCTCTTGGAACACCTATGAGGAATTAACCTTAGAAATTTTGAGTTCCATATGTTTTGCTGAGGATAGGACCAATATTGAGAATCCTAATCATAGGTTGTCATTTCAATTGTTTAATTGTGACTTTGATCTTTCTTTGACTGAGTTTGCTGAAGTTCTGGGTTTCAAAAATGAGGGATTAATTCATGATTCTAAGAACCCGGTGCTTAGGCCCGAGGGGTTTGATGAAGATACATTTTGGGCTTTAATAACTGGAGAAGAATGTTATGATCCTAGGACAGCTAAGGCGAGCCGAATTCACAATCCTGTTTTCAGATACATTCATAGAATTATGGCTTGTACAATTTTTGGAAGGGGTGAGACGGGAGGAGTAAGGACTGCTGAACTATTTATCTTGTGGGCTATGGTGCACTCGCACCCGGTAAATACTTGTTACTATCTGGTTAGCAATTTGGCTCATCTAGCAGAGCATGGAAAAGGGGTCACTGCTGTTGGTGGTATGATATCATTTATTGTGGACAAATTGGGGTTAGGAGAGAATTTTGAGCATTTTAAGGGGATTGGTGAATTGAAAATTGATTATGAGTTTTGTGTTAATATGCAAATGGTTCAACAAGTCAAAAGAGGGTTAAATGTTCCTTCTTATCTTTTAATCTCAAGACAAAGGTCAATTCAGCTGCCCAACAAAGAAAGAACTGATATCACAAATCCTGCTAACTGGCTCTTTCCCATTGCTGCAAGGGTAAACCAGCCAATTGAGAATGAACAGGTACAAGAAGAGCAAGAACCAGCTGAGCAGGATGGTCAGAATGCTCCAAACAATCACAATTTTAATCTGGAGGCATGGTGTGCAAGAATGGAAACTGAGCAGGCAAGGCAGAAAGCAGAACTGCAGCTAATAAGAGAAGACCAGTTGCTTCACGGTCAACAGATGGAGCACGTGTCAGATATGCTTCAAACTTTGATGCAACACTTTAACATCAACCATGCTCCTCCACCTGGTCAGCAATAATCATGTGAGCTACTCCTACCCCTCTCATGTTGCTTTTATTGCAAATCATTGAGGACAATGCTTGGTCCAAGCATAGGGGGGTACTTTACCCTTGGTTGTTTAATTTCTGTCATTTAAATTTCTGTTATTTTATTTTCTTGTAGTGTTGAGACTGAATTTCTTTTCCATGTTTTGAATCGCTGCTGTGTTTTTTTTGATAAATGTTATAGTGCAGCACTTATTAGTAGTAGAAAAAAAAAAGAGAAAAAAAATAAAAATAAAAATAAAAATATAAGGGCTGAGTTCTATGATGAATTTGCGCATGTAAGCACAACTTTTTGCTTGAATTGTTTTCTAAACCCACATCTGTTTTTGCACTTAAAACTCTAGGTCTTGAAAGGAAGCCAAATAGTTCAAAAGCTAGTCAAAGCTGAGCTTGTTTTAGTCAGTCAACAATTGTGCTAAACTTGATACAACAAAGAAAAATAGAAATTAAGCAAGTTGGTCAGGGTAATATACATATTCTAGGTTGTTTTTGCTAAGTAGAAATTTCAAAAAAGCGGAACAGCTGAAAAATCAAAAGTATACCCTGAAGTCAGGGTAATATATCTAAACTAGGTTGTTCCGGCTGATTAGAAAATTCAAAAAGTGAAGCAACTGAAAAATCTCAAGTGTGCCCTGACCACCAAATGTGGATCAATTGTCAAATTTGTTTTATCTTTGTAATCAAGTGAAGCACAATCTAGGAAGACTATTTCTAAGTAAGACAAAAGCGAAATTTTTGTGACTATGTTGGTGACTGGACTGGACCGGACCTATGAGTGTACACACCCACTTGGAGTAGCTGTTGGGTTGAAAAATTCATGAAAAGCATAGAGAAGTATGATAAGTGTACCCTGAGAATAAAGCCTTTCAAAAATAAAATTTGATTGAACTTTAATGAAAAATTTCTTCTACTAATTTGTGCTGCTGATTTTGATTGTTATTGCTTGAGGACAAGCAAAGATTCAAGCATGGGGGAGTTTGATAAGTCCAAAAATAGAGTGTTTTTAATGTTTAATTTGAATAAATATTGTGGGAATTTAGTTCCATTATTGAACCATTTTACTACAAGTATTAGTTTTATTTTCAGGGATTACAATTAAAGAAAGAATGAACATTGCATGAAGAATAGGCCAAGAATCAGAAGAGAATAAAAGAAGGTGCAAAGCAAGGAAGAATAGTGCAAAACAAGGAGAAAAATAGTGCCAAGATACAAGGAATATAGCATGGACCGTGCCACAACTCGTGCTCAACCGAAAAGCCAAGGAATTTTAGCCAGAAATGTTGCACGCCCCGTGCAGAAGCAGCACGATCCGTGCTGTTCAAGTTGGTTGCTGAAAAGTCAGTTTTAAAGTGCACCTGAAACATTGCACGACCCGTGCTAATGTTGCACGACCCGTGCAGACCTTAAAATCTCCAGTTTTCGCTTGTTTTCTCACTTAGCACGACCCGTGCCAATGTTGCACGGACCGTGCAACTCTTCAGGACCCAGAAAACAGTTTCAAAACTGTTTTCTTTCTCTCTTTATGGACTTTATTGTATTTGATGCGAATTGATCAGCTTGTCTACTGATCCTAGCCTATAAATAGGACCTTATTTCAGTTGTAATCTCACTTTTGCTTACTTGAAATTTACACTCAAAGTTATCTAAGTTTTTGCTCTCATTTTAGTTCTTGTTTACTTGCTTTGTTTTACTTTCTTGTTCTTTATTTTTCTGCCATTTATCTTCTAGCACTTTTACATTTCAGTTCTTTTACATTTCAGCACTTTACATTTCAGCTCTCTATTGCTTTCTTTACATTCTTGTCATTTACATTCTGTTATTTATTTTTATGTCATTTACCTTTATGTCATTCTCTTCTACTCCCTTGTCTACTATGATCATGAGTGAGTAGACTTCTTTAGTCTTGGGATTGTGGGACACAATCCAATGATGGGTCCCTAAACAAATCCAAGACTAAACTCTATCTTATTTAAAACTTGATTTTAATCTAATTCCATCAAACTAAATTTCTATTAAACAAATATCAAACGAAGTACCGAGAGGTGAAGTTTGATATTGGAACAAATGGAATTAGACAAGGCAAAGCAAAGCATGAGAATAGCATTGCTAACCTTGGGACAATAAGGTTGTGCTTAATGGGTCTCTGCGATGATCAACCATGAGAATAGGTTTGATCATTGTTTCGAGACACGTTCTTGCATTCCGAGAGGAAGCTTGAATTACACCAAAAGAATACCTTGTCCTTAAAACAATTTCAAAATAAGATAGAGAATAGTTAAAGGGTTGTTTATTTCCATCATTGTGGTCTAACCACGATCCCAAGGCGTCTTTTATACTTTGAATTTTACATAACAAAAATACTCTCTTTTCAAATCATTCCTTTCAGCTAATCAACATCAAAAACTAGATTAGTAATCACATTATACTCCCTGTGGATCGATACTTTCTATTACGCGATAGAACCGTGCACTTGCGGCCTATCAAGTTTTTGGCGCCATTGCCGGGGAGTAGTGATATTAATCAACCTTTTGGTACCGGTTAGACTGAAATTTTCTGTTTTTCTTTTATTTTGTTACTTTTTCCCTTCTTCTTTGAATGCGAAGAGCACACAGTTTCGGAGAAATTGTTGAACCAATTCCTGAAATCGAAAGATACCTTCACCAAAGAAGAAGAGAATTGCGCAATAACCAAAGAATGGCTGCTAATCCAAACCGTACTCTTAAAGAGTATGCTACGCCTTCTACGGCTGAGCCACATGCAGTTATTGTGCATCCTAATATTGATGCAAACAATTTTGAGCTTAAACCTTCTTTACTTTCTATGGTCCAGCAGAACCAATTTTCAGGTTCAGCTACTGAGGACCCAAATCTTCATCTTTCTATCTTTCTTGAATATTGTGGTACTCTCAAACTGAATGGAGTAACCCCTGAGGCCATAAGACTAAAGCTTTTCCCTTTTTCACTAAGGGATAGAGCTAGAGCATGGCTACATTCGTTACCAAATGAGTCGGTTACTACATGGGATCAACTAAAGCAAGCATTCCTTGCTAGATTCTTTCCCCCAAGCAAAACCGCACAAATGAGGCTAGCCACGTGTGAGAACATATGTTTTTCAAATCAAAACGGAACTTCATGTTCTACTATTGTAGTGGACATGATATATAAATTATATCATATGTGATTGACGGCCTAATGCGGGTATTAAATAAGATTGACGGCCCAATGCGGGTGTGATATATAAATTATATCGAATTGAGGTGACGACCTCCAGATGTTAGCATACTAAGAGAGGGAAGTCATGAGCCCTTATCTTAGGCCCCCTGAGGTTTATTATGATTTTTCCTTTAAGAGTTATACACTTATCGGCCTGATGTTGGGGTTCACTCAAGCTTCCTTGGGTTGTTGGTGATGTGCTAGAATTAATAAGGCTTTATTGTAATTCTTTTATTGAATTACCAGATGTTTTTGCAATTCATTTGTAGAATTGCCAGATGGTTTTGTGATTCATATTGAATTACCAATTAAAGAGGAACTTTGTACTTAAACCGTGAGCGTAATTAGGGGTTCACTTAAGCTTTCGCAGTTGGTGACTTGCAAAAGATTAAAATGTCATATTGAAATTCATCACTTAAGCTACTTTGGGTGGTTGGTGATGTGATAAAAGATGAAATGGACTATTTTGTAATTTATATTGAATTAAGAATTAAAAGGGTTTTCATAATTGAACCGAGTGAATGTTAGGGGTCGCGGTAGAACTCACTGAGATATGTTATCTCACCCTATCATTTGTTGTTGTTTTACAGAGAAACAAGGGAAAAGAAGTAGGTTAAGGGATGCGAGTAGGTGTCATGCAAGAAGAGGTGATTGAAGATTTAATCCTTCAGTCTCTGATTATGTTATTCCCCGTCATCTTTGTAGTCGATATATGACTTGAGATAATTGAGTTATGTAATCGTTTCCGCTTTTTCTTATTATAAGTAGGAAAGTTACTCTGATGTTTACTAAATTGCACATTCTTAGTATTTCTATTGATTAGAGATATTAGGGTGTTACAATTTGTCTTTTGCTGGGCTCCCATTGCTTTGCTCAACAACATATTTGGCCTCCTTCACATTATTTGTAATTGTGTTTGATTTAAATAAACGATACTACTTTCACCAGATCAATATTACGATTATTTATTATTATTTTCATTGCACACCATAAATATTTACAAATCGTTTATGAGGTAACAATCAAAAACAATTTTTTTTTATTAGAGGCATCACTCATTTGTTTTTTCATGGTATAATCTTATTTTGTTTTTATCCAATCATCGTTTTTTAACCATTTTTGTTCCATGTGTTTTTAACAATAGTTTTTTGGGGGTGACAGTATATTTTTTAAACCAAATGTAAGTTATGTGTTTCTTTAAAGAATCAAAGAAAATGACTAATTTTCTTTTGCATTTACTTATTTAATGCAATGACTTAACACTTGAAATTCAACTTCGTTTTTTCTACTTATCTCTTCAGTTGAATAACAACAACCTTTTTTTTCCCTATTTCACATTTGACAATTTTTTTTACCATATGGAACATATTGTGTTTCGTAAAATGATTAAAGAAAATAACTATTTACTTTATGTTGCGTTTGTGTTTTATTTTCATGGCATAATATTATTATTATTATTTATTATTGTAGTCATTACACACCATAAATATTTACAAATCGTTTACGAGCTGACGATCAAACACAATATTCACCCTCCTTCGCTTTTACTAGCCGAATCTTCTTCTCTCTTGGTTGATTGTTGTTTAGGTTTGAACCGGTTCGGTGGATCTTTAGATGAGCTTCCCGGCCTTGGCATAGTTGATGTGCTATATCCGATGTTCTGAATCGTATAGACATCGGCAGCAGCAACAAGTGGCCCGTTGAAGGTGAGGCAGCTGAATCTTGACTTTCCATCAGAGCTCCCGTCTAGCAGGGCCGGAAGCGACACAAAATCAGCGCGAGGATTGCCTGCTGATTATGGCATCGCTCTCCTCCAACGCCCAAACAGTCATCTCTAGCGACCATCAACCTCAACCTCAGGCCCCAGTGCCTCTTGAGTCCTCTGCACAACCCTAAGATCTTACAATGATAATCCTACAAGGAAAACCCACAACTCATGAAGATCGATAATGCCCATCTTGAACCTCCTGACAATCCCAGCGTGCCAGAACTTGCTGGGGCTATACAGAAAAGTCAAAAACGGGGGAATTATCTCAACAATACAAAGAAATGTCGATAAAGATGAGCTGATGAAGAGCAAGGATTGAAAGTGTATACCTTTCTCTTATATAGCAAGAGAGGGCCAAACTCCCACAACAAGCATTTGTGATGGCATAAAAGCTAACACCAATGAAAATGGAAAACTAACCAGTCAAATATGAAATTTCCAAAAAGTTAAAGGAAGAAGTTAGTATTTGGCTTTGGTGTCATTTTTAACGCCAATCAAAATGGAAAACTAACCAGTCAAATATGAAGCTCCCAATAAGTCAAAAGTAGAGGTTAGTCTTTGGTTTTTGTGTCATTTTGATACTTTATTTGTTAATTTCTTTAAATCTCTTTAGAATAATAAATCCAAGAATCGCAAATTGTGTGCCATTCTAGGGATGTACGAAGACATTTTTCTAAAATGTGTTTTTTCAATTGTTTAAGGTTACACGTCTTTAAAAATGTGTTTTTTCTAAAATGTGTTTTTTCTAAAAAACTGTACCTCACTTTTTTAAAAAAAATAACTCGGTAGACACCTATTCTACTTTGTGTCTTCTTACATTCCACTAATAATTTCTTAAAAATAGCTCATGATTTGTTAAATGTCACTACCCCGTGTGTGTATGATTTATTCCAAAATTGAGGACATGTTTATTTGTTATCGTTACATTAGTTCAACACCTACTCTACTTAATGTCTTCTTGCATGCCAATAGTGATTTTAATTTGATATCATATATATTTTAATTTGGTGTCAGCTTTGATGTCGTATATGTTTTAGTTTGGTGTCACCTTCTAAATATCACACCTAAAATAGAATTATGGACGCTAAACACGTATCCTCTTTGGTGTATTGTTGCATGTCAATAGAAGTTTTTATACTGTCTATTGTTTACATTGACACACATGTTTTAATTTGATGTCATCTTCTAAATAAGACACGTAATTTTCGTGCGCCTACTATACTTGGTGTTTTCTTGCATGCCAGTCGTATGTGTAATACAACAACACAAAAAAGTAAATATGAAATGTGAGGTGATATATTTGTGGGATTATATATTTGTGTAATGCAATGACAAGGAATATTTTATAAGAAAGAATGTTTTTTAGTCTTGACGATCTTGCTAGGCGAATGACCTTCGTGCCGCGCAACACAAACAACACCAGGAAAATCACAAACAAGGACTTCATCCAATACGCACACTAACACTTGCACCTCCTTTTATATACTACTTGAAGAATGAGAATTTGCGTGGCAGCGATGTAGCTCCCCTAAAGGAACATATGTTTGGCTAGTCAGTATTATAAAAAGATTATCGTTACTAATACTAATCTAATATATAAGCTTTAGTATTCGGGTAGAATTTCAAACTAAAAAATATTCGTCTTGCTTCTTCTTCCATGACACCAAATTTAAAAACATCTCCACTCATTAAACAGTTAGCTTCCTTAAAACTTTCCCATGCACGACTCAGAATATACTTGCTACTATCTGCTTCATATACTCTGATATCACAAAGCCACTTTCTGAAATCCTCATCAATAAGTGTAAAGGTATTTGTGTGTAACCTCAAGGCGCGTTTACACCAATCTGCAGGCAATAACTGAAATACCCAATAATATTATAATAATTCATCAAATCAATTATCTTTCATAAAAATTATAGAAAATAACAGTTCGATTACCAAATAACTGCTCCTGATATCAGTGGAATTCATTATTTTTAGAATCGTATGACGAAGATTAACGTTCTCATTATAAAACACGATTTCACTTTCTGTTGAGTCTTCCCATTCATTCCATGGATCCTCTTCCTGTGGATTTTCTATATTATCGTCGGGTTGGAACATTACTACGTCGGGTTGGATTTTCATAGGTATTCATGTTCTTTACAAAACAAGCTTATTTATAATACAGTCGACCACACAATTCAGTTTATACAAATCTATTTTGCATGTCAGCAGTTATATTGATTAAGTGTTGGGTGATTATAATGCCACATATCTCTTAAAATTTTCATAGTGGTTATAGGTAGTGACTCAACATTTTTATAGGCTACATGTTTTTCTAATAGATGTTTTCTAAAGTAGCTCCCTTTTGTTTAGTTTTTACAAAATGCAAATGAATACATACATATTACTATTCTTAATTATAATGCGCTTTTGTTATTTTTTACAAACTCCTCCCTTTTATAAAAACACACAATTAAGTTTATACAAATCTATTTTGCATGTCAACAGTTATATTGATTAAGTGTTGCATGATTATAATGCCACATAACTCTTCAAATTTTCATAGTGGTTATAAGTAGTGACTAAACATTTTTATAGGCCACATGTTCTTCTAATAGATGTCTTCTAAAGTAGCTCCCTTTTGTTTGCTTTTTAACAAAATGTGAATGAATACATATTACTATTCTTAATTATAAGGCTTTTTGTTATTTTTTACAAACTCGTCCCTTTTATAAAAACACACAATTAAGTTTATACAAATCTATTTTGCATGTCAACAGTTATATTAATTAAGTGTTGGATGATTATAATGCCACATATCTCTTAAATTTTTCATAGTGGTTATAGGTTGTGACTAAACATTTTTGTAGGCCACATGTTGTTGCATGTTCTGCTTTGTTCCTGTTTCTGAGGAAAAAAAAAATTGACACGTTTTTGTTGATAATCTTATGTGTTGTTAATCATTAATGGATCTCTTTTGGTTATAAAAAACTTTCTCTAACTGACCATACATGCTTCACTTTCATTTTCTAATTGGCGAGAATCAGAATATTTTGCCCTTCTTCTGAACTTTCAAATGCAAGTGTTGAAAAATATCTTTTAAAATACCTCCTTTTTGTTATTTTTAAAAACTCCTCCCTTTTACAAAAACACACAATTAAGTTTATACAAATCTATTTTGCATGTCAACAATTATATTGATTAAGTGTTGGATGATTATAATGCCACATATCTCTTAAAATTTTCATAGTGGTTATAGGTAGTGATTAAGCATTTTTATACTCCACATGTTGTTGCATGTTGTGCTTTCTCTAACTTCGTCTACTCCATAAATAACTTTCTCAAATGACTATACATGCTTCACTTTTATTTTCTAATTGGCCACAAACAGAATGTCTTGCCCTTCTTCTCAAGTTCCAGATCCAAGTGTTGAAAAGGTTGGTTATTTTAAGAATTTTCGTCTCACGCATTTAACATGTTTCTTTACTCCATTATCTCTATCAAACTCTGATACTTCTCTATCTTCTCTTTTGCTTTTAGTTACCTTCCTCTGTGTTTAGCATTATTTGCTGGATTTCTTTTAGCTTATGCTGTATGCATGTGGAACAAGAATGTTTTGAGGGTTTAGTTATTTTGTTCGTTGCTATTTGATCATGTTTTAAGTTCTTTATTGTTCCTTGGTATGCTCTATAGTTATTATTCTACGCATGTATTTGAACAATGTTTATGTGCATGCACTGTATGTTCTTCTTCGTTATGTATTTTGTTTGATTTGTTGGTGTTTGTCAGTGGCACTCAACTTTTTTTGCTCAGCAAGCTCAGCAC
The DNA here is from genome assembly GCA_963573325.1 of Astragalus glycyphyllos. Lineage (NCBI taxonomy): Eukaryota > Viridiplantae > Streptophyta > Magnoliopsida > Fabales > Fabaceae > Astragalus > Astragalus glycyphyllos. Next base: position 34,271,939 of record OY754307.1, read on the forward strand.
GTTTTCCTCTTTTTTTACCTCCTGTCCAAATATTAATTATGCATGTTATTTTTTCTCATTTTGTTTTTTTATTGCCCTGTTTCGCTGGACACCTATTACGTTTGCCGAGCAACATAAAAAAAATATTACTGTTTTTTTACTGACCCCTTTCCAAACACTACTTACTTGGTGTCCTTCCCATTTAGCTAAAAGTCTACCTCTCAAAATTTGACCCTCTTCATTTTATTTGTTCTATTTTTACTTTTCTATCATCATATTGATTGTTTGTTGTCTTTGCATGAGCTTATTAAAAAATCCTTTTATTTGTTGTTTTTCCCCCTTTTGTCTTATTAATTAATTCTTTTACTTTTTCTCATTTATTTTAATATAGTCGCAGGATCCTATACGTTCATTTTCCCAGGATGCTGTCTTTGATGGTGCATTTGAATCCCAATGTGACTCAGGTAATGTTTTCCAGGCTTACTTATTTGAATGCACTTTCATTCATTTCTCTCTTACCTTTTAGTTTTTGTTTGTAGTATATGTTTACACACATTACCTATTATTTCTATTAAAATATTATATTGCCTTTCTTTTGTTGCCAAATATTCCTTAGGATGATTTTCCTCCTTTGTTCATGGATCCGGATCAATATGTTCGTGACATTGGACTGAGGAAGAAAACATATCTATGTGGATATGACCCATCATCGGTTTTACACTTTTGACAATATACTTATCAAATTTAACATGTTATGATTCACATTTTATTTGTCAAATTTTTGTTTTAATTTGCTGCATGTTACTAGGAATATGGTGTTGTTTCATTGCTTCCAGAGCAATATCACAAACCATTTCCTACATCTGTACGATTAATTGATTGTATGAAGAATGAATTTCATGTTACTACCAGAACTCATAAAGGGATTATGTTCTTATATCAAGGTTGGAAGAACCTGGGTAACTATTATGGGCTTATTGATGGTGGATGGATACAACTAACTTTTATTTCACCAAATCACCTTCGTATCCGTGTTATGGATAGGACTTTTGCACAAGTAATTTCTCCTGTTCCACCTAAAACTTTTTATCTTCATACTATTGATGTGCCTATTGTGTTCTGTAAGGAAGAGTCATATACACACAAGTAAATTGCACTCATCTATAAAAATACTATTTTCAATTGTTTTTATTATGAATAATATAAGCAGCAACACGTAGAAAAATGATTGACATGATAATGAATATTAAAAAAACAAGTAAGCAAAAGCTTATCCACCTCCATTCCAACAAATAAGAATTATAGTTGGAGATTACAAGATTATCTTTAAAAAAATTTCCATATTAATATCTATAGTTTATTAATAAATAAATTATATGAATGCATAAGCTACCAACACATAGAGAAATGATTGACATCATGACGAATATTAAAAAAACAAATAAACAAAAGCTTATCTACCTCCATTCCAATCAATAAGAATTATAGTTGGGGATTTCAACATGCTATCATGAATCACATGTACATACAGAGTTAATTAACTAATGAAAAATATACAAAGGACATTAATTTTTATTTCTTTATGGTTTTGCTACGACATCACCAACATCATCAATACACTTGGTAATGGACTTAGTTTTCCCTATCAACAAATATTAAGCTGAATGTTGCTTGCATGAGAAATGTCAAATATGTTTTTCTTACAAATAAATATTATGTACCATCGAACAAACAACCAAAAATATCTAATAGGAAAACAACGGGTTGAGTTTGTCAAAGAAAACAACTTCAAGATCGGTGACATTGTTCAACTTTATATTGCTTTCTTACCACCTATGCTTATGTATGCAGATGATGTACAAAAATCATAAGGAAAAAAAAACCGGTGTTGTTTGTAAATTTTACATTGGTTGGTTAATTTTGTGTGTTATTAGTTAAAACTACAAAATTGCTGGGCACATAATTATCTTGCCCAGCAACAATTTAGTCCCAAACATGAACACACTAGCCTCAAATGAGAAAAAAATAAATGAAAGTCTCGAATCTACTAAATAAAAAAACCAGTCACCCCTATATATACACACAAGTAAATTGCACTCATCTATAAAAATACTATTTTCAATTGCTTTTATTATGAATAATATAAGTTGCAACACGTAGAAAAATGATTAGCATGATAATGAATATTAAAAAAACAAATAAGCAAAAGCTTATCCACCTCCATTCCAACCAATAAGAATTATAGTTGGAGATTGGGGCTTCTTTTTTGGTTTTTCTACTCATTTTTCTGCTTTACAGTTAAAAGCTATAATTAATTTTACAAATATTCTAGTAAACCATCATATTGTTAAGGTAGAATACCATATGATAACAAAGATGATAACAATTTTAATAAATTCTAATATATAACTAATAACATTAGTCTGTACATATTTTCATTAAACTAATATATAACTACTAACATTAGTCTGTACATATTTTCATTAAACTAATAACAAAGATGATAACAATTTTAATAAATTCTAATATATAATTACTAGCATCATATTTTCATTAAACTAATATATAACTACTAACATTAGTCTGTACATTTAGCTGCAAAGTTGTTCGTTTCAGCTATTCAAAATATAATACATATTCTTCAATAAGGGAATTACCCGTCAACAACATAAATCCAACTAAATAAAACAACAACAAACAACAATATAAATAGATAAATCCCAGAACTAATCACAAGGTGATATCAAACTCTCAACATAGACGGTAGGGACAAAACAAGCATCAAATCTCTCAAACATAGTCATGTCATCAATTTGTTCAACTTCTCGAGCCATTAAAGTACTATCAATAGAATTGTAAACAAACAATATTGAGAAAAGCTCCAATAACACCTTTTCATCTGAATCCTCAGAAACATAAAGTGCCCTAGCATTTAGAGATCGGTTGTTACCCAATTAAGAAGCTTCAAGATCATCTGTTGGCACACTAAACAGTTTGGCCCAAGACTCTTTGACACCATACTCCTTCATGATCCAAATATCAAGAAAACCACTACGACGAGGAACAAGGATGGACAAGCAATCTCTCAACACACTCAATGATTTTTGGAGATCATGGTCATTCCCATAGTCAGGCTGCAATACCTGTTTGTAATTCTTAGTCCGCAAATCAAGAGCAACAATGACATTTTGACGACGATTCGCAGTATCAAACGACATCCAATTAACAGTCCCATTCACGAACAATCGAAATAAATGAAAGGGCTCTGGATGTCCTAGATACGGGAACGTCTCATCAATCGTTTTCCAAATATTTGTACCCAAAGTATAAACCTTAACTTCTGTTCCATAAAACAGCATACGGTCACGAAAATAGTTATAAATATTGACAGCAACGACGTTGTATGTATCAGTGAAATGATCGTATCCAAAGCCAGATACTGTGAAACCTACTGCTACTGGATGTGGAATTTCTAAATCTGGCAGTAGGTCGAATTTCCTTATTGAAGGGTTCCATAAACAAGCAAAATTGTTATCAATGCCAATACAAATGATGCCATCATAGGACCCAACAAGGCGATGGTAGGGTTTAGGATTATTGAGAGGGTGATGAAGCTGCACCGGGTAGCCAATCGTCCCCATTGTCAACACGGAGGAGAGGGGGTAATCCATGAGGGTAGGAGTGATAAGGTGACGGCGCTGAATTGACATCTCAAGGTACTTCTTGGAAAATTGTTTGTTAGAAGATATCAGGAATAACCAATACTTACAGACACACTTGAGTTGCATGAGGTATTTCACAGAGATCCTACTCAAGATCTATTCTAAGATCTCGACTGGAAGAGTGGGAAGACTCATTACGGACTATAGCTACGATTAAATTCTCAAAGCTGTGCTCATTCAACATATAAAAAAAATTGATATAGTGATGATAGATACATTGTAGAATGGAGAATACTTTCTTTAAATTTGCGTATAAGGATAAAAATTACAATAGAAGGACAAATTTTGGACTCAAATGTCTTACTGCGAGTTAAGGGCTGCAATTACCAAATTTGGCTAAAGACAAAATCAAATGCAATCAAAATGAATCATCAAAAATCAATGTGATAGTTGAAGGACAAGTAACACCGATGTCTTAATCGTAACCCAATGTAAAGTTCAACAAAAACATTTCCCTATAGAGGTATTACCATTAAATGCCAAAAATCGGAAATAGAACAAACATTAATCAAGTTAAATGAGAGAAAAGAACCTACCTCTGCGTTTGATTGAGGAAGAAAACAATGATAGATTAAGAACAAAAATACAATATTAGCAAAGGGAGAACTATAATGGTTATTACACGTTTTGAATATTAATATGAACAATTTTTGACATTAAAAAAGTACAGATACCACTCTAAACAATTGACAAAACACATAACCCACACAACTGGACATAATAGAAACACCTTGAAGCCAAAATATGAAGACACAAACATGCATATATCTAGTGTTAAAGACTGCATTACAATCACTCAAATTTCTCATAAACTAAATCCCCAAATCCCATTAACCCTAATTCTAAATTTTGCTAAATCAAAGCTAGAGAAAACATTGATGCATTTACTTGATAGTTGCATGCAAGACACGGAAGAGACTTGAGGAGAGGAAAACTAGTGCTCTGCTTCTGAAAATCCTTTTTCGTTGACTGCTACAACTTCTTACTGACTGATTTTGAAAGTAATGGGCTTATTGGTAGTGGACTTTGTTTTTTTCGAATGTTATTTGGAACCATGTTATTGAAAGAACCTACTATTTACACCTATTCTGTTAGCTTTAGATTGTTGCATATATACTTTGTATAGAGGAACGCATAACACAATGCAATGAGTTTTCCATAAAATCCTCTATAAAATACATAGATATTTATTAATTAAATTAAATAATGATGGTTCAAAGATTGATCATAAAATACATAGATAATCATTTCTCGAAGTGCAAATTCTTAATTTAATGTCGAAGAAATAAATTGATTAATATAACGAAAGTAGAATATGACACAGAATATGGGTGCATTCCAAAGTCTATTGAGCGTGTTTGTGACCAAAAGAAATCCCACGTTGGTATTATTGATACTAGCATTTGCGACAACTTAGGTTTTTTTACACCAGACCTGTTGTTTATATAATTGGAGATCTCTCCCTCCCAAGTGAAACTACAACTCCCTACTCGAAGATCAACTAAGCAATGGGACTCAGTACATGTTGAGTCATCAGACTCTGAAGAAGAAGAATCTATTTTATCTCAAACTGGATATTAATAAAAAAACATAAATCGTAAATATTTTGACACTGAAAATTTAAACAAACAAATTGTTCCAAAATAATCCCATTAATTTTTAAATAATCGCAGGGCCCGATACAGTCATTCTACATCTACTGTCCAGTAAGCATCAACATCTCTTTTAGTAAATTTAACAGTTTTTCCTGCATTAATGCCATGAATCTCTTTAAATTGATACCACCAGTCTCCAATGTGACATTGAGTCTTGCGCCTGCTTCTCCGACTCCAAATCAGTTCCCAGCTCTTAATTTCTCCAGATGGCAGCTTCACTTGAACATTGGCTGGCCTATTGTGTAGGTTACCATGTAAAACTTTTACAGGGATATACTGAAATGTAATGCAAAATTACCGAATCAGAAACAGCTCATTACAACAAACAATAAAATTGTTCAATTTTTTTTAAAGATTAGAAACACAGTAAACTCACCAATGGTTTACCCTTCTCCGCTGCTGCATCAATAATTTCAACTTCCCATAGTATGTTACATCTTTCATCCATCTTGACCATGTTTCCTATTAATCCACTGCGAACTCCAAATACTTTTACCTTCAAGTTTCTTGTGCCATCAAACTTGGAGAACAGAAGGTCTTGCTTCCTTATGTTGCAGTCTATCACAAATTGTTTCCAGCTATCTCCCTCCAAACAGATGCACCCCTCCACGACTGAGCAATGGACAGTCCAACTAGAGCCATCATGTTTCTTACCAATCAAATTAAACCGCTTTGGTAGATTCCTTTGAAGTACAGCCATCAAACCTGTAGTGAAGTATTTTGGCAAAACCTATTTTAAAAGAACAGATACATTGCTTGCTTATTTAATTAAAAATAGTGTTCATTGGTCACATTATTAACAATTATACTTAATATGGTAAGCGTCTAAATACTTACAAATTTTGTAGCATAATCGTTTGACACCACCTTCTTATAAAGTTGGACGGGTAGAATAGTTCTTGGAATGTAGTCGTCATTAAACTGGAGTCCATTAACATCAAACAGACTAACAGCAAATCTCCCCTCTGCTACGTACTTCAATAGGAGGTAGTCACCCCTTTTTATTTTGTAGAAGTCTAAAAAATGGTTCCAACGCTCTCCAAACCAGAAGTTACCACTACGTCTTTCGATATCAATCTCCCACGTGCGCATAAATTTTGTATTGAGATAAACAGTAACATCAATCTCATGAAACCACCAATCTTTGAATCTATGTGGTATCATCTGCATTACACATAAGGTAGGAATATTAGGGATTATATGGCACACATTTTGCATAAAAGTAACCTGAACACAATATTTAATTAAATGTACTGTTGCTTACATTTCGATCTGCACCACGAATCTGATGTTGTATTACAAAGCCCCTTGGTTCCATTTCCTTGATAGATAAAAACATTTGTAAGTTTTCATCTCATGATCTATATTATGCTGTTATACATGTATTCAATTAGTCACATCAGTATGACTCCATCGAAAATTCCAGAAAATCATCATATTGATAAGGTAAAATTACCACATGATAACAAAGATGATCACAATTTCAATAGATTCTATCTATAACAACTGACATCTACAGACTAAAAGCAATTAATATGAACACTTCTCACTCTCAATCTTAGGATATTTATTTGTATGGTCTGTTGCAACATATAGATTCAAATCAAACACAAGCATAGTTCTTGGTCTGACATAAAAGAGAATACAAGCATCAAAATGAATTCAACATTCTTTAATATGCCACATGGACATCGATATGAAAATTTTTGAAGATCAGGAAAATCAAACAAAAGTCTCAAAATGAATTAAACATTCTTTAACTTAAGAATCTGTTACAATATAGTTCTTCTTCAGTCAGCATAGTTTTTGAATATTAATATGAATAAGTTTTGACATGCATAATTTTTATTTTTAAGAAACACACATATTACATTTGGTTAAAAAAGTACACATATCACTCTAAACAATAGACAAACGACATAACCTAAACAACTAGACATAAAAGAAACACATTCAAGCCAGAATCTGAAGACACAAACATACATTTATGGAGTGTTAAAAGACTGCATTACAATCACTCATATTTCTGATAAACTAAATCACCGAATTAGTGTATGCTGATGATCTCTTGTTGCTTGGTAAGGCTACTGCTGCTCAAATGGATTGTATGTGTAATACTTTAGATACTTTTTGTGAGATATCTGGTCAGCAAATTAGTGTTGAGAAGACATCGATTCTGTTTGCCAAAGGGATGCCTCGTAGCTCCAGGAAAGCGTTGTCGCGGTCTTCTGGTTTTAGAGAAGTTTTTGAGCTTGGTAAGTATTTGGGTGTTCCCTTAACAGGAAGAGCGCCTCAACGAGGTGACTTTGATTATGTTGTTGACTCAGTTCGGCAAAGGTTGTCAGGTTGGAAGGCGTCCCAGTTATCGTTTGCTGGCAGAGTAACTCTCAACAAGTCTGTTATAGAAGCCTTCCCCTGCATCCTATGATGATCACTGTGATACCCAAGACTTGTCTAAATGAAATCCATCGATTGCAAAGAGGATTCATTTGGAGAGATTCTGATGATGGGAGGAAATATCATGCAGTTAATTGGAAGCAGGTCACTCAACCCAAGAAGTATGGTGGGCTAGGTTTGCATGATCAAACGAAGATGGATTCTGCTTGCAAGTCAAAGCTAACTTGGGCTTTACATCAAAAAGAAGATAAGCTTTGGTGTCGTGTCCTTAGTGGCAAGTATGAGCGTGATGGTCTCGCCCCTAATCCCGCATTGGCAAAACCAAATGATTCTCCTCTATGGAAGAAGATTGTTTCTCTATGGAATAAGGTTACAGATTATTGTTTCTGGGCTGTTGGAGATGGTCATCAGGTGTCGGTGTTGGATGACTGTTGGATCGCTCCAAACTGCAAGCTTAGCAATTTTGAGCACCGTCTGTTTGATGATTTGCGTTAGTTAAAGGTTAGCGATCTAAGGGATCAGTCTGGTTGGAATAGTACTCTTCTCAGCTCATGCTTGCCTCTTGAATTGGTAAATCGAATTCTTTCCCTTCCTCCTCCTAATGAGGATAATGGGCATGATCAATGCTTTTGGATGGGCAAAGCTAATGGGCAATTCTCAGTTTCTAGCGCTTACCATATGCTAGGAGGAGAACTGGTTGACGATGAGTCTTTGGTGTGGAAAAAGATATGGAAGTTGCAAGTTCCAGAGAGAGTTCGTAGTTTTATGTGGTTAATGGCTCATGATAGACTCCTCACAAATTATAGGAAAGCTCAGATGGGATTGGGGGACTCATATTGCTCGCATTGTGGAAATGTTGCTGAAAGTGTTTTACACACCCTCCGTGATTGCCCACTAGCTTCTTCTCTATGGATTTCTATTGTCAAAACTAATAAAAGAAGTGATTTTTTTGGGGGGATTTGGCTCATTGGCTTAACTTCAATTTGCATCAAGAGAAGTGGGTCATTGGAGAGCTGTCTTGGGATTGTATTTGGGCCACTGCTTGCCACTTGCTTTGGTCTTGGAAGAACAAGGAAGCGCATGAGATATACTTCGTGCGTCCTGTGAGACCATGGCGACATGTTTTAAAGCTCGTTGCTGAGTACAAGCAGGCAACCTCTGTTGCGAGATTCCTTTTTGCTCGTGAGAGTGTCTAAGTGGATGTGCGATGGTTGCCTCCGTCGAATGGGTGGTTTTGTTTGAACACGGATGGTGCTCTCAAGGCTTCGTCTCAGCGTGCGGGTTGTGGTGGACTGATTCGAGATCATGATGGAAACTGGTTGCGTGGATTTTCTAAATTTGTGGGGCATTGCAGCGCAATGATAGCAGAATTATGGGGAGTTTTTGAGGTGTTGAAGCTTTGTAGGGACAATCAATGGTCTATGGTTGTTCTTTAGCTAGACGCCGAGGTGGTTGTTCGTATTCTTAGAGATCAAGTTGAGACTTGTGTTGCTGGTTGGAGCTTGATTCGGGAGATTAGGAGATTACTGCATCAGTTGGGAAAGGTTCGGTTTCTGCATGTGTATCGAGAGGCGAACAAGTGTGCTGATTTTTTGGCTACCATACGATGTGCTCAATCTGAGCAGTTGATGTATTATGAGCAGTGCCCCATTTCGATGAGTCACTTATTGCTTGCTGATAGACTTGGAGTCTCTACTCCTCGTGTTATTGTGTCATAGTCTGTTCTATTTTGTTGGGGCTTAGCCACCGTTGCTTACCAAAAAAAAATCACCAAATCGCACTAACCTAATTCTAAATTTTGCAAAATCAAAGATAGAGAATACATTGATGCACTTACTCGATAGTTGCATGCAAGACACAGAAGAGACTTGAGATGAGGAAATGTGGTCCTCTGCTTTTGAAAATCCTTCTTCGTTGATTGCTTCAACTTCTTACTAACTGCTTTTGACTCTTTTTTCTTTCCAACAATTTAATTCTATATAGTAATGGGCTTATTAGTAGTAGACTTTGTTTTTTACGAATGTTATTTGCAACCATGTTATTGAAAGAACCTTCTATTTAAACCTATTCGTTTTGCTTTAAATTGTTGAAAAATTGTTGCATATATACTTTGTACAGAGTAACGCATAACAAAATGCAATAAGTTTTCCATAAAACCCTCTGTAAAATACATAGATATTTATGAATTAAATTAAATAATGATGGTTCAAACATTGATGATAAAATAGAATCTTGAATCCCTAACATTGATTTAATTGCTGATAAAGAAAGTAGCATGTGACATGAAATATGAAGTACATACGAAAGTCTATTGATCGTGTTGCTGACCAAAAGAAATACCACATTGGTACTACTGATACTTGCATTTGTTAGCCCCTGTTAAAAAGGTTGTGTCATTTGATTGTGCAGTAATTGAGTGTATTATATGTATATAGAACTGAGTCCAATTTCACTAAAATATTCGTATTAGGACTACGACTTAGAGTTTCTTTTCGTGTTTTTCATTTTTTTTTGCTTTAAATCCGGTTTGTTATTTTTTAAAAACTGATTTACCTATTGAGTAGATAAATCCACTTTCAAAAAATAACAAAGTGGATTTATAAATTAAATACATAGATATTTATAAATTAAATAACAAAGTGGATTTACCTATTGAGTAGATAAATCCACTTTCAAAAAATAACAAAGTGGATTTATAAACTAAATACATAGATATTTATAAATTAAATACATAGATATTTATAAATTTAATAACAAAGTGGATTTACCTTAACTGGGGGTTTAATCCGTTTTGTTATTATTAAAAGCGGATTTACTCTTTTGTTTGATAAATTCCAAATTCCATTGTTTACTATTTTTTTAGTAATTTTTAAAATTATTCAAAATCTCCAAAAAGGTCTAAAAAAATTTGCATAATATTTTTAGATTTTTAATCATGTTTTTTATAAATCACAAAGGATGGTGGTAAAAAAAAATCCCCATTAAGCGCGAACTCTTAATTGAATGTCAAGACGCCAATTGATTGATATAACGAAAGTAAAATGTGACAGCTGGGGACACAAAGTGCATTCCGAAGTCTGTTGATCGTGTTGCTGAGCAGAAAAATTCCCACATTCGTATTATTGACGTTCCACGTAATAAATATTTACGATTCATTCATGCGTTGACAGTCAAGAACGATATTCACCCTCCTCCTTCACCAACGCGTGCGAAACACGAGTCCTGGGAATCGAACACATTCATACTCCATAATGAAGAACGTCACACATCATGCATTCTCAAGGCTCTCGACGCTTTTGCTGAGCAAGAGGAATCGGTGCCGGACAACACAGACAGAACAAATAAAATCAAAACGAATAACTCAACGAATTGTAATAAATATTTACAATTCGTTCATGCCCTAACTATCAAGAACGATATTCACCCTCCTCCTTCCCCAACGCGTGCGAAACACGGGTCTTGGGTATAGTGTGTGTCTATATATATATATATATATATATATATATATATATATATATATATATTGATATTGATTTTTTCCCTCAATTTTGGCGTGAGGCGCTTGTCAAAGTGGAACTTTTACCCATGAGCTTTCATGTGTAAGCCTCATCTCCACAAGCCACACGCCAACGGCTACACGTACTATAATTTTTCTATTATTTTATATTATGATGATAAAGATTTAAAATATGTTTTATAGAAGCAAAAACAAAAGAAAGATTCAACAATTTCATGATTGCATAATTTTTTACGTTTTTATTTCTTGTGGCAAATTAAGACTGTTGAGTGGAATTCCAAATTAGGGTTCCACAATACCTGAAACAAATAAAATACAATCTCGCAGTAACTAGCTCCTACTAAATTGAAGAATTGTACATAAAACGAATTCACATAAAATCATAATTAAATTGCGTGATTACTGTAAACCCTAAAATGTGAAATTAAAGAACATGCAAGAAGAAAAGGGAAAGGAAGAACACCAGAATTTGGTAACCCAGTTCGGAGAATTTCTCCTACATCTGGGGGACAAAATTCGAGCAAGAATCCACTATGAATGTTGCTATTACGGAGTACAACAGCTGATCTTCAAGAACAACACTCTCACTCACAGTTCACTCTCTCTTTGCTCTCTATTTTGTGCTCTCTATATTAACAACATGATGAACATACAAGATAAGATGATTGACTCACACTCACTAGTGGAAAAATGACTTTAGAAAGCATCATTTAGCATCGGTTGTTTGAACAGCCAATGCTAAATGTAGACGCGGTGGCAATTTTGCAATCAAGTGGAAGTTTTCATTTTTCTCGTCTACATTTAGCATTGGTTGTTTAAACAACCGATGCTAAAGGATGCTTTCTAAAGTCATTTCCAGACGCATGTACATTTAGCATCAGTTGTTTAAACAACCGATGGTAAAGGTCCCAATTTATTTCTACAATTCACGATTCTTTCTCCTCTCATTCTCAGTTTCCTTTCACGCATTTCTCACAGTCTCTCACTCTGAACTCTGAACCCTTGCCGTTGCCGTCGCGCCTCCATCGCCGTCGCCGTCGCCCCTCCCGTCGCCCCTCGCCGTCGTCGTCCTCCCTCGCCATTCTCAGTCTCTCACTGTTTCATTCACTGTTCGTTACTGTTCGTTCACTGTTTTCGTTTTCGTTCACTTTTTCATAATCTTCAACCTCAGTTCGTTCAGAATCTTCAAATGGTAAGCATCTTGGCTCTCTCTTCCTTTCCCTTTCTTGAATCTTTGGGTTTATATCTTACTTCGGGGTTCTTTAATTGTTTCAAAAATGACAGCAAAATACCACCCATTTGGTTTCTTTGAAATTACATGATAAATCCCTCTCCTATCCCCAAACAATGAGTTCTAGTGGAACAGAACAAACAATGTCGAGCCAAGAGCATCCCGATTTATATAATTTATATAGATAAGATATAGAATATCTCTTATTCTACTAGAAATAATGGCGGATGTCAGAATCCACTGTGCTTTTTAGCACATCGTTTAAAACGATGTTTTACCATAAAATTCTTTTTAGTTAGATCTGGTATTTAATGGATTCTGAAATTGTGCGTAGTCATTTATTCAATCAATATATTTAATATTTAAACTATTATCCACAATTATTACAATAAAAATATAATAAAAATATTTGCTTTTGTTTTCTCAACTTGATACAATTAAAGAATTTGTTACCGGGCTTCAACGAAAAAACTCATACAGGTAACGATTAAAGAATTTGCGAACTCTTTTTTTGCTTAATCAGTTATAGATTTCTCAATGTTAAGCAATTTTCATTTAGAACTTCATTAGAACTCTTTTTTAGTTTTTTCTTTGAAGTTTTGATGTGGTTAAATTTACAGATGCAAAGTTTTGATCAGAATTAATCAATTACGATTTTTACAGTTTTGCATCTTTCTGTTTTCCTCAACTCACAGCTTCTGATGATGGTTTTTTTTAGTGTTTGGTAACACTTTTAAAGAGGAAGATAAATTTAATGTGAAGAACCAACATAAAAACCACTGATTGATAGGACCTTAAGGAACCAATTAAGCAATGGTGGCTAATATGAAAACATTAAAGGTTATTCTTTTAAAGTAAAGATTAAACTGATGAAGGTTATAAACTATCTTTTGAGGCATTATTTTTTAGACTTTTCTTCTCAAATTTATTGGCACATTAGAAAATTTGAAATATAAACTCAATCAAACAGATTTATGTGTAATTTAACTCAAAACTTTGAGACTTTCTTTTCAATTTAGTGCATAGATATTGCATTGCACTATGCAAACTGAATTACAACTGTTGAATGTTCAAAAATAAGAGAAGAAAAGCCCAATCATGATTTGAACTTTGATTCCAATTAGTTGTTTAATAGATATTAGCACAAACATAGCCACGGTAGAAAAATTGTGGTCATAGTAAGATAAATTCACATCTGTACATTTTGATTTCCCATGATTGGTTAAGCAGATGCTGTTTTGTTCAATAGCCCTTTAGGACTTTAATGCATTGTTGATATTGTTGATCTATTTTCACTTTTTATCTCAAGAGCTTTGCCATGATAGCATTAATCATTCTATCTTTCTTTTCCTAATTTTATTCTATGATAACATTAATCATTCTATCTTTCTTTTGATGTGATTGTGTGATTTTGTTTTAACAATTAATACTTGGTCTACTATTTTGGAGCATATAGTCATGGATCGTAGTTGGATGCAAAGTAATCGTCTGAGTGATGAGTATGCGAAAGGAGTCGAAGAGTTTATAAATTTTGCTCAAGTAAATCCTCGCAAAACTGATGTTCCCGAAACTGAAGTAACTTATTCTTGCCCTTGTTGTAGTTGTGTGAATTGGGCCCCACAACTACCAGGTGTAATATGAGACCATCTCTTTGTTTATGGGATCTTACCCAGTTATACCACATGGATATGGCATGGTGAATCAACCGGCAATCCAAGTGTGTCCAAAAGAGAGAAAGCCGATGAAGATATGGATGATCGAATGGAGGACATGATACGTGACATTGGTCCTGAATCTTTTAAGCGAGTGCATGAACATGATACTTTGTGCAAAGACAAAGATCAACCTCTGTATTTGGGTTGCACAAAATACACACGATTGTCTGCTTCGTTAAAATTGATCAATCTGAAGGTGATACATGGGTGGACTGATAAGGGATTCACTGAATTGCTTGAGCTGTTGGAAGACATGCTTCCCATAGGTAACACAATGCCAAAACGTAAGTATGATGCGAAGAAGATTCTGTGTCCGATGGGTGTGGAGTATAAGAAAATACATGCATGTCCCAATGATTGCATATTGTATCGGAAAGACTTCGAGGATTTACATAAGTGCCCTACGTGTAATTGGTCGTGCTACAAAGTGTAGTCGGGTGAATCTAGTTTTGAAGACAACAGCACAAGGGGTTCCCCTTGAAGGTTTTGTGGTATCTTCCAACAATACCTAGGTTCAAACACTTGTTTGCTAATGCAAATGACGCGAAGAGCATTAGATGGCATGCAGATGAGAGGAAATGTGACGGGAAGCTTCGCCATCCGGCCGATTCTTTGCAATGGAAGAAAGTTGATAATTTGTATCCGGATTTTAGCGCTGAATCAAGAAATTTTAGGCTTGCACTTGCTTCAGATGGTATGAATCCATATGGTAACTTACGTACGAATCATAGCTCGTGGCCTGTTCTCCTTGTAATTTACAACCTATCTCCATGGTTGTGCATGAAGCGCAAATATGTGATGTTATCCATGATGATTTCTGGTCCGAGACAACCAGGTAATGACATAGATGTTTACCTTAGTCTAATGATTGAAGACTTGAGGACAATGTGGGATGAAGGCGTGGATGTGTATGACGGGTATTGTAGTGAAACTTTTAAGCTGCGAGCCATGTTATTTTGCACCATTAATGACTTTCCAGCATACGGAAACTTGTCTGGGTATAGTGTCAAGGGGCATAAAGGTTGTCCTATTTGTGCAGAAGGCACGTGCCACCATCAGCTCAAACATAGAAGGAAGACTGTTTACCTTGGGCATCGGAAATTTCTCAAACCAAATCATAGATATCGTAAGTTGAAAAAAGCTTTTAATGGGTACCAGGAAAATGACACTGCTCCTAATGCCTTGACTGGAGAAGAAGTCTATCAAGTGGTTAAGGACATCAAAGTTGTATTCGGCAAAAAGCAGAAGCAGTCCAAGGAGAAAAGCAAGTGGAAGAAGAGATCGGTATTCTTTGATCTTCCGTATTGGTCCAATCTTGATGTAAGGCACTGTCTAGATGTCAGCACGTCGAGAAAAACGTTTGTTAACACAAGTGTCTACTTTAGTTGATGACAATGAAGTTGACGATGAACATGCCACTCGCAATGATCATAATGAAGGGATTTTATATGAAGGAGTTTAGATTTGTTTTTTTTTTTTTGGAATCTATGAAATTGTATTGTTGAGCTTCAATGACAATGTTTGTTGGAGTTTAGATTTGTTCTCTTTTTTTGGAATCTATGACAATGATTGTTCCCACAATGAAAGAATATACATATATATGAAATAAACTCATGTATTATATAAATCATAATGAAAATGGCCTGTTTTATTTTTGTCTTTTTCTTCTTTAATTCTGTGTTGAGATATTGTAACTGATATATTTAGGTGTTCCAGCATGTGTTGAGATATTGTAACTGATATATTTTGTTTCCTTTGTTCAAACAGATATCATGGATGATTCCAGTGCCGACCCTCCAAAAAAGAAAACTAGACGTCTGACATCATTAAATAAGTTTACTAATAGGCTCCCAAGTGGTCGAAAATATAGTGTGACTGTTGATAGTAAAGTCAACCTTATTGGTCCATATGTTAGCCAATTCAAGAACTATTTAGGGGTGGTTGCATGAACAAAAGTAAGCATATTGCCCATGTCCTAGGATGAAGTTGATGCCGAGACAAAAAAAATTGCTTGGGATGATGTTCAGCAAACATTTGATGTTCCCGACAATGAGCAATGCAAGAAGACTTGGATGTCTCATATCAATCTCTGCTGGAGACAGTTCAAGACAAAACTCAACAGAGAATATGTCTATGGCAATGGCGATAATAGCGGTGCAACAACTCCGTGTGACAAGTATAGCGCCATATCTACCGAGACATGGGCCGCATTTGTAAAATCTCACACTACTCCGGAGTTTGTGGTATTGCTTTAACCACAAATATTTTAGTTTCTTAAACAATATTATGGATTTGTTATATATGTGGGGGTGTTTATTCTTTGTAACAGGCTAAGAGAGAAGCTGGCAAGAATATGCAAAAAAAAGAATAAATACAAACACATAATGGGGCCAGGTGGTTATAAAAAGTTGAAGGAGAATTTGAAGGAAGAACATATAAAAAAAGTCAAGGAGGAGTCTGGTGATTCTGATTTGGTGGTGGAGCCTACATCTCCAGAGCGACATGAGCTGTGGAAGGCTGGCCGCAAAAACAAGTCTGGATCTTATATATCTGAGGAGTCAGCATCAGTTGGATCTAAGATTGTAAGTAAAATATAGTGTGATGTTAGAAACACATGTTAGAAACACATCAGACCATATTTATTTGATAAGAGACATGTTAGAGACATATTTATTAGAAACAGCATCAGTTAGTAACAAATTAATTCAATTCTAACACCTAAACATGTTTTTGTTGTAGGACGAACTTACGGTTATGAGCAGCCAAGGATCTTTCGTTCCGCGAGGAAAGAATGATATTTTGACCGCTGCCATTGGAACACCTGAGCATCTTGGTCGTTGTCGGGGAGCCGGGAAAGGTGTCGGGCTAAAGAAGTACTTTGGAGGTGTGCAACGTTCTTCCTCGAGCAACTCAGAACTCAATAAAGAGGCGTTCATTAAACAAGTCTTGGAGGGCGTCGAAGTGTTGGTGGAAGACAAAGTTACCAAGTTGTTGGCAGAGGTATATGTTCATGAAATATAAAGTATATTTTTCACTGTAAATAGATTGATTGAAATATGTATTTTTTAATTATTCAGCGCTCTCAATCATGTGGAGGATGTCAAAATACGGCTGTTCATGTTCCCACTCCCATGACCACTGTTGGATCTAAGGGGAGCTGCTCACCATCTAATGTGGAGGACGAGGAGGAGGAGAAGCGGGAGGAGAAGGAGGAAAAGGAGGAAAAGGAGGAGAAAATTGATTGGCTGAGAAAGATACATATGATTGCGTATGATGATAAGAGACATGCCAGGATAATGTTGGAGAACCAAAAACATGTGTGCTTTGTCTCCTTCAAAGAGATCATCGACATGATTTCTGGTGAAGCGTGGCTTGATTTGTGCCACTTGGGCATATGGTGCACGTAAGTAGTAAAGTTTATTTGGTTATATAAATTTCTCGCGTTTCTGCATATATTAGTCAATTTGATATTTCCTTCATTAATAGATATCTGTATCGCCAAGTTGTTGAAAGGGGTGTCGATGACTTGTATGGATTTGTGTGTCCGCATAAGATGAACTTGAACGGGTATTCCAAACAGGATGTTTCTATACATATTCAACAAATATTGGCTACTACCAATAAGGAAATATGGTTGGCTCCATTTTGCAACAGGTACATGATTACATATTTGAAAGAATTGGTAATACATTTTCCTTTATTTGTTTGTTTGTTTCTTAGTTTTATGTTTATCAATGTTGCAGCAAGCATTGGCAACTAGTTGTCCTCCTCCCAAAGCAAAATACTATGGTCTGGATGTGTTCCTTATGTCGCCAACCAACCAAAGCAATCAAAGAAATGTTTGGCAAGTAAGTTTTTAATTGTTTATCATGGTTTAGATTGTAGTATTTGAACTTCTAGTTGAAATTTTATAACTAATTTATATTATGTTGTTAATAGAGCTGTGAAAGGGGATTCTACATCGGCCACCAACTGGTTGTACCCTATAGTAAGTAGTTTAAAATATTGGGTTGATTTAGTTTTGAGTGAATTCTCAAGGTTATTGATAGTATTTCTGCCTGTCAGCCTGAAAAGTGAAAATCTGGTGTCTTTTAACTGGAATATCAATTTACACACTGCCTGCTAAATTAGCTAAAGTAGTTTTTTCTTTTTGAAGAAATGGAGATGTAGAAGGCTTTGTGGCTATTTTTTTTATTACTTCTAATCAGATACAACAGCTGCCTAATAAATTTTGATTGGCTTTTTTGGGCTGGAAATGTTTTGATGAGAAAACATTAACATGTTTCTTTGAATTTCTTAGGAAATAGATTTGATCAGTGTGATTGTATTTATCACACTTGATAGGTTCAGGAATTAGTACTTGGTGAACTGAAATTCAGTATCAGAAGCTAGGCTACATTTCCACACATAAAGTGGAAACAAACAAGTCCATTATTTATAGATGATCGTGAATTTATATTTATAGTGGCCTAAAAACCATACCATTAAATGTGCAATAATCTAAATCATTGTGATAGATATTTCGATTAAAATTTAGTAATTCTCTTTCTCTTTAGTTCTAAAAAAGTAAGATGTGTACAGTTTTAGTATTATATTATATGGTACAGTTGCAAATGGTTGGGAAAACTGAGAACTTTAGAGTTTGAGATATATATATATATATATATATATATATATTATATTCTTTTTTGGTTAACTTTGTTAATTCATTTGTGTAGATGCCAATACAACCGAATGGTTTTCATTGTGGCTATTATGTTATGAAGTTTATGCTGACCATTGTGAGCGCCGGTATTGTTGATAATTGGGAGAAGGTATTAAATTCTGTCAAAGCAAAGTCTTTTTTAGTAGGTATTTGATAATTAGGAGAAGGTATAAAAGTTTCAAATCTAATTTGTTTGAGTAAATTTTAAACTTGTAGGTATTTGATAATGCAAAGTCATACACCGATGAGGAACTTGAGGGGACTCGTTAGCTTTGGGTGGAATTCTTTTTCAAGATACGTACAGAGCAAAAGGATACACTATTTCGTGCGTAGTTTAACTTGTGTAATGAGGAAAGGGTCACCACATTTTGTGCACAATAGTGTTATATACAAGGTAATCAAAACCAGACCGGACATTGAACCGGAAGAGGTAGCGGTTCAGGGGTTCTTGGGTTCAACCGATTGAACCGGAATTAATTAAATAGATTATTTAATATATTTTTTACTATATATAAAGGATAAAAAACAAAAAAGAATCATAATATGACATAATAAAAATATAATATTCAACAATCATAGATAATTAGATACTATAATGTAAATACTCTCATAGTAATATTAGTGTACACATTTGTTTTTTAATTATTTATTTATTTATTACATCAATTTAATTATAAAAAATGATAAAAAATATCTCATATACCAAAAATCAACATCATTTATCATTTTTTTCCAAAAATCAACTTGGTATACCATTTTTTAAGGAAAATAAACCAAATCCGGTTTTCTGCACGGTTCCCCAGTTTTTGGTCGATTTCCTATCCGATTCCCGATTTTCAGCCGGTTATCCGGTTCAATTCCCGGTTTTCACCCCAGGCGGTTCTGGGGTTCATTTGGACCAGATAGGGGTTCAACCGCTTGAACCGGCCGGCCCGGTCCGGTTTTGACAACCTTGGTTATATATGTTATGGTGGATACCACATTTTGTTATGTATTTTGTTTTCTAATTAGTTTAACTTATGTTCTCACTATGCAAGACATTATTAAGTTTAATGGAATTTTAAGTACCTTTATAGGTTGATGACTGGAATATCTCTCTGTATATAACAGGTTATTATGTATTAGATGACTGGTATGGACAAAAACAAAACAAAAAATATAAAAGAAATGAGACTTTTAGCATCGGTTGTATAGTATAACCGTTGCTAAAAGTACCAACAGTAGACATTTAGCATCGGTTTTACTGTACAACCGATGCTAAATGTCTCCTACAGGTATATTTAGCATCGGTTATACTGTACAACCGATGCTAAATGTCTCCTTCTGTTACATTTAGCATCGGTTTTACTGTATAACCGATGCTAAATGTCTCCTACAGGTACATTTAGCATCGGCTGTACAGTACAACCGATGCTAAATGTCTCCTACAGGTATATTTAGCATCTGTTATACTGTACAACCGATGCTAAATGTCCCACATTTAGTATCTGGGGATTTGGCATCGTCGGATAACCGATGCTAAATGTCTTTTTTGCACTAGTGACTCAACTAACTATATATACTGATAGTTACAACAGAAAAACAGAACTCTAACAACTTGAATTAATTCAGCGAAGAGAAGAGTTGAGAGGGAGATATTGGCCTTCACCATTAACAGTGTTCAACCATTAGCAAAAAACCAGGCCCAAAGACAAATAAGCCCAAGTGCCCAAAATAGTTTGTACCAAACAACAAATCTCCACCTTGGTGCAAACTTCATTCATAGAGGGATTCCTTTTAGAGCTCGAATTCAAATCCAATACATCAATTTACTTGATGTCAATACCAAGCAAGTCTAGACAGTGTCTAAACTTGCTCAAACTGGTTTTGTAAGCATATCTGCACGGTTTTCACTTCTGTGAACCTTGATAATGTCAACTTCTCCTTTTTCCACAATGTCCCTAATGAAGTGGAACCTCACATCTATGTGTTTGGTTCTCTCATGATACATTTGATTCTTACTCAAGTGAGTAGCACTTTGGTTATCACAGGAGATACAAATAGGATCATCAAAGATACCTAGTTCAGTAGCTAGTCCCTGAATCCACAGTCCTTCCTTGATTGCTTTTGTGAGAGAAACATACTCAGCTTCAGTAGTGGATAGAGCTACAATATGTTGCAAATTTTCTTTCCAGCTGATAGTGTTTCCATACAAAGTAAAAACATAACCTGTCAATGATCTTCTTTTGTCAAGATCATTGACATAGTCTGAGTCCACAAATCCTTGAACCACCTTTGCAGATTCTTCACCTTTCCAGTACACCAATCCTACATTACCTGACCCTTTTAAGTACCTTAGAACCCATTTTACTGCTTGCCAGTTTTCTTTACCAGGATCCCCATAAATCTGCTTGTAACACTTATTGCTTGAGATATGTCAGGCCTGCAACAGATCATAGAATACATTATATTGCCAATTGCATTAGCATAGGGTATTGTCTTCATGTATTCTTTGTCCTCCTTACTTTTAGGAGCTTGAGTGCTAGACAATTTGAAATGATCAATTTCTTATTCTCCCTGTGTCGTGAGATCTCCATACCCATAATTTGCTTGGCTGGCCCAAGGTCCTTCATGTCAAATTCCCTTTTGAGTTGACCTTTAAGTTCTACAATAGAGTTCATATCTTTGCTTGCAAGTAACATGTCATCCACATATAATAACAGATAGATGTAATTATCATGTGAGATTTGTTTAAAATAAATGCAAAATAAATGCAGCAGTCATACTTACTCCTAGTGTATTGATTCGTAGTCATGAAAGAGTCAAACTTCAAATACCATTGCCTAGGAGACTGTTTGAGACCATACAATGACTTCTTGAGATGACAAACCCAGTCTTCTTTACCTTTGACCTCAAAACCCTCTGGATGTTGCATTAGAATACTCTCCTTTAGATCTCCATGTAGAAATGCTGTTTTAACATCCATTTGTTCCAATTCCGTGTCATGGTGAGTAACCATAGACAAGATGACCCTGATGGAAGAGTGCTTGACCACAGGGGAAAATATTTCACTGTAATCTAGACCTTGTTTTTGCGTGTATCCTTTTGCAAACAATCTAGCTTTGAATCTAGATTCCTCCACCCCTGGAATTCCTTCCTTTCTTTTGAGGAGCATAACTCACTATGTCTTCATAGCCATACCTTTGAGGAGCCTTCAGAGTTCTTCTTACTCTGTCTCTTGCCAAATTGTATCCCTCCATGTAGCGACCGCAAAATCCGGGTGAGGATTCCTCGAAGGTTCAAAAATGAAGCCGCCACCAAAGTTTAGTTTCAGGGCAAATATTGGAAAATCCCTTCGGTTGGATAAGGGTCCTTGAGACCAGGTTTGGGTTTGGGGGTCGGTTATGCATGGGGAAGGTATTAGCACCCCACGACATCCTTCCTAAAGAAGGTTGTCTTATAATTGGTTGTATTTTATGTTTATTTTACCCTTTTATTAAAAAGAAGACTAAAAAAGATTTTTTATTTTTGCGCTTGACAGGAGGAAGCCTCTGCTCCTACGTATCTCCTGGTGTGATGGAGAAATCAAAGCTACGTAGTTCTTGGGTAGAAAAAGTTTGTTGGTTGGTTTTTTTTAGCATAGGGATTTTACGACTATTGAGCTGTACAACTCATTCATCCTAGAAAGCTGACTAACCAGAACGTACGTTCAACTTAGTCCCCTATTTTCTGAAAATTGTTTTTTCTTTGTAGTTTGAAAAGAAAAGGTTTGATGTAAGAAAAGGTTTGATGTGTGGTCGTTTGATTTTATTAGAATAGGTATTTTAGGACTATTGAGCCGTACGACTCATTCGTCCTAGAACGCTGACTAACCCGAATGTACATTCGACTTAATCCCCTATTCGGTTTTTGAAAAAAGGGTTTATTTATTAAATATATATATATATATATATATATTTTATAGGGGTTCTAGGGTTACTGAGCCGTTCGACTCATTCATCCTAGAACGCTGACTAACCCAAATGTACATTCGACTTAGTCCCCTATTTATTTGTTCTTGTAAAAAAAAATTTACGAAAAGAAATTGCTTTTTATCAAAGAAAGTGGAAACGGGGTACATTAGTAAAAGTGGGGTGTAGAAACTGTAGGGCTGTATGATAAAAATAAATAGGTGTATTTAAAAATAAAGGATTTCCGTAGGGGGGTGTGGCAAGTAAAACAGGGGGTGTATTTAAAAGGTCACGCAGGGGGTCTGTATGCAGCAATTCGTGGGGTGCAATTAACAGTCAGAGTTAAAAAAAACAAAAAAAAATTGAAACCACAAGCCCATATATATACTAACCCTGAAAACCCCTAACCCTAAATTCTTTCTAACCAGCGCCGCTACCAACTTGAGAGAGAAAAAATGAATCCTCAAAATTTTAGAGAGAGATAGAGATTCTTTGCGTGATTAATTTCGTTGGAGAGAGAGAAGAAGAATGAAGAGAGAGAGAGGCCTCATGACCACACCGGAGGAGCCATCCACGGGGGTATCGTGGAGACGCCGACGGTGACTACGAGAGATGACGGCGAAGCATACCGTCGTCGGAGATTAGGACTGCGCCGGTGTACTTGAGTTGCGGTGGAGGTGCTCATCGGAGGTCACGACAGCAGTGACGGTGTGGTGCTCACGGTGGTAGGAGCCGCGGAGGACTGCCGTGAGCGGTGGTTGTAGTGGAACTGGTGGTGATTGCTTTAAGGTACTCATCACTGTTCCTTCTCTTCTTTTTTTGATTTTTTAGGTTCTCTGTTTCTCTCTTTTCTGAATGGGTACTGTAAAATATGTTGTTGTTGGTTTAGGGTGGATGAGAATGGATTTGTGGGGGAGAAGATGATTTATTGGTTTGTGGAACTGAAAACTCTCCCTATCTCTACGTTGCTATCTCTTTTCTCTTGCTCTTATTTCTTCTACTCATTTTTGTGTTTCTCAGAACCCTCCCCTTCTCTCTCTGTTTTTTACATTCTATCCCTCTTCTTCTATTCTTTCTCTGATTCTAACAAAAACGGATTTCATTTTCTTTGTCTTTAAACTGAAGGATTAAATCTAAATCCTTTTTTTTGAGCCACAATCCGTTCATTGTTTATACACAAAAAAATCAATATTTGTGACATATATAAATACAAAGAACTATACAAAGAAAACGGATTCTACAACAACCTTTTACTCCAGCTTCTGTAAAATCTCCTATTTGGTTGCTTACTGCTACTGCTCTTACTGCTCTGCTATTGTTGTTACTGCTGCCTTTGCTTGTTTAGGAATTTTTGGTGTTTGGTGATTAGGGTTTCAGTGTAAAACCCTAATTTTTGTTCTGATTTTGTGTGAATTTTGTGTGTTTTCGTGTATGTTGCTGTCCCCTAGGGTTTCACTATTCATCTGTATTTATAGGCACATATGCGTGGTATAGGTGTGGTGTAGAAGCAGGGAATCAAAACTCATGGGAGACAAAACACAACAGCAAGAAGCCAGCAGCAAGGGGTGTGCTGAAGGTTTTTTGCCTAAATTGCAAAAAGCAAGGAGACAAAGAGAAATGAACTTGAGCTTCTAGCTCAAAATACCAAAATTGGAGCAAGGCAGCAACGGCCATGTGGGCAGCAACGCATGCTGCTCCTTTTTTATATTTTTGTATTTTTATTTTTGTACTATTTTGTATTTATTTTTTGTCTACATGTGTACAAAGTTTGGCTGTACCATTTCTCTTTCTAAAAAACTGATTATTATAATAGTAATGTGAAACAGTTTTGAAATTAGGCAAAATTACACTAGAGGACCTTTAAGTTATTTATTTGTAACAAGTTGGACCTTTATGTTTTTTTTGTAACAAATAGGCCCTTTTAATGATTTCTCTAGCTTATATATTTTGATGTAATGCTACTTTATATATTGTGACTACTCTAGCTTATGTATTTTGATGCAAACAAACATATTTTGGTGTATTTTGATGTAATGAACGATATTACATTTTACTAAAAGGGCCAACGGTGTCAACGTCGGGTAACTTAAAGGGCCTATTTGTTACAAAAGAAACTTAAAGGGCCGACTTGTTACAAATAAATAAGTTAAAGGTCCCCTGGTGTAATTTTGCCTTGAAATTATTATTTTTGTAAAACAAAAATGATAGTAATAATAATAATAGCTTAAGCTAATTAATAACGAGCACCGAAACAAACGTACGTACACGACGAGATGTAAGTGCGCGTGCTACGAGAATAGAAACGTGTAGGCAATTAGAAATAAAACATGCACTCCATAAAAATAACAACGCCTAATGAGACACATCTGATACTCTTAAAAATTATTCGATTGATTCAACGGAAAAAATTTGGGTATAACAGCTGCCCCTCTTTATTTATATTTCGTAAAAAAATTGAATTGTTTTTCAAGATTTCTTCGTAGGAATAGAAATAAAGATAAAACCAATGCTAATTTATCCGATTAGTAGGAAAGTTAGGGGTTTTGAGAATTTACAAGTAATGGTTAGCACTTGGCGTGTTGACAGGAAAAGTAAAGAAGGAGCACTGGGGCTCTGAAGGAGCGCTAGGGCTCTGAAGGACCACTAGGGATCTGAAGGAGCGCTAGGGCTCTGAAGGACTATTTAGTCTGAAGGGCTGCCTGGGACTGATGGACCAAAAATGGTTTGATGGACTGCTACTAGACACGGTACTAGTAAAACAGTCTGAGGGTGACCTACGTCGTTGTGGTCGTGGGTGTCAAGATCAGATCCGGATCTGATATGTTGATCACGAAGGATTTACGCCATGTCTTAGGCAGACACAACTAATCTGAAGGACCACTTGGGGTCTGGAGGATCCGCCGCACTCAGTGGCGACGTTATGATCTGAAGGTAGAGTCTGAAACCGTCCTTTTGACGTATTAAATCGAACTGAACTGAAGGACCGATTTGGTCTGAAGGATCTATGCTAGACTCTGCACTAACACTTCGATCTAGTATATAATATGGGGTGCAACACTCGTAGTGTTGACTTAGAGACAAAGTATATAAAGATCGATACTTGAAGTCGATCGAAAAAGTAATTGATGTTATGATGTGCATGTAATGTATGCACATGCAGATGATTTGATTTTTTTTTCGGTGAAATGATGAATAAAATGCAATGAGGGAAATTTTCTTCTTTTTTTTTAGTGATTTCGCTTATTCTTTCTTTGTCGCTTTTCTTTTTGCTCTTTTTGTTTGCTCTTTTGCTCTTCTTTTTTTGGCTCTCTTTTTTACTGGTCCAATCAACATGAGATATGAGGGTCGTTGAGTGTATTTATGTTGTTTGATTGCCATGCGGGCATTTGTGAACTGTTGTTTATGATGATCATGCATATGTTTATTTCCTTGCATTAGCTTTATATGAAAGATCATGTCCTTTCCTATCATTCTTAGAAATTTCGTAATGATTCGTAATGCTCTTAATCATACTACATGTTTCACAATTCAGTATCATATACCATAAAACGTCATTTTAAAGTAAAAGGGAAACAAGCAGAAGAAAGGAAGTGTTTAATATTCAAAATGGAAGCCGAGTGTTCAGAAGGTCACACCGACCGATAATTACATAGAGAGTTTAAACTAAAAAGAAAGAAAGAAAAAGAAAGAACAAATCTTTTGGTTGTCTGTATCTTTGAAGTAACTATGCCAATCACCCATACACATAACCTTGACCACTCATCACCCTATTTTCAGAGGTGTTGATTGCCTTGATATCTGTTCCAAGTCCAACTTTTGACCCTAATTTTTGGCTGGATCGCTCTTTAGAGTTTTCAATCCACCGGGTCGCTCTAATTTTGCCTAGGCCGCCCTTTCGGGTTTTCAACCTAGCGGGCTCATCTTTGCTTGCCTCATCTTTCTCTTTTTCATTTATTTTTTTTAGGCATAATACTTCTTGATTGCATCTGAGTTCACCGGGAGAGGAAGGTCTTCACCATCCATTTTTGTGAGAATTAAGGCTCCTCCGGAGAATGCTTTTTTTACCACGTAAGGTCCTTCATAATTAGGAGTCCACTTCCCACGGGAATCCTTTTGGATAGGTAGAATTTTCTTGAGCACCATGTCTCCTTCTTGAAACTGTCGAGGACGAACTTTCTTGTCATAAGCCTGTTTCATTCTTTGCTGGTATAACTGTCCATGGCACAAAGCAACTACTCTTTTTTCCTCGATGAGGTTCAACTGATCCAGACGAGCTTGAACCCATTCCGCCTCCTCTAATTTCGTTTCCATTAGTACCCGCAGAGAAGGTATTTCAACTTCGATAGGGAGGACTGCTTCCATCCCATATACTAGTGAGAACGGGGTTGCCCCTGTTGACGTGCGAACTGAGGTACGATACCCGTGTAAGGTGAAAGGGAGCATTTCATGCCAGTCTTTGAACGTTACCACCATCTTCTGCACAATCTTCTTGATATTCTTGTTCGCCGCCTCGACTGCCCCATTCATTTTTGGACGATACGGGGAAGAGTTGTGGTGCTGAATCTTGAAGTCGTCACACAACTCTTTCATCATCTTGTTATTCAAGTTAGTCCCATTATCCGTGATAATCTTATTTGGAAGGTCGTAACGGCAAACCAAATCTCTTTTTATGAACCTGACAACCACAGATTTTGTTACACTGGCATATGAGGCGGCTTCAACCCATTTGGTGAAGTAATCGATAGCAACCAAGATGAAGTGATGACCATTTGATGCTTTAGGCTCGATAGGACCAACAACATCCATCCCCAACATCGAGAATGGCCATGGTGCGGCTAAGACATTCAAAGAAGCAGGCGGCACATGAATGTTATCAGCATAAACTTGGCATTTGTGGCATTTCCTCACATAGTTGAAACAGTCAGTTTCCATTGACAACCAGTAGTAGCCAGCCCTTAGGACCTTTCTTGCCATGGTATGCCCATTAGAATGAGTTCCAAATGAGCCCTCATGGACATCTTTCATAATTCTTTCTGCTTCTTCTTTTGCAACACATCTAAGGAGGACCATATCACGATTTCTTTTGTAAAGCACTTCCCCGTTTAGGAAGAAACCCATCGATAATCTCCTCAGCGTTCTCTTATCATTTTCTGTGGCACCAGGAGGGTATTCTCTGCTCGTGATATAGTGTTTGATATCGTAATACCATGGTTTACTATCAAGTTCTTCTTCAATCGCCATATAGAGATGTGCCGGTAAGTCCCGATGTTGGATTCTGATGAATGTCAGACTTTTGTTGTTATTGATATTGAACATTGATGATAGAGTTGCTAAGGCGTCAGCCAACTGATTTTCTTCACGAGGGAGATGATGGAAAGTGATTTCGTCGAAACGTTCGATCATCTTTTGGATGTGATCCCGATAAGGGATCAATTTGGAATCCCTGGTTTCCCAGTCACCCTTTATTTGATGGATGACTAAGGCTGAGTCTCCGTATACATCGAGTCTTTCAACTTTCCATTCGAGCGCCGCTTTGATACCTAGAATACATGCTTCATATTCTGCGATGTTGTTGGTGCAATAGAAGCTCAATCTAGCAGTAAATGGTACGAAGCGGTTATCTGGAGAGATTAATACAGCTCCGACCCCATGCCCCCACACAATGGAAGCGCCATCGAATAACATTCTCCACCTTTCATCATCTAGAGACTTTCCTTCCCCAAAAAGAGCCATTATATCTTCATCTGGGAAATCGCACTGCATTGACTGGTAATCCTCAATAGGTTGGTGCGCCAAGTATTCAGCCAATGCACTGCCTTTGATTGCTTTTTGAGTAACATACAGGAGGTCATATTCGGACAACAACATTTGCCAGCGAGCAATTCTCCCTGTGAGTGCGGGTTTTTCAAAGATGTACTTAATTGGATCCATTTTAGATACCAACCAAGTCGTGTGGCTCAGCATATACCGCCTCAGACGATGTGCAGCCCAGGCAAAAGCACAACACATTCTTTCCAACAATGAGTATCTTGTCTCGCACTCAGTGAACTTCTTGCTTAAGTAGTAGATGGCATGTTATTTTCTTCCGGATTCGTCATGCTGCCCCAGCACACAACCCATTGATTGGTCTAACACTGTTAAGTATAAGATGAGAGGTCTGTCTGGTATAGGTGGCATCAGAATCGGTGGATTTTGGAGGTACCTCTTGATCTTTTCAAAGGCTTCTTGGCAGTTGTCATTCCACTTTGTTTCTTGATTCTTGCACAACAATTTGAAGATAGGCTCACAAGTGAATGTTAATTGGGATATGAATCTGAAAATGTAGTTCAATCTTCCCAGGAACCCACGAACTTCCTTTTCAGTTTTAGGTGCCGGCATTTCAAGGATTGCTCGTACTTTGACAGGATCTACTCCTATTCCTCTCTGACTGACTATGAACCCCAACAAATTTCCTGATCTTACGCCGAAAGTACATTTGGCAGGGTTTAATCTGAGCTTGAATTTTCTTAGACGTTCGAAGAGTTTTTGCAGATTAACAATATGTTCTTCTTCAGTTTTGGATTTTGCAATCATGTCATCCACATAAACTTCTATTTCCTTGTGCATCATGTCATGGAATAGAGCTACCATCGCCCTATGGTATGTTGCACCAGCATTTTTCAGTCCGAATGGCATTACTTTGTAACAGAAGGTTCCCCAAAGAGTGATGAAGATGGTTTTCTCCATATCCTCGGGGGCCATCTTGATTTGATTATATCCGGAGTATCCATCCATGAAGGAGAATAGAGAGTGTTGCGCTGTGCTATCCACCAGGACATCGATACGAGGCAAAGGGAAGTCATCCTTAGGGCTGGCTCTGTTCAAATCTCGATAATTGACACACATCCGAACCTTCCCATCTTTCTTTGGAACTGGGACGATGTTGGCTACCCATTGAGGATACTTTGCTACTGCTAAGAACCCGGCATCAAACTGCTTCTTAACCTCATCTCTGATTTTCAATGACATATCTGGCTTCATCCTTCTGAGCTTCTGCTTTACCGGCGGGCATTCAGGCTTTACTGGTAACTTGTGTTCAACTATGTTTGTGTCTAGCCTTGGCATGTCTTGGTATGTCCACGCGAAGATGTCGACGTAGTCAAACAAAAGCTGAACCAATTTCTCCCGCTCACTGTCTTTCATTGTGGTGCCAATTTTAACTTCTTTCTTATCTTCTTCAGTGCCCAAGTTAATCGTTTCAATTGATTCCTCGTGGGGCTGGATTATTTTATCTTCCTGTTCCACCATTCTCATTAATTCTGGAGGAGTTTCCCAGTTATCTTCAACATCTTCCTCAGTTTGGTTAATGGGGTGATCAAAGTTACAGTATGAGTTATTGGCGTCGTTATTTTCAAAGATGATTTTTTTAGATCTGCATTAGCGAAAATTGACGGAATGAAAAGCGGATAAAAGGAAAAGAAAAGGCGAGTGATAAAAGAAACAAAAAGGAATTTTATTGGAGAATTCAAAACTAACGTTTCATTGATACTGATACTGAAAGAAAACATGCGTGCCCTAATGAGATGTCCTAAGGCCTTGGGCAGAGCCATAGGATTGCATTACAGAAAATTACTTTGAACTAAAAATTACAGGGAGGTCAACAATCTCCCATTTCTTGAGATTTTCATTTGCAGGACAATGGCGCACAAGACTGACAACGCCATCTTCAGCACTTGGATCATCTTCAATAGCAGCAACCTGGTTGGGATCCAGCATTCCCGCGCTCTGAAAGCTTTGTTTGATGTCGCAGATAACAATCTTCTTCATATTTGGCTTTCGACCTTCAAGCTCGGCCAACCTCCGCTCTCTTTTCTCTTCGGCAATCTTCCTTTTGTCAGTGCGATTAGGCCAGTATCCTATCCCACATCTGTCTCTGTTCTCATGCAGCTGTATAGGGGTCACGATCCCTTGTTCAGTCTTTCCCAAACCACTTCCAGCTTGGTAACCCTTGCCTACCATGACTTTAGCAACCATCATGGCAGTCTTTGACAATTTTGGCTTTGATGAGGGGCTCCTTCCCCCACGAAGGTGGTGTTTGCAATTTCTAGTGCTTGGAAGACAGTCTCGAAAGATTCTTCGGCAGCCTCAATATAACGAGTAGAAGACGGCTTGTTGACTAGCAACTCTTCTTCTCCAAAAAAAACCACCAGCTTATTGTTCACTATGAACTTGAGCTTTTGAAGCAAAGAGGAGGGAGGGGACTGCCCCTGAAAATGGATGCAAGGCCTTCCCAGAAGACAGCTGTAAGACGGAGCAATATCCATCACTTGGAAGTTCACTATGAAGATTTCTGGACCTACCTGTACAGGTAACTCCATTTCTCCGATAACTTCTCTTTTGGACCCATCAAATGCCCTGACCAGTGTAGAACTGGGCTTCATGTATGAACAATCTACGTCTAGCTTGTTCATAGTTGATTTGGGTAGGACATTCAGGGATGATCCGTTATCAATAAGCACCCGAGCGAGTGAATACTCTCCACATTTTACAGAGATGTGTAGAGCTTTGTTGTGCCCTCTCCCTTCAGCCGGAATCTCGTCGTCTGTGAATGTGAGGTAATTGCTTGCAACGAGATTTCCAAGGATCCCATCAAACTGATTAACGGTGATATCGTGGGTAACATGGGCCTCATTAAATACCTTCATTAACGCCGCACGATGGGCTTGTGAGTTAAGCAACAGTGACAACAGAGATATTTTGGCTGGGGTCTGGTTCAACTGATCAACCACTTTATACTCACTTTGCCTCATGAGTTTCAAAAATTCACCAGCTTCTTGCTCAGATAGTACGTTTTTGCTTGTGTTCTTATCAGCAGACTCCTCCTCTCGGTTCTTCCTTTTATCAGTCGTTTCTCCTTCATTTGACTTTCCATCACTAAGGACTTCAGGGATGTAAATGAGTCCGCTTCGAGTTATTCTACTATTTCCTGATATATTAGTGACATCAGGATTGCCCTGGACCTTCACATTGTAATTCCACGGGACCGCATTGGTATCCTTAAAGGGGAAAGGAGCCAGCAATTGAATGGTTATTGGTTTGGGTCTAGTAAGGGCCATCTGTGAGTCTTTATTGTAGTGAATCTCTAGTGGCCTTCTGCTCGACTGGATAGTTGATATACCCTCCTCTTCCTTTAGAGGACCCATCTGTACGACAAGTCTGTCTAACAAGTCTTGTAGGACTTGTTTAAATGCTTCACAGTTCCCGTCACATGGCATGCTGTTACAGGAACCCTTTCCAACGCATTCTTTTTCAATGACCCCAAAGTGGCACAGTTTGGCACGAATCACTTCTAAAGGTGTGCGGATGTCTTCCACTTTCTTAATTAGAGACTGCTCAAAATTCTCAACTACATTGACGGAGGGCCTCCCATGTCCTGGTAGGGGGTTAGTGGCCACATTCGGACCATCCTCATTAAAATTCAGCCAACCGGAGGCAATCAAGTCTTGAACCACATACTTCAGTGCCTTACAATTTTCTATGGTATGACCAGCTGTCCCCGAATGGAATTCACAAGTGACGTTTGGGTCAAAACCTCTGGGAAAAGGGGGATAAATTTGTCTTAGTGGGCGGGGAGTGATCAGTTTATGGCCGAGCAATTGGTGAAACAAATCGAAATATGACATAGGGATTGGGTCAAATTGGACGGGCTTTTTATCTTGATAATTTGGTGGTCTATAGCCTTGAGTGTTTTGGGTAGGTGGGGTATGTGGTGTTTGTACTGGGAATTGCAAGGTGTGAGAAGGATTGGGGTAAGCAGGTTTTCCGGATCCCGTTATTGCATTGGTTTCTCCTTCCTTCTTTTTGGGAAATCCGGAGAAAGGCTTCTTTAGGTTACTGGGTCCAGCTGGCCCCTGAGTGATTTTCCCGTTCCTCATTCCACTTTCTAGCCTTTCCCCTATGATCACCATATCTGAAAAGTTTGAAGACACACTTCCGATTAGTCTTTCATAGAATGGTGTCTGTAGGGTGTCCATAAACATGGACACCATCTCTTTTTCTAATAGGGGTGGTGCCACTTGCGCTGCTAGTCCTCTCCAGCGTTGAGCATATTCTTTAAATGATTCACTGTCTCTTTTAACCATGTTTTGCAATTGCGTCCGGTCAGGAGCCATATCGACGTGGTACTGGTAGTGTTTTAAGAAAGCATCCGCCAGATCTTTCCAACATCTAATATGGGCGCATTCCAGTTGCATGTACCAATTTGAGGCGGCCCCAGCTAGACTGTCTTGGAAATAATGTATGAGTAGTTTGTCGTCATGTGCAAATGCAGCCATCTTCCGACAATACATAGTTAGATGACTGATAGGATAGGTTGCCCCCCTGTACTTATCAAAGTCAGGTACTTTGAATTTAGGAGGGATAACTACATTGAGGACGAGACACAAATCATAAGCCTCCCTTGCCACAGTATTGGACCCCTCTATAGCCCTTACTCGCTCCTCTAGCATTTGATATTTGTCCTTGGACTGAGAGTCTCCTATCAAGTGATTGTATGGGGGAACCATCGGAATTGCAGTTGGGTTCACATTTCGAAAATACAAGCGGGAGGAAGTTTCAAGATTGTGCACAGGAATTTGACAGCTTGTTACCAATGGTGGAGTGTAGCCTTGCGACATGACCTGTGGCATGGCTGTGGGGATAGAGATCTGAACTTGTGGTATTTCATTCTGACCTAGAGGTATGTTGTGGTTGGTGTTCACGACCCCCATAGGAGCACCCTCTGAAGCAGCGTCCATCGTAGGAGGTGTGTAACCAATAGGAAGTCCATAACGAGGCCAATGATAATTCTGGCCATCAAACCCAGAGTTGTGAGGCGGAGGAAGGTTTGTAGCGGTGTTTTCGAAACTTCCCGCTGAGGTGCCTTCATTTGCGTTCCTCTTTTCAAGAAGCTTCACGAGTTCGGCCATCTGATCCTTCATGGCCATCATGTTAGTCATTTGTTCTTTCAGCTTCTCGATATCCTCCCTCAGCGCCTGATTATCTTGATTTTCAGCCATTTTCTTCGTCTGTGCGCGAGTCCGGTAATGGTGTTGATGAACCAGTTTGCCTTTTTGTTCTGTTTTTTTTTCAAAAATTTTAACATAAGTATAGGAATGAATGAATGTGCATGAAATGCAGATGCGAATGTATGTTTTCCATAGCGCGCCTGGGGAATTGTAAGCTTTTGTTCGACAAGTAAAAACATAAAGGTGGATCAAAATTTAACCAAACCAAATGAGTATTTCATTGAGAAATTTAAAAGGGAAATACATCAATTGAGTTTTTCGTGGATAGAAAGTAAAAAGAAAATACATCGACAGTCAAACAACTACATCCAGGGCGTTCTTTTTCTTTTCAAAGCGTCGGGGCATTTCGCCTTAATCTTTAGGAATACAATGAGGCGTTTCATATACTCGACGAATTTGATGACCTCAGTTGGAGTGTTTCTCTCAGACATGACAATATCAACCTCTCTCAAGTGTTCTGGAATGTCTCTGATAGCTTCATTGGTCGCCTTAGCTAACTGTGAGAACTTTTCTTCTGGGAGATGGCCGCGATTGTTCAACTTCATATATTCTTCCTTCAGATACTCGTGTTCGGCCTCAAATTGTTCACGGAACTTCTCTTGGTAATCAGCAAACCCCTTCAATCCATTAGTATCCCTAGACAATTTTTGTAGGGCTGCTTGACATTCTTCGAGCCTTCCCCGTACCATTTCTTTAGCTTTTCTTTCCGTTATGAGCTTGTCCTCATATTCAGCAACAAGACCTTCCAATTGAGATTGCATTCTCTCCAATTGACCCCGCAAGTCTTTCCCAACCGTGACAGATTTCTTCAGCTGTGCTTCCCATGCGTAAGCTTTGTCAATTGCTCTATGTAACACCCTCCTTTTACTATTACAACTAAATAGACAATTATCAGAGTCACCTCGAAGGGCGCTACATTTTTCACCATTTAAAAAAAAAAACACCATTTATTCCAAAAAAAAATCTCCAAAATAATTTATATAAAAGAAATCACCAAGCAGCGGAAATATTAACCAGTTTAAACATCTCCAGAATTAACAATTAGAGACATCTCCAAAATTAATTAAAACAATTTCCAATAACTAAAATAATAGTTCAAAACGATAACTAACGACTCCCCGGTGCTACATATCAGAGCTGACACAGACCCAAACGAGAGAGGAAGCAAAACCTAGCAATTCCTCCACGAGCACTAGCGATCACCTGCAGCGTTGCCGCATGAGAGCAACATTCCAAGCAGAAGGGGTGAGTCTAACAGAGGTAATAAGCAGATGATAAAAATATGCTAGCATCAGGTAACTACAGCAACACAATACAACTACACCATATCACAGCACCAGATACCAAAGGAAAAGTCCATTTGACAGTGAACCACCAAAGTTATAACATTCATAGACAATGGGATGATATGCAACCACTCCAGTGGGCATATGCATGCGGTACCGATCACCAAAATGAGCCACGACGGGCATATCACCAATAAACACCAGAGGCAGAGCCTATATCACCAAAACATGCATATGACAATGCGACACCATGATTATGCACCAACTCACCATAACAAGTATTTAAAATAAATACTATATCACCAGAATCAAAACAAATGATTTCACCAAAAATAGCACCAAGTTGTAGCATCACAGCTACCACTAAACTCTCCTGAGCATACCAGCACCGCACCTGAAATATTAACACCAGACGGCTCCACAACGCGGACATAACGCACGCACACCACGCACAAGACTGGCGCACAGCGCCTAGGCACATCGCACCTACTTCAGCGAATTAATTAAAATAGCAAACGATATCGGATTTCAACAAATAAATACTTGTTGGAAAGCCCTATGGGTCTGGTTATCATCCCTAAGTTCAGTTTTTGAAGGAGAGTGTCCAATAGGTACAGTTTTCGAAAAGCACACTGGCTAGTTGCAAAAGAGGACAGTTTCTGTCCTTCAAATTCAAGCAATTCCAAAGTGACCAAAACTCAATCAAATTGCATGAAACTTGTGCATAAACTGGGGCAAATTTTGTCTAGTTTTCAAAGAAATTGGATTCGTTCGAAAAGGAGTTCTTTTGAAAACGTGGTAACCAAAACACTGACCCTGTGTCCAGATTGTTTCCAGAATCTTACTCTAACTTGTGGAATTCATATCTCGAGCTACACAACTCTAAACGCAACCAAACCAGTTCCAAATTAACAAGCATTAAGTCTATTTTCCAGAAAAATAAACCACATAATTTTTCGGTCAATACAACGTTCCCAGTCACCGAAATACCGAATCTATACCCAAATCGTTTCCAGAATTTTAACCTAACTTGTATCGCCTATAACTCGAGCTATACAACTCCGAATTTGACGAAACCAGTGCCAAAACGACCGGCGTTAAGTCTATTTTCAAAAACAATCAACCTCATAATTTTTGGATCTACCAAACAGCGCCAGTTTTAGAAAAACCGAACCTGTGTCCAGAATCGCTAAATTGCCAAACACCAAACCCTAACGGCAACGACACCGCAACCATCACAACAAAAACGACAATTCGACAACGCGACAACAACAATCAACCACGCACAGCAACAACAAAAAAACACGAACAATAACAACACCATCATCGTGATACAACAATCACGCAACAACAATTAACGAAACAAATCACAATAACGTGCAATAATCATCAAAGCACCAATCTCAACGAAAACACGATATGCAACCACACGAACAATTCAACAAAACCCTAGACTACCCACACATAATTATCATCAACCCATTATCAAGGTTAAGCCCACCCTTACCTCGAATAACGTAAGCTCCGGAACACGACGAACGAGACACGAACAAAACCACAGCAACACGAACGATCCCCTTTTGAAATTCTTCGCGAAACCCTCCTCTTCTCTCCCTCTTTGCGCCGCGTGCTCTCTCTCTCTCACTCTCACTTTCGTTTTTCTTTTGCTTGCTGCGAGTGAGGGTTTGGCTTAAACCCCCAGGGTTTAAGTTGAGGGCTCAGTAAACACTGGGCTCTCTACGTCACCACCTCCTTTACTCGTTTCACCTCCTACGCATATAAAATATTAACCTTTTAATTTATCTATATCCCGCCTCCAAATTATTTTAATAATTCAATCAACTATTTTAATTAAATTATTTCCGGGGTGTTACAACCCTCCCCCACTTAGAATCTTTCGTCCTCGAAAACATACCTGATTCAAACAGCTCCGGATAGGACTCTCGCATCTTGCTCTCCAACTCCCATGTCATGCTTTCACCAGCAGCTCCTAACCAGACCACTTTCACCAGGTTTATCTCTTTGCCACGTAAAGTCTTCACTTCACGATCTTCAATTCGCACAGGCATTGTCTCCACAGTGAGATTATCCCGCACATGCACATCATCCATCGGAATCACATGGGACGGATCCGAAATATACTTCCGAAGTTGCGACACATGAAATACATCGTGCAAATTCGAAAGATTAGGCTGCAAGGCCACCCTATAAGCAACATTACCAATTCTCTCAGTGATCTGATACGGTCCAATGAAACGAGGAGTCAACTTCTTTGTCTTCAATGCACGCCCAACACCAGCCATAGGCGTGACTCTCAAAAACACATGATCACCAGCTTGGAATTCTAAATCCTTCCTTCTCTTATCATGATAGCTCTTCTGTCTACTCTGCGACGCTTTCATTTTCTCACGGATCAATTTCACCTTTTCAGTAGTCTCTCGAACAACCTCGGGTCCAAGAACAATACTCTCCCTAGATTCATGCCAACACAACAGAGTCCTACATCTCCGACCATACAATGCCTCGAACGGTGCCATCCCGATGCTAGAATGGTAACTATTGTTGTAAGTAAACTCGATCAACGGAAGGTGAGTATCCCACGCACCTCCCTGCTCAAGAACACAAGATCTCAACAAGTCTTCCAACGACTGAATGGTCCTCTATGTTTGCCCATCAGTTTGAGGATGATAAGCTGAACTCAACCTCAATTTAGAACCCAACGCTTCTTGCAAACTCTTCCAGAAATCAGAAGTGAACCTAGGATCTCTGTCAGACACAATGCACAAAGGAACACCATGCAACTTCACAATCACCTGAATATAAATCTCTGCCAATCTCGACACCGGATACGTGATATTGATAGGAATAAAATGAGCAGACTTCGTCAATCTATCCACAATCACCCAAATCGAATCGTGCCCCCTCACAGTATTAGGTAACCCTATCACGAAATCCATAGAAATACTATCCCACTTCCATTTCGGAATCTCCAACGGTTGCATCAACCCAGCAGGCTTCTGATGCTCAACCTTCGATTTCTGACAAGTCAAGCAGGAATACACAAACTGCGCCACATCACGCTTCATACCAGGCCACCAAAACATCTTCTTCAGATCCTGATACATCTTTGTAGCTCCCGGATAGATACTCAACTTACTCCTATGACCTTCTTCTAAAATTGCTCTTTTCATCTCCTCATCATCAGGAATGCAGATTCTCCCACGGTACTTCAATACATTCTGCGCATCCAACTCAAAGTCTTTATTCTCGGATTGATCAATCCCAACCATCAGGTCAACTAATTTAACATCTAACTTCTGAGCTTCTCGAATGCTAGCCATGAATTCATTATCAATCTTCAACATCCCCAATCTGACACTCTGAGGCGTCACTTCACAAACCAAACTCATATCCCTGAACTGCTCAATTAATTCGAGTTCTCTAACCATCATTGCTGACATATGCAACGTCTTTCGACTTAAAGCGTCAGCTACCACATTAGCCTTTCCCGGATGATAGTTCAAGCTAAAGTCATAGTCTTTCAGCAACTCCAACCATCTGCGCTGTCTCATATTCAACTCTTTCTGATCAAACAGATACTGCAAACCCTTATGATCACTGAACACCTCAAACCTCGAACCATACAGATAATGTCTCCAAATTTTCAACGCGAACACAACTGCAGCAAGTTCTAAATCATGGGTAGGGTAGTTCTTCTCATGAGTCCTCAACTGTCTCGACGCATAGGCAACTACCTTACCATTCTGCATAAGCACACCTCCCAGCCCCATCTTGGAAGCATCACAATACACCACAAACGACTCTTCCGGATTAGGCAACGTCAGAACAGGAG
The DNA here is from genome assembly GCA_963573325.1 of Astragalus glycyphyllos. Lineage (NCBI taxonomy): Eukaryota > Viridiplantae > Streptophyta > Magnoliopsida > Fabales > Fabaceae > Astragalus > Astragalus glycyphyllos. Next base: position 34,310,973 of record OY754307.1, read on the forward strand.
ACGTCGTCAACCTCTTCTTCAATTCTTTGAAGCTCTCTTCACAACAGTCATCCCAGATGAAAGCTTTACCCTTGCAAGTCAATTGAGTCAACGGAAGTGCCAACTTCGAAAATCCTTCTATAAACCTCCTATAGTAACCTGCCAGACCCAGAAAACTTCTAATCTCAGTAACTGACTTCGGAGACTCCCATTGTAACACGGCATCAACCTTAGACAGATCCACGGCAATTCCATTCCCCGAAATAACATGACCCAGAAAGCTAACCTCCTTCAACCAAAACTCACACTTAGACAGCTTCGCATATAATTTCCTGTCCCTCAGAATTTCCAATACCAATCTCAGATGTTCTGCATGCTCCTCTTCTGACTTAGAATAAATTAGGATGTCGTCAATGAATACCACCACAAACCGATCCAGATACTCACGAAAGATACGATTCATGTACTCCATGAACACTCCCGGCGCATTAGTCACACCGAAAGGCATCACGGAATACTCATAATGCCCATAACGGGTTCTGAAAGCTGTCTTCTGAATGTCTTCGTCTTTCACCTTGATCTGATGATAACCCGATCTCAAATCTATTTTACTGAACACCTGAGCACCCACCAACTGATCCATTAAGTCATCAATCCTCGGAAGCGGATACTTGTTCTTAATAGTCACCTTATTCAGCTGCCGATAGTCTACGCACAACCTCATACTACCATCTTTCTTTTTCACCAACAACACTGGAGCTCCCCACGGCGACACACTTGGCCTCACAAAATTCTTTTCAAGCAGATCCTCGAGTTGCTTCTTCAGTTCTGACAATTCAGATGCAGACATTCTATACGGCCCGCAACCCATTTTCAAACTTGATGCATTTGGAGAATTCAGCACCAGCCTCACCATAATGTGGATAGAACTTCGCCAATTCAATGAACTTGGCAGCATACTCAGTCACCGACATATTACCCTGCTTCAGCTCCAGAAACTCAATCTCTTTCTTCCCACGGACATCTTCAGGATAATACTTTCTCAGAAATTCTCTGCCGAACGCAGCCCAAGTGACCTCTTCATTCACAGTCGCCAACCTCTGCCTCACCTCCAACCACCAGTCATCAGCCTCCTCTGCCAGCATATGAGTACCATACCTGACTTTCTGCGCCTCAGAGCAATCCATAACACGAAAGATTCTCTCCATCTCTTTCAGCCATGCCAAAGCACCATCAGGGTTATACTTTCCCTTAAAGGTAGGAGGATTCTCCCTCTGAAACGTAGCCAAACTGCGCGACCCAGCATCACCAGCAGCACCTGGGTTATTCTCCACAGCTTGAGCCACAGCCTGCAAAGCAGCAGCGAGTGCAGCATCGTTCCGTCCTGCCATCTCAACCTAACACTGCAACAGAATCTATAATCAGGAACGAGTAACAATTACTCAAGTGTTACTCGACTCGACGACTCGACAACTTGGCCGGACAGACCGAACTGCTCTGATACCACTAATGTAACACCCCCCTTTTACTATTACAACTAAATAGACAATTATCAGAGTCACCTCGAAGGGCGCTACATTTTTCACCATTTTAAAAAAAAAACACCATTTATTCCAAAAAAAAATCTCCAAAATAATTTATATAAAAGAAATCACCAAGCAGCGGAAATATTAACCAGTTTAAACATCTCCAGAATTAACAATTAGAGACATCTCCAAAATTAATTAAAACAATTTCCAATAACTAAAATAATTGTTCAAAACGATAACTAACGACTCCCCGGTGCTACATATCAGAGCTGACACAGACCCAAACGAGAGAGGAAGCAAAACCTAGCAATTCCTCCACGAGCACTAGCGATCACCTGCAGCGTTGCCGCATGAGAGCAACATTCCAAGCAGAAGGGGTGAGTCTAACAGAGGTAATAAGCAGATGATAAAAATATGCTAGCATCAGGTAACTACAGCAACACAATACAACTACACCATATCACAGCACCAGATACCAAAGGAAAAGTCCATTTGACAGTGAACCACCAAAGTTATAACATTCATAGACAATGGGATGATATGCAACCCCTCCAGTGGGCATATGCATGCGGTACCGATCACCAAAATGAGCCACGACGGGCATATCACCAATAAACACCAGAGGCAGAGCCTATATCACCAAAACATGCATATGACAATGCGACACCATGATTATGCACCAACTCACCATAACAAGTATTTAAAATAAATACTATATCACCAGAATCAAAACAAATGATTTCACCAAAAATAGCACCAAGTTGTAGCATCACAGCTACCACTAAACTCTCCTGAGCATACCAGCACCGCACCTGAAATATTAACACCAGACGGCTCCACAACGCGGACATAACGCACGCACACCACGCACAAGACTGGCGCACAGCGCCTAGGCACATCGCACCTACTTCAGCGAATTAATTAAAATAGCAAACGATATCGGATTTCAACAAATAAATACTTGTTGGAAATCCCTATGGGTCTGGTTATCATCCCTAAGTTCAGTTTTTGAAGGAGAGTGTCCAATAGGTACAGTTTTCGAAAAGCACACAGGCTAGTTGCAAAAGAGGACAGTTTCTGTCCTTCAAATTCAAGCAATTCCAAAGTGACCAAAACTCAATCAAATTGCATGAAACTTGTGCATAAACTGGGGCAAATTTTGTCTAGTTTTCAAAGAAATTGGATTCGTTCGAAAAGGAGTTCTTTTGAAAATGTGGTAACCAAAACACTGACCCTGTGTCCAGATTGTTTCCAGAATCTTACTCTAACTTGTGGAATTTATATCTCGAGCTACACAACTCTAAACGCAACCAAACCAGTTCCAAATTAACAAGCATTAAGTCTATTTTCCAGAAAAATAAACCACATAATTTTTCGGTCAATACAACGTTCCCAGTCACCGAAATACCGAATCTATACCCAAATCGTTTCCAGAATTTTAACCTAACTTGTATCGCCTATAACTCGAGCTATACAACTCCGAATTTGACGAAACCAGTGCCAAAACGACCGGCGTTAAGTCTATTTTCAAAAAAAATCAACCTCATAATTTTTGGATCTACCAAACAGCGCCAGTTTTAGAAAAACCGAACCTGTGTCCAGAATCGCTAAATTGCCAAACACCAAACCCTAACGGCAACGACACCGCACCACCACAACAAAAACGACAATTCGACAACGCGACAACAACAATCAACCACGCACAGAAACAACAAAAACACGAACAATAACAACACCATCATCGTGATACAACAATCACGCAACAACAAATAACGAAACAAATCACAATAACGTGCAATAATCATCAAAGCACCAATCTCAACGAAAACACGATATGCAACCACACGAACAATTCAACAAAACCCTAGACTACCCACACATAATTATCATCAACCCATTATCAAGGTTAAGCCCACCCTTACCTCGAATAACGTAAGCTCCGGAACACGACGAACGAGACACGAACAAAACCACAGCAACACGAACGATCCCCTTTTGAAATTCTTCGCGAAACCCTCCTCTTCTCTCCCTCTTTGCGCCACGTGCTCTCTCTCTCACTCTCACTTTCGTTTTTCTTTTGCTTGCTGCGAATGAGGGTTTGGATTAAACCCCTAGGGTTTAAGTTGAGGGCTCAGTAAACACTGGGCTCTCTACGTCACCACCTCCTTTAATCGTTTCACCTCCTACGCATATAAAATATTAACCTTTTAATTTATCTATATCCCGCCTCCAAATTATTTTAATAATTCAATCAACTATTTTAATTAAATTATTTCCGGGGTGTTACACTCTATCCCTATCTCGGTTGCGTACCTTGATCTCCTCATTGGCACCTCTGAGACAGTCTTGTACATCAAGAAGTTTTTTATCACCGATGTTCAACCTTTCTTTATATTCAGCAATGCGTTTTTCTTTGAGAGCATTCTCTTGCTGCAGACTTCTCTTTTCCTGATGCGCTTTCTCCAACCGGGCTTGCAATTCTGCTTTCTCCTCTTCAAATTTTGACAAAGCGTTCTTTAGCTCTTCAACCTCCTCATTAAGGATAGGAGTAGGTTCAGACACTTCTGGCTCAATTGGAAGTGCAGGACAGAAGGGTAGCTTGACCTCCTGGACTCTAAGTTGGATCCACTGAAGATAATTTTCTCCTACATTAGTGCCCCTACGACCCAATTCACGATGCCCTTTCTTGAGTACTCTGCCCCATGCTCGACCAATCTTTCTCAATGCATTAAGGTCTTCAGATCCTCTCTTATACAAGACGAAAGAAGTTAAGGATTCTGCTGGAGGTGGATTCGCCATTGGGTAATCGAGTTGCCTTAGAGCAAGAGCAGGGTTGTAGTTAATGCAACCCCTGGTTCCTATGAGAGGGACGTTGGGAAAACCATCACACTGATACACGAACTCCTTTATGTCTTGAGCAAAAGAACACCATGAAATGTCGCTTCCTTCGAGACCAGCAATGTATTGAGCCCACTCATTTTTACTCTTAGCTTCAATTTGACAGTTTTTCTTGAAGATGTGGGAAGTGAACCAAAGGTATAGTACAGGTAGACAGCATAGGACCACACCTCCCTTCTTTTCATAGCGATCATTAAGAGCATAGTATACGTCAGCAAGGACAACTGAAGTGGGATTTTGTTTCCGGGTTTTGAATGCTAGAAAGACATCAATGGCTGTATAGTCAATGAAGTCAATACTGTATAGGAACAACACAATCCCATAGATGAGGAGGCCGAGAACGTCTGTGAAGGCACTCCAATCCTTTTTACTGGCCAAGTTTGAAGCTTCTTTCTCCAGATATTCCCTTAGAAAACCTTTCATGTTATCCCTTATCACCACCTCTTTAGCTAAGCTTGGTGTCGTGACTTTTAGTATGTCAGCCAAGGCCTCATCTAAAGGATAATTCTCTACATATCGGTAAGGCTTATCGTTTTCAGCTCGGAAACATAGAATCTGTTCAAATTCTTCCAATGTCGGGGCCAACTGATAGTCTTGAATGTGGAAACACCGAAATGACGGATCGTAGAATTGAGCCAATGCGGTAAGAGCCTCTGCTTGTACCTTGATCTTCAGAAGACTCAAAAGATTCCCATATTGGTTTGGGAAAGAGTCTCGCCGCCCTGATGGCATTTTGTTGCTTAAATCAAGCAAACTTCTTAGATTTGGCTGTCTGACCTTCAATTGCATGGTTTTCTTTACATTTTGATTCATTTGTTCCTTGTCTAAAAAGAACCCTACAATTCCCTGGCGGTGATGAGAATGCATGAGATGTTTATTTATCTTTATTGTAAAAAAAAGGCATGGGATATATTTTCTAAAAGAATTTGCGGAGAGAGAAAAAAAAAGAATAAATAAATAAATAAAAATAAAAACAATGATTTCTTTGAAAAGTTTTTTGATTGTTTTTTGATAAAAGACGATATGCGTTTGTATTGTTTGAATGTCGGGGTATGAAGCTCCTTTGTGACCTAAGAAAGGTTTCCTTTGGAATGGATCTAGGGTTCCTTCTATGGTGCGAACCTCTCAAGGGTAGCTCTAAAAGATCCTAAATAAGGTTCCTGGAGCCAACGACCCCAGTTAAGAACACTGGTCACAACAATAGGCAAGCTATTAGAAGTGACAACATCCTTAAAAGGAACCAAACTCCAGGTGAGGTCTTCGTGACCACCCAACAAGACGTACGTCCAGGGGGCCATCACTACGTGACCTCGTTCTAACTTAGGTTATGCTCAAGTCCGGGTATAGGACTGTACTCACGTGTGTGAAGAAGTGTAATAGTGGAGTGTGTGTAGGAGCAAACTTTTTTTGAAGTAACCCCCAAGCTGCAAAACAAGCAAACAATATATTGTCTTCTACCCTAAGGTATACATAACATACAAAAATATCGCATGTAATAAGATATAAAAGACAAAAAGGAAGGGTAAAAACTAAACAAATCCTACAACTAATTAGGTTAGGCCTGACTCTCTAAGTTGTCCCCAGTGAAGTCGCCAGCTGTAGCGACCGCAAAATCCGGGTGAGGATTCCTCGAAGGTTCAAAAATAAACCCGCCACGAAAGTTTAGTTTAAGGGCAAATATTGGAAAATCCCTTCGGTTGGATAAGGGTCCTTGAGACCAGGTTTGGGTTCGGGAGTCGATTATGCATGGGGAAGGTATTAGCACCCCACGGCATCCTTCCTAAAGAAGGTTGCCTTCTAATTGGTTGTATTTTATGTTTATTTTACCCTTTTATTAAAAAGAAGACTAAAAAAGATTTTTTATTTTTGCGCTTGACAGGAGGGAGCCCCTGCTCCTACGTATCTCCAGGTGTGATGGAGAAATCAAAGCTACGTAGTTCTTGGGTAGAAAAAGTTTGTTGGTTGGTTTTTTTTATCATAGGGATTTTAGGACTATTGAGCTGTACAACTCATTCATCTTAGAACACTGACTAACCAGAACGTACGTTCAACTTAGTCCCCTATTTTCTGAAAATTGTTTTTTCTTTGTAGTTTGAAAAGAAAAGGTTTGATGTATGGTCGTTTGATTTTATTAGAATAGGTATTTTAGGACTATTGAGCCGTACGACTCATTCGTCCTAGAACGCTGACTAACCCGAATGTACATTCGACTTAATCCCCTATTCATTTTTTGAAAAAAAGGGTTTATTTATTTATTTATTATATATATATATATATATATATATTTTATAGGGGTTCTAGGGCTACTGAGCCGTACGACTCATTCATCCTAACGCTGACTAACCCAAATGTACATTCGACTTAGTCCCCTATTTATTTGTTCTTGTAAAAAAAAATTTACGAAAAGAAATTGTTTTTTATCAAAGAAAGTGGAAACGGGTTACATTAGTAAAAGTGGGGTGTAGAAACAGTAGGGCTGTATGATAAAAATAAATAGGTGTATTTAAAAATAAAGGATTTGCGTAGGGGGTGTGGCAAGTAAAACAGGGGGTGTATTTAAAAGGTCACGCAAGGGGGCTGTATGCAGCAATTCGTGGGGTGCAATTAACAGTCAGAGTTAAAAAAACAAAAACAAAATTTGAAACCACAAGCCCATATATATACTAACCCTGAAAACCCCTAACCCTAAATTCTATCTAACCAGCTCCGCTACCAACTTGAGAGAGAGAAAATGAAGCCTCAAAAGTTTAGAGAGAGATAGAGATTCTTTGCGTGATTTTCGTTGGAGAGAGAGAAGAATGAAGAGAGAGAGAGAGGCCTCATGACCACACCGGAGGAGCCAACCACGGGGGTACCGTGGAGACGCCGACGGTGACTACGAGAGATGACGGCGAAGCGTACCGTCGCCGGAGACTAGGACTGCGCCGGTGTACTTGGGTTGCGGTGGAGGTGCTCATCGGAGGTCACGACAGCAGTGACGGTGCGGTGCTCACGGTGGTAGGAGCCGCGGAGGACTGCCGTGAGCGGTGGTTGTAGTGGAACTGGTGGTGATGGCTTTAAGGTACTCATCACTGTTTCTTCTCTTCTTTTTTTTATTTTTTAGGTTCTCTGTTTCTCTCTTTTCTGAATGGGTACTGTAAAATATGTTGTTGTTGGTTTAGGGTGGATGAGAATGGATTTGTGGGGGAGAAGATGATTTATTGGTTTGTGGAACTGAAAACTCTCCCTATCTCTACGTTGCTATCTCTTTTCTCTTGCTCTTATTTCTTCTACTCATTTTTGTGTTTCTCAGAACCCTCCCCTTCTCTCTCTATTTTTTACATTCTATCCCTCTTCATCTATTCTTTCTCTGATTCTAACAAAAACGGATTTCATTTTCTTTGTCTTTAAACTGAAGGATTAAATCTAAATCCTATTTTTTTTGAGCCACAATCCGTTCATTGTTTACACACAAAAAAATCAATATTTGTACATTTGGTGTAAACTTGCTTCAAGGTTAAAAACTCAGTTCTGATTTTGTGACATATATAAATACAAAGAACTATACAAAGAAAACGAATTCTACAACAACCTTTTACTCCAACTTCTGTAAAATCGCCTATTTGGTTGCTTACTGCTACTGCTCTTACTGCTCTGCTATTGTTGTTACTGCTGCCTTGCTTGTTTAGGAATTTTTGGTGTTTGGTGATTAGGGTTTCAGTGTAAAACCCTAATTTTTGCTCTGATTTTGTGTGAATTTTGTGTTTTTTTTTTTGTTGCTGTCCCCTAGGGTTTCACTATTCATCTCACATATGTGTGGTATAGGTGTGGTGTAGAAGCAGGGAATCAAAACTCATGGGAGACAAAAGACAACAGCAAGAAGGCAGCAGCAAGGGGTGTGCTGAAGGTTTTTTGCCTAAATTGCAAAAAGCAAGGAGACAAAGAGAAATGAACTTGAGCTTCTAGCTCAAAATACCAAAAATGGAGCAAGGCAGCAACGGCCATGTGGGCAGCAACGCATGCTGCTCCTTTTTTATATTTTTGTATTTTTATTTTTGTACTATTTTGAATTTATTTTTTGTCTACATGTGTACAAAGTTTGGCTGTACCATTTCTCTTTGTAAAAAACTGATTATTATAATAGTAATGTGAAACAGTTTTGAATTTTTTTTTTTGTAAAACAAAAATGATAGTAATAATAATAATAGCGTAAGCTAATTAATAACGAGCACCGAAACAAACGTACGTACACGAGGAGATGTAAGTGCGCGTGCTACGAGAATAGAAACGCGTAGGCAATTAGAAATAAAACGTGCACTCCATAAAAATAACAACGCCTAATGAGACACATCTGATACTCTTAAAAATTATTCGATTGATTCAACGGACAAAATTTGGGTATAACACTCCAGGTCATCAGAATTGTCTTCGCTCTCTGCTTGAGGAATCGCTTCTGGTTCTGTAGGTATTTGTTCCTCTGGTGGAGTATCTTTACTTGTTTAACGCTCTACCTCAAATTCAAAACTCTCTAATTCATGTTGATCATTGACCTGTTCCTGCGTGGTTCTGATTCCTTTGAACATTTCAGACTCTTGAAATTTGACATCTCTACTTATGATGCACTTCTTGTCCTCTTGGCTCCATATTCTGTACCCTTTCACACTTGTAGGGTAACCAACTAAATATCCCTTCCTAGTCCTAGGTACTAGTTTTCCATCATTTACATGGTAGTAAGCTACACACCCAAATACCTTTGAGTGACCATAGTTTGGTACTTTTCCTAACCATATTTCTTGAGGAGTTTTTAGTTTAATACCAGTAGAGGGGCTCAGATTAATCAAATAGCAAGCTGTATAAATAGCTTCTCCCCAAAATTTTATAGGCATACCAGCAATTAAGAGAAGGCACCTCATTCTCTCTAATATAGTTCTATTCATTCTCTCAACAAGCCCATTTTGTTGAGGGGCATGTGTTGTGCAAAAACTTGTGCAAGTATACACAGTCTAACAAGTAATAAAGTGATAAGAAAGATTGTTCCCACGAGGACTAATGTTTAATAACTAACTCTACTTGCTAGCACTTGAATTAATGAGCAAAAAGTAAAAGTAAAAGCATGGTAAAAATTCATTGTTGTGCAATAGTTAAAGTAAAGATTAAGTGACAGGAAAACAGTAAAAAGTAGGGGTAAAATCAGAGAGATGGGTATAGCCAAGACAAGAATTCGTAATTAATCAATATTTATGTAATGCTGTGATCAGTGTTGTTATAGCATTCAGTGTTCAGAATAAATGTGGATATTCCAATCTCTGTGAAACAGAATGTCGTTAAGGTTTCCTTATTCCTAAGCTCTGTTGTCGTCAAACTCTTAGGTCCGAGCCGTGGGGTCGGCCAGAGGTTTGGAGAGTCTATGATTCCTCGTTTCTTCAAGAAATTGCGCCGAGGAGGGAACTCTGCTCCTCGACTGTGGGTATCCTGATTCCTCTAGAAAGGGTCAGGTTGAGTGAGAGGGACGCAAGGGTTGGATTATACTACTGACTAAATCATAAAGTAAAAATATAAAGTGCAGTAAAGGAAAGTAAAATTGAAATAAACATAGAGTTTGATTGATTTGGATGTGTCTCATTGCTTCCTAGGCCCTCAAAGGGGAGGAGTAACTACCCACGTTCCCATTGGCACGGTTAGTGGGGTAAGTGCTCATTGCTCCGTGTTTTCAACTGCTTCCACGTTCTGCCTTCGCGCCACGTCTTCCTTGCCTTGCTTGGCCTTTGTCGGCCACTAAGCTGGCCAACATTTGCCTACCGTTGGATCAATCTAAGATCGACGGCTCTCATTGCTTCCTAGGCCCTCAAAGGGGCGGAGAAACTACCCACGTTCCCATTGGCACGGTTAGTGGGGTAAGTGCTCATTGCTCCGTGTTTTCAACTGCTTCCACGTTCTGCCTTCGCGCCACGTCTTCCTTGCCTTGCTTGGCCGAGGGTGCTCAAACACTTTGTGTCCTATATTGGTTGTTGTGGAGAGCTAGGAATGATGCTATCTTCAACAATAAACAAACGAACCCTGTCAAAATTGTTGTTGCTGCTGCTGAGTTTGTTTCTGAATATAATGCTGCAAACTATTCTCGGGCAATCACTGTTTCTTGTGCAAGATCTGTTAATAGCTCCGAGGAAATCCAGCAAATGTCTTTGTTTGTTGATGCCGAGTCCTTCTCTGATGGTGTCACTTGTTGGGGTTGTTGTGTTAAGGATCCCAATGGAGACATCATCATCAGTGCTTGCAAAAAAGATCAGATTGTGGTGGAGCCACTGATGGCTGAAGCTCTTGGGTTAAGATGGGGAATTCAGAGCATCCTGGCGCAAAACTTGGCTCCTGAGGCTATTTTTTCTGATGCTGAAACTCTTGTCAAGTGTTACCACAACCCCTCTCTAGTAGCAGCTATAGCTCCAATTGTCAATGACTGCCGTGATCTTCTTGCTAGTTTTCCCAATGTTTTTGTGATGCATGTTAGGCGAAATAGGAATTTTATAGCTCACAATTTAGTTGGTTTAGCAAAGCAAACTGGTTGTAAAAACTGAATGGGTCCTCCCCCAGTTAATTGTATTGATTCAACTGTTGTAATGCCAGTGATTGGCCCTTGTTTCAGTTAATGAAAGTATCTTGAACTTCAAAAAAAAAAAATCCCGAGGTCTGCAACAAATGGACAAAAAAGAAATAATACTGCTCAAAAGATTCAATTGAACAACCACTTAAGCTACACATAAAAACTTTTGATCAAAAAAAGCTACACATAGAAACACTAATGCAACCTTTATGAGCTAAGTTTTCATTTGTAAGCATTTTATGATGCATGCATCTTTAGATCACAATGACTTATAATGAGGGATAAAAGATGACCCAATAAACTTAGCCCATGAAATGTCATTTAAATGAGGTTTTAAAATATCATGCATTATTTTTATAAAAAGAGATCTCGAGTTAAATTCATTCCACATGAGTTGGTGATGATTGTTCTGGACTGGGCCAGTCATCAGGCCCAATCTATTAGTGGTCGTGCAGCCCAACAGCAGAATGATCAGCCCAACTGATCATTGGGCCCTCAGTGCGATTGGACTATTCAGTATCAACGATCCAGATCAACTCACTCGAAATCTGACGGCTCTCCTGAGCCTCCCAATCGCTATAAATAAGATCAATCACCGGGTGTCAAGTACGCAATACATTCGAATAATCACTAGATATTACTGTAACTCGACTAGCTGACTTGGGCGGCGGAGTGTTCTTGCAGGTACACCCGCCGACACGTTCAGGTAGACCTCACTCAACAGTATAAGACGACCTGTCTCTTGACCATCTCTATAGACAACCTCAAGGTACAGATCATTGGCGACCACAGTGGGAGTGCACACACTTTCCCATCACACATCTCATGCCTCAGAAACCGCGAGGCAGACCGCGTCTGCAAAGCGTGGCTCAAATTCCACCTCTCCCACCACCCATTCCAAAGACTGGGGCGACCAATGCTGATATCGTCGCCCCTGGTTCCCAGCCAGGCGCGGTTCAACAAGCTGATGTCACCTTACCTACTAATCTTGTCCAAAAGCTCCGAGATTTACTTCGTGACCGAGACCAACACATCACTCGACAAGACGATCGCCTCACCCAGATAGAGGAGCAGGTGGCGTCCAGACGGGTGAACACAGCACCCGAACCACGCTGCTGCAACAACAAGTCGCCCAGTCCACGGGCCAACCCGTCTAGGAGACATCGTTCGCCTCCCCGAAGACAGCTCGTCCACAGATTTCCACCCCGCAGAAGGGGACGAGGAGGAGGACTAACCCCACCTAGGACCACACCCTCCACTTCAGACTACACCTACTGGCCGGAAGAGTCTTCACACCAGGAATCCTCATATGATTGGTTCGGCTAGCCCACACGATCACGTAGCAGGTCTTACGAGAGATATCCGAGCAACCATCCAAGGGACAATTCCGAAGAAGAATGACGTGGTCATCGAGGTCGACATCTCGAGGATCGACCACCTCGTAGGGGTAGAGTTGACATGAGCTTGGGGCCGTTCACCAGAGAGATAGAAGAGTTCCGCATTCCACGCTCGCTAGAGAAACCCCCCTCCGACCTAAATATGTACAGCGGCGTAAAACATCCTGACGCTCATCTGAAACACTTCGACCTTATGATGAAGTACAGGGGGGCGCCCGGGACTGTGAAGTGCAAGATTTTCCCTTTGACCTTGGAAGGATTAGCCTTGGAGTGGTTCACTGAGTTACGGCCTAACACTATCTCTTCATGGGAGGAGATGGCCAAGGTATTTTCCGCCCATTTCACAACTTCAAGGGTGAATCCTAAGTCCTAGGATGTCTTGATTGCGATCAAACAAGGACCCGATGAGTCCCTTTGAAGCTACGTGGAGCGGTTCAATCAGGAGGCCGACAAGGTGAGAAATCTGGATGATAACCAAAGATTGTGGTTCTTGAGGACCAGACTCCTCCGAGGAAGCCGATTTGAAGTCGAAGTCGGCCTACACTTGCTGAGAGATTTAGAAACCTTCCTCCGTAGATCTCAGAGATTCATCAACTATGAAGAAAGGATGGTGGCCATTGAAGCCGCTGAGGCAGGAATGAATCGACGACCTCGTGAAGAACGCGACCAAAAACCAAGAAGAGATCAAGGTGGACCGCCAAGAGACTCTAGGATCAGGAAGCTTACAGACCGAAAAAAACTGAATACCTCGTATGCACAGATCCCATCAGAGTGTGCGAACGCAGAGTTCAAAGATATGAAAAGACCGGACCCTCTCGTCCTCAAGGAAGGGCAGCGACCATCCAAGAAGTACTGCCGTTATCATAAGAGCAACGGACATGATACCAACAACTACATGGCCCTCAAAGACGACATCGAAGAACTGATCAGAAAGGGGAAACTGACCCAATATGTAAAGAGGGACCAAGCCGACAGAAGGGATGACAGGAAAGAAGTGCGGTCACCTAGAAAGGGAAAGGCACAAGCCAACGAAGTGGTCAAAGTTAGAGAAGAGGACGAGGATGAAGATGAAGAAGTCCGAGATACCATAAAATCATGGGTGGTATTCCCATTGATAAGAGAGAAACAAACAAGTCCATGAAGAGAAAGTGGGATCAAATCATGAGCGTCGCGTCAACGTCTGCCCCAAGGGTCCTCACGAAGAGGCCATCCGTCTCTTTTGGGGACGAGGACCTCCTTGATGGAACGCCCAACCATGAAGTACCACTAGTCCTATCCGCAGTCATGGCCAACATGGACGTCAAAAGAATTGGCAAAACTACTCCCGAGGTCCCTTAACTTATTTTTTGGTATCAAATCAGTCCCTTAACTTTTTTTTCTAATGACTTAGTCCCTTAACTTTTAAAAACACAACAACGTAGTCCCATATAACATTTTTTTGTTAACTCCGTTTAACAGTGACTGACGTGTCTATTAGGTGAAAACTGGAAAAAATTCTCTTCTTCATGTTCGCATCCTCTTCTTCCATGCTCCATGAATTTAAGCAATAGGTGAAAACTGGAAAAAAAAATCCTATGCATCCCTGTTAGATTTGGGTATCTAACAGCCACTGAGCATTTTTGTAACGGTGTTAACAAAAAAACGTTAAATGGGACTACATTATCGTGTTTTTAAAAGTTAAGGGACTAAGTCGTTACAAAAAAAAGTTAAGGGACTGATTTGATACCAAAAAATAAGTTAAGGGACCTCGGGAGTAGTTTTGCCCAAAAGAATTCTAATCGATCAAGGGAGCTCTGCAGACATCATTTTCGAAGACCTCTTGGATGTATTAAAAATATCAAAAGAAAATTTGAGACCTTATAGGGGAATAGTCCTAACCGGATTTAATGGATCGACCACCACCCCGACCGGACGTATCGAGCTAATGGTCACTTTCGGGGACCACGCCGTGGAGAAACCCTTGTGCAGAACGGTCAGGACAGACTTCATAGTACTCCCGTGTAAGTCGATCTACCAATGCCTCATCGGTCGCCCTACCCTAAGACGTCTAGAAGCAGTTCCATCTGCTGTCCACCTCAAAATGAAATTTTATACCAAAGAAGGGGAGATAGCAACAGTCCAGGCCGACCTGCTTTCCGCAAAATGAGCATTCTTCTTAAGTCTCAAAGAACAAGGCGAACAAGTCAAGAAGGAAATAGAGGATGTAATGAAAGGAGGAGAACAGGTCAATGTGGCCGATCTTGATGCTCGATACGACCCTGACCGTGAAGAAGAGGAGGGGGACCACCTCTTAAATATGGAACTCAAGAAGAGGATCAAAAGGTCAGAGCCTGATGGGGAATTTATACAAGTGCAGTTGGGGGATGACCCAGAAAAGACAGTCAAGATTGGGAGCGACCTACTTACCGAGGTAAAAGATCAACTAGTACAATGCCTGAAAGAACATGCCGACTTGTTTGCCTGGAGTGCAGTAGACATGCCAGGAATTCCACCAAAGGTAGCTTGTCACCACTTAGCTATAGACCCTGAAGCTAAATGGGTCGTCCAAGGAAGACGGGTGCAGAAGGAAATAAAGTACACGATCTGGCTATCCAATGTGGTCTTAGTGAAGAAAGCGAATGGCAAGTGGCGAATATGGACAGTACCCAGTGTGGACAGACTGGTCGACAGTGCAAGCGGGTTCGGATTGTTATTATTTCTAGATGCATACTCGGGGTACAACCAGATCGCTATGCACCCTCCTGACCAGGAGAAGACAACTTTCATGACAGGAGAAGACAACTTTCGACCTACCAGAGAATGATGAACAAAGTCTTTCATGAACATATAGGCAGGGAGGTTGAAGTCTATTTAGACGATATGATAGTCAAAAGCAGAGAGGATTCAAGACATGTGAACGACCTCAAAAAAGTATTCGCTGAAGCACAAAAAATTCCTTCAGGTTCAATCTTGAGAAATGCACCTTTGGAGTAAGAGCAGGCAAGTTCCTAGGGTTCTATCTCACAGAGAGGGGGGGATCGAGGCCAACCCGGATAAATGTAGGGCAGTAACGGAGATGAGGTCGCCCACCACCAAAAGAGAGATCCAAAAGCAAAACGGGATGGTGGACGCTCTCTCACGTTTTATAGCCAAAGCAGCAAATAATTCCCTACCCTTCTTCAAGTTACTAAAGAAAGAAATTAAGTTCCAGTGGACGCCTAAGTGTGAGCAGGCACTCGATCAGCTGAAAACCGCTCTGTTACAACCTCCAATACTGACCACCCCAGAGCCGAGGGAAACACTCTATCTATACCTCTCCATCACTGACGAGGCTTTGTCAGCAATGTTGGTACAATAAGCAGGATCCAATCAGAATCCTGTCTACTTTGTTAGCAAAGCATTCCAAGGACCTGAGCTAAGACCGTACTTTGTGGCGCATCAGGTCGTCCTACGGACTGACCAACCTATAGACAGATCTTGCATAGACCAGACTTAGCAGGCAGGATGATCAAATGGGCGGTTGAACTGTGAAGGATGAGATCCTGCAAAGATATTTGACAAGAGTAAGAGAGTTATTGGAACGGTTCGAACACGCAGAAGTCAAGCATGTTCCTAGGACGGAGAACACAAGGTCAGATATACTGTCAAAACTCAAAACTTGCAAGCACAAAGAATCCAGGTAAGAGAACAAATTTAATGCATGCTTCCATATTAAGAGAACGGAAAGTAAGAATAGGTTTTTCACTCCTTCTCATGGATTCTTTGTGAAAAATAAAAATGCACTATCTTCTTATGTGTTTCTTCTTCCTCCAAATGGTTATAGGGTGAACCAAGTTTTTAGCTATTTGGATTCATAGTATGTGTTGCTGCTACCACTCTAAGAACATTAACTTGGGTGCTACAAGGAACTAATTTATGTACTTCTTGCAGTTTTCCTGTTCTATATTCAAATGGGATTGGCCTTCTTTTTGGGCATCACTAGAGAATCATTCAATGAACATTTTCCTTTTCTTGTATGTATTTTCCCAGCATATAATCTTTTTGTTAACCAAAGAATCAATATGTATTAAGATATTTATTCTCATATGTCTTTTATACTTCTCTTAAAATCCTGTTTTGTGATGATGGAATTGGATAGATAAAGGTTGTGTATGGTACTGGAATTTCATCATTCATGTTTGTTCACTTCTCGGTAACAAACTTATGATGCTATAGTAGAATATGTAACTGATGATGATGTGTTGTGTAACTTCTGATATAGCATAGCATATATAGGACCTCTGGTGAATCTATACCTGTGTTTAATGAATGCATACTTTTAATCTGTGTGTAAGTTGCTTTTGCCACAATTCCTATTTAAGTTGCTGGCACATAGTCATATCTGTTACTGCAGGCAACAAATTCATAGGCCAGGTAATTATAACTGAGTCAAATTTTGATATTAAATAAATACTTGTGGTTCTTATTTATGTTTTGTTCTGAACTGGGCCAAACCCTTCACTGGTTAAGGCCCGGCCCATTTCTGCCTCTCAGGATATTAACATCCATACTCCGTAACCAACCAACGATCAAGATCAATCCTGCGCATCCAACGGTTCAGGTACGACGTCTCATCTATAAATAGAGGTTCTGCCCTCCAAACCCAGGTACGATTCACACACACGATATACTCACAAGAACGCTAAGACACCGCGCATACCTGATCCTCCCCAAGCTCGGCGCACCCGATCCCCCGAGTTCGGGCACGCAGAGCTTGGGCACTCAGTCATGCACCTCGGCACAGTCCCGAGATCGTATTCTTTATTTCTTATTATCTCTTCATCCTTCACATACTGACTTGAGCGTCGGAGTGTCTTGCAGGTACCCCCCACCCGACGTGGACGGAGCTCTACCTCGGACGTCCGAGCTCAGCTTTCGGACTACAACATATCTCATTGGAAGCAATCAAGCACTTAGCCGCAGGTTTGGAGTCTCATCTGGCCTCGGGAGCTTCACTCTAGTACTCCGGTATCGAACATTGGCGACCACAGTGGGAGCATCATCGCTTGCTTCCACCTCTCAAAGTATCAAGCCCTCTCCGGATTGACTCACTTCTCCAAGAGGCATATACGCTCTTTGAAATTACGAAGCCTATTTCCAATTGTTTTGCAGGATTTCTTGTTTCCCATTTTGCAGGTTATGCTCGCCTCCCAACCACGGCTTGAGCCTGAAGGGTATGCTCGCCTCCCAACCACGACTTGAGCCTCAAGAATATGCTCGCCTTCCAACCACGGCTTGAGTCTCAAGAATATGAATATGCTTGCCTCCCAACCTCGGCTTGAGCTCGAAGACTCCGCTCGCCTCGCAAGCACAGCTTGAGTTTCTGTCCGACCCCGGATATCTATAGGTTTCTCATCGCCGACCTCCGGCGTCTACCTCGAGGTTGGATCTTCATCCGACCTTCTCATGATTTCTTTGCAGGTCTTCGCCCGATCGGATCTCCCTCATTATCGCGGCGCCAAGTCAACAGCCCGCAGCGGCTTCTATAGCTCTCTGATCTCCAAGCCCCGCACTCCATCAGAGAGTCAGACCTTCCCTCTGGTGTCAGAGCTGACGAGCTCCACCAAAGGCCGAAGGGTTCCCAATTTCACTTCGTGCGAGCCAACCTCCCTCTGATCTCCGAGCTGACGAGCTCCATCAGAGGCTGAGGTCTTCTCAATTTCGCCTCGTGTGAGCCTGCAGCACCCCTGATCTCCGAGCTCAACGCTCTATTTGGGGTTGAAGGGCGGAGGTCCACAGCGATCTCCGTTGGAGGAATTTTTGGAGAGAGGAGCCCGCAATGGCTTTCTCATCTGTGAAGACAATGGCCCGCAGCGGCTCTCATGTTAGATGGCTACGAAGCAGGGGGCCCGTGCCAACCTTTTTCCCTCTCAAGACCTACAGGTTTTCTATTGGCTACCTCGGACTTCGCTTTGGATTCAGAATTATGGCATTTTTCTCACAAATGGACAGCCGTCCTATAACAACTCGCGCTCTAATCTCGGTCATTTTTCCTACTCTACGAACATTCGTTCAAAGCATGCATGAAGAATAGCGATTAATAAACAGAATTAATGAAGAACAAAAACAAATTAAAGACCGGAAAAAGGGGACGGCGCCCATTGTGTGTTACAATTAAAAATGAGCCCCGGACATGCCCAGGACCAAATCAAGGGAAAGCTCAAAACAGAAGATCAGCAAGCTCCGCCTTCGGGCTCGGCATCTTTGCAGGCTTGTCAACGGCGGCCTCTTCCTCAGTAGCAGAGACGGCAGCAGGATCATATATCACTGTATCCTTATGAACTATCCTCCCATCTTCAGCCCGGTACTTGGCAGCCAATAGGTTGGTGTTCAGACCGGGTTCCAGGACCAAGGCCATAGTCAGGCTACGCCTGAAGCCGAACATAGCAGCTTTTGCCACGTTCTAAGAAAGCACAGTCTTGTCCGCCTTCAGTTCATCTACCTCCTTGGACTTCTTCTCTTTGGCCGCCTCGGCTGCCTCCGCCCTTTCCAGTGCCACCTTCAGATCCTCCTCAGTTTTGGAAGGTCGGCAACTAGGTTGTTCTGCTGAGAGACCTGAGCACGGGCATCCTCAAGCTGCTTCTGGACATCTTTCAGCGTCTCCAGCTCCTCCTTCAGACTCCGGTTCTCCTCGGAGTATGCTACCAAATTACGATCTCGGTAAGAACTGAGCTCACGACATATTTGAATATATTTGCCTTGTAAAATTCTATTTTCACCGTCAAGGACGGAGATCTTACCTTTGAGGCGGTCAGTCATCTTGCCGGCTGCTAGATCCCGCAGCTCCATGATGACCCTCGCACCGGTTTGACCAAATCGGATGCAGGCTTCAAAGTCGGCCAGGGAAGCTTTTTCTTTACCCTTGTCTGTATTCTGTTGCGTAGACCTTTATTTTTTGGCAGGATCACTGGCAACGACCTCGGTGTTACTCCTCTTCTTGCCTACCCCAGTGTCCTGCTGCGGAGCAGAGGAACGAACAATAGGAGATTTTGGAGGAGGTTTATTCTAACTTGACTTTTGTTTATCTACCGCGTGTCCCCTAGAGTGGGACTTGCCCACGTTCTTGTCTGATGGGCCGGTCCCAGTGGCCGACCCAGAAGGCTTGTCTGTTGCCTTCTTTGCAGTGTATTCTTGTCAATAGTGACCGTGGTCGCAACCCCGGCCACCTCGAAAACGGTATCCAAGTACAGGTCATCCATTTTTCCTGCAACAAAAACAAAAGGATTAGTCAACAACAATCATACGCCGAACTCGGCTCTACGCAAAATAAACAAGAAGAAATTAAAGGCGAATTACAAGTAGCAAAATATTGATCCAATTTGGTTTTGGACACGGCCAAGGCCTCTATCATTGAACCACAATGAAACCGGAGTTCGGCCTTAACCATTATTTTTCCTCATTTATTGAACAGCTCATAGGATTTTTTATCCTCTTCTTTCCGCTTTTTAGGGTTCGACATGTAGCTCTGGGTACTGATCTCCACTCCGTCTCGGAGGTAATGGCTCTGATCCCAGAAAAGAGGGAAGTGCCCAGCCACCAACTTTTGGTCCTTGAAGTCGGCAACAACAAGCTTTGCTGCACTACTTAAAGCTCTGACAAAAAAGAAATTTGGCTTGAAATCCCTGTTCGAATCATTAACAGCAAAGAAGTAAGAACGATTTGGGTTGCATCTCAGTCCAACGTGTCCATGCCTCTTGCCCTTAGATCCTGCCTCCGTGGAACGAAGCACGTTGAAGAAGCAGAAGAAGACCTCCGCCGTTGGAACTCTCCCAAGGCGCTCCATGACCAGCTCGAAACCTCGGACGAAGCCCCAACCATTTGGCGTTAGCTGTGAAGGGGCCACATGTAGGAATTTGAGCACATTCTTCTGGAACTCGGTCAGTGGGATTCGAGCTCCCATTGTCTCCATTACAACTCCGTATAGGAAGAATCCGGCCGCGTCATGCTCCATGCACACTGGATACTTGTCAGCAGCCATCAACTCCCATCTCTGCTCAGGAGGACCAATGATGAACTTCTCGTAAAAGGATAGGGGTCTATCCGGCCTCAACCTCACCATGGTGTTGCAGATCCTTGTCGCCACCCAGGGGAATTCGTCTTCAACAAGGACCTCAGGCTCCTCCACCACGACTTTGACTTCCAGCTTGGCCTCAAGTTCTTCAGCCCAATAAGCGACTTCGGCGTCCTCCATCCCAGGGTTCTCCTCAACAGTGCATTCCGAAGACTGCGGGACTGGCTCTCTGGCCGAAGCACCCAACTCGGCAGGAGAAGGAGCGCAGGTTGAAGACAGTAAAGAAGGGGGCCCCTATGGGGCTAGCATCGGTTCACCCGTGGCCGACTTCCTCAGGAATGGTTTCCCAGGCGGTTTCCCTGGGGCTCGTCGTTCCTCACTCCTAGTTCGAGTCATGATCTGCAAGGGGAGGATGGCGCCATCACTTAATCTAAACGGGTGATGTTTTCTATCTTAACTCGCAAACAATAACACTTTTTGGCCTCGGGCATCCCCAAGGTCGGACGACTCCTCCCCTTGGAACGAGCAGCGACATGGTGGCGCCCGCCGCGACTAGAATCATAAAATACATAAAATGAATGCGAAAGAACTAACCTTAGCGCAGGTACTTTCGAATGTCGGACTGAATGTTGACCTCGCAGGTGAGAATCCCAGGAAACAACGTCGTCGTTCGAAGAATTGATCTCGCGCGATTACGAAAATATTCGCCTTGCAGAGATCAAAATCAGGAAAAACGCAGAATGACCAGTAAAACCTCCAACTCGCCCTTTTATAGGAGGGGAAGGTTAAGCGTCACAACGGAATGAATGCACAACTCTGCAACTCTTTACAAACAGGTATTCAAAATTCCCCATGTTTGGAGTCTCATCTGGCCTCAGAAGCTTCACTCTAGTACTCCGGTACCGAACATGTTCAGAGTTGACTTTATAGGTATACTAAAATTTGCGTAGCTTATTTTTAATGGTAGGTCTGAAGAAGACAATGCTCCTCATAATTATTATCTAGGGATGTAATGTTCATCAGAATGTGGATTTTGTCTAGGGGAATGCAAATGACTATACCGTCAATGATGCAATTGTAGGAAACATTGACAATGTGTAGTGATCTCTTGCACTTTTCCTCCTCAAAAGGCCTTGCATAAGAATTTCTGCGTTTTATTCTTTGCCCTTGATAACCAAACTTTGTTACTTTTATTTTATGTTACCTTTTCTGTATTTTAAGTAAATGATATCTCTGGTCTCTCTAATTTCATTATCTGTTTAATGTCGTCAATCATTCCCGTGCATATCACAGGTGTGTGTTCTAATTGGGATATAGGTAGAATTCGCAAGCAAAGTAGAAGTAAGTAGACAGAAAACAAGTGAAGCCAAAAACATAATCTGCCCACCCAAAATCGATCGCAACACAGCTACATTCCCGCACACAGCAGCACAACAAGTTCTGGAATTTCAGGGATGGTAGGGAATAGGAGTCGAGTTAGTGTCTTTCTGCTCATTACTGAATGGACAAAAGAAAACTAATACCCCTTTTGAGAGCATGTGTGAATTCCAAGTCATTGAAGCAAGGTAAGCTCATCCATCAAAAAGTTGTAACTTTTGGTCTACAGAATGATGTTTTTCTATGCAAGAACCTTATTAGCCTATATATTTCTTGCCATTTGTATGATTATGGAAAACATGTTTTTGATGCCATTGAGAATCCATATGAGATAACTTTGTGGAATGCCCTTATGTCTGGTTACACTAAGAATTACATGTACGTTGAAGCTCTAGACCTTTTTGATAAGTTGATACATTATCCTTCCCTTAAACCTGATAGTTATACTTACCCTAGTGTTCTTAAGGCTTGCGGTGGGCTGTGTAGACTTGTTTTGGGAAAAATGATTCATACAGGTTTGGTCAAAACTGGTTTAATGGTGGACATTGTATTTGGAAGCTCTCTTGTTGGTATGTATGCTAAATGCAATGCATTTGAGTATGCTGTACAGATGTTTGATGAAATGCCTAAAAAGGATGTTGCGTGTTGGAATACCGTTATTTCTTGTTATTACCAAAGTGGAAAATTTGAAGGAGCGCTCAGATACTTTCGCATGATGAGAAGATTTGGATTCGAGCCCGATTCGGTTACAATCACGACTGCTATTTCATCCTGTGCAAGGCTTTTGGATTTGGATAGGGGAAGGGAAATTCATAAGGAGTTAATTAATAGTGGGTTTTTTCTGGATAGTTTTGTTAGCTCTGCTCTTGTTGACAAGTATGGAAAATGTGGTCACCTAGAAATGGCGATAGAGGTTTTTGACCAAATGCCTGTAAAGACTGTCGTTGCTTGGAATTCTATGATTACAGGATATGCTTTGAAAGGTGACAGCTTTTCATGCATTCAACTTTTTAAGAGGATGTACAATGAAGGAGTCAAGCCAACTTTGACTACTTTAAGTAGGATAACAATGGCTTGTTCACGATCAGCGCATTTACTGCAGGGGAAGTTTGTTCATGGATATATAATACGAAACAGAATACAGCCCGATAATTTTATTAATTCCTCACTCATGGATCTATACTTCAAATGTGGAAAGGTTGAGTCAGCTGAAAACATGTTTAAGTTGATACCTAAGACAACAGCAGTTTCTTGGAATGTTATGATTTCTGGATACGTAACTGAAGGCAAATTTTTTGAGGCCCTTGGTCTCTTTAGTGAAATGAGACAGTCATATGTTGAACCGGACGCTATTACCATCACCTGTGTTTTAGCAGCTTGTTCACATCTAACAACACTAGAGAAGGGTAAAGAAATTCACAATCTGATTATAGAGAGAAACTTGGGAAAGAATGAAGTGGTTATGGGGGCTCTCCTTGATATGTATGCAAAGTGTGATGCTGTGGATGAAGCATTAGATGTTTTTAAATGTTTGCCGGAAAGAGATCTGGTATCTTGGACTTCCATGATTACCGCATACGGGTCTCATGGTCGGGTTTATGAAGCTTTGGAGCTTTTTGCTGAAATGCTGCAGTCCAATGTGAAACCTGATAGAGTTACTTTTCTTGCTATATTATCTGCTTGTGGACATGCTGGATTGGTTGACGATGGATTCTATCATTTCAATCAAATGATCAATGTTTATGGTATAACACCTAAAGTTGAACATTATTCATGCTTGATTGATCTTCTCGGACGCGCTGGAAGATTGCATGAAGCTTATGAGATTCTACAAAGAAACCCTGAAATCGGGGATGATGTTGGGTTGCTAAGCACATTATTATCCGCATGTCGTTTACACAAAAACCTTGATTTGGGGGGTTGAAATTGCAAAAAAACTTATTGACAAGGATCCTGATGATTCATCAACCTATATTATCTTATCAAATATATATGCTTCTGCCAATAAATGGGATGAGGTACGGATGGTGAGATCAAAGATGAAAGAGCTTGGATTGAAGAAGAATCCAGGATGTAGTTGAATTGAGATTAATCAGAAGATCCAGCCTTTTTTTGTTGAAGAAAATTCACACTCTCATCTAGAATTGATCAACACATGCCTTTCATATGTCGCTAGTCATATGGAAGATGAGTGTAAACCACATATATATTATTCTGATGTTGAAGCACAGAGATTTTGCTAGTTCTCAAATTAGCAAACAAGGACACTACAAGAACTGAGGTAACTGGTGTCAGTTATCCTGCCGCGGTTTCGTAAATATCGCTAGATGTTGAAAAATTTTGGCGGTGTAAAGGGCGGTTTTAACATCCGCTGTAAAGAATTGATAGTTCAGAGCTCTTGGGGAGAAAAAGAAATAAAAATTTTAAGACGCACTAAACCTTTTCTCCTAGCCCGTATTTCTTTTCTTGCCCTCCAAAAGTCTTCCTCCTAAATTTGTACCCTAAGAATGTTTTCTCTCAGATTTCCCAAAGGCCATCGAAGCCTAGCTTGTTTCACCACCGTAGGCGTTCCCTCTAAAGCCACCATTCTCTTCGGTTTGCAGAAAGGCACTTTTAAGTTTAGTTATTTCTCAGTTCACTCCGTTTTGAAGGCGTGATTTCAGCTTTAAAAGGTATTGTGAACAGAGGTGGAGGGAGGGGGGGACCTGGTGGGGCCATGGTCTCCCCCAAAATTTTAAAAAGATTCAGTTTTGGTATAAAACTACTTAAGGGCCCCACCACTAATTGTATAAAGAATAAACTGTGCAATGGCATCAGTTGTCTCTCAATCTTGCATTCTCTCATCCATTGATGTGAATAAGTTGCTTAAGTGTGTCATTTATATTGCACACTACTAATTGCTATCATAAGAGTATTTCCCTCTATTTTTTGTCCTTTTGTTTCTGTTGTTCATGAGGTAATTCCTTGACTTTTCATTTTTCATCGCATTTACTACTTTCTTATCTGTTGATATTAGAAATCATTGATACGTCTATCTTTAATTCCTCCTCTTCTTTGTTAAAATCTAATTGTTTTATATATGTTGTATATTTAGAAATTTATTTTATTAAGTCATGCGTTTTATCATCGGCACCCCTCAAATATAAATTCTGGCTCCGCCCCTGATTGTGAAAACCCCGAAGACCAATAATTTTGTTATGTAAAAACTGTCTGGTGAGTCTAAAATTTTGATTTTTCTGTCTTTTTCAAAAATTGGTATCGAAATGTTGAAGTTTTCCAGCAGCATTGAGGAGTCCTATCTGTTGGCCAAAGTGATCCAAATGAAGCTCTTGGCGGAGACTCCTCTGCTGTTTTCCAGGTACTCATTTTTCTATTCTCTGCATTATTTATGAAGCTTGAAAAAGAATGTAGTTAATCTGTTTAGTTTTTGTTTGTGTCTGTCTCGTATGAAGTTGAACTGTCGAAGTGTTAATGCTGGCAATAGTTCCGCTGACAGAGAGAGTATATGGAGGTGAGAAGGTTAGCAATAGCTCAAGTAGGATCATCTTGTTAGGAAAACGATTCTTCTTCCTCAATTTCTTTTTAATGATTTTTAACCTCATTATGATGTTTTATTTAGGTTGTTGAAGAACTGTTGAAAAGTCAGGAAACATAATGGTGAGTTTTGAGATTTGAAGAGATACTATTATTTGGTTTCTATTTTTTCTTTGCATTGTTAATTGTTATTTCTGCTATGCCTGTATATATAGGTTTATAGAAGGGGATTTTGACACATATGTCAAGAGAATTCAGCAGCCTTATGTCCCGGGAGGGGAACACCTGGGCTATTAATGGGTTCTCACGTTTTGAAGTGAGTTTTAGAATCGATTGTGAAAGTATTATTATTTCTTTTATTATAGAGGAAGATATGATAAATAATGTTTTGGTATGCACAATTTACCAACAAAATCTTTGAAATTGAACATGCTGACTACTTTTCAGAACGTACATATTATTGATGTTGGGAATGTTCATAATTGATGGGTATAAAAATCACATTAATCCACGAGTCAGACCATCATCACAGTAAACCTGAACTGTTTTAAAAAAGTAAACCTAAATTCCAGTTCATATTATGTGATAATAATTGCATTTTTTGGGTGTGTTGTGATTTAATGATTATAAATCCCATTTTGGAATACTAATTCAAACATCTACACTTAGTGCTAGCCTTGTATTTTGGGGTTTTTTTAAAATAAAAATGAAAAACCCGGTTCGGTTTTACAAAACTCACTGGTGTTTTCGCAAAACCCACCGGGTCACCGGTTTACACCAAAAAATTGACCGGGTCAAGCCGGTTCTTGCCGAGTCACTGCATTTTTTATCCATAGCATGGCTCGAACCGGTTCGCCCAATCTGATCGGCTGGGCTGAGTCGGTTTTTAAAACACTGACTGTAGGTTAATGTTATTTTATTGCAAAGGTATAATGTTCTCCCTCTTGTCTCCATTCTTTAACAACAAATGGAAGTTCTTTGCGAACTAGTAGGAATATTTTTTGATAAATTGAATTTATAAAAATCAAATATCTTTAAAACCTACGATCCTTCGAACTAATAGAGATTTATCGAAAGAAAGTGAAAGTGGCGATCCCTCACCACCTTCAATTCGTTGAAGAATGAAGATGCCCGAAGAATACACTAAGTAGTATGAGATTCTTAGTGGAGTGCTTCCGTTTTGAGTGTCTTACTTTTGAACAAGATATTTAATACCAATATTGGTTAACATATTTTCAAGAAAACCCAAGTGAGGTTTTCGAAAACAATAATGAGGGAGTTCTTAGTCAAGGGGATTTAGAACCAAAATTAATCACTCTCAGGATATTCGGGTGCGAGTGGTCCAATCGTGATGACTAACATGTTGTGATGCACTTTCATGCAAGCATTGATGCCGATGTGGTCTGAGTGAGCTTATGGTCGAGCTATTTACATGAGCCTGGATTTAGATGCTAAAACGTGCCGAACACCCTCTCCTAGTCGGGAGAAAAGGGCAATGTGCTCCAGATAAATCATGGGTAGTACTGAGCATGAATTACATTGCATTGGAAATTTGGTGATTGAGATGTGATATGTATCTAGTGGGATCATGATCATTCTATTTGCCCATTGTGATGGGCACGAGGCGATACTCAAGAATCATGTGCATTGACAATTAGAATGTGTTATGCTCTTAATTTTGCACTTGAGATGGGATTTATTGATATATTGGTGGAATTGCAATTGGTGAATGAAATGAAGAATTTGAGACGAAACGACAATAGTGAAGCTCACAATTTAGCTAAATTTGCTTTGATAAACACTCTTACTATTTGGGCTAGAGGAAATTCCTCTTTTTATTGCTTTTGTTTTGACCTACAATTTAGGAACGTCCTAATGAAATTATTTTCAAATAAAAAAACTATATATATATATATATATATATATTTGTTTTGTTGGTAAAAAAAGCTATATATTATTTTATGTGAAAATAATTCAATGGCCGGTATTAGTTTTCAAAAGGTATCCAATAGTCCTATCTTCAAAAAGAAAAGCAATGGGGCTATGACAAGCATTGAATTGGTTGAAGGACTTAGGCTTGGAAGCAGTAGGCATTGAGACAGATTGTATTTAAGTGGCTAATGCGGAGAATAAAGCATCATCCAACAACTTTGATTTTGGTGTTATTATTTTCAATTGTATCAAATTTATTTTGGTAAAAAAAAAATAAAAGGTAACCGATAGTCCTCACAAAATTGACGAATTTCTAACAAATTAAGTCCAATCAAAATTTTGATAGATTGTGTGAAAAACTTCAAATGGATGAGAATGAACACGTAATAAAAAATCAACCGCTCGATTGAAATTGCCCAAATCATAAGGATAAGAATAGATAATCATTATTAATTTAGATTGAAATTCTTACTGATTGACTACGTGTGATTTTGTTTTGGTTTGCAGACTGTGTGGTATTTTCAAAGGATTGTTTCCTTTTACTTTTTTACGATATTATTTGAATATCATTGGTAATTGATATTGTAATTATACTATTGTTAAAAAAGTTGTTGCTTAAAAAAAATAAAATTGAAAGTATATTAAAGAAAAATATATACAGTAATTATTTAGGATCAATCAACATTTATTATGATTGATATTGTATATTTTTAATTCTTCTTTTAAGTATAATAAGAGTATCTTTCATATACTTTATCCATTGGAACAGTGAATAAACATACTTTTCTAAATTCTTTCTGGTTCTTACGTTACAATCTTCATGGAGATGAAGAGAAATTTTGCTAAGCTTGTGAACAAAAAGCAACTTTGTTTCATTGTCTCGTTGTTGATCATGCTCTCAATTTGCACTCTGGTTGTCATTACATGTCTAGGTATATATGCAATTCTTCAACACACAATTAGTTATTACTATCTCAGTTTTCCACCATCAACTATTCACTACTCTAATTCTTGTTGTATTTGCAGATACTAGTCCCCTGCTCCTCGAATCTGATGTAGATTTTCTGGTATAGCTATTTGTTGTTATTTTGTTTTTTTGAAAGACAAACTTAAAAATATTATTTTTTTGAGAAGAAACATAAAAGTATTATAAAAATAACCAAACACAAAGGATACTCGATCCATATACATAGACATATAAAATTTACCTCCATAATAGTATTATTTTGTCCATGTACTACACATGCTTACTCTTAATTAGTATTTTTCCACAACATTGACTTATTATAAATTTTCGCAAGTATCAGTTAAAATTTTTCCATAACATCAAATAAAAAATTGCCACAGTTCAAACTTTGGGTGTGGTAAAAACTATATTGGGAGGGGAGAACTACACGGGCCGGCGAAGCCAAGTTCCCCGGTGTAGAATAGTCATCGGCAAAGCCGTTGAAACCGCAGATCAATATCATGGTAACCAAAAAGAAAATTAAAAATTGCCGCATTAACATTTTTATTTACTATTAATTACAATTTTGGTGAAGTTTATATTTTAGACTTTATTTCTTTAAAGGCAACATATTTTAGACTTTAATTTTTTTTGACAAGGTATTTTAGACTTTAATTAGAACAACTTTTTAATAGAAGTTGTATTTTAAATTTTAAAAAGGAAAAGGGTTCTCTTGGTATGTTTCTTGTTTGTCGAATTTTTTTTGTAATTTCTTGGGTATTATTTTATTTATTGCTTGTTTTTTAAACATTTTCATTTATTATTAATACATTCTACCGTTGAAAAAAGTATGGTGATTACAATTTATTTAATTTTTTGTTAATTATGATATTTTTTTAGGGACCAACTAATTATGAAATTTTTGATCAACGGGCGGAGGAGGAAATTCCACGAGGCATGTTGTCTGAAAGCAACAAAGCAACTGAGGTGTTGCTTTGTTGCTTGGTAGGATGGGGTCATTATCCTTCTCTAAACTTCCAATTCATCACGGTCTCTCCTCTGTTCTCATCATTTGAGTGACAAGAAAGAGATCTACACAATTGGAAGAAAAAAGTTCAAGTAATAAAAGAAAAAATAAAAAGATAAAAAGAAAATAAAAGTCCTAGAATGTATTGCTTCCACTGAATTGCAAGGGAAAAACATTAATGATGACAACCTAGAATGGATGCTTCTAACATGAATAAAATCAAGCACGAAATGAATGTGGGCATTGTTCAAAATAACACATCTGTCTTGTTTTGGTAATATCTAAAGATCCAACAATCCGATTAGCATGATTCTTGATCCGTTGAAAAGATAAGAAATATTTCTACAAGTTTTATTCATGCCATTATTTCAGATTCGGTTGCTATCACGATGAAAAATGGGCTGGAAGTCGAAGACAGATTATTGGTCAAAATAATAATGTATTTTTGTTTTAATTTTCAAAATAAAGGTGTGGGCTGATGCTTAAGGGAAGTGGACGAAATTTGCATGAAAAGGAGAGGAAGTGACCCATTGTTATCATGTTGAAAGTTATATGCAATTAGCATTTTGAGAGCATTGTGCCTCTTGTATCTTCTTGTGGAAGATCAAATATCTGGATCTTATCAAAGGCATTCGTTCCTTTGTGGCGGTTCTTCACTTGGCTTATCATTTCTCCATTCTTCACAAAATTGAGAGTGTGGCGCCTTTCTTAATCCATCTTCTATCTTCTCCATCTTTTTAATTTTTGTTACTTTGAATTATGTTTAGTTCTTTTCTTTTAAATTTTATTATTCACTTGAGGATAGATCCTAATTTCTATATATGTTCCTTTTCGGATCATATCATTTGGTATCAGAGCCAAGTTGTTGGGTTGAATAATTTGTTTTTCTTTGCATCATGTGGAGTTCTATTTATAGAGACATGTATTACAAAAATGAAAGTCTAGAAAATTCATTTGAGAAGTATAAGGTTGGAGTTTGGTTGAAGAAAACACATGAGAAAATAGATAGAGAAAAGGAGAAAATACAAAGAGAAAAAAAGAGGGCTGATAGAGAGAGTGAAAGAAGAATGAGAAGAGAAGAGAGAATGGAAAGAGCGATTGCTGCTAGTAAGGAAATATTATGGGCAGATCTCTGTAAAGCCGAAAAAAAAGTATAAAGAAAAAGAGAATGAAAAGAAAAAGAAAAGCAAGTAAAAACAAAAACAAAAGAGTGTGCAAAAGAGATCTACACAATTGGAAGAAAATAGTTCAAGTAATGAAGGAAATTCTTCAAAAGATGAGGTAAAATATTTGGGAGACAAAGAGAAAGAATTTGATGGTATTTTTGAGAAAGAATTCATAGATTTTTACTCAAACCCTTTATTTACTTCTGGTTATTCTCTTTACTCTAACCCTTTGTTTAGTTGTGATGATTTATTGTCAAAAGAATTTGAAGAGGTGTTTTCAAAAGAAGAATCAAGTGTATTTCATAAAATTGAATTTGGCTTTCAAAAGACACAAGTACCTCAAGATTTGGAAGAAGTTGGTGGATCTTCTATGATTCATCAAGAACTTATAGAATTTAAAGAGGGAAATGATGGATTGAAGACAACTAAAGAAGGGAAAACACTTGAAAAAGGACTTGGGAATTCATGGCATTCGTCTACACTAATACCTTCTTCTAAGTTGGTTTGTCTAGTCAAGTGTTGGGTTTCATCTAATTCCATTCATTTGCCAAACAATTTTTTCGAATGCCATGAAAAGAACAAAGTGAATGAAGCAGAATGTTCTTTACAAGTGTCTGCCGTTGGCGAACTTGGGAAAGGTAATTATGTCTTGGACTCCAAAGTGAACAATGAGCAAGCATATCTGTCCAGTAAACTTGCAAGTTTCTCAAAGGTGAAAAATACATATGATGGATTCTTAAGACTTGTTTTTGACCCTGGAGGTATTAGAGCTAAAAATTCGAGGTCGAATTCTCTCGAAGAAGGAGGGAATGATGACAACCTAGAATGGATGCTTCTAACATGAATAAAATCAAGCACGAAATGAATGTGGGCATTGTTCAAAATAACACATCTGTCTTGTTTTGGTAATATCTAAAGATCCAGCAATCCGATTAACATGATTCTTGATCCGTTGAAAAGATAAGAAATATTTCTACAACTTTTATTCATGCCATTATTTCAGATTCGGTTGCTATCACGATGAAAAATGGGCTGGAAGTCGAAGACAGATTATTGGTCAAAATATTAATGTATTTTTGTTTTAATTTCCAAAATAAAGGTGTGGGCTGATGCCTAAGGGAAGTGGATGAAATTTGCATGAAAAGGAGAGGAAGTGACCCATTGTTATCATGTTGAAAGTTATATGCAATTAGCATTTTGAGAGCATTGTGCCTCTTGTATCTTCTTGTGGAAGATCAAATATCTGGATCTTATCAAAGGCATTCGTTCCTTTGTGGCGGTTCTTCACTTGGCTTATCATTTCTCCATTCTTCACAAAATTGAGAGTGTGGCGCCTTTCTTAATCCATCTTCTATCTTCTCCATCTTTTTAATTTTTGTTACTTTGAATTGTGTTTAGTTCTTTTCTTTTAAATTTTATTATTCACTTGAGGATAGATCCTAATTTCTATATATGTTCCTTTTCGGATCATATCACTAAGTGTGGCAAATGTACCCCCTGTTTGCCAGTCATTGTGTGTGCGCGGCCAGGGAAACACGAGGCTCCAGAGTACTATCCAAGGGTTTGGAGATGCAAATGTGGCGAAAATTTATACAACCTCTGAAGATATCTAATTATCTATAAGTAGGATATATTTTTGTTCACTTTATTTATTATAAAGTTCAATTTAGTGAGTCTAAGGAGTGTTATTGCTTTGATGAGTTATTTTATTTTTAGCTTTAGCTTGTGGTAAAAAGTATGTCAAAATATTACTTTGTTAGTAGATTTAAATTTTCAATCATGTGGCTTTATGTTTTCCATAATTGTCTATTACTCTTTTTTGTTTCAGTGGAATAATTCCATTCAAATACGTCACGGCTCGAGATAGAAGATACTTTGTATGGTCGACCCTTATTAACTTATTTTCATTTACAATGAATCAAAAACTACAACAAAATAAAATATAAATAAGAAAATCAAATTAAAAAATAAAGAAATAAGAATAAGTCGTTTCAAAAGAAACAGCGCAAAATTTTTGTGGATTCAGTTTAGTGACTTTAAAGACTTTTATAGCTTTCAATTTAGTGACCAAGTAAAATTGTAACAGAGTTTGGAAAGGAAACCACTTAAAAAGAATAATAAAGTGTTTAAAATGTTACTCCATCTCCGTCTGGCATCTCATATTATACGATGCTTTGATCATTTCACACAAATTAAGAAAAGTAGTTATTTTTGTATGTGAAAGATAAATGATGAGTTACTTTACAAAATTACCCTAATTCATTAATGACACAGGGAAGATAAATCATAGAATTGAAAGAAGAAATATATTTAAATAATGAAGTGTATGATGGGAAAGAAAAACTAATGTTTTATTGGTATTGTAAAACGTCGTATAATATAGGACAAACTTATTTTGGGCTAAAACGTCATATAATATGGGACGGATGGAGTATTTAACTTTCTTGGGATTCAAAATAACATACCTAGAGTAGTTGCTATTTCTAGCTAGAAGAGACGTATTGCTGCTACCCATCAATCTTTTGTTTATAATGCTCAACATATAAAAGATGAATATGTATTCACTAGTGCGAAATTGATTTTAAGATGTATAGTATTGAATTGGTTGTTTTAAGAATCGACTCCAAATGCGGACTTGTTGGCGGCAATTTTGCAATTAAGTTGGTAACTGTAAATTTTAGCAATACATTTGAAGTCTGTTGTTGATACAACTGACTCTTAATATTTCTAAAACTAATATTTGGAGTTAATTGTTTGAAGAACCGACTCTAAATGTGCTCAGCGCTAAATATTTGGAGTCGATTGTTTGAAGAACAGACTCTAAATGTGTATTTCACTACACATATAAAGTCGTTTCATGAAACAATTGACCCCAAAAATCCTTTTAGTTAACAAGTTCTGCATATCCCTCTCAATTATCGCAGTTTGTTGTCGCCTATCACTCTCGTCCTGCTTATGCTCGTGCCTTCGCTCTTGTTCCTTTGATGTCGCCATGCTGGAGATTAAAACATTTCTTAAGTGGCTCACGTTACTAGTGCAATTTTGACATTAACAAGCACCATTTAGCATTGGTTGTTTGAACACTCGATGCTAAATGCGGTGGCAATTTTGCAATTAAATGGAAGTTTTTGTTTTCACACCTACATTTAGCATTGGTTGTTTAAACAACCGATGTTAAAAGTATTCTCGTTAGACTTTTAGCATCAGTTGTTTAAACAACCGATGTTAAATGTGTATCTCAAAGACATTTAGCATCGGTTGTTAAAACACGCAATGCTAAAAGTCCCGTTTTATTTCTTTCAATTTTTCCATCGCATACACTCTCTCGTCACGTTCTCACTCTTGCTTTCTGAACGCTCTCGCTCTCTCACTCTCTGAATCTCCATCTTCCTCGCAGTCATCGTTTGTTTACTCGCTGTCGCCGTTGCCGTCGTTGTAGCCGCACCTTGCTCGTTATCGCCTTCAGTGCAAATAAATCTTCGAAACCATAAGTTTTCATCTTCAAAACCCAAAGAAATCTTTGGTAAGCATCTCTTAAAACTTGTTCACTACACGAGAATATGAAAGTCACGTCACCGCTTACACTTCGTTGTAGGTCTGATGACGGTTCATGGTACTTCGCTGTTTATTTTTTCTTTCTCCCTTCTTGGTGTATCTCAAAACCCTAGAGCCGCGAGTCCCAATCAAAATACGATATCTATTTTGTTGGATCCTCCATCAGATAACCCTGTCTAATGTAAGTTTGTTGCTCACTATCTATCTCTGGAAGTTTGTTACCATTATCCATTTACCCCCGGCAAAAAAAACTTTTAAAAAACACCTTGCAAAGTATAACATTATTCAGTTACCCCCTCCAAAAATGTTACCATTATCCATTTACCCCCCCTAAAAGAGGGGGGTAACTAGATAATTTTATATTTTTTAGGGTGGTAAATGGATAATGACAACATCTGCAGGGGGTAACAGATATTTAAACCTAGAATATATGTTCTGTCAATTACAATTTCTAAAAACTTCAATGGGAGGGATTTGGTTTATAGCTAGGATCTGCCGAAGAACCAAGAGCAATTGATTGAATTGGTGTAAATGGCATTCCACCAACATAGGGCTATTCTTTTACCAAGTATAATAAGGTAAATACAGGTTTAGATTTTACCTTCATGCGTGTTCTGTGTTTTTCTGATTTTTCTTAATTGACTCTAGTATATATCTTCTACTTAATTGACATAAAAAGACACAAATGAGGAGTGCAATAAAAATATTGTTGGGGAGTCCAAGCAACAACGAGCTAGCCAATG
This sequence comes from Astragalus glycyphyllos, assembly GCA_963573325.1. NCBI lineage: Eukaryota > Viridiplantae > Streptophyta > Magnoliopsida > Fabales > Fabaceae > Astragalus > Astragalus glycyphyllos. Next base: position 34,345,662 of record OY754307.1, read on the forward strand.
AACCAGATCAACAAGAGACCTTGACGCCACATCTCCACCCAAAACAAGTTCTGCATATCCCTCTCAATTATCGCAGTTTGTTGTCGCCTATCCCTCTCGTCCTGCTTATACTCGTGCCTTCGTTCTTGTTCCTTTGATGTCGCCATGCCTGAGATTAAAACATTTCTTAGGTGGTTCACGTCACTAGTGCAATTTTGACATTAAAAAGCACCATTTAGCGTTGGTTGTTTGAACACCCGATGCTAAATGTAGACGTGGCAACAATTTTGCAATTAAATGGAAGTTTTTAGTTTTCAAGCCTACATTTAGCATTGGTTGTTTAAACAACCGATGTTAAAAGTATTCTCGTCAGAATTTTAGCATCAGTTGTTTAAACAACCGATGTTAAATGTGTATCTCGAAGACATTTAGCATCGGTTGTTAAAACACGCGATGCTAAAAGTCCCCTTTTATTTCTTTCAATTTTTCCATCGCATACACTCTCTCGTCACGTTCTCACTCTTACTCTCTGAACGCTCTCGCTCTCTCACTCTCTGAATCTCCATTTTCCTCGCAGCCATCGTTCTTTACTCGCTGTCGTCGTTGCTCACTCGTCGTTGTCGTCGCTGTCGCCGCACCTTGCTCGTTATCGCCTTCAGTGCAAAGAAATCTTCGAAACCTTAAGTTTTCATCGTCAAAACCCAAAGAAATATTAGGTAAACATCTCTTAAAACCATTGCTTTTGCTTTAGTTTTGCTTGTTCACTACACGAAAAAATGAAATTCACGTCTCCGCTTAAACTTCGTTGTACGTCTGACGACGGTTCATGGTACTTCGCTGTTTATTTTTTCTTTCTCCCTTCTCGGTGTATCTCAAAACCCTAAAGCCGCGAAGCCCCAATCAAAATACGATATCTATTTTGTTGGATCCTCAATCAGATAACCTTGTCTAATGTAAGTTTGTTGCTCACTATCTATCTCCGGAAGAACCAAGAGCAATTGATTGAATTGGTGTAAATGGCATTCCACCAATATAGGGCTATTCTTTTACCAAGTATAATAAGGTAAATACAGGTTTGGATTTTACCTTCATGTGTTTTCTGTGTTTTTCTGATTTTTCTTAATTGACTCTAGTTTATATCTTCTACTTAATTGACATAAAAAGTCACAAATGAGGAGTGTAATAAAAATATTGTTGGGGAGTCCAAGCAACAACGAGCTAGCCAATGAACCAGATCAACAAGAGATCTTGACGCCACATCTCCACCCAAAACCTTAAGCCATCAGGTATATGGGTCTCCTCTCTTATATGTCCTTCATATAGATCATTCATAGCCGCTGTGGGACTAAACCACTCACAATTGAATTTTCAACAAATATTTGACATATCATGTAGGTATTACATTTGGACTGCATTTAATTTATTTAGTTCAATTGAACTTTATTCATGAGTTTGCTTAAACGACTATTCTTGCAATTTTTAATGCTGCAAAACTCATTTTCATGTGTTAATCATGTAGAGATTGTTGTGCTGCAATAACTTGCACTGCTATAATGTACATTGAAAGACAATTTTTTTTTTTATGTATGTAGCTTCAGATTTGTTTATTTTCTAGTTGGTAAGTCATTTATATTTCAGTGATGATCAAGTTGGCAGTAAATTGTAATTTGTTTAGAAGGATATCTATATTTGACATTCTACTGGTTTTTTTTTATGAAGTGGTTAATGTGTTTCTTTCCTCCATGAAATTATATTTATGTAGAAGTGGAGCAAGAAGGAAACATATCAACTGTTTGACTTGTGTGATAGATTTGATCTCTGATTTGTTGTTAATGTTGATTGTTGATATGTTTCTTTTATTCACTAAACTCTATACTTGCACTATTTTGCTTATTTTCTATTGGGTACACTGTCTGATATGCTCTTGCTTATTACATTTTGATAGATTGCGCAAAATCTAAACCAAATTGTGTTGCATATTTGTCAAGAAAATAGAAGCGAGTATGCTAAATCAATGAGAAATCATTCCCTAGAAACACATGTAAGTTGTAGTTTTCTAGGGTTCACATGCAAAACTACATAAGTAGGATCTTAGAATTCATGATTCTCACATAGTAAGAGGCACTAACCTTTGTCCATGGTAAATGCAATTCTTCAACACTTGGAATGACTTGAATAGTAATCTTTTCTATCTCCTTCCCTTACTTTCTTATGACTCTCTTTATTGATGGGTGGTAGAATCATACTATCATAGGTAGAGATTGGGAATGTTTAATTCCTTCATTATATATATTGTTTCCATCAAACAATATATCTCTTCACCAAACAGTATGTACCCTTTCATAAATAACTTCTCTAACTGTCATATTTATTCATTTAAATATAAACCAATAAGTCCTTTCAATTAATTATTAAACCACAATATAATTTATCACACATGAGACATAAAATTTCTTACATTCTCCCACTTGGCTCGTGTGATAAAATGTCACTTTTCGGTTTAATAAATTATCAATCATAATGCGCATAAAGAAGGACATACATTGGCAACACCATAAGTCATAGTTAAGGACAAAATTAATAAGAGTCATGGCGGTTGTGTATTATTAAATCAATACACTTCCTTCCATGTACTACTATATTAGCATTATTCCTAACATGATCATAAATGAGAAGTCCATAATGAGTTCAAACATAATGTCATTATTAATAATATAATTTGTTTTCAATATCACAAATTGTATGCATATACATAATTAGAAAACACAATTCAGAAACAAATACATCAATGAGCTCAGAGTGTCTAACATAAAATAAACATCATAATTTAACATTCGCTAGCAGTCATAATGCCCATACTCTTTACATGGCCAGCAAATACTTTAGGCGGTAACCCTTTCGTCAAAGGGTCGGCAACCATAAGATTTGTGCTAATATGTTGAATAGACACTCTACGTTTCTGAACTTCTTCTTTAACGGCAAAGTATTTCAATTCCATATGTTTAGCACCTTTGGAATACTTGTCGTTCTTTGAGAAGAAAACTGCTGCAGAATTATGACAATAATTTTTAAGCGGCCTGACAATACTGTCGACTATTCCAAGCCCTGAAATAAAGTTCCGCAACCAATTACCCTGAACTGTGGCCTCAAAGCATGCCACAAATTCAGCCTCCATAGTGGATGCAGCAATGACCGATTGCTTCGCACTCTTCCATGATATCGCTCCTCCAGCTAATAGATACAAATATCCAAATGTGGATTTTCTTGTATCTACACAGCCAGCAAAGTCTGAGTCTGAATATCCAATCACTTCAAGTTGATCCGTTCTTCTGTAAGTAAGCATGTGATCCTTCGTCCCTTGCAAATATCTTAATACTTTCTTTGCAGCTTTCCAATGATCCATTCCTGGGTAACTCTGGTATCTACCTAACATTCCAACTGCAAAGCTAATATCTGGCCTCGTACATGTTTGAGCATACATCAAACTCCCAACAATAGATGCATAAGGAACACTTTCCATCTGTTTACATTCCAATTCATTCTTTGGACATTGCATGAGACTAAATTTGTCTCCTTTCTGTATTGGAACGGGAGTTGCTGAACATTTCTCCATTTTGAATCTCTCTAAAACTTTGTTAATGTATGCTTTCTGAGACAAGCCTAACAGTCCTTGTGATCTGTCACGGAATATCTCTATTCCAATCACATAACCTGCCTCACCCATATCTTTCATTTCAAAGTTGTTAGAGAGAAATTTCTTAGTCTCACTTAATAGACCAAGATCATTAGTTGCAAGCAAGATATCGTCAACATACAGAACTAAAATAATAAACTTACTCCCACTGACCTTCAGATATATACACCGATCAACGATGTTTTCCTTAAATCCAAAGGACACAATGATATCATTGAACTTGAGATACCATTGTCGGGAAGCCTGCTTAAGTCCGTATATTGATTTCTTAAGTTTACACACCATGTGTTCCTTTCCCTTTTCTACGAACCCTACTGGTTGATCCATATAGACATCTTCCTATAAATTCCCATTCAGAAAAGCAGTCTTTACATCCATTTGATGTAACTCAAGGTCATAATGAGCTACAAGTGCCATGATAATTCTGAAGGAATCTTTCTTGGAAACTGGTGAAAAAGTTTCTTTATAGTCAATACCATCTTTCTGAGTAAAACCTTTTGCAACAAGTCGGGCCTTGTAACGTTCGATATTGCCATGAGAGTCACGCTTAGTCTTAAAGACCCATTTAGACCCAACTCTCTTACATCTTTCAGGCAATTCCACAAGGTCCCACACGCAATTCTGTTCGATAGATTTAAGCTCATCTTTCATGGCATCTAACCATTTATCAGAATTATCACCATTGACGACTTCTGAATATGAAACTGGATCATTATCAATTCCTAAGTCATTTTCTGACTCTTGTAGATAAACCAAATAATCATCCGAAATAGCAGACCTCCGTTCTCTTTGGGATCTTCTTAATGCTATTTCTTGTGGTTGTTCTACTACGGGTTCATTGTCACTTTCGGGATCATTAAATTGTTGTTCTTCCTGATCATTGTGCAATTGAGCACAAGGAACAACAATTGATGAAGTAGGAGTACTACTTAAAGGAACTTGTACTCTAACTTCCTTAATCTCCACATTTTGTGGAGCTTCACTCCCACTACTTTCACCATTTTCAATGAACCTAGCATTCCCAGTTTCAACAATTCTTGTACTATGGGTAGGGCAGTAAAATCTATACCCTTTGGATTTTTCTGGATAACCAATGAAATATCCACTGATTGTTCTTGCATCCAATTTCTTTTCTTGTGGGTTATATATCCTTATTTCCGCTTGACAACCCCAAACATGCAGGCGTCTTAAACTGGGTTTCCTTCCAGTCCACAATTCAAAAGGTGTTCTTTGAACTGCCTTACTAGGAACCCTGTTTAACAAATACATGGCAGTTTTCAAGGCATACATCCACAACGATACAGGTAAAGATGAATTACTTAACATACTCCTAACCATACCCATTAAGGTTCGATTATGCCTTTCTGACACACCATTTTGTTGTGGTGTTCCTGGCATTGTGTATTGAGCACAAATACCACGCTTTTCAAGGAATCTAGCAAATGGACCAGGGTGTTGTCCTGATTCGTCATATCTTCCATAATATTCACCACCTCTATCTGACCTAACGATTTTCACCTTTCTGTCTAATTGCCTTTCAACATCATTTATGTAAATTTCCAAGGCATTTACTGCTTGAGATTTCTCATGAAGTAAATAGACATAACCATAACGTGAAAAATCATCAATAAAGGTGATAAAGTATTTTTCTTTATTGAAGGAATTGACATCGAAAGGTCCACAAATATCTGTGTGTATAATTTCAAGAAGCTGAGTACTTCTTGTGGCTCCTTTCTTTGTGTGTTTTGTTTGTTTCCCTTTAATACAATCCACACAAACATTTAAATCAGTAAAATCTAAATCCAGAAGGATTTCATTCTTTACCAATCGTTTCATTCTTTCTTGGGAGATGTGTCCCAATCGCTTATGCCACAAGTAAGCAGACCGTTCATTCACTAAACCACGTTTAGTACCAACATTATGATGCAGTGTCATAAGTGTTTCAGCATATAAATTATCAAGATTCAATTTATATAAACCATCACAAAGTATACCAGAACCAATCATAAAGGTATTCTTATACAAGCTGAAACAACCATTACCAAAACTATAAGTGTATCCAGCAATATCAAGTCTAGAAGTTGAAACTAAATTCCTAGAAATATTAGGTACATACAAAGTTTCAAATAAATCTAAATGATATCCAGTGTCCAAGATCAAACGGTAAGTCCCGACACCTTCCACTGGAACCTTCTGTCTATTCCCCACTAAGACAAATCTTTCATTTTGCTTTATAGTTTGGATCGTACGGAATCCCTGCATCGTATTAGAAACATGAATTGTACATCCAGAATCAACCCACCAAGTATTATGGGGAGCTTCAGTTAAATTTGATTCAAAACATACATAAGCAACAATCTCACCTTTCTTTTCGAACCAAGCCTTACGCTTTGGGCAATCCTTCTGGAAATGACCAGATTTCCCACAGAAATGGCATTTGTTGCTTTTTGATTCTTTCTTCTGAATGTTGACAGAGGACTCAGCCATCTTTAATGGTCCTTTGCCCTTTCCATGCTTCTTTTGATATTTCTTTCCAACTCCTTGATGATTCACTAGATGAATGGAGTGATTTCCCTGATTCTTGAGTCGAGTTTCCTCTTGAACTAGCATACCGTGTAGTTCATGCACATTCCACTTATCCTTTATAGTGTTATAGTTCATTTGGAAAGGCCCATACTCAAACGGTAATGAACTCAATATGAATTGCACAAGGAAACCATCATCAACTGCCATTCCTAGTGATCTAATTCTTGCTGCAATATTTGTCATTTCAGTGACATGTTCATGCATGGTACGAGAACCATCAAACTTCATGGTGGCTAAAGTACTCATTAATGTCCCTGCAAGAGACTTGTCAGCAGTTTGAGAGCATTCTTCCACAGATTTCATAAAATCCTTAGCACATTCAGTTTTGGGAAGACTTGACTTCATGTTATTTGCTATGCTCATTCGCATAAACATCAAACTTAGTCTGTTTGACTTTTCCCAAGCCTTATAATGGATTTTCTCTTCATTGCTACTATCATCATTAATAGCAGCGGGTCTTTCAACTTGAAGAGCGAGATCAAGATCCAATACACCAAGGTGAAATTGAATTTGTTCACTCCATTCAGAAAAATTCAATCCATTAAAGACTGGAACAGACATAGCTTGAGAATGCAAAGAAATAGGGACAGATACTGCAATTAATACATGCTCAACATTAATACTTTGAGTTATAAATAAACATAAGATTCAGACAAATACACATTCTATGTATACCAATGTTCTCCTTTGGGAGATACATCAATACACAAAATAAACATAATGATGCTATTAACTTCAACATTTATTTGGCATGACATATGCACTAATCAGAAATATTTACTATCTTTGGATATATAAATAAATCTAATAATACACACACATTACCACTATAATGTCCATTAGTTATAAGAACAATTAATCAACCTTTGGGTGATCCAGAAATGCCTTATAACAATGAACTTCAATTTACCCATACATAAACAATTATAAAATTTAGCATCCATACTGTGGGTAATTGAAATAATAATTTCATTAACTTGGAATCAAATAAGCATATAAGTTTGACCACTTTGGTGATTAACAAACTTAACATAATTTTAATCCCAAAATTTAATTAAACACGTGAATGTATATTAGTGGCACACCCGTGTTAAGGAAGACGGGTTGGCCGTGGTTCTTTCTACCAGAAGCTATAATTGGCATTGAACCCACGTTTCCGTCTCAATCTTACACTTAACGTGGCTTATTCAAATGCAAAAACTCTACGGCATCCATTCAAAAGCATGAGATCATGAAATATCAAGTAATTTCACAAAAAAAACAAAAACAAAGAACATTCATTAACCCAATGGAAGATGATTTCACGCTAACCACCCAAAACCAGTTTCACATATTAACAATAATATAATAATCCAATTCGACAATTTTATGTCTTTGGATTTTAAGAGCCCCCCATACATCATCTTTGATGAAGCCACGTACAACAAATAGGCTTTCTTGGCTAAGCGTGATTTCATATAATTAAAGAAGGGATTTGAAATATTGAACAAGCAATACATGTTCAATCTGTGCCACGATTTTGGATTCATAAAAACCCATGACTTTATCAATGGCACAATCATTATTCGCAGTGAATATATACGCAGCAGAAAACATAAATTCAAGAAAACCAAAAACTTAAATTTCATAATTAGGGTTGATAATAATTTTGGGAGAAAATTAACATTCATGGAGAATCACATAATTCCATAACCTAATGCTTTGATACCACATGTAAGTTGTAGTTTTCTAGGGTTCACATGCAAAACTACATAAGTAGGATCTTAGAATTCATGATTCTCACATAGTAAGAGGCACTAACCTTTGTCCATGGTAAATGCAATTCTTCAACACTTGGAATGACTTGAATAGTAATCTTTTCTATCTCCTTCCCTTACTTTCTTATGACTCTCTTTATTGATGTGTGGTAGAATCATACTATCATAGGTAGAGATTGGGAATGTTTAATTCCTTCATTATATATATTGTTTCCATCAAACAATATATCTCTTCACCAAACAGTATGTACCCTTTCATAAATAACTTCTCTAACTGTCATATTTATTCATTTAAATATAAACCAATAAGTCCTTTCAATTAATTATTAAACCACAATATAATTTATCACACATGAGACATAAAATTTCTTACAACACACACACATGGTGAGAAATCTATTCCTGCTTCTCTGATTCTTATGTTGGTAACTTCTTTTTTTGTAGACAGAGGAATACAGAATGATAGGTTTCTTCTGTTCTGGCAAGTCAAGCCTATTGTACATGTTTTTCAGGTGATACTGCTTCGTGTTGAGTTGATTTATTTGGCTATATATAGGTCTCTGTCTAACGGTAAATTTTTGTTATCTCTGCGGTTACCTTTAATAACCTCTCATGATCATTTTTTCTCCAATCTAATTCTTTTATCATATAGTTATCTATTTCATTTGATGTTTTCTCTAACTTATCAGGCATGTAGTTCCTCTTCTATTGACTGCCAACACTTACTGGGTGCATTTTTTTTCTTTTTGGGTTCTCTTGATCACTAATGGTGCCTTTTTCATGCTTTTTCTCTGTATAGAATTTATCTAATGGGGCAGTCAGCTGGGGCACATATTGCTGCATGTACAATCGTGGAGTAGGCAATCAAATAGGCTGATGAAGAAGAGAGTACTTCTTGGAGTCCTTCCCAAATTAAGGCTTATTTTGGTTTATCTGGAGGATATACAACCCAGTGCTTCTTAGGCTCATTATTTTTACACTTTATTTTCATCTTAATCAAATTAGGTATAAGTTTACTAAGCACCCTAGAATCTAGGTACTAAGTATTTCGGTTATAACATTTGTGGAAGAGACATTTAGCATCAATTATACTATACAACCGATGTTAAATGTTTGTTTCGAGGCTATAATAGACAGTGATGAAACACATTTAGCATCGGTTATATAAAAAACCGATGCTAAATGTCCTACATTTGTCATCGAGGGATTTAGCATCGTCGGATAACCGATGCTAAATGTCTTTTCTGCACTAGTGCGATCCTTCTTTCATCTTTCAATTCCAAAAAAAGAAAAATCGTTCTGATCCTTCTTTCTTCACATCGTTCTCTTTGTTAGTCTTCTTTCTTCCCTTCTTGGGGTCGATGTTGCACATGGCACCAAGACCCTCCACTATGAGAAACATCGAGTATTCTGCAACCACTCTTGATGATTTATTTCTTCTCAAATTATTTCCTCAATAGGAATTATGAACCTACAAACCCTAAATTCCAAAATCCAATCATTTTCCTACGACGTGAACCTTATAGTAAAATTACGACGGTGACGAAAACCTTCTGGATGTCTTCGCACAACCACGAAACTACGACGATGATGAAACACGAGGGCGGCGACGCTTCATCTTTAAAGTGTAATCGATCTACCCATGCAGAGACGCTTCTATTTTTACTTGTCTAAATTGATTTTTTCTCTTTGTCTTTGTTCGGTACCAGAATACGGAGTTAAGATGCCCGAGCGCTATGCGCAGCCGAGCCCGGGGGACGAGATATGTAGACATGCTTCCAGTTGAAGTGCTTCATGAGGATGAAGATTGGGCTCGGTAGGTTGAAGCTGGAGCTCGGATTGCCCGAGGTGATTCTCTGTCCACGCCGGGTGGGGGTACCTGCAAGACACTCCGACGCTCAAGTCAGCAAAGAGAAGAGAGAAAATAAGAGATCAAAGAGTTAGAGAAATGCGTTGCTTTATGGGAAACGTTAGCAGAGTGTTCTGTTGTTACCTGAAAATGGAGGGCGGAACCTCTATTTATAGACAATGTGCCGTACCTGAGCCGTTGGATGAGTGGGAGAGATCCTGACCGTTGGGTACGGGTCAAACGTGGATGTGTATGGCCGAAATACGGGAATGGGCCAGGCCCAAACGAGTGAAGGTTTGGCCCAGTCTGAAACAGTGGCCCCCCAAGTCGAGGACGGGGGCAGCATGAGGTCGGCCTCGGCATGTTCTCCACTTGCTTTTGAGGTCAGGATTTACTAAGCCACGTGTCATCTCTTGGATGGTGAGTCAGAGATGTGATGCTTGATGAGCATTGAATGGTCGTGACGCTTCGCATCTCGTCTCTATAAAAGGCAAATTGGAGATTCATTTGATCACTTTTGCGCTATTTGATATCCTGAGCTCTGCAAAGCGAATTTTTCCAGCCACCGCACGAAATCAACGTTACCGTTCGTAGTCGACGTTTTCTGGGTTTGACCTCTGTCGAGTTCAAAATTCTGGCCGACATCCGAAGTTTCCTGTATAGAGGTTAGTTTCTCCTGCAAAATTTAAATGCTTTAGTATGCTTTTGACCGCGGCCAATGTCGTCGATTCGGCAATCATCGCTGCTCACCCAGAGGGAGGAGGTAGTTCGGCCTCGGGAATCTCGAGGCCTGAACACATACCGCTTAAACTTTAGATAGAAAGCTCGATATAGATAGAATTAGTTAGTGACGGCGCCGTCCTCCCCTTGCAGATAATGGTGCGAATCAAGAGCGAGGAAAGGCCGACTTCCGGTAAGCCACCTAGTAAGCCAATCTTGAGGAAGTCGGCTACAGGAGAACCAATGTGGGCCCCCAGAGGTGCTCCATCTCTGATGTCTTCGACATATGTTCCCTCTCCCGCAGCGTCGGGAGCTTCAACTAGGGAGTTCGTTCGTCAGGCCTCGGAATGTACCGTTGAGGAGGAGGATGCTGAAGGCGGGAAAACTGAGGCTGGATCTCGGGCTGAGGAACCTGAGGCCGAAACAGAGGAAGTGGTGGCTGAGGACCTGTACAATTGGGTTACTAAGAAGAGCTGCAATACCGTTGCGAAATTGAGGTCGGACAAGTCCGTGTCCTACTATGAGAAATTCATCGATGCTCCTGCTGAACAGAGATGGAAGTTTATGGAGGCGGAAGGTCTTCTGGTGTGCACTGAGCATAACGGAGCGGGATTCTTCTTTTATGGAGCCGTCCTTGAAACCATGGGAGTTCGGATCCCACTCAACAATTTTCAAAAAGGTGTGCTGAATTACCTGCATGTGGCCCCTTCACAACTGCACCCAAATGGCTGGGGTTCATCCGAGGTTTTGAGATGGTTATGGAGCGCCTCGGGAGAGTTCCTACCGCGGAAGTCTTTTTCTGCTTCTTCAATGTGTTCCATTCCCCTGAGTCGGGGTCAGCTGGCAAGAGTTTAGGGCACGTTGGACTTCGGTGCAACTCTGGACGTTCCTTCTTCGCCCCGGCTAACGATTCGAACCGGGATTTCAAATTGAACTTCTTTTTCGTCCGAGCCTCCAGTAGCGCTGCCAAGCTTTCAATTGCGGACTACCAAGATGGAAAATTTGCACTGGCGCACTTCCCGTGGTCGTGGAGTCACGAGCACTTTGTCCGGGACGGAGTAGAGACCGAGAATAGTCCTATATGATGAAGCCAAACCTGCTGAAGAGTGATGACAAGAAACCCTTTGATTTGATCAACCAATGGGGAAAGAGAATGGCCAAGACCGGCTTGAGATTTCACTGCGGCTCTACGATTGACGCCGTGGTCGAGTCTAAGGCCAAGCTAGATAGATACTTTGAATCTTGTACTTGTCTTTTCTTTTAATCTTTTCTTGTTGAGTTGATTCATGTTGGCTTCAGCTCTTTACCCTTGTTGACTGCTTTTTTCTTGTTGCAGGTAAGTTGGACGAGGTCGATCTTGATAACATTTTTGCTGAGACCGGGCTTGATACTTCTCTCGTGTAGAGAAGGCACCTGTGAAGAAAGTCACAAAAAAGAAACTCGGGGGGGGGGGGGGGGGGGGGGGGGGAGGGGGGTTGGGGACCGACCCTTCCTCTAACAAGGCGGAAGGCAAGTCCCATTCTGGTGACAAGCCTGTCCCTGAAAAACAAAAACCAAAACAATCATCTCAAATAAAATCTCCAGGAGTCCGACCCTCTTCCTCCTTGAAGCCGAGCTCGGAGTCTGCCAGCAAGGAGGGTCGTAAAAAAAGGCCCTTCTGAGGTCGTTGTTGATGATCCTGCTGCCCTGAAAAAACAAAAACGGTGGCAAGAGGAAAGAAGGGCTGAGAAGGGGAAGGGAAAGGCTACTCTGACCGACTTTGAGACCTGCATCATGGTCGGTCAGACCGGTGCCGAGGTCTTCAAGGAGCTGCAGGACCTGGTGGCCGAAAAAATGACTGAACGTCTTCGAGATAAGATCTCTGCCCTTGAAGCTGAAAATAGACACTTAGAAGGCAAGTTAGTTCATACCTGTCACGAACTGAACACTTACCGAGATCATAATTTGGTAGCTTATTCTGAAGACAATCGCAGCCTGAGAGCGGAGCTCGACAAGCTGAAGGGCATCCAGCAGCAGCTTGAAGAGGCCAACGCCAAAGTCAGCGAGCAGGCCAAGAGTGTTGCTGAGATCCCGTCATTGAAAGCTGACCTCCAGGCCGTTCAGGAAAGACTGGCCGCCGCCGACCCCGAAAAGAAGGAGAAAGCTAAGCTGGTTGAGCAGCTAAAGAAAGAGAAGGCTGACCTTACCATGAAGATGGCGAAGGTTGCCAAGACTGGCTTCGACCGCTGCGTCAACATGGCCGTGATCCTGGAGCCCACGCTGAACATCGACTGGCTTGAAGCTAAGTACAATGCTGAGAACGAGAAGATTGTTTACCAGGGTATAGTGATCTACGACCCAGCTTCAGTGGCCTCCACTGCACTTGAAGATGAGGCAAATCCAGCTAATGCGGAGCAGCGCACCGAGGTCGAAGGTGAGAAGGCTGAATGAACTTTTTATTTTCATTATTCTGATCTGATTGCGGTTGGTCTCGGGCATGTTTGGGGCCAACCCTCATTTGTAAATTACTTTGGGCACCGTCCCTTTTTCGGTCTTCATTAATTCTGCACTTTGTTGCTTTTGATTATGCATTCCTTGAATGATTTATGTCTTGATTGAATGCTTGCGGTAGAGTAGGAACCTGTTGCCGTCGTGAGAGAATAAAATTCGTAGAATGGCCAGATTCTGGCATAGGTAATAATAATGGAATTGCTTCATAGAGATAAAAGTAGAATTCCGACGTAGATAATAGAAATCTGGAAACCTGTGAGATCCCTGCAATTAAATAAGATTCAAAGCAAAGCCGCTGCGGCCCCCCGGATTTCAAAGATGGGAAGGCTGCTGCTGGCCCCCCTTCCGTAGCAAGGTAACAAGAGAGAGCCGTTGTGGGCCTTAGTCTTCATAGATGAGAAAGCCGCTGCGGGCTCCTCTCTCCAATGATTCCTCCAACGGAGGTCGCTGTGGACCCCCGCCCTTCAGCCTCCGATGGAGCGCGGAGCTCGGAGATCAGAGGTGCTGCAGGCTCGCACGAGGCGAAATTGGGAAGACCTCGGCCTCTGATGGAGCTCGTCAGCTCGGAGATCAAAGGGAAGTAGGCTCGCACGAGGCGAAATTGGGATCCCTTTGGCCTCTGATGGAGCTCGTCAGCTTAGACATCAGAGGGAAGGTTAGACTCTCTGATGGAGCGCGGGGCTCGGAGATCAAAGAGTTGCTGGAGCCGCCGTGGGCTATTTGCTGAAGACCAGAAGAGCAAGGTATGGATCCGAGGTCATATAGGGAAAACCTGCAGAGAAATCCCCTGGAGCGAGAGGTTGAATGAAGATCCAATTAAAGATAGAAGTCTGAGGTCAGATACAAGCACTCCAAGAAGAAATCCATTCTGATGAATAGAGAGATCCGAGATAGGATGAAGGCTCAAGCCATGCTTGGGAGGAGAGCGGGGCCTTGTGTGCTCAAGCCGTGTTTGGAGGCGAGCGAAGCCTTGTGAGGATCTGAGATTAGAAAAAGGTCCAGAGAAATCCAGTCTGGTTGAAAGCAGAGAAGTCCGTGCTCAGATGGAGCAGGCTAATAGAAGACGAAAGTCCGAGATAAGCTGATAATCACTACTGTCTTCGTCATAGAGATGAGCTCAAGCCATAGCAAACGAAGTGGTAAGTGAAAGTCGGGACTTACCTCGGGGAGAAGAACCAGGTCGGAGAGTACAGTGGAGTCAATCCATGTGAGGAGAGTACGCGCAGTAAGAGAAAATAAGATAGATTCGATAGAGTCCGGAAGCAAGTGATAATGCTCCCACTATGGTCGCCAATGTTCGGTACCGGAGTACCGAATTAAGATGCCCGAGCGCTATGCGCAACCGAGCCCGAGGAACGAGATATGTAGACATGCTTCCAGTTGAAGTGCTTCATGAGGATGAAGATTGAGCTTGGTAGGTTGAAGCTGGAGCTCGGATTGCCCGAGGTGATCCTCTATCCATGTTGGGTGGGGGGTACCTACAAGACACTCCGACGCTCAAGTCAGTAAAGAGAAGACGGAAAATAAGAGATCAAAGAGTTAGAGAAATGCATTGCTTTGTGGGAAATGTTAGCAGAGTGTTCTGATGTTACCTGAAAATGGAGGGCGGAACCTCTATTTATAGACAGTATGCCGTACCTGAGCCGTTGGATGAGTGGGAGAGATCCTGACCGTTGGGTATAAGTCAAACGTGGATGCATATGGCCGAAATACAGGAATGGGCCAGGCCCAAACGAGTGAAGGTTTGGCCCAGTCCGGAACAGTCTTGATTTATACGTCCCTCCCTTGCTTCTTTCGTCTTTTTCCATATTCGGTCATATAGTTGGTTTGTTATTCACAATTAATTTCACATCTTACATCTTCATTCTTAAATGTAACATTATCTTACAAATTCTGTTTTTAATTCCAAACTAGTGCTTATGAAATTGCCATGGCTTATGATCTGTCCACTTTCAGTAATTAAAAGTCTTTAAGCTTTGAATGGTTGGAAAAGAAAGCACTCTAAAGAGAATGGATCTACAAGGTTAAGCAAACTATTAATATCTATTCAACGGTAAGAAATTTATGCAAATCTAATTTATTATATATATATATATATATATATTTTCTTTTATTTTACTTTCATAAATGACTCAATGGTTACATCAGTTAGTATGTCAGTCTGTTAGTCAACTAAATACAAAGAGTTATAATCGGGAAGCAAAAATGCAAAACATAGTTAAAAATGATTACCAAAAGTTGAAGATAAAATGCAAAAGTTAAAACCAAAAAATGCCCCAATCACTAAATTTTCTTCTTTATAAAATGAATCATTAAATTTATAAATTGCGTAGTTGTACTACTTGTACTAATTAAATTTTTGGGTCAAGTGGGTCAAGTGGAGTAAGGTTTATCAGTGTCGCAGTAGATAGCTCTGGGTGAAGCTCCTGTCTACTAAATACACCCCCCAATCTCATATTTTTGATAGCAATTCATATAGTACTGGTGCTTCATATACTTCGCAGTCTATCATTAAGGCGACTAAGCTTCTCTAGGATGGCTGCATAACCCGCATTGGTGCAGGTGAGGTATCCTTTTGGTACAATAAATGGCTCCCTCAAGGTAGGGGAGTGCTCGCATTCCCTTTGTTGATATCCTTGATATTGAGCTTAAGGTTTCCGATGTGCATTGCACAATGGGGATTGGGATTTTAATCTACTATATACGCCTCTACCACTAGAAATCAAGGCTTCAGAAGAGTGATCGTTGAGTCCGACTGCCAAAAAACTCTACAATTTATTGAAGACGGTGTGCCTAGTTCCCATCCCCATGCTCCCTTGATTGATCACATATTCACATTGGAGATTTCAAAGGTTACACCCGGTGCCTATCTTTCTCACATACCTTGCGAGAAGGTAACTACTGTGCTGATTGGCTAGCTAAGTCCGGAGTCTCTTCCTCTGCCATTTGGACGTACGTTATGGTGTCTTTGTCTTCTGGAAGTCTCATCTCTCCTTCTTGCAGATTCCGTGGGAATTGAGAGAGTTAGGGAGTAGTTTCTGTTGTTTTTGTTTTGTTTTTATCATTTCCATTGAACAAAAAAAATCAATTTTTGTGTCTGTTTTTATTAATTTTGTTTAATAACATGCGTATATACAGGTGAATGTTGGGAATGTTATCTGCGATAGTCAGTTGTATCTCTTTGTATTACTTTTGTTTTTGCCTTCGATTTAGGCAGATTCTAATGAAATTACTTCCACGTAAAAAATATTATTCTTTCTTTTTTGGTGAAAAGGAAAAGCTATATATATTCTTTTCTGACAAAATAATTTGGAACCAGGAGGATTAGTTTTCAAAAGGTATTCAATGGTTTGCCTAAAAAAAAAAAGGTATTCAATGGTCCTATCTTAAAAAAAGGTATCCATTAGTCCTCACAAATTTGACGGCACTATATCAATTTCAAGCAAGTTAACATTTTGGTAGATTGCGCAAAAAACTTCAAATGGATGAGAATGGACACGTAAGAATAAATCAACAGCTCGTGGAATCAGGTTTTTCTTAAAAAAAAAAAAAACATTGCAAATGGATGAGAATGGACACGTAAGAATAAAGATAGAATAAATAATCATCTTTAATTTAGATGGAAATTTTTACTGATTGACTACGTGGGATTTTGTTTTGGTCTGGATGGTATTTTAAAAGGATTGTTTCTTTTTCTTTTTTATGATATGATGATGTGATTCTAATTGATATTATCATTATATTAGAATATCCAAATCCTATAGTTAAAAAAATCATAATTATTTTAGAAAAATATATCCTAATTATCTAGGATCAATCAGTATTTATTATGATTGATATTGTATTGTAATCCTTCTTTAAGTATAAATAGTAGCACCTTTCATACTTTATCCGTGAATAGACATATTTCTCAATTCTTTCTCATTGCTACGTTGTTCATGGCGATGAAGAGTGTGAACCAAAAGCATCTTTCTTGCGCTGTCTCCTTTTTTATCATGCTCTCAATTTGCACTCTGGTATTCATTACATATCTAGGTATGCAATTCTACCACACACAATTTGATATTACTATATCACAACTCTAATTCTTGTTGAATTTCAGTTATTAAAAAATATTTAATTTCTAACTTCTTTCTTCATTGCAGATACTAGTCCCCTGCTCCTCGAATCTGATATAGATTTTCAGGTATAGCTATTTGTTCTTATTTAGTTTTTTTTAAAGCCAAACATAAAAAGTATTATAAAAATAGCCGAGTGCATAGTTACATAAAAAAATTTTCCTCCATAATCTATATACAGACGTAAATATTTTACCTCCATAATAGTATTGTTTTGTCCATATACTACACATGGTTACTCTTGATCATTAGTATTTTTCCATACCATTATCATGAATTATTGCAAGTATCAATTATATATATATATATATATAATTGCAACGTCAAATTAAAATTATGGCATCAACATTTGTTCTTACTATTAATTATAATATTAATTAAAATTAAGCTACCTATTTAACATTACTGTATGGTGAATTTTATGTTTTAGACGTTGTTTTTTTATTGCAACATATTTTAGATTTTAGACATAACTTTTTAATAGATGTTATATTTTTAATTTTGAAAAGGAACAGAGTTCTCTTGGAAAATTTCTCGTTTATAAAAAGAAATTGTAATTTCTTGGATTTGCTTGTTTTTTAAAAACTTTTTCATTTATTATCAATACATTCTATCGTTTTTGTGATTAGTTAATGATTTTTTATTCATATTGTTGTTATTTGGTGAAAGAAATATGATGATTGTAGTTTATTGAATTTGTTTTTGTTAATTATGAAATTTTGGCAGGGATCAACTAATTATGAAACTTTTGGTCAGCAAGCAGAGGAGAAAATTCTTCAAGGCAACAAAGCAACAAAGGTCTCTATGAGTGGGGCTAGGAGGTTGCTTGGTAGTATGGGGTCATCTACACCTCAATGCAACACCAAGTGTAGCCAGTGACGGATCCAGAAATTTTTAATTGTGGGGGCAAAAAAATAGCTTATAATATTTTTTCAAAAAAATATTGTAAATTTTTAAAAAATATATAATTTCATTACAGAAAAGTCCTAAAATACCTAAATTTCTACAAATTACAAAGGTAAAAAGGTAAAACTAGTACTTTAATAAAGTATAAGTGTTGATCCAATTTCAATACGATATAACAAATAGTACTATTTTAACAAATATAATATAATATCTCTATTATACTAAACCATAGGTTTTACAAGTTCAAGTCCACGTCAGATATTCACTATAAAACACGTATGATCCATCTCATATCCACATGCGCAGAAACTATCCACATAGACGACACAAACTTAACTAATACATGAGCAATCAACGTCCAATATTTGAATTCCTGGGAAAAAGGTTGATCCAACGGTTGTTATGCCTCAAAATTTCGGCTGAGGAAAAAAAGGCAGTCAATCATTACACTGATTTTGTCTCTTTCATCCCATTTATACCACATGAAGTGCAATAAATCATATCCCTAAAAAATGGGATCTACATTAATCTTGAAATTCCTAAACATATGATCCTAACCACACATTTAACAAACCTATATCTGAGGAAAAAATAAAGAAAAAACAGCCATCATTATGACATGTACGATTTCTATGGGCTGCACAAAAGAATCTAAGTTTAGGCACATAGCTAATTGTGCAACAGTTAGTGATCTCAATCCCTATCTACAAGTCGGTCTTTTTTTTATTAATTGTGCAATTGTCTACTCATATCTCTTTGTTACTCACGAACCATTAGTTTGTAAAAAAACATTTATTTTTCCTTCTTTTTTTTTAACGTGCAACTCATCTGATTCACCCATTATTGTATTTGTAACTATTTTTTTTTACCAATGTATTTGTAACTATTAAAACTATCAAAAATATAACAAATATATTTTAATTGCTACAATAGTTCAATTCATCTAAGAATATAACAAAGAATAAAATTATCAAAAATAGAAACCCTATAAACCATAAGATATTTTATTTGCTAAATATATTTTGGTAATCATAAAAAATATTCTACCGGTGTGTGGAGATCTCCACAAGGACTTTCCCGCAAGCGGGGAACTTTTCTCTGTGGATACGGGAACGAGAGTGATTTCCCCACTGTCAATTCGGGGATGGGGACGATGACCATTCCCCTGGCCAGAGTAAATTACATAAATACCCTTTTATAAATGTAAATTTTACTATAAGTGATATTTTTTTTGAAGCAAATAAGTGATCATTTTTTAATCTTCTTATATGTGTTTTTTTACATAAATTTTAATAAGAAACTAAAATGTAGTAACTTTCATGTTCATCAATTTTGAATTTTATTTGTTTGAATATCAAAATATAAA
Organism: Astragalus glycyphyllos; assembly: GCA_963573325.1. Taxonomy (NCBI): domain Eukaryota; kingdom Viridiplantae; phylum Streptophyta; class Magnoliopsida; order Fabales; family Fabaceae; genus Astragalus; species Astragalus glycyphyllos. The sequence goes on from OY754307.1 coordinate 34,365,127, forward strand.
AGGTGGACTAAATTCTATATTATTTTATATTCAATTATTAAAGTATTAGTTTTTTAGTGTAAACAAATTTTTTTAAAATTTATTAGTTTTTAATTTACATTTTTGATGATTTTACAAAGACCCCGGTAGGAGTGTTGGACGGGGTACAGGGGAGAACAACTCTCTCTGATGGGGATTGAGGAGTACGATTAAAAACTTAGATGAAATAATTTTTTTATCAAGATAACGTTTACCCGTGCATCGCATGGGTCAAACACACTTGTTAGTTTACATACATGTCATTGGTTTGTCTCTAATGTACGAGTTGGGTCATATGGGGTCAACATAAAAAATAAAGTGGTGTCAACATATTAAAATACCCTATTATTGGTTGAAAAAAAGAGCAAAGAGTGGGGTCAGCTGACCCCACTCTAATCAACGTGGATCCGTGCCTGAGTGTGGCAAATGTACCCCCTGTTTGCCGGTTCTTGTATCGGTGCGGCCAGGAAAACACGAGGCTGACCCCATTCTAATCAACGTGGATCCGTGCCTGAGTGCTGTTTGCCGGTTCTTGTATTGGTGCGGCCAGGAAAACACGAGGCTCCAGAGTACTATCCGGATGTTTAGAGATGCAAGTGTGGCGAAAATTTATACAACCTCTGAAGATAGCTAGCTAATTTATCTTTAAGTAGGATATATTTTTGTTCACTTTATTTACTATAAAGTTCAATTTAGTGACACTAAAGAGTCTTATTGCTTTGATGAGTTATTTTATTTTTCGCTTTAGCTCATGGTAAAATATGTCAAAATAGTACTTTGTTAGTAGATTTAAATTTTCAATCATGTGTGGCTTTATGTTTTCCATAATTGTCTTTTACTCTTTTTTTTGTTTCAGTGGAATAATTCCATTCAAATACGGCAAGGCTAGAGATAGAAGATAGTTTGTATGGTCAACACATATTAACTTATTTTTATTTACAATCAATCAAAAATTACAACCAATAAAATATATTAGTGACTTTAAAGACTCTTATTGCTTTCTTGTAAATAAGGAGATGATAGTCACGTGCTTGTAATAAAGTTGACCAAGTAATGTTGTAACATAATTTGGAAAGGAAATAATTTAAAAAGAATAATAAAGTGTTTAAAGTGTATTGCTACTATGGTAGTTGCTATTTCTAGCTAGAACATATGTATTGCTGCTACCCATCAATCATTTGTCTATAATGCTCAATATATAAAAGACGACTATGTATTCATTAGTGCAAAATTGACTTTATGAAGTACAGTTTAGAATTGGTTGTTTTACGAATCGACTCCAAATGTAGACTTGCTAGCAATTTTGCAATTAAGTTGGTTACTGCAAATTTCAGCATTACATTTGAAGTCTATTTTTGATACAACTGACTCTTAATATTTCTAAAACTAATATTTGGAGTTAGTTTTTGAAAAATTGACTCTAAATGTGCTTCTTGCTAAACATTTGGAATCAGTTGTTTCAACAACCAACTCTAAATGTGTATTTCACTACACATCTAGAGTCGTTTCTTGAAACAACAGACTCCAAAAACCCTTTTAGTTAACAAGTTCTGCATATCCCTCTCGTTTATCGCAGTTTGTTGTCGCCTCTCCCTCTCGTCCAGCTTATGCTCGTCCCTTCGCTCTTGTTCCTTTGTCGTCGCCATGGCTGAGATTAAAGCATTTCTTAAGTGGCTCACATGCCTTCTTTCGTCTTTCAATTCCAAAGAAAGAAAAATCGTTCTAATCCTTCTTTCTTCTCATCGTTCTCTCCGTTAGTCTTCTTTCTTCCCTGCTTGGCATCAGTGTTGCACATGGCACCATGACCCTCCACTGTGACCAACATCGAGTATTCTGCAACCACTCTTGATGATTTATTTCTTCTCAGATTCTTTCCCCAATAGGAATTATGAACCTACAAACCCTGAATTCCGAAATCCAACCATTTTCCTATGACCGAACCTTATAGTAAAATTACGACGGTGATGAAAACCTTCTGGATGTCTTCGCACAACCACGAAACGACGACGACGATGAAACACGAGAGCGGCGACGCTTCATCTTTAAAGTGTAATCGATCTACCCATGCGGAGAGGCTTCTATTTTTGCTTCTCTAAATTGATTTTTTCTCTGTCTTGATTTATAGGTCCATCCCTTGCTTCTTTCGTCTTCCCTATTCGGTCATATAGTTGGTTTCCTTGAAATGACATCCAAATCCCCTATACATTGTCCAAACATTGCCGAAGTTTAAGTTCCCGAATTTCATTTGTATCTAATGTTAACAGAATTATCTTGCTTCCACTGTGACAATTGGTATCAACCATGTTTGATTCTTTTACAATGACTCTTAGCCAAGTTGTTCATGAGCTGGATCAACGCCTCACTGCTACCACTGAGGCCCTGAATACTCGTTTGGAGTAGCTCAATACTCGTGTTACTGATAGCATTGCTGAGATTGGCACCATCCTGCGTACTATTCAGCAAGCTACTGCCTTACCCACTCCCCCACCACCCACACCTTCTGTCATTAACCTAAATCCACCTCCACCTCACCCTCCTCCTCCACAACCACCTCCAAACAACCATTATTTCACATACATTTCCAAAGTTGATTTTCCACATTTTGATGGTAAAAATGTGAGAGATTGAGTTTATAAATGTGAGCAATTTTTCTTCTTGATGACACACCTGAGGCTTCCAAGGTACGGTTAGCTTCTATTCACATGGAGGGACTGGCCATGCAATGGCAATTGAATTATATGCGCCACAAGTTTGACATCTATCCTCCTTGACAACAATATCTCACTGATGTCATCTCTCGGTTTGGAGATGCTTATGCTGACCCTCTAGCTTCATTGGTTCAGGTCAAGCAGAATGGTTCACTGCAGGAATACTTGGACTCGTTTGAGATAGCCCTAACTCAGGTAAGCCTTATACCAGAACATTCTTTGGGTATCTTTTTAGCTGGTTTATAGCATAATACTCAAATGCATGTTAGAATGTTCAACCCTACTCCTATTGCTCATGCTGTTAACTAATTAGCCAAACTACATGCTTCCTCCCAAACACTATCCAAAACTGTCACCAAATTTCAATCCTGGAAACCCTTCACTTCAACCACTAAACCTACTCTTCCTACTACAACCTCTGTCCCCAGCTCAGAAAAAAACCTCACCTCCAAACCAGTCTTTACCAAGACCAACAGAACACTCTCTAATGCTGAAATGGCTGATAGAATAGCCAAAGGTCTTTGTTGGTTCTATGATGAACCTTTTACACCGGGTTATCAGCTTAAACATAGAAGAAACCAGCTAATGGTCTTAGAATTAGAGGAGGATGAACCTTTAGAGCCTGAACCTACAGAAACAAACCCTATACCCACCCTAGAAAGCCCTCCTTACCCAGATACACCTTTACTCTCTCTCCATGCTACGACTGGTGCTTGTTGCAATCAAACTATGTGTGTGACTGGTATGTATGACAAGAAGTTGCTCATTATGTCTGTAAAGGGTTCAAATGGTTGCTGCAACAGGCCACTTTTACTGCTGATATGATTGTTCTGCCCCTTGGTAGTTTTGATATGATTCTATGAGAGGGAATTGCTTGCAATCATCTATGCCATACAAAAATGGAGCACCTATTTGGCTTATGCTCCTTTTACGATCAAGACTGATCAAAAGAGCATTAAGCATATCTTGGAGCGACGATTGAACACACCTTTCCAACAAGTTTGGATGGAAAAACTCATGGGGTTTGAGTTTGATATTCAGTATAAAGAGGGTACTTCAAATGTGGCTGCTGATGCTCTCTCAAAGAAGTCTAGTGCTTAGTTATTACCATTGTTGCTAGATAATGGTCATCTAGATCTATTCACCTTAAACAAACAAGCTTGATCAACAGATACTGTCTTGCAGAAACTCATTTCTGAGTTGGAAAACAACCCTGCTAGTCATCCTTATTTCACTTGGGGTAATGGTGAATTGAGAAGAAGAGGTAAATTGGTTGTGGCTTCTGATCCACATGAGAGATTTAATTCTCAAATGGTTATATGATTCTCCTCTTAGGGGTCACTCGGGTAGGGATGTTACAGCTTCTAGGATTCAATCTCTCTTCTATTCACTACAAGAAAAACATGAATTTCCGGCGGATTTTTTCCCGTCCGGTCATTTCCGGCGGATTTTTGAAATTACCGACGGATTTTAAAAAAAAATTAAAAATTCGCCGGTAATTTCAAGATTCCACCGGAAATAAATAATCCCAATCCGCCGGAAATGTTAAAAAATCCGCCGGAAACATTTCTGGTGGAATTTTGAAATTACCGGCGGAATTTTAAAAAAAATATATTTTTTTTTTTACAAAATCCGCCGGTAATTTCTAAAATCCACCTATAAATAAAACTTTCTCCTACACTCCTCTCATTCTCTCATTTCACTCTTTATTTCCTTCTCATTCTCTTCTACATTTTCTCTATCTTATATTTCTTCTTCTTTCTCATACTCTCTAATCTCCATAAATTTCTCTATATATCTCTCTCTTCTATATTTCTCCTTTCTTCTTCATTCTTGTTCATTCTCACTCCTTCATTCTTATTTTTTCTTACTTCTTTTTTCCCATTCTCTCCTATATTAATACTTCTCATACTCTCCTTCATTCTTCATTCTTCATTCTCATTCATTCTCACTCCTTCATTCTTCCCACTTCATTCTCTTTCTTCTCATATTCTCTTTCATTCCTTCCTACTTCTACATTCTCATTCATTTTCATTTTTTCTTACTTTTTATTAAAATATATATTAACTTTTAAAATTTGGAAAAATTGAAAAAAAGTTTAATTTAATTTTTTTTTTAAAAAATTTAAAAATCCGCCGGTAATATTACCGGCAGAAACCATTTCCTGCGACTTAAATACCGGCATATTTTCGGCAGAAAAAATCCGCCGGTAATGCCCAATTTCCGGCAGATTTTGGCCATTACCGACGGATTTTTTCCGCCGGAAATTACCGAAATTCCTGTAGTGATTGGAAGGGAATGCTCAAAGACATTCAAGCTTATGTAAGGAACTGTGCTATCTGTCAAGTTAACAAATTTGATCAAGCTGCTTCTCCAGGTCTTCTACAGCCATTACCAGTCCCTACTCGAATATGGCAGGACATTAGGCTTGATTTTATTGAAGGTTTGCCTAATTCTAATCGCAAACAAGTGATTCTAGTCGTTGTTGACAGATTGAGCAAGTATGCTCATTTCTTACCTATTGGTCATCCTTATACAGCCATTGGAGTGGCTAAATTATTCATGGACAATGTGTTCAAGCTACATGGTATGCCTAGCAGTCTAACCAGTGACAGAGACCCAATTTTTTTGAGCTCATTCTGGTCTAAGTTCTTCAAGTTGCAGGGAGTAGACCTCAACAAATCCACAGCTTACCATCCTCAGTCTGATGGTCAAACTAAGATTGTTAACAAGACTTTGGAAACATATCTCAGGTGTATGTGTTCCTCTAAACCCTCTTCATGGTCACAATGGCTTAGCCTTGCTGAATGGTGGTATAACACAAATTTCCATTCATCTACTCAGTCCACCCCATATGAAATTGTGTATGGCCAAACTCCTCCAATTCATCTTCCCTACCTCCCCGGTGAATCAGATTCTGCTGCTGTGGATAGATCACATGCAGCTCGTAAAGAAACAATCAAATTGCTCAAATTTCACCTCTTGCGAGCTCAAAACAGAATGAGGCAAAATGCTAATAGAAAGAGGAGTGACAGAACTTTTAATATTGGTGATTTTGTCTATCTTAAGCTCCAACCTTATAGACAACTATCTCTCAAGCATCATACTTATCATAATTTCATTCCTAAGTACTTTGGCCCGTATAAGATCACTGATAAGATTGGCACTGGGGCTTATCAGTTGGAACTACCTCCTAATGGTGCTATTCACAATGTTTTTCATGTCTCATAACTTAAGTTTTGTCCTAATCCTGCCGAGGTTACCCACCAACCTCTCATTGTTGTTGCTGGCCTATTGAATGGCATTCCAGAATCCATTCTTGAGAGGAAACTGGTGAAGAGAGGGCGCATGCCAGCTACCAAAGTTTTGGTGAAGTGGAAGGACCTCCCAATTGAGCAAGCTACTTGGGAGTATTACTATGATTTGCTTCAACCATTTCCAGAATTCCACCCTTGAGGACAAGGGTGTGCATCAGGCCAAGGTATTGTGACAGGGTCATAGTTAATTAGAATAAAATGTTGCTGCTTTTACTTTTTACATCAGAATTTTACTGCAAGTTGTTGCTGTTTTGCTTTTTAGTATCGTTATTTGCTCTTGTGCTGGACATGTTGTCCTTTTATTAGCTGTTATTTTGTCCTTTATTGGATCATTTTAGAATTTAGTGTGTTGTCTCTATAGCTGTTAGTGTCTAGGTATATTCCTAGGATTGATTGTACAATCATTGTCCTATTTAATAGGCTGCTATCAATGATCAAAAGGCATCAATCATTATCAAAATTATTCTCTTACCTCCTATATTTCTGAACCCTAAATTTCCTCTACATCGTCTCCTCCGAATTGTATTCTGTCATTGCAATTCCAGGTACTGTGCTTGTGTTGTTGCCGGCTATAGCTGCCTTAACAGAATTATCTTGCTTCCACTGTGACACATGATTTGAAGGGAAAAGTGCGGCAACGACGGAAGGAACTTTGGTATGGTGTTTGAGAAGCCAATCGCGTTTTAAGATGCCGCCGATGATAAGAGGAGATGGTGGCGTGGCAATGGAATCAGGATCCTTCTTCTTGTTGTTGTTGAAGAGATGGATTTTTTATAAATCGGGAAGTGCAAGGGTATTATTGATTGGAGGTTGCTGTGATAATAGATAGGTTGAAATTAAAGGATGAAGTTCTGGACAATCTACCATTGATGCTAATGTTATTACTCTTTCATTGTTTAGCGATTCTTTGCTTTGATTCTTCGTTCACTCAAGATCGGATCCACCAGCTACCACCACTTCGAAGTGAAGGGAAGGAAATCAACGCGACAACTTCTTTAGGACTTGCCAAGTAATTTGCTTTGCTTTGCTATTTTGGGCTTACTCTTCAGCGAATGGAATGCTTTGTTTCTCCTATGGGCATTGTTAAATACACCATATAATTTCTAGCATACACCCCTTATTTTCTTTTTTTTCCCTCCTTTTTAACATGTTTTTGGAAATTTATTTATGGATGTTATGAATTTAATTTAACTAGACCCAGGACCCGTAAATATTTATTATGTGTAATGACAATATACCAATGTGGGATTTCTTTTGGTCAGCAACACCATCAACAAACTTTGGAATGCACTTCGTGTTCCCTGTCATATCCTACTTTCGTTATATTAATCAATTCGCGTCTTTGACATTCAATTAAGAGTTTGCGCTTCAAACTATCGAATTATAGTCTATACATACATAAGAGAAATGATTATGTGCATGCATTGAATTATTATTTTTGATTTTGTTTGTTCTGTTTTTGTGTTGCCTGGCACCGATTTCTCTTGCTCAGCAACATCGTCAAGGGCCTTGGGAATGCAACTAGTGTTCCCTGCCATTTTTCACCTTAATTAGATCAATTACTTTATCTCCTTCACATTTACTTAAGAGTGTGTGCTCAAAATTTTAAAAAATAGAGTCTATACATGTATAAGAAGAATGATTATGTACCAATGAAGAACACTATGATTCAGACTCAATAGAATTTGATCAATTCCTTTTTCTACCTTTAAGGTAGAGAACTGAACCAAGAATTCTCTTTCTTTCTTTCTTTCTTTCTTTCTTTCTTTCTTTCTTTCTTTCTTTGAGTTTAAGGAGATAATAGTGAGCGGCTCTTTTCCTTCTTCTTTTGTTGGCATTCAGACTTCAACATCTGCCATGCGAGTTTGTGAGAAGCTTCAAGATCTACTCCCCACTCGAATTATCCGCCACTTAATTAAACTACATAGAAATATAGGTAAAAACTGAGCGACGTTTTGGCTTCCTCAATTTTCATTAAATCCATATCTTTTAGCCGAGTTCAACCAAAATCAAATTATGCTTACCCTTAGTTTGGCCGCAAGATATATGAGTTTGTGTGTGATCTCAAGCAACGATAAATGGTGCATGTGGCAGATGGTGAAAAAAATTCATGATTAGTTGTTTTCAATTCAAAGCTAGATTAGAAGTATGTGCGCGTTCTGCGAAAATTCTCGTTACAAACTTTGCATGTCTGTATCCGTGGTGGATCCAAGGTGGTTTGTGGTTAGTTTTGTTCCTTTGAAATTGTGAATGCTCATTATCATGGCTTGCTAGTCTAAGCCACTGATCAATGTCTGAGTGCATTGAGCTCGAATAGTGTCAGATATAACTCTCTACAAAACCTTACTACAAATTGCTATGGAAAAAGTACTAGTGGAAAAAAAAAATACAACATCTTTCGTGTGAGAACAACTTAAAAAAAAAATTCAAGGAAAATCATATAAGCTAACCCTTGATTAAGTGAAAAGAAGCGTGTTTTTCTCTGTTAGAAACAACACTTAACATATGACATCTAACTTTTTTTTCCTTCCTCAAAAGCATTTGAAGACATTTTCTTCACTTTAACACCTTTGTTTTATCCTCCAATTGAATTTCAATATTAGCTTCAAGAATTTTTTCATGAGTTGTTATTTGAGCATGATATGAAGAAACATATTGCTTTAGTGATTGACATGATATATCAATAGCACCACAGGTATACAGGAATCACAAAATATTAAAAACAAATATGACAATTAATATTAAATTAAATTATAATATCAATATTCAATACCTTATAATAATATGACAATTAATATCAAATAAAATAATAATAACAAAAAATAAATATACGACAATCAATCAGTATCCTAGACAAAAACAGTATGACCAAAAGCTGGGAATGACTTCGTCACTTGGCAACGATTTCATCTCGTTTGAATGTTTACTCCTCAGTCTCCTCTTCAGGCCACCATGTAGCAGGCCCAGACCACATGATCTATTGATTCCTGTAAAATTTATATATGAAGTCAACCTTCTATCAATGTGCAATGCTATGGAAACATAATTTTATCTATAACTATTAATAAAGGAGATTCTAAAAAAAACTGTCATTTTGGTGTCTGATTTTTCTGACCAAAATACTCTTATTGTAATGATAACTACCCACTAACACCCAACACATTTCTATTTCTAATTCTAATAATAATTATAACCACCCACTAACACACCAAAACACCAACACATGAAATACAGACCCTAGTTTTAACAATATGTATCCAAAACTAGCTACCTACTTACAATATGTATCCAAATTAAATCAAGTTAGCAACTTACAATATGCATGAACCAATTCATATGCATGTATCCAAATCAAACTCTCTAACAACTTACAACATTACAATCTATCCAAAACCAAAAAATTGTGAGACAAAATGGCACCACTCTCCCCTAATCTCATCAAACTGGGCAGCAGAGTATGTCTTCCCCCGACAATCGAGAAAATACTGAAATTATATAAATAAAATTAGAATTGAAATGGTTAAATCAAATTAACTATTATTATATCAAAATAAAAAAGAGTTCTAAAAAGATACCTGTCTGGGAATAACCATTTGGTTGTGGGTAATAATTTCCTTCATAAATCTCATTACGTAATACCCACAATCATTGTTATTGGGTTGTTTCGGACAGTACAGAACAAAAGATTTGTTAATTGTTAAATTTAATTTAATACATTTTTTTAACAACAATAATGTAAATAAATATATGAGAACATTGATTACAAACTTTACCTCTATTGGCACCCATTTGGTCTTTGATTGTTCCAATCTCCAATATTCCTTCAAACAACTACACACAATTGGATATAACTATATTATTAAAAATACATACGTATATAAGTAAAACAAAGAAATATGTAGAGGGATAGAAATAGACACACCTATTAAATATCGCGACCAACTCAGGGTGGGTGTTGAAATGACCATGCACAGAATCAATGTAGTACACTGTATCTGTCTTAGGATTTATTGCAAGCAAAATCCAAGGTTCCCTACAAAATAAAATTTTCAATGAGTAATTGACTAGTATTTAAAAAATGCATGTTATATAAGAATAGATTAAATCTCTCACCCTACGAGACACGGTGCCAAAAACATGGTATCGACGCCTGTATGTTGAGCTTCCCATAAGCGTCGAGTGATATAATTTGTAACCTCTTTCTGGTTTTGATCAACAAGGTCGTCATAATTACTCAGTTTGTCTGACACTTGACGAAGGTGTGTATTATCTGGACACAAGAACACAAATCTCTGTGTCTGTTCCAAATGGACCAAAATGTTATCGTACAAACACCTACAATTAGAGATATATATACAAATTAAATTATCGATATACTAAAATAAATTCAATGATGTCAAATAATAAATTACATACGTACCTCACATATGCTCTAATACATGTACTTGTTGCCCAATTCATTTTACATAAATCATTGATATCCTATTTTGAGATCGTCAATAGTAGATCGGGAATCCCAAAAATATTGTCATTCACCTCTAATACAAGCGGGGCTGCATCATCCATCTTGAATTTCGCATGCATTTCGGTATAAAGAATAATCCTAGAATCATCAATGGAAGAGGCGGGGGCTGAGACACTTTTGGAGGAGGGGCGGGCTGAGTCACTTTTAGAGGAAGGGCGGGCTGAGTCACTTTTGGAGGAGGGGCGAGCCCATACTAAGGAAGTCCAACCTCGAGTTGATGGTATCTTTAGTCTTTCCTGGCATATTTAGTAAGGTACCAATGACACTTTCAAAGACATTTTTTTCAACATGCATCACATCAATGAAGTTCCTTACATATAATGACTTCAAGTATGGCAACTCAAAGAAAATCGACTTTTTCTTCCACCCCCGTTTGGCAAGCCCTCCTGCAAAAGGCTTCCCAAATTTAATGTTCAAATCTCTCACATTTTCAAATAGTTGTTCACCCGTCAAAGCCATGGGAGCTTTACGGGTTTCGATATGCCCATTGAATGCCTTTTTCAACAGTCGATACGGATGAGTAGATGGCAAAAAATCTACGATGACCACAGTAGATATTCTTCCTATCATGTTCCAACCACATCCAATCAGTGTTATCTTCACATATACCGCACACTGACCTTTGTTACTGTACCCAGATAGATTGTCGTATGCTGGAAAGTCATTAATTGTGCCAAAAATCATAGCCCTCAGGGTAAAACTTTCTTCTCTGAACCCATCATACACCTCCACTCCAGTCTCCCACATTAGCTTTAAGTCTTCAATTAAAAGAGCCAAGTATACATCAATATCATTTCCCGGTTGCTTGGGCCCAGAAATTAACAAAGACAACATCATATATTTGCGTTTCATGCAAAGCCATGGAGGTAAGTTATAGATCGCCAAAATCACGGGTCATGTACTGTGGGAGCTACTCTGAATGTCGTGCGGGTTAAATCCATCAGCAGGCAATGCAAGTCGTAGGTTTCTTGGATCCAACCCGAAATCAGGATAATCAATATCAATTTTCTTCCATTGCGGAGAATCCGCCGGGTGTCGTAGCATGTCATCTTTAATCCTTTCATCATCATGCCATGTCAAGTGTTTTGCATCTCCTGAACTATGGTACATGCGCCTAAATCGGGGAATTATGGGAAAATACCACAACACCTTTTCTGGAGCAGATTATTTCTTTTTATACCGCAATGCATTACATTTAGGACACGACTTTAACGATGCATGTTCATTCCGAAATAAAATGCAATCATTGGGACAAGCATGTTTCTTCTCATAGTTCAACCCAATGGACCCTAACATTTGTTTTGCATCATACGTCCGAGAAGGGAGCACATTATCATTCGGCAACATTTCTTTTAATAGTGCAAGTAATTCTGTAAAGCTCTTATCCGTCCATCCGTAACAAGTTTTCAAGTTATACAACTTTATCACAGCCAATAGTTTTGTGAATTCAGTACAACCTGAATACAACGGTGTCTCCGCATCCGTTATCAACTTCTCAAACATTTGAGGACAGTCATTAAGATTGTCTTCAACAGCCTTTGCTATCTCTTCAAATTCGCCCCATCAAATGTAGGTCTTTCGATGTCAACCGGTGCACATCTATCAGTACTATTACCCATATTTGAATATTCACCTCTTTCGTCACCATGCATTGTCCAACAAGTGTAACTTTGATCTATTCCGTAACCCTTTAAATGTCCTGCCAACACCTCTGCATTAACTGAATTTACATAACAACAACTTAAACAAGGACATTTCATGTTACTATAAGTCCCTAAACGTTCAACAGCACATTTCACAAAATAATCCACTCCAGCAACATATTCCTTGGACAGACGATTGGCAGACATCCACTTTCTATCCATAATTTCCCAATATTAATTTATAATAAAATCCTGATAAAAGAACATGAATTATCCACTTGTTAAGTAAAACTCTACCATGAAGTTGGTAAGTGCTTGATAGTTTGTCTTGGCTCATATTGGAAAACAAATTTTAACAACTTAGTTAAACGAGAAATCAACCTTCCATCCATATAGGGTTAGTGAAGCATTTGAAGGATAGGTCCATATGCTTGTATTGTAATTTGGTAGCCTAGGAAGTAATTCCTAAGTTACCTAGCCGTGGTAACTATAGAACTTGAGGCTTGTAAAGCTCTACTGATGAAGTAAACGAGGTGTTTTCCATTTGAAGTTTCCTATGTTAGTATATAATTGATTTGGCAACACATTTTTCATATGTAGAGTTTCTCCATGTTCTGACCTTGTTACAACAAATTGGTTTGACAACACATTTTTCATAATTATTTGCTACCTAGTAGAAATATACATCATTGTAGTCACTAAAGATTATTAATTAATGCCATAGAGGAAGTCTTCTTTATTCTTTAGATAAGAAACCAGTTCCTTAAACCCCAAGAAAAATCCCTCTCCAAAAATAAACACAAACATGAGAATTATGTTCAAACATCACATAAACATGAATAACTAACTTTCATATCAAATAACTAAGTCAATTATTTACAACATTCACATGCATCCAAATTTCTAGAACACACAACACACAACACAACAACCACATGTGCACAATATCACAAACCAAGTAAGATAATTGAAATTGGTCTTCTTTGAGTCCAAAACACAAACACTTTAAATCCAAACCAAGAAAGACAACAAACAACAAAACAACCACCTATACACAATATCACAATATCATAAACAAAGTAATATAATAGAAATTGGGTTTCTTTGAGTCACAAACACAAACACTTTAAATGCAAACCAAGAAATGAGTTTATGAGTTACCTTCAAAGATTCTTGGCTTGAAGATACTTGAACACTAACCAAAACGAAATCGGTGTGTAAACCACCTATACACAATATCACAATATCATAAACCAAGTAACATAATAGAAATTGGGATTCTTTGAGTCAAAAACACACACACTTTAAATGCAAACCAAGAAATGAGTTTAAGAGTTACCTTCAAAGATTTTTGGCTTGAAGATGCTTGAACACTAACCAAAACGAAATGGGTGTGTAAACCACCTATACACAATATCACAATATCATAAACCAAGTAATATAATAGAAATTTAGATTCTTTGAGTCAAAAACACAAACACTTTAAATGCAAACCAAGAAATGGGTTTATGAGTTACCTTCAAAGATTCTTGGCTTGAAGATGCTTGAACACTAACCAAAACGAAATGGGTGTGTAAACCAAAAGCAAAACCAAAACGAAATGGTTGAGAGAGAGAGAGAAACGAAATGGGTGAGAGAGAGAGAGAGAGAAACGAAATGGTTGAGAGAGAGAGAGAGAGAGAAACGAAATGGTGAGAGAGAGAGAGAGTACGTGAGTGAGAGCTTCAAGTGAGAGAGCTAGGTGATGGAGAAGACCCAAAAAATATTAACGTTAAAACGTACGCGAGGGAAGGAAAATAAAAAAAAAACAATAGGCAGCGTTTATAAGTAAGGAGCGCTCCCCATTGCTCATATGCGCTCTCCAATAGGCAGCGTTTGGCAAGGGAGCGCTGCCCATTGCTCATATGCGTCCTCCAATAGGCAGCGTTTGGCAAGGGAGTGCTACCCATTGCTCATATGCGTTCTCCAATACGCAGCGTTTGGCAAGGGAGCACTGCCCATTGCGCAAACGCGTTCTCCCATAAGCAGCGTGTGGGAGGGAAGCGCTGCCCATTGCTCGCGCGTTTAGCCAAAAGCAGCGTTTTAGCGCCTTTTTTTCAAGATCTGGTGTAGTGTGTGATGCATAACTAAAAAGTATCAGGACTGCTATAAAACATAACAGGCAAATCTAAAGTAGGAGAGGGGATGAGACCAGATAATAACATGGGAAAATGTGAAGAAATCTTTAAGACTTGGGTGTGATATTGATATCTGGGTTTCCATCATCCACCAAGGCTCAAAAATAAAATACATGGAAGCTCACAACATGTTATCATCAACAAAGAAGAACAATAAAGAGGCGAGGAAATCGCCGGAAAAGTTGTTAACTTGTTATGTAGATTTAAAGCTGAGGACTAGAGTTGATCCAAAAGAGTGCACCAAAAGAGTAGCTCAGTTGGCGAGCTAAGGGATACCGAAGGAGTGCACCAAAAGAGTGCAAGAAGGAGGTCCCGGGCTCAATCCCCGGAAACTAACATTTCCCCCACCCCACTAACATTGGCTATCAAAAAAAAAAAGCTGAGGACTAGAGTTGATCCAAACCGTTCAAGATCCTCGAATCCAATGTTCCGGTTAAGGTCAAGACCCTTCCCTCAAAACAATCTATGACTTCTACCCATATGCACACATCGCTTCCTCCTTGCTATTAAAGCTTGGACGATTTGAGTGCAAGAAGTTCTTAGGAATCATCTCCTAATCTAGTTGGTTGGGGGAAAGGAGTATAGAATGTAGAGAGATGATGAAAAGTAGAGAGGGTACGAGGATAGGAATTTAACAATAGCAAATTATTTTTCCAGCGTCATGTATTGTGTATAAACTTGAGAAATTACCTTATCTCAATATTTTCATAACACAACCATCATGAACACAAATACTTTCAGTATGTAAAATCAAAAAAGACACATTTCTCATTTTATTAGAAGTACTCACAGAAATGCATGAACAAGTAAATGAAGAGAGTAGAGGCAAAAAATACTTACATTAACCAACATAGGGGCAAATGGCTTTGATTCTTTTGGCTGCTCAACTGAAACTGGTGGGTAATTCACACTTTGAACTAGGAATTTAATCTGCCATATTGATAACCAAAATTTAATTTGTTCTTCCATTCCCGAAGCATACAATAAAGATAAAAAGGAAATGAGTCTAACCTCGTCAGTGCTATCAATAGGATATGATACTTGCTCGTCATAATCCAAGGGTAGAGGGAATGTCACGTATTTATGTTCAAGTTTCATTCCAAAAGTACATGTAGATAGAGGGAATGTCACCACCTATTTATTGGTTCGGCCACAAAGTGGTTTGGGGTGGGCAGGTGATGAGTAGCAACATAAATGTCCTTAAAGAATCCAAGGGATACTGCAAATTACAAATTCAACATTACCAATCAGTGGATGTGGATATTGGATAACTCTATTGTACGATGCAGATAATAGGTTAATGTCAGTGACATAACCTGAATATGAAAACACAAAAAATAAATTCATAACACGTAACAATTCAACTTGCAGGGTCATAATATTCTGTCTGGAGAAGACTTAAGTATAAATTAAATTAACACCGCCTAATTTTTAGGTTCTGAATGATACTCATATTGACCACAAAGTTTATTTTTCTGGAGTGGCGAAATTCTAAAGCCATATCTCATTAGAAAATAAATGAGAAATGGATACCTAATAAGCATGAAAGAAAACTTCATATTTTGTGCCATTAAGATGAGCTCAATTAATTGATCTTAGTACCATTTATTAATTATCATAATCATATATGGAGTATATGGAACTAATTTATGAAACTTGAGTGAGAATTACAATCAAGGAAACATGAATACATACAGCGTAATCCATCAGCATCAGATGAAAGAAGTTTTGCGGTAATAAACTCCCCTACGAATGGACGAAACATAATCAAATTAAATTTCACCTGTCATAAATTCATGAATACAATTATTACATAGAGAAAACAATCATACACTCCAACTTTGTAGGTTCACAGGTCCAGAAAACAACTCATTATAAAACGATAGCTTATCATCAATTATGTGCACATCAATCAAAATTTAAGGATTGAATTTTGAGTGAGCAGCTGTTCTTCGAATAAAGTAAAAAAATAAAGCTAAACCATTTAGTTAAGAGTAGAAAAAAAAATTCAATAAACTTAAAAGCCTACATTCAACTTCATACTCCCATCATGTAGAATTTAAGCTCAGCCATATGACGTAAAATTCAAAACCAATCAACAAATTCTAAGTTCTACTCCTCTCGAGTACTAGTTGTGTCACTATCTAGATAGACTTGAAACAGCGGGTACTTGAGAGGATTCATTTCCCAAATTCTTACAGTATAGGTTGGGGCACCATCGAGCGGGGAAAAACTGCCCGGGAAAATAAACCCACCGTCAATGGATGTGATATCATAAACAGATATGCAAAGGTCCAAGTTTGCAATAACCTGAGATGATTATAGAATAAATAGAAAAATAAATTACTACAAAAACTCAGTCACAAAGGAAACTGAAAAATGGTGGCAAGAGAAAACCTTGTCCAAGAAAAGCCTCTCAAGGTCCATATGTACGGCTTCTCGAATGGGAAGGGCAAGAAGAGGAGGAGGCAGGGACAATTTGTGCTCGAACTTACTGAGATAGAACATTGAGCCCGAAACAAACTAATATTAGATTCTGATTGGTGGTATAAATGCTCAAAATTGAAGAAAATAATCTTAAAATTCATGAATTAATTAGTATTAGAATAGAAAGTCAAAGTACTTCACCAAAGGAAAAAAGAGGTAGCAGAAAAATGGAGGAATGAAGCGTAAGGCAGTAGCTGGATAACGAGCACTGCTGGCTGGAACGTCGCCGGTGAGTTTCAACGGAAGCTAGGTCAACAGCGTCGTGCGACAAAGCTATGGGAAAATGTTCATGCGTATCGTCTTGTCATTGAATTTAAAAAGTCTTTATTATTAATTTTGAAGCCTATTGGTCTCAGAATTACAAAACTAACCCTAGTAGGGCCAATGTTACGAGTGGAAGTAGTAGGTGAGGTCTTATCCTATTCTAAAAACAGAATGTTTATTGCACCTCCCTTTGTTGCTTATAACACTCCATTTTTCTAAATTCTCATAACTCAATTGTTGCAAGCTATTTTTGCACTAGCAATTGAACTGCCTAAACATGAAGCAATCAACCCTCTATTGCTACAAATAGATAGACAATTTCAACTTCCATAAAGTCGACAGACATACAAACCACCAGAGAAGGTGAAAACCAGAAACTCAAACATAATTAACAAAACCACCAGAGAGGGTGAAAACATTTTTTTATCAAACCTTAGTACCTAAGCAGATAACTTCAATAACAAAATTGGTTCTTGTTATTCTTCTCGTTTTAAGTCAAATCCTAGGAGTTATTTGTTTCTACTGATGTGCTGTTCAGTGAACACCTAGGTCTTCTCGTTAGTAGTGTATCTTTCATTTGTAGTAGAGAAACCCCATAGCAGCTAGAATTGGGTGGTTTTTCGGTAAAATCTGTGAAATTCTTGTGCAATAGAGGAATTGACTGTGTATCCGATGTATTTATACATGCTTATATAGATGGAATAATATTTGTGATGTGGAGGCTTGTATTTTCAACTTTTGTTCTGAATCTTCATGATGACCGGAAATATATGCATGTATGTTACCTACAAAATCTATCATGAGATTCTTGAGAAATCAATGCCCACCAAGATTGAGTACATGTTAAAATATAGATAGTTAGCCCATCAGTTCATTAGTAAGACCATTAGATAGTAAAGTCCATTAGTTGATTAGTATATAAGGTGGATGGTAGACTCATTTGCACTTCTCTCTTCTCATTTGTAATATTTCTCTACTTTCAATATTGTTCAGTACCGGAGTACCAGATGTGGTGTCAGACTAGAGCGTTCCGCGAGGATGAAGAGTTGACTTCGGGTGGGGTAGCTTGGACCTCGGATTGGCTGAGGTGGTCTTCCCCGCGCCTCGGGTGGGGTACCTGCAAGCACTCCGATGCCTAAGTCAGCAAAAGAAGTGAAGAGGTAATTTTGAGAAGGGAATGAGTGCGTACCTTGAAATGGTGGGTGAGTCCTTCTATTTATAGACTAAGGCGTTGCAGATGAGCCGTAGGATCAGGCAAACAAGTCCCGTTTGATGCAGCGGGTCGTTACCTCAGTAAAGCCGGGTTTCGCCCTTTGATCGCAAGTGCAGATTGGGCCAGGCCCAAGTGGGTGGCTGTTGGCCTAGTCCGGAACAAATATAATAGACTTTTAAAGTTTTTTCTCTAGTTTCCATACATGCCATGTTTTTCAACATGATATCAGAGCAAATATGGTATTCTGCATAGATTCGGGTGCTTTCTTGTTCTTTCTATTATTTTATTAGTATTCTTTTATTTCATATTTTTTTTCTTTTTTTTTTTTTGTGTTTTCTTAAAGAACATTTTTTTGGGTATATCCCTTCAGATACGATTCGCTTCCTCTACGTTCTTGATCCATTCTTTTGTTTTCCGATGATGCTCAATATCAATTACAAATGATGATTTTCGATTTTATTTCCGTCATTCGTTTTCTCATACAATATTGGCAAAGGGAAGTACTGAATTATGTACGGTGGTTGGTGGAGGAAGGAGTAAATCTTAATTCGGTTAGAATGACGATTGTTATTCTCGTAATTGGGGATGTTTGTACACAGAGGTTAGGTCAAGAGGTTCATGCGTTTGTAGTCAACAAAAAAGAATCTTACTCAAAGCAAGTGCCGATTCAATCAGCTTTGATTGATATGTATCGCAAGTGTGGAGATTTGAGTTCTGCAAGACAAGTATTTTATAGCTCGCAAGAGAGAAACATAGTTTGTTGGAAGACTAGAGCAGGCACACTAAGGTCCATAAATTGGATGCAGCAAGAAGGGTTCAGGCCTGATGGGGTGACAGTTGCAACTGTTCTTCCAATCTGTGCTCAGCTGAGGGCTCTGGAACAAGGTGAACAGATACATGCTTATGCTTTGAAACATTGGTTTCTACCCAACGTTTCTGTAACTTCTTCATTGATGGTAATGTATTCTAAGTCTAAGTGTGGTGTTGAGTTTTTCTTTGGCAATCAAATGTTCTTTGATATATGGAGAGAGGGCATGGAAAATCATAAGGTTCAGGTAGTTTCTCAAAATCTTGGATTTTATAATGATGTGCATATTGCCAATAGCCTTATTAATTTATTCTCAAAATGTGGGAAAATCAAGTTCTCTGAATACGTGTTAATTGAATTTCCTGAACTATATAATATTTGTTGGGATTCAATGGCAACAAAGACCTTAATCAATTATCTTATACAAGACGCTTTGATCAATTTGACATTCTCCAAGCCATTGAATTTATGGTTCACCTTCAGGATATTTACATATGAAAAGAGTATTGTTATTACTCAATTATATAACACAAGTAAAGGAGATGCTACACAATTGAAGGATTGGCCAAAAAACCTATGAAGATATGACTTTGCCATACCTTTTTTGTGATGAATAGTTACAGCCAGCTGTACAATTTGAAGGTTACTGCACTTAAACAATATAGGAAATATCTTGATGTAAGGGATATATTGGTATCAGTACAAGTTTGTGTCCGACAGTTCAAAGCATATGCACAAATGAATTTGTTTTGGGATTGTCAATTGATATTGTTCAGCTGATCTTGTGTAATCAACATCTCAGGGTTTTTCAATGGTTTGTGTTTCTGAAGGAAGGGTTTTTCCAATTTACATGATAGCTGTTTGGTCATTTATTTGTGAGCCTTGAACTAGGATGCTGATTGAAATGTGTTTATCTATGGAAATACCATATACTCGTTGAGTAGCTCTATAAAGTGTTGCTGCATTTTGTAGTTTGTTACTATTGGAGTTGCATAATGCTGACTTCTGGTAGATGGATTTTTCATATGAATTGGATATCACCTTGGTAAGAGTGGAAGGAAGAACAACCGTTTGACTTTGGCACATGAGGTGGCGGGTTTGGCTGGGTAACATAATGGAAATGTATCGGACTGCAAATCCTGGAATGATGGTTCGACCCCGTCCTTGGCCTCGGGGAGTGGCGAGCAGCACAGAACTTTCATTAATCAAATGGGTTCTTTAGTTATTCACTAGAACAATTATGATCCGGAAGTTAATCTGGGGCAAGTGTTCGGATCTATTATGACATAGCACTAAGGCACTCAACGGACCTTTTTAAAATCTTCAAAAACTTTTTCTGGACTTTGAATTTTATGACATTAAATAATTTTTTTGTCCAACCTATTTTATTCAGATTTCACTTAGAGGTTGCTAGATGGAATTAATTTCACTTTTTGTCTTTGTTGCATATCTTACATAGAAGATATTCTTATGTAATTAGAATAAATTTCAAATCACGTGAGCAGTTGTTAGGATTACTAGGGAACATATGGGTATTTCTATTGGGATTGGGACAACTATAACAAATAAATATATATATTCAAGCAAGATGTTTGGCTTTAATTGGCTTGATTTTAGCTTCTATTTGTGGTGGTTAAGCAAGATGCTTCTATCATGGATGGTTAAGCTTTACTCCCTTTGTTGTTTGTGCTTCTGCCAAATGGTTAAAATTTGAGGTATAATTTTTGTTTGGTGGTTTAGCCTTTGCCCTATGGCTTTGTTGATGTTTGCTTCTGCCTTATGGTGGTTAAGCATTTTGCTTTCTCCAAGTTATGCCTTCGGTTATGGCTTCTGCTTGATGATTAAGCATTGGATTATTGCTTCCTCCGAGTGGTTAAACCTTGAGTTGTGGTTTCTTCTCGATGGTTAAACTTTTGTTGACTTCTTTGGCACTTGGATGGTTATGCCCAAGCTAGAGTTTGTTGATTCTTTTGGAGTGTATGTTGTGGAGACGCTAGAAGAAGCTTGACGGGGCCCATTAGTTGGTCGAAGACTTCTAGGAGCTATGCACCTCAACTGCTACCGATTCAGAGATTGTTTTTTATTTTCCTTACTTTTATAGTATCTTTGTATTGCTTATCCCAAGCTGGAAGTGTTGTGAACACAGTCCAGCTTCTAGGAGGCTGTTAAAATGTAGATAGTTAGCCCATCAATTGGTTAGTAAGACCCATTAGAAAGTAAGGCCATTAGATAGTAAGGTCCATTAGTTAATTAGTATATAAGGTGGATGGTAGACTCATTTGCATTCATCTCTTCTCATTTGTAATATTTCTCTACTTTCAATATAATAAATAAAAAAATTTCTCTAGTTTCCATAGATGCCATGTTTTTCAACACATGTAGATATTTAAAAAGGTTGCTTGTGCATTTAGTCTATGTATAGTTATGTATATGTGATGGATTTGGGGTTGCATTAATTGTGGAATTTGTTAAAATATAGATAGTAAGCCTATTAGTTAGTAGTAAGGCCCATTAGTGAGTTAGTATATAAGGTAGATGGTAGACTCATTTATGATCATCTCTTCTCATTTGTAATATTTTACTACTTTCAATATAATAGAATTTTAGAGCTATTCTCTCTTATCTTCTACGGATGCCATGTTTTTCAACATGGTATTAGAGTAAACATGGTATCCTCCATGAATTTCGGTGCTTTCAGGTTCTATTATTTTAATGACTTTTTTTCAACTTATTTCCTTTTCTATTTTTTTTGTTAGGGTCAATTTATCCTTTCTTTTTATGTTCTTGAATCTCGCTTATCATTTCTAAATCCAACTTTCTGATCATTCTTTTCTTTTACTTAGGTTGTTCACGATCTTTTGTGATTGATGACTCTGGTTTTTTTCTTCTTTCTATATTTTCTTTCTAAATCCAATTGCGTTTTTTTTTGGCTTTAAGTTCTCCATTTCATAATCTGCTTCTGATCTAATGATTCAATGTGTCTTTTGACACAAGTCGTTCGTCATTCTTGAATTCGAATCATAATTTCAGTTTGAGTTTGGATTTTTTGTCGTTCGTTTCATCTCTTTCTTTGTTCTCTCGCTGAATTCTTGTCGAGAAGAGAACATCGCTCTTTGTACTTGTAGCTCTCGGCGCTGTTCGTTGTGTTTCAGAATTTATCAATTCCATTCTGTAACACGGCGCAATTAAGCAATAAAACAGTAAAGCTACACAAAATGTGAGGGAATGTAAGTACTGTATTGAAGGAATCACAATTACAGTACAATGAGCAGAGAGAATGTTCAGAGAGAAAGAATTTGACAGTTAGAGGAGAGAGAATTCACTTTCACAAATCAGATATTTCTCCACTCACTCCCACGCATTACTTAAGGGCATATTCCCTCAACACTACACTTGGCACACGCGCCCTTCCACTAGTGCGTGGCTTCCCTTCTCTTGGAACCTTGTGACTTGTCTCCATGTTGCTCTCGTGTCCAGTTGATTCAGCATTCATTCCCACTTCATTCATTACAATACCATCCCCTTTAACAACAATCTTGTCCTCAAGATTGAAAGAAGGATAATGTTCCTTCACTTCATCAACATCTTCCCATGTGGCAGCTTCTGCATCATCATCTTCCCACATAATCAGCACTTGTGGTACTTGAATTTCACCCCTCAGAATCACTCTTGTTCCCAGTATCTCTTTAGGCTGCAGTATTGGTCCAATCTCTATGGTAGTCAGTGGCAAGGGCAGATATGGTGTAGAGTTGTCCCCTTGGAACAATTTCAGTTGTGACACATGGAACACACAGTGTATCTTAGCCTGTTCTGGTAGCTGTTAGCCTGTAATTTCGACAGGCTTCATTAAAGATGGTCAACATGGCCTGACTTATATTTCGACAAAGACCATATTATTTCGACAAAGAAAATGGTCATGCGCAAGGTAAACTCGACAAGTTTCCAGGGAAGCAAAAGCAAGAGAGAGGAAAATCGACACAAGCTTTCGACAGACAGAAAACAGAGCAGTTATGCGTTGAAGACTAGCAGTTGGTCGAAGCGTGATAGAGCGGTTTTGGTCGAAAGTAGGAGCAGTTACTTGGTCGAAAGGAGTAGCAGTTACTTATTTTCAAATTTTTAGGCAGTTACTTAGTTCAAATTTCTCCCTCTTTTCCTTTGTATAAATAACTGTTTCTGAGAAGAAACAGGGGTCGCAAAATCACAATACACACCCGATTCCTGAAACTCTAACTTCCAAGCCAGAGCGAAAAACGAGTGGAAGAATCGCTGTACGTGATCGTGTACCATTTTTATGATTCAATGCAATTTGTTTTTTCTTTTCTTTACAATTCACGCACCATTTACTGCTTCTTTTCTTTTCGATTCTGTTAAATCATTGCAAATCGTCCCCTTTTTCTACGTTTTCTTCAACAAAAACCATACGCAATTCAGAGGCATTGCTTTGAGATTTTTCTAGTTTGATCTCACAAACCTTCTAATAAAACTAGTGATTGTTTGCTAAAAACACCAGCAAACAAATTGGCACGCCCGGTGGGACTTTGCCTTTGATTTTGTTCGTTTTCATACTCTCTTATTTGTATTCGCTGTTGTATGCACTTAAGAAGTGGTAAAATGGTTCGGTCCAGTACGAATAATGTGTCTAGTTCCAACCCTGTGGTTTCACAAGGGCAAGGAACAACAATGGATTCTGCAAACATTAGCGCAGGACCATCATCGTCGATAACCGTTCCTTCATTATCAATGACTAATGTTGGTTCGACGCAGTCAGAAATGGCATCTTTGCCTATGTCTTTGCCGTTAAGTGCAGGGCTTCATAGCCCTTACATGGCAATGGGAAACGGTTTAGACCCACGTTTGAATAACGTGCATCTACCCCCATTTCCTTTGGGAATGTATGGCATGCCTACCGGAATGCCACATATTTCGACCTTTTCCCCTACACATGTCTCCTCTGAGAGTGTATTTGGTCAAAATCCCCCAGCATTAACCAATACGTCTTTGTTGGCCTTAAGACAGCAAGTAGACGAGAGTAATCACGATATGGTTAATATGCTTACCCAACAAATTGGTACAGTGCTCAATCCTTTGATTCAAAATACCAATAACAGTTACCAAATGTTGGCAAATCAGATGAATAGGATTGCTGACTTCTTTGGGGCTCCAGCGGTTAATAATAGGCAAGTTCCTATTATTGCGGGTAATGCGTCGCCAGTTAACCCCCAAGAAGCAGTTGCAGTCGAAGCGTCCACAACTGTAGGCGAACTACAAGGGGCAGTAAACCACGTCCCTGAAGTAGTTTTGGTAAATAGACACCAGAATGCTGATGAAGTTGTTCGACAAGTGCAACAACACAATATTGGCGCAGAAAATAATATAGCTACTTTAGTCGAAACTATTTTGGCGCAAAATGGCCTTAACATAGGTTTACAAAGGCCTAACTTCGTATCACCATTATGTGAATACGTATTACAAACTGAGTTACCAAGGGGATGGAAAGTTCCCAAGTTTACTAAGTTTGGTGGTGATACAAATGAGTCCACAGTCGAACACATTGCTCGTTTCTTGACTGAGGCTGGGGACTTAGCACAAAATGAGAATTTGAAGATGAAATACTTTCCAAATTCTCTAACTAAAAATGCTTTCACTTGGTTCACGACCTTACCCCCTGGTTCTATGTTCACGTGGGGGCAATTAGAAAAGGCATTCCATGCACAATTTTACATGGGCCAGTCGAAAATTAGTCTTAAAGAATTGGCTAGTGTTCGGCGCAAAATGCCTGAAACTATTGATGATTACTTAAACAGATTTAGGCTGTTGAAATCTCGTTGCTTCACACAAGTCCCTGAACATGAGCTTGTCGAAATGGCTGCTGGTGGCCTTGATTACTCAATTAGAAAGAAATTAGACACATCTCATTTGCGAGATATGGCTCATTTGGCTGATAGAGTTCGACAAGTTGAAAGGCTTAGAGAGGAAAAGTCTAGGTCGAGTAGGTATCATAAAAAAGAAAAAGTGGCATATGTCGAAGAAGGATTTGACGTTACATATAGTAATGTCGAAGAAGAGGAGATAGACGTGGCTGAACTTAAGCCTGGTCCTCCTTATACCTGTAAATTATTAAGGCCTGTGAATGGGAATAACCCTGTAGAGCCTAAGAATGATAGATTTATACCTAAGACTTATACTTTTGATGTTACTAAATGTGATGAAATTTTTGATCTTTTAGTAACTGATGGTCAAATATTAGTGCCTAAAGGCCTTAAAATACCAACTCTTGACCAAAGAAAGAAAAAGGGTTATTGTAAGTTCCATAATTTTTTGGGACATAACACTGACCGTTGTGTGCTCTTCAGGGATATTGTGCAAAAAGCAGTTGACGAAGGAAGACTCAAATTTGCTGATAAGAAAATGAAAGCTCCTATGCAGATTGATGTTGATCCATTGCCTAAGGCTGAAGCTATGTACTCTGAACCTGTCGAAGCTGATGTAGGCATGGTGGATGCTCAAATGGCAGACCCTCCTAAGTGTGTCAAGACTACCACCGAAAATTTAAGAGGTTTTATGTATGCTGAAGGTAAGAAACAGGAGGTGACCCTAAAAGAATATGATGGGAAGATACATGCTGTGTATCCAAAGGCTGAGGAAGAATTGATAGATTTCCTCAATCGGTGTAAGTGGAATAACTCTGAAGTTATGCTTTGCCCAAGGTGCAGTGCTGTCTTCGATAAAGAAGCAGCTAAAGCTGTCGAAGGTTATCAGGATCAACAACAACGCAAAAGAAAATGGCTTGATAACAGGCCGAAATTTGACTTTGCAAAAGGAGATCTTCCTGGCTATAAGGCTAATGTGTCAACAAAGCCTTCAACAAGCAAACGACAATTTGCTAAAGAGGAGTCCTCAGTGAAGGGGTATTTGAAGCTGTCAACAAATAAATCCTTTGTCCCAAGTGCTAGTGCTCCTGTCGAAGCGTGGGTGCCCAATAATCAACGTGCTAAAGCTGTCAAGCCAGGTACTGATGCTATTAAGTTTAATTATAAGAATAACTATAAGGGTAAGAACCCTATGACTAGAACACAGTGGCGTCGTTACCAAAGACAACAGAAGAAGAAGGCACACTTTGACATTAACAAGGTCCCAAGTCATTTGGCTAATAATCAAGCTCCACGCAGCATGATAGTGGCGAAGGGTGAGGTTCACAAAGCTGAAGTTGCCACAAAGAGGAATGCTGATGTTGCTGGTCATGTGTGTGCAGCGATTAAGGCCAAAGGCAAGGCTGTGGTAACAGAAAAGCCAAGAAGGCCTGCTCTTGAAAGAATATTTCCTCCATTGTCATCAGTGAAAGAAAAGAATGCTGATTTCGACATGGATGAAGACCTGGAGTCTGATTTTAATGATTCTGAAGATGATTTCGACGTTGTTTGAAATGTAGTATCAATACTGCCTCTTGAGTACGATGTTATCACTGTACCAAATGACGTTGAAGAGGATTTTACAGAGGATATGGCTCATCATAAGCCAATGTGTTACTATGTGATGAACAATGGTTGTGTCGAAGACCAAATGGCTACCTTCGAGAAGCCAGATGTGAGTATGCAAAACCACTTGAAACCTTTGTATGTCCAAGCCAAAGTCAATGGTGTTGGAATTAACAAAGTGTTAGTGGATGGTGGAGCTGCAGTGAATTTGATGCCACATGGTCTTTTGAAGAAGATTGGTAAGTTCGATACTGACCTCAGGCCACATAACATTGTCTTAAGCAACTATGAAGGCAAAACTGGCCATTCTTTGGGGGCCATTGAGGTGGATTTAATTGTTGGTTCAATAAAGAGGACTACATTGTTCTTAGTGATAGCCTCTAAAGTGAATTTTAATTTACTCCTTGGTAGAGAGTGGATCCATGGAGTTGGTGCTGTCCCTTCAACTTTGCATCAACGTTTAGTAATGTGGAAGGAAGATGGTTTGGTAGAGTATGTTGAAGCCGATCAGAGCTACTTCCGTGCTGATGTGAACCAAGTTACCAAGGAAAATTTTGAGAAACAAATGGCGAAGATTGCGCCATGTTCATCTTCTAATGAGGCATATGTTCCTGCGGATAATGTTTTTGCCTCAGTTCATCTTGACCCAAATTATGGTTTTGTTTGGGAAAGAGAAATAATGGGAGATGATAGTGTCTATCCTGATGGTGTTTTTCGACCAACGGGGTGGAACACTGGTTCTTGAAAATGTTCTTATGTCAGTGCCCAATGCATGGGACAAAATTACGGCTTATATGGCCGAAAACAAGTTTAAAGTGGCTATGGAGGCCGAAATTATTCAACAAACAATGGCTGTCGAAGCCAGTGAGTTACATGAAGAAAATGGCATAGTCATAGATGAAAGACTTGACTGTATCTATGATAATGATCCATTAGGTTTTGAAAAGGATCCTAGAGATTTGACAAAGCATATGCAAGCTCAAGACCCGTTAGAAGAAGTTGATTTGGGAAATGGCTCAATAAAAAGGCCAACTTATATTAGTGCAAATATTGATGCTTCTCTAAAAACCCAAGTCATTACATTGCTAAGGGAGTTCAAAGACTGCTTTGCTTGGGATTACGACGAAATGCCTGGGTTAAGTCGAGAAGTAGTGGAAATGCAATTACCAATTCGACCAGGGAAGAAACCAGTGAAGCAAGTGCCAAGAAGATTTGCTCCTCAAGTGTTGGCTAAGATCAAAGAGGAAATCGAAAGGCTATTCAGAAACAAATTCATCAGAACTGCCAGGTATGTCGAATGGTTAGCCAATATAGTTCCTGTAATAAAGAAAAATGGGACTCTTAGAGTTTGCATAGATTTTAGGGATTTAAATAATGCATCTCCCAAGGATGAATACGCAATGCCTGTGGCAGAAATGCTAATAGATTCAGCAGCAGGATTTGATTATCTTAGTATGCTCGATGGTTATTCTGGGTATAATCAAATCTTCATTGCTGAAGAGGATGTTTCGAAAACTGCTTTTAGATGTCCAGGGGCATTGGGTGTTTATGAATGGGTAGTAATGCCCTTTGGCTTAAAGAATGCTGGTGCTACATATCAGAGGGCCATGAATTCTATGTTTCATGATTTTATTGATGATTTTATGCAAGTATACATAGATGATGTGGTGGTTAAATCTTCCTCAGAAAGTGGTCATTTAGACCATCTTCGCCGTTCTTTTGAAAGAATGAGGAAATATGGATTGAAATTAAATCCATTAAAATGTGCCTTTTGTGTGCGTGCAGGTGATTTCTTGGGTTTTATAGTGCACAAAAAAGGCATTGAAATCAATCAAAATAAGACTAAGGCAATTATGGAAACGAAGGCCCCTTCGACCAAAAAGG
This sequence comes from Astragalus glycyphyllos, assembly GCA_963573325.1. Classification (NCBI taxonomy): domain Eukaryota; kingdom Viridiplantae; phylum Streptophyta; class Magnoliopsida; order Fabales; family Fabaceae; genus Astragalus; species Astragalus glycyphyllos. Next base: position 34,393,646 of record OY754307.1, read on the forward strand.
AGCTTCAGTCGTTGCTGGGAAAAATCAATTTCCTTCGAAGATTTATATCGAATCTAAGTGGCAAAACACAAGTTTTTTCGCCATTGTTAAGACTGAAGAAAGAAGAAGAGTTCAAATGGGAACCAATGCATCAAGCAGCCTTCGACGAAATCAAGTCTTATTTGATGAAACCACCAATTTTGTTGCCTGTTATTAAACACAAAGTGCTCAAATTGTATATAGCAGCTTCTGATAGAACAATAGGTAGCATGTTAGCACAAGAGGATGATAGTGGTGTCGAAAGAGCCATTTATTACCTCAGTAGGGTCTTAAATGATGCCGAAATGAGGTACACTCCTATAGAAAAGTTGTGCCTTTGTTTGTATTTTTCGTGTACAAAGTTAAAGCAATATATAAAACCAGCTGATGTTTCTGTTTATTCGCATTTTGATGTTATTAAGCATATGCTGTCGAAACCAATAATGCATAGCTGAATTGGTAAATGGGCTTTGGCTTTGTCAGAATACAACTTAACTTATCAACCTCTAAAATCAATTAAAGGACAAGTGGTTGCTGATTTTATAGTAGACCATTCTGTTGTCGAAGAAACATTAAGTTTTGTAGACGTATATCCTTGGAGGTTGTACTTTGATGGCTCAAGCCATAAACATGGAGTTGGGATTGGTATTTTAATAATATCTCCTACTAACATTCCAACGAAGTATAAGTTTAAAATTCGAGATGTTTGCTCCAATAATGAGGCTGAGTATGAGGCTTTAATAGTAGGCCTTGAAATCTTACTTGAGCTGGGGGCAAGTCATGTCGAAATAAAAGGTGACTCTAAGTTGGTTGTCAAACAATTGACAAGAGAGTACAAATGCATTAAAGAGCACCTTATCAGATACTTTGTTGTTGCCAATGCTTTGTTAAAAAGATTTGAGTCTGTTCACTTAGAACATTTACCACGAATTGATAATCAAGTGGCAAATGAATTGGCATAAATTGCTTCAGGCTATAAAGTTTCAAAACAAAGCCTGGAAGAGTTAATCGAAATAAAGGATAAAATCATTTCTAATGACTATTCTTCGTCACTATTGTCAACACCAAGAATTGGGGGGGCAACAAACGCAAACGAGGAACTAGTCGTTGTCGAAAAACGTCAATTTTTTGGTGACTTTGACTTAGCAGAAATTTTTGCTCTTGATAATATGACCAATAATGATTGGCGAAGGCCTATTGCGGAATATTTGCAAAATCCCACAAAAAATACCAATAAAAAGGTAAAATACAGAGCTTTGAGCTATGTGATAATTGGAAACGAATTGTTTAAAAAGAGTCCTGAAGGAGTTCTATTAAAATGTCTTAGTGAAAATGAGGCATATTTAGCAGTTTCCGATACACATAGTGGAGCATGTGGTTCACACCAAGTAGGCCACAAAATGAAGTGGTTATTATTTCGACAAGGAATGTATTGGCCAACTATGCTGAAAGATTGCATAGAATTTGCTAAGGGATGCCAAGAGTGTCAAAAGCATGCTGGGATACAACATGTACCTGCAGATGAATTGCATGCCATAGTCAAACCTTGGCCATTTAGAGGTTGGGCTCTAGATGTGATTGGAGAGATAAAGCCAACTTCGTCGAAGGGCCATAGATATATCCTTGTGGGAATTGATTACTTCACCAAATGGGTTGAAGCTATACCTTTAGCCAATGTTGATCAAGAAGCAGTGATAAGGTTTATTCAAAATCATATCATTTATAGGTTTGGAATTCCAGAAACCATTACTACTGATCAAGGATCAGTTTTCACTGGTAGAAAAATGGTAGAGTTTGCTTCTGAAATTGGTTTTAAGTTATTAACTTCGACACCATATTATGCGCAAGCCAATGGTCAAGTAGAAGCTGCCAATAAAGTTATTATTAATTTGATTAAAAAACATGTTGGCCAGAAACCAAAAAATTGGCATAATACCCTTGATCAAGCATTATGGGCTTGTCGAAATTCACCCAAAGAATCTATCAACACTACTCCTTATAGGCTAACATTTGGACACGATGCAGTGTTGCCTGTTGAAATTTGTCTACAATCAACAAGAATTCAAAGACAGTGGGAGATTCCCTCTGATTATTATTGGAATATGATGCTTGATGAATTGGTTGATTTAGACGAAGAAAGGTTATTAGCTTTAGATATGCTTATTCGACAGAAAGAGAGGGTAGCTAAAACTTATAACAAAAAGGTTAAGTCTAAAACCTTTGATTCAGGTGATCTAGTGTGGAAGGTCCTATTGCCTATAGATAAAAAAGATAGAGTCTTTGGTAAGTGGTCCCCAAGTTGGGAAGGACCATTTAAAATTTTACAAGTTTATTCAAACGGCGCATATGAGGTCGAAGAGATTGGCGCTGATGAAAGAATTCTGCGTATAAATGGCAAATACTTGAAAAAGTATAAGCCAACGTTGCAAGAAGTTAAAATAACGCTGGAATAAATATAAAGAAAGCGTAAAAACATGGCATTTAAGTTGCCAAAACATTGTCGAAAGCACGGAATAAGAAATTGCTCAAGAATAAAATGGAAGAAATTTCATTATAATGTTGCCAAGTTACATGTGCCAAAGGAGGCATTCGTGAATTACATAGTGCCGAAAGGGTAAATAAACTAGGCATAAAATGAACGCTGAATTGCAGTTGGTCTTTTAAGACCAAGTAACTTCTCTTTTGGGTGGTCTTCTTCGACCACGTTGACGCTTCCCGTCGTTCGGGGGGTCATTCTTTCGTCTGCGCGTTAGGCTTGTAAGCCTTTCAACAGGGCGTTTCTTTGCTTGGTAAACCTCAGGAAGCCCTTCAGAGAGGAGATATTGACGTCCCCAAGGAAGACAGTCATCATCAAGGCAAAACACCTGATGAATCTTCCTGCTCCCATTTTGAGTCTCCCGCATAAACTCAGAAAGTTGCAAGATCAAGTGACATGAAGAAAAAAGGAGCAAAGCCATAATTCGCAGAGATCAAAAACCATCACTTTGAACCTCCAGGCAACCTCACTGCAATTATGAGAGATGAGGTTACGCGGAAGACTCAAAGCAAAGGGAATGATCCTGGAACGGGAAAGGAAAAAGAAGAAAATCGTGGAGTGGTGAAGATGAGAAACAAAACTCTTCTATTTATAAAGAGAAGTATGAAAGAGCGTCAGATGGTTACGAGTTTGGCGTTCCGAGAAGTGAGGCATCACTTTAATTACGGCGTTATTAACGTAACAGAAAATGGTGGAACCATTCAAAGGTAGAACAGAGAATCAGTAAACATAGTCAAAGGCCGAGTTTACAGGCTGTTCAAGTTCAAGGTTTGAATATGGAAACAACACTTAACAGTGGTGACATCAGGTATACAGCTATTTTACTCAAGTGCAAAGTTATTTCGATGGTGAATTCAAAAATGTCTTTCTCTTCTTCCTCCTCAAGTTCAGTCGAAAAAGACATTTTTGGGGGGCAACTTGTTAGCCTGTAATTTCGACAGGCTTCATTAAAGATGGTCAACATGGCCTGACTTATATTTCGACAAAGACCATATTATTTCGACAAAGAAAATGGTCATGCGCAAGGTAAACTCGACAAGTTTCCAGGGAAGCAAAAGCAAGAGAGAGGAAAATCGACACAAGCTTTCGACAGACAGAAAACAGAGCAGTTATGCGTTGAAGACTAGCAGTTGGTCGAAGCGTGATAGAGCGGTTTTGGTCGAAAGTAGGAGCAGTTACTTGGTCGAAAGGAGTAGCAGTTACTTATTTTCAAATTTTTAGGCAGTTACTTAGTTCAAATTTCTCCCTCTTTTCCTTTGTATAAATAACTGTTTCTGAGAAGAAACAGGGGTCGCAAAATCACAATACACACCCGATTCCTGAAACTCTAACTTCCAAGCCAGAGCGAAAAACGAGTGGAAGAATCGCTGTACGTGATCGTGTACCATTTTTATGATTCAATGCAATTTGTTTTTTCTTTTCTTTACAATTCACGCACCAATTACTGCTTCTTTTCTTTTCAATTCTGTTAAATCATTGCAAATCGTCCCCTTTTTCTACGTTTTCTTCAACAAAAACCATACGCAATTCAGAGGCATTGCTTTGAGATTTTTCTAGTTTGATCTCACAAACCTTCTAATAGAACTAGTGATTGTTTGCTAAAAACACCAGCAAACAGTAGTGCCAGCTTATAAGCTACGGCACCAATTCTCTGCTTAATTTCAAAAGGACCAAAGTATCTCATAGCAAGTTTTTGGTTCCTTCTCAGTGTTACCGAATGCTATCTATAAGGCTGCAATTTCACCAAGACTAAATTCCCCACCTCAAACTCCACATCTTTCCTTTTCTTACCAGCTTGCAACTTCATTCTCTGCTGTGCCTTATTCAGATTGCTCTTGAGCTGCTGTAGCAGAATTTCTCTGTCGCTCAGTTGTGCTATCACATCAGCAGGTTCATCATTGACAAAAGCAGGTCTAGCCAATGAGGGAGGATCCCTACCATACAAAGCTTTGAAGGGTGTCATACCCAAGCTAGAGTGAAATGCAGAATTATACCAGTATTCTGCCCATGCTAATGCTTTAAACCAGCCTTTCGGATTCTCGAATGTGAAACATCTTAGATACATTTCTAAGCATTTGTTCAGCGCTTTAGACTGACCATCTGATTGAGGATGATAGGCTGAAGACATGGCCAATGTAGTCCCTTGCAGCTTGAATAAGTGTTGCCAAAAAGCACTGGTAAACACCTTGTCTCTATCCGACACAATTGACTTAGGAACACCATGGAGTTAAACAATGTAATTCATGAAAGCCTCTGCCACAGATTTACTAGAGTAGTCACCTTTCATGGCCATGAAATGAGCAAATTTTGATAGCCTATCAATGACTACCATAATCACAGTGAAGCCATGTGAATTAGGCAATCCAGTAATGAAATCCATGGCCACATCATCCCAAACCTGAGCTGGAATTGGTAATGGATTTAGTAATCCTGCAGGTAAATTATTTGGTGTTTTAGCTTGTTGACAAATTGAGCATTGTTTCACAAATTGTGTCACATCTTCTCTGAGATTTGGCCAGTGAAATTGAGCACTGATCCTAGCAATGGATCTAGTAACTCCAGCATGTCCTCCTATAGGAGATGTGTGATACTCCTGCAATAATTTTTGAATCAAAACCTCATTTTTTGGAATGACCAATCTGTCTTTCCAATATAGCAACCCTTCTCTATACATATAATCCACAGAACTGTCAGCATTTTTGCATTTCTCTACCATGGCGCGTACTTCATCATCTTGAGCAATACCAACTCTCAGTTCTTGTAAAAATTGAGACTGTGGTTCTGACCATGCCATGAAAAACACTCTACTCAAAGCATCAGCAGGTATGTTTTCTTTGCCTGGCTTGTATTCTATTTTAAAATCATATCCCATAAACTTATGTAACCATGCTTGTTGCTCAGGTGTTTGCAATGATTGATCTAACAATGTTCTTAAACTCTTTTGATCAGTTTTAATCACAAACTGATGTCCCAGAAGATAGTGTCTGAACTTGGCCAATGCCTCAGTTATTGCAAACAGTTCCCTAGTGTAAGCAGACTGTCTTTGCATCCTTGGAACCATTTTCTTTGAAAAAAATGCAATAGGGTGTCCCTGCTGGCTTAACACTGCACCTACTCCAATCCCAGATGCGTCTGTTTCCAGTGTAAATGGCATAGCAAAATTAGGTAGAGCTAAGACTGGAGCTGATGTCATCGCTTCCTTCAATTGTTGAAATGCTGTCTCAGTAATCTCAGACCACTTAAAAGTATCTTTCCTCAAAAGATCAGTTAAAGGGCTAGCAATTGAGGCATAGTTTTTGATAAATCTCCTATAGTAACCTGTGAGTCCTAAAAACCCACGTACCTGTTTGACATTTGTAGGAGTTGGCCACTCCTTCACAGCTTGAATCTTGTTAACATCCATAGTCACACCTGCTCCAGACACATTGTGGCCCAAGTAATCAACCTCAAGCAATCCAAAAGAGCATTTAGAGAGTTTTGCATACAACTTGTGCTGCTGCAGAGTCCTCAACACCAGTTCTAGATGTATTAGATGAGTCTTCCACGAAGCACTATACACCAGTATGTCATCAAAGAAAACCAAGACAAATTTTCTTAATTCTTTCTGGAAAATCTGATTCATCAAACCTTGAAATGTTGCTGGGGCATTTGTGAGGCCAAATGGCATTACCAGCCACTCATAATGCCCATGATGAGTTCTAAATGCAGACTTATGCCTATCTTCTGGTTGCAACAAGATCTGGTGATATCCTGCTCTCAAATCCAGCTTTGAGAAATAAGTTGCTCCATATAATTCATCTAGTAATTCGTCTACAGTTGGCATAGGGAAAGAATCCTTTACAGTAATTGCATTCAATGCCCTGTAATCAGTACAAAATCTCCAGCTTCCATCTTTTTTCTTGACCAACACAATTGGAGACGAAAAAGGACTGTTGCTTGGCTGTATAATCCCTTGCTCCAGCATTTCTTGCACCATTATCTCAATTTGCTCTTTTTGGCTATGTGGATATCTATATGGTTTAGTTTTCACTGGTTTTGCATCTGCTATTAATGTAATGGCATGGTTCTTTTCTCTGTCAGGAGGCAAGCCAACAGGTGTGTCAAACACAGTTCTGTATGTGTGTAACAATGTAGCCAGTTCTGGTTCCACATCAGTAGGTAACTCTAACCATTGATCCTCCTGCGTCACAGGGCTAATCTGTTGTATAGAAAACAACTCAGAAATGGCATCAGTGTTAGCCATTCTTTTCAATTGGTGAAAATGTGCTTGAGTAGGCTGTAGTGATTTCACTCCTTGTAAGGTAATGAAGTTGCCCTGGTGTAGAAATTTTATGCTTGAAGCTGCATAATCAGCCACATGTGGACCAAGTGTTGCTAACCAAGTGGAGCCAAGAATCAAATCTGCTCCTACTACTGGTAGCAAATATACTGGTAGCTGTAATTGTTGACCTTGCACTTGTACACACAATTTAGCTATCCATCCTTCGGTCTCCATATATTGTCCATTGCCAATTAACACCCTGAACTTAGGAACAGGTTCAATAGGCAACTTCAAAAACTGTGCTACTCTCGGTTGCAGAAAACTGTCTGAACTCCCACCATCAAGCAATATCTGTACTGTGATATGGCCAATGTTGCCAGTAAATCTAATTGTACCTGTGCCTGTTCCTCCTTTCATTGCGTTGAGGGACAAATGATGTTCAGTATCTATGGTTTGTGTTTGGTCAGGTGGTTCCGTGTCTGTGCTAGGGGTTTCTTCCTCATCAGACATCTGTAACATCAAAATTTGGTGTCTATTAGGGCACTTATGTGTATATGAAAACTTTTCATCACAAAAGTAGCATAAGCCTTTGTCTCTCCTCAATTGAATTTCAGCTGGTGACATGTTTTTCAGTTGTTGTGTTCTCTGACTATTGTTAAAAGGTTTGGATGTAGGTGTTGGTAGAAGTGGTGGTAAACTGTTTGGTTTCATTTGGTTACTGGTATCTGTCTTGGTTTGTGTATGGCTATGTCTGTTTTGGTTTTGACTTTTTGGTTGGTTCAAGTTCTGTTTAGTGGTGTAAAGGTATGGTTTCTGTTTAGGTTGGTTCTGGTATTTCTCCTCAAACAGTTTTGCCAATGCTACTGCCTTTACCAAGGAAGGAGGTGACAAAGACTTCACATCTCTACGAACCTCATTAGCTAAACCCCCAATGAAACAGTCCAACAAGGCTTCACTAGATAAACCTTCAGATCTGTTAGCAAGAGCTGTAAATTCTAGGTAATATTCAGCCACAGTACCTTCTTGAGTCAATTTAAACAGTTTAGCACGAGGACAATCAAATGGAGAAGGACCAAATTCTGTTTCCAATGCAACAGTGAAATCATTCCATGACTTAAATGCATCTACCTTTTGCATCATTTGAAACCAAGGCACAATATCTTGATCTAAATGTACTGATGCAATTGTAATTCGCTCTATATCAGGTGTAGCATAGTAATCAAAGAATTGCTCTGCTTTGAAAATCCAGCCAACAACACTGTTTCCATCAAAACGAGGAAAATCGAGTTTAATTGATCTTACTTGAAAAGGTGGCCTCTGATTTGGTCCTAATGGTGGTGGTGTTGACATGGTTGGTGACTTGAGCTTCAACGAAGATCCACTGCTCGTCACTGCACTTTCTACTTGCATCTTCTTCATCTCTTCAAACATTGCTGTGACTTTAGCAAAATTAGCTTCAGATTTTATCACTGTTTGCTCTACTTGCTCAAATCGCTTCTGGTTCTCAACATCTTTGCGCGTAATTGTTGTGTGAAGCTCAGCTTGATTCTTCTCAACTGTTTCAGCTAGTTTGCGAAGGTCATTCTGTAGCTCCTTGAATCTCGTATTCTCAGCCATGGCGGAAGGGTGATGAAAGCACCAATGTAACACGGCGCAATTAAGCAATAAAACAGTAAAGCTACACAAAATGTGAGGGAATGTAAGTACTGTATTGAAGGAATCACAATTACAGTACAATGAGCAGAGAGAATGTTCAGAGAGAGAGAATTTGACAGTTAGAGGAGAGAGAATTCACTTTCACAAATCAGATATTTCTCCACTCACTCCCACGCATTACTTAAGGGCATATTCCCTCAACACTACACTTGGCACACGCGCCCTTCCACTAGTGCGTGGCTTCCCTTCTTTTGGAACCTTGTGATTTGTCTCCATGTTGCTCTCGTGTCCAGTTGATTCAGCATTCATTCCCACTTCATTCATTACACATTCTCTTTTAGTTCAATCACAGATCGACAATAAGTAACGCAAGTGGAAAAGTACATTTTGTTGTTATTGCAGCGGCAGCACTGCGAGTAAGATCTGAACTCTCCTTCATTTCTTCGTGCATTTGGTGATTCGATGAAGTTGTAATTTGAAGTTGCTGAGGAGGAGCAGAAAGTTGGATTGAGCGCAAGGTGTTTGATGAAATGACTGATAAAAATGAAGTAACATTTTGGTTCTCTTTGCTTATGCACACTCTTGAATTGTTTCGAAGCATGCCTGCATTTGTTTAAAGAGATGTGTTTGTTGCTGGGGGTTAATACATAGGCCAAGTTTCTTTGTATTAGAGAGGCACGCGTTTTGTTTGATGGAATGCCCGTGAGAGATGTGGTGCTATGGAATGTGATGATGATTCAGATGTTATTGTGTGGAATAAAACATTGTCTTTATATCACAAAGCAGGTGAAGCTTGGGATGCTATTGATTGCTTCTAAAAATATGATCATATCAGGTGTACCTTGTGACAGCTTGTTAGTTGTAATTCTTTCTGTTGGGAATGGCCTTATCAATATCAATATGTATACTAAGGCTGGTTCTGTTTATTTTACAACACAAATGTTTGGTTAAATGAAGGAAGTGGATTTAATATGGTGGAACACTGTGACATCTGTTTGTGCTTCTGCCAAGTGGTTCGACTTTGAGGTATAGTTTTTGCTTGTTGGTTAAGCCTTTGTTGATGTTTGCTTCTTCCCTATGGTGGTTAAGCTTGTTGCCTTAATTGACTTTATTGTTTGTGCTTCTGCCAAGTGGTTAAACTTTGAGGTATAGTTTCTGCTTGGTGGTTAAGCCTTTTGGCCCTATGGCCTTGTTGGTTTGTGAACAAAAACAAATTGACACCTATAAAACGGCTATTTGTACACAAATATAGCCGTTAGGAAATATGTTGCTAGGAGTAACTTAGTTAGTTACAAAACATAATTCTAGTTTGTTAAAAAATAACAAACTTATGTTTGTAGCCTAACACAAACTTATTCTAACAGCTAGATTCCCAGAGAATGCTATAAAAGGCATACATGTACATACATTTATTTTTACAACAGTTTATCAATAAAATTCTACAGTCTATTTTACTTTACATTTTATACCTAAGCTGTTCCTATTCCTCTCTGTGTGTATTCTTCTTCTTCCTTGCATTACCTTGAGTCCTTGTGGTGAGTGTGCCCTCAAACTGTTGACGTTCCTCGCAAGATCAAAGAGAGAAGGAGTTGGTGATTCTATTTCAGTGACTGAAATAGGGAATAAAAGAAGAAGGAGTGTTATACCTTTTTCGGGCTAAGTTTGAAAGCTTGAAGAGTGGTATTGTGGTGATTGTTCATCAAGAACAATCACAAGTTGATTTGCATCAAGGGAAACCAATTAGGGTTTTTGTAAAATCACAAAAATAACAGTAAAAGAATCACTAAGAGAGTGATTACTACCTGTATATTGTTGTTCTCATACAACCTCGTGAGTATTTAGACGTTTTGGTGGTTCACATGCAAAACGAAAATACAAATTAGGGTTTGAACAGAAAGAAGAGTAAAATTTCAGAGCAGAAATTAGTTCTTTACCTTCGTGGTGACATCCGGTTGAAAACCCAGTGAAGAAAGATCCATAAACTCTGAGTTACGAAATTAGGGTTTTCTGGAAACTCCTAATTTCGTGAACATTTCAAAGGGGTTTTACAATCGAACATCAGCAATCAACATTTCAAAGGTGATTGAAGCAGTTGGGCGCTTCAATTACATAATTTCGGTGTGATTTGCAGAAACCCTAGCAGAGCTATGGTGAGAGACGAAGAAGAAAGAAAGAAACTCAAGAAGAAGAGAGAGAAAGAATTTGAGAAGTGAAGAGAGAAGAAGAGTTTTGTTGTTTTGAAAACGGGTCAAGATAGACCCACGTGTTTTACCACTTGAAGTGGGTTTGGGTTCCGCACGGGTTTTACTTGAACCGTGTGGATTTGGGTTCAAGTAAATTGGGCCTGTTGCTGTTGGGTTCTGTTATTTGCACCATCCCAACTACTAAGTGCACCCTTGCAATTGAAAAAGTGAAACAAATTAGTGAATTCAATTAAAAATGGTGCAAAATTTAACACTTGTTGATGTTTGCTTCTGCCTACGGTGGTTAAGCATTTTGCTTCCTTCAAGTGATTAAGCCTTGAGTTGTGGCTTTTGCTTGATGGTTAAGCGTTTGATTGTTGCTTCTTCCGAGTGGTTAAACCTAGAGTTGTGGTTACTGCTAGTTAAGCATTTGTTGTCATCTTTGGCACTTGGATGGTTATGCCCAAGAGTGGAAATTGTTGATTCTTTTGGAGTGAATGTTGTGGAGACGCTGGAAGAAGCTTTAAGGGGCCCAAAAGTTGGTCGAAGACTTCTAGGAGCTATGCACCTCAATTGCTACCAATTCGGATTGTTCTTTATTTTTCTTTACTTTGATAGTATTTTGTATTGCTTATCTCAAGCTGGAAGTGTTATGAAAACCTTCCAGCTTGCGAGAGGCTGTTAAAATATAGATAGTAAGCCCATTAGTTAGGAGTAAGGCCCATTAGTGAGTTAGTATATAAGGTAGATGGTAGACTCATTTATGATCATCTCTTCTCATTTGTAATATTTTACTACTTTCAATATAATAGACTTTTAGAGTTTTTCTCTCTTATCTTCTATGAATGCCATGTTTTTCAACAGAATTTGCTTGGGGTTGGAAGCCAAGTAGAAGGAGAAACGTAGTTAAGAATCGAAATTCTGCATCCGATTGTGGAACACAGACCGTACTCTATTTTGCACAGATTGTGAAAGTGCCTGGTCGCGTAAATAATTTCTATAAACAAAGGAGTACAACCCGTGCACCCTTCCGAATTCATTATCGCCATTCTTCTATTTTCTCTCCCTCTTCGGTGCCAATTTCAATCTAGCTTCATATTTAATTCAATTCAAATTGTGACACAACTGTTCCGACCTTTAAAATTCTTTGGGATAATTGAGTGACATGAAATTGTTACTTTCGTTTTGATAAGTTGATCAGTTTCTTTATTTCTATTAGAACCAAAAATCAATGTGCACCATTACATGTTGGAAAATGGTGTGATTTAAATTGAAACAAAGTTGGGGTGAGTTCCCCACCTCTACTTCACTTAAATGGCTGTGATAACTAAAATGCAAATGTTTAGCTTTTGATGATTTGAAGTTATGTTCAATTGAGAATCATGAAAACTGATGTTCTTGAATGTGTTGGTACTATTTGGTACATTATGCTTGAAGTTCTGTGAAAAAATGTGCATGTGATGGAACTATTTTTGACATCAATTGAGATTTCCATTGTTACAATCTCACCCTTTGTACCTTATATAAGCCATGGATAAGTGATGAGCATCGTTAACGCCAATGTCCTATTCATTCTTTAAACTCATATGAAAATTGAAAATTGAGTGATTGATTGAAATTAAGATGATTCAATTATGATTAGGTATAATAACTTATATAAAAGATGTCTCTTAATATGGTTAAATTTGAGTTGAAACTTTCATCTTTGACTTTTATTGAAAATGCTTGTATGGTTGATATATTATGATGGTTACTTTAGACTCCTATTCTTGGTATTATTCTTGAATCACAATTTAGTACTTGTTAACTTGAATCAACTACTATGCATGAGTGGTAATATGTTGCGGTGATAATTTGACTTCAATGTCACTGAGTATATATAACTATTACTTAAGATACTTTTCCTGGATATGCCGAATGTTCTGTACCGTATCTCCGACCTAGGAGATTGATCCGAGATAGATGGTAGGTTGAGTTCTTGATCCGAGATGGTCCGATCCGAGGTGGGGTGTTGTACCTGCAAAGGCACTCTGACGCTCAAGTCAGGGAGGTAGTCAACGACAGGTGTATTAATGAGAGAGATAGCTTACCATTAATGAGACATTGAATGAGTATTTATAGAGTTTGGTGGTGTTGACCTAATGAATTTGGACTGTTGGATTAGGTGAGTTGATCTGGGCCGTTGATGATTGGATAAATTCCCAATGTGGGCCTTTTGCTAATGGGCGTAGTAGTTAATGTACAAATATGGGCCTTATCCATAACAGTCGCCCCCCAAGTCTGGTCGCTGGAAGGGCGATCTTGACTTTAAAACTAATCCGATGTTGGGTTTGTCGAGTTTAATCTAGTGGGATCGTTGATCCAGATACGGTGTCGATGAATTGTGACTTAAAAAGCGAGGATATGGATGTTGAAGTGAGTGGCTCACTAATGACGACGTCGAAGTGAGTGACTCGGCAGCAACGATGTTGATGTGAGTGGCTCAGTGACTCGACAACGACGACATTTGAAGTGAGTGACTCGGCAACGACGACATTTGAAGTGAGTGACTCAATAGTGATTCGACCATTGTAATGTGAAAAAGTAGCTCTTCGTTTTGTGCCAAGCATTTAATGCAACTGTCAGAGCGCGTTTCCCAAAGGTGGCTAATGATGGTGAAGCTTTGTTATACGTGTGCGTGTTTAAGGCCATTGATTGGACCTGTCGATTCGACTTAGGCCCAATCTGTGACCTGAGGCCCACTCTAAATAGGGGTTCAGTCCCCTTCATTTATTGTTGTTTCTCAATTTGCTCTGTCTACCGATCTTAGTTTCCGAGCTTCCTTTTGGCGAGATAGGAGATCGTGGCCAGAGTCGCATAGTACCAGTGGATCCAAGTGGTCAACGTTCGCGCAGAGCCCGGTTACAAAGTCAAGCTTCAGCAAAACGAGGTTAGTTTATCTCGCCCTGATCTTCTTTTATTGTCTTTCGATTAGTTAAGTCGGACTTCCCCCCGTTTCCTTAGGCCTCACAGGGTGGGGGATGTCAGGTTGGGTTTCATTCTTGTCGCGGACCCGTGAAGTCGCTACCCCTGACTTATAGATGCCCTCATTCCTGCAGGTTCGATTTGGCGATCACCAAACAAATCCGTAGGGAAGTTACAAATCAACCCCCAAAACTTGCGGAAGTAATGGCGTCCGGTGGTGATGATAGTGCAAATCATCAGTCTGATTCTCAGCGTGTCATTCCTGAAGTCTAAGATCATCCAGAGTCAGCTCCCACCAGTGAACGACCTGAAGAGGACATGGAATTAGATCGTCGTTCTTCGAGCAGTACTGCTACTAAAGCCGACAGGCGAGAACTTGTTCAAGATCGATCACCCAGTAAGATCGAGACTATCTTAGTGGAATCGGACTCTTCCGGAGTTCCCATACTCAAGAATTAGAGAGTACTAAGTCAGATTCAGAATCTGATGCTGAGTCAGGGGAGGAAAGTCGTCATGCTGACTTAGATGATAAGGGGAAACAAGCTGTGGAAGAAAGTGAGCAACAACGTCAAGATAGTGGGTAAGGCGAGGACGGCGAGAAATCTGGTGCTTTAACAAATGGGTATTCCAGCACTGGTCCAGGGAGGATCGACGTTCCCCTCTTGTATGACGTGGACATCCCTCGACCTTGAAACTGGGTTGCGAATTCCGTCCTTCTGACGAGGTCGTTGTACGAGAGTGGCGAGGACATGAGTGCGTTTGTCTAGAAGTTATCAATCCAAGGTCGTCTCTGGAATGTTGAAGGTATGAAATCTGATGAGCATGCTGCTATCTGGCTTGGGGCCTTGAAGTTCTTTATGCACGTCGTTGTAGTGTCGGATATGCACAATCGTCCTCCCATCACCAGCCTTCAACAAACTGTTTTGGCGAGGTTGGATTTGGTCCCTTCACAAATACACCCCCAACGCGTGGGCATTCCTCCGGGCTTTCGAGCTAGTGTGCCTGGCCCTTGAACAACCTGTGTCAGCCAATCTATTTGAGGTTAACAGGAACAATGAAAAGGGCAGTGAAGGGAATCCCCGGGAACACGCGAGTCTTCGTTCCAAAAGAAAAGAAAAAGTTTTTTGAGCTTACACGGATTCATTGAGGGGGAGGTGGAAAGAGCTTTTCTATTTCGTGGAGCCCGTGAATAGTGAAGCCATTGACTATGTGGGTAAATTTGGTCCAAACGGGCAAACTTTGGTGTCGACCAAGTTTCCCATAGGTTGGAGTCTTGGGCATTATAACCGTCCTCCGGGCTCCTATCATATTGGTGAATCTCACTTGTGTGATGCTGATCTGCTAACCAAGAAGCTTCTACTTGAGATCTCTACTCAAGTGCCTTTTACCAATCCGAAGTACCGAGGCTTACCCATTGATCTCATAGTTAGGGCAGCAACTAAGTCAAATGTCATGAGGGTTTTAGGTAGGATTAAGCAATCATATCTGAAATATTTGTGTATTTGCAAGTGATTTAACTCGTTCTTCCTTTCTTTATTTTCAGATACAATGGCTGGAAATGCGATTGCGATGCTGAAAAGGATGGCTCTGCAGAAAATTGGGCTTGCGGATGACGGGCTTGAAAGTCAAGAGGTTCCCCAAGGTTCTCCTAACCTCGACAATGCTATCCGTGTCTCCCCCATTTGGATTGTCACTGAAGAGGAACTGAAGGTTCAGAGGGGCGACCTTGATCATCGAAGAAGGAACCCGGTAGATGGGGGAGCCTCGACCCACAAAGCCCTTCTGAACGCTCCTCTTGTCCAACAAAAAGAGGATAAGAAAAGGAAGTCGGTTCAGGTGGACGAGCCCAAATCTTCCAAGAAACGTAATTCTTCTTCCAGGAAGGGCACACCTGTGCCCGTGGATGAGGGCTTTCTGAAGAAGAACCTGGAAGAATATCGTGTTGATCTAGTGAGTGCTGCGGCGAAGTTGTTCGTGCATCTGGTCGATGTTAATAAACTTCAAAGGGACGAGCTGCAGCGTCGACAAGAAGGTAACAGATCCTCTTGGACTCATTTGCTTACTGTTTCGCCTATCTTATTAACTTACCAATTTATTTGTTTTTTGTTTCAGAGTTGGTCAATGTTGAGAAGGTCAAGCTCTTCAATACGCTGAAGACCTTGGAGGAGAAAAACAAACTCCTCAACCAATGCACTGCTGAGGTGTCTACCTTGAAGATGGAGAAGAATGTCCTTGAGATGGCCAAAAACTCGGCCAAGAGGCAAGCTGATGACAGTGCAGCTCGTGTTAAGGAGCTGGAAGGTCGGATTAGGGAGCTCGAGGCCGTGGAGGAGGAGGCTAAGGAGAAAATCCAAGGGTTGGAGGGTCGGATCACAGAGTTGACGGCGACTCTGCAGAGGCCTGAAGAAAACAAGACTGAGCCCAGCTCTACTCTAGAAGCTCGGTATGCTGCTTTAGAGAATGAACTTGCCAAAGCTCGGGCTGCCCTGGCTGAATCTCAACAAGCGACGCAGAAAGCTACCGACCTTGCGTTGGAAATGGTTGGGGACGGTTTTGAGCTCGCCTTGAATCAGATTGCCCTTCTCCATCCTTCCCTCTCTCTTGACAAGGATGTTCTTAATGTGGATCACGAGGGAGACCGGATTGTCAAAGTTGACCTGGCAACCCAAGTGAAAACCATGGTCTATCCCAAATCCGACGCTTGACTGGCACTGAATCCTTGATAAGATCTTGCATAAACCTGGAACTTTGTCATGACAACGTTGTAATAGGTTGTTTTTTGTGTAAAGTCGAGGCCTCGACCGTATTCGAGATAACTGTAATGCCTTTTTATTTTAAAGTTTTATTTCACGATTGCTGTTTTTAGCCTCGTTTTTATGATTGCTGTTTTATAGCCTCGTACGTGTTTATGATTGCATTTATTTTACAAGTCATATATGTAATCCTATAGACAGTTTACCGGGTCTCGGCCCAGATCGAACTCGCTTGTTAGGGATTTTGGCAACGATTGCCAATGGTCGTTTTAAGGTTCTTCGCCTTTAAAGACCTTAACGTCCTTTTGGGACAGTTTACCTAAACTCGATTCGGATTGAACTCGTCCCTAAGGGTTACGACAACCTTGGTCGCTTCGGGAGATCTTAAGATCAGTCTCGGATGGTCTCTTCCAAAGGAAGGAAGTACTTGAATACTTTTGAAAATGGAAAGTGTACAAAGTCGGTATGACTACCATATTTGAATATTTAGATCAAATGGAAATGATCTTTCAGAAGATCGGTTTACAAGAGTCCCTTAGGCATAGTAGCTTTTGAGTTTCGTGGCATTCCAAGTCCGGAGAACTGTCTTCCCCTCCAAAGTTTCCAGTTCAAAAGCTCTGTTACTGGTCTTAGATATGACACGGTAAGGTCCTTCCCAGTTGGGAGCGAGCTTCCCTTGAGAAGCATTCTTCAAACCAATGTCGGCTCTTCGAAGTACAAGGTCGCCGATTTCAAAATCTCTAGGGACGACCTTGGCGTTGTATCTCGTTGCTATTCCTTGTTTCATGACGGCTTCTCGGAATGAGGCCGCCCTGTTTTAGACTCCATCAATGAGATCGAGTTCCTCTCTCAAGGATTGGTCGTTGCCTTGTTGAGATTTGGGATTTGCCGTTCTCCAACTGAGTTCGCCGAACTCCACAGGAATGACCGCTTCAGTTCCATAAGAAAGCTGCAACGGCGTTTCCCCTGTTGAGGTTTGTGGAGTGGTCCTGTAAGCCCAAAGTACGTAGGGTCGCTCCTCCACCCAGTTTCCTTTAGCGTCGTCGAGTCGTCTCCTTATGCCATTGAGGAGCACTTTGTTGGCCGCTTCGACCTGTCCATGGTTTGTGGGTGTTCCATTGAGGTAAATCGGTGCATGATCTTAAGATCGGACACGAGTTTCCTGCCCTTGTCCGTGAATTGAGTTTCGTTGTCTGTGATGACCACTTCGGGGATCCTGAACCTGCTCATAATGTTTTTCTTGAAGAACTTAATGCAGTTGTTCGCACTGATGGTGGCTAACGGTTCGGCTTCAATTCATTTTCTAAAGTAATCAATCGCTACAATCAAGTATTTGACTTGGCCAGGTGCGGTTGAAAATGGTCCTAACAGGTGTATCCCCCACCAAGCAAATGGCCAGGCAGATCTGACATTTTCTGCACCTTTTGACGTAGTTCTTGGCAGCTCCTTCCATGGTTGGCCAGTAATAGCCCGCACGCAGTGCTTTCCGGGCTAGAGATCGGGCTCCCAGGTGTTGTCCACAAATGCCTTCATGGATTTCAGCTAAGACGTAGCTGGCTTCTTCTCCTTCGACGCATTTTAGTAATGGAGAAGAAAGACTTCTTCCGTAAAGAGTTCCATCAATCACAGAGAATGTCGAGGCTTTCCTTCTAGTGATTTTTGCTTCGCCAAGGTCCGGAGGTTCGACACCTGCCACAATGTACTCCAAGATTGGAGTGATCCAACTCTCTCCTTCTTCAATTACGCATATGGTCGAGCTGAAATATTGCTCAAGTTGAATGCTTGGTTTCCGGAGTGTCTCCTGAATGACAGAACAGTGGTTGCCGGGGACTTTAGTGCTGGCGAGCTTGGACAAAACATCCGCCTTTTGATTTTCGGTTCTTAGGACGTGCTTGACCTCGGCACTCTTAAAGTGCCCCAGTAATTCTCGGACCCGAGTTAAGTATTTCTGCACAATTGGGTCTTTGCTGGTGTACGACTTCCCGATCTGTGAGATGACTAATAATGAGTCGGTGTACAAATTGACCTGAGTGACTCGGAGGTCAATTGCCAATCGTAGACCAACTATGCAAGCTTAGTATTCGGCCTGATTGTTTGAAGTTTGGAAACCAAAGGTTAAAGACAGTTCAATGACGATGTCGTCCGGGCTCTCTAGCATTAAACCGGCCCCACTGCCTTTAGGATTTGATGATCCATCCACATGTAAGATCCATGTGTCGTTTTCTGGTTCAGCCGGGGTTCATATTTGATACCATACTCGGACAATTCAACTACCCATTTGATCATCCTGCCCGCAAGATCGGGTCTATGCAGGATCTGCCGTATGGGGTAGTTGGTTCGTACCACCACCTGATGGGCTACCAAATAAGGTCGAAGGCGACGAGCTGCAATTATCAGGGAGAATGCAATTTTCTCGATTTTCTGGTAACGACTTTTGGGTCCTTGCAAAGCTTTGCTCACGAAGTATACCGGACTCTGCCCGGCTTCAGATTCTCAGACAAGAACCGCACCTAATGCTTCGTCGGCTACCGCTAGATACAAGTATAGAGTTTCCCCTTTGTTTGGACGCGTTAGGATCGGTCGCTCGGAAAGCACCTTCTTAAGTTGGATGAGGCCTCCTCTTGCTCATTGGTCCATTTAAACTCTTCTTCTTCTTTCTTTTTTAATAATTTGAACAAAGGGAGTGATTTAAAGGCCGCGTTTGAAATAAAACGGGATAAAGTCGCGATCATGAAGTTGAGTTTCTGCACCTCTTTTTTGGTGCTTGGTGTTCGCATCTCAGTAACCACTCGACATTTATCCGGGTTTGCCTCAATGCCCAGCTCAGTTAGATAAAAGCCGAGGAATTTGCCAGCCCGGACTCCGAAAGTGCATTTCTCCGGGTTTAACCTCATGCTGTTTTTCCTGATTTGTGAAAATACTTCCTTAAGGTCAGCTACATGGGAGTTATCTTCTTTACTTTTTGCAATCACGTCGTCGAGATAGACTTCCACTGTTTGACCAATTTGATCCCGAAAAACCTTCTTCATCATTCTCTGGTAAGTGGCTCTGGCATTTTTTAAACCAAAAGGCATGACTCGGTAAGCAAAGTTACCGCGGTCGGTCATGAAGGCCGTTTTTTCTTAGTCGGCAGGGTACATCGCAATTTGATTATAACCGGAATAAGCATCCATGAAAGATAGTAAGCGAAAACCCGAGGCATTGTCGACAAGTCTATCAGTACTTGGTACGGGGAAGGCGTCTTTAGGACATGCCTTATTAAGATCGGTATAATCAACGCACATACGCCATTTTCCATTACTTTTCTTAACGAGTACAGGGTTGGAGAGCCAAGTTGTATACTTGACTTCCGTTAAAAAGTTTGCATTAATTAAATCTTCGACGGCTTTGGCAGCAGCAGCCGCTTTCTCTCCACTTTGAGCTCTTTTCCTTTGGGTAACCCACTTGGCGTCAGGATTCACGACGAACTGGTGACAAGTGATCTCTGGAGGGATTCTTGGCATATCTGCAGCTGACCATGCAAACAGATCGGCATGATCCTTTAGGCATTTGGTGAGCTCGACTTTAACCTCTTCAGTCAGGTCGACTCCGATCTTGACAATTTTCGTTGGATCATCGCCTAGCAAGATATCTTCAAATTCGCCATCAGGTTCGGGTCTCTTCATCATCTTCTTCAATTCTCTTGCCAACTCATCATCATCTTCCTCATCTGAACTGTCGGGATCATACCTTGCATCAAGGTCGGTTACGTTCACATCAGTAGCCCGAGTGCTTATCTTGACTTTTTTCTCGTTTCGACCTTCAGGAAGGGGAGCCCCTTCTTCATCTATCGCCTTCTTTTCTGCCTTAATGTGTAAAAAGAAACATCTTTGGACGGACTCTAAGTCAGCATTCAGGGTGATAACTTTGTGGCAAAGTGAATGGAACTTCATATTTAGATGTGTAGTGGAGGTTACCGCTCCGAGCCTCCCTAGAGTCGGCCTTCCGATGATGCAGTTGTAGATGGATTTGCAAGGTAGAACAAGGAACTTTGTTTTCACGACCCTTACCATTGGTTTAACCTCGTATGTGACCATCAACTCTATGTGGCCCAATGGCATGGTTCGCGACCCGTTAAAATCGGACAAAGCCGTTCCCTTATACGGGATGAGATCCTCCTTATCAATCCCTAATCTCTCAAAGAGGTCGACAAAAAGGTTGTCCGACGAACTACCTTGGTCAACTAGGATTCTTCTTACTTCTTGATTTGCAATCACGGCAGTGACCAGGAGTGGTACGTGTTTGTTGGGCTTTCCATCCAATAGATCTTCATCGCCAAAGGCCAACGGAGGACGATTCGGTGAAACCGGAATCGTCAAGGTTGAGGCGACGTTCAGAAGTTCTTTCCACTTTTTCCTCATGGTTTTGCCTGACTCTTAATGGTGGAGCCCTCCCATGATCGTCATGATGACCGTTCTACCTTTAGATTTGCAAAAATCTGTTTTATCGTCAAAGTTTTCTATTTTGTATTTCCCTTTACCTTTGGGATCCTCTTCCTTCTCCTTAACCTCTGTAACACCCCAATTCTACCCAATAATACTATAAATCAGAGTGCGGAATTTTCAACATAAATATTGGAGTGCTACACTTACTTCCCAACACAAACAATATAATTCATTCATGGTAAATTCAATTTGAAGCAATCTTAACAATCCTTGTCCATTTGACAACTCAAAATCAACAATTTGCTTAATAGAAATAACTTCGAGTTCAACAAATATTGCAACCTAAATGATAAAGGAAAAAAAACAGCGTTCAATCCCCCCCGAGTGTTACGTATCAGAGTGACGACACCGACTCAACTAAGGAAGGATCACCGCCTTCATTCGTGACTACTTGCACGTTACCACATAGGGGTAACATTCAAACAGAAGGGGTGAGATATCGAACTATATAAGAGCATGTATGAAGAACAATATGATAGGTCAGGTACTATAGAATTACACATATCATCAATAAAATCCTCAATAGAGTCATCAATAGAATCATCGAAGTGCAATGCGGAATGCGACTCAACTGTGCATATGCATGTGGTACCATTGGAGCAAAACTCCCGTCGTAAAAATCGTCGTTGCCAGTAAATAGTGGCTCACAGGGCATAGCCCTCATCGTTCACGTCGTAAAGCAAATGCAAAGGTATGCGACACAATGTGAATGTACAAGTAACGCTAATCACAATCACGCAATCACACGACAACAACACCAAAACGTCATGGCGGCCATAGGCCTACAATTTACTATCTTTGCCAATAAATAGAGGCAAATCAACTTTTACAACTTCACCTGCAATTTACCACATTTTCGACAAGGTATTCAACGCAACAATTAACCACAACGGCAACTGTGGCAACAATATTGACAAAGCAGCAACATCAACAGCGCAAAACAGCAAGAATAGCAACAACACAGCAGCAAAACGTAAAAGCAATGACAACAATAACAGCAAAACCGCAACAGCTTTAACAACAAAACATCAACAGCATTAACAGCAAAACAGCAACAGCATTACATCAAAACAGTAACAGCATTAACGTAACCATCAATTCAATTACGAAAATTATTTATAATTCTTACTAACGAGTTATCTATATTCCTATCTTTTTTTTTGAATATAATAGTGAAAACTTTAATCCAACAAAATTACAATTCGATTTAATTAGAACTAACGACATAGGAATTTAAGCACACACGGTCAATTCATCAAACATTTCTCATACGATATATATATATATATATATATATATATATAACTACGCAACATACACAGAGACAATCTATAATAAACCCCAAACCCCGCATACGATCCCTCATATACGCTATTATAGAATTCGAACCCACCCTTACCTCAACTATGGTGGCGCAAACTCCCTCCTAGCCTCGTTCCTCGATTCTCCGAATACGGCGACTCCCCTGCGATAGTAACAACGCGTGACGATCACGAACGTAGAGAATTGCAATGAAAATCAACCCTCCCAATCCAATCCTAGGCTAGAGCTCTTGAAAATTGAGGCTTTTGTGTAACTTAAAAGTGAGAGGAAGAAGGAGAAGAAGGGAAAAGAGGGCGGCTGCGCAAAAAGACCAGCCCTAGCGCATATTTGCGCTATATTTATAAGGAGGAGTGGCGCACAAGCGCCTTCCTGCGCAAGCTGCGCACTGGACACGCTGCTAGGGTGATTGTGAAGTTGCATGGTGTTCCTTTGTGCATTGTGTCTGACAGAGATCCTAGGTTCACTTCTGATTTCTAGAAGAGTTGCAAGAAGCGTTGGGTTCTAAATTGAGGTTGAGTTCAGCTTATCATCCTCAAACTGATGGGCAGACAGAGAGGACCATTCAGTCGTTGGAAGACTTGTTGAGATCTTGTGTTCTTGAGCAGGGAGGTGCGTGGGATACTCACCTTCCGTTGATCGAGTTTACTTACAACAATAGTTACCATTCTAGCATCGGGATGGCACCGTTCGAGGCATTGTATGGTCGGAGATGTAGGACTCCGTTGTGTTGGCATGAATCTGGGGAGAGTATTGTTCTTGGACCCGAGGTTGTTCGAGAGACTACTGAAAAGGTGAAATTGATCCGTGAGAAAATGAAAGCGTCGCAGAGTAGACAGAAGAGCTATCATGATAAGAGAAGGAAGGATTTAGAATTCCAAGCTGGTGATCATGTGTTTTTGAGAGTCACGCCTATGGCTGGTGTTGGGCGTGCATTGAAGACAAAGAAGTTGACTCCTCGTTTCATTGGACCGTATCAGATCACTGAGAGAATTGGTAATGTTGCTTATAGGGTGGCCTTGCCGCCTAATCTTTCGAATTTGCACGATGTATTTCATGTGTCGCAACTTCGGAAGTATATTTCGGATCCGTCCCATGTGATTCCGATGGATGATGTGCATGTGCGGGATAATCTCACTGTGGAGACAATGCCTGTGCGAATTGAAGATCGTGAAGTGAAGACTTTACGTGGCAAAGAGATAAATCTGGTGAAAGTGGTCTGGTTAGGAGCTGCTGGTGAAAGCATGACATGGGAGTTGGAGAGCAAGATGCGAGAGTCCTATCCGGAGCTGTTTGAATCAGGTATGTTTTCGAGGACGAAAGATTCTAAGTGGGGGAGGGTTGTAACACCCCGGAAATAATTTAATTAAAATAGTTGATTGAATTATTAAAATAATTTGGAGGCGGGATATAGATAAATTAAAAGGTTAATATTTTATATGCGTAGGAGGTGAAACGAGTAAAGGAGGTGGTGACGTAGAGAGCCCAGTGTTTACTGAGCCCTCAACTTAAACCCTGGGGTTTAAGCCAAACCCTCATTCGCAGCAAGCAAAAGAAAAACGAAAGTGAGAGTGAGAGAGAGAGCACGCGGCGCAAAGAGGGGGAGAAGAGGAGGGTTTCGCGAAGAATTTCAAAAGGAGATCGTTCGTGTTGCTGTGGTTTTGTTTGTGTCTCGTTCGTCGTGTTCCGGAGCTTACGTTATTCGAGGTAAGGGTGGGCTTAACCTTGATAATGGGTTGATGATAATTATGTGTGGGTAGTCTAGGGTTTTGTTGAATTGTTCGTGTTGTTGCATATCGTGTTTTCGTTGTGATTGGTGCTTTGATGATTATTGCACGTTATTGTGATTTGTTTCGTTATTTGTTGTTGCGTGATTGTTGTATCACGATGATGGTGTTGTTATTGTTCGTGTTTTTGTTGTTGCTGTGCGTGGTTGACTGTTGTTGTCGCGTTGTCGAATTGTCGTTTTTGTTGTGGTGGTTGCGGTGTCGTTGCCGTTAGGGTTTGGTGTTTGGCAATTTAGCGATTCTGGACACAGGTTCGGTTTTTCTAAAACTGGCGCTGTTTGGTTGATCCAAAAATTATGAGGTTGATTGTTTTTGAAAATAGACTTAACGCCGGTCGTTTTGGCACTGGTTTCGTTAAATTCGGAGTTGTATAGCTCGAGTTATAGGCGATACAAGTTAGGTTAAAATTCTGGAAACGATTTGGGTATAGATTCGGTATTTCGGTGACTGGGAACGTTGTATTGACCTAAAAATTATGTGGTTTATTTCTCTGGAAAATAGACTTAATGCTTGTTAATTTGGCACTGGTTTGGTTGCGTTTAGAGTTCTGTAGCTCGAGATATGAATTCCACAAGCTAGAGTAAGATTCTGGAAACAATCTGGACACAGGGTCAGTGTTTTGGTTACCACGTTTTCAAAAGAACTCCTTTTCGAACAAATCCAATTTCTTTGAAAACTAGACAAAATTTGCCCCAGTTTATGCACAAGTTTCATGCAATTTGATTGAGTTTTGGTCACTTTGGAATTGCTTGAATTTGAAGGACAGAAACTGTCCTCTTTTGCAACTAGCCTGTGTGCTTTTCGAAAACTGTACCTATTGGACACTCTCCTTCAAAAACTGAACTTAGGGATGATAACCAGACCCATAGGGCTTTCCAACAAGTATTTATTTGTTGAAATCCGATGTCGTTTGCTATTTTAATTAATTCGCTGAAGTAGGTGCGATGTGCCTAGGCGCTGTGCGCCAGTCTTGTGCGTGGTGTGCGTGCGTTATGTCCGCGTTGTGGAGCCGTCTGGTGTTAATATTTCAGGTGCGGTGCTGGTATGCTCAGGAGAGTTTAGTGGTAGCTGTGATGCTACAACTTGGTGCTATTTTGGTGAAATAATTTGTTTTGATTCTGGTGATATAGTATTTATTTTAAATACTTGTTATGGTGAGTTGGTGCATAATCATGGTGTCGCATTGTCATATGCATGTTTTGGTGATATAGGCTCTGCCTCTGGTGTTTATTGGTGATATGCCCGTCGTGGCTCATTTTGGTGATCGGTACCGCATGCATATGCCCACTGGAGGGGTTGCATATCATCCCATTGTCTATGAATGTTATAATTTTGGTGGTTCACTGTCAAATGGATTTTTCCTTTGGTATCTGGTGCTGTGATATGGTGTAATTGTATTGTGTTGCTGTAGTTACCTGATGCTAGCATATTTTTATCATCTGCTTATTATCTCTGTTAGACTCACCCCTTCTGCTTGGAATGTTGCTCTCATGCGGCAACGCTGCAAGTGATCGCTAGTGCTCGTGGAGGAATTGCTAGGTTTTGCTTCCTCTCTCGTTTGGGTCTGTGTCAGCTCTGATATGTAGCACCGGGGAGTCGTTAGTTATCGTTTTGAACTATTATTTTAGTTATTGGAAATTGTTTTAATTTATTTTGGAGATGTCTTTAATTGTTAATTCTGGAGATGTTGAAACTGGTTAATATTTCCGTTGCTTGGTGATTTCTTTTATATAAATTATTTTGGAGATTTTCTTTTTTTTAAAATGGTGAAAAATGTAGCGCCCTTCGAGGTGACTTTGATAATTGTCTATTTAATTGTAATAGTAAAAGGGGGGGGTGTTACACAATCCAACTTCGAAGTAATTTGATTAAATTTTAGGGCGTTACAACTCTCCCCCACTTAGAATATTTTCGTCCTCGAAAATTTACCTGATTCGAACAACTCGGGATAGGACTCCCGCATCTTGCTTTCCAACTCCCATGTTATGCTCTCTCCGGCAGCTCCTAACCAGACTACTTTCACCAAGGCGATCTCTTTGCCCCTTAGAGTCTTCGTCTCACGGTCCGCGATTCGTACAGGCATCGTCTCCACAGTGAGGTTATCCCGTACTTGCACATCATCCATATGAATTACATGAGATGGATCTGGAATATACTTCCGAAGTTGTGACACATGGAACACATCATGCAAATTCGAAAGGTTAGGCGGTAAGGCCACTCTGTAAGCTACATTCCCAACTCTTTCCGTGATCTGATACGGACCAATGAATCGAGGAGTAAGCTTCTTAGATTTCAAAGCACGTCCAACATCGGTCACAGGGGTGACTCTCAAAAACACATGATCACCAGCTTGAAATTCCAAATCCTTCCTTCGCTTATCATGGTAACTCTTCTGTCTACTTTGTGAAGCTTTCATCTTTTCACGAATCAACTTCACCTTCTCAGTCGTTTCTCGAACAATTTCAGGTCCAAGCACTATACTCTCTCCAGATTCATACCAACACAAAGGGGTTCTACACCTTCGACCATTGTTTGCTGGTGTTTTTAGCAAACAATCACTAGTTTTATTAGAAGGTTTGTGAGATCAAACTAGAAAAATCTCAAAGCAATTGCCTTTGAATTGCAAAAGTTTTTGTTTCAGAAAATGTAGAAAAGGGGACGATTTGCAAATGATTAACAGAATTGAAAAGAAAAGAAGCAGTAAATGGTGCAGGAATTGTAAAGAAAAGAAGAACAAATTGCATTGAATCATAAAAATGGTACACGATCACATACAGGGATTCTTCCACTCGTTTTTCGCTCTGGCTTGGAAGTTAGAGTTTCAGGAATCGGGTGTGTATTGTGATTTTCGCGACCCCTGTTTCTTCTCAGAAACAGTTATTTATACAAAGGAAAAAGGGGGGAAATTCGAACTAAGTAACTGCTTAACAATTTGAAAATAAGTAACTGCTCCTACTTTCGGCCAAGTAACCGCTCCTACTTTCGACCGAAACCGCTCTATCACGCTTCGACCAACTGCTAGTCTTCAACGCCTAACTGCTCTGTTTTCTGTCTGTCGAAAGCCTGTGTCGAATTTCCTCTCTCTTGCTTTTGCTTCCCTGGAAACTTGTCGAGTTTACCTTGTGCATGACCATTTTCTTTGTCGAAATAATATGGTCTTTGTGAAATAAATATAAGGCAGGCCATGTTGACCATCTTTAATGAAGCCTGTCGAAATTACAGGCTAACAAATTGCCCCCCAAAAATGTCTTTTTCGACTGAACTTAAGGATGAAGAAGAGAAAGACATTTTTGAATTCACCATCGAAATAACTTTGCACTTGAGTAAAATAGCTGTATACCTGATGTCACCACTGTTGAGTGTTGTTTCCATATTCAAACCTTGAACTTGAACAGCCTGTAGTTTCGGCCTTTGACTATGTTTACCAATTCTCTGTTCTACTTTTGAATAGTTCCACCATTTTCTGTTACGTTAATAACCCGTAATTAAAGTGATGCCTCACTTCTCGGAACGCCAAACTCGTAACCAACTGACGCTCTCTCACACTTCTCCTTATAAATAGAAGAATTTTGTTTCTCATCTTCACCACTCCATAATTTTCTTCTTTTTCCTTTCCCGTTCCAAGATCATTCCCTTTGCTTTGAGTCTTCCGCGTAACCTCATCCCTCATAACTGCGGTGAGGTTGCCTGGAGGTTCAAAGTCATGGTTTTTGATCTCTGCGAATTATGGTTTTACTCCTTCTTTCTTCATGTCACTTGATTTTGCAACTTTCTGGGTTTATGCGGGAGACTCAAAGTGGGAGCAGGAAGATTCATCAGGTGTTTTGCCTTGATGATGACTGTCTTCCTTGGGGCGTCAATATCTTATCTCTAAAGGGCTTCCTGAGGTTTACCAAGCAAGGAAACGCCCTGTGGAAAGGCTTACAAGCCTAACGCGCAGATGAAAGAATGACTCCCTGAACGACGGGAAGCGACAACGTGGTCGAAGAAAACCACCCAAAAGAGAAGTTACTTGGTCTTAAAAGACCAACTGCAATTCAGCGTTCATTTTATGCCTAGTTTATTCACCCTTTCAGCACTATGTAACTCACGAATGCCTCTCTTGGCACATGTAACTTGGCAACATTATAATGAAATTTCTTCCATTTTATTCTTGGGCAATTTCTTATTCCGTGCTTTCGACAATGTTTTGGCAACTTAAATGCCATGTTTTTACGCTTTCTTTATATTTATTCCAGCGTTATTTTAACTTCTTGCAACGTTGGCTTATACTTTTTCAAGTATTTGCCATTTATACGCAAAATTCTTTCATCAGCGCCAATCTCTTCGACCTCATATGCGCCGTTTGAATAAACTTGTAAAATTTTAAATGGTCCTTCCCAACTTGGGGACCATTTACCAAAGACTCTATCTTTTTTATCCATAGGCAATAGGACCTTCCACACTAGATCACCTGAATTAAAGGCTTTAGACTTAACCTTTTTGTTATAAGTTTTAGCTACCCTCTCTTTCTGTCGAATAAGCGTATCTAAAGCTAATAACCTTTCTTCGTCTAAATCAACCAATTCATCAAGCATCATATTCCAATAATAATCAGAGGGAATCTCCCACTGTCTTTGAATTCTTGTTGATTGTAGACAAATTTCAACAGGCAACACTGCATCGTGTCCAAATGTTAGCCTATAAGGAGTAGTGTTGATAGATTCTTTGGGTGAATTTCGACAAGCCCATAACGCTTGATCAAGGGTATTATGCCAATTCTTGGGTTTCTGCCCAACATGCTTCTTAATCAAATTAATAATAACTTTATTGGCAGCTTCTACTTGTCCATTGGCTTGCGCATAATATGGTGTCGAAGTTAATAACTTAAAACCAATTTCGGAAGCAAACTCTACCATTTTTCTATCAGTAATAACTGATCCCTGATCTGTAGTAATGGTTTCTGGAATTCCAAACCTATAAATGATATGTTTTTGAATAAACCTTATCACTGCTTCCTGATCGACATTGGCTAAAGGTATAGCTTCAACCCATTTGGTGAAGTAATCAATTCCCACAAGGATGTATCTATGGCCCTTCGACGAAGTTGGCTTTATCTCTCCAATCACATCTAGAGCCCAACCTCTAAATGGCCAAGGTTTGACTATGGCATGCAATTCATTTGCAGGTACATGTTGTATCCCAGCATGCTTTTGACACTCTTGGCATCCCTTAGCAAATTCTATGCAATCTTTCAGCATAGTTGGCCAATACATTCCTTGTCGAAATAATAACCACTTCATTTTCTGGCCTACTTGGTGTGAACCACACGCTCCACTATGTGTATCGGAAACTGCTAAATATGCCTCATTTTCACTAAGACATTTTAATAGTACTCCTTCAGGAGTCTTTTTAAACAATTCGTTTCCAAATATCACATAGCTCAAAGCTCTGTATTTTACCTTTTTATTGGTATTTCTTGTGGGATTTTGCAAATATTCCGCAATAGGCCTTCGCCAATCATTATTGGTCATATTGTCAAGAGCAAGAATTTCTGCCAAGTCAAAGTCACCAAAAAATTGACGTTTTTCGACAACAGCTAGTTCCTCGTTTGCATTTGTATCTGTTGCCCCCCCAGTTGTTGGTGTTGACAATAGTGACGAAGAATAGTCATTAGAAATGATTTTATCCTTTATTTCAATTAACTCCTCTAGGCTTTGCTTTGAAACTTTATAGCCTGAAGCGATTTGTGCCAATTCATTTGCCACATGATTATCAATTCGTGGTAAATGTTCTAAGTGAACAAACTCAAATCTTTTTAACAAAGCATTGGCAACAACAAAGTATCTAATAAGGTGCTCTTTAATGCATTTGTACTCTCTTGTCAATTGTTTGACAACCAACTCAGAGTCACCTTTTATTTCGACATGACTTGCCCCCAGCTCAAGTAAAATTTCAAGGCCTACTATTAAAGCCTCATACTCAGCTTCATTATTGGAACAGACATCCCGAATTTTAAACTTATACTTCGTTGGAATGTTAGTAGGAGATATTATTAAAATACCAATCCCAACTCCATGTCTATGGCTTGAACCATCAAAGTACAACCTCCAAGGATATACGTCTACAAAACTTAATGTTTCCTCGACAACAGAATGGTCTACAATAAAATCAGCAACCACTTGCCCTTTAATTGATTTTAGAGGTTGATAAGTCAAGTTGTATTCTGACAAAGCCAAAGCCCATTTACCAATTCGGCTATGCATTATTGGTTTTGACAGCATGTGTTTAATAACATCAAAATGCGAATAAACAGAAACATCAGCTGGTTTTATATATTGCTTCAACTTTGTACACGAGAAATACAAACAAAGGCACAACTTTTCTATAGGAGTGTACCTCGTTTCGGCATCATTTAGGATCCTACTGAGGTAATAAATGGCTCTTTCGATACCACTATCATCCTCTTGTGCTAACATGCTACCTATTGTTCTATCAGAAGCTGCTATATACAATTTGAGCACTTTGTGTTTAACAACAGGTAACAAAACTGGTGGTTTCATCAAATAAGACTTGATTTCGTCGAAGGCTGCTTGATGCATTGGTTCCCATTTGAACTCTTCTTCCTTCTTCAGTCTTAATAATGGCGAAAAAACTTGTGTTTTGCCACTTAGATTTGATATAAATCTTCGTAGGAAATTGATTTTTCCCAGCAACGACTGAAGCTCTTTCTTGGTCGAAGGGGCCTTCGTTTCCATAATTGCCTTAGTCTTATTTTGATTGATTTCAATGCCTTTTTTGTGCACTATAAAACCCAAGAAATCACCTGCACGCACACAAAAGGCACATTTTAATGGATTTAATTTCAATCCATATTTCCTCATTCTTTCAAAAGAACGGCGAAGATGGTCTAAATGACCACTTTCTGAGGAAGATTTAACCACCACATCATCTATGTATACTTGCATAAAATCGTCAATGAAATCATGAAACATAGAATTCATGGCTCTCTGATATGTAGCACCAGCATTCTTTAAGCCAAAAGGAATTACTACCCATTCATAAACACCCAATGCCCCTGGACATCTAAAAGCAGTTTTCGACACATCCTCTTCAGCAATGAAGATTTGATTATACCCAGAATAACCATCGAGCATACTAAGATAATCAAATCCTGCTGCTGAATCTATTAGCATTTCTGCCACAGGCATTGCGTATTCATCCTTGGGAGATGCATTATTTAAATCCCTAAAATCTATGCAAACTCTAAGAGTCCCATTTTTCTTTATTACAGGAACTATATTGGCTAACCATTCGACATACCTGGCAGTTCTGATGAATTTGTTTCTGAATAGCCTTTCGATTTCCTCTTTGATCTTAGCCAACACTTGAGGAGCAAATCTTCTTGGCACTTGCTTCACTGGTTTCTTCCCTGGTCGAATTGGTAATTGCATTTCCACTACTTCTCGACTTAACCCAGGCATTTCGTCGTAATCCCAAGCAAAGCAGTCTTTGAACTCCCTTAGCAATGTAATGACTTGGGTTTTTAGAGAAGCATCAATATTTGCACTAATATAAGTTGGCCTTTTTATTGAGCCATTTCCCAAATCAACTTCTTCTAACGGGTCTTGAGCTTGCATATGCTTTGTCAAATCTCTAGGATCCTTTTCAAAACCTAATGGATCATTATCATAGATACAGTCAAATCTTTCATCTATGACTATGCCATTTTCTTCACGTAACTCACTGGCTTCAACAGCCATTGTTTGTTGAATAATTTCGGTCTCCATAGCCGCTTTAAACTTATTTTCGGCCATATAAGCCGTAATTTTGTCCCATGCATTGGGCACTGACATAAGAACACTTTCAAGAACGAGTGTTCCACCCCGTTGGTCGAAAAACACCATCAGGATAGACACTATCATCTCCCATTATTTCTCTTTCCCAAACAAAACCATAATTTGGGTCAAGATGAACTGAGGCAAAAACATTATCCGCAGGAACATATGCCTCATTAGAAGATGAACATGGCGCAATCTTCGCCATTTGTTTCTCAAAATTTTTCTTGGTAACTTGGTTCACATCAGCACGGAAGTAGCTCTGATCGGCTTCAACATACTCTACCAAACCATCTTCCTTCCACATTACTAAACGTTGATGCAAAGTTGAAGGAACAGCCCCAACTCTATGGATCCACTCTCTACCAAGGAGTAAATTAAAATTCGCTTTAGAGGCTATCACTAAGAACAATGTAGTCCTCTTTATGGAACCAACAATTAAGTCTACCTCAATGGCCCCCAAAGAGTGGCCAGTTTTGCCTTCATAGTTGCTTAAGACAATGTTATGTGGCCTGAGGTCAGTATCGAACTTACCAATCTTCTTCAAAAGACCATGCGGCATCAAATTCACTACAGCTCCACCATCCACTAACCCTTTGTTAATTCCAACACCATTAACCTTGGCTTGGACATACAGGGGTTTCAAGTGGTTTTGCATACTCATATCTGGCTTCTCGAAGGTAGCCATTTGGTCTTCGACACAACCATCGTTCATCACATAGTAACACATTGGCTTATGATGAGCCATGTCCTCTGTGAAATCTTCTTCAACGTCATTTGGTACCGTGATAACATCGTACTCAAGAGGCAATATTGATACCACATTGCAAACAACGTCGAGGTCATCTTCAGAATCATTGAAATCAGACTCCATGTCTTCATCCATGTCGAAATCAGCATTTCTTTCTTTCACTGTTGACAATGGAGGAAATATTCTTTCAAGAGCAGGCCTTCTTGGCTTTTCTGTTACCACAGCCTTGCCTTTGGCCTTATTCGCTGCACACACATGACTAGCAGCATCAGCATTCCTCTTTGTAGCAACTTCAGCTTTGTGAACCTCACTCTTCGCCACTATCACGCTGCGTGGAACTTGGTTATTAGCCAAGTGACTTGGAACCTGGTTAATGTCAAAGTGTGCCTTCTTCTTCTGTTGTCTTTGGTAACGACGCCACTGTGTTCTAGTCATAGGGTTCTTACCCTTATAGTTATTCTTATAATTAAACTTAATAGCATCAGTACCTGGCTTAACAGCTTTAGCACGTTGATTATTGGGTACCCACGCTTCGACAGGAGCACTAGCACTTGGGACAAAGGATTTACCTGTTGACAGCTTCAAATACCCTGTTGCTGAGGACTTCCCCTTAGCCATTTGTTGTTTACTTGTTGAAGGCTTTGCTGACACATTAGCCTCATATCCAAAAAGATCTCCCTTTGCAAAGTCAAATTTTGGCCTGTTATCAAGCCATTTTCTTTTGCGTTGTTGTTGATCCTGATAACCTTCGACAGCTTTAGCTGCTTCTTTATCGAAGACAGCACTGCACCTTGGGCAAAGCATAACTTCAGAGTTATTCCACTTACACCGATTGAGGAAATCTATCAATTCTTCCTCGGCCTTTGGATACACAGCATGTATCTTCCCATCATATTCTTTTAGGGTCACTTCCTGTTTTTTACCTTCAGCATACATAAAACCTTTTAATTTTTCGGTGGTAATCTTAACACACTTAGGAGGGTCTGCCATTTGAGCATCCACCATGCCTACATCAGCTTCGACAGGTTCAAAATACATAGCTTCAGCCTTAGGCAATGGATCAACATCAATCTGCATAGGAGCTTTCATTTTCTTATCAGCAAATTTGAGTCTTCCTTCGTCAATTGCTTTTTGCACGATATCCCTGAAGAGCACACAACGGTCAGTGTTATGTCCCAAAAAATTATGGAACTTACAATAACCCTTTTTCTTTCTTTGGTCAAGAGTTGGTATTTTAAGGCCTTTAGGCACTAATATTTGACCATCAGTTACTAAAAGATCAAAAATTTCATCACATTTGGTAACATCAAAAGTATAAGTCTTAGGCATAAATCTATCGTTCTTAGGCTCTACAGGGTTATTCCCATTCGCAGGCCTTAATAATTTACAGGTATAAGGAGGACCAGGCTTAAGTTCAGCCACGTCTATCTCCTCTTCTTCGACATTACTATATGTAACGTCTAATTCTTCTTCAACATATGCCACTTTTTCTCTTTTATGATACCTATTTGACCTAGATTTTTCCTCTCTAAGTCTTTCAACTTGTCGAACTCTATCAGCCAAATGAGCCATATCTCGCAAATGAGATGTGTCTAATTTCTTTCTAATTGAGTAATCAAGGCCACCAGCAGCCATTTCGACAAGCTCATGTTCAGGGACTTGTGTGAAGCAACGAGATTTCAACAGCCTGAATCTGTTTAAGTAATCATCAATAGTTTCAGGCATTTTGCGCCGAACACTAGCCAATTCTTTAAGACTAATTTTCGACTGGCCCATGTAAAACTGTGCATGGAATGCCTTTTCTAATTGCCCCCATGTGTACATAGAACCAGGGGGTAAGGTCGTGAACCAAGTGAAAGCATTTTTAGTTAGAGAATTTGGAAAGTATTTCATTTTCAAATTCTCATTTTGTGCTAAGTCCCCAGCCTCAGTCAAAAAACGAGCAATGTGTTCAACTGTGGACTCATTTGTATCACCACCAAACTTAGTAAACTTGGGAACTTTCCATCCCCTTGGCAACTCAGTTTGTAATACGTATTCACATAATGGTGATACGAAGTTAGGCCTTTGTAAACCTATGTTAAGGCCATTTTGAGCCAAAATTGTTTCGACTAAAGTAGCTATATTGTTTTCTGCGCCAACATTGTATTGTTGCCCTTGTCGAACAACTTCATCAGCGTTCTGGTGTCTATTTACCAAAACTACTTTAGGGACGTGGTTTACTACCCCTTGTAGTTCGCCTACAACTGTCGACGCTTCGACTGCAACTGCTTCTTGGGGGTTAACTGGCGACGCATTACCCGCAATAATAGGAACATGCCTGTTATTAACCGCTGGAACCCCAAAAAAAGTCTGCAATCCTACTCATCTGATTTGCCAACATTTGATAACTGTTATTGGTATTTTGAATCAATGGATTGAAAACTGTACCAATTTGTTGGGCAAGCATATTAACCATATCGTGATTACTCTCGTCTACTTGCTGTCTTAAGGCCAACAAAGACGTATTGGTTAATGCTGGGGGATTTCGACCAAATACGCTCTCAGAAGAGATATGTGTAGGGGAAAAGGTCGAAATATGTGGCATTCCAGTAGGCATGCCATACATTCCCAGAGGAAATGGGGGTAGACACACGTCATTCAAACGTGGGTCTAAACCGTTTCCCATTGCCATGCGAGGGCTATGAAGCCCTGCACATAACGGCAAAGACATAGGCAAAGATGCCATTTCTGACTGTGTTGAACCAACATTAGTCATTGATAATGAAGGAACGGTTACCGACGATGATGGTCCTGCGCTAATGTTCGCAGAATCCATTGTTGTTCCTTGCCCTTGTGAAACAACAGGGTTGGAACTAGATGCATTATTCGTACCAGAACGAACCATTTTACCACTTCTTAAGTGCATACAACAGCGAATACAAATAAGAAAGTATAAAAATGAACAAAATCAAAGGCAATGTCCCACTGGGCGTGCCAATTTGTTTGCTGGTGTTTTTAGCAAACAATCACTAGTTTTATTAGAAGGTTTGTGAGATCAAACTAGAAAAATCTCAAAGCAATTGCCTTTGAATTGCAAAAGTTTTTGTTTCAGAAAATGTAGAAAAGGGGACGATTTGCAAATGATTAACAGAATTGAAAAGAAAAGAAGCAGTAAATGGTGCAGGAATTGTAAAGAAAAGAAGAACAAATTGCATTGAATCATAAAAATGGTACACGATCACATACAGGGATTCTTCCACTCGTTTTTCGCTCTGGCTTGGAAGTTAGAGTTTCAGGAATCGGGTGTGTATTGTGATTTTCGCGACCCCTGTTTCTTCTCAGAAACAGTTATTTATACAAAGGAAAAAGGGGGGAAATTCGAACTAAGTAACTGCTTAACAATTTGAAAATAAGTAACTGCTCCTACTTTCGGCCAAGTAACCGCTCCTACTTTCGACCGAAACCGCTCTGTCACGCTTCGACCAACTGCTAGTCTTCAACGCATAACTGCTCTGTTTTCTGTCTGTCGAAAGCCTGTGTCGAATTTCCTCTCTCTTGCTTTTGCTTCCCTGGAAACTTGTCGAGTTTACCTTGTGCATGACCATTTTCTTTGTCGAAATAATATGGTCTTTGTGAAATAAATATAAGGCAGGCCATGTTGACCATCTTTAATGAAGCCTGTCGAAATTACAGGCTAACAACCATACAACGCTTCGAAAGGTGCCATCCCAATACTAGAATGATGACTGTTATTATAGGTAAACTCTATCAACGAGAGATGGGTATCCCACGAACCTCCGTGCTCAAGAATACACGCTCTCAACAAATCCTCCAACGATTGAATAGTCCTCTCTGTCTGACCATCCGTCTGAGGGTGATACGCTGAGCTCAATCTCAACTTAGAACCCAACGCCTCTTGCAAACTCTTCCAGAAATCAGAAGTGAACCTAGGATCTCTATCCGAAACGATACACATAGGAACACCATGCAACTTTACAATCTTTTGGAGGTAAATCTCAGCCAACTTCGGTACCGGATACGTGATATTAATAGGTATAAAATGAGCCGACTTCGTCAGCCTGTCAACAATCACCCAAATCGCATCATGCCCTCTCACAGTATTAGGCAGCCCCGTCACAAAGTCCATTGAAATGCTATCCCATTTCCATTCCGGAATCTCTAAAGGTTGCATCAACCCCGCAGGCTTCTGATGTTTAACTTTTGACTTCTGACAAGGTAAACATGCATACACGAATTGCGCTACATCGCGCTTCATCCCAGGCCACCAGAACCATCTTCTCAAGTCTTGATACATTTTCGTAGCTCCTGGATGAATACTCAACTTACTTCTATGACTCTCTTCGAGAATTGCTTTCTTCATTTCCGCATCGTCAGGAATGCAAATTCTATTACGGTATCTCAACACACCTTGCGCATCCAACTCAAAATCGTTATTCTCAGACTGCCCGATTCCTACCGTCGAATCTACCAGTTTAACATCCAGTTTCTGAGCTTCTCTGATGCTATCTAAAAAGTCATTATTAATCTTCAACATCCCCAACATAACACTCTGAGGTGTCACTTCGCAAATCAAACTCATATCTCTGAACTGCTCAATCAATTCAAACTCCCTGACCATCATTGCCGACATGTGCAAGGTCTTTCGGCTCAAAGCATCAGCCACGACATTAGCTTTCCCTGGATGATAATTCAAACTGAAATCATAGTCTTTTAGCAACTCCAACCACCTCCGCTGTCTCATATTCAGTTCCTTTTGATCAAACAAGTACTGCAAACCCTTATGGTCGCTAAATACTTCAAATCTAGAACCATAAAGATAATGCCTCCAAATTTTCAGCGCAAAAACAACTGCAGCAAGTTCTAAATCGTGCGTAGGATAGTTCTTCTCATGAGTCCTCAACTGCCTCGATGCATAAGCAACTACCTTACCATTCTGCATAAGCACACCTCCTAAACCCATCTTGGAAGCATCACAGTACACCACAAAGGACTTTCCCGGATTAGGCAACGTCAAGATAGGAGACGTCGTCAATCTCTTCTTCAATTCGGTGAAACTCTCTTCGCAACGAGCGTCCCATATAAAGGCTTTACCTTTGCAGGTCAGCTGAGTTAAAGGAAGTGCCAACTTAGAAAAGCCTTCAATGAACCTTCTATAGTAGCCAGCTAATCCCAAAAAGCTTCTAATCTCGGTAGCCGACTTTGGAGTCTCCCATTGCAATACAGCATCGACTTTAGATGGATCCACCGCAATGCCGCTACCAGAAATAACGTGACCAAGAAAACTCACCTCCTTCAGCCAAAATTCGCACTTAGACAACTTTGCATATAACTTCTTGTCCCTTAAGACCTCCAATACCAATCTCAAGTGCTCTGCATGCTCTTCTTCTGTCTTAGAGTAAATCAAAATATCATCGATGAATACTACCACAAACCGATCCAAATAAGCATGAAACACACGGTTCTTGTACTCCATGAATACTCCCGGCGCGTTTGTAACACCGAAAGGCATCACCGAATACTCATAATGCCCGTACCGAGTTCTAAAAGCCGTCTTCTCAATATCCTCATCTTTCACTTTAATCTGATGGTAGCCCGATCTCAAATCAATCTTACTGAATACTTGAGCACCCACCAATTGATCCATCAAATCGTCTATTCTTGGGAGTGGATACTTGTTCTTAATCGTCACTTTATTCAACTGTCTATAATCAACACAAAGCCTCATACTTCCATCCTTCTTCTTCACTAGCAACACTGGAGCTCCCCACGGTGATACACTCGGCCTCACGAACTTCTTTTCAAGTAGATCCTCAAGTTGCTTCTTCAATTCGGATAATTCAGATGCTGACATCCTGTAAGGTGCCATAGAAACAGGTTTGGTACCAGGTACAAGATCAATAGCAAATTCAACTTCCCTCTCTGGTGGTACACTTGGAATCTCATGAGGGAAAACTTCAGGAAATTCGCGCACCACCTGCAACTCATCAATTATGGCTTGATTCTTAACAGATAGCGACGCCATCAGCGAGAATAGCTGAACTTCTTCCCGCATCAACTTCCGCAACTGTCCAGTAGACAACAAACCAGCCTCCTCCTCTTCGGGAGTGGAGAAACTCACAGACTTGCTAAAACAATTAATATGAACATAGTTATATTCTAACCAGTCCATGCCTAGGATCACATCCAATCCGCTTAACGGCAGACAAATCAGATCAACAATAAATTCTCTGTCGAAAATCGACAAAGGGCACTTAGAACACACAAGAGAAGTAGTCACCGACCCCTTAGCTGGAGTATCGACAACCATCTCCCTATTCATAGAAGACAACACAAGACCCAATCTTTTAACACATTCCGCAGCAATTAAACAATGAGTAGCACCAGTATCAATAATAGCTATTAGAGGAACACCATTAATGAAACATATACCTCCAATAAATCCGTCGTTCTCAGTAGTCTGTGTCCCTGCCAGAGCGAACACTCTTCCACTAACTCTTTCTTTCTTTGGCTTCTGACATTGATTACTAATATGCCCTTCTTCGCCACAATTGAAACAGACCTGCTCCTTGTGCTTGCACTCGGATGATTGGTGCCCAGTCTTACCACAACGAAAGCACCTCTTCACCTCAACCATGCACACGTTACTCTTATGACCAGGTTTGCCACATTCGTAACATACAATACCAGCAGGGGCGTCTCCCCCACTAGTTCTCTTACCATCAAAACTTTTCTGCTTACCTTTACCAACTGGAGCATCATACGGCTTACCACGAGTCTGCTGCTTGCTCCTCTTCTCATTACTGATCTTATAGTGAGCATCGTTGTCCTCCTCATAGATCCTGCAACTATCAATCAAATCGGAGAAAACACGGATCTTCTGATACCCAATTGCCTTTTTGATCTCAGGTCGCAGCCCATTCTCAAACTTGATGCACTTTGAAAGCTCAGCAGTTGCTTCATTTTAGTGCGGATAAAATTTGGCCAACTCCACAAACTTAGTAGCATATTCAGTAACTGACAGGTTCCCTTGCTTCAGCTCAAGAAACTCAATTTCTTTCTTACCCCGAACATCCTCAGGGTAATACTTCCTCAAAAACTCCCTACGGAACACAACCCAAGTGATCTCTTTACCTGCAGCTTCCAATCTCTGACGTGTATCAACCACCAGTCGTCAGCCTCTTCTGACAGCATATGAGTACCATAACGAACCTTTTGCGCTGGAGTGCAATCCATCACACGGAAGATTCTCTCAATCTCCTTCAACCAAGCCAATGCTCCATCAGGATCATACTTACCCTTGAAAGAGGGCGGATTCTCCCTTTGGAAAGTCGCCAAACTGCGAGATCCAGCATTCTCACCAGCGTTCTGTTGATTCTCCAATGCCTGAGCCATAGCGCCCAAAGCAGCAGCAATAGCAGCATCATTCTGTCCGGCCATTTCAGCTTATACCTACAACACAATTATAGTTTAGAACGAATAACAATACTTGATTGTTAATCGAAGCGATGACTCGACAACTTGGTCGGACAGACCCAACCATGCTCTGATACCACTAAAGTAACACCCCAATTCTACCCAATAATACTATAAATCAGAGTGCGGAATTTTCAACATAAATATTGGAGTGCTACACTTACTTCCCAACACAAACAATATAATTCATTCATGGTAAATTCAATTTGAAGCAATCTTAACAATCCTTGTCCATTTGACAACTCAAAATCAACAATTTGCTTAATAGAAATAACTTCGAGTTCAACAAATATTGCAACCTAAATGATAAAGGAAAAAAAACAGCGTTCAATCCCCCCCGAGTGTTACGTATTAGAGTGACGACACCGACTCAACTAAGGAAGGATCACCGCCTTCATTCGTGACTACTTGCACGTTACCACATAGGGGTAACATTCAAACAGAAGGGGTGAGATATCGAACTATATAAGAGCATGTATGAAGAACAATATGATAGGTCAGGTACTATAGAATTACACATATCATCAATAAAATCCTCAATAGAGTCATCAATAGAATCATCGAAGTGCAATGCGGAATGCGACTCAACTGTGCATATGCATGTGGTACCATTGGAGCAAAACTCCCGTCGTAAAAATCGTCGTTGCCAGTAAATAGTGGCTCACAGGGCATAGCCCTCATCGTTCACGTCGTAAAGCAAATGCAAAGGTATGCGACACAATGTGAATGTACAAGTAACGCTAATCACAGTCACGCAATCACACGACAACAACACCAAAACGTCATGGCGGCCATAGGCCTACAATTTACTATCTTTGCCAATAAATAGAGGCAAATCAACTTTTACAACTTCACCTGCAAATTACCACATTTTCGACAAGGTATTCAACGCAACAATTAACCACAACGGCAACTGTGGCAACAATATTGACAAAGCAGCAACATCAACAGCGCAAAACAGCAAGAATAGCAACAACACAGCAGCAAAACGTAAAAGCAATGACAACAATAACAGCAAAACCGCAACAGCTTTAACAGCAAAACATCAACAGCATTAACAGCAAAACAGCAACAGCATTACATCAAAACAGTAACAGCATTAACGTAACCATCAATTCAATTACGAAAATTATTTATAATTCTTACTAACGAGTTATCTATATTCCTATCTTTTTTTTTTAATATAATAGTGAAAACTTTAATCCAACAAAATTACAATTCGATTTAATTAGAACTAACGACATAGGAATTTAAGCACACACGGTCAATTCATCAAACATTTCTCATACGATATATATATATATATATATATATATATATATATATATATATATATATATATATATAACTACGCAACATACACAGAGGCAATCTATAATAAACCCCAAACCCCGCATACGATCCCTCATATACGCTATTATAGAATTCGAACCCACCCTTACCTCAACTATGGTGGCGCAAACTCCCTCCTAGCCTCGTTCCTCGATTCTCCGAATACGGCGACTCCCCTGCGATAGTAACGACGCGTGACGATCACGAACGTAGAGAATTGCAATGAAAATCAACCCTCCCAATCCAATCCTAGGCTAGAGCTCTTGAAAATTGAGGCTTTTGTGTAACTTAAAAGTGAGAGGAAGAAGGAGAAGAAGGGAAAAGAGGGCGGCTGCGCAAAAAGAGCAGCCCTAGCGCATATTTGCGCTATATTTATAAGGAGGAGTGGCGCACAAGCGCCTTCCTGCGCAAGCTGCGCACTGGACACGTTGCTACGGTTGCGTGAGCGCTGCGCACTCGCGGTGTTAAGCCCAATGCTATTTTTAACTGGCCCACGACACGTGATTATCATCTAACTCATTTTCAACATAGCTACTACGCCCATAATTTCAATTCTTACAATTATCCTACGGCAATCCAACTTCGAAGTAATTTGATTAAATTTTAGGGCATTACAACCTCGACTCCCTGTTGTCCCAGTTTTTTCACATAGTTTGTCAGCTTTCCTCTTTTGATCAGATCTTCAATGTCGTCTTTGAGAGCATTGCAATGGTTGGTGTCATGACCACTACTGCGGTGATAGCTGCAATACTTATTGGATCGCTGCCCTGGTCTAGGAGGGAGAGGGTTTCGGAAACTTGACATCTCGGAACTCGGTGTTCATACAATCGCCCAAGATTTTGGCTCGTGTCTCATTGAGGTCGGTATAACTCTGGTACAGATTCCGAGGTCAGGCATCCCGACTTCCCTGAGGATCATTCCTGTTGTCGTTCCGAGTTTCTTTCTCACCGCGCGGCTTAGAAGGTCCTGCCTGAGCTATTGTCTTTCCGTCTCTTACACCTTCTTCCTGATCGATGATGCATTGAGATAGCTGGAGGAATTCCTGCAAGGACTCTGGCTTGAAAGTCCCGATGTGAGTTTGGAATAAACTCCCCTCACGGAGACCTTGCGTCATGAAGTAGATCCGAAACTCATCATTCTAGTTTCGAACTTGAGCGGCTTCCCTGTTGAACCTCTCAATGCAGTCTCTTAGAGGCTCGTTCTCTCCTTGAACGCACGATGCCAAGACTTTCTTGTGTTTGGGCTTGCTTTTAGAATGGGCGAACTGTGCCGAGAACAGCTTCACCAATTGATCCCAAGATGAGACGGAGTTCGGTTTAAGAGATCCAAACCAATCCGCTACCACTTTGTCCAAAGTGAGCGAAAAAATACGACACTTCATTTCCATAGGAACATTCCGATACTACATCACCCGGTCGAAGTAGTCGAGATGTCGGTCGAGGTCGCCCGTGCCGTCATGTAATTTCAAGCCCTCGGGGGGTTTCTCGAGATGCCTCGGCATCAGGAAGGAGTCGATCTTATCGGTGAAAGGTCCTTTGCGTCTTGCAGTCTTATCACGGGGAGGAGATCGGTGATACCGGTGTTGATCGGGTGTCTTTCTGGAACGGTATCGGTGTTTCTCTTGTCTTGGCGACTTCTCTCGACTTCAGGAACGTCGTCTTGGGGAAGAAGAAGACAAAGAAGAGTGGACGCGGAGTGTGCTCTTTGTCGTCCTCATATTCGTCCCGAGTCTGAGATGAACGGGATCCATTCCCTCTCAATCGTCGGGGTGGCGACCTCTGATAGTGTTTCCGCCGAGGTGGAGATCGATGACGTCTCCGAGCGGGGTTTCCTCTCTCTAGGGATTCACGCTGAGGAGAAGATCGATCAGGAATATTCTGAGCTGGGAGCTCTGCCATCTCAACCTGAAGTTCGGTAAGTCGAGCACTTCTTTGTTGATTTGCCTCGGCTTGTCGGTTCAGTAGTTGGACGAGCTGTTGGACAGCATCGATCGGGACCGGAACTGAGACTGGTGGAGGAGGAAGGGGATTCCTCACCGAGCTCCCTGGGACCAAAGCCCTAGATGGGTTCCGGGTTTGCGGCAAGTTTGGGTGTTTCTCCACGAATCCTTCGGGAGTGCCCTGTGGTCCGACCTGCTGTGGCCCGACTTGATGTAACACAGGTAGTAAGACCGGCTCCATGGTGGGTCCTACAATGACTCTTTGAGTTCTCGGTCGAAGTTGACGGGTCATCGCTGATCAAGTGAATGGGAGAGGAACTAGAGTATAAGATCGGTATAATCAACGCACATACGCCACTTTCCATTACTTTTCTTAACAAGTACAGGGTTGGAGAGCCAAGTTGTGTACTTGACTTCCGATTCAAAGTTTGCTTTAATTAAATCATCTACGGCCTTGGCAGCGGCGGCGGCCTTCTCTCTGCTCTGAGCTCTTTTTCTTTGGGCGACCCATTTAGCTTCGGGGTTGACGGCGAGCTGATGGAAAACCACTTTTGGAGGAATGTCGGGCATGTCTTCGGCCGACCATACGAAAAGATCAGAATGATCCTTCAAACACTGGGCCAGATTGGTCTTCACGTCCTTAGGAAGGTCGGCTCCAATTTTGACTGTTCTGCTCCGATCATCGCCGAGTTGTACCTCTTCACGTCCTAAATTATCATTATCCTCATCCTCTG
Organism: Astragalus glycyphyllos; assembly: GCA_963573325.1. NCBI lineage: Eukaryota > Viridiplantae > Streptophyta > Magnoliopsida > Fabales > Fabaceae > Astragalus > Astragalus glycyphyllos. Next base: position 34,437,657 of record OY754307.1, read on the forward strand.
AACTGTCCGGATCGTACCTTGCATCCAGGTCGGTTACGTTGATGTCAAAAGCTCGACCATCACTTTTGGACTTTTTTACTTCTAGAAAGGGGATCCCTTCTTCCTCCGAAGCCTTCTTTTCTCCTTTCTCGTGTAAAAAGAAACACCTTTGGGAGGACTCCAAGTCGGAGTTTAGAGTGATAACTTTGTTGTAGAGAGAATGAAACTTCATTTTCAAATGAGTGGTGGAGGTTACAGCTCCGAGCTTTCTAAGAGTTGGTCTTCCAATGATGCAGTTGTAGATTGAAGGACAAGGTAGCACGAGGAATTTGGTTTTGATAACCCTTATCATCGGTTCTTCCCCGTAGGTGACCATCAGCTCCATATGATCGAGTGGCTTGGTTCGAGACCCGTTAAATCCAGACAGAGCTGTTCCTCTATAAGGTATGAGATCTTTTTTGTCGAGCTCCATGCTTTCAAAAAGGTTGATAAAGATGATTTTCGACGAGCTTTCTTGGTCCACTAGGATTATTCTAACCTCACGATTGGTTCTCCGTTTAGCAAGTCCTCATCGCCAATAATCAAAGTCGGTCGACCCGAGGGGACTGGAATTGCCGAGGTTGATGCTACACTTAAGAGTTCTTTCCATTTTCTTTTCATTGTTTTTCCTGATTCATCATGGGGGAGGCCTCCCAAGATCATCATCATCACAGGTTGTCCCCTCGATTTCCGATGGTCGGTTTCGTCTTCAGAGTCGGCTTTTTGTTTACCCTTTCCTTTGGGGTTTTCTTCCTTTTCTTCCTTCACCTCGCCACCTTGCTGTCCGGGCTTCTTCACATAGTTGGCCAACTTACCTCTTTTGATCATGTCCTCGATGTCGTCTTTTAGGGCATTGCAATGGTTAGTAGCATGGCCGCTGCTCCGGTGATACCGAGAGAACTTGTTGGAACGCTGTCCCAGTCTATGGGGGAGGGGATTAGACCACTTGACATCCCTAAATTATGTATTCATGCAATCGCCTGAGATTCTGGCTCGGGTATCATCGAGGTCGGTATAAACATGGTGGCGATTCCGAGGTCGAGGATCCCTATTGCCTCGGTTATCATTCTTGTTGCCTTTCTCGTCACGGGGTTTTGGAGGTCCAACCTAGATTGGCTCCCTCCCGGTCTTGGCACTTTCTTCTTTATTGATGAAGCACTGGGATAGATGGAGGAACTCCTGAAGGGTTTCAGGTTCCCAAGTGTCGGTGTGCTTCTGGAATGGACTTCCTTGACGTAGACCCATCCTCATGAAGTAGACCCGAAAGTTGTCATCCAGATTCCGAACTTGGACAGCTTCTTTGTTAATTTATTCTATGTACTCCCTGAGAGGCTCGTCCTCCCCTTGCACGACGGATGCTAAGACATTTTTGTTTTTAGGCTTGCTTTTTGAATGGGCAAAGTAACTGATCCCAAGAAGAGATCGAGTTTGGTTAAAAGGTTCCCAAACCATTTCGAGGCTATTTTTTCCAAAGTTAAAGGAAAAATTCGACTTTTCATTTACATAGGGACATTTCGATATTGCATCATAGTGTCGAAATAGTCCAAATGTCTATCAGGATCGCCTGTCCCATCAAGCAATTTCAGACCTTCCGGGGATTTTTCGAGATATCTAGGTACCGTGAAATTGTCAATCCTTTCCGTAAAAGGGCCTTTGCGCATGGCTGCCTGCGGCCGAGGAGGAGATCGATGGCGATGATATGGATCGGAATACCTGCGATGTAGGGGTCGATCTTCCCTTGGCGTGTTTTCCCGGCTTCGGGAACGTCGCCTCGGAGATGAAGAGGCAAGAGAGGAGCGAACTCGAGGTGAATACACCGGAGCTTCGTCTTCGACGTATGCTCATACTGGAGAGGAACAGGAACCCTTCCCCCTCAAGCGGCGAGGTGGGGATCGATTGTAACACCCCCCTTACGTATTCTACCATTTTAATTAATAAAATCAGAGTTGGAAAATTTCTTTTTAAAACTCAACCATCACAAGGGAGATATCACATTTTCGTCGTTTCAAAAACCAAACATCACATAATGAAATCATCAACATAAAGTAGTACGATACATAGCACATAATCGGGACGAACCCTCACAATACACCTGTCATGACATAACAGTCGGATATACAACTCGCAGCGGAAATAAATACATATCTCATACATATGTATAATACATCACCAAAGTACACTGTCTAATAACAGTACAAAATACAACTCCTAAAGTGTTTCGCCCCCCGGGTGCTACGTATCAGAGCATGACACCAAAAACCGGAAATAAGGAAGGTAGAACCTTCACTCGCTATCACCTGCAGGTTGCCGACATAAGAAGCAACACGAAAGCAGAAGGGTGAGTCTCTAACATATAATAGAATATGTGATAATCAAATATGATAGAGAAAAACACAATTAAAACACCAATCTACCATAAACCGGTACACCACAACAATTCACAATACATAACTCAGCTACACCAATAAACATCACCAAATGCGTATGTATATGCATGCAAATGCAACCCAACACCAAGGGCATATGCATGTGGATCCATTCATCACCTAAAAATAAGCCTTGAGGGCATTTATCACCAAAGTTGCCGAAGCCTAGACCGCAGCCTCTTCATCACCAAAAATGCACATGATTTATGCGACACCATGAACAATGTAGAACACACACCAAAATCACCAAAATCAGCACCACTCATCATCACCAATAATTGTTTTATCACCAATAATTATTTTATCATCACCAAAATCACCAACACCACTCCACTTTACAGCTCTAAGGCTCACACCGATATTTTTGACAAATTATAAGTCCAACCGTGGATAAACACCCACACTTGAGTTTTACAACTCAAACAGTACACACCGGCACACTAAACCGGCAAATCCGGCAAAACTGCACTCCGGCAGCTCCGGCAGCCCCGGGCAACACACTAGGCCCCACACCTAGTCAACATCAATGGCAAAACTGCCAGACAGCTACCTTGAATACAGCACACAGCACTGGCGCAACTGAGCAACGCTGCCAGGGCGCCTGCACTTTGGCACAAAATTTGGGCAGCACACACAAAGTTGGCGCCCAGCACAAGGGCTCCAGGCAGCGTGCACCAACCAACTTGGGCACGGTGCCCGCGCCCAAACCACCGCGAACCCAGGGGCCACTCTTGGCCCCGGCCCTAGTACTCCCTCTCTCCTAGATGCGCCACAAGGGTCCACTATCATTGGGGCCCTGGATCGCCACTTGGGCCCATGCCCAAATTGACAAAAAATCATTTTTCATGCACACTGCACAGTTTTGGCGCCTAGACACTCTGCACCCGGACACGCTTAGCAACCAATTTGGGCACGATGCCCGCGCCCAAACCACACACATTTTTGGGAAACACCCTTGCACGGCCACTAGTACTCAACAAACACTAGGTGCGGCAATGGGCCCCACCACCATGGGCCCTCTGCCTCGCCACTTGGGCCCATGCCCAAGTTGGCTAAAAATCACATTTTTTTGGCGCCTAGCACACTACCCACACCAAGCCACACTTCACCAAACCTAACCATTCCAACTTCAACTTCACCACCAATTCTAACCTTCAACAACCACAATTTCAACACCAATAACAACATCAATATCACCATATTCAATCATCAAATTTCATATCCGATTCACACAAAATTTCACCAACTCATTGAGACATTTTCACAAACACATAATGTGCAATTTTTGACAACTTTTTATTTCAACAAAACAACACCAAAACCACACCCAAATTAGTTCAAAGACATCACCAAACAATCAATTCTCATATTCAATCAACAAAATTCATTCAAACACATCAAAAACCCCTAAAACCCTATTCTAACATATTGAAAACACAAACCCTATTATAGGTTAGGAGAGCCCCCTTACCTTGAATTCCTTGAAGAAAATAAGCCCTAATCCAAGCAATTCCTCTTGAAAAATCAACAAAATCCCTTCCCTTTCTCTTCTTCTTGCTACGTCCTCTTCTCTCCTTTTTCTCTCTTTTCTTTGTTTCTTACTTTGATAAAAAAAAAGAAAGGAAACAACACTAAGTCACTTAGTCAAATATGATGACTAAGTCTTCAAATTCTATTTGACTTCTATGTCTTCAAAGTAACTTTGATTACCTTATGGGCCTAAAATGATTATGGGCCTTTGGGCTTAATACCCACACCTCTTCAAACTTGCATTCCAACTCCTAAACCAATAAGTTAACATATCAATTAACTTAATTATAATTAAAATGTCGTAAACACTAATAATCAATTAAATAAATAACTGAATTATTTTGGGGTGTTACCACTCTCCCCCACTTAGAATATTTCGTCCTCGAAATACATACCTGAATCAAATAACTCCTGGTATGCTTCCCGCATCTTGGTCTCCAACTCCCAAGTGATACTCTCTCCGGTAGCTCCTAACCAAACTACCTTCACCAAATGGATCTCTTTTCCTCTTAAAGTTTTCACCTCACGATCTTCGATCCGCACCGGCATAGTCTCAACAGTGAGATTCTCTCTCACTTGCACATCATCCATTTGAATTACGTGAGATGGATCCGGAATATACTTCCGCAACTGTGAAATATGAAACACATCATGAAGATTCGAAAGATTAGGTGGCAAAGCCACCCGATAAGCAACTCTTCCAACTTTCTCTAAAATCTGATATGGTCCAATAAAACGAGGAGTCAACTTCTTCGACTTCAAGGCACGACCAACACCGGTCACAGGTGTAACTCTCAGAAACACATGATCACCAGCCTGAAACTCCAAATCTTTCCTCCTCTTGTCATGATAACTCTTTTGTCTACTTTGTGAAGTTTTCATCTTTTCACGAATCAGCTTCACTTTCTCGGTTGTCTCACGAACAATCTCCGGTCCAAGTACAACACTTTCTCCGGATTCATACCAACACACCGGAGTCCTACACCTCCTACCATACAATGCTTCGAAAGGAGCCATTCCAATACTAGCATGATAACTGTTATTGTAAGTGAACTCAATCAACGAAAGATGTCCATCCCATGAACCTCCCTGCTCAAGCACACAAGCTCTCAACAGATCCTCAAGTGACTGAATAGTCCTCTCCGTCTGACCATCAGTCTGCGGGTGATAAGCTGAACTCAATCTCAACTTCGAACCCAAAGCCTCTTGCAAACTTTTCCAAAATTCAGAAGTGATTCTTGGATCTCTATCTGACACAATACATAGAGGCACACCATGCAGCTTCACTATCGTCTGAATATAAATCTCTGCCAACCTAGAAACCGGATAAGTAATGTTAATCGGTAAAAAGTGAGCAGACTTTGTCAATCTGTCAACAATCACCCAAATTGCATCAAATCCTCTCGAAGTATTTGGTAAACCCGTCACAAAATCCATGGAAATACTATCCCACTTCCACTCAGGAATCTCCAAAGGTTGCATCAACCCTGCAGGCTTCTGATGCTCAACCTTCGACTTCTGACATGTCAAACAGGCATACACAAACTGAGCTACCTCCTTCTTCATACCAGGCCACCAAAACAATTTCTTCAAATCATGATACATCTTTGTAGCTCCGGGATGAATACTCAATTTACTTCTGTGACTCTCCTCAAGAATTGCTTTCTTCATCTCTACATCATCAGGAATACATATCCTATCACGGAACCTCAACACACCTTGAGAATCCAACCTGAAATCATTGTCATCAGCTTGTCCAACTTCACCCATCATGTCTACCAGCTTCACATCCAACTTCTGTGCCTCTCTGATACTAACCAGAAAATCATTATTAATCTTTAACATACCAAATTTGATACTCTGAGGAGATACTTCACAAACTAAGCTCATGTCTCTGAATTGTTCAATCAACTCCAACTCCTTAATCATCATTGCAGACATATGCAAACTCTTTCTACTCAAAGCATCGGCTACAACATTAGCTTTCCCCGGATGATAGTTCAAGCTAAAGTCATAGTCTTTCAACAACTCTAACCACCTTCTCTGCCTCATATTCAGCTCCTTTTGATCAAATAAATATTGCAAACCTTTATGATCACTAAATACTTCAAATCTAGAACCATAAAGATAATGCTGCCAAATCTTCAATGCAAACACAACCGCAGCCAACTCCAAATCATGTGTAGGATAATTCTTCTCATGAATCCTCAACTGCCGAGAAGCATAAGCAACTACCCTACCATTCTGCATAAGAACTCCTCCTAAACCCATCTTCGAAGCATCACAATACACAACAAAGGATTCTTCTGGTTTAGGTAACGTCAAAATCGGAGACGTCGTCAACCTCTTCTTTAATTCTTTGAAACTTTCCTCACACCGATCATCCCACACAAACACCTTTCCTTTACAAGTCAACTGAGTTAGTGGAAGAGCCAACTTCGAAAAGCCTTCAATAAATCTTCTATAATAACCAGCTAACCCAAGAAAACTTCTAATCTCAGTGACCAACTTCGGAGTCTCCCACTTCAACACCGCATCAACTTTGGATGGATCTACCGCAATCCCATCACCGGAAATAATATGCCCAAGGAAACTCACTTCCCGCAACCAAAATTCACACTTAGACAATTTAGCATACAACTTCCGATCCCGCAAGACCTCCAACACTAACCTCAAGTGCTCAGCATGCTCCTCTTCGGATTTTGAATACACCAAAATGTCATCAATGAACACCACAACGAACCGATCTAGATACTCATGAAAAATACGATTCATATATTCCATGAATACCCCAGGAGCGTTAGTGACACCAAAAGGCATCACCGAATACTCATAGTGACCATACCGAGTCCTAAAAGCCGTCTTCGGAATATCTTCATCTTTCACTTTAATTTGATGATAACCCGATCTCAAGTCAATCTTGCTAAACACTTGTGCACCCACCAATTGATCCATCAAGTCATCAATTCTTGGAAGCGGATACTTGTTCTTAATTGTCACTTTGTTCAATTGCCGATAATCAACACATAACCTCATACTCCCATCCTTCTTCTTCACAAGCAACACCGGAGCACCCCACGGAGATACACTAGGTCTCACAAACTTCTTTTCAAGCAACTCCTCAAGCTGCTTCTTCAACTCAGACAACTCCGATGCAGACATTCTATAAGGTGCCATTGACGCAGGCCTAGTGCCAGGTACCAGATCAATAGAAAACTCCACTTCCCTCTCTGGTGGTACATCCGGAATCTCGTCAGGAAAGACCTCAGGAAACTCCCGTACCACCGGCAACTCATCAATCTTTGCTTGACTCTCAGCAGATAATGATTCCATCACAGCAAACAACTGAGCTTCTCCCCTCATTGCTTTCATCAACTGACCCCCAGACAACAAGACAGTTTCTTCCTCCACCGGAGAAGAGAAACTAACATACCGATCACAACAATTGATATGAACATGGTTATGCACCAACCAGTCCATACCCAAGATAACATCCATCCCCACCAAAGGAAGACAAATCAGATCAACAATAAAATCTTTGCCGAAAACCGACAAAGGACACTTAGCACACATAAGAGAAGTAGTTACCGAACCCTTAGCTGGAGTATCGATAACCATATCCCTCATCATGGAAGACAACTCAAGATGCAACTTTTCAACACATACCGCAGCAATAAATGAATGTGTAGCACCAGTATCAACTATAGCAATCAGAGGAATACCATCAATGAAGCACGTACCTGAAATCTCATTGGTCACCTCTGACCCAGCAAGAGCAAACACCTTTCCACTTGCTTTCTCCTTCTTTGGTTTAGTGCATTTGGTACTAATGTGACCCACCTCACCACAATTGTAGCAAACCACATCCTTGCGGTCACAATCAGCAGCCAGGTGACCTCCTCTGCCACACTTGAAACACTTTCTCTCATCAAAACTACACTCATAACTCTTATGACCAGGCCTACCACACTTGTAGCACACAACATTAGCAGGAGCATCTCCCCCACTTGGTTTCTTGCCAGAACCAACAGCAGCTTTCTGTTTACCTTTCCCACCGGACACATCATAAGGTTTACTACGATTCTGAAACTGTCCCCTCTTCTCTTTCACAATCTTATAAGAGGTATTGCTATCCTCTTCAAAGATTCTGCAACTATCCACCAAATCAGCAAACCTACGGATCCTCTGGTAGCTAATTGCCTTTTTAATATCATGCCTCAATCCACTTTCAAATTTGATGCATTTAGAGAATTCAGCATCAGCACCATTGTAATGCGGGTGGAACTTAACCAATTCCTCAAACTTGGCTGCATACTCAGATACAGACTTATTTCCCTGAGTCAAGTTCAGAAATTCCATCTCTTTCTTTCCCCGAACATCCTCCGGGAAGTACTTCCTCAAAAACTCCCTCTTGAAGACATTCCAAGAGAGCTCCTCACCGGCATCCTCAAGCCTCTGCAGAGTTCCCAACCACCAATCATCAGCCTCCTCAGCTAACTGGTGAGCACCGAATCGAACCTTCTGAGCTGGAGTGCAATCCATAACTCGGAAGATCCTCTCTATCTCTTTCAGCCACACAAGAGCTCCATCAGGGTCATACCGCCCCTTGAAGACAGGCGGGTTCTCCCTTTGGAACGTAGCTAAACCACGAGCTGCAGCATTCCCCTCAGCACCTACAGCATCTGCCATTGCTTGCATAGCAGCAGCTAAAGCAGCATCATTCCTCCCAGCCATCTCAACAAGTCACTGAAACAAAATCAGTTAGAACGAGCAACAAGACTCGAGAATTAAAAGACTCAAGACTCAACAACTTGGTCACACAGACCGAACTGCTCTGATACCACTTATGTAACACCCCCCTTACGTATTCTACCATTTTAATTAATAAAATCAGAGTTGGAAAATTTCTTTTTAAAACTCAACCATCACAAGGGAGATATCACATTTTCGTCGTTTCAAAAACCAAACATCACATAATGAAATCATCAACATAAAGTAGTACGATACATAGCACATAATCGGGACGAACCCTCACAATACACCTGTCATGACATAACAGTCGGATATACAACTCGCAGCGGAAATAAATACATATCTCATACATATGTATAATACATCACCAAAGTACACTGTCTAATAACAGTACAAAATACAACTCCTAAAGTGTTTCGCCCCCCGGGTGCTACGTATCAGAGCATGACACCAAAAACCGGAAATAAGGAAGGTAGAACCTTCACTCGCTATCACCTGCAGGTTGCCGACATAAGAAGCAACACGAAAGCAGAAGGGTGAGTCTCTAACATATAATAGAATATGTGATAATCAAATATGATAGAGAAAAACACAATTAAAACACCAATCTACCATAAACCGGCACACCACAACAATTCACAATACATAACTCAGCTACACCAATAAACATCACCAAATGCGTATGTATATGCATGCAAATGCAACCCAACACCAAGGGCATATGCATGTGGATCCATTCATCACCTAAAAATAAGCCTTGAGGGCATTTATCACCAAAGTTGCCGAACCCTAGACCGCAGCCTCTTCATCACCAAAAATGCACATGATTTATGCGACACCATGAACAATGTAGAACACACACCAAAATCACCAAAATCAGCACCACTCATCATCACCAATAATTGTTTTATCACCAATAATTATTTTATCATCACCAAAATCACCAACACCACTCCACTTTACAGCTCTAAGGCTCACACCGATATTTTTGACAAATTATAAGTCCAACCGTGGATAAACACCCACACTTGAGTTTTACAACTCAAACAGTACACACCGGCACACTAAACCGGCAAATCCGGCAAAACTGCACTCCGGCAGCTCCGGCAGCCCCGGGCAACACACTAGGCCCCACACCTAGTCAACATCACTAGCAAAACTGCCAGACAGCTACCTTGAATACAGCACACAGCACTGGCGCAACTGAGCAACGCTGCCAGGGCGCCTGCACTTTGGCACAAAATTTGGGCAGCACACACAAAGTTGGCGCCCAGCACAAGGGCTCCAGGCAGCGTGCACCAACCAACTTGGGCACGGTGCCCGCGCCCAAACCACCGCGAACCCAGGGGCCACTCTTGGCCCCGGCCCTAGTACTCCCTCTCTCCTAGATGCGCCACAAGGGTCCACCATCATTGGGGCCCTGGCTCGCCACTTGGGCCCATGCCCAAATTGACAAAAAATCATTTTTCATGCACACTGCACAGTTTTGGCGCCTAGACACTCTGCACCCGGACACGCTTAGCAACCAATTTGGGCACGATGCCCGCGCCCAAACCACACACATTTTTGGGAAACACCCTTGCACGGCCACTAGTACTCAACAAACACTAGGTACGGCAATGGGCCCCACCACCATGGGCCCTCTGCCTCGCCACTTGGGCCCATGCCCAAGTTGGCTAAAAATCACATTTTTTTGGCGCCTAGCACACTACCCACACCAAGCCACACTTCACCAAACCTAACCATTCCAACTTCAACTTCACCACCAATTCTAACCTTCAACAACCACAATTTCAACACCAATAACAACATCAATATCACCATATTCAATCATCAAATTTCATATCCGATTCACACAAAATTTCACCAACTCATTGAGACATTTTCACAAACACATAATGTGCAATTTTTGACAACTTTTTATTTCAACAAAACAACACCAAAACCACACCCAAATTAGTTCAAAGACATCACCAAACAATCAATTCTCATATTCAATCAACAAAATTCATTCAAACACATCAAAAACCCCTAAAACCCTATTCTAACATATTGAAAACACAAACCCTATTATAGGTTAGGAGAGCCCCCTTACCTTGAATTCCTTGAAGAAAATAAGCCCTAATCCAAGCAATTCCTCTTGAAAAATCAACAAAATCCCTTCCCTTTCTCTTCTTCTTGCTACGTCCTCTTCTCTCCTTTTTCTCTCTTTTCTTTGTTTCTTACTTTGATAAAAAAAAGAAAGGAAACAACACTAAGTCACTTAGTCAAATATGATGACTAAGTCTTCAAATTCAATTTGACTTCTATGTCTTCAAAGTAACTTTGATTACCTTATGGGCCTAAAATGATTATGGGCCTTTGGGCTTAATACCCACACCTCTTCAAACTTGCATTCCAACTCCTAAACCAATAAGTTAACATATCAATTAACTTAATTATAATTAAAATGTCGTAAACCCTAATAATCAATTAAATAAATAACTGAATTATTTTGGGGTGTTACATCGATGATAATGCCTCCTTCTCGGTGGAGATCGGTGGCGTCGACGTGCGAGGTTTCTTCTTTCGGGAGAATCCGACTGAGGTGACACCTGGTCTGGGATATTCCTTCCCCGAAGTTCCGCCACTTCTGCCTCAAGCTCGATAAATCGGTAGCTCCGTTCATTATTTGTTGCCTCCTAGCGGTTCAGCAGTTGGACGAGCTATTGGACAAAATCGACCGAGTCGGGGAGCGTAGGAGGAGGTGAAGGGAGACGGTTTCTCACACCGAGCTTCCTGGAACTAGAACGAAGTTTAGATCTTGAGCTTGAATTTGAGCTTGAGTGGAGTTCGGAAGGTCTTCCACATTTCCTTCCGGGGTTTGCTGTGGTCCGACCTGTTGAACCACTGGTTCGAGGACCGGTCCCACAATGAGACTTTAAGGTCTCTGACGAATTCGAGGAGCCATTGTCGGTCAAGGTGATGGGAGAGGAACTGGAGTATAATATCCTCCCATTGCGGTGGCCAATGTTCTGTACCGTATCTTCGAGCTGGAATGCTGTCCGAGATAGTAGGTAGGTAAGGTTTTGATCAACAATTGTCTAATCCGAGCTGGGGGTGTTGTACCTGCAAAGACACTCCGACGCTTAAGTCAGGGCGGTAGTCAAGCAGAATAAAGTCTTTGAGAAAGATTGCTTACCATTAATGAGGCATTGATGGCGTATTTATAGAGTTTGGTGGGGTTTGACCTATTGAATCTTGACCGTCAGATCTTGTGGGTGATCATAGTCATTGATAAGTGGATTTACTTTTTAAATGGGCCTTTTGTGTAGTGGGCATGTTTTAATGAGAAATCATAATGCCTCAAACCATAACAATTCGTATTGTGATGATTATATGAAACTTTGGTTATACGGTATCTATATTGAGTTAAGGATACGTTTACCGAGTGAGAAAGACTAAATATTGATAAGTGCAAACATAATATATGAGGAGGATGACGATCCCAAGAACTTTATTAGAACACTTGGTAGGGGGAAGTTGATAACTCTATTTTATATAGAGTTATTTATGCATCTAAACCTAAATAATTGGGAGTTCTAAGTAAGAATAAATAGTAAATATAATTATATAAATAAAAGGCAAAATTACACCAGAGCATAAAGAATTAAGTTTGGGGGTGCTTCAATGAAAATTAAGGCTGAGCATGAAAAGTTTAGAGAAGTCAATGCCATAGGTAGTATTGTGATTATTACAAAGTACCAAATTGTTGTAAATAGCTATATTTGCCAGAGTCATAAACTGTACCCGTTCCAAAAATGCATGAGAAAAGAAAGAAAAATACAAAAAGAAAAAGAAAAGAAAAGAAATAAGCAAAGAAAAAAGTATGCAAAAGGGGGTCAGTGAGGAGGGCAGTATATGCTAAGAAATCAAAATGTGTAGTCTCAATGCAAGAGCACTCACTGCTCCTGCATCACAAATACACAGTGCACCTACAAGCAATGCACCTGCACCAACAAAATCACCAAAAATAGGAAAGTAGTGCATTGGCTCAATAATTTTGAAATGCCTAATTCAAAGCCCTTTGTTGTGCGTAGAACTCCCCAAATACATGAGGAAATTGTTAGTCTATTCCATATTTTGAAAATTTTCTTTAGCTTGACCGAACGTGAACTAATCTTTTCAAAAAGCTAAGAGAAATTTTTTACTTAGTTTTGGAACTGATCTAAACTCAGTGGGACACACATTCACATAAATGAGCTAAAATAACTTTGGATGTTTAGAAGACAAAGGCACAAAGAAAGATTCCTGAAAAATGAAGTTCTTAGAGTGCATCTTTTAAAAAACACTCTTTTGGAAAAAGAGGTTAGCTGATATGTTCTTCTAAATTATGCAAACCTTGTTTTGTATTGTCTTGTTCAAGTGTCATTACTTGAGGACAAACAATGGTTTAAGTTTGGGGGTGTGATAACTCTATTTTATATAGAGTTATTTATGCATCTAAACCTAAATAATTGTGAGTTCTAAGTAAGAATAAATAGTAAATATAGTTATATAAATAAAATAACAACATTCAGAGTTACAAAGAAGGTTTTGATTATGACTTAGTATTGTGTATATATTTTGGTATCTTTGATGTGTTTGTTTAGTGCATCTGCAGGCATTGCTCCTGCACCAGAATACAACAGTGCACCTGCACTGAAGACAGACTACAATGCTTGAAGCAATCTTAAACCATCAAAATGCACCAGCACCTCAATTGATGACATCATGCTTAGTCATAAAGGTACATGCAACTTGCAAATTTCGGCGCCTACCATAAAAAGCTAGCTTTGAAGAGTCACTCACCTAGGGACACATGTTCATCCATTATTGGACCTCACTTCATGGTTGAAAGATGGATTTGAATTACTTTATGGGCTAGAATGGTAAAGACAACCCTAACTTCACCATCAAGCAAACTCTCACTTGAAGGAAAGCTCAAACTTGAAACCTATATAAAAGACCTTCATTCATTTGTAAATCATCTAAAATAGATCGTATCATCTCATTTTACTTCAATTCTATAGAATAGCTTAAGTTAGTTAGTTTTATTTTCTCTTGTAAGAAGGCAAGAAAGGAATTGACAACTTCTTTCTTTACTTCAACAACAACCACGTAGTGCTGGCTGAATGCAGTAAAGTTAGTGCGCACCTGCATCATTTGGCAAATTCATGCAAAGGGAACTCCAACTGTGTAATTTTTATCTTATTGTTTCCCTTTGTGATTTCAATTATATGAGTATGACTTCTTCTATTTATATAAGCCTTGTGATTTCTAGCTTGAACTAAACTTTTTTAGTTGGGATGTGTTAATCTTATAATGATCTTTTAAGGAAGTTAATGTGTTTATATGTGATGTATGCATTTTAGTTCTTGTTTTATACTTCTTCCAAACTTGTTTTAAGGTTGATCACTTAGAATAAGTAGAGTTATAAAAGCAGACATGGTTTATAACTAGAACTCAAGAACTAATAAGGGTAAGTGTTTTAATAAAGAAAACTTTGTTAATTTGTTTTAATAAAGGAAACTTTGTTAAATCCATGCTAAAACCTAGACATAGGATAGCATAGTCCTTAGGGTGATACAGTGGGTACTTAAAATACAAGAGTGAACCTATTTAGCATCTTAGACATAAAAGCTTGTAATGAAACTCTGAAGATAGTGACTGAAAAGCACATTTGTAATGCAGCTGCATCCAGTGCACCTGCACCACATATAACACAAAACTCTTAAAAGTGACTTATTTGATAAAGAACATCTCAATTATCATTCTCCACTGATTTCAACTTATTTTATAACTTGCTTATTTTCTGTTCTCACAACCACACCATATATTTTACCACTTGGTTACTCTCCACTAATTTCGGTATATGCAAACCATAACAATTAATCCAATTCCTGTGGGTACGATCTTATTATACTACTTGTTGTAGACTGTGTATACTTGCACATCTTTTTCTCCACGCCAGAAGTCATGAGCCCGAAGCCAATGCCTAGCATTACTCAACAATGGCTATAGTTGGGTTGGGTTCTCCATTGAATTAAGTAATTGAATTCTCGGGTTGTGCTAAGAGGATAAGAGGAAAGGTTAAAGATAAGAAAACACCGAGAGAGATATGGTGAGGGTCACGAAGGAACTAACTGAGATAAGTAATCTCACTGCTCATTGTTGTTGTTTTTCAAACTCACAGGTGAAAGTTAAGGAAGTTAAAGGCACAGTCAAAATTCCTATTTTTTGAAAGATTCCAGTTTCATGGAGTTTAGCTAATTGTTTTGCTAAAGATCATTTTATTTTAGATAAGAAAATAATGTATTGATAGCCGGAACCACCAAGTAGGCCGCTCAATCATAACTGCAAAAGTTGACAAATCTCCAGGCTCTGAAGAGTGGGTACCGAGCAACCTTCCTTTCCTTGAACCAAGAGAAGAATGCCACCTTTGCCGAGAAGGAGAGAGTCAGCAAGAAGATCCACACCGTCAAGACCACCATCGCCTCCTTGCAAGCGGAATGGACTTCTCTCACCTCCCAAAAACTCAGCAGCATTTCCAACAACCTTCTAAAACTCTTCCGCCACAGCTCCTCTTTGGACCCAACATTGAACCTCTTTCTCCCTCAAAAGGTAGGACTCAAGTCAAACCTTCAGAGGTGTAGTGTAACACCCTTGGCCCTTTTCTGACATAGTAGGCTACCCATAAGGGTACATCATGACCTTCTCTACCCCCCATGTAGAGTTTTTGCCTTCCGTGGGAATCGAACCTTGTACTCTGGGGCTTAAGTACAAGTTCAATGCATTCCCACTACCAATTGAACTCCTAGCTCAATTGGTAGTGGGAATGCATTGAACTTGTACTTAGGCCTCAGGTACAAGGTTCGATTCCCACGGAAGGCAAAAACTCTACATGGGGGGTAGAGAAGGTCATGATGTACACTTGTGGGTAGCCTACTAAGTAAGAAAAGGGCCCAGGGTGTTACAAAAAAAGGCGCCTTTTTTTGTAACACCCTGGGCAGAGCCTTTTCTTTCTAGTAGGATACCCAGTTGTGCACTCATGATCTTCTCTCCCCCCCATTGAGAGTTTTTGCCTTCCGTGGGAATCGAACCTTGTACTCTGGGGCTTAAGTACAAGTTCAATGCATTCCCACTACCAATTGAACTCCTAGCTCAATTGGTAGTGGGAATGCATTGAACTTGTACTTAGGCCTCAGGTACAAGGTTCGATTCCCACGGAAGGCAAAAACTCTACATGGGGGTAGAGAAGGTCATGATGTACACTTGTGGGTAGCCTACTAAGTAAGAAAAGGGCCCAGGGTGTTACAAAAAAAGGCGCATTTTTTTGTAACACCCTGGGCAGAGCCTTTTCTTTCTAGTAGGATACCCAGTTGTGCACTCATGATCTTCTCTCCCCCCCATTGAGAGTTTTTGCCTTCCGTGGGAATCGAACCTTGTACCTGAGGCCTAAGTACAAGTTCAATGCATTCCCACTACCAATTGAGCTATGCAGAATGTTATTGAAACGCAACAAAAAATGATGAATGACGTGATGCAAATGCAACAGCAGCAGATGGATCGGATAGCTCAAATGCAACTGATGCATCAAGTACCTCAGCCTCAGCCTAATGTGCAAGCACCTCTGGAAGATCCTAGCAGGATCTATTTTCGATTCCAAAAGATGAATCCGCAAATCTTTAAAGGAGGATCTGAACCTATGCAGGCACACTACTGGGTGGATGCTATGGAGAGGATTATCACTACCTTACAGTGTGATGAGGAAGAAAAAGTAATTTGTGCTGCCACTGCACTAGATGAGGATGCACATACTTGGTGGACTAATACTCGTGCAATGATGCTAATCCAAGGAACTCCTTTAAATTGGTACAATTTCAAGGAGAGACTTCTGAATCAATTCTTCCCTTCAGCACAGAAACTGCGTAAACAGACAGAATTTACTAATCTAAAGCAAGGTGATATGTCTGTTGGAGAGTATGCTGCCAAATTTGAGAGATTATCTCAGTTCTATGAATTAGGAAGATATGCTCCTGATGATGTTTGGAAAATGAATATGTTTAAGGAAGGTCTTAGAGGTGATGTCAATCAGGGACTTAGTTCTTTTACTTTGACTAATTATCCGGCTCTTGTGCAACAAGCTCACTCCGCTGAAGAAGATCTTAAGAAACTGTATGCTGAGAAAAAGGAATTCTGGAAAGGTAAGAAGAAGGTCGCTGAATCCTCTAATCAAAACAAGCAGTTCAAGGGGAACAACAACAATAAAGGCAAACAGGTACAGTCAATTGATTCCTCAGGCATCAATAACTGTTCTCATTGTGGAAAACGTCATCGGGGTGAATGCCTACTGCGAAAGAATCTATGTTATTATTGCAAGGAGGAAGGTCACGATGCAAACGAATGTCCCATTAAAAGATCTGTCATGGAAAATCAAAATGCTTTCAAACACGGAAGGATTAATACTTTGGATGCCCAAACCATCAGGCCAGAGGATAATCTTTTGAGGGGTACAGGTTCTCTTTTTCATAAATCTGTTAATATATTGTATGATTCTGGTGCCACTCATTGTTTTATCTCTGAAGCATGTGTAGAAAGGTTAGGATTAACTTTGTCACCGTTGTCTGAACCGATTTCTATCTTGACTGCTGCCAAGGGTTGTGTTAGAACCCAATCTTTATGTTTTAATTGTTTGCTCGCCATAGGAAGCAGAAATTTTGTGGTTGATTTTATTTCCTTGCCTATGAGAGGAATGGATATTGTTCTGGGTATGAATTGGATGGCAGCTAATCATGTGACCATCGATTGTTTTAATCGCACCATTGGATTTTCTTCGGAAGCTGTGGATTTGTCTCAGCCTGCATCTGAAGTTGTTATTTCTTTCACTTCAGCCAACCATTCTTTATTTCAAGGTGCGGAAGCTTATGTCATTATGTTATCCGCTTCTACTGAAACTGGTTTGGATCTTTCTTCTGTTCAGGTTGTTAAGGAATTTTTAGATGTATTTCCTGATGAAGTTTCCTCCTTACCTCCTGACCGAGAGGTAGAATTCTCTATAGAATTGGTTCCAGGTACTGGGCCAATATCTATAGCGCCTTATAGGATGTCTCCTTTAGAATTAAAGGAACTCAAATCTCAACTTGAAGAATTGATCTCTAAAAGGTTTATTCGGCCAAGTGCTTCTCCATGGGGTGCTCCGGTATTGTTAGTCAGAAAGAAAGATGGAAGCATGCGATTGTGTATTGATTATCGTCAGTTGAATAAAGTGACGATCAAGAATAAATATCCATTGCCAAGAATTGATGATCTTCTTGATCAACTTCGAGGCGCGGCTGTGTTCTCCAAAATTGATCTAAGGTCAGGGTATCATCAAATAAGAGTTCGAGCTTCTGATATTCCGAAGACAGCTTTCCGTACTAGGTATGGACATTACGAGTTTGTAGTGATGCCCTTCGGATTGACGAACGCCCCAGCGGTATTCATGGATTACATGAACCGAGTTTTTCATACCTACTTGGATCAGTTTGTGGTGGTATTTATTGATGATATATTGGTGTACTCAAAAACTGTTGAGGAGCATGTTCAACATCTCCGTATTGTTTTGAATGTACTCCGAGAAAAGAAGCTATATGTTAAGCCGTCGAAATGTGACTTTTGGATGTCTGAAGTAAAGTTTCTGGGTCATGTAATTTCTCAGGCCGGAGTTGCAGTTGATCCTAGTAAGGTTGAAGCTGTATTAAATTGGGAACGCCCAGTTAGTTCTTCCTCTTACTTGGTTAACTTGCAAGGGATACCTGTTTTTATGGGATGATGATTGTGAGGAATGTTTCTTAGAGTTGAAGTCTCGACTTACTTCTGCTCCCATCCTGGTTCATCCAGATCCGTCTTTGGGATTTGAAATTTACTGTGATGCCTCAGGGAAGGGTTTAGGATGTGTTCTTATGCAGAATCAACAAGTGGTAGCTTATGCTTCCAGGCAGTTGAAACCGCATGAAGGAAACTATCCAACTCATGATTTGGAGTTAGCGGCGATTGTGTATGCGTTGAAGATTTGGAGACATTACCTTTATGGTTCTCGTTTCGAAGTCTTCAGTGATCACAAGAGTCTAAAATATTTGTTTGATCAGAAAGAGCTTAATAACAGACTAAGGAGATGGGTAGAATTCTTGAAAGATTATGATTTTGAATTGAAGTACCATCTTGGAAAAGCCAATGTTGTGGCAGATGCCTTGAGTAGAAAGTCTATTCATATTGCGGAGTTTATGATTCATGAAATGGCTTTATTGGAATCTTTTAGAGATTTGGATTTAAAAGTAGCAAGAAAGAAAGATCCATTGGTATTGAGGCACATTCGAATCTCTAGTACGTTGAGAGATTTGATACGTGCAGCTCAAGAGGTTGATATAGAGTTACAATCTCAGAAAGGATTACCAGATTATACCGAAGACAGTGATGGCATTATTTGTTATCACGGTAGAATTTATATACCTAATGATGATGACATCAAAAAGCAGATCTTAAAGGAGGCTCATCGAAGTAAATATTCTATACATCCTGGTTCTACCAAGATGTACAGAGATTTGAAGCAAATGTATTGGTGGCCTGGAATGAAGGGGGATATTGCTGAATTTGTTTCACGTTGCTTGACATGTCAAAGAGTTAAAGCAGAACACCGGAAACCGGCCAGTCAGTTGCAGCCTTTGGATGTACCGGTATGGAAGTGGGAAGACATCTCAATGGATTTTGTTATGGGATTGCCGAGATCGCAAGCTGGTAATGATTCCATTTGGGTTGTCGTGGATCGTTTGACTAAGTCTGCTCATTTTATTTCTATTCGATCTAATTTCAAAGTTTCCAAGTTGGCGGACGAGTATGTGAAAAACATAATCAGATTACATGGAGTTCCCACAAGTATTGTTTCAGATCGTGATCCAAAGTTTACTTCTAGATTTTGGAAAGCATTAAATGATGCTTTCGGAACTAATGTATTTCTTAGTACAGCCTATCACCCACAAACGGATGGTCAAACAGAGAGGACTATTCAAACTCTTGAGGATATGCTTCGGGCATGTGTTTTGGATAGCGGAAAGAAATGGGAGGATCATCTTCCATTAGTTGAATTTGCCTACAATAATAGTTATCATTCCAGTATAGGAATGGCACCATTTGAAGCATTATACGGGAGGAAATGTAGAACTCCATTGTGTTGGTGGGAAATAGGTGAAAGTAGATTATTGGGACCTGATATGATTC
Organism: Astragalus glycyphyllos; assembly: GCA_963573325.1. Lineage (NCBI taxonomy): Eukaryota > Viridiplantae > Streptophyta > Magnoliopsida > Fabales > Fabaceae > Astragalus > Astragalus glycyphyllos. Next base: position 34,457,657 of record OY754307.1, read on the forward strand.
ATGAAACCACTGAGAAGATACGGCAGATTCAAGACAGGATGAAAGCTGCTCAGAGTCGGCAGAAGAGCTATGCTGATAAAAGAAGGAGACCTTTGGAATTTGATGTTGGTGATCGTGTATTTTTGAGAGTTTCTCCAACTATAGGTACTGGTAGAGCCTTGCGAGCCAAAAAAGCTCAGTCCTCGGTATATTGGACCCTTCCAAATTATCGAGCGTATTGGGTCAGTTGCGTATCGTCTTGCTTTATCACCAGCTCTATCAAATCTTCATGATGTTTTTCATGTATCTCAGTTGAGAAAGTATATTCCCGATCCGGACCATCCATTGGATTTTGAACAGATTGACCTCCGACCGGATCTCTCTTTCCAACCGTATCCTAAATATATCTTGGAACACGGTGAAAGGACATTGCGGACAAGGACAATTCCCATAGTTAAAGTTGTTTGGAATGGTTTTTCTGCTGATGAAGCTACATGGGAATTGGAAGAAGACATGCGGACTCGATACCCATATTTATTCCATTAAGGTATGTCTTTTCAATTTTGAGGACAAAATTTTAAAAGTTGGGGTGACTGTAACATCCCTAGTTTCGTTAATTTCGAATTAAGGAATTAACGAGTGATTTATTATTCAAAGTGAAAAATAAATCAAGATAGGAATATGGGATAGTCGAGAAAGCATTATATATTGGCTAAGTCACAAGATTAAAATGCCTTAGTATATGAACTATGTGGTAATTTGGAGAGAAATTGGGTTAAAAAGAGAGTTTAAGTGAAAATTTAAACTAAGGGCATTTTGGTCAATAGACCCTCATTAAACCCTTAGCTGAATAAATATCTTAACTCACTTTCCTCACTCCCATTTTTCATCAAATTCAGAAATACATAGAGAGAGAGAGAGGAGAGAGGATCGTAGAGAGAAAAGAAAGAAGGAAGAAGAAGAAAGTTCAAAGATCCTCCATTTTTTTCCCATTGCAAGTGTTGCACCCCGAAAAATCCTTTGGAGGGATTTCTCTTCGCACAACATGAATTGGAGTCGCCACCAATATTTTTTTAGAGGTAAAACATTGAAAAAACCCTTTCTTGAAAGACAATGGTCCTTGGAACCACGAGATTTGAGTTCGGGGGTCGGTTATGCATGGGGAAGGTATGAGCACCCCACACATCCTTTCTACTGAAAGGGAACCTCGATTTGACGTGTGATTTAAAGGTTGATTTAAGAAATGCTTTGCTTTTATCTCTCTTTATCTCTCCTTACTTTATGGAAAAAACTTAAGAAAAATTTAATCTTTTGCGCTTGACGGGAGGGCACCGTGCCTACGTATCCCGGGGAGGGAATCAAAGCAACGTAGTTCTTGTTTTCGAAAATTGTTTTGTTTTTAGAAATTGCCTTGTTTTGGAAAAGGGTTTGTTTTTTTGAAAAGAAAATGGTTTTTATTTGTCATGCTTGACGGGAATGTGACCCGCTCCTACGTATCTCCCAGTGCGATGGAGAATTCAAAGCTTACGTAGTTCTCGGTTGTCGAGAAAAGGTTTTTATTTTTTAGTTGTTTAATTTGTGAAAATTGAATGTTCACGGTGATCAAACAACAAAGGTTTCGAGTGATCACCACTAGCATCCCATTATTGACGATCGTGCAAGCAAAGGCTTCGCATTATCCTCAACAAAGTTTTTAATTTGTGAAATGAGAGTTCTTTTGAAAAATGAGTGTTCATGATAATCAATTGAGCAAAGACTCCAAGTGATCACCACTAGCACCCCATTGTTGACAATCGTGCAAGCAAAGGCTTCGCATTATCCTCAACAAAGTTTGATTTGTGAAAAATAGTTTGAAATTGTTTTGAGAAGAAGTGAAGTTGTTTATCAATGATTATGTAAATGCAAAAAAAATGTTTTGAAGTTGGAACGTTACTAACGAGTAACAAGTTGTTCTTTGTATGCAACATGGTTTTGAAGTTTTGGAGAGTTACTAACGAGTAACAATTGGTGGAAATCAAAACAAGCAAATTGTGAACACCAATTCAACATTTTAATGCACCACAACAATTTAATGCATCAAGGCTCTAAGTGGCCTATCCTTTGCCAAAACTTCACAAGCTTCAAACAACAATTTACATTAAACTCAAAGAGCAAAGAAAGCATGATTAAACTTGAGGATGCATCAAGGTCATTGGAGACCAATCATGTGCGCAAATTCAATTGTTTATAGACCCCTTTTTGCTCACATTTCACAAGCACATCAAATGGGAATTGAATTTTTAAATGCTTACAAGCATAGGCATCAAGGTTGAAGTAACCTATCTCTTGCCAACTTAGCATAACCCAAGATCATTTGTGGATCATAAATGAACCAAAACCCAAATTCATTTTCTCAAATCACAAATTAATCATCAATTTATTTCAACAAGTCAACCAAATCAAACAAGCAAATGACACTAGCAAGACTTAGGAACATTTATTCACAAGATCCAAGCGATCAAACACCAAAATCAACAACTATTCATATTTTTTGATTTTTGTGAAAGTAAGAAGGCATGAAAAATGAATATTTGCAAAATCAAACAACATGTTTGGACATGGGAACTTCAAAATCAAGCCCTAATAACAAGATTGCATAAAGAAATGCATCAAAACTCGATTAAACCTATTTTATACTAAAGGTGCGAAACATTCATAGCTTCCTAACACAATTTTATTTCACAAAATGCAACAAGCAAAATGATAACAACACAAATCACAATTTATTCAAGGGTGAGAAGCAATCTCAAACACCCAAGCCTCCCTAAGTGCTTGTCAAAATGTTTGAGACACCTCTCACCAACAACAATCAACAATATAACAACACTAAAATGCATGAATATGGTAGGATGAAAAATTAGAAACATGATATCTACATTTTGATGCAAAAAAGTTGAAGATGATGCTAGGTTTTAAGAAGTTTACCTCAAATCCAAGCTAAGGAATGACTAATATGAAGAACAAGACCACAAATCAACTTGAATCTTCACCAAACTTCAACGAAACCCACGAAATGCTTGCTTAAAAATGCCCTTTGATGATGCAAGCTTGAATTAAATTAGGAGAGAAGGAAGATATATGAAGTAGGAATGGAAATGAGGTGAAAAAATGGTGATTTGGTGAAGGAGAAGTGAAAAATTGATGGAGGAAGAGGGTGATATGATTTCGGCCAAGAGAGGGAATTAGGAGAGGGAGTTGTGTGCTAGGGTTGTGTGAGTGAAAATGAGGCCAAGAGCTTTCTTTTTTTGTGAGGTGAGGTTAATAGGGTATATATAGAAAGCAATTAGGTTTAAGGGTAATTAGGTCATTGTGCACTAGTTGTGCTCTAGGATTTGATTTTAATTTTGAATCAAAGGCTAGGATTGAGGCTCACATGGATTGAGGACATTGAGAAAACACAAAATGAGAGAATAGAGAGGAGAAATTCGAAATAGCAAGGGAGGGGTCCTTGGTGACCAAGTTTTGCTAGTTGTCATCTTGTACTATTGTACTATTATATGACCATTCCATTATCCCTTCATTTTTTATTATTCTTCTTAGGATAATTGTACAAAAATACACCCAATTTAGGCCACATACTAGGAATCTTAGGAATATGCCATTTTATGTGATCACCATGACCAAAAATGTCATAAAAATCACATCTTGGAACTTTTTGTAGAATATTCCCTTTTGATCCTTTTTTGAAATTTTGTGCACAATGTATGCATGCATGCGCATACATACATACATGACCAAAAATGTTTTGCCTCAAATAAATTTCTCTAAAATTGCACAATGATTCTTGATAAAAAAATTATCCTCTTTTGACAATGACCAAAATACCCTTTTGCCCTAAAAACCTTGTTTTTCAACAACAAATGCATTTCCACTCTAACAATGAATTTAAAAGCCCTAGAATGACTTTTAAAACCCAAAAATGCATGCACAATGCTCTTCACTCTTCAAAATAAAACCACACTTCTCAATTTATTTATTTTTGCGGAAAATTAGGGTTTTAAACCTAGGCGGACAAAATTAGGGTATGACAGCTGCCCCTCTTTATTTGGATTTTATCAAGGAATATGAATTGGCCAAAACATATTCCGAGGCAAAATAGAAATAAAGAATTCAGAAATAATACTAATTTTGTCTACTTAGAGAAACCCGAATTTTCCTTTTCTTTTTTTTTTTCCTCTTTTTTTTTGTTTCCTTTCTTTGATCTCTCTTCTTTTGAGAGAGAGAGAGTCAACACTTGTCGCGTCGACGAGAAAGCAGTAAATTGCGTAAAGCAGTAAATGAAAGCAGTAAATGGGAAGTGCCTTAAATTGGGGGGTTCGGAGGTTGCCTAAAACCTTTTAACGGACTCTCGTCGAGTCCGAGCTCTGGGGGTGGCCTTTTCGAGCGGCCGATCAATATCAGGTCCGGAACTGATATGATCAATGGATCTACACTATGCCTTAGGTTGACACAATTAATCCGATGGACTTAATGAAGTCTGTAGGATCTGCCGCGCGCTCGTACGCGACGTTGTGATCTGTGGAAGGAGTTCACTAACTCTGGGAGTTTACTAACTCTGTGCTGATGGAGTTCACTAACTCGGTGCCATGATGATTTTCTGAAAATGAGATTTCGGGGACCCATTGGTCCAAAGTAACTGACTTTTTTTGAAAATTTTGGGGACTAACGAGTCCAAAGCAACTGAGTTTCTTTTTGAAAATTGGGAAGTTTTGAATGATGCATGGAATGCAGGCTTTTGATGCTGGGATGCACATGGATGCAATGATTGATTTGGTGAGATGTTTTTTCTGTTTGATTTTCCTTTTTCTTTTTCTTTTCTTCTGTTTCTTTTCTTCTGTTTCTTTTCGCCCTTCTGGGATGCGAATATGAAAGTATAATGCTCTACTGTTTGACGACATGGATGATATAGGAATGATGAATGATATGAAAATGTTTTTTTTTCTTTTTTTTTTTCTTTTTTTCTTTTTTTTTTTTTGCTGGTTAAATCAATCCGCGGGACTTGTGGCACTTGATACGAAGACCGTTCCAGGATGGTGATAACGCAAGGGTTGCGCGCTGGTTTGCAATGATCTTGTTATTTTTAAGGTGGCAGTGCATGTGACTGTTTTTTTTGCAACTTTACCCATTTTGGGAAACCATTTTTCCTTTTGTGATTTTCAAAGATTTCGTAATAATCTGTAATGCTCTGAATGTATGCACATGTTTTGCAATTCAATTTCATCAATCATAAAATCATTATTTTGAAAGAAACTGAATAAATGAAAGTGAAGACACGAAAAGCACACATATGAAAGAAAAGCTGGACTTTTGCTGATATGGAAACTGGTCGTGCAGAAAGTCACGCCAGTTGAAAGTACAATCGTAATCTTTATTCTAAACTGATAAAATACAAGAAAAAGGAACAGATCCTGTGATTCTATCCTTGAAGTAACGGTGCCCACCGTTCATACTTGTGACCTTGATCAACCCCTTATCCAAATCTTCGAGAGTGCTGTATGCCCTTGTTTATTTTCATGCCCAAGTTTTCTGACCCTAATTTTTGCCTGGATCGCCCTTTGCGGGTTTTCAATCCACCGGGTCGCTCTGATTTTGCCTAGGCCGCCCTTTCGGGTTTTCAACCTAGCGAGCTAATTCTTACTTGGCTTATCTTTCTCTTTTTCTGTCTATTTCTTTAGGCATAGTACTTCTTTACCACATCTGAGTTCACTGGGTTTGGGATTTCATCTCCATCCATGTTTGCAAGAATTAATGCCCCTCCGGAGAATGCCTTCTTCACCACATAAGGTCCTTCGTATTTGGGAGCCCATTTGCCACGGGGATCCGTCTGGATTGGCAAGATCTGTTTGAGCACGAGGTCTCCTTCTTGGAATTCCCGAGGACGGATTTTCTTGTCAAAAGCCCTCATCATCCTCTGTTGGTACAGCTGACCATGGCACAAGGCGGCTACTCGCTTCTCTTCAATGAGATTCAATTGGTCAAAACGAGCCTGAACCCACTCTGCTTCTTCTAATTTGGTCTCCATCAATACCCGCAGCGAGGGTATTTCAACCTCAATGGGGAGAACAGCTTCTGACCCATAAACCAACGAGTAAGGGGTTGCCCCTGTAGATGTATGCACCGAAGTTCTGTACCCATGCAAGGCGAAGGGGAGCATCTCATGCCAGTCCTTGTAAGTTACTACCATTTTCTGTACTATCCTCTTAATATTCTTATTGGCTGCCTCAACTGCCCCATTCATCTTCGGACGGTAGGGAGAAGAGTTGTGATGTTGGATTTTGAAGTCCTTGCATAAGTCCCTCATCACCTTGCTATTCAAATTACTGCCGTTGTCTGTGATGATTTTGTTCGGAAGGTCGTAGCGGCAAACCAAATCTTTCTTGATGAACTTAGCAATCACTGAACTTGTTACATTGGGATAAGAAGCAGCCTCTACCCACTTGGTGAAGTAGTCGATAGCAACCAGGATGAAACGATGACCATTTGAAGCTTTTGGTTCAATAGGACCAATGATGTCCATGCCCCACATTGAGAAAGGCCAAGGTGCACTCAGGACATTCAGAGAGGTTGGTGGTACATGGATGTGATCTGCATAAATTTGACATTTATGGCACTTTCTTGCAAAGCTATAACAGTCAGATTCCATTTGCAGCCAATAGTAACCTGTTCTCAGGATCTTTCTAGCCATTGTGTGCCCACTGGAATGAATTCCAAATGAGCCCTCATGCACATCTTGCATGATCTTTATTGATTCCTCCCTTGTTACACATCTGAGGAGAACCAAGTCATGGTTTCTCTTGTAAAGGACGTCTCCACTCAAGAAGAAACCCATTGACAGCCTCCTGAGTGTTCTCTTATCATTTTCTGAAGCGCCGGGGGGATATTCTCTGCTGGTGATATACTGTTTGATGTCGTGGTACCAAGGTTTACTGCCTGATTCCTCTTCAACTGCCACGCAATGGTAATAAGCAGGTAGACCCCGGTGTTGGACTCTGACACACGTCAAGTTCCTGTCACAGTTGACGTTGAACATGGAAGACAAAGTGGCCAAGGCATCGGCCAATTGATTCTCATTGCGAGGTATGTGCTGGAAGGTGATCTCTTCAAAGGGCTTGATTAGCTCTTGAATGTAGTCCCGGTAAAGGATCAAATCAGGGTTTCTTGCTTCCCAATCACCTTTTACTTGGTGAACAACTAGAGCTGAATCCCTGGACACGTCGAGCCTTTTGACTTTCCAATCGAGGGCCGCTTGTATGCCTAAGATGCACGCCTCATACTCTGCAATATTATTTGTGACGTAGAAACTCAGCCTTGCCGTGAATGGTATGAAACGATTGTCCGGGGAGATCAACACTGCTCCGACCCCGTGCCCCCACATGTTAGAGGCACCATCAAACAGTACTCTCCATCTTTCATCATCTTGGGATTTTCCTTCGTCGAACAATGCCATGATGTCTTCATCTGGGAATTCACAATGCATGGACTGGTAATCCTCAGTCGGTTGATGTGCCAGATACTCTGCCAATGTGCTGCCTTTAACCGCCTTTTGGGTGACATGCTGGAGGTCATACTCTGATAAAAGCATTTGCCAACGAGCAATTCTACCTGTGAGCGCAGGTTTCTCAAATATGTACTTGATTGGATCCATCTTAGACACCAACCAGGTAGTGTGACTCAACATGTACTGTCTCAATCGATGCGCTGCCCAAGCAAGGGCACAACAAGTCTTCTCCAATGGTGAATACCTGGTCTCGCAATCGGTGAATTTCTTGCTCAGGTAGTAGATTGCATGTTCTTTCTTCCCCGACTCATCGTGTTGCCCCAGTACGCAACCCATGGAATCGTCCAACACTGTAAGGTACAGAATAAGAGGCCTGCCGGACACAGGTGGCATTAGGACTGGCGGATTCTGAAGATACACCTTGATTTTCTCGAAGGCTTCTTGACATTGATCATTCCACTTCAACTCTTGGTTTTTGCACAACAGTTTGAAAATCGGCTCGCAGGTAGCGGTCAACTGGAAGATGAATCGGGAAATGTAATTCAGCCTTCCAAGAAAACCACGAACTTCTTTCTCTGTTTTTGGCGCTGGCATCTCGAGGATAGCACGCACTTTGTTCGGGTCTACCTCAATTCCCTTCTGGCTAACAATGAAGCCCAACAATTTTCCTGACCTCACTCCGAATGTGCACTTGGCGGGATTCAGCCTGAGTTTGTACTTTCTGAGGCGCTCGAAAAGCTTCTGTAGGTTAACAACATGCTCTTCATCGGTCCTTGATTTGGCGATCGTATCGTCCACATAAACTTCAATCTCTTTATGCATCATGTCGTGGAACAGAGTCACCATTGCTCTTTGATAAGTTGCCCCGGCATTCTTCAATCCGAAAGGCATGACCTTATAGCAGAAAGTTCCCCAAAGGGTTATGAAGGTGGTTTTCTCCATATCCTCTGGAGCCATCTTGATCTGGTTGTAACCTGAATATCCGTCCATGAAGGAAAACATTGAGTGTTGCGCTGTGCTATCCACCAGAACATCGATGTGAGGTAGAGGGAAATCATCTTTAGGATTTGCTCGGTTCAAATCACGGTAATCGACACACATCCGGACCCTTCCGTCTTTCTTGGGAACCGGAACGATGTTGGCTACCCACTCAGGATATTTTGCCACTGCTAAGAACCCTGCGTCGAACTGTTTCTTGACCTCATCCCTGATTTTCAAGGACATCTCTGGCCTCATTCGCCTCAATTTCTGTTTTACCGGAGGATATTCTGGTTTTACCGGCAATCTGTGCTCAACAATATCTGTATTCAATCCCGGCATGTCTTGGTAAGTCCATGCGAAAATGTCAACATAGTCAAACATGAGCTGAATCAACTTCTTACGTTCACAATCCCCCATCGCGGTACCAACCTTGATCTCTTTTCTATCATCTTCAGTACCCAAATTAACCATTTCTGTGGGCTCCCCATGGGGCTTGATGACCTTTTCTTCTTGTTCTACCATTCTCATAATTTCTGGAGGAGTATCCCAACCATCCTCAACATCTTCCTCAGTTTGGTTAACCGGGTAATCAAAGTCACAGTATGAGTTATGGGCATTATTACTTTCAAGAATTGTATTCGATCTGCATTAAAATGGAGTGGCGAATAAAAATAAAGAAAAGACACGCAAATGAGAGATGAAGAAAGAGATTTTTATTGAAAATTCCAAAATAACATTTTATGCATTGATGAAGTTTGACGAAAACATGCATGCCCGAATGAAATATCCCAAGGCCTTGGGCAGAGCCGAGGAATTTTGCATTACGAAGAAAAATTACTTTAAATTGAAAAACACAGGGAAATCTAGGGCCTCCCAGTTCTGGAGCTTTTCTTTCGCAGCACAACGGCGCACTAAGCCGACAGCACCGTCACCCAAGCCTGAATCTTCTTCAATCACATTGACCTGGTCAGGGTTCAGCATGCCTACACTTCGGAAGTTGTTCCTAAGATCACCGACGACCATCCCTCCCTGGTTGGGGGTCCTTCCTCTGAGCTTTGCCAACCATTTCTCTCTTCTATCAGCTGCTAGCCTCTCTCGGTCTACAGGGCTTGGGATGTACCCAATACCGAACCTTTCAGTATTCCCTTTCAGCAGGACAGGTGCTACAATTCCTTGAGCAGCTTTTCCCAGGCCTTTTCCAACCTGATACCCATATCCTAGCATCACCTTTGCAACCATCATGTCCGCCTTGGACCACCTAGGCTTCAATTGGGGAGGCTCACTCCCCACAAAGATAGCATTTGAGATCTCCAATCCCTGGAAGGCAGTCTCAAAAGACTCCTCTGCTGCTTCAACGTAATATTCTGGTGGTGATCGGTTTATCATCATTTCCTCCTCCCTGAAGATTATTATCAACTTGCCCTCGGCCACAAACTTGAGTTTCTGATGGAGCGAAGATGGCACTGCCCCAGCGGCATGTATCCAAGGTCGTCCTAGCAGACAGCTATAAGAGGAAGCTATATCCATGACTTGGAATGTGACATAGAACACTTCAGGACCCACCTGCAAAGGCACCTCTACTTCTCCAAAAACTTCTTTCACAGACCCATTAAATGCTCTAACCAAGGTGGAGCTAGGCTTCAGATATGAGCAATCCACATCCAACTTATCCATTGTGGACTTGGGCAACACATTTAATGACGAGCCATTGTCGATGAGCACTCTGGCCAGCATGTAGTCCCCACACTTGACAGAGATGTGAAGGGCTTGATTGTGATTCTTCCCCGCCGGAGGTAGCTCAGCGTCTGTGAAGGTCAAGTAGTTGGATGCCACTATGTTCCCAACAATACCATCAAGCCGGTTGACCGTAATGTCATGGGGTACGTGTGCTTCATTTAGGATTTTCATCAGTGCAGTTCGGTGTGTCTCGGAACTAAGCAACAACGAAAGCATTGAGATTTTGGCCGGGGTTTGATTTAACTGGTCCACCACCCGGTATTCACTTTGTCTCATTACTTTCAAAAATTCCTGAGCTTCTTTGTCTGATACTTCTCTAACTTCCACAGTTTTCTTATCTTTTCCCTTACGGGCCCTTTCTTCAGCTTCCTTTGATTGTTCCTTTCTAAGATTTTCAGGAACATACATCCTTCCACTCCTTGTAATTCCACTACTCCCAGCAATGTTTGTTATATCCAACACGCCCTGAGGGACCTCTGTTTGCATTTGCACGTTGCAGCTCCAGGGAATGACCCTAGTCTCTCTACTAGGGGTAGCAGCAGGTACCGGAATAACAACAGTCAGAGGTCTTGCCACAACCGAGCTTGAATTCAGACTGCAAGGGACTTCAACCGGTCTCTTGAAACCTCTGTTGTTTGATTGCAGAGTAGATACACTTTCTTCCTTTTCCTGAACCCCAACCTGGACCAGGTGTCTGTCTAACAGCTCTTGGAGGATGGGTTTGAAGCTCTCACAGGCTCCAACACAATAAGGGTCATTGCAGATGTCTCTTCTTGCACACCCTTCTTCGATGATACCACAACGGCATAGTGCACAGCATGAATGATACTCAGGGGTGTACGAATGCACTCCACCTTCCTAATTAAGTACTGACCACCCTGATCATTAATGGCATTTGCAGTGGGCCCACCATGCCCCGGCAACGGGTTGGTGGTTACATTAGGTTGCTGAAATGATATACTCTTTGCATCAAGCAGGTCTTGCACAACGTACTTGAACGCCTTACAATCCTCCACCACATGACCTACTGCCCCAGAATGAAAGGCACAGGTAGCATTTGCATTATACCCTCTGGGATAGGGAGGCTGATATGGTTTCATCTGACGAGTGCTGATTAACTTGTTGGCAATGAGATAATTGAACAAATCCGTGTACGACATGGGGATAGGTTAACAGACAACAGGCTTTTTTTCATTGTAGTTTCTGTACTGATTGTTGGACTGGAATGGCTGAGCAGGCGGCGTCTGAGCAGGAACTGGAATGGCTTGTGGGGGATTGTTGTGTGATGGACCGCTAGCTCTGATGATTGCATTAGTTTCTCCCTCCTTCTTCTTGTGGGAACCAGAAAAAGGCTTTTTCTGATGGGAAGGAGGTGTTGGGCCATGGGCTATTCTTCCGCTGCGCATGCCGTTCTCCACTCTTTCTCCAATGACAACCATCTCAGAGAAATTCGAAGCCACGCTGCCGACCAAACGATCATAGAACACTGGGGGAAGAGTTTCCATAAACATATGGACCATCTCTTTATCAAGCAGGGAGGGTTTTACTTGTGCAGCGAGGTTCCTCCACCTCTAGGCGTTTTCCTTGAATGTCTTATTATCCTTCTTAGACATACATTGCAGCTGGGTCCTATCCGGGGCTAAATCACTATTGTACTGGTATTGATGGATAAAGGCATCCGCCAGATCCTTCCAACAACGGATATTAGTTGGCTCCAATTGCATATACCATTCAAGGGGAGCTCCAGCTAAACTTTCCTGAAAGCAATGTATCATCAGGTTATCATCACGGGCGTGGGCAGTCATCTTCCGGCATCACATCGTCACATGGCTGCGCGGGCAGGTTGCTCCTTTGTACTTGTCGAAAAATGGTGCTTTGAACTTGGGTGGCAGGACTAGATTAGGGACCAAGCATAACTCATGGGCGTTCCTAGCCTGGGAACCTGTTCCTTCAACAGCTCTCAATCTTTCTTCTAACATCTGGTACTGACTTCTAGCTTCATCAGGGTAATTCGGCGGAAAACCACTCACACCGTAGTGAAGATTATTCATCGACACCACAGCTGGGGTCACGTGTGGGTCACGTGAGTGAGCGATAATCTGAGGAATTGGACCCTGAACTTGTGGATGGATTGTTGCTGGAGAATTGAAGCCAACCGGAGTTCCCGGGGTAATAGCAGGAGTAGGAATCTGAATTTGAACCTGAGGTGTCCCCGTTCCAACTTCATTCACAGCTGATTCAGGCTGGGCCTGTCCTGTGGTTCCCGAAGGACCACTTTCTGGGTTTGCACCGGCAGCAGGGGGTGTGTACCCTAATGGGAGACCATAAGGAGGCCATTGCACGTTCTGGAGAGTCCGAGAGACTCTAGGAGGATCCACTCCTGCGGCAGCAGCACCTTCAGTTATGCCAGCATCCCTTAAGGCACTTAACACTCTTATGACCTCTGCCATTTGAGCTCTTATAACTTCCATCTCAGCCCTGATTGCTCGATTCTCTTGATTCTGATCATGCTGACCCTGACCATTTGGATTCGGACCTTCTGGAACTACATCATTCTGGATTGGTTGATGATTGCCCAGATTCGCGTCGTCTTGATTGTTGGCCATATTTCTTGCCTGTGATCGCGTCCAATATCGATGATTAACCAGCTTGTCTTACTTCTGTGGACGGAACATTTTTTTTTATGAATATAAAGACAAATGATGCAAATGCAATGCAATATGCATGTTATTATGTTTATTGCCGGGAATCGCGGTGCAACTCGTCTTGTCATAGGTGTTAAGGTTCAGGTGTTTTTAGGATTGCAACAAAGTTGGAAGCAACAAGGCAAAACAAACGTACTTCAATTAAATGGAATGCGAAGGAGTATCAACAATAGAAAGCGAATCAAAGTACAATATTCCTTAAGAGTGCAATACAATGATTTTAAACAAAGTGCCATTTTCCAAAGAAAGTTACAACTTCTTAAAGAAAATTACAATTTCCTAAGGATCGCTACAATACTCTAAAGGGAACTTTAAAGGCATATGGCTTTCAACTCCTCGCTCCTTTTCCTCTTCTTGCTCTCAGCTGCCCCCCGGGCTTTCTCCAGGAGTTCTTCTGTGAGAATCTTGCAGTACTCAACAAACTCACACACCTTGACAGGGGTGTTGAAAGGATTCATTTCTGCATCCGCCTTTCTTAGCTTCTTGGGAATGTCTCTCACAGCCTGATTAGCTAACCAAACTAACTTGGAGAACTTGTCTTTCCAATGTAAGCCTTCCTTTTTCAATTCCTCAAAGACTTGTTGACTTTTTACCTTACTGAGCAATTCCGCAAATTGACTCTCCCAATAGTCACTCTTCTCCCTTAGCCGGAGGTAAGACCCTTCCAAGTACTGCACATGATTGGCCAAGCTTTCCGACTTCCCTTGTTCCCTTCTTAGTGCTTGCTGATAATCCCTCAGGATCCCTTCAATAGATTCCCGATCTTGCTTGACACTCTTTAATTGATCTTCCAATTCAAGCTTCATTATTCGAGAGTCTTTTCTTGACTTAACTAGTGTGTGCCTGACTGTTTGCTCTTCTTTCCATGTATCCTCATATAGCCTCTTCCATTTAATTGCTTCCGCTACAGCCTCATTCATCTTGGTAGTGCACCTCTTCACTTCCTCTTTGGCACCCTTCAAGTGCTTTTGCATTTCCCTCTTGCTTTTCCCCTCTATTTCAAGTTTTCTATTGACTTCCTCAATAGCTGCAGCTTGGAAAGTATTTTCATTTTCTAGCTTTTTCTTGTCTTGCATCATCTTTCTCAATCTATCTTGCAGAGCCCTTTTCTCTTCTTCCACCTTTGACATGGCCAACCTAACCTCCTCCAATTCTTCAATGGTAGGAATGTGAGGTTCTTGTATCTTTTCCTCAGGCAGTAGTACTCCTTGGTTGGATGACCGAGTTTCACTAATCCTCCCTTCAAGCCATTGAGAAAAAGAGATAGCAGTGGTCCTCCTGGTTAACTCTTCTCTGTCCTTCCGCACTACGGTTTCCCAAGCTTGCAGGACTCGCCGAAGTAGACTCTCGTCTTTAGGGATCCCCGCGTGGAGGTAAAAACGAAACAGCATAGCTTCGGAGGGTGAATCCCGCATAGGGTATCCGAGCTGTCGCAAGGTCAAAGAGGGGTTATAGTTTATGCATCCTTGGGTTCCCATGAGAGGAACGTTCTGAAAACTCCCACACCAAAATACCACTGAAGGCCTGTCTACCCAACATTTAGGTGAGAACCAACGAATCTGGAGAGCATCTTGGTTCTTGAAAGCATGCACCCACTCTTGAGAGTTCATAGTCTTCAGATTACAACCCAAGGCATAGGAAAGCAAATCCTTCACATCACTTTTGTTGGTACACACATGACTGATCAACCAAGCATATAACACAGGGAAGGAGCAACACATCTTATTCTTTTGGAATTCATGGTGACGAGTGAAGGCACGGTATGTCTCTACGAGGATTGCGGGAACCGGGTTGATAGGATTTTTTGCACATTTGAAGGCGAGGAAGACACCGATTGCAGTTTCACTCACATGCCTCTCTATCTGAGGGAAGAGCACAATGCCGAAGATGGTCAGAGCTAGCACTTGTTTGAAAGAATTCCAATCATCAGACACTACATTGCTGGTCATCAAACTCTCAAAGTATTCTTGAGGAAACCCAAATACCTTATTACGTTCTATCTTATGGGCCCGCACTTTCTCAGCACTGATTTGCAACAAGGCAGCAAGCTTTTCATCAGAATAATACTCCCCTTGGTATTGATAAGGCTTAAACTTGGATCGATCAAAGCCCAAAATCCTATCATACTCTTCTAGGGTAGGCGCCATTTGGAAATTCTAAAAAATGAAACAGCGAATCTCAGAGTCATAGAACCGACATAGGGCAGCAATGGCACTCTCTTGCACTTCCAGTTGTAGCAGCTTGCGAATGTTCCCATAGGTTTTGTCAAAAGACCTGACCTCAATAGGACCTAGGAGGGATGCATACTCTTTCAGACTAGCCATATCAATCTCTTTCACAACAGGAAGCCTTGAATTGAAAACGGTTTTGCCTTTTGATTCCATTCCGTTTCTTACACACCTATGACAAGACTTTGTGTTACGTTGCGATCTCCGGCAAACAACTTTAATGCATGGAGGATGCAAAGAATGGAGGTTTTTTTTTTTCAAAATTTTTGTTAGATGTGAATGCAATGGTGATGATGCAAAAATGATGCAGATGTGATGATTATGACTTTTTATTTACATAGAAAAGAGAGAAGAAAATGATGTTTATTGGTGGCGGTTCAAAACATTTTTGAAAATACCCGCTATATGCCACCTCATATAGGTGTTTATGAAGGAAAAAGGAAATTACTTTCTACATTTTGGTAAAAGAGTTTCGAAAGAGGATGCCTAAGCTAATGCAACACACAATTTGCGTGCCCCCGTGTCCTACAAATGGGTAAAGATCGTAGGCTCTAGAGTCAACGACAAGGGTAATCCTCCCATGTGGGTTCTGGTCACTGCCTCACAATGGCAACCAAGAGCTAAAGTCTCTCTCATGAATACACCCACAATCGTAGAGAGCTACCGATTGTGAGGTATCATGAAGAAAGTGCACTCTTGGGCGAAACTTTCATGAGAGCCAGACAGACAACGGTCTACGAATGGCAGTCACTACTCATTTCCACTCTCCTAGGGTTCTTTGCAGACCTTGGGTTTTAGGCCCCACTCGATGCTCACAAATATAAGGTGTGCAGTGTGTGATGAGGGCACAACACCTAAAAATCTACCCAAACCCCACCTGCAAAGGGAAACCAAAACAGTCCAGACAATATCAAGCAACAACATGTCGTCTACCCTAGGGTTCAATATCATTTCAACATAAGTATACTAACCTAGGGTTCCAACAACAATCGCAAGCATTGCTTACCTTAAGAAAGGGAGCCTAGAGGAGGGGACATAATAGGATTAGGGGAAATGCATGAGCTTACCTCAAGAAAGGGAGCAAAGAAGAGGGGAACATGCTAGGACTGGGGAAATGTATGAGAAAAGCAATAAACGACGAAAGTAAGAGGAGAAGAAGAAGAAACTACTCTTATTTTACTCAAGAAGCAAATATAGAAGAGGAAGAAGGCTAACACACAATGCACGCAAGCACAACATCACAAGAATGCACACGACACTTCTAAGAATAATGCAAGCATGTTTTTAAAGGCAAAGGAAAGAAAGAAGAAAGGGAAAGGAGGAGAGATATAACAAAGCATTCAAATCAACGAAATAAATCACATGTCGAATCGATTGGCTCGACCCACTAAAGAAAGGTCCCCAGCGGAGTCGCCAGCTGTTGCACCCCGAAAAATCCTTTGGAGGGATTTCTCTTCGCACAACTTGAATTGGAGTCGCCACCAATATTTTTTTAGAGGTAAAACATTGAAAAAAACCTTTCTTGAAAGACAATGGTCCTTGGAACCACGAGATTTGAGTTCGGGGGTCGGTTATGCATGGGGAAGGTATGAGCACCCCACACATCCTTTCTACTGAAAGGGAACCTCGATTTGACGTGTGATTTAAAGGTTGATTTAAGAAATGCTTTGCTTTTATCTCTCTTTATCTCTCCTTACTTTATGGAAAAAACTTAAGAAAAATTTAATCTTTTGCGCTTGACGGGAGGGCACCGTGCCTACGTATCCCGGGGAGGGAATCAAAGCAACGTAGTTCTTGTTTTCGAAAATTGTTTTGTTTTTAGAAATTGCCTTGTTTTGGAAAAGGGTTTGTTTTTTTGAAAAGAAAATGGTTTTTATTTGTCATGCTTGACGGGAATGTGACCCGCTCCTACGTATCTCCCAGTGCGATGGAGAATTCAAAGCTTACGTAGTTCTCGGTTGTCGAGAAAAGGTTTTTATTTTTTAGTTGTTTAATTTGTGAAAATTGAATGTTCACGGTGATCAAACAACAAAGGTTTCGAGTGATCACCACTAGCATCCCATTATTGACGATCGTGCAAGCAAAGGCTTCGCATTATCCTCAACAAAGTTTTTAATTTGTGAAATGAGAGTTCTTTTGAAAAATGAGTGTTCATGATAATCAATTGAGCAAAGACTCCAAGTGATCACCACTAGCACCCCATTGTTGACAATCGTGCAAGCAAAGGCTTCGCATTATCCTCAACAAAGTTTGATTTGTGAAAAATAGTTTGAAATTGTTTTGAGAAGAAGTGAAGTTGTTTATCAATGATTATGTAAATGCAAAAAAAATGTTTTGAAGTTGGAACGTTACTAACGAGTAACAAGTTGTTCTTTGTATGCAACATGGTTTTGAAGTTTTGGAGAGTTACTAACGAGTAACAATTGGTGGAAATCAAAACAAGCAAATTGTGAACACCAATTCAACATTTTAATGCACCACAACAATTTAATGCATCAAGGCTCTAAGTGGCCTATCCTTTGCCAAAACTTCACAAGCTTCAAACAACAATTTACATTAAACTCAAAGAGCAAAGAAAGCATGATTAAACTTGAGGATGCATCAAGGTCATTGGAGACCAATCATGTGCGCAAATTCAATTGTTTATAGACCCCTTTTTGCTCACATTTCACAAGCACATCAAATGGGAATTGAATTTTTAAATGCTTACAAGCATAGGCATCAAGGTTGAAGTAACCTATCTCTTGCCAACTTAGCATAACCCAAGATCATTTGTGGATCATAAATGAACCAAAACCCAAATTCATTTTCTCAAATCACAAATTAATCATCAATTTATTTCAACAAGTCAACCAAATCAAACAAGCAAATGACACTAGCAAGACTTAGGAACATTTATTCACAAGATCCAAGCGATCAAACACCAAAATCAACAACTATTCATATTTTTTGATTTTTGTGAAAGTAAGAAGGCATGAAAAATGAATATTTGCAAAATCAAACAACATGTTTGGACATGGGAACTTCAAAATCAAGCCCCAATAACAAGATTGCATAAAGAAATGCATCAAAACTCGATTAAACCTATTTTATACTAAAGGTGCGAAACATTCATAGCTTCCTAACACAATTTTATTTCACAAAATGCAACAAGCAAAATGATAACAACACAAATCACAATTTATTCAAGGGTGAGAAGCAATCTCAAACACCCAAGCCTCCCTAAGTGCTTGTCAAAATGTTTGAGACACCTCTCACCAACAACAATCAACAATATAACAACACTAAAATGCATGAATATGGTAGGATGAAAAATTAGAAACATGATATCTACATTTTGATGCAAAAAAGTTGAAGATGATGCTAGGTTTTAAGAAGTTTACCTCAAATCCAAGCTAAGGAATGACTAATATGAAGAACAAGACCACAAATCAACTTGAATCTTCACCAAACTTCAACGAAACCCACGAAATGCTTGCTTAAAAATGCCCTTTGATGATGCAAGCTTGAATTAAATTAGGAGAGAAGGAAGATATATGAAGTAGGAATGGAAATGAGGTGAAAAAATGGTGATTTGGTGAAGGAGAAGTGAAAAATTGATGGAGGAAGAGGGTGATATGATTTCGGCCAAGAGAGGGAATTAGGAGAGGGAGTTGTGTGCTAGGGTTGTGTGAGTGAAAATGAGGCCAAGAGCTTTCTTTTTTTGTGAGGTGAGGTTAATAGGGTATATATAGAAAGCAATTAGGTTTAAGGGTAGTTAGGTCATTGTGCACTAGTTGTGCTCTAGGATTTGATTTTAATTTTGAATCAAAGGCTAGGATTGAGGCTCACATGGATTGAGGACATTGAGAAAACACAAAATGAGAGAATAGAGAGGAGAAATTCGAAATAGCAAGGGAGGGGTCCTTGGTGACCAAGTTTTGCTAGTTGTCATCTTGTACTATTGTACTATTATATGACCATTCCATTATCCCTTCATTTTTGATTATTCTTCTTAGGATAATGGTACAAAAATACACCCAATTTAGGCCACATACTAGGAATCTTAGGAATATGCCATTTTATGTGATCACCATGACCAAAAATGTCATAAAAATCACATCTTGGAACTTTTTGTAGAATATTCCCTTTTGATCCTTTTTTGAAATTTTGTGCACAATGTATGCATGCATGCACATACATACATACATGACCAAAAATGTTTTGCCTCAAATAAATTTCGCTAAAATTGCACAATGATTCTTGATAAAAAAATTATCCTCTTTTGACAATGACCAAAATACCCTTTTGCCCTAAAAACCTTGTTTTTCAACAACAAATGCATTTCCACTCTAACAATGAATTTAAAAGCCCTAGAATGACTTTTAAAACCCAAAAATGCATGCACAATGCTCTTCACTCTTCAAAATAAAACCACACTTCTCAATTTATTTATTTTTGCGGAAAATTAGGGTTTTAAACCTAGGCGGACAAAATTAGGGTATGACAGCTGCCCCTCTTTATTTGGATTTTATCAAGGAATATGAATTGGCCAAAACATATTCCGAGGCAAAATAGAAATAAAGAATTCAGAAATAATACTAATTTTGTCTACTTAGAGAAACCCGAATTTTCCTTTTCTTTTTTTTTTTCCTCTTTTTTTTTGTTTCCTTTCTTTGATCTCTCTTCTTTTGAGAGAGAGAGAGTCAACACTTGTCGCGTCGACGAGAAAGCAGTAAATTGCGTAAAGCAGTAAATGAAAGCAGTAAATGGGAAGTGCCTTAAATTGGGGGGTTCGGAGGTTGCCTAAAACCTTTTAACGGACTCTCGTCGAGTCCGAGCTCTGGGGGTGGCCTTTTCGAGCGGCCGATCAATATCAGGTCCGGAACTGATATGATCAATGGATCTACACTATGCCTTAGGTTGACACAATTAATCCGATGGACTTAATGAAGTCTGTAGGATCTGCCGCGCGCTCGTACGCGACGTTGTGATCTGTGGAAGGAGTTCACTAACTCTGGGAGTTTACTAACTCTGTGCTGATGGAGTTCACTAACTCGGTGCCATGATGATTTTCTGAAAATGAGATTTCGGGGACCCATTGGTCCAAAGTAACTGACTTTTTTTGAAAATTTTGGGGACTAACGAGTCCAAAGCAACTGAGTTTCTTTTTGAAAATTGGGAAGTTTTGAATGATGCATGGAATGCAGGCTTTTGATGCTGGGATGCACATGGATGCAATGATTGATTTGGTGAGATGTTTTTTCTGTTTGATTTTCCTTTTTCTTTTTCTTTTCTTCTGTTTCTTTTCTTCTGTTTCTTTTCGCCCTTCTGGGATGCGAATATGAAAGTATAATGCTCTACTGTTTGACGACATGGATGATATAGGAATGATGAATGATATGAAAATGTTTTTTTTTCTTTTTTTTTTTCTTTTTTTCTTTTTTTTTTTTTGCTGGTTAAATCAATCCGCGGGACTTGTGGCACTTGATACGAAGACCGTTCCAGGATGGTGATAACGCAAGGGTTGCGCGCTGGTTTGCAATGATCTTGTTATTTTTAAGGTGGCAGTGCATGTGACTGTTTTTTTTGCAACTTTACCCATTTTGGGAAACCATTTTTCCTTTTGTGATTTTCAAAGATTTCGTAATAATCTGTAATGCTCTGAATGTATGCACATGTTTTGCAATTCAATTTCATCAATCATAAAATCATTATTTTGAAAGAAACTGAATAAATGAAAGTGAAGACACGAAAAGCACACATATGAAAGAAAAGCTGGACTTTTGCTGATATGGAAACTGGTCGTGCAGAAAGTCACGCCAGTTGAAAGTACAATCGTAATCTTTATTCTAAACTGATAAAATACAAGAAAAAGGAACAGATCCTGTGATTCTATCCTTGAAGTAACGGTGCCCACCGTTCATACTTGTGACCTTGATCAACCCCTTATCCAAATCTTCGAGAGTGCTGTATGCCCTTGTTTATTTTCATGCCCAAGTTTTCTGACCCTAATTTTTGCCTGGATCGCCCTTTGCGGGTTTTCAATCCACCGGGTCGCTCTGATTTTGCCTAGGCCGCCCTTTCGGGTTTTCAACCTAGCGAGCTAATTCTTACTTGGCTTATCTTTCTCTTTTTCTGTCTATTTCTTTAGGCATAGTACTTCTTTACCACATCTGAGTTCACTGGGTTTGGGATTTCATCTCCATCCATGTTTGCAAGAATTAATGCCCCTCCGGAGAATGCCTTCTTCACCACATAAGGTCCTTCGTATTTGGGAGCCCATTTGCCACGGGGATCCGTCTGGATTGGCAAGATCTGTTTGAGCACGAGGTCTCCTTCTTGGAATTCCCGAGGACGGATTTTCTTGTCAAAAGCCCTCATCATCCTCTGTTGGTACAGCTGACCATGGCACAAGGCGGCTACTCGCTTCTCTTCAATGAGATTCAATTGGTCAAAACGAGCCTGAACCCACTCTGCTTCTTCTAATTTGGTCTCCATCAATACCCGCAGCGAGGGTATTTCAACCTCAATGGGGAGAACAGCTTCTGACCCATAAACCAACGAGTAAGGGGTTGCCCCTGTAGATGTATGCACCGAAGTTCTGTACCCATGCAAGGCGAAGGGGAGCATCTCATGCCAGTCCTTGTAAGTTACTACCATTTTCTGTACTATCCTCTTAATATTCTTATTGGCTGCCTCAACTGCCCCATTCATCTTCGGACGGTAGGGAGAAGAGTTGTGATGTTGGATTTTGAAGTCCTTGCATAAGTCCCTCATCACCTTGCTATTCAAATTACTGCCGTTGTCTGTGATGATTTTGTTCGGAAGGCCGTAGCGGCAAACCAAATCTTTCTTGATGAACTTAGCAATCACTGAACTTGTTACATTGGGATAAGAAGCAGCCTCTACCCACTTGGTGAAGTAGTCGATAGCAACCAGGATGAAACGATGACCATTTGAAGCTTTTGGTTCAATAGGACCAATGATGTCCATGCCCCACATTGAGAAAGGCCAAGGTGCACTCAGGACATTCAGAGAGGTTGGTGGTACATGGATGTGATCTGCATAAATTTGACATTTATGGCACTTTCTTGCAAAGCTATAACAGTCAGATTCCATTTGCAGCCAATAGTAACCTGTTCTCAGGATCTTTCTAGCCATTGTGTGCCCACTGGAATGAATTCCAAATGAGCCCTCATGCACATCTTGCATGATCTTTATTGATTCCTCCCTTGTTACACATCTGAGGAGAACCAAGTCATGGTTTCTCTTGTAAAGGACGTCTCCACTCAAGAAGAAACCCATTGACAGCCTCCTGAGTGTTCTCTTATCATTTTCTGAAGCGCCGGGGGGATATTCTCTGCTGGTGATATACTGTTTGATGTCGTGGTACCAAGGTTTACTGCCTGATTCCTCTTCAACTGCCACGCAATGGTAATAAGCAGGTAGACCCCGGTGTTGGACTCTGACACACGTCAAGTTCCTGTCACAGTTGACGTTGAACATGGAAGACAAAGTGGCCAAGGCATCGGCCAATTGATTCTCATTGCGAGGTATGTGCTGGAAGGTGATCTCTTCAAAGGGCTTGATTAGCTCTTGAATGTAGTCCCGGTAAAGGATCAAATCAGGGTTTCTTGCTTCCCAATCACCTTTTACTTGGTGAACAACTAGAGCTGAATCCCTGGACACGTCGAGCCTTTTGACTTTCCAATCGAGGGCCGCTTGTATGCCTAAGATGCACGCCTCATACTCTGCAATATTATTTGTGACGTAGAAACTCAGCCTTGCCGTGAATGGTATGAAACGATTGTCCGAGGAGATCAACACTGCTCCGACCCCGTGCCCCCACATGTTAGAGGCACCATCAAACAGTACTCTCCATCTTTCATCATCTTGGGATTTTCCTTCGTCGAACAATGCCATGATGTCTTCATCTGGGAATTCACATTGCATGGACTGGTAATCCTCAGTCGGTTGATGTGCCAGATACTCTGCCAATGTGCTGCCTTTAACCGCCTTTTGGGTGACATGCTGGAGGTCATACTCTGATAAAAGCATTTGCCAACGAGCAATTCTACCTGTGAGCGCAGGTTTCTCAAATATGTACTTGATTGGATCCATCTTAGACACCAACCAGGTAGTGTGACTCAACATGTACTGTCTCAATCGATGCGCTGCCCAAGCAAGGGCACAACAAGTCTTCTCCAATGGTGAATACCTGGTCTCGCAATCGGTGAATTTCTTGCTCAGGTAGTAGATTGCATGTTCTTTCTTCCCCGACTCATCGTGTTGCCCCAGTACGCAACCCATGGAATCGTCCAACACTGTAAGGTACAGAATAAGAGGCCTGCCGGACACAGGTGGCATTAGGACTGGCGGATTCTGAAGATACACCTTGATTTTCTCGAAGGCTTCTTGACATTGATCATTCCACTTCAACTCTTGGTTTTTGCACAACAGTTTGAAAATCGGCTCGCAGGTAGCGGTCAACTGGAAGATGAATCGGGAAATGTAATTCAGCCTTCCAAGAAAACCACGAACTTCTTTCTCTGTTTTTGGCGCTGGCATCTCGAGGATAGCACGCACTTTGTTCGGGTCTACCTCAATTCCCTTCTGGCTAACAATGAAGCCCAACAATTTTCCTGACCTCACTCCGAATGTGCACTTGGCGGGATTCAGCCTGAGTTTGTACTTTCTGAGGCGCTCGAAAAGCTTCTGTAGGTTAACAACATGCTCTTCATCGGTCCTTGATTTGGCGATCGTATCGTCCACATAAACTTCAATCTCTTTATGCATCATGTCGTGGAACAGAGTCACCATTGCTCTTTGATAAGTTGCCCCGGCATTCTTCAATCCGAAAGGCATGACCTTATAGCAGAAAGTTCCCCAAAGGGTTATGAAGGTGGTTTTCTCCATATCCTCTGGAGCCATCTTGATCTGGTTGTAACCTGAATATCCGTCCATGAAGGAAAACATTGAGTGTTGCGCTGTGCTATCCACCAGAACATCGATGTGAGGTAGAGGGAAATCATCTTTAGGATTTGCTCGGTTCAAATCACGGTAATCGACACACATCCGGACCCTTCCGTCTTTCTTGGGAACCGGAACGATGTTGGCTACCCACTCAGGATATTTTGCCACTGCTAAGAACCCTGCGTCGAACTGTTTCTTGACCTCATCCCTGATTTTCAAGGACATCTCTGGCCTCATTCGCCTCAATTTCTGTTTTACCGGAGGATATTCTGGTTTTACCGGCAATCTGTGCTCAACAATATCTGTATTCAATCCCGGCATGTCTTGGTAAGTCCATGCGAAAATGTCAACATAGTCAAACATGAGCTGAATCAACTTCTTACGTTCACAATCCCCCATCGCGGTACCAACCTTGATCTCTTTTCTATCATCTTCAGTACCCAAATTAACCATTTCTGTGGGCTCCCCATGGGGCTTGATGACCTTTTCTTCTTGTTCTACCATTCTCATAATTTCTGGAGGAGTATCCCAACCATCCTCAACATCTTCCTCAGTTTGGTTAACCGGGTAATCAAAGTCACAGTATGAGTTATGGGCATTATTACTTTCAAGAATTGTATTCGATCTGCATTAAAATGGAGTGGCGAATAAAAATAAAGAAAAGACACGCAAATGAGAGATGAAGAAAGAGATTTTTATTGAAAATTCCAAAATAACATTTTATGCATTGATGAAGTTTGACGAAAACATGCATGCCCGAATGAAATATCCCAAGGCCTTGGGCAGAGCCGAGGAATTTTGCATTACGAAGAAAAATTACTTTAAATTGAAAAACACAGGGAAATCTAGGGCCTCCCAGTTCTGGAGCTTTTCTTTCGCAGCACAACGGCGCACTAAGCCGACAGCACCGTCACCCAAGCCTGAATCTTCTTCAATCACATTGACCTGGTCAGGGTTCAGCATGCCTACACTTCGGAAGTTGTTCCTAAGATCACCGACGACCATCCCTCCCTGGTTGGGGGTCCTTCCTCTGAGCTTTGCCAACCATTTCTCTCTTCTATCAGCTGCTAGCCTCTCTCGGTCTACAGGGCTTGGGATGTACCCAATACCGAACCTTTCAGTATTCCCTTTCAGCAGGACAGGTGCTACAATTCCTTGAGCAGCTTTTCCCAGGCCTTTTCCAACCTGATACCCATATCCTAGCATCACCTTTGCAACCATCATGTCCGCCTTGGACCACCTAGGCTTCAATTGGGGAGGCTCACTCCCCACAAAGATAGCATTTGAGATCTCCAATCCCTGGAAGGCAGTCTCAAAAGACTCCTCTGCTGCTTCAACGTAATATTCTGGTGGTGATCGGTTTATCATCATTTCCTCCTCCCCGAAGATTATTATCAACTTGCCCTCGGCCACAAACTTGAGTTTCTGATGGAGCGAAGATGGCACTGCCCCAGCGGCATGTATCCAAGGTCGTCCTAGCAGACAGCTATAAGAGGAAGCTATATCCATGACTTGGAATGTGACATAGAACACTTCAGGACCCACCTGCAAAGGCACCTCTACTTCTCCAAAAACTTCTTTCACAGACCCATTAAATGCTCTAACCAAGGTGGAGCTAGGCTTCAGATATGAGCAATCCACATCCAACTTATCCATTGTGGACTTGGGCAACACATTTAATGACGAGCCATTGTCGATGAGCACTCTGGCCAGCATGTAGTCCCCACACTTGACAGAGATGTGAAGGGCTTGATTGTGATTCTTCCCCGCCGGAGGTAGCTCAGCGTCTGTGAAGGTCAAGTAGTTGGATGCCACTATGTTCCCAACAATACCATCAAGCCGGTTGACCGTAATGTCATGGGGTACGTGTGCTTCATTTAGGATTTTCATCAGTGCAGTTCGGTGTGTCTCGGAACTAAGCAACAACGAAAGCATTGAGATTTTGGCCGGGGTTTGATTTAACTGGTCCACCACCCGGTATTCACTTTGTCTCATTACTTTCAAAAATTCCTGAGCTTCTTTGTCTGATACTTCTCTAACTTCCACAGTTTTCTTATCTTTTCCCTTACGGGCCCTTTCTTCAGCTTCCTTTGATTGTTCCTTTCTAAGATTTTCAGGAACATACATCCTTCCACTCCTTGTAATTCCACTACTCCCAGCAATGTTTGTTATATCCAACACGCCCTGAGGGACCTCTGTTTGCATTTGCACGTTGCAGCTCCAGGGAATGACCCTAGTCTCTCTACTAGGGGTAGCAGCAGGTACCGGAATAACAACAGTCAGAGGTCTTGCCACAACCGAGCTTGAATTCAGACTGCAAGGGACTTCAACCGGTCTCTTGAAACCTCTGTTGTTTGATTGCAGAGTAGATACACTTTCTTCCTTTTCCTGAACCCCAACCTGGACCAGGTGTCTGTCTAACAGCTCTTGGAGGATGGGTTTGAAGCTCTCACAGGCTCCAACACAATAAGGGTCATTGCAGATGTCTCTTCTTGCACACCCTTCTTCGATGATACCACAACGGCATAGTGCACAGCATGAATGATACTCAGGGGTGTACGAATGCACTCCACCTTCCTAATTAAGTACTGACCACCCTGATCATTAATGGCATTTGCAGTGGGCCCACCATGCCCCGGCAACGGGTTGGTGGTTACATTAGGTTGCTGAAATGATATACTCTTTGCATCAAGCAGGTCTTGCACAACGTACTTGAACGCCTTACAATCCTCCACCACATGACCTACTGCCCCAGAATGAAAGGCACAGGTAGCATTTGCATTATACCCTCTGGGATAGGGAGGCTGATATGGTTTCATCTGACGAGTGCTGATTAACTTGTTGGCAATGAGATAATTGAACAAATCCGTGTACGACATGGGGATAGGTTAACAGACAACAGGCTTTTTTTCATTGTAGTTTCTGTACTGATTGTTGGACTGGAATGGCTGAGCAGGCGGCGTCTGAGCAGGAACTGGAATGGCTTGTGGGGGATTGTTGTGTGATGGACCGCTAGCTCTGATGATTGCATTAGTTTCTCCCTCCTTCTTCTTGTGGGAACCAGAAAAAGGCTTTTTCTGATGGGAAGGAGGTGTTGGGCCATGGGCTATTCTTCCGCTGCGCATGCCGTTCTCCACTCTTTCTCCAATGACAACCATCTCAGAGAAATTCGAAGCCACGCTGCCGACCAAACGATCATAGAACACTGGGGGAAGAGTTTCCATAAACATATGGACCATCTCTTTATCAAGCAGGGAGGGTTTTACTTGTGCAGCGAGGTTCCTCCACCTCTAGGCGTTTTCCTTGAATGTCTCATTATCCTTCTTAGACATACATTGCAGCTGGGTCCTATCCGGGGCTAAATCACTATTGTACTGGTATTGATGGATAAAGGCATCCGCCAGATCCTTCCAACAACGGATATTAGTTGGCTCCAATTGCATATACCATTCAAGGGGAGCTCCAGCTAAACTTTCCTGAAAGCAATGTATCATCAGGTTATCATCACGGGCGTGGGCAGTCATCTTCCGGCATCACATCGTCACATGGCTGCGCGGGCAGGTTGCTCCTTTGTACTTGTCGAAAAATGGTGCTTTGAACTTGGGTGGCAGGACTAGATTAGGGACCAAGCATAACTCATGGGCGTTCCTAGCCTGGGAACCTGTTCCTTCAACAGCTCTCAATCTTTCTTCTAACATCTGGTACTGACTTCTAGCTTCATCAGGGTAATTCGGCGGAAAACCACTCACACCGTAGTGAAGATTATTCATCGACACCACAGCTGGGGTCACGTGTGGGTCACGTGAGTGAGCGATAATCTGAGGAATTGGACCCTGAACTTGTGGATGGATTGTTGCTGGAGAATTGAAGCCAACCGGAGTTCCCGGGGTAATAGCAGGAGTAGGAATCTGAATTTGAACCTGAGGTGTCCCCGTTCCAACTTCATTCACAGCTGATTCAGGCTGGGCCTGTCCTGTGGTTCCCGAAGGACCACTTTCTGGGTTTGCACCGGCAGCAGGGGGTGTGTACCCTAATGGGAGACCATAAGGAGGCCATTGCACGTTCTGGAGAGTCCGAGAGACTCTAGGAGGATCCACTCCTGCGGCAGCAGCACCTTCAGTTATGCCAGCATCCCTTAAGGCACTTAACACTCTTATGACCTCTGCCATTTGAGCTCTTATAACTTCCATCTCAGCCCTGATTGCTCGATTCTCTTGATTCTGATCATGCTGACCCTGACCATTTGGATTCGGACCTTCTGGAACTACACCATTCTGGATTGGTTGATGATTGCCCAGATTCGCGTCGTCTTGATTGTTGGCCATATTTCTTGCCTGTGATCGCGTCCAATATCGATGATTAACCAGCTTGTCTTACTTCTGTGGACGGAACATTTTTTTTTATGAATATAAAGACAAATGATGCAAATGCAATGCAATATGCATGTTATTATGTTTATTGCCGGGAATCGCGGTGCAACTCGTCTTGTCATAGGTGTTAAGGTTCAGGTGTTTTTAGGATTGCAACAAAGTTGGAAGCAACAAGGCAAAACAAACGTACTTCAATTAAATGGAATGCGAAGGAGTATCAACAATAGAAAGCGAATCAAAGTACAATATTCCTTAAGAGTGCAATACAATGATTTTAAACAAAGTGCCATTTTCCAAAGAAAGTTACAACTTCTTAAAGAAAATTACAATTTCCTAAGGATCGCTACAATACTCTAAAGGGAACTTTAAAGGCATATGGCTTTCAACTCCTCGCTCCTTTTCCTCTTCTTGCTCTCAGCTGCCCCCCGGGCTTTCTCCAGGAGTTCTTCTGTGAGAATCTTGCAGTACTCAACAAACTCACACACCTTGACAGGGGTGTTGAAAGGATTCATTTCTGCATCCGCCTTTCTTAGCTTCTTGGGAATGTCTCTCACAGCCTGATTAGCTAACCAAACTAACTTGGAGAACTTGTCTTTCCAATGTAAGCCTTCCTTTTTCAATTCCTCAAAGACTTGTTGACTTTTTACCTTACTGAGCAATTCCGCAAATTGACTCTCCCAATAGTCACTCTTCTCCCTTAGCCGGAGGTAAGACCCTTCCAAGTACTGCACATGATTGGCCAAGCTTTCCGACTTCCCTTGTTCCCTTCTTAGTGCTTGCTGATAATCCCTCAGGATCCCTTCAATAGATTCCCGATCTTGCTTGACACTCTTTAATTGATCTTCCAATTCAAGCTTCATTATTCGAGAGTCTTTTCTTGACTTAACTAGTGTGTGCCTGACTGTTTGCTCTTCTTTCCATGTATCCTCATATAGCCTCTTCCATTTAATTGCTTCCGCTACAGCCTCATTCATCTTGGTAGTGCACCTCTTCACTTCCTCTTTGGCACCCTTCAAGTGCTTTTGCATTTCCCTCTTGCTTTTCCCCTCTATTTCAAGTTTTCTATTGACTTCCTCAATAGCTGCAGCTTGGAAAGTATTTTCATTTTCTAGCTTTTTCTTGTCTTGCATCATCTTTCTCAATCTATCTTGCAGAGCCCTTTTCTCTTCTTCCACCTTTGACATGGCCAACCTAACCTCCTCCAATTCTTCAATGGTAGGAATGTGAGGTTCTTGTATCTTTTCCTCAGGCAGTAGTACTCCTTGGTTGGATGACCGAGTTTCACTAATCCTCCCTTCAAGCCATTGAGAAAAAGCGATAGCAGTGGTCCTCCTGGTTAACTCTTCTCTGTCCTTCCGCACTACGGTTTCCCAAGCTTGCAGGACTCGCCGAAGTAGACTCTCGTCTTTAGGGATCCCCGCGTGGAGGTAAAAACGAAACAGCATAGCTTCGGAGGGTGAATCCCGCATAGGGTATCCGAGCTGTCGCAAGGTCAAAGAGGGGTTATAGTTTATGCATCCTTGGGTTCCCATGAGAGGAACGTTCTGAAAACTCCCACACCAAAATACCACTGAAGGCCTGTCTACCCAACATTTAGGTGAGAACCAACGAATCTGGAGAGCATCTTGGTTCTTGAAAGCATGCACCCACTCTTGAGAGTTCATAGTCTTCAGATTACAACCCAAGGCATAGGAAAGCAAATCCTTCACATCACTTTTGTTGGTACACACATGACTGATCAACCAAGCATATAACACAGGGAAGGAGCAACACATCTTATTCTTTTGGAATTCATGGTGACGAGTGAAGGCACGGTATGTCTCTGCGAGGATTGCGGGAACCGGGTTGATAGGATTTTTTGCACATTTGAAGGCGAGGAAGACACCGATTGCAGTTTCACTCACATGCCTCTCTATCTGAGGGAAGAGCACAATGCCGAAGATGGTCAGAGCTAGCACTTGTTTGAAAGAATTCCAATCATCAGACACTACATTGCTGGTCATCAAACTCTCAAAGTATTCTTGAGGAAACCCAAATACCTTATTACGTTCTATCTTATGGGCCCGCACTTTCTCAGCACTGATTTGCAACAAGGCAGCAAGCTTTTCATCAGAATAATACTCCCCTTGGTATTGATAAGGCTTAAACTTGGATCGATCAAAGCCCAAAATCCTATCATACTCTTCTAGGGTAGGCGCCATTTGGAAATTCTAAAAAATGAAACAGCGAATCTCAGAGTCATAGAACCGACATAGGGCAGCAATGGCACTCTCTTGCACTTCCAGTTGTAGCAGCTTGCGAATGTTCCCATAGGTTTTGTCAAAAGACCTGACCTCAATAGGACCTAGGAGGGATGCATACTCTTTCAGACTAGCCATATCAATCTCTTTCACAACAGGAAGCCTTGAATTGAAAACGGTTTTGCCTTTTGATTCCATTCCGTTTCTTACACACCTATGACAAGACTTTGTGTTACGTTGCGATCTCCGGCAAACAACTTTAATGCATGGAGGATGCAAAGAATGGAGGGTTTTTTTTTTCAAAATTTTTGTTAGATGTGAATGCAATGGTGATGATGCAAAAATGATGCAGATGTGATGATTATGACTTTTTATTTACATAGAAAAGAGAGAAGAAAATGATGTTTATTGGTGGCGGTTCAAAACATTTTTGAAAATACCCGCTATATGCCACCTCATATAGGTGTTTATGAAGGAAAAAGGAAATTACTTTCTACATTTTGGTAAAAGAGTTTCGAAAGAGGATGCCTAAGCTAATGCAACACACAATTTGCGTGCCCCCGTGTCCTACAAATGGGTAAAGATCGTAGGCTCTAGAGTCAACGACAAGGGTAATCCTCCCATGTGGGTTCTGGTCACTGCCTCACAATGGCAACCAAGAGCTAAAGTCTCTCTCATGAATACACCCACAATCGTAGAGAGCTACCGATTGTGAGGTATCATGAAGAAAGTGCACTCTTGGGCGAAACTTTCATGAGAGCCAGACAGACAACGGTCTACGAATGGCAGTCACTACTCATTTCCACTCTCCTAGGGTTCTTTGCAGACCTTGGGTTTTAGGCCCCACTCGATGCTCACAAATATAAGGTGTGCAGTGTGTGATGAGGGCACAACACCTAAAAATCTACCCAAACCCCACCTGCAAAGGGAAACCAAAACAGTCCAGACAATATCAAGCAACAACATGTCGTCTACCCTAGGGTTCAATATCATTTCAACATAAGTATACTAACCTAGGGTTCCAACAACAATCGCAAGCATTGCTTACCTTAAGAAAGGGAGCCTAGAGGAGGGGACATAATAGGATTAGGGGAAATGCATGAGCTTACCTCAAGAAAGGGAGCAAAGAAGAGGGGAACATGCTAGGACTGGGGAAATGTATGAGAAAAGCAATAAACGACGAAAGTAAGAGGAGAAGAAGAAGAAACTACTCTTATTTTACTCAAGAAGCAAATATAGAAGAGGAAGAAGGTTAACACACAATGCACGCAAGCACAACATCACAAGAATGCACACGACACTTCTAAGAATAATGCAAGCATGTTTTTAAAGGCAAAGGAAAGAAAGAAGAAAGGGAAAGGAGGAGAGATATAACAAAGCATTCAAATCAACGAAATAAATCACATGTCGAATCGATTGGCTCGACCCACTAAAGAAAGGTCCCCAGCGGAGTCGCCAGCTGTTGCACCCCGAAAAATCCTTTGGAGGGATTTCTCTTCGCACAACTTGAATTGGAGTCGCCACCAATATTTTTTTAGAGGTAAAACATTGAAAAAAACCTTTCTTGAAAGACAATGGTCCTTGGAACCACGAGATTTGAGTTCGGGGGTCGGTTATGCATGGGGAAGGTATGAGCACCCCACACATCCTTTCTACTGAAAGGGAACCTCGATTTGACGTGTGATTTAAAGGTTGATTTAAGAAATGCTTTGCTTTTATCTCTCTTTATCTCTCCTTACTTTATGGAAAAAACTTAAGAAAAATTTAATCTTTTGCGCTTGACGGGAGGGCACCGTGCCTACGTATCCCGGGGAGGGAATCAAAGCAACGTAGTTCTTGTTTTCGAAAATTGTTTTGTTTTTAGAAATTGCCTTGTTTTGGAAAAGGGTTTGTTTTTTTGAAAAGAAAATGGTTTTTATTTGTCATGCTTGACGGGAATGTGACCCGCTCCTACGTATCTCCCAGTGCGATGGAGAATTCAAAGCTTACGTAGTTCTCGGTTGTCGAGAAAAGGTTTTTATTTTTTAGTTGTTTAATTTGTGAAAATTGAATGTTCACGGTGATCAAACAACAAAGGTTTCGAGTGATCACCACTAGCATCCCATTATTGACGATCGTGCAAGCAAAGGCTTCGCATTATCCTCAACAAAGTTTTTAATTTGTGAAATGAGAGTTCTTTTGAAAAATGAGTGTTCATGATAATCAATTGAGCAAAGACTCCAAGTGATCACCACTAGCACCCCATTGTTGACAATCGTGCAAGCAAAGGCTTCGCATTATCCTCAACAAAGTTTGATTTGTGAAAAATAGTTTGAAATTGTTTTGAGAAGAAGTGAAGTTGTTTATCAATGATTATGTAAATGCAAAAAAAATGTTTTGAAGTTGGAACGTTACTAACGAGTAACAAGTTTTTCTTTGTATGCAACATGGTTTTGAAGTTTTGGAGAGTTACTAACGAGTAACAATTGGTGGAAATCAAAACAAGCAAATTGTGAACACCAATTCAACATTTTAATGCACCACAACAATTTAATGCATCAAGGCTCTAAGTGGCCTATCCTTTGCCAAAACTTCACAAGCTTCAAACAACAATTTACATTAAACTCAAAGAGCAAAGAAAGCATGATTAAACTTGAGGATGCATCAAGGTCATTGGAGACCAATCATGTGCGCAAATTCAATTGTTTATAGACCCCTTTTTGCTCACATTTCACAAGCACATCAAATGGGAATTGAATTTTTAAATGCTTACAAGCATAGGCATCAAGGTTGAAGTAACCTATCTCTTGCCAACTTAGCATAACCCAAGATCATTTGTGGATCATAAATGAACCAAAACCCAAATTCATTTTCTCAAATCACAAATTAATCATCAATTTATTTCAACAAGTCAACCAAATCAAACAAGCAAATGACACTAGCAAGACTTAGGAACATTTATTCACAAGATCCAAGCGATCAAACACCAAAATCAACAACTATTCATATTTTTTGATTTTTGTGAAAGTAAGAAGGCATGAAAAATGAATATTTGCAAAATCAAACAACATGTTTGGACATGGGAACTTCAAAATCAAGCCCCAATAACAAGATTGCATAAAGAAATGCATCAAAACTCGATTAAACCTATTTTATACTAAAGGTGCGAAACATTCATAGCTTCCTAACACAATTTTATTTCACAAAATGCAACAAGCAAAATGATAACAACACAAATCACAATTTATTCAAGGGTGAGAAGCAATCTCAAACACCCAAGCCTCCCTAAGTGCTTGTCAAAATGTTTGAGACACCTCTCACCAACAACAATCAACAATATAACAACACTAAAATGCATGAATATGGTAGGATGAAAAATTAGAAACATGATATCTACATTTTGATGCAAAAAAGTTGAAGATGATGCTAGGTTTTAAGAAGTTTACCTCAAATCCAAGCTAAGGAATGACTAATATGAAGAACAAGACCACAAATCAACTTGAATCTTCACCAAACTTCAACGAAACCCACGAAATGCTTGCTTAAAAATGCCCTTTGATGATGCAAGCTTGAATTAAATTAGGAGAGAAGGAAGATATATGAAGTAGGAATGGAAATGAGGTGAAAAAATGGTGATTTGGTGAAGGAGAAGTGAAAAATTGATGGAGGAAGAGGGTGATATGATTTCGGCCAAGAGAGGGAATTAGGAGAGGGAGTTGTGTGCTAGGGTTGTGTGAGTGAAAATGAGGCCAAGAGCTTTCTTTTTTTGTGAGGTGAGGTTAATAGGGTATATATAGAAAGCAATTAGGTTTAAGGGTAGTTAGGTCATTGTGCACTAGTTGTGCTCTAGGATTTGATTTTAATTTTGAATCAAAGGCTAGGATTGAGGCTCACATGGATTGAGGACATTGAGAAAACACAAAATGAGAGAATAGAGAGGAGAAATTCGAAATAGCAAGGGAGGGGTCCTTGGTGACCAAGTTTTGCTAGTTGTCATCTTGTACTATTGTACTATTATATGACCATTCCATTATCCCTTCATTTTTGATTATTCTTCTTAGGATAATTGTACAAAAATACACCCAATTTAGGCCACATACTAGGAATCTTAGGAATATGCCATTTTATGTGATCACCATGACCAAAAATGTCATAAAAATCACATCTTGGAACTTTTTGTAGAATATTCCCTTTTGATCCTTTTTTGAAATTTTGTGCACAATGTATGCATGCATGCACATACATACATACATACATGACCAAAAATGTTTTGCCTCAAATAAATTTCGCTAAAATTGCACAATGATTCTTGATAAAAAAATTATCCTCTTTTGACAATGACCAAAATACCCTTTTGCCCTAAAAACCTTGTTTTTCAACAACAAATGCATTTCCACTCTAACAATGAATTTAAAAGCCCTAGAATGACTTTTAAAACCCAAAAATGCATGCACAATGCTCTTCACTCTTCAAAATAAAACCACACTTCTCAATTTATTTATTTTTGTGGAAAATTAGGGTTTTAAACCTAGGCGGACAAAATTAGGGTATGACAGCAAGTAAGTTTAAGCTTGACCTTTCTACTCCATTTTTCCTTCTCTTTCTATTGGTATAACTTTCAGAATCTCACTCCCTCTATATCTCTTTCTACCATTTTTGAGCTCCAAAGCTCAAAGTGGACGTTAATGGAGTTTTGAAGGTTTTAGGAGCTTTGCTTGTGTATTTGGAGTTGGAGCCAAAGTGGAACTAGAGCAACCTTTCAATTGGGCACACATTTGGAGGTCATTTCAGTAGCTAAGAAGATTAGGGTTTGAAATTGAAGTTGTGGGTTGCGATTTGGAAGCGGTTTGGTCGATTACGGGGATTGTTCGTGTTGGCACTTTTCGATTATTTCGCGTGAAGACTCGTTCATTAGCGATTTCATCAAACCGGTGAGTTTTACTCACGTTTAGGGAATTTACACTTTAAATGGATTGTGTTGAAATTCTGGAATCGATTGTTGTTTTGGTTCCGAAAGGATTTTAGAGTCAAAAACCGAATTTTAGAAAAAACATCGTTTACGGTTTAATTTTCCAATTATACTTTGATTGGGATGTGAAGTTTGGTTTGATTGTGATTGTTTGGACTGGAATATGTTGTGAAATTTTCTGTTTTTCAGTTGGAATTGGTTCGGGTTTCGGTTTGGAATTGATCGGAATCGCGAAACGGACGAAATGGAGTTAAAATGCTGTTTCTGTACAGGTAGCACAGACCGTGCGCCTCAGAGGCACGGACCATGCGTCCCGTAGACAGAAACTTACACAATTTTTTTTTTACAGGTAGCACGGACCGTGCGCCCCAGGGGCACGGACCGTGCCTTGCTCTCGGGTTCAAAATGCTGTTTTGCCGTTTCGTCACTCCTTTTTGTTCCAAATCACTTCTAAACCTTTTCTCAACCAATTGGGATGATATTTACTTTATAAAAACCAGATTTTAACATGTTCAAACTTGATTCTTCATAAATGTTTTGGAACTTATCAATGTTTCGAAAAACCGAGTCTAGCCACGTGTGAGAACTTATGTTTTTCAAATCAAAATGGAACTTTATGTTCTACTTTTGTAAAGGATATGATATATAAATTATATCATATGTGATTGACGGCCCAATGCGGGTATTAAATAAGATTGACGGCCCAATGCGGGTGTGATATATAAATTATATCGAATTGAGGTGACGACCTCCAGATGTTAGCATACTAAGAGAGGGAAGTCATGAGCCCTTATCTTAGGCCCCCTGAGGTTTATTATTACTTTGCCTTTAAGAGTTGTACACTTATCGGCCAGATGTTGGGGTTCACTCAAGCCTCCTTGGGTTGTTGGTGATGTGCTAGAACTAATAAAGTTTTATTGTAATTCTTTTATTGAATTACCAGGTGTTTTTGCAATTCATTTATAGAATTGCCAGATGATTTTATAATTCATATTGAATTATCAGTTAAAGAGGAACATTGTATTTAAACCGTGAGCGTGATTAGGGGTCACGGTAAAACTCACTGAGATGTGTTATCTCACCCTATCAATTGTTGTTATTTTTACAGAGAAACAGGGGAAGAAGAAATCAAAAAGGCACGATTAGATGGCATGTTCTTGATGATGTTGAAGACTTGTTGTCTTCATTCTATTTAAGTTTCCCTGTTACTTTATGTCATAGTTATGTAACTTATATTCATTATGAGTTGTATAAACCTTTTTCCGCTTCTCTGCTTTTGGATATTGAACAAATAGGTATGGTTGTATTCTAAGTTGTTGACCGATGAAGTTTAAGACAGGTGGATTTGGTTGTACTACCATCGAAAAATTTAGTATGTTCAATACCTTAACAGAGATTATGTCCTCTGATGTGTTTAAGTTGTGCATTCTAGTATATCTACATGTTGGAAATATTGGGGTGTTATAGCTCAATTGGTAGTGGGAATGCATTGAACTTGTACTTAAGCCCTAGAGTTACAAAAAGGCGCCTTTTTTTGTAACACCCTGGGCCCTTTTCTTACTTAGTAGGCTACCCACAAGTGTACATCATGACCTTCTCTACCCCCCATGTAGAGTTTTTGCCTTCCGTGGGAATCGAACCTTGTACCTGAGGCCTAAGTACAAGTTCAATGCATTCCCACTACCAATTGAACTACTAGGTTTAGTGACTGATTTAGCGACTGATTTGGTGACTGATTTAGTGACTATTTTGGTAACTGATTTAGTAACTGTTTCGGTGACCGATTTAGCGACTGATTTGGTGACTGATTTAGTGACTGTTTTGGTGACTGAGTTAGAGACCTTTTTGGTGACTGATTTAGCTGATTTGCGACTAGCTTATATACTGTTTTAGTGACTTACTTATCAACCTGATTTTTGAAACTGATTTTGACTATTTGATGGCTAGTTAAAAACATAATAGTCACACATTAAAAACATAATAGTCATTACATTAAAAACATAATGTATTTGGTAAAAAACATAATAGTCAATTTAGATTAAAACCTACATAACATAGTAATTAGTTTCTAAGTCATAATAAAAGACATAACCTACATAACATAGTAATTAGTTTCTAAGTCATAACAAAAAACATAAAATGTTCATCTTCATCTTCATCATCTTCATCTTCATCATACAGCTCTTCATTAGTTGGATGTTGTTGATACTTCATCATTTTCATCAATTTTTTTATCATCTTGTTATTTTGCTCACAAGTGTTCTTGGTATTTGCCATTTCAACTCGCACTTCATCTCTTTCAGTTCTCACTTCTTCCAACTGATTTCTGAGTTCATTAAGCTCTTGCCTTTGCACCAACTCAGATGATGAAGAACCTGAACCGTGATAGTAAGGTCTCAGCACTTCAGTCGAATGTAGTCCATAACCAAACATCGTGTAAAGATCTCCTGCAAAGATGCAAAGATGCAGCTTGGGTCTGTTTTTCCCCATTCACGTGTAAAGATCTCTTGTTGACATGGATATAAGACCAATTAATATTCAGGACAATCAAATAAATTAAAACCAACATAAGAAACATAATAGAAATAAAAATTGATAGGCCATTACATGTGTATGTTCTAATTTTCTATCCACCCAAGTGTTATCCTTACGATGCTGGTGTGTGCGACGAAACAAATCTATAGGCTTTGGAGGGGTTCCGTTCAGCTTCGTCTAAGAGCATAAAAAAGATACAAATTAAATACAGGACATAAAAAGATGAACAATAAGCAAAAAAACCAAGAAGGGCATTCCATTTTAATGTTGGCACTGTTTGCTTTCACTTAAGTAGCATCTTTAACTATATTATCACCAATAATCCTTGCATGAATACTGCCCTTCCTTGAAGCAGTGAAATCTGTGAGTATCTCTAACAGTGATTTCCCTACCAGAAATGGCAGAAATAAGTTTGATAGCATTATGGAAATCACCACAATTTCTCAGGTTCTTCACAACCTTGTGTACTAAAACAAAATAAATACCAAAGAAAACTATATACAGACAAAAAATGAATTACACAAATAATATCAAAACTATAGTATATATTATCAAAAAGTATAGGCACCAAGAAGTTCCACCAAAACTATAGGCATCAAAATGCTCAAAACACAGTAATGGTTTAATGAATATATAAATAAATTAATGTGAAATTGCAAAAACATATAGTATGATCAGACAGATGCCTTTTTCAGTGTTAAGCATTGTGACCCACATGTACAGTGTCAAACATATATATAGAACCACATATGAACCACATATTTAATTCTTAAATAATTTTGTATCATTGTTTGTGGAAGGCACAATAAGGTATAGGACTGAGAAATTAAGGGAAGCTTTACCATATTAGCTCTATAGTATTAACTACTAACCGAAATTTAACACAAGGTTCATTGCTTCAAATAAGAAACCATAAGTAATCCTACAACCTAAATATCAATCTATACTATATATCTCCAGGCTAATCATCATCATTTTCATCTTCATCCTCTTCCTCTTCCTCCATCTCCTCCCCATCCTCTTCCTCTTCCTCATCCTCTTCCACCATCTCCTCCCCATTCTCTTCCTGTTCCTTATCCTCATCCTCATCCTCTTCCTCCATCTCCTCCCCATTCTCTTCCTCTTCCTCCTGCTCCCCCTCCTCCCCATTTTCTTCTGCATATTGAACATTCATTTCTACTTCCTCATATTGCCCTTCATCTCTCAAGTCACCAAGTAGCTCTTCATTTATTGCAAAACTCACATTAGTTGTCGTTGAATCTTGATACGCAACCTCTTATGTATATCTATCATCGACGGTACCTCTAGGTTTGGTTTTGATGACAACCCGCCAACATTGCATATGCAGGAAAATCATTGATAGTCCACATCAGTGCAGCTTTCATAATGAAGTTCTGTTTTTTCGACGTATCATATGTCAGCTCTCCTTCATTCCACAACTTTTTTAGCTCCTCTATAAGTGGTTGCAAATACACATCTATCTTGTCCTTTGGATTATTTGGTCCAAGAATAATCAAAGTGAGAAACATAAAGGGTGTAGTCATGCATAGTTCTGGGGAAGATTGTAAGGAGTGACAATTACTGGCCAACAAGAATAAGAAGAGGCTGATTGATTAAATGGCATAAAACCATCACTACATAACCCCAACCTTACATTCCTCGGTTCAGCTGCAAAATCAGGATATGTTCGATCAAAGTGTTTCCAAGCCTCTCCATCTGACGGATGACACAACACTCCCGGTTGTCGCCTATTTTCATAATGCCACCCCATATGTGGAGCAGAACTCATAGATGCATATAATCTCTTAAGCCTCGGAATTAAGGGTATGTAATGCATTCTCTTCAAAGGTATTTCTTTATATCTCTTCTTACCAACTTTTATTCTCTTATAGCGAGGTGCACCACAAAATTTGCATTCCCTTAATTGTTTAGATTCATCATCGTAGTATAACATACAACCTTCTGCATAACAATCTATTTTTTTTGTAGTTAGACCAAGTTTTGAAACAATTTTCTTTGTCCTGTAATAGTCTTTAAGAATAAGATTGTTTGGAGGATGTGTCTCTTTCATTAGTGCCACTATCTGATTAAATGACCGTTGGGAAATATTTCCCTCAGACTTAATTGTCAATAATCTAACAGCAATAGATAATTCGGTGTGATTATTGCATCCCGGCCACAATGGCTTTTGAGCTGCATGTAGCAAATCATAAAACTCTTGGTCATCTATATTTGGAGACTCTTCCATTTCTTCATCATAATCCACTTGATACTCTGGACAAACAGCATCATAAACCATGCTCTCCATTCTACTATAGTGTTCATTTCGCACCTTTTGTGCAGTGGTAGTATTCCTATGATTAGTATTAACATTTTCCTTCAACTTCGGATCACTTTCTCCATGGCATGTCCAATACCAATAATCAGGTTTAAACCCCTTACTATAAAGATGAACTTTAACTAGTTCGGCATCTAGATGATCCATATTTTTGCATCGAGGACAAGGACATCTAACTTGATTATTTGACACACCTTCTTGTTTGCATGCAAAAGAAATAAATTCCTTTACCCCTTCTTCAAATGCAGCCGTATATCCCTTTCGGCCAGGAAGTAGCTAGTCTATTATACATCCAACTACGAGTTACGTGAATGTCTATATTCTGTCGGATGAGAAAGCAAAAAAATACATCCC
Organism: Astragalus glycyphyllos; assembly: GCA_963573325.1. Classification (NCBI taxonomy): domain Eukaryota; kingdom Viridiplantae; phylum Streptophyta; class Magnoliopsida; order Fabales; family Fabaceae; genus Astragalus; species Astragalus glycyphyllos. Next base: position 34,498,564 of record OY754307.1, read on the forward strand.
CGCCAATCAGCGAAACAAAGATCTTATGATAACCAAATTTATTCACATTTACAAGCAACACATATTTAATTAAAACAGAATATAACAAACAAAGAAGCCATGGAAGGAATACAAAGACACGATTTTTCAATCAAACGATAGCAACTAGAATGCAAATAAATTCAATTTAAAATATCTGGACTAAAGCAATTGCATCATACACCAGCGAAAACAAAAGCTGTCCAGCACCACATGACTAGGTGTATACCACCAATTGCACCAAAAAAAATAAAATATTTAACAAAGAAAAGAAATAAACATTCAAACCTGAAGCAACAATTGTGTAATGCACTTTCCCCTGACAGTTACTAGCAAAGGGCTCTCCTCTTATCAGCAACCTAAAATGGAGTAACAAAAGAGGAAATATTCAGAATCATGAAATTAAATCTAGCATAATGTAGCAGGGTTATTTGAACTTTGATCGAAAATAAGGGCACTTCAATATGTCCCTGAATAAGCATCAGAGACATAAATTAACCCTCTAGACAAATCAATCAGTATCTGAAATAAATAGCTATGGATCTCCGGTAATGTTAAACTATTCTCAGACACAGGACTAAAGCAACAGCTTATCTGGTGAGCCATGACTAAATTAATATTTTGCCATGTATAACACTCTCAATGGTGATAAGATTAAACCTAAAAAATAAACATTTTTAAACATTCGTTTATGTTCAAGAAAATTCAAAAGGCAGAATTTAATGAATGCATCTTATTTTCTTCTAGATTTTATTAAATTCCATTTCATGCTAGATTAGTATCATTTTTTGCTGGAGCTTCCTTCATACAACTAGTAGTAACTAATAAATACAATGAAATTGTTTCTTAATTAATGACAATACTTGTTTAGTAACTTTTTAAAGACTAGCATGAATTAACGAGTTCATAAAACAAGAATGAACATGTTCAAATCAACTATAACGAATAAACAGAAAAATGAGTTACTTCCTATAAACAAAATAAACATAACAATGTCCAAGATGGTACAAATATGTTTTATCATAGTACAAAATAGTGAATGCAAATAATAGTAGGAAGTCAACAACATAATCTCAGTATCAATACCACAGGGGTTTAGCGCACGAGCAACTTATTTATTGATCATGTTTTTTGTTTATCAGTATCAACGTTTTTTGTTTATTTGGCAACTTATTTATTGATCATGTATATTATGCTTCAATGAGTTCACTGGAAATTAACAGAACATTGCACATATTTTTGATTAATGCCCAAATGGGAGAAATCATCTAATGACTAAGAAGCCTAAGTAATTAAAAAATAATACCCACTAAAACAAATCCAAGCAAATTGAAACAGTAAAGATAATGATTTTGTTAGGCAATTAATAATTGCAAAAATTCAGTAGACAAAGCTTCATAAGCACAAAACAGGATATAGAAATCCCAATTTAGGGTATAGATCTTTTGCAATTACATTTCACCCCCCAAAAACCCTTAATATCGAAAACCCAGTAGCATTATTATGAGTTAACTAGTAATAACATGATGATAAACCCTAAACAAATCCATGGTAAAAAAAACAAAAACAGTAGCGATGACTAATAAAAACAGAAGCAAGCAGGCAAAGGCACACATATACTAATTAACAATAGTGATGACTAGATAAGCAGACAAAACCACCGCCTATAATAAAGAAAGGCAAAAAAGATAAAATATACAAAAGAGAGCCATCACAAAGCAACTAAAAGGAATCATGCATAATGAAAGCACACAAAATCACCGACCTGGCGAGGGAAAGAAGCACAACGGCAGCGCAATGAAGATGAGAAGAGAACGCAATGATACGCAGAGCAGCACATAGGATGACAATGAAAAGGGGAAAAGGGTTTCAGCAAATTTTGAGAAGTAGAAACTGAGTGAAATCCTAATTTTTTGAGAAGTCCAGTTATGATGGGAAAAGAAGTTTTTTTTTAGGAAAAAGAGATATTGGAAAGTAAAAAAAAGGTTTGAAGAAAAAGAGGGAAGTAATTTTTTTAGGAAAAAGAGGGAAATTAAAAAGTTACTGGGAAATCATTTTTTTGGTCTAAGAAAAAGAGGGAACGAAATTTTTTGCGGGAGTTTAGCGACTGAAAAATCAGTCACAAACATCAGCGACCGTAAAATCGGTCGCTAAACTTGAAGAATTTTAAAACTTGCAAAATAGTCTCTAAATCGGTCGCTAAAGTGACCGATTATATTTAGTCTCTAAATCGGTCACTATTTAGCGAATTTCTAGTAGTGTATATATATAGAATCTAAGGAGAGAAACTTCCTTCTTTCCTCTAAATCAATCTATCTCCTGCCTTTGGAATAGACAAATAATTGTTTCCAACGACATTGATGTAGTTTTTATATTTATTTATTTTTGGACAGAAGTTTTTATAATTATTTGGTTGCTAAAGATACTGATATGTTTTCTAAACTGTGAAGGATGTTGATTATGGTTTTGATGTAAAATCACTCTCTAATAGAGTTGAAGAAGTATTGGATAAATTGGAAAATTTGCAAAGCAAGCTTGAATCAAAACTACTAGAAATGGACAACAACAAGGAAACAGATATAGGCAAAGATTTTTTAGAAGAACAAATAGTTAGGCTTCCAAATATTGATAGAAATAATAACTCCACAATGAAGGAAGATCCTTTGATTAATTTTTTTGTCACAGAACAAAGGAGAATAGAGTTGGAAAGATTAATCTATATAGGACAGAAAAGGTTTACAACACAATAGGACATGCATGTATTAATCAAAATTGTGACACTTGTTCACAATAGGACATCCATCTCCAAGGCCTTCAAAGCTTTATTCTATGGACTGATTCCGCGTAGATTCAGAATTAACTAAACCATATAGTAAAGCATAGTGAAGGGACTGATGAGATAACTAAATTCTAATTAGTTACCTGTCATCATAATTAGAATTCAAGTAACACAAAATCGTGAAGGGACTGATGAGATAACTAATTAGAATTCAGGTAACACAAAGAAGGAGAAGAGTTTTCGATTTGGGAATAGAGCTCAGGAGATTACATACCTCAGTGTTAATTGACTGTCCCAAAACCTTTGTGCGCTGGTTCTTCGTCCGTGTCGCGAAGAAGAGGAAACAGAGTGTTGAGCCATAGTCGACTTCGCGATCAGAATCAAAACTGGTTCCCTGAACTTGATTCTAGCTATGCGCTGTCTGAAACGGTGAAGAAGAGTAAAAGGAAAGTAAACTTTTCATCAGACCTAGCTTTTGCTTATATAAAAAAAATAAACCAGACCTAGCTTTTAATAATCCCTTTACATTTCTAATTAAAAAACCTTTTATTTCTCAAATAATTAAATATGATATTAATTCAATTTTTGTCTAATAATATATATGAATAATATATATGGTTTGTTAATAAGAAAAAAAATGCAAAATTAATTTTAAAAAAAAGGAAAAAAAATATAATTATCAATTTGTTTTCAATATTTAATATTTGAGAATATCAAGTACAATATAATTAGTATCACAATTTTTTACCTACAACCATAATTAGGATACAAAAGTGAATGCACAAGTAATGTTTGAGTATACTACTATTAAATTAAAAAAAATAATTCAGTATAAACACTTAGCTATATTAAAAAGGTTGCAACCAATCTAAAGTCACGCAATTAAACTACTCAATTTTATTTATGCAAAATAGTATTTCTAATTATCCACGAGAACGGGAAAACAAAATTAATTAGCAGTAACTTATTGATTACTACTATTTTTTTTTTTACAAAAGTACTATCTAATATTGATTATTGATTAATTGATACATATGTCTTATTTATGGTTTATGTTATACACAACTTTTATATCTCATCTATCCAATATGAATCTATAATTGTTTTTAAAAGTGTAACAACAACATTATAATAAATTTTGTCTAAAATATTGTATACACATACTGACACGGGTGATACAAACTAATTTGAAATAAAAGAAAACAAGTAGCAAGTGATTGGAAAGTTTTTGTCTCTCTCTCGGTACATTCAATAGGGGAGTGAATATATTCACCGATATTGTAGAAGAGTTTAGAACTAGAAATAAAATAAAATAAAACAAGGAGCAAGTGTTAGTCTTATTTTAGATATAGTTTATTATTTAATTTCTGATAAAACAGCAAACAAAAATCATCATAAACTAGGTTTAGATAGGAAACAAAATATCTGACCAAAAAGGAGTAATAATAATAATAATAATAATAATAATATCCCTTTTTAAGGGATATAAAGCCTTTATTCACCTTTGTAAAAAACAAGACTCTATCCACCGAAAATCTTTATCATTGCAAATTAAATTAGCAATCCGTAACTTTATTATTAATTGATACGATCATACTTTATATTAGAAAGCCAATAAATTTCCTGCAAATCACGACTTTTATTTCATTATATATACTTTTACTCCAAGAAATCTTCATCGAGAGCCGGCAACCAAGCGTAACCAAAAATCCAACAGTCCTTGCTTTTTTTCTTCCGTCGTCTTGTCGGAGAGGAATGGATAACGATTACTACAATGTTCTGAATGTGAGTAGAAGCGCAAGTGAAGAAGATTTGAAGAAAAGATATAGAAAACTTGCAATGAAATGGCATCCCGATAAAAATCCAGTTAACAAAAGCAAAGTGGAGGAGAAATTCAAACAAATTTCTGAAGCTTATCAGGTTTTAAGGGATTCAGAAAAACGTAAGATTTATGATCTCTATGGTAAACAAGCACTGAAGTCTGGTCAATATCCACCACCAGATTCCTCTTCAGCTTCTACTTCAGCTTCTTCTTCATCCTCACGCCGTAACAACAACAACAACAGTAGTTGTAGTCGTCAGAATAATATTCATACTTTCCAATTTAACCCTCACGATTTTGATGATTTCTTAGCTGAGGTGATTAGCGATAGCAAGAGGGACGGGTTTTTCAGAACATCAAATGATGGTGGAGTGCCGAGGAAGGCTGCTGCGGTGGAGAAAGTTTTGCTGTGTAGTTTGGAAGACCTTTATAACGGTGCTAATAAGGAGGTCAAGTTCTCCAGGACTGTTACAGATAGATTTGGGTAAATTAATTTTAAACCCTAATTTAACGTTTTTTTATTGTTTGAAAGTAAATTTATTATTATTTTTATTTTTTTTGACCAAATTATTTTTATTATTATTAGTTTAGGTTTATGGTTTGGTTGATTGAAACTGATTTTTAACTAAGAGTGAATGTTAATTAACGTTGAATTTGTTGTAGTTTAGTAATTTACTAACTATAGTATCATCAATTATGATATTTAGATTTCATACCCAAAATCCACACAAACCAATTTTCAAACATTAATCAAGTTTTTAGGCGATTAATCGAGCTGTCTTTTCACTGTTTTGTTTTCCAGGTCATTGTCTAAAAACTTAGTCAATTGAGGTGTGTGTAAGAAAAATATGAATTGTCAATTAAATTTTTATTTGTTTGTTTACAATGTTTGACACGTGGAATATATTCCATTATTTCAGTAACAGTCGGTATGTGGATGAGACTCTGACAATTAAGGTAAAAGCTGGGTGGAAGAAAGGAACAAAGATTACATTCGAAGGGGATGGTAACAAGAAGTCTGGGATGACCCAAGGTGATGTTATTTTTGTGGTAGATGAGAAACCACATGATGTTTATAAAAGGGATGATAATGATTTGGTGATTAAGCAAGAGTTGACTTTTGCTGAGTCCCTTAAAGGTAAAACCTTGGAGCTGACAAGTTTGGATGGAAGCAATCTCTATATCCCACTGACAGGAGGTGTAATTGAAGATGGTTCTGAGAAAGTTGTCCCTAACAAAGGAATGCCTATTTCCAAAGAGCCAGGGAGATATGGGAATTTGAGAATTATGTTTCATGTTAAGTATCCTTCAAAGCCAACTCCACATCAGAAGAAGCAGAAGGGGAAATCTACTTGGTTTCGGTGGTGATATATAATCTTGGGCACACTAATAGGTGTAGCTAAATACTAGAGGATTTTCATGGTTTTACATTGGTTTGTTTTGCCTTTTGTTGAAACTTAGAGGTTTTGTTTTGTTTTTTTAAAATTATTTAGACTTGGAGGTTTTATATATATTATTTAAATTTAAAGGTTGCAGGAATCTTGATAGGATCGTAATCAATCATTTTTACACAATTAAACTGTATATATTGATTGGTGATTTATCTTGGTTTATCTTATTTATATATTCTTTTTAAGTTTTAAGTACAAATAATTTTAAAAAATGGTCAAAAACTCAAAATCCATACACCGATTGAGAAACATTGTCTTCATTTTATGTACAAATTTTTGTCTAAATTATATATTTTGCTTTGTACTGAATTCATCATCCTTTAGTAAGTACCTCTTTTGATTTCACTCTGTCAGTAAGTACCCCTTTGGATTCTGGTCATGTGGCTTGCCTTCACACTCTAATTCTTTTTCCTTTTTTATTAGTCCTCGACCTACGACTTAATTATTTTTGGGTGTTAACACCATGATAACGTAAATGTATTTCAAATATGTAAGATTCTGCCTTCAAAAGAAACACTAAATGTTGCATATATTTCCCACAGGAACAGAGTTCAATATTTACTTGCAACCGATAAAAAATGAATTTCTCCTCAATATTGCTTACTTCAGATCATGTATACAATTAAACCAGGAAGTGTCAACACTACCTAGGAAATGATAGGGATGCTAGCTATCTCATATATTCAGCAAGATCAACGAGCACTTGAAGACAACAAATAATATTAAAGACCGTGTCAAAGAGATGAATCGGGAAAAAACTAGCTATCTCATATTCAGAAAAATATTCACATCAGTGAATTAATCTTGGAGTTGAGTTTCATTATGCAACATTTCACTCCAATATCTCACAAGAAAAGGCTGAGTTAGATCAAAAAATGCAGTTAAATGTTGCATTCCACGGTAGTGATAGTAAGTAAAGGTATTTACAGAATTGCAATGATTAAAAATGAAATGATATTGAAGTAGTAGTTTGTCTTCTTTGAAGTTCACATTCTGACAGACAGATTATAAACCCCATATCCTGACTGTCCGATCATCACTGCCTGAGGCCAACATCTGGGGGTTAGATGGATTCCAACTCACACAGTTAACAGCTCCAGAATGACCAGCCAATACATTTACTAGTATCCAAGAACTTCTGTGCCATATGTAAACCTGACAAACATGGAAATCCATTATACTCAATTTCAAGCTATTATTGAAAAAATAAGTTTATAATAGATTATCAATTTAAGATTTAAATACCTTTGAATCCTCACTTCCACTAGCAATAAAACCTTGCTCAAACCCACCGAAGCAAGATCGAATAACAAAGCGAGAGCGCGTATGGCCTACATACCTGCCAACCAACATCAAATCTTCTATTGACCAAAGATGTATTTCTTGGTTCAATAGATTAACCAATACGACTTTCTCATCTTTCGACACACAGAAAGAAGTTATAGTTTGATTCTCTGCAATATAACACTCACTGTTGATCTCACTGTCGTAGATCAGTAATAAATCGTCTTCACAAATTGTGAGAAAATATCTCCCGTTACAGGTTATTTCTAAGTCAGAAATCTTGAGGGTTTTTGATCCATTCCAAAACTCCACTTCATTCCCATCTAAATCCCACTTACAAATGTTCCTGTCACTGAGGCCAGAAAGTATATACTTTCCACTTGGAAACCATGCACAGGAGATCATGCCAAGACCACTTTTTTCATAAACTTGCAGGCAATTACCGGTAGAGACATCCCAACGCCTAACAGACTCCTCCACTCCACATGTGAGGAGCTCTTGGTCATTAGGACTCCAGCAAACAGAAGAAACAGCTGTCTGGTGACCACAAAGTTTATGCTTAATAGACACGCAACCATTCGTGTCAACCTACATATAAAAGGAAGAACAAAAAACATAAAATATGACACCTTCAATCATATATCATTAAGAGAGACACTCCGTGTCTGTGTGTGTACATTGACCTATTTACAGTAGCTATGAGGGACATATTGGACAATGCCCTGAAGCAAGACTCCAAAATAGATACTTTTTCTTTAGAACTTCATTTAGCACATCAAGACCAAGACTTGAAATAGTTTCAAAATAACCTATTTTCCCAACAGCATTGGACAAGGTTCTCCAGCCGGGCCGGAGGAACAGATAGTAGGCCGATTATTAAAACAGTGTGCGCTCTAGGAAATATAGGCCGATTATTAAAAGGTGTGGGTTTCAAAAGAAATTCCATTCCCATGGAAACGTAAGATTCCCAGTCGTCTTCATGGGAATAGAAGGCAAGCAAAACAAGATCACTTATGGGAGGTTAGAGAATTCATCTGTCACCGTAATAGTTCTCATTTTCCATTAATAATATGAGTTCCGTTTTTCTTGATTTCTGGTTCCTATCATACTTCATAAAACTCAGTAACAAACTTCGTAGATAATCCTAAGCCCACTCTATTCAGCCTTACTAGTTGGGCTCTACTAACTGCACTAAATTAGGCTACAAGATGTTGCACTTTTATGAGTTGCTATACCATTTTCGAATACATCATAAACAGAGGCATATATATCATCATCAAATATTACCTCCCAAATGATTGCAGTTTGATCATTTGATGCTGAAGCTAAATATTTCCCATTATTTGAAAATTTTACAAACCATACTTCATCATCGTGTTCTTCTAATATCTGTCAGATTTGAAAGATAAGAAAATAGCATTAGAACATCTATGGTTTCTATGAAAGAATTGTGAAATGGAGGGAGTAGTATTGTTATTTCATTTCTACAAGGAATAAGTACAAACTATCCTGGAAACATTTAGTAATCATCTAGACCCATGGTGAGAAAGATATGCTAGACAAGGCCAACTCAGCTTCAACAAACTGTAACTAAATAACTCTATAAACAGAAAAGTAATGTAAACTGAAGCTATTAGAAACTGCTAAGCAAGGCCATGGGCTAACAACCTAACAAGTCAAACAATAAAGATTTTGCAAATAATTACAGTGATGTCACAAAGTAAAATGGTCAAATATAAATATTCCCATATAAACCTCAACATCTTTAGGCACGTCATTTTCTAACCTGTAATGTTCTAGAAGGTATCTGAGTTTTTCCACAGTGATAATGATTTGAATATAATGACAGCTCATCTGATGAATTGTGAAACAAGCAACTCTGCTGTTGCACGAAAAGGGCCATCTCAACTAGATATTCCAATCTTTTTCCAAGTATCATCATTGTCGGCGGAAGCAATTTCTGCAATTCCTCTAGCAGTTGCAACCGAGTCCTCACCCTTAGCCTAGAAGAACCATCTTGGCCATATGCAAACAGTAGACGAGAAGAAAGTACACGAATTCTATTACTATCATCACAATGTGGCGCAATCTCAGTCCTCAATGTATGCAATGCATCCATGATCTTATCCCCATCAAGAAGCTCAAAAAACTTCTGCTCATTGATTAAAAGTGAGGTTGCTGTTGTGACAATACTTTCATCTTCTAGACCAATTTCATCCAATGTAGCTATGCTTTCTTCCCAATTACCATCAAGTATCTGCTGTATAAACAGATTTACCACAGTCGAACGCAAAGGTATGCCAGTCTGCTCCTCTAGGCACGCCCCGCTCTTCTTGTAACCAAGAGAATACAACGCCTGTGTGAGTATCCTAATACCTTCGGTTCGTTCTATGATGAATTTTGAATTAAAAACAACATCGTCGCTCCCTTCAGATGATAGGGGCTGAGCCATCAATTAACTTGAAGAGCCTGCAAAGGGATCCACATAAGACGAACAGTTAGAGACACAGACTAATCTTTTAGAAGATAATAACTTTCCAGCAGTGAGGATTATAAGTCCATACGCAGCAAGAGTACAATACAACAAGTAACAACAAGATGCCTCTGGAAATTAACATAAAAACATCACAGAAGCAACCAAAATAAATAATCAAATACCATAAAACTCTCAAGAAACACAAGAATCAGAAAACCAAGACGGCAAAAGCATATTCCTTAAATTGAACCAATAAACAAAAACAATTCAGAATAAACGCAAGAAACACAAGCTACATTTAGCGTCAAAGCATAACAATAACACTTGCAAAACAATTTCCATCCCTAAATTACCAATAACCAAACGATAACGAACTCAGCAATTCAGAACAAGAAATTCCTTCTTTTATCTTGAAATAAACAAGAACCAGAACTTCAAAATCGAAAGGACATGCAACACAGCAATCGGCACGGAAAACCACAGACATTGGAAGTGCAAAAAGCGTGGTAGTAATTCGGCGACTTACCAGGGAACAAAGAGCAGCGATCTGAAGTTCGATGAAGGGTCGCCGGAGAAGTACCGCCAATTCCACCACCTTCTGCTTGTTTCTTCTTTTTTCTATATTCGCGTGACTCAAACCGATTTCTATCTTCTCTGTGCAGTTACTATGAAGAAGAAAGGAATTGCATGGTGTGGAATGTGGATATGTCTTTAAATAGAGAGAAGAGAGAAGTGATCTCTTTAAACGGTCTTCACCACACCACCTCTACGGTTTTTGTTTGTGCAGTTACCGCCAATTTTTTCTTTTCTATTCCTTTTCTTTTTCTTTTCTTTCTCTAATAGGTGTCTATTTATAGAGTATTTATTTAGGCTAATATAATTTTCGTGGATAATTAAAATATTTTAGTTCAAAATTTTGAACTAAAATAATTTTAATTCCCTCCAAAAATTACATTATCTTAATAAACTACCCTATCCAAACAAACTCTTAATTTCCACTGCTTCTTCTTCTCACCACACCACTTCTATGGTTTTTGTTTATTATTTTTGTTTTCTGGTTTGCTATATATATATATATATATATCCTATCTTGGCTTCTTTTCCAAACTTTTTTTTGACACATTCTTTTCCAAACTCTTATTCATTGCATTTTTGGTTTTCTTTGGACCATCAAAAATACCTTCCATTCCATCTGCATTTTCTAAACCTCAACCCTTCAAACCAATTAAGCATGGTAGTTTGTTATCTTATTGACATATCTAATGGTAGATCTATTGACATATTTAGTCATCGACCCATTTAGTGGTAAATCTATAAGCCTATTTAGTGATAGGCCTTTTATTGATTGATTTACATCTAGGTTCGCTATAAACTTTTTTTTTGAAGGATACATACTTCATTTATTTTTTTAAAAAAAAAGGGAGCGTTAATACAGGTTACATTTAGTAGGCGAGATTGGACATTCCCAAACCACAGACTAGTGTCAAAAACTATTAGAGAAACTACTAAACACGAAACTTGTATTGATGCTCTCATTATGAGAAAACGAGGGAAGCTGGTAGCTAGAGGGGTCCTTGGAAGTTCATACTGTTGGACATTACATTTAAGACTATTTAGAGACCATAAGGACACAACCAACCCAAACACAACGACTCAAACACAATGGTAAATTTTGGTCTAAAGAATAGCCCACCATATAATGCAACAAAGTCCGCAACAAAGTGCTAAACCCCAAAACAAAAAACAGCCTTACAAGTTACCATAGAGACTTTGTAAATCTATATGCTTGAAATCTATATACTCCATTCTTCATGGTTTTTCATATTTACATCTCGTCCACATCTTTTGCTGTTCTTTTCTGTAGTTTTTCTTCAGTCCTTAATTAGTTGTTGGATCTTGAGATATGGTGGCACATTTTCAAGCATATATATGTAGTGTAACCTTTTTATATATACAAACCTTGAAGTTGAACCGTTTATTAAGCATATATATAGTGCTTAGTTTTCAATGGCTTGTAACAAGTTAAAATTCTTAAAAGGAGATCAGGTTAAAAGCCATGAGATACTAAGAATGAAAGTGCTTACTCCAATCAACTACCTCAAATATAAAAACTTGGGGGGACAGAAAAGGGTAAGACAACTCAAAACATGCATAAATCTTCAAGAATACATGATTTACATGCAGAATAAAAAACATTCCACTAAGTTTCTTTTCTTAGGCAACACTGAAAGAACTTGCTGTGCTTTCCACAAACTTTCTTGCTCCCTTAAACCACCTCTTGTCACCAGCTTGAGCCTTGCAAATGTATAGTTTTCCATCTTTTACTGTTGCTGTAATTATCTGGTGCTTTCCACCTTCATCTCCATCAGCAGTCCTTGTCAACACAGATATGTTGTAGTACTGTTTCCCATTAATCACTGGTGCTGAGCTGTCTAAGATGTTTGCCACAGCTACCGCATTTGAATCGAAACCACCCTGCGAAATTTAAGTTCAGAAATAGTTTGATATATAAGGATGAGTTTTGCTGTTATAGTTCAAGATCAATTGCAGAGAAAAGGCAGGAGTCTAGGGAAGAGAGAAAAAGAGAAAAAATTCTTTGCAACAAAATGCTGGTGCAAAAGTCACAAATTGTTTTCATACCAATAGGAATTATCCTAAAAGGATATTTTATCTTTTGGTTATAGTTATTGTTATCATCTAAATTACATTTTATGTTTTCTGACAGAAGTTTTCATAAAGAAACACATAAAGGGGCTGCTAACTTGTGTTTAAGGAAACTGTGCTTATTGTTATCATCTAAATTACATTTTATTTAACTAACTGCATGTAATCCAAATCTATTTTATTTTGTAGAATAAAACAAATATAAGCTTGACAGTTAATGTCATAATGCTGATGATTAACCAATTACCTCTGAATCAGTTTGGCCAAAGAAGGCTTGTTTTCCGAGCAAATAGTCCACCTGCGACGAGGAAAAACCAAATCTTGAACGTCAGCTATCCATGAACTGTTGTTATTGTCTTTAACAATCATAGACATTGTTCATTTGAATTGGAAATCATAGATAATAAGTTATTAAAAGAATGGATGAAAAGAAAGTTGTGTTTGATGGAAAAAATGCAAAATTGTAGGAATTCTGTTGGGTACCTTAGATAGGAATTCCTCTGGTGAACCATAGTCAGTGATGGACTTCTTATCAGTGTCAGTGACAGTGACAGAAACATTGCTTGTTGCATCAAAATTATCCTCATATCTAAGAACCTGACCTGGGTACTCTCTCTCTCTGCTTGGGTTCCACTTTGAGGGTATTATCAGTTTGAATCCATCTCCATTGTATGGCAAGAAATCTGTGTCTGTCTTTGGCTTTCCAAACACATTCGCTGCAACCAAAATAATAATCAAGCATATATCTATCAACTTCTCTCACACTTTGTGAAATTCATTCCATTAGTCTCTAAAGTTCTGTGAAATCCACCACTTCAGTTTCTGTTATAAAACTTTAGGGACTAATTAGACGAATTTTATATACTTTAATGACTAAGGAAGAGAATAGTAGTTCAATTCAGGTAAATATTATTCTAGTTAATAAAGAATCTAGACCAATCAAATAAGAGGCAATGCACAGAAACAAGAAATCAAATTTACACTTTCCTTACTACTAATAGTATTTCAATTAAAACCAAATCTATTGATAGATCATATGATTTTCCTCAAGAAATTTCATGTCACCACAGAAAAAGTGATTACATTTAATTCAATATTATTTACCAAATAACACGCAAGAGCTATGAATTATGTTGATGAATTTAAAAATTACCAGCTTCTCCATAGGCAGCATCAGCAGGTGAGACCTTAGAGGCAACAGCAGCAGCACCAAAGAGCACACTAAGAGCTAACCTACGAGACACAGCACTAACAGCTTCAGCTTCTTGGTTCTGTGCCTTGCAAACAATCAAGTTTGGCTTGATGTTCACAATTTGGCGCTGTGGTGAAACTCTTGTTGGTGTTGTAGTAGTAAGAGCATGGTGGTGCAAGAAACATTGGGTAGATGCCATTTTCCTCAGTCAGTCTCACACTCTCTTCTCTGAATCAGATTCTAATTGTGTAGGCAAAGTGTATGTGTGTCTGTGTTGAATGTTGAACTTTGAAGTTGGTTTAGATATGAGGTATCTTACGTGGCAATGAACATGTGGTTGGTTATAGATATTGGATTTGGAAGTGGATGATTGGTAATGTTTGATTGCATTTCTGATGTAGGATAAGGTAGTAAGGGATCTCATTGGTTCCACGTGGCACCTTATAGTCACATTTTCTTTTTACTAGTGTGAGTGGACATTGTTGAAACCATTAAAATGTTATTATAATATTGTTTGAAATCTTTTGTATCTAACTTGTTGAACGTTATTTAAAGGTTTGTTAAAGTTTAATTTTATTCATTGGATAACATTAGGAAATATGTTGTATAAATAATAATGTAGTATTTAGCATCCAAAATTGTAAGGTGTTGTTGGAATTTGATTCTAAAAGTAGAAATTTTAGTTTTAATAATGATTTGGATTTGAAAGTTGATTATTAGAATTATTGTATGTATGTCATATATGTTGAGGCAAAATCTCTAATTAAGTTTTGATGATTAACAAACTTCAAAGATGAGAAGCTTAAGGTTTCTGATTTCATATGCTACTAATGTTTCTTCTTGAGTGTTATATAAGAACATGTTTATAAAATCTAATCTCAAGAAGGTTTATGCTTATAAGAAGCATCATAGAAGAGAAAACAAGAAAGAACATTGTCCACATCACCCTAAGGAAGAAATCTTCTATTGACAAGATTTAAAAATCAAGACCTATATGGAAATCTTGACAAAGATCATCTTGAGAAGCTCCAATTATTCTTGTGGCAATGTGAGAATGATAGATATAAAGGATCAACCTAAGAAGAATCTTGATAATGAAGATGAGAAACATAAAAAAAAAAAAAAAAAAAAAAAAAGAATCATGACCATGAGAAGGGTCATGATGAGAAGAATCAAGTTGAGAAGAGTCATGACCATGAGAAGGGTCATGGTGAAAAGAGTCATGTTGAGAAGAGTCATATCATGAACTATTCTAAGAAGCATCAACATGAGAAGCATCAACTTGAGAAGCATCATCTTCAACAGAAAAGACATCTGAGAAGAGTCGCAGTGAGAAGAGTCACTCTGAGAAGGGTCGTGACAGCTGGTAACAGTTATTTTCTGCAGAAACACAGTTGTTTGTGCAAACAGCAATTTCAAACGGCTATAAACGGCTAGTTTCTTCACCAACGACTCTAATTCTTGGTCCAGCAGTTAATACACAAGATTTGATCTATAAAATAACGCTCCTGGTCGTCATTGATCCTTAAGAGAGTGAATTAAAATCTGAGGTATTGGTGTGTGAAAAACGTGTACAAGTATACACAGTCACAAACAAGTAGTATAATAAGATCGAACCCACAGGGATTGGATTAACTCTTGTATGCTTAAGAAGATATAAATTAGTGAAGCTACACTACTCACAATTTTGGGTGGAGTTTGAAAAGAAAACAGAATGTAAATATGCAGGAAAATGTAGAGGAAATCAGTTGAGAATGATAGTCGAGATGCCTTCACCAAATAAGTCACTTTCAAAAGTTATGTGCTTTAATGTGGTGCAGATGCACTGGATGCAACTGCATCAGTGTGTGCCTTTCAGCTACTTTCTACAGAGTTGTTTTACAAGCTTCCTATGTCTAGGCATGCTAAATAAATTCACTCTTGCTTTTGAAATACTTGTTGATTTGATCCTAAGGGCTATGTTATCCTATGTCTAGGACTTAGCATGGAATTAACAAGCTTCTTTTATTAATCAAGTTAATAAAGGCTTTATTAAACACTTACCCCTATTGATTCTTGATTTCTAGTTATAAACCATGTCTGTGAATATAACTCTACCTATATTTAAGCGATCAACCTTAAATTAGGATGGATGTAGTATAACACAAGAATCAAAATGCTTACAACACACAAATGACACTTAAACTTCCTTAAAAGATCATTATAAGACTAGCACATCTCAACTAAATGAAATTAGCTCATATTAGACATTGCAAGATGGAAAGAGATTAAATGAAACATATTGAGGTGATGGAAATTATCAAGAAAGAACAACAAAGTAAAGTTTACAATATTGAAGCTTTCTTGCATCAAGCAATGCAGGTGCACTGATCTCCTTACTATATCTATGAAGAAGAGAAGGGAGAAGTCGTCAATTCCTTCCTTTTCTCCTTGCTACTATCTAAGAAATTAAAACTAAGAATTTGAAAGTGAAAATTACAAGAAATTTAAAGAAGTGAAAATGTGAAAAAGAGATTATTTTCAAAGTGAGAAGTGGGATCCTTATATAGCCTCCAAAAGTGAATTCCTTGAGGGCTAAGTAAACTTGAGAACTCAACCATGGTTACTTTTCAGCCTTTGAAAAAGCAATTTGAGTTTCATACTCAAATATCAAGAGTGGTCCAATTAGAGCTTGCCATATGGTTCATGAAATTATTTCTTCAAGTGGTCATCCACTGTGGGCGCCTCCTTTATAAAGTTTCCATGTGCCCCATGTGATTGTGGATCAGCTATAATGTCATTTGGCGGTGCCTTTGTCTTCTTTTGGTTTGAGGTGCTTCCAGTGTTGGCCTTTTTCTACCATTCGCAAAATGGTGCAGTTGCATGCAGTGCAGCTGCATCAAGTGCAGGTGCATGCAGTGCAGGTGCACTGGATGATTTGGATGAAATCTTTTACTTTGTGTATTGTGTTCTTCCAATGTAGATGTTTTATCTGAAAATACTCACAAACATATCAAACATACCAATATCTAGACATTATGCTTAATATTGTGAATGACCACTTGCTTTATCCTTTAATGTTGTTTATCTAATTTCTTCTATGATATTTACTTAATTTATACTTGATTTCAACAATTATTTAGGTTTAGTTGTATAAATAACTCTATCTAAAATAGAGTTATCAGGTATCACCCTTCTCAAGCATCACAGTTTTTCTCTCTTCCATACTCAACAACTCCGAACCAGAAGGGATTCATCCAATCTCTGAGTATGTATTAAGTCTTGTGTTGTTGTAATCATTGAACATTTCATTTGTATCAACCAAGCTCTAGAAATCGCACAAACCCTATCAATCAAACAGATACCAAATAGGGAACCTTCTCAAGTAGCATGTGTTGCTGTAGGACTTGAGAAGTGAGTGCTTCTGTGTTAGAAGCAGTCCAATAGATTAAGTGAAGTCTATTAGAAGTGATTACAGTAGGTAGAGTTGTGTGAAGAAAACTACCAAGAGCTCTTTTAGCCTAGGGAGGTGTAAAAGGTGTAATCTATTTTGGAAAATTTGTGGAAATTCTCACTGGGTGTGAGGAGTGGATGTAGTCCTGAAGTGGGGTGAACCACTATAAATCTGTGTTATTTATTGCTTTACTTATCATTAGATTGCACCAAGTGAGAAAAAATCTCCTCTAGGAGAAGGTTTGTGAAAACTGAGAAGAGTCAGTTCTGACCCTTCTCTGCTAATAAACTGTTTTTCAAGAAAACTATTTTTAACCCTTCTCACACTTATCCAAATGCCTGAATCACTAAGAAAACTCTTGATAACTTTAAAATGATAGACTATGTCTTCTTCATTAGCTTAATATCTATTGTTATTGTCAAAAGGATATATTGAGAGAAGCATTAAGGGAAGACTTGTATGAACCTTCTCAACTCCATTACATAGTTGAGAAGACTGACCAACCACCCTTCTTGGGCTTTCATTTAAGTTACACAGACTAACCTTTGACTCATACTTCTAAATACATATCACTTATCTTCTTATGGTCACAGTATACTTGTGAAGATAAGTTCTTTTATTTCAGGTCAATTTTTAAAAGGTCACAATTCCAACCCCCCCTTCCTTGTGACATTATTGACTTCAATTGGTATCAGAGCCCAACCTCTGGGGTTTGAGCACACTTAACATTGTGAGAGGAAAAGATCTTGGAAGAAGTCATGACCAAACAAAAGTCTGTCACCTTCCTACCAGAAGGTGCTTAATCAAATAGGCCACCTGGATTTAATGGTGAACACTACTACTATTGGAAGAGTCAAATGAAATTATTTCTTGAATCTCAAGATACTGATATCTGAGATATTGTTGAGAATGGACCATTCATTCCCACAATACCTGGTCCAGTTCCAAATAGTCGTATTCCCAAGGCCAAAGCTGATTGGACTGTAGATGAGAAGCATCGTGTGTTGCAAAATGCCAAAGCCAAGTACTATCTTACTTATGCCTTGTGAAGAGCAGAATATGACAAGAATGTGGAAAAAGAAACTGCAAAAGAAATATGGGATACATTACAAACTTCTCATGAAGGAACTGATCAGATCAAAGATGCAAAGAAAGGCATGCTGATCCATGAATTTGAAATGTTCAAAATGACTGAAGAAGAAACTATTGATGAGATGTTCATCAGATTCACTGCTATCATCAATGGTCTAAATGCTCTGGGAAAAACATATCCAAATGCTGAGAAGGTTAGCAAATTGTTGAAATGTCTGCCAAAGGCATGGAGACCAAAGAAAACTACCATAGAAGAAGCAAAAACATTGTCAGAACTAGATATTGATCGTCTTCTGGGATCACTAAAAATTCATGAACAAGAGCTCATGGATCCAAAGAGAAAAGCAGTGGCTCTCAAAGCTTCTCAGAAAGAAGAAAACAACACTTCTCACAAAGGAAAAGGAATAACACTCAAATCTTCTCAAGATATGGATGATGAAGAGCAAGAAAGTGATGAGGATACAGAAGGAGAAGAATTTGCATTGATCTCCAAAAGGATCAACAGATGGTTAAACAACAAAAGAAGAGGAAAACCTCAGTTCAGAAAAGACTCATTCAAAGGTGAAGGAAACAGATCAAAATTCACTTGTTTTGAATGCAAAAAACTTGGTCATATGAAACAAGATTGTCCACTTCTAAACAAGAAGAGTCCAAGAAGGTTCGCACCTCAGAAGAAAGCCTTAATGGCAACTTGGGATGACTCAAAAGAGTCATCAAGTGAGCATGAAGAAGAATCAGCAAATCTCTGTCTCATGGCAGGTCAAGAACAAGAAGAGGTACAAAAGTCTGAACTTCCTAAATGTGAATCATGCAAATAAATTGAATCCTTCTTTGATAGCTTGCTTTATGATTCAAACATTCTTGCTAAAAAATGCATGTTTTTCAAGGAACAGTTAAGTAAAATGAAAAATGAAAATGAGGAGATAAAAATACAGAATGAAAGAATGGGAACAAATGTTCACATTTTACAAACATCTCATTTCAAGTTATCTGAACAATTCAAGCTTCTTACTGTTAAAATGTCAGAAAAACCAATTGTTTCTAACATAGAGCTAGAAAATGAAAATGCAATGCTTAGAAAACAAGTCAGTGATTTGACAAATGCACTTATGATCTGTGCAAAAAATCTTGAAGCTTCTCAAGAAGTTTTAACTCCTCTTGAGGAAGAAATGATAGCTAAGAAGAGTAAAAGGAGACCCAAAACTAAATGCTCAAAGTATAAACAAACTGGACATCATTCTTCTGTTTGTAACACTAAGCATAAAGATCCCATAATCATGAATACTAATCCTCAAGGACCCAAAGATCAATGGGTATCTAAATCTTTGTCAAAAACAAATGCAGGCATGCCTCATAGCATCAAGAAGAAAACTGTGGTACCTAGACAGTGGATGCTCAAGGCACATGACAGGGGAGAAGGATAAGTTCCTCTCCATGAAGAGCTTTGATGGAGGACTTGTTATGTTTGGCAACAATGACAAATGCTTCATCAAAGGAGTAGGTACAGTAGGTAAAATAAACTCTGCTCAGATTCAAAATGTTCAATTTGTGAAAGGACTCAAACATAACTTACTTAGTATAAGTCAGTTATGTGATTCTGGACATGAAGTGACTTTTAAGTCTGATGTATGCAAAATAAATAGTCTAGAGTCTGGAAAAACTATTTTTACTGGTCATAGAACTAATAATCTCTATAGCTTGTGTCTTAATGATCTCCCTGATCAAATGTGTCTAATCTCTAAGGAAGATGATAAATGGATGTGGCATAGGAGATTTGGTTACATTAGCATGAAAACTCTTTCAAAATTATCCAAACTTGATTTAGTCAGAGGACTTCCAAAGATCAAATATGAGAAGGATAAATCATGTGAAGCATGCATCCAAGGGAAGCATGTTAAATCATCCTTTAAACCTATTAACATGATTTCTACTCAAAGACCTTTGGAACTTCTGCACATGGATCTTTTTTGTCCTACCAAACATGCAAGTCTTAGTGGAAAAAGATATGGCTTTGTTATAGTTGATGATTATTCTAGGTTTACATGGGTAATTTTTCTGAAACACAAAGATGAAGCTTTTGAAAGCTTTAAAACCTTTTTCAAGAAATTTCAGAATGCGAAAAGTTCTAACATCATTGCAATTAGAAGTGATCATGGAGGAGAATTTGAAAATGCTTTATTCAAAACCTTTCTTGAAGAGAATGGTGTGTCCCACAACTTCTCTTGTCCAAGAACTCCTCAACAAAATGGTGTAGTTGAAAGAAAAAATAGAACATTGCAAGAAATGGCTAGAACTTTGCTCAATGATTCAAAAATTGAAAAATACTTTTGGGCTGAAGCAGTAAACACTGCTTGTTACATTTTGAACAGAGCTACTATTAGAAAAACTCTAAACAAACCCCCATATGAAATTTGGAAAGGAAAGAAGCCTATCATCTCTTATTTCCATGTGTTTGGTTGTGATTGTTATGTCATGAACAATAAGGATAATCTAGGAAAGTTTGATGCAAAATCTGATCCTGCACTATTCCTAGGATATTCCCTCACATCAAAAGCATATAGAGTGTTCAATCTTAGGACAAAAGATGTTGAAGAAAGCATGCATGTTATGTTTATGGAAACTAACAATTCAACAGATAGAAATGAAGAAGATGAGAATGATGTAGATAAGATAAGTGAGAAGGGTGCTGATACTAATGAGAAAGTTGAAACAGAATCAACAACTGACCCTTCTCAACCTCCAAACATTCAAGACAGACAACCTACTCAAGTTTCTGAACTACCTAGAAGTTGGAGACTAGTTACTCATCATCCTCAAGAGCAAATAATTGGAGAAACTTCTGAATCAGTAAGAACCAGAAGCTCCTTCAGAAGAGAAAATGCTCAAAGTGCCCTCATCTCATCAATTGAACCTAAAAACATAAATGAAGCAATTATTGATGATTCTTGGGTAGAAGAAATGCAAGAAGAGCTTGCTCAGTTTGAGAAGAATGAGGTATGGAACTTGGTCCATTCTCCTACACACCAATCTGTTATTGGAACAAAATGGGTTTTCAGAAATAAAATGGATGAAAATGGTAAAGTAATCAGAAACAAAGCAAGGTTGGTTGCTCAAAGTTACAATCAACAGAAAGGTATTGATTATGATGAAACTTTTGCTCCTGTTGCTAGATTAGAAGCCATTAGAATACTTCTTGCTTATGCTGCTCATAAAGATTTCAAACTTTTTCAAATGGATGTCAAAAGTGCTTTTCTAAATGGATTTCTAAATGAGGAAGTGTATGTACACCAACCTCTTGGGTTTTTTGATGAGAAACATCCAAACCATGTTTTCAAATTAACCAAGGCACTCTATGGTCTTAAACAAGCTCCTAGAGCTTGGTATGAAAGACTGAGTACCTTTCTTCTTAAAAATGGTTTTTCCAGAGGAAAAATAGATGTTACTCTTTAGAAAATCTCTTAAAAGTGAACTTTTAATTGTGCAAATCTATGTTGATGATATCATCTTTGGAACAACAAATGAAAAGCTATGAAATGACTTTGGAAAACTGATGATGAGTGAGTTTGAAATGTGCTTAATGGGTGAGTTAAGATACTTTCTTGGCTTACAAATCAAACAACTTAAGAAGGGAATCTTTATTTCTCAAGAAAAATATATCAAAGATCTTCTTAAGAAATATAAAATGAGTGATGCAAAAGCAATGGCAACACCCATGCACCCTTCTGCAAACATTGAGAAGGATGAGAAGGGTAAGTCTGTGTCTGAGAAGGAATATAGAGGAATGATTGGATCCTTATTATATCTCACTGCTAGTAGACCAGACATAATCTTCTCTGTAGGTTTATGTGCAAGATTCCAAACTGCTCCTAAGGAATCTCATCTATGTGCTGTCAAAAGAATTTTTAGATATCTTGTTGGAACTCCTAACCTTGGATTGTGGTACAAGAAAAGAACACATTTTGACCTCATTGGGTATTGTGATGCTGACTATGCTGGAGACAAAATTGAAAGAAAAAGCACAAGTGGTTCATGTCAATTGCTTGGAGAATCACTCATCTCATGGTCATGTAGAAAACAAAACACAATTGCCCTGTCAACCACAGAAGCAGAATATGTCTCAGCTGCTGGATGTTGTTCTCAAATCCTATGGATCAAAAATCAACTTGAGGACTTCTCCTTAAATTACTCAGATATTCCTATATTCTATGATAACACTAGTGCCATTAATCTATCTAAAAATCCAATTCAACATTCTAGGTCAAAGCACATTGATATTAAACATCATTTTATTAGGGATCATGTGCAAAAGAAAGATTTTGAACTTGTGTTTGTTGATACAAAGCATCAATTAGCTGATATATTCACAAAACCCCTCTTGGAAGAGAGTTTTAATTACATCAAAGACATGCTTCACATCATCAAAACCCCTTCAGATGTGATGACAACCTAGAATGGATGCTTCTAACATGAATAAATTCAAGCACGAAATGGAAATGTGGGCAATGTTCAAAATAACACATCTGTCTTGTTTTGGTAATATCTAAAGATCCAGTAGTCCGATTAGCATGATTCTTGATCCGTTGGAAAGATAAGAAATATTTCTACAACTTTTATTCAAGACCTTATTTCAGATTCGGTTGCTATCATGATGAAAAATGGGCTGGAAGTCGAAGACAGATTATTGGTCAAAATAATAATCTATTTTTGTTTTAATTTCTAGAAATAAAGGTGTGGGCTGATGCCTAAGGGAAGTGGACGAAATTTACATGAAAATGGGAGGAGGTGACCCATTGTTATCTTGTTGAATGTGACTCTAGGTCTCCTTGGTTGTTTTGTAACCTTTCTTCCACTATAGTGTACTAAAAGCCACTAGGAATTATTGTTAGTTATTTGTGGCCTTTGTAATGCCTTGTATTAAATCAACCCATCATTATGCTTTCTTATATATATAGTGGGAGCAATCTATGAGAAGAACAACTCAGAATTTTATGAAATAATACTTTGTGTATTGTGAGAGTATGTCTCTCTTTTGTTCTTCATTGAACATTGTTTAGATCTTATCAAGAAACCAAGCTTTCTTGTGGTGATCATTCCCTAGGCTTATCACTTCTTCTTTCTCTCAATGAATTAAGAGTGTGGCGCCATCCCCATTTCTTATCTCCTCCATATTTTCTCATTTCTTCTTTCTTGTTCTTATCTTTTACTTTTCCAATTCTGTTTGCTTGTGTTATTCAACCCGAATTCACATAGATGAAAAACTATTCATTTGGATAGTCATCAAGTGGTATTCAGAGCCAAGTTGTTGGTTTCCTAATCGGGGTGAAATACGCAGCGTTTGGAAAGGTCTGTTTATTTTCAATAATATCTATCTAATTTTCTTTTCATCACGTGGAATTCTAAATATAGAGACATGTATTATAAAAATGAATGTCATGAAAATTCACTTGAGAAGTATAAGGTTAGTGATTGGTTGATGAAAACACGATAAAATAGATAGAGAAAATGAGAAAATACAAAGAGAAAAAAAGAGGGCTGAAAGAGTAAGTGCAAGAAGAATGAGAAGAGAGGAGAGAATGGAAAGAGTGATTGTTGCTAGTAATGAAATATTATGGGCGAAAATTCGTGAAGCACAAAAGATGTATAAAGAAAAAAATGCTGAAAAGAAAGAAAAACTAAGAGAAACAGAAAAAAGTGAGGAAAAAGAAAAAGAGAGTGAAAAGAAAGAGGATTTGAGAGAAAAAGAAATAGAGAATAAGGATGTGTTTTGGGATTCTTTTTATAATCCTAAAATTTTTCCTAGTTGTGATGATTTCATTATAAAGAAGGTTCTGGATGATATTCCAAAAGAAGAAGCTTGCAAGAAGGAAAATGAAGAAGTACTTCCAAAGACACAATGTAGTGCTTCAACAGAATTGCGAGAGATAAACATTAGGAAGTCGTGGAACACTACTACGCTAGTACCTACTTCTAAGTTGGTTTGTGTGGTCAAGTGTTGGAATATTCATCTAATGTTATTCAATTGCCTAAAATTTCTTCTTGTTGTGAAGGAAACGAAGTGAATGACGGAGAATACTCTCTAGTAGTAGCTTCTCTTTGCGAGCTTGAAAAAGATGACTATGTTTCAGAATCTAAAGGGGGAAAGGGCCAAGCAAATAGTTCCAATGAACAATTCTAAAAAGCATCAACATGAGAAGCATCAACTTGAGAAGCATCATCTTCAACAGAAAAGACATCTGAGAAGAGTCACCGTGAGAAGAGTCACTGTGAGAAGGGTCGTGACAGCTGGTAACAGTTGTTTTCTGCAGAAAAGAAGAAACACAGCTGTTTGTGCAGACAGCAATTTCAAACGGCTATAAATGGCTAGTTTCTTCACCAACAACTCTAATTCTTGGACCAGCAGTTAATACACAAGATTTGATCTATAAAATAACGCTCCTGGTCGTCATTGATCCTTAAGAGAGTGAATTAAAATCTGAGGTATCACCCTTCTCAAGCATCACAGTTTTTCTCTCTTCCATGCTCAACAGCTCCAAACCAGAAGGGATTCATCGAATCTCTGCGTATGTATTAAGTCTTGTGTTGTTGTAATCATTGAACATTTCATTTGTATCAACCAAGCTCTAGAAATCCCCCAAACCATATCAATCAAACAGATACCAAATAGGGAACCTTCTCAAGTAGCATGTGTTGCTGTAGGACTTGAGAAGTGAGTGCTTCTGTGTTAGAAGAAGTATAATAGATTAAGTGAAGTCTATTAGAAGTGATTACAGTAGGTAGAGCTGTGTGAAGAAAACTACCAAGAGCTCTTTTTGCCTAGAGAGGTGTAAAAGCTGTAATCTATTTTGGAAAAATAGTTGAAATTCTCACTGGGTGTGAGGAGTGGATGTAGCCCTGAAGTGGGGTGAACCACTATAAATCTCTGTGTTATTTATTACTTTACTTATCATTAGATTGCACCAAGTGAGAAAAAATCTCCTCTAGGAGAAGGTTTGTGAAAACTGAGAAGAGTCAGTTCTGACCCTTCTCTGCTAATAAACTGTTTTTCAAGAAAACTGTTTTTAACCCTTCTCACACTTATCCAAATGCCTGAATCACTAAGAAAACTCTTGATAACTTTAAAATGATAGACTATGTCTTCTTCATTAGCTTAATATCTATTGTTATTGTCAAAAGGATATATTGAGAGAAGCATTAAGGGAAGACTTGTCTGAACCTTCTCAACTCCATCACATAGTTGAGAAGACTGACCAACCACCCTTCTTGGGCTTTCATTTAAGTTACACAGACTAAACTTTGACTCATACTTCTAAATACATATCACTTATCTTCTTATGCTCACAGTATACTTGTGAAGATAACCCTGATATAGTGAGTTAGAATTTTATTTAGCATTAAGACAATGACTCAAAAATCACAATAATATAGTGTCTAAGAATCCAAGTCTCTTATTTATAAAGATACAGTTTTATATTAGCATTATACAAAGATAGTTATTGATCTCATTATCGTTGTCATTTGGAGTGAGAGGTGCTCTCTCCTTGGTATATTTAAATATAACATCCTCTGTAAAATAATATATGACATAAAAGTTTGTATATTTTGATAAATTATGTCTATGTATATTTATATGTTTCTTTAACTTATATTCCATTAGTTTACATTGCTTTTATATTTATTGTATTTATATAAAATAAATTTAACCTATTATATTGGCTTATAATTTAATCTTAATTGAACAGATTTATATTTTTATTTATTGTTATCATCCATACACAATATCTCAAATTGATCGGTCTGGAATTTTGATAAAAAAATTGATAGGTCTTGAATCAAGTTTAATCAAATTTTTTAGAACTAAGAAATAATGAGTGAGCCTTTGAAATTCTCTTTGGCGTAAATTTTATGCATTGAAACGGGAGTGTTTTACACTTATATGTCAATAAATTCATGAGTTAGTAAAATATAAGTGGAATAGGTATAGTTTTCTTTTTTTTACCAAAGGATAGTTTTAATCAATTATAATAAGACAAAACTATTATTATATTTTTTAAAAGTCTTTTATAAAAATTCATATTTTTCATTCAAAACTTTGCTATGTATCAAATAGCACTAATCATATTAAAATTAAAATGACATACATTTAATAAAATAGTAAAATGCAATTGTAGGAGATTTTTATAAAATTTTGACAGAGAAGTATGAAAACAATCGAATTTTCAAATATAATGGAAACTAAAATGTAAGAAAACGTCTTTTGCAACATGAGCACAATCTCCTTTTTGTATAGACTTTCACGGTTTCACTTATTAGTGGATATGAAAAAAAATTAAATGATGAGCAAAACTAATAGATCTCTTTCTCAGACATCTCACGTTTAGTATCATCCTTTATTAAGATAATAACCTCTGAGTGTGAGATTTTTTCCATAATAATGCAAGTTTTTTCACATGACCACACCCTCTCACTTGCATGTAACTCATTTTAGATACGGACAAAGAAGATAGAAGAAGTTAAAATGTTAGTATACATCAAAGGATGCATAACTAAAAAGTTGAAAAGAATGGTTTTATTTTTTAATAAATGAAAAAGCATCGTATAGAGCAAAAGTGATGAAGAAAGGCAAGAAGGATGAAACAACACAAATTTAAAAACTGATTAAAATTTCATTGTTTTTGGTTTTTATGCATTGATGCTTAGAAATCCAACCAAATGGTCAAAACTTAAAATCTGTCGATCAAGAAGTTAGTGGTGGAAGAATGTTTGTGACTCACAAAGGGTAGGAGTTGAGATGTACATATATGGATGGATTCTAAGGCTTCCATTAAAAGCTTTTAAAAAAGAAACTCAAATCTTTTCCTTTTATTTAAAAGAAGATTGCAAAAGACATACACTTCTATTGAAAAGAAGTAACTTCAATAGAGCCATGTGAAACGTCCAAAAGTGTGTTGTATATTATCTTATAAATAAACTAATCTAGCAATAATTGTTTAGGAATAGTTCATAATAATTTAATTCTTAGTCTGTGAAATACAAAAAGATAAACGAAGGCAAATATTAAAAGGAGGTGGTACGTAATATAGTGGTTAATAATTAAAAAATAGTTAAAGTCTCCTTTATAGTGGTAAGATGAAAAGATTTTCAACGTTAAAAGTAAGTAATTGTCATTTATATACAATAATAATTTAATTTAAAGTTAGAAATTCACAATTGAAGTTTTCACTAAAAAGGAGTTCAAGTCTCCTTTACTATATATATATATATATATATATATATATATATAATATAATATAACATATATATATATAGATTATAAAAAATAGGCAAAATTACACTAGAGGACCTTTAAGTTATTTATTTGTAACAAGTTGGACCTTTAAGTTTTTTTTGTAACAAATAGGCCCTTTTAGTGATTTCTCTAGCTTATATATTTTGATGTAATGCTACTTTATATATTGTGACTACTCTAGCTTATGTATTTTGATGCAAACAAACATATTTTGGTGTATTTTGATGTAATGAACGATATTACATTTTACTAAAAGGGTCAACGGTGTCAACGTCGGGTAACTTAAAGGGCCTATTTGTTACAAAAGAAACTTAAAGGGCCAACTTGTTACAAATAAATAAGCTAAAGGTCCTCTGGTGTAATTTTGCCTAAAAAATATTGTAATACATGAAATCCTTGAGAAAAATTGTGGAGCTTCCTTTGGGGTTTGCTTTACATAGATAGATAGATAGATAGATAGATAGATAGGAAAGATCAAGTGGCAAACGTTGGAAAAACCTTGCAATTTGTTATACTTTTTTATTTTTACTAGTAGAGTACCCGTCCGAATGCACGGGTCTTTTAGTTTCTACACATGTATGATAGGGGACATGTATATAAAATATAATATTTTTTTAAAATGAATCTAAATTCTACATATATTAATAATTAATTTGTTTTCAGAATTAAAAGCAGGGTACTTTATGCTTTTTTTAAGCTAAACCATATGGCTAACATGTAACTAAAAGGTACAATAATTATGTAAATATTAAAGTTTCTATAATTTTGATGTGAGTTTTAAGACACTAAAGTTACATCAAAAACATCTAATGTCTCTATGTAGGGATTAAAAAGCAAAATAAGCATAATCAAGGAAGTACATAAGTTTGATTTCTGTTTAAAGACAATAAAATTACACCGAAGTGGTAAACAAAATTATTTTACATTTGGACTCTTTAGTTCTAGTAAATTTGAAATAGCGGCAAATAGTTAACAACCAAAAATAGCAAAAAATGTCTGTAACTTTCATCTCCAAATATAAGTAACATCAAATTGTAAGATCAATTGCTATTCAAAAATAAAATTGTAAGATCAATTTTATTTTAATAGTCTATAATTTTTGTCGTTATTTCAAAATTGTTTAGTAATATAGATGTAGTTAAATTATTTTACATCAAAACCATAAAATGTCTCCCCGTTGGGATTAAAAAGCAAAATAAGCATAATCAAAAAGTATATAAGTCTGATTTCTGTTTAAAGACGATAAAATTACTCCGACGTGGTAAACAAAATTATTTTACATTTGGAGTTTTAATTCTAGAAAATTTGAATTTGCGTCAAATAGTTAACAACAAAAAATAGCAAAACATGTCTTAACTTTCATCTCCAAGTATAAGTAACATCAAATTGTAAGATCAATTGCTTTTCAAAAATAAATTTGTAAGATCAATTTTATTTTTATAGCCTATAATTTTTGTTGCTATTTCAAAGTTGTTTGTAATATAGATGTAATTGAACTATTTTACATCAAAACCATATAATGTCTCCCCGTAGAGACTAAAAAGCAAACTAAGCATAATCAAGAAGTATATAAGTTTGATTTCTATTTAAAGACAATGAAATTACACCAACGTGGTAAACAAATTATTTTACATTTGGACTCTTTAACTCTAGAAAGTTTGAAAAAGCAGCGAATAGTTAATAACAAAAAATAGCAAAACATGAATCTAATTTCATCTCCAAATATAAGTAACATCAAATTGTAAGATCAATTTTACAATAATAACCTATAATTTCTGTTGTTATTTCAAATTTAATTTGTTAAGTAATATAAATGTAATTTTCTTTTTACGTGTGAATATATGACTTGCACATGCTTAATAAAGTCATGAACTTGTTGAAAAAAGGAACTCATCAAAAAATAGCATAACATTTCTCCAACTTCATCTCCAAATATAAGTAGCATTAAATTGAAGTTCTATTGTATGTTGATAGTTTATAATTAATTTCTGTGGTTATTTCAATTTTTTAGTAATATAGATATAGTTGAATTGTACATGTGAATATATGACTTTGCTGGGTTAATAAAAATCATGAACTTGTTGAGGCAGAGAATGCTCAATGTCCTCAGCAGCTACATCCAACTTAACTGTATGAATTTGCTCCATACAATTCTCCTACCAATTTACATTTCAAAATGCATTAAAAAGTAAGTCTCTGTATTAGTTTTCCTTGAAGATAGTATCTCGTCCCAATGCCACGTTATTTGAGACGCTTCAATTTGTAGCAGCAATGTAAATGTGTGTCTCAAAGGATTTTACTACAGAAACAAACATTGGGTTAGTAAACAGATATCAAGTTGTAACTTGTAACCAATTTAAACAAAAAAAAAATCATGCACTAAACATGTTAAAAACCATGAATAAGCATCGAGTCGTGTTCAATGAGAACCATTTTGATAATATTTATTTTCTATTAACATTATCATCAATGTTTTTTTATGATAACATCTCATCAATGTAGAAATCACTGCTGCAATGGGTTGCATGGTTTATCTCTGCCACCAAAAAGGAGATTAGGACAGGTTTTAGGCAAGCAAAAAGTATTTATACCACAAATTCTAAATGAACCACAATATACCGTTGGATTTATAATTTCAACACCTGTGACCAACAACTATTTTTCAAAGTGAAAAACAAAAAGCTGTTGTAACTGTTTTGGCAGTTACAAGTGTTAGTTGCACTAACTAACCGTAACTAATTTTGTTTTGAGTTTGTTATGACTTAAACAAACTCTAAGTCTATGTATATATATTGTTTACAGTCATTGTATCATATACAGAGAGTATTGAGCAATAAAATTTACAGCAATTTTACATATTACTTTGTGTGCATTTCTTCAAAGTCTTCTTCCTTTTGTTGCTTTCTGAAATTCCTGAGTGTAAGTAAGGTCTTCAGCAAGAGGTTGAAACCTCGCAACAAAGAGGGAGAGTAAGTCATTTTTGGTACACACAAGGGTGTGAAATCAAAAAGAAAAAAAGGAGAAAGTGAAGAACAAAGTTACCTGTGAAGTGGGTTCTGGACAAGTTTGAAGGCGTCAAACTAGCTGGTTTCAGAAATTCCTAGTCAACAGTGTACAGGAACAACAAATTAGGGTTTTATCATTAAAACCTAGGGTAAAGGGAAATCATCAGAAGCAGCAAAGATTTACCTTGCTAATTTGTTGTTGATTGTAGATTTCGTTCTATTGTACCTGAAATTACACGAACCAATTAGGGTTTGTGTGATTATCCAAATCAGAACAACAATAGAGCAGAAAGAGAGTCTCAGGTTACTTCTGCATGTGTCATTGTTGAGGATAGACTGAGACGCAAAGATACAGTAAAGTCACGATCCAGAAACTTGAGGATTAAGAGTTTTCAGTGGTGAAAATCTGTTAATCAAAAGGGCTTTTGATTTTTCGTGGTTGTTTTATCTCCTTCAAGTTTTGATTTGTTGTTTGCAGTGTTGATTTCGTGGGAAATCAATTTCAGAACTTCAAACCCTAGCAGAAGAAGTGAGAAGAAGCAGAGAGAAAGAGAGAAAGAAGAAAGAAAAGAGAGCGAATGAAAGTGTGGTTCTAAAACCATCACAGAACTTGTGGTTGAGTTTCACTGGGCTTAACACGGGTCAACAAGGGTTGGGCAGTGTTAAGAAATATTGGGCCTGCCAGCTTGTGGTGTTTTCTGCTAGATACACCCCTGCACATTATTAATACACCTCTGTTAGTAAATTTTGAAAAAGTTTAATATGGTAAACCAGAGCTAGAAGATTCAGGGCATTTCACAACATTTCTTTCACTCTACTCACTTTCTTTAAAGGTTTTTTCTATATTCTACACAGCAGAGGCTGTGTGTAGTGTTTCTCTGACATATCTTGTGTTTTGTTTCAGAAGTACAAGCAGGTACTCTAATCAAGATTTAAAGTTCAGTATGACAAGCACAAATATCTCAACTAAGGTTCCAAAATTAAAAGGGAACAATTGGGATAGGTGGTCCCTGCATATGGAAGCTATTTTTGGCTTTCATGATGTCCTAGATATTGTCTAGGAAGGTGTACCAGCCCTGGTTGAGGATGCAACTCCTGAGCAAAAGACTGAGCACAAAGAATTAAAGAAAAAGGACTGGAAAGCTGTTTACCTCATTCATCTGGGATGTGATGAGGTGAATTTTGACAAAATTAGGAACATCAAGACTGCCAAGG
Organism: Astragalus glycyphyllos; assembly: GCA_963573325.1. Taxonomy (NCBI): domain Eukaryota; kingdom Viridiplantae; phylum Streptophyta; class Magnoliopsida; order Fabales; family Fabaceae; genus Astragalus; species Astragalus glycyphyllos. The sequence continues at coordinate 34,530,281 of OY754307.1, forward strand.
AGGCATGGGAGACACTTGATGCCTATTATAATGGAGATGATTCCATGAAAGAAGAAAAACTACAAGCCTTAAGGGCTCAATATGAGAATCTCAAAATGAGAGAGGGAGAGACCATTACTGAATTTTTTATAAGGCTCAAAAAGATCACTAATGGTTTAGCTCTTTATGGTGAAATTTTGACTGACAGGGTTGTGTGCAAGAAGGTGTTGAGATCCTGCTCCAAAAGGTTTGGATGGATTACCAACAGTATAGAAGACACAACCAGACCTGCTGATCTCAAGATTGGTGAACTTCAAGCAAAGCTTGAAGCTAAGGAGGTCAGATTAAACATCCTAGAAGGAGAAGGAGATGAAGACCAGCAAAAGGAGAAACCAGCAAGGGAAACAACCAGCAAAAGAATGGTCAAAAGGTAAGTGAGGAACACCCAAAGGTAAGGGGGATTCCTCCAACAAAAACTCAAACTCTAAGAAAAAGAAGGACAAATCTAAAGTCCAATGCTACAGGTGTGACAAAATGGGTCACTATGCCACTGAGTGTCCTACCAGGAAGGACACCACTCCTAAGGATTCAGGAGATGAGGCCAATGTAGCTAAAGAGGATTCTGGTTCTGACACAGAGTACACCTCTGTAGCTTTCAGTATGATTACTAATGAAACCAGTGAAACAGAGTCTGAAACTGACTCTAAAAACTCTGAAATTGCAGAAATTGCTAAAATTGAATCTAGTATAGATGACAATTATGAGTATGTTACTTTTGTTATTACTACAAATGATGGCAGAGTTACAACAGAAGTCTGGTATTTGGACTCTGCATGCTCAAATCATATGACAGGCCATAAGGAATGGCTAATTGATTTTGACCCAAGCAAGAGGACAAAGATCAGATGTGCCAACAACAGAGCTATCATTGCTGAAGGTATGGGTAACATTAAGTTCAAAAGGGAAGATGGACAGGTAATACTCATTAAAAATGTTTTCTACGTACCAGGTATAAGCTGCAACCTTATTAGCTTAGGACAATTAGTAGAAAAAGGATTTTCTATTATTATGAAGGACCTATTGCTAAAACTGTTTGATTCTAAAGATAGGTTAGTCTTAAGCTCACCCCTTGCTAAGAATAGGACTTTTAGGACCAGCATTAGTGCCTCTCAGGCAGAATGCTTAAGTGCACTAACTGAGTCTGAAAGTGCTATGTGGCATAGAAGACTAGGTCACTTAAACTTCCAAAGTTTATCTAACCTAAGTACTAAGGGTTTGGTGAAGGGTTTGCCTAAGATAGAGGTGCCTACAGAAGCATGTACTGCATGTCTACTAGGGAAACAACCTAGGAAAAGTTTTAAAACCAGTATTGAAAATAGATCAAAAGATTTGTTACATATAGTGTATTCTGATATTTGTGGCCCTATTGATGTGTTATCTATTGGGAATAACAAGTATTTTATTTCTTTTGTAGATGAGTACTCAAGGAAACTTTGGATCTATCTACTCAAAACCAAAGGAGAAGCTTTGGTGTGCTTTAAAAACTTTCAGGACATGGCAGAAAGGCAAAGTGGAAAGCAGCTGAAAATATTAAGGACTGATGGAGGTGGTGAGTACACCTCAAAGGAGTTTGAAGGTTACTGCACCAGCAAAGGAGTAATTCATGAGGTTACTTCTCCCTACACACCACAACACAATGGTGTTGCAGAGAGAAGAAACAGAAGTCTCCTTGACATGGCAAGGAGCATGATCAAGCACAAGGCACTACCTAAGAAGTTATGGGGAGAGGCAGTAACAACTGCTGCTTATATACTTAACAGGTGTCCAACAAAGAAACTGGAAGACAAGGTGCCAGAAGAGGTGTGGACTGGGGATAAGCCCAGTGTGAAACATTTAAGAATTTTTGGGTCCTTATGTTACAGCCATGTGCCAGATTGTAAAAGGAAGAAATTAGAAGATAAAAGCAAGCCTTTAATTATAATAGGCTACCATCCAACTGGTGCCTACAGGTTACTAAACCCTATTACAAACAAAATTGAAATTTCTAGGGATGTTGTTGTTCTGGAAGATGAACAGTGGAAGTGGGATGATGCTGAGACAACTAACTCAGAAGATACTATCCTACAGGTAGATGATACTGAACCAGAAGTGCCCCATCATGAAGGTGAAGACACCTCAAATGGAGAAGACACTGACCATCAGCAAGAAGAACAAGTTCCTTAAGTGGAGGAACCTGTTACACCTGTTCCAGAATCTGCAGAACAAGTATTGACAAGAGGACAAAGGATGAGACAACCTCCTAGGAGGTTGGCAGACTATGACTTAACAAATGATGCTGAGATTGATGATAATGGTGATTTAATTCACTATGCCATGATGGCTGACACAGAACCTATGGACTATGTTGAAGCTCTTAAGAGTAAAGAGTGGAGACAGGCCATGGTGGAAGAACTAAAATCCATTAAAAAAATAGGCAAAATTACACTAGAGGACCTTTAAGTTATTTATTTGTAACAAGTTGGACCTTTAAGTTTTTTTTGTAACAAATAGGCCCTTTTAATGATTTCTCTAGCTTATATATTTTGATGTAATGCTACTTTATATATTGTGACTATTCTAGCTTATCTATTTTGATGCAAACAAACATATTTTAGTGTATTTTGATGTAATGAACGATATTACATTTTACTAAAAGGGCCAACGGTGTCAACGTCGGGTAACTTAAAGGGCCTATTTGTTACAAAAGAAACTTAAAGGGCCAACTTGTTACAAATAAATAAGTTAAAGGTCTCCTGGTGTAATTTTGCCAAAAAAATAAGACTTGGTCATTAACACTATTGCCTAAAGGAAAAAAGGCTATAAGTGTCAAATGGGTGTTCAAATTGAAACTTGACCCAAATGGCAAAGTTGTAAAGTACAAGGCAAGGCTTGTAGCAAGAGGTTTTCAACAAAATGAGGGAATAGACTATACAGAGGTCTTTTCCCCAGTTGCAAGGCATGAGACAATCAGACTTGTGACAGCCTTAGCATGCAGCAGAGGCTGGGAGCTTTATCATATGGATGTAAAGTCTGCTTTTTTGAATGGACCTTTAGAGGAGACAGTGTTTATATCTCAACCACCTGGGTTTGAGATAAGAGGCAAAGAAGAACAGGTATATCATCTACACAAGGCACTCTATGGGCTAAAGCAAGCCCCTAGAGCTTGGAACAAGAGGATAGACTCATTTTTTTGTTGAAAATGGGTTTACAAAGTGCTCCAATGAATATGGAGTGTATGTGAAGGGCAGTCTGCAGACCTATGTACTACTAGTTTGCCTCTCTATGTAGATGATATATTAGTTACAGGGTGCTGTCCTAAGGAAATCTTAAAATCTAAAAGGTCTATGGAAAAGGAATTTGAGATGACAGACCTTGGCAGGTTGTCATACTTCCTGGACTTAGAATTTTTAAGAAAACCAGAAGAGTTGATCCTACATCAGTTAAAGTATGCTAAAGAAGTTTTGGCAAGGTTTGAGCTAACTAGTTGCAATGCTGCAATTAACCCAGCAGAAGGAAACCTAAGCAAGAAGGACACTAAGGAAGACTCTAAAGTTGATCCTACCTTCTACAGGCAGATTATTGGATCTCTGAGGTACTTATGTCATAGCATACCTGATATACTGTTTGCCACAAGCATGGCAAGCAGGTTTATGAATGAACCCTCACAGGCTCACTTGACTGCTGCTAAGAGGATCCTAAGATACCTAAAAGGATCATTAAATATGGCATATTTTTTCCTAAGGGGTCTAGCCTAAGGGAAAATATTCTAATTGGTTTTTTTGATTCTGACTGGTGTGGAGACCAGATAGACAGAAGAAGCACATCAGGTTACATGTTTAAGTTTCAGGGTGCTCCCATTTCATGGAGCTCCAAGAAACAGCAAATTATAGCTCTGTCCTCATGTGAGGCAGAGTATGTGGCAGGATGTGGAGCTGCTACCCAAGCAGTTTGGCTTGAATCTCTCTTAAAGGAACTTTTGGTTGACCTAAGTCAACCCCCTACACTGCTGATTGACAACAAGTCAGCATTAAATTTGGCAAAGAATCCAGTCTCTCATGGCAGCACCAAGCACATTGAGGCCAGGTTCCACTACTTGAGAGACCAGGTTACAAATGGAAGACTGAAGGTAGACTATTGCTCAACAAAGGAGCAACTGGCAAATATGTTCACAAAAGCTCTCAAAGGAGAGACTTTTGTGAAACTAAGAAGAGAGATAGGTCTTGTTACTTTCTAACTAAGAAAGCAACACTCTAAAGTCATTGCTTGGAGGCTTGTTCCAAGCTGCTATGTTTTAATTGTCTGACCCAAGGGCATGTCTTGGATGAATTACTATCTCTCTGTTTTAGCTTCAGCCTAAGGAGTTCTAAGTCTTTTAATGTCTTATGTAGGGTTGAATTAAGGGAGGGTGTTGGATTTATAATTTCAACACTTGTGACCAACAACTATTTTTCAAAGTGAAAAACAAAAAGCTGTTGTTACTGTTTTGGCAGTTACTGTAACACCCCGGAAATAATTTAATTAAAATAGTTGATTGAATTATTAAAATAATTTGGAGGCGGGATATAGATAAATTAAAAGGTTAATATTTTATATGCGTAGGAGGTGAAACGAGTAAAGGAGGTGGTGACGTAGAGAGCCCAGTGTTTACTGAGCCTTCAACTTAAACCCTGGGGGTTTAAGCCAAACCCTCATTCGCAGCAAGCAAAAGAAAAACGAAAGTGAGAGTGAGAGAGAGAGCACGCGGCGCAAAGAGGGAGAGAAGAGGAGGGTTTCGCGAAGAATTTCAAAAGGAGATCGTTCGTGTTGCGGTGGTTTTGTTCGTGTCTCGTTCGTCGTGTTCCGGAGCTTACGTTATTCGAGGTAAGGGTGGGCTTAACCTTGATAATGGGTTGATGATAATTATGTGTGGGTAGTCTAGGGTTTTGTTGAATTGTTCGTGTTGTTGCATATCGTGTTTTCGTTGAGATTGGTGCTTTGATGATTATTGCACGTTATTGTGATTTGTTTCGTTATTTGTTGTTGCGTGATTGTTGTATCACGATGATGGTGTTGTTATTGTTCGTGTTTTTGTTGTTGCTGTGCGTGGTTGATTGTTGTTGTCGCGTTGTCGAATTGTCGTTTTTGTTGTGGTGGTTGCGGTGTCGTTGCCGTTAGGGTTTGGTGTTTGGCAATTTAGCGATTCTGGACACAGGTTCGGTTTTTCTAAAACTGGCGCTGTTTGGTTGATCCAAAAATTATGAGGTTGATTTTTTTTGAAAATAGACTTAACGCCGGTCGTTTTGGCACTGGTTTCGTTAAATTCGGAGTTGTATAGCTCGAGTTATAGACGATACAAGTTAGGTTAAAATTCTGGAAACGATTTGGGTATAGATTCGGTATTTCGGTGACTGGGAACGTTGTATTGACCGAAAAATTATGTGGTTTATTTTTCTGGAAAATAGACTTAATGTTTGTTAATTTGGCACTGGTTTGGTTGCGTTTAGAGTTGTGTAGCTCGAGATATGAATTCCACAAGTTAGAGTAAGATTCTGGAAACAATCTGGACACCGGGTCAGTGTTTTGGTTACCACGTTTTCAAAAGAACTCCCTTTCGAACGAATCCAATTTCTTTGAAAACTAGACAAAGTTTGCCCCAGTTTATTCACAAGTTTCAAGCAATTTGATTGAGTTTTGGTCACTTTGGAATTGCTTGAATTTGAAGGACAGAAACTGTCCTCTTTTGCAACTAGCCTGTGTGCTTTTCGAAAACTGTACCTATTGGACACTCTCCTTCAAAAACTGAACTTAGGGATGATAACCAGACCCATAGGGCTTTCCAACAAGTATTTATTTGTTGAAATCCGATGTCGTTTGCTATTTTAATTAATTCGCTGAAGTAGGTGCGATGTGCCTAGGCGCTGTGCGCCAGTCTTGTGCGTGGTGTGCGTGCGTTATGTCCGCGTTGTGGAGCCGTCTGGTGTTAATATTTCAGGTGCGGTGCTGGTATGCTCAGGAGAGTTTAGTGGTAGCTGTGATGCTACAACTTGGTGCTATTTTTGGTGAAATCATTTGTTTTGATTCTGGTGATATAGTATTTATTTTAAATACTTGTTATGGTGAGTTGGTGCATAATCATGGTGTCGCATTGTCATATGCATGTTTTGGTGATATAGGCTCTGCCTCTGGTGTTTATTGGTGATATGCCCGTCGTGGCTCATTTTGGTGATCGGTACCGCATGCATATGCCCACTGGAGGGGTTGCATATCATCCCATTGTCTATGAATGTTATAATTTTGGTGGTTCACTGTCAAATGGATTTTTCCTTTGGTATCTGGTGCTGTGATATGGTGTAATTGTATTGTGTTGCTGTAGTTACCTGATGCTAGCATATTTTTATCATCTGCTTATTATCTCTGTTAGACTCACCCCTTCTGCTTGGAATGTTGCTCTCATGCGGCAACGCTGCAGGTGATCGCTAGTGCTCGTGGAGGAATTGCTAGGTTTTGCTTCCTCTCTCGTTTGGGTCTGTGTCAGCTCTGATATGTAGCACCGGGGAGTCGTTAGTTATCGTTTTGAACTATTATTTTAGTTATTGGAAATTGTTTTAATTTATTTTGGAGATGTCTTTAATTGTTAATTCTGGAGATGTTTAAACTGGTTAATATTTCCGCTGCTTGGTGATTTCTTTTATATAAATTATTTTGGAGATTTTCTTTTTTTTAAAATGGTGAAAAATGTAGCGCCCTTCGAGGTGACTCTGATAATTGTCTATTTAATTGTAATAGTAAAAGGGGGGTGTTACATTAGTGGTATCAGAGCAGTTCGGTCTGTCCGGCCAAGTTGTCGAGTCGTCGAGTCGAGTAACACTTGAGTAATTGTTACTCGTTTCTGGTTATAGTTTCTGTTGCTGTGTTAGGTTGAGATGGCAGGACGGAACGATGCTGCACTCGCTGCTGCTTTGCAGGCTGTGGCTCAAGCTGTGGAGAATAACCCAGGTGCTGCTGGTGATGCTGGGTCGCGCAGTTTGGCTACGTTTCAGAGGGAGAATCCTCCTACCTTTAAGGGCAAGTATAACCCTGATGGTGCTTTGGCATGGCTGAAAGAGATGGAGAGAATCTTTCGTGTTATGGATTGCTCTGAGGCGTAGAAAGTCAGGTATGGTACTCATATGCTGGCAGAGGAGGCTGATGACTGGTGGTTGGAGGTGAGGCAGAGGTTGGCGACTGTGAATGAAGAGGTCACTTGGGCTGTGTTCAGCAGAGAATTTCTGAGAAAGTATTATCCTGAAGATGTCCGTGGGAAGACGTCCAGTTGTTTTCATTAATGGCGTCATTGTCTGCTGAGAGCCAAGCGAAGGTTGATGAGTTGCAGGTGGTGCGAGAGTTTTCTGAGGTTTTTCCCGACGAGATTCCGGATGTACCACCAGAGAGAGAGGTTGAGTTTGCTATTGATCTGGTACCTGATACTAAACCTGTGTCTATGGCACCGTATAGAATGTCTGCATCTGAATTGTCAGAACTGAAGAAGCAACTCGAGGATCTGCTTGAAAAGAAATTTGTGAGGCCAAGTGTGTCGCCGTGGGGAGCTCCAGTGTTGTTGGTGAAAAAGAAAGATGGTAGTATGAGGTTGTGCGTAGACTATCGGCAGCTGAATAAGGTGACTATTAAGAACAAGTATCCGCTTCCGAGGATTGATGACTTAATGGATCAGTTGGTGGGTGCTCAGGTGTTCAGTAAAATAGATTTGAGATCGGGTTATCATCAGATCAAGGTGAAAGACGAAGACATTCAGAAGACAGCTTTCAGAACCCGTTATGGGCATTATGAGTATTCTGTGATGCCTTTCGGTGTGACTAATGCGCCGGGAGTGTTCATGGAGTACATGAATCGTATCTTTCGTGAGTATCTGGATCGGTTTGTGGTGGTATTCATTGACGACATCCTAATTTATTCTAAGTCAGAAGAGGAGCATGCAGAACATCTGAGATTGGTATTGGAAATTCTGAGGGACAGGAAATTATATGCGAAGCTGTCTAAGTGTGAGTTTTGGTTGAAAGAGGTTAGCTTTCTGGGTCATGTTATTTCGGGGAATGGAATTGCCGTGGATCCGTCTAAGGTTGATGCCGTGTTACAATGGGAGTCTCCGAAGTCAGTTACTGAGATTAGAAGTTTTCTGGGTCTGGCAGGTTACTATAGGAGGTTTATAGAAGGATTTTCGAAGTTGGCACTTCCGTTGACTCAGTTGACTTGCAAGGGTAAAGCTTTCATCTGGGATGACTGTTGTGAAGAGAGCTTCAAAGAATTGAAGAAGAGGTTGACGACGTCTCCTGTTCTGACGTTGCCTAATCCGGAAGAGTCGTTTGTGGTGTATTGTGATGCTTCCAAGATGGGGTTGGGAGGTGTGCTTATGCAGAATGGTAAGGTAGTTGCCTATGCGTCGAGACAGTTGAGGACTCATGAGAAGAACTACCCTACCCATGATTTAGAACTTGCTGCAGTTGTGTTCGCGTTAAAAATTTGGAGACATTATCTGTATGGTTCGAGGTTTGAGGTGTTCAGTGATCATAAGGGTTTGCAGTATCTGTTTGATCAGAAAGAGTTGAATATGAGACAGCGCAGATGGTTGGAGTTGCTGAAAGACTATGACTTTAGCTTGAACTATCATCCGGGAAAGGCTAATGTGGTAGCTGACGCTTTAAGTCGAAAGACGTTGCATATGTCAGCAATGATGGTTAGAGAACTCGAATTAATTGAGCAGTTCAGGGATATGAGTTTGGTTTGTGAAGTGACACCTCAGAGTGTCAGATTGGGGATGTTGAAGATTGATAATGAATTCATGGCTAGCATTCGAGAAGCTCAGAAGTTAGATGTTAAATTAGTTGACCTGATGGTTGGGATTGATCAATCCGAGAATAAAGACTTTGAGTTGGATGCGCAGAATGTATTGAAGTACCGTGCGAGAATCTGCATTCCTGATGATGAGGAGATGAAAAGAGCAATTTTAGAAGAAGGTCATAGGAGTAAGTTGAGTATCCATCCGGGAGCTACAAAGATGTATCAGGATCTGAAGAAGATGTTTTGGTGGCCTGGTATGAAGCGTGATGTGGCGCAGTTGGTGTATTCCTGCTTGACTTGTCAGAAATCGAAGGTTGAGCATCAGAAGCCGCTGGGTTGATGCAACCGTTGGAGATTCCGGAATGGAAGTGGGATAGTATTTCTATGGATTTCGTGATAGGGTTACCTAATACTGTGAGGGGGCACGATTCGATTTGGGTGATTGTGGATAGATTGACGAAGTCTGCTCATTTTATTCCTATCAATATCACGTATCCAGTGTCGAGATTGGCAGAGATTTATATTCAGGTGATTGTGAAGTTGCATGGTGTTCCTTTGTGCATTGTGTCTGACAGAGATCCTAGGTTCACTTCTGATTTCTGGAAGAGTTTGCAAGAAGCGTTGGGTTCTAAATTGAGGTTGAGTTCAGCTTATCATCCTCAAACTGATGGGCAGACAGAGAGGACCATTCAGTCGTTGGAAGACTTGTTGAGATCTTGTGTTCTTGAGCAGGGAGGTGCGTGGGATACTCACCTTCCGTTGATCGAGTTTACTTACAACAATAGTTACCATTCTAGCATCGGGATGGCACCGTTCGAGGCATTGTATGGTCGGAGATGTAGGACTCCGTTGTGTTGGCATGAATCTGGGGAGAGTATTGTTCTTGGACCCGAGGTTGTTCGAGAGACTACTGAAAAGGTGAAATTGATCCGTGAGAAAATGAAAGCGTCGCAGAGTAGACAGAAGAGCTATCATGATAAGAGAAGGAAGGATTTAGAATTCCAAGCTGGTGATCATGTGTTTTTGAGAGTCACGCCTATGGCTGGTGTTGGGCGTGCATTGAAGACAAAGAAGTTGACTCCTCGTTTCATTGGACCGTATCAGATCACTGAGAGAATTGGTAATGTTGCTTATAGGGTGGCCTTGCCGCCTAATCTTTCGAATTTGCACGATGTATTTCATGTGTCGCAACTTCGGAAGTATATTTCGGATCCGTCCCATGTGATTCCGATGGATGATGTGCATGTGCGGGATAATCTCACTGTGGAGACAATGCCTGTGCGAATTGAAGATCGTGAAGTGAAGACTTTACGTGGCAAAGAGATAAACCTGGTAAAAGTGGTCTGGTTAGGAGCTGCTGGTGAAAGCATGACATGGGAGTTGGAGAGCAAGATGCGAGAGTCCTATCCGGAGCTGTTTGAATCAGGTATGTTTTCGAGGACGAAAATATTCTAAGTGGGGGAGGGTTGTAACACCCCGGAAATAATTTAATTAAAATAGTTGATTGAATTATTAAAATAATTTGGAGGCGGTATATAGATAAATTAAAAGGTTAATATTTTATATGCATAGGAGGTGAAACGAGTAAAGGAGGTGGTGACGTAGAGAGCCCAGTGTTTACTGAGCCTTCAACTTAAACCCTGGGGGTTTAAGCCAAACCCTCATTCGCAGCAAGCAAAAGAAAAACGAAAGTGAGAGTGAGAGAGAGAGCACGCGGCGCAAAGAGGGAGAGAAGAGGAGGGTTTCGCGAAGAATTTCAAAAGGAGATCGTTCGTGTTGCGGTGGTTTTGTTCGTGTCTCGTTCGTCGTGTTCCGGAGCTTACGTTATTCGAGGTAAGGGTGGGCTTAACCTTGATAATGGGTTGATGATAATTATGTGTGGGTAGTCTAGGGTTTTGTTGAATTGTTCGTGTTGTTGCATATCGTGTTTTCGTTGAGATTGGTGCTTTGATGATTATTGCACGTTATTGTGATTTGTTTCGTTATTTGTTGTTGCGTGATTGTTGTATCACGATGATGGTGTTGTTATTGTTCGTGTTTTTGTTGTTGCTGTGCGTGGTTGATTGTTGTTGTCGCGTTGTCGAATTGTCGTTTTTGTTGTGGTGGTTGCGGTGTCGTTGCCGTTAGGGTTTGGTGTTTGGCAATTTAGCGATTCTGGACACAGGTTCGGTTTTTCTAAAACTGGCGCTGTTTGGTTGATCCAAAAATTATGAGGTTGATTGTTTTTGAAAATAGACTTAACGCCGGTCGTTTTGGCACTGGTTTCGTTAAATTCGGAGTTGTATAGCTCGAGTTATAGACGATACAAGTTAGGTTAAAATTCTGGAAACGATTTGGGTATAGATTCGGTATTTCGGTGACTGGGAACGTTGTATTGACCGAAAAATTATGTGGTTTATTTTTCTGGAAAATAGACTTAATGCTTGTTAATTTGGCACTGGTTTGGTTGCGTTTAGAGTTGTGTAGCTCGAGATATGAATTCCACAAGTTAGAGTAAGATTCTGGAAACAATCTGGACACAGGGTCAGTGTTTTGGTTACCACGTTTTCAAAAGAACTCCCTTTTGAACGAATCCAATTTCTTTGAAAACTAGACAAAGTTTGCCCCAGTTTATGCACAAGTTTCATGCAATTTGATTGAGTTTTGGTCACTTTGGAATTGCTTGAATTTGAAGGACAGAAATTGTCCTCTTTTGCAACTAGCCTGTGTGCTTTTCGAAAACTGTACCTATTGGACACTCTCCTTCAAAAACTGAACTTAGGGATGATAACCAGACCCATAGGGCTTTCCAACAAGTATTTATTTGTTGAAATCCGATGTCGTTTGCTATTTTAATTAATTCGCTGAAGTAGGTGCGATGTGCCTAGGCGCTGTGCGCCAGTCTTGTGTGTGGTGTGCGTGCGTTATGTCCGCGTTGTGGAGCCGTCTGGTGTTAATATTTCAGGTGCGGTGCTGGTATGCTCAGGAGAGTTTAGTGGTAGCTGTGATGCTACAACTTGGTGCTATTTTTGGTGAAATCATTTGTTTTGATTCTGGTGATATAGTATTTATTTTAAATACTTGTTATGGTGAGTTGGTGCATAATCATGGTGTCGCATTGTCATATGCATGTTTTGGTGATATAGGCTCTGCCTCTGGTGTTTATTGGTGATATGCCCGTCGTGGCTCATTTTGGTGATCGGTACCGCATGCATATGCCCACTGGAGGGGTTGCATATCATCCCATTGTCTATGAATGTTATAATTTTGGTGGTTCACTGTCAAATGGATTTTTCCTTTGGTATCTGGTGCTGTGATATGGTGTAATTGTATTGTGTTGCTGTAGTTACCTGATGCTAGCATATTTTTATCATCTGCTTATTATCTCTGTTAGACTCACCCCTTCTGCTTGGAATGTTGCTCTCATGCGGCAACGCTGCAGGTGATCGCTAGTGCTCGTGGAGGAATTGCTAGGTTTTGCTTCCTCTCTCATTTGGGTCTGTGTCAGCTCTGATATGTAGCACCGGGGAGTCGTTAGTTATCGTTTTGAACTATTATTTTAGTTATTGGAAATTGTTTTAATTTATTTTGGAGATGTCTTTAATTGTTAATTCTGGAGATGTTTAAACTGGTTAATATTTCCGCTGCTTGGTGATTTCTTTTATATAAATTATTTTGGAGATTTTCTTTTTTTTAAAATGGTGAAAAATGTAGCGCCCTTCGAGGTGACTCTGATAATTGTCTATTTAATTGTAATAGTAAAAGGGGGGTGTTACATTAGTGGTATCAGAGCAGTTCGGTCTGTCCGGCCAAGTTGTCGAGTCGTCGAGTCGAGTAACACTTGAGTAATTGTTACTCGTTTCTGGTTATAGTTTCTGTTGCTGTGTTAGGTTGAGATGGCAGGACGGAACGATGCTGCACTCGCTGCTGCTTTGCAGGCTGTGGCTCAAGCTGTGGAGAATAACCCAGGTGCTGCTGGTGATGCTGGGTCGCGCAGTTTGGCTACGTTTCAGAGGGAGAATCCTCCTACCTTTAAGGGCAAGTATAACCCTGATGGTGCTTTGGCATGGCTGAAAGAGATGGAGAGAATCTTTCGTGTTATGGATTGCTCTGAGGCGTAGAAAGTCAGGTATGGTACTCATATGCTGGCAGAGGAGGCTGATGACTGGTGGTTGGAGGTGAGGCAGAGGTTGGCGACTGTGAATGAAGAGGTCACTTGGGCTGTGTTCAGCAGAGAATTTCTGAGAAAGTATTATCCTGAAGATGTCCGTGGGAAGACGTCCAGTTGTTTTCATTAATGGCGTCATTGTCTGCTGAGAGCCAAGCGAAGGTTGATGAGTTGCAGGTGGTGCGAGAGTTTTCTGAGGTTTTTCCCGACGAGATTCCGGATGTACCACCAGAGAGAGGTTGAGTTTGCTATTGATCTGGTACCTGATACTAAACCTGTGTCTATGGCACCGTATAGAATGTCTGCATCTGAATTGTCAGAACTGAAGAAGCAACTCGAGGATCTGCTTGAAAAGAAATTTGTGAGGCCAAGTGTGTCGCCGTGGGGAGCTCCAGTGTTGTTGGTGAAAAAGAAAGATGGTAGTATGAGGTTGTGCGTAGACTATCGGCAGCTGAATAAGGTGACTATTAAGAACAAGTATCCGCTTCCGAGGATTGATGACTTAATGGATCAGTTGGTGGGTGCTCAGGTGTTCAGTAAAATAGATTTGAGATCGGGTTATCATCAGATCAAGGTGAAAGACGAAGACATTCAGAAGACAGCTTTCAGAACCCGTTATGGGCATTATGAGTATTCTGTGATGCCTTTCGGTGTGACTAATGCGCCGGGAGTGTTCATGGAGTACATGAATCGTATCTTTCGTGAGTATCTGGATCGGTTTGTGGTGGTATTCATTGACGACATCCTAATTTATTCTAAGTCAGAAGAGGAGCATGCAGAACATCTGAGATTGGTATTGGAAATTCTGAGGGACAGGAAATTATATGCGAAGCTGTCTAAGTGTGAGTTTTGGTTGAAAGAGGTTAGCTTTCTGGGTCATGTTATTTCGGGGAATGGAATTGCCGTGGATCCGTCTAAGGTTGATGCCGTGTTACAATGGGAGTCTCCGAAGTCAGTTACTGAGATTAGAAGTTTTCTGGGTCTGGCAGGTTACTATAGGAGGTTTATAGAAGGATTTTCGAAGTTGGCACTTCCGTTGACTCAGTTGACTTGCAAGGGTAAAGCTTTCATCTGGGATGACTGTTGTGAAGAGAGCTTCAAAGAATTGAAGAAGAGGTTGACGACGTCTCCTGTTCTGACGTTGCCTAATCCGGAAGAGTCGTTTGTGGTGTATTGTGATGCTTCCAAGATGGGGTTGGGAGGTGTGCTTATGCAGAATGGTAAGGTAGTTGCCTATGCGTCGAGACAGTTGAGGACTCATGAGAAGAACTACCCTACCCATGATTTAGAACTTGCTGCAGTTGTGTTCGCGTTAAAAATTTGGAGACATTATCTGTATGGTTCGAGGTTTGAGGTGTTCAGTGATCATAAGGGTTTGCAGTATCTGTTTGATCAGAAAGAGTTGAATATGAGACAGCGCAGATGGTTGGAGTTGCTGAAAGACTATGACTTTAGCTTGAACTATCATCCGGGAAAGGCTAATGTGGTAGCTGACGCTTTAAGTCGAAAGACGTTGCATATGTCAGCAATGATGGTTAGAGAACTCGAATTAATTGAGCAGTTCAGGGATATGAGTTTGGTTTGTGAAGTGACACCTCAGAGTGTCAGATTGGGGATGTTGAAGATTGATAATGAATTCATGGCTAGCATTCGAGAAGCTCAGAAGTTAGATGTTAAATTAGTTGACCTGATGGTTGGGATTGATCAATCCGAGAATAAAGACTTTGAGTTGGATGCGCAGAATGTATTGAAGTACCGTGCGAGAATCTGCATTCCTGATGATGAGGAGATGAAAAGAGCAATTTTAGAAGAAGGTCATAGGAGTAAGTTGAGTATCCATCCGGGAGCTACAAAGATGTATCAGGATCTGAAGAAGATGTTTTGGTGGCCTGGTATGAAGCGTGATGTGGCGCAGTTGGTGTATTCCTGCTTGACTTGTCAGAAATCGAAGGTTGAGCATCAGAAGCCGCTGGGTTGATGCAACCGTTGGAGATTCCGGAATGGAAGTGGGATAGTATTTCTATGGATTTCGTGATAGGGTTACCTAATACTGTGAGGGGGCACGATTCGATTTGGGTGATTGTGGATAGATTGACGAAGTCTGCTCATTTTATTCCTATCAATATCACGTATCCAGTGTCGAGATTGGCAGAGATTTATATTCAGGTGATTGTGAAGTTGCATGGTGTTCCTTTGTGCATTGTGTCTGACAGAGATCCTAGGTTCACTTCTGATTTCTGGAAGAGTTTGCAAGAAGCGTTGGGTTCTAAATTGAGGTTGAGTTCAGCTTATCATCCTCAAACTGATGGGCAGACAGAGAGGACCATTCAGTCGTTGGAAGACTTGTTGAGATCTTGTGTTCTTGAGCAGGGAGGTGCGTGGGATACTCACCTTCCGTTGATCGAGTTTACTTACAACAATAGTTACCATTCTAGCATCGGGATGGCACCGTTCGAGGCATTGTATGGTCGGAGATGTAGGACTCCGTTGTGTTGGCATGAATCTGGGGAGAGTATTGTTCTTGGACCCGAGGTTGTTCGAGAGACTACTGAAAAGGTGAAATTGATCCGTGAGAAAATGAAAGCGTCGCAGAGTAGACAGAAGAGCTATCATGATAAGAGAAGGAAGGATTTAGAATTCCAAGCTGGTGATCATGTGTTTTTGAGAGTCACGCCTATGGCTGGTGTTGGGCGTGCATTGAAGACAAAGAAGTTGACTCCTCGTTTCATTGGACCGTATCAGATCACTGAGAGAATTGGTAATGTTGCTTATAGGGTGGCCTTGCCGCCTAATCTTTCGAATTTGCACGATGTATTTCATGTGTCGCAACTTCGGAAGTATATTTCGGATCCGTCCCATGTGATTCCGATGGATGATGTGCATGTGCGGGATAATCTCACTGTGGAGACAATGCCTGTGCGAATTGAAGATCGTGAAGTGAAGACTTTACGTGGCAAAGAGATAAACCTGGTAAAAGTGGTCTGGTTAGGAGCTGCTGGTGAAAGCATGACATGGGAGTTGGAGAGCAAGATGCGAGAGTCCTATCCGGAGCTGTTTGAATCAGGTATGTTTTCGAGGACGAAAATATTCTAAGTGGGGGAGGGTTGTAACACCCCGGAAATAATTTAATTAAAATAGTTGATTGAATTATTAAAATAATTTGGAGGCGGTATATAGATAAATTAAAAGGTTAATATTTTATATGCATAGGAGGTGAAACGAGTAAAGGAGGTGGTGACGTAGAGAGCCCAGTGTTTACTGAGCCTTCAACTTAAACCCTGGGGGTTTAAGCCAAACCCTCATTCGCAGCAAGCAAAAGAAAAACGAAAGTGAGAGTGAGAGAGAGAGCACGCGGCGCAAAGAGGGAGAGAAGAGGAGGGTTTCGCGAAGAATTTCAAAAGGAGATCGTTCGTGTTGCGGTGGTTTTGTTCGTGTCTCGTTCGTCGTGTTCCGGAGCTTACGTTATTCGAGGTAAGGGTGGGCTTAACCTTGATAATGGGTTGATGATAATTATGTGTGGGTAGTCTAGGGTTTTGTTGAATTGTTCGTGTTGTTGCATATCGTGTTTTCGTTGAGATTGGTGCTTTGATGATTATTGCACGTTATTGTGATTTGTTTCGTTATTTGTTGTTGCGTGATTGTTGTATCACGATGATGGTGTTGTTATTGTTCGTGTTTTTGTTGTTGCTGTGCGTGGTTGATTGTTGTTGTCGCGTTGTCGAATTGTCGTTTTTGTTGTGGTGGTTGCGGTGTCGTTGCCGTTAGGGTTTGGTGTTTGGCAATTTAGCGATTCTGGACACAGGTTCGGTTTTTCTAAAACTGGCGCTGTTTGGTTGATCCAAAAATTATGAGGTTGATTGTTTTTGAAAATAGACTTAACGCCGGTCGTTTTGGCACTGGTTTCGTTAAATTCGGAGTTGTATAGCTCGAGTTATAGACGATACAAGTTAGGTTAAAATTCTGGAAACGATTTGGGTATAGATTCGGTATTTCGGTGACTGGGAACGTTGTATTGACCGAAAAATTATGTGGTTTATTTTTCTGGAAAATAGACTTAATGCTTGTTAATTTGGCACTGGTTTGGTTGCGTTTAGAGTTGTGTAGCTCGAGATATGAATTCCACAAGTTAGAGTAAGATTCTGGAAACAATCTGGACACAGGGTCAGTGTTTTGGTTACCACGTTTTCAAAAGAACTCCCTTTTGAACGAATCCAATTTCTTTGAAAACTAGACAAAGTTTGCCCCAGTTTATGCACAAGTTTCATGCAATTTGATTGAGTTTTGGTCACTTTGGAATTGCTTGAATTTGAAGGACAGAAATTGTCCTCTTTTGCAACTAGCCTGTGTGCTTTTCGAAAACTGTACCTATTGGACACTCTCCTTCAAAAACTGAACTTAGGGATGATAACCAGACCCATAGGGCTTTCCAACAAGTATTTATTTGTTGAAATCCGATGTCGTTTGCTATTTTAATTAATTCGCTGAAGTAGGTGCGATGTGCCTAGGCGCTGTGCGCCAGTCTTGTGTGTGGTGTGCGTGCGTTATGTCCGCGTTGTGGAGCCGTCTGGTGTTAATATTTCAGGTGCGGTGCTGGTATGCTCAGGAGAGTTTAGTGGTAGCTGTGATGCTACAACTTGGTGCTATTTTTGGTGAAATCATTTGTTTTGATTCTGGTGATATAGTATTTATTTTAAATACTTGTTATGGTGAGTTGGTGCATAATCATGGTGTCGCATTGTCATATGCATGTTTTGGTGATATAGGCTCTGCCTCTGGTGTTTATTGGTGATATGCCCGTCGTGGCTCATTTTGGTGATCGGTACCGCATGCATATGCCCACTGGAGGGGTTGCATATCATCCCATTGTCTATGAATGTTATAATTTTGGTGGTTCACTGTCAAATGGATTTTTCCTTTGGTATCTGGTGCTGTGATATGGTGTAATTGTATTGTGTTGCTGTAGTTACCTGATGCTAGCATATTTTTATCATCTGCTTATTATCTCTGTTAGACTCACCCCTTCTGCTTGGAATGTTGCTCTCATGCGGCAACGCTGCAGGTGATCGCTAGTGCTCGTGGAGGAATTGCTAGGTTTTGCTTCCTCTCTCATTTGGGTCTGTGTCAGCTCTGATATGTAGCACCGGGGAGTCGTTAGTTATCGTTTTGAACTATTATTTTAGTTATTGGAAATTGTTTTAATTTATTTTGGAGATGTCTTTAATTGTTAATTCTGGAGATGTTTAAACTGGTTAATATTTCCGCTGCTTGGTGATTTCTTTTATATAAATTATTTTGGAGATTTTCTTTTTTTTAAAATGGTGAAAAATGTAGCGCCCTTCGAGGTGACTCTGATAATTGTCTATTTAATTGTAATAGTAAAAGGGGGGTGTTACAGTTACAAGTGTTAGTTGCACTAACTAACTGTAACTAATTTTGTTTTGAGTTTGTTATGAGTCAAACAAACTCTAAGTCTATTTATATATATTGTTTACAGTCATTGTATCATATACAGAGAGTATTGAGCAATAAAATTTACAGCAATTTTACATATTACTTTGTGTGCATTTCTTCAGAGTCTTCTTCCTTTTGTTGCTTTCTGAAAATCCTGAGTGTAAGTAAGGTCTTCAACAAGAGGTTGAAACCTCGCAACAAAGAAGGAGAGTAAGTCAGTTTTGGTACACACAAGGGTGTGAAATCAAAAAGAAAAAAAGGAGAAAGTGAAGAACAAAGTTACCTGTGAAGTGGGTTCTGGACAAGTTTGAAGGCGTCAAACTAGCTGGTTTCAGAAATTCCTAGTCAACAGTGTACAGGAACAACAAATTAGGGTTTTATCATTAAAACCTAGGTTAAAGGGAAATCATCAGAAGCAGCAAAGATTTACCTTGCTAATTTGTTGTTGATTGTAGATTTCGTTCTATTGTACCTGAAATTACACGAACCAATTAGGGTTTGTGTGATTATCCAAATCAGAACAACAATAGAGCAGAAAAGAGAGTCTCAGGTTACTTCTGCATGTGTCATTGTTGAGGATAGACTGAGACGCAAAGATACAGTAAAGTCACGATCCAGAAACTTGAGGATTAAGAGTTTTCAGTGGTGAAAATCTGTTAATCAAAAGGGCTTTTGATTTTTCGTGGTTGTTTTATCTCCTTCAAGTTTTGATTTGTTGTTTGCAGTGTTGATTTCATGGGAAATCAATTTCAGAACTTCAAACCCTAGCAGAAGAAGTGAGAAGAAGCAGAGAGAAAGAGAGAAAGAAGAAAGAAAAGAGAGAGAGTGAAAGTGTGGTTCTAAAACCATCACAGAACTTGTGGTTGAGTTTCACTGGGCTTAACACGGGTCAACAAGGGTTGGGCCAGTGTTGCCAGCTTGTGGTGTTTTCTGCTAGATACACCCCTGCACATTATTAATACACCTCTGTTAGTAAATTTTGAAAAAGTTTAATAATACCAAGTACACCAAGCAAACATGCATGTTAATTCGAAACTCTCAGGGCAACAAAAAACTGCCATGTTAATGCAAACGGCACACAAACTCGCCCACAATAAAACACCCAAAACAAAGAACTGCAGGATATCATACTTGAAGTGCTGAATAATGAAGAATATCATTACACCATCTACATGACAACCGACAAGAAGAACCAAAAAACCAAAAAGCAATCTTGAAAGCAATTTGAAACTCACAGTCTCCATAAATATTCAAATTTAAAAATGAGATTTTCAAGTTGACAAACAATAAAGAAAGAAGATTTTCAGAGAAGAAATGAATTGAATAAATTTTTGATAGTTGATTGGTGTGTGTGTGTGTGTGTAAGCATGGTACCATGAGGGAGAAGTAGTTTGAAAAAGAAGCAAATTGAAAAGTTTTTTGATGAACTTTTGGTCGATAGTTGGTGGGGTTGTTGAAGAAGAAGCAGTTTGAGAAGTAATGAGAAAAAGAAATGAGAGAGTGGGAGGGAGAAGAGCGAGAGAGATAGAACTGTCAAAAAAGAGGGAAGTTAGGGGAAGTTACACTTTTGGCAGCAACCGTGTGAATTTAGCTGAAGTTAAAAATAATGCATCAGATGTGTTTGTTGTCTTGCAAGGTCAACAAAAGAATAGTGGGAAGGAGGAATGAGAGATTGACACGTGTTACGAATTGTAGTTACTTTTCCTATATTGTAAATCGATTCCTATATTGTAAATCGATGGTAGTTGATATAAAATCAAGTTTTTTTTGACAAGAAAATCAAGTTATCATTTTTTTTATAAGTATTTTTATGACACATTGCTTTGTGATCGGCAAAAAAAGGTCATAGCACAATTAAAAAAAAAAATTCCAAAATAACACACTTTTTTAATTATTTATCAAAGTAGCACACTTTTTTTTAGTTGAGAAGTCATCACCCCCCAAACCGACTTCTCAACGTGATTTTAAAAAAAAATTGATTTTTTCAGTTGAGAAGTCGTCACCCCCTATAACGACTTCTCAACGTGATTTTTCAAAAATTTGGTTTTTTTTCAGTTGAGAAGTCGTCACCCCCCATAACGACTTCTCAACGTGTTTTTTTAAAAATTTGGTTTTTTTCAGTTAAGAAGTCGTCAACCCCATAACGACTTCTCAACGTGTTTTTTTAAAAATTTGGTTTTTTTCAGTTGAGAAGTCGTCACCCCCATAACGACTTCTCAACAGGTTTTTTTTTTTAAAAATTCAATTTTAATAATAATACCAATTATAATTTATAATTTATTTTAATAATAATACCAATTTATATAAAATGAAAATTAATTAAAAATTTCGTATTTATTTTAATAATTTGCAACATATTTATTTATTAAAAAAATAAATATGTAACACTAAATATAATTGAAACACTTATTTTAATTGATCAAATAAACTCATTTATTAAATTATATATTACAAATGATTACAAGAGTTGTACAATTAAATTGAAAGACAAAGTTTTATTGTCCTAGATGGTGCCCAGTCCCACAACGTGGCGGTCGATGGTTACGATGTAGACGTCGTGCTGGTATTTCTTGTTCAGTGGGGGCAGGTGCAGGGGCAGGTGGTTGTTCATATTGGTACCCTATTGATGAACTAGGTCCTGCCTGGTCGGGGTTCCATGTTGGTCCAGATTCCAAAATAGATTGATAATATCTATATGGTTCCGGCGTATTATAATCGGGACTAAGCAAAGGACCTAAAAAATCCTGGTCGTAAGAAGCCGTAGAATACCTATGATGATCTTGGACTGGCGTGTATTCTACTGACTGGTTGGCCGCCTCATAATGTTGATATGTTGGTGGGAAGGAGACGGAGTGGCGGTGAGGCATAGGCTCTTCGCTCTGTTCAAAAGTTGGCCGAGTAGGTGTTGCATGTCGACTACGGCTGCGATGTTGAGATTGACTTGTTTTCCTAGTTGGTGCTTCTTCTCGATCATTCACTGCACCACTACCACGTGGGTCCATTAGTTGTTGGTTGATAGAAAGATATAACCTAGAATTTGTTGTTAGCCACATCATATATTCTTGTGTGTTGATGGGCTTTCCCTGTAATGACTGGCCAATAAGAACTCCTTGTTCTTTATCATTCCAAGACTGAATAAATCGACCATGCCTTACTAGCCAGTCTTCATCCGCATTTCCTCGCATGTCGAGGTCATGCAATTTGTCCAAATTCTCCGGTCGAATGGGTATACCTTGCACGAGGCCAAACTGCATTTTCACTCTATCTGTTTGGTGCCATGCTACAATTTGGAAACAGACCAACGCCGTTTTTGCACTTCATATTGTACTGTCTTGGAATGCGGTTGATGGCAGATTGAGTTGAATTTCCTGATACGGCAACCACTTAAACTGGAAAAAAATTAAGTGAGTAACGAGCTATTATGCATCGTTTACAAAATTTGACATAACGAAAATTAATTATACGTACCTCAGCTAGTGTCATCTGGTCTATCATTGACCTGATGTCAACAAGGGTACAGGGAGTATTGGTGAAGTTTAGACCCCTTTGAACCCATCTATAGAAACAATAAAACGTTATTCACTTAATTTTTACGGTAAAAATAATAAACACGTGTCAAAAAAATTTAAACTACGGTAAAAATACTAAACACGTGTCAAAAAAATTTAAACTACGGTAAAAATACTAAACACGTGTCAAAAAAATTTAAACAACCTTAAAAATACTAAACACGTGTCAAAAAAATTTAAACTACGGTAAAAATACTAAACACGTGTCAAAAATTAAAATAGTTAGTATTGATAAAATTACCACAACACTTTGTTTACCTTTTTGCTAGTGGATACTCAACAACACGGCTTACCTGTGGGGCTAGAAACGGCATGCGATACCAAACCCATGATTGTAAAAGCAAAGTACATCCACCCATGGAATTTGAGGACGGTGCAGAAGCTCTACACATTTCTCTGTACAAGTTCGCTAGACATGCCGAACTCCAACTGTATTGTGAAACTTCTTCAATGTTTTCCAATAGGGGTAGGTACTTCAAGTGAACTCGATTTGATGATTTATCTGGGAGTATATACCCCCCAATCAACCGCAGCATGTACGCTCTGCAATGGGCTTCCACTACTTCTTTGTGGGCACGTTGGGGAATATCGGTAAATTCCTCCTCGAGCCACTTCAGCTTGACTTCGTTCCCCTTCCTTTGATCATCTGTCGGTATTTTACCCAAGAGTTTCTCGCATAGGTCATCATATTCATGTCGTGTCCTTCCTAATCCCGAAACAGCGTATCCGTCGACGGTTAGACCCAATTGTAACGCTACATCCTGGAGAGTTATTGTGCACTCTCCTATTGGAAGATGAAACGTGTGTGTTTCTGGTCTCCAGCGCTCGACCATTGCCGTCACCAAGGAAGGATCTATTTTGAATTTTCCAAGAGTTGCAACATTTAGAAACCCAGCTTGAATTAAGTAGTCCCTAATCTGCGGATCTGGAGTTTCAATGGTAAAATTTTTGTGTGTTTTAATTGTATCATTAATGGGTTGAGAAGACCTATGAATATGTTGTTTTCTCAGCAAAGCCATATGGAATTTGTGAGAACAATGATTTTTGATGAGAATGTAGTCGATGAAGTTTTTGATGAAGAATTGATGAAGTATATGGAATTTGGAGGTTGGGTGACTTTTGTGAGGAGAAAAGGTGATGAATTTGTAGGATGGGTGCCTTGAAGAATTGATGAAGAATGGTTAAATGATTCATAGGATTGATGAATTTGTAGGAGGGATAATTCAATTATTTTTGTGCATGTTCATTTTGGAGAATGACATATTCGGTGGGGTGCCTTCTATCAACTTCCATCAACTTCCATCAATTTTGTTGGTGGGGTGCCTTATCAACTTCCATCAATTTTGTAGGTGGGGTGCCTTGTCTATCACCTTCCATCAATTTTTTTATCTATTAGCATTTGGTGTGGTTCCATTATATTCATAGGATTGATGAATTGGTATATCTTGGAGAGGTCTACTAAGATTTAATGAATTCATTTATTGGAGACAAGGCCACATGGATAGAGTGCAAGTCAATAATTCTTCTCATGAAGAAGAAGAAAATAAGCATGACATTATTGAAATATTGTCAATTTTTACCATGGCATTATAAGCCTAAAAAATGACTTTTTATAATTTTTAGATCAATCTTTACCATTTTTATTAAATTATAAAATTTCAAAAAATTATATGACATTATAGCAGAGTTACAGAACTACGGTTTCATGTTTTGAATTAGTACTTACGGACTTAAATTACACGTGTACGAGAATCGAAAAAATGACTAAAAACAGTTTTTTCTAAGTCTAAAAAATGACTTTTTTTACCATGTTTAGATTAATTTTGACCATTTTTATTAAATTATAAAATTTTAAAAAATTATATGACATTATAGCAGAGTTACAGAACTACGGTTTCATGTTTTGAATTAGTACTTACGGACTTAAATTACACGTGTACGAGAATCAAAAAAATGACTAAAAACAGTTTTTTCTAAGTCTAAAAAATGACTTTTTTACCATGTTTAGATTAATTTTGACCATTTTTATTAAATTATAAAATTTTAAAAAATTATATGACATTATAGCAGAGTTACAGAACTACGGTTTTATGTTTTGAATTAGTACTTACGGACTTAAATTACATGTGTACAAGAATCGAAAAAATGACTAAAAACAGTTTTTTCTAAGTTTAAAAAATGACTTTTTTACCATGTTTAGATTAATTTTGACCATTTTTATTAAATTATAAAATTTTAAAAAATTATATGACATTCTGTCAGTGCAATCTGAGCCTTTAAAACTGTCGGTGCAATCTGGGCCTTTAAAATTGTCGGTGCAATCTGGGCCGTCAAAATTGTCGGTGCAATCTGGGCCTTTAAAACTGTCGGTGCAATCTGGGCCTTTAAAATTTTCGGTGCAATCTGGGCCTTTAACATGTGTATAAAAATGCATCCTACACCCCAGTAACTCACCACTCTTCATTCTTCAAACACCTCTTCCACTCTTCCTTCTTCAAACACCTGCTGTTATGGCTCCTGTTTTTATCACAGTCTATTACAATGGACATGTTGATAAAACAATCACAGAAAGTGTTGTCTTTAGATGTGATAACTCGTGCTTAGTCAAACTTCGGTCAAAATTCAAACTAGAGGAGCTAAAACAAACAATCCAAAATAAATTCTCTTCAACTCATCCAAAGATGGTGGTTAGACTTATATACCGTTACCCTACAACTCTTGCAGCTGGTCATAAATTCTATGAGAAGTTGCATCTATGTTCCGATGATGATGTGGATATGATGTTAGGTGTGTTCAAGGAATGTAAACACCTAGGTATAGTCTATTATGTTTTATCGAGTTGGCAAGGTATTTATAAAATTATTAAAAAAATTCATTCACAACTTGGGTATTGTTTAGCAAGTGAATATTACATTTAATTATTGCACTTTATTATAAAAACTTGGAAGAATATAGAAAGATTGTAGGCGAGTTAGAATTATTGCATTCAAAAATCACAATAAAGGACATGAAACAACCATGAGCATTCAAAGGACATGAAAAAAACAAAGGATTTTTTTTGACAATAAAAAACAATGGATTTTTAAAAACAGTATATTTTATTTATTAAAATTTTATTTGTTAAAAAACCATTAAATTTGAAATTATAATACATAATACCTCGAATAGTGAAATTTGAGAAAGAAATCATTCACATATAAAAATATATTTTTTAAATGGTATTATTTAATTGAATATGGATGGTAATATAGAAAGTCTTCTCCATATTAAAGATAGTAATAACTATTTAATTTCCATGATAATTTGTTTTAAAGTTGGTAATTGACACTTGAAGTTTTCACTAAAGAAAAGTTCAAGTCTCCTTTACATATATAATATAGATAGATATAGATAGATAGATGTTCATAAAGATTTAGTTTGTTTCTAACACTATATACCATTTTTACTAAATAGTTATTCAATAATTTTTAAATATATATATATATATATTTTTTATAAAATTGGACTAGAGTATTAATCAATACATTAAAAAATTAATGTATACTTTCTCCTTTTTCTTATCTGGGAATGTTCAAGAATAACTTTATTTCTTTTTATTTTGTTATTTTAATATTTTAATATTACATTCGTAATTTTTCTTTATTATACTTCAAGTATTTATTATAGAGAGATAAACAAATGTTATACACCCTCCGTTCTTTATTATTTGCCGCTTTTGTATAAAAATTTATTTTCTATTTAATTGTCATTTTCATCGTCCAATGTAAGATTTACTAGAATTTTTGACCCGTACGTGCCTTGCACGGGGAGCAAAATGCATGTATAAGTAAATGGTGGAATTTTTTGTGATTTGAAAATGATATTTAAAGGCTAAAATGCTCCCGGGGTCCCTTAACTTTATTTAAAGTAACGATTTGGTCCTTTATCTTTTTATGTTTTAAATTTTTGGCACATAAATCTTTTTCCGTCAATCTCCATCCAACTCTGTTAAGATGTGTCCAATAGAAGTGCTTTTGTGGCGGTCTAAAATATTATCCACCTCATTTAGATTTAAATTTTACTAAAAATTAAAAACAAAAATTGAAAATAATTGCAAAGGATTTACTGAAAATCGACAACTATGGTCTTCATCTACTGGGATTCTTCATCTTCATCTACAACCACTGATGTCCCACCTACGCAAGAGTTGAAGTTCCATTTTTACTTTGAACCCTCAATTCTTCACCTTCATCTCATTTATTCATGGAATCTAAAGCAACAACAATTGCAAACCCACAAATATTCTCAGTTTTCTTTAAATCTCAATCTACAAAACATAACAGATCTGGAAAAGGAAAAACGAAAAATGAATCTGTAAAACATAACACAACCACTTGAATCTGTAACGAAAAACGAAATCGAAAAGGAAAAACGAATCTTTAATGAGAATCGAAAGCAAAACGAACAACGAAAATCGAAAGAGAACAAAATCGAAAAGGAACACGAAATCAAAAACGAGCGGAAATGAGAACGAAACTGAACGAAATCAAAGTTGTTTGATTTCTGTAAAACGAACGAAAGCGAATATAGCAGATCTGAAGTTGTTTGATTTCTGTAAAAATTGATTGCTGTTTTTTTCTTTCTGTAAAAGTTGTTTTTTCTTGTCTTCATGAAGAAGATGACTCAATTATTTTTTATTTTTTAATAAAAATAATTATAAAAATTAATACTAAAATATGAATCAGCTGCCATGTTGTATAATAAAAGACGTGTCCTGCCACGTAAATACCTCTAATGGACACATCAGCACTATTAACAGAGTTGGATGGAGGTTGACGGAAAATGATTTATGTGCCAAAAATTCAAAACATAAAAGATTGATTTGGGACAAACAAAAGATAAAGGACCAAATCGCTACTTTAAATAAAGTTAAGGGACCGCGAGAGCATTTTAGCCATATTTAAACTATTAAAACTTCATGTTAAGATGTATTTTTTAAGCACAAACGATGTCGTATTATGGTTAATAGAGTTCTTCACTCTATCTCCGAATAATAACATTAATAATGAGCATATCATGACATGGTCATGTCGGTCAATGCATTGTACAACATTTGAGTTGTCTACCTCCCAGTCTCATGTCCTTTACTTGCTTTATTTGCATGGCTTGTTTTGCAGAACCTCAAGTCAAGACTGGGTAAGAAATTTGAAGCTTGCGGAGTAGTGTTTGTAATGGAGATTTCTAATATCAACCTTACATGTTTTTGAGTTCCTTCACCTTTTACATTTCAGCTATCTTTTATATCAAATATTGCAGCAACCACCATAGACAATTAACAAATTCAAAAGCTCCCTCAGGGATGTACCTTGAAATTCAGCAAGATAAATCTTTGGCTCATTGTCTTCAAACCAATATTAGCAACACCCGTATAAATTAGTCATGCAATGCAACAACCTCCCAATTTCATTAACTTGTCACTAATTCCTTCCTGTAGCTGCAAAATAGCATGTATGTAAATAACATCCCGTTGATAACCAACTAAACGCAGGAGAAAATTATCCAATTCATCAGAAATGGATTTCGCTAATTTTTACAACAACAGAATTTAACAATTGGTCATACAATATTGTCACTGAGATACTGTATGTGAAGAAAGAATAATGAAAGAATATATATATATATATATATATATATATATATAACAATTGATACATTAAGTTGTCATATGTAAAAGAAGGCCTATTAAGTATTTTTGAAAGAATAGCAAGTGAACTCCATAATGCAGCATAAAAAATAGCATTAGGGAAAGTAATAGAACACGTTTCACCATATAAATATTAATCAATAGCCCAGTTGCATAGTAGTTCATAATAAAACTTAATTGATTAAATTGGAAGCCCTCTTAGTCACAATATAAAATATGCAAAACTCATATCTTGTGTGCATTAAGCTGACTCAATATCAACTTAGCTGAGAACGTGTCAAATATTTATCCATCTTATATTTGGAGTATTCTCTTCTGATTGAGGATACACGGTCAAAATCACTAAATGTAGTTTTATTCAATTTCTAAATCTTACAACACAAGAGCTAAAATTGAGAAACCGTAAGCACTATTGCTTGCAGGCAGGCTAAAAGAAAGTTGCATATACTTACTTGACAGTAGTCCTACAAAAATCAAAAAGTTGGGTAGCCATTTGAAAACTTCCACTTATGATAAATGCACCTTGAATGCTCTCATTGTCATAGTAAACGTCTAGGAAAACTAGACAAACATGTGAGCCAATTGTCAGCAAAAGACTAACAAATCCAAAAACGAAAAATAAAAACAATAGAATTGGGTATGTAAATCATTCTAAAGCCAATATGATATAAAATCAGGACTTTAAAACATGAATGAAGAACGATATACTTATTCATTCATACCAAAAAGTCTACTTCTGTAACCAATGCAGCAATCCCTATAGAATAAATAAAAAATATAACCAATGCAACAACAATTGAAGAAAAAAAATAAAAGAAGAGATACATGTAAATGGGAATTGAACCATTATTGTTTGCATATTTTTACTTACCAACCAAATGGTATACTTTAACAAATCTATTTGAAAGAAACAAATCTATTTCCAAAGTAGTATCAAGCAAAAAAGGGAAAAATAAAAAGATGATAAAGAAAAGTCTTACCTTTTCATCCATAGAAACCATTTAAATTGGAAGCAAAATCTCCATTTTTGAGCAAAATCTGCAACAGACCAAAGACAATATATTTTTACAACAGTACTCCAAATAAATTGGTGTAATCTGAAATTGAAGGTAACTAAAATACTAATAAATCGTAGAACACATGCACCTTAAAAATAAAATAGAAATGGAAAATATATGATAGATAATATTAACAAAGAAAACATGATCAAAGTGAGAAAAAGCGCATGTGAAGAACATTAGAATAAATCTCGTTTCTCATGGCGAGATTAAGTTTGTAGGTAATCATCTTCTCGGTGGATTCACAGGAAGTAGAGATTGTGAAATGCTTCATCCTCCATTTCGAGGTGCGAACCTTGATGTGTTCATATTTTAGATTATCTTTCTCTCAACGTTCAGAACTTCAATCCCTAAACCCATTAATACTATTCTTTGCGTATCAACTAAGGAGAATGAGAGAAAACTAAGGAGAAGGATCAATAGAATGAGAGGAATGGTATCAACTACCGAGTCGCCGCCACTTGCTTAGCATTGCATTTTGTTTAGCACCATTTTCTCTCTCATTCAAAAAATCGAAAGGCTTTTTGTTCACGTAAAAAAAAAGTTCCTTTGGTTTTGTGGGAAAATTGAATATCATTCTATTGCATGTGTAAGAAAGTGCCAATAATATGAGATTCAAAAATTTTCTTTAACTTAAATAAAAATATTCAGCCATTGTCCTTATTTATATGGTCAAAAAATTACTGATTGAAAATATTAATTACTGTGTTAAATTTAGGGATTTCTCGAATTAAATTCGTTTTTATACTCGATTAAAAATTGATTTTCTGATATTTCCCACTTGTGGGGATAAGGACATTCTATAGCTGGCCATATTAAAGCATAAAGTTGTTACTACAATTTATAAAACTATTGTTACAGAATTTTGATTTAGGAAAAAAGTTGATTTGATTTTGACATTAAATTTTTTTTTCAATTTGTAAAATGGTAGTCACCATATTTTGACTTTCAGACAGTCATATTTATAATTAAGAGACTAATTTATTTTTTAGCAGATTATAAATATTCTTATACAAATAGGTATATTAATGTTTTTATGAACATGCGTGCTTCATGTGTTATGATGTTTTCTATATACTATTATATCTTATATTATAGCCTATAGATGTATTTTATATTGAAAAGTTGTGTTTTTCTGCATATTTTTTAATTATAACTAAATGTGTGATTGTACCAAATAATAGTAATAATAATAATAGTGTTCCCGGATTGAGCCAAAACCCCACAACTTGGGCCTGGCCCAACCCACGCTTACCACGAAAACAAATATGGGCACCAATCAATGACCACCCGCATCCAACGGCCAAAACCCATGCGCCTGGATCCAACGGCCAAAACCCATGCGCCTGGATCCAACGGCATGGGAACTGCGTCGTTGTCTGTAAATAGAGGCGTTCCCCTCTAATTCCAGGTACACACTCATTTTCTCCCAAATACCTCTTCTCTTCCTTTGCTGACTTAAGCATCGGAGTGCTTGCAGGTACTCCACTCGAGGCGCGGGAGAAGATCACCTCGGCCCATCCGAGGTCAGCCACCATCCATCCGAAGTCAACCTTCAACCATCACGAAGCACTTCAACTTGCACCTTAGACCCGTACTCCGGTACCGAACATTGGCGACCACTGTGGGAGAAATCACTCCATCATGATGATTTCGGGTGGCTCATATGTCTCGACCACGGAAACTAAAAATACATTGAAGTGCAAATGGAAAGAAATCGCCAACTCAACCTCAGGCTCCACCTTTGCCCCGACTTCATCCAGGAAGCCCCTCTTCTTCTTCGACGAGGAATATCTGTTAGGCGAACCAAACGAGTTCGTTCCTCTCATCATCTCGGCCTCCATGCTTGGTGTCGAGGTGAAGCGAATCCTGGTAGACCAAGGGAGCTCCGCCGACATCATGTTCCAAGACCTCCTTCCCAAGCTCGGCCTGTCCCTTGCCGACTTAAGCCCTTACCTCGGGACGGATTTGTCCGTGTTAGGGGAAGAACGGGCCCAACCTCTGGACTACCTCGACGTCATGATGACCTATGGTCGGAAGAAGCTCGCTCAGACTGATAGGACGACCTTCTTAATAGTGCCACTGATTACCCCGTATCACTGTATTGTGGGCAGACCGACTTTAGCCAGGCTCGGCGCATTCACTTCCACAGTACATTTGAAGATGAAGTTTCACTCACTGGCGGGAAACATCATAACTGTTTTGGCCGACATTAACTCCACAGAAAGGTGCCAGTATCTTGCTCTCGAAGGCACCCAGCGCCGGCTGCAAGAGGTCCCCAAGTTACCACTAACCGCTGCTCAGGTGTGCCTCACTGAGGTGGACGTCCGCTATGACCCGGATAGCTCTGAGGACGAGGACAAATTGGCTAGAGAACTTAAGAAAAAGATCAAACGCCCCGAGCCCCAGGGTGAGTTCCTTAAAGTTATGTTCTTTACCGTACTTCTGACCTTGGAGGTCGGTCCGAGGTAGTTCGTAGATGTGGTCCTTGATGACGAACGTTCCGGTCGAGGTTGAGGTGTTGGTCCTGGAATGACACTCCGACAATCAAGTCAGTGAGGTAGTCAAACAGAGTATTTTTATGAGTTGAATAGCTTACCATTAATGAGCATTGAATGTGGTATTTATAGGTTTTGAATGGTGTTGACCTAATGATTAGGAACTGTTGGATGTGTTGGCTGCATCTGAAGTGTTGAATTATGGGCTCACCTAAGAGGATGGGCCAGTGAGAAAATGGGCCTCCGAGGACTGCAAATAGTAACAGACCAATTACCATAACAGGGTGATGACCCCACGAAGACTGTTAAAGTGGGGGCCAAGCTCACCGAGGCGGTCAGGGAAAGCTTAATTGCGTGTTTGTGACAAAACACCGACCTATTTGCCTGGTCCGCGTCTGAGATGCCCGAGATCCCGCTTGAGGTAGCGTGCCATCACCTGGCGGTCAATCCCAAAGCCAAATGCGTGGCACAGCGACGTCGAGCCCAGAGTGAGGAGAAGACCAAGGCAGCGGCGAAGGCTGTGGCCGACCTCCTATCTGCGGGTTTCATAAAAGAGGTGAAATACACCACCTGGCTGTCTAACGTGGTGCTGGTCAAGAAGAATAACGAGAAATGGAGAATGTGTGTAGACTACACCGACCTCAATAAAGCATGCCCCAAAGATACCTTCCCCGTCCCAAGCATTGACAAGCTCGTGGATAACGCGCCCGGCTTCCAACTCTTGTCTTTCTTGGATGCCTATTCCGGCTATAACCAGATCGCAATGAATCCCCCGGACCAGAAGAAAACGGCTTACATGACGAGCCAGGGGAACTGCTGCTATAGGGTCATACCTTTAAGACGCAGGGACCACTTACCAGCGTATGATGAATAAGGTTTTCCGCAGTCAAATCGGCAGAGTCGTCGAAGTGTATCTCGACGACATGATTGTGAAAAGCAAGGCGGATGAGAGGCACCTGGCCGACTTGCAGGAAATCTTCGATGAGGCAAGGAAAAACAACCTCAGGTTCAACCCTGAAAAGTGTACCTTTGGCATTCGAGCGGGGAAGTTTCTTGGTTTCTGCTTAACTGAAAGAGGGATCAAGGCCAATCCTGATAAATGCAGAGCCGTGACCGACATGCATCCCCCAACCACCAAGAAAGAAGTACAGAAGCTGACAGGCATGATAGTGGCAATTAGTGGGCCCATTAGTGGAGCCAGGTCATTTGTAAGATAGTGGCAATTTATTTGTTACATATAAACCGGGGAATGTTAGTAAGCCAAAAATAAAGTGGTGGGCCAAACAGCTATTCAGTGTTTATGCGATAAGCCTGATACAAATTTTATGGATAATACTGGACAAGCCTGATACAAATTTGCTGACGACGAGATTCACCAAATATTATCCATAATTTACGATATCTTGGGGAGATATTCATGCATTAAATGCATTCGGCGGACTCTGCCCAATGTACAGCAGGTGATATAACTGGGATGATTTTTGACATATTTCAATAATTACAAATAAATAAATTAACATTTTCCCTTTTTTAATGCAATAACTTCACACGGAGAATAGAGGGAGCTGATGGCTATAAATAGCCTGCATTTCAGCTGGTTGTAAGGGCGCATTTGAGTTTCACAGTTTTTGTACCAAGAGGCCTTCTGAAGAAAGGTAGAAAGTGTGCAACATTGAATGAGTATCTTATGTGGTTATTAAAGAACTCATATTGGCATCTTGCTCTTAAATGAGCTTCTTTCCAACGTTATATCTCCTCTAAAAATAGTCATCTTAAAAGTTCTTCATTTAATACCACCAGTTACTTCATTTATAGTTGATAAATGAATTTATATCTTAACTTTTTTTTACGCCTAGGGTTTACTACAGTCTTTTAAACATTTTCCAACTTTGTATCTGGTGTAGATGACTGCTGTCCTTGCGATGATTAATGGTGTGAGTTTTTTGCCGATGCCTCCTAGGTATGAGATGTACCATGTGGAGTGCATGCCAGATGAGGTGGGTTCATGAAATACAAGATACCTCATTTTTTTGGTGGACCTTAAACCCTAATGCAAAATGTTAGGATATACCTAATGGTTTTTTATTTATTGTTTTATTTTATCAACATCAGGAGTTCGGTGCTCTTTCTGCCATGTTCAACCGTCGGTTTCATGATGAAGTTCCCCTGTCTATTGTTCTAACAGATCCTGTGGGGAATCAAATGCATTGTGTTGTTCTGAAAGCTGATCGGAAATCCTTTTTCGCTGAAGGATGGAGGACCATAGGGGCTTTTTATGGACTCTATTTGGGGGGTTGGCTGCGTATGGTGTACCTAGGGCTTGGTAGGTTCCTTATCCAAGTCATCAACAACTATGGAGATGAGGTGGTTTACCCTCCGTTGCCACCTCCTACCATTGTTGTTGACAATGGGAACCCACCACCAGACAACCCTCCACCTGCTGGTACTGCTGAAGGCAACTTGGTTGCCGCTGACCACCGAGGGTATTATTATACCTTCACCAAGACTTTAACTCATGCTGATGTGACAACTAACACATTGGTATGTAATATGTAGTTGTGATAATAGTTGTTTTGGTAAGTTGTTGGTTTTGTGAAGTTACACATTTTTTCATTGTTTTTCAGGCTATTGCTGCTAATGATTGTGCTGCTGCGTTACCCGCAGCACCAGCTGAGGTTCGCCTACTTGATGAGGATGGTAAGAAGTGGTTGTGCCAGCTGAAACCAGATTCTGGTGATTGTAACCACATTCTGTTGGGCAAGGGTTGGAGCAGATTCCGTAGGGGCAAAGGACTTATTGAAGGCCAGAATGTGCAATTTGGTGTCACCGCTGCAAACGCAGAGGACCTCTATTATATAACGGGTTGATGTTGTGTATTTTCCACCTCCAATTTTTTTGTTATGTTCCCTGGCCTGTTGGTTATGATCTACGAAAAATGTAAATGTCTCTGACTTTTCGTATTAGTAGTTGTATGGCTCTATGTTGTGTTATATAGTTATCAAATGGGTGATGGGGGAAAGATGTTTTGGAAATTTGCTTAGGATGGTCGTAGTTTTTTGGGAGGTGGGTGAATGCTGATGTTATGGTTAGATCTTTTGTGGTAAATGTTAACCCTTAGGTATGTATATACTAATGTATCAGTTTGCTATGAATGTAATGTCTTTTGTATTAAAACGTTGCACAATGATAATTATAAGCTGAACTAAAAGTGTTTGTTTAAATTGACCTCAGGAAATTATTATTTTGTTTCATCAGTAGGTAGATATAATGTTAAATGATTATTAAAATAAATAATTATATAATATATATATATATCTATATATTATGTTAAACCTATAATTAATACGTGGATTAATATTTAGAGGGGAGGAAGAATGTTTGAATAGTCATCTGTTAAGTAATTATTATTTGGATATAAAGAAATATTCAATATATATTATATAAAATATAAGAAGAGTTAATTAGGTGTCAACTATTGATACTTAAAGCATTGTTCAGTTGCTAACACAGTCAAAACCACACGAGTGGAAGTTGAAGACATTTCAACTTGGTATGAAATGAAATACAATTATAAAAGTTGTAGATCACTTTTAGATTGATTATTTTATTTGGGCTTATAAATTTGATACCACTTTTAGTGAGTTTCTGCTACGGTGACAATGTGGACCCGTTTCATAATTTATTATTTATTTATATCACCCATCTTGGATAGTACACGTGTTTTGGGTGTGATAAATATTCAACACGTGGAGTCATTGGTAAACGTGACATTGGAAAGAAATGATCAACGTTTCAAACCTTCTACAGTTTAGATCAGTCTTTATCATTATCACCTATTATCACCGCATATAACTGGAAAACCGCGTATCGGTAAAACACGATAAATTCAAATTAAAATTATTTTGAAGTTGCTTTCTGATACATAGGGGGTCCCTATAATGTTGTAGGTCCTATTGCTACATTTTTTAATCAGCCCTTTTCCCAATTGCCTATAAAGTAACTGGGCAACAAAGCATAGAACATCCTCAATAGAATTGGGAAAAATCAAACCCTTGCCACTGCCTACTCTTGCAAATAAAGGTTTGGTACTCACGCAGTGTAGGTATGTTACCGGTTTCATTTATTTTCACTGATTTAGTACTTAAATGTTATTTATGTAGAAAGAAATATGAATAATAGTGTAATTTTTTCGTCATTTTTAGATTGTTTGCTTTGTACTGTCAGCGATGAACCAATCTGGGTTTTGGGGGAACTCGCGTTTCACGTATGATTTGCAAATCAAATTTGAACCGTTCTATTTGGAGTACACTCTGGAGGAGGTTAGAGTTGTTAAAGCACATGATTATAAAGATACTATAATTTCATTTAAAGTTGATTTAGGTAGAAACTCTAATTTGAAATGAGAATTGGTGGTAATAATTTGTTTGATGAAGCAGGAAATGAAAAAACTGCCTCGAATCTTTTGCACTGAACATGCTCATGAAATTGCTGGATCTCTGTCATGTTATGTGATCCGTTAGGTAACCTGCATCAAATTTTGGTTGAGAAAAAGGGTGATGAGGTTTTCTTCATCGAAGGCTGGAAGGCTGTAGGCAAATTTTATGGCATCCATTTAGGGGGCTGGATTAGATTGGTTTTTGTGAGGAGTGATCGTATCCTAATTGAGGTACGGGATAGGTTGGATCATGAGGTTTTGTACCCCATACCAGCAAAAATCACTTTAGTAGGGCAACCTCCAAGAATCATAATGTCTGGAAATGGAGAGTTAGTGGGGAATCCCTTTAATGTTATATGTAAGAAACCAGAGTGATTCCATGTTTTGGAGAAGACACTAACTACTAATGATGTTAACTCTGGATTATTGGTAAGTCGAGGTTAGTTAAATGTCTTTAATCAAGTAAATTTAAACTGATATCGGCTGTCTGATGCACAATATGTTTTTTATACAGCACATCCCACTTGATTTTTGCCAACTTGCTTTTACGGAGAGTGGTGTCAATGTTATCCTTTTTGATGAATATGGTCTTCAAGCAAACTGTTTTCTCCAGTATCAAGCGGATACAGCCGAACTTTGTGGCATTGCTAAGGGGTGGTATTGTTTTAGTCGCATAAAGGGACTCACTGTGGGAGCAAGAATCCAACTTGGTGTCCCTTGCAACAATTCAAAGCTTATATGCTTTGCTGCAAAACGTAATTAGTTGGTCTTGTGTGAAGTGTGGAACATTGAATGGGTAGTGTGTTTATGGAAGTGTTCATGGGGATAGTTATTTTGTAACTTTATGTGGACCATTTAATTCAGTGTGTGCTGCTACTTGTGTATGTCTTTAAAAGAACAATAGTGTTGACGTATTTATATTAAGTAGACTGGTTAAGTGTCTTATGTGTCTATTGCCGTTAATCAAGAATGTTGTAGTTTGTTCGTATTTGTTGTTCTCTATGACTGAAATATGTGTAGTGTGCTTAAAATATTTGTGTAAGTAGTTAGTTTAAATGGTTCAACATATAAATAGGTACGACTTCACTATAATTGAGTTAGTTTTAGTTATTATTGACCTTATTAGAAAAGAAAGATTCAGCCTTCTGGTTAGTTAGGTAGGTGAAGATTAGCATCAATGGAATAAATGTCATATATTCAAAGATTAGCAATTAAAAATGGGCACCATATGTTATGCCATGTTGAGATCCAAAAGGTTGGGCTTAATCATTTAGGAGACGCAGAACTAGCATTGGGTCACTTACGGTACATGAAAACTGATAATGTTTATTGTTTTTGTTGACATAAAAACCCAAATTGTAGGACAAGGCGCTATATTTGGATGTTAGGTGTGTGTTACGGTTTTGCCATAGAAAATTTCTATGGCTTCACTCATTTAGTAAGGTTATGGTCACTCTATGTGCATTTCAAACACAACCATTGTTTACACGAATATGTTACACAAATTATGTTCTCTTAGTGGTGTCAAATCAAACGTTTGCCTCTGAAGCCAACGTCAGGGCACGCGGGGTTGGCAGGCATGCGCATGAATCTCCATTTGGAGTAGCAAAGATCTGATGTTTGGAGTCATTAAATCGCCAAATTTGCAACTGACGCCTGGTGGAAATCGAGTTGCAGAGATTTGGTAGTTAAGACACAAGATTAGATGTGGACAAGAAATGCGCCGATTTGGTTGTTGGCGAACAAGATTGGGTTGCATGAATTGCAAACAAGATTCATCTCTCCAACTTTAATCAGGTTAGGTGTAACACCCCAATTCTACCCAATAATACTATAAATCAGAGTGCGGAATTTTCAACATAAATATTGGAGTGCTACACTTACTTCATTCATGGTAAATTCAATTTGAAGCAATCTTAACAATCCTTGTCCATTAGACAACTCAAAATCAACAATTTGCTTAATAGAAATAACGTCGAGTTCAACAAATATTGCAACCTAAATGATAAAGGAAAAAAAACAGCGTTCAATCCCCTCGAGTGTTACGTATCAGAGTGACGACACCGACTCAACTAAGGAAGGATCACCGCCTTCATTCGCGACTACCTGCACGTTACCACATAGGGGTAACATTCAAACAGAAGGGGTGAGATATTGAACTATATAAGAGCATGTATGAAGAACAATATGATAGGTCAGGTACTATAGAATTACACATATCATCAATAAAATCCTCAATAGAGTCATCAATAGAATCATCGAAGTGCAATGCGGAATGCGACTCAATTGTGCATATGCATGTGGTACCATTGGAGCAAAACTCCCGTCGTAAAAATCGTCGTTGCCAGTAAATAGTGGCTCACAGGGCATAGCCCTCATCGTTCACATCGTAAAGCAAATGCAAAGGTATACGACACAATGTGAATGTACAAATAACGCTAATCACAGTCACGCAATCGCACGACAACAACACCAAGACGTCATGGCGGCCATAGGCCTACAACTTACTATCTTTGCCAATAAATAGAGGCAAATCAACTTTTACAACTTCACCTGCAATTTACCACATTTCGACAAGGTATTCAACGCAACAATTAACCACAACGGCAACTGTGGCAACAATATTGACAAAGCAGCAACATCAACAGCGCAAAACAGCAAGAATAGCAACAACATAGCAGCAAAACATAACAGCAGTGACAACAATAACAGCAACAGCATTAACAGCAAAACAGCAACAGCATTAACAGCAAAACATCAACAGCATTAACAGCAAAACAGCAACAGCATTAACAGCAAAACAGCAACAGCATTAACAGCAAAACATCAACAGCATTAACAGCAAAACAGCAACAGCATTAACGTAACCATCAATTCAATTACGAAAATTATTTATAATTCTTACTAACGAGTTATCTATATTCCTATCATTTTTTTTCTTTTGATTATAATAGTGAAAACCTTAATCCAACAAAATTACAATTCGATTTAATTAGAACTAACAACATAGGAACTCAAGCACGCACGGTCAATTCATCAAACATTTCTCATACGATATATATATATATATATATATATATATATAACCATGCAACATACACAGAGGCAATCTATAATAAACCCCAAACCCCGCATACGATCCCTCATATACGCTATTATAGAATTCGAACCCACCCTTACCTCAACTATGGTGGCGCAAACTCGCTCCTAGCCTCGTTCCTCGATTCTCCGAATACGGCGACTCCCCTGCGATAGTAACGACGCGTGACGATCACGAACGTAGAGAATTGCAATGAAAATCAACCCTCCCAATCCAATCCTAGGCTAGAGCTCTTGAAAATTGAGGCTTTTGTGTAACTTAGAAGTGAGAGGAAGAAGGAGAAGAAGGGAAAAGAGGGCGGCTGCGCAAAAGACCAGCCCTAGTGCATATTTGCGCTATATTTATAAGGAGGAGTGGCGCACAAGCGCCTTCCTGCGCAAGCTGCGCATTGGACACGCTGTTAGGGTTGCGTGAGCGCTGCGCACTCGCGGTGCTAAGCCCAATGCTATTTTTAACTGGCCCACAACACGTGATTATCATCTAACTCATTTTCAACATAGCTACTACGCCCATAGTTTCAATTCTTACAATTATCCTACGGCAATCCAACTTCGAAGTAATTTGATTAAATTTTAGGGCGTTACATTAGGTGTTTACCCCAGTTGAGTTTCTTAACTATTGGTTTCTTTGAAGTAATTAGGTATTCCTTTTGTAATATGTCCTACCATCTCATCTTACCTATAAACAAATAAATATTGTTATTCATATATTCATATATAATAATGATAGATATGGTGTAGTAAACCAACATTTACATTATATGAACAAAAAAACTACAGAAACTTATTAATATTTTTGTCCTTAGTATTACCAGATGGGGTTAAAGGTGGGGCCATAAATCTTGGAAAATCATTTGTGGATTTGGCTTCGTAGCTCAGCATTGTACTGCTGTGCTGGACAAAATCCCGTGCCTTATGCGTGACTTTCATTATTTGGTAATTTTTATATTGTCCCTCAACACATACCCTACTACCTATAAAAGGAAATGGAAGTTGCTGCCCAAACTCACCACTGCGACAACTGAAAATTACCTAAATAGCTTGAATACTCTATCAAACAGTTTTCTTTTCCGTTCAATACCAGTAACCAACAAGGTCTTAATATACATTTACTTTCCCTTATAGTTTTTAGCCTAAATCTTTTTTGCTTCTTTATTTTCCTATTGTAGTCACAAAGTTTGATCCACCACCACTACTTGCCTATGTCTGACCGACTACTACTTCAGATAAAAGATAAAAGATATACTTGTGTGTCTAAATTATTATATTATTCTATTAGATATCTATTATATATATATATATATATATATATATATATATATATCTATATATATATATATATTTCATATTAACATATAGATTTCAATATTATGAAATTAGCACGACGTATATAGGATTCATATGTATTTGAATATGTGCATATATTAGAAAACTTTAATAGTTATAAATAAGTAGTAATCATATATATATTTTAATAATATTAATAATATATATCAATATATATAGATACATATATGTATGAATAAATAATAAAAATGGTTCACCATCCTTTTTTTATGAATGGATGTAGTTGTATTAACTTTTTGTAGCCATATGTCATTTGGATGTTGTTAGGGATCATTTAAATTGCATAAAGAATTAAAGTTTAACTGTCTTGCAAATAGGATGGATACAAAGATCAGTTTCATCCAGGATATAGTTCCAGGGAAGATAGATTGGAAGTTAAAAGTTAGAATCATTCACCTGTGGACTATGCCGAGCAGGATGAATGATCAAGAGATTAACAACATTGAAATGCTTCTTATGGATGAAAAGGTGAATGGCAATTGCATTAAAATTTTGATTTTGTTGAGAGATTAAAATGTTTGGTCAAATTCATGTTAAATCTGGGGATGTTAACTTTGTGTTGTAAATGGAACAGCGTGGGAAAATCCAGGCAACTGTTAAGAAGCATTTGCTCTCAAAATTTGAGGATTATCTTGAGGAAGGAGCTACATATTTGGTTGAAAAAGTATTGGTTGCTCAAAATGATCCAAAGTTCAAAACCACAAACCATAAATACAAGCTCAATTTCATGAGCATGACGAAGGTGTTAGATATAAAAGCTGATGAGATCCCGGTCAACCATTTTGACTTCATGGAATTTGATAAAATTCATGGAGAGCAACATAAAGATGTTATCGTTGGTAACTGTTTTGGTTGCCTAATTAGCTCAATCTCTTCTAAATGTATGATCTATATAAGTAGTTTAGACATAAACTGTTGACTGATAGGTGAGTGTTGGGTTTATGTTTCAGATATAATTGGTCACATTGTCGAGCGGGACAATGTCAAAGAAAAAGTTAACAGTGGACGCATCTTAAGACTACTGGATGTTGTTTTGGAGGATTTGAGGTATGTCACTTAACATGGATGTATTTACTTTTATAAAGACAACGTTTTATTATAGTTAGTTCAACTTGGAGGTAGATTACATTTGATGTTTTCATGAATAGGCAACCTCGTGTGACATGCACAATGTGGGGTGAGTATGTTGACCGGATGCACACTTACCTGGAAACAATGGCCAAACCAGTGCCAGTTGTTATTGTCCTCCAACTTGGTCGGTTGAATAAGTTCCAAGGTATGTGCTTGTCTAAACTTCCATATTACTACAGGTCACTGAAATTTAGCATATGTAGGGCTGTCTTAACCTACTATTTGTTGTATTCACTACAGGGGTTATGAATGTGTCCACTGCTTTTTTTGGCACCAAGCTGTTTATTGATGATGAAATGCTTCCTGATGTTGTCGAATATAAAGCAAGGTACAGGCAGTAATGTTGATGGAAATGTACATTTTAATGTGGATCTATTAGTATATAACAACTTTCTTGAAATGGATTTGGTAGACTTGCTGGGTCATAGGGTTCTCTAACTCCAACTGTTAGTCAAATATTTGCATTCAATTCTGTCTCTGTGGCTGATAGGATGACTATATCAAATTTATTGGATGCCTCTGAGGTTGGTTCCATGTTAACATTCAACTAAAGACTCAACAAGTTTAGGGTTAAATTAGCGTATAGGACTTTTACAACATCTATATAACAATATATTGTAATGCATGGAATCCAACCAAATTAACCCATAAGTATCTAAAATGACAGACATGTGTTGGAGCAATATTGGCTCAAGTCATTGAGATTGAGATGACTGAAGGTTGGGTTTATGATTCCTGTAACACTTGCTTGAGGAGAGTTGAAAGGGTTGAAGACAAATTTGCATGTGCTCATTGTGATACCATGGTCCAGTCGACACCAAGGTTATATACTTGTGCTATAGAAAGTAGAATGTTTAAATGGAGTTAAATTGATTCTTTCATTACAGACCCCCGGTTGAAATGTGTATTCCTTTGGTATAGGTTTAAGGTACAACTTCATGTCATTGACCACACCAGCTCAACAACGTTTACTATGTTTAATCGTATTGTTGCAATGTATCTGGGCAAATCTGCCCTCCAGCTGATTGATGCAATTAAACAGGTGTGTTACGACACTTATGTTCTTCAATTGTCCACATATTATGTTGAAGGATGAAAGGCATTGGTATCTGCATAAACTAAGTTGGTAATGGTTTGTTTTTTGGGTAATAGCATCCAAGTGATTCAGTTGGATGTCCAGATGAGTTCCAATCATTTGTTGGGAAACAATTTCTCTTTAAGGTAGAGGTCTCGCATGGGAACCTTAACCGGGGTTGGCAATCATACACTGTGAAGAAAATCACATCTGCCATGACCATAATCCAGCAATTTGTTCAGAAGCATGACATTAAGGTAGCATTGTTTTTGTCAAAGCAAATAGGTTACATTTATTTCAGTTGCTTTTCTAACTCAAACAATTACTTTTGCTTTGAACATTTAGTTGGACAATGAGGAAGAGGAGACAGAGTTGGCGTATTCTCTTGAAACCTCATCAACCCAACATCCTGTGGTATGTTTAGTGTTCAATGCTTAAATTACATTCCAGTAACATAGTTTCAAGGTAACTAACAAATGTGACGATATGTTAACTTGTGAAACTTGAAATTGTTGATTCCAGACAAACGTATCGGTAGTTGATTCGAACGAGCAGCTCGAATTGGCTTACCCCTTATTGGAAACCACTCCAACAAGTAAGTCAACTGGCAAACGAGTTGTTGCCCCTCCCCCAATGGAGGAGTCTCCAAAGGTTCAACCAAATGGTGTAACACGAGTCATGGAAGTTGCAACTATTAATCTGAATGAACCTGTTGTTGCTGCCACCACTCCAAAAAGTAAGTCAACTGGCAAAGAAGACATTACGACTCCCCCAATGGAGGAGTCTCCAGAGGTTCAACCAAAGGGTCTAACACCAGCTGTGAAAGTTGGAACTATCAATCTAAATGAGCCTGATGTTGTTGCCACGACTCCAACAACTAACTCAACTGGCAAAGAAGATGTTGCCACTCCCCCAATGGAGGAGTCTCTAAAGGTTCAACCAAAGGGTCTGACACCAGTTGTGGAAGTTCCAAGTGTGAATCTTAAAGAACCTGAGATTGCTGGCACCACTCCAACAACTTACACACATGCCAAACAAGATGTTGCCCCTCCCTCAATGGAGGAGACTCCAAAGGTTCAACCAAAAGGTAAAAGGGCAGTATCTGAAGTTTCGACGCTCAATCTAAACGGCCATGATCATCATGGGACCATGCCAACAATTAAGTCTAATGGCAAACGAGATGTTGCCCCTCTCCCAATCGAGGAGCCTCCAAATGTGAAACCAAATGGTAAAAGGGCGGCTGCCGAAGTTTCAATGATGGACCTGAATCAACCACAACCAAAGGTGCGACGTTCGTCAGCCACAAAGAGACTGAAGTTGGTCTCTGTTAAGGTTGAGCCTAAGGAGTGATAATTATGTAGTATATTTTGTACGGTGGGCTATTGTGTCTATGTATTGTTGATCCCTATAGTCACATATAAGTGACATTGTTGTAATGTGTTGTTTTCGTTTGGCAGTAAGCACTTTAAATAAGGCCCACATAGCGTACCCCATGTTGTAGTTATATGTTAACTAAATCAATGAAAGGTTACATCGTTTTGTGTGTAAATCTAATGTTTCATTTAAATAACAACACCATGTATATAACTTTCAATTACCAAAACAATTGGGACTAAATATATAAAACATTAACCAGGTTGATTAGTCCCTAAAGTAACGTAAAGGGTAACATGCTTTCTTTTTAAAATGGTAACCATGACATAGTTTGTGCTAACATGTGTCTTGGATTCCTTCTGATGTTACATATGTGCCACCTGTACTACTTGGTGGGGAATTTTTGATTCTGTTGTGTGTCAATGGTTTATATTTTTCCTCAGCCACTATAGTGATACACATCTTTTGATAAGGGCCCACTTTTTATGTCTATATATTTTTCCATCTATAAATATGTAACAATTGTAACCTATACAGCTACATTTTGCTCTCTCTTATTCAAACTGTATTCACTACCAACTTCAACATTACAGGTTTACTATCTGTT
Organism: Astragalus glycyphyllos; assembly: GCA_963573325.1. Lineage (NCBI taxonomy): Eukaryota > Viridiplantae > Streptophyta > Magnoliopsida > Fabales > Fabaceae > Astragalus > Astragalus glycyphyllos. The sequence goes on from OY754307.1 coordinate 34,574,587, forward strand.
TACCGATCTCTTCATTTCCCTATTCAAAACAACCTTCTAAGTAGTCAAGTTCAGTTCAGTTACGCTATGGAACATTGTGATAGCAAGAGTTCTCCAGGAATAGGCGGGAATTCTCAACATGACTTAATATCCAGACCTGTTGTTGATGACAATCCCACATCTTATAACAATGAAGAAACACCTGTTTCACAAATTGGTTCAGCAACTGCAGGTCTTCTTATTCTTGAATCATATAGTTACTATAAATATGTATACACATTTTGATGGAATTATATACATTTAAGTTTAGATTGGTTGTCTTTACTTATTGTGTTAGTGGATTAACATTTGAACAAAAATATGTTAACTTGAACGGTTTCGTTAACTGGTATTTTGTTGACAAATCTTTGACTGAATTGTTTAGGTGGAGAATTGGTCTTCATGAAAGGAACAAGCAAGCGGACACACCAGCATATAGGCGTTGGGGAAAACAAGTCACCTAATTTTGATAGCCAGGCATCCTGCATTACCCAACAAGAACTTTGTAAGTTAAAAGCCTCATGGAAGACCAATTTTATCCTTCCCTTACGAACTTCCTATATCTTGCTATTATGGCCAATTGCCCCGTTTTGTTGTCTATTCCACATCAAGTCTCCCGAAATTAAGGAAGAAAGGAGAATCTGTTTTCTCTCGCGTTCCACTTGATGCCATTCCGTCATGCCCATTACTGATATTACCAACGGTATACATCTATCAAATTCTAAGAGTTTTGTTGGAGTGTTAGTAACACAAACAAATTCCTTTGTTTTCTTTTTTTTTTGACAAGTCCTTTGTTTTCTTTTAACAATGCTATTTCTTTGGAAATTGGGTAACAAATTTATAGTTATACGAATATAATGATATATACCAGAATTCACCTTTTTCTTTGTACATGGCATTTTAATGAATATATATTTATGTTATGTGTCCATGTGTACTTATAGGTTGGCAGTGTATTTAGGCTTCATTTCCTTTGGTTGTTGGGTGTGTAGGTGGTGGAGGCAAAGTTGGAGGTGGGTCATTGTCAAAAGGCATAATTGGTGATGGAGAAAATTTCCCATGCACCCATTTGGTGACCACGTTGAATGTGTTTATACTGATATCCCTTCTAAAACTTTAGTTTACTTTTCAGGAAAAACAAATTAGCCAATAAAAAAAATATAACTTTCGGCTGTGTAACCAGCCAAACATACCCTGACACACTGTGTTTTTCATTCTTGTAGCATCCTCCAATGGTGTCCCACTACCAACAAAACATGTCGGTGGTCTCAGTCGTATGGGACCAAGAAAACATGTTTTAAGGAGAGTCGTGAATTCGAAGGACTCATCTTCAACTAAACCAAAGCAACCAGATGTCTCAACCGACACGTCAGAAATTGGTATATTTTGATTGTGACCAATAAATATAAATTGGCAAATCTTCATATTATTATAATAACTTGTTATAAATGAATAAATGACAAATGTTGGTGTGGCCCATATATAGCAGATGAATTGTTTTTTAGCGAAATCGGGGAAAACAACAACTCCAACAAGTCTGCTGTCATTGTGAACTACCCAAGTAAGTCATGTGCTAACATTGTAATGGTCAGCATCTTATGTCATCATTTTTGTTATCATTAATCTAATAAGGCTTTCATTGTTTTGGTCCTCTGCATTTAAAATATTTAAATATACATAGAAACATGTAAACCTACTAACAAGTCATTTTGTTGAATGAAGGAATCCAAATATTTCCACACACTGGGCAAGAAAGCATTGGTAGCCCAGAAATGGTTTTAAGTCAACCAATTGGGATGCCAGAGGTGGTTCTTGAAGGTAATCATGTTTGTTACATGCCAACTACTGCTTCCCCGAAACTATATAACACCGTAACCTTAAATTTTTCTATTTTCGCTTCTCAGTGGTTATGTCACATTACTGGAATGTTGGTCAGCCAACATGGAGTTGTGAACATTGCAATGCAATGATGTGGTATGAGGAAAGGCTTCAAAAGAGTTATAATGCATGTAACCCAAAGTTTCATATCTGTTGCGCACATGGTCGAGTTGTTTTACCGAACTACACTAAACCACTTGAGACATTGTTTGGGCTATATCATAACCAAGATAAACGAAGCAAATATTTTCAGGACCACATTAGATCTTTCAACACGATGTTTGCTTTTACTTCGATGGGGGTACGATTAATAGAGCAGTGAATAATGGAGGGGCACCTCCAATCTTTGTTATGAATGGTGAGAATTACCATCAGATTGGAAGTTTGCTCCCACTACCAGGAGCACAGCCAAAGTTTGCACAGTTGTATGTCTACGACACTGAGAATGAAGTCAGTAATCGGTTGTCAGTTGTCAGGTACGACACCATTTATTTGGTCGGAAAATAGATTAAATGATTTTAATCATTTCATTTTATTCACGTTATGTACATCTTTTGGGATACCGATATTTACAGGATGGAAGATGATGGTAAAGAGATATAATCTAATATTGTTGAAGATCTAAAAAAGCTTCTAGATGAACACAATCCGTACGTGAAGGCTTATAGGTTTGTTAGGGATAGAGTTTCAAACAATGAGGTCCAGCTACTCAGACTTCGAATACTAGGTAAACGATGTCGTGATGGTAGAACATACAACTTGCCAAGTGTGTCTGAAGTTGCGGGTCTAATTGTTGGGGATTTTGATTCTAGCCATGTTGAAAGAGATATTATTGTGGAGTCTCAATCAGGTTTGTTAAAACGTATACCCACATTGAGCACTGCTTATTTACCGTTACAATATCCTATATTTTTCCTTAAAGGCGAAGATGGGTGGTGGGAGAAAATAGACTATAATGATTCGTCACATGTTAAAAGCATTAAACGAGATTTTGTTACACTTTGCGAGTGGTTTGCTTATCGGATTCAACAACGTAGTGTTGAGGAAGCTCTTCTCCTATATGGAAGGAGATTATTCCAGCAATTTGTAGTTGATGGTTATAGTATGATCGAGTCACAAAGACTCCATTGGGTTAAAAATCATCAAAAAGAGATTCGAGCTGATTTGTATAAGGGATTATCCGATGCAGTTCTTAGAGGTGATGTTGATCCGTCAAAAGTTGGGAAAAGGATTGTATTACCTTCAAGTTTCACTGGAGGGGCGCGCTACATGCAACAAAATTATCAAGATGCAATGGCAATTTGTAGATGGGCTGGTTATCCAGATTTATTTGTTACTTTTACATGTAACCCGAAATGGCCAGAATTAACTGATTTGTTTGCAAAGCTTAAATTGAATGCAGAGGATCGACCTGATCTACTTGCCCGAATGTTCAAGATAAAGCTAGATCATCTAATCAAAGAGATTAAAAAAGGGGAAATTTTTGGTCACACAAAAGCAGGTATTTTTGATTTTCTTTTACTTAAAATGTAATTTGTTTTTCATTCAGTTTCTTATTGGAATAGACATAACTTCAAACATTTTACGTTTGATTAGAAGTTCATATATTGAAATACTTTATGTTTGTAGTTATATATACAATTGAGTTTCAGAAGAGGGGACTTCCACATGCTCACATCTTGGTTTTCCTCAAACAAGACAGCAGAGTAGTTAGTGCTTCAGATATTGATACTATCATTTGTGCTGAGATTCCAATCAAAGAAATTGAACCGGAACTATATGAAATCGTGTCAACATTTATGATACACGGACCGTGTGGCCTTCAACGTACAAATTCCCCATGCATGAATGATGGTAAGTGTACAAAGTATTTTCCAAAGCGATTTGTTGCGGCAACAACAATTGATAAAGCAGGCTACCCAATCTATCGTCGACGAGATGATGGAGCATTCATTAAGAAAGGCTATTCATTTGTGGACAACACATTCGTCGTTCCATACAACAAACAATTGCTCCTAAAATTCAATGCACATATTAATGTCGAATGGTGTAATCAGTCCCGTTCAATCAAGTACCTATTCAAGTATATTAACAAAGGGAATGATCAAGTTACAGCAACCTTCTACAATGCTGCAAATGAAGTTCAGGAGGCTGAAGTTGTTGATGAGGTTAGACTATACTATGATTGTCGATATCTATCCCCATGTGAGGCTGTCTGGCGAACTTTTAGTTTCGACATCAATTATAGAGAACCTTCTGTTGAGCGGTTGATGTTTCACTTACCTGGTGAACAATATGTCCTATTTGATAGCTGTGCTACCCTCCCTACAATTCTAAATAGGGATGCTATCGAGTATACAAAATTTTTGGCTTGGTTTCATGCTAATTCTGTATATCCGTCTGCCAGAAATTTAACTTACACACAGTTCCCTGTTCATTTTGTTTGGAACAAGGGAAGACAAGAGTGGACACCTCGGAAGAAAGGCATGAGTGTAGGTCGCATGCACTATGTCCCCCCAGGTACTGGAGAACTTTATTATATGAGGACTTTGCTGAACCATGTTAAGGGTCCAAGATGTTATGAGGATCTTCGGACTGTCGGTGATGATGTTGAGCCAACTTTTCGTGCTGCGTGCTACGCACTTCGTTTATTAAACGATGACAAAGAATACATTGATGGGACAATTGAAGCAAGTAGTTGGGGTTCTGCCCACTATCTAAGAAAATTGTTTGTCACATTGTTGCTTGCAAATCAAATGAGTAGACCAGAATGTGTATGGGAAGAAACATGGCAGCACCTCAGTGATGATATATTGTGGAGGCAAAGAAGGAGACTTCAAAGTCCAGGTATCCATTTGGACTCTCCAATTTGGAAGGTAAATAAATACTGTAATGGAAAGTTGGGCTCACTCAATTTCTGTTAAATTGTATAGGCTAATCTTTTATGTTGAACTCTTTTCTGTCAGATTTGGAATTGACAAATGAGGACTTGAAGAATCTAGCTTTGATAGAAATAGATTCATTGCTACAATCTAATAACAAAAGGCTAGCTGACTTCTCCACAATGCCAACATTTGGTGGATCGATGGAATCAGAGCAAGGTAACAGATTGATTGTAGATGAACTAAACTACGACCGTGTTGTTTTGGCTCAAGAATTTATGCAACTAATGTCAACAATGACTGATGAGCAGAGGAAAATATATGATACAATAATAGATAGAGTGGAGTCTGATAAGGATGGGTTATTTTTTATAAGTGGTTTTGGTGGGTCTGGGAAGACTTACATTTGGCGAGCTCTTTCCGCGTTTTTGCGATCAAAAGGTCAAATTGTTTTGACAGTAGCTTCAAGTGGAATCGCTTCCCTGTTAATTCCAGGTGGAAGGACGGCCCATTCTAGGTTTTCCATTCCTATTATTGTTAATGAAGATTCGACTTGCAATATATCACGGGGGGGTCCACTAGCTGAACTAATTGAAGAAGCAAAACTAATTATTTGGGATGAGGCACCAATGATGCATAAACATTACTTTGAAGCAGTTGATCGAACTTTCCGTGATATCTTGAAGTACAACAAACATGGCAATGGTGATAAACCGTTCGGTGGCAAAGTTGTTGTTTTAGGCAGAGACTTTCGACAAATCCTACCTGTTATACCAAAAGGGACAAGGCCGCAAATTGTCAACGCCGCTATTAATTCTTCTTACCTTTGGAAACATTGTGTGGTAATGACTTTGCATAAAAATATGAGACTTCTTACAGGTAGTTCAGCTGATGATATATGTGAAAGGATTAATTTTTCTGAATGGATTCTAGCTGTTGGTAATGGAACAATAGGTGAAGTTAATGATGTTGACATTAAAGTTGTGCTGCCCGAAGAGCTAATCTTGCCGAAATCCAACAACATTGTTGAAGCTATTGTGAAGGCAACGTACCCAGGTTTTTTGGAAGCTATTGGTGATACGGGATATTATCAAAATAGAGCAATTTTAGAACCAAAAAATGATATTGTGCAAGGCATTAATGATTTCATGTTGGGCCAACTTCCAGGTGAAGCACACACATATCTCAGCTACGACACTCCTCATTCGGACAATTTGGAAAGTGATAGAGTTGATAATGTTCATTCGTCTGAATTTCTTAACACAATAACATCCCCTGGATTACCAAATCATATCTTAAAGTTGAAGTTAGGGGTACCAGTAATGTTGTTAAGAAATATTGACCAACGGTCTGGGTTGTGTAACGGCACACGGTTGTTAATCACAAGGCTTGGGAAATATCTTCTTGAAGGGAAAGTAATATCTGGAGATGATGTAGGGGAAAGAGTCTACATACCTAGATTGTCGCTAACTCCTTCTGATGTCCGAATACCATTTAAGTTTCAACGAAGACAGTTTCCAATATCTGTTTGTTTCGCTATGACAATAAATAAAAGTCAAGGTCAATCTCTTCAACATGTTGGGGTTTATTTACCAACGCCGGTTTTTTCACATGGTCAACTTTATGTTGCATTCTCAAGAGTAACTTCTAAAGGCGGCCTGAAGGTGTTGGTTGGTGATAATGGTGAAGAAGCCTCAAACATCACGTCTAATGTGGTGTACCATAAGGTCTTTCGTAATCTGTCTTAGGTAACCTCAACTTTTTTTATCTTTCATAATATAACTTCTGCCTGTCTGGATTATGGACATGTGGTTCGATAATGAATGGCTGTTAACTATTTTTCATAAATTGTTGTTATTATTGAAGTTCACCTTGCGGCAAAATTCCTACGTCTTTCCCACAGCGCATTTGATTTGTTCAATGAATTGTTAATCTTATTATCCAGGTAATGTCAGGCAACTAAGGATCGGGGCTTTGTTCGATATATTAACAGTGGTGCCACCTTCGAGTACTGATGGTAGTCATGTTACATGGTGAGCGTTTCAGGTCGACGACATCATCAATAGGACCAGTAACAAAGTGGTGCTAGATAAGTTATCCAACCTATTGTTAGGGCCAGTATTATTAATTACCAAACTTTATACTTTCCTCCAACTCAACATTCTGGATGATTTTGTTTACTTGTGTATAGCAGGCCCATTAATTGGGTGTTATCTTCCTAGCAACTTTTACCTTTTTTCTTCAATTAATGGATTGGTCACATTGGTTTTGTCAAATTGACTTACCACAGGTTGAGCATCACAATTAAAGTATGATCATATGTTTCGGATTGACATGAGTAAACTAAAACAATTTCCCAGATTAACTAATCACCTGGTACATGTTCATAAATTACTAATTATAAATGCATCCTATTGTAGAGCATAAACATAATTGTCTTCATGCATGAAACAGAATTATACAAAAGGTTCAAAACAGGGAACCCAAATACAAAACCATAGGAAAAGTTCAAATCCTAGCTATTACATAACAATTGGATTATCAGGGGCAACGCCATCTTCAAAAACCGAAGACATTTAAGTATGCAAGCATAAAAGGTACCATTAATTTTGGTACTTTTGGCTTGTTACACACATATTAAGGTACCATTAATTTGTGTTGTTTAAGTACTAAAATGCCCCACTTGTAGTTGTATTGGGATAATTAAAGTTAAAGTAAAATAGTCTTGGGACAATTAATTCATGCATTGGAACTCTAAAAGGATAAATAAATATAGAGGGTATATTAGGAAAAATTAGGTGAATTGTACATTGGGTTTTTAAAAGTACCATTGTTTTGGAATAAAAATAAAAGGCCAAAAGTACCAAAGATCAGGAACGGAGGGAGTATGAAGAAAGTATGCAACCATTGTCATTCAAATCAATTGAATTTAGGACAGAAAACTATAGACATTTGAGCTATTGGGCTAAAATTCAACAAAAAAAATCAACCCAGCCTATATTGGCAGCTGGGTCACAATATTATCCCGTGCGGAGCACGGGTAGAGGTACTAGTGATATTTAAAGGCTAAAATGCTCCCGGGGTCCCTTAACTTTATTTAAAGTAACAATTTGGTCCTTTATCTTTTTATGTTTTAAATTTTTGGCACATAAATCTTTTTCCGTCAATCTCCATCCAACTCTGTTAAGATGTGTCCAATAGAAGTGCTTTTGTGGCTGTCTAAAATATTATCCACCTCATTTAGATTTAAATTTTACTAAAAATTAAAAACAAAAATTGAAAATAATTGCAAAGGATTTACTGAAAATCGACAACCATGGTCTTCATCTACTGGGATTCTTCATCTTCATCTACAACCACTGATGTCCCACCTATGCAAGAGTTGAAGTTCCATTTTTACTTTGAACCCTCAATTCTTCACCTTCATCTCATTTATTCATGGAATCTAAAGCAACAACATATGCAAACCCACAAATATTCTCAGTTTTCTTTAAATCTCAATCTACAAAACATAATAGATCTGGAAAAGGAAAAACGAAAAATGAATCTGTAAAACATAACACAACCACTTGAATCTGTAACGAAAAACGAAATCGAAAAGGAAAAACGAATCTTTAATGAGAATCGAAAGCAAAACGAACAACGAAAATCGAAAGAGAACAAAATCGAAAAGGAACACGAAATCAAAAACGAGCGGAAATGAGAACGAAACTGAACGAAATCAAAGTTGTTTGATTTCTGTAAAACGAACGAAAGCGAATATAGCAGATCTGAAGTTGTTTGATTTCTGTAAAAATTGATTGCTGTTTTTTTCTTTCTGTAAAAGTTGTTTTTTCTTGTCTTCATGAAGAAGATGACTCAATTATTTTTTATTTTTTAATAAAAATAATTATAAAAATTAATACTAAAATATGAATCAGCTGCCATGTTGTATAATAAAAGACGTGTCCTGCCACGTAAATACCTCTAATGGACACATCAGCACTATTAACAGAGTTGGATGGAGGTTGACGGAAAATGATTTATGTGCCAAAAATTCAAAACATAAAAGATTGATTTGGGACAAAAAAAAGATAAAGGACCAAATCGCTACTTTAAATAAAGTTAAGGGACCGCGAGAGCATTTTAGCCAAATTTAAACTATTAAAACTTCATGTTAAGATGTATTTTTTAAGCACAAACGATGTCGTATTATGGTTAACAGAGTTCTTCACTCTATCTCCGAATAATAACATTAATAATGAGCATATCATGACATGGTCATGTCGGTCAATGCATTGTACAACATTTGAGTTGTCTACCTCCCAGTCTCATGTCCTTTACTTGCTTTATTTGCATGGCTTGTTTTGCAGAACCTCAAGTCAAGACTGGGTAAGAAATTTGAAGCTTGCGGAGTAGTGTTTGTAATGGAGATTTCTAATATCAACCTTACATGTTTTTGAGTTCCTTCACCTTTTACATTTCAGCTATCTTTTATATCAAATATTGCAGCAACCACCATAGACAATTAACAAATTCAAAAGCTCCCTCAGGGATGTACCTTGAAATTCAGCAAGATAAATCTTTGGCTCATTGTCTTCAAACCAATATTAGCAACACCCGTATAAATTAGTCATGCAATGCAACAACCTCCCAATTTCATTAACTTGTCACTAATTCCTTCCTGTAGCTGCAAAATAGCATGTATGTAAATAACATCCCGTTGATAACCAACTAAACGCAGGAGAAAATTATCCAATTCATCAGAAATGGATTTCGCTAATTTTTACAACAACAGAATTTAACAATTGGTCGTACAATATTGTCCCTTGCCGACTTAACCTTTTACCTCGGGACGGATTTGTCCGCGTTAGGGGAAGAACGGGCCCAACCTCTGGACTAACTCGACGTCATGATGACCTATGGTCGGAAGAAGCTCGCTCAGACTGATAGGACGACCTTCTTAATAGTGCCACTGATTACCCCGTATCACTGTATTGTGGGCAGACCGACTTTAGCCAGGCTCGGCGCATTCACTTCCACAGTACATTTGAAGATGAAGTTTCACTCACTGGCGGGCAACATCATAACTGTTTTGGCCGACATTAACTCCGCAGAAAGGTGCCAGTATCTTGCTCTCGAAGGCACCCAGCGCCGGCTGCAAGAGGTCCCCAAGTTACCACCAACCGTTGCTCAGGTGTGCCTCACTAAGGTGGACGCTCGCTATGACCCGGATAGCTCTGAGGACGAGGACGAACTAGCTAGAGAACTTAAGAAAAAGATCAAACGCCCCGAGCCCCAGGGTGAGTTCCTTAAAGTTTCGCTGGGTGATGACCCCACGAAGACTGTTAAAGTGGGGGCCAAGCTCACCAAGGCGGTCAGGGAAAGCTTAATTGCGTGTTTGTGACAAAACACCGACCTATTTGCCTGGTCCGCGTCTGAGATGCCCGAGATCCCGCTTGAGGTAGCGTGCCATCACCTGGCGGTCAATCCCAAAGCCAAATGCGTGGCACAGCGACGTCGAGCCCAGAGTGAGGAGAAGACCAAGGCAGCGGCGAAGGCTGTGGCCGACCTCCTATCTGCGGGTTTCATAAAAGAGGTGAAATACACCACCTGGCTGTCTAACGTGGTGCTGGTCAAGAAGAATAACGAGAAATGGAGAATGTGTGTAGACTACACCGACCTCAATAAAGCATGCCCCAAAGATACCTTCCCCGTCCCAAGCATTGACAAGCTCGTGGATAACGCGCCCGGCTTCCGACTCTTGTCTTTCTTGGATGCCTATTCCGGCTATAACCAGATCGCAATGAATCCCCCGGACCAGAAGAAAACAGCTTTCATGACGAGCCAGGGGAACTGCTGCTATACGGTCATACCTTTCGGACGCAGGGACCACTTACCAGCGTATGATGAATAAGGTTTTCCGCAGCCAAATCGGCAGAGTCGTCGAAGTGTATCTTGACGACATGATTGTGAAAAGCAAGGCGGATGAGAGGCACCTGGCCGACTTGCAGGAAATCTTCGATGAGGTAAGGAAAAACAACCTCAGGTTCAACCCTGAAAAGTGTACCTTTGGCGTTCGAGCGGGGAAGTTTCTTGGTTTCTGCTTAACTGAAAAAGGGATCGAGGCCAATCCTGATAAATGCAAAGCCGTGACCGACATGCATCCCCCAACCACCAAGAAAGAAGTACAGAAGCTGACAGGCATGATTGCCGCCCTCTCCAGGTTTGTATCCTAGGCGGCGTATCAGTCACTCCCCTTTTTCAAAGTATTGAAGAAGGGTGTAGAGTTAGTTTAAATGGACGCCAGGGTGCGAGAGCGCTCTCACCGAGCTCAAGCAAATACTGTTTGAACCCCCAATACTGCTGAAACCAGTTGAGGGGGAAACACTTTATCTATACCTCACTATAGCCGAGGAAACAGTGAGCGCAGTCCTGATCCGAGAGACAGAAGAAGGGCAGCGACCAGTGTACTTTGTGAGCAAGGTACTGCAGGGGACCGAGTCCCGATACCAAAAGATAGAAAAAGTGGCCTTAGCCCTGGTCGTGGCAGCTAGAAGGCTAAGACCGTACTTGGTAGCTCACCAAATCGTTGTCAGAACGGATCAACCAATTCGGCAGATTTTACTTCGTTCCGACCTCGCAGGAAGAATCATCAAGTGGGCCGTAGAATTGTCTGAGTTCGGCATCAAATATGAGGCCCGATCCGCCCTCAAGGATCAAGTCTTGGCCGACTTCATTGCTGAAATGACACCATCACTCTCCGACACGACTCCCTTGCAATGGAAGCTCCACGTCGACGGTTCACCAAATTCAAATGGCAGTGGAGCGGGGCTAATCCTCGAGAACTCCGAAGGGCTTATGATCAAAGTCTCTCTCAGTTTCGCCTTCACCACCTTAAACAACTAGGCAGAATATGAAGCCTGCATTGTCGGGCTGAAGCTAGCCTCAGATTTTGGGGCGAAGACCATCGAGCTGAACACGGATTCGCTACTGGTAGTCTCCCAAGTCAAAAAGGACTTCGTAATAAATGACCCCATTCTGCAGCGGTACCTGGCACGGGTACGGGAGTTGCTCCTTCGTTTCGAGCAGGTAGAATTGAAGCATGTACCTAGGGCTGAGAATGCCCGAGCCGATGTCCTAGCAAAGCTGGCCAGCACAAAGCCAATAGACAATTTACGGAGCATCATTCAGGAAAACCTAACGAAACCAAGTGTTGACCTGTCTCTGGACGCCGTGTCCGATGTCAACGTCGTAACAAAAGGCGCAGGGTGGATACAACCCGTTAAAGATTACATTGAGCTCGGTGTGGAACCAACTGACGCCAAGGAAGCCACAGCGGTCCAGTGCTGGGCAACGTCTTACTCCATCATAGACGGGAAACTCTTCCGGCGTGGTTTCTCCACTCCCCTTTTGAAGTGTGTCGAAGGGGAGGAGGCTGGGTACGTGCTCAATGAAATCCACGAGGGATTTTGCGGACAGCACTTAAGGGCCCGGGCCCTGGCGAAGAAGGCCTTCAGGGCAGGTTACTACTGGCCGACCATGACGGAGGACGCCTCCGACCTCGTCAGAAGATGCGACCCCTGACAACGATACGCCGATGTCCACAATGCCCCCCCAGCCGAGCTCTCTTCCTTGTCGGCAGCATGGCCGTTCAGCCAGTGGGGAATAGACCTCCTCGGACCTTTCTTGTCTGGCCTAGGCGGGGTCAAGTACTTATTCGTCGTCGTCGACTATCTCACAAAATAGATCGAAGCAGAACCACTCGCCCAGATATCTGCCGACAATTGCATCAAGTTTGTCAAAAAGAACATCCTGACCAGATTCGGGGTTCCATCCGTGGTGATCATTGAAAACGGGACACAGTTCACCGATAAGGGATTTCGGTAGGTGACGACAGACCTTAATATCAAGCAGCGCTTCACCTCCGTCGAGCACCCTCAAACCAACAGGCAGGTCGAGTAGGCAAACAGGTTCGTGCTCAAGGGGTTGAAGAAAAGACTGAAAGGGGCGAAAGAGGCATGGCCCGATGAACTGCCGTATGTCATCTAGGCATATCGAACGACGCCGCATTCCACCACCAACGAGACTCCCTTCAGGATGACGCATGGAACCGAGGCAGTCATCTCAGTGGAGGTCGGAGAATCAACGTGGAGGTCTCTGTACTCTCTCAGCAATGAGGCAAACGACAAAGCTGCAAGAGAAGAACTAGACCTCGTGCAGGAAGTTCGAGATAAGGCACAACTTGCCGAGGCCGTTGTCAAAGCCCAAATTGCTAGACGATACAACCAGAAGGTCATCACTCGAGACTTCAACGTCGGGGATCTCGTCCTCAAGCGTGCCGACATCGACAATAAGAATACTCGTGAAGGCAAGCTTGCGCCCAACTGGGAAGGACCCTACCGAGAAGAACTAGACCTCGTCGCAGGAAGTTCGAGATAAGGCACAACTTGCCGAGGCTGTTGTCAAAGCCCGGATTGCTAGACGATACAATCAGAAGGTCATCACTCGAGACTTCAACGTAGGGGATCTCATCCTCAGGCGTGCCGACATCGGCAATAAGAATGCTCGTGAAGGCAAGCTTGCGCCCAACTGGGAAGGACCCTACCGAATCGCAGCGAAGACCGGGAAAGGATCCTACCACCTGGAAACCCTCTCCAAGGAGCCGATACCCCGAACTTGGAACACTGCCAAACTCAGGCTGTACTATAGTTGATCAAATGTAACATTAAGACCAATAGTGTCCCTGAATAAAATCATTTTTCACTATCATTCTGTTTTCCTAACTTACAAGACTCACGGCGACACTAGCTCCCGACTCGCGACAACGCCCCTCTCACCCAAGTCCGATACCGAGCTGCCCACTCGGCGGACGATGGTATGAGGCGAGGCCTTCAAAGAACGATGCACACGTCCTCCTCAACTCCGAGCTTAAATGCTGAGACAAAGGCCGAAGGAAGAAGTCCCATGCGACTTCAATGCTCAGTTCGAGACTGAGGAAGAAGTCCACAACGGCTTCGAACCCTCTTGACTCCGAGCTTAAATGCTCAGTCGAGAGACAATTGACTCCGAGCTTAAATGCTCAGTCAAGATCTACCTGATTCCGAGCTTAAATGTTTTGTCAAGCTTTTGCAGGAAGGACCACAGCGACTCAAGTTCGCCACCAAGACCTAATGTCACCACCTCGAACGTCGGAAAGCAAGAATTCCCACCTTACCGTGCTGGAAACAAAAAGGGGATCGGAGACCTAGTTCTTCAAGCCGAGCTCGATCTCAGCGATTCGACCTTGACTTGGGGGCCCACTGTCCGGATTGGGCCAAAACCCCACAACTTGGGCCTGGCCCAACTCGCGCTTACCATGAAAACAAATATGGGCACCAATCAATGACCGCCCGTATCCAATGGTCAAAACCCACGCGCATGGATCCAATGGCATGGGAACGGCACCGTCGTCTATAAATAGAGGCGTTCCCCACTAATTCCAGGTACGCACTAATTTTCACCCAAATTCCTCTTCTCTTCCTTTGCTGACTTAAGCATCGGAGTGCTTGCAGGTACTCCACCCGTACTCCGGTACCGAACAAATAGTAATTATTATTATTATTATTATTATTTCTAATACAAATTAGTCTATTAATGTTTTTATGAATCATTTTTTTTGTTTCTAAAATAAAACTGAAATATTTTAGTTTTAATTGTGGGATTTTATTATGTTAATTAATTTGAAATTGTTAAAAGATTAGTAAAATGTTTGATATTAGTAATTTGCTTAATATTAGTAACTCAAAAAAGTAGGCCCCAAAATAAAATGTTTTTTTTTTGACAAAAAAATAAAATATTTTAACAACCATTAGACTAAAATTTAAAAAATAACTGCTTCGATCAAAAAAAATACCAATTTAAAATAGTAGGCCCCAAATACCAATTTATATTGATTTTAAGTTTTTAACGAATTGCAAATTGTACGGTGTGCATAAATTTGCAATTGTTTTAATTAATATCAAAATTTTCAATTTGTTATTTATATTGGTTTAACGTGGAGAACATTGTGATACCATTCAAATTGTTTTTAACCAAATTTTTAATGCAAATTTTAATTGGGAATAAAGTGGGTAGGTAGTGTTATGTTAACAAATTCAAAAATTACCATGTGTATATATAAGGCATGTTTTTGAAATCTTTCTAAATAAGATGAATGATAATAATGTTAGCCTAATGTTTAATGCATCACATCGGCATCAACATGACAACATAATTGTCCAACTAAGCTCATAGGTGTGCCTAATAGGATTAACAATTTTTGTTTTCTTCTCAAATGCATGTATGAACGACACCTTGGATAAATGACATTAAAAAAAATTCTACTTTGTTTTATTATTATATAGATATAGATTATAAATATATAAATACAGGAAATTTTTTGTTAAAATATGTGAGTAAATCTCTATCAATTTATTCGTGAAAATATATTAATATATTAATATTGAAAATTTAAAATTCTTTATTTCACAAAAAAAAAAGGTTAAAATTCTTTTCAACTAATATTATGTTTTGTCTAGAAGTTACGATGATTGTCCTTTCTTGCTATCTTATTTATATTTTGCAAATTTAGCTAATATTTTTTTGTTGACAATTATTGTTTTAGAAATTTTACTTTTATATAACATTCCATAAAGGCTAGATGCATTAGTGTGTGGGACCATGAAGAATATTAATTAACAAATGCATAATAAAATGACCTTGGAATGTCATTAATTGAGATGCATTCTCAATTTTTTAATATATAGATATAGATTATTGTTTTGTCAATAATACCCTTAAGTATTTATTGCAGAGAGAAATGGATGAAATAAGATAATAAATTATTAAGGGTATTATTGCTAAAGAAAATTAATTGTATAAAAAATAACAAGATTTATTGGTCTGGTTGGTAAGTGTAAAAAGCCAAAAAACGACAAGTAAATAGGAATGGAGGGAGTAAGTGGTAATTAACAATCAAAAATATTATTGTCAAAAAAACAATCAAAGACAAACCAACATTAGACAAACCAATGACATTGAAATCAATTATTATCATTTAATAAGACTAAAAGTTTATATACTTTTCAAGATTATCATTTTCATTAAATGTTGCTTATCATTAAATTATATTTATTTCTTATATTTTGAACCACTAAAACTCAGTTTTTTTCTATTGTGTGCTGGAGAGGAGTATTATAGAAATTTTTAGTGTTTTTCCTCCATTTGTACCCAAAAAAAACCATTTAAAAGGCAAGTAAAAATAAAGGAGTGATTTGAAATTGGTGTGGTTGGTAGTTGACGAGTTGGTGAATTTCAGTTATTGGTCCGCGTTTTGTATGCATCTTCTTTTATTTGGACTTTGAGTTGAATAAAATAAACTTTGCGACGCCATAGCAACCCAAAATCTTTTCCTTTTCCCTCTCTCTTCTCCAGACTCTCTCTCTCTCTCTCTCTGGTTAGTGAATTTCTCTTCCTTCCTTCACTCAATTTAATAATTAACACTTCTAATTTTTCTTATTGGTTACTGTATTGCTCTTTGGTGATTGATTGTGTGCGTGCGGGTTAATATTTGACTCTTCTCTTCTGAATTCTGATTCATCTTTGTTATGATACCTATCAAATACTCTTTTATGCTTGTCAAGTTGTGATCAAGATAGTAAAAAAACCCCTTTTTCTTCTGGGAAGTATTGATTTTATCATCTGTTAAAAAAAACGATTAAGGCTTTCCTTTTCTCATTCCTTAATAATGAATAGCAATTGGCTGCTTCCCTTGTATGCTGAAGTGTCTTGTTTTGTTTCTGATTCCTTTCTTGAGTGATGATGAATTGAAGAGATAATTGCTTGGCTAAATTGCTTTTCATCCCTACCTTTTTATGTTTGGCTAAAATGATCGTTAAGAATCATAGGATCATACATGCATAGATCAAAGCCATAGGAGAGGTATTGAGCATAGGAATACTCATGAGGTAAAAGAGGTAAAAACTCTTCGTAAGGAATCATATTGAAAAAAGATACTAAATGTGAGTACAAGGTGCTCTATATATAGAGCTCTAGAAAATACTAGCTAACTACCAAATTACTAATTAGTCTCTAAGAGAATGTAACACCTTCTAAGTCACTATTATTTTTAATAATGATTTCCCAATTTTTATCCACCAATTTAATCCTCTTCAAATTCATATGTTTCGAATTTGGTTCCCATATTTTTTAATTGCATTTTTAATCTTCAAAAATCATGGTTTATGAAAAACAAGATGACCAAAAGTGCCTTTGTAGCTTCATTATCTTCCCTATTCAATAGTAATTAATGATTAAACATTAGTGTTAACGGAAATTTGTTTACATTTGTTAGATTATACATCTCAGATAACATAAATTGATTTCTTTGCCAATTTTGCGAAAGAGTCATTTTGCTTTATGTTGACAAAGTGATGAGATTGGCATTCTGGGTCTAAATCCTTTCATATCTTTGCTGCTGCTACTCTATGATGTGGGATTACTTTTCCGCTGTGCCTATCGGTGGTTTTTGGTTAGCTAGTTAGAGTTCTCATGTAAAGTTACCATTCCTATTGGTCTAAATTGTTTTTGATCACTGCGCATTCACTTTCTGTGTTGAGTTTTTTCTCAAGCTTTTTTCTGCAGTGTTTGATGGTATTATCTCTGCTTCTTAGTATCCCAGGATCAATGTCTGAGAAAATCACAGCTGAAAACCTTCTTCACCACATTGCGGATACACTTGCTGAGAAGAAAAACCATGTATCATTCTTTGACCAAGACAAATCAAACCCAATGAGCTCCCAGATCAACAGACTGTTTGGACGCGAGAAACCTGTTCACCATCTTTTAGGAGGTGGAAAATGTATGGTATTTATAGTCAATTTAATTTTACATAAGATTTATATTATTGACATCAACTTTAACATTTAAACAACTTTTTTTTACATTTTTTTTTGGGTGATTGAATGCACAGCTGCGGATTGCTTGTTATGGAGGAACAAAAAGATTTCTGCTAGTTTTTTAACTGGTGCAACAGCAGTATGGGTGCTTTTTGAATGGCTTAATTATAATTTTCTTAGTCTTGTATGCTATGCTTTGGTTTTTGGCTTGCTTGCACAGTTCCTTTTGTCAAATGCTTCTGGGTTGCTTAACAGGTGACTCATGCAACTTTACATATGCTCTTTCTCTCTCTCTCTCTCTCTCTCTCTCTCTCTTTTTAATATAGCTCTTTCTCTCTTTTGCTTTCAAGTGGACATGTTATTCTACTTTACAAATCTATTTCTTTTTAATGTCTCACAGCCCAAGAGTTTTTACTAATTATGAGTTGTACTTTATGTTGACAGCACGCCGTCTACAGTGCCCCGACTTGTTCTCCCTGATGAACTCTTCGTGAATATTGCAACTGTAATTGGTAATGAGGTTAACCGTGGTTTGCGGTTTCTTCAAGATGTTGCTTGTGAAGGAAACTTGAAGCAATTTCTTATTGTAAGTTTGTACTTTTGTTGATTTTCTTTGAACCAAAGGTATAAGGAGTTGTAAAAAAGAGGAAAAAGGTATGGGTGGGGATCAAACCCTGACAAAGGGAAACTAACATAATAACTAATATACCAACATTTGCTATTAAAAAAAAATTATCCAGAGCATGGTTGCCAAACTCGTGCTACAGATCGTGGGAGCGCACAAGCTCATGCGTTTCACTGCCTTCAACGTGGCGGCGCGGTGGAAAGACCACCAGATGGGGCGACGTGGCTGGCGTGATGAGGAAAGACGTTCTTCCCCCGCCACGGTGGTGAAGGTTTTTGACCCTTTTCTACTTCCAGAAGTGAGTCTTCTTCATACTGCTCCCTGCTTTCGCGAAGAAGAAAATGTGGCGTTTCTGTGCAGCAAAGAAGTTGCGGCGTTTGTCTTTAAAATGCAACTAAAAGTGATAAAACCTAGTTTATTTGGTTTAGGCTTCACAATGGGCCCATATAAAATTTGTCGTGAATATGAGAAATGCTCGTAATAGAACGAGCACCAAAATGAAAGACAGACTAGGAAACTTTTGTTTTAACTGATCAAAGGTATGCCTTTGAGATTACAATAGAACAGTACAAAATGGCAGTGGTTGGAGTATTGTCCACCTTGAAGAAATGTATAAAAAACTAAAGGAGAAATAGAACGAGATATTCCCTCAAGAATACCTCGTACTGAGATGAGAATCACTCTCCATACTCGGTCCCAATTTCCACCCCGAAAAACAGCCCACCTTCCTTCAAGCATGAGCTCTCTCTCTCTCTCTCTCTCTCTCTCTCTCTCTCTCTCTCTCTCTCGCTCCCCCTCCCTCCCCCCCCTTGCTGCTACCTGTGCAGTTTGTTTTACTCCCTCCGAGTTCATCATTCTCCGCTACCATCTATCTAATTTGCACGCCCACTTCCTCTATTTCCTACATATTCAGTCCCTCCTTTTATTCACATGTTTAATGGGCTGATCAGCTCGTAAGTCCTTCCTTGGCGCTCTTTCCAAGACTATTAGATGGATGAAATCCCATGCTTACACTAATAAAGAGCGGATCCAGATCATATAGTTTTAAAAGCAATGTTGAAAAGAGTGTCGTTAGCATTCTTCTTGCGTGTGTTTGTTATTACGAAAAACTGTATAACTGATGCCATATAAGAAAAGCCTAGTTGCTTGAATTTGTAGGGACTTTCAAATAAACTAAACCTAATGCACCAGTAGCTTTTGAAGGTTTATCTGGTTGTCTCATAAGGTCACATTTTTGTCACAAGTGATATGAACATTATTATAGAAAAAGGCACTATAGTAGGAAGCATATGGAAAGTGTAGAGGGAAAAAACTGAAAACCACAAGGCCTAGAAGGGACATACACTGAATATTGGAAATTTGATGGGTCATTGAATGATTTATTGTTTTATCTGTTGTTGTGTATTAATATTTATATGACAACAAAAGAATATGGATGCTTGAGTATTTTGAATGCACAACCATAATGAGGAACCCCTTATTGTACAATTTATAGCTTGCTTAGAGCTATTTATGCACCTTAAATAATATTTATTTCTACAGTTCCAAAGAAATGTTGCATGTATTGTTTTCTGGAATTTGTGACCGATGGTTTAAACATCCCCAGGTTGTAGGAAGTTTGTTTGCTGGTGCCATTATTGGGAGCTGGTGCAATTTCTTGACTGTCATATATATTGGTGAGACTCACTTTCTTTGCTTAAATCTCTTTTCTTTTACTTCCTCCGTCCCACTTTGTTTGCAGTTTAAGGTTTTGGCACAACCTTTAAGAAAAATGATTAAGAGGCTAGACTTTTTAAAAAGATTTATCTAATTTAAATGTGAATCATTTATCAGATGGGAAAAGTTGTCATAATTAATAGGGGTAGAAGTGGAAAAGAATATTAAAAGTTTCATTGAAAGTCTAAAACAGTGTTAAATATTAACCAAGGTCCTGAGTTCGAATCCAGCCCCGGGCATGCAACAATGTTAAATCTCTTGAGGGAGAGCTTTGCCGCCCATTATGGTCCTACCCGGCTCGAGGGATTAGTCTCTGCAGTTGCGTGCAGAGGATACCGGTTTATGAAAAAAACAACAATCAATTTGGGACAAATGGATTTTGCTATAACAACGAACAAAATGGTACAGAGGAAGTAATCAACATAATGACCCTAATATTTCTGTATGTTATTAAGATTGCTACCCTGCGACATTGTACTCATGGATTATAGTTGAAAAAAATAACCTCTCCTCTTGTAGGGGCAAGATTACCTGCATTCGTTCCTTCCCACCTAAACCCCACAACATGAGAACAACAAGCAGTGGTCTGCAAGTTTAGAAATATATTTTTATGCTTAAGCTAACCATATGAAATCTTTGCTCCTCTGGGAAACTGTATAACACATGCACCCTTTCTTAGATAGAAAAGCCAACCTTAACGTTTTTGATGCAAAGTAGAGATTATTGGAACAGCTAGCATACTAACAGTAAAATGAGTATGCGACTGCACCAGTATTCTGTATTATGGGAAACATGTTGTTGAGTTAATTTTGAGCTAAGATGCAGAGATGAGGCGGTGTTGATGGGAACATGGTGCCTGTACAGAAAGGCACGCACATCCAATCAGGCGCCTTCTAATACTATGGTGGTGAACCCTCACTTTAGTCCCTAAACTTACACTCTCTTCCCTATTTATCCCCTAAAGTACATGAGAATTTGTGAAATTTTGGCTAATTAGACGAATCTCAAAACACTTTTGGGGCTAATGGAATGAATTTCTCAAACTTTATATACTAAAATTCGTTTAAGAGTCCAAAAACGAGAGTGTGTTAGTTTAGGGACTAAATTGAGAGTTTATTCAATACTATGGTATACTAAAAACATAGTCTTAATTTTAATCACATACTGGACGATGGTATGTATATTGTTTTGTGGATCTATTTCTGCCTGACATTTTTGGTGATGACACCTTTTAGAAGTTCAACAAGAATATTGTTCCCTTCTAGTTGATTATTGATGTTATAGATGAATACTGAAACAAATGTTTTTCCCTCTAGGTATTGTTGCTGCACATATACTCCCAATTCTCTATGAAAGGTATGAGGATGAAGTTGACAACTTTGTGTACAAGGTCCTTGATCAGATGCAAAATAACTATAGAAAGCTGGATACTAGTGTGCTCAGCAAAATCCCCAAAGGAAGTTTCAAACAAAAGAAGCATGATTAGGTTTATCCTTATGGAAATAAATTCGACATTCAATGCCATCTCAGTCATTTTGGCAGTTGGGAGTGGTTGAAGGAAATAATTAGAGGAATGAAAATAGTTTTGCCTTGTGAATGATATTATTGACAGGAAAAATATTGCATTATATAAATGATATTTCATTTAGACTATTTCTGAAACTTAGTAGTACAAATTGATTGTAATTTATCTGTGATTTTTATATAACGGTCTTTCATCCTTTTTGATCCCAATACCTCTGGTTCTATACTCGTGTCAGTTGCAAGTGGCAACAGAGCTCATAATGTTTTGGTTTAATTACGCTTTTTGTTTCCATAAATATAAAAAAGTATTGTTTTTTGTTTTTGGATTAGTTTTTTTTTCCTTCATTTTTGATCCTGTAATTTTCTAAGTTTTCTTTTGATAACATGAAGAATTATTTCTTTTGTTTTTTGTCCCGCTATTTAAATATGTATTTTTTAAATTAGTCCTTATGTAGTTCATATTTTAGGGACTAAAATCAAAATGATCTCTAATTTCACGATACCAGACCAAACATGAATAAGTATTGTATGTATCGATTAAATCAAAACTAGTCTTATAACCTGTGCGATGCACGGGTTGCTCTAGGGTGGATGAATTAAAATAACTAAAAATGGGACGCATCTATATGTTTTTATATTCCTATATACAAATTAAAATAGAATTCGTATATAGGAATATAAAGTAAAATACAATATGTGCATACGAATAAAAAACAAGGGCAATTGTCTAATCAAAACTAGGTTGGTCATCATCAAATTTGGGGGCTTCATTCGCATGGATGACTTTTGGAGCTTGATCACCGAGAATCATGGCTTGGTCATCAAATTTGATGCCAATAGGATTATAGACAGTTTCTCATCAACCTCAACGCTCAACCTCACTAATCAGAGTTTGGACTACATTCATTTATTAAAAGGAAAGAATGAAAATTGCACTTAATTTATAATATTGTGAGCAATTATATGTACTTGATGGGAGAAAATTATTGTCCTAACTGTCAGTTTCAAATGTACATGATAAGGGAACGGAGTGCACTACACTGATTTGATGAAAGCAAAAGATAAATGAATAAATTACCTTGAATATTTGACGATTGAATGGTTGCAAGTATTTCAAATATTCAAACCATTGAATATCAATATAAAATGAAAATAAAATCATGTATAATTAGCATTCCTTTTACTACTAAATCTCCTCTACCCACAGTTTCAGATCCTCCTTGCTCATCCCAGATACATGAAACACCATCTTGTAATCACTCCCTCCCTCTTTAATCCCCCGGAGTGTTCTTCCTCTCCACTTTACCCATCATTTAATTCATTAGAATTTCATATTTCGTAGGTTGTTATTGAAATCATGAAATGTAAAAGAAGAATTCATTCATTTACTTGAAATTGAAAAGTAAACTGTACAATTTGAACTTATATACAAGAGTTCTAAACTAACTATTGTAACTGAAAAATGAGAAGAGAGATCTAACTCTCAGCTAACAACCCTAACTGTTTCAACAAACTTACTTAACCATTAACCAGCATACATGGTCAATTAACTATAGTTTAATAAAGGTTAAAAGAGGAAAAGGGGAAAAATTAATAAAATGAAATTACAATGTCAATGTATTCGTTAATACTCCCCCTCAAGTTGGGAGGTGAAGGCTATGAAGTCCCAACTTGGATAGGAGAGATTGAAAGGAAGCCCTGGGTAGAGCCTTTGTTAGCAGATCTGCAACTTGTTCTTGAGAGGGAACACAGATGAGTTTCAGGAAGCTAGACTGAACATGGTCACGTACAAAGTGGCAGTCTATATCAATGTGCTTTGATCTCTCGTTGCAGGTAGGATTTGTAGCCATTTGAATAGCAGAGATGCTATCACAGTAAACCATTATTGAGGGGAGGGTTATGCCAAAGGAGCGCAAAAGTTTCTTAAATTATAATAGTTCAGAAGTGAGTGTGGCAAGAGCACGATATTCTACCTTTGCAGAGGATCGTGCCACAGTACTCTGTTTTTTTGATTTCCACGTGATCAAGGCAGATCCAAGGAACACACAAAACCCAGAAGTGGATTTCCTTGAGGTAGTGCAGCTTCCCCAGTCAGCATCACAGTATGCAGTGACTTTAAGGGAAGAGTTAGCAGGAAACAGCAAGCCTTGGCCAGGAGATTTTTTGAGGTATTGTAGGACATGCTGCACTGCTTGCATATGAGAAGTCCTAGGTAGATGCATGAATTGGCTCAAGCGGTTAATAGCGTAGGCAATGTCTGGGCGAGAGATTGTGAGGTAAATCAGGCGCCCAAGGAGCCTACGGTGTTGTGTGGGGTCTGCCAGGAGGTCACCATCAGTAGTGTTGAGTGTGATGTTGGAATCCATGGGAGTGTTGAGGGGCTTGGCACCAAGGCAGGTATCATCAAGCAGTTGGAGGGTATATTTCGTTTGGCACAAGGAGATTCCTTGAGAGGAATGAGCAATCTCTAGTCCCAGGAAGTAGTGCAAATCCCCAACTATTTTAAGTTTGAAAGATTTCTCAATGAAGAGCCTGGTTTGTTGAATTAGGTTCTGATTTGGTCCTACTAGGAGAATATCATCCACGTAGACCAGCAGTATGATGAGGTTATCACCAGAACCTTTGGTGAAGAGAGAGTTGTCACCACTACTTTGATGGAAACCTTGAAGTAAGACAGTTTTAGAGAATTTTGAGTACCATTGTCGTGAGACCTGTCTAAGTCCATAGAGGGACTTATTGAGCTTGCACACAAGGTTCTCCCCCTTGATGTGATAGCCAAGAGGTAACTGCATGAAGACTTCTTCTTCCAAATCCCCATTAAGGAAAGCGTTGTTGACGTCAATTTGTAATAGAGACCACTGTTTCTGTGCTGCAATTGCAAGGAGGATCCTGACAGTAGCAAGCTTGGCCACTGGAGAGAATGTCTCAGTGAAATCAATGCCAGCTTGTTGGGTATAACCTTTTGCAACCAAACGGGCTTTGTGCCTGTCCAGAGTACCATCAGCTTTGTATTTAACTTTATAAAGCCACCTACATCCAATAGGATGTTTATTAGGAGGTAGCTACACGACAATCCATGTGTTGTTAGTTTCAAGGGATGTTATCTCCTCTACCATGGCAGGGCACCATTCAGGTATTTTTACTGCTTGATGGAAAAACTGTGGCTCATAGATGGAGGTGACTTGCATGACATAGTGATGGTATTTTGGTGTCAAGTTGGAATAGTTGACAGAATTTTGTATGGGGTATAGAATGTTGCAGTGATAGTCTTGAAGGTAGGCAGGGGCATTGTGAGGCCTAGAGGATCTTCTAAGGGTGGTGGAATTGTCATTTAAAGGCTTAGTAGCAGTGGGCAACTAAGGGATAACATCTGGTTGGGGTGGGGAAGAAGCAATGGTGGCATCATCAGCAGTGGGCTCAAGATGCTCGGATGGTGCAAGATCTAATGAGGGATCAATGGTGGCAGCATCCGTGGCAGTAAGATCCCGGGCAGAGGAGTCAGGAATGGGATTGTCAACAGGTGTAGTGGGTGGTGAGGTGTCCAAGTTGGTTGGCAGCGTAGACACATTAGGAAGGGGGGTGTTTTCTGGGAGTGAATGTACAAGTTCAGGTCAGTTTTGTGTTTGAAAGGGAAAATAGATTCATGGAAGATGACATCCCTAGAGACAATGAACTTTTGGTTTTGAAAATCAAAGAGTTTGTATCCTTTATAACCTTGAGGATACCCCAGGAAAACGAGAGGAAGAGCCCTGGGAGTAAATTTGTTTCTGTGAGACATAATGGTGGAGGCATATGCCAGGCAGCCAAATACTTTGATGAGATTATAGTCAGGTGGTTTGGAGTAGAGAATATCAAATGGTGACTGATTGTTCAAGAGAGGTGAGGGAGTTCTGTTGATCAGAGATATACTGCTGCAGAGATGCATTCTCCCCAGTAAACCAAAGGGATGGCAGCTTGAAACATCAAAGCTCTAGCCACATTTAACAAATGTTGATGTTTTCTTTCCACCACAGCATTTTGCTGAGGTCTGTGGAGGCAAGAAAACTGGTGCAGAGCACCATTTTGTTGCAGGAAATCTGTTAGCATAAACTCTTTTGCATTGTCAGTCCTAACACATTTAATAGATTTCCCAAACTGTTTGTGAACATAAGTGAAGAAGGACTTGATAATTTGTGGTGCATCAGATTTATGTTTCATTAAGTGAATCCAAGTGAACCTAGAATGGTCATCCACTATTGTGAGAAAGTATTGGAAGCCATCATGAGTCATTTTTGAAAAAGGTCCCCAGGTATCACAATGAATCAAGTCAAACACAGAATCAGACATATTATTATGTGAATTAAATGGTAATCTTTTCTGTTTAGACAGGGGACACACAGTGCACATATCAGAATGAAAATTAGCATGCAATTGAAAAGGAACTTTATTGCTTAAAGTCTGTAAAACATCATCAGATAGGTGTCCCATGCGAGTGTGCCATAACTTGGCCAAATCTAGTGCATTAGGGACAACATTACATCTAGGAGTTACATCAAAAGGGGAAAACAATGAAAAAACAGAATTAAGAGAACTAGGCACAAACTTGGATGAAACAGAGACACAGCTGGTGAAAGGAAAGAGACCCTGAACCAGATCACATCTTCCAATCACCCTTGCAGAGTTTTGTCCTGTATGAGGCAAGCATCATTAATGAAAAATACATCATATTTCTTGGAATACAAAAGTACTCCTACAGAAATTAAATTGATGCTAAATGCAGGGATATATAACACATTTGTGAGCACAAAATCAGGTCCTAATCTTACACTACCTACTGCATGAACTCTAACTCTTTGATGATTAGGTAAAGTAACAAAACTATTAGGCAAAAATGCGTGTTCAAGAAACATAGTGAGATCATTGCAGATGTGTGTGGAAGCACCTGAATCAACCAACCAAAAGTGTCTAACAGAAGCAGGTAAAGATGCAAGAGCTGAAAGACTAATACTAAGACACAAGTTACCTAAACTGTCACTCTCAGTGACAGTGGTGTTGGCTATCTGAGCCTGAATGTAAGTGAGCATTTGTTGATATGATATGGCTAGTAGAGGCCTTGAACTTCTTGTGTCCCGGGGGATAGCCATGGAGCTTGAAGCATTTGTCCTTGGTGTGACCAAGGAGACCACAATGAGCACAAAGGGGACGATCCTTACGAGTTGTAGGCTTACTAGAAGACTGAATGGCACAGGCCAACTGGGGAGAGGTGTTGGCAGCATTTCCTACCTCACGTTGGGTCTCTTCTTGAATAACAAGAGTGAAAACTTGAGTGATGGAGGGAAGAGGCTTCATTAACAGAATTTGTCCACGCAAAGCATTGTAGCTCTCGTTGAGCCCCATCAAGAAGGTGTAAACATACTCAGAATTGAAGTAGTCCATGAGAGGTTGTACACCGCCATAGTTGCAGTTATGTCTTGGAACGCATTGGTTGAGTTCTTCCCACAAGGCTTTGATCTTGTTGTAGTAGGCGTTCACAGATGACGTTCTCTGGCTACAACCAACAAAGTCACGACGGAGTTGGAAAATATGGGGGCTGTTTTGCTGCTGGAAGCGAGTTTCAAGATCCAACCAGATGGCGCGCGCTGTGGAGGAGTACACAATGCTCACGGCGAGCTCCTTGCAAACCGAATTCAAGATCCAAGAAGCAACAATATTGTTGCAGCGAATCCACATTGGAAATAGGGGATCGTCTTCGTCGGGAGCTGAGAGCCCAAACCATAGCCCGTTTCCAAGAATTGTAGTTCTCACCATTGGAGAGAGGAGGTAAGTGGTGAGGACTTGACCGGGGTTATCGGAGTGGTGGAGGTAGAAAGGATTGTGTTGATCTACAACAATTGCCATCGAATTGAATAGAGAGACGATCTGAAGAATCAAATTTCAGGGATGACGAAGAAGGATCGAAGGATCAGAGATTGAACAACGGAAACCCTAGGATTTTTGGGGAAGAAGGTGAATGCCCAGAAACCCTAAAAAATGGGAACGAAGTGAGAAATCTCAGAGAACTTCTGATACCATATTGAAATCATGAAATGTAAAAGAAGAATTCATTCATTTAATTACTTGAAATTGAAAAGTAAACTGTACAATTTGAAGTTATATACAAGAGTTCTAAACTAACTATTGTAACTGAAAAATGAGAAGAGAGATCTAACTCTCAGCTAACAACCCTAACTGTTTCAACAAACTTACTTAACCGTTAACCAACATACAAGGTCAATTAACTATAGTTTAATAAAGGTTAAAAGAGGAAAAGGGGAAAAACTAATAAAATGAAATTACAATGTCAATGTATCCGTTAATAGTTGTTTCATAACAATTTCTTGAAGCTGCTTTCACTTAACATCATTTGCTTTTAAAAGGGCATGAGATACCTGAAAAAAGGGATAGAGCATAACTCGTCAAATATAGATACAAATTTAAAGTATGTTACAGGTTTCCTTTTGTTATAACAAAAAGAAGATGTCAAGGATGTCTTAATCAATTATAGTTAAAACAAATTGTAACATAAATATGTTAGGGGGATAACTTGGCATCTTGAAGAAGTCTGTTATGAATCTTTGTGTAGAATCAAGCCACGGATTTAGATACCGTAGAACTTTTATTTAAGATGTTATGAAAGTAAGAAGCAGAGTCTCCCCCTATGGTCCCTGTTGAATGCATCAATCACGGAAAAAGGTATACATAACATATTACTGTGCACACAAAAAGCTTCAAGTGATCTGGTTTAGTTCAAGCACCCATTTCAAAAATCAAATTTTACAAAAAATAAAAAGATGAAACAAATAATTGTTTTTGAATAAGAAAGAAAAATTTAGACATGTTGACCAACACGGGAGATTGAGAAAAGAAGAGAATAGATGGAGAGAAGGGAGGATGATAGAACAAAAGAGATGGCCACTATCGCTGGTCCATGTGATGCGGCAATAGCTCTGCTCCGTGTGATACCTTTGACATGAGCACAAGTAACGATTAGCTTAGACAATCCAAATATTTTATTAGCTTTGAATTAGCCCATGAATCCATTGAATTACTAACTCAACATCACTAAACTAAAAAAATGTAAGCAATGGAAAATATTTGACAAAGAAAGGCATGAAAGCAAAATTCACAGAATTCCAAATACAAAGTAACACATGGGTCCTCTGAACTTATATTCAAAGTAAGGATCATGAAAGAAAGAACCTGAACATGAAAAACAAAAAAGCTTAGGATATCTAATTTACCATGTAAGAATGTAAGGAAAATAAAATAACTATAAGAATCATATGAGATTCTACACATTCCAAACACCTTAGTTACATTGATGTGTAAAGGACAACTCAATGAAAATAGAAGCAATATAATAAGTATATATATATTTAGATGTTTTTCCTGTAACAAATGGACAAAGGGAAAGAATGCTTAAAAACAACAATTATATATTTACTTCTCAATCTTCTCAACATTAATGTCTATTTAATACTTTTTAGCAATTCTACCATCTGAATCTTTACAAAATCTTCATTCGGATTGAAAAAAAAAAATCAGACTCTGAAAATGATTATTATGCCTTAACAGGAGTAAACATAAGAAAAAATAAAAGAAAGTAAGACCCTCAGAATAGGTTTGAAGTGTTACAAATGAAGAGGTTTAGGACTCATAAGGATGACTATTTTTTAGTAATTGCATAATTTGATTGCTTCTTGCTCATTGAAGATAATGAGAAAACCAAATGGTTGCATTAATCCTTGCTAAGTTGATCCAAGTGATCCTTGAAACCATTAGTTTTAGCAAGAGTGAAAAGAAAAAACAGTTGGAATACTTCTTTATATTCTGTGGCCTCCAGGACCCCTGATTTTGCAAATACCCAAACTGCCCTCTTAACTTCATTATTGCCTGATTAGCATAATCATGATCAAGACGAACAATATTGTTAGGAACAAACATCTCTGTTTTCTCAGCAACTTTATCTTGAGCCTCCAAAATCTGTGACAGTACCAACGGAAAATCGATCATGACTCATGAGTACAGAGGCAGGTGAAAATCAAATTTGTAAAGAAAAAATTCAATTAAAGCAAACTAATTAAAATAGAATATGTATAATGGTTCACATAAAAAGGGACACCAATACTTGAGAGAAATGGGAAACTTACCTGGCGATCAACTTCCATAGATTGTGTCATGTTAACAGCTTTCAAGACTTCAAAAAGAACATTAGCAGTCTGATATGTCTTGGTGAGCTGTGCACTGAAAGTAGAAGACAAAGTCAATGATATTCACAGAGAAGCCACATAACATATCACATTTCACATTATTTAGACAACACATATCGATCAGCTTTATCAACAACATTTTGTAAAGCTTGGATATATTCTTTCGTAGTAATAATGCTGATATTGGCCACAACTAAACTGTGGTTCAATATTTATTCAGTTTGAGGATCTTTTGGTATCTTTATTTTCTATCATTTCAATCTTTAGTTCTGCCTTTCTACTTGATCATATAATAATGCCCTAAAATATAACTCATTCATTAAATTATCTACCAAAAAAAGCATGATTACCATATATAATCATTAGACACTTTGTAGTTTGTTCTATTCATCAATAACAAATAAGAAAC
This sequence comes from Astragalus glycyphyllos, assembly GCA_963573325.1. Classification (NCBI taxonomy): domain Eukaryota; kingdom Viridiplantae; phylum Streptophyta; class Magnoliopsida; order Fabales; family Fabaceae; genus Astragalus; species Astragalus glycyphyllos. Next base: position 34,604,763 of record OY754307.1, read on the forward strand.
CAACTGTTCCGGACCAGGCCAAACTTGTGGCATTTGCATGGGCCCGACCCTTTCTTGCCTTTCGCCACGCTCAGATCCGCATCCAACGGACCAAACCCCCTCGTCCGATCCAACGGTGCGGACACCGCGACCTGCTCTATAAATATTGGACTCGCTCGCCATTTCCAGGTACGCTTTCCATTCCCGTCTCAATTACCTCTTCACTTCCCTTGTTGACTTAGGCATCGGAGTGCTTGCAGGTACCTCACCCGAGGCAGGGGAGAACTACACCTCGGCCAATCCGAGGTTCAAACTCAACAACCCGAAATCATCCTTCCGTCCTCACGGCGCAAACCTATCCGAGGTAACTACTTGTACTCCGGTATCGAACATTGGCGACCACAGTGGGAGAACAATCTCTCCGATCCGACTTCATACTTGACTTCCCATGGCTCCGCGAGGACGACCACCTACTCAATCTCAATCTCGACTCCAGAACGCGAATTCCGGGGCCCGTCCTCAGGACACTCCTGAGGGAGACGTGCAGACTATCCTGGAAGAAGCCCCGGTGATTCCCAGTTTGGGCCGGCTTTCGCCGCCCCTCCCGGTTCCACAGATCAACGCCATCCCGGCGCAGCTCCAAGCCGTGAATCAACTCCTCGACGTACTGGAACGGCGCAGCCAGGCCTGATGCAACAGGAAATGGCCGCCATTGCCAGAGCCATCGCAGCTCAAACCGAACACGGAGATCGACCTCCGCCGTCTCCGCCTCGGACCGTGATATCTCGGAGGTGCCGCACGTCACCTCCACGGGATGGCACCCCTAGCGACACCTCCCCACCGGTCTGGAGGAAGAAGAGACGTGGTAAATCTCCGACTCCGCCTTCCCCGCCGGGGTCAGATTCCCAAGGCGACTCGGATGATCCGTCCTCCGACTCCTCCTCCTCGTCTAGGGACTCTTCTCCCCGCAAGAAAGCCACCGGTAAGAGTAAATCCAAGAAAGATAAGGGGTCCCGAGCCAGTCCGTTCATCCCCGAGATCGCAGAATACCGGATCCCGAAGTCTCTCGAGAAACCTCCAAGGCTGAACGTATACGACGGAAAGGGAGACCCGGACGAGCATGTAGACACCTTTGACTTGATGTTGGATTATCGCGATGCGTCGGATTATGTCCGATGCAAGCTGTTCCCCCTTTCACTAAGCAAATGCGCCCTCAAATGGTACCGCGACCTGCCTCTGGGGTGTTGCACCCCGAAAAATCCTTTGGAGGGATTTCTCTTCGCACAACATGAATTGGAGTCGCCACCAATATTTTTTTAGAGGTAAAACATTGAAAAAAACCTTTCTTGAAAGACAATGGTCCTTGGAACCACGAGATTTGAGTTCGGGGGTCGGTTATGCATGGGGAAGGTACGAGCACCCCACACATCCTTTCTACTGAAAGGGAACCTCGATTTGACGTGTGATTTAAAAGGTTGATTTAAGAAATGCTTTGTTTTTATCTCTCTTTATCTCTCCTTACTTTATGGAAAAACTTAAGGAAAATTTAATCTTTTGCGCTTGACGGGAGGGCACCGTGCCTACGTATCCTGGGGAGGGAATCAAAGCAACGTAGTTCTTGTTTTCGAAAATTGTTTTGTTTTTAGAAATTGCCTTGTTTTGGAAAAGGGTTTGTTTTTTTGAAAAGAAAATGGTTTTCATTTGTCGTGCTTGACGGGAATGTGACCCGCTCCTACGTATCTCCCAGTGCGATGGAGAATTCAAAGCTTACGTAGTTCTCGGTTGTCGAGAAAAGGTTTTTATTTTTTAGTTGTTTAATTTGTGAAAATTGAATGTTCACAGTGATCAAACAACAAAGGTTTCGAGTGATCACCACTAGCATCCCATTATTGACGATCGTGCAAGCAAAGGCTTCGCATTATCCTCAACAAAGTTTTTAATTTGTGAAATGAGAGTTCTTTTGAAAAATGAGTGTTCATGATAATCAATTGAGCAAAGACTCCAAGTGATCACCACTAGCACCCCATTGTTGACAATCGTGCAAGCAAAGGCTTCGCATTATCCTCAACAAAGTTTGATTTGTGAAAAATAGTTTGAAATTGTTTTGAGAAGAAGTGAAGTTGTTTATCAATGATTATGTAAATGCAAAAAAATGTTTTGAAGTTGGAACGTTACTAACGAGTAACAAATTGTTCTTTGTATGCAACATGGTTTTGAAGTTTTGGAGAGTTACTAACGAGTAACAAATGGTGGAAATCAAAACAAGCAAATTGTGAACACCAATTCAACATTTTAATGCACCACAAGCACATAAACAAGTATATCAAGCATGGAGTACCAAGCTTCAATTCAAGAATGCATGAGTAGGCAAGGATGCAAGAATAGGTAAGAATGCATGAATATGCAAAATGCATGTGCATCAAGGTTAGATGAACCTATCTTTTGCCGAAACTTCACAAGCTTCAAACAACAATTTACAATAAACTCAAAGAGCAAAGAAAGCATGATTAAACTTGAGGATGCATCAAGGTCATTGGAGACCAATCATGTGCGCAAATTCAATTGTTTATAGACCCCTTTTTGCTCACATTTCACAAGCACATCAAATGGGAATTGAATTTTTAAATGCTTACAAGCATAGGCATCAAGGTTGAAGTAACCTATCTCTTGCCAACTTAGCATAACCCAAGATCATTTGTGGATCATAAATGAACCAAAACCCAAATTCATTTTTCTCAAATCACAAATTTCACAATTAACAACATAGGTTTGAATATTTGCAAGACCAAAAGTGACCAAAAGAGGGCATTAACAAGTCATTTTTGTAACCAAAATTGATTAATCAAGTTAGAAAACTAGCATTTGCATTTTCAAACAAGAATTGCACAAAGAAAATTGAATCATCTTAGGCAATCCTCATCACTTAAAGTGAAGTACACTAGGCACAAGTGAGAGTCCTCTTGCCAATCCTCAACATAGAATAACTTTGCAAACAAGTTACTAACAAGCAAACCAAAGTTTACAATCAAAGCACAAGGTTGTGTTGAATCATCTTAGGCAATCCTCAACACATAAAGTAAAGTGCACAAAGACACAAGTGTGAGTCCTCTTGCCAATCATCAACATATAACAATTTGCAAGCAAGATACAATCAATTAGCAACAATATTTTGCAATCAAAACATCAAATCAATTGCGTTGAATCATTTTAGTCAATCCTCAACACTTAAAGTTAAGTGCGCAAAGGCACAAGTGTGAGTCCTCTTGCCAATCATCAACATAACAATGACTTGCAAGCAAGATACCATCTATTAACATCAAAATAACTTGAGAAAACGTTTTTGATCACAATTGCAAACCCATTTCACAAGAAAATTAACAAACCCTAATTCTAATCATGATTTGCGAAGCATCACATCATTTTATTCAACAAAAATGCAAGATCATAGTGAAAACAACATAAATCACAATTTATTCAAGGGTGAGAAGCATCTCAAGCACCCAAACCTCCCACAGTGTTTGTCAAAATGCTTGAGACACCTCTCACCAACAACAATCAACAAATCAACAATATAACAACACTAAAATGCATGAATATGGTAGGATGCAAGATTAGAAACATGATATCTACATTTTGATGCAAAAAAGTTGAAGATGATGCTAGGTTTTAAGAAGTTTACCTCAAATCCAAGCTAAGGAATGACTAATATGAAGAACAAGACCACAAATCAACTTGAATCTTCACCAAACTTCAATGAAACCCACGAAATGCTTGCTTAAAAATGCCCTTTGATGATGCAAGCTTGAATTAAATTAGGAGAGAAGGAAGATATATGAAGTAGGAATGGAAATGAGGTGAGAAAATGGTGATTTGGTGAAGGAGAAGTGAAGAATTGATGGAGGAAGAAGGTAGTATAATTTCGGCCAAGAGAGGGAATTAGGAGAGGGAGTTGTGTGCTAGGGTTGTGTGAGTGAAAATGAGGCCAAAAGCCTTTTTCTTTTCTTGTGAGGTGAGGTTAATAGGGTATATATAGAAAGCAATTAGGTTTAAGGGTAGTTAGGTCATTGTGCACTAGTTATGCTCTAGGATTTGATTTTAATTTTGAATCAAAGGCTAGGATTGAGGCTCACATGGATTGAGGACATTGAGAAAACACAAAATGAGAGAATAGAGAGGGGGTGGCGCATAAACATTGGGAGGGGTCCTTGGTGACCAAGTTTTGCAAGTTGTCATCTTGTACTATTGTACTATTATATGACCATTCCATTATCCCTTCATTTTTGATTATTCTTCTTAGGATAATTGTACAAAAATACACCCAATTTAGGCCATATACAAGGTATCTTGATGAATATGCCATTTTATGAGATCACCATGACCAAAAATATCATAAAAACCTCATCTTGAAATTTTTGTAGAATATTCCTTTTTGATGCCTTTTTTGAATTTGAATTTTGTGCACAATGTATGCATGCATGCGCATCCATACATACATGACCAAAAATGTTTTGCCTCAAATAAATTTCTCTAAAATTGCACAATGATTCTTGATGAGAAATTATCTTATTTTTGACAATGACCAAAATACCCTTTTGCCCTAAAAACCTTGTTTTTTAACAACAAATGCATTTCCACTCTAACAATGAATTTAAAAGCCCTAGAATGACTTTTAAAACCCAAAAATGCATGCACAATGCTCTTCACTCTTCAAAATAAAACCACACTTCTCAATTTATTTATTTTTGCGGAAAATTAGGGTTTTAAACCTAGGTGGACAAAATTAGGGTATGACATGGGGTCAATATCTGGCTGGAAGCAGCTCACAAAGCTGTTCTCATCACGCTTCACCGCCTCCAAGGTGAAGCCCAAATCTGAAAATGTCCTACAGGGAATCCGACAGGGGGAAAAGGAATCTCTAAGGGACTACATTGAATGGTATAACCAAATAGATGATGAGGTGCATCAACTCTCTGACGACATCAGGGTCCTGTTCATGAGGCACAGACTCTGGAAAGGGAGCCTCTTCCAGATCAGCGTCGGGCTACGAAAGCCAAAGACCCTGGACGAATTCCTAAGGCGAGCACAGCACTATATCGATTACGAGGAGGCCGACGCCACAGACACTTCCAATCCAGCCCCGGCGTCGGGCAAAGGGAAAAGCAAGAAGGATTCCAGGACGGCACCAAAGAGTGGCGTGGAAGACACGCGGAATATTCCGAGCTCAACGCAACAAGGGAAAAAATCCTAGCCGAATGCGCAAGCACCGAATTTCGCGATGTGAAGTGGCCGGCTCCAATTCCCCAGCGGGGAAACACTAACATAAAAGCTTATTGCAGGTACCACCGGAGCAGCGGCCACGACACGGAATCCTGCAGAGTGTTGAAAGACGACATAGAGGAAAAAATGATGAGAAGAATGAAAGCTCTGCTGAAGAATGTTCTTGAAGGTCAAGCCATCATCCAACAAGGTCAGAGAGCTCAAGCTACTAGAGATGAGCAGTATCAGCCATGGATTCTGCAATAAGGGATGACCACAGTTGCTCCAAATCTCATTCCACCAGAATTTGGTCTTATCCCTCAGTTTCCAGATATTCCAGGACTTGCTACATCCTCCTCTTATGATGGGTCTTCCCCATAAAAGTAGCCTCTTAAAATCTCTGTCTGCCTCCACCTTTCTGATGTTAGCCAAAAGGGGGAGAAGAGTAGATTAAGTTACTAGGTCTTAGGAGTTTTTTGTAATGATCTGTATTAGCTAATATCTGTGTGTTCCAGACACTTTTTTGTTGAGAAGTATTCTTCTCACAAGCTATTTTTATTTTCCTAGGCATTTTCTGCCCAAAAGAACATAATCTCTTGTAATCATGATAATGATTCTTTTGATGAGCTTAATGAAATATATGTTCTTAGTTATGTTCTTGTGTGGTGTCTGAAATGTGTGAAATTAAATCCTTAATCTGCATGCACATTCTCAGGGGGAGTAAAAATGTTTATGCATTAGAAAATTTTAAACAAAAATCAGAAAACATAATCCATCTCATAGAGTTTGTAAAACATTAAAAAGGGGGAGATTTTTGAGGGAAAATCCCTAATTAGTTTTGATGATTAACAAACTTCAAACGTGAGAAGCTTAAGTTATCTGACTTCATATTCTACTAATGTTTCTTCTTGAGTGAACAATAAGTACAGGAATAATTAATCAAATCTAAAGAAGGTATATGCTTATAAGAAGCATCATAGTTGAGAAGACTTAAAACAATGTTGCTCACAAAATCTTAAAAAAGAAGGTTTCTCTTGACAAGATCAAAGATCAAGACAAAATCGGTAAACTTGAGAAAGATCATCATAAGAATTACAATCTGTGGTAACATGAGAAAGATAACCAGAAGGATCAACCTCAGAAGCATTATGACAGAACCAACATGAGAAAGGTTCTCAAATGAATAGAAATGAGAAGCATCAGATGAGAAATGTCAAGTTGAGAAACACATGATTAGAAGAGTCCAGATCAGAAGGGTCATGATGAGAACAGTCAAGTTGAGAAGTATCACTTCAAAAATATCTTCATAAGAAGCATCAACTTGAGAAGCACCATCTCCAGAAAATGTCATAGCTGAGAAGAGTGATAGTTGAGAAGAGTCATGACAACCGGAAACAGCTGTTTTCTGCAGAAAAGCATAAACACTGTCTTAAAGCATACAGCCTTTCAACGGTTATAAATGGCTATAATCTTTTGCCAATGACACTTTTCCATGGACCATAGGTTATTACACATAATTTCAGCTATAAATAAACGCATCTGGCTATTGTTGATCCGTGTGAGAGTAAATTGAGCTCAATTCTTCCAACCTTCCCAATGACACTTTTCCATGGACCATAGGTTATTGCTTTTGTTGTTGTATCTGTTGAAAACACCATTTGTATCAACCAAGCTCTAGAAATCCCACAAACCCAAACACTTAACAGAAAACCTGTAGGAAACCTTCTCAAGTATCATATGTTGCTGTAGGACTTGAGAAGTGAGTGCTTCTGTGATAGAAGCTGACTAATAGATAAGAAGGATCTTTTTAGGAGTGTAAACAGTATGTAGAGCTGTGTTAAGAAAACTACCAAGACAACTTTTAGCCTAGGGAGGTGGTAAAAGTTGTAAACTATTTAGAAAATAGTGGAAATACTCAAAGGGGGTGAGGAGTGGATGTAGCCTAGGGTTTTGGGTGAACCACTATACATCATTGTGTTATTTACTGCTATCTCTAAGTTGTTTTACACTGTGAGACAAAATACTTCTCCTGGAGAAGATTTATAAATATTGAGAAGGCAGCTAACCCTTCTATGCTAAAAACTGTTTTACGTAAAACACTGTTTTCAACCCTTCTCACAGCTCTCCTTAACTAGTAAATATTTAGGAAATCTCTTGTTTCAAATATAACTTTATTATTTCAGACCACACAATCTTATGCTACTTAAACGGTTAAGAAACTCAGTATTTGACAGTAGGTGTTGAAGACAGAACTTACTAACCCTTCTCAATTCAATTCTATAGTTGAGAATACAGTTTATTCTAAGTCTTCTCTACATGCTATCATAGTTAAGAAAATAGTTTTCACTCACCCTTCTAACTAAGAGCACTCACTATCTTAATATCTAATCATACTTGTGAAGTTAGTTATCTTGTTTCAGGTGAATTTTAAAAGGGTCACAACTCCAACCCCCCTTCCTATTGACATTTATTGACTTCACTTATGGTCTTAGCGCATCTAAGCAAAAGTATCTCTTTTTAGTAAAAGCGCTCCTCATTCCCAGATACGCTAAGACCATAAGTAGTACTTTTTACATAAAGCGCTACCTATGCGTAATTTTTATTAAGGAATTTTTTTTTCGGTTTCTTCTCTATAACCAATTCCTAGCTCAACAACCAGCAACCAACAATAAACTTCCAAATGAAATTCCAAATCTAAAACCAATTTCAAATAAAGTTCTAACTAATTTATGAATTCCAACTAATTTATATATGCTGGCGCGCGCGCATTTAGGTGTGTATATATATATATATATATATATGCCAACAAGAATTACATAAATCATCATTTACCAAAACATGAATGTGAACATATACAACAACAAAAATGGTTTTAAGGCAAATGTATCGTTAATCAGAATAGGGTTAAGCAAATTGGGTACTGATTTTAAGGCAAAATAAGATTAGGCAAAAGAAGGAATCTGGACAATCATTTGAGGAGTAAATGGTTTTGGATTTAATCCTAATATTTGCAACTGATCCTTATATTTGGTTGATGGACTTGCTTATGGATTAAATCGTTGGACCTGTATGGCAGGAAATAAAACCAATAATAAATTAACATTGCAATTTAAAATGATTACAACAAAAGATTCTGAACTGAAAGAAAGCAGAGTGGCTTTTCAAACTACATGTAACGATCCTTTAAACCTGAAAACCTTGTGTTGTCCATTGTGAAATCAGCAAGAATATTAAAACAGCACAAAATAAATCTTACAACATGAGGAAGAAAAAATCCAATTAATAAAAAGGAAAAAATGTAGGCCTTTCAACACAACACACTAAAATAGCTAATGTAGGCCTATAGCAGCATCAAAAGGGAGAAAAACTTCATATTAAGATCTGATGCATCCTAAAACCCATGCCATGAAAGTTTGTATATATGTTATACCTGATCCAAAATAAGCACACATTCTACATATTCTGTAAGTTACCATTATTTCAATCAGGTAGTGTTTAATTTAGAACTTTGCAAATTACTAATTACTAAAGATTCTTACATATTTATTTAGATAGCAGCAGGTAATTTTTAAATCTGGTAGTGTTTAAGTAATTATTCTTACATTTAATAAATCCTAAAATGTCTTTCAAGCTATTAAATAAGCAACACATAATGAAGGTAAGCACATAACAAAATAAAATCTGTGAACAAAGCTACTAAGAAGTACAACGGATAGTACTAAAATCAAAACTAAAAGTAAGAAGTACAACACCTAGTAATAAAATAAAAACTTCATGGATAGATGAGAGCTGTAGGGTTTGCTTAATTTTCTGGATACCGTTGTGTTTCAAAGAAAAACATAATCTGCGAAGAGAACAAAACAGGAACATATAACATACTAAAGTAAGAACCACAATAGACCGCACATAAAGTTTGGTTAGGACCAAACTACTCTGATACCACTAAATGTGACACCCACTACATCGTCTGGAGAACGTGACATAGATAAAATAATTAATAGAAAATACGTCTTTATAAAATTTTTTATTTCAAATGAAATAACAAGTATCGCCAACAAAATGCGAAAATACAAATCACACAAATAACAAAAGTAAAATAAAAATCCCATGGAACCCCTGTGTCACATGTCTCTGAGCTTTTACCACTTATTACAACTTTTGACGAATAAACGAATAATCAATACATAATAACAAAAGTCTTTTGAAGTCAATAAATGTCACAAGGAATGGGGTTGGAATTGTGACTCTTTTTAAAATTCACCTGAAACAATACAACTATCTTCAAAAGTATGATTAGATATTAAGATAGTGAGTGCTTTAAGTTAAGAAGGGTGAGTGAAAACTATTTTCTTAACTTTGATAGTGAGTAGTAAAGGTTTAGAATAAACTGTCTTCTCAACTATGTAACAGAGTTGAGAAGGGTCAGTAAGTTCTGTCTTCAACACTTACTTTCAAGTACTTGACTTCTTAATCATTTAACTACATTGTAAGCATATGTGGTCATTAGCAATATAGTTATATTCAAAACATCAAGAGATTTCCTAAGTTACTATTAGTTAGGGAGAGATGTGAGAAGGGTTGAAAACTATGTTTTAGTTTACAACATTTCTTAGCAGAGAAGGGTTAGCATGCTGTCTCCTCAGTTTTCATAAAGCTTCTCCAGAAGGAGAGTTTTGTCTCAAAGAGTAAAACAACTTAGAGAAAGCAGTAAATAACACAATGATTTATAGTGGTTCACTCGAAACCCTTGGCGAACTCCTTCTCAGTATCCACGTCAACAAGTTCATCACCATATGCTTGCTCATCACCTAAACGTGTACAATGGCACACGAGTAGCCACAAAGAAGAGTGACGAAATCACATAACATAGGAAACAATAACCGGTAGTGGACACAACATACATAACACACATACACAAACAATCATCAACTAATCATTATCTAGTCCTCAATTTCGCGACCTCACGTACGATCCTAGGACTACAACGTCAACGCAATCCTAATACCCACTACTCCAACTTCACGCTCAAAACGTCAACTACTCTGTCAATACATTTGGATCCATCTAACTCTAGGTAAGCGGATGCAAGTGCCCTCACTTCCCAGGCAATAAATAAAGTCTAGTCAGGGTACCCTAGTGATTTGTGCAACGCCCTAGCAGTGCCCTATCTAGGACCCCCCATTGGTCCTACCTGCAAGGTTGGGTCGTGACCGTCTCTGTTACCACTCTCATTATCGTTTTCTTACCACTCCACCTCTCATCACTACCATACTTTGAGGTACGACTCACCCATACTATGACGAGTGCTTGCCCATACAGTGACAAAGTTCCTCATACAACTTAAATTACTAAGGTACGACTCGTCATACTGCAACGAGTCATTGCCCATACTGCGACAAGGTTCCTTGAACTGGTAAACCCGTTGATGATGATGATGATCATCATCATCATCATCAGCGTGTCTAAGAATTTTTGAGTCCAAGAGTATCCTCATCAACTAGGGGGTCACTTATCATCGAATCATCATCTGTGGTATCATCACACAACTAGGGTTCACTTGTCCTATAATCATCATCTCTAGTCATACCTATTACCCAATTCCCCGCTAATCCTAGATAACAATGGCAATCTTATATTCATAGGTAGTCGACTTGATTCGATGCCTCTTATCCTAACTTCATCTATTACTTGATATTTCCTAAGGCTTTTTATAGTTTCAAATCCGTGGAACATCTTGTATGGTTTAAGGTCACTTAAAACTAGCTTAGTAATGGACAATCATCATCCAAAACACACCTAGAATTGTCCTGAACCATTAGTAGCTTAATCCTAGTCGATTAAGAGGCTCCAAGTTGTCTCCTAGGTGATTTTTAATATCCAACACGCGAAGAATAGTTTTAATCTATTAACAACTCAATCTTAATCAACCAAAAAGCTCTAAATTGTCATGGAACCAGGTTCCACCTTGTCATTACTTTACAAGTTAATAAATATATTTTCAGATTTTGAGTTGGATTTCATTTTTATTATTTAAAAATGAAGTAAAAATGAATTTCATGTTTTCCAACAATAAATGTCAGTCAAAAATTTATTTATTTGTTGGCAATGTGGTAAGGAAGATTGTGAACCGAACATCTATCACTCTTTCGCACGATACATGGCTGAAATCCTCTCCTTTAAGCATGAACTTCCGAAGGGTCTTCTCAGTTCAAGACCATAGGGTGGTCTTGTAGCCTATCTAGGGAGAACATAGGTGTTTTACGGAAATTTAGGTTCACCCAGAGAGAGAGAGAGAGAGAGAGAGCTTTTCTTTTTCGAAAAAAATCTAGTAGGTGAGTTCATTAGCTTGCTTCCTTAAGCTTAGCTATTGCTGGTTAAAGCATGGGATAGATGGAAGAAACTATTGAGAAAATGTCCCCACTATGGGATACCTGTTATTATTCAAACGGAAACATATTATAATGGGTTGGAACCATAAACTAGAATGATTCTAGATGCCTCATCCGGGGGAGTACTGTCGAATTCATCTTTTAATGAAGCCTGTGACCTTATTGAAAACATAGCCACCAACAGTTACCAATGGCCCAAAGAAAGGGTAAGTGCTCAAAAGAAAGTAGCTGGGGTGCATGACATCAGTGAAATGCCATCTCTATCAGCTCAAGTTGTCTCACTCACTAGCATGATCAAAAATCTTAGCACACCAACTACTATAGCACCCAATGTTGTAGCACCAACAGAAGCCGCGGTAGCTGCCATTGAACAAGCCCCTTCTAGATCAACCGGTTGTGTATATTGTGGAGGAGGACACTTGTATGAGGAATGTCCAAACAACCCTATTTCTGTTAATTATGTAGTGTACAACGAGAACAACAATCCCTACTCAAATTATTACAATCCTGGTTGGAACAATCACCCAAAGAACTAGTGGGGCACTTCCATCCACTACAGAAGCATCAACTTCACGAACATATGGGAAGGAGCATGTCAAGGAAATTTCATTGAGAAGTGGGAAGGATTTGACAGGGCCACCAACTGTTTTAGGTGATGGAAACAAAGAAAATGAAAAAATGAAAAAATTAAAAAATTCATCTGATGCTCTAGCACCCACTACTGCAGCATCTGAAGCTGCATTTGTTCCATCACCTAAGCTTGTTACAGAATACCCTCCTTTCCCACAGAGGTAGAAAAAGGATCTTGATGAGGCTAAGCAGTTCGGCAAATTTCTAGAGGTGCAGAGATAGTTACACATCAGTGTCCCGTTTAGTTGAGGCTCTTCAACAAATGCCCAACTATGCAAAGTTCATGAAGGATGTCCTCACCAAAAGAAGACTAGGGGAGTTTCAAACAATTCCCTTGACTAAAGAGTATAGCATGATTACGCAAAACCTGATTCCGAGGAAACTAAAAGATCTGAGCAGTATCACAATACCTTGTTCAATTGGTGAATTTTATATTGGTCGTGCATTGTGTGATTTAGGTCCAAGGATTATCTTGATGCCTAAATTAATATTCACACAACTTGGTTTTCACTACAAGAAAACCCCGTATTTCCGGCGGATTTTTTCCGTCGAAAAATTTCCGGCGGAAAAAATGGTATTACTGGCCGATTTTTTTCGTCCGTACATTTCCGGGGGATTTTTGAAACTTCCGGCGGATTTTTAAATATATATATATATATATATATATATATACATTTTTTTTACAAAAATCCACCGAAAATGTTACCAGTGATTTTCCGGCGGATTTTAAAAAAAAATTCTTTTTAAAAAAAAAATTCGCCGGAAAAATTTGGAGGGAAAAAAGAGAATGTTGAAGTAAAATATTGAATGGTAATGTTGAAGTAGGAAGGAATAAAAGAGAATATGAGAAGAAATAATATAGGAGAGAATAAGAATGAGGAAGTATGAAGAAATAAGAATGAAGGAGTGAGAATGAATAAGAATGAAGAAGAAAGGAGAATTTTAGAAGAGAGATATGTAGAGAAATTTTTGGAGATTAGAGTATGAGAAAGAAGAAGAAAGATAAGATAGAGAAAATGTAGAAGAGAATGGGAATGAAAGAAAGAGTTAAATGAGAGAATTAGAGGAGTGTAGGAGAAAGTTATATTTATAGACGGATTTTTTTCCCTCCAAATTTTTCCAGCGGATTTTTGGATATTTCCGGCTGATTTTTTTTTAAAAATCCGCCGGAAATGTACGAACGAAAAAAAATCTACCGGTAATACCATTTTTTCCGCCGGTAATGCCAAAAATCCGCCAGTAATGCACCGCCGGAAAAAATCCGCCGGAAATACGGGGTTTTCTTGTAGAGAAGAAAGTCAGCTCTTGATAAGTACAGATAATATCAATTTCAGCGGAGAACCTTCCACCCTACGATTTAGAAAGGTTCATGTATGGGCCTTGGACTCAAGCTCATGACTTCCCTCTCCAAGTAGCATCTGTTCTAAACCACAGCCTCAACACATTTCTCTCCTTTGCAATCATAATAACCCATCGCAGACCCAAAGCTTCAGCAACTAAAGGATCAAAAACAATTTCCTCTTTCCTGCAAGTTGCATAAGAGGAGCAGAACAAAGGGTCTTGAATAAGCAGACCCCAACTAGTGTTTCCAGCAGCGAAACAACCTGCATCAAAAGATATAACATGGCTGGCAGAAGAATTAGCAGCAGAATTTGTCAGTAGCAGTGACTCTGGCATTCAAAGGTTTTGTATTTCGAGCATTGAATTCAGAAACAAAATCAAGAGCATCTTGGCCAATTCTGATAGGGTCAGCAGTTGTGTTTTTGAAGACCATTTGGTTCCTTGCATACCAAAGTTTCCAATGAATCACACAAAAGAGTTGAGCTCCCCAAGGGTCCTTGCATGTAAGCCAATGAAGCAGCCAAGCAGCAACATCAAGTCTGTCATTAACAAGGGTACCTAGCTGGGAAGCAAACAGAGTTAATTTTTTAATAGGACAATTTAGAACCATGTGCAAAGTGTCTTCACAGCCCTCCTGGCATAAAGGACAAGATGTATCAAGAACAATTCCTTTTTTGCTAATATTTGCTCTAGTAGGGAGGATGTTTTTGGCAAGTCTCCACATAAAATTCCTCACTTTTGATGGAACAGGGTCCTTCCATATCTCTCTCCACAGATTCTGCAGAATGGAGTTAGATGAGCTAGGCAAATTTCTTGAATTGACACTACACAAGAGGTGGTATGCTGATCTAACCGAATACTCCCCATCCTTTTCCCAATGCCAAATCACTCTATCCTCAAGCAGCCTCATTGAAATGGGAATGTTTAGGATTAGTTTTGCCTCATAATTAGAGAAAGTAGAAAAAATCAGATCTCTCTTCCAAGCTTTTGTGTCTTCATCAATAAGATCTTGAACCAAAGAACCAGGAGCCAATGCATGCTGAGGGCTCAAAATTTTGAAACCCAATTGGTATGTGACACAATTATCCTTCCAGATTATGATATTCGTACCATTCCCCACTTGCCATCTAGCACCATCCTCCACAGTTTTCCTAGCACTCAGCATTCTTCTCCAGGCATAGCTGGGTTGGTATCCTGCATTTGCTTCCAAGAAAGAACCTCTGGGATAATACCTGCTCTTAAAGATTCTCTCCATGAGAGAACCACCTTTTGTCATAAAGGCTTTGTTGAAACTGCTGAAGCCTTTAAAACCCATGCCACCATCATTCTTTGCTCTAGACATCTTGTCCAAACTCACCCAATGGATTTTCTTTTGATTCTCAGTAGATCTCCACCAAAATTTGGCCAACATAGATTCAATAGTGTTGCATGTCCCCTCTGGCAACTTATAGCAACTCATGATATAATTAGGTATTGCTTGTGCCACTGCTTTGATGAGTGTCACTTTACCTGCCTTGGACAAACATTTATCCTTCCAACCCTTAAGCTTCTTCCAAATTCTATCCACCACAAAGGAGAAGATGACCTTTTTGGATCTACCAAAAGTGACTGGTAAGACCAAGGTATCTTGTATGAGAATCCACAGTCTTTACACCCATCTGATTACAGATCATGTCTTTGTCTCTATCAAGCACATTTCGACTGAAGGAGGATTCAGATTTCTCCAAGTTCACCACCTGACCCGAGGCTTCTAGGATATGAAGAATGGACTCAGCTTTTTGGGAATTAGCTCTAGTGAAAAACAAGCTGTCATCGGCAAATAAGAGATGTGAAATTTGGGGGGCAGTCCTAGCAATCTTGATTCCATGAATGGCTCCTTTGTTAACTTCAGAATGAATCAGGCCTGATAACACATTGGCACAAAGGATGAAGAGATAAAGAGATAATGGATCCCCCTGTCTCAAACCCCTCTCAGAGGTGAAGCTTCTACTATGAAGTTATACTTTTATATATATATATATATAGGCAAACCAAGGGAAAAGTGATGTTTTTTGGCACTACTCAGTTAGTGGCATGGTCCGTGCTACTAAGTTTTTTAGAAAAACAACAAAGGACAGAAGGGAACACGGTGCTCTGCGAAGCATGGACTGTGCCAAAATGACAGTAGCCCAAAAGTTCTTTTTTCAAATGCAATCTCTTTCAGTATGCAATCTATCCCATCCCACACCTCAAGACAACTTATGACCACTATAAAATCATGCAACATCAGAGTTCCTAAAAGTCCTAATCCAACCAATTTTCCAGAACAAAATTTTATCATCCAAGCACATGTTCAACAATTTAAAGGCACATTCCAGATTTCAATACATTTGACATACAAATCCATTCAAACTTTTCATGCATAATAGACATTATAATACCAATAATTAGAACCCACTTAATTCTAGTTCCACTAAATGGATTAAAGGAAGAAGAACTCACAAATGCAGTTGAGTATCAAATGTGCAAACAAGAAAATGGAGCTCCCACCAACACAAAGAAGCTGCTAGGACTCCATATACCACACCAAACTTCAAGACCCTTCCTTGGATGCTTCTAGCTCAACTCAATTTCATTAGCATCCCATGTGGAGAACTCGGCTTTGGTGGATACCCCCTTCAATATGCCAAAGATACCCTTTTAATTGGAGATTCTATAGAATATGTAGTCGATCTTTAGATGATTTGAGATCGTTTAATAAGTAAAGACTAATTTTGAAAAGAACTGATATTTGTCATTATTTTACTAGTTAATAAATATATTTTCCTTGTCACAAAAAAATAAATGTATTTTCAGATTTTGAGTTGGATTTCATTTTTTTAATTTAAAAAAGTATAACAACTTTAAATTGTCACTAATTTCCCCATCACTAAATATATTTACCGAATTTAAAATGAATTTCATGTTTCCATCAATAAATGTCGGCAACCAATTATTTATTTTTTTGGCAATGTGGTAAGGAAGATTGTGAACCAGACATCTATCACTTTTTGCACGATCCATGGCTGAAATCCTCTCCTTTGAGCATGAATTTCCGAAGGGTCTTCTCAGTTCAACACGCATAGGGTGGTCTTGTAGCCTATCTAGGGAGAACATAGGTGTTTTACGCAAATTTATGTTCAACCAGAGAGAGAGAGAGAGAGAGAGCTTTTCTTTTAGGAAAAAGATCTAGTAGGTGAGTTCCTTAGCTTGCTTTCTTATGCTTCGCTATTCCTGGTTAAATTTGGGTAATCTTAGGTTCCTCATCTTTGTGGTTACTTAACCAAGCACGAGCCCTCGTCTTACAAATTCCTTATAAATATGTGGTTTTGTTCATCACTTTGATAGTATGGTCAAAGTGATGAATACTGTTTGGTACTGGAGTACGGTCTTGAGGTGCCCGAGCTCTATGAATGGTCGAACCCGGGGATCATGATAAGTGAATGTACTTCCAGTTGGAGTGCTTCATAAGAATGAAGATTGAGCTTGGTAGATTGAAGCTGAAGGTCGGATGGTGGTCCGAGGTAGTCTTCTGCCCACGTCGGGTGGGGGGTACCTGCAAGACACTCCGACACTCAAGTCAGTAAAGAGGAGAGAAAATGAGAGAAAGTGTTAGAGAAAATGATAATGTAGTAACGTTGTGTTTGTTGTGTCGTACCTGGAAATGGAGAGTGGAACCTCTATTTATAGACAGTGTGTCGTATCTAGAGGTGCAGAAATAGTTACACATCAGTGTCCCGTTTAGTTGAGGCTCTTCAACAAATGCCCAACTATGCAAAGTTCATGAAGGATGTCCTCACCAAAAGAAGAAGACTAAGGGAGTTTGAAACAGTTCCAATGACGGAAGAGTATAGCATGATCACGCAAAACAAGATTCCTAGGAAACTGAAAGATCTGAGCAGTTTCACAATACCTTGTTCAATTGGTGAATTTATACTGGTCGTGCGTTGTGTGATTTAGGTTCAAGGATTATCTTGATGCCTAAATCAATATTCACACAACTTGGTATTGGAACTGCCAGGCCAACCAATGTGACCCTTCAACTTGCAGATAAGTCTATAGCCTATCTTTAGGGGATCATGGAGGATCTTTTGATCAAAGTTGACAAATTTGCGTTTCCTGCAGATTTTGTTATTTTTGATTTTGATGCAGATAAGAAGGTTCCAATCATTCTTGGGAGGCCATTCCTAGCTACCGGGAAAACCTTTATTGATGTGCAAAAGAGAGAATTGACCATGAAGATCAATGATCAAGAGATCAAGTTAGATGTAATGAATGCTCTAAAATACCCTGGATAACCTATAGAAGGGTGTTCATTTGTGGTATCTCTTTACCAAGTGGTTCCAAAACATGTTTACAAACACAATGACTTAGGCAAGATTCTTGCCAACACTGAGAATGAAACATGAACTTGTAGACGAAGGAGCAATACAAGAAGAAACTGTTGCGAAAGATTTTTGCTCCAGAAGATATGAGTCACTGGAACTTGAAAAGTCAAATCTCAAGAAAAATGTTCCTACCATTGAAGACCCACATTCACTAGAGCTTAAAGAGCTACCCAAACACCTGAATTATGCCTGTTTAGGGGAAAACGACACATTACCAGTGATCATTGCCTCTGAATTGTCAAAGAGTCAAGAACATGATCTCTTTGTCACCCTAAAGGGGCATAAGAAGGCAAATGGATGGTAAATGTCAGATATTCAAGGGACCAGTCAAACAATATGCATGCATAGAACTTGTTTGGATGAAAACTCCAAAAACGGTTTTGAAGGGAAGAGAAAACTAAACAGTTTTGACCAACATTAATTGATGGAAAATATGAAATTCATTTTAAATTCCATAAATATATTTTGGGATGGGGAAATTAGTGACAATTTAGGGTTATTGAAGCTAGTTTTGGTTGTATGTTATATTTTTTAAAAAAAATGAAATCCAACTCAAAATCTGAGAATATATTTATTAACTTGTAAACTAATGACAAATTTCAATTATTTTCAAAATTAGCCTTACTCATTAAACGAGCTCAAATCACGTAAAGGTCGATTTCATGTTCCATAGAATCTATAATTAAAAGGGTCTCATTGGCATCTTGAAAGGGGGAGTAATAACCATATCTAAGTTCTCCAAGTAGAACCCTTTGAATTTCTTAAGAGACACTACCTTTATGAAAAGACAACTAACACATTAAATCTATAACCTAAAGATCCCTGGTGTAATTTTGCCAAGAAAAAAAATGGAAATTAAAGAATCAATGTGTGTTATCCCTCTTTAGGGTGCCAATATTTTTACGGGTAGAATTGAATTTTTAACATAAAAAAAAAATCAATCTTATTGAGGAAAACTACAAAATTGAACAAAAAAGATAAACTAATTTAAACTTTAGAGATTAGATCAAATCAAAGGACTTCTTATATTCCTTTCCTACTCAGATCTATGCACTCAAAGTTTAGGTTAGATTTACATTGTTACTGACCTTTTTATAGAGACAAGTTGGTTACTAACGCAGTTTTTTATTTCTTCAAGAGAGGGGTTTTTGTATGCTTTTCTAGCAAAATTAATTAGAGTAAACAAAAACATTTAAGTTAAATTATTTCCTTAATTATATATATATATATATATATACATATATATATATATATATATATTACAGTAAATTAAAAATAAATAAATATTTAAATAATTTAACTAAAAAGATTTCAAATGATTTTTAATGTCTCATTTATTACTTTCATACCATTTATTATTAAGATAGTAAATTGTTGGAATATTCTCAAAGTTGGAAAGAACTAAAAATAAATTGTGAGATTCAAAAATTTAACGCGGTCAATACTTTTTTTTTGACAAATAAGGCAGTCAAATAAAGAAAACATTGTTTACCTTTTTATTTTTTTGACCAAATTTTTTACCTTTTTTTTGTTACAAAAGCTAAAAGAGAAAGCAAAAAGAAGAAGGCGGCTTAAAGCCTAATAAACTCAACAGCATTAGCATTGACCAAGTTAGTCAAGCCTATAGGAGGGGGGTCTAAAATACACAAGGAAGTATTTTCATGGGATCCTTTGTTAGCCAAAAAATCTGCACAAGCATTCCCTTCTCTTAACGTATGCAACAACCGACAGCCCAATTCTTGCTCACCATCCCTCTAATTAAAGAAAGTTCATTCCCAAATGTATGAAAAGTGTGGTTGCCCTCATTAATCAGGTGCAAAACATGCCGAGAATCTGTTAAACAAATCACCTTTGAAAGGCCCATCTCCCAACACACCTCCAAACCGTAAAAAATGTCCATAATTGCTGCCTACGTGATATTCGACACACCAAGGGATCCAAAAAACCACGGAAAATTTACCTAAAGAGTCACGAACCAATCCTCCAAAACCTAAAGCGCCCGGGTTGGTAATTGAACTGCCATCAACATTCAAACAAAACACACCATCAGGCGGTCTTGTCCAAGACACCATTCTAGGCGTTCTTTGAACCTTCAAGTTATTAGTGCTATTGTACACAAAATTGATGTCCCTGCAAAGAACATGTGCCTGAAGAATCACAGAGAAAGGGTCTATTTGTTCTCCATCAAAAACAAACTTGTTCCTGGTATACCAAACCTTCCACAAAGTGCAAAGAAATTGTTTACCTTTTTGTTAAAACAAATTCAATACTTACCAACAATAATAATATAGTTAGTAGATATGAAATATATATTAATGGGTATCGAAAAAATAACAAATAGTTATAATAATAAAATAATATATAGCTCACTGTGTTTAAAATCCAGATTGACCCGACAGGTCAGACAGGGCAAACCCCGAGGGAGGGGGCGAGTTCACCGAATCGAGTCATCCTTTGGTCAAAGTCACTGAAATTCGGCTAAATCCATGTTTTAGCAGGGGATTTATTAGTTGTCACATTAACTCTTCATTTTCCAATGAGTTACGTTTTCAATACCCCCATTATTAATGCATGCGTGAGTTCCCATTCACTGATAGTGCGCATCCCAAGTGCTGGCAGTTTGAAATTTCGATTTTTTAAATAAATATGCAATTTCTATCCAAATTGTAAGGGTTGAGGATTGAACTTTAGAACTTCTAGTAATCCAGCGAAAGCTTTACCACCAAGCCAGCTTGTAATAGTTGATATTGGCTTACAAATATTGCTATATATTCTTTTAAAACCGGTTACGTGGTTCAACTGTTGATCATTCGGCCAGACCCTTGACACAGTGAACTAGTACCCATACCGAGTCGGTCACCGGTCCGAGTTTTAAAACATTGATTGCTCACATTATTGACTTAAAAAAGATTTAGATGATAAGTTTGTATATTTAGAAGAAGAATTGTTTTCAGTTCAATTTTAATTGCATTGCATGCTTTGTTATTATTGAAGGTATCGTGGTCGTATCGGACTTAAGTGAAAAATAATTTATTAAATTCTATCCTATTTTTAGGAGTTTGGCTTAGGATACTAAGCCAAAAGCTTAGTAACAAATACTAAAAGGGTATATGAGTCATTTTCACAATAATTAAAAAAAATCGATAATTACAAATATGAAGTCTGTGGTTAGTGGCCACTAACCACACACTTCATATTTGTGGTTAATGGCACCACCATGACCGTCGCCACCAACCGCCGTTGGTCGCCGGAACACCGCCGCCAGTCGCCGGAGCTCCGCTGTCAATCGTCGTGCTGTCGCCGGTCGCCCGAGCTCCGCCGCCGACCACCACCTGCAACCGCCACAAATATATTTATATCATATATATATATATAAATATAAATATAAAAAATTAATAAATAAAAAAGTTTTTTTATTAATGAATGGTTCGGATGTAAAAATTATATTGGTACCTTCTTTAATTGACAGTCTTTGTATCAGATTTAATTAAAAAAATACATATCTAATGGCTAATACTAGTTTAGTATAAAAAACTAAGAAAATCCTTATACCCGCTACCGCTATTATATATTTTCGTTTTCCAATAACTTTTGATAATTTTTAATTATTGCTATTCTATATTGTTCTCATAATTTTTAAACTCCCGTGAGTTCTTTGTTCAAAAAACATCATTGATTGGAAGACCCGTTATTGTTTTTAACTTTTACACGAACCTAAATAACTTATGGTTTACTAAATTTTTTTACTTTTACTTGCCGAAAACTATTATTACAACAATCATCTTTATTTAGGCCTTATTAATCTAAAATTTAGGCGCATGGTATTAATATTTTTGACTTCATTCTATTCTATTTCTAAACAACAAAATGCCTGCTTTAGGAGACATAAGGTGGTTAGGTGGCTGAGGTTGAAACACACAAGCAGTGGGAGCATATAGATCGAGGTTCAAATCCTCCCTACCCCACGCTAACATAACTGTTGAATTTATATATCTTTGTGGGTCTATAATAGAGCACACTCATATCTATTTATGTTGAAAATAGAAATCAATTACAATTAAGACTAATTGAAACTAATTGATGCTAATTAGTACTTATTGATATGAAAAATCATAAATGATATTCTAACACTTCCCCTCAAACTAATGCTTACTAAGCTTTTAAGCTTGTAACAATAGCAAAACATTTTCCCCATAAAACTTGAGACTAAATCTGGCATTGATATTTGTGAGTCACCATAAAACATTTTCCCCATAACCAACATAAGTCACCATCGGAATGACCGTCGATGGGAAGAGAAGTCATCCATAATGATTAATATGTGGGAAAGAATCGTCATCGGAATGACCATCTATTGGAATAGAAGACACCACATTTTAAGTCATTAATGGGAAAGGAAGGCATCAACAATGGAAGAGAAAGTGACAGTTTGAACTTTAACGTAATTGTTCATGCACCAAAACCAAGAAGTAACTTCAGATTTGGGACCTCAAGATGAACGTTACTCCGATGACAAAAAGAATGGCCAGAATAGTGGATGGACATGCCGACACACGCACTGAGGACGACAATGAGAGGAAGATTTCGCCGGAGGTAGATCGGTGCATACGAGCGAGTGACTGGGCCGGTGAGGTTGGAACTTGGACTATTTTGTAGATCGGTATGAGGCGAACCTGATGGTCGTGGTTTCGTTTGGAAAGGTCGCAAGAAATTTTTTTGCCGCAGTTGCTGACGTTGGTTCACGTGGAAAACACGCCAAAAAGAGGAACACGCCCAAAGAAAGTGAAAAATAGGAAAACTAGGAAGGTGATTGTGGTAGTGAAAAGAAAATAAATTGAAACGTAATACAGGTAGTGCTATCGGCTGAAAATGTCGTCGCCGACAGCTATTGGGAAAAACCCAAGTCCCATATTGACTAGAGATATGGTCTCAAAAAGAGTTTATAAGTGTGAGGCAACCCTCACCTTACAAGCCGGTTTTGTGGGGTTGAGTTGGGCCCAAACCACATTCTAAGATGATATCAGAGCCTATCCTAGATCCTTTGGGCCACCTACCATTATAATCCACGCACCAAGCCCAATAGTGCTGGGCGTGAGGGGGTCTATTGGGAAAAACCCAGGTCCGGCATTGACTAGAGATATGGTCTCAAAAAGAGTTTATAAGTGTGAGGCAACCCTCACCTTACAAGCCAGTTTTGTGGGGTTGAGTTAGACCCAAACCACATTCTAAGAACAGCGATGGTGAAACACAGAGACGACGTCAGAAGATCAGAATCTTCTCTGATACCATGTTGAAATGAAAATAGAAATCAAGTACATTTAAGACTAATTAATCATAATAGTGGGGAAAATAGGAATCAATAACAAATACCAACATATTAACCTCTGTCATTAAAAATAATACTACTATGTAATCAAGCTAAAATTGGCATAATAGTGGGGAAAATATAGCAAAAGCGCCGAGGGTGAGGAACTAAAGGCCATCAAAGAGTTTGTTCGAAGACATAGATGTATCACATGAATAGATTACAGAGTTGGGCTCCTACTGGGATGCTAAACTCCATATCAACCCTGGGGCAATCGAGATACAAGATCATATCTTTATTGTGGGGTAGTATGCAGTAAAAGCTATTATGTTGGGGAGTGGTTCACAATTAAACCATGTGAGAGTGGTGTAATCCCTGAAGAGATATGCAGTAATCATGATTGCTAAACACACAAATTACAATTATTTCGAAATTGGATCCCAAAGATTACATCTAAATATAGATGAGATTGTTGAGATGTGTTAGGATCTCTATACGTGTATGGGGAGAAGATTTATTGACCTTTCTATGAAGTACTTCAAACTTGTCTAAATGGACAAGGCTATGAAAGTCAGGGAAAGGCTGAATATTGAAAAAATAAACGCTTGTTGCACAACTCTACTTCCTCTTCGTCGTTGTTCGGTGGATGGATAATTGAAGGGACATTGATTGGCAGTGTGTCTTTCTTTGAAAGTGAATGGGAAATGGTCATGCAGCTTACAAGGTGGATCAAAGTATCTCTTTATCGTGCTCCAGTTATTGTGAGCCCATATGCATGGAGCTTTGATGAAGGTCACATGGAGCTTCAATGATGTGCTTTCTATACTTTGTTTTCTTTTAATTTTGGGCCGTGTGGCTTCGAGTAGAGGGGCTACGACCTAGACTAGTTTTTGTGGCTAAAGGTCTTTATTGTAATTGTGGATTTAGGGTGTGTTTGGTAGCCATTGAAACCAAGAGAAAAGAAAAGAAAGGAAAGGAAAGTAAGGTAATATATCATTTTCTTTTGTTTGGTTGCCTTATAAAATAGGAAAGAAAGATAAGTTTTAGTGGGTCCCATTTTGAGAAGAAAAGTAAGGGAAAACACTTTTTTATGTAAAGGACATATTTAACCTTGCACTAAAATTAATGTATTGCAATAAAAAATATTTTACTTTTTTAGTAAAGGTTAGTTTTGTCATTTCATACACATATACTTTTCTTTCCTTTTATTTTGTCTCATACCAAACAAGAGAAGAGAAACAACCCATTTTCTACTCTTTTTCTTTCCTTTCCCTCACCTTTCTTTCCTCTCATTTTCTTTTTGAACGAAACATAGGCTTAGGCTTTATATTGCGGACCTAGGATCCAATAAGTCTATAATATAAATACCTTAGCCCTTAGTGTAATTAGGGAGAACTCTTGATGAATAATTTCATTTCTTCATTTTTGCAAAGTTGAAAGCCTAGAGAGAAACCTAGTGAGAGGTGAGAAGTGGTGAGTACCTGCATATGAGACAGTGAACTTCATCATGACGATTCTCCATTGTTCTTGAAGGAGAGGACCTTGCTCACAGCCTTGGGGCTAGGCGCACCAAAGGATAGTTGATCTTATCACCTTCCACGAAGGTGTGGCAATCATTCATTTCCACTTCATCTCTATTCTTTCCACATTTGATTCTTTCTTCACTTTGGTGTTCTTCAAGTAAGTGTCATCATCTAATCTTAAAATTGTGTTTATGTTCATCATCACATGACTTAGAAATTCATATAGATTTGAAATTTTCTATATCCTAAATTTAGTGGTGCATGTGTGGATCACATCAAGTGATATTCAAAGCTAAACGAATTTTACAAATTGAGTCTCAATTCAGTTTTGGTGCCAAGATCTAATTGAAAATTTGCACAACTTTTTTTCTCTCACAAATTTTCAATTTTGGAGTCATTTTTGGTTTTGAGTGATTTGAATTTTTGATTCAAATTGTTGAAAAATTTCTTTGTTAAAGTGTTAGATCTGAATATTTGAAGTTCAAATTCAGTTAGATCTTGAAATTTGAGTCACAATTGCACAAAACTTTGAGATCTGGATCTAACAAACTTAATAGAGGCAAAGTTAGTTGCAACTGAAATGCTGCCTAAACTTCGAATTTTTGAACCTTTTGACAA
This sequence comes from Astragalus glycyphyllos, assembly GCA_963573325.1. Taxonomy (NCBI): domain Eukaryota; kingdom Viridiplantae; phylum Streptophyta; class Magnoliopsida; order Fabales; family Fabaceae; genus Astragalus; species Astragalus glycyphyllos. The sequence goes on from OY754307.1 coordinate 34,630,210, forward strand.
CAATTTTCGCACTACTTTCATCTACCTCCAAGTCGAATTTCGTTTTCCTTTTTCTGTTGATTTCATCTACCTGCAGCTTTTGTTCATTTTGTTAATTATATGTGTAATTTGAATCATATTATACACTTGTTTCGAATCATTTGAGAAAGAATTGATCAATTCCGAATCAAGAAAATCTTCAAAACGTGATTTCGGTTTTCGGTTTCTTTCTCCTTTCTTGATCATTTTTGTTGAAATTTTTTTGCAATTTCGCACCTATTGAAACTTCTTTGGTGAATTTTGGTTGAGTATTGAGCGTGTCCCCAAATCACAAAACATAAGACGCGTTTGGAGTCTATAAAAGCGCTTTTCGAAAGTTCTTCAAGTTTTTTGTTCAAATTGATGGTATATTTGGAATCCTTGTGAAATTTCTCATGAGATGTACTACACATTTGTATGATTTGGTGCTGAATTGCGAAATCTGCACTTTGATCCAAAACTATTTATGTCATTCTTCAATTTATGTTTCTGAATTCAATATTGCTCCGTTTATAGTGATTCAAAAGCCAGGTTACTTCTCTCAATACCTAGTATTATTTGAGAGACTGAAAAAATTGGAAAAAAAAATACATCAAAAGAAAAGTATATATAATAGTCAAAGAAAAAGGCAAAACCTTACAGAGGGAGCATCAAAACAATTCAAAAAATTCCACAAATATTTCTACTGTTTCTATACATTTTTTGGATCATGTGGACTGTTTTTCCCTTCGAGGCTTACATGCTCATTTAGTTGCAATATTTGTTGGTGCCTTGCTATCAAACTTTTGAGTCTCTTTTTTGTAGTTTAAATTTGTTTTTTAATACTCTAGATTTGGTTAGCTTCATAAATTTTTTATGACTTTGTGTCTTAAAAAAATTCCTTAGTTTTGTCATAGTCGTCTCCTTTTTCTATTCCTCTTGGTGAGTGATCATACATGCTTTGGGTTCTATAGTAACATCAACATCAAGATTTGGATAGTAGCTTATAGGTTCATTTTTCAAGTTCTAAAAGAGAATGGAGTGGCTTAAGTGACCTACATATATTGTGTGTGACCAAAAACCCCTTGAGTTAGAGTGTTTTCCTAAAAAGCCTAAACGCGAGTGGAGTGATACTGAGTGAGGTAAACACTTTGGTTAGGACTTATTGGTGGCTGTTTTTTGTACTAACTTTGATAGGAGGTATGATCCTTCGAACTTTGTAGGTGCACACAAATCATGGCATGATGAAGTCCATATTTGATAGAAGGTATGATCCTCCTAGGAGATATCATTCTCCAATAAGGTATCATTCCCCAAAAAGGTATGATTATCCTAGGAGATATAATTTTCCAAGAAGGTATCATCCCCCGAGTAGATATGACTCTCCTTGTGAATATTATGACAAACGAAATAGGAGGCCTAGATCTGTTGTTGAGGAGAATGAAAGGAGCCATAGAAGGAGGGACATGAAAAAAGCAAACTCCTCCAAGTATACCCTCACCAATACTTGGACGGCCAATTCAAAGAGGGAGGAAGCCAATATACCTAAAACGGTAAAAGATAAAGCTTCGGCCATAGTACCAAAGAGTTACGAAACTTTCTCTACTCCTTCTTCTACTCCTTCAACCTTATGTTGTTGGCAAATTCATCTTGGAAATTGCGTTAATTGGGCTAGCACTCGCTTAGTTACAAAGCTCAATCTTCTCACATCAATCATCCAAACCCATACAAAATACAATGGCTTATTGATCAAGAAGAAATGGCTGTGGATAAACAAGTACTTGTTAGTTTTTCGATTCATAGGTACAAAGGCAATGTCTTATGTGATGTTGTCACTATATAGGCTGGCCACCCAATCTTCGGACAACCATGGCAATTCGATACGAAAGCCATCTATGATGGAATTACTTACAAATAACCTGCTATGCATAAGAACTTGAAAATTGTTCTGTCTCCTTTTAGTCCTCAAGAAGTTTTGAAAGACCAAATCATTTTGAAAAATAAAATTGAGAAGGAGAAAAAAGAAAGAAAGGACAACCTCAAGTTGGAAGGCCAAAGTGTAGTTGTGGTAGGCAACTCTAGTTTTTATCATGACACTCACAAAGATTTAAAAGACCAAAAGCTTGAGGAAAATGAACCAAAGAAAATGAAAAGCTTGACTGTAGTTCCTAGAAAGGATACTAAGAGGAAATAATATAAGTTCCTTAGGAACCTTTGCATGAAATATCATAAGAAAATTTCACTAACTATTTCCTTGCACGTAGTTTTATTCATTCCTTGTTTAGGACGCCAATGAAGTTGTTGCCTAAGCCACTTTCTTGTGGGAATGGCAAGGACCTTGGTGTTACTTCCAACGACAAACAATAAAATGGTAGGCCAAGGTAATGCAGAATGTGTCTCATGTTATGAAGTTGCAAATGTATCATCTTCTACCTCTTATCTCCATTCCTTCCCCTAGGCCTTTTTCTTTTACTTGGAAGTTTACCATATTTTGCATTTTACTAAAAACCTTTCTTAGATTTTGCATACCTAGACTATTATTTCGGGTAACTCACTTTCCTTTTGATCCAAGTGGAGCTTAAGCAATTAATGCATTAGTGTTGTTGTTTTTTGCTTTTCAAAATAAGTGATTTTGCCCATGCTTGATGTAGGTTTCCAAGAGGGGGAGTTCACTTGGGAGCAAGTGACAATCAAGAGGGGTAGCATGATGTGAGCCAACATGCATGGAGCTTGGATGAAGGTCACATGTAGCTTGGATGAAGTGTTTCCTATACTTTGTTTTCTTTTAATAATTTTATATTTATAAGACATTTTAATTTTGGGCAATGTGGTTTTGAGTAGAATGGCTACGGCCTAAACTAATTTTTGTGGCTGAGGCCTATCTTGTAATTGTGTATTTGGACTTTATATTGCGGACCTTGGATCCAATAAGTCCATAAAATAAATACCTTATTCCTTAGTGTAGTTAGGGAGAACTCTTGATAAATAACTTCATTTGTTCATTTTTGTAAAGTTGAAAGCCTAGAGAGAAACCTAGTGAGAGGTGAGAAGTGGTAAGTGAAGTGGCATATAGAGTCACAAGAAGGAGAGGAGGGGTTGAATTGTGACATTTTGAAAATTTATATCCTGCAACCAAGAAAATGTCCTCTCAAGTTTATACTTGGAGATGACATAGTTAGCATCAAACAATTTCACAAGTCATTCTCTTCTTGAGTAGGTTCCATGGATTAAACCTTCTCTATGTTGAGTAGGTTCCACATAGTGAACCTTCTCAAGTTGAGTAGGTTCGAAGCAGTGAACCTTCTCTAGTTAAGTATGTTCAAAGTGTTTGACCTTCTCTGGGATGAGTGGATTCCACACTATGAACTTCCTTTACTTAAGTAGGTTCCATGCATTGAACATTCTCTTGTAAATAAGTTCAATACATAACGAGTCTTGTGTTGTATATATGCATAAAAACTTTTTGTACATCATATGAGATTTATCCTTTGTTGAACATGGTCATTTAGTGTTTGATAACTCGAGGAACATATTATATAGAAATACATATGTGAAGGATAAACTCTCTAATGAAGAGAAGCTTATGAGGATGAAATCATTTCAGATTTAAGCTTCTTAAGATTAATCAAATGCTTTAAAACAGTACATGATTTATGCATAAAATACATGAGTAGGTTATAACAATAGATAATCATTATAGAATACTCACTTCTCAATGAAGAAGGTTAGTAACAATAGATAATCAATATAGAATACTAACTTGTTAATGATGAGGGATAATTATGAATAATAGCTGGTAAGAGATATGTTAGTTGTATCTTGAGTTTAAAACATAGATGATAAGTTCTTACATAAAAACCGTTTTGAGAAGGTTGAATAAATTAACCTTCTCTTAGTTTGAACAACAGCAAATATATTATAGCATGTTAGCAAATAGTAAGGAAAGCTAGTAAATAACATAGTAGAGTTATAAAGGTTCACCCAAACCTGGCTACGTCCTCTCCCCACATCCTTGTGAGTATTTCCACTATTTTCCAAATAGCTATTACACTTGCTTTTGATCACACACAAAAGACTTTACAACCCCTTGCTTTTGATCACACACAAAAGCAACGTGCTCTCTTTACACAGCTACACCAAGCTGTTCCTACTAGAAAACTCTCCCTAGTTTTCTAAAGGATTCCTCAATCAAGTAGAATCACTTCTACACTTGCTTTTGATCACACACAATAGCCTAGTGTTCTCTTATACAGCCACTCTTAGATGTTTCCACCCTCTTAAAAAACCCTCTACTAGTTTCCTAAGAATCCGCTTATCAAGTAGAATCACCACCAACCCTCACCTCTCTTCTAGGTAGTTTGGTTAGATGTTTACAAGATAATGTTTACAATAAGGGGTTTGGGTTTTGGGATATTTAAGAGCTTGAGGATAGATTAAACAAAGTGTATACAGTGATGTTTATCAAGCTAACACACACTCAACAAAAGAATCCCAGATTTGAACATGAAGAGCTTTGAGTGTGGGATGAGAAGGTTGGATATACTTTGAGAAGCTTGAATGATGAGATGTTCCAACACACTCTCACACTTTGTAATTTCGAATTCCAGCCTTTAAATAGCCATTTCATCTGAATATAGCCGTTGGAAACTTGAATATAGCCATTTGGAGATGTCCAATGGTCCATAAAATTATCTGGGTAAACGGTTCCAAAGTTAACAGCTTTTGAAGCTTCACAAGCTGACAGTTGTACCTTCTGCTAGCTTTTCAACCTTCACAAGCTGACACAATGCTTTATGTTCAGAATTCTGGCTTTCCCTTAGCTGGCTTGTACTTGTAAAGCAGCTTTACTGCTGTTACACGAAGCTACTATCTGATTTTCAATAAAAGAGAGCTAACATGTTTGTCATATTGAGAAGCTTGATTGATATGATCTTCATATTATGTTCTTCAATATGTTCTACAACTTTATCTTTAACCTTCACAATTCTGGATCTTCATAATAAATGTGGGGCCCCACTCTTGTGAGTTTTGGTCAATGTTGCGTTGACTTTGTCAACCCTTTAAGTTGACTTTTTGCGTTGACTTTAGGTCAACCTTTACAGTTGACTTTTGTCAAACTTCACATGACTTTAACTTTCACATCTTTCAACCTTCACAACTCTTTTCTACCTTCATATTTTTATGTTCTTTTCAGTTCACGGTAGTTTCACATTTTGCTATTCTCTGAGGCTTGTTCTTCACACATGAAATAAACATGTTGGATAAACATTAAGTAGAAAACTTAATGTCTTGCTAAGTTTTCATTCCAACAATGGTATCATATTTAACCTTCTGATGTTGAAGTCTTTGGCTTGGTTAAACCTTCTCTTGACTTGGTAAAACCTTCTGTTGACTTGGTCAAACCTTCTCATTGACTTGGTCAAACCTTTTGTTGACTTAGTAAAACCTTCTTATGTTATTTCTACCCTTGACTTCTTGCATGTTTTGGTCATGCTCTTTGATATGCTTCTAGATAAGCTTTTGATCATTTGAGTAAGAGAGCATTGGTAGAATATAACCCAATTAATGACTATGAGAATCTTCTATGCAAGGACTTGTATACTCCTTTGATCAATGTAGTCATTATGTTCTTAGGACTTCTCTTGATAGGAACTCATTTAGATGATTTGAACTTTCTCTTGATTGCCTAATGACTTCTCTTTTCTCTTTGTGAATTTCCTTGTCCAACACCATTGTAATTTAATAGTAAAGATAATATGTCTTCATGAAGCTTGCATTACTATTCTTGTAATTTGTTGGTTCTACTTTGATTCTTCAGTTGTTGATGATGACATGCATTGGATCGATCTAATTTGCTTCTAGCATGTCCACTTATAGGAAACCTGTTTTTTCAAGAAACTCAAGAGCACCCATTAGTAGAACATCATTCAGAATACTTAAGATTTAGTTCATAAGGTTATCATTAAAACAATATATTAAAAAGGATCTGAACTCAACAATCTCCCCCTTTTTGATGATGACAAACCTTTAAGAATAAAACTTAAGTTTTCTGGATGGATATAATAATACATGCAAGAATGTTGATTTACTATAAAAATAAACTCCCCTTAAACTTATGCATGAAGTTTAAACTCCCCCTACACTTATGCATCAGGTTAATTAGCAATATTCTTTATTATTATATCTATCTTATTATTCTCCCCCTTTTGACATCAATCAAAAAGAATTAGAGGGGAGGAGGATCAACATACCAAACTCAAGTAGTTTGCATTCTACATGATAAGCATATCCCATGTGAGAAATGTTTTTAGGTAATATTGCAATGTAGACATAAGGAATCATAGTAATCAAAAGCAATATAGCTGTATCAAGTAATTCAAGCACATTCATTTGATCCACAAGGAATAGACAAAGAGATTTTAACTTAGCATGTTAAAACATTGAAGAACATATACCTTCTTTAGTTCAAAACTCTATTTGGGTTTTCTAGAAACATTATTCTCCTATCTTCACAAGCAACTCCTTCCTAATTATTTCTCTCATTATTAGGCTTTGAAGGAAAGCCTTTTATATATAAGAGGACAACCTCTCATAATGCCTTTTGTATAGGGTTCAATGAATACAATGTTCTTTACCAACCCTCTTGCCTTAGAAGAAAACAAGATATAGGACAATTTATTTTATTTTTTCTCAACCCATATACGGCAATAATCCCTTAAATATAAACAATGGAGGGAACCCAATTGACCGTACTTAGTTCTACAAAGTTATATAAAACATAATGCATGATAGTGATAACATAAAATAGAATTATACATTCTTTCAAGTATTTGCAAACACACAAGTGAACATATTGCACATTCTTAATCTTACTCAAAGTAGTCAGAGTGTGTGATATATCATACATGCTATTTTCACCAGTTTCATTCTTTAAAAACACTATTAAAACATCTATCACAATAAGAGTATGCAACAAGTAGGACTCATTTTGCATAAACATGCATTCATATGCTATATGAAGCTCACATATCTATTTTTGAGTGGAGACTATGAAAGTGAAACAAGATTATCATATATCTATTTCAAAACAGATCTTTCTTGTTTATAATGTGTGAAACAAATATTCAAGAGCATAAGTTAGAAGATTTCATTTTCCATAAATCAGATTTAGAACTTAGTGCTCATTTAAAATTAAACAACATCAAGAGAGCAAGTAATTTCCCATGGAGGAACAAAAATGAGAAACACCTTTTTGAAAAACCTTCTAATCTTAAGTCCAGTGATTGGACATCAATATAGAACATGTTGAAGAAGGATCTTTTGCAAAGATTATATCAGAATCTCAAATTTTGTAAAACCAAGATCATATTCCTAAAGTTAGGCATCAAATAAAGTATAGGGTTCTAAAGATATGCAAGTTAAATTTGATTCTTTTAATCTTTTGTCTTTGGATCTATAAGTGCACATGAGGCTTATGGAAACCAGATATAGCAATAAATATGGACCAAAGTCAGATTTGATAAAGGACATAATATGACTTAGATTTAATGATCAAAACATGAGACTTTGTCATTTTTCCTCTTCAAGATATTAAGTTAATCATATTTCAGACTTGAGGAAATAACACATTACTTTAAAAGATTTTCACAGGAACATGTATTTAGAAAGCACATACCAGAATTTGACAATAATATGATTAGTGCATATTTGAAAACTTGCTTTGAAAGATGTTAATTTTATACTAATGATCTGAAACCTTTTTCACCCATTTTATATGCCAAAGGAAATCACATGATAAACAATAGGTGCATCTTTCTCATGTAAGACATGATTTAAATGGGACTCAACAATGCATCAAATGGTCCAACACTTTGAAAGATTCATTTCACATTGACTATTGAATTGTGTTTACCAGGCCTACAACTCAATGAAGCTATTTAAGACAACAAACCATATATCCAAAAAGGTTCATGAAAGTTACAACAATATGGAATGTTTAGAATCAAAGGTTGTGCAACAAGATTCTTTCAAGCATTGAATTATACACAAGAATCATTAGAACATTGGTTATCTTAAGTATGATGGGGATCAACTTTCACTACGAGATATTAACACATATAGCATTTAGCACTACATCATAGAAATTAACATAGTATGTGAGTCTACATTTCTGCAAAGAATGACACTTGACAATGCAACATCTTATCTAACACATTTGAAGAACACTTCATTTTAAATCGACTTTTAACACGTGTTCGAAAAGCTTAAAGCATCATGCAATAATATCAATTATCAACCAAATTGCAAACTTGACTATGATCACCATATTAGTATGAGAATACTTAGAACTAGAGATGGTGCAAACATATGTTATGTAGAACTAGGCACATGCACACTCAAGTTTAAAGTAAATTGTGATACATACAATTAAGCTTTTAAGATCATATATTGCATAAATCATTTTAGCATGCATTCATAATTTCAAGGCCAAACAATCAATCTTATCATATCATATATTCACGCATAATTCAGATTTATCCAAAATGAAGTTATGATGAGATTGAGTGTACCTCCTTTAATGGCTTCCTTTCTTAAGACTCCTCATGATAAGAGCATCCTCAAGGAATTTGTAGTATCAATTCATGCTCATTCATTTATCATTATAGTACTTGTGAAAAGCTGACTGATGGATGAAGATGGTTGTTTTAGCTTATTTTTCTCATTGATCTTGATAGTGGAGGGGTCCACATTCAAGTCTCTCTCTTCAACTACCACTTGTTTATTTAGTTGAGAAGCTTCAACAGTGGTCATATCAACTTCATGAAAGGATTGATCTGCAACAGGCTTTGGAGAAGGTTGCTGTTGAGTAACTTCCAGATTTTTCTCAACTGAGTCAGCAACTTTCTCATCTGAAAAGGGTTCTTTGTTATAGAACATAATATTATCTTGCTGATCCTTTTCATATGAGATTATCACCATGCTCCCCCTGAGATGATTCCAATATTTTCTTATGAATTTTCCCAGCTTCTTGGATTCTCTCATATTGAAGCCCATGGAAGGATTTCAGTCCTTCCAACATGCTTATCTCATATTCATCCTTCATCATCTCACAATGTGTGTACTACCATGAAGTTTCAAATTAAACTTCTGAGCATCTTTTGAGTTGTATGAGTTGGTCTTTATCTCTTTATCATCAACTCCTAGGAGGTATTTTCTTCTCCTTTTATCATCCAACGAATATTCCTACATCACTAAACAGGAATGATTTTGGTACCCATTCTTTTTGGGTCCTTATGGGTTAGTATACATTTTCTTTCTATTTTTGCTCACGTGGTAACATAATAAGTTCTCAACCAAGATATTTCAATTTGAACATACATCATTGACAAATACATCATTGTGTACAACCCTAAGAGTCTGTGCTCTGATACCAATTGAAGTGGCATATAGAGTCACAAGAAGGGGAGGAGTTGAATTGTGACACTTTGAAAATTTATATCCTGCAACCTAGAAAATGTCCTCTCAAGTTTATACTTGGAGATGAGATAGTTAGCATCAAACAATTTCACAAGACATTCTCTTTTTGAGTAGGTTCCATGGATTAAACCTTCCCTATGTTGAGTAGGTTCCACATAGTGAACCTTCTCAAGTTGAGTAGGTTCGTAGCAGTGAACCTTCTCTAGTTAAGTATGTTCAAAGTGTTTAACCTTCTCTGGGATGAGTGGGTTCCACACTATAAACTTCCTTTACTTAAGTAGGTTCCTTGCATTGAATCTTCTCTTGTAAATGAGTTCAATACATAATGAGTCTTGTGTTGTATATATGCATAAAAACATTTTGTATATCATATGAGATTTATCCTTTGTTGAACATGGTCATTTAGTGTTTGATAACTTGAGGAACATATTATCAAGAAATACATATGTGAAGGATAAACTCTTTAATGAAGAGAAGCTTATGAGGATGAAATCATTTCAGATTTAAGCTTCTTAAGATTAATCAAATGCTTTAAAACAGTACATGATTTATGCATAAAAAACATGAGTAGGTTAGTAACAATAGATAATCATTGTAGAATATTAACTTCTCAACGAAGAAGGTTAGTAACAATAGATAATCAATATAGAATACTAACTTCTTAATGATGAGGGATAGTTATGAATAATAGCTGGTAACAAATATGTTGGTTGTATCTTGAGTTTAAAACATAGATGATAAGTTCTTACTTAAAAACCGTTTTGAGAAGGTTGAATAAATTAACTTTCTCTTAGTTTGAACAACAGCAAATATGTTATAGCATGTTAGTAAATAGTACGGAAAGCTAGTAAATAACACAGTAGAGTTACAGAGGCTCACCCAAACCTGGCTACGTCCTCTCCCCACATCCTTGTGAGTATTTTCACTATTTCCCAAATAGCTATTACACTGGCTTTAGATCACACACAAAAGACTTTACAACCACTAGCTTTTGATCACACACAAAAGCCTAGCAACACCACTTGCTTTTGATCACACACAAAAGCAACGTGCTCTCTTTACACTGCTACACCAAGCTGTTCCTACTAGAAAACTCTCCCTAGTTTTCTAAAGGATTCCTCAATCAAGTAGAATCACTTTTACACTTGCTTTTGATCAACTCACAAAAGACTTCACCACCACTAGCTTTTGATCACACACAATTGCCTAGTTTAATTTGAAAAAACCCTCTACTAGTTTCCTAAGAATCCCCTTATCAAGTAGAATCACCACCAACCCTCACCTCTCTTCTAGGTAGTTTGGTGAGATGTTTACGAGATAATGTTTCCAATAAGGGGTTTGGGTTTTGGGATGTTTAAGAGCTTGAGGATAGATTACACAAAGTGTATACAATGATGTTTATCAAGCTAACACACACTCAACAAAAGAATCCCAGATTTGAACATGAAGAGCTTTGAGTGTGGGGTGAGAAGGTTGGATTTACTTTAAGAAGCTTGAATGATGAGATGTTCCAACACACTCTCACACTTTGTAATTTCGAATTCCAGCCTTTAAATAGCCATTTCATCTGAATATAGCCGTTGGAAACTTGAATATAGCCGTTTGGAGATGTCCAATGGTCCATAAAATTATCTGGGTAAACGGTTCCAAAGTTAACAGCTTTTGAAGCTTCACAATCTGACAGTTGTACCTTCTGCTAGCTTTTCAACCTTCACAAGCTGACACAATGCTTTATGTTCAGAATTCTGGCTTTCCCTTAGCTGGCTTGTACTTGTAAAGCAGCTTTACTGCTGTTACACGAAGCTTCACATCCTTTATACCTTAAACACATTTTGTTTGGCCTAGGAATAATCAAGGAGTTCCTCCTTCATTTATTGCAAGATTCTAGCACGAGCTACTCTCTGATTTTCAATAAATGAGAGCTAACATGTTTGTCATATTGAGAAGCTTGATTGATATGATCTTCATTTATTTTGCGTTGACATTTGGTCAGCATTCACAGTTGACTTTTGGTCAACCTTCACATAGGTCAACCTTCACATGACTTTAACTTTCACATCTTTCAACCTTCACAACCCTTTTCTACTTTCATCTTTTTATCTTCTTTTCAGGTCAAGGTAGTTTCACATTTTGCTATTCTTTGAGGCTTGTTCTTCACACATGAAATAAACATGTTGGATAAACATTAAGTAGAAAACTTAATGTCTTGCTAAGTTTTCATTCCAACAATGGTATCATATTTAACCTTCTCATGTTGAAGTCTTTGGCTTGGTTAAACCTTCTCTTGACTTGGTCAAACCTTCGGTTGATTTGGTCAAACCTTCTCATTGACTTGGTCAAACCTTTTGTTGACTTAGTAAAACCTTCTTATGTTATTTCTACCCTTGACTTCTTGCATGTTCTGGTCATGCTCTTTGATATGCTTCAAGATAAGCTTTTGATCATTTGAGTAAGAGAGCATTGGTAGAATATAACCCAATTAATGACTTTGAGAATCTTCTATGCAAGGACTTGTATATACTCCTTTGATCAATGTAGTCATTATGTTCTTAGGACTTCTCTTGATAGAAATTCACTTAGATGATTTGAACTTTCTCTTGATTGCCTAATGTCTTCTCTTTTCTCTTTGTGAATTTCCTTGTCCAACACCGTTGTAATTTAATAGTAAAGATAATATGTCTTCATGAAACTTGCATTACTATTCTTGTAATTTGTTGGTTCTACTTTGATTCTTCAGTTGTTGATGATGACATGCATTGGATCGATCTAATTTGCTTCTAGCATGTCCACTTATAGGAAACCTGTTCTTTCAACAAACTCAAGAGCACCCATTAGTAGAACACCATTCAGAATACTTAAGATTTAGTTCATAAGGTTTGTTATCATTAAAACCATATATCAAAAAGGATCTGAACTCAACAGTAAGTACATGCATATGATAGAGTGAAATCCATCATGAGGATGGACCTTGCTCACAACCTTGGGGCTAGGAGCACCCAAGGCTAGTTGATCTTATCACCTTCCAATAAGGTGTGGCCATCATTCATTTCCACTTCATCTCTAATCTTTCCACATTTGATTCTTTCTTCACTGTTGTGTTCTTCAAGTAAGTGTCATCATCTAATATTGAAATTTTGTTCATGTTCATCATCATCATGACTTAGAGGTTCATATAGATTTGTAATTTCCTAGATCCTAAATTTAGTAATGCATGTGTGGATCATATCACTAGTGAGTGGAGCCTTTAAGTGTATCTTATTTTCCAAGTGTGGGGGAATTGGGGACAGTAAAAATGTGGACATTTTGATGGAAATTTAAATTTCCAGATGAGAATGTTGTTCTTGGTGCCTTTGCATGTAATCGAGACAGGGGTTGAAAGTTGTATGCTAAACATATTTTTCGAAAAGAGTCGCATATTCAATTATACTGATTCAAAGTTGCAAGCATATCGAAAAGAGTGGCATATTCAATTATACGTACATCTAGTGTTTTCTAACATTTGGGAATTTTATTCTTCAATTATACAGATATATAGATATATAATGAATTTTTTTAGTTTAACGATGTGCGATTTTGACTCAGCATATCCAAATTGTTAAACAAGAAATAAAAGTTAGGAAATCAAGCAAGTTGTATAATTGGAACTAGCTAAATGGTATTCTCGCCTAAAACACCCGGTCACACGCAAAAAAGAGATGGTAATCAAGTTTTGAACATCGTGAGGTCGTATGTAGTTGAATCTTTAACTTCGCCTAATTTTGTAGAATAATATGACTTCACATGTGTAACTTATTTTCTGTAGACTTGTTCCACTTTCCATTATATTTGAGCCTACTTTGGACCCAACACAAAAAGGTCCTTAATCAATAATTTGATAATGACTATTATTTTTATTTTAGTGACTGAATCTTTCAGTGAGCTTGGCTACTGGCTCAACAACCTTTGGTCTCAAGTTCCTAAGATCGGCTATAGTGACTTCTGGTTGAGGCCAATAAAACCTATCATGGAAGCACCTATCCATGTGTGCCCAGGTCTAAATTGAAATAAGTGGAAGGGAGGCACACCATCTCAAAGTGGTTCCTATCAATGAAAAAAGTAACAATTACAATATTTGGTACTCATGGTGGTATCCCTCCCCAGATTGAGCTGTTAATCAGCCAACGGTTTCCGTGGTTTACTTTCCATCATCTCCGAAAAAGGTAACAAAATCAGTGGTTTTAAATCCTCTATGTAGAGGCACCAATATATCCACCCATTTAGGGTAATACTTCCTGTAAACTAGCCTATCAAGAGGCTCCAATTGAACACCAAATAATTTCTTGATGATGTCAGCAATAATATTAGTGTCCAAGAATTGGGATCTGAAGTCCTAGGATAGGCTGGGTTAGAAGGACGCTATAGTTGATCTGGGGGAATCTGCATTCCTGGCTTAGGGGGTTACAAAAGGTGGGTGACTTGCCCATGCCATGCTTGGAGCCACTTGGCCAAGGTTTGCAAAGGCAGCTCCTTGAATAATGGTTTGACTACCCTGGAAAGGTGAAACATTGTTCCATGTCTACTGAGCTGGGTTGGATGAATAGCAAACTAGTTGAGTTAGGTTTGTTTGGAGCCCATGTCTGCTGAGCTAGGTAGTAACTGTCAGGCCCTCCAATTCCTCCTTTTGGGTCAAAGACTTGCCCCCAGCTTAAGGTGGATTGTTAGCCACTAGAGGGGTTGCAAATGAAAGTCCCTGTGACAAACCAATCTTCCCCATGGCCTTGGGTGGCCTTATCACCATTTTCACATGTCTAGGTTGAAGAAATGTCGAGTTAGTAGCACCGTCTATTGCCCACTAGTGTTAACTAGCCATAATTACTAGACCGAGGAAACATAGGGTTAGGAGTTACCTAAGGTGGAGGCAGTTGCTGAGGTCCTACCATAGCCAAGTATGGTGGAATCTTTTGTGCATTCCCTATTGTGTTCGTGGGCAAATCTTGCTTTCGGCCAGGTGTACCAAATGCTAATCCTCGTGGAAGCTCTTCAATTCTCTTGTTATCTTGCCTAGTTGATCTTATTGTGCATCATTGGTTTAACCATGTTAATCAGTTGCTGGGATACATGGTACACGATATCGTGTATCACCATGACAATCTACTGACACTTCAACATTTTGCGGTTGTTCATTTGAAACAAATGGAAGAGGTACATCAGGTACAATGAAGCCTGGGGTCTTGGGATGCTCATGGCTCATATCCTTCTTGGAAGGTCCCTCCTTATATGTCGAGGGAGGATCCATGCATACGTTTGAAGTGACTAAATTACACAAGAAATGGGGGTTTGAATTGTGTTCCCTTTTTAAAACTTGATTCCTGAAAAGAAAACTTCTTCCAACGTATTTCTCAAGGTGAACATGGATATGAGAAGGTTAGTAATAATAATTTCTTCACACAGGGACAAACCTTCTCCAATGAAGAAATGTAATTTATAATACGTCTATAGAAGAGATATGTTGGTTTTAACTTGGTTTTAGGTTTAAAACAATTTAACTTTAATTAAACCTAAGTTGAGAAAGCTGAATGAGCTAACCTTCTCGGAGACTAAAAACCAACTGATGATATATAGAAACTTATAAACCTTTTAAAGATGAAGACTAATAGTGACAGTAAGATAAGTTGGTTCAAGGATCAAGTATTGGTTCAAAAACTGTCTTGAGAAGATTGATGAAATTAACCTTCTCTTGGTTTGAAAACAATCTTAAGTGTAAATCAATTTAGAAAATAGTTAAGGAAAGCAGTTTAAAGAAAATAGAGGAGTTATAGAGGTTCACCCAATATTGGCTACGTCCTCTCCTCACTTCCAAATGAGTATTTCCACTATTCTCCAAATAGCTTTTATACTTGCCTTTGATCACATTCAAAAGACTTTCACAATACTAGCTTTTGATCAAACACAAAAGCCTAGCACACTCTTACACAGTAACACTATGCTATTTTCCACCTCTTAGAAACTCTCTTCTAGTTTCCTAAGAGTTTCCTCAATCAAGTAATATCACCACCAACACTCACCTCTCTCTAGGTAGTTTAATGAGATGCTTACACAATGATGTTTACAATAAGGGGTTTGGTATGGAATGATTATGAGCTTGAAATAAAGATTGACACACTATAAGCAAGGATTCTTACAAGCTAGCACACACTAAAGAAAAAGATCCCAGATCTGAACTTGAAAAAGCTTTGAGTGTGGGATGAGAAGGTTGATTGCTTTAAGAAACTTGACTTTGTGTAGGTTACAATTAACTCTCATACTTTGGAACTTCAGAATGAACTCTTTAAAAAGCCAAGGATGAAGAATATAGCCGTAAGAAACATGAAGAGAGCCATTTGGAATATCCAATGGTCTATAGGAGTAACTTGAAGTAAGTTACAAAAGTTGACAGCTTTTGAACCTTCTCAAGAGTTGCTTTATGCTTTATCTGACCATCTGAACCTTCTTGAGCTGGATATGTACTCTCCTAGTATCCTACTACACAACTATTACTTGAGTTGTTACTGTTTCCCAGTCTGGAACTTATTTAAAGGAACCTTCTCCAGCTTCCTAGTATGAACAAACACTCCAAATGTGGAAAAGGAATAATCAAGCATTTCCTCTTTATTACTTCAAAACTTTCCAACACATTTATTACAAGTCATCATCATTTAATTCAAGTGATGAGCATTCAAGTTGAGATAATGTGTTTTGATCGAATTTGATACGGTTTCCAGCAACCTTCTCAACATTCATTCCTCTTACACATCAACCTTCTTCATACATGAACTTATGCTTCCAAGGTGTTTGTGAGTCAACCTTCTTTTAACTTTGGTCAAACCTTCTGTTGACTTTTGGTCAACCTTCTACAAATTTGGTCAAATCTTCTGTTGACTTAATTTAAGCTTCTCATATTTTAACCTTCTCAAAGCCTTTTCTACCTTTATATTTTATCAACTTATTGAACCAAGGTAGAGCCTTATTTTGCTATGTTAGGAAACCAGTTCTTATCACTTAACAAACATGTTAGATCACACTTCATTAGAAAACTTAAATCTTTCTTAGTTTGTTATCATCAAAACTTTAGAATGAGATTCTTATTCCAACAATCTCCCCCTTTTTGTTGATGACAAACTTAAAGTATGTTTTTGAGTTTTCTATTTTAAACATAGATAATTTTAAGCATGTTGATCAAATTCTTTTACACATGTTTGGAACAGATATTTCATAAGATTTTTTAAATTAATAAAACATAGCAATGTGATGATTATCATTATCATGTCAATTATTCAAAGTACAGAATTCTTGATAATCAATCATGCATACTGATAGACAAAATTTAAAACAAAGATGTTCATGTGACATCTTTCACAGTTATATTAGTATGTAAATCAATTTGAACATTGCAAAAGATGATTAACATATATCATGTGAAACATGTTGAGTACAGGAGTTTGATAATCATGCATACATAAAAGCAGAAATTAAAAACATAACATGTGTTGTGACAAATAGTTGCCACAAGTCATATAGCAAAATATCACAAAAGAGTAGTTGAAGTGTCCCCAAATTCACTATCTAACTAAGTAGCAAATACTAAAACTTAATCTCTATTCTCCCCCTTTTGTCAACAACAAAAAGGAGGAAGAATGGAAATTAGGATGCTTCTTTGTAGGAGAAGCGTCATCTGAGGAGCCTGAAGAGGCTGCAGATTCAGGTATGTCTTCCAAGGGTTGAGGAAATGGAAAGTCAGGTACTGCCACATGTGGAGCAATAAGAGGAACAACATTCTGCAGCATCCACTGCTGGTAAGTAAAGTTCCTCTCTGCTTCAATCCATTTCTCTTTCTGCAAGATTCCAATGCTTTTGAGAAGATGGTTATGCTGAGCTCCCATTTTCTTCATTTGCTTCTCATGTTGAGCTTTCATCTTCCTCATGGCTTCCATTAGATCCTTCTTTTCCCCATAAGCCATTGACTCTTCCTTATCATTAGAGGGCTTGCTACTTTGGGGGTGCCTTCTTAGAGGAAGAAGCGGGAACATTTAAGTTCTGACAGAAGGATCCAATTGATCCAAATATGGCAGGCATATCAGAAGTGGGTTTGGAGGGACCAGAAGCATCAGGCATCCTAGGAACAGAAGACTGATATATTGGTGTTTGAGACACCAGAAACTTGTTAATGTTCTATGAGGCTAGAGTGTTGCCAGGAGATGCCTTGAGATTTTCTTGCCATTCTGAGAAAGGATTCACAAATGGTCCAGTTGATCCTTGGATGTCATGCTGAACTGGAGTGGTTGATGGGGCAGGAGTGTTTAGCATTTCAGTTAATGCTATGGAGGCAAGGAACTCAGAGTTGGTTTCATGGAGATTCACTGGTGTTAAGATATCAGTTGAGTCTTGAACAATATCATTTATAGCTTGTGAGATAGGAGACAGTGGCTCAAATGGTTCTTCTTCTTCTATGTCAGGAGGTTGATTCATATCTAGCTCCCCATGAGCTTGATAACCTGGTGTTTCTTCTGAGGACTCTTGCTCCCCATGAGAGGAACCATTTGGAACTAATGGTCCATCAGAAGATAGTTGAATGGCATTTTCATTATCAGAAGGTTGCATTTCTGCAACAACAGCAAGTTCATCAATTGCAGGCACTGCTGGAGAAGGTTGATTTTTAAGATTCTCTCCAGAGGGTTCTTGTGTAGTGGCTTGGTGGGGCGTCTGAGGGGTTTCTTGTGAAGATGGAATTTTAGATTCCTTTGTAGCAGGGTCTTCCTTTCCAGTGTAGAGTACTAGATCAGTGCATGGATTAACTTGAGAAGGTTGTTCCTGATCTTCTTTGTTGCCAAATTTTTCACATAAATCATCATCCATTGGCTCACCAAGTTCCTCATTAGCAGATAGGTGTTCAAGAATCTCTTTCCAGCTCTCATATGGTTCAGTAGTCACATACATGTCTTGAGATGATTGATCAGTGATTTTGATGGGAGATGGAGGGGTGTTGACAGAGAATTCAGCAAATGTGATTGATGCATTTTGAGTTCTGGCTTCATTTGGCTCTTTGGTAAGTTTTGGAGAAGGTTCTTTAGATGGTTCTAGAGAAGGTTCTGGAGAAGGTTGTGGTGAAGGTTTTTGAGATGATTTTGGAGATGGTTCAGGAGATTGTTCTTTGGCAGGTGATTGTTCTTTGACTTGTCATTGCTCACCTGAGTTGTGAAGCTTGACTTGTCACTGCCACATTCATGCTCCCATAGAATTCTTTTATCATGTAAGAGTAAATGAATTCTTCTTTAGACAAGAGATTTCCCCATCCTTGTCTTGCAATGTGAGGGAATAAATCTCAGCCAGAATTCTTCATTTCTTTCAGCAAGTAAACTCTTCCAGATAGGATCCCTCTTTTTCTGCCATTTTTCACGAGATCATACACTTGAGAATGGTGAATTCCTTCAAGCTTCTCATCCAAAATAGTTTTTCCTTTTTCCTTTCTCTGTGATGCTACTTCTTCAACCATTTTTCCTTTGCTCTTGATAACACTTTGTTTCGCATTGATTTTTGGTTTCTTAGAAGAGGGTTGTGCAAGATCACTAGAGCTTCGTTTGGAAGTTGCCATCATTTCTGACAACATTGTTTCTGAATCAGTATCGTTAACAACGATGGGTTCATCCTTTTTAGAACCAGGTCCTTTCATCGTTTTCCATGAACTCATTCTGATCCTTGATGATCTTCGAGAAGGGGTGAGAGAGGTTCTGGATGATTTGGATTCAGAAGGCGTTGGTTTAGATGAATGAGCGAGAGGAGGGAGAGCTGACTCCTCCATTGATTTTGGTGGCATTGTGTCATGTGGAGGTTTTTGAGTTGCTTGAATATTTGGAGTTTTCGTTCTAGCCATTTTAGAGAGTTTGTGAAGGTGAAACAAAAGTTGAGGTACAAGAGTGGACTGAATAGTGTATTTGTTGAGGTAGAGTTGTTGGAAAAGATGAAGAAATGGGTTGATATGATATAAGGGTGTAAGCTTAGACAGTAGGTAGATTTGGAATCTAGGAGATAGCCGTTGTAATTGGCGGTTTAGACGGAAGACAAGGCTACTTATCAATAGTGCCAGTCTT
This sequence comes from Astragalus glycyphyllos, assembly GCA_963573325.1. Taxonomy (NCBI): domain Eukaryota; kingdom Viridiplantae; phylum Streptophyta; class Magnoliopsida; order Fabales; family Fabaceae; genus Astragalus; species Astragalus glycyphyllos. Next base: position 34,649,787 of record OY754307.1, read on the forward strand.
TAATGTGGATATCTTGTGTTGCAGGTTAAGCGTTGATGATGAAGTAATCTAAGACAAAGTGACAAATGGAACTCCAAGGCACAACCAACTAAAGAAGTAAGTCCGTGTCAAGGGTAGTCCCTAGGAAGTCAGGTCGTGTCTTAGGAATGAATTGTAAACCACTTTTGAGGATCGGCTCAAATCACTCAACACACTAGCAGTCACACAAGCAAACCTAACATATGTCTTCAATTGATAAAAGCATGTTAAATAGGTTAGGCACTTGTTGTTTTATAAAGAAATCGATTCATGGCTTGGTTTTTGAAAGAACTAGTTTTGGAAAGAAAATAATCGATTCATGGCTTGTAACTTTAAAGCTAGAAATCGATTCATAGCCTGTAAACTTAAATCTAGAAATCGATTTGCATATTGATGGTTTTATGAAAGAACTTGTTTTGGAAAGAAAGCAATCGATTGATGGCTTTGTGCATTTAAAGCTAGAAATCGATTTTGCTCTCTTTTAAAGAGAAGAAAATCGTTTTTTACCTATATATTAAAGAGGAAAATCGATTCCTCACCTGCCTTCCTTGTTTTTACAAATCTAACAATCGATTATCTACTTGCTTTATTAAAGCACAAAATCGATTCCTCACTTGTTCCCGCAAGCAAGAAATCGATTTTCTATCTATTATTTTAGGAGCAAGAAATCAATTTTCATCCCATGTTTTTCAAGCAACTAATAGATTTGTCACTTATCACATTAGTGTTAAAAATTGTTTCAACATTCATATTTTTCCAAAGTCTATAAATAGGACTTAGGGTTTCACAAATCAACACAACCTGCATTTCTAAAGAGCAGAACGCGAACTCTCTCACTGTCATACTCCTTCTTCACGTTCTTCATCACTTTAAGCTGATCTCTATCAAGGGTTAGGTTGGGAATCTTCAAGTTGTTCTATTCACCGTCTTAGAGGTATTTCTTATTTCCTTGTAATTTGTTTAATACTGTTATTGTTATTGGGTTATACTATAGGGTGGGGTATCTCTCAAGGGTTTTTGATTGTAATAAGGGTGGGGTATCTCTTGTTGTAATTGTTGTTAAGGGCTCTTGCACAAGGTGGGGTATCCTAGGTGAAGAGCGCCTGAGTCTGTAAGGGTTTTAAAGCACCCGATTGAAAGTTTTGATTTGATAGTTGAAAATCTCACAAAGGGTTGTAAGGACTAGACGTAGGTCATTGGGAGGTGACCGAACCTGTATAAATCTTGCGTGTTCTTTATTGTTTTACGTTCTAATTCATTCATTTCATAAACCTGCGCGAAAATCAAAACTAAGTCGTTAAAAAGGGGAACTGTTTTCAAAAATCTCAATTCGCTTTCCTCTTGAGACTGAAGCCACTTGGTAACTAGTGGTATCAGAGCTAGACTCTTGTTTAAAGGGCCTAGCAGCTTCAAGAGAAATGGCTTCAGGTTGGTCTACGCAAGAGGGTGCATCTCTTACCCGTCCTCCGGGATTCAACGGGAAAGATTATGCATATTGGAAAGAAAGAATGAGAATATTCATAGAAGGGGTTGATATTGATGTATGGGATACTGTGGAAAATGGACCCTATGTCCCCACGCACATGGTAACTAGTATTCTCACTGTCAAAGAAAGAGCTCAATGGACTGATGATGATAAGAAAAAGGTTCAACACAATCTCTGGGCCAAAAACATCATTACTTCTGCACCAAGCCCCGATGAGTTCTTTAGGGTGTCGAGTTGCAAAACTGCCCAAGAAATGTGGGACAATCTTCAAGTCACTCATGAAGGTACTAGTGAAGTAAAAAGGGCAAGAACAAACACTCTTGTCCGAGAATGTGAATTATTCAGAATGAATCCAGGAGAAACCATTCAAGAAATGCAAAAGAGGTTCACTCACATAGTGAATCAATTGGGTTCATTAGGAAAATCATTTCCAGCTGAAGACTTGATCAACATAGAGAATGGCAACCGAAGGTAACTGCTAAAGCTGTATCAAGGAATTTAGCTATCATGAGACTCGCTACTCTTTTTGGCAAACTACAAGAGCACGAACTAGAGCTCACTTGTTTGGCAGAGCATGAAGAAAAAGATAAGAAAAAGAAAAGCACAGCTTTAAAGGTTTCTAGTTCAATTCTACCTGATGATAGTGATGACTCAAAATGAAGATGATGAAGATGATGATGAGAACATGGCGCTTATGGTTAGAAAATTCAAAAAGCTCATGAGAAAGAAAAGAGTAGCGAGTACATGGTGGTGGGAATGCATTGAGCATGTACTTAAGCCCTAGAGTACATGGTTCGATTCCCACGGAAGGCAAAAACTCTACATAGGGGGTAGAGAAGTTCATGATGTACATTTCTGGGTAGCCTACTAAGAAAGAAAAGGGCCCAGGGTGTTACAAAAAAAAAATGGGGTGTAGAGAAGATCATGATGTGTAGTGTTGGGTAACCTACTAAGTCAGAAAAGGGCTCGGGCTGTTACAAAAAAAGCCGCCTTTTATTTTTTTATTTAAAACATGCTTCATTCATTTCCATAGAGTCAGACAAGGAGTATCCATCTAGGCAACCACTTTCAACAACAAAGTCAAGTCTCAAATATCAATTAGAAGACTAAAAGCATTAAAGGGTTTGGGTCTCTAATGTTAGTATAAACCTGTGTGTCGGTCAACATGCTACCGGCGCACACTCTGTTAGCGAGAGGTTTGCAAACAAAAGGGTTAAGTTAGAGGGTTCAGGGCTAAGGAATCTAATCGTCATAGTTCTTAGTACCCTATTGTGAAAACTGAATTGGCCAGACTCGACGTCCCACAATAAAACACTTAGAGTTTCTGACAATTAACTCCCAGAGCCCTCCATGATTTAGGTTTTCTACCACAGTCCGATAGGCTCGAACTGCTCTGATACCAAAATGTAACATCCCTAATCTTTTCAGTCGACATCAAAGATCAGTATTTACTATGCTTGGAATATCAGAGAACGCGTAAGCATTTTTGGACAGAGCGAATTAAAAATTCAACGACTCGCAATACAACCTCTAGTATCCATACAATACCATCTTGAAATCCTGGTGGGGAAATCATAGGAGTCAATAGGCCCCTTCAAGTAATTAGCATACACTTATCTCAATATTGAGATACAGTCTCAATAAAATTCCGCTTAACATAAAGGGTATAAACTTATAAATCTTGAGATCGTTTTAAGAAATATCATTCTTGTATATACGAGTACCAAAAGTAAATACATTGATAAGTTCGAAAACCAATAATCAAGCATAGTAAATACTCTTTAATCTTCAAAAATATAATTTTGTTGAGATTGTAAGGATATGCATAGAACAAACAAATCAATTTTGGGTTTCAACACTTAGCACTTACTAGGCAAAATATACAATACCACGATATTTGTCTTAGTTTTGAAATGCAATATAAGAATTTATACATTTTCTTTGTATATCTAAAAATACATTGGTGCATACATACATACATACATATATATATATATATATATATATATATAATACAAAGATATGAGTTTTCCTCCAAAAGTACAATTGACAACATAGGTATTTTGCTTCAAAACTATAAAACTTTCTTGTACTTTGGATAATCTTGCTTCCTTTGCTTATCTGAAAAACCGCATAACATAAAAGGGTGAGATTTCAAAGAAAACTCACTGAATTTCAAACACGCACCTCACCAATACCACCTAAATTTCTTTAATCATAACCATTAATCTTTTCGCTTAGTTCCTCACTCATTCGTGTTAATCAATTAACTCTTTTATCCGGGAAACCCCAATTCGACCATACAAACCAAATAATGCTAGAGCTCCCTTTTCACAGGGAAACCCCAATTCGACTGTACATTTTTAATTATCTCATCTTTTTACTTAGCTTAGCACAATCCGTGAACGAAATCACACGATCACGGAAACCCCAATCCAACAATCATTGAAGGATAATGCTAGATCCTTGGCTTCTGGGCTCATGACTTCCCTCCACCAAGTGTGCTAATAAAACAGGATCGTCATCCCCATGGTATTTTATATATCATGTCCTTGTTATGTTAGTCTTTGTATTTTCTCACTCGATAGTTAGTAATACCAACGCAACAACCACGAACACAGTTAATAACAACACTAGGCAAGCTCAAGCAACCAATTTATGCACCAAAACACACCATTAAACAATCAAATAGGGTCACATTGTACACATTCATATTGCAACTCATTCACAGCACAATTTCAGCAATGTACGTAAAACTTTGGGAAATTATTTGACCTAGGAAACGACAACAGAATTCAACAAACGACCACTATTTGGAAAGATTATAGAGTCTACTTTCTGAAAATAATTTTTGTTTTGAAAGAAAATAAGCCAACAAGTACAGTTTTACAAAACATTAGACATATGTTCCGAAATAGGACAGCTTCAGTAACTCAGTTTGTAACACATTTCAAAATATCGAAACTCAGTAACTTTCCACAAAATTTGTGCCAAAACTATAGAATAACAAGTCTAGTTTACAACAAGACAGAAATCATTCAAAAAGGAGTTCTATAGAAAATGTTATGACCAGAATACCGAACCTATACCGAAAACTGTCTCAGATTTTGACCTAACTTGCAACATCTATATCTCTAGATATACTCATCCAAAATCATTCAAAACAGTGCCAAAACAAAGGAAATCAAGTATAGTTTTTTAAAAAATAAACCACACAAAATTTGGACAACCAGAGAGTTCACAATCACTGAAAAACCGAACCTATACCAAAACTAGTTCAACAGAATTTCAGCATCTCACTTTTAAATCCTCCATCAACATACAATCTCATGCTTCAAACAACTCAATGATCAAGTATTCATAAAAATAGAAATTTAAGTGTATTAGGGAAGTGAGTAGGAGGAACTCACCTTTAGGTGATGATAATCACCAAACCACAAGAAATGGAGATTTGAGAAAACCCCAACGCCTAAGACACCCACAACTTCCTAGGTGCTCCAATTCGACCCCACACCTTCAAACTCTCTAATTGATGGTTCTAATACACAATGTAGCCCTTGATTTTCCTAGTACAGCTCCAAATACTCACATGCAAACACAAAACCCATCTCTCTATACTTGGATGACTTGCGAAATGAGGTGGAGAGAAGCATAAGATTGCTCTAGGTTCTTTAGTTCAGAAATTGAAATGAAATGAAGAGGTGAAGTGAAGGTTTTGGTTGTCAAGTGGAGTTGCTCACTTCTTCTTCCTCCTCTCCCTCTCAGCTCACTCTCTCTCTCTTTTCTTTCTTTTCACAATTTCAAAATGTGTGAGTGTTTGTGTGTTTCGTGGGTACTAATGGGTACTTATACCCTACCCCATGATATTCAAATTAAACTAGCAATCAAGCATACAAGTATCATATTTGGAAATAAATCTACAAAATTATCAATCAACCACCAATCATAAATAATAAAATTATTTAATCATCAAAGTAATTATTTTAGTTACTTTGAGGTGTTACATTTCACCCCAACTTGAAAATTTTTGTCCTCAAAAATTGTTCAAGTCTCATCTATTATTACGTCGAGAATAACCCTATCTGGAATAGACATAATATCGTCAATAAAACATATTTGAAACTAAACATCATCGCTATTCAAGAAATATCAGTTTTAAATTCTCAATCTCAAGTAACCGTTTTGTAATTAGATACTTGAACCAAAAGCAATTTCAGCTTACAAATAATAACACAAGCTAACATAAAGATAGGCATACTCATTTCACTCCTGCACAACTAATTCAAGAAGTACTCCATAAATAGAATACATAGTGACTAGTATACCAGGGTCAGTTACATCGTTGCTAATAAGGATATCGGATGCCAACAATGGATAGTAGTTGGAAATAGCAAAGAAACAAGTCATAAGTCGATAATATGACAATCATTAACACAAGCAGCTAATCAATCACAATGAGAAGGCTATCAAACCAGAGAATAATTCAAAACAGCCGATCAAACCATATTTGACAAGAATAAACACGTGAACTCATATTGACCAAGTGCACAAATTTATGAAATCATCTACTTGTCGTTATGACAAATCTTTGAAATTTCCAAAAACACTATGAGTTAGAAAAGAAAGAAGAAATGAAGAGGGGAAAAATACGGAGTGAACAATAAGGAAATAAGTTTCATACTAAAATGTAGTCAAACACGATATCGAACTAAATGTAAGAGGGTTCTTTGGTTCAAAATCTATAGTCTCAAACAATTAAAGAGTTAAGAGAGAAATCTGTCACTTCCGAATAAAATTGTCATTCTGTTTCCTTACTCAATTTCAAAACAATCATAGTTCTTAAAATGGTTTTTATAACTTGGAAATCAGATATTGCAAAAATTCTATTATTTTTCCTCCTTTCTTTGATTCCTATCCAAATCCCTTTATCCAAACTCAAATCCCAAAACACCTTACACATAAAATTCATGGCAACAATACATGTACACTTAAGTTATGCACCTATTTTTTTTTAAATCCTCAACTTGTAATTTGTTGACCAATATGACACAAATCACACTTCAGCACAAACACGGCTTCTTAGGGCATCTAGTCTATACAAACAGATTTAGAATACCAGTAATGCTGTTACGGTTTTAGCATTGGCATTGTTACTTAATTTTCATTTTAGCTAATTTTACTTTGTTGCTAGTTTCACTTGTTAAGTTTTACTATTTTTTACCACTTTACTTGCCACCTCATGGTTGAGGAATATTCTAGACACATTGTAACCAACTCACACTATATAGTGAGTGAATGAAATGAAAGAGGCAATTAGTTGCAATCAAACAAATTTATTTCTCTCTCTCTCTCTCAATACTCTCATGTAGAAATGCATTTTATCTTCTTCTACCTGTGAATCCGAGTTCCATTCAAGTTCATTGGAATTCCATAGCTGGTAGCTAGATTTTACCGGAGTAATCCCTAGAATCCAATTTTCCGTCTCAATTGGTATCAAAGCAACGATTTCGTTGCTTGCTTCCATGGCGTCTAATAAAACCTGGAGTTATCTAGAAGTGTTCGAGAAGATGGAAATGGGTTTATGTTTTATTTGTGATAAGCTGATTACCGAAGATAACCACTACCAATCAGCTCACAAAAATGTTCAGTTCTTTTGGTTCAAAAATGAAGAAGAAGAAGAACTCAAACAAGATGATCTCGTGCCTTCTAGCGCAACCTCATCCTTTGTTTCGAAGATTTTTGGTGCTGAAGATACAAAGAAATCGTTGGTTGGAGAAGACGCTGTCTCAGATTCAGTGTCCAACCTTCATCAAGCCATTAAGGAAGAACCGATTGAGGATCTGGTTCTTGAGCCTGTTGATGAAATACGAGCAAACGACGTCGTCGCTTTCAGATCGCGTTCCTCCTCCAACTTCATTCTTGGTGATTTACGTTACGAGTTCATGATGTTTGCGTTAATAACCATGGTGCCGACGTTGTCATGGAAGGTCTTCCCGCCACCAGAACCACCGGATCAACGATTACTTACAGCAAGCACGATGGAGCAGCTCATACAGCCAAACAACATGTTGTGGTCGCCACCGCCAGAGCCACCAGAACCACCTGATAGCATTGCAGCTCCGACACCCTCACTCAATCAGGCCCTCTCAAGACGTTTCTCAACAATACAATTTCCAGGTACTACTTCCTTTAGATTAGTACCAACTACCTTCCAAGTGTATGGTCAATTGATATCATGGATAGTTGCTGCTCTGACTCACATCATTACTGATGAAAGAGACTTGCAATTGATTTTAGAAGGTTTGTCTTCGAATGCACACTCTTTGGTTTTAAGCAACACATTCCTACAGAACCCGAGGTGTTTGATAAAATGCCAAAGGAACTTTTGAGCATTACTATTCAGCGCATAATTAATGGACTTGAAAATGTTGCTGTTGATTTGTTCAAACACATGAATACCATGAATATTGTGTCTCGTAAGCATGCCTTAGTCAGTATTTATGCAGCTGAAATTTATATTGTTGTTACAACTCGTTGCATTTAACCAAATTCCAATTCACCACTGGAGCATGTCTTACATTGACGTATTTAATGATGATTGTAGTAATTCCATTGAGTTTTTTCTGGTTGGCTACAAATGCTTGAGAACTGGTGGTAAAAGTAAGAAGGATACAAACCAGAATTATTGGATGAGGCAAAAGACTTTTCCTCTGTTGTGTTTAATACAGATTGCACCAATAGTTGTTTTGCATGGAGGAATGGTCAAGACAAAGGAATCAATTGATCAGATTATAACTCTAATGTCAAGTTCATATGAGGTGGTGGTCTTTGGTCAACAAATTTTGAGCGTCGATGCTAATGGTCATCATTGCCAACCTTGGTTATTTGGAAGAATAATTGGTGTTGCTACTGGTGCAGGATTGTTCGAAATTAATAAAGCTGGAGATGAGTATTAGGTTTCTTTTGTTGATTGCAAGGATGTCTTAAAGGTCTGTGAAGAAATCAATTGGTCTTACTTACTTGTGTTGCAAAGTCACTATCAGTTCTACAATTTTAAGGGTAGTGTATTTGGAAATATCTTTGCAGTTGCACTAGCTTTAATGGTGCCAAGAGACGACAAGGAAGAGGTTGTCCTTCTACTTCTTATTCTTCCAGGAAGGTCATTTCTTGGTGCTGGATGTTTTTCCCATATGAGGCTTCCAGATCAACTTTATCATTCATGGCCTAATGACCAACATGTTGATATAGTCTTTGAACTCCTTGGAAAGGATCCAGGTGATGTACATGTTCAGTATTCGATATTTTTAAGGCTATTTGAGGGTCATGAAAACTTTTACCTATTGAGGGGAATGAATAATAGAGGAGTTTCGTATACCTTTGGTGCTGAGAAGGTTTTAACATTGGCAAGTCATCATATAATAAGGTTTTAACATTATTATATGATGACTTGCTGGTTCGCTACTCTAGTTACCTATTGTTACGGTTTTAGCATTGGCATTGTTACTTAATTTTCATTTTACCTAATTTTACTTTGTTGCTAGTTTCACTTGTTAAGTTTTACTATTTTTTACCACTTTACTTGCCACCTCATGGTTGAGGAATATTCTAGACACATTGTAACCAACTCACACTATATAGTGAGTGGCAATCAGTTGCAATCAAACAAATTTATTTTTCTCTCTCTCAATACTCTCATGCAGAAATGCATTTTATCTTCTTCTACCTGTGAATCCGAGTTCTATTCAAGTTCATTGGAATTCTATAGCTGGTAGCTGAATTTTATCGGAGTAATCCCTAGAATCCAATTTCCCGTCTCAAATGCAACCAATTCTAATCAACTCATTCTTTTGACAAGAAATCAAGCAAAAGATACATCATAGGTTAAACGAATTTCAATACATTCTAACCACATAATTTCGCATGACAACATCAATCACACGCCATAGTTTTCATTATTCTCATGAAAATAGAAATTTAAATGCCAGACATATTGTGTTACAATTGGAATTGAGTTAAATATGAATCTGGATTGAAATTGGCACCAAAGAGGGGGAGTAAGTAGGAGAATGGAGATACTGAATCTAAGAGCGCACGCGCCATACTCATGGTTAGAGCACGGTCCATGATCCACAATCGGATACAAAATTTCGATTCTTAACTATGTTTCTCCTATTTGGCTTCCAACCACTACCTATTTTCACAATTAATGCAACCAATTTAATTATCTATACGCACTCAATCATGGTGGCTTTCCTTTTTTCTCAAGAATCTCATGATAGATGATGTAGGTAAAAGACAAACATATATTTTAACAATATTCATCCAAATTAATCATCCAATAGATACAAGTTCAACGGTATTTCACAATAGTTACTCGTTCAATTGTCCACACGCTTTCCAATTAAACTTTATCACAAGACATCAAGTATGATCTACATTCGCAAAGTAAGGCTCACTTCATATCAATAAGGTTTAGAACTTATAAAGCTTAGCAATAAGGTAAGGAAACTCATAAGTCAATAATAATTTCAAAGTAAAAGAAAATCTGGCACTTCAAAGTTTGACGTGTTGTTTTGTGCCCCTGACTCATACCTATGATCGTTAGTCCACCCCATGTAGAGTTTTTGCCTTCTGTGGGAATCGAACCATGTACTCTGGGGCTCAAGTACATGTTCAATGCATTCCCACTACCAATTGAGCTAGTAGTTCAATTGGTAGTGGGAATGCATTGAGCATGTACTTGAGCCCCAGAGTATATGGTTCGATTCCCACGGAAGGCAAAAACTCTACATGGGGGGTAGAGAAGATCATGAGTGCAGCGTTGGGTAGCCTACTAAGTAAGAAAAGGCTGTTACAAGATGATTCAACAAGACATAGACTATATAAATCGTTATTCCTAGATGCAATGAACATTTTCCAAATGAGATTTTAAACTATAAGGTATCTATTCCTTTGATGCAAGCTTTGTCATCATTTTCCAATGACAAAATAGCTTCCATCCATTCTCTCTTATAGAGAGAATTTCTATCCTTCTCTTTTGTCATGTGCCTTGGACATCCACGGTCCAATGACCACAGTTTTCTCTTGGATGCTTAGAGGCATTCCATTTTCAGAGGTTAACAATGATTTGGGCACCCAGAGTTTCTTGGGTCCTTCTTGGTTAGTATTTTTCCAGTTAAGATTTTTCTTAACTCTGAGACATGCAGAAATGTGATGACCAAACATCTTACAGTATGTGCATTTCATTCTTGTTTTTCTAGCTCTAGAGACAGTATTAGAGCTATGTACAATATGTCTTTCAAGGGGTCTTTCAAGGGGATAGACATGGATAGTTCTTCTGTTAGAGTTAAGATTTTGCATCACAAAGTTGATTTTTGAACATTACACACTTTAGAGATAAAGTGTTTGAATTAGCCAGTAAGTTTTCAAACACATATTCAGTTTCTTTGCATGCAGCACAAGTAGATGGTTTGAAAGTAATTACCTCTTCTGGATCAGAATCAGCCATGAGTGGATGATTCCTTACTTGATGCAGGATGTGTTTGAGAAGGTTCTTCAGTATCTGCCATGAGACAGAAATTTGCTGCATCTTCTTCATGACTTGACTCAGATTCTTCAGAGTCATCCCATGTAGCAAGCATTGCCTTCTTACTTGGTGAGAATTTTTTGTTGCCTCCTTTAAGTTTTGGCCATTCATTTTTGTAGTGCCCAGGCTTGTTGAATTCATAACATACAGAAGGAGTTTTGCTTGAGCTTTCTCCTTTAGATTGATCTTTCATCCTCTTCATCAGTGTTGTTATTACTTTCATCACTTTATTCATGAGTTTCTTCCTAAGCTTTAAGTGCCAACGCTTTAGAAGGTTGAGAAGCTTTAAGAGCAATGGTTTTAATTAACCTTCTTTGGATGAAGTTCATCCATGATTTATTGCTCATGCACTTTTAAGGATCCCAGTAGATCTTCTATTTTGAGAAAAGACAGATCTTTTGCTTCTGTTATAGCAGTCACTTTAGGTCTCCAAACCTTTGGCAAGCATCTTAGGAGCTTTCTAACTTTTGCTTGATTTGTATAGGCGTTTTCCAATGAGTTCAGATCATTTGTTATTGTTGTGAACCTGCTAAACATTTCTGAGATTGTTTCTTGCTCTTCCATTTTGAATGTTTCAAACTTATGGATGAGAAGGTTGACCTTAGCTTCCTTGACTTGATCAGTTCCTTCTTGAGCAACTTTCAAAGTATCCCAAATCTCTATGGCAGTTTGTTTCCCAGCAACTTTATCATATTCACTCCTACCTAAAGAACATGTTATAAACAATTTAGCTTTAGAGTTTAGAAGTACCATGCGTTTATCCTCAGTAGACCAGCTAGCTTTGGGTTTTGGAGTTGTTTCTCCTTCATCATTAGTTGTAGAGGGAACATTGGGACCATCTTCAATAATTCCCCAGAGATCAGTATCTTGTGATTCCAGAAATAACCTCATTTGATCTTTCCAGTAGTAATAATGTTCACCAGTGAATCCAGGAGGTCTGTTTGCAGAAGCTCCTTCAGGGAGGAACATAACAGAGTTTGGATTGTTCATCACTTCTTCCAGGATCTTTCCTCTCACACTGTGAAGTGTGCTCAGCCCCTAGAGGTGAGCACTGATACCTATTGAAGAGACTAAATTGCACAAGAAAGGGGGGCTTGAATTGTGTTCCCTTTTTAAACTTGATTCTTGAAAAGAAGACTTCTTCCAACGTATTTCTCAAGGTGAATTTGGATATGAGAAGGTTCGTCATAATAATTTCTTCACATTGGGACAACCTTCTCCAATGAAGAAAGAGGATTTATAATACGTCTATAGAAGATATATGTTGGTTTTAACTTGGTTTTAGGTTTAAAACAATTTAGCTTTAATTAAACCTAAGTTGAGAAGTTTGAATGAGCTAACCTTCTCAGAGACTGAAAACCAACAGATGATAAATAGAAACATATAAACCTTTTAAAGATGAAGACTAATAGTGACAGTAATATATATATATATATATATATATATACTATGCATGAGTGGTGGTTTTCATACATTGATAAGTAGGTTGAAGTATCAAGTATTGGTTGATAAGCTGTCTTAAGAAGGTTGATGAAATTAACCTTCTCTTTGTTTGAAAACAATTCTAAGTGTAAATCAGTTTAGAGAATAGTTAAGGAAAGCAGTTTAAAGAACACAGGAGTTATAGAGGTTCACCCAATATAGGCTACGTTCTCTCCTCACTTCCAAGTGAGTATTTCGACTATTCTCCAACTACCTTTTACACTTGCTTTTGATCACACTCAAAAGACTTTCACAATACTAGTTTTTCATCACACACAAAAGCCTAGCACACTCTGACACAACAACACCTTACTGTTTTCCCCCTTTTAGAATCTCTTCTAGTTTCCTAAGAGTTTCCTCAATCAAGTAATATCACCACCAATGCTCACCTCTCTCTAGGTAGTTTAATGAGATGCTTACACAATGATGTTTACAATAAGAGGTTTGCTTTGTGATGATTATGAGCTTGAAAGAAAGATAGATAAATTGTAAACAATGATTCTAACTAGCTAGCACACACTCAAGAAAAAGATCCCAGATCTGAACTTGAATAAGCTTTGAGTGTGGGATGAGAAGGTTGATTGCTTTGAAGCTTGACTTTGGGTAGTTTGCAATTAACTCTCATGCTTTGGAACTTCTGAATGAACACTTTAAATAGCCAAGGAAGATGAATATAGCCGTTATAAACTTGAAGAGAACAGTTTAGAATATCCAATGGTCCACAAGAGTGACTTGAAGTAAGGTACAAAAGTTGAAAGCTTTTGAACCTTCTAAAGAGTTGCTTTATGCTTCATCTGACCATCTGAACCTTCTTGAGCTGGATCTGTACTCACCTAGTATCCTAATAGACAACTATGACTTGAGTTGCTACTGTTGGTCAGCCTGGAACTAATTTAAAGGTACCTTCTCAAGCTTCCTAATATGAACAAACACTCCAAATGTGGAAAAGGAATAATCAAGCATTTCTTCTTTATTGCTTGAAACTTTCCAACACATTTATTACAAGATATCATCATTTAATTCAAGTGAAAAGCATTCAAGTTGAGTTAATGTGTTTGGACTGAATTTGATATGGTTTCCAGGAACCTTTTCAACATTCATTCCCCTTACACATCAATTTTCTTCAAACATGAAGTTATGCTTCCAAGGTTTTTGTGAGTCAACCTTCTTTTGACTTTTGTCAAACCTTCTGTTGACTTTGGTCAACGTTCTGTAAATTTGGTCAAACCTTCTGTTATTGAACCTTCTCAAGGCTTTTTCTACCTTTATATTTTATCAACTTATTGAACTTAGGTAGAGCCTTATTTTCCTATGTTAGGAAACCTGTTCTTATCACTTAACAAACATGTTAGATCACACTTCATTAGAAAACTTATATCTTACTTAGTTTGTTTTCATCAAAACTTTAGAATGAGATTCTTATTCCAACAATGTTTGTTCCAGATTGTAGGTACATACACCAATGATAATCCAAACCAAGCAAAGCAAACCCTAAACTTTGTTTACCTATGTTGGTCCCATTTGGCGTGCCAATTTTGTTGTTGTCAAACTTGGGGGTTAGATGAGGATCGACTAAAAACTTGAACTTTTAACTCCTCTTTCTTCAAACGATTACGCTAAGAAAGGAACTTTGTCCCTTAGCTGTGGCTTCCACCAATCCTCCAAAGAGTGTTAGGTTAGGTGAGAGGGATATGATTGGACTATCTAATAGCTAAGTTACAGTAAAAAATTCTAGTAAAGGAAAGTAAAAGACTGATAAAATGTGAATTTTTGATTTATTGGATGTGTATTTACAGATACTAAATCTACATATACATACATGGTCTATGTTGGCCAATAAGACTAGCCTACAGCTGATCAAAGTTGGATCAGCTAAGATCAACGTACCGTAATACACATGCACCCTAAAATCTAGGAGACATGCTCACCATTGGAGCCACTACTTGAGCCTACAACTGCTCACCATTGGATCAATTAAGATCAACGCCTCTAATTACTCCTAATCACTAGAAACTCAGAGACACTCTCGATGACCTCACAAGCACGAGTTAATGGGGTAAAACCTCTTCACTCCTATTTCCATGGCATTCTTCTGCTTGTTGACCTTAACCGCTCCAACGCTTATCTTGTCCACGTGCATTGAACCCTTGTGCTCAACAGAAGCTTCCTCGCCTCGGCCACAGTATTTCCCCCGCCTTCAGTTGTTGGTCCCATAGTCAAGTCATCTTCTAGCCTAGCTATCCTCCAACCGAGCTCACCTTTCCTCAGTGCACTTCATCATATCTGTGGTGCTTAGGCCCTGTTGATTTTATCCTTAAGTACTTTAAATTGAGCTTTCCATCATGACTGTTCATCTAGCAAACACTATTTTATCAAGACCTAAATGTCTCCATACCTCACCCTATATGGCCTCGACTACACCCTAGCCTTGGTTTCCCTTTTCTCTCTAGGCCAACAACTTAAATTATTTTGGGTGTCAACAGTACTCTATTCACAAAAAGGCAATGTACAGTAAAAGAAACATATGAAGAAAAATCCTTTCAACAAGTTCTAGCTTTACTGAATGTGCTCTCTAGTAAGAGTTGATTAGAACAGTTATTAAACCTCCATGGTATGACAATGCAGCAAGCTGTGATCTGATATAGGATTTTTAATAGATGTTTATATGCTCTAAAAAGAGTTACAAATCCAAGGAGTATTTAGTGTCACTTAGACATTAACTCAAGCTTATAATGTTTTTTGACCTGTAGAGGCGACAAGCTTGATCTGAAAAAGGGGTTTGAAGAGACATTAAACACTTAAGTTAGTCAATATTAGTTTTGTCAAACATGAACTAAACATCTTTGGTTGGGATGCCTTAACTTTGTAATGAATTCTTGAATAGTTATTATGTTATATTGATGTATGCAATTTAGTTCTTGTGCTATAATTCTTTCAAACTTATTTTAAGGTTGATCACTTAGAATAAGTAGGGTCATAAATATAGACACGGTTTATGATTTGAAATCAAGAACTAATATGGATAAGAATTTTAATAAAAGGAAACTTTGTTAATTCCATGCTAAAACCTAGACAAATGATAGCATAGTCCATAGGGTGATACTGTGGGAGCTTAAATATACAAGGGTGAACTTATTTAGGGCTTAGACATAAGACTTGTAATGAAACCCTGAAGATAGTTGCTGAAAAGCACATATCCATTGCGACAACATCCATTGCAGGAGCATCACATATAGCATAATGCTTTCAAAGTGAAATACTTTGAAGAAAGCATTCCAACCATTTCTCTCAAATGGTTCACAACAAGTTTCACTTTGTTTAATTTAAATTCTGTCTATACACACATATCACTCATACCTCAGTTAATTTTTGATTCTTATTATCACTAGTATTGCTACCTCTTTAAACTTTCAAAAATTAATCCAATCCCTGTGGGTGCGATCTCTTCTTATCATTGTATTACTTGTTTTTAGACTGTGTATACTTGCACACCTTTTCGCACAGCAATTCTCTCACCCCGAGCCAGGTATTTCTGTAGAATGACGTCCTTGGTGATGAAGTCTCCTTTGATTGTAGAGACCACCAACAGAGAGTCAGTGTTGAGTTCGATCATTCTGGCATTGAAATCCTGGGCTAGCAGGAGGCCGGCCACACATGCATCATATTCAGCCTGATTGTTTGAGGTCTGAAATCAGAAACTGAAAGAAACTTCTATCCCAAGGCATTCACTGTTCTCAAGGATGAGCCCAATGCCACTTCCCTTGTTGGAGGAGCCGTCAACGTGGAGCTTCCAAGTCAAGGCCTCATCCTCAAGTGGCGGAGTCGTTTTTGCGATGAAGTCGGCCGGTACCTGAGCCTTGAGGGATGACTTTGCATTGTATTGAATGTGAAACTCAAACAGTTCTACTGCCCATTTGATTATCTGACCTGCGAGGTCGGGTCTGTGCAGAGTTTGCTTGAACGGTTGGTCTATCTTCACAACCACTTGATGAGCTACAAACTAAGGTCTCAACCTTCTAGCGTACAAAACAAAAGCAAAGACTACCTTTTCAATATTCAGGTATCTGTTCTCTGGTCCTTGTAGAAATTTGCTGACGAAGTAAATTGGCCTCTGCCCGAGCTCAGTTTCTCTGATTAGTATTGCGCTGAGTGTCTCCTCGGCTACAGCCAGATAGAGGTAGAGTGTCTCTCCCTCTACTGGTATTGTGACGATAGGTGGCTCCATAAGGAACTTCTTGAGCTCGGCGAGGGCGTTCTTAAATTCAGGGGACCATTGGAACATGACCCCTTTCTTCAGAATTTTGAAGAAGGGAAATGCTCTGTTAGAGGCTTTGAAGACAAACCTTGACAACGTTGTGATCATCCCTATGAGTTTCTGCACCTCATTCTTCGACGTCGGAGGACGCATCTCGGTCACGGACCTACACTTGTCCTGGTTGGCCTCAATTCCTCGCTCAGTTAGGAAAAATCAATGGAATTTTCTGGCTCGGACCTCGGAAGTACACTTTTCCTAGCTTGAATCTGAGGTTGTTTCTTCTTTTTTCAGCGAAGAAGTTAATGAGGTCGGCGAGATGGCCTTAATCAGATTTTCTCTTCACAATCAAGTCATCCAGGTAAACCTCCACAACTCAGCCTATTTGCATCATGAGGTCGAAGGTGTCTATGAGTTCATCTAGATCCCCTGTGCCATAATACATGTTCAACTGGGGAGGTTTTTCCAACAACCTTGGCGCTTTACATTCAGCAATTTCACGAATAAACGGTCTTCGTCGAACCTGACCAGTACGACCTTAGTAAGGAGAATGGTGCCTTTTCTGAGGAGACCTTTTTACTGCGAGGGGATCAGTTGCGGGATGATGATGAGCTGTATGAAGAGCTTCGTCAGGGACTCGAGCTCGGGGAGGTTGGGGGAGACTGAAAGCCTTGGCCTCGACCTCCTCGACAAGGTAGAGATCGATGCAAGTGCTTTCTGTGGATTAGCTTCTTCCATGGTGGGGAACAGTGACGCCTCGATACGTTAGTCTGCTCTAGGGGAGACTAGGCACAGGGTCGCATTGATGCAACAATTGTGTTGGCTCTGATAGCTACCACTTCTTCCATCTGGGTTAGGCGCACTTCATGTTGTGCTATATCTCAGCTTTGACGATCTAGAATGTCTAGGATCTGATTTGTTGCGTGTACTAGATGGCCTCGACAACTGCTTCATAGTAGTGGTGGAGCGTGCTTCCTCTACCAGGGGCACAACCTCGATGACGATTCAGGGTCGAGGTTGCCTTCGAGTATGAGGTCGACCTCGAGGAGCCATGGGAATGGACGTGAGTCTGGTGAGATTTAGTGATGTGGTCCCACTGTAGTCGCCAATGTATAGTACCATGCTTAAGGATATGTGTCCGAGATGAGGAGTTGGTAGATCAAGTATTGAAGTCGCCCCTTCCCCTGTCAAGGTCGGATGGATATTCTTGGAGTTATCTTCTCCCGGGCTAGACTCGGTGGGGGTGGTACCTGCAAATACTCTGATGCCAAACCTTAGCTATAAGTCAAATC
Source organism: Astragalus glycyphyllos (assembly GCA_963573325.1). Lineage (NCBI taxonomy): Eukaryota > Viridiplantae > Streptophyta > Magnoliopsida > Fabales > Fabaceae > Astragalus > Astragalus glycyphyllos. The sequence goes on from OY754307.1 coordinate 34,667,903, forward strand.
ATTTATGATCTACCTCCTTCTTGGTTCTTCGGTAAACCCTAGCTATAAGCCAAGTCCATATCATCGATGTTTTTAGAAATTGTAATACGAAACATATATTCTAATGGAATGAAAACAATATATTACATGAGATAGATAGTGAGCAAAGAAGTTACATTAGACAAGGTTATTTGACGGAGGATCCAACAAATTAGATATTGCATTTCAATTGGGGCTTTGCGGCTTTAAGGTTTTGAGGTACATACAGAAGGGAGAAAGGAAAAATGAACAGTGGCAAACTGGGGAAAGGAAAATTTCCAGGCTATATTTCTGCGTGTACGAGTGTCTTTTTATTAAAACTATTTTAGAAACCCGCCTCTACGTGGAAGAAAACCGTCGAAGCGTACCATGAGCCATCGTCAAACCTACAACGAAGTTTAAGCGGGGTAGTTCAAAATGAGCTGCCGCAAACCAAGTGATGTGAATTTCATTTTTTTTCTTGTAGTGAACAAGAAAAACGAAAACAATAACAATGATTTTCAGAGATGCTTACCTAAGAATTCTTTGGTTTTCAAATATGAAAAATTAGGGTTTCGAAAATTTCTTTGCAATGAAGGCTACGACGACGACAAACGAGCAATTAATGATGATGATGAGACAAGAATCGTGACGGCGAGGAAGATGGAGATTCGGAGAGTGAGAGAGCCAGAGTGTTGAGAGGGTGAGAGTGAGAACGCAAGAGAGTGTATGCAATGGGAAAATTGAAAAAAAATAAAACGGGACTTTTAGCATCGGGTGTTTAAACAACCAATGCTAAATGTTAGTGCAAAAACTAAAAACTTCCATTTAATTGCAACTACCGCGTCTACATTTAGCACCGCGTCTACATTTAAGGACCTGAGTCCAGGATGAGGAGTTGGTAGATCAAGTCTGGAAGTCTTCCCTTCTTCTGTCAAGGTCGGATGGATATTCTTGGAGTCGTCTTCTCCCGAGGTTAGACTCGGTGGGGTTGGTACCTGCGAACACTCTGATGCCAGTGTAAACAATCAAAAGTCAGTGAGAGGAACAAATGAGCGAAGCGTACCTGATTGCAGGGGTCGATGCTGTATTTATAGACGCGGGAGGGAGCTTGCGCCTCACCTAGGCTGACCCTGAGCTGTTGGATCAGTCCACACTAATCCCGACCTTCGCCTTTTCCTCTTTACATTGGTCAAGATCCAATATGGAATTGTGTCGGTTTTGCACGGATTGGGCCGCTTGGCCCACTCCGGAACTGAAGCTTATCCCAGGCCTCCTTACGGGATGTTTCTTTTGAAAATTTCTCAAACATCTTCATTCGATGCTTGGTATATGACGAAGGTAGTTTTCTTATCTCTCTTTTTCAACAATCTCCCAAACAATATGTGCTCTAAGAAAAGTCTTTATTTTAATGCTACAATTATCATAATTGCTCGTGTTTAAAATTGAAACTGGGAAGGAAGTTGCACCTTTGTTCGCGACTACTATGGAAGTATTTTTTATACGAACCTAAGCTTTGATACCACTGATTTGTTGGAGAGGAGGCCATGATTTCTAAAATGAGGAGATACTTTGCTCTTTAGAATTTCTTGTTTATTTGCTTACTTGTTTTGTAGCTTAATTTGTAAATGACAAGCTCTCCCCTCCCTTATAAGATCTAAAAGGGAGTTCAACATAAGTCTAGAGAGGATTCTTCACACTTCAAGGGAGATATCTACACACATCTCTTAACTACTTATTTAATACTACATCTTCCGTCATATAACTTTATCACTAATCTGTAGAATTTTTTTTAGACTAGAGCACTAAAAGACAAATAGGCCAAACACTTAATTAGTCAAGTGGATGAAATCAAGTTTACTTTCCAACATGCCCCCTTGGGCTAGCTTGGTATCCCAGTAACACTAACGGTTTTAGGGTTTTGTGGGCTTTGTGGCCCAATTGTTTTGTCCATCTGCATTGTAAAAACAAAAGGAGATAATTAGTGACATTTTCTCCTAAAACCATAGTTATCAAATTCGCGATTTATATCACAAAATCGTACGATTCTACGATTCCACCCCCCCCCCCCCCCCTTACGAGTCGATTTCGTTGCTGAATCGGAAAAGTTGTATAACCGTGCGATCAATGGTGGAATCGTACGATTTGGCGATTTCAATCGCGATTTTGCTTGGAAATCGCAGTAGAAGCATCGTTGTTGAAGACCGTGGAAATGGGTCGGGTTTCGCGACCCGGTTTGCATTTAAACCCAAATTTGAAGTTTTTTAAGGCTAAAATTGAAGAAGAAGACGATAGAAACGAATGAAGAAGAGAAGAAGACGATAGAAGAAAATGAAGAAGAAGATAAGTGTAACGTCAAAAAAATGAAGAGAAGAAGTTGTGAAGGTTGCGGCTGCTGAAGGGCATTAGAGACACAAAACTAGGGTTAGTAGTTGCTCTAATGCGCTTGGCCCAAAACTAGTGTCAAGCAAACCTATTTCTTCTAGCCACACCCCCTTTTTCTCTAAAAAAACCCCTTTTTCCTAACCCACACCCCCTTTTTCTCTAAAACAACCCGTTTTTTGAATTAATAACCCTTTTTACCTGGAAAAAAAAAAGTAAAGTAGTACGATTTTACTTGCGATTTTAAGAGTTACGATTTTGTTAACCCCTCCTGATTCTACAAATTCCTACACTTTTTTCGGTAGAATCTTCTGATTCTACTTGCGATTTTCCGATTTCCGATTTCGCTAGCGCGCCCCCTCCCGATCTTGCGTAGAATCTCGATTTTGATAACTATGCCTAAAACAATACATACTTTAGAGAAGTCAAATTTTTCTCTCTCATAAATGGGGAACATTTAACTGATTCCTATATGGTTGACTGATTACAAGTATGATACCATCTCATTGAAGAGCTTCCTCGTGCTACCACCATGTTAAGCACTCCCACTCGGGAAGGGGATAAATGTCATTGTAATCATAATAAAAATAATAAAATATATTCATTCAGAAGAATATATTGCTTTAGAAGTTGGGGACACATGGCCCCTTGGAAAAGTCATAAGAGAAGTGAACAAACATACGCTTTAACCTTTATTGGGATGATTTTTAGCATGTCCAAGTCATCTCTGTGCATGAGACCACAACACTCATGCGTGTGTAGAAACTCCTAATTCCACACTTTGAATGCACTCTGCAACATGCAGCCTTGAGCCTTGCTCAAGTTTGGAACCTCACACTCCACCAAGTGAAAATGTATGGAGAGAAACTTCACCAGCTCATCCAAGCCCCTCTATGCAAGCATAAATAATTTTCAATAAGGCTCATTATTTTTCTGAAACAAAGATATTAATAGAAATCATAAGTAATATGTAGTTTATATATGTTCCATAAATATATTTTTTGTTAATATGGTTGTTTTTACTAGAGAATTACTGTAGGACTAGCATGTATACGAAACTAAAAATACGTCAAACGATCATATTTACAATTTTTATTAATAATATAAATTGGTGTGCTGCAAATAATTTGTGATTATAGTGATGCTGGGATGGCTGCGGCTACAATAATATTTTTGCATGCTAACTATTCTTATCAAAAAGAAAGATACAATAAATAAATGATATACATATAATAATATGTTCAAAATATTTCCACCACCAATAGTAATTATATATAGTCATTATACTTATTGGCTTAATTAACTACATTAAAATGTGGTGCAAGTCAACCATCTTGTTTTAAAACAGTTGTAAATAATACCTTCAATATATTTACTCCACCAATTATATTTACGAAAGAGATTGCAATTACCTTACTCCAAAAGAACAGATGGGATTTAAACTCGAGACATCGCAAGTACAAATTGTCATGCTCACCCCTTTGGGGTTTGCTACTCACTATACTCATATCATACAGAAAATATTCTAATTTTCTATTCTTAATTATAGAAAGTTTAATGAAAAAAGGATAGAAATAAACCAAATATTCCTATTTCTCTTTCTTCCTTTTTTAAAAAACTAAAATAAAAAAGCTGTAAATTAACAGAATAACTTTTTCTTTAATGTATAAAAAAGACTAATTTGTGGGTATAAATAACGGAGTTTGGAGACTCAGTCAATCAGAGCAGTTTACAACTAACTAGTGTAATTTGTAATAGTTGCCATCTGATCAGTTTAACAAACCCTACAATGGTGATTTTAACTTGCACAAAACCTGGTATGCCTTTGTTTCTCTTGAACAATGACTGGGTTGCAACTGGATTTGTCATACAGAAGGAAGCTGATGACGACGACGATGACGATGATGATGATCGCATAGATCTAGCTCCAGCAGCATAAAGGGTTTGCGTTTTTGGATATGTTGCAAAGAATGAAGAGGACTATATATATCAATGCATGCTACACTGTGGCATGTATGAGATAGACTATTTATCTATAGTAATATGTGTAAGCTACTCTACTTGCTTACACTATACATAGTTAAGGATATCTATACACAATACAGTGTTTTCAGTGTTTTTGCTTACATAATCTCAGTTGTAACTGATATTTATATTAATATATAGAAAATATTTGAACTTTTATATTGCTTCTGATCATGTCCTTTCTCTCTCTTTTTTTGCCTATTATATATAATATGCTGTAGCAAATCTTTAGTTTGACTTTACCTAGGCTATATTTAAAAATAGTTTCCTTTAGTTGACTCAACCATATGTCTGTGTGAATAAAAGAACAACTTATCAAATTTTCTTTTCATGTTAGCACCGAGAAGTCGAAATATTGTCTTTTTGGTGGTTTAAGGTTATATAGGTATTCGGAAAAATAGACTCCAATTTTTTGACTTGTGTTCTAACCCAATTGGGTGGGTGTATGTAAAACTCTATAATTTTCCTTCGATATAATAGATTAGACTTTAGAGTAGCCGTTTTTCTCTCTATAAGTTAATACTTTGGTTATGAAAAAAATGAGATTCATGAGGAAGAGCCAATGAGCACAAAAAAAAAACAAAAGAGTGGAAAACGATATAACCTAAGCAAAACCAAGATACCAAACCCAGGAGACTAAAGTTGCTAAAAGTAACACCAAAGACCCTTCAGTTGTTGCAAATTGTTCACACAAGTATCTGTTGGCTAACAATATATTACTCTATGTCTAAATGTAGATGTGTTAAAATATTAATTTTTTGTTGAAGCATGATACAAAATTCTAGAATGTCTGAGAAATAAGATAATTATGTAATAATAGGAGACAGTCTCATAATTATTCTAGAACCATATGAACTAGAAACTACTAATTATAAAAAAGAAAAGCTGTATTAGACAAAGTTTAAAAAATTCAATGGGTTATCCCACCACTGGGTTACAAAGAGATTACACTTCCCTCCCACTTTACCAATAAACCCCACCCCCCCCCCCCCCCCCCCCCCCCCGAAGTAGAATATTAAACAGTACTATTTATCACTGAATTTTGATTCGGTGAAAGTTTTTGAAAAACACAACGGTTTCGTTCCAACCAAATACGCCACACTGTAGTCAACCAAATCAAAAATCTGACCTCTATTTTATGTTTCGTAGAAACTATGCTTCTGTAACATTGCAAATGCTCCATAACATCCATACTCAAATCATGATGCACGCCCATCCACTTATCTATACCATGCCACACTACAATAGATTTGGGGATGGGCAGCGTTTTTTTTTTTTTGCAATGGGCAGCGTTTCTGAGCGCTGCAAAATTTGGCGCTGCTGATTCCACGCCCAAAAATGGGCAGCGTTTAAGAAGCGCTGTTCATTGGTAGTCATAGGCAGCACTACCAATGAACAGCGCTTGCAGGGAGAAGCGCTGCTCATTTAGCCAGCGCGTTTAGCAATAGACAGCGTTTTGTAAAAGGAAGCATTGCCCATTGTTAAAAGTGCAAGGTGAATGGGCAGCGTTTGCAGGGAGAAGCGCTGCTCATTCACCTAGCGCGTTTAGCAATAGGCAGCGCTTCATATTACAAAACGCTGCCTATTGCTAAACGCGCTAGGTGAATGAGCAGCGCTTCTCCCTGCAAGCGCTGCCCATTGTATAATTTTTTTTTTACTTTTTTTTTCTGCTTTTTATGTATTTTCCTTTTTATATTTGATAATTTCCTGGTTATATACCGCCAATACCAATCCAATCCATTATATACTAACAACATATATATATATATATATATATATATATATATATATATATATATATAAGCTAGTTATATATCCAAATGCACCAATATGACAAACCAAAACAAACTCTCTAACAATATGTATCCAAAACTAGCAAGCTACTTACAATATGTATCCAAATTAAAATCAGCTAGCAACTTACAATATGCATGTATCCAAATCAAACTCTAACAATTTGCAACATTACAATCTACTCCAGTCTCCCACATTAGCTTCAAGTCTTCAATTAAAGGAGCCAAGTGGAAGCAACAATGAACTCCAACGAATGAGAACCACGAACTAGAACGAACTCTCAAACCACAATGAAACCGAACAACAAAGGCGAAGCTCCGGCAAAACAAACTCGCAAAACCTAACAAACAATTCACATTTCGATTTAGGGAACGAACGAGAAAGATCAATCAAGAGTATTTTAACTAGAGAGAATGTAAGTAACAAATTTTAATAAAAGTAACTAGGATAAATTAGCTATGAGAAGTGTGGACATGAATTACTTTTCAGTGAGGTAATATGATAAGTGTGGACATGAATTACTTTTCATGGACTTGATAGTTACTATGAGAAGAAAAAGGTTTGAGAGAGAAAGGGCTTCTTTGAGTCAAAAACACAAACACTTTAAATGCAAAACCAAAACAACCACACCAAAACAACACACAACAAAACAACCACATCTACAAACAAAGTAAAAGAGAAATAGAAGAAACCGTATAAGAGTTACCTTCAAAACCAAAACGAAATGGTTGAGAGAGAGAGAGAGAGAAAAACGAAATGGGAGAGCGCGGAAGTGAGGGAGAGAAACGTTGGCGCGCGCGACGCAAGGGGGATTTTGGGGTGGAGGGACGGCGGACGGAGCGGAGGAGCACAGCAGCTTGAGGAAGAGAGCTTGAGAGAGTGGGAGTAGTGTGCTTTCGGAGAGAGAGTCGTTGTGTGAGAGGGAATGAGTGAGGAAATGAAGAAATAAAAAGATAGCAATAGGTAGCGATTCCTTAAAAAGCGCTAGCCATTGCCCAGCGTGTTTCTACCAATAGGCAGCGTTTGCCTGAGAAGCGCTACACATCACCTGCGCGTCCTCAGCAATAGGCAGCGTTTGCCAACAAAGCGCTGCCCATTTACCAGCGTGTTTTTACCAATAGGCAGCGTTTTCCTGAGAAGCGCTACCCTTCACCTGCGCGTCCTCAGCAATAGGAAGCGTTTGCCAACAAAGTGCTGCCCATTTACCAGCGTGTTTTTACCAATAGGCAGCGTTTACCTGAGAAGCGCCACCCATCACCTGCGCGTCCTTAGCAATAGGCAGCGTTTGCGAACAAAGCGCTGCCCATTTACCAGCGTGTTTTTACCAATAGGTAGCGTTTGCCTGAGAAGCGCTACCCTTCACCTGCGCGTCCTCCACAATAAGCAGCGTTTGCCTAAGAAACGCTACCCTTCACCTGCGCGTCCTCCGTAATAAGCAGCGTTTGCCAACAGAGCGCTGCCTATTAACCAGCGTGTTTTTACCAATAGGCAGTGTTTCCTTACAAAGCGCTGCTCATTGCCCAGGCGTGTTCCCCAATAACTAGCGCTTTTATCACAAGCGCTGCTCATTCCTAACGGCGTTCTTTCCTTGGTTTACAAACAACATCCCAAGCCACCCAACAATTCTTTCTATCATCATTATGACCTTCTAAAAGAAATTTCCTTTGTATACTAATCAACTCTTTTTATTAACTGCTTTTGGATCTTTATAAAAAGAAAATAAATATAATTGAATGCTATTTAAGACATAGTTGTTTAGTGTTACTCTACCTCTCATTGATAATTGAAGCCCCTTCCACAAAGATAGTCTTGCCCGCACAACTTCCACCATCGGCTTCCAAGTACCACATCTCCTCAAATTTGCTCCTAGTGGAATGCCCAGAAACCTGAAAAGAAAACCATCATTACAGTAAGATAAAAAGGAACCGGCCTGATCAAGAAAACCCTCCTTCAAATTAATACTAATCAAATTACTCTTGGAGAAAGTCACCGTTAGTCCGAAGACCAGTTCAAAACTTCCCAAAATGGTCTTAAGGCTCAATAAATTCCTCCACATTCCTTTTCCTACCAAAATTGTATCATCCTCAAACTATAATAATGAATAAGACGCATTATCTCCCACCATATATCCTTCAAACTGGCCTAACTGAGATGCCTTTTAACCACGGCCACTAAACCTTCCGCCACTATAGGAAAAAGAAAAGGTGATAGAGGATCACCTTGTCTCAAGCCCCTTTCGTCACAAAATCTGATATTGGGCTGCCATTCACAAGAACAGGCAAGGATGTGTCACAAACTCACGCACACATCCATTTAATCCATCTATGATCAAAACACAACCTGTGCATCATTTAGAATTGGAAACTCTATGATACTGAATCATATGCTTTTTCAAAATCTACTTTGAATAACGAACATTCCTCTTTCCTTCTCTTTGCTAATTCAACAATTTCGTTAACCACTAAAACACCATCCAATATCTGCCTTCCTTGCACAAAGGCGGATTGGCATGATGAGATCAAAGAGCCAATAACCTTCTTTAACCTGCCAGCCTATAGAGTGTCATGGCTAAGGTGGCAGAGGTGCCTAAACTTTTGCTTAAGGGTCAAGAGCAACCGAGTGACCAAGTGGCCGAGGCAAGGCAGGCATTACTTGGAAGGAAAGAGAGACGTGGCACGAAGATAGAACGTGGGAGCGGTTGAAGATCAAGCCGAGGAGTGAGGCCAGAAAATACGGAGTTGCGAGCATTTACCCCACTAACCGTGCTAGTGGGATCGTGCGTTGTTACTCCGCCTCTTTTAGGACCTAGGAAGCAGTGAGAATTGTTGATCTTAACTTGATTCAACGATAGGCAAGTGTTGGCTCGCATAGTGGCCGACGAGGGTCTGTGTATATATATAGCAAACAAAGTAATTGTACAGACACATCCAAATAGATCAAACTCTACATTTATTTAAATTTATCTTTCTTTACCGAACTTTATCTTTTTAACTTTATGCATTACGTTAGTAGTACCCTCGCGTCCCACTCACTCAACCTGACCCTTTCTAGAGGAGTCAGGATACCCACAGTTGAGGAACAGAGTTCCCTCCTCAACGCAATTGCTTGAAGAAAAGAGGAATCAAAGACTGTCCCAAACCCCTGGCCGACCCCACAGCTAGGACCTAAGAGTTTGACGACAACAAAAATTGGCACGCCCGGTGGGACAGGAACGGGTGAGCAAACAATTCCTTTTAATTTGCTTGGACTAGATTATTATTGGCATATGCACCTACGCTCTGGCGGGAACTTATGTATGGAGCCAATATCGGCATCAAAAAAGGTAACTGCTCCTAAAATGAACAACACCGAGCTAGTAAGTGTTTCTGGGACAACACCCCCTACGATTAATGCTGAGTCTAACGACGGTTCCCCTCAAGACTGTGAGGAACCTTTGGTCATGTCCATGTCGTTAGCAAATCGACATGGGGATACACGAGATCATGTACTAAGTATCCCCCCAATTGGTTGACATAGTTAAACCTATGGTGCACAATGAAGTGCAACAAGCCAAGGAAGTGGAGCAAAGTCGTGCTGCGCAAGGCAGTAGCACCATGAACTATGTTGTCTCCGGCCAATCACAGGGAGGTCAACCTTCTTCTGTAGGAGGATCGCATCAAACCCTGCCATACACCAACCCTATTGGACCTCAGCTGGCATCCTCTTATAACCCTATGTGAGGCATGCAACAGTGTCCACCGAGTGGGAGTGTGACTGGGCCTCAGCAGGCATACTTCCATCAGGTAAATCCTACTCCTGTAACTCCTCAGCCTGGTACTTTTGCCACTGCCAACACTGGGGGGAAGGTTACGGCGAATGTCAATAATACGACTTCTCTTCAGCATGGACAAGTGCAATTGGCCAGAATGCTGCCCAAGGTAGCAGGCTTGGTGGGTTTGCAGCAAGGATCATCCTATGGATGCTCTGCCCCGGCTAACTACCCGGCTTACGCAGGGGGCAAGCCTTCGCCCTAGAATCAGGGAATGGCAGGATAGGTGGGTATTTCCCGAGTCAGCAGCCATGGGTCCAGATCCCACCTGGCTTGACAAGCCTACCTCCTAGTCAGCCGTACTTCGGAGCACTCAGTTCCTTCCCGGCAGGTTCCTATATATAGACACAAATGAATGTTGCTCTAATCGAGCAGCCATGGAATCAGTTTCCAATTCACCAAGGCATGCAGGCATCTGTACCAGGAACTGACATTGTTAACCTACCCCAAGTAGTGCCTGGGCTGCCATGGACAGACGTTCCACCTCAGGTACTACCACAGCTAGGGGCACAGGGTCCCCCAGATGCATTGTGGCGAGCAACACCTCCAACTGAAAGATCATCGGGGGCCCAACTCCTGGACCCCAATATGATAGCTGACACCATCAATAAGTTCATTGGTGTTCAGTTGAAACCGCTTGACCGTCCAGTATACAGGAAGCCTTACCCAAAGTGGGTGGACAGATTAGTGCCTCTGCCTAGAGGATTCAAAACCCCTGATTTTTCCACGTTTTTCGAGGATGATGGCAAGTCTACTATGAAGCACATCGGTCGACTTACGACCCAATGTGGGGAAGGAAACGAGAACGAATACCACAAGGTGCAGTTGTTCAATCTGTCTTTGATTGGGACTGCCTTCTCATGGCACTCTTCTCTCCCACCTGATTCTATACAGACCTGGGCAGACATGGAAAGGTGCTTCCATGATAGATTCTATTGGCCACAGCCTGAAGTTACCGCAGCCGACCTCATGAACTTACGGCAGAAGGTGGATGAGGCTATGACAGTCTTCATTGAGAGATTCAGAAAGATTGCCGGAAAATGTTCAGTGCCTTTTCCAGAATCCCAACTTACTTCTATGGCCATCTCTGGAATGCACCCTCAATTGAAAGAAAAGCTTGTTGGACAAGCTTGTAGTGACCACAATGGCTTGGCTTTCAGGGCAGTTCAAATCAAACAATTCATACAAGAAAGAGAAAGGAAAAGAGCTACTAGGGACCGAGGACCACAACTCGTATCCATGGTGGATGCAACCAAAGATTCAGACTATGATGAATCAGCCGACTACGAGGCACACAACTTAGTGGTCGAGATAGTTAAGGGGAAGGCCTACCTCTGTCCAGCTCTTAAACCTGCTAAGGGGGAGGAGAAGGACGAGGAAAGGGTTGAATACTCCTTTGACATCTCTAAGGCTGACCAAATCTTCGACTACCTCCTCAAGGACAAACAGATCAAACTCCTTAACGGCCATAAAATACCTCCTCCAAGGAGACAAAAGGGAAGAAATACTACAAGTGGCATAATTCTTGCAATCATGCCACCTCCAACTGCATTATCGTCCGCCTAGCTATTCAAGAAGCCATCAAAAAAGGAAGGTTCAAAATGGCCTACAAGGGGGCATCAGGGATGATCGTTGACACTGACCGTTTCCCCAGCATGAATATCAACATGGTCTCCTTCTCAGGGAGTGACCGGGGGAAATGATAGAATAAGTATGTGTGGGTCCCCAAACAGGAGGCCTCCCAGAGGGGAAGACGTCGGTGTTTGACCGTTTGGGCTCACCTCGCCGGGGATCCATAGTGGCAGAACGTATGGCCCTCTTACAAGAAAGGTTGCAGATAGGGGTACTAAGTCAGCCTTAAAGACCCCAGAAGAAGCTTCCTATGCCAGGGAGGCTTGTCCACGATCTCAGGGAGTTAAATTTCTCCAAACTTCACCCTGAGAGACATATGCCCAAGTCTAGGGACTTGAGGGAAAGACTCCAACCCATCCCACCTGGGGGGCATGGTAAGCCTGCTGATGATTCCATTGGACAAGCCACCCTGCCAACCACGAGGAAAGGGACTCGCCCGAGGGGAGAAAGAAGGGTGGCACGGGTCACCGAGGCTCAAAGCTCAACTTCAGTGGACATTACGGTTCTGAATGACCGCGAATTGAGAACCACCAAAACCGTGAAGCCACCTTCGAAAGTGACACAAGATCAATGGATGACACAGGCAGCCGTGGAAGTGCCAGCCCCCAGAATGGCCCCAAATCTCGCTCACAGAATAAGAGGTTACAGAGGGCTACAACTTTCAATAGAATGAGAGACACTCTCCAGATGCTCACCTCAGCTAAAGATGGGAATACCCAGACCTTCCCCGCAGCATCTGTTGCTTCGACATTGGAACAGGCTTTCCCAAACCTAGCCGAGGATACGACTCGAAAGCAACAGGCCCCCGAACCTGCTGTCCGTGATGCACTCGTTGATCAAGAGGGAGAAACCCATACTATGATAGGGGTGGTGGACGCCCCTCATAGTCCACTCGCTGAAGCTGTGATAGAATGCCTTTATTGACCTAATAGTCAGAGGCAACCCCATCTAGTCGACGAGCCCCAGGTCGAGGGAACGATGACAGAGCAAGAGTTAGAAGAAGATGACCTTCTTGGAGAAGAAAAAGAAAACCCCTTCGGGCCACTAGATTTTGATGGAAGCTCCATGTCCGAGTCAATACTTGATAACATAATGGATGGAACAGATGGGGAGTTCTACGCGGACATAGAAATGGTGGGCCTCCTCCCACCCGAGTTCAAGGGAACTAAGGACCAGCCAAAGACCCTAAAAGGAGACGTCTTCGCTGAGGAAGTCGAGTAGGATGCCTTGTCAAAAGCCAAGGGCCCAGTCACAGATGGTATGTTGTTTGACAAGCCAACACCAGACATGACTAGACACCTGAAGCCGCTATACATTAAAGCCCACTTGAATGAGAAGTTGTTCAATCGGGTATTCGTGGATGGTGGTGCTGTGCTAAATATTATGCCGCTGGCTACGATGAAGAAGCTTGGGAAGAACGCCAATGACCTTATTCCGACCATTATGACCATGACCAACTTCATGGGCCACCCATCTCATGCATTGGGAGTATTGGTGGCTGATGTAACAATTTGGTCTAAGGTTACTCGCTCAGCTTTCTTCGTCATAGAAGGGAAGCCTTCATACGCAGTAATCTTGAGAAGAGACTGGATCCATACCAGTGAATGTGTCCCCTCTACCTTGCACCAAAAGCTGATGATATGGATATAAGACAAGGTGGAGATAGTGGAGGCTGACCCTAATCCTTTTCCTGTTGAGGTGAAGATGCTTGAAGCCATGTTTTTCTCCCCTCACCTGCGCCCTATTGCTATCCATGGAGATTATGAGGAAGGTGGCATAGAATCATGGGACTGAACTAAAAAGGGCTTTGAGTTCAAGATGTTGGCCGACCCACGACCTAGCAAAAAGATTGATGATTAGTCTCCCTTCAGAGGTACAAAGCCTGCTGGATCGGCTACACCTGTTCCAAATCGAGTCCAGCATTGAAGAGGCTATGTTTGGGGCTGTGTATGGAGAAGAAGACACGGAACATTCCTCCCAAGAGGCTTCGGATGACCCCGACGACAAAACGTTGAATGAACCTCCCTATATAGAACCTATGCAGAGGAGAATACCTACACTTGTGGCCCAAGACCCCCTGGTGGAGGTGAATCTAGGAACTGAGAGTGAACCGAGGATGACCAAGGTCTGCGGCAAACTTCAGCCTCAACAACGCGACCAGGTGGTAGCTTTGATGAAGGACTACTGTGAATGTTTTGCGTGGGACTACCATGAGATACCAGGCCTTTATAGATCCTTGGTGGAGCATAGGTTACCCATCAAGGAAGGGTGCAAGCCTCATAAGCAGCCACCGAGGAGGTTCAACCCACAGTTAATGCCGCAGATTAAAGCCGAAGTGGAGAGATTGATGAAGGCAGGGTTCATCAGAACTGTAAGGTATATAGAATGGCTGTCTAATATAGTCTCTGTGATTAGAAAGAATGGCCAGGTCAGAGTTTGTATTGATTACAGAAATCTGAACTTGGCCACTCCGAAGGACGAGTATGGTATGCCCGTGGCCGATATGCTTGTTGATGTCGCGGCTAATAATGCCATCCTGACTTTTATGGACGGCTATTCTGGCTACAACTAGATTTATGTGGCCGAGGTTGACACCCATAGGAGTGCCTTTAGGTGCCCTGGCGCCTTAGGTATCTATGAGTGGTTGGTAATGCCTTTTGGCCTCAAAATGCTGGGGCAACGTACCAAAGGGCCATGAATTCCATCTTCCATGACCTCATAGGTAAAAACATGGAAGTATACATTGACGACGTGGTGGTCATGTCTAAGGGCTTTGAAACCCATTTGGTTGACCTGGAACAAGCTCTAAAACGGATGAGACTCTACAATCTCAAGATGAAAATTCTACTAAATGTGTTTTTGGCGTGTCTACAGGCAACTTTCTAGGCTTCTTGGTACACAACCAGGGCATTGAAGTGGACAAAAACAAAGCTCGGGATATCCTGGAGGCAAGACCTCCCATAACGAAGAAGGAGCTGTAGAGTCTACTAGGCAAGATCAATTTCCTAAGGAGATTCATTGCCAACTCGACGGGGAAAATGAAAGTTTTCTCGCCCTTGCTAAAAATAAAGAACCATGAGGAAATGATATGGGGAGCCAAGCAACAGGAGGCATTCGATCAGATCAAGGCTGCCTTGACCAATCCCACTGTCCTGGTGCCTCCGCAAACTGGAAAGCCGATGAAGTTATACATTGCGGCCGAAGATCAAGCCATCGGCTGCTTGTTGGCTCAAGAAGATGATAATGGCGTTGAGCGCGCTATATACTATCTTAGTAGGATTCTCAACGATGCTGAGACCAGATATTCTCCTACCGAGAAGCTTTGTTTGTCTTTATTTATTGTTTGTATGAAACTGGAATATTATCTTTTACCTAAAGAAGTTTTAGTTGTATGAAAAGTTGATATTATCAGATACCTCTTTAATAGGCCCGTCTTACAGGGAAGACTTGTTAAGTGGGTCATTAAGTTAAACGCTTTTGCCTTGACCTATGTGCCATTGAGGGTTGTCAAAGGCCAAGCCTTGGCTGATTTCTTGGCTCAACATCCTTGTGTAGAGATGCACGATGCTCCGCCGAAACGGTATATTACTTGGGGTTGAAACCATGGGTCCTTATATTTGACGGTTTAAGTACTCGAACGGGGGCAGGAGTAGGTGTGGTCATTACTAGCCCCAGTGGCCAAACGTGGAGGTTGATGTGCAGGATAGAAGATTAAGCTTCCAATAATCAGGTCGAGTACAAAGCCTTAATCATGGAACTTGACATCCTGGCCGCCATGATGGCCCATTATGTAGAGATAAAGGGTGACTCACAATTAGTGATCAAGCAAATAACTAGGGAATACAAGTGCTATAATGCAAAGCTTAGACATTTGAGGACCTCGGCACACAACTTGTGTAAGCTGCTTGCCGACGTCATTATCATGTATGTCCCCAGGGATAAGAATCAGGAGGCGAATAGTGAATTCAAGGTACTGCAAGGAGCGAGTGGTCGAGGTACTGCAACAGGATACCTTAATCCCCACCGAGGAGGAGCCTGCCAATGCTTGGATTGGAACATTAACAAGGTACCTCCGTAACCCAACGATAGATACTGACTTCAAGGTCAAGCAAAGGGCAATGAAGTATATACTGATAGGGGACGACCTTTATAAGAGAAGCGCCAATGGGGTATTATTATGATGCCTCAAAAGGAAGGATGCTTATATGGTGACGGCACAAGCCCATGCAGGAGTTAGTGGTGCCCACAGGTCCGGGCCCATCATGAAATGGCTCATCTACAAACACAGATACTATTGGCCGACAATCACGGCCGATTGTTTCTAGTTTGCTAAAGGATGTGAGGCATGCCAACTACACGGACACATCCAAAGAGTGTCAGCGGACGAGCTACATCCTATCATCAAAACCTGGCCGTTCAAAGGGTGGGCCATGGATTTAATCGGCAAAATATACCCTCCTATTGTTGTCGCCACCGATTACTTCACCAAGTGGGTGGAAGCCATGCCTCTGGGGAATGCCAATCAGGCCGCGGTGATCAGATTCATAGAGAACCAGATCATATAACGATTTGGCATCACTAAGACCATCACGGCCGATCAAGGTACAATGTTCACCAGGGAACAAGTGGTGGCCTTTGCTCAAGAGTACGACATTAAAATGAGACATTCGTCTCCTTATTATGCCCAAGCTAATGGACAAGCAGACGCTACAAACAAAAACATCATCGAACACATCAAGAAGAACATAGAGGACAAGCCTCGGCGGTGGCACGAGATCCTCAATGAGGTCCTTTGGGCTATGAGGAATTCCAAGTCCACAGCCACGGGGGCAACTCCCTATCATTTAGTCCACGGGCTGGATACCGTGCTACCACAGGAAATCAGTGTGGCTTGCTAAGAGTGGCGTGACAGTACTCCCTTAGTATGGATGAGTACCAACAAGCAATGTTAATGGAGTTGGACTTGGTGGACGATGACAAGCAGGCTGCCCTTAGCAGGATAGAAATGAACAAAGCCAAAACACCCCGAGCCTACAACATACATGTCAAACCAAAGAAGTTTGTTGAAGGTGACCTAGTATGGAAGGCTATTTTGCCACTAGGGAAGAAAGATCCCCAGTTGGGCAAGTGGTCCCCATATTGGGATGGGCCCTACGTTGTTAGTGAAGTATACCACGGTGGGGCATATCATCTAATCACTCTAGACGGAGAAGAATTCGAAACGAAAATAAATGGCAAGTATCTCAAAGCATATTATCCTACTCTATGGGAAAATATGCAAAGGAAAGAAAATTTGATTTAACTACAAAAAATATTGTTTGAATAGCTCGCCATACACCAGCGGCCTAGTGATATGTTCGCAGATGTACAATGTATGAGATTCTATCGTCACTCAGCCTTCTCTTCATCAGCGACAGGGTTGACGACGGGAGCGTTTGCTAGGTGGACACAAAAGTTTTCCCATGAGGTGGTGGCCGATTGCATCCCATTTTGGCCACGGTTTCTGTCATAGATGAAAACGTCCCGTCGAGACTCTCGCTCCCAGATGTGTTGGTCCAAGGGCTTACTTTGGGTATATAAGAGAGTTTGTTCTGCCGAAATCTTCTCTGATCTCCTGATAGCTACCTCATGTTGAGGGCGCAAAACTTTCACTTCTTGCTAAAGCCTTGTTAACAGAACCCCGATCTCCCCAACGCGACACCTGGTGGCCTCTTCCTCGAGTAGTGCTGACTAACGTTCAGCCTTCTTCTCACCGTAGTTGGTGAGAAGCATTTTTTGTTCGGCCAGCAAAGCTATCAGGCGGTCTAACGCCTCTTGGGCGGCAGCTTGGACAACGTTGGATGCCAAATAAGCTTGGGAAATTGATGGGAGATGATAGGCAATGTCCTTAAGAGCCCTCCTTCTCTGTTCTTGCAAACCTTCTTGGGATACTAGTCTGAAGGCCAAAGAGCGTAGATCCATGAGCTGGGTGGAGTCGGTGACAATCCCACCTTGTAGAGCTTCCTCCAACTTTGACAATTCCTCGATCGTAAGAGGAAACACCCGAGCTTGGCGCCGAGTGGCAAAGTGTTGGCCGCCTCTGCATCTGTCACTGGTTGGAATCCTGGCTGGGGGAGGGAAGGAGAAGGAGAGGAGCGAATTGGAAGAGGGGAACACTGATCTTGAAGTAGGGGCTACTCCGCGACCAGAGAGTCGGCTGCCTGCATCAACGAAGAAAGCAACCGTAAGTAAGAACCAATAGCCAACAAACAAGAGGGAAAGAGCTTAGGGAAACACCGTACCTTAGAATTCTTTGAGGGGCAGAGAGTGTCTCTTGCCGTCACAACAACTCTTTTCGCCGTTGCTCGCAACGGGACTCTTTGTTGTTTGACGCCGGGCAGATGACCGCTGAAAGGTAATAGGGCCATAATCATCGTCCTCGGCAGCGGGCGCTGCAAGAGCATAGACGATAGCACGATGAGGGGAGAATGACAAAACAAAGAACAGGCCGTAAAAGAGCAGTGGAACGTACCAGGATGGGTTACTGGATGGACAACGGAAGGAGAGACAACACTAGTACCAGCCACTGTGACGGGCAAAGTTGTAACCCCGCGAGATTGACCAAGGTACCGAGACAATAGCTCTCCAATTGTCCCCCAACAGAGTCAAGAACCCTGGCGGAGAGGCTAGCTTGAGATCTCAGGGGAGTAAAAATCCATAACGGACCATATCCCCTATCGTGCACTGGACACCAAGTCATGTTGGTCGCGCTCACCTGCAGGAGTTCCTTCATGAATTGAGCGGCAGTCAGCCGATGGCAAGGAGTGGCCCATAGCTGAGGACCCAAGCACAGGTTGGATAACGACTTGGGAATTTCCAGCCCTTCCGTGAGGATGTGAGGGAAGTAAAGGGTGGCCCACAATTATAGAAACCACTTAGGGCCTTGAACCCGGGTGATCCGGTCGTATTCTCGCACCTGATCGGGGATGACTTGGATGCAACGGTAGAGATTGCCAAGAAAGAATGGAGCCCAGGCGAAGGCCTTACCACTGGCCATCAGGGCAGCAAACGGTTGCAAGTCATGAACGACGCCCGCAGAACCGGTGCCGTAGAAGAACTTGCAGAAGAAATACAAGAGAAAGGCGGTGTGCTCGTCGTCAAAAATTTCTGGATTAGTCTTGATGTTGTCCAGAAGAAACGTGGAAAAAGAACCTCCGGCAGGAACTCTACCCTAGCCCGCCTCCTTTTGTAATTTGGAAGGGTGGACACTTTCGCCGGAAGCAAGCAGGCCAGTGATGGCACAGACGTCAAGTATGGTGGGGGTTAGAATACCCCTGGGGAAGATGAAGGCGTTGATGTTGGAAGACCAAGAGCCTAGGAGACGCAGCAGCATGTCCAAATGGTGGGGAGGGACGAAGGTGGAGAGGGCAATAATGTCAGGAAGGCCCAAATCCCTCCAGGCGTGTTTCTTCACGGCGTGAATCCTTTCGAACCAGCCACGGTAATCAGTAGTGCGTGTGAGTGACGATACAACGTCTGATATTTTGGCATCCGCGATGAACCAGCCCTGGGTAATAGGAAGACCAGAGCAATATGAGGTTGCAAAAATGTGCTTGAAAGCGGTGAAGTCTTCGCGAACCTAAGAGGTAACCGGACGCACCGTGTCGCCGTTGGAGACAACGACAAGAATGTCCTTCAAAGAAGCCTTTGGAGGAGGGTTGGCCGGAGGCAAACTAGAGGAAGAGGGACTAGTCTGGCTGACGTCGCCACCATAACTGTGGTCTTGGTTCTGGGAGTCGTAATCGGAAGACATGACAAAATGAAGAAGGATACTGATGGAAGGGAAAGGTTTCTGTCCACAGAGGGATGGTGACGAAACAGTTTCAAAAGAAGATAGAAGTAACCATGCAAGGGTAATGATGAAAGCTATTTATAGCTAACGGGTAGGGCTCAACCGGCGTGTCCTTGGGAACCGTCGCATAGTCGTTTCGATTCGTGCGAAGCGCCAAGTGTCACATAGCGGTAGTTATGTCTCTTCCAATCGTCAAATCAAGTCATATCAAGGGGTTTTTGCACCGTCGGCAAAGTCCTCAAGGCCATACGACAGCACAAAAAGGGGGGCAACTGTTAACACCCAAAAATAATTAAGTTGTGGGCCGAGGGCTAAGGAAAAGGAAAAGGGAACTTGTCTGCTGACACAAGCCAGACTACTAAAATCAAGAGGGATACTTGCTGAAAGAGTAATATCAAAGGAAGCCCTCGGGACACACTAAAAGACAAAAGTCTCCGAGGGAGGGTTACACCTGAGGGCCGATGGGCTAAGCCGAGGGAGAATGATGGCCCCAGCCTAAACTATTGCCTAAGGGTCAAGAGAAACTGAGTGACCAAGTGGCCGAGGGAAGGCAGGCATTACTTGGAAGGCAAGAGAGACGTGACACGAAGATAGAACGTGGGAGCGATTGAAGATCAAGCGGAGGAACGAGGCCAGAAAATACGGAGCAGCGAGCATTTACCCCACTAACCGTGCTAGTGGGATAGTGGGTGGTTACTCCGCCTCTTTTAGGGCCTAGGAAGCAATGAGAACTGTTGATCTTAGATTGATCCAACGACAGGAAAGTGTTGGCTCGCATAGTGGCCGACGAGGGCCTGTGTATATATATAACAAACAGAGTAATTGTACCGACACATCCAAATGAACCAGACTACGTTTATTTCAATTTATCTTTCTTTACCGCACTTTTTTTTTTTACTTTATGCATTAGGTCAGTAGTATATTCCAACCCTCGCGTGCCTCTCACTCAAGCTGACCCTTTCTAGAGAAGTCAGGATACCCACAGTTGAGGAGCAGAGTTCCCTCCTCAACGCAATTGCTTGAAGAAAGAAGGAATCAGAGTTGTCCTAAACCTCTGGCCAACCCCACGGCTAGGACTTAAGAGTTTGACGACAACACCGATATTTCTGTAACCCCTGTGGATTAAATCTTTTGGGGATTAAGGTTATAAACGATGTTGTAATACCTTTGGGAAAATTTGAGGTCTTTTGAAATTCCTAAATGAATGCCACAATATTTTCCTTCACCACTTACCAACACTATGCCACAATATTTTCCTTCACCACTTACCAACACTATGCAAAATTCTATCCAACCTACTTGGAGAAATACCATCCGAACAAAACCCTGTGAACGTTTTATCTAACAAAGTTGGACCAATAAGTTCTATGTCAGCTACAAACTCAAATTAAGTTAACTTCCTTTCCTCTCCTCCCTACTAGTCACAACATTGAAATCTCCTAACAAGCACATATCCCCTACACTACTATTTGTTTTAAAATGACACAACTCATCCCATAGGCGTTTTCTTCCTATTGTATTACATGGTGCAAAAATACTAACAAAGAAGATAACCAAAGACCGCCATTCCATTCAAACCACAATAAATTGGTCACTACGGTAAATGTTTTTAACAACCCCCATATCATTCTTCCAGATCATTAAAAAAAATCCAGAAAGTCCCACGGATGGTATATCTACCCATTCTACATCTTGATTACCCTATATATTATAAACTACAAAATCATTCAAATGCTCTGTTTTAGTTTCTTGAACACTTACTGTTCTAGACTGGGCCAAGAGGCCCATTCAGCAATTTGACATGGATTGGCCCAGTCATTTGATCCATATTCACAATACGCAAGCCCAATTATGACTCTCATACTTAGACGACTCAGATCGACTCTATCAATCCGACGACTCACAATGGGCACGTGTCCCTATAAATACTAGCTCACATTGCCATAATTAGGCACATTCTCATTCCTAGCTAAATCACTCACCTATTCTCAATACTAACTTGAGCGTCGGAGTGGCTTCGCAGATACCCATCCCGGGCTCACACTGACCTCTGGCCACACAGCGAGAGACTACCAATTGCAGTCCTTCTACACTGCAAGGTACAGAACATTGGCGACCACAGTGGGAGATCTCTATCTCTCACATCATCTCTACTCGTAGAACTTTTCTCTTGCTTTCCCATCCCACCCAGAGGCAGACCCCGGGTTCGAAGCATTGCTGTGCCTGCACCCCAGCCAGAAGGCACTCCTGAGGCCAATGTCGCCACTCACAAAGACACACCCATCCAGGTTCCCCATGAAGACTCCCCCCAGGGAGGGGTTCAACCACCAAACCTGAACCAACTGTTGGATCTTCTGGCCAACTGCACTCAGACTATGCTGCAGCAGGAAGCACGCCTTAGGCAAATTGAGAGGCGAGTGGCCTCCATGCCCGAACAGCCTCCCCCCTACTGGGGAATTCCTCCTCAAACAACTATGGTATCAAAACACCATCGGTCTCCCCCTTGAAGGCATCATGCCCAACATTCCCCACCAAGGCGGAGGCACGCGCCCCGTTCTCCCCCTCGGCGTCAAAAACATCACGGGTCAGACTCGCCACCAAGGACACTTCCATCCTCTCCTGATGGGACTTATTGGCCTGACGACTCCAACTCCAGGACCTCTTCACTTGCTTCCTCTAAATCTCGTGAAAGGTCGAGGAGTAGGGCTAAGACCCACAAGAGGCGCCACCAAGGATCACCATCGAGGAGATCCCCTGACCAACGCAGGTATCAAGACGTTGACTACGAGGATAGATCACCTCGCAACTCAGGGAGGTTCTCCAACGAAGGACCTGTCACAAGGAAGGTGGGTGAATGCCCAATACCGAGGGCCTTGGAAAAACTGCCAGCTCTCAAAATGTATGATGGGACTCGAGACCTGGACCGCCATCTGGCACACTTCTTCCTGATGATGCGCTATAGAGGCACCAAGGAGCCTGTTCACTGTAAGGTCTTTCCCTTCACTCTTTAAAATTCAGCATTAGAGTGGTTCTAAGAGTTGAAGCCAAACTCCATAGCATCATGGAGTCAGCTAGCAAGGATGTTCATGGCTCATTTCACTGCTTCTCGGCTGAAGCTCAAGTCAGAAGAGGTGTTGAGGGCAGTCAGACAACATGATGATGAGACGTTAAGGGAATAAATAAAGCGTTTCAATAAGGAGGCCACAGATGTTCGAAACATGGAGGACAGGCAAAGGTTATTTTGGATGAAGGATGGCCTCAAGGAAGGAAGCCTATTCCAAATGGACGTGGGGATTAACAGACCCCGAAGCTTGGATGAGTTCCTTCGAAAGGGACAAAAATACATGGACTATGAAGAGAACAACATGGCTTACCAGAAAGAGGACGAGCGGCCCTACAAGGCCACTAAAGAGCCATGGTGGAGACAAGGTCGTTTCTCAGAGTACACCATGTTGAACACATCCCAGGCTGAGATCCTGGATGAATGCGCCGACGCGGAGTTTTGGGACATCAAACAGCCTGAACCTCTCCTGCAAAGGAAAGGTCGAACTTCTAAGAGAAAGTTATGGGCACAGTACCAACAAATGCAACACCCTCAGGGATGACATTGAAAAGCTGATCTGCAATGGGAAGCTCGCCCAGTACGTGAATGAAGAAGACGATGAGGCTCATGACTCCGAATAGGGAGCAGGGCATTAGAACCTGAACCTAGAGCTAGGCCTAGTTGAGAATTTTGTTGTTTGGGCACAAATGCAGATTGTAAAAGCTCGATTTGAATGATTAACAAAAATTCATTTTGCAATTACAAGTTTTTGCTCTAGTTAACTAACATTAACACTTGTTCCAAAGAAAATTCCTTAAAGAAAAAGGGTCCGACTCCACAGTCAGGGGCGGAACGAGACAAGTTTGAGACCCAACGTATCCTTCAGGGAGGGATTGCCTGTCTCACAAAGGAAACCTCGACATTAGTTCCGATCCAAGACCACCTTCCTAAGGAGGCGCTTTCGTAAATACATGTATTGGAATTCTAGTAAGAAGTCAAGAGTGCCATGGCACACCGAAACAATTAAAGACTGTGGATAAAAAGTGATCAAAGAGACCATGATTATTTGCATGTTTCATATAAATCGAGGCAGGAATCTCGTGTTTCTTTCCACAGACTGACCTTGGTGGTCACACCCCCTTGGGTGAGTTCTATCTGGGTTGAGTCCCGGTAAACTGTGCCAAGGGCAGACTTCAAAATGACCTTCGAGGTCACACCCCTTTGGACGAGTTCAATCTAGGCCGAGTCCCGGTAAACTGTGCCAAGGGCAGACTTCAAAGTGACCTTGGGGGTCACACCCCATTAGACGAGTTCTATCTGGGCCGAGTCCGGGTAAACTGTGCCAAGGGCAGACTTAAAATTGACATTGGTGGTCACAACCCCTTGGACGAGTTATATCCGTGCCGAGTCCTAGTAAACTGTGCCAAAGGTATACTTCAAAGTGACCTTGGTGGTCACAACTCCTTCGGCGAATCTACCTGACCACGAGGTGACATGGTATTGAACACTCGGATGAGCAATGCATAACATGCTCCCGATGCCATCCAAGACACACCATGGATGACCATGGACGAGCTAAAATTGAAGGCAAGTCAAGAAATGTCAAACTGATCAAATATAAGGCGAATGTGCGTAAGTCAAAATAAAGATAGACAGTCATCCCGGAGACGGTCGGAATAAACGACATACATAATTGAATCCAAAAAGTTAAAAATAAACTACGTAGTCAAAGGAAAGCAAGCATAAAATGATCACGGGTAAATGACATCGAAGTCAGCTCGGTTGGGGTGATACTTGACGATCTTCCCATCCAAAACCTCATGGCCAAATTGAAGGCACGCTAGGTCCAACTACGCTTCCGGGTACAGACATTGAACATGATCTAGAGCGTTAGAGTAGGCATGGTGAGAAAAATCCACCACCTGACCAACTATCATCTTCACCTTCTCCTCAGCTTCGTGTCTCACTTTCTTGTACCCTCCAACTCGTTGTGAACACTTTCGAGCTGGGCTTGGAGCTCCTCCACCTTCCTCATATACACATCCCTTTCACTATAGGCCCCATCTCGATCCCTCTGGTAACGTCTTGCAGAATCTTGAGCCCGACGGGTGGACTCGCTCATTGCAGCTCCGTCAAAAGCCTATTGTTCACCAAGAGGAGCCGATCCCTCTCCCCACTTATCCCTAAAAAAAGGGGGGGGGGGAACAATATAGCAAAGGTAAAAGAACGCTCCAACAAAACATGTCAAAACACCTCATATAAATTAAACAAGTCAAAAAGACTACCTGAATTGGAGCCACCTACCCTCTCAGCCTTCCACTTTGCATGCATGCTTTGCCCAAGCTTAACCATGCAGATGGCAAAATCGAAAGGATTATCATAAAAATGTTCGCACTCAGCAACGGAGAGACTGAACACGTCAGTGTCAAGCCCGAGAGGGCAGTCAGCAGGAGGGACCTGCCTATCACGAGAAGGGCGGTCAACAGGAGAGTGCCGACATGGAGCCCCCAAGCTCAAGCGTGGCCCCGTTAAGGGGCGATTAACAACAAGTGCAGGGGGTGGGACCACCCTCCTCCGTATGCTCTGCATTTTGAGGTTTCCTCCTCCCAGCTAAAGCAGCCACTTCATCGAAGGAAAGTGGGGCAGTCATCTTATCTGTAAGACAACAATGAAATAGGTCAGCAGTAAAAAAAAGAATAAAGTGAAGAAGAAGTTTGAATGCACAAAGTAAACAAGCAACCTAAATACGAAACAGCCTCACGCATATCTAGAGCCTTAGTCAGCTCACTACACAAAATCCTCTTGGGCTTAATAGACAAATGACTAACAACATCCAGAAGCAGGTTTAGGCTCCGCAAGTCTCCTTTTGATAACTCGGATGGGAGGACCCGATAATATCGAGAGGTACACTCAATATCAGTATTACACCATCCAAGGTGAAACTTATCCCCAATAATAGACCTCTGCTCGTCGAAGAGACACATACTGTCAGCTGCACTCTGGCTCGTCGGGACAACGTAGAGATATTTTAACTTCCATTCATGCTGGCCGTCTGCGTAAACGGAAAAATAAGGCAAATATCGCCGACCCCTCAAACATACGAACTCTGTGCCGGTAACATCATTTGAAAGCTCTTGACGGCGTTGTACCTCGAAAAGAGCAAAAAAGAGGCTCAAGCTACGCTTCCGTCTTAGCACTCTCATAACCAATTCAAAGCATTTCACGAAATACCACGAACTGGGATGTAGGAGCCCTGCAGACTCAATCATCTGGACCAACCTCCTCGACTCGCCAATCATCCCCAAGTACATCCTCTAACTGGCGGGGCAAATTCTTACCCGGAAGATAAAAACTCCTGGTAGATCGGACACTACGTGCAACCCAGTCATAATTAATTCCGTCAATCTCTACCACCTCAAACTCAAACCGACGCTCTTCATCAATATCATCATCATTGGAAGAGGTTACAGGATGGCCAGGCACCACCCCTTCCCCGCAAGCCACTACATTTGCCCGTGCCACTTGAATGCTAGGGAACTTGAATTCTAGGACTCGGATACAACGCATGCACTAGGGCGGTCGTTTTCGTCCTTCCCATTATTCAAAACCTACAGGAAAGGGGTCAGAACAAGCAGTCACAAGTCAGGCAAAACTTGTTAGTAAACCCCTCTCCTGAGGTCACTCGACAAAAATATAAAAGTGTTTAAAGGTAAGTAAAGTTACCTTGACGAGATATGAGGAGCAGATAGCGCCAAGATCAACGAGGAGACGGCTTCCAATGGTGCCAAGCGAACCCGGAAAAATCAAAGAGTAAAGGGCAAAGTATGAGAATTGAACTAAGTATTAAAACAAGACACCACGAGGCGCTAAGACAATGAGACAACGAACCAGTATCATCATCATAACCCGACGGGCAAGCACACGGGCACACCTGCAAAGATTCGAACACCTGCAGCATGCCAGCTTTGTGGTGTGAACCCCGACACCTAGAGGTGCCCTCCAAAAAAAAAAAACCCGAACACCGACAGCATGCCGGCTTTGGGGTGTGAACCCCGGCACCTAGAGGTGCCCTCCCAAAAAAATACGAACACCGGCACCATGCCGGCTTTGGGGTGTGAATCCCGGCACCGTGAGATGCACTCAACGCATAGCATCCACAAGTGTTTTTGGATCAAGTTTTGGCCAAACAATTTGTATTCAGCGAAATTATATGGGTATTGTCCAACGTGACTTTCCTTAGGCCACCTACAAAGTCCAGCATCTCATCCAAATTCAACTTATGATTTGGCCTCTAAAGAACTAACAACTCAAACCATTCTGACAACACCATGGTGCGTTGTGCATTGAGCTGCAGGTCATGCTTTGGGTTCCGTATAAACTTCCAAATTTATTTCATTTGGTGTGTTGGAAAATCGAAGTTTGGAATGTCTCATTTGCAATGGTACGGTTCATATATATTATGGCTAATTAAAATTTCTTTTGATGCCCGCTTTGGGGTGTGAACCGCACCTAGAGTTGCCCTCCTAAAAATGTGAAGACCGGCACCCTGCCGGGTTATAAGTATTGAACCCCGGCACCCAATTGCCTACCGTTTGGGCGTGAAGACCGGCACTCTGGCACCGTCAGGTGCCATCCCATTATAAACGAAGCCCGGCATGGCGCCGGCGGTGTGTGAAGTGTGGGTGCCGTGGAAGATAATGGAAAGAGAGAGAGAAAGAAGCACCTACCAAAGGAGGAGATAAGGGAAAAGCTCCAACTAGGTAAAAAAAGTGTGTGGTCCAAAAAAGAGCCTTATCTTCTCAAGTGTGGTCCAAGTGAGGAGAACTCACCTATTTATAGAGGGTAAAAATTGGTGAATTTAATATTCATTTTTTACTCTCCTTGATAAAAATGTAAATGCACTGTCAAAGTAAGAAAAACCGCTCACGCAACCCGGTTGGACGAGCGAATTGATTAAAGAAACTTCAATCCAAGACCATCCTTCGGAATAATCTCGACTTGGGGGCAACTATTCTGGACTGGATCAAGAGGCCCATTCAGCAATTTGACATGGATTGACCCAATCATTTAATCCATATCCATAATACGCAAACCCAATTATGACTCTCATACTTGAACGACTCAGATCGACTCTATCAATCTGACGGCTCACAATGGGAATATGTCCCTATAAATACTAGCTCAAATTGCCATAATTAGGTACATTCTCATTCCTAACTAAATCACTCACTTATTCTTAATACTAACTTGAGCGTCGGAGTGGCTTCGCAGGGACCCCTCCCGGGCTCCCACTAACCTCCGGCCAGACAGCAAGAGATTACCAACTGCAGTCCTTCTATACTGCAAGGTACAGAACATTACTAAATCAAAATTACCTATTCTGATAATCTGAAACAGCCTTCCACGCTTTGCGCTGTCCCACATACCTCATCGCTATCAATACCCTCCACTCCCATCAATTTAGCTTGCTTCCAAACTTCGGCATCAACCGATTTATTCTGAAGGGCCCAGAATCGGTTGTTTCCGCAAACGAAATAAGAGGATCTGGTAAAATCATAGCAAAAAACCATACCAGCTGTGAATTTCGAAGACACTCCTTATTGAGTCGTTGTCGCCAGTGATTGCCTAGAAGAATAACGACAACTTCCATCTAACACAGAGGCTGAACGTAGTGAATGATTGACCATATAATTCTTCGAAAAGAACGCATGGGTTTGCTGATGAAGCTTTTGTTGGATAGTTTCTTATACTTCGAAGCGAACGAAGGAAAGCGCCGAAGAGCGCTATTTTGGGCCGCAACATTTGATCCACCTTCTAAAAAATTATGACCCATTCATTATATGGGCGGTGGAGTGCTGCCTATAAATATAGGCTTCACTCATCAAATTGTATCATCGATCTACAAAGCCACTAGCAAGTGTACTAACTATTGAGAGATAAAAGAACTGTTAAATTCACCCCACGGGCATCATACTCTTCAACTACTAGTTTTCAACTTTTCAAAACTAATCTCACTACTTTGTTCTAAGATTACTAAAAGTGGTACCAGAGCTACGTTCGATCATATACTGCGCGTAGATAAACTACCTAGCTACCTTCCAAAAATCACTATTCACATTCTACACTATTTTCTTAATTTTCTTAGCCTATGGCTCACACTATTCAATCATCATCTATTCAACTCCCTACTTTTTCTTGTGAAAACTATGATTTTTGGAGCATTAAAATGAAGACATTTTTTTCTCTTAAGATCTATGGGAAGTTGTAGATGAAAGATATACTGTTCCTGTAGATACTGCAACTCTTACTGAAGCTCAAATGAAAGAGTTGAAGGAAAATAAGCATAAAGGTTCAAAGGTGTTATATTTCTTACAACAAGCTATTGGTGACTATATTCCCAATGATAATGGGAGCCACTAGTGCGAAGGATGCGTGAAGTACACTACAGGAAGAGTTTCAAGGAAGTGCCAAGGTACGTGCCGTCAAACTCCAAAGTCTAAGTCGTAAATTTGAATTATTAAATATGAAGGAGTCTGAGACCGTACAAGACTATTATACAAAGATAAAAGAAATTGTTTCTCAAATCAGAGCCTACGGGGACAATTTTCTCGACAAAATAATTTTTGAGAAAATCTTAATTTCTATTCTCCATAATTATGTTCCAATCGTGATGACGATTGAGCAAAGAAAAAATGTGTCCAATTTATCAGTGGCAAAATTAATGGGCTCTCTTAAAGCTTATGAGCAAATATTGAGTAAGCATGACGATGACTTTGTAGAAAATGCCTTTCAATCAAAGCTCAAGTTACGGTCTCAAAATAAACGGTATGGAGGAAACAAGAGTAGTGGAGAAAATTCTAAAAACAAAGAGAGTTCTAGAAATTTCACAAAGAAAAATCAAGACGATTATCCTCCATGTGGCATCTGCAAGAGGACAAATCATGCCGAGAAAGACTGTCGGTGGTGAGGAAAGACACAATGTCGGCACTTTAAGAAATTTGGGTAAGTGAAGAAGAATTACTACACTAAAAATAAGCATCAAGCATATTTTGTTGAAGAACATGTGAGTGACCAGAATAAGCACGACAACGAAAAACATCTTTTGTATGCTACCCAAGAGTCCAATGACGACATGGAAGAAACGTGGTACTTAGATAGTGGTTGTAGCAATCACATGGCTAAAGATGAGAGCAAATTCATGACTTTGTCAAATCAAATGATCGACTAGCGGTACTACCATAGAAAGGTACGCGACTCATTAAGGATGTCTTACTAGTTCCCAATCTTAAAGAAAATCTCTTGAGCATCGATCAAATGATGGAGAAAGGCAATGTCCTTTACTTTGAAGGAGATAAATGCACTATCTATGATAACACTAATAAAATGGTCGAGATAGCTAAGTAAAGATGGATACGAGGAACAAAAGCTACCCGATAACTTTTAAAAACACTACTAACATTGCCATGAAGGTGCAATCTGATGATTCATAGCTTTGGCATCGAAGATTTGTGCAACTCAACTCTAAAGCCTTAAAGTAGTTATATCAGAAGAATATGATGAGAGATCTAAATAAGAAAATGAAGTATGTGAAGGATGTCTTCTCGAAAAGCATCACAGATTACCATTTTCAATGAGCAATGCATGGAGAGGGCTAAAGATGTGCTAGAGCTCATCCACACTGACATTTGTGGACCAATGAGGACGCCATCACTCGACAAGAACAGGTATTTAATCCTCTTCATCGATGAATTTTCTAGAATGACTTTGGTCTGTTTCGTCAAGGAAAAATTAGAAGGCATCGAATGATAACTTACAATTGCATATTCACCACAACAAAATGGTAAACAGAAGGCAAAGTGGTAAACATATAAAAAGGCTTAGGAGTTATCGCGGAAAAGAGTACAACTTTAATGAGTTTGATAAATTCTATGAGGATGAAGGCATCGAGCGATAACTTACAGTCGCATATTCACCACAACAAAATGTAGTATATTAACGAAGAAATCGCGCGGTCATGGAGATGGCCAGATCGATGCTAAAGGAGAAAAGACTACCAAACACCTTTTGGGCTGAAGCAGTTTATACGGTTGTTTGCATTATCAATAGATGTCCAAAACAGGCAGTCTAAGACAAGAATCCTATTGAAGCTTTGAGTGGACAGAAACCATCTGCTAAACATTTAAGGGTCTTTGGATCAATCTGTTACATTCATGTCCCAGAACAAAAGAGGCAGAAACTAGAAGACAAAACTGTTTGAGGCCTCTTCTTGGGATACAATACATGATCAAACTGCTATCGAGTCTACAACTGACAAACAAAGATACTCCTTATTAGCCAACATGTTGAAGTTGATGAAGTTGCCGCTTGAAATTGGGGTAAAGAACAAATTGAGAGAAGCAGTGTTTCCCTACTAGTACAACGACTCCAAGAAGAAGTTGAAGAAGTAACAGAAGGTTCAGTTACGCCTTCTTCTCTTTTGCAACAACATTCCTCACCAGAAACTACTCTGAGGCGAGTAGGATCTCTGGCAGACATATATGAAACTTGCAATTTGGCCATACTTGAAGCTGAAAACTATGAAGTAGCGTCAAGGCAAGAAGTAGGGGTCAAAACAATGGAGGAGGAAATTAAATCAATTGAGAAAAATAAAACATGGGACCGAGTATACTGTACTAAAGATAAAGATATTATAGGAGTCAAATGGATTTATAAGTCAAAGCTTAACCCTGATGGCTCAATACAAAAGCACAAGGCTAGGCTTGTAGCAAAGGGCTACTCGCTGCAACCTGGAGATGACTACAATGAGACATTTGCTCCATTTGCTCGTCTAGATAAAATAAGAGCGTTAGTTGCTCTTGCTGCACAGAAAGAGTGGATCAGTTATCAACTAGATGTCAAGTCAGCCTTTCTAAATGGAGTATTAGAGAAAGAGGTTTACGTTGAGAAACCTCAAGGTTTCGTTAGTAAATGAAACGAAGAAAAAGTATTGAGACTAAGAAAATCTCTATACAGTCTCAAGCAAGCTCGTCGAGCATGGTATAGCCGAATTGATCAATACTTCATCGATCAAGGATTCAGGAGGAGAAAGAGTGAGCCAACACTATATGTCAAGACCCGAGGTCAGAATGATACTTTCGTGATCTCCTTGTATGTAAATGATTTAATCTAGACGGGAAACACTACGAAGACATTCGAGATGACCGATCTTGGCTTGATGAACTACTTCCTCGAAATATAAGTAAAACAAAAATTAGAAGGGATATTCATCTTTTAGAAGAAATACGCCGAAGCATTATGGAAGAAGTACAACATGAATGATTGCAAGACAATAGCTACTCCACTCGTGACAAATGAGAAGTTACAAAAGAAAGACAGAGCATCAAAAGCTAAGGCGTCATGCTTTAGAAGTTTGATCGGGAGCGTATTATATCTTGCTGCTACGCGTCCAGACATCATGTACGCTATAAATCTTCTATCGTGACAACAAGTCAGCTATAGCAATGGGAAAGAGTCCTGTTCATCATCACTGAACGAAACATATAGCAATTAAATATCACTTTATTAGAGAAGCACATATGACTAAGCAGATTCAGCTAGAGTATTGCACAATGGAAAATCAAATTAAAGACATATTTACAAGGGCATTGGCAAGAGATAAGTTTGAGCAGTCGCGGACTTTGCTCAGAGTTCCAGAATTCATTGTTGAAGCATGATACAAAATTCTAGAATGTTTGAGACATAAGATAATTATGGAATAATTGGATATAGTGTCATGATTATGATAGAACCATAGGAACTAGAAATTTCTAGTTTTAAAAAAGAACTGCCATAGTCTTGGGCGGTGGAGTGTTGCCTATAAGTACAGGCTTCATTAATCACTATCACTCTGTATCATCAAGCTAGAATGTCGCTAGCAAATGGACTAACTATTGAGAAATAAAAGAATTGTTAAATTCCTTGCAGGCCCATCATACTCTTAAACTACTAGTTTTCAACTTTTCAAAACTATTTTCACCACCTTGTTCTAAGACTACTAACAATTTTCAATTATGTCATGGTATTGCTGTGATCAATTGAAAGACCTAAAGTTCCACTCATATATACTGAAGAATGCAAATATACCATTACTTATAAGGGCCGATCTTCCTCTCATAAAAAAAAAAAACTAACTGATATATATTTGGTAACTGAAGATAACCAACAAAAATATACAAAGTTTGCAGATACTTACTGTTTCAAATAAATTGAGCTAGAAGGAAATACAAAGTCATGACAGAAAGACATCCAAGGATATGTTGTCACCTGGTTGAGGATTCGAAATCTACTCTCGAAGCATTGAAGAAAGATTCGAATCAAGAGGCTTGCCAGGGGTTAATCAAAAGATAGAATTAGCCGCAAAATATTTATCATACATAGAAGCTAAGTTTAGTTTTGGGACTTATTGAAAGTTTTTAGACACGGACAACATAAAGAAGACAGAAGGATAATGTGGAGATCAAATCAATGCAAACATTGATAAATCATAGCCAATTGAAGTGACCATGTGTCCAACATGCATTAGGTTACAATACAACAAATACGGGACGCGTTAATTGCCGTTAGTTCAAGACCGACGAGAAAAATATGTCACAAACCCTACTCTAATCTTCTTCTCGTCATGCTCTTCTTCAGCGTTCTTCTTCTTCTGCTCGGGGGTCAAGAGGAAGGTAGAGAAAGAGAGAACTTTGTAATTACTCAAGAAAAATTGTTATTTCATCATTATTGCTTTATTGACAAATGCTTGATGACCTGCTTTAGTTAGGAAATAGAAGGATCTAGAAGCATTGATTACAAAAGAAAAATCTTGAGATATGGATAATCTAGTTCATATGGCTAGAAAAGTATGGAGATATTAAGGTTCCCCTAGATATTTATCTTCATCTATTGGTGTTTCTAGAAGATTCCATAATATTTTCAACTTCTTGAAACTTTAAAATTATTCTTCATCATTCTCCTTCAGTTGGAGGAGAATTGTCCTCGAGTCAAAATCTTCTTCATCATTGAAGTTTGGTGAAAGATCAACAACGTTGGAGGTTGCAGAGACTCCATAGTCAGCTGATAGCTCTATTTTGTAGGAATGATCATTAATTTTCTCCTTCATTTAATGTGTGCAACCTGCGATGTTTGCCTCGCTGAGCCTTATACCTAGAATTTTGTTTTTTCAATTATGTCACAAACTTGTTCATGCAACTTTTTATTTCATTGGCCTTTCGGTCCGCATCTGCACTGTACTGCTGAGTGTTAGGGGATGGAGTTTAGTCCAATGGGCCAAGGGGACACATGTCATAAACCACCTCAAAAGGAAACTTCACGGTAGCTTGATGGGTGGAGTTATTGCATGCAAGTTCAATTTGTGCAAGGATAGATCTCATTGCCTCAAACTATTTCCACAAAGCTTCAAAGTAAATTCCCCCAAAAACCTAGAAATTTCCTCTTTTTGCTTATCTGTCTAAAGGTGACTAACACTGCTGAATTGTAGTTCAGTACCCATCTTTTTCCACTAAGTTCTCCAAAAGTATATCTTAAGAATTTTATATCTCGATCGGATGTGATGGTTTTTTTGGTATGCCATGAAGACAAACTATTTCCCTTAGAGAGCATTGGAGACTGCAGTTAGTTATCCCTTTAAACAACAAGCTGTCATGTTTGTAGTATCTTAGAAGTGACTGCAGATTTGTGGAACTCCAAACTTTTCCAAAATCGGGATCATCTGGATACAACTCCTTGATAATATAAAGTCTGATAACTTTTGTTAGAAGAGTAGTAAGTAAACTATGGTGTTAACTTAGAGCGTTTGTTACAACATTTTGAACTCCTGCCTTGTGGTTGACAAGAAATGGATAAGACTGCAAGAACTCATTCCAAGTAGCATGTTTATGGTTGATCTTTTGTTGAGAGTTCAAGTGCTTAAGATCTTCATGGTCAGAGTACAAAACAAACTCCTTATTCAACAAGTAGTGGCTCCAATGCTAAAGAGAATGAACCACGGCATAAAACTCTTTGTCATAGGTAGAGTACTTTAACTTAGTTTCTCACTGAAGAAGGCTATAGGATGTCCCTCTTGGATAAGAACGGCTCCAATTCCAGTGTTCAAAGCATCACAACTAACTTCGAATACTTGGTCCAAGTTAGGAAAGACTAGTTCGGGTGCTTCGTTCAAACACTTCGTTAGCTCCTCAAAAGTTTTATTGGCTTCTTCTGTGGCGTTTAGATTCAAATAAAAAAGAGATTTTTATGAAAAATGAAGTAATTTTAAGGTTCCGGTGATGTCAAAAGAATAAGGTTGTTAAGAACACGTTTATCTCATATGAATCCGAGTAGACATATGTCTTGTGCTTTAATCATAACTTTTTCTACACATATCCTTTTTGTTAATTCTTGATTTTTGAGAAATTAGATTAAATTCCTAACATTTTTCACACAAGAATCACTAGATTTGGTTGTGTAATCATATTTGAAATTTTATTACATATTGACATTAAAAAAATTGTTATTTTCTTGTCACCGAATCATAAAATACAAATTTGTAACAAAGGACCAAATTTTGGTGTGAAATAGGGTTGATTGGAATTATTTATGCCTGGTTATGTTGAAGCTTGGCTTTCATGAAACTTGGGTTGGTTGGATTAAGATGTGTATAGAATCTATGTGATATTTTGTTATTGTGAATAAGGAGTCTGTTAGTCCAATTGTTCCGGGTAGGGGACTCCGTCAAGGGGATCTGTTATCCCCCTATCTGTTTATTCTATGTTCTGAGGGGCTAACTTCTCTCACTCATTAGGCTGTTGCTAGGGGAGACATTCACGACGTCAACATTTGTAGGGAAGCACCTACCATTACTCACTTGTTGTTTGCGAATGACTGCTTCCTTTTTTTTCCAGGTATTCTATCAGAGAAATGGAGAACATGAAGCATATATTGGATGTGTATGAGCAAGCTTTGGGCCAACAAATTAATTTCCATAAATCAGAGATCTTTTTAAGTAAGAATGTGGCTTAGGTGGACATATATACAGTAGCTTCTAGCCTTGGTGTGAATGCTTGTCTATGGGTTTGGAAGAAGATAAATTCATGGGGTGGTCGCTCTTTGTCTAAAGTCAAAAAAGAGGTTATGATTATGTCGGTCCTCCAATCTATTCCTACTTATTTCATGAGCCTGTTTCTTCTACCATCATCTTTGGTTTATGAAATTCAAAGTTTGGTTAGTCAGTATTTCCGGGGTTGGAGCTCTTCCTCTAATCAGGGCTACATTGGCTTTCCTGGGATTAACTTTGAGTTGATAAAGATCACAGTGGTTTAGGTTTCTGTAACATATTTGTTTGCAATATAGCTTTACTTGGAAAACAAGGTTGGAGATTGTTGAATTTTCCTAATTCCCTTGTCGCAGCAAGATTATTTAAAGCTAAGTACTATCCTCATTGTGATTTTATACAAGCGTCTAGAAGAAGTAATACTAGCTTCGTTTGGAGGAGTATTCATGAAGATCGGTTGGTTCTTAAGGAAGGGTGTCGGTGGATGATTGGGGATGGTCAGAATGTTAGCGTCTTTGGGAATAGATGACTCGCAAATCAAAAAATATTGAAGGAAGAGGATGTTACTCATGGTCGAACAAAGTTATTCGAACACCTTTATTTTCTTCAATCGAAGTGGATCAAAGGGTGTGGTGGTCAGAGCAATCGGGGGTGTAATCGGTTCGGAATGCGTGTAAACCCCTCATGAACCAAGTGCTGGACTCCGAAAACCTTCATGTAGAGGGGATTGGTCTGCGCTTTGGAAGCTAAAAATACCTCCAAAAGTTAAACATTTTCTATGGCGTTTGTGTAGGAACGTTTTGCCGACCCGGTGCAACTTATGATTTTGTCATGTGGATGTTGTGGAATCATGTCCCTGGTACACTACTCATCAAGAAACATCATTGCACTTGTTTTTTGGGATCTTCTCCATTCTTAATAATTTGGATACTGCACATGGTAGTCTTGTTGCTGTATTATTTCCTGCAAATAATATTTTAACAGGTAGCAACTTGGAAGCTTGGTGTATGACTTTGTAGAGCCTTTGGAAAAGATGTAATGCGAGAGTTTGGGAGAACAAGCATGAAGACTCCGTTTCCATTGTGTGTGCTGGGCAGTGCCTGGTGCAAGATTGGAAGTATGCTCGCCTATCAATTAACAATTCGCATAGTGGGGGGACGCCGGAAGCAACAACAAGTTCGGAGGTTGTGTGGACAACTCTACGTGTTGGTTCCGTGAAGTGTAACATGGATGCTGCGTTTTCTTTGACTTCGAACAAGATTGGTGTTGATATTTGCCTTCGAGGCGACCATGGGAGCTTTATCAAGGCTAAGACGATGTGCTTCACTCCTGTCATGGACGCTCTGTTGGGCGAGACTCTGGACCTTCACTTTGCCATTAGTTGGGTTCGCGAGCTGGGCTTCGAAGATGTTATCTTTGAGATGGATGCTAAATTTGTGGTTGATGTCTTTAATTCTAATTGCTTAATCATCTCGAAGTTTGGTTTTGTGATCAATGGTTGTAAGACTTTATTTTCGTTTTTTAATTGTAACTCTCATGTGGAATTTGTTAGGAGGAATGCTAACAAGGTTGCTCATACCTTAGCAGGGGTGGCCTTGTTGACAGCTAGTCCTTAAGAATTTTCTAGTATCCCATCATGTATTGTCGATTTGATTTTCAATGAAATGCACTAAGTGTTTGTTGGCAAAAAAAAAAGTCACTTTATAAAACTAGAAATTTCAAGCTTTTCAGGGAGTGGTCATTTACTCAATTCCAACAACATTTGCTATATTAATAAATTGGTGAAGTTGAATTACAGATTTGAGGTTTTTTATGATTTTCCAATAGAAATTATGAAGAAAAGAATTTCCATGTTATTTTGTTAATTAGTGCAAAGCCTAAGTGTCAGATAGTAATTATTTATAAGCTTCGTACTTGATTAAGAGTGATGGAAAAATATATACTTTAGCTTAAAGAAACTTGTTTTGTAAAAGGATATATCAAGTAGATTTGTGAAAAATGACTTTTTGCTTGATT
Organism: Astragalus glycyphyllos; assembly: GCA_963573325.1. Taxonomy (NCBI): domain Eukaryota; kingdom Viridiplantae; phylum Streptophyta; class Magnoliopsida; order Fabales; family Fabaceae; genus Astragalus; species Astragalus glycyphyllos. The sequence goes on from OY754307.1 coordinate 34,705,500, forward strand.
TTTGAGTAGCTTTCATTTTAACCAATTCAACGTTTGAAAATGATTTAGTTTAATGGTATATAAGAAGGGAGATGGAGTTTCCTGTAGTAATAAAATCAAGATTGAAATTTTTACAACTTCTTGACAAAAATAGAATGTGGGAGCTGACCATTTGGTTCCTCGGCTGACCTTTGTCCTTGGACGGTAACTTAAGCACCCGAGTCACCCTGGCCGTGGAACTCTATAGGATGAGACTTTACTCTCCCTCGGCCTCACTCATTATCCCTCGAGTTTACGCCTTTCTCAGGGAGTTTATCTCGTGGTATGCCCTTAGGGAGGGGTCACGAAAGAACTCACTGAGATTGTAAATCTCACTGTATAAGTTGTAGTGTTTTACAGATGAGCAGGGCACGACCAAGCAAATTGAGAAGTAATATATGATCAAATTTGCTGAAAGTATAAATTAATTGATAGAATAGTAAAATTTCATCACAATATTTGTTTTTGTTATTTACTAGTCTCATAGATTTTAAATCAGAAAATTTTGGGTGTTACACCTAACAACACATTAAATAAAATGGTTTGTAAAACATATTCTAATAAGTATTTATAAAACGCGAGGTCTCACATTACCACCCTCCTTAAAGAAATTTCGTCCCTGAAATGGGTATTGCTGACAGATATCCTCTTCACGCTCCTCGGTGGTATCCCCAATGACATCATCCCAGATTATCCTTACTAATGGAATGTGTTTACCATGTAGTTCTTTAACCTTACAATCCGCAATCCGTACAGGTAAAGCCTCATATATTGTCTCTTAATTTATTTACTCAGGCTTAATTACATGTGATGGATCAGAATAATATTTACGACGCTGTGAAACATGAAAGACATCATGGAGATTCGAGAAACTAGGTGGAAAATCAATATGATCTCCCTCTTGGGCCAATCAACCTAGAAGTATGCTTTCTACTCTTAAATTCACTAGCAACGTTAGTCTTAGGGGTTACTGCCAGGAAAACATGATCTTGGAATTATAAAGGTTTCCTTCTCTTGTTACTAAAACTTCTTTGCCTATATTGTGCAATTTTCATATTTTCCCTGATAAGTTTAACTTGTTCGGTTGTTTGGTGCATAAAATCTAATCCAAGAATCTGAGCATCTCCTACTTGAAACCAACACAACGCCATTCTACACTTCCTTCCGTACAACACATCATAGGGTGCCATTCCTATGATAGAGTGGAAACTATTATTATAGGTAAACTCAATCAAACGAAGGAAATCATCCCAACTACCTGTGTGCTCCAACACACAAGCTGTTAGGAGAACCTCTAATGAGTGAATCGTCCTTTCAGACTAGCGATCTGGTTGCTTTATGTAACTGCTACACAAACCTTGATGTAAACCTAGGGTCTCTATCACTGATATTTACTGGCAGGCACTCCCTGTAATCTCACTATATCCCTAATAAAGATCTGTGCTAACCTCTACAAACTGAAACTCATATTAATTGGGATAAAATGAGACCTCTTAGTAAGTCTATCAATGATAACTAAAATAGCATCAATTTTCTTCTTTGTTTTAGGTAAACTTACAACAAAATTCGTGGCAATGCTATATCTCACTTCCATTCTGGAAAATCCAAGGATTGTAACATCCCTGCTGGTTTATGATGTTCAATCTTAGCCTTTTTAAAAGCTAGGCAAGACAACACATACTCCTCTATTTCCTTTTTCATGTCAGGCCACCAATACATCTTTTTCAAATCTTGTTACATATTAGTTCAACCCAAATAAAAACTCAACTTACTCTTGTAAGCTTCTTCAAGAATTATCTTACGAATATCTTTATCATTATGAATGCAAACTCTATCACCCAACCTAAACATACCGTCTATACCAACCCTAAAATCTGACTCATGTCCCTCTCATCTTTTCATTCTTAAATCTTGTAGATGTTTATCCTCCAGTTGCTTCTCTAGAATCATCCCAAAAATCACTAGACACTGTAGTTTTGCCTAAGTGAATTTTTCCCTTTGCTAAGTTCATATTCAAACTCACATCTCGAAATTGAAATCTCTCGGCAATGGAATCATTGTGTCCACCCATTTTGGATATAGATTTCCATACATAGGCCAAGACAAAGGCCTTCATTGTATGCCGAAGTGACAACGCATAACCTCAGCTATCATGTTCAGGTCAATCGGCTGAGGGGCAATCGGTATACTCTCAGCCATCATTGGTTGGGCATGATTTGTAATAAAGGCTGGAGTTAAACTGTATTATATTGTTGGCATAGCTTCCCGTTGAAGCGATATTTGGTATGTTTGGAATCATTGTATGATTAGTCGCAAGAGGTGGAGTTTGTCTCCATTGCTACTCTTGTGTGTAACCACCATGATTCATATATTGAGTCTCACGAATGAATTGGTAATTATTCAGGAAAGGTAGAATTGTATTCCATGGCTGCTCTTCGTTATAATCACCGGTTGTTGTATACACAATCCCTCGAGGGGGAATTGAACACATCTCGCGAGGCCTTTCTAAGATATACTGATGGAATGGTTGATTCTAGTAGCTAGGTGGAGGATTACTCCATGGATGCTACCTCATATAACAACCAGATAGTTGCATGTGTATTCTAGAACCTTGAGCTTGATAATCAGTAAGTCTTTGATTAGTAACCTGTATAGTCGTGCCATTAGTCGGGCCAGATGGCATAACTAGCGGCATTCCAATGTGTCTTGCTACATTAAAGAACCTATCATTCTCCATTATTTTCCCCTTGGGAAAATATTAGTTGCTTCCACGGGAGGAGTGGATATGCTAGAGGTTTCAGGATGGGAAGAAGCTTGAGATTTAGAGGGGCGTAGCTCCATTACACTTGGTGAGGTTTCTCGAGTTAGTAGAGAGATATATGGAAGTAGAGAGTATTGAGTCTTTTCGGGGTCAAGTTAGTCTTTAATGACAAGGTAGACCAGAAGGTTCTTCGATAGTAGGACTTATTCCGAGAGCCAAAGGCGGTATGTTTCAGTAGGGTAGAGGTGGACCCTACACAACACCAGCATTGAAATGGCGATAGGAAGTTACCATTGAAATGATACTTGTGCCGAGAGACCCATTTGGCTTGGGATTGTCCTCGCAAGGTTGAGGCATTGTGCTATTGGTGTGGTCAGACCGGTCACATGGCTTGAGATATCCCTAAGGGACCAAGACAAGGGGGAGAGGAGAGGCTAGTTGGAAAAGGTCGTGGTACAACCGCAGATAGAGGCATTAGTGGTGGCCAAAAAGTAACAGTTGCAAGACCCCAAGCTACTAGTCGTGTCACGTGTGTTTACTGCATGGGGTACTGGGGCCTCACAATCAACAGATTTGAGACAAGGTATATGTTTAGTTTCGGGTTCTCTCTTGTATATATTGTTTGATTCAAGGGCTACTCATTCTTTTATTTCAAATGCATGTTTGAATCATCTGTGTTTACCAGTGTCTAAGTTGCAATGCCAATTTATAATTTCTACTCCTAGTTATAAAAAATTTGTAATCCATTCTATTTTCCTGAAATGTCCCATCATCATAGAGAATAGACAGTTCCATGTAGATCTTGTAATCCTTCCTCGTAAAGACTTAGATATTATATTAGGCATGGATTAGCTTTCGGCTAACCATGTTAACCTAAATTCTACTAGAAAAACTTTATCTTTCTCTAAGCCTACCAATCTTTTCCCATCCATTGAGGGTACAACTAAACAAAGTGGTTTGACTCAAAAATACATGACGTTATGCTCAACGGAAGTAAAGGATTATCCTAATATTGATGCTTTTCCTATAGTGAGGGATTTTCCAGAAGTTTTTCCTGAAGATGTTCCTGGATTACCACTGGAGAGCGAAGTTGGGTTTGTTATTGACTTGGTGCATGGTTTTGGACCTATTTCTATATCTTCTTGTTGATTGTCACCAATTGAACTAGCTGAGTTGAAGAACCAGTTAGATGATTTGAAGTGTAAGGAGTTTATTAGGCCTAGTGTTTCACCTTGGGGAGCTCTGATCCAATATTTTAAGAAGAAAGATGGGTCATCTATGTTGTGTCTCGATTATCATCAGTCAAATAAAGTGACAGTGACAAATAGACACCCTTTGCCTAAAATAGATGACATGATGGACCAACTGAAAGGAGCTTCAATCGTTTCAATTTAAGGTTAAGAAGGAAGATATTTTCAAAAAAACTTTCAAATCCAGATATGGTCATTATGAGTACTTGGTTGTGCCTTTTTGTGTGACTAATGTGCCGACTGTATTTGTTGATTATATGAATAGGATATTTAGACCTTACCTTGATCAGTTTGTTGTGGTGTTCATAGATGATATTCTCATTTATTCTTCTAGTAAAGAAGAACATGATGAACACTTGAGAATAGTCTTGCAGATCTTGAAGGAATGACAACTTTATGTGAAGTTGTCTAAATGTGAATTTTGGTTGGAACATTTTTAGTTCATGGGAAATGTGATCAACAAGGAGGTGATTGTTGTTGATCATTCTAAAGTGGATGCAGTGTTAAAGTAGGAATTTCCACGAAATGTAGGTGAGATTCGTAGTTTCCTTGGGTTTGCAGGATACTACAGGTAGTTTGTAGAGTGTTCCCCAAAGATTGTGCTTCCTATGACACAATTAACGAGGAAGGCTGAGATCTTTGAATGGACAGAAGAGTGTGAGGCTAGTTGCTTTGAACTGAAGAGAACATTGACTAGCTCATCGATGTTGGTTTTTACATATCCCTTAGGTCAATTTGACGTGTATTGTGATGCGTCTTATCAAGAATTAAGTTGTGTGTTGATGCAATAAAGGAAGGGGGTTGTTTATGCTTAAAGGCAGTTAAAAGTTCATCAGAGGAATTACCCCACTCATGACATAGAATTGGTTTCTATAGGTTTTGCATTAAAAATTTGGAGGCATTATCTCTATGGAGCTCGGTTCAATGTGTTCAGTGACCACAAGAGTTTGAAATATTTGTTATTAAAGTATTATGTTATTGATCTACATTTTTAAACACGAGGCAACCGAGATGGATGGAATTCTTAAAGTATTATGTTATTGATCTACATTATCATCCAGGAAAGGCGAATGTAGTCGCTATTGGATTGAGTAGGAAAACATTGCACATGTAAACAATTATGGTAAAAGAATTTGAGGTCCCAAACTCCGCATCTTTCTCAGGCGAAGATGAATAATCTACTGTTTTGTACCTTGCAGTGTCGTGGAGACTGCAGATCGTCGGTCTCCTGTTGTCCAAGTGGAGTCTCGGAGTGATCCCAGGTGTGGTACCTGCGATGCCACTCCAACGCTCAAGTTTAGTATTGAGCATAGAAGAGTAGTATAGCTTGGAATGAGAATGTGTCTTTTTATGGCAATGTGAGTTAGTATTTATAGGGATTTGTGCTAGCTTTGACCTGTTGGATCGATCGGGTGGATCTGATTCGTTAAGGCATGAGAGTCATAAATGGGTTGATTTATTGTGGATATATATGGATCAAAGTGATTGGGCTCATCCATGTCCAATTGTTGAGTGGGCCTCTTGGCCCAGTACAGAACAGTTGCCCCGCAAGCCGAGATTATTCTGAAGGATGGACTTGGCTTGAAGAAACCCTGCTGACACTATCTCTCCTAGCTCGTCAGCCTCGGCAGATCGTGTTGAGTCTTCTCACAGCTTGGTGATTGCGCTTTTGCCTTTAAGTTGGGAAGTAAAAAATTTATTTAATAATATCATGTCCACCATAAACATGTGATCCTCCAACCCTCTTGGTCCTTTGTAAAATTTAAGCCATTTCCAAGAGAGATTGAGAAGTGAGTTTTGAGGATAGGAGAGGGACCAACACATCTTGTTCCCCCAGTGAGTTTTGAGGATAGGAGAGGGACCCACAAGAGGCGCCACCAAGGATCACCATCGAGGAGATCCCCTGACCAACGCAGGTATCAAGACGTTGACTACGAGGATAGATCACCTCGCAACTCAGGGAGGTTCTCCAACGAAGGACCTGTCACAAGGAAGGTGGGTGAATGCCCAATACCGAGGGCCTTGGAAAAACTGCCAGCTCTCAAGATGTATGATGGGACTCGAGACCTGGACCGCCATCTGGCACACTTCTTCCTGATGATGCACTATAGAGGCACCAAGGAGCCTGTTCACTGTAAGGTCTTTCCCTTCACTCTTTAAAATTCAGCATTAGAGTGGTTCTAAGAGTTGAAGCCAAACTCCATAGCATCATGGAGTCAGCTAGCAAGGATGTTCATGGCTCGTTTCACTGCTTCTCGGCTGAAGCTCAAGTCAGAAGAGGTGCTGAGGGCAGTCAGACAACATGATGATGAGACGTTAAGGGAATAAATAAAGCGTTTCAATAAGGAGGCCACAGATGTTCGAAACATGGAGGACAGGCAAAGGTTATTTTGGATGAAGGATGGCCTCAAGGAAGGAAGCCTATTCCAAATGGACGTGGGGATTAACAGACCCCGAAGCTTGGATGAGTTCCTTCGAAAGGGACAAAAATACATGGACTATGAAGAGAACAACATGGCTTACCAGAAAGAGGACGAGCGGCCCTACAAGGCCACTAAAGAGCCATGGTGGAGACAAGGTCGTTTCTCAGAGTACACCATGTTGAACACATCCCAGGCTGAGATCCTGGATGAATGCGCCGACGCGGAGTTTTGGGACATCAAACAGCCTGAACCTCTCCTGCAAAGGAAAGGTCGAACTTCTAAGAGAAAGTTATGGGCACAGTACCAACAAATGCAACACCTCAGGGATGACATTGAAAAGCTGATCTGCGATGGGAAGCTCGCCCAGTACGTGAATGAAGAAGACGATGAGGCTCATGACTCCGAATAGGGAGCAGGGCATTAGAACCTGAACCTAGAGCTAGGCCTAGTTGAGAATTTTGTTGTTTGGGCACAAATGCAGATTGTAAAAGCTCGATTTGAATGATTAACAAAAATTCATTTTGCAATTACAAGTTTTTGCTCTAGTTAACTAACATTAACACTTGTTCCAAAGAAAATTCCTTAAAGAAAAAGGGTCCGACTCCACAGTCAGGGGCGGAACGAGACAAGTTTGAGACCCAACGTATCCTTCAGGGAGGGATTGCCTGTCTCACAAAGGCAACCTCGACATTAGTTCCGATCCAAGACCACCTTCCTAAGGAGGCGCTTTCGTAAATACATGTATTGGAATTCTAGTAAGAAGTAAAGAGTGCCATGGCACACCGAAACAATTAAAGACTGTGGATAAAAAGTGATCAAAGAGACCATGATTATTTGCATGTTTCATATAAATCGAGGCAGGAATCTCGTGTTTCTTTCCACAGACTGACCTTGGTGGTCACACCCCCTTGGGTGAGTTCTATCTGGGTTGAGTCCCGGTAAACTGTGCCAAGGGCTGACTTCAAAATGACCTTCGAGGTCACACCCCTTTGGACGAGTTCTATCTGGGCCGAGTCCCGGTAAACTGTGCCAAGGGCAGACTTCAAAGTGACCTTGGGGGTCACACCCCATTAGACGAGTTCTATCTGGGCCGAGTCCGGGTAAACTGTGCCAAGGGCAGACTTAAAATTGACCTTGGTGGTCACAACCCCTTGGACGAGTTATATCCGTGCCGAGTCCTAGTAAACTGTGCCAAAGGTATACTTCAAAGTGACCTTGGTGGTCACAACTCCTTCGGCAAATCTACCTGACCACGAGGTGACATGGTATTGAACACTCGAATGAGCAATGCATAACATGCTCCCGATGCCATCCAAGACACACCATGGATGACCATGGACGAGCTAAAATTGAAGGCAAGTCAAGAAATGTCAAACTGATCAAATATAAGGCGAATGTGCGTAAGTCAAAATAAAGATAGACAGTCATCCCGGAGACGGTCGGAATAAACGACATACATAACTGAATCCAAAAAGTTAAAAATAAACTACGTAGTCAAAGGAAAGCAAGCATAAAATGATCACGGGTAAATGACATCGAAGTCAGCTCGGTTGGGGTGATACTTGACGATCTTCCCATCCAAAACCTCATGGCCAAATTGAAGGTACGCTAGGTCCAACTACGCTTCCGGGTACAGACATTGAACATGATCTAGAGCGTTAGAGTAGGCATGGTGAGAAAAATCCACCACCTGACCAACTATCATCTTCACCTTCTCCTCAGCTTCGTGTCTCACTTTCTTGTACCCTCCAACTCGTTGTGAACACTTTCGAGCTGGGCTTGGAGCTCCTCCACCTTCCTCATCTACACATCCCTTTCACTATAGGCCCCATCTCGATCCCTCTGGTAACGTCTTGTAGAATCTTGAGCCCGACGGGTGGACTCGCTCATTGCAGCTCCGTCAAAAGCCTATTGTTCACCAAGAGGAGCCGATCCCTCTCCCCACTTATCCCTAAAAAAAGGGGGGGAACAATATAGCAAAGGTAAAAGAACGCTCCAACAAAACATGTCAAAACACCTCATATAAATAAAACAAGTCAAAAAGACTACCTGAATTGGAGCCACCTACCCTCTCAGCCTTCCACTTTGCATGCATGCTTTGCCCAAGCTTAACCATGCAGATGGCAAAATCGAAAGGATTATCATAAAAATGTTCGCACTCAGCAACGGAGAGACTGAACACGTCAGTGTCAAGCCCGAGAGGGCAGTCAGCAGGAGGGACCTGCCTATCACGAGAAGGGCGGTCAACAGGAGAGTGCCGACCAGGAGCCCCCAAGCTCAAGCGTGGCCCCGTTAAGGGGCGATTAACAACAAGTGCAGGGGGTGGGACCACCCTCCTCCGTATGCTCTGCATTTTGAGGTTTCCTCCTCCCAGCTAAAGCAGCCACTTCATCGAAGGAAAGTGGGGCAGTCATCTTATCTGTAAGACAACAATGAAATAGGTCAGCAGTAAAAAAAAAGAATAAAGTGAAGAAGAAGTTTGAATGCACAAAGTAAACAAGCAACCTAAATACGAAACAGCCTCACGCATATCTAGAGCCTTAGTCAGCTCACTACACAAAATCCTCTTGGGCGTAATAGACAAATGACTAACAACATCCAGAAGCAGGTTTAGGCTCCGCAAGTCGCCTTTTGATAACTCGGATGGGAGGACCCGATAAGATCGAGAGGTACACTCAATATCAGTATTACACCATCCAAGGTGAAACTTATCCCCAATAATAGACCTCTGCTCGTCGAAGAGACACATACTGTCAGCTGCACTCGGGCTCGTCGGGACAACGTAGAGATATTTTAACTTCCATTCATGCTGGCCGTCTGCGTAAATGGAAAAATAAGGCAAATATCGCCGACCCCTCAAACATACGAACTCTGTGCCGGTAACATCATTTGAAAGCTCTTGACGGCGTTGTACCTCGAAAAGAGCAAAAAAGAGGCTCAAGCTACGCTTCCGTCTTAGCACTCTCATAACCAATTCAAACCATTTCACGAAATACCACGAACTGGGATGTAGTTCAGAAGGAGCTATCTCGAGAAGCTTCAAAACTCTAAGCTGAAACGATGTAAAAAAAGGAGAAATCTTCATCTTATGGAGAACTGAATAGAACATCATGAACCTCCTACCAGTAGGAGCCCTGCAGACTCAATCATCTGGACCAACCTCCTCGACTCGCCAATCATCCCCAAGTACATCCTCTAACTGGCGGGGCAAATTCTTACCCGGAAGATAAAAACTCCTGGTAGATCGGACACTACGTGCAACCCAGTCATAATTAATTCCGTCAATCTCTACCACCTCAAACTCAAACCGACGCTCTTCATCAATATCATCATCATCGGAAGAGGTTACAGGATGGCCAGGCACCACCCCTTCCCCGCAAGCCACTACATTTGCCTGTGCCACTTGAATGCTAGGGAACTTGAATTCTAGGACTCGAATACAACGCATGCACTAGGGCGGTCGTTTTCGTCCTTCCCATTATTCAAAACCTACAGGAAAGGGGTCAGAACAAGCAGTCACAAGTCAGGCAAAACTTGTTAGTAAACCCCTCTCCTGAGGTCACTCGACAAAAATATAAAAGTGTTTAAAGGTATGTAAAGTTACCTTGATGAGATATGAGGAGCAGATAGCGCCAATATCAACGAGGAGACGGCTTCCAATGGTGCCAAGCGAACCCGAAAAAATCAAAGAGTAAAGGGCAAAGTATGAGAATTGAACTAAGTATTAAAACAAGACACCACGAGGCGCTAAGACAATGAGACAACGAACCAATATCATCATCATAACCCGACGGGCAAGCACACGGGCACACCTGCAAAGATTCGAACACCTGCAGCATGCCAGCTTTGTGGTGTGAACCCCGACACCTAGAGGTGCCCTTCAAAAAAAAACCCGAACACCGACAGCATGCCGGCTTTGGGGTGTGAACCCCGGCACCTAGAGGTGCCCTCCCAAAAAAATACGAACACCGGCACCATGCCGGCTTTGGGGTGTGAATCCCGGCACCGTGAGATGCACTCAACGCATAGCATCCACAAGTGTTTTTGGATCAAGTTTTGGCCAAACAATTTGTATTCAGCGAAATTATATGGGTATTGTCCAACGTGACTTTCCTTAGGCCACCTACAAAGTCCAGCATCTCATCCAAATTCAACTTATGATTTGGCCTCTAAAGAACTAACAACTCAAACCATTCTGACAACACCATGGTGCGTTGTGCATTGAGCTGCAGGTCATGCTTTGGGTTCCGTATAAACTTCCAAATTTATTTCATTTGGTGTGTTGGAAAATCGAAGTTTGGAATGTCTCATTTGCAATGGTACGGTTCATATATATTATGGCTAATTAAAATTTCTTTTGATGCCCGCTTTGGGGTGTGAACCGCACCTAGAGTTGCCCTCCTAAAAATGTGAAGACCGGCACCCTGCCGGGTTATAAGTATTGAACCCCGGCACCCAATTGCCTACCGTTTGGGCGTGAAGACCGGCACTCTGGCACCGTCAGGTGCCATCCCATTATAAACGAAGCCCGGCATGGCGCCGGCGGTGTGTGAAGTGTGGGTGCCGTGGAAGATAATGGAAAGAGAGAGAGAAAGAAGCACCTACCAAAGGAAGAGATAAGGGAAAAGCTCCAACTAGGTAAAAAAAGTGTGTGGTCCAAAAAAGAGCCTTATCTTCTCAAGTGTGGTCCAAGTGAGGAGAACTCACCTATTTATAGAGGGTAAAAATTGGTGAATTTAATATTCATTTTTTACTCTCCTTGATAAAAATGTAAATGCACTGTCAAAGTAAGAAAAACCGCTCACGCAACCCTGTTGGACGAGCGAATTGATTAAAGAAACTTCAATCCAAGACCATCCTTCGGAATAATCTCGACTTGGGGGCAACTATTCTGGACTGGATCAAGAGGCCCATTCAGCAATTTGACATGGATTGACCCAATCATTTAATCCATATCCATAATACGCAAACCCAATTATGACTCTCATACTTGAACGACTCAGATCGACTCTATCAATCTGACGGCTCACAATGGGAATATGTCCCTATAAATACTAGCTCAAATTGCCATAATTAGGTACATTCTCATTCCTAACTAAATCACTCACTTATTATTATCAAAAAAAAAAAAATCACTCACTTATTCTTAATACTAACTTGAGCGTCGGAGTGGCTTCGCAGGGACCCCTCCCGGGCTCCCACTAACCTCCAGCCAGACAGCAAGAGATTATCAACTGCAGTCCTTCTATACTGCAAGGTACAGAACATTACTAAATCAAAATTACCTATTCTGATAATCTGAAACAGCCTTCCACGCTTTGCGCTGTCCCACATACCTCATCGCTATCAATACCCTCCACTCCCATCAATTTAGCTTGCTTCCAAACTTCGGCATCAACCGATTTATTCTGAAGGGCCCAGAATCGGTTGTTTTCGCAAACGAAATAAGAGGATCTGGTAAAATCATAGCAAAAAACCATACCAGCTGTGAATTTCGAAGACCCTCCTTATTGAGTCGTTGTCGCCAGTGATTGCCTAGAAGAATAACGACAACTTCCATCTAACACAGAGGCTGAACGTAGTGAATTATTGACCATATAATTCTTCGAAAAGAACGCATGGGTTTGCTGATGAAGCTTTTGTTGGACAGTTTCTTATACTTTGAAGCGAACGAAGGAAAGCGCCGAAGAGCGCTATTTTGGGCCGCAACATTTGATCCACCTTCTAAAAAATTATGACCCATTCATTATATGGGCGGTGGAGTGCTGCCTATAAATATAGGCTTCACTCATCAAATTGTATCATCGATCTACAAAGCCACTAGCAAGTGTACTAACTATTGAGAGATAAAAGAACTGTTAAATTCACCCCACGGGCATCATACTCTTCAACTACTAGTTTTCAACTTTTCAAAACTAATCTCACTACTTTGTTCTAAGATTACTAAAAGTGGTACCAGAGCTACGTTCGATCATATACTGCGCGTAGATAAACTACCTAGCTACCTTCCAAAAATCACTATTCACATTCTACACTATTTTCTTAATTTTCTTAGCCTATGGCTCACACTATTCAATCATCATCTATTCAACTCCCTACTTTTTCCTGTGAAAACTATGATTTTTGGAGCATTAAAATGAAGACATTTTTTTCTCTTAAGATCTATGGAAAGTTGTAGATGAAAGATATACTGTTCCTGTAGATACTGCAACTCTTACTGAAGCTCAAATGAAAGAGTTGAAGGAAAATAAGCATAAAGGTTCAAAGGTGTTATATTTCTTACAACAAGCTATTGGTGACTATATTCCCAATGATAATGGGAGCCACTAGTGCGAAGGATGCGTGAAGTACACTACAGGAAGAGTTTCAAGGAATTGCCAAGGTACGTGTCGTCAAACTCCAAAGTCTAAGTCGTAAATTTGAATTATTAAATATGAAGGATTCTGAGACCGTACAAGACTATTATACAAAGATAAAAGAAATTGTTTCTCAAATCAGAGCCTACGGGGACAATTTTCTCGACAAAATAATTTTTGAGAAAATCTTAATTTCTATTCTCCATAATTATGTTCCAATTGTGATGACGATTGAGCAAACAAAAAATGTGTCCAATTTATCAGTGGCAAAATTAATGGGCTCTCTTAAAGCTTATGAGCAAATATTGAGTAAGCATGACGATGACTTTGTAGAAAATGCCTTTCAATCAAAGCTCAAGTTACGGTCTCAAAATAAACGGTATGGAGGAAACAAGAGTAGTGGAGAAAATTCTAAAAACAAAGAGAGTTCTAGAAATTTCACAAAGAAAAATCAAGACATTTATCCTCCATGTGGCATCTGCAAGAGGACAAATCATGCCGAGAAAGACTGTCGGTGGTGAGGAAAGACACAATGTCGGCACTTTAAGAAATTTGGGTAAGTGAAGAAGAATTACTACACTAAAAATAAGCATCAAGCATATTTTGTTGAAGAACATGTGAGTGACCAGAATAAGCACGACAACGAAAAACATCTTTTGTATGCTACCCAAGAGTCCAATGACAACATGGAAGAAACGTGGTACTTAGATAGTGGTTGTAGCAATCACATGGCTAAAGATGAGAGCAAATTCATGACTTTGTCAAATCAAATGATCGACTAGCGGTACTACCATAGAAAGGTACACGACTCATTAAGGATGTCTTACTAGTTCCCAATCTTAAAGAAAATCTCTTGAGCATCGATCAAATGATGGAGAAAGGCAATGTCCTTTACTTTGAAGGAGATAAATGCACTATCTATGATAACACTAATAAAACGGTCGAGATAGCTAAGTAAAGATGGATACGAGGAACAAAAGCTACCCGATAACTTTTAAAAACACTACTAACATTGCCATGAAGGTGCAATCTGATGATTCATAGCTTTGGCATCGAAGATTTGTGCAACTCAACTCTAAAGCCTTAAAGTAGTTATATCAGAAGAATATGATGAGAGATCTAAATAAGAAAATGAAGTATGTGAAGGATGTCTTCTCGAAAAGCATCACAGATTACCATTTTCAATGAGCAATGCATGGAGAGGGCTAAAGATGTGCTAGAGCTCATCCACACTGACATTTGTGGACCAATGAGGATGCCATCACTCGACAAGAACAGGTATTTAATCCTCTTCATCGATGAATTTTCTAGAATGACTTTGGTCTATTTCATCAAGGAAAAATTAGAAGGCATCGAATGATAACTTACAGTTGCATATTCACCACAACAAAATGGTAAACAGAAGGCAAAGTGGTAAACATATAAAAAGGCTTAGGAGTTATCGCGGAAAAGAGTACAACTTTAATGAGTTTGATAAATTCTATGAGGATGAAGGCATCGAGCGATAACTTACAGTCGCATATTCACCACAACAAAATGTAGTATATTAACGAAGAAATCGCGCGGTCATGGAGATGGCCAGATCGATGCTAAAGGAGAAAAGACTACCAAACACCTTTTGGGCTGAAGCAGTTTATACGGTTGTTTGCATTATCAATAGATGTCCAAAACAGGCAGTCTAAGACAAGAATCCTATTGAAGCTTTGAGTGGACAGAAACCATCTGCTAAACATTTAAGTGTCTTTGGATCAATCTGTTACATTCATGTCCCAGAACAAAAGAGGCAGAAAATAGAAGACAAAACTGTTTCCCTACTAGTACACAAAATTGGGGTAAAGAACAAATTGAGAGAAGCAGTGTTTCCCTACTAGTACAACGACTCCAAGAAGAAGTTGAAGAAGTAACAGAAGGTTCAGTTACGCCTTCTTCTCTTTTGCAACAACATTCCTCACCAGAAACTACTCTGAGGCGAGTAGGATCTCTGGAAGACATATATGAAACTTGCAATTTGGCCATACTTGAAGCTGAAAACTATGAAGTAGCATCAAGGCAAGAAGTAGGGGTCAAAACAATGGAGGAGGAAATTAAATCAATTGAGAAAAATAAAACATGGGACCGAGTATACTGTACTAAAGATAAAGATATTATAGGAGTCAAATGGATTTATAAGTCAAAGCTTAACCCTGATGGCTCAATACAAAAGCACAAGGCTAGGCTTGTAGCAAAGGGCTACTCGCTGCAACCTGGAGATGACTACAATGAGACATTTGCTCCATTTGCTCGTCTAGATAAAATAAGAGCGTTAGTTGCTCTTGCAGCACAGAAAGAGTGGATCAATTATCAACTAGATGTCAAGTCAGCCTTTCTAAATGGAGTATTAGAGAAAGAGGTTTACGTTGAGAAACCTCAAGGTTTCGTTAGCAAATGAAACGAAGAAAAAGTATTGAGACTAAGAAAATCTCTATACAGTCTCAAGCAAGCTCGTCGAGCATGGTATAGCCGAATTGATCAATACTTCATCGATCAAGGATTCAGGAGGAGAAAGAGTGTGTAACACCCCCCTTTTACTATTACAACTAAATAGACAATTATCAGAGTCACCTCGAAGGGCGCTACATTTTTCACCATTTTAAAAAAAAACACCATTTATTCCAAAAAAAAATCTCCAAAATAATTAATATAAAAGAAATCACCAAGCAGCGGAAATATTAACCAGTTTAAACATCTCCAGAATTAACAATTAAAGACATCTCCAAAATTAATTAAAACAATTTCCAATAACTAAAATAATAGTTCAAAACGATAACTAACGACTCCCCGGTGCTACATATCAGAGCTGACACAGACCCAAACGAGAGAGGAAGCAAAACCTAGCAATTCCTCCACGAGCACTAGCGATCACCTGCAGCGTTGCCGCATGAGAGCAACATTCCAAGCAGAAGGGGTGAGTCTAACAGAGGTAATAAGCATATGATAAAAATATGCTAGCATCAGGTAACTATAGCAACACAATACAATTACACCATATCACAGCACCAGATACCAAAAGAAAAGTCCATTTGACAGTGAACCACCAAAGTTATAACATTCATAGACAATGGGATGATATGCAACCCCTCCAGTGGGCATATGCATGCGGTACCGATCACCAAAATGAGCCACGACGGGCATATCACCAATAAACACCAGAGGCAGAGCCTATATCACCAAAACATGCATATGACAATGCGACACCATGATTATGCACCAACTCACCATAACAAGTATTTAAAATAAATACTATATCACCAGAATCAAAACAAATGATTTCACCAAAAATAGCACCAAGTTGTAGCATCACAGCTACCACTAAACTCTCCTGAGCATACCAGCACCGCACCTGAAATATTAACACCAGACGGCTCCACAACGCGGACATAACGCACGCACACCACGCACAAGACTGGCGCACAGCGCCTAGGCACATCGCACCTACTTCAGCGAATTAATTAAAATAGCAAACGACATCGGATTTCAACAAATAAATACTTGTTGGAAAGCCCTATGGGTCTGGTTATCATCCCTAAGTTCAGTTTTTGAAGGAGAGTGTCCAATAGGTACAGTTTTCGAAAAGCACACAGGCTAGTTGCAAAAGAGGACAGTTTCTGTCCTTCAAATTCAAGCAATTCCAAAGTGACCAAAACTCAATCAAATTGCATGAAACTTGTGCATAAACTGGGGAAAATTTTGTCTAGTTTTCAAAGAAATTGGATTCGTTCGAAAAGGAGTTCTTTTGAAAACGTGGTAACCAAAACGCTGACCCTGTGTCCAGATTGTTTCCAGAATCTTACTCTAACTTGTGGAATTCATATCTCGAGCTACACAACTCTAAACGCAACCAAACCAGTGCCAAATTAACAAGCATTAAGTCTATTTTCCAGAAAAATAAACCACATAATTTTTCGGTCAATAAAACGTTCCCAGTCACCGAAACACCGAATCTAATACCCAAATCGTTTCCAGAATTTTAACCTAACTTGTATCGCCTATAACTCGAGCTATACAACTCCGAATTTAACGAAACCAGTGCCAAAACGACCGGCGTTAAGTCTATTTTCAAAAACAATCAACCTCATAATTTTTGGATCAACCAAACAGCGCCAGTTTTAGAAAAACCGAACCTGTGTCCAGAATCGCTAAATTGCCAAACACCAAACCCTAACGGCAACGACACCGCAACCACCACAACAAAAACGACAATTCGACAACGCGACAACAACAATCAACCACGCACAGCAACAACAAAAACACGAACAATAACAACACCATCATCGTGATACAACAATCACGCAACAACAAATAACGAAACAAATCACAATAACGTGCAACAATCATCAAAGCACCAATCTCAACGAAAACACGATATGCAACAACACGAACAATTCAACAAAACCCTAGACTACCCACACATAATTATCATCAACCCATTATCAAGGTTAAGCCCACCCTTACCTCGAATAACGTAAGCTCCGGAACACGACGAACGAGACACGAACAAAACCACAGCAACACGAACGATCTCCTTTTGAAATTCTTCGCGAAACCCTCCTCTTCTCTCCCTCTTTGCGCCGCGTGCTCTCTCTCTCACTCTCACTTTCGTTTTTCTTTTGCTTGCTGCGAATGAGGGTTTGGCTTAAACCCCCAGGGTTTAAGTTGAGGGCTCAGTAAACACTGGGCTCTCTACGTCACCACCTCCTTTACTCGTTTCACCTCCTACGCATATAAAATATTAACCTTTTAATTTATCTATATCCCGCCTCCAAATTATTTTAATAATTCAATCAACTATTTTAATTAAATTATTTCCGGGGTGTTACAGAGTGAGCCAACACTATATGTCAAGACCCGAGGTCAGAATGATACTTTCGTGATCTCCTTGTATGTAAATGATTTAATCTAGACGGGAAACACTACGAAGACATTCGAGATGACCGATCTTGGCTTGATGAACTACTTCCTCGAAATATAAGTAAAACAAAAATTAGAAGGGATATTCATCTTTTAGAAGAAATACGCCGAAGCATTATGGAAGAAGTACAACATGAATGATTGCAAGACAATAGCTACTCCACTCGTGACAAATGAGAAGTTACAAAAGAAAGACAGAGCATCAAAAGCTAATGCGTCATGCTTTAGAAGTTTGATCGGGAGCGTATTATATCTTGCTGCTACGCGTCCAGACATCATGTACGCTATAAATCTTCTATCGTGACAACAAGTCAGCTATAGCAATGGGAAAGAGTCCTGTTCATCATCACTGAACGAAACATATAGCAATTAAATATCACTTTATTAGAGAAGCACATATGACTAAGCAGATTCAGTTAGAGTATTGCACAATGGAAAATCAAATTAAAGACATATTTACAAGGGCGTTGGCAAGAGATAAGTTTGAGCAGTCGCGGACTTTGCTCAGAGTTCCAGAATTCATTGTTGAAGCATGATACAAAATTCTAGAATGTTTGAGACATAAGATAATTATGGAATAATTGGATATAGTGTCATGATTATGATAGAACCATAGGAACTAGAAATTTCTAGTTTTAAAAAAGAACTGCCATAGTCTTGGGCGGTGGAGTGTTGCCTATAAGTACAGGCTTCATTAATCACTATCACTCTGTATCATCAAGCTAGAATGTCGCTAGCAAATGGACTAACTATTGAGAAATAAAAGAATTGTTAAATTCCTTGCAGGCCCATCATACTCTTAAACTACTAGTTTTCAACTTTTCAAAACTATTTTCACCACCTTGTTCTAAGACTACTAACAATTTTCAATTATGTCATGGTATTGCTGTGATCAATTGAAAGACCTAAAGTTCCACTCATATATACTGAAGAATGCAAATATACCATTACTTATAAGGGCCGATCTTCCTCTCATAAAAAAAAAAAAACTAACTGATATATATTTGGTAACTGAAGATAACCAACAAAAATATACAAAGTTTGCAGATACTTACTGTTTCAAATAAATTGAGCTAGAAGGAAATACAAAGTCATGACAGAAAGACATCCAAGGATATGTTGTCACCTGGTTGAGGATTCGAAGTCTACTCTCGAAGCATTGAAGAAAGATTCGAATCAAGAGGCTTGCCAGGGGTTAATCAAAAGATAGAATTAGCCGCAAAATATTTATCATACATAGAAGCTAAGTTTAGTTTTGGGACTTATTGAAAGTTTTTAGACACGGACAACATAAAGAAGACAGAAGGATAATGTGGAGATCAAATCAATGCAAACATTGATAAATCATAGCCAATTGAAGTGACCATGTGTCCAACATGCATTAGGTTACAATACAACAAATACGGGACGCGTTAATTGCCGTTAGTTCAAGACCGACGAGAAAAATATGTCACAAACCCTACTCTAATCTTCTTCTCGTCATGCTCTTCTTCAGCGTTCTTCTTCTTCTGCTCGGGGGTCAAGAGGAAGGTAGAGAAAGAGAGAACTTTGTAATTACTCAAGAAAAATTGTTATTTCATCATTATTGCTTTATTGACAAATGCTTGATGACCTGCTTTAGTTAGGAAATAGAAGGATCTAGAAGCATTGATTACAAAAGAAAAATCTTGAGATATGGATAATCTAGTTCATATGGCTAGAAAAGTATGGAGATATTAAGGTTCCCCTAGATATTTATCTTCATCTATTGGTGTTTCTAGAAGATTCCATAATATTTTCAACTTCTTGAAACTTTAAAATTATTCTTCATCATTCTCCTTCAGTTGGAGGAGAATTGTCCTCGAGTCAAAATCTTCTTCATCATTGAAGTTTGGTGAAAGATCAACAACGTTGGAGGTTGCAGAGACTCCATAGTCAGCTGATAGCTCTATTTTGTAGGAATGATCATTAATTTTCTCCTTCATTTAATGTGTGCAACCTGCGATGTTTGCCTCGCTGAGCCTTATACCTAGAATTTTGTTTTTTCAATTATGTCACAAACTTGTTCATGCAACTTTTTATTTCATTGGCCTTTCGGTCCGCATCTGCACTGTACTGCTGAGTGTTAGGGGATGGAGTTTAGTCCAATGGGCCAAGGGGACACATGTCATAAACCACCTCAAAAGGAAACTTCACGGTAGCTTGATGGGTGGAGTTATTGCATGCAAGTTCAATTTGTGCAAGGATAGATCTCATTGCCTCAAACTATTTCCACAAAGCTTCAAAGTAAATTCCCCCAAAAACCTAGAAATTTCCTCTCTTTGCTTATCTGTCTAAAGGTGACTAGCACTGCTGAATTGTAGTTCAGTACCCATATTTTTCCACTAAGTTCTCCAAAAGTATATCTTAAGAATTTTATATCTCGATCGGATGTGATGGTTTTTTTGGTATGCCATGAAGACAAACTATTTCCCTTAGAGAGCATTGGAGACTGCAGTTAGTTATCCCTTTAAACAACAATCTGTCATGTTTGTAGTATCTTAGAAGTGACTGCAGATTTGTGGAACTCCAAACTTTTCCAAAATCGGGATCATCTGGATACAACTCCTTGATAATATAAAGTCTGATAACTTTTGTTAGAAGAGTAGTAAGTAAACTATGGTGTTAACTTAGAGCGTTTGTTACAACATTTTGAACTCCTGCCTTGTGGTTGACAAGAAATGGATAAGACTGCAAGAACTCATTCCAAGTAGCATGTTTATGGTTGATCTTTTGTTGAGAGTTCAAGTGCTTAAGATCTTCATGGTCAGAGTACAAAACAAACTCCTTATTCAACAAGTAGTGGCTCCAATGCTAAAGAGAATGAACCACGGCATAAAACTCTTTGTCATAGGTAGAGTACTTTAACTTAGTTTCTCACTGAAGAAGGCTATAGGATGTCCCTCTTGGATAAGAACGGCTCCAATTCCAGTGTTCAAAGCATCACAACTAACTTCGAATACTTGGTCCAAGTTAGGAAAGACTAGTTCGGGTGCTTCGTTCAAACACTTCGTTAGCTCCTCAAAAGTTTTATTGGCTTCTTCTGTGGCGTTTAGATTCAAATAAAAAAGAGATTTTTATGAAAAATGAAGTAATTTTAAGGTTCCGGTGATGTCAAAAGAATAAGGTTGTTAAGAACACGTTTATCTCATATGAATCCGAGTAGACATATGTCTTGTGCTTTAATCATAACTTTTTCTACACATATCCTTTTTGTTAATTCTTGATTTTTGAGAAATTAGATTAAATTCCTAACATTTTTCACACAAGAATCACTAGATTTGGTTGTGTAATCATATTTGAAATTTTATTACATATTGACATTAAAAAAATTGTTATTTTCTTGTCACCGAATCATAAAATACAAATTTGTAACAAAGGACCAAATTTTGGTGTGAAATAGGGTTGATTGGAATTATTTATGCCTGGTTATGTTGAAGCTTGGCTTTCATGAAACTTGGGTTGGTTGGATTAAGATGTGTATAGAATCTATGTGATATTTTGTTATTGTGAATAAGGAGTCTGTTAGTCCAATTGTTCTGGGTAGGGGACTCCGTCAAGGGGATCTGTTATCCCCCTATCTGTTTATTCTATGTTCTGAGGGGCTAACTTCTCTCACTCATTAGGCTGTTGCTAGGGGAGACATTCACGACGTCAACATTTGTAGGGAAGCACCTACCATTACTCACTTGTTGTTTGCGAATGACTGCTTCCTTTTTTTTCCAGGTATTCTATCAGAGAAATGGAGAACATGAAGCATATATTGGATGTGTATGAGCAAGCTTTGGGCCAACAAATTAATTTCCATAAATCAGAGATCTTTTTAAGTAAGAATGTGGCTTAGGTGGACATATATACAGTAGCTTCTAGCCTTGGTGTGAATGCTTGTCTATGGGTTTGGAAGAAGATAAATTCATGGGGTGGTCGCTCTTTGTCTAAAGTCAAAAAAGAGGTTATGATTATGTCGGTCCTCCAATCTATTCCTACTTATTTCATGAGCCTGTTTCTTCTACCATCATCTTTGGTTTATGAAATTCAAAGTTTGGTTAGTCAGTATTTCCGGGGTTGGAGCTCTTCCTCTAATCAGGGCTGCATTGGCTTTCCTGGGATTAACTTTGAGTTGATAAAGATCACAGTGGTTTAGGTTTCTGTAACATATTTGTTTGCAATATAGCTTTACTTGGAAAACAAGGTTGGAGATTGTTGAATTTTCCTAATTCCCTTGTCGCAGCAAGATTATTTAAAGCTAAGTACTATCCTCATTGTGATTTTATACAAGTGTCTAGAAGAAGTAATACTAGCTTCGTTTGGAGGAGTATTCATGAAGATCGGTTGGTTCTTAAGGAAGGGTGTCGGTGGATGATTGGGGATGGTCAGAATATTAGCGTCTTTGGGAATAGATGACTCGCAAATCAAAAAATATTGAAGGAAGAGGATGTTACTCATGGTCGAACAAAGTTATTCGAACACCTTTATTTTCTTCAATCGAAGTGGATCAAAGGGTGTGGTGGTCAGAGCAATCGGGGGTGTAATCGGTTCGGAATGCGTGTAAACCCCTCATGAACCAAGTGCTGGACTCCGAAAACCTTCATGTAGAGGGGATTGGTCTGCGCTTTGGAAGCTAAAAATACCTCCAAAAGTTAAACATTTTCTATGGCGTTTGTGTAGGAACGTTTTGCCGACCCGGTGCAACTTATGATTTTGTCATGTGGATGTTGTGGAATCATGTCCCTGGTACACTACTCATCAAGAAACATCATTGCACTTGTTTTTTGGGATCTTCTCCATTCTTAATAATTTGGATACTGCACATGGTAGTCTTGTTGCTTTATTATTTCCTGCAAATAATATTTTAACAGGTAGCAACTTGGAAGCTTGGTGTATGACTTTGTAGAGCCTTTGGAAAAGATGTAATGCGAGAGTTTGGGAGAACAAGCATGAAGACTCCGTTTCCATTGTGTGTGCTGGGCAGTGCCTGGTGCAAGATTGGAAGCATGCTCGCCTATCAATTAACAATTCGCATAGTGGGGGGACGCCGGAAGCAACAGCAAGTTCGGAGGTTGTGTGGACAACTCTACGTGTTGGTTCCGTGAAGTGTAACATGGATGCTGCGTTTTCTTTGACTTCGAACAAGATTGGTGTTGATATTTGCCTTCGAGGCGACCATGGGAGCTTTATCAAGGCTAAGACGATGTGCTTCACTCCTGTCATGGACGCTCTGTTGGGCGAGACTCTGGACCTTCACTTTGCCATTAGTTGGGTTCGCGAGCTGGGCTTCGAAGATGTTATCTTTGAGATGGATGCTAAATTTGTGGTTGATGTCTTTAATTCTAATTGCTTAATCATCTCGAAGTTTGGTTTTGTGATCAATGGTTGTAAGACTTTATTTTCGTTTTTTAATTGTAACTCTCATGTGGAATTTGTTAGGAGGAATGCTAACAAGGTTGCTCATACCTTAGCAGGGGTGGCCTTGTTGACAGCTAGTCCTTAAGAATTTTCTAGTATCCCATCATGTATTGTCGATTTGATTTTCATGTTGGCAAAAAAAAAGTCACTTTATAAAACTAGAAATTTCAAGCTTTTCAGGGAGTGGTCATTTACTCAATTCCAACAACATTTGCTATATTAATAAATTGGTGAAGTTGAATTACAGATTTGAGGTTTTTTATGATTTTCCAATAGAAATTATGAAGAAAAGAATTTCCATGTTATTTTGTTAATTAGTGCAAAGCCTAAGTGTCAGATAGTAATTATTTATAAGCTTCGTACTTGATTAAGAGTGATGGAAAAATATATACTTTAGCTTAAAGAAACTTGTTTTGTAAAAGGATATATCAAGTAGATTTGTGAAAAATGACTTTTTGCTTGATTTTTGAGTAGCTTTCATTTTAACCAATTCAACGTTTGAAAATGATTTAGTTTAATGGTATATAAGAAGGGAGATGGAGTTTCCTGTAGTAATAAAATCAAGATTGAAATTTTTACAACTTCTTGACAAAAATAGAATGTGGGAGCTGACCATTTGGTTCCTCGGCTGACCTTTGTCCTTGGACGGTAACTTAAGCACCCGAGTCACCCTGGCTGTGGAACTCTATAGGATGAGACTTTACTCTCCCTCGGCCTCACTCATTATCCCTCGAGTTTATGCCTTTCTCAGGGAGTTTATCTCGTGGTATGCCCTTAGGGAGGGGTCACGAAAGAACTCACTGAGATTGTAAATCTCACTGTATAAGTTGTAGTGTTTTACAGATGAGCAGGGCACGACCAAGCAAATTGAGAAGTAATATATGATCAAATTTGCTGAAAGTATAAATTAATTGATAGAATAGTAAAATTTCATCACAATATTTGTTTTTGTTATTTACTAGTCTCATAGATTTTAAATCAGAAAATTTTGGGTGTTACACCTAACAACACATTAAATAAAATGGTTTGTAAAACATATTCTAATAAGTATTTATAAAACGCGAGGTCTCACATTACCACCCTCCTTAAAGAAATTTCGTCCCTGAAATGGGTATTGCTGACAGATATCCTCTTCACGCTCCTCGGTGGTATCCCCAATGACATCATCCCAGATTATCCTTACTAATGGAATGTGTTTACCATGTAGTTCTTTAACCTTACAATCCGCAATCCGTACAGGTAAAGCCTCATATATTGTCTCTTAATTTATTTACTCAGGCTTAATTACATGTGATGGATCAGAATAATATTTACGACGCTGTGAAACATGAAAGACATCATGGAGATTCGAGAAACTAGGTGGAAAATCAATATGATCTCCCTCTTGGGCCAATCAACCTAGAAGTATGCTTTCTACTCTTAAATTCACTAGCAACGTTAGTCTTAGGGGTTACTGCCAGGAAAACATGATCTTGGAATTATAAAGGTTTCCTTCTCTTGTTACTAAAACTTCTTTGCCTATATTGTGCAATTTTCATATTTTCCCTAATAAGTTTAACTTGTTCGGTTGTTTGGTGCATAAAATCTAATCCAAGAATCTGAGCATCTCCTACTTGAAACCAACACAACGCCATTCTACACTTCCTTCCGTACAACACATCATAGGGTGCCATTCCTATGATAGAGTGGAAACTATTATTATAGGTAAACTCAATCAAACGAAGGAAATCATCCCAACTACCTGTGTGCTCCAACACACAGGCTGTTAGGAGAACCTCTAATGAGTGAATCGTCCTTTCAGACTAGCGATCTGGTTGCTTTATGTAACTGCTACACAAACCTTGATGTAAACCTAGGGTCTCTATCACTGATATTTACTGGCAGGCACTCCCTGTAATCTCACTATATCCCTAATAAAGATCTGTGCTAACCTCTACAAACTGAAACTCATATTAATTGGGATAAAATGAGACCTCTTAGTAAGTCTATCAATGATAACTAAAATAGCATCAATTTTCTTCTTTGATTTAGGTAAACTTACAACAAAATTCGTGGCAATGCTATATCTCACTTCCATTCTGGAAAATCCAAGGATTGTAACATCCCTGCTGGTTTATGATGTTCAATCTTAGCCTTTTTAAAAGCTAGGCAAGACAACACATACTCCTCTATTTCCTTTTTCATGTCAGGCCACCAATACATCTTTTTCAAATCTTGTTACATATTAGTTCAACCCAAATAAAAGCTCAACTTACACTTGTAACCTTCTTCAAGAATTATCTTACGAATATCTTTATCATTATGAATGCAAACTCTATCACCCAACCTAAACATACCGTCTATACCAACCCTAAAATCTGACTCATGTCCCTCTCATCTTTTCATTCTTAAATCTTGTAGATGTTTATCCTCCAATTGCTTCTCTAGAATCATCCCAAAAATCACTAGACACTGTAGTTTTGCCTAAGTGAATTTTTCCCTTTGCTAAGTTCATATTCAAACTCACATCTCGAAATTGAAATCTCTCGGCAATGGAATCATTGTGTCCACCCATTTTGGATATAGATTTCCATACATAGGCCAAGACAAAGGCCTTCATTGTATGCCGAAGTGACAACGCATAACCTCAGCTATCATGTTCAGGTCAATCGGCTGAGGGGCAATCGGTATACTCTCAGCCATCATTGGTTGGGCATGATTTGTAATAAAGGCTGGAGTTGAACCGTATTATATTGTTGGCATAGCTTCCCGTTGAAGCGATATTTGGTATGTTTGGAATCATTGTATGACTAGTCGCAAGAGGTGGAGTTTGTCTCCATTGCTACTCTTGTGTGTAACCACCATGATTCATATATTGAGTCTCACGAATGAATTGGTAATTATTCAGGAAAGGTGGAATTGTATTCCATGGCTGCTCTTCGTTATAATCACCGGTTGTTGTATACACAATCCCTCGAGGGGGAATTGAACACATCTCGCGAGGCCTTTCTAAGATATACTGATGGAATGGTTGATTCTAGTAGCTAGGTGGAGGATTACTCCATGGATTCTACCTCATATAACCACCAGATAGTTGCATGTGTATTCTAGAACCTTGAGCTTGATAATCAGTAAGTCTTTGATTAGTAACCTGTATAGTCGTGCCATTAGTCGGGCCAGATGGCATAACTAGCGGCATTCCAATGTGTCTTGCTACATTAAAGAACCTATCATTCTCCATTATTTTCCCCTTGGGAAAATATTAGTTGCTTCCACGGGAGGAGTGGATATGCTAGAGGTTTCAGGATGGGAAGAAGCTTGAGATTTAGAGGGGCATAGCTCCATTACACTTGCTGAGGTTTCTCGAGTTAGTAGAGAGATATATGGAACTAGAGAGTATTGAGCCTTTTCGGGGTCAAGTTAGTCTTTAAGGACAAGGTAGACCAAAAGGTTCTTCGATAGTAGGACTTATTCCGAGAGCCAAAGGCGGTATGTCTCAGTAGGGTAGAGGTGGACCCTACACAACACCAGCATTGAAATGGCGATAGGAAGTTACCATTGAAATGATACTTGTGCCGAGAGACCCATTTGGCTTGGGATTGTCCTCGCAAGGTTGAGGCATTGTGCTATTGGTGTGGTCAGACCGGTCACATGGCTTGAGATATCCCTAAGGGACCAAGACAAGGGGGAGAGGAGAGGCTAGTTGGAAAAGGTCGTGGTACAACCGCAGATAGAGGCATTAGTGGTGGCCAAAAAGTAACAGTTGCAAGACCCCAAGCTACTAGTCGTGTCACGTGTGTTTACTGCATGGGGTACTGGGGCCTCACAATCAACAGATTTGAGACAAGGTATATGTTTAGTTTCGGGTTCTCTCTTGTATATATTGTTTGATTCAAGGGCTACTCATTCTTTTATTTCAAATGCATGTTTGAATCATCTGTGTTTACCAGTGTCTAAGTTGCAATGCCAATTTATAATTTCTACTCCTAGTTATAAAAAATTTGTAATCCATTCTATTTTCCTGAAATGTCCCATCATCATAGAGAATAGACAGTTCCATGTAGATCTTGTAATCCTTCCTCGTAAAGACTTAGATATTATATTAGGCATGGATTAGCTTTCGGCTAACCATGTTAACCTAAACTCTACTAGAAAAACTTTATCTTTCTCTAAGCCTACCAATCTTTTCCCATCCATTGAGGGTACAACTAAACAAAGTGGTTTGACTCAAAAATACATGACGTTATGCTCAACGGAAGTAAAGGATTATCCTAATATTGATGCTTTTCCTATAGTGAGGGAGTTTCCAGAAGTTTTTCCTGAAGATGTTCCTGGATTACCACTGGAGAGCGAAGTTGAGTTTGTTATTGACTTGGTGCATGGTTTTGGACCTATTTCTATATCTTCTTGTTGATTGTCACCAATTGAACTAGCTGAGTTGAAGAACCAATTAGATGATTTGAAGTGTAAGGAGTTTATTAGGCCTAGTGTTTCACCTTGGGGAGCTCTGATCCAATATTTTAAGAAGAAAGATGGGTCATCTATGTTGTGTCTCGATTATCATCAGTCAAATAAAGTGACAGTGACAAATAGACACCCTTTGCCTAAAATAGATGACATGATGGACCATCTGAAAGGAGCTTCAATCGTTTCAATTTAAGGTTAAGAAGGAAGATATTTTCAAAAAAACTTTCAAATCCAGATATGGTCATTATGAGTACTTGGTTGTGCCTTTTTGTGTGACTAATGTGCCGACTGTATTTATTGATTATATGAATAGGATATTTAGACCTTACCTTGATCAGTTTGTTGTGGTGTTCATAGATGATATTCTCATTTATTCTTCTAGTAAAGAAGAACGTGATGAACACTTGAGAATAGTCTTGCAAATCTTGAAGGAATGACAACTTTATGTGAAGTTGTCTAAATGTGAATTTTGGTTGGAACATTTTTAGTTCATGGGAAATGTGATCAACAAGGAGGTGATTGTTGTTGATCATTCTAAAGTGGATGCAGTGTTAAAGTAGGAATTTCCACGAAATGTAGGTGAGATTCGTAGTTTCCTTGGGTTTGCAGGATACTACAGGTAGTTTGTAGAGTGTTCCCCAAAGATTGTGCTTCCTATGACACAATTAACGAGGAAGGCTGAGATCTTTGAATGGACAGAAGAGTGTGAGGCTAATTGCTTTGAACTGAAGAGAACATTGACTAGCTCATCGATGTTGGCTTTTACATATCCCTTAGGTCAATTTGACGTGTATTGTGATGCGTCTTATCAAGAATTAGGTTGTGTGTTGATGCAATAAAGGAAGGGGGTTGTTTATGCTTAAAGGCAGTTAAAAGTTCATCAGAGGAATTACCCCACTCATGACATAGAATTGGTTTCTATAGGTTTTGCATTAAAAATTTGGAGGCATTATCTCTATGGAGCTCGGTTCAATGTGTTCAGTGACCACAAGAGTTTGAAATATTTGTTATTAAAGTATTATGTTATTGATCTACATTTTTAAACACGAGGCAACCGAGATGGATGGAATTCTTAAAGTATTATGTTATTGATCTACATTATCATCCAGGAAAGGCGAATGTAGTCGCTATTGCATTGAGTAGGAAAACATTGCACATGTAAACAATTATGGTAAAAGAATTTGAGGTCCCAAACTCCACATCTTTCTCAGGCGAAGATGAATAATCTACTGTTTTGTACCTTCCAGTGTCGTGGAAACTGCAGATCGTCGGTCTCCTGTTGTCCAAGTGGAGTCTCGGAGTGATCCCAGGTGTGGTACCTGCGATGCCACTCCAACGCTCAAGTTTAGTATTGAGCATAGAAGAGTAGTATAGCTTGGAATGAGAATGTGTCTTTTTATGGCAATGTGAGTTAGTATTTATAGGGATTTGTGCTAGCTTTGACCTGTTGGATCGATCGGGTGGATCTGATTCGTTAAGGCATGAGAGTCATAAATGGGTTGATTTATTGTGGATATATATGGATCAAAGTGATTGGGCTCATCCATGTCCAATTGTTGAGTGGGCCTCTTGGCCCAGTACAGAACAGTTGCCCCGCAAGCCGAGATTATTCTGAAGGATGGACTTGGCTTGAAGAAACCCTGCTGACACTATCTCTCCTAGCTCGTCAGCCTCGGCAGATCGTGTTGAGTCTTCTCACAGCTTGGTGATTGCGCTTTTGCCTTTAAGTTGGGAAGTAAAAAATTTATTTAATAATATCATGTCCACCATAAACATGTGAACCTCCAACCCTCTTGGTCCTTTGTAAAATTTAAGCCATTTCCAAGAGAGATTGAGAAGTGAGTTTTGAGGATAGGAGAGGGACCAACACATCTTGTTCCCCCAGTGTCTATCTTCCGTATCCGTTCAGCATCTGTGTGGGTAGGAGACCATCACAAGTCGTCCCCCCTATCAGGGTAGGAGACCATCACAAGTCGTCCCCCCATAAGGCACTTCTCCGAGTCCATTTAACAGGTTCGTTGGGCAATCGCTGGTAGGAGACAAGTGCATTTCGTCCTAGAATGTATCTCGCAGTTTTCACATTCAAGACGTCCGAATTGGGTTTTGATCTCACCAGAAGAATTGCAGCTCTGCTTCTTATCTTTCCAACGCATGCTTGCACGCCTCAATCAGATAACCACAGAAGAAGTTATGGTCTATAGAATATTAAGTCAACAATGTCACAAGGAGGGGGGGTTGGAATCGAGACCCTTCTTTTAAATTCAACTGCAAGATTAGAACTTTCTTCACAAGTATGACTTAGAGTTAGGACAGTAAATGAATTGAGTTAAGAAGGGTGAGTCAGAAACAATCTTCTTAACTTAATAGGTGAGTGATAACTCTCATTTAGGATAGTTATTACTTCTTTTTCAAGCTTAAATCATTATAAGTTCTTAAGCAAAATAGTGATTATTGTTTTAATTATTGTGTTTTAGGAAGTCTTTAGTGCAGCCCTGGAATTGTATTAATTGGCACTTTGGTGCCTATTGTGTGCTTTGATTGTTTATTTAATTGTTGCAGCACCTGATGCCGCAACACTCTGATTTTGCGAAAGATGAGAGAGAAAGTGAGGAGGCGCGGATTTCAAGGTGCATGGTAGCTGGCAAGGAAAAGTGTGCCTGCGTGTGGGTTCCCTCAGCGGAATATTCCAAGATGCCCCTTTATCCTAGGCACATTGTACCTTTGGGCACATGTCAAGAAAACTTGCGCCTCTCATTTAGGGTTTCTACCTAGGATCATGTGCCCTTGGATATAAAAGGCGACCCTTCTCCCTCATTCCTTACACTTGGCCGAAAGGAGAAAGTATAGATATAGCTTTCTCCATTTTCGTGCAAGCTTACCTCATAATTACCAAAAAGATACTATTGCTGGAACTGTTGCTGCAGCATCACTGAAGCTGCATATTCTTGGTAGATTTCTACATTGAAGAGCTGAATTCGCATCTCCATTACTTCTTAATTTTGTAGTATGACTTCAACAAATTTGTTTAAGTTAATTATTTTGTGTTGTTTGTTCAATATGAGCTAATTTCTCATAGTTGAGATGCTGGATCTGATGTAATGAAGTTATTATGCTATTAATGAAGTATGTTTAATGTTAAACATTTTATCTTGTGTATGATAACATTTCCATCTTAGATTAGGGATGGCCAACTAATCTAAGTAGCATTTATGAATTCAGACATGGTTTGTAAATTTAACTCACAAGATAATATGGATTGTGTTCATTAAAAGACATTTTAATGTTCCTTGCTTAAACCCTAGACATAGGAGAGGAAAACGATAAGGTGAATATTGCGGGTGCCTTAGTAGCCTAAGACGTACTTATTTAGGGTTTAGACATAAACTCTTGTAAGGAAATCCTAGTGTGAAGTATTTGACAAAATACATCTATTGCTGCGGCACCTAATGCTGCAGCATTGAACATACCATTAATACATTTTAATGAAGTTACTGAAGTGAATGCATCTCAGCTTGTTCTCATCATCCGATCTTTATTAGCCTTTACCTTTTTACTATTGTGAATTATACCAAAAACATGTGTCTTTACTTGTGTTACCATCACTAATTTGTTAATCAAATTAAGCATTATTTAAGCATTAATCCTCGTGGGAACGATCTCTATTTATCACTTACTACTTGTTGGACAGTGTAGACTTTTTGGGGATTAAGGTTATAAACGATGTTGTAATACCTTTGGGAAAATTTGAGGTCTTTTGAAATTCCTAAATGAATGCCACAATATTTTCCTTCACCACTTACCAACACTATGCCACAATATTTTCCTTCACCACTTACCAACACTATGCAAAATTCTATCCAACCTACTTGGAGAAATACCATCCGAACAAAACCCTGTGAACGTTTTATCTAACAAAGTTGGACCAATAAATTCTATGTCAGCTATAAACTCAAATTAAGTTAACTTCCTTTCCTCTCCTCCTTACTAGTCACAACATTGAAGTCTCCTAACAAGCACATATCCCCTACACTACTATTTGTTTTAAAATGACACAACTCATCCCATAGGCGTTTTCTTCCTATTGTATTACATGGTGCAAAAATACTAACAAAGAAGATAACCAAAGACCGCCATTCCATTCAAACCACAATAAATTGGTCACTACGGGAAATGTTTTTAACAACCCCCATATCATTCTTCCAGATCATTAAAAAAAATCCAGAAAGTCCCACGGATGGTATATCTACCCATTCTACATCTTGATTACCCTATATATTATAAACTACAAAATCATTCAAATGCTCTGTTTTAGTTTCTTGAACACTTACAGTTCTAGACTGGGCCAAGAGGCCCATTCAGCAATTTGACATGGATTGGCCCAATCATTTGATCCATATCCACAATACGCAAGCCCAATTATGACTCTCATACATAGACAACTCAGATCGACTCTATCAATCTGACGACTCACAATGGGCACGTGTCCCTATAAATACTAGCTCACATTGCCATAATTAGGCACATTCTCATTCCTGGCTAAATCACTCACCTATTCTCAATACTAACTTGAGCGTCGGAGTGGCTTCGCAGAAACCCATCCCGGGCTCACACTGACCTCTGGCCAGACAGCGAGAGACTACCAATTGCAGTCCTTCTACACTGCAAGGTACAGAACATTGGCGACCACAGTGGGAGATCTCTATCTCTCACATCGTCTCTACTCGAAGAACTTTTCTCTTGCTTTCCCATCCCACCCAGAGGCAGACCCCCGGGTTCGAAGCATTGCTGTGCCTGCACCCCAGCCAGAAGGCACTCCTGAGGCCAATGTCGCCACTCACAAAGACACACCCATCCAGGTTCCCCATGAAGACTCCCCCCAGGGAGGGGTTCAACCACCAAACCTGAACCAACTGTTGGATCTTCTGGCCAACCGCACTCAGACTATGCTGCAGCAGGAAGCATGCCTTAGGCAAATTGAGAGGCGAGTGGCCTCCATGCCCGAACAGCCTCCCCCCTACTGGGGAACTCCTCCTCAAACAACTATGGTATCAAAACAGCATCGGTCTCCCCCTTGAAGGCTTCATGCCCAACATTCCCCACTAAGGCGGAGGCACGCGCCCCGTTCTCCCCCTCGGCGTCAAAAACATCACGGGTCAGACTCGCCACCAAGGACGCTTCCATCCTCTCTTGATCGGACTTATTGGCCTG
The DNA here is from genome assembly GCA_963573325.1 of Astragalus glycyphyllos. Taxonomy (NCBI): domain Eukaryota; kingdom Viridiplantae; phylum Streptophyta; class Magnoliopsida; order Fabales; family Fabaceae; genus Astragalus; species Astragalus glycyphyllos. The sequence continues at coordinate 34,738,333 of OY754307.1, forward strand.
ACGACTCCAACTCCAGGACCTCTTCACTTGCTTCCTCTAAATCTCGTGAAAGGTCGAGGAGTAGGGCTAAGACCCACAAGAGGCGCCACCAAGGATCACCATCGAGGAGATCCCCTGACCAACGCAGGTATCAAGACGTTGACTACGAGGATAGATCACCTCGCAACTCAGGGAGGTTCTCCAACGAAGGACCTGTCACAAGGAAGGTGGGTGAATGCCCAATACCGAGGGCCTTGGAAAAACTGCCAGCTCTCAAGATGTATGATGGGACTCGAGACCTGGACCGCCATCTGGCACACTTCTTCCTGATGATGCACTATAGAGGCACCAAGGAGCCTGTTCACTGTAAGGTCTTTCCCTTCACTCTTTAAAATTCAGCATTAGAGTGGTTTTAAGAGTTGAAGCCAAACTCCATAGCATCATGGAGTCAGCTAGCAAGGATGTTCATGGCTCGTTTCACTGCTTCTCGGCTGAAGCTCAAGTCAGAAGAGGTGCTGAGGGCAGTCAGACAACATGATGATGAGATGTTAAGGGAATAAATAAAGCGTTTCAATAAGGAGGCCACAGATGTTCGAAACATGGAGGACAGGCAAAGGTTATTTTGGATGAAGGATGGCCTCAAGGAAGGAAGCCTATTCCAAATGGACGTGGGGATTAACAGACCCCGAAGCTTGGATGAGTTCCTTCGAAAGGGACAAAAATACATGGACTATGAAGAGAACAACATGGCTTACCAGAAAGAGGACGAGCGGCCCTACAAGGCCACTAAAGAGCCATGGCGGAGACAAGGTCGTTTCTCAGAGTACACCATGTTGAACACATCCCAGGCTGAGATCCTGGATGAATGCGCCGACACGGAGTTTTGGGACATCAAACAGCCTGAACCTCTCCTGCAAAGGAAAGGTCGAACTTCTAAGAGAAAGTTATGGGCACAGTACCAACAAATGCAACACCCTCAGGGATGACATTGAAAAGCTGATCTGCGATGGGAAGCTCGCCCAGTACGTGAATGAAGAAGACGATGAGGCTCATGACTCCGAATAGGGAGCAGGGCATTAGAACCTGAACCTAGAGCTAGGCCTAGTTGAGAATTTTGTTGTTTGGGCACAAATGCAGATTGTAAAAGCTCGATTTGAATGATTAACAAAAATTCATTTTGCAATTACAAGTTTTTGCTCTAGTTAACTAACACTAACACTTGTTCCAAAGAAAATTCCTTAAAGAAAAAGGGTCCGACTCCACAGTCAGGGGCGGAACGAGACAAGTTTGAGACCCAACGTATCCTTCAGGGAGGGATTGCCTGTCTCACAAAGGCAACCTCGACATTAGTTCCGATCCAAGACCACCTTCCTAAGGAGGCGCTTTCGTAAATACATGTATTGGAATTCTAGTAAGAAGTCAAGAGTGCCATGGCACACCGAAACAATTAAAGACTGTGGATAAAAAGTGATCAAAGAGACCATGATTATTTGCATGTTTCATATAAATCGAGGCAGGAATCTCGTGTTTCTTTCCACAGACTGACCTTGGTGGTCACACCCCCTTGGGTGAGTTCTATCTGGGTTGAGTCCCGATAAACTGTGCCAAGGGCAGACTTCAAAATGACCTTCGAGGTCACACCCCTTTGGACGAGTTCTATCTGGGCCGAGTCCCGGTAAACTGTGCCAAAAGCAGACTTCAAAGTGACCTTGGGGGTCACATCCCATTAGACGAGTTCTATCTGGGCCGAGTCCGGGTAAACTGTGCCAAGGGCAGACTTAAAATTGACCTTGGTGGTCGCAACCCCTTGGACGAGTTATATCCGTGCCGAGTCCTAGTAAACTGTGCCAAAGGTATACTTCAAAGAAACCTTGGTGGTCACAACTCCTTCGGCGAATCTACCTGACCACGAGGTGACATGGTATTGAACACTCGGATGAGCAATGCATAACATGCTCCCGATGCCATCCAAGACACACCATGGATGACCATGGACGAGCTAAAATTGAAGGCAAGTCAAGAAATGTCAAACTGATCAAATATAAGGCGAATGTGCGTAAGTCAAAATAAAGATAGACAGTCATCCCGGAGACGGTCGGAATAAACGACATACATAACTGAATCCAAAAAGTTAAAAATAAACTACGTAGTCAAAGGAAAGCAAGCATAAAATGATCACAGGTAAATGACATCGAAGTCAGCTCGGTTGGGGTGATACTTGACGATCTTCCCATCCAAAACCTCATGGCCAAATTGAAGGTACGCTAGGTCCAACTACGCTTCCGGGTACAGACATTGAACATGATCTAGAGCGTTAGAGTAGGCATGGTGAGAAAAATCCACCACCTGACCAACTATCATCTTCACCTTCTCCTCAGCTTCGTGTCTCACTTTCTTGTACCCTCCAACTCGTTGTGAACACTTTCGAGCTGGGCTTGGAGCTCCTCCACCTTCCTCATATACACATCCCTTTCACTATAGGCCCCATCTCGATCCCTCTGGTAACGTCTTGCAGAATCTTGAGCCCGACGGGTGGACTCGCTCATTGCAGCTCCGTCAAAAGCCTATTGTTCACCAAGAGGAGCCGATCCCTCTCCCCACTTATCCCTAAAAAAAGGCGGGGGGGGGGGGGGGGGGGGGGGGGGGGGGGGGGGGGGGAACAATATAGCAAAGGTAAAAGAACGCTCCAACAAAACATGTCAAAACACCTCATATAAATAAAACAAGTCAAAAAGACTACCTGAATTGGAGCCACCTACCCTCTCAGCCTTCCACTTTGCATGCATGCTTTGCCCAAGCTTAACCATGCAGATGGCAAAATCGAAAGGATTATCATAAAAATGTTCGCACTCAGCAACGGAGAGACTGAACACGTCAGTGTCAAGCCCGAGAGGGTAGTCAGCAGGAGGGACCTGCCTATCACGAGAAGGGCGGTCAACAGGAGAGTGCCGACCAGGAGCCCCCAAGCTCAAGCGTGGCCCCGTTAAGGGGCGATTAACAACAAGTGCAGGGGGTGGGACCACCCTCCTCCGTATGCTCTGCATTTTGAGGTTTCCTCCTCCCAGCTAAAGCAGCCACTTCATCGAAGGAAAGTGGGGCAGTCATCTTATCTGTAAGACAACAATGAAATAGGTCAGCAGTAAAAAAAAAGAATAAAGTGAAGAAGAAGTTTGAATGCACAAAGTAAACAAGCAACCTAAATACGAAACAGCCTCACGCATATCTAGAGCCTTAGTCAGCTCACTACACAAAATCCTCTTGGGCGTAATAGACAAATGACTAACAACATCCAGAAGCAGGTTTAGGCTCCGCAAGTCTCCTTTTGATAACTCGGATGGGAGGACCCGATAAGATCGAGAGGTACACTCAATATCAGTATTACACCATCCAAGGTGAAACTTATCCCCAATAATAGACCTCTGCTCGTCGAAGAGACACATACTGTCAGCTGCACTCTGGCTCGTCAGGACAACGTAGAGATATTTTAACTTCCATTCATGCTGGCCGTCTGCGTAAACGGAAAAATAAGGCAAATATCGTCGACCCCTCAAACATACGAACTCTGTGCCGGTAACATCATTTGAAAGCTCTTGACGGCGTTGTACCTCGAAAAGAGCAAAAAAGAGGCTCAAGCTACGCTTCCGTCTTAGCACTCTCATAACCAATTCAAACCATTTCACGAAATACCACGAACTGGGATGTAGTTCAGAAGGAGCTATCTCGAGAAGCTTCAAAACTCTAAGCTGAAACGATGTAAAAAAAGGAGAAATCTTCATCTTATGGAGAACTGAATAGAACATCATGAACCTCCTACCAGTAGGAGCCCTGCAGACTCAATCATCTGGACCAACCTCCTCGACTCGCCAATCATCCCCAAGTACATCCTCTAACTGGCGGGGCAAATTCTTACCCGGAAGATAAAAACTCCTGGTAGATCGGACACTACGTGCAACCCAGTCATAATTAATTCCGTCAATCTCTACCACCTCAAACTCAAACCGACGCTCTTCATCAATATCATCATCATCGGAAGAGGTTACAGGATGGCCAGGCACCACCCCTTCCCCGCAAGCCACTACATTTGCCCGTGCCACTTGAATGCTAGGGAAATTGAATTCTAGGACTCGGATACAACGCATGCACTAGGGCGGTCGTTTTCGTCCTTCCCATTATTCAAAACCTACAGGAAAGGGGTCAGAACAAGCAGTCACAAGTCAGGCAAAACTTGTTAGTAAACCCCTCTCCTGAGGTCAATCGACAAAAATATAAAAGTGTTTAAAGGTATGTAAAGTTACCTTGACGAGATATGAGGAGCAGATAGCGCCAATATCAACGAGGAGACGGCTTCCAATGGTGCCAAGCGAACCCGAAAAAATCAAAGAGTAAAGGGCAAAGTATGAGAATTGAACTAAGTATTAAAACAAGACACCACGAGGCGCTAAGACAATGAGACAACGAACCAATATCATCATAACCCGACGGGCAAGCACACGGGCACACCTGCAAAGATTCGAACACCTGCAGCATGCCAGCTTTGTGGTGTGAACCCCGACACCTAGAGGTGCCCTCCAAAAAAAAAACCCGAACACCGACAGCATGCCGGCTTTGGGGTGTGAACCCCGGCACCTAGAGGTGCCCTCCCAAAAAAATACGAACACCGGCACCATGCCGGCTTTGGGGTGTGAATCCCGGCACCGTGAGATGCACTCAACGCATAGCATCCACAAGTGTTTTTGGATCAAGTTTTGGCCAAACAATTTGTATTCAGCGAAATTATATGGGTATTGTCCAACGTGACTTTCCTTAGGCCACCTACAAAGTCCAGCATCTCATCCAAATTCAACTTATGATTTGGCCTCTAAAGAACTAACAACTCAAACCATTCTGACAACACCATGGTGCGTTGTGCATTGAGCTGCAGGTCATGCTTTGGGTTCCGTATAAACTTCCAAATTTATTTCATTTGGTGTGTTGGAAAATCGAAGTTTGGAATGTCTCATTTGCAATGGTACGGTTCATATATATTATGGCTAATTAAAATTTCTTTTGATGCCCGCTTTGGGGTGTGAACCGCACCTAGAGTTGCCCTCCTAAAAATGTGAAGACCGGCACCCTGCCGGGTTATAAGTATTGAACCCCGGCACCCAATTGCCTACCGTTTGGGCGTGAAGACCGGCACTCTGGCACCGTCAGGTGCCATCCCATTATAAACGAAGCCCGGCATGGCGCCGGCGGTGTGTGAAGTGTGGGTGCCGTGGAAGATAATGGAAAGAGAGAGAGAAAGAAGCACCTACCAAAGGAAGAGATAAGGGAAAAGCTCCAACTAGGTAAAAAAAGTGTGTGGTCCAAAAAAGAGCCTTATCTTCTCAAGTGTGGTCCAAGTGAGGAGAACTCACCTATTTATAGAGGGTAAAAATTGGTGAATTTAATATTCATTTTTTACTCTCCTTGATAAAAATGTAAATGCACTGTCAAAGTAAGAAAAACCGCTCACGCAACCCGGTTGGACGAGCGAATTGATTAAAGAAACTTCAATCCAAGACCATCCTTCGGAATAATCTCGACTTGGGGGCAACTATTCTGGACTGGATCAAGAGGCCCATTCAGCAATTTGACATGGATTGACCCAATCATTTAATCCATATCCATAATACGCAAACCCAATTATGACTCTCATACTTGAACGACTCAGATCGACTCTATCAATCTGACGGCTCACAATGGGAATATGTCCCTATAAATACTAGCTCAAATTGCCATAATTAGGTACATTCTCATTCCTAACTAAATCACTCACTTATTCTTAATACTAACTTGAGCGTCGGAGTGGCTTCGCAGGGACCCCTCCCGGGCTCCCACTAACCTCCGGCCAGACAGCAAGAGATTACCAACTGCAGTCCTTCTATACTGCAAGGTACAGAACATTACTAAATCAAAATTACCTATTCTGATAATCTGAAACAGCCTTCCACGCTTTGCGCTGTCCCACATTCCTCATCGCTATCAATACCCTCCACACCCATCAATTTAGCTTGCTTCCAAACTTCGGCATCAACCGATTTATTCTGAAGGGCCCAGAATCGGTTGTTTCCGCAAACGAAATAAGAGGATCTGGTAAAATCATAGCAAAAAACCATACCAGCTGTGAATTTCGAAGACCCTCCTTATTGAGTCGTTGTCGCCAGTGATTGCCTAGAAGAATAACGACAACTTCCATCTAACACAGAGGCTGAACGTAGTGAATGATTGACCATATAATTCTTCGAAAAGAATGCATGGGTTTGCTGATGAAGCTTTTGTTGGACAGTTTCTTATACTTCGAAGCGAACGAAGGAAAGCGCCGAAGAGCGCTATTTTGGGCCGCAACATTTGATCCACCTTCTAAAAAATTATGACCCATTCATTATATGGGCGGTGGAGTGCTGCCTATAAATATAGGCTTCACTCATCAAATTGTATCATCGATCTACAAAGCCACTAGCAAGTGTACTAACTATTGAGAGATAAAAGAACTGTTAAATTCACCCCACGGGCATCATACTCTTCAACTACTAGTTTTCAACTTTTCAAAACTAATCTCACTACTTTGTTCTAAGATTACTAAAAGTGGTACCAGAGCTACGTTCGATCATATACTGCGCGTAGATAAACTACCTAGCTACCTTCCAAAAATCACTATTCACATTCTACACTATTTTCTTAATTTTCTTAGCCTATGGCTCACACTATTCAATCATCATCTATTCAACTCCCTACTTTTTCCTGTGAAAACTATGATTTTTGGAGCATTAAAATGAAGACATTTTTTTCTCTTAAGATCTATGGGAAGTTGTAGATGAAAGATATACTGTTCCTGTAGATACTGCAACTCTTAATGAAGCTCAAATGAAAGAGTTGAAGGAAAATAAGCATAAAGGTTCAAAGGTGTTATATTTCTTACAACAAGCTATTGGTGACTATATTCCCAATGATAATGGGAGCCACTAGTGCGAAGGATGCGTGAAGTACACTACAGGAAGAGTTTCAAGGAAGTGCCAAGGTACGTGTCGTCAAACTCCAAAGTCTAAGTCGTAAATTTGAATTATTAAATATGAAGGAGTCTGAGACCGTACAAGACTATTATACAAAGATAAAAGAAATTGTTTCTCAAATCAGAGCCTACGGGGACAATTTTCTCGACAAAATAATTTTTGAGAAAATCTTAATTTCTATTCTCCATAATTATGTTCCAATCGTGATGACGATTGAGCAAACAAAAAATGTGTCCAATTTATCAGTGGCAAAATTAATGGGCTCTCTTAAAGCTTATGAGCAAATATTGAGTAATCATGACGATGACTTTGTAGAAAATGCCTTTCAATCAAAGCTCAAGTTACGGTCTCAAAATAAACGGTATGGAGGAAACAAGAGTAGTGGAGAAAATTCTAAAAACAAAGAGAGTTCTAGAAATTTCACAAAAAAAAATCAAGACGATTATCCTCCATGTGGCATCTGCAAGAGGACAAATCATGCCGAGAAAGACTGTCGGTGGTGAGGAAAGACACAATGTCGGCATTTTAAGAAATTTGGGTAAGTGAAGAAGAATTACTACACTAAAAATAAGCATCAAGCATATTTTGTTGAAGAACATGTGAGTGACCAGAATAAGCACGACAACGAAAAACATCTTTTGTATGCTACCCAAGAGTCCAATGACGACATGGAAGAAATGTGGTACTTAGATAGTGGTTGTAGCAATCACATGGCTAAAGATGAGAGCAAATTCATGACTTTGTCAAATCAAATGATCGACTAGCGGTACTACCATAGAAAGGTACGCGACTCATTAAGGATGTCTTGCTAGTTCCCAATCTTAAAGAAAATCTCTTGAGCATCGATCAAATGATGGAGAAAGGCAATGTCCTTTACTTTGAAGGAGATAAATGCACTATCTATGATAACACTAATAAAACGGTCGAGATAGCTAAGTAAAGATGGATACAAGGAACAAAAGCTACCCGATAACTTTTAAAAACACTACTAACATTGCCATGAAGGTGCAATCTGATGATTCATAGCTTTGGCATCGAAGATTTGTGCAACTCAACTCTAAAGCCTTAAAGTAGTTATATCAGAAGAATATGATGAGAGATCTAAATAAGAAAATGAAGTATGTGAAGGATGTCTTCTCGAAAAGCATCATAGATTACCATTTTCAATGAGCAATGCATGGAGAGGGCTAAAGATGTGCTAGAGCTCATCCACACTGACATTTGTGGACCAATGAGGACGCCATCACTCGACAAGAACAGGTATTTAATCCTCTTCATCGATGAATTTTCTAGAATGACTTTGGTCTATTTCATCAAGGAAAAACTAGAAGGCATCGAATGATAACTTACAGTTGCATATTCACCACAACAAAATGGTAAACAGAAGGCAAAGTGGTAAACATATAAAAAGGCTTAGGAGTTATCGCGGAAAAGAGTACAACTTTAATGAGTTTGATAAATTCTATGAGGATGAAGGCATCGAGCGATAACTTACAGTCGCATATTCACCACAACAAAATGTAGTATATTAACGAAGAAATCGCGCGGTCATGGAGATGGCCAGATCGATGCTAAAGGAGAAAAGACTACCAAACACCTTTTGGGCTGAAGCAGTTTATACGGTTGTTTGCATTATCAATAGATGTCCAAAACAGGCAGTCTAAGACAAGAATCCTATTGAAGCTTTGAGTGGACAGAAACCATCTGCTAAACATTTAAGGGTCTTTGGATCAATCTGTTACATTCATGTCCCAGAACAAAAGAGGCAGAAACTAGAAGACAAAACTGTTTGAGGCCTCTTCTTGGGATACAATACATGATCAAACTGCTATCGAGTCTACAACTGACAAACAAAGATACTCCTTATTAGCCAACATGTTGAAGTTGATGAAGTTGCCGCTTGAAATTGGGGTAAAGAACAAATTGAGAGAAGCAGTGTTTCCCTACTAGTACAACGACTCCAAGAAGAAGTTGAAGAAGTAACAAAAGGTTCAGTTACGCCTTCTTCTCTTTTGCAACAACATTCCTCAGCAGAAACTACTCTGAGGCGAGTAGGATCTCTGGCAGACATATATGAAACTTGCAATTTGGCCATACTTGAAGCTGAAAACTATGAAGTAGCATCAAGGCAAGAAGTAGGGGTCAAAACAATGGAGGAGGAAATTAAATCAATTGAGAAAAATAAAACATGGGACCGAGTATACTGTACTAAAGATAAAGATATTATAGGAGTCAAATGGATTTATAAGTCAAAGCTTAACCCTGATGGCTCAATACAAAAGCACAAGGCTAAGCTTGTAGCAAAGGGCTACTCGCTGCAACCTGGAGATGACTACAATGAGACATTTGCTCCATTTGCTCGTCTAGATAAAATAAGAGTGTTAGTAGCTCTTGCAGCACAGAAAGAGTGGATCAGTTATCAACTAGATGTCAAGTCAGCCTTTCTAAATGGAGTATTAGAGAAAGAGGTTTACGTTGAGAAACCTCAAGGTTTCGTTAGTAAATGAAACGAAGAAAAAGTATTGAGACTAAGAAAATCTCTATACAGTCTCAAGCAAGCTCGTCGAGCATGGTATAGCCGAATTGATCAATACTTCATCGATCAAGGATTCAGGAGGAGAAAGAGTGAGCCAACACTATATGTCAAGACCCGAGGTCAGAATGATACTTTCGTGATCTCCTTGTATGTAAATGATTTAATCTAGACGGGAAACACTACGAAGACATTCGAGATGACCGATCTTGGCTTGATGAACTACTTCCTCGAAATATAAGTAAAACAAAAATTAGAAGGGATATTCATCTTTTAGAAGAAATACGCCGAAGCATTATGGAAGAAGTACAACATGAATGATTGCAAGACAATAGCTACTCCACTCGTGACAAATGAGAAGTTACAAAAGAAAGACAGAGCATCAAAAGCTAAGGCGTCATGCTTTAGAAGTTTGATCGGGAGCGTATTATATCTTGCTGCTACGCGTCCAGACATCATGTACGCTATAAATCTTCTATCGTGACAACAAGTCAGCTATAGCAATGGGAAAGAGTCCTGTTCATCATCACTGAACGAAACATATAGCAATTAAATATCACTTTATTAGAGAAGCACATATGACTAAGCAGATTCAGCTAGAGTATTGCACAATGGAAAATCAAATTAAAGACATATTTACAAGGGCATTGGCAAGAGATAAGTTTGAGCAGTCGCGGACTTTGCTCAGAGTTCCAGAATTCATTGTTGAAGCATGATACAAAATTCTAGAATGTTTGAGACATAAGATAATTATGGAATAATTGGATATAGTGTCATGATTATGATAGAACCATAGGAACTAGAAATTTCTAGTTTTAAAAAAGAACTGCCATAGTCTTGGGCGGTGGAGTGTTGCCTATAAGTACAGGCTTCATTAATCACTATCACTCTGTATCATCAAGCTAGAATGTCGCTAGCAAATGGACTAACTATTGAGAAATAAAAGAATTGTTAAATTCCTTGCAGGCCCATCATACTCTTAAACTACTAGTTTTCAACTTTTCAAAACTATTTTCACCACCTTGTTCTAAGACTACTAACAATTTTCAATTATGTCATGGTATTGCTGTGATCAATTGAAAGACCTAAAGTTCCACTCATATATACTGAAGAATGCAAATATACCATTACTTATAAGGGCCGATCTTCCTCTCATAAAAAAAAAAAACTAACTGATATATATTTGGTAACTGAAGATAACCAACAAAAATATACAAAGTTTGCAGATACTTACTGTTTCAAATAAATTGAGCTAGAAGGAAATACAAAGTCATGACAGAAAGACATCCAAGGATATGTTGTCACCTGGTTGAGGATTCGAAATCTACTCTCGAAGCATTGAAGAAAGATTCGAATCAAGAGGCTTGCCAGGGGTTAATCAAAAGATAGAATTAGCCGCAAAATATTTATCATACATAGAAGCTAAGTTTAGTTTTGGGACTTATTGAAAGTTTTTAGACACGGACAACATAAAGAAGACAGAAGGATAATGTGGAGATCAAATCAATGCAAACATTGATAAATCATAGCCAATTGAAGTGACCATGTGTCCAACATGCATTAGGTTACAATACAACAAATACGGGACGCGTTAATTGCCGTTAGTTCAAGACCGACGAGAAAAATATGTCACAAACCCTACTCTAATCTTCTTCTCGTCATGCTCTTCTTCAGCGTTCTTCTTCTTCTGCTCGGGGGTCAAGAGGAAGGTAGAGAAAGAGAGAACTTTGTAATTACTCAAGAAAAATTGTTATTTCATCATTATTGCTTTATTGACAAATGCTTGATGACCTGCTTTAGTTAGGAAATAGAAGGATCTAGAAGCATTGATTACAAAAGAAAAATCTTGAGATATGGATAATCTAGTTCATATGGCTAGAAAAGTATGGAGATATTAAGGTTCCCCTAGATATTTATCTTCATCTATTGGTGTTTCTAGAAGATTCCATAATATTTTCAACTTCTTGAAACTTTAAAATTATTCTTCATCATTCTCCTTCAGTTGGAGGAGAATTGTCCTCGAGTCAAAATCTTCTTCATCATTGAAGTTTGGTGAAAGATCAACAACGTTGGAGGTTGCAGAGACTCCATAGTCAGCTGATAGCTCTATTTTGTAGGAATGATCATTAATTTTCTCCTTCATTTAATGTGTGCAACCTGCGATGTTTGCCTCGCTGAGCCTTATACCTAGAATTTTGTTTTTTCAATTATGTCACAAACTTGTTCATGCAACTTTTTATTTCATTGGCCTTTCGTTCCGCATCTGCACTGTACTGCTGAGTGTTAGGGGATGGAGTTTAGTCCAATGGGCCAAGGGGACACATGTCATAAACCACCTCAAAAGGAAACTTCACGGTAGCTTGATGGGTGGAGTTATTGCATGCAAGTTCAATTTGTGCAAGGATAGATCTCATTGCCTCAAACTATTTCCACAAAGCTTCAAAGTAAATTCCCCCAAAAACCTAGAAATTTCCTCTCTTTGCTTATCTGTCTAAAGGTGATTAGCACTGCTGAATTGTAGTTCAGTACCCATCTTTTTCCACTAAGTTCTCCAAAAGTATATCTTAAGAATTTTATATCTCGATCGGATGTGATGGTTTTTTTGGTATGCCATGAAGACAAACTATTTCCCTTAGAGAGCATTGGAGACTGCAGTTAGTTATCCCTTTAAACAACAATCTGTCATGTTTGTAGTATCTTAGAAGTGACTGCAGATTTGTGGAACTCCAAACTTTTCCAAAATCGGGATCATCTGGATACAACTCCTTGATAATATAAAGTCTGATAACTTTTGTTAGAAGAGTAGTAAGTAAACTATGGTGTTAACTTAGAGCGTTTGTTACAACATTTTGAACTCCTGCCTTGTGGTTGACAAGAAATGGATAAGACTGCAAGAACTCATTCCAAGTAGCATGTTTATGGTTGATCTTTTGTTGAGAGTTCAAGTGCTTAAGATCTTCGTGGTCAGAGTACAAAACAAACTCCTTATTCAACAAGTAGTGGCTCCAATGCTAAAGAGAATGAACCACGGCATAAAACTCTTTGTCATAGGTAGAGTACTTTAACTTAGTTTCTCACTGAAGAAGGCTATAGGATGTCCCTCTTGGATAAGAACGGCTCCAATTCCAGTGTTCAAAGCATCACAACTAACTTCGAATACTTGGTCCAAGTTAGGAAAGACTAGTACGGGTGCTTCGTTCAAACACTTCGTTAGCTCCTCAAAAGTTTTATTGGCTTCTTCAGTGGCGTTTAGATTCAAATAAAAAAGAGATTTTTATGAAAAATGAAGTAATTTTAAGGTTCCGGTGATGTCAAAAGAATAAGGTTGTTAAGAACACGTTTATCTCATATGAATCCGAGTAGACATATGTCTTGTGCTTTAATCATAACTTTTTCTACACATATCCTTTTTGTTAATTCTTGATTTTTGAGAAATTAGATTAAATTCCCAACATTTTTCACACAAGAATCACTAGATTTGGTTGTGTAATCATATTTGAAATTTTATTACAAATTGACATTAAAAAAATTGTTATTTTCTTGTCACCGAATCATAAAATACAAATTTGTAACAAAGGACCAAATTTTGGTGTGAAATAGGGTTGATTGGAATTATTTATGCCTGGTTATGTTGAAGCTTGGCTTTCATGAAACTTGGGTTGGTTGGATTAAGATGTGTATAGAATCTATGTGATATTTTGTTATTGTGAATAAGGAGTCTGTTAGTCCAATTGTTCCGGGTAGGGGACTCCGTCAAGGGGATCTGTTATCCCCCTATCTGTTTATTCTATGTTCTGAGGGGCTAACTTCTCTTACTCATTAGGCTGTTGCTAGGGGAGACATTCACGACGTCAACATTTGTAGGGGAGCACCTACCATTACTCACTTGTTGTTTGCGAATGACTGCTTCCTTTTTTTTCAGGTATTCTATCAGAGAAATGGAGAACATGAAGCGTATATTGGATTTGTATGAGCAAGCTTTGGGCCAACAAATTAATTTCCATAAATCAGAGATCTTTTTAAGTAAGAATGTGGCTTAGGTGGACATATATACAGTAGCTTCTAGCCTTGGTGTGAATGCTTGTCTAAGTACTGGTCTTTATCTAAGTCTTCCATCTTTGGTCAGGAGGAGTAAGAAATCTCTCTATGGGTTTGGAAGAAGATAAATTCATGGGGTGGTCGCTCTTTGTCTAAAGTCAAAAAAGAGGTTATGATTATGTCGGTCCTCCAATCTATTCCTACTTATTTCATGAGCCTGTTTCTTCTACCATCATCTTTGGTTTATGAAATTCAAAGTTTGGTTAGTCAGTATTTCCGGGGTTGGAGCTCTTCCTCTAATCAGGGCTGCATTGGCTTTCCTGGGATTAACTTTGAGTTGATAAAGATCACAGTGGTTTAGGTTTCTGTAACATATTTGTTTGCAATATAGCTTTACTTGGAAAACAAGGTTGGAGATTGTTGAATTTTCCTAATTCCCTTGTCGCAGCAAGATTATTTAAAGCTAAGTACTATCCTCATTGTGATTTTATACAAGTGTCTAGAAGAAGTAATACTAGCTTCGTTTGGAGGAGTATTCATGAAGATCGGTTGGTTCTTAAGGAAGGGTGTCGGTGGATGATTGGGGATGGTCAGAATATTAGCGTCTTTGGGAATAGATGACTCGCAAATCAAAAAATATTGAAGGAAGAGGATGTTACTCATGGTCGAACAAAGTTATTCGAACACCTTTATTTTCTTCAATCGAAGTGGATCAAAGGGTGTGGTGGTCAGAGCAATCGGGGGTGTAATCGGTTCGGAATGCGTGTAAACCCCTCATGAACCAAGTGCTGGACTCCGAAAACCTTCATGTAGAGGGGATTGGTCTGCGCTTTGGAAGCTAAAAATACCTCCAAAAGTTAAACATTTTCTATGGCGTTTGTGTAGGAACGTTTTGCCGACCCGGTGCAACTTATGATTTTGTCATGTGGATGTTGTGGAATCATGTCCCTGGTACACTACTCATCAAGAAACATCATTGCACTTGTTTTTTGGGATCTTCTCCATTCTTAATAATTTGGATACTGCACATGGTAGTCTTGTTGCTGTATTATTTCCTGCAAATAATATTTTAACAGGTAGCAACTTGGATGCTTGGTGTATGACTTTGTAGAGCCTTTGGAAAAGATGTAATGCGAGAGTTTGGGAGAACAAGCATGAAGACTCCGTTTCCATTGTGTGTGCTGGGCAGTGCCTGGTGCAAGATTGGAAGCATGCTCGCCTATCAATTAACAATTCGCATAGTGGGGGGACGCCGGAAGCAACAGCAAGTTCGGAGGTTGTGTGGACAACTCTACGTGTTGGTTCCGTGAAGTGTAACATGGATGCTGCGTTTTCTTTGACTTCGAACAAGATTGGTGTTGATATTTGCCTTCGAGGCGACCATGGGAGCTTTATCAAGGCTAAGACGATGTGCTTCACTCCTGTCATGGACGCTCTGTTGGGCGAGACTCTGGACCTTCACTTTGCCATTAGTTGGGTTCGCGAGCTGGGCTTCGAAGATGTTATCTTTGAGATGGATGCTAAATTTGTGGTTGATGTCTTTAATTCTAATTGCTTAATCATCTCGAAGTTTGGTTTTGTGATCAATGGTTGTAAGACTTTATTTTCGTTTTTTAATTGTAACTCTCATGTGGAATTTGTTAGGAGGAATGCTAACAAGGTTGCTCATACCTTAGCAGGGGTGGCCTTGTTGACAGCTAGTCCTTAAGAATTTTCTAGTATCCCATCATGTATTGTCGATTTGATTTTCATGTTGGCAAAAAAAAAGTCACTTTATAAAACTAGAAATTTCAAGCTTTTCAGGGAGTGGTCATTTACTCAATTCCAACAACATTTGCTATATTAATAAATTGGTGAAGTTGAATTACAGATTTGAGGTTTTTTATGATTTTCCAATAGAAATTATGAAGAAAAGAATTTCCATGTTATTTTGTTAATTAGTGCAAAGCCTAAGTGTCAGATAGTAATTATTTATAAGCTTCGTACTTGATTAAGAGTGATGGAAAAATATATACTTTAGCTTAAAGAAACTTGTTTTGTAAAAGGATATATCAAGTAGATTTGTGAAAAATGACTTTTTGCTTGATTTTTGAGTAGCTTTCATTTTAACCAATTCAACGTTTGAAAATGATTTAGTTTAATGGTATATAAGAAGGGAGATGGAGTTTCCTGTAGTAATAAAATCAAGATTGAAATTTTTACAACTTCTTGACAAAAATAGAATGTGGGAGCTGACCATTTGGTTCCTCGGCTGACCTTTGTCCTTGGACGGTAACTTAAGCACCCGAGTCACCCTGGCCGTGGAACTCTATAGGATGAGACTTTACTCTCCCTCGGCCTCACTCATTATCCCTCGAGTTTACGCCTTTCTCAGGGAGTTTATCTCGTGGTATGCCCTTAGGGAGGGGTCACGAAAGAACTCACTGAGATTGTAAATCTCACTGTATAAGTTGTAGTGTTTTACAGATGAGCAGGGCACGACCAAGCAAATTGAGAAGTAATATATGATCAAATTTGCTGAAAGTATAAATTAATTGATAGAATAGTAAAATTTCATCACAATATTTGTTTTTGTTATTTACTAGTCTCATAGATTTTAAATCAGAAAATTTTGGGTGTTACACCTAACAACACATTAAATAAAATGGTTTGTAAAACATATTCTAATAAGTATTTATAAAACGCGAGGTCTCACATTACCACCCTCCTTAAAGAAATTTCGTCCCTGAAATGGGTATTGCTGACAGATATCCTCTTCACGCTCCTCGGTGGTATCCCCAATGACATCATCCCAGATTATCCTTACTAATGGAATGTGTTTACCATGTAGTTCTTTAACCTTACAATCCGCAATCCGTACAGGTAAAGCCTCATATATTGTCTCTTAATTTATTTACTCAGGCTTAATTACATGTGATGGATCAGAATAATATTTACGACGCTGTGAAACATGAAAGACATCATGGAGATTCGAGAAACTAGGTGGAAAATCAATATGATCTCCCTCTTGGGCCAATCAACCTAGAAGTATGCTTTCTACTCTTAAATTCACTAGCAACGTTAGTCTTAGGGGTTACTGCCAGGAAAACATGATCTTGGAATTATAAAGGTTTCCTTCTCTTGTTACTCAAACTTCTTTGCCTATATTGTGCAATTTTCATATTTTCCCTGATAAGTTTAACTTGTTCGGTTGTTTGGTGCATAAAATCTAATCCAAGAATCTGAGCATCTCCTACTTGAAACCAACACAACGCCATTCTAGACTTCCTTCCGTACAACACATCATAGGGTGCCATTCCTATGATAGAGTGGAAACTATTATTATAGGTAAACTCAATCAAACGAAGGAAATCATCCCAACTACCTGTGTGCTCCAACACACAAGCTGTTAGGAGAACCTCTAATGAGTGAATCGTCCTTTCAGACTAGCGATCTGGTTGCTTTATGTAACTGCTACACAAACCTTGATGTAAACCTAGGGTCTCTATCACTGATATTTACTGGCAGGCACTCCCTGTAATCTCACTATATCCCTAATAAAGATCTGTGCTAACCTCTACAAACTGAAACTCATATTAATTGGGATAAAATGAGACCTCTTAGTAAGTCTATCAATGATAACTAAAATAGCATCAATTTTCTTCTTTGTTTTAGGTAAACTTACAACAAAATTCGTGGCAATGCTATATCTCACTTCCATTCTGGAAAATCCAAGGATCGTAACATCCCTGCTGGTTTATGATGTTCAATCTTAGCCTTTTTAAAAGCTAGGCAAGACAACACATACTCCTCTATTTCCTTTTTCATGTCAGGCCACCAATACATCTTTTTTAAATCTTGTTACATATTAGTTCAACCCAAATAAAAACTCAACTTACTCTTGTAACCTTCTTCAAGAATTATCTTACGAATATCTTTATCATTATGAATGCAAACTCTATCACCCAACCTAAACATACCGTCTATACCAACCCTAAAATCTGACTCATGTCCCTCTCATCTTTTCATTCTTAAATCTTGTAGATGTTTATCCTCCAATTGCTTCTCTAGAATCATCCCCAAAATCACTAGACAGTGTAGTTTTGCCTAAGTGAATTTTTCCCTTTGCTAAGTTCATATTCAAACTCACATCTCGAAATTGAAATCTCTCGGCAATGGAATCATTGTGTCCACCCATTTTGGATATAGATTTCCATACATAGGCCAAGACAAAGGCCTTCATTGTATGCCGAAGTGACAACGCATAACCTCAGCTATCATGTTCAGGTCAATCGGCTGAGGGGCAATCGGTATACTCTCAGCCATCATTGGTTGGGCATGATTTGTAATAAAGGCTGGAGTTAAACCGTATTATATTGTTGGCATAGCTTCCCGTTGAAGCGATATTTGGTATGTTTGGAATCATTGTATGATTAGTCGCAAGAGGTGGAGTTTGTCTCCATTGCTACTCTTGTGTGTAACCACCATGATTCATATATTGAGTCTCACGAATGAATTGGTAATTATTCAGGAAAGGTGGAATTGTATTCCATGGCTGCTCTTCGTTATAATCACCGGTTGTTGTATACACAATCCCTCGAGGGGGAATTGAACACATCTCGCGAGGCCTTTCTAAGATATACTGATGGAATGGTTGATTCTAGTAGCTAGGTGGAGGATTACTCCATGGATGCTACCTCATATAACCACCAGATAGTTGCATGTGTATTCTAGAACCTTGAGCTTGATAATCAGTAAGTCTTTGATTAGTAACCTGTATAGTCGTGCCATTAGTCGGGCCAGATGGCATAACTAGCGGCATTCCAATGTGTCTTGCTACATTAAAGAACCTATCATTCTCCATTATTTTCCCCTTGGGAAAATATTAGTTGCTTCCACGGGAGGAGTGGATATGCTAGAGGTTTCAGGATGGGAAGAAGCTTGAGATTTAGAGGGGCATTGCTCCATTACACTTGGTGAGGTTTCTCGAGTTAGTAGAGAGATATATGGAAGTAGAGAGTATTGAGTCTTTTCGGGGTCAAGTTAGTCTTTAAGGACAAGGTAGACCAGAAGGTTCTTCGATAGTAGGACTTATTTCGATAGCCAAAGGCGGTATGTTTCAGTAGGGTAGAGGTGGACCCTACACAACACCAGCATTGAAATGGCGATAGGAAGTTACCATTGAAATGATACTTGTGCCGAGAGACCCATTTGGCTTGGGATTGTCCTCGCAAGGTTGAGGCATTGTGCTATTGGTGTGGTCAGACCGGTCACATGGCTTGAGATATCCCTAAGGGACCAAGACAAGGGGGAGAGGAGAGGCTAGTTGGAAAAGGTCGTGGTACAACTGCAGATAGAGGCATTAGTGGTGGCCAAAAAGTAACAGTTGCAAGACCCCAAGCTACTAGTCGTGTCACGTGTGTTTACTGCATGGGATACTGGGGCCTCACAATCAACAGATTTGAGACAAGGTATATGTTTAGTTTCGAGTTCTCTCTTGTATATATTGTTTGATTCAAGGGCTACTCATTCTTTTATTTCAAATGCATGTTTGAATCATCTGTGTTTACCAGTGTCTAAGTTGCAATGCCAATTTATAATTTCTACTCCTACTTATAAAAAATGTAATCCATTCTATTTTCCTGAAATGTCCCATCATCATAGAGAATAGACAGTTCCATGTAGATCTTGTAATCCTTCCTCGTAAAGACTTAGATATTATATTAGGCATGGATTAGCTTTCGGCTAACCATGTTAACCTAAACTCTACTAGAAAAACTTTATCTTTCTCTAAGCCTACCAATCTTTTCCCATCCATTGAGGGTACAACTAAACAAAGTGGTTTGACTCAAAAATACATGACGTTATGCTCAACGGAAGTAAAGGATTATCCTAATATTGATGCTTTTCCTATAGTGAGGGATTTTCCAGAAGTTTTTCCTGAAGATGTTCCTGGATTATCACTGGAGAGCGAAGTTGAGTTTGTTATTGACTTGGTGCATGGTTTTGGACCTATTTCTATATCTTCTTGTTGATTGTCACCAATTGAACTAGCTGAGTTGAAGAACCAGTTAGATGATTTGAAGTGTAAGGAGTTTATTAGGCCTAGTGTTTCACCTTGGGGAGCTCTGATCCAATATTTTAAGAAGAAAGATGGGTCATCTATGTTGTGTCTCGATTATCATCAGTCAAATAAAGTGACAGTGACAAATAGACACCCTTTGCCTAAAATAGATGACATGATGGACCAACTGAAAGGAGCTTCAATCGTTTCAATTTAAGGTTAAGAAGGAAGATATTTTCAAAAAAACTTTCAAATCCAGATATGGTCATTATGAGTACTTGGTTGTGCCTTTTTGTGTGACTAATGTGCCGACTGTATTTATTGATTATATGAATAGGATATTTAGACCTTACCTTGATCAGTTTGTTGTGGTGTTCATAGATGATATTCTCATTTATTCTTCTAGTAAAGAAGAACATGATGAACACTTGAGAATAGTCTTGCAGATCTTGAAGGAATGACAACTTTATGTGAAGTTGTCTAAATGTGAATTTTGGTTGGAACATTTTTAGTTCATGGGAAATGTGATCAACAAGGAGGTGATTGTTGTTGATCATTCTAAAGTGGATGCAGTGTTAAAGTAGGAATTTCCACGAAATGTAGGTGAGATTCGTAGTTTCCTTGGGTTTGCAGGATACTACAGGTAGTTTGTAGAGTGTTCCCCAAAGATTGTGCTTCCTATGACACAATTAACGAGGAAGGCTGAGATCTTTGAATGGACAGAAGAGTGTGAGGCTAGTTGCTTTGAACTGAAGAGAACATTGACTAGCTCATCGATGTTGGTTTTTACATATCCCTTAGGTCAATTTGACGTGTATTGTGATGCGTCTTATCAAGAATTAGGTTGTGTGTTGATGCAATAAAGGAAGGGGGTTGTTTATGCTTAAAGGCAGTTAAAAGTTCATCAGAGGAATTACCCCACTCATGACATAGAATTGGTTTCTATAGGTTTTGCATTAAAAGTTTGGAGGCATTATCTCTATGGAGCTCGGTTCAATGTGTTCAGTGACCACAAGAGTTTGAAATATTTTTTATTAAAGTATTATGTTATTGATCTACATTTTTAAACACGAGGCAACCGAGATGGATGGAATTCTTAAAGTATTATGTTATTGATCTACATTATCATCCAGGAAAGGCGAATGTAGTCGCTATTGCATTGAGTAGGAAAACATTGCACATGTAAACAATTATGGTAAAAGAATTTGAGGTCCCAAACTCCACATCTTTCTCAGGCGAAGATGAATAATCTATTGTTTTGTACCTTGCAGTGTCGTGGAGACTGCAGATCGTCGGTCTCCTGTTGTCCAAGTGGAGTCTCGGAGTGATCCCAGGTGTGGTACCTGCGATGCCACTCCAACGCTCAAGTTTAGTATTGAGCATAGAAGAGTAGTATAGCTTGGAATGAGAATGTGCCTTTTTATGGAAATGTGAGTTAGTATTTATAGGGATCTGTGCCAGCTTTGACCTGTTGGATCGATCGGGTGGATCTGATTCGTTAAGGCATGAGAGTCATAAATGGGTTGATTTATTGTGGATATATATGGATCAAAGTGATTAGGCTCATCCATGTCCAATTGTTAAGTGGGCCTCTTGGCCCAGTACAGAACAGTTGCCCCGCAAGCCGAGATTATTCTGAAGGATGGACTTGGCTTGAAGAAACCCTGCTGACACTATCTCTCCTAGCTCGTCAGCCTCGGCAGATCGTGTTGAGTCTTCTCACAGCTTGGTGATTGCGCTTTTGCCTTTAAGTTGGGAAGTAAAAAATTTATTTAATAATATCATGTCCACCATAAACATGTGAACCTCCAACCCTCTTGGTCCTTTGTAAAATTTAAGCCATTTCCAAGAGAGATTGAGAAGTGAGTTTTGAGGATAGGAGAGGGACCAACACATCTTGTTCCCCTAGTGTCTATCTTCCGTATCCGTTCAGCATCTGTGTGGGTAGGAGACCATCACAAGTCGTCCCCCCTATCAGGCGCTTCTTTGAGTCCGTCCAGCACGTATGTGGGTAGGAGTTCATCACAAGTGCCCCCCCCCCCCCCCCCCCCCCAACAGATGCTCCTCCATGTCCGTTCAGCATTCACGTGAGTAGGAGACCATTATAAGTCCCCCCTACCAGGTGCTCCTCCATGCCCGTTCAGCATTCACGAGGGTAGGAGACCATCACAAGTCGTCCCCCCATAAGGCACTTCTCCGAGTCCATTTAACAGGTTCGTTGGGCAATCGCTGGTAGGAGACAAGTGCATTTCGTCCTAGAATGTATCTCGCAGTTTTCACATTCAAGACGTCCGAATTGGGTTTTGATCTCACCAGAAGAATTGCAGCTCTGCTTCTTATCTTTCCAACGCATGCTTGCACGCCTCAATCAGATAACCACAGAAGAAGTTATGGTCTATAGAATATTAAGTCAACAATGTCACAAGGAGGGGGGGTTTGAATCGAGACCCTTCTTTTAAATTCAACTGCAAGATTAGAACTTTCTTCACAAGTATGACTTAGAGTTAGGACAGTAAATGAATTGAGTTAAGAAGGGTGAGTCAGAAACAATCTTCTTAACTTAATAGGTGAGTGATAACTCTCATTTAGGATAGTTATTACTTCTTTTTCAAGCTTAAATCATTATAAGTTCTTAAGCAAAATAGTGATTATTGTTTTAATTATTGTGTTTTAGGAAGTCTTTAGTGCAGCCCTGGAATTGTATTAATTGGCACTTTGGTGCCTATTGTGTGCTTTGATTGTTTATTTAATTGTTGCA
This sequence comes from Astragalus glycyphyllos, assembly GCA_963573325.1. Classification (NCBI taxonomy): domain Eukaryota; kingdom Viridiplantae; phylum Streptophyta; class Magnoliopsida; order Fabales; family Fabaceae; genus Astragalus; species Astragalus glycyphyllos. The sequence continues at coordinate 34,760,715 of OY754307.1, forward strand.
GCACCTGATGCCGCAACACTCTGATTTTGCGAAAGATGAGAGAGAAAGTGAGGAGGCGCGGATTTCAAGGTGCATGGTAGCTGGCAAGGAAAAGTGTGCCTGCGTGTGGGTTCCCTCAGCGGAATATTCCAAGATGCCCCTTTATCCTAGGCACATTGTACCTTTGGGCACATGTCAAGAAAACTTGCGCCTCTCATTTAGGGTTTCTACCAAGGATCATGTGCCCTTGGATATAAAAGGCGACCATTCTCCCTCATTCCTTACACTTGGCCGAAAGGAGAAAGTATAGATATAGCTTTCTCCATTTTCGTGCAAGCTTACCTCATAATTACCAAAAAGATACTATTGCTGGAACTGTTGCTGCAGCATCACTGAAGCTGCATATTCTTGGTAGATTTCTACATTGAAGAGCTGGATTCGCATCTCCATTACTTCTTAATTTTGTAGTATGACTTCAACAAATTTGTTTAAGTTAATTATTTTGTGTTGTTTGTTCAATATGAGCTAATTTCTCATAGTTGAGATGCTGGATCTGATGTAATGAAGTTATTATGCTATTAATGAAGTATGTTTAATGTTAAACATTTTATCTTCTGTATGATAACATTTCCATCTTAGATTAGGAATGGCCAACTAATCTAAGTAGCATTTATGAATTCAGACATGGTTTGTAAATTTAACTCACAAGATAATATGGATTGTGTTCATTAAAAGACATTTTAATGTTCCTTGCTTAAACCCTAGACATAGGAGAGGAAAACCATAAGGTGAATATTGCGGGTGCCTTAGTAGCCTAAGACGTACTTATTTAGGGTTTAGACATAAACTCTTGTAAGGAAATCCTAGAGTGAAGTATTTGACAAAATACATCTATTGCTGCGGCACCTAATGCTGCAGCATTGAACATACCATTAATACATTTTAATGAAGTTACTGAAGTGAATGCATCTCAGCTTGTTCTCATCATCTGATCTTTATTACCCTTTACCTTTTTACTATTGTGAATTATACCAAAAACATGTGTCTTTACTTGTGTTACCATCACTAATTTGTTAATCAAATTAAGCATTATTTAAGCATTAATCCTCGTGGGAACGATCTCTATTTATCACTTACTACTTGTTGGACAGTGTAGACTTGCACTACTCTTATTTCACACAACAAGTTTTTGGCGCCGTTGCCGGGGATTAAATAGCTTAATAAACTATTTAATTAATTGGGAAACTAGTGATTTTTGTTGCTAATTTTGGTGTTCTATTTCTGGTTTTTTCAGTATTAGATTGCTACAACATCTGGTGTTGCAGCATATGAACAGGCGCAGCTCACCAGAATTTCAACTTCATCCTGAGATAGAAAGATTGTTTAGGGCGTTGAGAAGGTAAAATAATTTAGGACTTATTTCATTGGGTAGAGCTGGTAATATGGCTACACCAACACCTTCTCATCATGGAGGATCTCAACTTGGAGCCACACCTCCTAGCAACCACGATTCAGAAAGACACACCATAGTTGCAACTGAGCAACCTAGGCAACCTTTTCATAAGCAACAAGTCTTGAATGAAATAGTCATACGCATGGCTAATGACAGGGACAGACCTATGAGGGATTATGCAATTTTTGACCCTCTAACTATGCAAACTAGCATAGTAAGGCTTGAACTTGCCACAACTCATTATGAATTCAAGCCTATGATGTTTCAAATGCTTCAAACAATTGGGCAACTTGGTGGGGGTACTGAGGACCCACATTTGCATTTGAAACAATTGGTAGAAGTTTGTAGTAATTTCATTCTCCTTGGTGTGACTAATGATGCTTTTAAACTTAAACTTCTTCCATATTCCTTGAAGGATAGAGCTAAGGTTTGGCTGAATTCCTTAGAACCTAACTCTATCACTACTAGGAATGAGATGGCTGAAAAATTTATGACTAAATACTTTCCACCTATCAAGAATGCCAGGATGAGAACTGAAATTACATCTTTTAGACAAACTGAATTTGAAACATTGTTTGAAGCATGGGAAAGATTTAAAGAGTTGCTAAGAAAATGTCCTCATAATGGGTTGCCTGTGGTTGTTCAAATGGAGACATTTTACAATGGATTGGAACCTTAGACTAGACTGATGCTTGATGCTTCATTTGGGGGAGTCTTGTTGAATGGCTCCTATCAAGATGCTTATCATAGTATTGAAACCATTGCTGCAAACAGTTATCAATGGCCAACAGCTAGGGTTAGTGCTCAAAAGAAGGTTGTTGGTATGCATGAAGTGAGTGAAGTTACTGCTTTATCTTCTCAAGTTGCATCCTTAACCAACATGATCAAGAACATGAATACAACCAGTGCTGCAGCAACACCTGCTGTAGCAACTGAATCTGCACTAGAGCCTACTGTAGCATCAATTGAACAAGTACCCGCGGGTTCTGCTAGTTGTGTATACTTTGGAGGAGGCCACTTATATGAAGAGTGTCCTTCCAACCCTATTTCAGTTAACTATGTGGGATACAATAAGAACAATAATCCAAATTCAAATACCTACAATCTTGGGTGGAAGAATCATCCAAATTTCAAATGGAGCAGCAATGCAACACCTGCTACAGCTCCTGCAACACCACCAGGATTCCCTGCTCAACCCAAGGAAGCAGCACCAGCAGTTGAAAATTCTATGGAGGCCATGCTCAAGGTTTTCATGAATGAAACAAAGCCTCAATATCAAACTCAAGGAGCTGCAATCAAGAACTTGGAGAATCAAATTGGTCAAATAGCTACTGCTCTCACCCAAAGACTTAGTGAATCTTTGCCATCCCCTACTAAACCATCAAGATCAAAAGGGAAGGAGACTTGCAAGGCTATATCTTTAAGGAGTGGGAAGGATTTCAGTGGACCATCTACTGATTCTAGTGATGGTGCCAAAACTAAAGAAAAAAATCAAAAAAATGAGAAAAAGAAGGCAACAGATGTTGTCACAGTAGATGCTGCAGTATCTGATGCTGCACCAGTTCCATCACCAGTTGTTGATCAAGCTGTTCCATCTCCTCCCTTTCCTCAAAGGTTGAAGAAGGCTCAGCAAGACAAGCAATTTGGCAAATTCTTAGAGGTGCTAAAACAACTTCACATCAATGTTCCTCTAGTAGAAGCACTTCAACAAATGCCCAACTATGCAAAGTTCATGAAGGATGTGCTTACTAATAGGAGGAGACTTGGAGAATTTGAGACAGTGGCTATGACAGAGGAATGTAGTATGATCATGCAAAGCAAGCTTCCAAGCAAGTTGAAGGATCCAGGCAGTTTCACTATTCCTTGTTCAATTGGTGAAACCTATACTGGCAGAGCTCTTTGTGACTTAGGTGCAAGCATCAATTTGATGCCTAAGTCTGTTTTCACTCAGCTGGGTATAGGGTTTCCCAGACCTACAATTGTTACTCTCCAACTTGCAGATAGATCTATTGCATACCCAGAAGGAATCATTGAAGGTGTCTTAATAAAGGTAGATAAATTTGTATTTCCTGCTGACTTTGTGATTTTAGATTTTGATGCAGATAAGGAAGCGCCTATAATTCTTGGAAGACCCTTCTTGGCTACTGGCAAGACTCTGATTGATGTGTGTATGCACTCCGAAAAATCCGGTTTGGATCCTTCTTCGTACAACGGGAAAAACAATGAAGCCGCCACCAATATTTTAATTTAGAAAAAACATTGGAAAAATCTTTTTAGGCGATTGGCCTTTTGAAAACGAGAGATATAGGTTCGGGGGTCGGTTATGTGTGGGGAAGGTATTAGCACCCCACACATCCTTTCTACCGAAAGGGAACCTTTAATTTAGTGTGTGGTTTTTGACTGTTGATTTGAAACGCTTTGTTCTACTTCTTTTCTTCTTTTTTTATTTAAGAAAATGCTTTTGAAAACTGGGGAAAGAAGAATCTTTTAGTTATTATTTTTTTAAAAGGGTGCTTGACGGGAGGTGAACCCGCTCCTACGTATCCTCCGGTGCGATGAGGAATTCAAAGCTACGTAGTTCTAGTCTTGTTTTTAAAAGGCTCTTTTGTTTTTAGCTTTTTAGTTTTTAGGTGTTTTTTGAAATAAGACTCGAGTGTTCACTAATACCAAGCAAGCAATGGCTTCGAGTGGTTTTCATTACTAACTCGAATGAAAATAAGTTGAAACCGATAATCAAACAAGCAATGGCTTCGAGTGATTGTAAGTAACAACGTTTTTTTTTCTATCCTTTTTTGTAAATGAGGCGAGCATCGGTGATAATCATCTAGCAAAGGCTTAGGACAATTACCACTAATGACTCGTGTTGTTTTTGGAATTGAATTGGGTTCGCATGTATTTAAGGTTTGGGAGCTTTCATGATAATCAAACAAGCAAAGGCTTCGAGTGACTACCACTAATAACTCCTCATTAGTGATCAAACAAGCAAAGGCTTCGAGTGGCCACTAATGATTTTGTTTATGAAGAACTTAGGGTTTAAGCTTGGAAAAGAAATTGGTCTTAATTTGTTAAAGACGTAGTTTAGAAAAGAAGTTTGAAAGCAATTTGATTTTTGGAAAAGAGTTTTGGAAAACTAGTAGAACATTTTCAATCAAGTTCCAAGTCAATAACCAAAATGCAAATTGCTAAACTACAATTCATGCAATGATCTAAACTAGTAACCATTTTCATGTCAAGTTGTTTAGAAAAGAAAACAATGAATGCAAGAAAGTTCATAGATGCAAGCATAGCACATTCATTGAGATCATGTTATCAAGCAAGCAACAACATAGACACAATTTGCAACTTACCCTTTCATGTTGAAAACATCTCATTACAACATTTGAATACACAATGCATGAATAGGCAAAGATGAACCTAGACTACACATATCATGTCACAATACATAGATAGGCAAAGAATGAACCCAAGTTGAACATTTTGGCAAAAATGCATGAATAGGCAAGAGAATGAACCTAGATTGCACATCTTATTGAAGATGCTAGGCAAGATGAACCTAAATTGAACATTTTTGCAAAATGCATGAATAGGCAAGTGAATGAACCTAAATTGAACATCTTATTGAAGATGCATGAATAGGCAAGTGAATGAACCTAACTAGGCATTTATGACACAACATGTGAGTAGGCAAGGAAGTTACAAAGCACAAGTGAATTCAAACATTTAATGAATCACTTGCAAAATCCTAGGGATTTCACATCAACATTTGACATAAGCAACAATGTGGTATCATTTTGATGGCATCAACATTTTGCATATTTCTACAATCAACCACATGAAAGGAATAAGTTGGAAAGGGCATTTGCCTCAAGTGAGATCATTAGCAAGCCATGAAAAATCAATTTGACATTTTATTTAGCAAGCATATGCAATTAAGGTGTTGAATCCCTTTAGGTAATCTTTAACACTTGGGATATGCACAAGTGCATAAGTGTCAAATCCTCTTACCAAATTATCAACACAAACATGATTTTCAAAGCAAGCAACAAAAACAAGCACAAACCCTAATTATCTCATGAAATGCGACACCAACATAGAGCTAAAACCTCATTTTATTCTTTGAAAGCAACAAAATCATGCAAGCAAATGACATAGATCAAACTTTTTGGCAAGGATTCACATGATTAAGCAAAGGAATGCACTAAAATCACACAAACTCTAATTTTTCCACAATATGCGAAATGAAACATAAGCCCAAATCACAATTTTATTCATGAAAATGCAAGCACAAAATGAAAATAGCACAAACACACAATTTATTCCAAGAGAGAGATGCATTTCAAGCATCCAAACCTCCCAAAGTGTTTGTCAAAATGCTTGAAACACATCTCTCATTCAACAACAACAATTATATCAACATTTCAACATAAAATAGAGCACTAAAATGCAAAGAAATGCTTGATATGCAAAAATAGATTGATGATCTACATTTTTGATGCTAAAATTTTGATGATGCTAAGATTGAGAGTATACCTCAACTCCAAGCTAGAATAGCGAAAGAAATAAGGTGAATGAACACTAAACCACTTGAATCAACCCTCTAATCTTCAATCTTGAGCTTGATTCTTGAGATTTGAAGATGGATCTTTGAAGAGAATGCAAGGATGATGAAGGATTTAGGACTAGAATGTTGATTTGAAGTGAAAAAGTGAAGAGATGAGGTGAGGGAATGAAGAGGGGTATTCGGCCAAGAAGGGAGAAGAGGAGAGGCTAGGTTTTTGAGTGTGAATTGTGTGCAAAAACTTGTGAGAGGTGAGGATATGAGGGTATATATAATGTGCAATTAGGTTTAGGGGCATTTAGGTCATTGTGTACCTCATCTCATTCTAGGATTGCATTTTATATTTTAATCAAGGGTGAGGATTGAAACACACATTGATGAGGGGCAAAAAAATGCAAAATGAGAGGGAAATGAAGGGGTAGATATTCAGCCAAGCAATGAGAGTGGTGCCCAAGTTTTGCAAGTTGGCAATTGTACTATTGTACTATCCATGAACCTTCCAATTATCCTCTCAATTTTGATTATTCCTTTCAAGATAATTGTACATAAATTTAACCATTTTGAGCCATATACAAGGTATCTTGAAGAATATGCCATTTTTGAAAATGAGAGATGACCAAAATTGCCAACAAAAATCCTATCATATAATTTTTAGGAATATTCCTTGTACTATTTTTTTGAAATGCTTTCTTGAATTAATTTGAACTTTATTTTTTTACTACACATATAAAATATGCGCACAATTTGAAAGATGATTTTCTTTATTTTTTTATTTTTTTTAATCAAAATAATACAATTTCATTAAATAAATTCCCAAAAATTAATTAATTGGATTTTCAACTAGCAAAAATTTATTAAATTGAAATTGACCAAACAATGCCCCTTTTAAATGCCCCAAAATTCCTTAATTTCTCAAAAATGATTTCGAAAACCTTAGAATGCTTGGGTAAATACCCTAAATCCTTTCTCAAATAATGCATCACTCACAAAATTATTTATTTTTGCTGAAAATTAGGGTTTTGAAACTAGGCGGACAAAATTAGGGTATGACAGCTGCCCCTCTTTATTTGGATTTTACCAAGAAATATGAATTGGCCGAGACATATTTCGAAGATAAAATAAAAATAAAGAATTCAGAAATTATACCAATTTTGTCTACTTGGAGAAACCAGAATTTTCTTTTTCTTTTTCTTCTTTTTCTTTTTCTTTTTCTTTTTCTTTTTCTTCTCTCTTTTTTTTTTGAAAAATGAACGCTTGGCGCGCTGATGAGAAAGCAGTAAACGAAATGATTAACGACTTGCACGCTAACTGCGAAAAGCAAGGAAAACGCTAAATGAAGAAAGCGATAAAGAAAGCGGTAAAATGCAAGGTTGCCTAAAACCTTTAAACGAACCCTTGGCGAGTCCGCGTTTGCACGTGGCTTTGAGGAGCACGCATCCTGAGAATGGCCTTTCGAGCGACCGGGGGGGATCGTTATCAGCTCCGGAACTGATATACTGATCAATGCACGGCGTCCACTATATCTTAGGCGGATACAACTATTCCGTTGAACCTCACATGGGGCTGCGGTCCATCGTGTTGCTCGTACACGACGTGAGACCATGAACAGAAGGGATCGATGAACTCTGACAATAGCGATTTGAACTCCAAACTGCAATGCACGCTTGAGCGCTGAACTGAAAAGCATTTGAACTCCGAACTGAGGGAGCGTTTTCTGGGAACTGAGTGCGGGGATTAACACCGAAGTATTTATCCGTCTTTGTACCTGCAAGTGAGATGAACAAATGCATGCAATGCAAATGCCATGATTGCTGTTTTGATGGAATGAATGTAATGCATGAATTTATCTTTTTGTTTATGTTTGATGAATGCAATGTAATGCATGATTTTCTTTTTTCTTATTGCTCTTTTGCTCTTTTTGGCTTTTTCTTTTGCTGGCTCGACCAAATCGTTGGACTTGCGTTACGAGGCACAATGATCATCCATGATGACAGTGTGAGAGCCACGCTCCAACCTTTTTGAGATTTGTTTTGATGCAATCAGTGCTTTTTGTTTAGTTCTTGTGAATTTTACCTGACTGAAAGATCATCTCTTTTCTTTGTAATTTTCAAAAATTTCGCAATGATTTTAATGCTCTGATTTATGCACATTTTCATAATCATTTATCATCTACCATAAAACATCATTTTAAAGCAGAAATGAAAAGAAAGCAAATGGTAAAACAACAAACAGATGGAGTGAAAAACTTGGACTTTTATTCATATGGAAACTGAACGTGCAGAAGGTCACGCCGACTGAAAAGAGTACATTGGAATTTTTTGAAACTAAAAAAAAAACAAGAAAAATGGACGCAACAGATCTTAGGAGCGCTTTTCATCTTTGAAGTGTGCCAATCACCCATACTTGCAGCCTTGATCACCCTTTTATCCAAACCTTTGGAGGTGCTGCTTGCCTCTTTTTCTTTTAAGTCCAACTTTTCTGACCCTAATTTTTGCCTGGACCGCTCTTTGCGAGTTTTCAGTCCACCGGGTCACTCTTTTTTTGCCTAGGCCGCCCTTTCGGGTTTTCAACCTAGCGAGCTAATTCTTGCTTGGCTCATCTTTCTCTTTTTCTTTTCATTTTTCTCAGGCGTAGTATTTCTTGACTGAATCTGAATTGACTGGGTTTCTGAGTTCTTCACCATCCATGCTGGTGAGTATCAATGCTCCTCCAGAGAAGGCTTTCTTTACCACATAGGGTCCATCATAGCTAGGAGCCCATTTCCCACGAGGGTCAATCTGAATAGGCAGGATCTTTTTGAGCACGAGGTCTCCTTCTTTGAATTCTCGAGGACGCACTTTCTTGTCGAAGGCTGTTTTCATCCTTTGTTGATACAGTTGTCCATGACACAGGGCAGCAATTCTTTTCTCCTCAATGAGGTTCAACTAGTCCAGACGAGCTTGAACCCATTCAGCTTCTTCCAACTTGGTTTCTGTAACACCCCCCTTACGTATTCTACCATTTTAATTAATAAAATCAGAGTTGGAAAATTTCTTTTTAAAACTCAACCATCACAAGGGAGATATCACATTTTCGTCGTTTCAAAAACCAAACATCACATAATGAAATCATCAACATAAAGTAGTACGATACATAGCACATAATCGGGACGAACCCTCACAATACACCTGTCATGACATAACAGTCGGATATACAACTCGCAGCGGAAATAAATACATATCTCATACATATGTATAATACATCACCAAAGTACACTGTCTAATAACAGTACAAAATACAACTCCTAAAGTGTTTCGCCCCCCGGGTGCTACGTATCAGAGCATGACACCAAAAATCGGAAATAAGGAAGGTAGAACCTTCACTCGCTATCACCTGCAGGTTGCCGACATAAGAAGCAACACGAAAGCAGAAGGGTGAGTCTCTAACATATAATAGAATATGTGATAATCAAATATGATAGAGAAAAACACAATTAAAACACCAATCTACCATAAACCGGCACACCACAACAATTCACAATACATAACTCAGCTACACCAATAAACATCACCAAATGCGTATGTATATGCATGCAAATGCAACCCAACACCAAGGGCATATGCATGTGGATCCATTCATCACCTAAAAATAAGCCTTGAGGGCATTTATCACCAAAGTTGCCGAAGCCTAGACCGCAGCCTCTTCATCACCAAAAATGCACATGATTTATGCGACACCATGAACAATGTAGAACACACACCAAAATCACCAAAATCAGCACCACTCATCATCACCAATAATTGTTTTATCACCAATAATTATTTATCATCACCAAAATCACCAACACCACTCCACTTTACAGCTCTAAGGCTCACACCGATATTTTTGACAAATTATAAGTCCAACCGTGGATAAACACCCACACTTGAGTTTTACAACTCAAACAGTACACACCGGCACACTAAACCGGCAAATCCGGCAAAACTGCACTCCGGCAGCTCCGGCAGCCCCGGGCAACACACTAGGCCCCACACCTAGTCAACATCACTGGCAAAACTGCCAGACAGCTCCCTTGAATACAGCACACAGCACTGGCGCACCTGAGCAACGCTGCCAGGGCGCCTGCACTTTGGCACAAAATTTGGGCAGCACACACAAAGTTGGTGCCCAGCACAAGGGCTCCAGGCAGCGTGCACCAACCAACTTGGGCACGGTGCCCGCGCCCAAACCACCGCGAACCCAGGGGCCACTCTTGGCCCCGGCCCTAGTACTCCCTCTCTCCTAGATGCGCCACAAGGGCCCACCACAATTTGGGCCCTGCCACGTCACTTGGGCCCATGCCCAAATTGACAAAAAATCACAAAAACAGGATTCTGGCGCCTAGACACAGGGCTCCAAACAGCTCTGGCAACCAACTTGGGCACGGTTCCCGCGTCCCAAACCACTCGTGCATTTTGGACAAACTCTTGAACCGCCCCTTTTACTAACCCTCTACTAGGTGCGCCACTAGGGTCCACCATCATTGGGGCCCTGGCTCGCCACTTGGGCCCATGCCCAAATTGGCAAAAAATCATTTTTTCATGCACACTGCACAGTTTTGGCGCCTAGACACTCTACCCACACCAAGCCACACTTCACCAAACCTAACCATTCCAACTTCAACTTCACCACCAATTCTAACCTTCAACAACCACAATTTCAACACCAATAACAACATCAATATCACCATATTCAATCATCAAATTTCATATCCGATTCACACAAAATTTCACCAACTCATTGAGACATTTTCACAAACACATAATGTGCAATTTTTGACAACTTTTTATTTCAACAAAACAACACCAAAACCACACCCAAATTAGTTCAAAGACATCACCAAACAATCAATTCTCATATTCAATCAACAAAATTCATTCAAACACATCAAAAACCCCTAAAACCCTATTCTAACATATTGAAAACACAAACTCTATTATAGGTTAGGAGAGCCCCCTTACCTTGAATTCCTTGAAGAAAATAAGCCCTAATCCAAGCAATTCCTCTTGAAAAATCAACAAAATCCCTTCCCTTTCTCTTCTTCTTGCTACGTCCTCTTCTCTCCTTTTTCTCTCTTTTCTTTGTTTCTTACTTTGATAAAAAAAAATGAAAGGAAACAACACTAAGTCACTTAGTCAAATATGATGACTAAGTCTTCAAATTCAATTTGACTTCTATGTCTTCAAAGTAACTTTGATTACCTTATGGGCCTAAAATGATTATGGGCCTTTGGGCTTAATACCCACACCTCTTCAAACTTGCATTCCAACTCCTAAACCAATAAGTTGACATATCAATTAACTTAATTATAATTAAAATGTCGTAAACCCTAATAATCAATTAAATAAATAACTGAATTATTTTGGGGTGTTACAACTCTCCCCCACTTAGAATATTTCGTCCTCGAAATACATACCTGAATCAAATAACTCCTGGTATGCTTCCCGCATCTTGGTCTCCAACTCCCTAGTGATACTCTCTCCGGTAGCTCCTAACCAAACTACCTTCACCAAATGGATCTCTTTTCCTCTCAAAGTTTTCACCTCACGATCTTCGATCCGCACCGGTATAGTCTCAACAGTGAGATTCTCTCTCACTTGCACATCATCCATTTGAATTACGTGAGATGGATCCGGAATATACTTCCGCAACTGTGAAATATGAAACACATCATGAAGATTCGAAAGATTAGGTGGCAAAGCCACCCGATAAGCAACTCTTCCAACTTTCTCTAAAATCTGATATGGTCCAATAAAACGAGGAGTCAACTTCTTCGACTTCAAGGCACGACCAACACCGGTCACAGGTGTAACTCTCAGAAACACATGATCACCAGCCTGAAACTCCAAATCTTTCCTCCTCTTGTCATGATAACTCTTTTGTCTACTTTGTGAAGTTTTCATCTTTTCACGAATCAGCTTCACTTTCTCGGTTGTCTCACGAACAATCTCCGGTCCAAGTACAACACTTTCTCCGGATTCATACCAACACACCGGAGTCCTACACCTCCTACCATACAATGCTTCGAAAGGAGCCATTCCAATACTAGCATGATAACTGTTATTGTAAGTGAACTCAATCAACGAAAGATGTCCATCCCATGAACCTCCCTGCTCAAGCACACAAGCTCTCAATAGATCCTCAAGTGACTGAATAGTCCTCTCCGTCTGACCATCAGTCTGCGGGTGATAAGCTGAACTCAATCTCAACTTCGAACCCAAAGCCTCTTGCAAACTTTTCCAAAATTCAGAAGTGAATCTTGGATCTCTATCTGACACAATACATAGAGGCACACCATGCAGCTTCACTATCGTCTGAATATAAATCTCTGCCAACCTAGAAACCGGATAAGTAATGTTAATCGGTAAAAAGTGAGCAGACTTTGTCAATCTGTCAACAATCACCCAAATGGCATCAAATCCTCTCGAAGTATTTGGCAAACCCGTCACAAAAATCCATGGAAATGCTATCCCACTTCCACTCAGGAATCTCCAAAGGTTGCATCAACCCTGCAGGCTTCTGATGCTCAACCTTCGACTTCTGACATGTCAAACAGGCATACACAAACTGAGCTACCTCCTTCTTCATACCAGGCCACCAAAACAATTTCTTCAAATCATGATACATCTTTGTAGCTCCGGGATGAATACTCAATTTACTTCTGTGACTCTCCTCAAGAATTGCTTTCTTCATCTCTACATCATCAGGAATACATATCCTATCACGGAACCTCAACACACCTTGAGAATCCAACCTGAAATCATTGTCATCAGCTTGTCCAACTTCACCCATCATGTCTACCAGCTTCACATCCAACTTCTGTGCCTCTCTGATACTAACCAGAAAATCATTATTAATCTTTAACATACCAAATTTGATACTCTGAGGAGATACTTCACAAACTAAGCTCATGTCTCTGAATTGTTCAATCAACTCCAACTCCTTAATCATCATTGCAGACATATGCAAACTCTTTCTACTCAAAGCATCGGCTACAACATTAGCTTTCCCCGGATGATAGTTCAAGCTAAAGTCATAGTCTTTCAACAACTCTAACCACCTTCTCTGCCTCATATTCAGCTCCTTTTGATCAAATAAATATTGCAAACCTTTATGATCACTAAATACTTCAAATCTAGAACCATAAAGATAATGCCGCCAAATTTTCAATGCAAACACAACCGCAGCCAACTCCAAATCATGTGTAGGATAATTCTTCTCATGAATCCTCAACTGCCGAGAAGCATAAGCAACTACCCTACCATTCTGCATAAGAACTCCTCCTAAACCCATCTTCGAAGCATCACAATACACAACAAAGGATTCTTCTGGTTTAGGTAACGTCAAAATCGGAGACGTCGTCAACCTCTTCTTTAATTCTTTGAAACTTTCCTCACACCGATCATCCCACACAAACGCCTTTCCTTTACAAGTCAACTGAGTTAGTGGAAGAGCCAACTTCGAAAAGCCTTCAATAAATCTTCTATAATAACCAGCTAACCCAAGAAAACTTCTAATCTCAGTGACCGACTTCGGAGTCTCCCACTTCAACACCGCATCAACTTTGGATGGATCTACCGCAATCCCATCACCGGAAATAATATGCCCAAGGAAACTCACTTCCCGCAACCAAAATTCACACTTAGACAATTTAGCATACAACTTCCGATCCCGCAAGACCTCCAACACTAACCTCAAGTGCTCAGCATGCTCCTCTTCGGATTTTGAATACACCAAAATGTCATCAATGAACACCACAACGAACCGATCTAGATACTCATGAAAAATACGATTCATATATTCCATGAATACCCCAGGAGCGTTAGTGACACCAAAAGGCATCACCGAATACTCATAGTGACCATACCGAGTCCTAAAAGCCGTCTTCGGAATATCTTCATCTTTCACTTTAATTTGATGATAACCCGATCTCAAGTCAATCTTGCTAAACACTTGTGCACCCACCAATTGATCCATCAAGTCATCAATTCTTGGAAGCGGATACTTGTTCTTAATTGTCACTTTGTTCAATTGCCGATAATCAACACATAACCTCATACTCCCATCCTTCTTCTTCACAAGCAACACCGGAGCACCCCACGGAGATACACTAGGTCTCACAAACTTCTTTTCAAGCAACTCCTCAAGCTGCTTCTTCAACTCAGACAACTCCGATGCAGACATTCTATAAGGTGCCATTGACGCAGGCCTAGTGCCAGGTACCAGATCAATAGAAAACTCCACTTCCCTCTCTGGTGGTACATCCGGAATCTCATCAGGAAAGACCTCAGGAAACTCCCGTACCACCGGCAACTCATCAATCTTTGCTTGACTCTCAGCAGATAATGATTCCATCACAGCAAACAACTGAGCTTCTCCCCTCATTGCTTTCATCAACTGACCCCCAGACAACAAGACAGTTTCTTCCTCCACCGGAGAAGAGAAACTAACAGACCGATCACAACAATTGATATGAACATGGTTATGCACCAACCAGTCCATACCCAAGATAACATCCATCCCCACCAAAGGAAGACAAATCAGATCAACAATAAAATCTTTGCCGAAAACCGACAAAGGACACTTAGCACACATAAGAGAAGTAGTTACCGAACCCTTAGCTGGAGTATCGATAACCATATCCCTCATCATGGAAGACAACTCAAGATGCAACTTTTCAACACATACCGCAGCAATAAATGAATGTGTAGCACCAGTATCAACTATAGCAATCAGAGGAATACCATCAATGAAGCACGTACCTGAAATCTCATTGGTCACCTCTGACCCAGCAAGAGCAAACACCTTTCCACTTGCTTTCTCCTTCTTTGGTTTAGTGCATTTGGTACTAATGTGACCCACCTCACCACAATTGTAGCAAACCACATCCTTGCGGTCACAATCAGCAGCCAGGTGACCTCCTCTGCCACACTTGAAACACTTTCTCTCATCAAAACTACACTCATAACTCTTATGACCAGGCCTACCACACTTGTAGCACACAACATTAGCAGGAGCATCTCCCCCACTTGGTTTCTTGCCAGAACCAACAGCAGCTTTCTGTTTACCTTTCCCACCGGACACATCATAAGGTTTACTACGATTCTGAAACTGTCCCCTCTTCTCTTTCACAATCTTATAAGAGGTATTGCTATCCTCTTCAAAGATTCTGCAACTATCCACCAAATCAGCAAACCTACGGATCCTCTGGTAGCTAATTGCCTTTTTAATATCATGCCTCAATCCACTTTCAAATTTGATGCATTTAGAGAATTCAGCTTCAGCACCATTGTAATGCGGGTGGAACTTAACCAATTCCAAAAACTTGGCTGCATACTCAGATACAGACTTATTTCCCTGAGTCAAGTTCAGAAATTCCATCTCTTTCTTTCCCCGAACATCCTCCGGGAAGTACTTCCTCAAAAACTCTCTCTTGAAGACATTCCAAGAGAGCTCCTCACCGGCATCCTCAAGCCTCTGCAGAGTTCCCAACCACCAATCATCAGCCTCCTCAGCTAACTGGTGAGCACCGAATCGAACCTTCTGAGCTGGAGTGCAATCCATAACTCGGAAGATCCTCTCTATCTCTTTCAGCCACACAAGAGCTCCATCAGGGTCATACCGCCCCTTGAAGACAGGCGGGTTCTCCCTTTGGAACGTAGCTAAACCACGAGCTGCAGCATTCCCCTCAGCACCTACAGCATCTGCCATTGCTTGCATAGCAGCAGCTAAAGCAGCATCATTCCTCCCAGCCATCTCACCAAGTCACTGAAACAAAATCAGTTAGAACGAGCAACAAGACTCGAGAATTAAAAGACTCAAGACTCAATAACTTGGTCACACAGACCGAACTGCTCTGATACCACTAATGTAACACCCCCCTTACGTATTCTACCATTTTAATTAATAAAATCAGAGTTGGAAAATTTCTTTTTAAAACTCAACCATCACAAGGGAGATATCACATTTTCGTCGTTTCAAAAACCAAACATCACATAATGAAATCATCAACATAAAGTAGTACGATACATAGCACATAATCGGGACGAACCCTCACAATACACCTGTCATGACATAACAGTCGGATATACAACTCGCAGCGGAAATAAATACATATCTCATACATATGTATAATACATCACCAAAGTACACTGTCTAATAACAGTACAAAATACAACTCCTAAAGTGTTTCGCCCCCCGGGTGCTACGTATCAGAGCATGACACCAAAAACCGGAAATAAGGAAGGTAGAACCTTCACTCGCTATCACCTGCAGGTTGCCGACATAAGAAGCAACACGAAAGCAGAAGGGTGAGTCTCTAACATATAATAGAATATGTGATAATCAAATATGATAGAGAAAAACACAATTAAAACACCAATCTACCATAAACCGGCACACCACAACAATTCACAATACATAACTCAGCTACACCAATAAACATCACCAAATGCGTATGTATATGCATGCAAATGCAACCCAACACCAAGGGCATATGCATGTGGATCCATTCATCACCTAAAAATAAGCCTTGAGGGCATTTATCACCAAAGTTGCCGAAGCCTAGACCGCAGCCTCTTCATCACCAAAAATGCACATGATTTATGCGACACCATGAACAATGTAGAACACACACCAAAATCACCAAAATCAGCACCACTCATCATCACCAATAATTGTTTTATCACCAATAATTATTTATCATCACCAAAATCACCAACACCACTCCACTTTACAGCTCTAAGGCTCACACCGATATTTTTGACAAATTATAAGTCCAACCGTGGATAAACACCCACACTTGAGTTTTACAACTCAAACAGTACACACCGGCACACTAAACCGGCAAATCCGGCAAAACTGCACTCCGGCAGCTCCGGCAGCCCCGGGCAACACACTAGGCCCCACACCTAGTCAACATCACTGGCAAAACTGCCAGACAGCTCCCTTGAATACAGCACACAGCACTGGCGCACCTGAGCAACGCTGCCAGGGCGCCTGCACTTTGGCACAAAATTTGGGCAGCACACACAAAGTTGGTGCCCAGCACAAGGGCTCCAGGCAGCGTGCACCAACCAACTTGGGCACGGTGCCCGCGCCCAAACCACCGCGAACCCAGGGGCCACTCTTGGCCCCGGCCCTAGTACTCCCTCTCTCCTAGATGCGCCACAAGGGCCCACCACAATTTGGGCCCTGCCACGTCACTTGGGCCCATGCCCAAATTGACAAAAAATCACAAAAACAGGATTCTGGCGCCTAGACACAGGGCTCCAAACAGCTCTGGCAATCAACTTGGGCACGGTTCCCGCGTCCCAAACCACTCGTGCATTTTGGACAAACTCTTGAACCGCCCCTTTTACTAACCCTCTACTAGGTGCGCCACTAGGGTCCACCATCATTGGGGCCCTGGCTCGCCACTTGGGCCCATGCCAAATTGGCAAAAAATCATTTTTTCATGCACACTGCACAGTTTTGGCGCCTAGACACTCTACCCACACCAAGCCACACTTCACCAAACCTAACCATTCCAACTTCAAGTTCACCACCAATTCTAACCTTCAACAACCACAATTTCAACACCAATAACAACATCAATATCACCATATTCAATCATCAAATTTCATATCCGATTCACACAAAATTTCACCAACTCATTGAGACATTTTCACAAACACATAATGTGCAATTTTTGACAACTTTTTATTTCAACAAAACAACACCAAAACCACACCCAAATTAGTTCAAAGACATCACCAAACAATCAATTCTCATATTCAATCAACAAAATTCATTCAAACACATCAAAAACCCCTAAAACCCTATTCTAACATATTGAAAACACAAACTCTATTATAGGTTAGGAGAGCCCCCTTACCTTGAATTCCTTGAAGAAAATAAGCCCTAATCCAAGCAATTCCTCTTGAAAAATCAACAAAATCCCTTCCCTTTCTCTTCTTCTTGCTACGTCCTCTTCTCTCCTTTTTCTCTCTTTTCTTTGTTTCTTACTTTGATAAAAAAAAATGAAAGGAAACAACACTAAGTCACTTAGTCAAATATGATGACTAAGTCTTCAAATTCAATTTGACTTCTATGTCTTCAAAGTAACTTTGATTACCTTATGGGCCTAAAATGATTATGGGCCTTTGGGCTTAATACCCACACCTCTTCAAACTTGCATTCCAACTCCTAAACCAATAAGTTGACATATCAATTAACTTAATTATAATTAAAATGTCGTAAACCCTAATAATCAATTAAATAAATAACTGAATTATTTTGGGGTGTTACAGTTTCCATCAGCACCCGCAGGGAGGGTATCTCAACTTCGATAGGGAGGACTGCTTCCGACCCATAAACCAAAGAGAAGGGGGTTGCCCCGGTTGAAGTGCGCACTGAGGTACGATACCCGTGCAGAGCGAAAGGAAGCATCTCATGCCAATCTTTATAGGTTACTACCATCTTTTGCACGATCCTCTTGATGTTCTTATTGGCTGCTTCGACTGCCCCATTCATTTTGGGACGGTATGGAGAAGAATTATGATGTTGGATTTTGAAGTCTTTGCACAGCTCTTTCATCATCTTACTGTTCAAGTTGCTACCATTGTCTGTGATGATCTTGTCTGGAAGGCCATAGCGACAAACCAGATCTCTTTTTACGAACTTAGCAACCACAGAGCTGGTTATGCTGGAGTACGAGGCGGCTTCAACCCATTTGGTGAAGTAGTCAATGGCGACTAGAATGAAGCGATGCCCGTTTGACGCTTTAGGCTCAATAGGACCAATGACATCCATTCCCCACATTGAGAACGGCCAAGATGCAGTCAGAACATTTAAGGAAGCAGGTGGCACATGGATATGATCGGCATAGATCTGGCACTTGTGGCACTTTCTCACAAAGCTGTAATAGTCGGATTCCATTTGCAACCAATAGTAGCCGGCCCTCAATATCTTTCTTGCCATGGTATGTCCGCTGGAATGAATCCCAAACGAGCCTTCATGGACATCTCTCATAATTCTTTCTGATTCCTCCTTTGTCACACACCTGAGGAGTACCTTATCATGATTCTTTTTATAGAGCACCTCGCCGCTCAAGAAGAAATTCATCGACAACTTTCTGAGTGTTCTCTTGTCATTCTCGGAGGCCCCGGGAGGATACTCTCTGTTCAAGATGTACTGCTTGATGTCATGATACCAGGGTTTACTATCAGATTCTTCTTCAATTGCTGCGCAGTAGTGATGGGCTGGCAGATCCCGATGCTGAATTCTGATGTGAGTCAAGTTTTTGTCGCAGTTGATGTTGAACATTGAAGACAAAGTGGCCAGTGCATCAGCCAACTGATTCTCATTGCGAGGAAGATGCTGAAATGTGATTTCCTCAAAAGGCTCAACCAACTCTCGGATGTAGTCTTGGTAAGGAATCAACTTGGGATCTCTGGTCTCCCAATCGCCGTTTACCTGGTGAATGACTAGAGCTGAATCTCCATACACATCTAGTCTCTTAACTTTCCAATCTAGGGCTGCCTGAATGCCAAGAATACATGCCTCATATTCTGCAATATTGTTTGTGACATAGAAACTCAGTCTGGTAGTGAATGGGATGAAGCGACTATCCGGGGAAATCAGTACTGCCCCAGCTCCGTGCCCATATATGTTGGAGGCACCATCAAATATCACTCTCCATCTTTCATCTCCCGGGGATTTCCCTTCTTCAAATAGGGCCATGATATCCTCGTCTGGAAAGTCATACTGCATCGACTGATAGTCTTCGATAGGCTGATGTGCTAGGTACTCGGCCAGCGCACTACTCTTGATGGCTTTCTGAGTGACGTACAGGAGGTCATATTCTGACAACTGCATTTGCCAGTGGGCAATTCTCCCTGTAAGTGCGGGCTTCTCGAAGATGTACTTGATAGGATCCATTTTAGATACCAACCAAGTAGTGTGACTTAGCATGTACTGCCTCAAACGATGAGCAGCCCAAGCTAATGCACAACAAGTCTTTTCTAGCAACTAGTACCTTGTTTCACAGTTAGTAAACTTCTTGCTCAGATAGTAGATGGCATGCTCTTTCTTCCCGGATTCATCATGTTGTCCCAACACACAGCCCATTGAGTTATCTAGCACAGTTAGGTACAGGATGAGAGGTCTGCCGGGTACAGGAGGCATCAAGATAGGTGGATTCTGAAGATATTTCTTGACCTTTTCGAAAGCTTCTTGGCAATCGTCATTCCATTTAGTCTCTTGATTCTTGCATAACAGCTTGAAGATTGGTTCACATGTGGCGGTTAACTGGAATATGAACCTAGAGATGTAGTTCAGTCTTCCAAGAAAACCACGGATCTCCTTCTCTGTTTTAGGCACCGGCATTTCAAGAATTGCCCGCACCTTGTCTGGGTCAACTTCTATCCCCCTTTGGCTGACAATGAATCCCAGCAACTTCCCTGATCGCACACCGAAGGTACATTTGGCCGGATTTAATCTGAGCTTGAACTTTCTCAACCGTTCAAAGAGCTTTTGCAAATTGACAATGTGTTCCTCATCGGTTTTAGACTTTGCAATCATATCGTCCACGTAGACTTCGATCTCCTTGTGCATCATGTCGTGAAACAATGTGACCATAGCCCTTTGATAGGTAGCACCGGCGTTCTTCAACCCGAATGGCATGACTCTGTAACAGAACGTTCCCCAAAGAGTTGTGAAAGTTGTCTTCTCCATATCTTCAGGAGCCATTTTAATCTGATTGAACCCTGAATACCCATCCATGAAGGAGAACAGTGAATGCTGCGCTGTTCTATCCACTAAGACATCAATATGAGGCAGGGGAAAATCGTCTTTGGGACTGGCCCGATTCAGATCTCGGTAATCAACACACATTCTGACTTTCCCGTCCTTTTTCGGAACCGGCACAATATTAGCAACCCATTGCGGATATTTTGCTACTGCTAGGAAACCAGCATCAAACTGCTTTTTCACCTCATCTCTGATCTTTAAGGACATTTCTGGTTTCATCCTTCTCAGTTTCTGCTTCACTGGAGGACACTCAGGCTTGACTGGCAGCTTGTGCACCACTATATCAGTATCTAACCCTGGCATATCCTGGTAAGTCCATGCGAAGACATCATCATAATCATGCAGGAGTTGAATTAGCCTCTTACGCTCACTTTCTTTCATCGAAGTGCCAACCTTGACTTCTTTCTTACTGTCCTCTGTGCCCAGATTGATTGTCTCAACAGATTCCCCATGCGGCTGAATAACCTTTTCCTCTTGCCCAACCGTTCTCATCAATTCTGGAGGGGTTTCCCAGTCATCCTCAACATCCTCCTCGGCTTGGTTAACGGGGTAATCAAAGTTAACATATGAATCATTGGCATCATTATTTTCAAAGATGTTCATTTTAGATCTGCATTTGCGGGAATAGAAACAGAATGAACAAGCAAAATAGAAACACAAGATGAAGACACACAATAATGGTATGAAAAACGATTTTATTCATTTGAGAATTCAAAACAACATTTTATTGATTGATGATATTCGAAGGAAAAACATGCATGCCCTTATGAAATGTCCTGAGGCCTTGGGCAGAGCCAAAGGATTCGCATTACAAAATCATTACTTTGAAATGAAAGCAACAGGGAAATCGATGATCTTCCAATTGCCAAGCTCTTCATTTGCAGCACTGCGACGCACCAGGTCCACACTCTTGTCTTCCACAGCTGATTCTTCCCCAATGACAGCCACCTGATTGGGGTCCAGCATGCCCACGCTCCTGAAGCTCTGCTTGAGATCACAGATGGGAACCCTCTTCAAGCTTCGTTCTCGCCCCTGAAGCTTAGCTAGTCTTCTTTCTCGCTTCTCCTCAGCCATTCTCTTCTTATCAGCTTGAGTGGGCCTATATCCTAACCCACATCTATCCTTGTACTCTTGCAACTGGACAGGTGCTAGAATTCCTTGCTCGGACCTTCCCAAACCCTTTCCAATCTGGTAACCATTTCTCGGCATGACCTTGGCGACCATGATATCAGCATTGGACATTCTTGGTGCAGGCAGTGGAACTTCCTCTCCCACGAAAGCGGCATTTGCAATTTCCAATGACTGAAAAGCAGTTTCAAGGGATTCCTCTGCAGCCTCGATGTATTGAGAGGGATGGGGCTTGTTAATCATAAACTCTTCTTCTCCAAAGACGACTATCAGTTTGTCATCGACTACAAACTTAAGCCTCTGATGGAGAGATGAAGGAACAGCTCCTGCAGCATGAATCCAAGGTCTTCCCAGGAGACAGCTGTAGGATGATGCAATGTCCATGATTTGAAAGTTCACATAAAACACCTCAGGCCCTATCTGCACTGGAAACTCCATTTCCCCGATAACCTCTTTCTTGGATCCGTCGAATGCTCTGACTAGCGTTGAGCTAGGCTAATCACAATTTTATTCATGAAAATTCAAGCACAAAATGAAAATAGCACAAACACACAATTTATTCCAAGAGAGAGATGTATTTCAAGGATCCAAACCTCCCAAAGTGTTTGTCAAAATGCTTGAAACACATCTCTCATTCAACAACAACAATTATATCAACATTTCAACATAAAATAGAGCACTAAAATGCAAAGAAATGCTTGATATGCAAAAATAGATTGATGATCTACATTTTTGATGCTAAAATTTTGATGATGCTAAGATTGAGAGTATACCTCAACTCCAAGCTAGAATAGCGAAAGAAATAAGGTGAATGAACACTAAACCACTTGAATCAACCCTCTAATCTTCAATCTTGAGCTTGATTCTTGAGATTTGAAGATGGATCTTTGAAGAGAATGCAAGGATGATGAAGGATTTAGGACTAGAATGTTGATTTGAAGTGAAAAAGTGAAGAGATGAGGTGAGGGAATGAAGAGGGGTATTCGGCCAAGAAGGGAGAAGAGGAGAGGCTAGGTTTTTGAGTGTGAATTGTGTGCAAAAACTTGTGAGAGGTGAGGATATGAGGGTATATATAATGTGCAATTAGGTTTAGGGGCATTTAGGTCATTGTGTACCTCATCTCATTCTAGGATTGCATTTTAATTTTGAATCAAGGGTGAGGATTGAAACACACCTTGATGAGGGGCAAAAAAATGCAAAATGAGAGGGAAATGAAGGGGTAGATATTCAGCCAAGCAATGAGAGTGGTGCCCAAGTTTTGCAAGTTGGCAATTGTACTATTGTACTATCCATGAACCTTCCAATTATCCTCTCAATTTTGATTATTCCTTTCAAGATAATTGTACATAAATCTAACCATTTTGAGCCATATACAAGGTATCTTGAAGAATATGCCATTTTTGAAAATGAGAGATGACCAAAATTGCCAACAAAAATCCTATCATATAATTTTTGGGAATATTCCTTGTACTATTTTTTTGAAATGCTTTCTTGAATTAATTTGAACTTGATTTTTTTACTACACATATAAAATATGCGCACAATTTGAAAGATGATTTACTTTATTTTTTTATTTTTTTTGTTCAAAATAATACAACTTCATTAAATAAATTCCCAAAAATTAATTAATTGGATTTTCAACTAGCAAAAATTTATTAAATTGAAATTGACCAAACAATGCCCCTTTTAAATGCCCCAAAATTCCTTAATTTCTCAAAAATGATTTTGAAAACCTTAGAATGCTTGGGTAAATACCCTAAACCCTTTCTCAAATAATGCATCACTCACAAAATTATTTATTTTTGCTGAAAATTAGGGTTTTGAAACTAGGCGGACAAAATTAGGGTATGACAATGTGCAAAAAGGAGAATTGACTATCAGGAGATAAAATTCAATGTGATGAGTGCTCTCAAGTTTCCTGACCAAGGAACTGAGGAGTGTTCTTTTGTGGTGTCTCTTGATTCTGTGGTTCAGAAACACTTCCACAAGCAAAGTGACCACTTGGTGAAAGATCTTGCTGAAATTAACAAAAGTGAGCTTGCGAAAGATGGGGTGCTACATGAGGAGGCTACTGTGAAGGAGATTTGGAGCAAACAATATGACTCTCTTCAGCTTGATGATTCAAATCTTTTAAGAAATGTGCCTTCAATTGAGAAACCTCCTGTGCTTGAACTTAAAGAGTTACCCAAGCACCTTAAATATGCCTATTTAGGGGAAAATGATACATTGCCTGTAATCATTGCTTCAGACCTCTCCAAAGATCAAGAGCATGATCTCATTACTACCCTAAAGAGGCATAAGAAGGCAATTGGGTGGCAAATGGCTGATATAAAAGGGATTAGTCCCACCATCTGCATGCATAGGATCATTCTCGATGAAAATGCTAAGAATAGCATTGAAGGGCAGAGGAAGCTAAATCCCATCATAAAGAAAGTTGTGAAAAAAGAGATTATTAAGTGGCTTGATGATGGCATTATGTATCCTATATCTGACAGTGCATGGGTGAGCCCTGTGCAATGTGTTCCAAAGAAAGGAGCGGTCACAGTGGTAGCTAATGAGAAGAATGACCTTATTCCCACAAGAACAGTAACTGGTTGGAGGATTTGCATGGATTATAGGAAGCTCAACAAAGGCACAAGAAAAGATCATTTCCCGCTACCATTCATTGATTAAATGCTTGATAGACTTGCTGGTAAAGAGTTCTATTGCTTTTTGGATGGTTACTCTGGTTACAATCAAATAGCCATAGTGCCTGAATATCAGCAAAAGACTACTTTCACTTGTCCCTATGGTACTTTTCCTTTTAGGAGAATGCAACTTGGGCTATGCAATGCACCAACAACTTTTCAAAGGTGTATGATGTCAATCTTCTTTGATTTTATTGAAAAGTCTATGGAGGTGTTTATGGATGATTTCTCTGTCTTTGAAGAAACGAACTTGGTTTTGAATTGGGAGAAATGCCACTTCATGGTCCAAGAAGGTATTCTGTTGGGACACAAGATTTCTAAAAAGGGAATCGAGGTTGACAAAGCTAAGGTTGAAGTTATTGCGAAAATGCCTCCTCCAACCAATTTGAAAGGTGTTAGAAGTTTCTTGTGGCATGCTGGGTTCTACAGAAGATTTATCAAAGTAATTGTTTACACTGTGTCATACCCTAATTTTGTCCACCTAGGTCAAAACCCTAATTCTCAACAAAAATAAATAAATTGAGAAGTGTGGCATTATTTTGAAAAGTGTGAAGAACATTGTGCATACATTTTTTTGAGTTTTTAGGGCAAAAGGGTATTTTGGTCATTTTCTAAAAATAGGATAATTTTTCATCGAAAATCATTGTGCAATTTTAGAGGAAATTATTTGAAGCAAGACACCCTTGGTCATATATTTTTTTGCGCATACATGCACGCATTTGCATAAAAATTCAAATTTAAAAAAGGCATCAAAAAGGAATATTCTACAAAAATTTCAAGATGAGGTTTTTATGATATTTTTGGTCATGGTGATCTCATAAAATGGCATATTTCTAAGATTCCTAGTATGTGGCCTAAATTGGGTGTATTTTTGTACAATTATCCTAAGAAGAATAATCAAAAATGAAGGGATAATAGAATGGTCATATGATAGTACAATAGTACAAGATGACAACTTGCAAAACTTGGGCACCACTCTTCTCTCATTGCTTGGCCGAATTCACTCCCCTTCATTTCCCTCTCATTTTGCATTTTTTTGACCTCAATCCATGTGTGATTCAATCCTCACCCTCCATTCAAATTTTAGATGCAATCCTAGGGTGAGATGAGATGCACAATGACCTAAATGCCCTTAAACCTAATTGCTTTCTATATATACCCTCATATCCTCACCTCTCACAAGGTTTTGGCTCACAATTCACACTCAAAAACCTAGCCTCTCCTCTTCTCCCTTCTTGGCCGAATACACCTCCTCATTCCCTCACCTCATTTCTTCACTTTTTCACTTCAAATCAACATTCTAGTCCTAAATCCTTCATCATCCTTGCATTCTCTTCAAAGATCCATCTTCAAATCTCAAGAATAAAGCTCAAGATTGAAGATTAGAGGGTTGATTCAAGTGGTTTAGTGTTCAATCACCTTATTTCTTTTGCTATTCTAGCTTGGAGTTGAGGTATACTCTCAATCTTAACATCATCAAAATTTTAGCATAAAAAATGTAGATCATCAATCTATTTTTGCATATCAAGCATTTCTTTGCATTTTAGTGCTCTATTTTATGTTGAAATGTTGATATAATTGTTGTTGTTGAATGAGAGATGTGTTTCAAGCATTTTGACAAACACTTTGGGAGGTTTGGATGCTTGAAATGCATCTGTCTCTTGGAATAAATTGTGTGTTTGTGCTATTTTCATTTTGTGCTTGCATTTTCATGAATAAAATTGTGATTTGGGCTTATGTTTCATTTCGCATATTGTAGAAAAATTAGAGTTTGTGTGATTTTAGTGCATTCCTTTGCTTAATCATGTGAATCCTTGCCAAAAAGCTTGATCTATGTCATTTGCTTGCATGATTTTGTTGCTTTCAAAGAATAAAATGAGGTTTTAGCTCTATGTTGGTGTCGCATTTCATGAGATAATTAGGGTTTGTGCTTGTTTTTGTTGCTTGCTTTGAAAATCATGTTTGTGTTGATGATTTGGTAAGAGGATTTGACACTTATGCACTTGTGCATATCCCAAGTGTTAAAGATTACCTAAAGGGATTCAACACCTTAATTGCATATGCTTGCTAAATAAAATGTCAAATTGATTTTTCATGGCTTGCTAATGATCTTACTTGAGGCAAATGCCCTTTCCAACTTATTCCTTTCGTGTGGTTGATTGTAGAAATATGCTAAATGTTGATGCCATCAAAATGATACCACATTGTTGCTTATGTCAAATGTTGATGTGAAATCCCTAGGATTTTGCAAGTGATTCATTAAATGTTTGAATTCACTTGTGCTTTGTAACTTCCTTGCCTACTCACATGTTGTGTCATAAATGCCTAGTTAGGTTCATTTCTTGCCATGCATCTTCAATAAGATGTGCAATCTAGGTTCATTCTCTTGCCCAGTCATGCATTTTTGCCAAAATGTTCAACTTGGGTTCATTCTTTGCCTATCTATGTATTGTGACATGATATGTGTAGTCTAGGTTCATCTTTGCCTATTCATGCATTGTGTATTCAAATGTTGTAATGAGATGTTTTCAACATGAAAGGGTAAGTTGCAAATTGTCTATGTTGTTGCTTGCTTGATAACATGCTCTCAATGAATGTGCTATGCTTGCATCTATGAACTTTCTTGCATTCATTGTTTTCTTTTCTAAACAACTTGACATGAAAATGGTTACTAGTTTAGATCATTGCATGAATTGTAGTTTAGCAATTTGCATTTTGGTTATTGACTTGGAACTTGATTGAAAATGTTCTACTAGTTTTCCAAAAATCAAATTGCTTTCAAACTTCTTTTCTAAACTATGTCTTTAACAAATTAAGACCAATTTCTTTTCCAAGCTTAAACCCTAAGTTTTTCATAAACAAAATCATTAGTGGCCACTCGAAGCCTCTGCTTGTTTGATCACTAATGAGGAGTTATTAGTGGTAGTCACTCGAAGCCTTTGCTTGTTTGATTATCATGAAAGCTCCCAAACCTTAAATACATGCGAACCCAATTCAATTCCAAAAACAACACGAGTCATTAGTGGTAATTGTCCTAAGCCTTTGCTAGATGATTATCACCGATGCTCGCCTCATTTGCAAAAAAGGATAAAATAAAAACGTTGTTACTTATAATCACTCGAAGCCATTGCTTGTTTGATTATCGGTTTCAACTTATTTTCTTTCGAGTTAGTAATGAAAACCACTCGAAGCCATTGCTTGCTTGGTATTAGTGAACACTCGAGTCTTATTTCAAAAAACACCTAAAAACTAAAAAGCTAAAAACAAAAGAGCCTTTTCAAAACAAGAGGAGAACTACGTAAGCTTTGAATTCTCCATCGCACCGGGAGATACATAGGAGCGGGTCACATCCCGTCAAGCACACTTTTAAAAAAATAATAAAAAGATTCTTCTTTTCCCCCGTTTTCAAAAACACTTTTCTCAAATAAAAAAGAAGTAGAACGAATTGTTTCAAATCAACTCTGTCAAAACCGCACATCAAGTTAAAGGTTCCCTTTCGGTAGAAAGGAGGTGTGGGGTGCTAATACCTTCCCCACACCTAACCGACCCCCGAACCTACATCTCTAGTTCTCAAAGGGCCACCCGCCTTAAAAAGGACCCTTTTTCAATGTTTTGGTCCCTAAATAAAAATGTTGATGGCGGCTTCATAAATTTTCACGTTGTACGATGAAAGGTCCAAACCGGATTTTTTTTCGGGGTGCAACAGCTGGCGACTCCATTGGGGACCTTCCTTTTAAAATGAGGGTCAGGCCTAATTAACTTGATGTGCGGTTTAATTTTTTGATTTGAATGTGATTGTTCTATTTCTCTCTTTTCTTCTCCTTCTTTTTCTTCTCTCTTTCTGATGTTTGAATGTTCTCTTGCATTCTCGTGTTGTTATGTTGCATTCATGTGCATTTGACTCTTCTTCTTCTATGTTCGCTTCTTGTTCCTTCTTCTCCTTTCATCCTCTTTTGTTTATATGCTTAATATGATCATGCATTTCTCCAATCCCCATGTCCCCTTCTTCTTTGCTCCCTTTCTTCAAGGTAAGCTCATGCATCATTCCCCCAATTCTACTATGATCCCTTCTTCTTTGCTCCCTTTCTTCAAGGTAAGCTCATGCATCATTCCCCCAATTCTACTATGATCCCTTCTTCTTTGCTCCCTTCTTCAAGGTAAGTTCATGCATTCCCCCGATTCTATTATGACCCCTCTTCTTGGCTCCCTTTCTTGAGGTAAGCAGTGCATATGATTGTTGTTGGAACCCTAGGTTAGTTTACTTGTTTGTATTGAAATGATATATGCTTGCAAAACCCTAGGGTAGACGACTCTTTGTATGGACTGTTTCTGGATTTTCTTTGCAGGTGGGGGGGTATGTTTGTCGTCGTGCTCCTACACACACGTTGCACTCTTTTTACCTTTATTTTTTTGGTGAGACAGCCCTATACCCGGGCTAGAGCATACCTTAGGCTAGAACGAAGTCATTAGTGGCTGCTCACTGGACGTACGTCTTGTTGGGTGGTTGCGAAGACTTCACCTAGAGTTTGGCTTTGTTTGAAGACATCATCACTTGGACGTACGTCCCTGGGATCGGTGTTCTCAGATGAGGTCGTTGGCTCTAGGAACCTTATTTAGGGTCCTTCTTTTAGTGCTATCCTTGAAGTGTGTACCCGTAGAAATAGCCATAGACCCTGTCTCTAAGAAACCTTGTAGGACACAAAGGAGCTGCATACCCCTGCATCTGAATAAAGATTTTTGCAAATAAACCGAAAATTTTCAAAAAAAAATGTATGTGAATTTCTAGCTTTTGAAAAACTGTTATGTTGAAATTTTTTTTTTTTTTCATCATGCATCCATTCATACACTTTGCATGCATTCTCACCAGTGCGGGGGAAATTGTAGATACCAAAAAAAAAAACGCATTTTGCATCGCATGAATACACATATACTTATGCATCCATTCATTTCATGCATCCATGCATCTATTCATTCAGGCTCTTACATAATAAATATTTAAACAAACGGAAAAGGCAAGCTGGTTCACCATCACCGTTACTACACTCGTCTACAGGCAAGGCTCATGGCAGAGAATTAAGAAAGTCCAGACATTGAGATTGAGAGTTACCACTCGGGTCCGGATGATCCGGTTATAGAGATACTCAACCCCGAGCAGCTAGCTCAAGAAAGCCGGGTTTTGAAGGATAAGGTAGCGGCTATGGAGGTCCAGATGGTTGAAATGATGGGTATGCTGAGGAATCTGAAAGGTGGGGCCAGTGCTGAGGCCACCGCCGTTGTAAACCCTGATGGAGTTGTCACCTTCGTTCCCCCTCCGAGGCCTTTTAATACTGCAACTACTATTCCTCCTCTAGGAACAGGGATCCCTCATTTTGTCCACTCTCCAGGGGCAAACGGTCAGAGCCATCCAGCTGCTCAGAGGTACCCGTGGGGAATGCCAGTCGGTTATACGCCTCAAAATGTTGAATCCAATCCAGCTGGGGTAACAGGGCCAAGTCAGGCTGCTGTGGTCGTACCTGGTGGAGTTGTTGGTAGACCACAGGTCCACGCTCTTAATCATGATGCTGCGCTACAGAGAAATCCACTCAGTCCTACTCCTTGGATCACTACCAATCCTCAGAATGTTGCATATCAAGTAGGAAGTCCCGCTCAGTTT
This sequence comes from Astragalus glycyphyllos, assembly GCA_963573325.1. NCBI lineage: Eukaryota > Viridiplantae > Streptophyta > Magnoliopsida > Fabales > Fabaceae > Astragalus > Astragalus glycyphyllos. The sequence goes on from OY754307.1 coordinate 34,790,981, forward strand.
GGAGGAAATTATTATGGCATGAGTAGTCATCCTCAGGGGCATGTGTTTGAAAACTCTCAGCCCAGAGACCAGTATCGTGTGCTTGAAGAACGGTTAAGGGCTGTGGATGGTACAGGTGTTAGAGTCAAGGATGCCCGTGATTTGTGTCTCGTTCCAGATATAGTCCTTCCTCCAAAGTTTAAGGCACCTGATTTTGACAAGTACCGGGGTGCTGGTTGTCCATCAAGTCATATAACCATGTATTGCCGAAAAATGGCTGCGCATGCTAGTGATGATAAGCTGTTGATCCACTGCTTTCAGAATAGCTTAGCTGGGGCATCCTTAGACTGGTACATCCAGTTACAGTCTTCCGACATCCATAGTTGGAAGGACCTCTCAGAAGCCTTTTTGAAACAGTACCAGTACAATATGGATATGGCTCCAGATCGATCTCAGTTACAGCACATGGGCAAAGGAGATAAAGAATCTTTTAAAGAATACGCCCAACGGTGGAGAAGTACAGCTGCACAAGTAAAGCCATCACTAACAGAGAAAGAGATGGTATACATGTTCATGGAAACTCTTCCGGCAATCTACTACGACAGACTGATAGGGAGTGTCTCGTCAAATTTCTCAGACATGGTAGTTATTGGGGAAAGGCTTGAAAACGGTTTGCGTAGCGGGAAGATCGCCAACCACTTTGGTAGTTCAGGTAGTTCAGGCAGTTCAGGTGGACAAAGAAAGCCCTCTTCTCATTTCCCTAAAAAGAAAGAGGGAGAGACCAATGTAATTTCCGGAGGAAATCCATCTTTCAGTACTCCACCGCAGACGGTACCATTCTCGGCACCAGTGCAACCTCAACGAGCCAATGATGGTTATAAAGCCCAGAACTACCAATATAAGAAGCGCGTCAGTTTTGATCCAATCCCGATGACTTACACGGAGCTGTTCAATCATCTGGTCTCCAAAAACCTAATCAACACTCGCTCGATGAAGCCTCTCCAGCCTCCTTTCCCTAGGAGCTATAATGCCAATTCTACTTGTAGTTTTCATGAGGGTGGAATCGGTCACACAGTGGAGGACTGCAAAGCTTTTAAGCACGTAGTTCAGGACTTAATCGACGCTAATTGGATTTCTTTCAAACAGAACAGTCCAAGTATAACTACAAATCCACTGCCAGGACATGGGAATCCGTCGACCAATGCAATAGAAGATTCTACTGGACAGGTGATAAGGGAGGTTGGAAAAATTAAAACTCCCTTGGATGCCATTCACGCTGAATTGTGTCGATTTGAGGTCATTGAGAAAGGATGTTGTAAGGAGAATGGGTGTGCTGACTCCCTGTGTAAAGGGGTCTGTGAGGTTTTTAAGCAGATTTTCCAAGACTTGATAGACTGCTGTGTAGTTCAGGTAGTTACTTTTGAAACAGAAGAAAGCGTGATGACCCTTCAGTCTAATAATGGCAGAGAAGTCAGAAGGCCAATTGAGATTTTATATGATTACAATCCGAGGCAAGTTCAAGCCAAGGCTCAGCCCATAGTCATTGAGGTCCCTGCTCCCTTTCCATATGAGAAAGATAGTGATGTGCCCTGGAAATATAGTACTTTGCCTCCAGTGGAGAGTTCTCCAAGTGCATCTGCTGTCACCAATATATCAGGAGTGGGTAGAATGACGAGAAGCGGCCGTATGTATGCTCCGGAAACTCTTCGAGTTGAAACGTCTAAAGATGCTGAGGACAGGTTTAGAAAAGGAAAAGAGAAAGTATCAGAGGATACCCAGGGCGTTTGACGGGTCGAAGAAGGAAGTGCTAGGGGAAGTGGAGTTCCCAATTCAGATTGGGCCGGAGACCTTTTATGTGAATTTCCAGATCATGGACATCACTTCATCATATAGCTGCCTGTTGGGGAGACCGTGGATTCACATGGCGGGAGCTATTCCCTCTTCCCTACACCAGAGGGTCAAGTTTGTGGTAGATGACAAGATTGTTGTTGTGTTTGGTGAAGAAGAAATGTTAGTCAACAAGCCATCCCCATTCCGTTATGTGGAAGCCGCTGAGGAATCTCTGGAGACCTCCTTTCAGTCCCTTGAAATTGCTAATGCTATATTCAGAGGGAGCAAGGTTCCGTCACCAGGGTCAAAATTGTCAAGGAACGAGGAAATGGTCGCCAAGATCATGTTAGAACAAGGATACAAGGTGGGATGTGGTTTAGGCAAGACTGGTCAGGGGATTCTTGCGCCTATTCAACTGAAGGAAAATCGAGACCGTTGTGGGTTGGGGTACCATCCTAATCAAGCCGAGAGAAAGGGGATGGCAGAGGAAAGAAAGAGCAGGTGGTTGGCCAAACTGAGAGGCCATGATCCTTGGTCAAAAAAGATCCCTATCTGTGATATTCACCAGAGCTTTAAGAGTGCAGGGTTGCTGGACCCTAATCAAATCGCTGCCATTGGGGATGGTCCTGGAGCTGAAAAAGGTGATACCAGCCTAGTCCGCCGTTGCTTTGTCGGTGAAAAGTTGAAGAATTGGGAAGCTGCTGACTTTCCCGTGGCTTTTAATTCAAAGTAATAATTTGTAATGCACCCCTGTGGCTCTGCCCAAGGCCATAGGATAAGTTGTTAGGGGCACGCATGTTTTTATCTTCATTGTTATCATCATCAATAAAAAACGTTGTTTTTGAAATTCATCAATAAAATCATTTCCCTTAATTTCATGTGTCTTCTCCGCTTTATTTTATTTTGCCTGTTTGTTTCGCCTTTCATTCTGCTTTTTGCCTCTGCAAATGCAGATCAACAATAATTATCTCTGAAAATAACAATGCCGATGATCCATATTTTGACTTTGATCATCCAATTAATCAAACTGAGGGAGATGTTGAGAACAATTGGGAAGCTCCTCCAGAACTAATGAGATTAATGGAACAGGAAGAAAGGGTCATTCAGCCTCACGGAGAATCAACTGAGGTAATCAACTTGGGTACAGATGAGAACAAGAAAGAAGTTAAGGTTGGTACCGCAATGAACGACAGTGATCGTATGAAGTTAATTCAGCTCCTGCGCGATTACGTTGACATTTTTGCATGGTCGTATCAAGATATGCCTGGGTTGGATACCGATATTGTTGTGCACAAGTTGCCAGTAAAGCCAGAATGCCCGCCTGTAAAGCAAAGACTGAGAAGAATGAAGCCAGAGATGTCGTTGAAAATCCGGGATGAGGTAAAGAAGTAGTTTGATGCCGGGTTTCTAGCGGTTGCCAAGTATCCTCAATGGGTTGCCAATATCGTCCCGGTTCCGAAGAAGGACGGGAAAGTCAGGATGTGCGTCGATTACAGGGATCTGAACAAAGCCAGCCCCAAAGATGATTTCCCCCTACCCCACATTGATATTCTGGTGGACAGTACAGCCCAACACTCTTTATTCTCCTTCATGGACGGATACTCAGGATACAATCAGATAAAGATGGCTCCAGAAGATATGGAGAAAACAACCTTCATAACTCTCTGGGGAACCTTTTGCTATAAGGTGATGCCTTTCGGACTCAAAAACGCCGGTGCAACGTATCAGAGGGCCATGGTGACATTGTTCCACGACATGATGCACAAGGAAATCGAAGTGTATGTGGATGATATGATTGCTAAATCCAAGACTGATGAAGAGCATATTGTGAATCTGCAGAAACTCTTTGAACGTCTAAGGAAGTTCAAACTCAGATTAAACCCAGCTAAATGCACCTTCGGTGTAAGATCCGGAAAGCTACTGGGGTTCATCGTCAGTCAGAAAGGGATAGAAGTTGATCCAGATAAAGTCAAAGCAATCCTCGAAATGCCAGTACCAAAGACTGAAAGGGAGATCCGTGGTTTTCTTGGGAGACTGAATTACATCTCAAGGTTCATATCCCAACTGACAGCCACTTGCGAGCCTCTCTTTAAGCTGTTGTGCAAGAACCAAGAATCCAAATGGAACGATGATTGTCAGAGAGCCTTCGAGAGAATTAAGGAGTATCTTCAGAATCCACCAATTCTGATGCCACCGGTGTCCGGAAGACCGCTGATCTTGTACCTAACCGTGTTAGACAATTCGATGGGGTGTGTGCTGGGGCAGCATGATGAATCAGGCAAGAAAGAACATGCTATTTATTACCTGAGCAAGAAATTTACTGACTGCGAGACAAGATACACAATGCTGGAGAAGACTTGTTGTGCTTTGGCTTGGGCTGCTCATCGTTTAAGGCAGTACATGCTGAGCCATACAACTTGGTTGGTGTCTAAAATGGATCCGATCAAGTACATTTTTGAGAAACCAGCTCTCGCAGGACGGATTGCCCGTTGGCAGATGTTATTGTCAGAATATGATATCCTGTACGTCACGCAGAAGGCAGTCAAGGGCAGCGCACTTGCTGAGTACTTAGCTTGTCAGCCTATCCCAGAATACCAGTCGATGCAGTATGATTTTCCCGATGAAGACATCATGGCACTATTCGACGAGGGGAAGTCCCAAGAAGATGAAAGATGGAGGATGATATTTGATGGTGCATCCAACATGTGGGGGCTTGGGGCCGGAGCTGTGTTAATCTCTCCAGACAATCGCTTCATTCCGGTCACTGCAAGACTGAGCTTTTATGTTACAAATAACATTGCGGAATATGAAGCATGCATCCTGGGTATTCAGGCAGCCCTTGAATGGAAGGTCAAAAGGCTTGATGTGTATGGTGATTCAGCCTTGGTTATTCATCAGGTGCGAGGTGATTGGGAGACCAGAGATCCCAAATTGATTCCCTATTATGATTATGTTCAAGAATTGATGGAGTCCTTTGAGGAAGTCACTTTCCAGCATATCCCTCGAAGCGAAAACCAGTTGGCCGATGCTTTGGCAACCTTGTCGTCAATGTTCAACATCAGCTGTGACAAGAGTTTAGCTCACCTCAGAATCCAGCATAGGGATCTGCCAGCACATCATTACTGCACTGCAATAGATGAAGAGCCTGATGACAAGCCGTGGTACCATGATATCAAGCAGTACATCACCACCAGGGAATACCCTCCTGGGGCATCAGAAAATGACAAGAGAACGCTCAGAAGGCTGTCGAGGAATTTCTTCCTGAATGGTGAAGTTCTCTACAAGAGAAATTATGACATGGTTCTCCTAAGGTGTGTTGCGAAAGAGGAGGCCGAAAAGATTATGAAAGAGGTCCATGAAGGCTCATTCGGGGTTCATTCCAGTGGACACACCATGGCCAGAAAAATCTTAAGAGCCGGCTATTATTGGCTGCAAATGGAATCTGACTGTTACAGCTTTGTAAGAAAGTGTCACAAATGCCAAATCTATGCCGATCATATCCATGTACCACCTGCTTCATTAAACGTTCTGACTGCTTCTTGGCCATTCTCAATGTGGGGGATGGATGTCATCGGTCCTATCGAGCCAAAAGCATCAAACGGGCATCGCTTCATCCTTGTCGCCATTGACTATTTCACCAAGTGGGTTGAAGCTGCCTCATACTCAAGCATCACTAGCTCTGTGGTTGCAAAGTTTGTAAAGAAAGATCTGGTTTGTCGTTACGGCCTTCCAAATAGGATCATCACCGATAACGGCAGTAACCTGAATAGCAAGATGATGAAAGACCTGTGCACAGAATTCAAAATCCAGCATCATAATTCTTCCCCCTACCGACCCAAGATGAATGGGGCAGTCGAAGCGGCCAACAAGAATATCAAGAGAATAGTTCAAAAGATGGTGGTAACCTACAAAGATTTGCATGAGTTGCTTCCTTTTGCTTTGCACGGATACCGCACTTCAGTGCGTACCTCAACTGGGGCAACCCCTTTTTCTCTAGTATATGGGTCAGAAGCAGTCCTCCCTATTGAGGATGAAATACCCTCCCTGCGGGTATTGATGGAAACCAAGTTGGAAGAAGCTGAATGGGTACAAGCTCGTCTGGATCAGTTAAATCTCATTGAGGAAAAAAGAATTGCAGCTTTGTGTCATGGACAGCTGTATCAACAGAGGATGAGGACGGCCTTCGACAAGAAAGTTCGCCCTCGAGAGTTCAACGAGGGAGATCTTGTGCTCAAAAAGATATTGCCCATTCAGAGCGATCCCCGAGGAAAATGGACTCCCACTTATGATGGACCTTATGTGGTCAAGAAAGCCTTCTCTGGAGGAGCACTAAAACTCACCAACATGGACGGTGAAGAACTCAAAAACCCAGTCAATTCAGATTCGGTGAAGAAGTATTATGCCTGAAAGAAATAGACGAAAAAAGAGAAAGATAAGCCAAGTAAGAATTAGCTCGCTAGGTTGAAAACCCGAAAGGGCGGCCTAGGCAAAATCAGAGCGACCCGGTGGATTGAAAACCCGCAAAGGGCGATCCAGGCAAAAATTAGGGTCAGAAAACTTGGGCATGAAGATAAACAAGGGCATACAGCACTCCTGAAGGTTTGGATAGAGGGGTGATCAAGGTCAAGGACATAAATGTTTGGCATTGTTCCACAGAGACGGACATTTAGAAACTAGCTTTTCTCTCTCTTTCGTGTCTTTTTGCAGTTTAAATTTTCAAATGTATTGAACAGTCGGCGTAACTTTCTGTACGACCGGTTTCCACATCAATAAAGTTCAATTTTTCTCATATCTCTTTGCTTTTCTATTTTCTGCTATTTTCTGCTCAAAATAAACGTTTTATGATGATGGTAATACTGAATTGTAAAACATGTGCATAAATCCTAGAGCATTGCAATCATTGCGAAATCCCCAAAAGTCACGGGAAGGAAGTGATTTCTCAAAAACAAATTAATGTTGCAAGGAAAATAATCGCGCCCATAAAACACTTCAGATGGCAAATCATAAAGCAAACCTGCACCCGGCCCGTGCGCCGCAGCAACTCTAATAAGTTCCCCAGTCTTGTGCCATGAGTGTCACGGGTCGGTCGAACCAGCAAAGAGAAAATAAGTCAAAAAAAAAAAAGAAAGAAAGAAAGCTGATCAAGAAGAATCAAAAGAAAATCAAAAGCATTTTCACGGCATTCATCAAATCATCGCATCGCATGCACTCGCATCACACGCACTCGCATAACATGCTTTTGCATAACCTGCACCCTTGCATTCATGCACCATCCCTTGCATCAACTAACGTATGCAGGTACCCTGGATCAGTGCAGTAGCATTGACCAACTGAAGAAAGCTAATTGGATTTGCGGATCCCCCTTTTGGACCCACGTGTCCCCCAGAAGATTGACTTCACTTCGTATCTGAGCTGCGAGTAAGTCCCTTTGACCTCAATAGGTCCAGTCGAAAAGGATAGCTGTGTTGGCCTAAAACATGGCGCAGTCCTAGGGAAATATCGAGATCTAGACTTGATATAGTACCCTCCCCCGGTCGCTCGAAAGACCACCCCTTTGAGCCCACGTGCTCCCCAGGCCCAAGTGCAAACTCGGATCGTTCGCGATTCGTTAAAAGGTTTTAGGCAGCCTCCTTCGCCGGCTTAATGAGGGCCGGCACCCTTTTTTTTGCTTTCTTTACTGCTTTCGCTGGCTTATTGAGGGTTGGCACCAATTGATTCGAAAAAGATAAACAAAAAAAAGAAAAAAAAAGAAAAAGGAAAATTCTGGTTTCTCTAAGTAGACAAAATTGGTATAATTTCTGAATTCTTTATTTCTATTTTGCCTCGGAATATGTTTCGGCCAATTCATATTCCTTGTTAAAATCCAAATAAAGAGGGGCAGCTGTCATACCCTAATTTTGTCCGCCTAGGTCAAAACCCTAATTCTCAACAAAAATAAATAAATTGAGAAGTGTGGCATTATTTTGAAAAGTGTGAAGAACATTGTGCATACATTTTTTTGAGTTTTTAGGGCAAAAGGGTATTTTGGTCATTTTCTAAAAATAGGATAATTTTTCATCAAAAATCATTGTGCAATTTTAGAGGAAATTATTTGAAGCAAGACACCCTTGGTCATATATTTTTTTGCGCATACATGCACGCATTTGCATAAAAATTCAAATTTAAAAAAGGCATCAAAAAGGAATATTCTACAAAAATTTCAAGATGAGGTTTTTATGATATTTTTGGTCTTGGTGATCTCATAAAATGGCATATTCCTAAGATTCCTAGTATGTGGCCTAAATTGGGTGTATTTTTGTACAATTATCCTAAGAAGAATAATCAAAAATGAAGGGATAATAGAATGGTCATATGATAGTACAATAGTACAAGATGACAACTTGCAAAACTTGGGCACCACTCTTCTCTCATTGCTTGGCCGAATTCACTCCCCTTCATTTCCCTCTCATTTTGCATTTTTTTGACCTCAATCCATGTGTGATTCAATCCTCACCCTCCATTCAAATTTTAGATGCAATCCTAGGGTGAGATGAGATGCACAATGACCTAAATGCCCTTAAACCTAATTGCTTTCTATATATACCCTCATATCCTCACCTCTCACAAGGTTTTGGCTCACAATTCACACTCAAAAACCTAGCCTCTCCTCTTCTCCCTTCTTGGCCGAATACACCTCCTCATTCCCTCACCTCATTTCTTCACTTTTTCACTTCAAATCAACATTCTAGTCCTAAATCCTTCATCATCCTTGCATTCTCTTCAAAGATCCATCTTCAAATCTCAAGAATAAAGCTCAAGATTGAAGATTAGAGGGTTGATTCAAGTGGTTTAGTGTTCATTCACCTTATTTCTTTTGCTATTCTAGCTTGGAGTTGAGGTATACTCTCAATCTTAACATCATCAAAATTTTAGCATAAAAAATGTAGATCATCAATCTATTTTTGCATATCAAGCATTTCTTTGCATTTTAGTGCTCTATTTTATGTTGAAATGTTGATATAATTGTTGTTGTTGAATGAGAGATGTGTTTCAAGCATTTTGACAAACACTTTGGGAGGTTTGGATGCTTGAAATGCATCTGTCTCGTGGAATAAATTGTGTGTTTGTGCTATTTTCATTTTGTGCTTGCATTTTCATGAATAAAATTGTGATTTGGGCTTATGTTTCATTTCGCATATTGTAGAAAAATTAGAGTTTGTGTGATTTTAGTGCATTCCTTTGCTTAATCATGTGAATCCTTGCCAAAAAGCTTGATCTATGTCATTTGCTTGCATGATTTTGTTGCTTTCAAAGAATAAAATGAGGTTTTAGCTCTATGTTGGTGTCGCATTTCATGAGATAATTAGGGTTTGTGCTTGTTTTTGTTGCTTGCTTTGAAAATCATGTTTGTGTTGATGATTTGGTAAGAGGATTTGACACTTATGCACTTGTGCATATCCCAAGTGTTAAAGATTACCTAAAGGGATTCAACACCTTAATTGCATATGCTTGCTAAATAAAATGTCAAATTGAGTTTTCATGGCTTGCTAATGATCTTACTTGAGGCAAATGCCCTTTCCAACTTATTCCTTTCGTGTGGTTGATTGTAGAAATATGCTAAATGTTGATGCCATCAAAATGATACCACATTGTTGCTTATGTCAAATGTTGATGTGAAATCCCTAGGATTTTGCAAGTGATTCATTAAATGTTTGAATTCACTTGTGCTTTGTAACTTCCTTGCCTACTCACATGTTGTGTCATAAATGCCTAGTTAGGTTCATTTCTTGCCATGCATCTTCAATAAGATGTGCAATCTAGGTTCATTCTCTTGCCCATTCATGCATTTTTGCCAAAATGTTCAACTTGGGTTCATTCTTTGCCTATCTATGTATTGTGACATGATATGTGTAGTCTAGGTTCATCTTTGCCTATTCATGCATTGTGTATTCAAATGTTGTAATGAGATGTTTTCAACAGGAAAGGGTAAGTTGCAAATTGTCTATGTTGTTGCTTGCTTGATAACATGCTCTCAATGAATGTGCTATGCTTGCATCTACGAACTTTCTTGCATTCATTGTTTTCTTTTCTAAACAACTTGACATGAAAATGGTTACTAGTTTAGATCATTGCATAAATTGTAGTTTAGCAATTTGCATTTTGGTTATTGACTTGGAACTTGATTGAAAATGTTCTACTAGTTTTCCAAAAATCAAATTGCTTTCAAACTTCTTTTCTAAACTATGTCTTTAACAAATTAAGACCAATTTCTTTTCCAAGCTTAAACCCTAAGTTTTTCATAAACAAAATCATTAGTGGCCACTCGAAGCCTCTGCTTGTTTGATCACTAATGAGGAGTTATTAGTGGTAGTCACTCGAAGCCTTTGCTTGTTTGATTATCATGAAAGCTCCCAAACCTTAAATACATGCGAACCCAATTCAATTCCAAAAACAACAGAGTCATTAGTGGTAATTGTCCTAAGCCTTTGCTAGATGATTATCACCGATGCTCGCCTCATTTGCAAAAAAGGATAAAATAAAAACGTTGTTACTTATAATCACTCGAAGCCATTGCTTGTTTGATTATCGGTTTCAACTTATTTTCTTTCGAGTTAGTAATGAAAACCACTCGAAGCCATTGCTTGCTTGGTATTAGTGAACACTCGAGTCTTATTTCAAAAAACACCTAAAAACTAAAAAGCTAAAAACAAAAGAGCCTTTTCAAAACAAGAGGAGAACTACGTAAGCTTTGAATTCTCCATCGCACCGGGAGATACGTAGGAGCGGGTCACATCCCGTCAAGCACACTTTTAAAAAAATAATAAAAAGATTATTCTTTTCCCCCGTTTTCAAAAACACTTTTCTCAAATAAAAAAGAAGTAGAACGAATTGTTTCAAATCAACTCTGTCAAAACCGCACATCAAGTTAAAGGTTCCCTTTCGGTAGAAAGGAGGTGTGGGGTGCTAATACCTTCCCCACACCTAACCGACCCCCGAACCTACATCTCTAGTTCTCAAAGGGCCACCCGCCTTAAAAAGGACCCTTTTTCAATGTTTTGGTCCCTAAATAAAAATGTTGATGGCGGCTTCATAAATTTTCACGTTGTACGATGAAAGGTCCAAACCGGATTTTTTTTCGGGGTGCAACACACTGGTCACTCGGCCATTAAGTATTTGATTGCCAAGAAAGATGCAAAACCTAGGCTAATAAGATGGGTTCTCCTCCTTCAAGAATCTGATCTTGAAATTAAAGATAAAAAAGGGGTGGCGAACCAAGTTGCTGATCATTTGTCTAGATTGGAAGGTGATAGTGCAGGTAATCATAGTGGAAAAATCAAGGAATGCTTTCTTGATGAGCAATTGCTAGTTATTGATGCGGCAGCATCTGATGCTGCAGCACCTTGGTATGCAGACATTGTCAACTTTCTAGTCAGCAAAGTGGTGCCATGTGACATGAATTACCAACAAAAGAAGAGGTTGTTTCATCATGTCAAGCAATATTTCTGGGATGAACCCTTCCTCTACAAAAAGTGCCCTGACCTGTTGTTAAGAAGATTTGTGGCTGATGAAGAACAGCACTTGGTGCTGCAGCAATGTCATGCTGCACCATATGGAGGACACTTTGGGGGTATGAGAACAGCAGCAAAGGTGCTGCAATCTGGTTACTATTGGCCTACTATTTTCAAGGATGCTCAGGAGTTGGTTAAGAAATGTTATGAACACAAAGCATGGAGATTCAGACTTGCCACTTGGAAGGAAAAGCAAAGAAGATTAAAGAATTGTTCCTTGTCTTTTAAATGCTTTTATAATTAAGATATCATAGCAATTTTATAATTGTAATAAGCCAAACATTTATAGGTGTGTTATTTCGAAGTCTAACTGTGTAAGGCCTAGTTTGGGTTTGAATTTGGGCTTTTAGGTTTATATTTGTCACTTTAGTGAGTCCATGACCTATTCCCTATAAATAGGCGTGGCTTTGCAAGTTGTAAAAACCTTTTGATCATATTTTTAATTTGAGAGGAATTAGCATAAGTGCACTCTCTAGGGTTCTTCCTTGAACCATCTTTGGGATCTTATCAAGAGCTTAGATTTTTGTGGCGATCCAAGCATGAGAATTATCATCTTTCCATGAAAGATGTGGCTTCTCTTCATCTCATAGATTCATCCCTTATCTTTCCATCCTTTTGATTTTCTTCCCTTTTCTTGTTTATTGTCTACAATATTTCTTTGATTATGGAACGATCCTCTATCTTTGTTGAATTAGTAACAATAATTCTCATCAAGTGGTATCATTGAGCCTCCTCCATAATCATCTTTTTTTAGGGTTTCATTCTAAAAAATAATAATAATCAATTCGCATCGTACACGTTTGAATCGTTACCTCACTAGTGCAAAAATGACTTTAGAAAGCACCATTTAGCATCGGTTGTTTGAACAGCCGATGCTAAATGTGTAACCGGTGGCATTTTTGAAATTACGAGCAAAAGTTTAAGTTCACGTTAGACTTTTAGCATCGGTTCTTTTAATAGCCGATGCTAAATGTACTTGCCTTGGACATTTAAATGTCCAAGGCAAGTACATTTAGCATCAGCTATTAAAAGCACCGATGCTAAATGTCAAAACCCAATTTCAATTCTCGCACAAAACAGAACCCGTTTACGCGATGCACACAAGCCCTTCTCTTCCTCACACTTCCTCACACAAACCCTTCTCTTCCTCACACAAGCGATGCTCCATTTTTGAAGGATCTGCGACAAACTCATCATTGAAGTCACTTTGTTTTCGTTTTCAAGCTTCGTTTTTGTTTAGAAGCTTCGTTTTCGTTCAGAATCTTCAAGCTTAGTCCAGAAATCTTCAATCTTCGTTTTCGTTCAGAAGTCACTTCGTTTTCGTTTTCAAATGGTAAGCATCTTTACTCTTTCTTCCTCTCCCTTCGTTTTCGTTTTCAAATGGTAAGCATCTTTACTCTTTCTTCCTCTCCCTTCGTTTTCACCGCTTGAAACCCTAAGTTCGTTTTCGTTCATCGTGAGCTTGTTGCTGTATATCTCACTTTGAACACGTTCTCACTCTCGATCTGAACCTCCACTTCCTTCCAGCCAACCGTCACCGTCGCCTTGCTCTCGCTCACGCCGTAGCCTTGCTCTCTCGCGCTCTTGCTCTCGCTCTCGCAAACTAAGTTCTAATCTCTGAAATCTTAGGTAATCACATCACGATTCATTAGAGAGTAATCTTCGAAAGCTTAGGTAACCAGACATCACGATTCAGTGCAAACAAAACTTTGAAACCCTAAGTTTTTGTCTTCGTCATTGCTTCAAATTCTGAAACCCTAGCAGGTGATTCACAGTTACATTCATAGCCATGGTGTTTACTCAGCGGCAGAACTAAAGGTCGTCTTCACCAGAGAGTAACCAAACATAACGATTTGAATAAAAACTAAAGGTTCTCCTCTTTCTTGTTTTTTTTTTGGTTCTTTTGATTTTATTTTTCTCTTTTTTTGATGCTGAATTGGGCTTAGAATGCGGTGATATGATTTAGTTTGTTATGATTTTTGGATGACTCTCTTTTGTTTATCAAGTTTACTAGTTGTATTGTATTGTATCTATCTATCTTGTCAGTATTTGTTTTTAAATCAATAGCTCTGAATGAATGGTTTTGTTTCATAATTGTTAGGAATTAATTGTATCTATTTTTAATTATTAGCTGTCATCTTTGGTTTTTTCAATATCAATTTGATGTAAGAGGAATGTATGTTTGTGTTAATAATGCCAATTAGAAGAAAGACCTTCATGCCAAGGGTTTCGTTTGGTTGACACACTTGACAGAAAATGAATCTGGTGCTTGTTCAGTAGATGCTGGCAAGATAATGTGATGTTTTAGTTTACTTTGATCATTGATTTGTAGACGCCTTTGATGCAAGCTTGTAGATATGGTCATTAGGAAGTTGTACAGACCCTTCTGCTCTGCAGATGCAATGTGAGGTCTGTCATCCTTTTTTTCTTCTTTCTGAGCCTTATAGTTGAAACTGCGTGTTCTGTTGGAATCGAATCATTGGGCTTCACTTTAAGTATATTCTCCTAGTTACATGGTTAAAGTTTCTGTTTGAGAATAACTAGATTCAATAACAGTTTATGAAAGTTGATTATCTCAGTGGGAGGACAACTCTTCACTTTGCAGCTGTCAATGGGCATGTAAGATGCATTAGACTCGTTGTAGCTGACTTTATTATTTCCCCTTTCTATTAATGTTTTGCTTTTTAGTTTTTACCATTTATCACATATGATTGGTAACATTATTTTTTAAACGTATATTGTTCTGAACTCTTCTTGTAAAAAGATGGAATATAGAAATTTCATTAGAATGTAGCTTCTTGCTTGTTTAGCTTGGGTTGAACTTGAGGCAGTATTAGTGATTATTTCATTAGAACTATAGCAAGCCTTGAGGCAGTATTAGTGATTATTCCATGTGGATTTGCTTTTCAGGACTTGTCCTATCCTATCCTTGCAAAGGCAATCCAAGGTTTGTATATTTGCATTATGAATATCCATATGATTGTAATTGGTTTGGTGATTTGTCAATTTCAATGTTGAAAGATAATGAGATGTTTTAGTTTACTTTGATCATTGATTCATAATGAAATCTATCTTTCAGCTCTTTTGTTTCATAATGAAATGCCTTCATGTTTATCCTTTCTGCCATCATGTATATATAAGCAATATTGGACAGAAATTTTTTGTTTTTCAGGCACTTGGTGTTCCTGTGGATAGGCTTGTTCAAGCAGTTGATTTAGTATCCGTGTGTTTCTTCTTTTTCCTTTTATTTTATTCGACAAGATTCATGAAAAGGCTCTTCTAACATAAGTCTTACCAACTTGATATTCTTTTGAATATATTACCTATCCAAAGGTTTGGGTGCTCCAGCTGGATTCGTTATTGTTGATAACTTTATAGGCTAGACGACTTCAAAAGACCTTAGGTGGCCAATTTGCTATCGTGAGAAATTGGATCAATTTGGTATGGCCAATTTCTTCTGTAGCTGGAAGTGAAGCTATATTAATGCTTGTAATGTGATATGGGTAAGTCACTTGATTGTATTTCTAGTGGCTTGGTACATCTTGTAGTTTCCATAACCATTAAAACTTAAAATTACTTTTTTCTCAAACTGTTAGTTTCATGAACTTTTGGAATGGACTGGAGTCGAATAGTAATATATATGTTCTCTTTTTTTAACTCTGATTTGAGGTTATGTTTTGGAACAAGTCATCTTTCCCATTCTATCATATATTGTATAATCACCAGTGTATGTTCATGGTGTTCAAAACTTGGGGATTGCAAAGGCACTTAATAAAATTGAATGTTTTTGAAATGAAGACATTCAACTTCCTTTGTTAAAAGTTCTTGTTATTTTTCTTATTTAAGTTATTGGTTTGTCAGTTTTCTTATTTAATTGACTGACTTTTAAGAATTTCCTTTTCAGGCCCCTAAGAATATGAAGTGTGCAACTTTGTGATATGTTAGCTGAGTTGTATTTCTTTACCAGATTTTGTGAGTTCACCAAGTGCTGAATATTTTAATTAGTCATTACAATTAAGTTGTTTCTTTTAGTTCATAGTAGTTATCCATTCTTTTAGTATGTGTCCAATTCAATTGATGATATATGATACATCTTTGGTCTTGTTACAACAGAATAGGAGCAATCTGGATCTAGTTGAAGTTCCATTTGTTAAAAGTTCAAGAGACCTTCAAGGGCTTGCAGAGGATGCTAGTATTTTGAAGTTGTAAGTGCTACTGAATTTGTTGGAGAAAACTTCATCTACTTTAGTCTATTATTTAGGTTTATAACTTATATATAATTAGAAAATACTTAAGTATGATAATTCTCAAGTTTATCATACTCATTGATATGATATGTGCTAATTAAGTTAGTTTATCTAAGGAAAGATTTGGTTGTCTAAGACTTGTTTAATCATCTCTCTAGTGGGCTATGCAACAAGATTTTGTATGCATGTCTGTATTGTTTTAAATGTGAACCTCACCAAGACTTTTTCATTTTGTTTTGTTGTGTGGCACTTTGGTTTTGACTTTCTCTTAGTTTTATACTTAATAAATATTAATTTATTTATATTATTGTAAATTGTAAATCATAGGTCAAACTTATTGATTTATAACCTGGTGAGAATTATTTGGTTACCTATAGCAGCCTTGAACCAAGCAATCCTCGAGATGCTAATGTGAGTTCTTTCTTTGTTTATTGTTTCATTTAGAGTTTTTTCAGACATTCTTCCTAACATCAACTTTGTTCTTGCAGAGGGTTGTGATAAGATGTGAGGACTGGTAAACTGTTTATTGTTTTGTTATCTTGGCTATGAGTGTCATTCTATGTATTGGTGTGATTGAATTGATACTTTATAATGTTGTAAATTTTAGTATGTGAATGTGAGTTGCTTTGTGTTTCCAAGTCTGTTCATCTTATTTTCCTATATGAACCAGTGAATCGATCTTGGTTTTCTTTTTATTTATTTACATGTTGTCACTGACTTATCTGAAATTTCAAGGCTTTATCACCTTTCTCCTTGTCAATATTTGTCATTATTTCAAGTCTTGGATCAATTGTTACCCAAAAAACATCTGCTTAGCTTAAACACTTAAATTAATTAATTAATGATGTGATCATGAACTGCTCCTCTTGTTTTTATGATATTGCTGAATTTAACTCCTCACATATCACATCATAAGTTCCCATTTCCATTCTAACACTAACAATTATTGAATTTAACTCCCTGAATGATCATCCTTCACCAAAACCCTTCTCAGTGGACCACTATTTGAACCAGATTTACTAACACTAACAACTTCACTAGTTGCTTCTGCTACACCTTCACTACAAGCAGCAAAAGCTGACTTTTGTTTCAGCCTCATCGGCTCATCCTTCTATTTGCTACAAATTATCACAACATTCATGTTTAGACTAGTTTTTCTTCCTTTGTTCCTACTAGATTTTTTGTACGTCCCTTTCTTGTTTCCTTTCCTTCTTTCTCAGTAGTACAGTTTATTTTGCTTTGCTTTCCTTTTGATTGTGCATGTTCTCTAATTCTGTACATCTGTAGCTTTATTTTGCTTTCCATGTTTGGGTGACTATTTGTTATTCTTTGCCTAATTCTTTTGATAAATTTTCCAATGGGATCAAGCACTAGGAGAATATCAAAGGAGTGAACAAGTTGACTGCTATAGGAAAGGCTAGTCCCACTGTGAAGAGAATTGTAGTTAGAAATCCAATCAGAAATTTTGTTCAAGGAATTGAGTTTGCGTAAAAGCTGGGAAAGGAAAATGGAAGTCAAGAATAAAGAGACATCCGAAATTAAGAGAGGGCAAGTGTGATCCTGAGGTTTTAAATTGTAGCACAGTAAGTTTGATTGACTCTTTATTATTTTAAAGCCTTTGAATACCAGTAGATCACACACGAAGACACTATCTGATCTTGACGCATTATTCATTAAATTTTCTGGCTTATGGAATCCTACTATGCAAACAGCAAGTTCTGTGTTTGTTTTGTTTATTAATATTTTATAATTATTCTTTTACATTTTGACAGGAAGTAATGAAACACATAGATGCAGCACAATTGGCACATAAGGCTATGCAAGAGGTTGCTACTGAGAGTTTGCAGCAAGGTCTAAGGTATGAAGCACAGAGAGGCAGCACAGATGGCAGTAACTGAAGCTATGCCACTGATTTCTACCGCTTGTTTCGGTTTCCTGTCAAGATTTGTCATTATATCAACATAGGATATTGTAGGCAAGGAAGTAATTGTAGGATAGTACATTTATGTAAAACTTTAGAGCTTCTCAGAGTTTTATTTATATTTCCCCCCCAATTTATTGTGTTCTCTAAATGTAAGATATAATTAAGTTTAATGGAATTTGAAGTATTTTTTATATATTTATGATGTGTTGATGATTGGAATGATATCTGTATATAACAGGTTCTTATAAATTAGTTGACTGATATGGATTAAAAATAAAAAAAATTAAAAAAAATTAGACATTTAGCATCGGTTATTATATACAACCGATGCTAAATGTACTTGTAAGAGACATTTAAATGTACTAGTAAGAGACATTTAGCATCGGGTATTCTATACACCCGATGCTAAATGTACTAGTAAGAGACATTTAGCATCGGGTATTCTATACACCCGATGCTAAATGTACTAATAAGAGACATTTAGCATCGGGTATTCAATACAACTGATGCTAAAAGTGACTTTTAGCATCGGTTAAATAACCGATGCTAAATGTCCCACTTTTAGCATCTGGGGATTTAGCATCGTCGGATAACCGATGCTAAATGTCCAAAACAACCGATGCTAAATGTCTTTTCTGCACTAGTGCCTGTTTTGCGTTTATTTTCCGTTACTGTTGTGTTTCCACTCCTTGTGCTTATGATGATGATTCATTAGGTGCGCATGAATTGAGGTGTCTTCTAACTCCAACGTCTCGTAAGTCAAGGTATTTTCTTTGTTTCTTCCTATTAATTCTTCATTCTATTTATGTTCCCACATATCTTCAATTCTCTGTCCGTTGGTGAGCCTTAGTTTCAAAAAAAAAACAATTGTTCATCCACGTGTTTCATCCAAAAAGTTGAGTTAAAGAAATCATTTTGATGTTATAAAATTTGTCAAATTATTTTCTGGACCTTCAAAAGCCAAGTAGCAAAAAAAAAGTGAAAAAAAAATATTCAAAAAAAAAAAGGCTATAACAAAAAAAAACTGCCTGAGCGCAAATAGAGCACGTGGTACAAAAAAAAGTATTAGTAAAAAGACGCTACTAACGGTAAAATTGTCCAAAACAGTTCAAAAAATTCTGAAAAAAAAATCTACAACATTTCTCATCTCATTTGAGGTGTTTTTACCTAACACAAAAATATTACACTATTTTGTCTAATGTCTTTAACTATTGAGTCATTCCTTGTCTTTTTGCCTTTCTTTTGAGTGTCTTTTCCTTTTTATTTGTTTCGTGGTTGTCTTTAAACTTCCTTAAGTTTTGTCTTAGAGTTTCACATTGTCTTTTTTTGGCCTCTTGGATGTTAATTTTTATTGCTTGTTTTGTCACAACTTCTCTAAGTTTACCACAAGCTTTAAGAAAAAGCCAATTGAGTGACAAACACGAGTGACCATTATTGAGTGTAAACACTAAGGTCAGTGGAGAGGTCCTTTTTAATTTTAATTTTTTTTCCTCTATTGTTCTATTATTGTTGTGATGTTGGATACTTGAATATGGGTGATTATTGTAGTGAGTGGTGACGACTTTTGTTCTTGTTACTTGTTTGAACATTTGGTACTTGCTAGCTTGTTGGAGTCATGAATGGAGGTTTGGACTATAAAAAAGAATGTGTTGCAAAAACTCTTGAGCAGTATAAGGTTGGTGATTTGCTCCGAATGATGCATGAGAGGGATGACGAGAATGTGAGAGAAAAAGATAGAAAGTATAGAGAAGAAAAGAGCTATGAGAGGAGAAATAGAGAAAAAGAGAGAAAACAGAGATTATTTGAGAGAAAATGAGTTAAAAGAAAAAGTGAGCATTCCAAAATTCTATGGGAAGAGTGATCCCGAAGCATATCTTAATTGGGAGCTTAAGGTAGAACAAATTTTCTCTTGTTGTCATGTTAGTGAAGAACAAATGTTGAAGTTAGCTGCGTTGGAGTTTAGAGGTTATGCACTAATTTGGTGGGATCAAGAAAAAAAGCTTAGGAGGAATTGTGAACTTGAGCCTATTGAAAAATGGAAAGATTTGAAGGCTATGATGAGGCGGAGACATGTTCCTTCTCATACCCATAAGGAGTTGAGTGACAAATTGCATAGGCTTACTCAAGGAAGAAAAAGTGTTAATGAGTACTTTGAGATGTTAGAGGTGGCTATGACTAGAGCTAATGTGGAGGAGAATTTGCAAAATACCATGGATAGGTTTCTTGATGGCCTAAATGAAGATATAATGGAGGAAGTTGAGCGTCACCATTTTGTAACGATTGACGATCTTGTCCATCAAGCCATAAAGGTGGAAAAACAATTGCAAAGAAAGAAGGCCTACAAGAAATCTTCTTCAAATTACAACTCTTCAAGTTGGAAGAACAATTCCAAGAAGGAGGGGTCCCCACCCAAAAGACATGATGTTGCAACTTCCAAGAGTAACGGTACAAATTCTAACTCTTCTTCTTTGAACCCTAAGTTAAAGAACATGAAATGCTTTAAATGCTTAGAATATGGGCACATTGCATTAAATTGCCCAACAAAGAGAATTATGTTCTTAAGGAAAAATGGGTGCATTAGTTCAAAAGAGAGTGAAAGTAAGGAAACAACTAACGAGGGAGATTTGTTCCTGGTTAGTAAGTTTCATGGAACCTATGAGAAAAATGAGAATGATTCACAAAGAACTAATATTTTTCAAACTAGGTGTCTCATTCTAGGAAATGTGTGCTCTTTGATAGTTGATGGAGGTAGTTGTGCAAATGTTGCTAGCACTAGGTTAGTGTCAAAGCTCAATCTTGAAACTACTCCACATCCTAATCCATATAAAGTGCAATGGTTAAGTAATCATGGAGAATTAGAGATAAATAGACAAGTCAAGATATTATTTTCCATTGATAAATATTGTGATGAGATTTTATGTGATGTGGCACCCATGGAAGCTAGCCACATATTGCTAGGGAGACCTTGGCAATTTGATAGGAAAGTTATTCATGATGGTGAATCCAATAAATACAGTTTTAATCATAATAAAATAAAATTTACTCTTCACCCTCTTAGTCCAAAGAAGACATGTTGACTTTGAAACATAAAATAGAAAAAGAGAAAGGAGAGTTAAAAGAAAATGAAAAGGAGTGTAGTAAAAGAGAGGCAAAGATAGACCATAAAAGGAATGAAAAGAAAGGAGTGGAGAAAAATAAAAGTCTCTTAAACAAGGGTGTTGAGGTCAATAGAACATTGTTGGTGAGACCTACGCTTCAACTTGAAGTTCCATTTAATTATTTGTCTTTTTATGCTAACATTTTTCCTAGTGTTTTTGATCTATTTTTGAGCATGCACAAGGATGTATATTCTAGAGATGTGCCCCGTGGTGTGGTGCCTTATGTTACTACTCCCAATTGGCAAGTCTCCAAGGAAGTCCTTTTGTTAAAAGAAGTTGATTCAAGGGAAGTTTCTTTTGATTTGATTACTTCCAACAGTGTCAAATCAGTTAAGTTTTCTAAATTCGTGTTGGATGACTTTTTAATTGCATTGCTTAAATTTTCCAATGTGCTTGAAAATCTTGCAAATTTGAAGATGGGATGGTCTAACTTGTTTGTGTTGCCCAAGTTTGAAAATGAGAGTCCTCATGTGACCTCAATTATTTTGCCAAACTTCAAAGGCGAAAGACACTATAATGTTGTTTTAATGTTCAAGCCAAGAAAGGTAAATTTGGTTATCTATTTCAACTCCAAAAGGTATGAATACCCTCTTATCTTTTATCTTTTATCTTTTATTGTTTACTTTTGTATGGCGTTGGGTGTTACTTATCTTTGTCACATGTGTTGGTTTTTCTCAATTTCCATTTGATCCCGGAGGTATGTTGGTATCAATTTGAATTCTTTCTTCATGCAGGATACAATGGAAATCAAATTCGAGGTCGAATTTCTTCAAGAAGGAGGGAATGTTATGAACACAAAGCATGGAGATTCAGACTTGCCACTTGGAAGGAAAAGCAAAGAAGATTAAAGAATTGTTCCTTGTCTTTTAAATGCTTTTATAATTAAGATATCATAGCAATTTTATAATTGTAATAAGCCAAACATTTATAGGTGTGTTATTTCGAAGTCTAACTGTGTAAGGCCTAGTTTGGGTTTGAATTTGGGCTTTTAGGTTTATATTTGTCACTTTAGTGAGTCCATGACCTATTCCCTATAAATAGGCGTGGTTTTGCAAGTTGTAAAAACCTTTTGATCATATTTTTAATTTGAGAGGAATTAGCATAAGTGCTCTCTCTAGGGTTCTTCCTTGAACCATCTTTGGGATCTTATCAAAAGCTTAGGTTTTTGTGGCGATCCAAGCATGAGAATTATCATCTTTCCATGAAAGATGTGGCTTCTCTTCATCTCATAGATTCATCCCTTATCTTTCCATCCTTTTGATTTTCTTCCCTTTTCTTGTTTATTGTCTACAATATTTCTTTGATTATGGAACGATCCTCTATCTTTGTTGAATTAGTAACAATAATTCACATCAAGAAATCTGATAATTGCGAAAGGACTGGGAACATTTCAAGCAAGCATGAAATTCCATTAACCAACATTCTAGAGGTTGAACTCTTTGATGTTTGGGGTATGGATTTTATGGGACCTTTCCCCCCTTCCTTTGGCAATTCTTACATCCTTCTTGCTTTCGATTATGTATCTAAGTGGGTTGAAGCAGTTGCTTTGCCTAACAATGATGCTAAGTCTTTCAGCAAATTCTTGAATAGAAATATCTTTACAAGGTTTGGTACTCCTAGGGCTATCATTAGTTATGAAGGATCTCATTTCTGCAACAAATTGATTGAAACCCTCTTGGCTAAGTATGGGGTAAAGCACAAGATTGAAACTGCTTATCATCCCCAAACTAGTGGTCAAGCTGAGTTATCCAACAGAGAGATCAAAAGAGTGCTTGAGAAAATGGTAGGGCCTACTAGAAAGGAGTGGGCTAATCATCTGGATGATGCTTTATGGGTCTACAGAACTGCTTTCAAAACTCCCTTGGGAATGTCTCCATATAGAATTGTTTATGGCAAAGCTTGCCACCTACCTTTGGAACTTCAATACAAATCTCATTGGGCAATCAAAAAGGTCAATTTTGATCATGAGATGGCAAGGGGCAGCTAGACTATTGCAACTGAATGAATTGGAGGAACTGAGGCAGTTTGCTTATGAGAATGCTGAATTGTATAAGGCAAAGACCAAGGCTTGCCATGATAACAAAATTCAGAAAAGGGAGCTAGTGGAAGGTAGTCAAGTGTTGTTGTTCAACTCAAGACTCAAATTGTTCCCTGGTAAACTCAAGACAAGGTGGTCTGGGCCATTCAAATTATGGAAAGTGTACCCTCATGGTGCTGTGGATCTCTATGATGAATCTACAAAGTCAACATTCAAGGTTAATGGTCAAAGGGTGAAACAATACTTTGGAGAGCCTGTGGTGAGGAGCAAGATTACCACAGAATTAAAGGACCTCTAACCATTAGAGGAAGTTTGGCTGAGGACTCTTAAACAAAGCGCTACTGGGAGGCAACCTAAAGTTTTATCTAAAAAATTAGTTTTTGTTTGTTTCTATGTTTATTTTGTAGGAAATTAAAGTGTTTCTGTTCTTAAGTTTGAGGGTGTGGTAGCAGTTGATACTGCAGCATTGCCTCCAGTAATGTTGCTGCAGTAGTAAGTGGCAGTTGTGAAAAAAAAAGCCAGTTATTATTCCCAAAAGCTAATGCGTTGTCACTGATTGGTCTTATCACTCACTCAACTGTCCCATCACTTAATCTTCACCATCCACCTCACCCAACAGCCAACGGCTATCTCATTGAAATGAGTGCGCCAATTTTCCAAAACCGTCCCATCATCACCTTTATAACCACCTACTCTCTCCCATTCTCTCACAACTTCACCATTGCATGCGATCAATTTCCAAAAACCCATAAACAGTGAAACCTCCATTGACGCAATTACCCACATTCTCCCCAAATCTCTCAATCAAACCATATTGCCAACACAATGGGAAGAACCAAAGTAAGCGCAACCAAAAGTTCTGGAAAGTGCCAAACAACAATTGGGCGTGGTGAATCAAGCCAAGCACGTCGAAAGAATACAAAGGTTCATGATGCTGAGGATCATGAGAAGTTTCAGAATATGAATTTTTGGGTAGAGAGGGGGTTTGCGCTGCAAAAAGCCTCAGATGCGTTCACATCCACTGTGAACGCATTAGGGTGGGAGGAATTGGTGCAGCACCCTTCGTAAGAGAGTTCTACGCAGGAATAGCGCCACCAAAAGATGGGATGCCACAATATTTTGCAGAAGTCAGAGGAGTACCTGTCAAATTCGATTCCAAAGAAATCAACGAATGCTTGGGATTAGGCTATCAAGGCTTAACCTTCGCAAAGAATTTCAACCAATGGGGCAAGAAAGAAATGGAAGACCATCACCATTCCTGGTACACCATGGGAGCCTTGTAGTGCTAATGAATTCAAAATCAAGAGGAGCAGTTTGTGTAACACCCCGGAAATAATTTAATTAAAATAGTTGATTGAATTATTAAAATAATTTGGAGGCGGGATATAGATAAATTAAAAGGTTAATATTTTATATGCGTAGGAGGTGAAACGAGTAAAGGAGGTGGTGACGTAGAGAGCCCAGTGTTTACTGAGCCCTCAACTTAAACCCTGGGGGTTTAAGCCAAACCCTCATTCGCAGCAAGCAAAAGAAAAACGAAAGTGAGAGTGAGAGAGAGAGCACGCGGCGCAAAGAGGGAGAGAAGAGGAGGGTTTCGCGAAGAATTTCAAAAGGAGATCGTTCGTGTTGCTGTGGTTTTGTTCGTGTCTCGTTCGTCGTGTTCCGGAGCTTACGTTATTCGAGGTAAGGGTGGGCTTAACCTTGATAATGGGTTGATGATAATTATGTGTGGGTAGTCTAGGGCTTTGTTGAATTGTTCGTGTTGTTGCATATCGTGTTTTCGTTGAGATTGGTTCTTTGATGATTATTGCACGTTATTGTGATTTGTTTCGTTATTTGTTGTTGCGTGATTGTTGTATCACGATGATGGTGTTGTTATTGTTCGTGTTTTTGTTGTTGCTGTGCGTGGTTGATTGTTGTTGTCGCGTTGTCGAATTGTCGTTTTTGTTGTGGTGGTTGCGGTGTCGTTGCCGTTAGGGTTTGGTGTTTGGCAATTTAGCGACTCTGGACACAGGTTCTGTTTTTCTAAAACTGGCGCTGTTTGGTTGATCCAAAAATTATGAGGTTGATTGTTTTTTAAAATAGACTTAACGCCGGTCGTTTTGGCACTGGTTTCGTTAAATTCGGAGTTGTATAGCTCGAGTTATAGGCGATACAAGTTAGGTTAAAATTCTGGAAACGATTTGGGTATAGATTCGGTATTTCGGTGACTGGGAACGTTGTATTGACCGAAAAATTATGTGGTTTATTTTTCTGGAAAATAGACTTAATGCTTGTTAATTTGGCACTGGTTTGGTTGCGTTTAGAGTTGTGTAGCTCGAGATATGCATTCCACAAGTTAGAGTAAGATTCTGGAAACAATCTGGACACAGGGTCAGTGTTTTGGTTACCACGTTTTCAAAAGAACTCCTTTTCGAACGAATCCAATTTCTTTGAAAACTAGACAAAATTTTCCCCAGTTTATGCACAAGTTTCATGCAATTTGATTGAGTTTTGGTCACTTTGGAATTGCTTGAATTTGAAGGACAGAAACTGTCCTCTTTTGCAACTAGCCTGTGTGCTTTTCGAAAACTGTACCTATTGGACACTCTCCTTCAAAAACTGAACTTAGGGATGATAACCAGACCCATAGGGCTTTCCAACAAGTATTTATTTGTTGAAATCCGATGTCGTTTGCTATTTTAATTAATTCGCTGAAGTAGGTGCGATGTGCCTAGGCGCTGTGCGCCAGTCTTGTGCGTGGTGTGCGTGCGTTATGTCCGCGTTGTGGAGCCGTCTGGTGTTAATATTTCAGGTGCGGTGCTGGTATGCTCAGGAGAGTTTAGTGGTAGCTGTGATGCTACAACTTGGTGCTATTTTTGGTGAAATCATTTGTTTTGATTCTGGTGATATAGTATTTATTTTAAATACTTGTTATGGTGAGTTGGTGCA
Source organism: Astragalus glycyphyllos (assembly GCA_963573325.1). Classification (NCBI taxonomy): domain Eukaryota; kingdom Viridiplantae; phylum Streptophyta; class Magnoliopsida; order Fabales; family Fabaceae; genus Astragalus; species Astragalus glycyphyllos. The sequence goes on from OY754307.1 coordinate 34,816,636, forward strand.
TAATCATGGTGTCGCATTGTCATATGCATGTTTTGGTGATATAGGCTCTGCCTCTGGTGTTTATTGGTGATATGCCCGTCGTGGCTCATTTTGGTGATCGGTACCGCATGCATATGCCCACTGGAGGGGTTGCATATCATCCCATTGTCTATGAATGTTATAATTTTGGTGGTTCACTGTCAAATGGATTTTTCCTTTGGTATCTGGTGCTGTGATATGGTGTAATTGTATTGTGTTGCTGTAGTTACCTGATGCTAGCATATTTTTATCATCTGCTTATTATCTCTGTTAGACTCACCCCTTCTGCTTGGAATGTTGCTCTCATGCGGCAACGCTGCAGGTGATCGCTAGTGCTCGTGGAGGAATTGCTAGATTTTGCTTCCTCTCTCGTTTGGGTCTGTGTCAGCTCTGATATGTAGCACCGGGGAGTCGTTAGTTATCGTTTTGAACTATTATTTTAGTTATTGGAAATTGTTTTAATTAATTTTGGAGATGTCTTTAATTGTTAATTCTGGAGATGTTTAAACTGGTTAATATTTCCGCTGCTTGGTGATTTCTTTTATATAAATTATTTCGGAGATTTTCTTTTTTTAAAATGGTGAAAAATGTAGCGCCCTTCGAGGTGACTCTGATAATTGTCTATTTAATTGTAATAGTAAAAGGGGGGTGTTACATTAGTGGTATCAGAGCAGTTCGGTCTGTCCGGCCAAGTTGTCGAGTCGTCGAGTCGAGTAACACTTGAGTAATTGTTACTCGTTTCTGATTATAGTTTCTGTTGCAGTGTTAGGTTGAGATGGCAGGACGGAACGATGCTGCTTTGCAGGCTGTGGCTCAAGCTGTGGAGAATAACCCAGGTGCTGCTGGTGATGCTGGGTCGCGCAGTTTGGCTACGTTTCAGAGGGAGAATCCTCCTACCTTTAAGGGCAAGTATAACCCTGATGGTGCTTTGGCGTGGCTGAAAGAGATGGAGAGAATCTTTCGTGTTATGGATTGCTCTGAGGCGCAGAAAGTCAGGTATGGTACTCATATGCTGGCAGAGGAAGCTGATGACTGGTGGTTGGAGGTGAGGCAGAGGTTGGCGACTGTGAATGAAGAGGTCACTTGGGCTGTGTTCAGCAGAGAATTTCTGAGAAAGTATTATCCTGAAGATGTCCGTGGGAAGAAAGAGATTGAGTTTCTAGAGCTGAAGCAGGGTAATATGTCGGTGACTGAGTATGCTGCCAAGTTCATTGAATTGGCGAAGTTCTATCCACATTATGGTGAGGCTGGTGCTGAATTCTCCAAATGCATCAAGTTTGAAAATGGGTTGCGGGCTGATATCAAGAAGGCGATAGGGTATCAGAAAATTCGGGTGTTCTCGGAGTTGATTGACAGCTGCAGAATCTTCGAGGAAGACAGTAATGCTCATTCTAGAGTCATGAGGGATAGGCAGAAGAATTTCTCGAGTCGTGGGAAGCTGTATGAGGTTCCAGCTGGTAAGGGCAATCAGAGAACTGCTGTGGGTAAGAGACCTAGTGGGGGAGATGCTGCTGCTAGTGTGGTATGTTACAAGTGTGGTAAACCCGGTCATAAGCGTCCTGACTTTCCAGGTGATGTGAAGAAGTGCTACAAGTGTGGTAAAGAGGGTCATATGGCGTCTAGCTGTGATCGAAAGGATGTGTTATGCTACAACTGTGGTGAGGGTGGTCATATCAGCACTCAGTGTCCTAAACCGAAGAAAGAAAGGTCCGTTGGGAAGGTGTTCGCTCTGGCGGGGTCAGATGCAGTGAATGAGATCAGAGGTACATGCTATATTAATAATTCTCCTCTTATTGCTATTATTGATACTGGTGCTACCCATTGTTTTATTGCTACTGCATGTGTTGAGAAATTAGATCTTGTTTTATCTTCTATGTTGAGGGAGATGGTTATCGATACTCCGGCTAAGGGTTCGGTGACTACCTCGGTTGTTTGTGCTAAATGCCCTTTATCGATATTCGGTAATGATTTTCTCGTTGACTTGATTTGTTTGCCGCTGAGCGGAATGGATGTTATTCTAGGTATGGACTGGTTAGTTGATAACCATGTTCATATCAACTGTCATGAAAGGTCTGTAAGTTTCTTTTCTCCTGAAGAGGAAGAGTCTGGTTTGTTGTCTGCTGGTCAGTTGCATAGGGTAATGAGGGAAGACGTCCAGTTGTTTTCATTAATGGCGTCATTGTCTGCTGAGAGCCAAGCGAAGGTTGATGAGTTGCAGGTGGTGCGAGAGTTTTCTGAGGTTTTTCCCGACGAGATTCCGGATGTACCACCAGAGAGAGAGGTTGAGTTTGCTATTGATCTGGTACCTGATACTAAACTTGTGTCTATGGCACCGTATAGAATGTCTGCATCTGAATTGTCAGAACTGAAGAAGCAACTCGAGGATCTGCTTGAAAAGAAATTTGTGAGGCCAAGTGTGTCGCCGTGGGGAGCTCCAGTGTTGTTGGTGAAAAAGAAAGATGGTAGTATGAGGTTGTGCGTAGACTATCGGCAGCTGAATAAGGTGACTATTAAGAACAAGTATCCGCTTCCGAGGATTGATGACTTAATGGATCAGTTGGTGGGTGCTCAGGTGTTCAGTAAAATAGATTTGAGATCGGGTTATCATCAGATCAAGGTGAAAGACGAAGACATTCAGAAGACAGCTTTCAGAACCCGTTATGGGCATTATGAGTATTCCGTGATGCCTTTCGGTGTGACTAATGCGCCGGGAGTGTTCATGGAGTACATGAATCGTATCTTTCGTGAGTATCTGGATCGGTTTGTGGTGGTATTCATTGACGACATCCTAATTTATTCTAAGTCAGAAGAGGAGCATGCAGAACATCTGAGATTGGTATTGGAAATTCTGAGGGACAGGAAATTATATGCGAAGCTGTCTAAGTGTGAGTTTTGGTTGAAGGAGGTTAGCTTTCTGGGTCATGTTATTTCGGGGAATGGAATTGCCGTGGATCCGTCTAAGGTTGATGCCGTGTTACAATGGGAGTCTCCGAAGTCAGTTACTGAGATTAGAAGTTTTCTGGGTCTGGCAGGTTACTATAGGAGGTTTATAGAAGGATTTTCGAAGTTGGCACTTCCGTTGACTCAGTTGACTTGCAAGGGTAAAGCTTTCATATGGGATGACTGTTGTGAAGAGAGCTTCAAAGAATTGAAGAAGAGGTTGACGATGTCTCCTGTTCTGACGTTGCCTAATCCGGAAGAGTCGTTTGTGGTGTATTGTGATGCTTCCAAGATGGGGTTGGGAGGTGTGCTTATGCAGAATGGTAAGGTAGTTGCCTATGCGCCGAGACAGTTGAGGACTCATGAGAAGAACTACCCTACCCATGATTTAGAACTTGCTGCAGTTGTGTTCGCCTTGAAAATTTGGAGACATTATCTGTATGGTTCGAGGTTTGAGGTGTTCAGTGATCATAAGGGTTTGCAGTATCTGTTTGATCAGAAAGAGTTGAATATGAGACAGCGCAGATGGTTGGAGTTGCTGAAAGACTATGACTTTAGCTTGAACTATCATCCGGGAAAGGCTAATGTGGTAGCTGACGCTTTAAGTCGAAAGACGTTGCATATGTCAGCAATGATGGTTAGAGAACTCGAACTAATTGAGCAGTTCAGGGATATGAGTTTGGTTTGTGAAGTGACGCCTCAGAGTGTCAGATTGGGGATGTTGAAGATTGATAATGAATTCATGGCTAGCATTCGAGAAGCTCAGAAGTTAGATGTTAAATTAGTTGACCTGATGGTTGGGATTGATCAATCCGAGAATAAAGACTTTGAGTTGGATGCGCAGAATGTATTGAAGTACCGTGGGAGAATCTGCATTCCTGATGATGAGGAGATGAAAAGAGCAATTTTAGAAGAAGGTCATAGGAGTAAGTTGAGTATCCATCCGGGAGCTACAAAGATGTATCAGGATCTGAAGAAGATGTTTTGGTGGCCTGGTATGAAGCGTGATGTGGCGCAGTTTGTGTATTCCTGCTTGACTTGTCAGAAATCGAAGGTTGAGCATCAGAAGCCTGCTGGGTTGATGCAACCGTTGGAGATTCCGGAATGGAAGTGGGATAGTATTTCTATGGATTTCGTGATAGGGTTACCTAATACTGTGAGGGGGCACGATTCGATTTGGGTGATTGTGGATAGATTGATGAAGTCTGCTCATTTTATTCCTATCAATATCACGTATCCGGTGTCGAGATTGGCAGAGATTTATATTCAGGTGATTGTGAAGTTGCATGGTGTTCCTTTGTGCATTGTGTCTGACAGAGATCCTAGGTTCACTTCTGATTTCTGGAAGAGTTTGCAAGAAGCGTTGGGTTCTAAATTGAGGTTGAGTTCAGCTTATCATCCTCAAACTGATGGACAGACAGAGAGGACCATTCAGTCGTTGGAAGACTTGTTGAGATCTTGTGTTCTTGAGCAGGGAGGTGCGTGGGATACTCACCTTCCGTTGATCGAGTTTACTTACAACAATAGTTACCATTCTAGCATCGGGATGGCACCGTTCGAGGCATTGTATGGTCGGAGATGTAGGACTCCGTTGTGTTGGCATGAATCTGGGGAGAGTATTGTTCTTGGACCCGAGGTTGTTCGAGAGACTACTGAAAAGGTGAAATTGATCCGTGAGAAAATGAAAGCGTCGCAGAGTAGACAGAAGAGCTATCATGATAAGAGAAGGAAGGATTTAGAATTCCAAGCTGGTGATCATGTGTTTTTGAGAGTCACGCCTATGGCTGGTGTTGGGCGTGCATTGAAGACAAAGAAGTTGACTCCTCGTTTCATTGGACCGTATCAGATCACTGAGAGAATTGGTAATGTTGCTTATAGGGTGGCCTTGCCGCCTAATCTTTCGAATTTGCACGATGTATTTCATGTGTCGCAACTTCGGAAGTATATTTCGGATCCGTCCCATGAGATTCCGAAGGATGATGTGCATGTGCGGGATAATCTCACTGTGGAGACAATGCCTGTGCGAATTGAAGATCGTGAAGTGAAGACTTTACGTGGCAAAGAGATAAACCTGGTGAAAGTGGTCTGGTTAGGAGCTGCTGGTGAAAGCATGACATGGGAGTTGGAGAGCAAGATGCGAGAGTCCTATCCGGAGCTGTTTGAATCAGGTATGTTTTCGAGGACGAAAGATTCTAAGTGGGGGAGGGTTGTAACACCCCGGAAATAATTTAATTAAAATAGTTGATTGAATTATTAAAATAATTTGGAGGCGGGATATAGATAAATTAAAAGGTTAATATTTTATATGCGTAGGAGGTGAAACGAGTAAAGGAGGTGGTGACGTAGAGAGCCCAGTGTTTACTGAGCCCTCAACTTAAACCCTGGGGGTTTAAGCCAAACCCTCATTCGCAGCAAGCAAAAGAAAAACGAAAGTGAGAGTGAGAGAGAGAGCACGCGGCGCAAAGAGGGAGAGAAGAGGAGGGTTTCGCGAAGAATTTCAAAAGGAGATCGTTCGTGTTGCTGTGGTTTTGTTCGTGTCTCGTTCGTCGTGTTCCGGAGCTTATGTTATTCGAGGTAAGGGTGGGCTTAACCTTGATAATGGGTTGATGATAATTATGTGTGGGTAGTCTAGGGCTTTGTTGAATTGTTCGTGTTTTTGCATATCGTGTTTTCGTTGAGATTGGTGCTTTGATGATTATTGCACGTTATTGTGATTTGTTTCGTTATTTGTTGTTGCGTGATTGTTGTATCACGATGATGGTGTTGTTATTGTTCGTGTTTTTGTTGTTGCTGTGCGTGGTTGATTGTTGTTGTCGCGTTGTCGAATTGTCGTTTTTGTTGTGGTGGTTGCGGTGTCGTTGCCGTTAGGGTTTGGTGTTTGGCAATTTAGCGATTCTGGACACAGGTTCGGTTTTTCTAAAACTGGCGCTGTTTGGTTGATCCAAAAATTATGAGGTTGATTGTTTTTGAAAATAGACTTAACGCCGGTCGTTTTGGCACTGGTTTCGTTAAATTCGGAGTTGTATAGCTCGAGTTATAGGCGATACAAGTTAGGTTAAAATTCTGGAAACGATTTGGGTATAGATTCGGTATTTCGGTGACTGGGAACGTTGTATTGACCGAAAAATTATGTGGTTTATTTTTCTGGAAAATAGACTTAATGCTTGTTAATTTGGCACTGGTTTGGTTGCGTTTAGAGTTGTGTAGCTCGAGATATGCATTCCACAAGTTAGAGTAAGATTCTGGAAACAATCTGGACACAGGGTCAGTGTTTTGGTTACCACGTTTTCAAAAGAACTCCTTTTCGAACGAATCCAATTTCTTTGAAAACTAGACAAAATTTGCCCCAGTTTATGCACAAGTTTCATGCAATTTGATTGAGTTTTGGTCACTTTGGAATTTCTTGAATTTGAAGGACAGAAACTGTCCTCTTTTGCAACTAGCCTGTGTGCTTTTCGAAAACTGTACCTATTGGACACTCTCCTTCAAAAACTGAACTTAGGGATGATAACCAGACCCATAGGGATTTCCAACAAGTATTTATTTGTTGAAATCCGATGTCGTTTGCTATTTTAATTAATTCGCTGAAGTAGGTGCGATGTGCCTAGGCGCTGTGCGCCAGTCTTGTGCGTGGTGTGCGTGCGTTATGTCCGCGTTGTGGAGCCGTCTGGTGTTAATATTTCAGGTGCGGTGCTGGTATGCTCAGGAGAGTTTAGTGGTAGCTGTGATGCTACAACTTGGTGCTATTTTTGGTGAAATCATTTGTTTTGATTCTGGTGATATAGTATTTATTTTAAATACTTGTTATGGTGAGTTGGTGCATAATCATGGTGTCGCATTGTCATATGCATGTTTTGGTGATATAGGCTCTGCCTCTGGTGTTTATTGGTGATATGCCCGTCGTGGCTCATTTTGGTGATCGGTACCGCATGCATATGCCCACTGGAGGGGTTGCATATCATCCCATTGTCTATGAATGTTATAATTTGGTGGTTCACTGTCAAATGGATTTTTCCTTTGGTATCTGGTGCTGTGATATGGTGTAATTGTATTGTGTTGCTGTAGTTACCTGATGCTAGCATATTTTTATCATCTGCTTATTATCTCTGTTAGACTCACCCCTTCTGCTTGGAATGTTGCTCTCATGCGGCAACGCTGCAGGTGATCGCTAGTGCTCGTGGAGGAATTGCTAGATTTTGCTTCCTCTCTCGTTTGGGTCTGTGTCAGCTCTGATATGTAGCACCGGGGAATCGTTAGTTATCGTTTTGAACTATTATTTTAGTTATTGGAAATTGTTTTAATTAATTTTGGAGATGTCTTTAATTGTTAATTCTGGAGATGTTTAAACTGGTTAATATTTCCGCTGCTTGGTGATTTCTTTTATATAAATTATTTCGGAGATTTTCTTTTTTTAAAATGGTGAAAAATGTAGCGCCCTTCGAGGTGACTCTGATAATTGTCTATTTAATTGTAATAGTAAAAGGGGGGTGTTACAGTTTGAACCATGATGCTATGGTTTGGTTTATTTTTGTCAAGCATTCACTGCTGCCAACCTCTCACACCACCAATGTTGAGAAGGAGAGAATGATGCTTCTGGATGCTATTCTTGGAGGGAAGGATGTAGATGTGGAAGATTGATTTGTAGGGAGATTCTGGTGTGCCAAAGCAAGACTGCTAGATATTTGTTCGTTCCCTGCCTCATCACTGACCTTTGTGTCAAGGCAGGGGTAGAAATGAAAGGAGAGAAGAAAGGTTACCCTGTTGCAGCATCTGGTGATCCGACCATGCTGCCACAATTTATGTTGCAGGAACGATCTATCTGGGAATTCTTGAAGAAGCAACATGAATGGTTCACTACTGTCTTTTCTGCCAACTTGAAGGAATTTTCTGGGATTGATCCACCTGTTTTCCCATAATGGGTGTTAGATGTCGAGGCTATTGATACTACTCTGTTTGAGGATGAAGCCAACGAAGATGTGGAGGAAGAAGTTGTAGTTGAAAAGAAGAGAAAGAGAAAAGGAATTAAGAAAGGAAAGAAGAAGGATGGTGAAAAGGAAGAGGATCTACTAGAAACTGATGATGGAGAGTCACTCAATGAGGAGGAAAAGCAAGAAAACAAGGAGATCATGGCCCAAATCAATAGGGAGAGTGAAGAAGAATAAGAAGATACAACTGAAGAGGATGACCAGTTCAAAGATGCTGAACCTGATTGTGATGACCAAACTGATATAGAAATGGATCCACCACCATCACCTCAAAACACCACCAAAGCCACCCCTTCCACAACGTCTCAACCCATCATAAACCCAATCATCCAACCCACATTAGATATACCTACCCAAACCACTCCCCAACCAGAAAATCAACCACCACCACCACCATCACCCACTCATGAAACTCAAGAAAAACAACCTGAACAAATGCCATCTGCTGTCACTTCACCTGCTGCAGCAACTGTAGTTGCTGAATCTGAAATTGAAGTTGTTTTCTCACCCTCAAGGAAGATGAGGACCAAGCATGTAGCAAAGAGGAGGAGGCTAGTTGGAGTGCCAAAAGAAAAAGAATTGGATGCTGAAGGAGTCACTGCTGGGGATGATCAACAATTAAAAGCTACTATAGATGTTGTTATACAAGGATTGGAAGATGCTGCAGCTGCAGCAACTGAAGTTACTGAGAAGGCCGAAGCTGAAAGGAACGCCAAAGAGGCCTTAGAATTCGTAATTGCCCAAAAGAAAGCAACTGTTTCTGATGTTGGTCCTGTTGTTCCTGATACAGGATCAGTGCTGCAGCAATCTAATGCTGCAGCAATAGAAGCCTCGAATGCTCTAAAGACTCCTAATCCTAAATCCCCAAGAGTCTAAAAATCTAAAGCAAGGAGAGGCAGTGCTACAAGATCAAGCCCAAGAACAAAACTAGGAGTCTCTGCACCTTAAAACTCTTTAGTTTTTATGTCTTTTAAGTTCAGTTTTTAATTGCTTTCTCTGAAATAAACCTGTTGAGTGCTTTTGTTCTGTGAAAGCACTCAACAGTTGTGTTAGTTGTCTGTTTATCTGTTTTTAGTTTTTGCTTTTATGAAATAGGCCTCCCTTTAGTATGCATGAGCAGTGGGGACACTGCTGGGTCTTAAGTAGGGGAGAGAACCTATAATCTATTGTACTCTATTAACTTGTTTGCCAGTAAGTTGAATGAATTTAAATTTTAGAAGTCTAGTTGAGCAAAAACTTTGTGATGAAATGGTGAGGAATGAGTGATTAGTGCCCCTGTTTGTGAGTGAACTACACTGCTCTTGCTCCCACACTTTAACATGAACTCAGGAAGGAACTGAATGAGTTAAAAATGATTTGAAACTAAGTTAGATATTGGTAGACCTAGGGAATTGCCAAATTTCTACTAAAAACTTAGGGTAGCATAAGAAACTAAGTTTGGGGGTTCTTTCAGATATACTAAGGCAAAGCATGAAAGAATGAAACTAGGTCATGTGCACATAGTTCTAGGAAAGTGAATGAAGTTTAATGTAATGTGTTGTGTTATAAAGCACCAAAGCCAGTAAATGTTTGTAAATGCTGTCATTGCCCAAACATAAAAATAAATAAAAAAATGAACAAGCAAAATTGATGTCAAAAAGAAATCAAAGAATAAGGGCAATGCAGCAAAGTGTCAAGTAAATGTCTGTTCATAGAATCTGTTTTAGTTAAGTTGCTGCAGCACTATTGTGTCAAATTGTTATAAGTGCACTGGCATAGAGTTCTGGATTGCTATATCAAAGCCCTTTGTCATGCTTATCCCCCCTTTCTGTGCTTGAATTGTTAGTCTACCCTTCTTTTTGAAAAATCTTTAGCATTCCCAAAAGAAAACCTCTCTAGTCTTAGCTAAGTGAAATTTTGAAGCTTGCTCTGGTCTGAATTGAGATAAGTGTCACACACACACTTTTGAGCAGGAGTAGTCTAGGGAACTTGCTAATCAAAAGGCTTCCAATTGAGTGACCAATAGGAAAGTTGATGCTCAACTTGATATTTTGTTTGATTGCTATTTGTTTGAATCAACTGACAGGTTACTTGTTATTAGTATGCTTGTCTTTGTCAAGTGTCGTTACTTGAGGTCAAGCAAAGGTTCAAGTTTGGGGGTGTGATAACTCTCATTTCTGATAGTTATTACTTCTTTTTCAAGCTTAAATCATTGTAAGTTCTTAAGCATAATAGTGATTATTGTTGTAAATATTGTGTTTTAGGAAGAGTCTTTAATGCAGCCCTGGAATTGTATTAATTGGCACTTTGGTGCCTATTGTGTGCTTTGATTGTTTATTTAATTGCTGCAGCACCTGATGCCACAACACTCTGATTTTGCGAAAGATGAGAGAGAAAGTGAAGAAGCGCGGATTTTGCGTGTGGGTGGCCTCAACGGAATATTCCAAGATGCCCCTTTATCCTAGGCACATTGTATTTTTGGGCACATGTCACGACAACGTGCGCCTCTCATTTAGGGTTTCTACCTAGGATCATGTGCCCTTGGATATAAAAGGCGACCCTTCTCCCTCATTCCTTACACTTGGCCGAAAGGAGAAAGTATAGACATAGCTTTCTCCATTTTTGTGCAAGCTTACCTCATAGTTACCAAAAAGATACTATTGCTGGAACTGTTGCTGCAGCATCACTAGGGCTGCATATTCTTGGTAGATTTCTACTTTGAAGAGCTGGATTCACATCTCCATTACTTCTTCTTGGAGTTCTTCTTCGGTTCAACATTAGTAGTATAATTAATCACCTTGATTTTGTAGTATGACTTCAACAACTTTGTTTAAGTTATTTATTTTGTGTTGTTTGCTCAATATGAGCTAGTTTCTCATAGTTGAGATGCTGGATCTGATTTAATGAAGTTATTATGCTATTAATGAAGTATGTTTAATGTTAAGCATTTTATCTTGTGTATGATAATATTTCCATCTTAGATTAGGAATGGCCAACTAATCTAAGTAGCATTTATGAATTCAGACATAGTTTGTAAATTTAACTCACAAGATAATACGGATTATGTTCATTAAAAGACATTTTAATGTTCCTTGCTTAAACCCTAGACATTTTAATGTTCCTTGCTTAAACCCTAGACAAAATACATCTATTGCTGCAGCATTGAACATACCATTAATACATTTTAATGAAGTTACAGAAGTGAATGCATCTCAGCTTGTTCTCATCATCTGATCTTTATTACCCTTTACCTTTTTACTATTGTTAATGATACCAAAAACTTGTGTCTTTACTTGTGTTACCATCACTAATTTGTTAATCAAATTAAGCATTATTTAAGCATTAATTCTCGCGGGAACGATCTCTATTTATCACTTACTACTTGTAGGAAAGTGTACACTTGCACTACTCTTATTTCACACAACAGTGAGCAGAGAAGGTTGATTTATCAGTCTTCTCAACTATATAGAGGAGTTGAGAAAGGTCAGACAGTTTCACCTTCAATACTTAACATTCTTAAGAGTGTATCTGTTTGATTGTTAAGATGTAGCTAGACTGGTGAGAATGTTGTGATATATTTAGAAACAGCTTTTCAAGAGTTTTAACAGAATGTTATAGGTGCAGAGAAGATGTGAGAAGGGTTGAAATCTTTGTTTTATTTTCAGTACATTTACAGGCAGAGAAGGGTCAGAGTTGACACTTCTCAGTTTTCATAAATCTTCTCCTGATGGAGAGTTTTCTCATAAAGGGCAAACTAATGATTTAAAAGCAATAAATAACACAGTGATTTATATTGGTTCACCCAAATTCCTGGGCTACATCCACTCCTCACTTCTTGTGAGTATTTCCACTATTTTTCCAAAATAGTTTACACCTTTAACACCTCCCTAGGGTAAAGGAACTCTTTGTAGTTTTCTTCACACAGCTCTACCTACTGTAAATTCCCCTAATAGACTCCTTCTGATCTATTAGACTGCTTCTAACACAGAAGCACTCACTTCTCAAGTCCTACAGCAACACATGCCACTTGAGAAGGTTCCCTACAGGTATTCTGTTTAAGTATTTGGGTTTGTGGGATTTCTAGAGCTTGGTTGATACAAATGGAGTATTCAATAAATACAACAACACAAGACTTAATACATACTCAGGGATCAAGTGAATCCCTTCAGGTTTGTAGCAGTTGAGTATGGATGAGAGAAAACTTTGACACTTGAGAAGGTTGGAAGTTAAGAACTCAATGCACTCTCATGAGGATCACTGGCGACCAGGAGCATTAATTTATAGATGAAATTATGTGTAATATCCTCTGGTCCAAAGATTATAGTCGTTGGTGAAGTAATATAGCCGTTTATAGCCATTGGGAAGGGCTATCTGCACAACACAACTGTGTTTCTGTTTTTCTGCAGAAGACAGCTGTTTCCAGTTGTCATGACCCTTCTCACAGTGACTCTTCTCACACATGACAGAAGATGAAGATGATGCTTCTCAAGTTGATGCTTCTCATGTTGATGTTCCTTAGAATGGTGCTTGTAGTATGACCCTTCTCAACTTGACTCTTCTCATCATGACCCTTCTCATGGTCATGATTCTTCTCAACTTAACTCTTCTCACCTGATGCTTCTCATCTCCTTTCTCATGACTCTTCTTAGGTTGATCCTTCTTAGATATCCTTCTCATATTGCCATAGATACAAATGAAGCTTCTCATGAGGATCTTTCTCAAGTTTACCATATGGTCTTGATCTTTTGATCTTATCATAAGAGGTTTCTTCTTTAAGAACATTGTGGGCGATATTTTCTTAAGTTTTCTCACATTCCGATGCTTCTCATAAGCATACATCTTCTTGAGAATGTCTTGATTACCCTGTACTTATTTATCACTCAAGAAGAGACATTAGTAGCATATGAAATCAGATAACTTAAGCTTCTCACATTTGAGGGTTTGTTAATCATCAAAACTCATTAGGGATTTTGCCTCAACAGAATAGACAGTATCTCGCCTTGGAATGAGATAGTGGGATCTCGCCCTTGTTCCTCCTGCGCCCCATCAACGCGCTTGGCGTCCGTCACGTCATGGTTTCACGGCTGCTTAATTTTCACGCCTTTTTTGGCGCTTGATACCCAAGACCTCATGGTGTCATGCTCTGCTGGTGATTTTGTGCCTGTTCGCCTTTTCGTTGGAGATAGGATTTTTTTTCAAGTAGATAGTTGTTATGTTTGGCTGCCTTTTAGCAGTTCAGTTGCCGACGTCCGCCAGGACAATTTGTAATGAAGTATACCCTAGGCACAGTTTACGAGGACTCAGCCCGGATTGAACTCGTCGAAAGGTGTTGCGACCACCAAGGTCAACTTGAAGTATACCCTTGACACATTTTTCCAGGGTTCTGCCCGGATAGAACTCGCGCAATGGGTTGTGACCACCAAGGTCAGCTTGAAGTACTCCCTTGGCAGAGTTTACCAGGACTCGGCGCGGATAGAACTCGCCCACGGGGTTGTGACCACCAACGTCACTTAGTGGAGAGAGTCATGAGATTCCCGCCTCAGTATATTGGAAAAATGCAAACGATCGTGTTGTAGTCCTTGTGTCGCCCTTTTTACCGACAGTCTTTATTTGTTTTGGAACACCATGACATACTTGATTCCTTTACCAGGATTCAAGGAACACGTCAACGTCAACCTACTTCGTGCAGTCGTGCATTCAAGAGATGTATTTGGAAAGCCTTCGTCTCAGGAGAATGTTCTTGGCTTGAAGTTTTTATTAAGGTTGCTCTTGCAAGCTAGGTAGTCCCTCCCTGCAGGCTGTGTCGCCCCTACAAGCTAGGAAGTCCCTCCCTGCAGGCTTTGTCTCCCCTCCAGGCCAAGAAGTCCCTCCCTGAGGCTCTGTTGCCCCTGCAGGCCAGGTAGTCCCTCTCTTCAGTCTCTGTTGGGTTTCAAACTCGCCTCGCTTTATGCTTAACTATCGGGTGAGACCCTTACTCTTTCCTACTCTTAAAGAATTTTTGGAACAAATTCTAACAACAATGAACTAGAGCTAAACACGGTAATTACAAAATGAATTTCAGTTAATCATTCATATCGAGCTTTTACATTCTACATTTGTGTTCATACAACGAAATTTCTCAACTAGGCTGAGCTCAGGTCCCCGTCCTGGTGATCGACTCGCTATTCAGACTAAGGAGTCCCATCTTCTTCTTGATTCACGTGCTAGACGAGCTTCCCTTCGCAAATACGCTGTTTATTGTCGTCCCTGAGGGTGTTGCATTCTGAGAAACGACCTTGTCTGGGTCGGGACTCATGAGGAGTTACCTCAGCTTGGGTTTTCTCCTTCCATGGTTCTTCAATGGCCTTGTAGGCTGGCTCGTCCTCTTCGTAGTCCATATGTTTCTGGGATATTTGATGGAAATCGGCCAAGTCGTGTGACCTATTGATTCACACTTCTATTTGGAGTAAGCTTCCTTTCCGGAGACCGTCCTTCATCCAAAAGATCCTCCTCTTGTCTTCAAGGTTTGTGACATTCGCAGCCTCCTTGTTGAACCTTTCCAGATGAGTGTCCGGGTCCCAAGTCCCATCATACATTTTGAGGACCGACAACTTCTCTAAAGCCCTCGAAAGTGGGTAGTTGTCAACCTACCTAGTGAAAGATCCTTCATTGGAGATCCATCATGCGTTGTGTTGTGCAAAAAGAGTATGTGCAAGTATACAAAGTCGTAATAAGTAATAAAGAGTAAGTAGAGATCGTTCCCACGAGGATTGTTGAGTATACTTTTATATTTAAATTAGTAATTTAGCTAGTGAGTAACACAAATAACAATAACAAGTTTCAACAAGTATTGTGAATAACATAAATGTAAGTAAGAAAATAAAGATAGATGATAAGTAGATATTAAGAATGAGAGTAGATAAAATGTCTTTCACTATGTAAAATCATTAAAATAGATTAATGCCTAGTCTGACGTTGTAACATTAGGTGTTGTAGCATATGATGTGTGCCTTTCAGTCACTAACGTCATGGTTTCGTTACAAGGGGTTAAGTCTGAGCTCTAAATAGGTTCATCCTTGTATATTAAGCTCCTGTGGTATTCACCTTATGAACTATGCTTTCCTATGTCTAGGTTTAAGCATGGGTTGTTCTAAGTGTCCTTAAAACAACAACTCACCCACATTAATCCTTGAGTTCAATTTATAGACCATGTCTGAACCTATAAATGTACTTATATTTAGCTGATCAATTCTAAAATAAGTATTGGAAAAAGTTTCATGCAAGGGTTAAAATACTAACATCAAACATTACATTAAAACTATTAAAATATCATTACATAACTACAAGCATTCAACTACAAGAGAGTCAGCTCATGATGAGCAACCAACACAATAAATAAACCTTAAAGGTGATACCTAAAGCCATAAAACTGAAATCACAAAGAGAAAGAAAATACTCCAAATAATGACAGCCCCTGTGACGCTAGAGCATCGCTCACAACATCTCAAGTGCAGAATTTTCTACTTTAGTGATAAAAATGGAGAGAAAAATATGTCTAAGTGTGTCTCCATTAGAGCCAACAAGAATAAAGCTCTATGGAGTTGAATGGAGCTTGCTTAATGGAGAAGAAGAGTTTGATATTTATCCAAAAAACTTTCCAAAAAGGTGGATGTGACATAAAGTAAAAGGTGTGACTTATCAAGTGTCCCTATGAAGCAACTTGGTTGGTGGCTGAAATAACTCAGTTTTCCACTTGATTTTGTTGATTGGACATAAAGCACAAATTGCTTTTTAGAGCTTCAATGTTTCCTCTCTCCTCTGCTGCAGAACACAGTGCTATAGCGTCTGATGTAGCAGCATACTGCACAAACATCTTAAAAGCACAAGCTGGGGCACCAAAGTGCCAAATGATCATTTAATCAGTTCCTAACCCTCTTTTACATTAAACAACATATATTTACTTAATTAAAACAATATTACTTAAAAACTTGCATTAATTTAAGTAATTAGGGCATAAATAACTCATACAAATATGACTTATCAAGTTGCGAGGTGACCTGTCCCCGAGATGTATGTCTCGGCGGTCACGTCGGGTTGGAGATTTCCTCGAGGTAGATCTGTGGTGATGCCTCTTGTGGGTCTTGGCTTGGCTCTGCGTCCTCTCGCGAGAATTAGAGGATGCGAGTGAAGAGGTCCTAGAGGGAGAGTCTTCAGGCTAGTACGTAACATCAGGAGAAATTGGAGTGATGTTTGAAGGTGAACCGGATCCTTGGTTCCTGCACCTTGGGGGAGGAGACCAACGAGCTCGCTTCCGTCTGGGTGGAGAGCAATGGTTGAGATGACGCCTGGGTTGAGATCTGTGGCGCCTTGAGTTCACGTTCGTTGAGGAGGGGTCCCCCAATGAGGAGGAGGCTGCTCGTGCATGGAAGTCACACGCCTCTCAATCTGCCTGAGGCATGCTTCCTGTTGCAGCATAGCTGGAGTGCGATTGTACAAGAGGTCCAACACTACAAGAATTTCGGGGATTTCCGGCAAACAAAAATCGCCGGTAATGGTCAAATTCCACCAGAAAATGGGCATTATCGGTGGATTTTTTCCGCCGAAAATTCGCTCGTAGGTAACGATTACCGGTGGATTTTTCGCCAGTAATTTTCAGTGGATTATCCGTCTGATAATACGCTGGAAATTACCGGCTGAAAATCTGCCAGAAAGCAATGCGAAACCTACCGGTAGTAGTTGAGAAACCATCAGTGTTAATGAAAAATCCGTCAGTAAGGCTGGAGCTGTTGGGGTTGCTAGAGCTGCGGTCGGGGAAGTTGCTGAGGCTGCTGTTGCGACTGAGAGTTGAAACTAGAGTGCGGCTGACCATATGTGCTCTGGAAGGAAGGTTGGAAGACACCAGGGTACGGCTGAAAAGCACCGCCGTAAGGCTGCATCTGGTGCGGTTGAAAAAATGATGATGATGATGATGATGGTGATGGCATAGATGGCCTCAGGTATTGAGACACACTATCCATTAATTGCTTCTAGCGCTCCTCACTCAACCTCTGCTGCTCCCGCATCTGCTGTATTTCCTAATCATATTTGTTTTGTCTCTCTTCCATCTCACGTTGTGCCTCGATCAATTTCTGCGTCAATAGTTGAACACTGTTTAATTCTGAAGGAGTAGGGACATAAGATCGACCAATACTTCTTTCTGAAGAAGATGTTCGCTTCAGATTCAGAATAATGGAATTTTGGAAAGCAGACGGGCCAATACCACTAGCTCCTACTAACCAGCCACTTTTTGTTGGACCAACAGATTGCTGCCAAGCATGGAAAGCCGCTCCACTCTCCTCTGCGGGCACTACTCTACTGAGTTTCACGGTACTCGGCCTGCCATTCAACAAAATTTTCCTGATAGCAACAACCAAGAAATGAATAATTAAACCATTAGTATGTAATATATAATATAATAAAAACAATATATAAATAATAAACGTTACTAACTTGAATATTCCTCGACCGGTCATCAACATACTCACCTGTCTCCTCTCGCATATGAAGCTAGCGGTGTAACTCAACCAAAGTAGGTGGCCGACCAAGGATGGCCTCCTATATACATAGTTATTACTTAATAGATTAGTATTTAGTAAAATATAAAATACGTATGTATAATATAAATTTAATCAATTAATAAATTTACCAAACGTCTGAAGTGTTCCGCAGTATTGATAGAACCAGCCGTGTTTACGCAACCACCTTTCTCAGAAGCACGGTTCTTCTTGGTTTTCTCACATTTTTCTTTATACTTAGGGTCGTCCCATTTCAGTTGGAGCTCATCCCAATAAGAATCACTGATCCACGTCGGCTTCTTACGATTATTACGGTGCTCTCAGAACACTTCAGAAAAGCGGTGAGAAGCTCTTGTGGTGAATGTTCTCTCAACTCCCTTCGACTCCTCTGGGAGCCATGCCATTTTTTCCTATACTAACAAATTTAATTAACTTGTTAGTAAAAACAAATTAATCAATTCAACAAAATTAAAAAATTGGAAATTAAGTAATTCGTAAAAAAACTTACTCTGAAAGCATTCCATATTTTGGAACTCTTATCTTTTTTGACCTCCGTCCAATTTAACCATGGTTTAGTGTAGTTCGTTTGGATGATATCTGTGATCAAGCTGGATACAGTCCTCCCAGGGTAAACCCTGTACATAAAAAAGATAATTTTTTAGATAATAATTTATATTTAAAGTTTAAATAAATAAACAAATATCATTAATAAATACTTAGTGCTGGCCAATAAGCTTCACTACTATACGACCGTCAGACGCAACCTCAATCACCTCATTATTAATGTTATATGTGCGTACCCCATTTGCATCTGCCGGGGGTATCTCAGTACCGGGTGGAGGCACAAATGGGCCACTAAAAACGACATGAGTTGCACGACGACGATGCCCGCGTAAAGAATTAGAAATCTTCCTCCCAGTATCAGTCTGTGGTATAGGTGGGTCATGAGGTGGGATCAGATTCTGAACCCGAAGCCACGACTGTATCTATATATATATAATATAATGAATAACATAAATAACGAATAACATAAATGATGAATAACATACATGATGAATAACATAAAAGATGAATCAAGTCTGATAAATATAAATATTATTTCATAACAAATTAATTAATTAATTAATTACAAATAAGATCATCTAATTAGAATCCCATTCTTTCTCAAAATCACTATCATCATCAGATGAGTGAATTCCTTATACACCAACGTGATCGGTTGCATCTTCATGATCTGTATGTTCTTCCTCATTAACTTCATCACTCGTGTTTGACTCATCACATAAACGGGTAATGGGTTCAACTTCAATCACTTCATTTACATTGGACATTTCATCCATTTGATATGGCACGTCTTCCATTGTGTCATCTTTTGTCTCAATGCGACCTCTTGGTTTTGTCTTAATTGCGACACACCAACCACACCAATCAATCTGTGTTGATGGATAAGAGACATAATAGACTTGTCTCACATTTTGTGCAATGACGAACGGATCATACAGTCGATATCTACTATTCATTTTAATGTCCACTCGATTTGTCTTGGGATTAAACTTTGTTCCTCCAGCAGACGGGTCAAACTTTTACAATAAAAAACCACTACCTTTTGACTATAATCTAGATAAGGGTATGCAAGTTCATATATGTGTTCAACCACACCATAGAAATCATCTTCGCCTCTCAGTGTCACCCTTCATGCAAACTCCACTATTGACTATTTCTCTACCCTCTGTCCATTCCTTAGTGTGAAATTTGTATCCATTGACAAAGTATGTGTGCCATTCTTTAACACATCTTCGAGGACCGTCAGATAAGTTCCTCAAGTGTTGATTGGTAGGAGTTGGCGGGAGGGAATAAACACGTTGCCTAAACCACATTGGAAAATGTGCATGAATATGATCAGAAGATTGTTCTTCACTTACTACCTCTGATGACAAGAACTCCCTAATAAGAAATTATTAATTGTTTCACAATTGTGTACTTTAATTTATTAACTAATTGAGATAGCTAGGTTGAGAAATACATACTCAATGAATGGTTGGACCTCAGTACAGTTTATCAAGACATGAACATGGGATGAATTTAACTCTTCTTCTGTTAGCTAGTGAGTTGACTCCTTTCCGGACTGGAGGCAAGGTAGACAAAAGACAGACAAAGCTAAATGATGTCTTGGACATTCAATTTCTGTTTCATTTCGACTACTTCTAGGAGCAAATTCATTCTTGAAATAATAAGAGCAAAAATGAGTTGTTTCACGGTGTAAGTAAGAAGAACATATCGATCCTTCAACTCTAACTTTATTTTTGACTGATCTTTTTGAATCACCCATTAACCTAGAGAAAATGATATGTTAATAATCATCTAATCAAAATTTTATATATATTTAAAAACTTCTTTCATATATATATATATATATATATATATATATAGATATAGATATAGATATAGATATAGATATTAATTGACCTTTCAAACGAATACATCCATCTGTATTGGACAGGTCCGCGAAGTTTAGCTTCATATGCGAAACAGGAAGATGCTCCATAGAATCAAAGAAACCAGGCGGAAATATTCTCTCCACCTTGCATAAGATAAGTGGAATGTCTTGTTCCATTTTTGTAAGATCATCCGCTTTTAGCGTTGCAGAACACAAATTCTTAAAGTATTGACTCATTTCAATGAGTGGATTCAAAACGTGTGTTGGCAACGAAGTATAGGCAATAGGAAGTAAGCACTCCATGAATACATATTTTGACTTTCTAAAAGGATGATCGCTATGTAAAAACCTACAGTGCGAGTCAAACAATGAGGTTTTTCCTCCATATTTAAGAGTAATAGACTTTGTGTCAACCATGCAAATCGAACACACCATCTTACCATGTGTCCCCCATCCAGACAACATTCCATACGCAGGAAAGTCATTAATGGTCGACATCAAAGCCGCCCTCATCATGAAATTTTGTCTGCGTGCTGTGTCATAAGTTAAAACACCATTCCACAACCTTTTTAGGTCATCAATCAAAGGTTCCAAATATATGTCAATACCAGCTGTTGGTTTAGTTGCTCCTGGTATTATAACATTTAAAAACATGTAGGGTTTAGACATACACATTTCAAGAAGAAGGTTGTATGGGGTAACAATAACTGGCCAACAAGAATACGGTGTTGCTGATGCTTGAATATATGGTGTGAAACCATCAGAGCATAAACCAAACAGAACATTGCGTGGATCATTGGCAAAATCTGGATGAACACGATCAAAATGCTTCAAAGCTTCACCATCAGATGGATGACGTAATTCACCAGAATTATTTCTATTTTCATAGTGCCAAGTCATTTTACCCGCAGTTACCATTGAAGGAAACATCCTCTTCATCCTTGATATAATCGGCAGATAGAACATTGCTTTCCTTGGAACTTTTTTGCCTTTGCTAGTCCCTTTCCTGCTGACACGATACCGTGGCTCTTGACAAAACTTGCATTCCAGCAACTCTCCATCACTTATGCCAAACTCATTTTTATAATAGATCATGCAACCAGACACACTACAATCAATTCTTATTGAATTTAAGCCACGTTTCTATACCAATCTTTTAGCATCATAATTACTCTGCGGCAAAAGTCCCCTAATTGGGGTTGCATCCAACATCATTTTAGTCATATATTCTATGCACAATTCCGCAACATTAAATTGAGACTTAAGACCCAACAACCGAACACACATTGATAATTTAGAGTCTTTAGATCCTTTAAATAATGGTTTATTTGTCTCACTCAAAAACATATAAAACCTCTGAGCTTCCTTGTTTGGAACTTCTTCAGCATCATATTGTGGTTTTTCAAAATCCAAATTTACACCGACAACATCATATATCATCACCTGAACAACATCAAGCGACTGATATCCCGTAGTCGTTGGATTACAACTAGATGTGGCAGCTTCTACGACTGGACTCGAAGTGGGACCTTCTACTTGGATAGGAACATTATCAACCGCAGGAACTCCAGCTGCTACCTCGCCATGACGGGTCCATATCTAATATTGGCTTAAACCCATTATTGTACAAATCAAGTCGAACATCACCTTCATCTTTTATAGATCGAAACATACATTTGGAGCAAGGACATCTAATTCCACCTTGTCGCTCAGATTCTTTTTGACGCTTAGCAAAAAGAATAAACTCTTCGACTCCTTGCACAAAACGTCCCTTCAACCCAGATCTTCCAAGATACATTCGATCATACATCCAACTACGATCCATCTTTTTGGATGTTCCTAATATATATATATTACAACATATATATCATATATGTGTATCAGAACAATACACCTTGGTATACAAATTTTAATTATAATCAATAAATTAAATAAACTACTAACTATTATTTTTTAATATATATTGATTCTAACTATTAAGATAAACAAAATAATTACAATATAATGAGTTATAGTAAATATAACAAATTATAAATTATATTATACTAAATAAATAACTATGATTCAAATATAACACATTATAATTCGTATTTTAATAATAACATTTTATATCATCATAATTTTACTTTTTTAACAAATATATTTTAATAATTAGAATTTATTTTATCTAAAAAATATAAACAACAAATATTAACTACAATCTAATATAAAAATTATACAACAAGTTAAATTTATATTTTTTCAAATAATTTCACTATAATTAGTTATAGTACATATAACACGGTATATAGTATTTATCATCAAATTTATTAAATATTAATTTATAGTACAAAATAATAACAGTATATTATTATATTAAAATAATTCGTATTATATTAAAATAAAAAACAAAATTGTAACATTTTATATTATGTTATTTTAACTAATATATTATATTAGAATATTTCGTATTTATTTTATTTAAAACATAAACAACAAATAGTAATTACAAACCATAATTTCTAAATTTTTAACACACCATAATTTTTTAATTAATTGATTTTATCAACATACAACAATAAACAATTAGTAAGAAATAACTTGATAATTAACCTATCGTGAAGAGAAGTCTCTGACTTGATGCTAATTTCCGACTTCTCGAACAAAAATTTCAACCGAACTCCAATCAATTGCTAAAGAAGTAACATAACAATAACTAACTCATTTTCCAAAACAAAATATAAACTAAAACAATCAAATAAAGTTTAACAACATACTTTGTGAAAAGAAGAACTGAGGGACAACAAGAAAAAAGAATGAAGAGAAATAAGAAAAATGGAGGAGAGAATGGAGAGTGAGTTTCGAATGGTGACATATTTATACACGCGACGCAAACGGTTGAAAACGACTAGTTGGGTTACAAATCCCGAAAAGAAATCCACCAGAAATGGCATTTACCGGCTATTGTCATTACCGGCGATACATGAGCATACCGGTGGATGTAATGCCGTTACCGGAGGATTTTAAAACTCGAATTTCAAATTTTATCGGCCAAAAATTGCGGTTACCGACGGATTTAGTACTCACTGAATTACCGGCGGATTCCTGACACTGCCGGCGGATTTAGTACCCACTCTTACCGACGGATTTATTAGCCGATAAACTACCGGCGGATTTACTTTTAATACCGGCGGATATGAGATATCAAAATTCAAAATTTAATCCGCCAAAATATCCCATTACCGGCGGACTTTTTAACCGTAATATTACCGGCAGAATTGATTAAAAAATATTTTTAAAAAATCAAAAAAATTTGCCGGAAGCTGTCATTACCGACGGATATATCTTTTGTAAAAAAACATTATTTTTCGCGTGCATAATCCGCTGAAAAAACCCACCAAAATTCGTCGGTAAACGTACAGGCGGTTTATTTCTGCCAAAAATGTTATGGGATCCGCCGGTAACGTACCGGCGAGACAAATCCTCCAGAAAACCCGAAAATCCACCGAAAACGTACTGGTTGGCTGTTTCGGCCGAAAATGTTCCGCCAGTAATGCAAGTAATTCTTGTAGTGCAAGAGTTGGTTGACGTTCGTCCCACTCACAGTTCCTGGACTAGGACGTCCTCGTCAGCATAGAAACAGTAATGCCTTTAGAAGTTCCCTCAGGTTGGGGTTGAGGCACAAAAATGCTTCGGACTCGGGGTCTATCTCTGGGTGCCATGGGAAAGCAGAAGAAAGTTCAAAGAGTAAAGAGGAGGAGAAAGATAGATATCTCCCACTACAGTCTCCAATGTTTTGTACCTTGTAGTGTCGTGGAGACTACAGTTGGTAGGTCTCCTGCTGACCAAGTGGAGTCCCAGAGTGACCCCGAGTGGGGTGCCTACGATATCACTCTAACGCTCAAGTCAGTATTGAGAATAGAAGATTAGTATAGCTAGGAATGAGAATGTACCTATTTATGGCAATGTGTGCCAACTTTGAGTCGTTGGATCGATCGGGTGGATATGAGCCGTTAAGGCATGAGTGTCATAAATGGGTGGAATTATTGTGGATATGGATCAAAGTGATTGGGCTCATCGATGTCCAATTTCTGAGTGGGCCTCTTGGCCTAGTCTAGAACATCTACCATCGAACATATTGGTCTATTTACTTGGTATTCTTCTTTTCCTCCTAATTTCGTGGTAAGATGGGCACACATGAAGAGGTGCTTCCATTGGAGGTTTTACAAACCTCAACCAAAAGTTACAGCAACCGATATGATGCACCTGAAACATGTAGAGGACAAAACGACTGCTGACTTCAAAGAAAGACTCAGGAAGTTGAGTAAAAGATGCCCAAAGCAATTCCCAGAAGCAAAGTATGTTGCGATAGTTTTGCGTAACACGCTTCCTCATATGAAAAAAGTTTTGGTTGGCCATGAACTGCGAGGCTTAAGTTAATTGGCAGTCAAACCTTCCATGATTGATCACTTGATTCATTAGAAGGAGCAAGAAGGATCTGACGGTGAAACGATCCCTATGGATAATTTTGATGTGTCTAAAGATACATCTGATTACCATAGTGATTAGGCAGCCTAATGACATGGCAGCTGATACCTCGCCAATTGACCAGAGTGTAGCTTAAATGTAGCTTATGTGAATTCGTTAATAGCTACCCTCTGTAATACGGTTTTGGCGCGGCTTACTGCTTCCTTTGACAAAGGGTAAATGGAAGTAGTCGATGCATATGCAATGGAAATGAATGGTGCACCAATCAAACACGACAAAGTGTGACAACACTTAGCAATGCCACATTGGCAACGTAAAACTACTATCTGCAAACACAGGATCTTTGTAACTTGGTGTTTCCTCAATCAGCTGGGTCATACAAAACTCGGGGGAACATAGCAGTGTCACTTTGACATTATGAGTCTACTATCTGTCATTTGAGATGTCCAATACTGGGGGGCACCTAGCAGTGTCACTTTGACATTATGCGTCTACTGTTTGCAATCCTAGTAGATCCAAAGGATTACGTTTGCCTATGCACTAGAACAATAGTTGTCAAATGTAAGCAGATGGCGGAAAAGCGTTCGGATGACATAATACATCCCTCAGGTTCCTCTTACTGTCCTCGGCTAAAGGATGTAAGGGGCATTTGTTGAAACCAGATTTTGCCGAGGCTATTCGGCTGACGTAGAGTTGGTTAGCCGAGGGCCAGATGGATGATTCTCGTCTGAAAAAAACAAAATTAGCCGCTTAGAGTCGAACGGACTATACATGACCACACAGCTAAGATAAGCAGTTGAGGTGTCTACTCGACTGACGCAAAATTGACCGAGCCAAGACTCGACTGAGGCAAACTGGTTCTACGTGGCTGCTAAGTCTATATAGGCTTTGAGGCTACTATTTTGTCTTGATCTGTTCATATAATTATTTATTAAATACCCAACTTATAATTGTATGATTTAAAAAAGAAATATAATGGAGAAGACCAAGTCAAGCTACGGTAACCACTTTCCTACATTTATGGGAAATAGGAATGAGGGGTCGGCTGAGTCAAAGGAGCTAGCTTTGGGAGCAAGTATACAATGCACATTGACAGATTTTGACGATGGAATGGTCGAAGAGAACGTGGAGAAGCACCGTTGAAGTAGGAGCAAAGATATTTTGACTTATTAACCGTGCTAGTGGAAGAGTGGAACGTGCTTCCTAGTTTTTAGGTGATGGCCTCCTTGTTATAGAAACTGATCATTCTTTTGATTTTCAATAAGGATTCTGGTTGTAACTTATATTTTTGTGTTTTTGGTTATAAAAAGGTTAAATAATGGGGAAAGGGGTGTGAAGAGTTTCGTGGGTTTTGGGATGGGAAATTTAGGAACAAATTTAAGACTAACGAGAAGAATGAATCGGCTGTTGAATTGGTGAAGAAGATGACGTTTAGGTTAGAGGCTCCACCTTGGTCTAATCCAAGACAAGGATAAGTGATCAGTGGTCATACGCGGGTCAAAATAATTAAAAAGGTTAAATATAGTATCAACGTAAGAGACCTTGGTCGTCTCTCAAGGACCTCTAAATACTTAAATTACAAAAATCAAGAACCAAAATAAACAAAAAAAAAAGGAGTTTGGAAGAAAGCTGTTTCTGTTTTAGGGAGTTCAACAATTTAGAGAGACAAACAATCCAGTGGTTTCAGGTGCATTTTTTGGACTTATCATCGGTAATAAAAATAAAGATTCGTGCAAGGTTTGATAATTCTTGATTGATCATAAACTAAGTGAACAAGGCCAGTCAGTTTATACAAATTCGTACTGTTTTAAAGCATGTACGTCATAACTGAATTCTATTAATCCTATAAACAAGCGTCATAGACTCTATCAATTCCTATCCAAACTATAACTTAAACAAGCGGTAAAATAGTTTAAATAATGAAAGTTGCAAAACAGAATCATGATTAAGCAAAAGTGGATCATAAAATGAATCACATAAGCAAATCACAGAGTTTGAGTAATTAACCAAAACACAAACCGAATTTGCATCAAGAATTAAGGAGATGAAATTTAAAGAGAAAGAATTAAAACCATAAAAACGAAATAAACATTAAGCACCGAACCTCAAAATCCTTACAAGCAACACCCTTTACCAATAGATTGATCAAGGGCTTTAAGCTCCTATGATAGTTATGCCACCAAATCCTCAAAATTGTATAATAAAGCGTCAGAGAGCAAAGATGGCTCTGAATGGTGTATTTTAAGAGGTGTTTGAGTTTTGGCATAAAAAAATGGTTTATAATTATTATATTGTACATGAAATAACAACGAAATGTACTAGAACAGTTGGTTAACATTGCAGGTATAGGCAGCAGGAAAGGGGTTTGAATCCCGTGTGAGGCCATTTTTTACACCACACTACTTCGGTAATTCACATTTTTGACTTTCTATACTTCAGAATTGGGTTTCAAGCTCAACGAAAGAATTGTACTTCAGAGAAGATAGGGGTCAATATGCAATAAAAACAATAATTAATCAGGAAATTACTATACTGCTCAAATGAGACACAAAATCTTATGCAATAAAAACAAGAATTAATCAAGAAATTACTATACTGCTCAAAGGAGACCCAAAATCTAGAAACATGCTTAGACTTAATTATTAGGCTCAAAGCACAACTAAAAACACCAAGTGCAAATCTATGAAGAGTGCATTAAAATGCACTTATCAAATTCCCCCACACTTAAGCTTTCCAATGAACACAAAGAATGCAAAGCCATGAGAGAGATGCTTTTCCTAGGCTTCAAGGAGAATGACAATCAGATATAACACTTAATTTCAAACAAGATGATAGAGCACCAAAGAGCGAATCATAAGTGATGAGTCCTCACAAGATATGTATAAGTAATGCTCTCAATCACTCAAGTGTCTAAGCTTGTGTTTACTCTCATATATATACTTAGCACATCAATAAGTGTTAGCACTACCATATGCTTGACAAACTTCTAACATCCACACTTAAGAACACTTGCACATAAGATCCAGAGGTCTTTGTAAGGGTTGTAATGGAGCCAAGGTCAATGCGAGATAATCCTAATGGGGAACTAGGCTAAAAAGAATCAAAGAGGATAAAGAAGAAATGAAAATCAATTGTAAAGTGAGCATGAGAGGATCCAACTTCAACAAGGTAGGATGAATTCCTCTATTTTGATATACTTCTCCACACAACTTTCACTCTTTTTGCAACAAAGATTAAAAGATATATACACTTTGCTTTTTTTCTTTTTAGTTTTTTCATTTTTTCTTTTGTTCTCTTTTTCTTTCTTTTTGGCGAATATTTTTCTATACAAATGTACTTGTCAAACTTTCGATTGAGGACCCAAGAACTGGCCTATGTGAGAACATCAATTGCAATAGTTTGGACACCCCCTGATGTGATCCAAACAAAAATCACTAAATTTAGGATCTAGAAAGGTACAAACCCATATGAATCTCTAAGTCATGAGGAATAATATGAACACAGTTTCAAGATTAGAAGATGACACTTACTTGAAGAACACAAAAGTGAAGAAAGAATCAAATGTGGAAAGAATAGAAATGAAGTGGAGAATGATGTCCGCCACTTCTTCTGTGGGAAGAAGATGAAGACCACACATCGCTTTGAGCTTCTCCAAGCCTCTAAGGTAGGTGCTCAAGGTTCCATTCCAAGAACCAAGGGAGATAAAACTCTATGCTCTCAAAAATCAAATTTCTATTTCATCAAAGTCTAAGGAATTACAAGGAGTGGAATAGTATTTATATGTTGGGTCTAAATGATCCTAATCCCAACATACAATCCACATAGAGATAGGAAAACAAGGCCCATGGTCACATCAAAGTAACTAAAGACCTTAACCTATTCTATTGCCAACCATTACAAGGAAATTGAAAACCCTAGAGTTTCAGATGTCTAGGAATTTCCCAAAGTAACATTGGTAATTACAAGTCATGATATTTGTGACTTCCATCCAAGCTCTAATGAGTAGGCTAGCCATGCATGTGGGCTCACATCATACTCCCCCTCTTGAATTTCACTTGTCCTCAAGTGAACGCCCCTTCTTGGAAACCTACATCAAGTATGGAGAAAATCACTTATTTTGAAAAGAGAAAAAAAAACTATACTAATGTATTAATAGCTTGGGCTCCGCCGGGATCAAAAGGAAAGGGAGTGACCCCAAATAATAGTCTAGCCATGCTAAATTCAAGCACAAGTTTCCTTAAAGCACAAGACATCTTACATTTCCATTTATTACAACTAAGCATTGGATAGGGAATGGAGAATATAGGGAGTAGATTATACCTTTGCAATGTTGTAACACTAACAACCATTTCCATGACCTTTTTCTTGCTACTTGGTGACTCAACTTTAAGAATTCTATCTAATTCCTTGCCTTGTCCACAAGATAGTTGCTTAGGCAACACATGCATACCTTCCCTTAAAAAGCAAGTCACAAAACTTTGTTCAAGAAAAGAGTTAGTAGTAAAAGTCATACTATCATTGAGCAACCTAACGCTTTCACATCCTTTTCTTTTCTCATCCTTGTGAGTGTCATGATCAAGAGTAAGGTTGCCTACCACAACTACACTTTGGCCTTCCAACTTGAGTTGGGCCTTTGTTTCCTTTTCCTCCTCCTCAATTTTATTTTTCAAAATGATTTGATCTTTCAAAACTTCTTGAGGCCTAAGGGGAGAGAGATCAATTTTCAAATTGTTATGCATAAAGGAGTATTTGTTAGTAAATCCATCATGGATTGCTTTTGTATCAATTTGCCATGGCCTTCCTAAGATTAGGTGGTCGGTATCCATAGCAACAACATCACATATGACATCGTCTTGTACGTATGAATGGAAAAACTAACAAGCAGTTGTTTATCCACAACTATTTCTTTTTGCTTATTAAGTGATTGTATTTTGTATGGGTTTGGATGATTGATGGTGGGAAGATTGAGCTTTGTAACTAAGCGAGCGCTAGCCCAATTAACACAACATCCAACATCAATTTGTTAACAACATAATCTAGTTGACACAAGACATCTAGTATGAAAGGTATAAGGATTACTAGTAGGAGGAGAGAAGGTTTCCTTACTCTTTGGCACTATGGCCTAAGCTTCACCTTTTACCATTTTAGGTGTATAGGTTTCCTCTCTCTTTGAATTGAGCTTCCAAGTATTGGTGTTGATATACTTGGAGGAGCTTTCTTCTTTTATGTCCCTCCTTCTATGGCTCCTATCTTTCTCCTTAACAACATATCTAAGTCTCCTATTTCTTTTGTCATAATATTCACAAAGAGAGTCATATCTAATAGGGGAATGATATCTTTTGGAGGAATGATACATTTTTGGGGAATTATATCTCCTAGGAGAATCATACCTTATTGGAGAATGATATCTCCTTGAAGGATCATACCTCCTATCAAATATGGACTTCATCATGCCATGACTTTTGTGTACCTACATGAAAATGTTAGTATAAAACAGCCACAAGAGTCCTCACAAAAAAAGTGTTTACCTCACCAAGTATCACTCCACTCGTGTTTACGCTTTTTTTTAGAAATCACTCTCACTCAAGGGTTTTTTCGGGCACACAAATAGAAACAAGGTCAATCAAGTCACTCTAACCCTCCTTTAGACCTTGAAAAGAAACCTCAAAAGCCTCTTTCCACCTTTGATGTTGATATTACTTGAGATCTCAAATGGAATATAGTCTATCACCAAAGAATGACAAGAAAGGAAGAAACTACTATGACAAACTTAGGAATTTTAAAGACTCAAATAAAAAAAAAATTAGAAAAGCCAAATCAAATATAGAGTATTTAAAGACAATTTTAAACTACAAAAAAATGACTCAAAAAGAATGGAAGTAATGAACCAAGAAAATGTCAATTAATAAGCAAACTAACCCATAAGGGTAAAATAGTCCAACTATGGTCAAAATATTTTGAGGAAATTTTTCAGTGATCCAAAAAAAAATTCCAATCTCAGGGAATTGTTTCATAATTTTTCAGAATTTTTTTGATGCTCAAGTGATAGGTAGATGCCCTTTTAGTATAATATAATACTTTTTTTCGCTATTTCCTTTTTTTTTTTGTTTTTTTTGGCTGGAATATTTTTTTCAATGTCTCAAAATATTGTAGATTTTGAGACAAGCTACCTGACTTTTGAATCACTTGATTTGGACTTATATTGAGTTCCCTAACAGATTTTGAAGTTTAGAAACAAAAAATTTGGATCAAACAAATTCTGGAAATTCCAGAAATTCAAGAACAATATGAATGTGACCAAGAACACTTTGAATGTTTGATTTCTTAAAAAGTGGATATCTCAGTGAATACTCAACCAAATCAGACAAAATTGGACTCCATTTTACTTAACTTTTCACAAGGAATTCAACTGTGCAAATTTTAGAACTTAAAAAACACTTATACAAAAATTGATTCTGGAAAATTCGAGGTTTATGAATATACAAAGCTTCAAACTCAACAATGGTAAAATACTCAAAACAACACCAAATCAAACGAAATTTGTGCGTAACTTGAACGAAATCTTACAAGGATCACGAATACATCACCAATTTGCACAAAACAGAAGAAGAACTTACTGAAAACGCGAAAAATCAGTCAAAAATGCGTTTGGGGTTTTGGAATTGGGGATATGCTCAAAACTCGATCAAAATTCACCAAACAACTTGAAATAGACTCGAAATCATAGCAGAAAGTGAATAGATACTCAAATTTTGTAAAATTCTTGTAGCTCTGATACCACTTGATGGGATCCAAACAAGAATCACTAAATATAGGATCTAGAAAATTACAAACCTATATGAATCTCTAAGTCATGAGGAATAATATGAACACAATTTCAAAATTAGAGGATGACACTTACTTGAAGAACACAAAAGTGAAGAAAGAATCAAATGTGGAAACAGTAGAAATTAAGGGGAGAATGATGTCCGCCACTTCTTCCGTGGGTAGAAGATGAAGACCACACGCCGCTTTGAGCTTCTCCAAGCCTCAAAAGTAGGTGCTCAAGGTTCCATTCCAAGAACCAAGGGAGACAAAACTCTATGTTCTCAAAAATCAAAATTCTATTTCATCAAAATCTAAGGAATTACAAGGAGTGGAATAGTATTTATATGTTGGGTCAAATTGATCCTAATCCCAACATACAATCCACTCAGAGATAGGAAAACAAGGCCTATGGCCACATCAAAGTAATTAAAGACCTTAACCTATTCTATTGCCAACAAGGCTGAAATCAAAAGCACATTACACTAGAAATGAAATCCTACATGTATTGAAACAATTACAAGGAAATAGAAAACCCTATAGTTTGGGATGTCTAGGAATTTCCCAAAGTAACATTGGCAATTACAAGTCTTGAGATTTGTGACTTCCATCCAAGCTCTAATGAGTAGGCTAACCATGCTTGTGGGCTCACATCACCCCCACACTTATGGATTGACAATTTTCAATTCAAAGCTCCTTCACTCTCTAAGATTGGATAATAACATTGTTTTTCACTTTTAGGCTTATAATGAGCTATAAAACAAAGAATGAGATAAAATGCTGAAAGGGGCTTACACAAAGGGATAAATTCAGGGTAGGCTTATTTGGCTAGTAGCTATGAAAACAACAAAATTGCTTAGATCATGTCAAACATGCATGTGAACAAGTGCTTCAACAAGAATCAAGTCAAGTTCTAGAGTAACTAACAAACATGAGTGAGTCACACAGAAGAACTAAGAGAATGGCAAAAGATTAGTCCATCCATTATAAGGCTATATTCTCACAAGGGACAATGACTATCACAAATGATGCAAAATTTAGGGCTCAAATCCAACTTATTATACCAAGAGCAACACGAAATCAATCAATTCATGTCATAACACCTATGGTCCTAGAATAGTGAAATAACTCACAACTTATACAAACATAGAACTCATGGAAAAACATGCTAAAATAACAAAAAAAAAATCTTTTTTTATAGTTAAAAATTAAAAACATAAAAACAAAAGGACACACCCCCACACTTAAATCACAAAATGTCCTCAATGTAAGCAACATGTATATCTTAAGCATAAGAATTGAAAACTCTCTCTTGAAGGTGGAGAACTTGAAGCTTGTGTGTGGTTGGTATTTGCAAAGAAGGCCCTTTTATGGTTACCGCACACATGTGTGGTCACCTTCTTCTTCCACACATCCAGAATCAATGGGCTGAGTTGTTGTGTTTGCCACACTTTCTTACTAGGAATTTCTGCCAAGGTCCATCCAATACCTTTCCTATGTTCTCTTAGAATTGGCGGTAGCTTTTCCTGTTCAGAATCAAGGTTAGCTGAAATAATCACAGGCAAATTTTCACTTTCCTTTAAATATGCGTATTTAGAGATTTCAGGGAGTTGTTTAAGCTAACCAGCTGCTCAATGGCAGCAGCAACTACATCCACAACATCAACTATGAAAAGTGTATCAACCTGCAAGGCATTTTTAATCTTAGTACAAACAAAAAGACTATCATAACATGTATAATCAAACAAACCATCAAGTAATTTCATTTTACAAAGTGAATGCTCTTCCAAGGGGTCTTTTTTAGTCATCACTTCTCTTTATTTCTCATCACCAACATGTTAAGCAGCCTTGTTATTTTTCATAACAATTGATGTAGGTACCTTTGGAGTTTCGACAGCCTTTCTAGATCTTATGATAATAACACTTCCATTGGGGGTTGGTGCATTTGGATTAACTACTTCCTGGGCAGGCAGTTGGCTTGATCTTTGGGTTTGTATCTGATTTACTACAGTGGTTAACTGTCCAACTATTATCTCCAATTTTCTAAGTGTGGAATCTGTTGTTTGTTGGAATTGAAGATTTTGAACAGCCATTTGTTTAACAAGGTCCTCCAGTGAAGGTTCATAAATAGCAGCCATGTTATAGTCAACAGAATCAGGATCAGAATAAAAAAGGTTATGCTAAAATTAAGGCAGAAAATAAAAAACGAAGTAACTGTAATCTTAAAAATATAATAACGCCACTAAGAATCTAATAAAATCAAAATAAAGTTATGCGATTTTTTTTTGGATCTTTTTGAGATTACAAAAAATTAAATAAATTAAGACGAAAACATAAAAGAAGGAATTTCAGATTTTTAGGCCTTAACTCCCATTAGGGATTTCTACTCCTTGATTTTTTTCAAATTTTCTGACCAATTATCGGAGCAATCTGAGAAATTTGCCTGAAAACCGTTTTTTCTTCTTCTCCTAATCTGAGACAGAACGGAAAGAAGCTGAAACCGACAGAACCTGCAAAGAAACAAATCTAATAAACAAAGGTTAGAGGTTAGTGGGGTTCTTAATTTGGAAATCCCTAGTCAGAGGTCCTCGACAATGGCGCCAATTTGATCAGCAGACGTACGCGGGTCAGAATAATTAAAAAGGGTAAATATAGTATCAAGGTAAGAAACCTTGGTCGTCTCTCAAGGACCTCTAAATACTGAACTTACAAAATCAGGAACCAAAATAAACAAAAAAAAAAAAGAAGTTTTGAAGAAAACAGATTCTATTTAAGGGAGTTCAACAATTTAGAGAGACAATCAATCCATTGGTTTCAGGTGCCTTTCTTGGATTTATCATCGGTTCTAAAATAAAGATTCGTGCAAGGTTTGATAATTCTTAATCGATCACAAACTAAGTGAACAAGGGCGAGTCAGTTTATAGGAATTCATACCATTTTAAAGCAAGCGTCAAAATAGTGTGTTCAATCAATCGTGATACTGAACAAGTGCCAGTAACACAATTAACGTCATAACTGAATTCTATCAATCATATAAACAAGTGTCACAGACTCTATCAATTCCTATCCAAATTAAACTAAACAAGGGATAAAATAGTTTCAATAATAAAAGTTGCAAAACAGAATTATGATTAAGCAAAACTGAATCATAAAACGAATCACAAAAGCAAATCACAGAGTTTGAGTAATTAAGCAAAACACAAACTGAATTTGCAGCAAGAATTACGGAGATGAAATTGATAGAAAAACAATTAAAATCGTAAAAACGAAATAAACATTAAGCACCGAACCTCAAAATCCTAACACGCAACACCTTCACCAATAGATTGATCTACGGCTTTAAGCTCCCATGGTGTTTAGGCCACAAAATCCTCAAAATTGTATAATAATGTGTCAGAGAGCAAAGACGGCTCTGTATTTAACTAGGACAAAACGAAAAACCTAAATCCCTAACTGGGTTACTTGATAAAATCCTGTTAACAAATGGGACGAACTAGTATGAATTTGGACTACCTCTAACCATTTTTTACGAGTTTGTACCATTCTATACTAGTTCATACCATTTCCTACGAGTTCGTACTAGTTCGTCCCATTTTTTATACTGTATTGCTTCGGTAATTCGCAGTTTGACCTTTTATCCTTCAGAATTGGGTTTTGAGCTCAACAGAAAAAATTTAGGTATGCTCCTTAGCTTTCTAACACATGCTTGCACGCCTCAATTGGATAATCACAGCAAAAGTTATGGCCTGCATAGTAGACAGGGATCAATATGCAAAAAAAAAACAAGAATTAATCAAGAAATTACTATACTGCTCAAATGAGACCCAAAATCTAGCAACGTGCTAAGACTTAAATATTAGGTACAAAGCACAATTAAAAACACCAAGTGCAAGTCTATAAATAGTGCATTAAAATGCACTAATCAATAAGCTTATGTGTGTCAGGATCACCACAAGAAAAAGAATTCTTGATAAGATCGAATAAACTTGTCCAATCCAGAACAAAAGAGTATGAACTCAAACCTTTGATAAAGTCTTTTTTTGCTTTTCATTGACACTTATACTCCTTATTTATAATAAAGGAGGTTCTTGCTGATACAATGGCCTTAGTCATAAATTGGACTATGCTATCTTGGACTCTCTTTGACCTTGCCCAATTCATTGGACCTCCTAAGCTTTGAATGGCATCTTGGTACTCCATGTCCTCATCATTAGGGCCTAGATTTTATGTAGTAGGTTGATCTTGATTAATCCAACGGCTGTAGTTGTAGGGTCGAGTAGTGGCTGACAAAGGCTCGTGTATATATATTGGTGGTTTGTACATTTGTAAAAATACACATATCTAATACGAACCAAGTCTTTAATTACTTTATATTTTCTTTTAAGGCTTTCTCATTTATTTTTATGCATTTTTCATTTAGCAGTAGTTCTCCTTCTACACTAAACGCTTTCTAAAGTAGTCTAGGAAACTGCAGTTTAGAAACAGAGTCCCTTTATAAGCATAATTGCTTGATCAACAAAGGGATCACAGTTAGGAGTGTGAGTTAACCAAAGCATCATCCTAGTCGGCTGAGAAAAAATCTAATATGCTGATTAAACGACTAATCAGTCCAGCACCAAATGTTGTAGAGTAACAAAATTGGCACGCCCAGTGGGACAATGAAGGTGAACGTACCAGTTGTTGAGGCAAAATCCCTAATTAAGTTTTGATGATTAACAAACTTCAAATATGAGAAGTTTAAAGTTTCTGATTTCATATGCTACTAATGTTTCTTCTTGAGTGTTATACAAGAACAGGATTATTCAAGTAAATCTCAAGAAGGTATATGCTTATGAGAAGCATCATATATGAGAAAACTAGAAAGAAGATTGTCCACAATGTCTAAAGGAAAGAATCTTCTCTTGACAAGATCCAAAGATCAAAACCACATGCTAAACTAGAGAAAGATCATCTTGAGAATCTTCAGTTATTCTTGTGGAAATATGAGAAGGGTAGCTAACAGGGATCAACCTAAGAAGAGTCATGACAGGATCATAAGAAAGGAGATGAGAAGCATTAGATAAGAAGAGTCGAGTTGAGAAGAGTTATGACGTTGAGAAAGGTCATGATGAGAAGAGTCATGTTGAGAAGGGTCATATCATGAACCAGTTCAAGATCATCAACATGAGAAGCATCAACTTGAGAAGCATCATCTTCAACAACTGTCATATGTGAGAAGAGTCATTGTGAGACGGGTCATGACAACTGGAAACAGCTGTCTTCTGCAGAAACACAGCTGTGTTCTGCAGACAACAACTTCAATCGGCTATAAATGGCTATATTGTTCACCAACGAATCTAAACCTTGGAGCAGTGGTTAATACACATAATTTCATCTATAAATAAACGCTCTTGGTCGCCATTGATCCTCATGAGAGTGCATTGAGTTTTTATCTTCCAATCTTCTCAAGTTTCAAAGTTTTCTCTCATCCATACTTAGTTGCAACAAACCAGAAGGGATTCACTTGATCTCTGAGTATGTATTATGTCTTGAGTTGTTGTACTTATTGAACACTCCATTTGTATCAACCAAGCTCTAGAAATCCCACAAACCCAATTACTTAAACAGATATCCTGTAGGGAACCTTCTCAAGTGGCATGTGTTGCTGTAGGACTTGAGAAGTGAGTGCTTCTGTGTTAGAAGCAGTCTAATAGATCAGAAGGAATCTATTAGAGGAGTTTACTGTAGGTAGAGCTGTGTAAAAGGTACCAAGGGAGGTGTAAAAGGTGTAAAAGGTACCAAGGGAGGTGTAAAAGGTACCAAGAGTTCTTTTAACCTAGGGAGGTGTAAAAGGTGTAAACTATTTTGGAAAATAGTGGAAACACTCACTGGAAGTGAGGAGTGGATGTAGACCAGGAATTTGGATGAACCACTATAAATCACTGTGTTATTTATTGCTTTCTAAATCAATTGTTTGCACTTTGTGAGAAAACTCTCCATAAGGAGAAGGTTTATGAAAACTGAGAACTGTTAGTCATGACTCTTCTCTGCCTATAACTGTTATTGTGATAACTAACTTTTAAACCCTTCTCACTCCTCTCCCTACTTATAACTTATAATTGAAACTCTTGAAAAGATGTTCTAGCCAAATTATATCATCATCACTAGCTTAGCACCATTTTCAAACAATCAAACAGAATTACTGTGAGAAGCATTGTGGGAAGAACTTTCTGACCCTTCTCAACTCTTCCATATAGTTGAGAAGACAGATCAATCACCCTTCTCCGTTCACAATCTAAGTTAAGAAGAACTGTTTTGACTCACCCTTCTTAACACATATCACTTACTATCTTAAATCTACATCATACTTGTGAAGAAAGTTATTTTCTTGCAGGTGAAATTAAAAAGCGTCACAATTCCAACCCCACCTTCCTTGTGACATTATTGACTTCAATTGGTATCAGAGCTCATCCTCCGGGGTTGAGCACACTTAACAGTGTGAGAGGAAGAGATTTTGGAGGAAGTCATTGCCAAACCAAATTCTGTTGCCTTCCTACCAGAAGGTGCTTCTTCAAATAGGCCACCTGGGTTCAATGGTGAACACTACTACTATTGGAAAGGTCAAATGAAACTGTTCCTTGAATCCCAAGATACTGACATTTGGGATATAGTTGAGAATGGACCATTTATTCCAACAATACCTGGTCCAGTTCCAAACAGTTGTATTCCCAAGCCCAAAGCTGATTGAACAATGGATGAGAAGCATCGTGTGCTGCAGAATGCTAAAGCAAAGTACTTCCTTACTTGTGCTTTGGGAAGAGCAGAATATGACAAGATTGTGGGAAAAGAAACTGCAAAAGAAATATGGGATACCTTACAAACTGCTCATGAAGGAATTGATCAAATCAAAGAAGCAAAGAAAGGCATGTTAATCCATGAATTTGAAATGTTCAAAATGACTAAAGAAGAAACTATTGATGAAATGTTCAGCAGATTCACTGCTATCATCAATGGTTTGAGTGCTCTGGGAAAACCTATCCAAATGCTGAGAAGGTTAGCAAACTATTGAAATGTCTCCCAAAAGCCTAGAGACCAAAGAAGACAGCCAAAGAAGAAGCAAAGACATTGTCAGAATTGGACATTGATCATTTGCTGGGATCATTGAAAGTTCATGAACAAGAACTCATGGAAGAACTACATCCAAAAAGAAAGGCAGTAGCTCTCAAAGCTTCTAAGAAAGAAGACAACAACTCTTCTCACAAAGGAAAAGCAGTTGCACTCAAATCTTCTCAAGAAATGGATGATGAAGAGAAAGAAAGTGATGAGGATACAGAAGGAGAAGAATTAGCATTGATATCTAAGAGAATCAACAGATGGCTCAACAACAAAAGAAGAGGAAAACTTCATTTTAGAAGAGACACATTTAAAGGAGAAGAAAACAAATCAAAATTCACTTGTTTTGAATGCAAGAAGCCTGATCACATGATACAAGACTGTCCTCTTCTAAATAAGAAGAGTCCAAGAAGGTTCAAACCTCAGAAGAAAGCGTTGATGGCCACATGGGATGATTCAGAAGAATCATCAACTGAGCATGAAGAAGAATCAGCAAATCTGTGTCTCATGGACGGAACAGAACAAGAAGAGGTACAAAACTCTGAACTCTCTATATGCAATTTCTGCAAAGAAGTAGAATCTTCCTTTGATAGCTTGCTTTATGATTCAAACATTCTTTCTCAAAAATGCATGATGTTTATAGATCAGTTATGTGTTTTGAAAAAGGAAAATGAGGAGCTGAAAACTCAAAATTAAAGATTGGGAACAACAATTCACACTCGACAAAAATCGCATTTCAAAATGTCTGAACAAATCAAGCTTCTCAATTTAAAAACACAAGAAAAACCCATTTTTTCTAGCTTGGAACTTGAAAAGGAAAATACAATGCTTAGAAAACAAGTTAGTGGTTTAACAAATGAGCTTATGATCTGTGCACAGAATCTTGAAGCTTCTCAAGAAGGGTTAACTCCCTCAGAAGAAGATCAAATATATAAAAAGAGAAACAGAAAGCACAGAACCAAGTGCTTAAATTGTAAACAAACTGGACATCGTATTTCAGTCTATAGAAATATGCAGAAAGATCCCATGAATTTGAAAACTAACCCTCAAGGACCCAAAGACAAATGGGTACCTAAATCATTGTCAAAAACTAATGCAGGCATGCCTCATAGCATCAAGAAGAAAGCTGTGGTATCTAGACAGTGCATTCTCAAGGCACATGACAGGGGAGAAGGATAAGTTCCTCTCCTTGGAGAGCTTCGATGGAGGACTTGTTATGTTTGGCAACAATGACAAAGGCTTCATCAAAGGAGTAGGTACAGTAGGTAAAATAAACTCTGCTCAGATTCAAAATGTTCAATTTGTGAAAGGACTCAAACATAACTTACTTAGTGTAAGTCAGTTATGTGATTCTGGACATGAAGTGACTTTTAAATCTGATGTATGTAGAATAAATAGTTTAGAGTCTGGAAAAACTATTTTTACTGGTCATAGAACAAACAACTTCTATAGCATCTGTCTTGATGATCTACCTAATCAATTGTGTTTAATTTCTAAAGAAGATGACAACTGGATGTGGCATAGGAGATTTGGTCACATTAGCATGAAAACTCTTTCAAAATTATCCAAACTTGAGTTAGTCAGAGGACTTCCAAATATTAAGCTTGAGAAGGATAAATCTTGTGAAGCATGCATTCAAGGAAAGCATGTTAAAGCATCTTTTAAACCTATCAACATGATATCCACTCAAAGACTATTGGAACTTCTGCACATGGATCTTTTTGGTCCTACTAAGCATGCTAGCCTATGTGGAAAAAGTATGGGTGATTTTTCTAAAGAACAAAGATGAGGTTTTTGAAAGTTTCAAAACCTTCTTTAAGAAAGTTCAAAATGAGAAGGGTTCTAACATTGTTGCAATTAGAAGTGACCATGGAGGAGAATTTGAAAATGCTTTATTTAAAACCTTTCTTGAAGAGAATGGTGTGTCTCACAAATTCTCTTGTCCAAGAACTCCTCAACAAAATGGTGTAGTTGAAAGAA
The DNA here is from genome assembly GCA_963573325.1 of Astragalus glycyphyllos. Taxonomy (NCBI): domain Eukaryota; kingdom Viridiplantae; phylum Streptophyta; class Magnoliopsida; order Fabales; family Fabaceae; genus Astragalus; species Astragalus glycyphyllos. The sequence goes on from OY754307.1 coordinate 34,856,870, forward strand.
AAAATAGAACATTGCAAGAAATGGCTAGAACATTGCTCAATGATTCAAAGACTGAGAAATATTTTTGGGCAGAAGCAGTGAACACTGCTTGCTACATTTTGGACAGAGGAATCATTAGAAAAACTTTGAACAAAACCCCATATGAACTCTAGAAAGGAAAGAAACCCATCATCTCTTACTTCCATGTTTTTGGTTGTGACTGCTATGTTTTAAAGAACAAGGATTATTTAGGAAAGTTTGATGCTAAATCTGATCCTGCATTATTTCTAGGATAATCTCTCACATCTAAAGCATATAGAGTTTATAATCTTAGGACTAAGGATGTAGAAGAAAGCATGCATGTCATGTTTATTGAAACTAACAGTTCAACAGATAGAAATGAAGATGATGAGATCAATACAGATGAGATAGGTGAGAAGGCTGTTGAACCAAGTGAGAAGGTTGAAACAGAGTTAACACCTAACCCTTCTCAGCCTCCAGATAACACAATTAATCAACCAACTCAAGCTTCTGAGCTACCTAGAAGTTGGAGATTAGTGACTCACCATCCTCAAGAACAAATTATTGGTGCAACTTCTGAACCAGTAAGAACTAGAAGCTCATTCAGAAGAGAAGAGTCTCAAAGTGCCCTTATCTCAGCAATAAAACCAAAGAACATAAATGAAGCAATTGTTGATGAATCTTGGGTAGAAGCAATGCAAGAAGAGCTTGCTCAATTTGAGAAGAATGAGGTATGGAACTTAGTCCCATCTCCTACACATCAGTTTGTTATTGGTACTAAGCGGGTATTCAGAAACAAAATGGATGAGAATGGTAAAGTCATCAGAAACAAAGCAAGGTTAGTTGCTCAAGGATACAATCAACAGTAAGGTATTGATTATGATGAAACTTTTGCACCTGTTGCTAGAGTAGAAGCAATCAGAATACTTCTTGCTTATGCTGCTCATAAAGATTTCAAACTCTTTCAAATGGATGTCAAAAGTTCTTTTCTAAATGGTTTTCTAAATGAGGAAGTGTATGTGCACCAACCTCCTGATTTTATTGATGAGAAACATCCAAACCATGTTTTTAAACTGACTAAGGCACTCTATGGTCTCAAACAAGCTCCTAGAGCTTGGTATGAAAGACTGAGTACCTTTCTTCTCAAAAATGGTTTTTCAAGAGGAAAAATAGATGTTACTTGTAACACCCCCCTTTTACTATTACAATTAAATAGACAATTATCAGAGTCACCTCGAAGGGCGCTACATTTTTCACCATTTTAAAAAAAAGAAAATCTCCAAAATAATTTATATAAAAGAAATCACCAAGCAGCGGAAATATTAACCAGTTTAAACATCTCCAGAATTAACAATTAAAGACATCTCCAAAATAAATTAAAACAATTTCCAATAACTAAAATAATAGTTCAAAACGATAACTAACGACTCCCCGGTGCTACATATCAGAGCTGACACAGACCCAAACGAGAGAGGAAGCAAAACCTAGCAATTCCTCCACGAGCACTAGCGATCACCTGCAGCGTTGCCGCATGAGAGCAACATTCCAAGCAGAAGGGGTGAGTCTAACAGAGGTAATAAGCAGATGATAAAAATATGCTAGCATCAGGTAACTACAGCAACACAATACAATTACACCATATCACAGCACCAGATACCAAAGGAAAAATCCATTTGACAGTGAACCACCAAAATTATAACATTCATAGACAACGGGATGATATGCAACCCCTCCAGTGGGCATATGCATGCGGTACCGATCACCAAAATGAGCCACGACGGGCATATCACCAATAAACACCAGAGGCAGAGCCTATATCACCAAAACATGCATATGACAATGCGACACCATGATTATGCACCAACTCACCATAACAAGTATTTAAAATAAATACTATATCACCAGAATCAAAACAAATGATTTCACCAAAAATAGCACCAAGTTGTAGCATCACAGCTACCACTAAACTCTCCTGAGCATACCAGCACCGCACCTGAAATATTAACACCAGACGGCTCCACAACGCGGACATAACGCACGCACACCACGCACAAGACTGTTGCACAGCGCCTAGGCACATCGCACCTACTTCAGCGAATTAATTAAAATAGCAAACGACATCGGATTTCAACAAATAAATACTTGTTGGAAAGCCCTATGGGTCTGGTTATCATCCCTAAGTTCAGTTTTTGAAGGAGAGTGTCCAATAGGTACAGTTTTCGAAAAGCACACAGGCTAGTTGCAAAAGAGGACAGTTTCTGTCCTTCAAATTCAAGCAATTCCAAAGTGACCAAAACTCAATCAAATTGCATGAAACTTGTGCATAAACTGGGGCAAATTTTGTCTAGTTTTCAAAGAAATTGGATTCGTTCGAAAAGGAGTTCTTTTGAAAACGTGGTAACGAAAACACTGACCCTGTGTCCAGATTGTTTCCAGAATCTTACTCTAACTTGTGGAATTCATATCTCGAGCTACACAACTCTAAACGCAACCAAAACAGTGCCAAATTAACAAGCATTAAGTCTATTTTCCAGAAAAATAAACCACATAATTTTTCGGTCAATACAACGTTCCCAGTCACCGAAATACCGAATCTATACCCAAATCGTTTCCAGAATTTTAACCTAACTTGTATCGCCTATAACTCGAGCTATACAACTCCGAATTTAACGAAACCAGTGCCAAAACGACCGGCGTTAAGTCTATTTTCAAAAACAATCAACCTCATAATTTTTGGATCTACCAAACAGCGCCAGTTTTAGAAAAACCGAACCTGTGTCCAGAATCGCTAAATTGCCAAACACCAAACCCTAACGGCAACGACACCGCAACCACCACAACAAAAACGACAATTCGACAACGCGACAACAACAATCAACCACGCACAGCAACAACAAAAACACGAACAATAACAACACCATCATCGTGATACAACAATCACGCAACAACAAATAACGAAACAAATCAAAATGACGTGCAATAATCATCAAAGCACCAATCTCAACGAAAACACGATATGCAACAACACGAGCAATTCAACAAAACCCTAGACTACCCACACATAATTATCATCAACCCATTATCAAGGTTAAGCCCACCCTTACCTCGAATAACGTAAGCTCCGGAACACGACGAACGAGACACGAACAAAACCACAGCAACACGAACGATCTCCTTTTGAAATTCTTCGCGAAACCCTCCTCTTCTCTCCCTCTTTGCGCCGCGTGCTCTCTCTCTCACTCTCACTTTCGTTTTTCTTTTGCTTGCTGCGAATGAGGGTTTGGCTTAAACCCCCAGGGTTTAAGTTGAGGGCTCAGTAAACACTGGGCTCTCTACGTCACCACCTCCTTTACTCGTTTCACCTCCTACGCATATAAAATATTAACCTTTTAATTTATCTATATCCCGCCTCCAAATTATTTTAATAATTCAATCAACTATTTTAATTAAATTATTTCCGGGGTGTTACAACCCTCCCCCACTTAGAATCTTTCGTCCTCGAAAACATACCTGATTCAAATAGCTCCGGATAGGACTCTCGCATCTTGCTCTCCAACTCCCATGTCATGCTTTCACCAGCAGCTCCTAACCAGACCACTTTCACCAGGTTTATCTCTTTGCCACGTAAAGTCTTCACTTCACGATCTTCAATTCGCACAGGCATTGTCTCCACAGTGAGATTATCCCGCACATGCACATCATCCATCGGAATCACATGGGACGGATCCGAAATATACTTCCGAAGTTGCGACACATGAAATACATCGTGCAAATTCGAAAGATTAGGCGGCAAGGCCACCCTATAAGCAACATTACCAATTCTCTCAGTGATCTGATACGGTCCAATGAAACGAGGAGTCAACTTCTTTGTCTTCAATGCACGCCCAACACCAGCCATAGGCGTGACTCTCAAAAACACATGAACACCAGCTTGGAATTCTAAATCCTTCCTTCTCTTATCATGATAGCTCTTCTGTCTACTCTGCGACGCTTTCATTTTCTCACGGATCAATTTCACCTTTTCAGTAGTCTCTCGAACAACCTCGGGTCCAAGAACAATACTCTCCCCAGATTCATGCCAACACAACGGAGTCCTACATCTCCGACCATACAATGCCTCGAACGGTGCCATCCCGATGCTAGAATGGTAACTATTGTTGTAAGTAAACTCGATCAACGGAAGGTGAGTATCCCACGCACCTCCCTGCTCAAGAACACAAGATCTCAACAAGTCTTCCAACGACTGAATGGTCCTCTCTATCTGTCCATCAGTTTGAGGATGATAAGCTGAACTCAACCTCAATTTAGAACCCAACGCTTCTTGCAAACTCTTCCAGAAATCAGAAGTGAACCTAGGATCTCTGTCAGACACAATGCACAAAGGAACACCATGCAACTTCACAATCACCTGAATATAAATCTCTGCCAATCTCGACACCGGATACGTGATATTGATAGGAATAAAATGAGCAGACTTCGTCAATCTATCCACAATCACCCAAATCGAATCGTGCCCCCTCACAGTATTAGGTAACCCTATCACGAAATCCATAGAAATACTATCCCACTTCCATTCCGGAATCTCCAACGGTTGCATCAACCCAGCAGGCTTCTGATGCTCAACCTTCGATTTCTGACAAGTCAAGCAGGAATACACAAACTGCGCCACATCACGCTTCATACCAGGCCACCAAAACATCTTCTTCAGATCCTGATACATCTTTGTAGCTCCCGGATGGATACTCAACTTACTCCTATGACCTTCTTCTAAAATTGCTCTTTTCATCTCCTCATCATCAGGAATGCAGATTCTCTCACGGTACTTCAATACATTCTGCGCATCCAACTCAAAGTCTTTATTCTCGGATTGATCAATCCCAACCATCAGGTCAACTAATTTAACATCTAACTTCTGAGCTTCTCGAATGCTAGCCATGAATTCATTATCAATCTTCAACATCCCCAATCTGACACTCTAAGGCGTCACTTCACAAACCAAACTCATATCCCTGAACTGCTCAATTAATTCGAGTTCTCTAACCATCATTGCTGACATATGCAACGTCTTTCGACTTAAAGCGTCAGCTACCACATTAGCCTTTCCCGGATGATAGTTCAAGCTAAAGTCATAGTCTTTCAGCAACTCCAACCATCTGCGCTGTCTCATATTCAACTCTTTCTGATCAAACAGATACTGCAAACCCTTATGATCACTGAACACCTCAAACCTCGAACCATACAGATAATGTCTCCAAATTTTCAACGCGAACACAACTGCAGCAAGTTCTAAATCATGGGTAGGGTAGTTCTTCTCATGAGTCCTCAACTGTCTCGACGCATAGGCAACTACCTTACCATTCTGCATAAGCACACCTCCCAACCCCATCTTGGAAGCATCACAATACACCACAAACGACTCTTCCGGATTAGGCAACGTCAGAACAGGAGACGTCGTCAACCTCTTCTTCAATTCTTTGAAGCTCTCTTCACAACAGTCATCCCAGATGAAAGCTTTACCCTTGCAAGTCAACTGAGTCAACGGAAGTGCCAACTTCGAAAATCCTTCTATAAACCTCCTATAGTAACCTGCCAGACCCAGAAAACTTCTAATCTCAGTAACTGACTTCGGAGACTCCCATTGTAACACGGCATCAACCTTAGACGGATCCACGGCAATTCCATTCCCCGAAGTAACATGACCCAGAAAGCTAACCTCCTTCAACCAAAGCTCACACTTAGACAGCTTCGCATATAAATTCCTGTCCCTCAGAATTTCCAATACCAATCTCAGATGTTCTGCATGCTCCTCTTCTGACTTAGAATAAATTAGGATGTCGTCAATGAATACCACCACAAACCGATCCAGATACTCACGAAAGATACGATTCATGTACTCCATGAACACTCCCGGCGCATTAGTCACACCGAAAGGCATCACGGAATACTCATAATGCCCATAACGGGTTCTGAAAGCTGTCTTCTGAATGTCTTCGTCTTTCACCTTGATCTGATGATAACCCGATCTCAAATCTATTTTACTGAACACCTGAGCACCCACCAACTGATCCATTAAGTCATCAATCCTCGGAAGCGGATACTTGTTCTTAATAGTCACCTTATTCAGCTGCCGATAGTCTACGCACAACCTCATACTACCATCTTTCTTTTTCACCAACAACACTGGAGCTCCCCACGGCGACACACTTGGCCTCACAAATTTCTTTTCAAGCAGATCCTCGAGTTGCTTCTTCAGTTCTGACAATTCAGATGCAGACATTCTATACGGTGCCATAGACACAGGTTTAGTATCAGGTACCAGATCAATAGCAAACTCAACCTCTCTCTCTGGTGGTACATCCGGAATCTCGTCGGGAAAAACCTCAGAAAACTCTCGCACCACCTGCAACTCATCAACCTTCGCTTGGCTCTCAGCAGACAATGACGCCATTAATGAAAACAACTGGACGTCTTCCCTCATTACCCTATGCAACTGACCAGCAGACAACAAACCAGACTCTTCCTCTTCAGGAGAAAAGAAACTCACAGACCTTTCATGACAGTTGATATGAACATGGTTATCAACTAACCAGTCCATACCTAGAATAACATCCATTCCGCTCAGCGGCAAACAAATCAAGTCAACGAGAAAATCATTACCGAATATCGATAAAGGGCATTTAGCACAAACAACCGAGGTAGTCACCGAACCCTTAGCCGGAGTATCGATAACCATCTCCCTCAACATAGAAGATAAAACAAGATCTAATTTCTCAACACATGCAGTAGCAATAAAACAATGGGTAGCACCAGTATCAATAATAGCAATAAGAGGAGAATTATTAATATAGCATGTACCTCTGATCTCATTCACTGCATCTGACCCCGCCAGAGCGAACACCTTCCCAACGGACCTTTCTTTCTTCGGTTTAGGACACTGAGTGCTGATATGACCACCCTCACCACAGTTGTAGCATAACACATCCTTTCGATCACAACTAGACGCCATATGACCCTCTTGACCACACTTGTAGCACTTCTTCACATCACCTGGACAGTCAGGACGCTTATGACCGGGTTTACCACACTTGTAACATACCACACTAGCAGCAGCATCTCCCCCACTAGGTCTCTTACCCACAGCAGTTCTCTGATTGCCCTTACCAGCTGGAACCTCATACGGCTTCCCACGACTCGAGAAATTCTTCTGCCTATCCCTCATGACTCTAGAATGAGCATTACTGTCTTCCTCGAAGATTCTGCAGCTGTCAATCAACTACGAGAACACCCGAATTTTCTGATACCCTATCGCCTTCTTGATATCAGCCCGCAACCCATTTTCAAACTTGATGCATTTGGAGAATTCAGCACCAGCCTCACCATAATGTGGATAGAACTTCGCCAATTCAATGAACTTGGCAGCATACTCAGTCACCGACATATTACCCTGCTTCAGCTCCAGAAACTCAATCTCTTTCTTCCCACGGACATCTTCAGGATAATACTTTCTCAGAAATTCTGTGCTGAACACAGCCCAAGTGACCTCTTCATTCACAGTCGCCAACCTCTGCCTCACCTCCAACCACCAGTCATCAGCCTCCTCTGCCAGCATATGAGTACCATACCTGACTTTCTGCACCTCAGAGCAATCCATAACACGAAAGATTCTCTCCATCTCTTTCAGCCACGCCAAAGCACCATCAGGGTTATACTTGCCCTTAAAGGTAGGAGGATTCTCCCTCTGAAACGTAGCCAAACTGCGCGACCCAGCATCACCAGCAGCACCTGGGTTATTCTCCACAGCTTGAGCCACAGCCTGCAAAGCAGCAGCGAGTGCAGCATCGTTCCGTCCTGCCATCTCAACCTAACACTGCAACAGAAACTATAATCAGAAACGAGTAACAATTACTCAAGTGTTACTCGACTCGACGACTCGACAACTTGGCCGGACAGACCGAACTGCTCTGATACCACTAATGTAACACCCCCCTTTTACTATTACAATTAAATAGACAATTATCAGAGTCACCTCGAAGGGCGCTACATTTTTCACCATTTTAAAAAAAAGAAAATCTCCAAAATAATTTATATAAAAGAAATCACCAAGCAGCGGAAATATTAACCAGTTTAAACATCTCCAGAATTAACAATTAAAGACATCTCCAAAATAAATTAAAACAATTTCCAATAACTAAAATAATAGTTCAAAACGATAACTAACGACTCCCCGGTGCTACATATCAGAGCTGACACAGACCCAAACGAGAGAGGAAGCAAAACCTAGCAATTCCTCCACGAGCACTAGCGATCACCTGCAGCGTTGCCGCATGAGAGCAACATTCCAAGCAGAAGGGGTGAGTCTAACAGAGGTAATAAGCAGATGATAAAAATATGCTAGCATCAGGTAACTACAGCAACACAATACAATTACACCATATCACAGCACCAGATACCAAAGGAAAAATCCATTTGACAGTGAACCACCAAAATTATAACATTCATAGGCAACGGGATGATATGCAACCCCTCCAGTGGGCATATGCATGCGGTACCGATCACCAAAATGAGCCACGACGGGCATATCACCAATAAACACCAGAGGCAGAGCCTATATCACCAAAACATGCATATGACAATGCGACACCATGATTATGCACCAACTCACCATAACAAGTATTTAAAATAAATACTATATCACCAGAATCAAAACAAATGATTTCACCAAAAATAGCACCAAGTTGTAGCATCACAGCGACCACTAAACTCTCCTGAGCATACCAGCACCGCACCTGAAATATTAACACCAGACGGCTCCACAACGCGGACATAACGCACGCACACCACGCACAAGACTGGCGCACAGCGCCTAGGCACATCGCACCTACTTCAGCGAATTAATTAAAATAGCAAACGACATCGGATTTCAACAAATAAATACTTGTTGGAAAGCCCTATGGGTCTGGTTATCATCCCTAAGTTCAGTTTTTGAAGGAGAGTGTCCAATAGGTACAGTTTTCGAAAAGCACACAGGCTAGTTGCAAAAGAGGACAGTTTCTGTCCTTCAAATTCAAGCAATTCCAAAGTGACCAAAACTCAATCAAATTGCATGAAACTTGTGCATAAACTGGGGCAAATTTTGTCTAGTTTTCAAAGAAATTGGATTCGTTCGAAAAGGAGTTCTTTTGAAAACGTGGTAACCAAAACACTGACCCTGTGTCCAGATTGTTTCCAGAATCTTACTCTAACTTGTGGAATTCATATCTCGAGCTACACAACTCTAAACGCAACCAAAACAGTGCCAAATTAACAAGCATTAAGTCTATTTTCCAGAAAAATAAACCACATAATTTTTCGGTCAATACAACGTTCCCAGTCACCGAAATACCGAATCTATACCCAAATCGTTTCCAGAATTTTAACCTAACTTGTATCGCCTATAACTCGAGCTATACAACTCCGAATTTAACGAAACCAGTGCCAAAACGACCGGCGTTAAGTCTATTTTCAAAAACAATCAACCTCATAATTTTTGGATCTACCAAACAGCGCCAGTTTTAGAAAAACCGAACCTGTGTCCAGAATCGCTAAATTGCCAAACACCAAACCCTAACGGCAACGACACCGCAACCACCACAACAAAAACGACAATTCGACAACGCGACAACAACAATCAACCACGCACAGCAACAACAAAAACACGAACAATAACAACACCATCATCGTGATACAACAATCACGCAACAACAAATAACGAAACAAATCACAATGACGTGCAATAATCATCAAAGCACCAATCTCAACGAAAACACGATATGCAACAACACGAACAATTCAACAAAACCCTAGACTACCCACACATAATTATCATCAACCCATTATCAAGGTTAAGCCCACCCTTACCTCGAATAACGTAAGCTCCGGAACACGACGAACGAGACACGAACAAAACCACAGCAACACGAACGATCTCCTTTTGAAATTCTTCGCGAAACCCTCCTCTTCTCTCCCTCTTTGCGCCGCGTGCTCTCTCTCTCACTCTCACTTTCGTTTTTCTTTTGCTTGCTGCGAATGAGGGTTTGGCTTAAACCCCCAGGGTTTAAGTTGAGGGCTCAGTAAACACTGGGCTCTCTACGTCACCACCTCCTTTACTCGTTTCACCTCCTACGCATATAAAATATTAACCTTTTAATTTATCTATATCCCGCCTCCAAATTATTTTAATAATTCAATCAACTATTTTAATTAAATTATTTCCGGGGTGTTACATTACTCTTTTTAGAAAAACTCTCAAAGATGAACTCTTAATTGTTCAAATTTATGTTGATGACATCATCTTTGGAGCCACCAATGAAAAGCTATGTCATGATTTTGGAAAACTAATGATGAGTGAGTTTGGATGAGCTTAATGGGTGAGCTAAGATACTTTCTTGGGTTTCAAATTAAACAACTTAAGAAGGGTATCTTCATTTCTCAAGAGAAGTATATCAAAGATCTTCTTAAGAAGTATAAAATGAGTGATGCAAAAGCTATGGCAACCCCAATGCACCCTTCTGCAAGTATTGAAAAAGATGAGAAGGGTAAGCCTGTTTCTGAAAAGGAGTACAGAGGAATGATTGGTTCCTTATTGTATCTAACTGCAAGTAGACCAGACATAGTCTTTTCAGTAGAACTGTGTGCAAGGTTTCAAACTGCTCCAAAAGAATCTCATCTATGTGCTGTTAAAAGAATTTTTAGATATCTTGTTGGAACACCTAACATTGGTCTATGGTACAAAAAGAGAAAATTTTGAGCTTATTGGGTATTGTGATGCTGACTATGCTGGAGATAAAATTGAAAGAAAAAGCACAAGTGGTTCATGTCAATTTCTTGGGGAGTCACTCATCTCATGGTCATGTAGAAAACAAAACACAATTTCCCTGTCATCCACAGAAGCAGAATATGTCTCAGCTGCTGGTTGTTGCTCTCAAATATTATGGATCAAAAATCAACTTGAAGACTTCTCTTTAAGCTATTCAGGTATTCCTATATTCTGTGACAATACTAGTGCTATAAATTTATCTAAAAATCCAATTCAACACTCAAGATCCAAGCATATTGATATTAAACATCATTTCATTAGGGATCATGTGCAAAAGAAAGATATTGAACTTGTATTTGTGGATACTAAACATCAATTAGCTGATATATTTACTAAACCTCTTTTAGAAGAAAGTTTCAGCTATATTAAAAGCATGCTTCATATCATTGAAACCCCCTCAGATGAGAAGGGTCATGACCAGCAACCTTCTCAGACATGAGAAGGGTCATAACCCTCAACCTTCTCAACTCTTGAGAAGGGTCATCAGAACCATATGGCCATAAAAATTCAAAAAGATTTTATGTTTGTTTGTCTTTTGTTTAATTATTATGTGCATTTAAGTGTTTATTCCTATTTATTCCTTTTGTCTTAGGTTTAGTTTTATTTAAAAATCCAAAAATAGGATCCTAGCCGTTACAACGGCTCTTCTCTCTTGTTCTCTCTCTCTCTCTCTCTCTCTCTCTCTCTCTGTCACACGTCCAATCAACAGTTACACACATCAGTTAATGATGTTGTAACCGTTGTGTAATAACCGCTCCAAAGTGATTAAAATCACTTCACTTTTCTCCTTTTCCTTTTTACGAAACAGTCTCCCCCTTAACTCCTAAAATCCCTTTGCTCTCAAATGGTAAGAACTAAGAACATTGAACCTGTGTCCACCTACTCTGATTCCACACGCGAAACACACTCAAATCTTCCAAACTTCGTTCTCCTTGGAACCCATCAACGCATCATTGACGTTAAACCTCTAAAATCACGCCCTTCTAAGATGAAACATACTCCCAGTGGTAATCCAAGAAGATCTATGCGTGTTAAGATCCATTCTGCCTCTAAGAACACTTCTGGAATCATACTTGAGGCTCCTATTGATCTTGAGAAAGATGAAAGTGCTCCTACACGTAAAACAGAGCAAACTCCCATTTTTGAGAAGAAGGTTGAATCCTCTCAACCAGTTACCAAAACTGGTGCTAGGAAGATTCCTGTGAAGAAGATGATGCATAAAAGGAAAGAAAATTGAGATTTCCTGGCCTCCCAGTGGCAAGAAGGGTCAAGGGTTGAAGAAAAGGAAACAACCAGAAATGACCAAGTGGAGTTCAAAGGCAATAGTTTTTGGGACTGTTTATTCTCTGGAAGAAATTGAGAAATGTGGTTGGAACATCACCCCATTTCTCACTCAACAGAAATGGGAGAGGTTTATCTCTTTAGATGATTTGGTATACAAAGAGAAAGTCAGAGAATTTTATGCCAATGCCAAGTTCCAAACTGATCCTCCAGAAATTACCTCATGGTTTGGAGACAGAGAGTTCTCTATCTCCTCTCTTCCACTTGGTAAAGCCCTAAATATACCAGATGAAGGAACTCAGATGTATGAAGAATCCTGGTATAATCTCATAGGCATTTCTATTCAGGAACTTAAAGCCACCCTTCTTAAAGAACCTTCTCTCCCTATCACAACCCCAAATCTCAAAAATATGGCCAGGATACTTCACCATATCGGCTCTCACACTCTTCTCCCTAGAGTTGGATCCTTTGAGAAGGTCATTACTGGTGATTGCATGATCTTATATCATCTCATCACAAAGAAACCTAGTAGCCTCCCCTTTCTCATGATCCACCACATGATAAATGCAATAAGGGCAGAAAAGACTTCAGTCTCTCTTCCATATGGTAAAGCTCTCACTAGGGTATCTAATCTCTTCTTGATTGAGATAACTGTGGATGAGGGTGTCATAGAAACAAAACCTTTCACTGCCAAAAATCTAAGGCTAATGGGGTTAGAGGTTACAACTGAAGAGGAAAGGGATGAAAGGAAGAAGAAGAAACAAAAGACAAAGTCAGTATCTAGCTTGTCCACTGATTTGGATACAGAAGAAACCATTGCTGAAGTGATTAGAAGAGAGACAAAAAGCAAGATAAAGAATGATCCAATTCCTCAACATGAGAAAACTCCTGAGAAGGATTTTGATGAGGAAACAGGACATGAGAAGAGTGAAGAAATGAAAGAGAATGATCCTGAAATGGATCAAGATGAAGAAATGGAGGAGAATCAATCTGAGAAGGTTCAGAATGATGAAACAATTATTGAGAAGGTTCACTCTCAAGATGAAAATGAACCTGAGAAAGGTACTTAAGGTACTTCTGATGATGAGAGAACCATTACTGACAAGAAGAGTGACTCTGCTCGCTCTACATCAAAGGAAATTATGGCTCCATTGACCAAGGTGTATACTAGAGGAAAAACAAGAGGTGTGCGGAAACCTTTTGAACAAGAAGTAACAAGCAACTTAGTGGAAAGCTTCAATGTTGCTGCTGCTGAATTGGAGATGAACACACCAGATCAAGCTTCTAGTGGTGATAAATCTGAAGCAGAAACTGAGAAATTACACATTGACTCTTCTGGGGGAAATGGTTCTGAGAGAACAGTAGTATTGGAAGAAGTGACTCCATTCAATTTGAATGTTGAGGCCTTCGTTGAACCTTCCCATGAAGAAATTGGTGCAAATGTTGGAGTAATTGAAGCTGAGAAAGATAAGCCTGCACAAGTAGAGAAGAGTGCATATGTTGTTGAAAGTGTAAAAGTTGAGAAGAGTGCAGCAGTTGAAGAAAATTTGGATGCTAAGAAGAGTGATGAAGAAAAAATTGATCAAGAAGGGTCTGCACATGATGGCATAATCTTAACCCAACCAAACCCATCATCACCTTAGGGGGAGTTTCAAGGAAACACCTTTTCACCCATCATCCAAACTCCTCGTCCCTCATTGTTCAATGAACAGATTCCCACACTCCCACCTTTCTCCCCTTACCCACATTTTACCAAATACTCAACCTTTCTCACCTCCACCAATGCCTATTGCATCAGCACCTCCTATTCAACCATCTCCAAATCCAACCATTTCAAGAGTCACCTCACACTACCTGGAACAATTGCTTGTTGCAATCAACCAAGAACATGGATTCTCACCCCTTAAAACCTCAAATACCATAACCTCATCAAACATTAACCAATTCCTGAACCTTAATCAGACCCCCCAAGATGCTTCTCCCCAACCTATATTCCCTTCCATCAATACTCAAACACAACCCTCTGAAATACCATCAAAATTTGGGTCTCTGGGTTCCTCTTTTCTCAATGCTGGACATGAGAAGGTTGCTGAGGAATTCAAAGAGAAAAGCAAACTTGCTGAACCCCTTGCTGTCATGGAGAAAAGAATGACTAAGATGGAGAAGATGGTGAGAAGGATGAAAGCCCTGTTGAAGGATGTTCTTGAGGGACAGGCAATCATACAACAAGCCCAAAGGGCTCAAGCTGCTCGTGATGAGCAATATAAATCATGGATTCTGCAGCAGGGAATAGCCACCATTGCTCCTCACATTGTCCCACCAGAATTTGGTCCTTTTGCTCAGTTTCCAGATATTCCTAGGCCTGCTACTTCCTCTTCCTCTGATGGGTCTTCCCCATCGAAGTAGCCCCTTAATCTTTTGTCTACCTCCACCTTTTTGATGTGTGATAAAAGGGGGAGAAGAGTAGATTAAGTTCTTAGGTCTTAGGATGTTGTTGAATGATCTGCATTAGCTAGCATCTGTGTTCTAGACACCTTTTGATTGAGAAGTGATCTTGTCATTCCTTGTTTTTTTTTCCTAGACATACTAGCCACAAAGAACATAACATATTGTAATCATTCCAATAGTTCTTTTGATGAAATCAATGAAAATATATGTTCTTGCTTTTGTTCTTGTGTATGAATTCTGAATTATGTGAAAATTAAAATGCTAAATCTGATTGCACTAATTCAGGGGGAGTAAAACTGAATCATGCCTTAGAAATTTTTAAAACAAAATCAGAAAACTTAATCCATCAAAAAGTGGGAGATTGTTGAGGCAAAATCCCTAATTAAGTTTTGATGATTAACAAACTTCAAATATGAGAAGCTTAAAGTTTCTGATTTCAAATGCTACTAATATTTCTTCTAGAGTGTTAAATAAGAACAGGATTATTCAACTAAATCTCAAGAAGGAATATGCTTTTGAGAAGCATCATATATGAGAAAACTAGAAAGAAGATAGTCCACAGTGTCTTAAGGAAGGAATCTTCTCTTGACAAGATCCAAAGATCAAAACCATATGCTAAACTTGAGAAAGATCATCTTGAGAATCTTCAGTTATTCTTGTGGAAATATGAGAAGGGTAGCTAACAGGGATCAACCTAAGAAGAGTCATGACAGGATCATAAGAAAGGAGAAGAGAAGCATCAGATAAGAAGAGTCAAGTTGAGAAGAGTTATGACCTTGAGAAAGGTCATGCTGAGAAGAGTCATGTTGAGAAGGGTCATATCATGAACCAGTTCAAGATCATCAACATGAGAAGCATCATCTTCAACATCTGTCATATGTGAGAAGAGTCATTGTGAGAAGGGTCATGACAACTGGAAACAGCTGTCTTTTACAGAAAATCAGAAACACAGCTGTGTTGTGCAGACAACAACTTCAAACGCCTATAAAAGGCTATATTGTTCACCAACGACTCTAAACCTTGGACCAGTGGTTAATACACAAAATTTCATCTATAAATAAACACTCCTGGTCGCCATTGATCCTCATGAGAGTGCATTGAGTTCTTATCTTCCAACCTTCTCAAGTTTCAAAGTTTTCTCTCATCCATACTCAACTGCAACAAACCAGAAGGGATTCACTTGATCTCTGAGTATGTATTAAGTCTTGAGTTGTTGTACTTATTGAACACTCCATTTGTATCAACCAAGCTCTAGAAATCCCACAAACCCAATTACTTAAACAGATATCCTGTAGGGAACCTTCTCAAGTGGCATGTGGTGTTGTAGGACTTGAAAAGTGAGTGCTTGTGTTAGAAGCTGTCTAATAGATCAGAAGGAGTCTATTAGAGGAGTTTACAGTAGGTGGAGCTGTGTGAAGAAAACTACCAAGAGTTCTTTTAACCTAGGGAGGTGTAAAAGGTGTAAACTATTTTGGAAAATAGTGGAAACACTCACTAGAAGTGAGGAGTAGATGTATCCCAGGAATTTGGGTGAACCACTATAAATCACTATGTTATTTATTACTTTCTAAATCATTTGTTTGCACTTAGTGAGAAAACTCTCCATAAGGAGAAGGTTTATGAAAACTGAGAACTGTTAGTCATGACTCTTCTCTACCTATAACTGTTATTGTGATAACTAAGTTTTCAACCCTTCTCACTCCTCTCCCTACTTATAACTTATAACTGAAACTCTTGAAAAGATGTTCTAGAAAAATTATATCATCATCACTAGCTTAGCACCACTTCAAACAATCAAACAGAATTACTGTGAGAAGCATTGAGAGAAGAACTTTCTGACCCTTCTCAACTCTTCCATATAGTTGAGAAGACAGATCAATAACCCTTCTCCGTTCACAATCTAAGTTATGAAAAATTGTTTTGACTCACCCTTCTTAACACATATCACTTACTATCTTAAATCTACATCATACTTGTGAAGAAAGTTCTTTTTTTGCAGGTGAAATTAAAAGGGTCACAATTCCAAACCCCCGTCCTTGTGACATTATTGACTTCATGGGTTCTTTAATGTAGCAAGACACATTGGAATGCCGCTAGTTATGCCATCTTCCCCGGCTAATGGCACGACTATACAGGTTACTAATCAAGGACTTGCTGATTATCATGGTCTAGGCTCTCGAATATAGATGCAGCTATCTGGTGATTATATGACGCAGCAGCCATGGAGTAATCCTCCACCTACCTACTATAGTCAACCATTCCATTAGTATGTCTCAAAAGACCTCACAAGATGGGTTCAGTTCCTCCTTGAGGGATTGTGTATACAACAATCGGTGATTATAACAGAGAGCAGTCTTGGAATACCATTCCACCTTTCCTGAATAATCACTTGGTCGTTCGTGAGACTCAATATATGAATCATGATGGTTACGCAGCGGAGCAGCAATGGACACCAACTCTGCCTCTTGCGGCCAATTATACAATGATTCCAAATGTGTCGAAGCAAACATACCAAATGTCACTTCAAAGCAATGCCAACAATACAATATGGTTTGACTCCAGCCTCTGTTACAAATCATGCCCAATCACTGATGGCTGAGAGTAGATCGATTATCCATCAGTCGATTGACCCCTACATGATAGTTGAGGTTCTGCAAAGTCACTTCGGCATGCAACTAAGGCCTTTGTTTAGGCCTATTATGAAAAGCCATATCCAGAATGGGTGTACACAATGATTCCATTGTCGTGAGGATTTGAGGTCCCAATCATCACATCTTTCTCAGGCGAAGATGACACATCTACACTAGACGCTTTCTATAGTAGTTTAGGAATTCACGATTGAGAAACAGATTGGGTAGGTTTGAGGCTAAAATTAGTCGTTGGAGTAGACGGTTAGGTAGATGACAAGCCAAAAACAACAGTGACAGTTTTAATTAAACTGTTCACTCTTTCTTTGCGAAAGGTTTCCTAAAGATTCAACCTACTCAGATGAATTTTCTCAAGTGAACCTTTTCATTACTTGAGAAGGTTGGGGCTTTTCACAATTGTACTATTCTTAAGGACATTTCGAAATGTGCAAAGCTTCTAAAATTTGTAACTTTATTTTAATAGAGGTTAAGGAAAAAAATATCATTTAATTTGATATTTGTTGTTAATAAAAATTTATTTCACATCCTTTTTCTAAACATGATCATAAATAAGATGACGATTAATATCAATATGCTTTTGTACTAGAAAGTTGGATGGAAATTGGATAATAGATGGTACTAGGATTGTCACAGTAAATAGAAATGCATGTGTACCTTAATGAGTAGTTTTCCAATTTGATTCTTGATCCAAAGTGCTTGTGAACAACAACTAGCATCAGATACTTTTTCTTCTATCTTATTTCTGAACCCCAGTTGTTTCCTATGACTGATTGATGCTTTGAAAATGGAACTAGGTTCCATACTACATTCTTTAAGAAGGTTATTCAGTCATTTATGCTCTTAGATACAATCATTTTCCAACTTCTTGTCAAATGAGAAGGTAAGTCAGAAGCTTTAGTAGCTTCAACTGATTGTTGAGAAGGTTGAGGTGAAGCTTCTGTTTCATCCTTCTCAAGGCTACTTTCATGTACTTGACCCTATAAGCCTTAGATATTGTTGAAATATCCCAAAAAAATCCTTTTGTCGGTCTTAGAGTCAAAACTTCTCAATTTGTCTTTTTGGTTCAAAAGGAACAAGTGCAGCCATACACATGAAGGTAGACACTGTTTGGTTCTTCCTTCCTCCAAATATCATAAGGGGTTTTCTTAATATGTTTCCTAATAGATACTCTATTAAAAAAAATGACATGTTGTGTTGATGGCTTCAGCCAAAACTTATCTTTCAATTTATGACTTTCTTAAAAGAGTTTTGAAAAGAGTTATTTTCAAATTCTCCCCTATGTTTACTTCTTATAGAAAAGACGTTTGATCTTTTTAAACTCTTTATAGAAATACTTTGAATGTTTCAAAAGATTCACTTTAATTTTTCAAAAACAGAAACCAAGTAGTTCTAGAGAAGTTATTAACAATCATGAAACCATATCTCTTCCTAAGGCTAGCAGTTTTGGTAGTATCAATTAAGTCAATGTTCAAAGAATCCAGTGGTATATGAGAGGTAACAAATTCTTTGGTTTAAAACTGGATTGAGCACGTATTCCATGAACACATGTTTCACACACTTTTGTCTTCAAAAATATTTGATAGCCACCTAACTAGTTTGCTATTGGAAAGATTTGAGATGATTTTCATGCTTGTGTGACTAGCTCTTTTATGCCGAAACCTTTTGTCATTTTCATAGAACATAAGACAAGTTTCTTGGGATAAGACATCAAGACATAACTACATAGATTCTTATTCCTAGATGCAGTGAGTAAGATTCTTCAGATGAGACTTCTTGAAAGAAGCATTCATTAGAAGCTTTATGTTATCTTAGTGAGCTGTGATTCAAACCTTCTACATAATGTACTCTTTTATTTGAGAGAAGAAGAGTTACCTAATAGTACCTATACCTATTGATGTAAGCTTTGTCATCATTGCCAAAGACAACATAAACTCCATCTATTCTCTCCATGGAGAGAATTTTATCACTCTCTTTTGTCATGTGCCTTGAGCATCCACTGTCCAAGACCCACAGCTTTTTCTTGGATGCTAAGAGGCATTCCTGTTTCAGACGTTAGTAAAGATTTTGGTACCCAGAGTTTATTGGGTCCTTCTTGGTTAGTTGTCTTCCAATAGAAATTTTTCTTTACTTTGAAGCATGCAGAAATGTCATGACCAAACATCTTAAGTACGTGCATTTCAATCTTGTTTTTCTAGCTTTTGAGATAGTTTTGGAACTTTGTCCAACATGTTCTTCTATAGGTTTTTCGAAAGAGTTTTGATTTAATATGGCTTTTTATTTGGTCATCATTGAGATTATGTCTATGAGAAGGTTGTTCTGATTTTCAAGATCAGACAGAGCCAATTTTGACTTTCCAGTTAACATCTCAATGGACAATATGTGTTGTTCAGAAATCCTAGTGTGTGAGTGCCTAAGATAATGAATGGCTTTAATCAATTGATCATTTTGTTGTTTAAGCATTTCATTTTATCTTTTTGCTTCATAGAGTTGATTTTTGAAGATGCCACATCTTTGAGATATGGTGTTTGAATCAGCCGATAAGTTTTCAAAAGCATATTCAGTTTCTTTGCATGATGCACAAGTAGATGGTTTAAAAGTAATTACCTCTTCTGGATCAGGATCAACCATGAGATATGAGTTGGTTGATTCCTTACTTGATACAGGATATGTGTGAGAAGGTTCCTCAGTATCTTCCATAAGACAGAAATTTGCAGCTTCTTCTTCATGACCTGACTCAGATTCCTCAGAGTCATCCCATGTATCAAGCATTGCCTTCTTCCTTGGTAAAAATTTTCTATTTCCTCCTTTGAGTTTTGGACACTCATTTTTGAAGTGACCAGGCTTGTTGCGTTCATAGCATACATGAGGAGTTTTGCTAGTTCCTTCTCCTTTAGACTGATCTTTCTTGAAAGAAGATAATCTATTGTTTTTCCTAAAAGCCAATCTTCTTAATCTTTTGGAGATTAGAGCCACTTCATATTCTTCATCAGTGTTGTCATTATTTTCATCACTTTCTTCATGAGTTTCTTCTTGAGCTTTAAGTGCCAAAGCTTTAGAAGGTTGAGAAGCTTTAAGAGCAATGGTTTTGACCTTCTTTGGATGAAGCTCATCCATGATTTCTTGCTCGTGCACTTTTATGGATCCTAGTAGATCTTCTATTTTGAGAATAGACAAATCTTTTTCTTCTGTTATAGCAGTCACTTTGGGTCTCCATACCTTTGGTAAGCATGTTAGAAGTTTTTTGACTTTAGCTTGATTTGTATAGGTATTTCCCAGTGAGTTCAGATCATTTGTTATTGTTGTGAACCTGCTAAACATTTCTGATATTGTTTCTTGCTCTTCCATTTTGAATGTTTCAAACTTATGGATGGGAAGGTTGATCTTAGCCACCTTGACTTGATCAGTTTCTTCATGAGCAGTTTTCAATGTATTTGAAATCTCTTTGGCAGTTTGTTTCCCAGCTACTTTATCATATTCACTTCTTCCTAAAGCACATGTTATAAAGAATTAAGCTTTAGAGTTAAGAAGTACCATACATTTGTCTTCAGCATTCCAGTTGGCTTTGGGCTTTGGAGTTATTTCTCCTTCACATTTGTTGTAGAGGGAACATAGGGACCATCTTCAACAATTCCCTAGAGATCAGTATTTTGTGATTCCAGAAACAGCCTCATTTGATCCTTCTAGTAGTAGTAATGATCACTAGTAAATCCAGAGGTCTGTTTGCAGTAGCTCCTTCAGGGAGGAACATAATAGAGTTTGGATTGTTCATCACTTCTTGCAGGATCTTTCCTCCCACACTGCAAAGTGTGCTCAGCCCCTAGAGTGAGCTCTGATGCCAATTGAAGTGTTTACACAAGAAGGGGGTTGAATTGTGTTCCCTTTTAAAACTAGATACCTGAAAAACTTCTTAAAGTATTTCTCAATATGAACTTGGATATGAGAAGGTTAGTGATAGTAATTTCCTCACTCAGAGACAAACCATCTCTATATAAGAAGTACCATACGTTTGTCTTCAGCATTCCAGCTGGCTTTGGGCTTTGGAGTTGTTTCTCCTTCAACATTAGTTGTAGTGGGAACATAGGGATCATCTTCAACAATTCCCCAAAGATCAGTATCTTGTGATTCCAAAAACACCCTCATTTGATCCTTCCAGTAGTAGTAATGTTCACCAGTGAATCCAGTAGTTCTGTTTGCAGTAGCTCCTTTAAGGAGGAACATAACAGAGTCTAGATTGTTCATCACTTCTTCCAGGATCTTTCCTCTCACACTGCAAAGTGTGCTCAGCCCATAGAGGTGAGCTCTGATGTCAATTGAAGTGACTAAATTACACAAGAAGGGGGGGTTGAATTGTGTTCCCTTTTAAAACTAGATACCTGAAAAATTTCTTAAAGTATTTCTCAAGATGAACTTGGATATGAGAAGGTTAGTGATAATAATTTCGTCACTCAGAGATAAAGCTTCTCTAGTGAAAAGTGGTGAATAGTAATAAGTCTATGTAAGAGATTTGTTGGTTTTAACTTGGTTTTAGGTTTAAAACAAATTTGCTCTAAGTGAAACTAAATGGAGAAGGTTGAATGAAATAACCTTCTCGTATTTTGAAAACCAACAGGTGATTTATAAGCAAGAATAGACCCTTGAAAGATGAAGACTAGCAATGATTACAAGATAGATATTAACTATGTAAGAGAGGTAGTTTTCAAAAAAAGATGAGTAGGTTGATAGATCAAGTATTAGTTGAAAAACTGTCTTGAGAAGGTTGATGAAATTATCTCTCTCTTGATTTGAAAACAAACTTAAATGCAAAGCAGTTTAAGCAATAGTTATGAAAAGCAGTTTAAAGACCACAGATCTTTTACGCTTCCAAGTGAGTATTTCCACTATTCTCCAAATAGCTTTTACGCTTGCTTTTGATCACACTCAAAAGACTTTCACAACACTGGCTTTTTATCACACACAAAGGCCTAGTGTACTCTTATACAATAATAACTTGTTGTTTTCCACCTCTTAGAAACTCTCTTCTAGTTTCCTGAGAGTTTCCTCAATCAAGTAGTATCACCACCAACACTCACCTCTCTTTAGGTAGTTTGAAGAGGTGCTTACAAAATAGTGTTTACAATAAGGGGTTTGGTTTGAGAATGTTTATAAGCTTGAAATGAAGATAGATACACTGTAATCAATGATACTAACAAGCTAACACACACTCAAGAAAGATATCCCAAATCTGAACTTGTTGAAGCTTTCAGTGTGGGATGAAAAGGTTGATTGCTTTGAGAAGCTTGACTTTGTGTAGGTTGCAATTAACTCTCATGCTTTGAAACTTCAGAATGGACCCTTTAAATAGCCATGGAGGTCGAATATAGCCGTTAGAAACTTGAAGAGAGCTGTTTGGAATATCCATTGGTCCATAGGAGTGATGTTAAGTAAGGTACAAAAGTTGGCAGCTTTTGAACCTTCTCAAGGCTTGCTTTATGCTTTATCTGCACCTCTGAACTTTCTTGAGCTGGATATGTACTCTCCTAGTATCCTACCTTCTGTTGACTTTTGGCCAACCTTCTGTTGACTTTTGGTCAACCTTCTGTTGATTTGTTTTAAGCTTCTCATAATTTAACTTTCTCAAGGCTTTTCTACTTTTGTATTTTACCAACTTAGCACTTAGCAGACATGTTAGATCACACTTCATTAGAAAACCTTTCCAATACACACCACCCAGATTCCCTAGCGCACCCCTATTTTATTTTAAGACCTACCCTCCTTTCTTTCCTCACACGCCTTCGTTCTTTCTTCTTCTTTCAGCAACTGCCTCACAGTTATAGAAACTCATTCTTTTCATCTCAGTTCTTGTTCTCTCTTGTTTGATCACAAAAAATTATCAAACTTCATATTCCTATACAAAATCACCTACTGAATCCATTTATAGCATTATTCTGGTCATCCGAGACAAATATCACGTTGTCTTTTGTAGTGTATTTTCGTGATTCCAGCGACAACAGTCATCTTTTGCAAAGTCAGACATCTTTTTTGGATTCCCCTCGTCGAAACCTTCGAGAAAATGTACTGTTTTTAATATTTTGTTGAAGTCGACAGCCGACCTGTTTTACTTGTTACTTCAATTTTTGGTCTCACTTCTAGCCACACCGGTGACCATCTTGAAGAATGAATACTTTCTACTCACCAAAAAGAGCATTTTGATTCTATGTAGTTAGATACGCAAACTGAGATTTTTGAAGAATGGGTCTCGTTCTTCGTTGTTCTTCACCGTTCTTTGTTACCGTTGAGCACTACTCAAGAGAATTCACACTTCCTTCATTCAAATCAAATAATTATGCTCTACACTTGCTGTTTCTAATCATATTTTTGTGGTAAGCACATGTTGTTCATATTCAAGTCATTTCTTTTAGTATTATAAACCGTAAGCAACTGTTTTCGACATAAGTTCTCCTACCAATGTCATATTCGCACACCGTTTGAAGCAACACACTCGTAGCAACGTCCTTAACACTATAGAAATAAGTTTGCAATATTTTGGATCAGAATTTCGTGGTAAGTCCCTAAGACCCTGCCTTTTGGTCATTTTAGTCCCTACGATCAAAGATTGTACGTTCAGCTTTTGTTATATGTGACATCCAAGGTCATCAAGAGAATAACATAAGAGTTATATAATTCTGTTTGGAGGATATGAGT
The DNA here is from genome assembly GCA_963573325.1 of Astragalus glycyphyllos. NCBI lineage: Eukaryota > Viridiplantae > Streptophyta > Magnoliopsida > Fabales > Fabaceae > Astragalus > Astragalus glycyphyllos. Next base: position 34,880,783 of record OY754307.1, read on the forward strand.
TGCTGTTATTGCTTTAGACTATCATCGCTTGGATTCGAGGTAACAAGAGGGGGGATGATAACTAGGGGACATGGTCCTTATGTCTTATACTGACAATATATTTGTGTGTAAATCGTTGTATAAGCAATGAGTTTTATATGTTTTATTCTATAATTTGCTATGTGCTTGTAGGAGCAAAGACTCTATTCTTATGTGATAATGTTGATGATATGTGTAAATGCTATGAGTTGTTTTTGAACATGTTATGCCTATATGTTGTTGTTGTTATTGCGTTTGTCGTTGTGTTATGATTGTTGTTGATGATGATAAACGGTCAATTTGACGGGATTAAGCCTCGGTGTTGTTATGATTGTTAGTGTTGTTGTAATTGGGTAGTTATAGCTAATTAACTCTAGGATCGTAGACCATATTGGACCTTTGAATAAGTTGATGATGAAATTAGATGGTTAGACAGCCCATAAGTTGGAATTGATAATGTACTCATGGTTTTGACTATCTCTAAGTTAAGTAACAAGTTAAACGTTTAGTATAGAATATTGGATTGACTACATATGAATAAAAGGTTGACATTATTATCTAGGATTAGTAGGGACGTCCCAAACAATTTGAGGCCCTGTTCAAATCATAAAAATTGGGTCCGGTTTGACATTAAGTAAACTCTTCAAGGTTTTTTTCTTAGCTTCTCATTTCCAGATTCATACATTACAATCTTAGGAGGTATATAGTACAAAGAAAAAACCCAATAATATAAATTTCCATAGTGATAGGAACGAGGATGAGTAAGAAAATTTCAGAACTGTCAGTCGGTTTGCTATATTAGTCAAATAGACATACAAATTCTCCCTCTTCCTATATAGTACCAAAAGAGAAACTGCTTCATTTAAAAGGAAAAAAGTTAACGAACTAAGGTATGAAGAACGTTAGCAAATAGCAAAAAAAATTAAAATGCAAATTGAAACTTGAAAGCTGTAATTATTTTTAAACAAATTATCAAACATTTGGTATAAATTAAATATTTTATAATTGATTTATATAAAGGTAATTTTTTTATGCAACTTAGGTATTAATAATACATATATATTACTATTAAAATATTATTAATATATAAATGACGTAAACAAGCACGGCTAGAAAATAATAGGCTAAAATATATTGATAAATATAATTAAATTATTATTATTATTAATATTATTATTATTATTATTATTATGACAATTGAATGAGAAAAAAAATGGAATAAAAAGAAACACAGGAAGGAAAGGAGCAAAAAACAAAAAGTGGAGAAGATAAGAATTGTGCCTGCGACTTGCAGAGCACGGATACAGATGACAAAACAGTTTCACCATCGCACCAATTAAATAATCTAGTTGAATAAACGCATAGTAGAAATATGTATTGTATTAATTTACACTTTTTTTGGGCCCTAAAAAATTTGGATTGGGTTAAGGCCTTGTGCTGTAGCGCAGCCCAATGGCCGGCCCTGAGGATTAGCAGACTTGAGTAATAGTTACAACTAGATATGATGATTATAGGAAAAATGACCCCTTAGTTATATGTTGATACCAAGGTAATCAAAACCGGACCGGACATTGAACCGGAAGAGGTAGCGGTTCAGGGATTCTTGGGTTCAACCGGTTGAACCGGAATTAATTAAATGGATTATTTAATATATTTTTTACATTATATAAAGGATAAAAAACAAACAAGAATCATAATATGACATAATAAAACTATAATATTCAATAATCATAGATAATTAGATACTATAATGTAAATACTCTCATAGTAATATTAGTGTACACATTTGTTTTTTAATTATTTATTTATTACATCAATTTAATTATAAAAAATGATAAAAAATATCTCATATACCAAAAATCAACATCATTTATCATTTTTTTTTTCCAAAAATCAACTTGGTATACCATTTTTTAAGGAAAATAAACCAAATCAGGTTTTCTGCACGGTTCCCGATTTTTGGCCGATTTTCTGTCCGGTTCCCGGTTTTCAGCCGGTTATCCGGTTCAATTCTCGGTTTTCACCCCAGACGGTTCTGGGGTTCATTTGGACCGAATAGGGGTCCGGTTCCCGGTTCAATCGGTTGAACCGGCAGGTCCGGTCCTGTTTTGACAACCTTGGTTGATACCCGAGATGATGTTTATGGGACAAATGACCCCTTTGTTTTTTGATGATACCCTTGGACTTAGGAGTTTTTAGGGAAGCTGGTGATGATGATGGTCAACAAGTTTACTCGTTTAAGAAAACTTGTCGTAATATGGGCAAGGACTTGTCGCAGTATGGGCGAGTCGTACCTTAGTAATTGAAATTTGTAGGAGGAACCTTGTCGCAGAATGGGCAAGGACTTGTCGCAGTATGGGTGAGTCGTACTTCAAAGGATGGTGATGATGATAGGTTTGGGGGTAAGCAAACGATTATGGGAGTAGTAATAGATATGACCGCGACCTGGCCTTACGGGTAGGCCCAGTGGGAGGTCCTAAATGGGGAACTGCCGGGGCATTCTACAAAACACTGGGGTACCCTGACTAAACTCTATCTAATGCTCGATATGTGAGGGCACTTGCATTTGCTTACCCAGAGTTAGATGAATCTATATGTATTGATAGAGTAGCTGACATTTTCAGCGTGACATTTGAAGAGTGTGTACTAGGATTGTGTTGACGTTGTAGTCCTAGCTAGGACCGTACGTTAGGGTGATACATTGAGCACTAGATGACGATTAGTTGATGATTATTGTGTATGCGTGTCAGGTATGTTGTATCCACTATCATTGATTGTTTTCTAGTTATGTGATTTTGCTCACTCTTCTTTATTTGTGGATACTCGTGTGCCATTTTACACTTTTAAGTGATGAGCAAAAAGATGGTGATGAACCTGTCAAACGTGGACACTGAAGATTAGTTCTCATGAGACGAAGACTTTAGTTATTATCTTATGATTATCCGTTTGTTTTTCAAAGTTGTAATAAGTGGTAAAAGCTTTGAGACATGTGACACAGGGTTGTATGGGCCTTTTACCATACCTTTATTTTTGGTTTTGCATGATTTATATTTCCGTTTTTGTTGGTGATACTTGTTATTTTGTTTGACTTAAAGTTTTTACAAAGATTTTTTTTTTTTTATAAATTCCTTTATTTACGTTATGTTTAACTTTGTGACTGAGATGTTCACCTCTAGGACTCTTAGACAGTAAGCATTGCCCTCTTTTTTCTGGTATATCTTCCTTTCACTGAGAGGATAAGCAAGGAGAAGAATTAAAAGAGAAGTCTTCATAGAGATGAAATGGGTATGAACCCTAGATTAAATTTGGGAATTAATATATGAGTCACACCAATTTAAAATAAAATAAAACAAAAATAATGGCATTTAAAGTCAAATAGGACCGTTGTTAGAGATATCACCATTTTTGACAGAAAAGTTAACAAAAGGATCAAAAAGAAAAACGTTAATATTTGTAGGGACTTATTTTTTTTAAAAAAAACTTTGCGGGGACTAAAATCAAAAAACACTGTATTTGCAGGGACTAAACACATATTTAGGCCTTTTTTTTTGACACAGTTATAACCTATGTGTGACATATCAGCATCTACTATAATAAAGAAACGTGTGAGCAAAATGGCATTTTTAGTGTAATCAGACGCATGACATGTGGTTTAAGGGAAAATAGGTGAAATTCTCGCTAAAATGCAAAAATTGTCAGCTTTTGCAGCATTTTAATTTCACACAGGCTCGCTTCTAAGCATGACAGACTGGCTTTCGCTTAAAAATAAAAACCATTTGACAGCTTTTTCTAGAGAGAGACAAAATTGGAGATAGAAGTTGCCTACTTTTTTGTTAACAAAAGAAGCTGCCTAGCAAACTTAAGATAGCAATGAATTGACGAAGAGTGAGAGACAAATTGGGAGGGAGGGAGGGAGGGAGAGAGAGAGAGAGAGAGAGAGAGAGAGTACAAAATATCAATACTATTCTAAATTTATTATCTATAATCTATTTAATCTACTCTAGCGAATCAATCTAGCCACCGAAAAATTTCCAAAATAACTTTTTACTCTCTTAGAAAAATAGAAGACTTGATGATTATTTTAATATTTACTTTTAGCATTTATTTTTTAATTCAATATCTCTCTATTTATTTTAACATTTATTTACTTTCACAATTAATTTTAATATTTACTCTTAACATTTCTATTTTTTAAATAAACATTATTTTCAAATATTCGGACTAATAAGATATAGCTGAGTCAATTCATAAAAAATAGATACTAATTTTTTTTAACTTTCTGCAATTTCAATTTTTTAGAGTGATAAGTGATATGAGCAGCAACGGAAGAAGCGGCAACGAGGGTGACAATGGGAGCAGTAACGAGAGCGACAACGAGGAGTGATTATGAGGCCAGCGATTGCAAGTGCAACTTGAATAGCGATCGCAATGGTTGCAACGGGGAGTGACTTTTGTTTTTAACTTTTTTGCAATTCATATCTGGAGTCCATATCTTTAACTTTCTTTTTAAGATTAGAAGATAATACATTTAACTTATTTACAGTTAAAGGATTGGTTTTCGATTATAAGTTGGATCACAAGAAGGATTGGTTATCTATAGTATCTACTCTAGCGAATCAATCATGCTTGGAGGATCTATTTAGCAGTAACGAGGGTGACAATGGGAGCAGTAATGAGAGCGACAACGGAAAGTTGCAGTTGCGATCGCAATGGTTGCAACGGGGAGTGACTTTTGTTTTTAACTTTTTGCAATTCTTATCTAGAGTCCATATCTTTAACTTTCTTTTTAAGATTAGAAGATAATACATTTAACTTATTTACAGATAAAGGATTGGTTTTCGATTATAAGTTGGATCACAAGAAGGATTGGTTATCTATAATATCTACTCTAGCGAATCAATCATGATTGGAGGGTCTATTTAGAACTCTTAGAATGGGGTTTGAGCCTAACTCAACCCAGAAAACTGGCTTGTAAGATGAGGATTATACTTTTATTATATACTCTTATGAGACCATATCTCTAGTCAACGTGGGACTTGGGTTTCTCCTAATAAGCACAATTGAAAAGAAAGATCGAAGTCACATAACTGAAAAATTGAAATACCTTGGAAAATCCAATTGTTGGTATAATTAAAAGTTAGGAGACTAAAAGTTGCACAATGGAGATTATTAGAAATATTATAGTTAGTTGGTTAAGTAGTTAAGAAAAGTTGTTAGTAGTTGTAATTTGGTTAGAGTTAGTTTTTTAGTTACTAGTTTATTACAGATTAGTTGGGTGATATTGGATCTATATATAAGGTCAAACTCATTGTAATCAATAACTTTTCTTCTTCAATAATGAAATTGTTTTCATTCCTTTTCCTTGATGTCTCTTAAATGTTAATATGGTATCAAGAGCGATTATGTAGCTTCCACATTCCTTTCTCCTCCATGATTCCTCCGTTGCCTTCCCGCGAATCTCTTATTCTATTTTGCGATTCATAAACAATGAGACTCATTGGATATCACAAGAAATTCCTTAATCTTATCTTTATTTTATTCATTTCTTATCTTCATTTTCTCGTTTATCGTCTATTCGATTTCGTCTTTGGATCATTTGTTTTTCTGGTTCATCTCAGTTTCATTCTTCAATTCTTGTTCGAAACTCCTCCTGTTTCTGTTGCGGTCTTTGGTTTTGCTCTTCAATTCATGTTCAAAATCTCTTTAGTTTCGCAAATTCGTCTCTGTTAGGGTTTCGGTTAATCTTCCCTTGACCGTTTTCTCCTTCCTCTCGCTTCTTTGAGAGTGTCTCTATCTCTGCAATTTGCCTTCTCCAATTCGATTCTTGAAGTCTCTAAATTTCTTTCAACTCGTTTTGCGATTCTTGTAGTTCAATGTTCTTATACGATTTTGTTTCGCGTTCATCATTCTTTTGGATCAGTGTTGTTGCATTGCATTTCTTCGTTATTTTGATTTTGCGATTTGCTTTTCTACTTTGTGATTCAGTTTCTTTGATTTGTGATTCATGTCACAATCTTCACTCTTTTCTTGCGACCTTTCATTTTGGTTAGCGTTGCTTCTATCATTGTCACCTGTTCAATTTTGTGATTCAAATTCATATTGTTGAGATGTGTTCATGAAGTTATTTACCAAGAAGCATTCAAGTTGTTTGCTAAATTGCCTCGCTTGGAAATCTTGCTACATTCAGATGCAGAATGTGATATCACCTCCTACAACTCCTTTCAAGTGTTTCACTCCTGAGTGCATTTCTTTTCCAGGGCCTTTGTTGTTGACAATTTCATCTATATACACTGTCAGCATGATAATTGCCTTGTTTTGTGCACTTTGTCATCATAACAAGTTATTGTCACTTCTTGCAATTATCTTGGAGTTTGGAGCGCTTAATTTGATTTTGGGCATCGTTTGTTATATCCTCAGCAACTGAATTTTTCATCTCTTTCTCAATGTTACATAGGTCTTCCAACACAACAATTCAGATTTTGTTCTTGGATCCGATTTCATTTTGATTTCTACCGATGTATTTCCGACATTTCTCAATGTAATTTTCTTTTGATTTGATGTAACTTTGGATTGTACATTCCAAGCTAGAAGTATTGGGAATAACTTCTAGCTTGCGGGGGACTATTAGAAATATTATAGTTAGTTGGTTAAGTAGTTAAGAAAAGTTGTTAGTAGTTATAATTTGGTTAGAGTTAGTTTTTTAGTTATTAGTTTATTATAGATTAGTTAGGTGAGATTGGATATAGGGCCCGTTTGGATTAGCTTATTTTTGTGTTTATGAAAAATAACTTATGGAGATAAGTAAGTTTTTATGTTGACCCATAAGTTCTTACTAACAAAAGTTATATCTCCGTAAGTTGTTTTTTCATAAACTACTTTGACAAGTTTATGAGTAATACATAAAAGCTTCTTTATTTGCGTAAGTTGTTTTTCATAAGCTCAAAATAAACTCTATCCAAACGGATCCATAAGGTCAAACTCATTGTAATCAATAACTTTTCTTCTTCAATAATGAAATTGTTTTCATTCATTTTCCTTGAAGTCTCTCAAATGTTAATAGAGATTGCTAGCTAGAAAACAATTTAAAAATATTTAGAAACAATTGGTGGTTACACGTGTACAATTGTAGTTCTAGTATTGATTGGTTGATTGCACAGCATTGCCACTCACGGTCACTTGGTTGTATCCTCTCTCACGACCACATACTTGTAATAACATTTATGACCACCCACCTCCTATACTAGAATTTTTTTTCTTAAATTTCCTGGGAAAATCTGGTTCCGTCTTTTACCCCCAAAATCTTTTGATAAAAAAAAAGTTATTAATTTTTTGTTATTTCGTACCGAGCGAGAGTGGTTATATTCTTACTTAATCCATGGCTCTTCATATAAGCAGTAGTTGTTTTACTGTTATGGGCCACTCTAGAGTAGAAAGAATAAGAGCGGTTGCTTCAGAGGGTTCTTCTGCTACTCTTAAGACATTGGAAGAAAAGGTGAAGTTGGGTGGTTCGGATTTGAAGGTTTCAACAATTGGAATTGGTGCTTGGTCATGGGGTGATACTACTTACTGGAACAATTTTCAATGGAATGGTAACTTTCCATTACTTTTTTATTTATTTATTTCCTCCTTCTTTTATTACAGTGGAATGGATTATATGTTAATTTGGTGATAGGACAGTACTAGAATTAGAATTTAGCCCAAGAACACCAACACTTCTGTTGGGCTAAGTTAGGGGTGTGCATGGGACAAGAACCATCCCACACCATACCACTTTCAAATCTGGTTTGAGTATACCAGTTTCACCAAAACCGGTTCGAATTTCTAAACCGGTACAAAACCGGTTCGTAATCGGTAATCGGTTCGCCGACAGTTTACTGTTTTTAAAACCGGTTTTCCCATACAAAATGGTTTACCGCTTTTAATAACCAGTTTATCACTTTAAAAAACCAGTTTTGACTAAAAGAACAACAAATTACCACTTTTAAAAATCAGTTTTTACGCTGAAAAAATGGTTTAGCACTTTTAAAAACCAATTTTTACTAACAAGAGTAATAGTTTAGTGACAATCTTTATTGTCCTGATTTGAAGCTCAAATAACACAAATCTAATGTAAACCATTATTGGAAAACTAGTTTGCATATAAAATTAGTTTTCAAAGTTTGCAATAAAATTATTGAGTGACAGTACAAAACTGGTTATAAACTAGTTTGAATATAAAATTAGTTTTCAAGTTTGAAAACACAAACACGAGATTGAATCCACCAACAACAGACATCCCCACTTCATATTGGAAAATTAAAGCTTTGCATTCGATAATTGTGCATTGCACCATTCTCTTCGTTGTCGAACACTCATCTTTATCAAGAAAACTTGTTTTCCGCCTCGTCATCACCAGTTCACCACATCAAAATCCTCCTCAACCATAAGTGAGATTCAGATAGATCTGAGAGAGAGGTTGTAGAGGAAAGAGAAAGAGGGAGATGGAGATCAAGAAAAAATAAAAATGGAGATCTAGTGTGCTGAACAACCTCTTGTGTCGGTGGCGGAGAAGATAAGGGAGGTTGTGGTGTTTGGTTGCGGCGCCGGCGGGAGGAGTGCCGCAGTGAGTATATCTGAGAAACGTTTTAGTGTAGAAAAAGGAATAGAGGATTTGTCTGATTAAAATGGTAATATTACTCACCTTGATCTTCCAAAGGTCGAGGTCGAGGTACCTAAAGGAAGGGGATGCTAACTCTCGCTATTTCCGCTTGTGTGTAAAGTCTTGAGGGGCTAGAAATAGAATCTCAGCTCTAAAGGTGGGGGATGGTTGGATGGAGAAGGTCTCGGATATTAGGGCTGAAGTTTCTCGTTTCTTTAGGGATCAGTTCGCTGCCGACGAACGGGAGCGTCCTCGTCTCCTTTCCTGTCGATCACCATCTTTTCTTTAGGGATCAGTTTCTCGCTCGTTTCCTATCGATCGCCATCTTTTTACTAGGGTTACTCTCGGGGCTGACGGGGTCTCGGTTTCTCAACTATCATATGCGATTGCGAATGATACTCTCCTAATTGGAGAGGCGTCGGTCGCTAACTTGTGGGCCATAAAGACTATTTTGCGAACTTTTGAGTTGTCATCTGGTCTTCGAGTGAATTTTTCCAAGAGTAGTCTCATTGGTGTTATTGTGTTAGATGACTTTTTTGGTTTTGGGTGCTAGATTCCTAAATTGCAAACGGGGTTCTCTTCCTTTCAAATATCCTGGGCTCCCAGTTGGGCTAACTCTCGTAGGGCCTCAACTTGGGATCACATTATTCAAGTGATAAGAGGCCGACTTCAGAGTTGGCAGCATAGGTCTATTAGTCTAGGTGGAAGGATAGTTCTCGTCAAATCAGTCCCAAGTAGTATTCCTATTTGCTACCGCTTTTTCATGAAGATGCCAGTAAAGGCGTGGAAGGAGGTGGTTAAGTTGCAGGGGGAGTTCTTATGGGGGATCCTCGAAGGTAAAGATAATTCCGTGGGTAAAGTGGTCAGACATTTGCAAGCCCAAGAGTGAAGGTGGGCTTGGTATTAGGGATTTGCAAGCTGTAAATGTTAGTCTCCATGGTAAGTGGCGGTAGAGGCTCCTCGCTGGCAGGGATGCCTTATGGAAGCAAGTTCTTTCCTCTAAGTAAGGACGAGCCATATGTTGCTCGTCCTACTTTATCCGCGTGGGATGGTAACTTTGCCCTTTTTTGGCTTGATATTTGGGTGGGTGATTTCCTCTCTTTTGTAAGTTTCCTAGGCTCTTCTCTTTGACAATGGATCCTAACGCAGTGGTAAGCTATTGTGGAAGATGGTCTGATGGGAATTGGGTTTGGGTCATTAATTGGAGGCAACAACTGTTCACCTAGGAGGAGATCCTCCTTGGGGAGCTCTATTTGTCTATTGATTCTATCTCTCCTTTCGCGGCTCCAAATGCTTGGGTTTGGTCTCCGCATAGTTCTGGAATTTTCTCGGTTTCCTCTGCTTATCACCTCCTCTCGTAGTTGACGTCTCGTGTCTCAAGGCTCTCTAACCACATGCTTGGGATTCTGAACAAGGTTTGGAAGAGTCTGGCTCCTTCCAAAGTTAGTTGCATTTTCTTGGCAACTTCTGCTGGATAGAGTTCCAACTGGTTCAAACTTGTTTAGGACAGGGGTAATTGCAGATATTGGAGCTACGGTGTGTATCTTATGCCGGGGTGCATATGAGTCCTCTCTTCATCTTTTATGTTCTTGTGCTTTTGCTTCTTCGATCTGGTACGCCATTTTTACTTTGTTGAGTTATGATTTTGTGATGTCGCGGGATATTCCATCTTTGTTCCTTAAGTTTATCCATGTGGGGGGCACATCGAGGTGCATGCGTGGTTTGAGTCCAGAGGCGAATCTTTATATGGGCTGGGCAGGGCCACGGCCCGCCCGGCCTAAGAAAACATTTGAATTTACTATAATGTGGCTATTTAAAAATAAACAACGACTTAATATATAAATTGTTTGTGCACATAAGTCAAAGCATGTAGCGCAGCATAGTGGTTAGGTTCGGTGTGTCCAATGATGTATCTCAAGTTTGATTCCGTCCTAGAACAGTTTTGTTTATTTTTTCACAAATTTCACAAACACAAATATTTCAACATCTTAAAAATGGAAAAGAGAGATTCAAACTTTGTACATACAATATATATCAAGTAAAATTAAAATCAACTCAATTTAAAATTATTTTTTTACAAACAACTTCAATTGAGTCTCTATGTGAAATTAAAATTAATTTTTTAGTCATTTAATTTTAATTAAGTTATATTTATCTATTTTTATTAAGCTTGACCACTGTTTTTACGCACGCTTTACACTTTTGTCATTGGCGGCCCACCCGAGGTTTTTTGTCAAGTTCCGCCACTCTTTGAGTCTCATTTGGCATACTATCATCCTATGGGTTATTTGGGATATGAGGAACAGTTGCATGTATTTTCTCTGAACGTGCACCTGACTTTAGGTGATGTATTGATCGGATATTATCGCTTTCTTGGCGATGGTTCCAAGCTTGAAGTATTTCTCCGTCCTGCTTATTCTATGAGTGGTTTGTAGCTCCTATTGATTTGATTTCTAGGAGGTAGTTTTGTTTTCTTGTATTGTTGTCCTCCGCTTTGGAGTTGTTCTTTCAGATGTATATGGGTGAGTACCCCTTGTGCTCAACTTTAATATATGTAATGAAATTACATTTGCCTTTCAAAAAAATATTCTGCAACTCCCCAACCTTTGTTATGAAGCTCATGCCATGGAAGGGTCGAAGGAATGAATGTTGAGACCCATTATGTGTCTAACTGTCTATTAATAGGCCGTCTTGTCTTGTATCTATCATTCAACTCGAACCGGTGACTTTTTAGTCTCCTTCTAATCTCTGTTAGAGCTTATATCTTTCATAGAAGTGTTATATGTTGGTAAACCGAAATTGATGAACTTTATTATAAAAGAATAAAGGGTAAAACAGAAAGTTATAATACAAATATAAGAGATTTGAAAATATATATGTAGCCAGATTCTATTCAAGCCGTGCATGCCTTGATTTATAAACTTTATTTATTATTAGATATTCACTTATTGGAATTATTTAGTAGTTGGAGATATAGATATTCCATTTCAACTACTTACCATGCATGCAATTATTTAAATGCTATTTTTTTTAACCATGCATATGAGTGTATTACAAAGCATCTACAAGTTAGTGAGTTTATACTTGTTGAAACACCATATAACATGGATTGGATTAGTAAACTGGAGAGTTTGAGATTATCAACTGCACTTATCTTCTCTCGTCGTGATTATAGACAGGAATGAAAAGGCTGCTAGAAATGCTTTCAATGCCAGTATTGATGGAGGTCTAACCTTTATTGACACTGCTGAAGTCTACGGCTCTGGGGTGAGTGTGAATCATATCGATCTAGGTTAAGGTTTCTTTCATAAGTGTAAATTTATTAAGGTAAGATTTTGTTCTCTTTTTCAGGCTTTCGGTGCCATAAATTCAGAGACTCTTCTTGGAAGGTACACACTTCCTTTTGATATGTACGTAGTGTGAAAGTAAGGTTCACATTAATTAATGGTTCTATATATGTTTGTCATCTGAAGATATATTAGGGAAAGAAAAGAAAAGGAAGCAGACGTGGAGGTTGAAGTTGCAACCAAGTTTGCTGCATTGCCATGGAGATTAGGCCGTCAAAGTGTTCTCAATGCGCTTAAAGATTCTCTTTGTCGACTAGGAATGACTTCTGTGGATCTGTATCAGCTTCATTGGTCTGTACTTATGAACTTGTTCAGTGGTTTTTGATTTTATCCAAGAATGACCTTTTGATAAAAAGTAATGTACTATTTATTTTTCAGGCCTGGAGTGTGGGGAAATGAAGGTTGTTTATTGTAGCATATATTATTACTTTGGACAATTCAGTTTAGGAGAATTCTTAGTTCACTAATGAAGTACTTTTCAGGGTATATCGATGGTCTGGGTGATGTTGTGGAAAAAGGACTAGTAAAGGCCGTTGGCGTTTCCAACTATAGTGGTAAGTAACTCTTAATCGTTATTCGCTTCCTAAACTTCAATGTCTAAAGCAATGTTATTAAAACCGACCCGGTGCTCGACCCGGTCAAGTCACTGGGTCATTGGGTCAATGGTCGGACCGAAGGGTCACTAGTTGGGCCGCATGAACCGTGACGCTACTAAAAATTGATAAAAATAAACATACTATGTATAAATTCACTCATCACATATGCAAAAAAAAAATCTTTAATTTTATTTTTGATTTAATAGTCTAAGATACACATTTAGACATGAGTTTTAAAATATATTTTAATATAACATATTAGGAATTACAAATATATTTTTTAAAAAACCATTTAAGTATTTATAGGTTTATATAGTATATTAGTATATTAGTATATATTTCAGATTTGTAAACTTCATATTAATAAGGGAGTGTTAAAAAAATCTGTTTTGCAAATAAAGAATTGGAAGACATTAATTCAAATTTGCAAGTAAAGAATAATATATAAATCATTTTTGGAAGCTATTACTTCAAAATCACAAGTGGTGTAGTGGTAAAGCACTCAAGATCTCAACTAGTGGTCATGGGTTTGATTCCCATGATTCCCATTTTTGGCTTTTCAAAAAAATCACATGGACTGTCTTTGACCCGCGGGTTGTACATCGGTTCGAGTCACCGGGCCAACCACCAACCCGACCGGGTCACACCGGGTCATAAATAAATATTTAACATTCTGTTTTCTATATCTAATTAGAAAAGCGACTACGCGAGGCCTATGAGAAACTGAAGAAGAGAGGTATTCCATTAGCTTCAAACCAGGTAAACTACAGCCTCATCTATCGTGCCCCTGAACAAAATGGTGTGAAGGCTGCTTGTGATGAACTGGGGATTACATTGATTGCATATTCACCAATTGCTCAAGGTCAATGATTTCCTTTTCATCACTCAACATGTTTCTTAATGTGACTTTTGCATCACCTCAACATGTTGATGATTTCCTTTTCATCACTCAACATGTTTCTTAATTTGATTACTTTTTTTTTTTTAAAAAAAAAAAGTCACAGGTGTTCAATTAAACTTTTGGACCAAGAGTAAACTTACCTAGCAAATGGTACTCAACTGTTTTCAGAGTTGATGTGCTTCAATACAATATCCAAAAAGTATATTCTAATAGAGTATTTTTTTTGGTGACTAAACCTAAAAAATGTTATATATGTCGTATGACAAATATAACATTTTTTCTATAATATACCAAGACGAAACATATATTTAATTCTATAATATACCAAGACATATAAGCATGCCCAAAACATATATCATATCCAATTTTTTCTAAAAAACTTTATGCAATACCCTTATCTGAAGCAGGTATTCTTACTGGAAAGTATACTCCTGACAAACCACCAAGTGGACCACGAGGCAGAATTTATACTCCAGAATTCCTAACAAAGGTAAAGAATTTTTTGAAATTTGCAAATCTTATAATTTATGCACATACATACATAGTACTCAGTGTTTATTTATTTTGCAGATCCAACCTCTGCTGAACAAGATCTCTGAAATAGGAGGGAAGTACAATAAAACTTGTACACAGGTTCATGTTGTTCTTTATTTCCATAATAATAATAATAATAATAATAATACATGTTTGTTAGCAAGTTAAGATGAATACAAATTTTAGAAAATGAAAAAGCAAATGAATTTTGTCAGGTATCCCTGAACTGGCTTGTAGCTCAAGGCAACGTTGTCCCAATTCCTGGTGCTAAGACAGCAGAACAAGCTGAAGAGTTTATAGGAGCACTTGGGTGGAGACTGACTGATGAAGAGGTAGCTGAGCTCCGAAATTTGGCTTCAAAAGTTAAGCCTGTTATTGGTTTTCCAGTGGAAAAACTCTGAAACATGGTTAACCACTTAACAGTTGCAACATACACATCCTAAATCATTTGTAAAGTTATCTAGACTGTAGCAGAAAATCATAAATTAATAGCGAATGATATCTTGGTATAGTTACTTGCCATTATTTACAACGTCTACTTTTCCTGTTACACTGTCCGCAAAGGGATATCACATTCACCACACCCGAACTTAAATCCCACGACAGAAAGACGCATGCACCTACCAAGTTTTTGGCCCTTTTGCATTCCAAACCCTCATACTTAATCAATAGATTACAAACTCTTATACAACCCTCTTTTTAAATTGTTACCAGACAGATACTAATGCTCTTGTCTTGATCTACACTCATTTGGTTGCCTTTGTTTTTCTAGTTGTGCCCTTACACACGTAATAACTCCAACCACGGTCAACCTCATTTGTCTTCATTTTGGCTATTCACCTTCACAATATGCAAAGCCTTATCCTAATCTCTACCTGACGATTATCATTTGTACCACACTCCAAATCATCATCTTCACGTAAGCGAAGCCACTACGTCACCAGTATAGAAACCGATCACCACTCAGTAAAGGAAACGATAAGAAAATTAAAACTCTCACAACGGCGGCAGAGAAATTCTTGTTTTTGAGCTGAATCTTCTACCCTTCACTTTTTTTCCGTTCTTTTATCACAGGTTTTGAATGGACGAGCTCCCTTTCGGCTAAAATGCCACTCGATTCCCTTCCAAGTTTAGCAAACCCTTTAATTCAGCTGAGTCAATCCACATCTGATATGTAATAACTTTTTTGGGTGTAAATACAGCCCCAGCAACATTGGATCATTATGGAAGTTGTCCACATTAATTATTTAGTCACAAACAGATTTCGGAATATATATATATATATATAATCTTATCCTATCATCAAGTTTTACATAATTTCTTGAGTGCCGTTTTGGGTGCCTCCAATCAAATGTAGTGTGATACAACCGTACCCATGAAAAATGGTAACCTATATGTCAGGTCTCTATTCGTCATATTGCAAGTACAGTACCGCACAAGAAATTAAGGGTAATAATTTGATAATAATCTAATTATTGGAACAACGCGCATGTTGAAAATCCAAAAAGGCTGCAAAATAAAAATACTATAACAAGATAAATAAAATAAGATAAGTTGTTGTTGTTTAATAATTTGGAGGATGATGAGAGCCACGTCTTTCTCTGACAAAGCTGTCCCTTATCATTTCCCCTATAGAAAATACAGCTTGTCGTTGCCAAGTGGCATCACCCTCCATCAATCTATAGATAGCACCCACCATGTGCTTTGAGTTTTAGATTTCCTTTTGCTTTAAATAATCAACAACCAAATCCAGATAAGCAAATCTTCCATACTTTATTACTGCAATCTTCACTTTCACAAAAAAAAGTTATTATTATATTGTATGAGCCAATCTATTTCATAATTTGTCCACTAGTACTTCTAAGAATCCAAACTCACTATTTAGACACTTAGATCTATTTATCCACGACCCTTGATTGATACAGTTTAAAATTGCAGTTACTTCAATTTAATAGGTAATTAATAGGTGAGTGATTCATTAATCATCAACGAAAGTGAAGTAAGCTTAATTTAAATGTGAATTACCACAATTTTGTAGTGTCCAAACCTATATATAGTTGAAAATTAATGTTCAAATTGGTAGTTAATTTAGTTGAGCTTATGGTTATCCATCTATTAGCCATTTATTAAATTCTATTAGCTAGGTGTCCCACATATGTGTCAAATATTTACGGCTAAATTTGTTAGATATCATCAAGTTGGGCATTGTTTGTTTCTTTTGTTAGTAGCAATCAACTGGTCCCATGATGATTTATTCCCGTGAAACCATGTTTTTCTCACTGCTGAGAAACACAAGCACCATTTTTACCATGACATTTTAGCTTTCCCTCTCTGCTGATGTCACTCTCTTTCTTGTTGTTGTTGTTGTTAAAAACAAGATGCTTTGTTCTCACACTTCCCTATAGCATACATAAGGAGACACAGAAAAAGAGGAAACAAATAAGGAGCTTCTGTTTTAAGCTTCTAGTTCAACAAGTCAGAGAAAAATACCCAAAACCGTCTTGCTCTCTCAGGCTCTTAGCTCAGGTTCGGTTCTTCTTCTATTCTCCTTATCTAAATGTGAGAAGATTATTTGTTTATTGCTTTTCTGTGTGTTTGTTTATTTGAGTCTACATGTGTTGTTGATAAAGCTTTCTACAAGCTGGATGTCTAAATTTTTTTCCCAATTTGTTCCTTTTAATGTTTTGATTTAACTGTTTTTCTTCTCTGGGCTTGTGTATGTACTTTCCAACAGTAATTGAAAATTGAGTTTTCCTTTCCTTTCATTGCTTTGCTCTCTCTTCTGTTAGTAATGTTCGACACAAGATCAAAACTCCAAAAGCCTTTATTTTTTTTATTCCTTATTTATCAATATAAAACTCTGCCTCCAGTTTATTTAATTATTCATTCATTCATTGTGAAGTCAGTCAAAGTTTACGTAAAAGGTTATTAATTTTTTAATCAAATCCAAAATTCTTTCCTTTTGCAGCAAACAGATAATTGTTTTGGTTAGCTATGATGAACAACAGTGACCCTGATTGGAGGAGTTTTGGAAGTGATACCTGCGTCACCATTCAAAAGAAGCACATGGGGTTTGTACAATTTTTTTTTTTTTTTTTATATTTCTTCTTGTCCCAATTAACTTTGTTTATATAAATTCTAATTATACAGGCTGGATCATGAACTGGTGGAGCTACTATGGCAAAATGGTCAAGTAGTATTGCAAAGCCAAACAAATAGAAAGCCAGTTGTGAATTCAAACAGCTCAAGACAGGTTCATAAAAGTTATCATTCAACAGAAAGGAGTAGTGAGCCATTTGGAAGCTCAAGCAACTTGATTCAAGATGATGAGACAGTTTCATGGATCCAATACCCTCTTGAGGATTCACTTGAACACGAGTTATGTTCAACCCTTTTATCTGAACTTCCACACTGTGAAGTTGAATCATACAATCAAATCAACCATTTAGATGATGCTAGTAATGCTTCTAGTGCTCCCCATCTGTCTGTAATAACTCCACATAATATCAAACCTTCCTTTCTTCAGGAATTCTCAGATATTCCTATGCCAAATTCGTCTCAAAGAAACAACGATTATGGGAGATCAGGCAAGATCCTAAACTTTGCACATTTTAGAGAGAAAACTAGTTGTAATATGTCAAAAGGGGATATTATTAGAGAGTGTTCTGGGACGACAGTTGGTTCAAGTTATTGTGGCAGTAACCAAATCCCTCAAGAACAAGATGTAAGTAAGGCATCAAGCAATGGTGTTTGGACTACTACTACTACTACTACTTTATCTGCTGACCATCAAGTAGTTACAAATGATGTCCAGAGAACAATTCCTCAGAGTGAAAAAGGGAAATCAGAGATGCTGGAACCAACTTTTACTTCATCTTCGGCTGGCTCAGGAAGTACTAGTCTTGGAAAAACTTGTTCCCTTTCTACTAGAACCCAGGGACAAAAGAGGAAAGGTATTGAAGTAGATGAATCAGGGGAACAAAGTGAGGTAAAGCCTCCCTCCCTCTAATTACTTTCCTTTTATAGATAAATGTTATTAAGTTTGTGATAATGTTAGTTCTATGATTCCAACGCTGAACCTATTCCTTGTAACTGACATGGGACCTATTCACAATCATGATGACTAAATTCCTTTTTTCTACTGCAAGTTAAGCCTTCACTATGTATGTGTAATAGGACACAGAACTCAAATCAGCTGAAGGAAACAAGGCATCTAAGCGGGGAGGGTCGACTCGAAGGAACCGTGCAGCTGAAGTGCATAATCTGTCAGAGAGGGTAGGAGTTCGACACTTTTCTAGTAGACTAAGTTTTTTCTAAACTTTACTCTTACCAGCAGTGGTATTGTTTTGTTAATTCAGAGACGGCGTGATAGGATCAATGAGAAAATGAGGGCATTGCAACAACTCATACCTCACAGTAGTAAGGTTTGTTATCAATAGAATGTTTTGTTTGAAATTAATACACTTGACAAAGCTGGTTTGAAAACTGAGTAAGAGATGTATGTGCAGACAGACAAAGCATCAATGTTAGAAGAGGCAATTGAGTACTTGAAATCACTTCAGTTACAACTTCAGGTACATGTGCTATATAATATGTTGTATATGACAATGGTCTCACATTGCTAACAACTGAAGCAAACAATATTCATATTGGTGCTAGGTAATGTGGATGGGATCTAGCATGGCACCAATGATGCTTCCAGGAATTCAGAACTATATGCAACAAATGAGTATGGGAATGGCTACACCTTCATTTCCGATGCAATTACCGAGAGCGCCACTTGATCAGTCGACGTCTGCCTCGCAGACACCAAATCAGACATTATTGAGCCAAAATCCAATGTTGAATGCCTTCAATTACCAAAATCAGATGCAAAATCCAGCTCTTTCAGAGCAATACGCGCGTTACATGGGCTATCATCTTATGCAAAATGCTTGTCAGGTTCAAAAATAACTTAATTTTACTTTTTCCATCATAAATGTCCTTCTCATGTTTACCAATGGGAATTAATTTTCTTTCTATGTTTGCTATATATTGCAGCCAATGAATATGTACAGATATGGTCCTCAAGCAGTACAACATAGTCAAACAATTGATCCACCCAGCAATAGCAGTGGACCCTTGAGTGGAGAAGCTAACATTGATGATGCTGTGAGTGGCAAAATGGGTAAGCCACTTACATACTGCATAGCTCTCTGTTGACATAGCCATAAAAAGTAGTTGTCTGCAAAACTGTTTTTATCTTGTGTTGCTATATTCATATTATAAGCCGAATATAGAATGTCATTTAAAGTTTCATATTGTATATACTATCTATTAAGTGTCTAATTTCATGATATTCTTCATTTTTATATTTTACTGATTCTTACCTATTTATACAAATAAGGCGGCAAGTCTTGGCGGCGCAACGATATGGTTGGTGCCTTGTCACCCGGAAGTCACGAGTTCAAATCCTAGAAACTACTTATCCCCTTAAGAAGCATGCCTCCAGGAATATAAAATTGCTAGGCAAGTGGCTGCTATATGAATCTATCAGTGGCTGTACCTTATAGCTCAAGCCAAAACAGGACCAACAACAAAAATGGGCTGATATATGGAAAGAAAAGAAAATCATTATATATATATATATAGAGGTGAATACCTTAAAAAGTGTCATACTAACTACCTTTCATGCAATCCTATAGTAATGCAGATATTGGTTTTGGTAAAACTAGTAACCTTCAAAATGATTATAACAAGATAATCCTTGAAGACTTATCAAAAGTAATCCAGTTAGTTTATTCATTCATGCATAATTACCATATTAGCCCATTAGACACTGATATATGAAAGGGCCCTACATATGTGATACTAATTGGAAGCACAGTAAAAGCAGGGCAATAATTTGAAATGACTAAAATTAATTTGCATTCTAAGCCTTTAGAATTCTACCTTTTTTTTATGAAGATGACATATGCAACTAGATTAGGTCATCATTTTTTTCCTACTTTTCCTTTGGTTACAATATATGTCTTAGCTTCCTAGAGTGCTTGCATGACCAAAGCACACAAATTTTACCAAAAGCAATATGTTAGGTAAGCATGCATAAGATTAAAAAAGGTTAGGTGATTCATGATTAATTGCCCCTTTTTTCTCAACTATAAATGACCTATTCAACATGACAACATTTTTCTTTTGTCTTCTTATTGTAATTATTTCATGTTTGAATTCTGAACTCTAGAAATATTTTCCTTATCCTGTAAAAATGGTATCAAAAATTGAATATGTACCCTCCATTATGTATGTGATTCCTTATCTATATAGTCAAGCTTGAAATAAATGTTATGATTATGAGAGTGGTCCATGCATCAAAATTAAAGACAGTCAACTAACTTGTAAATTTTGGATACCACGTATTTGTACCTAGTTGTTATCTTGTAATGGGGCCTCAAAAATAGAGACTTGCTCAATCCATGGCTTATTGCTTCAACAACTGTGGTCCCCTCCCTCATCTCAGTTGGCCATGGTTTTATTACATATCATAATCCATAAACTTGATGATTCTTTTTGCACCAATAGTAACTAACCTATAATGTGTTATATATGTTCCTTCTTTACTCACTGCCTTCCATTTTCTACATTACAGGTTTTTCCACCTGTTATTAAACTGAATTACCTCAAATAGCCTTAATTGGAATTGGAAGGATTGGCTTGAGGAATGAATGAATCCTGAGAAGCAAGATATTCCTAACATTTGTGTAGTTTGGTGGCCATGCAATTTGTAAGTAATTCAAAGTAGACAAGGTCCTTTATGATGGGCCAGTTTTGTTCTCAGCTCCTACATATGTCACATCAGGTTATAGCATTATTATTCAGTGTTTTGTAGATCTGGGAAGGTATCATGATAAGCTAATTATTTTGCTCCATGCTATACATTACTAGCTATAATAAACTATATATAGCCTTGTGACTCACTATTTTCTGTCTCTATTGTTTCTTCACTAAAAACAATTCACGTCCGTGATTTCATTTCTTTCAGAAACAAACAACAAATATCAACATACACGGACCTGTATTAACCTGTTTGGAGATCACGCAAATTTTGTTTTTTTATCTAAAGTAAACACTTCACACTTTTAATTTTCATTTATTCAAGTTTAATTTCGCATAATAAAATTATTACTCTTTATTTATAGCTCCCTCATCAAAGATACGTTAACTAAACCACTACTTAATATGCAACTCACCAAATTTGGATCCTTTATCTATTACTCTCTTCTTATATTTTTTTATTTATTTAAAGAAAAAATATTTAAGCGTTGAGAGTAAGTTAATTACATCTAATAGTTTATATTTATGTAATGCACTAACTACACAGAAAAGTGACTGCACAAGAAAAAAACCCAGCTCACATAAACTTTTTTTCATAAACATATGATCTATATAGATTCTCTTTAGTCACTTGATTTTTTCAGTAAGAGAGAGAAACACTCAATTATTAAAATAATAATATTTTAATAACCGAGTCTATATCTTTCTTATTGGAAAAATACCATAGAGGATCTCAATCAATAAAAAAGGATGTGGGGACTTTCCCAGCTTGTACTTGAATTGCAAAATGCTATCAACTCCAACTTTTATGGTGTTTATGTTCATATATTCCTCCTTTCAATTATCATCACTTTGATCCCACATTCCCTGGTTCCGATATTTATTTTCCCATGAAAAGAATATGAAATTTTGTTTAGAAGTGAAAAAGAAAGAGTGAACTCCCCAATCCTTCACAAAATACATGAAGACCTATTTAATCTTATTGGAAAAATACGCAGTGATTAAAAGTACCATATTTTGGCCGAGACCATGTTATCCACCGCCAAACGCAGTGACTAATCCACTCGTTGGATTGGAGGCACCTCGAAGGGTGGGACAACAGGCCCAAGGGTTTAAAGCTACTCCATACCCAAAGCGAGAATCGAACCCTCGTCGACACTTGGTTAAGGGAGGATGAGCCCCAACCGCTCAACCACATCCCCGAGTTAATGGAGTTCCATATGTTACAGATTATTTTAACAGAAAAATCACTTATTAAACTAAAAGATCATTTTATTAGCTTTAGTTGGGTTTGTTAAATTTTTTATATTAATTGTAATCCATAAAAAAAATATTTTTATTATTAAAAGGAGAAGTTATTGCTAGTATCTTCAAAAAAAAAAGATTTTTAATTAATGTGCTACATAAGACAGAAGATATAAAAGTGTTTCTCTCTATTATAATCAAACACAAATCAACTTTCGCTTCACATTAAATCTTTAAAAATAACATTTGAAACTTTTTCTTCTAATAATGACGTTGATGATTTTAATTGTAAACAAACAAACATGCTCACATTAGTCAAAAATCAAATGATCTCGATAACATTTTTAAGGATTAATCCAACCAACACATATTACATACCTAATAGCACTTGAATAAGATGGTAGAGGTCTTTTCCACTTTAACCAATGTCAAATCCAATTGAAACATAATATTTTTAAGGATTAAACTTATAAATTTTATTTTATTTTTAGGAGACCCAAAATATTTCTCGATATTATTTATAGGGGCTGATTCGGGAATATATATACTGAAGAATAAAATGACAATAAAAGATGGTAGAGATAGGGTCCCAAGGAGAACAAATCATTAGTTTAAGCCATCCAAATTGCTTGTATATGGACTATTCCTCTCTCTCTCTCTCTCTCTCTCTCTCTCTCTCTACCCCACGCCTGTCTCTTTCTTGAAGTGGCATGTTGGGAAAGTTATCACAAAGTTGCAATATTATTCTGGATGGTAAAAGATTGTGTTTATCTCATTTTGTATCCACAAACTGAATATAAATCTACTTTCTGGTCTCTCTCTAATCAATTTTCGAATCTGTAACTGGAAATTTCGTGCCCCACTTTGCTTTATTAATCCACTGAAACATTAAAACGTAAGCGTTGGATATTCACATTTAATCACTGGCTTTGTTTCTCTCTAATAATGGTTTAATATATAGTTACATTAAATTAATCAAAGTGAATGACTTTTGTAAAGAGTCAAAAACTCAAATCAAATTTCTTTTATGCTTAGGTATTATATTTATAGTCAACTTATAAGTGCTTCTTCATTTTTAGAGAAAATTAGTTTCTGTTTGGTTAAAGCTTATGAGAGCACAAAAGCAATTCTGAGAGTAAAAGCAAAATAAATATAATTGAAGTGTTCCAACGTTTTCGACACTAATCATTCATCTTTTTTGTTCAGGCCATTGTTAGTTACATACGAAGTGTTTTACGTTTTCAATGAAAGACTAATTTCCGCTCATACTTAGAATCAAATTTTGTATTGGCCAACATAGAGTTTGTCCACTGCAGGAATCGAATCCGGAAGCACCTGGTCGACCCCTTGTATCCTAGGGTATATTAAGTCATTGGCCAGTGATATGTTTTTTAATCATTCAATTGAAATCAATGATTTTTTTAAAAAAATGTGGTATCATCTGCTGCAACTGCTGAGACTAATCCCTCGAGCTATGAAGGACCACAGTGTGCGGTAAAGTTCTTGAAGGACCACAGTGTGCGGTAAAGTTCTTTCTCAAAAAATTTAATACTATTGCATGCCCAATGCTGAATTCGAATCCAGGACCATTGAAATCAATGCTTTAAAAACCAACCAATTATACAAAAATCTAAAACAAAGGAAAATTAAAATTGTAAAGTGGAAGGTCAAATAGCAGCACGACTCTTTGTTTAAAATATTAATGTGTATACACTATCTTATATTGGTATTATTGAATTTCAATTTAAATATTTAATGAATTTGGTAATTTATTTTAAAATTTAGAATGTGACTACGTGAAGTAAATTATGTTATATTGAAGCTCACGATGATCATGGTGTATCTTTCTAATTGAACTGACTATTATTATAATGCAATGGACATAGACAAACCCAATTAATATCTTTTTTTAATCTATATATTCATACTTTTTATATATTGTTTCTATCAATAATTCTTTGAGATATACTCCCGGTTTCACATAATTTCATTACTTTGGAAGAATATCAACTTGTTACTTATCTTTTGTTCAAGTTACTACAATTGGCTATCCAATAGTTTGCAACTTTATCAATAATAAAAATGCTATCCAAATCTTTAAATCACAAGTCAAATGATTAAGTTATCATATTCTGCTGACTCAAGAAATACTGGACTGACACAAGATATGATAAACTTATCATTATCTTATCTCTCTATCCTAACCACCAACCGCCCCTAAGAGTTTATATGTATGAGTAAACATAGTCTAGAAAAAAAATTGTCCATCTTACAATTATGAGCTTATAAGAATCCTGATTAAAAAATGCATTATTTAACCATCCTAAACAACTATTCTTATAATATAGGCTAAATTGCAGTTTTAATCTTTTATCTTTGGCTTTGGTATCATTTTGGTCCTTTCTCTTTTTTTTTTCTTCATGTTTTGGTCCCTCATCTTTTTTTTGGGTGTCCATTTTGCTCCTTTTTTGTAATTTTCTAACCATTACAGTAACAGACGCCACGCTGACACTTAACTGCTGATGTGGCATCTTAAATGGTTCTCTAATTTTGATGATTCTTTTAAAGAATCAGTGAAACTTGGGAACCTAATAAGGTTGTCTGTTCAAGGAAAGGGAAGTGTAAGGCTAAAGATACAAGGCATTGTTCAAATCATATCAGATGTCTATTTTGTTACAGGTATGAGGAACAATTTGCTGAGCATTGGACAACTCCAAGAGAAGGGATTGAAGGTGGTCTTTGAGGACAACAAGTTCGAGGTTTTTCACAAAGAAAGAGGGATTATCATCACCAGAATCATGACCAGAAACTGAATGTTCATCATAACAGGTGATATTACTCCTCTTGCTGCTGCTGCATCCTGTTTTCAAGATGAACAATATGATTTATCTCACTTACGGCATTACAAGTTTGGGTATTTGAGTCATAAGGGCCTAAATACTCTTGTTCAAAGAGACATGGTTAAAGGCTTTCCCAAATTACCTAAGTTCACTAAGACATGTGATGACTACCAGAAGGGGAAGCAACCAAAAGAGGCATTCCCAAAGGAGAGCACATGGAAGCCATCCAAAGTTCTGGAATTGGTTCTTTCTGACATCTGTGGTCCAGTCTCAGCAGTATCCAACAACCATCAAATGTATTTTATAACCTTTATTGATGACTTTAGTAGAAAGGGGTGGGTTTACTTTATATCTGAGAAGTCTGGTGCCTTGGATATTTTCAAAAGATATAAAAAAAAATGGTTGAAAGAGAATCTGGTGAGGTTATCATATGTCTTAGGACAGACAGAGGCGGAAGATTTAATTCTGATGAATTCAATATTTTGTTGTAATAATAAGGGAATAAAGAGACAACTTAGTGTTGCATATACCCGACAACAAAATGGGGTAGCGGAAAGAAGAAATAGAACCATAATGAATATGGTAAGAAGTATGTTGAGTGAGAAGGAAGTTCCTAAGGATTTTTGGCCTAAAGATGTTAATTGGTCCACAAATGTTCTTAATAGAAGTCCCACCTTAATTGTACAAAATTGTACACCCCAAGAGGCCTGGAGTGGATTGAAACCTTCTGTAGGTCACTTTAGGGTGTTTGGATGTATAGGTTTTGTTCATATACTAGATGCTCAAAGAATAAAGTTGGACTACAAGAGTATGGAGGGGTGAATGAAGAATCCAAAGCCTATAAATGTACAACCCAGTTACTAAGAAGATAGTAGTTAGTAAGATGTCAAGTTTGTTGAGACTGACAAGTGGGGTCGGAACAGGAAAAGAGATACAACTAAAAGAAGTGAGATTACAGACTGTGAGGAATAAGAACAATCTATCACTGAGGAAGAAATAGATGTTGATATGAATCCCTGAAGTGACTAATTTACACAAGAAATGGGGGTTTGAATTGTGTATGCTTTTTCTAATTTCTCAAACCTGCAACCTTCTCAACAAATTGTTCTCAAGCTTAGCTTGGAGATGAGAAGGTTAGGGTTAGCTGCAAAAGCAATCAATACGTGTAAACCCTTAAAAGATAAGATTTATACTAATAGTAAGACAAATAAAAACTATGCAAGAGATGAGTAGGTTGAATGATGAAAAACTGTCTTGAGAAGGTTGATGAATTTAACCTTCTCTTGGTTTTGAAAGCAATGCTCAATGCAAAACAATTTAAACAGTAGTTAAGGAAAACAATGTAAAGAACACAGAGGAGTTATAAAGGTTCACCCAATATAGGCTACGCCCTCTCCTCACTTCCAAGTGAGTATTTCCACTATTCTCCAAATAGCTTTTACACTTGCTTTTGCTCAACCACAAAAGACTTTCAACAACCACTTTCTTTTGATCACCAAACAAAAGACAAGTGCACTCTTGCAAAAGGTTTCAACAACCACTTTCACCAAGTTGTTTTCACCTACTAAGAAACTCTCTTCTAGTTCCCTAAAGGTTTTCCTTTTCTGTTCTCACCAACACTCACCTCATAATCTAGGTAGTTTGATGGAATGTTCACACATACAATTACAACAATGGTTTTGGGGTTTGGGATATTTAAGAGCTTGATACAAAGTAGATACATTGTGAAAACAATGATTCTAACAAGCTAACACACACTCAAGAAAGAGATCCCAGATCTGAACTTGAAGAAGCTTTGAGTGTGGGATGAGAAGGTTGATTGCTTTGAGAAGCTTGACTTTGTGTAGGTTGCAAATAACTCTCATACTTTGAAACTTCAGAATGAACTCTTTAAATAGCCAAGGAAGATGAATATAGCCATTAGAAACTTGAAGAGAGCCGTTTGGAATATCCAATAATCCATAGGAGTAACTTGAAGTAAGGTACAAAGTTTACAGCTTTTCACTACAAGAAATAGTTGATTTACTGTCCAAAACTTTTCGGCGGATATAAATCCGTCGGAAACTTTTCGGTGGAATTGAGGGATTTCCGGCGGATTTGATCCCACGGTAGTTTCCGGCGGATTTTTTGGACTTTCCGGCGGATTTTTTGGACTTTCTGGCGAAATTTTAAAATTTTTTTTTTTTGCAAAAATCCGCCGGAAATGTTACCGGAAATTTCCAGCGGATTTTTGGTAATTTCCGGCGGATTTTCCAAAAAAAAAAAAAATCGAAAATCCGCCGGATAATTTTGGAGGGAAAAAAATACGCCGGAAATTTCAAAAATCCGCCGGAAAAATTTAGAGGGAAAAAAATCCGTCTATAAATACAACTTTCTTTTACACTCATCTCATTCTCTCATTTATCTCTTTCTTTCCTTCTCATTCTCTTCTACATTTTCTCTATCTTATCTTTCTTCTTCTTTGTCATACTCTCTAATCTTCAAAAATTTCTCTACATATCTCTCTTCTATAATTCTCCTTTCTTCTTCATTCTCACTTCTTTATTCTTATTCCTTCTTCATCTCACTATTTTATTCTTATTTCTTCATAATTCCTCATTCTTATTCTCTCATATATTATTTCTTCTCATATTCTCGTTTATTCTTTCCTATTTCAACAATACCATTCAACATTTGATTTTACTTTTGTTTTTTGACTTTTATTTAAAACACATATTAAGTTATAAAATTCAGAATTTTTTTAAAAATATTCGGATTTATTTTTTTTTGTCAAAATTTTTTTTTTTTTTTTTTTGGAAAATCCGCCAGAAATTTTTTTTTTAAAAAAAAAAATTTCGGCGGATTTTCCAAAAAAAAAAATAATAAAATTTTTGACAAAAAAAAATGAGGAAAATCCGCCGGAAACTGTTTGCGATGAGGGTTTTTCCGGCGCCAAAAATCCGCCGAAAAGTCCACATTTTCGGCGGATTTTGGTCGCCGGAAAATCCAGTTTTTCTTGTAGTGTTTGAACCTTCTCAAGAGTTACTTTATGTTTTATCTAACCATCTGAACTTTTTTAAGCTGGATATGTAATGCTTGAGACTTTCCAACACATTTATTACAAGATATCATCATTTAATTCTGGTGAAGAGCATTCAAGTTGAGTTAATGTGTTTGGATTGAATTTGATAAGGTTTCCAGCAACATTCTCAACATTCATTCCTTTTACACATCAACCTTCTTCAAACATGAACTTATGCTTCTAAGGTGTTTGTAAGTCAACCTTCTTTTGACTTCTGGTCAAACCTTCTGTTGACTTTTGGTCAAACTTCTTTTGACTTTGGTCAACCTTCTGTAAATTTGGTCAAACACTTAATTTAAGCTTCTCATATTTTTACCTTCTCAAGGCTATTTCTACCTTTACATTTTATAAACTTGTTGAACTAAGGTAGATCCTTATTTTGCTATGTTAAGACACCTGTTCTTATCACTTGGCAAACATATTAGATCACACATCATTAGGAAACCTAAATCTTATTTAGTTTGCTATCATCAAAACTTAGAATGAGATTCTTATTCCAACAATCTCCTCCTTTTTGTTGATGACAAACTTTGAGTAAGTTTTGAGTTTTCTATCTTTTAAGCATAGATAATTTTAAGCATATTGATCTCATATTTGCACACATGTTCTAAACAAAATTTTAATAAGATTTTAAACATGTAAAACATATCAAAGTGATGATTGTCATTATCATGTTAAAACATTCAAGGTTCAGAATTCTTGATAATCAATCACACATACTGACAGACAGAAATTTAAAGCATACATATACATGTTTGTGTGACTTCTTTCACAATTACATAATTAAAATTATCCTTCTAAACTAGGATGTCACATAAACCCCAAACTAGACTAGAACTAAGTAGCTAAAAACTTTCTCTATCTTCTCCCCCTTTTGTCAACAACAAAAAAGGAGGTAGACAAGAAATAAGAATGCTACTTGGCTGGAGAAGAGCCATCAGAAGGAATAGAGGAGGAAGTGTAACACCCCCCTTTTACTATTACAATTAAATAGACAATTATCAGAGTCACCTCGAAGGGCGCTACATTTTTCACCATTTTAAAAAAAGAAAATCTCCGAAATAATTTATATAAAAGAAATCACCAAGCAGCGGAAATATTAACCAGTTTAAACATCTCCAGAATTAACAATTAAAGACATCTCCAAAATAAATTAAAACAATTTCCAATAACTAAAATAATAGTTCAAAACGATAACTAACGACTCCCCGGTGCTACATATCAGAGCTGACACAGACCCAAACGAGAGAGGAAGCAAAATCTAGCAATTCCTCCACGAGCACTAGCGATCACCTGCAGCGTTGCCGCATGAGAGCAACATTCCAAGCAGAAGGGGTGAGTCTAACAGAGATAATAAGCAGATGATAAAAATATGCTAGCATCAGGTAACTACAGCAACACAATACAATTACACCATATCACAGCACCAGATACCAAAGGAAAAATCCATTTGACAGTGAACCACCAAAATTATAACATTCATAGACAATGGGATGATATGCAACCCCTCCAGTGGGCATATGCATGCGGTACCGATCACCAAAATGAGCCACGACGGGCATATCACCAATAAACACCAGAGGCAGAGCCTATATCACCAAAACATGCATATGACAATGCGACACCATGATTATGCACCAACTCACCATAACAAGTATTTAAAATAAATACTATATCACCAGAATCAAAACAAATGATTTCACCAAAAATAGCACCAAGTTGTAGCATCACAGCTACCACTAAACTCTCCTGAGCATACCAGCACCGCACCTGAAATATTAACACCAGACGGCTCCACAACGTGGACATAACGCACGCACACCACGCACAAGACTGGCGCACAGCGCCTAGGCACATCGCACCTACTTCAGCGAACTAATTAAAATAGCAAACGGCATCGGATTTCAACAAATAAATACTTGTTGGAAAGCCCTATGGGTCTGGTTATCATCCCTAAGTTCAGTTTTTGAAGGAGAGTGTCCAATAGGTACAGTTTTCGAAAAGCACACAGGCTAGTTGCAAAAGAGGACAGTTTCTGTCCTTCAAATTCAAGCAATTCCAAAGTGACCAAAACTCAATCAAATTGCATGAAACTTGTGCATAAACTGTGGCAAATTTTGTCTAGTTTTCAAAGAAATTGGATTCGTTCGAAAAGGAGTTCTTTTGAAAACGTGGTAACCAAAACACTGACCCTGTGTCCAGATTGTTTCCAGAATCTTACTCTAACTTGTGGAATGCATATCTCGAGCTACACAACTCTAAACGCAACCAAACCAGTGCCAAATTAACAAGCATTAAGTCTATTTTCCAGAAAAATAAACCACATAATTTTTCGGTCAATACAACGTTCCCAGTCATCGAAATACCGAATCTATACCCAAATCGTTTCCAGAATTTTAACCTAACTTGTATCGCCTATAACTCGAGCTATACAACTCCGAATTTAACGAAACCAGTGCCAAAACGACCGGCGTTAAGTCTATTTTCAAAAACAATCAACCTCATAATTTTTGGATCAACCAAACAGCGCCAGTTTTAGAAAAACCGAACCTGTGTCCAGAATCGCTAAATTGCCAAACACCAAACCCTAACGGCAACGACACCGCAACCACCACAACAAAAACGACAATTCGACAACGCGACAACAACAATCAACCACGCACAGCAACAACAAAAACACGAACAATAACAACACCATCATCATGATACAACAATCACGCAACAACAAATAACGAAACAAATCACAATAACGTGCAATAATCATCAAAGCACCAATCTCAACGAAAACACGATATGCAACAACACGAACAATTCAACAAAGCCCTAGACTACCCACACATAATTATCATCAACCCATTATCAAGGTTAAGCCCACCCTTACCTCGAATAACGTAAGCTCCGGAACACGACGAACGAGACACGAACAAAACCACAGCAACACGAACGATCTCCTTTTGAAATTCTTCGCGAAACCCTCCTCTTCTCTCCCTCTTTGCGCCGCGTGCTCTCTCTCTCACTCTCACTTTCGTTTTTCTTTTGCTTGCTGCGAATGAGGGTTTGGCTTAAACCCCCAGGGTTTAAGTTGAGGGCTCAGTAAACACTGGGCTCTCTACGTCACCACCTCCTTTACTCGTTTCACCTCCTACGCATATAAAATATTAACCTTTTAATTTATCTATATCCCGCCTCCAAATTATTTTAATAATTCAATCTACTATTTTAATTAAATTATTTCCGGGGTGTTACAACCCTCCCCCACTTAGAATCTTTCGTCCTCGAAAACATACCTGATTCAAACAGCTCCGGATAGGACTCTCGCATCTTGCTCTCCAACTCCCATGTCATGCTTTCACCAGCAGCTCCTAACCAGACCACTTTCACCAGGTTTATCTCTTTGCCACGTAAAGTCTTCACTTCACGATCTTCAATTCGCACAGGCATTGTCTCCACAGTGAGATTATCCCGCACATGCACATCATCCATCGGAATCACATGGGACGGATCCGAAATATACTTCCGAAGTTGCGACACATGAAATACATCGTGCAAATTCGAAAGATTAGGCGGCAAGGCCACCCTATAAGCAACATTACCAATTCTCTCAGTGATCTGATACGGTCCAATGAAACGAGGAGTCAACTTCTTTGTCTTCAATGCACGCCCAACACCAGCCATAGGCGTGACTCTCAAAAACACATGATCACCAGCTTGGAATTCTAAATCCTTCCTTCTCTTATCATGATAGCTCTTCTGTCTACTCTGCGACGCTTTCATTTTCTCACGGATCAATTTCACCTTTTCAGTAGTCTCTCGAACAACCTCGGGTCCAAGAACAATACTCTCCCCAGATTCATGCCAACACAACGGAGTCCTACATCTCCGACCATACAATGCCTCGAACGGTGCCATCCCGATGCTAGAATGGTAACTATTGTTGTAAGTAAACTCGATCAACGGAAGGTGAGTATCCCACGCACCTCCCTGCTCAAGAACACAAGATCTCAACAAGTCTTCCAACGACT
Source organism: Astragalus glycyphyllos (assembly GCA_963573325.1). Taxonomy (NCBI): domain Eukaryota; kingdom Viridiplantae; phylum Streptophyta; class Magnoliopsida; order Fabales; family Fabaceae; genus Astragalus; species Astragalus glycyphyllos. The sequence goes on from OY754307.1 coordinate 34,912,795, forward strand.
GAATGGTCCTCTCTGTCTGTCCGTCAGTTTGAGGATGATAAGCTGAACTCAACCTCAATTTAGAACCCAACGCTTCTTGCAAACTCTTCCAGAAATCAGAAGTGAACCTAGGATCTCTGTCAGACACAATGCACAAAGGAACACCATGCAACTTCACAATCACCTGAATATAAATCTCTGCCAATCTCGACACCGGATACGTGATATTGATAGGAATAAAATGAGCAGACTTCGTCAATCTATCCACAATCACCCAAATCGAATCGTGCCCCCTCACAGTATTAGGTAACCCTATCACGAAATCCATAGAAATACTATCCCACTTCCATTCCGGAATCTCCAACGGTTGCATCAACCCAGCAGGCTTCTGATGCTCAACCTTCGATTTCTGACAAGTCAAGCAGGAATACACAAACTGCGCCACATCACGCTTCATACCAGGCCACCAAAACATCTTCTTCAGATCCTGATACATCTTTGTAGCTCCCGGATGGATACTCAACTTACTCCTATGACCTTCTTCTAAAATTGCTCTTTTCATCTCCTCATCATCAGGAATGCAGATTCTCTCACGGTACTTCAATACATTCTGCGCATCCAACTCAAAGTCTTTATTCTCGGACTGATCAATCCCAACCATCAGGTCAACTAATTTAACATCTAACTTTTGAGCTTCTCGAATGCTAGCCATGAATTCATTATCAATCTTCAACATCCCCAATCTGACACTCTGAGGCGTCACTTCACAAACCAAACTCATATCCCTGAACTGCTCAATTAATTCGAGTTCTCTAACCATCATTGCTGACATATGCAACGTCTTTCGACTTAAAGCGTCAGCTACCACATTAGCCTTTCCCGGATGATAGTTCAAGCTAAAGTCATAGTCTTTCAGCAACTCCAACCATCTGCGCTGTCTCATATTCAACTCTTTCTGATCAAACAGATACTGCAAACCCTTATGATCACTGAACACCTCAAACCTCGAACCATACAGATAATGTCTCCAAATTTTCAACGCGAACACAACTGCATCAAGTTCTAAATCATGGGTAGGGTAGTTCTTCTCATGAGTCCTCAACTGTCTCGACGCATAGGCAACTACCTTACCATTCTGCATAAGCACACCTCCCAACCCCATCTTGGAAGCATCACAATACACCACAAACGACTCTTCCGGATTAGGCAACGTCAGAACAGGAGACGTCGTCAACCTCTTCTTCAATTCTTTGAAGCTCTCTTCACAACAGTCATCCCAGATGAAAGCTTTACCCTTGCAAGTCAACTGAGTCAACGGAAGTGCCAACTTCGAAAATCCTTCTATAAACCTCCTATAGTAACCTGCCAGACCCAGAAAACTTCTAATCTCAGTAACTGACTTCGGAGACTCCCATTGTAACACGGCATCAACCTTAGACGGATCCACGGCAATTCCATTCCCCGAAATAACATGACCCAGAAAGCTAACCTCTTTCAACCAAAACTCACACTTAGACAGCTTCGCATATAATTTCCTGTCCCTCAGAATTTCCAATACCAATCTCAGATGTTCTGCATGCTCCTCTTCTGACTTAGAATAAATTAGGATGTCGTCAATGAATACCACCACAAACCGATCCAGATACTCACGAAAGATACGATTCATGTACTCCATGAACACTCCCGGCGCATTAGTCACACCGAAAGGCATCACGGAATACTCATAATGCCCATAACGGGTTCTGAAAGCTGTCTTCTGAATGTCTTCGTCTTTCACCTTGATCTGATGATAACCCGATCTCAAATCTATTTTACTGAACACCTGAGCACCCACCAACTGATCCATTAAGTCATCAATCCTCGGAAGCGGATACTTGTTCTTAATAGTCACCTTATTCAGCTGCCGATAGTCTACGCACAACCTCATACTACCATCTTTCTTTTTCACCAACAACACTGGAGCTCCCCACGGCGACACACTTGGCCTCACAAATTTCTTTTCAAGCAGATCCTCGAGTTGCTTCTTCAGTTCTGACAATTCAGATGCAGACATTCTATACGGTGCCATAGACACAGGTTTAGTATCAGGTACCAGATCAATAGCAAACTCAACCTCTCTCTCTGGTGGTACATCCGGAATCTTGTCGGGAAAAACCTCAGAAAACTCTCGCACCACCTGCAACTCATCAACCTTCGCTTGGCTCTCAGCAGACAATGACGCCATTAATGAAAACAACTGGACGTCTTCCCTCATTACCCTATGCAACTGACCAGCAGACAACAAACCAGACTCTTCCTCTTCAGGAGGAAAGAAAATCACAGACCTTTCATGACAGTTGATATGAACATGGTTATCAACTAACCAGTCCATACCTAGAATAACATCCATTCCGCTCAGCGGCAAACAAATCAAGTCAACGAGAAAATCATTACCGAATATCGATAAAGGGCATTTAGCACAAACAACCGAGGTAGTCACCGAACCCTTAGCCGGAGTATCGATAACCATCTCCCTCAACATAGAAGATAAAACAAGATCTAATTTCTCAACACATGCAGTAGCAATAAAACAATGGGTAGCACCAGTATCAATAATAGCAATAAGAGGAGAATTATTAATATAGCATGTACCTCTGATCTCATTCACTGCATCTGACCCCGCCAGAGCGAACACCTTCCCAACGGACCTTTCTTTCTTCGGTTTAGGACACTGAGTGCTGATATGACCACCCTCACCACAGTTGTAGCATAACACATCTTTTCGATCACAGCTAGACGCCATATGACCCTCTTTACCACACTTGTAGCACTTCTTCACATCACCTGGACAGTCAGGACGCTTATGACCGGGTTTACCACACTTGTAACATACCACGCTAGCAGCAGCATCTCCCCCACTAGGTCTCTTACCCACAGCAGTTCTCTGATTGCCCTTACCAGCTGGAACCTCATACGGCTTCCCACGACTCGAGAAATTCTTCTGCCTATCCCTCATGACTCTAGAATGAGCATTACTGTCTTCCTCGAAGATTCTGCAGCTGTCAATCAACTCCGAGAACACCCGAATTTTCTGATACCCTATCGCCTTCTTGATATCAGCCCGCAACCCATTTTCAAACTTGATGCATTTGGAGAATTCAGCACCAGCCTCACCATAATGTGGATAGAACTTCGCCAATTCAATGAACTTGGCAGCATACTCAGTCACCGACATATTACCCTGCTTCAGCTCCAGAAACTCAATCTCTTTCTTCCCACGGACATCTTCAGGATAATACTTTCTCAGAAATTCTCTGCTGAACACAGCCCAAGTGACCTCTTCATTCACAGTCGCCAACCTCTGCCTCACCTCCAACCACCAGTCATCAGCCTCCTCTGCCAGCATATGAGTACCATACCTGACTTTCTGCGCCTCAGAGCAATCCATAACACGAAAGATTCTCTCCATCTCTTTCAGCCACGCCAAAGCACCATCAGGGTTATACTTGCCCTTAAAGGTAGGAGGATTCTCCCTCTGAAACGTAGCCAAACTGCGCGACCCAGCATCACCAGCAGCACCTGGGTTATTCTCCACAGCTTGAGCCACAGCCTGCAAAGCAGCAGCGAGTGCAGCATCGTTCCGTCCTGCCATCTCAACCTAACACTGCAACAGAAACTATAATCAGAAACGAGTAACAATTACTCAAGTGTTACACGACTCGACGACTCGACAACTTGGCCGGACAGACCGAACTGCTCTAATACCACTAATGTAACACCCCCCTTTTACTATTACAATTAAATAGACAATTATCAGAGTCACCTCGAAGGGCGCTACATTTTTCACCATTTTAAAAAAAGAAAATCTCCGAAATAATTTATATAAAAGAAATCACCAAGCAGCGGAAATATTAACCAGTTTAAACATCTCCAGAATTAACAATTAAAGACATCTCCAAAACGATAAGTAACGACTCCCCGGTGCTACATATCAGAGCTGACACAGACCCAAACGAGAGAGGAAGCAAAATCTAGCAATTCCTCCACGAGCACTAGCGATCACCTGCAGCGTTGCCGCATGAGAGCAACATTCCAAGCAGAAGGGGTGAGTCTAACAGAGATAATAAGCAGATGATAAAAATATGCTAGCATCAGGTAACTACAGCAACACAATACAATTACACCATATCACAGCACCAGATACCAAAGGAAAAATCCATTTGACAGTGAACCACCAAAATTATAACATTCATAGACAATGGGATGATATGCAACCCCTCCAGTGGGCATATGCATGCGGTACCGATCACCAAAATGAGCCACGACGGGCATATCACCAATAAACACCAGAGGCAGAGCCTATATCACCAAAACATGCATATGACAATGCGACACCATGATTATGCACCAACTCACCATAACAAGTATTTAAAATAAATACTATATCACCAGAATCAAAACAAATGATTTCACCAAAAATAGCACCAAGTTGTAGCATCACAGCTACCACTAAACTCTCCTGAGCATACCAGCACCGCACCTGAAATATTAACACCAGACGGCTCCACAACGCGGACATAACGCACGCACACCACGCACAAGACTGGCGCACAGCGCCTAGGCACATCGCACCTACTTCAGCGAACTAATTAAAATAGCAAATGACATCGGATTTCAACAAATAAATACTTGTTGGAAAGCCCTATGGGTCTGGTTATCATCCCTAAGTTCAGTTTTTGAAGGAGAGTGTCCAATAGGTACAGTTTTCGAAAAGCACACAGGCTAGTTGCAAAAGAGGACAGTTTCTGTCCTTCAAATTCAAGCAATTCCAAAGTGACCAAAACTCAATCAAATTGCATGAAACTTGTGCATAAACTGTGGCAAATTTTGTCTAGTTTTCAAAGAAATTGGATTCGTTCGAAAAGGAGTTCTTTTGAAAACGTGGTAACCAAAACACTGACCCTGTGTCCAGATTGTTTCCAGAATCTTACTCTAACTTGTGGAATGCATATCTCGAGCTACACAACTCTAAACGCAACCAAACCAGTGCCAAATTAACAAGCATTAAGTCTATTTTCCAGAAAAATAAACCACATAATTTTTCGGTCAATACAACGTTCCCAGTCACCGAAATACCGAATCTATACCCAAATCGTTTCCAGAATTTTAACCTAACTTGTATCGCCTATAACTCGAGCTATACAACTCCGAATTTAACGAAACCAGTGCCAAAACGACCGGCGTTAAGTCTATTTTCAAAAACAATCAACCTCATAATTTTTGGATCAACCAAACAGCGGCAGTTTTAGAAAAACCGAACCTGTGTCCAGAATCGCTAAATTGCCAAACACCAAACCCTAACGGCAACGACACCGCAACCACCACAACAAAAACGACAATTCGACAACGCGACAACAACAATCAACCACGCACAGCAACAACAAAAACACGAACAATAACAACACCATCATCGTGATACAACAATCACGCAACAACAAATAACGAAACAAATCACAATAACGTGCAATAATCATCAAAGCACCAATCTCAACGAAAACACGATATGCAACAACACGAACAATTCAACAAAGCCCTAGACTACCCACACATAATTATCATCAACCCATTATCAAGGTTAAGCCCACCCTTACCTCGAATAACGTAAGCTCCGGAACACGACGAACGAGACACGAACAAAACCACAGCAACACGAACGATCTCCTTTTGAAATTCTTCGCGAAACCCTCCTCTTCTCTCCCTCTTTGCGCCGCGTGCTCTCTCTCTCACTCTCACTTTCGTTTTTCTTTTGCTTGCTGCGAATGAGGGTTTGGCTTAAACCCCCAGGGTTTAAGTTGAGGGCTCAGTAAACATTGGGCTCTCTACGTCACCACCTCCTTTACTCGTTTCACCTCCTACGCATATAAAATATTAACCTTTTAATTTATCTATATCCCGCTGTTAGCCTGTAATTTCGACAGGCTTCGTTGAAGATGGTCAACATGGCTTGGTTTATATTTATTTCACAAAGACCATATTATTTCGACAAAGAAAATGGTCGTGCGCAAGGTAAACTCGACAAGTTTCCAGGGAAGCAAAAGCAAGAGAGAGGAAAATCGACACAGGCTTTCGACAGACAGAAAACAGAGCAGTTATGCGTTGAAGACTAGCAGTTGGTCGAAGCGTGATAGAGCGGTTTTGGTCGAAAGTAGGAGCGGTTACTTGGCCGAAAGTAGGAGCAGTTACCTATTTTCAAATTGTTAGGCAGTTACTTAGTTCGAATTTCCCCCCCTTTTCCTTTGTATAAATAACTGTTTCTGAGAAGAAACAGGGGTCACAAATCACAATACACACCCGATTCCTGAAACTCTAACTTCCAAGCCAGAGCGAAAAACGAGTGGAAGAATCGCTGTACGTGATCGTGTACCATTTTTTATGATTCAATGCAATTTACTTGTCTGTTCTTTACAATTCCTGCACCATTTACTGCTTCTTTTCTTTTCAATTCTGTTAATCATTTGCAAATCGTCCCCTTTTTCTACGTTTTCTTCAACAAAAACCATAAGCAATTCAGAGGCATTGCTTTGAGATTTTTCTAGTTTGATCTCACAAACCTTCTAATAAAACTAGTGATTGTTTGCTAAAAACACCAGCAAACAAATTGGCACGCCCAGTGGGACATTGCCTTTGATTTTGTTCATTTTCATACTCTCTTATTTGTATTCGCTGTTGTATGCACTTTAGAAGTGGTAAAATGGTTCGGTCCAGTACGAATAATGCATCTAGTTCCAACCCTGTGGTTTCACAAGGGCAAGGAACAACAATGGATTCTGCAAACATTAGCGCAGGACCATCATCGTCGATAACCGTCCCTTCATTATCAATGACTAATGCTGGTTCAACACAGTCAGAAATGGCATCTTTGCCTATGTCTTTGCCGTTAAGTGCAGGGCTTCATAGCCCTCACATGGCAATGGGAAACGGTTTAGACCCACGTTTGAATAACGTGCATCTACCCCCATTTCCTCTGGGAATGTATGGCATGCCTACTGGAATGCCACATATTTCGACCTTTTCCCCTACACATGTCTCTTCTGAGAGCGTATTTGGTCGAAATCCCCCAGCATTAACCAATACGTCTTTGTTGGCCTTAAGACAGCAAGTAGACGAGAGTAATCACGATATGGTTAATATGCTTACCCAACAAATTGGTATAGTTTTCAATCCTTTGATTCAAAATACCAATAACAGTTACCAAATGTTGGCAAATCAGATGAGTAGGATTGCAGACTTTTTTGGGGTTCCAGCGGTTAATAATAGGCACGTTCCTATTATTGCGGGTAATGCGTCGCCAGTTAACCCCCAAGAAGCAGTTGCAGTCGAAGCGTCGACAGTTGTTGGCGAACTACAAGGGGCAGTAAACCACGTCCCTGAAGTAGTTGTGGTAAATAGACACCAGAACGCTGATGAAGTTGTTCGACAAATGCAACAACACAATGTTGGCGCAGAGAACAATATAGCTACTTTAGTCGAAACTATTTTGCGCAAAATGGCCTTAACATAGGTTTACAGAGGCCTAACTTCGTATCACCATTATGTGAATACGTATTACAAACTGAGTTACCAAGGGGATGGAAAGTTCCCAAGTTTACTAAGTTTGGTGGTGATACAAATGAGTCCACAGTCGAACACATTGCTCGTTTCTTGACTGAGGCTGGGGACTTAGCACAAAATGAGAATTTGAAGATGAAATACTTTCCAAATTCTCTAACTAAAAATGCTTTCACTTGGTTCACGACCTTACCCCCTGGTTCTGTGTTCACATGGGGGCAATTAGAAAAGGCATTCCATGCACAGTTTTACATGGGCCAGTCGAAAATTAGTCTTAAAGAATTGGCTAGTGTTCGGCGCAAAATGCCTGAAACTATTGATGATTACTTAAACAGATTTAGGCTGTTGAAATCTCGTTGCTTCACACAAGTCCCTGAACATGAGCTTGTCGAAATGGCTGCTGGTGGCCTTGATTACTCAATTAGAAAGAAATTAGACACATCTCATTTGCGAGATATGGCTCATTTGGCTGATAGAGTTCGACAAGTTGAAAGGCTTAGAGAGGAAAAATCTAGGTCGAATAGGTATCATAAAAAAGAAAAAGTGGCATATGTCGAAGAAGAATTTGACGTTACATATAGTAATGTCGAAGAAGAGGAGATAGACGTGGCTGAACTTAAGCCTGGTCCTCCTTATACCTGTAAATTATTAAGGCCTGCGAATGGGAATAACCCTGTAGAGCCTAAGAATGATAGATTTATGCCTAAGACTTATACTTTTGATGTTACTAATTGTGATGAAATTTTTGATCTTTTAGTAACTGATGGTCAAATATTAGTGCCTAAAGGCCTTAAAATAACAACTCTTGACCAAAGAAAGAAAAAGGGTTATTGTAAGTTCCATAATTTTTTGGGACATAACACTGACCGTTGTGTGCTCTTCAGGGATATTGTGCAAAAAGCAGTTGACGAAGGAAGACTCAAATTTGCTGATAAGAAAATGAAAGCTCCTATGCAGATTGATGTTGATCCATTGCCCAAGGCTGAAGCTATGTACTCTGAACCTGTCGAAGCTGATGTAGGCATGGTGGATGCTCAAATGACAGACCCTCCTAAGTGTGTCAAGACTGCCACCGAGAAATTAAAAGGTTTTTTGTATGCTGAAGGTAAGAAACAGGAGGTGACCCTAAAAGAATATGATGGGAAGATACACGCTGTGTATCCAAAGGCTGAGGAAGAATTGATAGATTTCCTCAATCGGTGTAAGTGGAATAACTCTGAAGTTATGCTTTGCCCAAGGTGCAGTGCTGTCTTCGATAAAGAAGCAGCTAAAGCTGTCGAAGGTTATCAGGATCAACAACAACGCAAAAGAAAATGGCTTGATAACAGGCCAAAATTTGACTTTGCAAAAGGAGATCTTCCTGGCTATGAGGCTAATGTGTCAGCAAAGCCTTCAACAAGTAAACAACAATTTGCTAAGGAGAAGTCCTCAGCAACAGGGTATTTGAAGCTGTCAACAGGTAAATCCTTTGTCCCAAGTGCTAGTGCTCCTGTCGAAGCGTGGGTGCCCAATAATCAACGTGCTAAAGCCGTCAAGCCAGGTACTGATGCTATTAAGTTTAATTATAAGAATAATTATAAGGGTAAGAATCCTATGACTAGAACACAGTGGCGTCGTTACCAAAGACAACAGAAGAAGAAGGCACACTTTGACATTAACCAGGTTCCAAGTCATTTGGCTAATAATCAAGTTCCACGCAGCATGATAATGGCGAAGAGTGAGGTTCACAAAGCTGAAGTTGCCACAAAGAGGAATGCTGATGTTGCTAGTCATGTGTGTGCAGCAAATAAGGCCAAAGGCAAGGCTGTGGTAACAGAAAAGCCAAGAAGGCCTGCTCTTGAAAGAATATTTCCTCCATTGTCAACAGTGAAAGAAAGAAATGCTGATTTCGACATGGATGAAGACATGGAGTCTGATTTTAATGATTCTGAAGATGATTTCGACGTTGTTTGCAATGTGGTATCAATACTGCCTCTTGAGTACGATGTTATCACAGTACCGAATGACGTTGAAGAGGATTTTACAGAGGATATGGCTCATCATAAGCCAATGTGTTACTATGTGATGAACAATGGTTGTGTCGAAGACCAAATGGCTACCTTCGAGAAGCCAGATATGAGTATGCAGAACCACTTGAAACCCTTGTATGTCCAAGCCAAAGTCAATGGTGTTGGAATTAACAAAGTGTTAGTGGATGGTGGAGCTGCAGTGAATTTGATGCCACATTGTCTTTTGAAGAAGATTGGTAAGTTTGATACTGACCTCAGGCCACATAACATTGTCTTAAGCAACTATGAAGGCAAAACTGGCCATTCTTTGGGGGCCATTGAGGTGGACTTAATTGTTGGTTCCATAAAGAGGACTACATTGTTCTTGGTGATAGCCTCTAAAGCGAATTTTAATTTACTCCTTGGTAGAGAGTGGATCCATGGAGTTGGTGCTGTCCCTTCAACTTTGCATCAACGTTTAGTAATGTGGAAGGAAGATGGTTTGGTAGAGTATGTTGAAGCCGATCAGAGCTACTTCCGTGCTGATGTGAACCAAGTTACCAAGGAAAATTTTGAGAAACAAATGGCGAAGATTGCGCCATGTTCATCTTCTAATGCGGCATATGTTCCTGCGGACAATGTGTTTGCCTCAGTTCATCTTGACCCAAATTATGGTTTTGTTTGGGAAAGAGAAATAATGGGAGATGATAGTGTCTATCCTGATGGTGTTTTTCGACCAACGGGGTGGAACACTGGTTCTTAAAAATGTTCTCATGTCAGTGCCCAATGCATGGGACAAAATTACGGCTTATATGGCCGAAAACAAGTTTAACGCGGCTATAGAGGTCGAAATTATTCAACAAACAATGGCTGTCGAAGCCAGTGAGTTACATGAAGAAAATGGCATAGTCATAGATGAAAGACTTGACTGTATCTATGATAATGACCCATTAGGTTTCGAAAAGGATCCTAGAGATTTGACAAAGCATATGCAAGCTCAAGACCCGTTAGAAGGAGTTGATTTGGGAAATGGCTCAATAAAAAGGCCAACTTATATTAGTGCAAATATTGATGCTTCTCTAAAAACCCAAGTCATTACATTGCTAAGGGAGTTCAAAGACTGCTTTGCTTGGGATTACGACGAAATGCCCGGGTTAAGTCGAGAAGTAGTAGAAATGCAATTACCAATACGACCAGGGAAGAAACCAGTGAAGCAAGTGCCAAGAAGATTTGCTCCTCAAGTGTTGGCTAAGATCAAAGAGGAAATAGAAAGGCTATTCAGAAACAAATTCATCAGAACTGCCAGGTATGTCGAGTGGTTAGCCAATATAGTTCCTGTAATAAAGAAAAATGGGACTCTTAGAGTTTGCATAGATTTTAGGGATTTAAATAATGCATCTCCCAAGGATGAATACGCAATGCCTGTGGCAGAAATGCTAATAGATTCAGCAGCAGGATTTGATTATCTTAGTATGCTCGATGGTTATTCTGGGTATAATCAAATCTTCATTGCTGAAGAGGATGTGTCGAAAACTGCTTTTAGATGTCCAGGGGCATTGGGTGTTTATGAATGGGTAGTAATGCCCTTTGGCTTAAAGAATGCTGGTGCTACATATCAGAGGGCCATGAATTCTATGTTTCATGATTTTATTGATGATTTTATGCAAGTATACATAGATGATGTGGTGGTTAAATCTTCCTCAGAAAGTGGTCATTTAGACCATCTTCGCCGTTCTTTTGAAAGAATGAGGAAATATGGATTGAAATTAAATCCATTAAAATGTGCCTTTTGTGTACGTGCAGGTGATTTCTTGGGTTTTATAGTGCACAAAAAAGGCATTGAAATCAATGAAAATAAGACTAAGGCAATTATGGAAACGAAGGCCCCTTCGACCAAAAAGGAGCTTCAGTCGTTGCTGGGAAAAATCAATTTCCTACGAAGATTTATATCAAATCTAAGTGGCAAAACACAAGTTTTTTCGCCATTATTAAGACTGAAGAAGGAAGAAGAGTTCAAATGGGAACCAATGCATCAAGCAGCCTTCGACGAAATCAAGTCTTATTTGATGAAACCACCAATTTTGTTGCCTGTTATTAAACACAAAGTGCTCAAATTGTATATAGCAGCTTCTGATAGAACAATAGGTAGCATGTTAGCACAAGAGGATGATAGTGGTATCGAAAGAGCCATTTATTACCTCAGTAGGGTCCTAAATGATGCCGAAACGAGGTACACTCTTATAGAAAAGTTGTGCCTTTGTTTGTATTTCTCGTGTACAAAGTTAAAGCAATATATAAAACCAGCTGATGTTTCTGTTTATTCGCATTTTGATGTTATTAAACACATGCTGTCAAAACCAATAATGCATAGCCGAATTGGTAAATGGGCTTTGGCTTTGTCAGAATACAACTTAACTTATCAACCTCTAAAATCAATTAAAGGACAAGTGGTTGCTGACTTTATAGTAGACCATTCTGTTGTCGAAGAAACATTAAGTTTTGTAGACGTATATCCTTGGAGATTGTACTTTGATGGCTCAAGCCATAAACATGGAGTTGGGATTGGTATTTTAATAATATCTCCTACTAACATTCCAACGAAGTATAAGTTTAAAATTCGAGATGTTTGTTCCAATAATGAAGCTGAGTATGAGGCTTTAATAGTAGGCCTTGAAATTTTACTTGAGCTGGGGGCAAGTCATGTCGAATAAAAGGTGACTCTGAGTTGGTTGTCAAACAATTGACAAGAGAGTACAAATGCATTAAAGAGCACCTTATCAGATACTTTGTTGTTGCCAATGCTTTGTTAAAAAGATTTGAGTCTGTTCACTTAGAACATTTACCACGAATTGATAATCAAGTGGCAAATGAATTGGCACAAATCGCTTCAGGCTATAAAGTTTCAAAACAAAGCCTGGAAGAGTTAATTGAAATAAAGGATAAAATCATTTCTAATGACTATTCTTCGTCACTATTGTCAACACCAACAACTGGGGGGGCAACAGATACAAATGCAAACGAGGAACTAGCCGTTGTCGAAAAACGTCAATTTTTTGGTGACTTTGACTTAGCAGAAATTCTTGCTCTTGACAATATGACCAATAATGATTGGCGAAGGCCTATTGCGGAATATTTGCAAAATCCCACAAGAAATACCAATAAAAAGGTAAAATACAGAGCTTTGAGCTATGTGATAATTGGAAACGAATTGTTTAAAAAGACTCCTGAAGGAGTACTATTAAAATGTCTTAGTGAAAATGAGGCATATTTAGCAGTTTCCGATACACATAGTGGAGCGTGTGGTTCACACCAAGTAGGCCAGAAAATGAAGTGGTTATTATTTCGACAAGGAATGTATTGGCCAACTATGCTGAAAGATTGCATAGAATTTGCTAAGGGATGCCAAGAGTGTCAAAAGCATGCTGGGATACAACATGTACCTGCAAATGAATTGCATGCCATAGTCAAACCTTGGCCATTTAGAGGTTGGGCTCTAGATGTGATTGGAGAGATAAAGCCAACTTCGTCGAAGGGACATAGATATATCCTTGTGGGAATTGATTACTTCACCAAATGGGTTGAAGCTATACCTTTAGCCAATGTTGATCAGGAAGCAGTGATAAGGTTTATTCAAAATCATATCATTTATAGGTTTGGAATTCCAGAAACCATTACTACAGATCAGGGATCAGTTTTCACTGGTAGAAAACTGGTAGAGTTTGCTTCCGAAATTGGTTTTAAGTTATTAACTTCGACACCATATTATGCGCAAGCCAATGGACAAGTAGAAGCTGCCAATAAAGTTATTATTAATTTAATTAAAAAGCATGTTGGACAGAAACCCAAAAATTGGCATAATACCCTTGATCAAGCATTATGGGCTTGTCGAAATTCACCCAAAGAATCTATCAACACTACTCCTTATAGGCTAACATTTGGACACGATGCAGTGTTGCCTGTTGAAATTTGTCTACAATCAACAAGAATTCAAAGACAGTGGGAGATTCCCTCTGATTATTATTGGAATATGATGCTTGATGAATTGGTTGATTTAGACGAAGAAAGGTTATTAGCTTTAGATACGCTTATTCGACAGAAAGAGAGGGTAATTAAAACTTATAACAAAAAGGTTAAGTTTAAAGCCTTTAATTCAGGTGATCTAGTGTGGAAGGTCCTATTGCCTATGGACAAAAAAGATAGAGTCTTTGGTAAATGGTCCCCAAGTTGGGAAGGACCATTTAAAATTTTACAAGTTTATTCAAACGGCGCATATGAGGTCGAAGAGATCGGCGCTGATGAGAGAATTTTGCGTATAAATGGTAAATACTTGAAAAAGTATAAGCCAACGTTGCACGAAGTTAAAATAACGCTGGAATAAATATAAAGAAAGCGTAAAAACATGGCATTTAAGTTGCCAAAACATTGTCGAAAGCACGGAATAAGAAATTGCTCAAGAGTAAAATGGAAGAAATTTCATTATAATGTTGCCAAGTTACATGTGCCAAAGGAGGCATTCGTGAATAACATAGTGCCGAAAGGGTAAATAAACTAGGCATAAAATAAACGCTGAATTGCAGTTGGTCTTTTAAGACCAAGTAACTTCTCTTTTGGGTGATCTTCTTCGACCACGTTGTCGCTTCCCGTCGTTCGGGGGGTCATTCTTTCGTCTGCGCGTTAGGCTTGTAAGCCTTTCAACAGGGCGTTTCCTTGCTTGGTAAACCTCAGGAAGCCCTTCAGAGAGAAGATATTGACGCCCCAAGGAAGACAGTCATCATCAAGGCAAAACACCTGATGAATCTTCCTGCTCCCACTTTGAGTCTCCCGCATAAACCCAGAAAGTTGCAAAATCAAGTGACATGAAGAAAAAAGGAGCAAAGCCATAATTCGCAAAGATCAAAAAACATCACTTTGAACCTCCAGGCAACCTCACTGCAATTATGAGGGATGAGGTTACGCGGAAGACTCAAAGCAAAGGGAATGATCCTGGAACGGGAAAGGAAAAAGAAGAAAATCATGGAGTGGTGAAGATGAGAAACAAAACTCTTCTATTTATAAGGAGAAGTATGAAAGAGCGTCAGTTGGTTACGAGTTTGGCGTTCCGAGAAGTGAGGCATCACTCCAATTACGGCGTTATTAACGTAACAGAAAATGGTGGAACCATTCAAAGGTAGAACAGAGAATCAGTAAACATAGTCAAAGGCCGAAAAGACAGGCTGTTCAAGTTCAAGGTTTGAATATGGAAACAACACTTAACAGTGGTGACATCAGGTATACAGCTATTTTACTCAAGTGCAAAGTTATTTCGATGGTGAATTCAAAAAATGTCTTCCTCTTCTTCCTCCTCAAGTTCAGTCGAAAAAGACATTTTTGGGGGGCAATTTGTTAGCCTGTAATTTCGACAGGCTTCATTGAAGATGGTCAACATGGCTTGGTTTATATTTATTTCACAAAGACCATATTATTTCGACAAAGAAAATGGTCGTGCGCAAGGTAAACTCGACAAGTTTCCAGGGAAGCAAAAGCAAGAGAGAGGAAAATCGACACAGGCTTTCGACAGATAGAAAACAGAGCAGTTATGCGTTGAAGACTAGCAGTTGGTCGAAGCGTGATAGAGCGGTTTTGGTCGAAAGTAGGAGCGGTTACTTGGCCGAAAGTAGGAGCAGTTACCTATTTTCAAATTGTTAGGCAGTTACTTAGTTCGAATTTCCCCCCCTTTTCCTTTGTATAAATAACTGTTTCTGAGAAGAAACAGGGGTCACAAATCACAATACACACCCGATTCCTGAAACTCTAACTTCCAAGCCAGAGCGAAAAACGAGTGGAAGAATCGCTGTACGTGATCGTGTACCATTTTTTATGATTCAATGCAATTTACTTGTCTGTTCTTTACAATTCCTGCACCATTTACTGCTTCTTTTCTTTTCAATTCTGTTAATCATTTGCAAATCGTCCCCTTTTTCTACGTTTTCTTCAACAAAAACCATAAGCAATTCAGAGGCATTGCTTTGAGATTTTTCTAGTTTGATCTCACAAACCTTCTAATAAAACTAGTGATTGTTTGCTAAAAACACCAGCAAACACCCGCCTCCAAATTATTTTAATAATTCAATCAACTATTTTAATTAAATTATTTCCGGGGTGTTACAGGAAGTGGCTTGGTGGATTATGTCTTCAGTGAATTGAGGTGGTGGAAATAATGGTGGTTCAAGCTCAGGCATCATGGAGAGGACCACATTCTTCACAATCCATTCCTGATAGACAATGTTTCTGTTGGCTCTAGAGTAGGTTCATTCATGGGTTCTTGAGTGGGTGTCGGGCTAGGTTTCCTAGAAGGTTCTGGAGAAGGTTGTTTAGTAGGTTCAGGGCTTGGTTTTTTCTCTGAAGATGGTTCAGTGATGGGCTCTATGACTGATTCTTCTATGGGTTCAAAGATAGGTTTTGAAGATGGTTCTGCAATCTCATCAGTTGGTTCTAGTTTTAAACCCATCTCTTTGACAGTTTTAGACCAGAATACTGTCTTATCCCTAGATGAAGGCTCCTTATCTAGTGATATGTCATGTCTTCTAAAGACTTTAGTTAGGAACATGCCAAAGGGTAGGGAAGATGTTTTCTTAAGGGTTTGGACTATGTCTATCATGTAGTTAAAGATAACATAGGAAAGGTTGATTGCAAGTTTCTTGTAGAGATGGTAAACAACAAGGAGATCATTGGTTTTTACCTTCTCTAAACTTCCTACCCTTGGTACAAGTGAATGTACAGCCATGTTGTGCATAATTCTAGCATGGTCTTTGACGGATGAGGAGATGAGATTGGCCTTGGGATCTTTCATGACTTCCTTCTGAACTTCTTCCTTAGTTGTATTTGCCTCTACATACCAGTCTTCGCCATAGATGCATGCACCATGAAAGGGAATCTCCAAAGCTTCAGCCAACACTTTTGAAGTGACAACCAGAGTAGTTCCTTTAACTTGAGTTGTGAAACCCTGTTGTTGCTTCTAATCTTCATGCAGCCATAGAACTCTCTTACCAGTCTGGAGTAGGTTGCTTCTTCTTGAGATAGGATCTTTCCCCAGCCTTGTTCTCCTATCTGTGGGTAAATATCCCATCCAGATTTCTTGAGTTTTTCAATGAGATAAATTCTTCCTGTGAGAATACCTCTTCCTTCCAATTTCACAGATTCGCAAGCTTGAGAAGGTTTAATTTCATTCAACTGTTCATTTAATTTGGCGGGTTCCACTACTGATTTTCCTTTGGCTTTGCTTCTAATGGGGAGTTTAGGAATTTTGGGCTTCTGTGATGAAGACTCAAAGATAGGGGAAGCTTTTCTTTTGCCAATGGTGGAAGCAACAAGTTGAGAGATTGGGGTATGTTGCATTAAAAACACACTTAGAGCAAGTGTACTCTCTTGCAGAAGTAGTATAAAAGATACGTGTCCACAGAGATTAATTAAGAAGTACTAAACTAGTTGAGATTTATTATTATTTAGACAAATGAATATTTGAGTGATGATTGTAAAAACAAAATAAAAAGAAATAACTAACATGAAATAAAATGCAAGTTATAATTATGGAGAGAGGGTCTAGGGTCACGGTTTCACTTACAAGCTTCGATTCCCCTATGCCTAATTCTACCTGAATTCCATTATTTTATTCAATTACCAATCCCTTTACTAAAGCTACTAATCCGTTTGGTCATTCGCGATTAATATTCTTTTTCCTAAATTAACCCTCGTTTGGTCATGCAAGAATTTAAATTCACGAAAAGCATAAAGAACAAAAAGGTTGAATGATTGGAAGACTAAATTAAAGTTTGGTCATGCATTAATTATGGCCCCAATTATCCTATTGGTCCACCAACTAATTGCAGTACGGTCGCTAATCAACTAATTGATTATAAACATGAAAAGGATAGCTAATCCTAATTATGTGATAAAAGCAATTGGACAATATTAATTGAAATAAAACTAGGAATTCAAAGTAGAAATTAAAACATAAAAAGGTCTCTAATCATGCAAGGTCCACCTAAGACCCTAGAAGAGGATTTAGCTATCCATAGTGTTCAAGAACAACGAAATAAAATAAGGAGTCATAAATTAGAAAGACTAAAATAACCCGGAATATAGAGAAATTTCTGATATTCGGTTTTTAGTCTCATTTTTCTGCTCTAGAGCTCTCTCACGGTGTCAAGAATGGTACTTGATATCTTTTTTCTCTCCCTCTCCACAGCGTCCGCGTAACTGTCGTTTGTGTGAGTGGTGTGCGGCTCTCTCATTCACAAGTGAAGCCCTCCTTTCATATTAGTTCTTTTTCTTTCTCTCCACGCTATGGTAGTGTGATATTCCTTTTTCCTCAAGTCAACATTGCTTCCTCTTTTAATTGCAAGATATCTGAATCCCTAAATATTAGGATTCAGATCCTTCCTAAATATCTGTTGCTTGCTATCCACTCCATGGCTCTTTCTTTCTCTCCAAGTCACATGTGCATCACTTTCAATTGAAATCACCAAAATGATCTTCTTTTTATTTGTTAGCCATATATATATATATATATATATATATATATATATATATATATATATATATATATATATATATATATATATATATATTATGTATAAGTGGCTCTAAATTGGATTTTTCATTCTTTTCCATATGTTTCTCTTTTCTACAAAACAAGAGTAAATTAAGTCACTAATTTATATTATTAATAATAACAGCTCTAAAAGTGACTCAAAAGTGTCTCTAAAAATACACTAAATTAGTGTGTATCAGGGTATCATCATCGTGAACGATGAATGGTTCACTTTCTTTTCCACCAGGAACAGAAATTGGTTTCCTTGTGCTTGACATGATCCTTGATGATCTGCGAGATGGTGATGGAGATGCTTTTGGTTGAGACATTTTTGTTACTGGTTGGGGAGGATTCACAAATGTGGGTACAGAAGGTTGTATTTCAGAAACAGATATTTCTTTGATGATTCAGGAACAGTAGATTTCTTCACATTAGGGGTTTTTGATTTCACCATTTTTATAGAGAGAGAGTGCAAGGGAAGCGCGAATGGAGAGGAAGACTAGTGATGTTTTTGGGAAAGGGAAGTTTTTATGTGTTTTGTGAGTAATGAAAGTAGCCGTTGAGATTGATGGAGGGGATGGTTTCAAGACGGTTTAAAGAAGGAACAAATGGCGGATCTTCTTTTTCAAGAGAAACTGAAGACGTGCTGCCTTAGATTTTCCTAATTAACCTCTACCTTCTTCAGGTCTTATCCTATAGTCTACCTTCTCATTGCTTGAGATGGTTGGGGTTTTGATATTATTCCTATTTTAGGGACATTCTATAATATGTAATGCCTTTTTAATAAAAATAAATTTTTCTTCTAATAAAGGCTTGGTAAAAATATCAGCTAATTGATGCTTTGTATCAATAAAAATTAATTCCACATCCTTCTTCTGAACATGATCACGAATAATATGACGTTTAATATCAATATGTTTTGATCTTGAATGATGGATGGGATTTTTTGACAAATTGATAGCACTAGTATTATCACAGTAAATGGGAATACAGGAGTACCTTTTTGAGAAGTCCTCCAATTGATTTTTGATCCATAGAACTTGAGAGCAACATCCTGCAGGAGATACATATTCTGCTTCAGTTGTTGAAAGGGAATTTGTGTTTTGCTTTCTACAGGACCAAGAGATCAAGGATTCTCCCAATATTTGTCATGTACCACTTGTACTCTTTCTATCAATCTTATCACCAGCATAATCAGCATCACAATATGCAATTAGATCAAAATGAGTGTTTTTCTTGTACCACAAGCCAGTGCTTGTAGTTCCACACAAGTATCTGAAGATTCTTTTTACTGCAGTAAGATGAGATTCATTTAGAGAAACTTGAAATCTAGCACATAGGCCAACTAAAAACATAATATCTGGTCTACTAGTAGTTAGGTACAATAGTGACCCTATCATAGCTTCGTATTCTTTCTCAGATATTGATTTTCCCTTTTCATCCTTCTCAACTTGCATGGAAGGATGCATAAGGGTTGCCATGGCTTTAGCCTCATCCATTTTATATTTCTTTAGAAGGTCTTTAATATATTTTTCTTGAGTGATAAAAATGCCTTCATAAAGTTGCTTTATTTGTAAACCAAGAAAGAATCTTAACTCACCCATCATTCTCATTTCAAATTCACTTTTCATGAGATTTCCAAAATCTTTGCATAGGGGTTGCCATGGCTTTAGCCTCATCCGTTTTATATTTCTTGAGAAGGTCTTTAATATATTTTCCTTGAGAGATAAAAATGCCTTCATCAGGTTGCTTTATTTGTAAACCAAGAAAGAATCTTAAATCACCCATCATACTCATTTCAAACTCACTTTGCATGGAAGGATGCATAGGGGTTGCCATGGCTTCAACCTCAGCCATTTTATATTTCTTGAGAAGGTCTTTAATATATTTTTCTTAAGAGATAAAAATGCCTTCATCAAGTTGCTTTATTTGTAAATCAAGAAAGAATCTTAACTCACCCATCATACTCATTCCAAACTCACTTTTCATGAGATTTTCAAAATCTGCATAATTTTTCATTTGTTGATCCAAAAATGATATCATCTACATATATTTGCACAATCAACAAATCCTTTTCAAGAGATTTTCTAAATAGAGAGCTTTAGTTAGTTTGAAAATATGGTTGGGTTTCTTTTGATCAAGAAAATCAAGAGGTTGATTGACATAAGTTCTGCATTTAAGAAGCCATTTAGGAAAGCACTTTTCACATCCATTTGAAATAATTTGAAATTTTTGTGAGCCGCACATGCAAGTAAAATTCTAATTGCTTCCAACCTTGCTACTGGAGAAAAAGTTTCTTCATAGTCAATACATTCTTGTTGGTTGTAACCTTGAGCAACAAGTCTAGCCTTGTTTCTCACCACCTTACCATTTTCATCTAATTTGTTTCTGAATACCCACTTGGTTCCTATGACTGTCTGATGTTTTGGAGGTGAAACAAGGTTCCACACATCATTCTTTTCAAATTGAGTAAGTTCCTCAGTCATAGCTTCAATCCATGACTCATCTTGTATGGCTTCATTGATGGTTTTTGGCTCAATATCAGAAATGAGTGTCATTCCAGCAGCATTGTCTCTGAATGATGTTCTGGTTCTTACAGGATCTGAAGTACTACCAATGATTTGGTCTTGAGGATGGTGTACTACCATTCTCCAACTCCTTGGTAATCGAGAAGGTTGGTTAGAAGCTTGAGTAGCTTCATTTGATTGTTGAGAAGGTTGAGGAGTAGCTTCAATTTCATCCTTCTCAAGCCTGTTAGTTTCACTATCAATAGCATTGACTTCATCAATATCAATCACTTCTTTTGCACTGTTAGTTTCACTAAAAATGACATGCATGCTTTCTTCTATAGTTTGAGTCCTAAGATTATATACTCTATAAGCCTTAGATGTTGTTGAATAACCAAGAAAAATTCCTTTGTCAGATTTTGAATCAAATTTTCCCAAATTGTCTTTGTTGTTTAAGATAAAACAAGTGCAGCCAAAAATACAAAAATATGCAATGTTTGGCTTTCTACTTTTCCAAATTTCATAGGGGGTTCTCTCAACTGATTTTTTAATGGTTACTCTGTTTAAAATGTAGCATGCAGTGTTTACAGCTTCAGCCCAAAAATATTTTTCAGTATTTGAATCATTTAACATAGTCCTTGCCATTTCTTGCAAGGTTCTGTTTTTTCTTTCCACAACACCATTTTGTTGTGGTGTTCTAGGGCATTAAAAGTTTTCAGAGATGCCATTTTCATCAAAATAGTTTTGAAAAGAAAAGTTTTCAAATTCTCCCCCATGATCACTTCTAATAGAGACAACAGTTGTTCCTTTTTCATTTTGAATTCTTTTGAGAAAAACTTTAAATGATTCAAATAGCTAGTGCAAAATCAGCTTTAATAAGCACTATTTGGAATCAGTTGTTTAATAACCGACTCCAAATATTGACGCGGTAGCTATTTTGTCATTAAATGGTGGCTTGGGAGATTTTTTAGACATTTTGAATCGGTTGTTTAAACAACCGATTTGAAAGGTGCACATTTAGACATTTTGGATCGGTTGGGCGAACAACCGATTTCGAATATACACATTTAGAATCGGTTTTTTAATAACCGATTATGAAAGTCGCTTTCATTAAACTCATACTTTTCACAATTCCTCATACAACAACTTCTGTTTCTATCTCACATTTCTCACTTCGCTCCCACGCCCTAGCTCCCCCTCTTCGCTCCCATGCCATCACAATCTCTTCAGTCTCTCGCGTTCTTTTCCTCTCTCGTCAGTGTCTCTTTCTCTCTGGCTCTATTCCTCTCAGACACTCCGCTCTCTGGTTTTCTTCCTCTCAGTCGCTGCCGATAGAGCTGAAGTAGAAAGAAAAAGAAGAAGAAAGAATAACGAAGGTAGAAGAAGAAATAATTACGAAAGAAGAAGAAGAATAGAACAGAACACTGATGGAAATCGTAGAACGAAATGCTTCATTCAGGTACTTTCTAGGGTTTGCTTGAGCTTTGATTTTGAAACAACCAATTAAATACTTTCAGGTACTTTCTAGGGTTTGCTTGAGCTTTGATTTTGAAGCTTTTGTATGTTACTTAGCCGAATTGAGTAGCTTCTTTTGCTTTACAATCTTATTTTTGAGTACCTTAGTTTGTTGTTGAACCAAAAATGCAAGACATTGTAACGTAATTTGGCTTTTGAAGTTTTGTTTAGTTTTCAAATGTTCTTAGCGTTACTGCAGTAGTTTAGTTATGAGTTCTCATCCCTTATCTTTGGTTTCAAAATGCTGTTGGAGGAATTCTTCGATTGGTGGGTGTTATGCTTGTTGAGACTTTCCTTTTCATATTGGTGGGTGCCAGGTTTAATGCAATTTCGTATCCATATTAATATGCCAAAAATAATTTACATTGAGATTTTTCTTTTTACTTCTCTATTTATGAACAATTTTGCAACTCAAAATTGTCCAATTAGATGCATTATGCAAAGAGGCTATCTAAGTCCATGCATTATGCAGTGAGGCTGTTTTGAGTCCATCATGTTTGTTGGGATATGGTGTTGTAAATTTTGTGGCAATGTTTTTCAATAACGACAACAATGTTCTTTTTAGTAACGGAGATTGGATAATCTTATATTAAACTTTATCATCAAGTTGAAGGAGCCAAAGGGTTCTAACAAGACTGCCATTGCTGCTTATATAGAGGTATGCATACTTTAGCCATTAAAATAGTTACCTTGCCAGATTTTTTCCCTTTCTTTTGTTGTTGGTCTTTCTAATTGAAATTATGTTGTTTAGCAACATCATCTGATGTGGCTAGGTAAGCTTACTTCTACTGTTATTATGTTTAGTTATGTAGAATACTAATTCTCGTGTGAAACATGAAGTATACTAATTCTCTTGTGTGAGACATGAAGTATACTAATTGTTCTTGTTATGTAGACAATTCTCAAATATGAAGTATATTGTCTTGTGTGAAACATCCTTATAATATATGTGTTCTTAAGCTTCTTCAAGTAGTGACCATATATATGTTTTCTTTTTACTAACGGCAGATTGAATAATCTTATATTAAAGTCTATCATCAAGTTGAAGGAGCAAAAGGGCTCTGACAAGACTGCCATTGCTGCTTATATAGACGTATGCATACTTCAATTCCTTCACTTATGGTTTATAAAATGAATCTACCATTGCTGCTTATAATGAATTGGTGGACAGGTTTTTTAGTTCTGTGGATTATATTCCTTTTCTCCCCACATTATTTAGCAAGCTAAAGTCTGTAGATAATTCACAAGTGAACTGTTTGCTTGGATTTTCTTCCTCTCTTTTGGTAGTCTGATTCCAAGAAAATTAGTTGAGGCTAATTTATTTCTGAAATGAAAATACACTAACATTTGAATTTTAATTGAATAAAGTCATAGTAACACTGATTTAGCCATTAAAATAGTTACCTTGGCAGATTTTTTTCCCTTTCCATTGTTGTTGGTCTTTCTAATTGAAATTATGTTGTTTAGCAACATCATCATATGTGGTTATGTTTGTAAGCTCACTTCTACTGTTTTTAAGTTTAGTTATGTAATTTTGGAAGGGCCCAAATATGTGAAGCATCTCCAGTTGTGTATGTCTCTGGTGAAGAAGTTTGCATTTGTTGAAAAACATGACATCCATGGAAATTAAAGAGAAAAGCCCTAAAAATGTATTATATTGGAAGTAGAGAAATATTACAAAATGAGAAGAGATGATTACAAATGAGTGTACCATCTACCTTATATACTAACCAACTAATGGGCCTTACTACTAACTAATGGCCTTATTATCTATATTTTAACAGTCTCCCGCAAGCTGGACGGTGTTCACAACACTTCTAGTTTGAGATAAGCAATACAAAAATACTATCAAGGTAAAGAAAAATAAAAAACAATCTAAATTGGTAGTAGTTGAGGTGCATAGCTCCTAGAAGTTTTCGACCAACTTTTGGGCCCCTTCAAGCTTCTTCCAGCGTCTCATTTGTAATCATCTCTTCTCATTTTGTCACATGAAAGAAAAAAAATTTGACATCAATGCAAGCTCTATCAAAGTATATAACAGGCCATTAAATCAAAGAAGTTTCAAAGATTAAAATCTCTAGAAGACTCAGTAAATGCTGTTAAAATATAGATAGTAAGCCCATGAGTTAGTAGTAAGGCGCATTAGTTGGTTAGTATATAAGGTAGATGGTACACTCATCCAAGTGCCAAAGAAGTCAACAAATGCTTAACCATCGGGCAGAAACCACAACTTAAGGTTTAACTACTCGGAGGAAGCAACAAACTAACACTTAACCATCAAGCAGAAGCCACAACTCAAGGCTTAATGACTTGAAGGAAGCAAAATGCTTAACCGCCATAGGGCAGAAACAAACATGAACAAGGCCATAGGGCCAAAGGCTTAACCACCAAACAGAAACTATACCTCAAAATTTAATCATTTGGCAGAAGCACAACAACGCTTAACCACCAAGAGTACCCAATCACTCAAAAGTAGCTTGAAACATTAATTGTGATCATCAGATACAAATCTAATACTTCTCATAAAAGTCAACCTTCATACAATATTACCATTGCAAAATATCTCCACAAAAAACATGCTAATGATTTTATTCATTCATCTCCTCAACATCACAAAGTCAATTCAAAACCATGCATCAAAACATGCAGTTGGTTAGTCAAAAGAAGCCAAACATCATTGTCCAAGTCCAAAGCCATACCTTGCATAAAAACAACTTTAATTACAGCAATATAAAACCACAATCTTACTCTTCAAGCACAGTGCCAATCCCTCTGATCGCGGGCAAACACGCAAAACCATCTCATCCAAATTCATATACATCATACAAAATGGGGTTTTCACTTTTCAGGATGCAATATCTCTATGAAGCATTTAATCAAACACCTTGAATGCACCGAATGCAGAACCACACACAAAGGGCTACAATCTGATCCGAATTGCAGAACCAGTAACAACAACGATTCAAAATTAACCCATAGCAATAACAAGGAGTTGCAAGAAACAGGAAAAATAGAACTTTATTGTGCAAAAATGAAGTCCAGAAGTGCGACTCCAACGCAAAACCAAATCCAGGTGCTAAACAGAATCAATGCTGCTACAAAAAGGAAGATCTGAAGTAGAGGCGATATGCACAAACCTGAACCTAAATCGAAGGTGCGCTCAGAACTAGAATCCATGGACATGAACCAAATCGCAAAGCCAGAAACGAAACCAGATCCAAAGCCATAGTGAGAGCAGAATCGAAGTATAAACACAAAAAAATCTGAGAGGAAGCAGAGTCGCACAAGGCGAGATGTTTGATTGAACAGATCTAGGTCGCGAGAGAAGAAGAGAGATCTTTCTGTTCGCGTTTGAGAGAGTGAAAGATAAGAAGCAAATCGGAATCGAGCATGAGAAGAAGAACACAAATAAAAAAATGACGCAACCAAATGGAACGTCAAAAACAAAAAATCAACCTGAAGGTATCATAGAAAGGGATTTTTTGGAAAAGAATAGAAAAAAAAATTAATTAAGAGGAAAAGTAATAATAAAAAAAATAGAACCAACTTAAAAGGTGAAATTTATGGAGGATACCATGTTTGCTTTGATATCATATTGAAAAATATGACATCCATGGAAATTAAAGAGAAAAACCCTAAAAATGTATTATATTGAAAGTAGAGAAATATTACAAAATGAGAAGAGATGATTACAAATGAGTGTACCATCTACCTTATATACTAACCAACTAATGCGCCTTACTACTAACTCATGGGCTTACTATCTATATTTTAACAGCATTTACTTAGTCTTCTAGAGATTTTAATCTTTGAAACTTCTTTGATTTAATGGCCTGTTATATACTTTGATAGAGCTTGCATTGATGTCAAATTTTTTTTCTCTTTCATGTGACAAAGTGTGGAGCAAATTGGAAACAGAGCAGATTGCCTTTTGATTGAATTAGATATTTATTTTTATTCAAGTAATGATATAGAGCAAATTTCCATATCATGTCTTCCTAGTGTGTTGTTGCTTTATTAGTGGTTCTAAAAGTTTTGTTTAAGAAACTTGTATAACTTTCATGTTTAATGAATTGTTGGAATTTTGTGCTTATAGCACTTTTGAGTTCAATAGAAGTAAATTTATGAATTATTGAATTATTATGAGTTGCAGCTTTATGGAAATCAATTTGCATTGCAAATTGGTTAATAGGAATGAATTAAAATAATTATTTTTTTTAAAAAAAGGGAACTCTAGAAATCGGTTATCTAAAGAACTGATTTTAAATGTTGTTTTTTATGATATTTTAAATTGGTTGTTTAAATAACCGATTTAAATGTTAAAATTTGAATCGTTTATTTAGCCGATTCAAAAGGTCCCAACCTTTAGAATCGGGAGTATACGAATCGGCCAATAACCGATTCCAAACGTGCCAAACAACCTATTCCAAAAGCCTTTTTTGCAGTAGTGTAAAAGCTTCATCTTTGTTTTTCAAAAACAATACACAAGTAAATCTAGAGTAGTCATCAACAATCACAAAACCAATTTCTTTCCACTAAGGCTAGCAGTTTTAATAGGGCCAAATAAGTCAATGTGTAATAGTTCATGTGGTTTCTGAGATGTGATCATGTTCGTAGATTTAAAACTTGATTTGACAGGTTTTCCATGAACACATGTCTCACATACTTTATCTTTTTCAAAATTTTCTTTGGGCATCCCTCTGACTAGTTCCTTTTTGGAAAGTCTTGAGATGGTTTGTATGCTTGTGTGGTCTTCTCTTCTGTGTCAAATCCATTTGTCATTTTCAGAAGACATAAGGCAAGTTTCTTGAGACAATTCATCAAGACATAGGCTATATAGATTTTTGTTCCTAGATGCAGTAAATTAAACTTTTCCAGATGAGATTTCTTTTATAAAACATTTATAAGATTTAAAAGAAACTTTATGACCACTATCACATAACTGACTAATGCTTAGTAAATTGTGCTTCAAACCTTCTAACTACTGAACATTTTTTATTTTTGGAGAAGAAGAGTTACCTATAGTACCTATACATTTGATGCAAGCTTTGTCATCATTGCCAAAGCAAAATAGCCTCCATCTATTCTCTGCATAGAGAGAAATTTATCCTTTTCTCCTGTCATGTGCCTTGAGCATCCACTGTCCAAGAACTACAGCTTTTATTAGATGCTAAGAGGCATTCCTGTTTCAGAGGTTAGTAAAATTTTAGATACTCAAAGTTTCTTGGGTCCTTCTTGATTAGTTTTCTTCCAATGGAAGTTTTTCTTAGCTCTGAAACATACAGAAATATCATGACCAAATTTCTTGTAGTAAGTACATTTCAACCTTCTTTTTCCATTTCTTAATATAGCTTTAGAATTTTGTTCATCTTGACTCTCTAGAGGTTTATCTAAAGAAGGATTAACAGACAAGTGTAATTTTTTATTTAAAACTAGGATTCTGTCTTTGAGAATGTTGTTTTGTCTCTCAAGTGCTGAAAGATCAAGGTTTGATTTTACAACTAGCTATTCTTTCAATAGTTTGTGTTGTTCACAAATTAGTGTGTCCTGAAAAGAGTGAACTTTAATTAATAGATATTCATTTTGTTTTTGAAGTTCCTCATTTTCTTTCTTAGCATCATAGAGTTGATTTTTGAACATACCACATTTTTGAACTAGTGTATTTGAATAAGTTAAAAGTTTTCAAGAGCATATTCAGTTTCTTTGCATGCAACACAATAAAGTGGTTCAAAAGTGATTACCTTTTCTAGATCAGATTCTTCCATCATGCGTAAGTTGGTTGATTCTTTGTCAGATTCTGGATCAATGCTTTGATGATCTCGAGAAGGTTCTTCTATGTCTGCCATGAGACACAGATAGGCTGTCTCTTCTTCTTTTGACTTTGTTCCTTCAGAGTCATCCCAAGAAGCTAGTAGAGCCATTTTCTTAGGATTGAACCTTCTGTTGCCTCCCTTTAGTTTTGGACATTCATTTTTGAAGTGTCCGGGTTTATTGCGTTCAAAGCATAGTGAAGGAGTCTTGGTGGAGCTCTCTCCTTTGGATGTATCTTTCTTTAAGAATGGTTTTCTGCTGTTTCTTTTGAAAGCCCATCTTTTTAATCTTCTGGAGATTAGAGTTAATTCATCTTCTTCATCAGTATCATTTTCTTCACTTTCTCCATTTGACTCATTTTGTGCTTTAAGAGCCGTAGTTTGAGAAAGTTGAGGAGATTTTTGAGTAGCTTTGAGTGCAATGGTTTTTGTCTTTTTGGGATGCAGTTCATCCATGGTTTCTTGTTCATGCACCTTTAAAGATCCCAGTAGATCTTCTATTTTGAGAGTTAACAAATCCTTTGCTTCTGTTATAGCCGTTACCTTTGGTCTCCACACTTTGGGCAAGCATCTCAGAAGCTTTTTGACTTTGGATTGATTTGAATAGGTGTTGCCAAGAGAGTGTAGATCATTTATTATGGTTGTGAATCTTCTAAACATCTCTGATATCGTTTCTTGCTCTTCCATTTTGAATGTTTCAAATTCATGGATGAGAAGGTTGATCTGAGCTTCTTTGACTTGATCAGTTCCTTCATGAGCAGTTTTCAATGTATCTCAGATCTCTTTGGCAGTTGGTTTACCAGCTACTATTTCATACTCAGTTCTTCCTAATGCACATGTTAGATAGAATTTAGCTTTAGAGTTTAGAAGTACCATGCGCTTGTCATCAGTTGTCTAATTTTCTCTGGCTTTGGGAATAGTTGATCCATCTTCAGAAGTTGTTGTAGGAGCAAATGGTCCATCTTCAACAATTCCCCAGAGATCAGTGTCATGAGATTCTAGGAACAATTTCATTTGATCTTTCCAATAATAGTAGTGTTCACCAGTGAATCCAGGAGGTCTGTTTGCAGAAGCTCCTTTAGGGAGGAACATAACAGAGTTTGGATTGTTCATCACTTCTTCCAGGATCTTTCCTTTCACACTATGAAGTGTGCTCAGCCTTTAGAGGTGAGCTCTGATGCCAATTGAAGTGACTAGGTTACATAAGAAAGGGAGGGGGGTTTGAATTGTGTATCCTTTTTTTAATTTCTCAAACCTGCAACCTTCTCAATAAATTGCTCTCAAGGTTAACTTTGAGATGAGAAGGTTAGGGTTAGTTGCAAACCAATCAATACGCGTAAACCCTTAAAAGATAAGATTTATACTGATAGTGAGACAAATAAAGGTTGTTGAAGACTATCTTAATGACTGTCCTCAAATATTTGAGAAGTTGATAACGGATGCGGAGACACCGATGTATTCAGGTTGTATTGAATTCACAAAACTATTGGCTGTGATAAAGTTGTATAACTTGAAAACTTGCCACGGATGGACGGATAAGAGCTTTATGGAATTACTCGCACTATTGAAAGAAATGTTGCTGAAGAATAATGTGCTCCCTTCTCGGACATATGATGCAAAACAAATGTTAGGGTCCATTGGGTTGAACTATTAGAAGATACATGCTCGTCCCAATGATTGCGTTTTATTTCAGAATGAACATGCATCGTTAAAGTCGTGTCCTAAATGTAATGCATCGTTAAAGTCGTGTCCTAAATGATATTGATGTATGCTTGGCTCCTTTAATTGAAGACTTGAAGCTAATGTGGGAGACTGGAGTAGAGGTGTATGATGGGTTCAGAGAAGAAAGTTTCACCCAGAGGGCTATGATTTTTGGCACAATTAATGACTTTCCAGCATACGGCAATCTATCTGGGTACAGTAACAAAGGTCAGTGTGCATGCCCTATATATATGTGAAGACAAAACTGATTGGATGTGGTTAGAACATGGTAGGAAGAATATCTACTGTGGTCATCGTAGATTTTTGCCATCTACTCATCAGTATCGACTGTTGAAAAAGGCATTCAATGGGAATTTCGCAACCCGTAAAGCTCCCATGGCTTTGACGGGTGAACAACTCTTTGAAAAGGTGAGAGATTTGAACATTAAAATTTGGAACCCTTTTGCAGGAGAGCTTGCCAAACGAGGGTGGAGGAAAAAGCCGATTTGCTTTGAGTTGCCATACTGGAAGTCATTATATGTAAGACACTTTCATTGACCCAGTTCATCTGATTAGAGACACACAATTGTGTGGCCCATGTTACATGAGATGGATGTATCCGTTTGAGCGTTACTTGAAGATATTAAAAGGTTATGTGAAAAACCGATCACGACCCGAGGGTTGTATTGTTGAGCGCTACATAGTTGAAGAAGCTATTGAGTTCTATACCAGCTATCTATCTAGTCTTGAATATTCTGTGGGACAGCCAAGGTCTCGTCACTTAGGAAGCATTAGTAAAGGGATGTCAGGAACAAAAATAGTGATGGTATCAAGGAAAGAACTAGATGAAGTACACTTATATGTTTTGCACAATGATACTGAGGTTGATTCATATGTTGCCAAGCACATGGACATACTTAAGAGTGATCACCCATATAAGAGTCAAGTTTGGTTAACAAAAGAACACAATCGGAGTTTCATAGTGTGGTTAAAAAAGCGCATTGATTTTGAGTTTGCTATGAATCCTACCTCGATTTCAGAAAGATTGAGATGGTTAGCAAAAGGTCCAAATATAAAAGTTTTCTCTTACACCAGCTATCTAATGAATGGGTACACATCTGTACAAAAAACGATGATGATCAGAGTAAAATGCAAAATAGTGGGGTGACTCTTATAGCTCAAGCTTTGCATACATCAAGTGCCAAAGACAGAAATCCCATATATGCGAATATGTCATACTTCGGGGTCATTGAACACATATGGGAGTTGGATTACAACATGTTTCGAGAGCCTGTGTTCCAATGTAAGTGGGTTTACAATAATAGTGGTTTACAGATTGATGAGTCGGGGTTCATGCGGGTGAATTTCAACAAGTTAGGATATAAAGATGAGCCTTTTATTTTGGCATCCCAAGCTCAACAAGTGTTTTATGTCACTGATCCAGTTGATATCAATTGGTCCATTGTTTTTTTGACAAATAAAAAATTGGTGAATGACATTGATGATCAAGCAACCGATGATGATGGTATTGAGGAGGACCCTTTCTTTGGGACATCACTACCAATAGTAGGGGAAAGTACTCCTAGAGACGATTATGTGTATGTTAGAAAAGATCATAGTGATGGAAATACGATTCATCAAAAACAAAGTACTAAGAAGCGAATTGCAAATAAAATTATATCCAAGAAAAGGAAAAGGTAATTTAGACTTACATCATATGCTTTTTATCTATTTCCAAGAAGTTATTTTACATAGTTTTCATCTTCTTGACTGGTTATTTATTTTGGATAGATAAATATAACAATAACAATGATTATGTTTTATTGCAGGTCAGATGGCGGATCATAGTGATCATCATGACAGCGGTCATGAGTGTGATGTTGAAAACTATATCAGGAAATAGGCTCCCCGTGGAATGATGGTCAAAAGGGATATCATTGGTCAAATAAATAAAGGAATAGGAAAATTATCTGTAAGTTACTAATTACTAATAAACTTAATTCAACACTTAGTTTTAATTGTTTTTTAACTAACTTACTAATGACATAATGCAGATGGAGTGGAATATTAAGGGTCAGCCAATTGGAAGAAATGACACACATTTGACTACCTTCCTTGGTAGTAAGGTAAAACAAATGATACCAATTACAATCACTAATTGGAGTGAGAGAAAAAATGTTGTTTTGAGGAAACACAGGAGTTCTGGTTAACAATACAAGTATATAATTTTACATCTCTTTAGTAATATTATTTAATAATTTTGTAAGCATATATATATATATATATATATATATATATATATATATATATTTATATCATTTTCATTGAATATGTGTATGCAGCAATTTTTTGATGTGGATGAGTCCCGAAAAGACTCGATAATGAAGGAAGCTGGAAAGTTACAACGGAATTTCAGGACTAGTCTAAAAAAATGGCTGATAGATAATAATGGAAACATCGGATGGGAGCCTCCAACACTATATAGTGGATTTATTACGGAGGAGGATTGGGCTATATTTGTTAGGAGACGCACCAAAGATTCGGAATTCTTGGTTAGTACTATAATCTATTAAGTTATAACTTAAAATATAGTTGACAATTATATATTATGCATTAATGTATACTTATCTCTCTAAATAGAAAGCAAGCTAAGCGAATCAAGAGAGAGCTTCTAATTGTGTTCCCTTATAGAGGCGGTGCTAGTGGATATCATGTTTTTGAAGAGAGATTGGTAAGACACAATAATCTTGATTTCTTTTCGTTTAATAAATCTTTTGATTCATAGTTTCTTAACATTTGGTAAATTTAAATATAGTTGGAGGAGAGTGGGAAAGATCCTACTAAAGAAAGTATTGAGCGACATGTTTTGTGGGTAGTAGTCTGACAAAAGGATGGGGAGATTGTGGATCCCAAAACTAAGGAGGTGACTCACAAAATTGTAAGTATTTCCAAAATTCAAATATTGTTTTGAAACTTTTATGATCTTTATAATGTATAATAATTTTATTATACTTTTGTTTGTGAATCAGAAAACCATATCAGAGTCTGTGTCACAGGGAGAGATCACTGATTGCTTTGAAAAGGAAATCCTTACTCGTGCCTTAGAAAGAGAAGAATACCCGGGTCGTACAAGGGGTTGTGGATTTGGCGTTAATCCAACCGACTACCTTGGAGCAAAGAAGAAAACTCATGATGAGCATCATGATTGTCAACAAAGTAGACAGTTGCTGGATTGTTTGAAAATCTAAGGGCTGAACTTAGTCATTTCAAACTGCAATATAGGTTGGTTTCTCCTGCAGTACCATCAAAACTTAGAATGAGATTCTTATTCCAACAATCTCCTCCTTTTTGTTGATGACAAACTTTGAGTAAGTTTTGAGTTTTCTATCTTTTGAGCATAGATAATTTTAAGCATATTGATCTCATATTTGCACACATGTTCTAAATAGAATTTTAATAAGATTTTAAACATGTAAAACATATCAAAGTGATGATTGTCATTATCATGTTAAAACATTCAAGGTTCAGAATTCTTGATAATCAATCACACATACTGACGGACAGAAATTTAAAGCATACATATACATGTTTGTGTGACTTCTTTCACAATTACATAATTAAAATTATCCTTCTAAACTAGGATGTCACATAAACCCCAAACTAGACTAGAACTAACTAGCTAAAAACTTTCTCTATCTTCTCCCCCTTTTGTCAACAACAAAAAAGGAGGTAGACAAGAAATAAGAATGCTACAGATAGCGCACGAGATAGCTGCACCATTCCGTCAACTAAGGTATTAATTTTTTTTTTGGCAATAAATAAGGAATTAATTATTAAACTCTCTTTCTTCTATGTAATGTATTTATTAATTTTTGTTTATAATTGATTTAGGACAACAATGAGTGTGAGTGTGAATTGTATATCTCAAACTCACACCAAATGGTTGCAATAGGCTTTACATGTGACCAATTGGGTCCCTTGATGCACAATTTACCCATACTTCCAGATCATCTTAGACTTAGAGTTCACTGTGCAATTGTGGGGGATGCACCATTGCCTATTCCAGTGCCCAGTACAGATTTACTGATTGTGCAAGATGCAGCTGGTACCTTTGTGGCATGGCCAACACACCTTGTTGTTGTAAGTGACAATATATTTGTAACTAACTAATTATTTTATT
This sequence comes from Astragalus glycyphyllos, assembly GCA_963573325.1. NCBI lineage: Eukaryota > Viridiplantae > Streptophyta > Magnoliopsida > Fabales > Fabaceae > Astragalus > Astragalus glycyphyllos. The sequence goes on from OY754307.1 coordinate 34,946,631, forward strand.
TTGTCATATATTGTGTGCTAACTAACGAACTTTTTTTATATATACGTATGCCAAAAAGCAAAATCTAGGGGCAAAAGTGTTAGCAAGACAAAATCTACTAGCAAGAAAGTGTCTCGGTCCGACCCTTCTACACAAGTTTCTCAGCCTGCCCCTCCTCGAAAAGTGACTCAGCCCTCCCCTCCTCCAACAGTGACTCAGCCCGCCCCTCCTCGAAAAGTGACTCAGCCCTCCCTTCCTCGGAAATTGACTCAGCCCGCCCCTCCTCCAAAAGTGACCCAGCCCTTCCCTCCTCCAAAAGTGTCTCAGCCCTCCGCCTCTTCCATTGATGATTATAGGAATATTTTTTATGCCGAAATGCATACAGAAGTCAGGATGGATGATGCAAGGCAGCTTGTATTAGAGATGGATGACCACATTTTTGGGATTTCCGGTCAAATACTGATGATCTCACGTCAGGATATCGATGACTTATGTAAAATGAGGTGGGCAACCAGTACTTGTATTAGAGCATATGCCAAGTACGTATGTAATTTATTATTTGACATCATTGAATTTATTTTATATCGTTAATTTAATTTGTATATATATATATCTCTAATTATAGGTGCTTGTACGAGAACATTTTGGTCCCTTCGGAACAGGCACAGAGATTTGTGTTCTTGTGTCCGGATAATACACACCTCCGTGAAGTGTCGGATGAACTGTGTAATTATGAGGCGCTTGTGAAACAAAACAGGAACGAGGTTACAAATTATATCACTCGACACTTATGGGAAGCTCAAAATACAGGTGTCGATACCATGTTTTTGGCACTGTGTCTCTTAGGGTGAGAGAGTTAATCCATTCTTATATAACATGCATTTTTTAAAAACTAGTCAATTACCTATTCAAAATTTTATTTTGTAGGGAACATTGGATTTTGCTCGCAATAAATCCTAAGACAGATACGGTGTACTACGTTGATTCTGTGCAGGGTCATTTCAACACCCACCCCGAGTTGGTCGCGATATTTAATAGGTGTGTGTATTTCAATCCCTCTGCATATTTCTTTGTTTTACTTATATATGTATGTATTTTTAATAATATAATTATATCCAATTGTTTTCAGAGGTAAGTTTGTAATCAATGTTCTTATATATTTATTTACATTATTGCTGTCAAAAAAAGGTATTAAATTAAATTTAACAATTAACTAATATTTTGTTTTGTAGTGTCCAAAACAACCTAATATCAATGATTGTGGGTATTACGTAGTGAAATTTATGAACGAAATTATTACCCACAACCAAATGGTTATCCCCAGACAGGTATCTATTTAGAACTCTTTTTTATTTTGATATAATAATAGTTAATTTCATTTAACCATTTCAATTCTAATTTTATTTATTTATATAATTTCAGTATTTTCCCGATTATCGGTGGAAGACATACTCTGCTGCCCAGCTTGATGTGCTTATGGGAGAGTGGTGCCGTTTTGTCCCCCAATTTTTTTGATTTTGGATAGATTGTAATGTTGTAAGTTGTTAGATTTTGATTTGGATACATGCATATGAATTGGTTCATGCATAAGTTGCTAGCTTGTTTTGATTTGGATACATATTGTAAGTAGCTATCTAGTTTTGGATACATATTGTTAGAGAGTTTGATTTGGATACATATGAATTGGTTAATATTGTAAGTTGCTAAGTTTTGGATACATAATAACTTGTTAGTTAGTTTGTTTTGGTTCTTGTTGGGTACATATTGGTGCATTTGGATATATAACTAGTTTATATATATATATATATATATATATATATACACACACATATACGTTGTTAGTCATATAATGGATTGTATTGTATTGTATTGGCTGTATATGACCAGGAAAATATCGAATGTAAAAAGGAAAATAAACAAAAACAGAAAAAAATTTATACAATGGGCAGCGCTTGCAGGGAAAAGCGCTGCTCATTCACCTAACGCTTTTATGAATGGGCAACGCTTCCTATTATAAAGCATTGCCCATTCCAAGAAGCGCTAGGTGAATGAGCAGCGCTTCTCCCTACAAGCGTTGCCCATTGTGTTAGCGCATTTTGGGAATGAGCAGCGCTTTATAATAGGAAGCGCTGCCCATTCAAAAAATGTGCTAACATGATAAGCAACGCTGCCCATGACTACCAATGAGCAGCGCTTCTTAAACGCAGCCCATTGTGGGGGTGGAATCAGCAGCGCCAAGTTTAGCAGCGCTTAGAAACGCTACCCATGGCCAAAAAAAGTGCTGCTCATCCCCAAATCTGTTGTAGTGCAATCTAGGTAGTTTGATGGAATGTTCACACATACAATTACAACAATGGTTTTGGGGTTTGGGATATTTAAGAGCTTGATAAAAAGTAGACACACTGTGAACACAATGATTATAACAAGCTAGCACACACTCAAGAAAGAGATCCCAGATCTGAACTTGAAGAAGCTTTGAGTGTGGGATGAGAAGGTTGATAGCTTTGAGAAGCTTGACTTTGTGTAGGTTGCAATTAACTCTTATACTTTGGAACTTTAGAATGAACTCTTTAAAATAGCCAAGGAAGATGAATATAGCCGTTAGAAACTTGAAGAGAGCCGTTTGGAATATCCAATGGTCCATAGGAGTAACTTGAAGTAAGACAAAAGTTGATAACATTTGAACCTTCTCAAGAGTTACTTTATGCTTTATCTGACCATCTGAACTTTCTTGAGCTGGATATGTACTCTCCTAGTATCCTACTACAAAGTTATGACTTGAGTTGCTACTGTTGGCCAGCCTGGAACTGATTTAAAGGAACCTTCTCAAGCTTCCTAGGATGAACAAACACTTCAAATGTGGAAAAGGAATAACCAAGCATTTCCTCTTTATTGCTTGAAACTTTCCAACACATTTATTACAAGATATCATCATTTAATTCAGGTGAAGAGCATTCAAGTTGAGTTAATGTGTTTGGATGGAATTTGATACGGTTTCCAACAACCTTCTCAACATTCATTCCTCTTACACATCAACCTTCTTCAAACATGAACTTATGCTTCTAAGGTGTTTATGAGTCAACCTTTTTTTGACTTCTAGTCAAATCTTCTGTTGACTTTTGGTCAACCTTCTACTGACTTTGGTCAGCCTTTTGTAAATTTGGTCAAACGTTCTGTTGACTTAGTTTAAGCTTCTCATATTTTAACTTTCTCAAGGCTATTTCTACCTTTGCATTTTATCAACTTGTTGAACCAAGATAGAGCCTTATTTTTCTATGTTAAGACAACTGTTCTTATCACTTTGCAAACATGTTAGATCACACTTCATTAGAAAAGCTAAATCTTACTTAGTTTGTTATCGTCAAAACTTAGAATGATGAATCTGTAGGTACAAGTCTGAATTTGACTGATGGGAACAAGAGAACAAGAAGAAAGCCTACCTGGCTAGGCGATTATGACACTGATGAGAAAGCTCTGTTTGATGAAATGCTTCTTGCTGTGTTTTGTTCAACTGATCCTACAACTTATGAAGAAGTTGCTCAAGATCTTGTCTGGCAGCAAGCAACGGATGCAGAAATACAGGCTATAGAAAAGAATAATACATGGAAATTGGAGGATTTACCAGCTAATGCAACAACAATAGGGATCAAATATATCTTTAAAACAAAAGTAAATGTGGAAGCAAAGATTGAGAAACATAAAGCAAGACTTGTGGTTAGACAAGGGATAGATTACAATGAAAAAAGGATAGATTACAAGGGATAGATTATGCAGAAAAAAAGGATTTATGCACCAGTACACACGATCATTACTTGTTTCATTCCTTTTCACTAGTAGTTCATGCCCTTCAGTTACCAAATTGCGCCTCTATGTGATGAACTATTTATAAATCTAACGATACATGGACCATAACCTTATAAACCATCCTAAATCGGGTGTTGCAGCTGATTTATGGAGCAACAAAATTTGTCATGCAGAAAGTACCTCCTTAGGCTTTCAATGTGATGGTATTCTTTATTCTTGTATGTAAATAACTGTGAGTCTCTAAATACCTACAAAACCCTATGAAATAAGTAATAACAATTGAAATAGAGCATATATAAAACCATCTGCGTAAACCAAAACACACTGAGCAGATTTACTAGCAAGTCATGCAAGTTGCTCACTACAATTGAGCATAAGCAAAGTTCTTCATTTTCTCTTGATAATATTGTGTTGTTAATTTGGAGTCACTATGACAAAGACGACAGAGTACATTATCATATGCAGAAGTTAGTTCTATAACCAATCAGCTATAACTTTCAAATAACATTCCCCTATGAGTGCAAGACAAACAAAAAGGACAAGTACCAGCCAAACAAAAAGGAAGCTTCAATATGTGAAAAAACAACACTGACACTAAAATAATAAAAGAAGAATGTGATGTGATCCTGAGCTGAAGTCACATTCCAACAGAATACCATATTGAGCATAAAGCAGCCAATGAAAAATTATATAGGCACAACTCACAAGCAGGAAATGAAAACTTCAAAACCCAAACACCACAAAATTCTGATGAACTACTACCAGCCTAATGTAACAGAGAAAGAACAAGAAATGAACACCATAAACTTTTCTACTTGAGGCTTCTAATTTCAAAACATTGTTGCCTTGACAACTAATACTTCTTTAATTGAATATTACTAACTTCTTACGTTCTTAAGCAAAAATTCAACAAATTAGGGAAAATTGAACTACTACAAGCTGAATTGGTGACAACAAATTCAACATATTAGGGAAAATTCAGAATTAGAGAAAAAAGAATTAGGGTTTCAAAATTGGGGGAAAATTAGGGCTGGGGATGTGTGAGAGAGCAGAGCACACACAGTTTGAGAGAAGAGAAGTTTGCGATAGCTAACCCTAACGAAAACGAAAACGAAGGGAGATGAAAGTAACCTTACCATTTGAAAACGAAAACGAAGTGAGCTTGAAGATTTCTGGACGAATTAAGCTTCAAAGATTTCTGAACGAAGTTCTAAACGAAGTGAGTTTGTGAGGAAGATTTCTGGACGAAAACGAAAACAAATGCAAACTGAAATGCGACTCAGAATTAGTGAGAAAACGAAAACAGATGCAAACGAAGTGAGTTGAGTTTGTGACGAATTAAGCTTCAAAGCTTCAAAGATTTCTGAACGAAGTGAGTCGTTTGTGAGGAAGAGAAGGTGAGCATCGCGTAGGGTTTCGAAACTGGGTTGTGTTTTGTGTGAGCATTGCGAAGTGAGTTGTGTTTTGTGCGAGAAATTAAAACTGGTGCATAGTCATTTAGCATCGGTTCTTTTGACAGCCGATGCTAAATGTCCCAAGCAAGTACATTTAGCATCGGCTGTTAAAAGAACCGATGCTAAAAGTCTAACGTGAACTTAAACTTTTGCTCGTAATTTCAAAAATGCCACCGGTTACACATTTAGCATCGGCTGTTCAAACAACCGATGCTAAATGTTGCTTTCTAAAGTCATTTTTCCACTAGTGCCTGTAGCAAGATGGGATACTATTAGATCCATTATTGTAGTTGCTGCCTTAAAGGGATGGAATGTGTACCAGCTGGATGTTAAAAGAGCATTCTTACATGGTGAACTTAGTGAAGACGACGTGTACATAGCTCAAAACTACAGTCATAAAATCTGTTCTTTTCGTCCGCCACATATAAAATCTGTTATTTTCATCTCAGTTTTTCTTCTCTCTTATTTGATCACCAAAAACTACCGAACTTCAAATTCCTATACAAAATCACCTTCTGAATCCGTTTACGGTGTTATTTTGGTCATCTGAGATAGAAATTATACCATATTTTGTACTGTATATCGCTGATTCTAGATACTACAGTCATTGTTTGGAAAAACGGATATCGTCTTTGGATTCCCCTCATCGAAACCTTCAGGAAAAGGTATTGCTTTTATTATTTAGGTGAATTTGATAAACGACCTGTTTTACCCGTGATTGCAACTTCTGGTCTCACTTCTGGCCACATTGGTTGTCATCTTGAAAAACTGAGACCTTCTTTAGACTCACCGAGAAGAATAATTTTATTCTATCCAATCAGATTTGCAAACCGAGACGTTTAAAAAATGTGTCCGTTTATTTGTCGTTCTTCGCCTCCTTCGTTACCGTTGAGCACTACTCAATAGAATTCTCAGTTCCTTCATCCTTTGGACCTCAAGAGACATTCAAATAAATTAAAGATCCTCTTCCTTGTTGTTTTCAAGTCTAAATTCGTGGTAAGCACATGTTCTTTATATTCAAGTCCTTTCTTTTAGTTTTATAAACCGTAAGAAACTATTTTTGACATATCTTTCGCTACCGTTATCAGAATTACGTGCCGTTTGAAGCTACATGCTCGTAGCGACATCCTTAACACAATAAAAATAAGTTTTCAGCCCTTCAAATTTAAATTTCGTGTAAGTTCCCGAGCCTTAGCTTTTTGGTCCTTTTAGTCCCTACGTTCAAATATTTAATATTGCACCTTTGTCCTTTTGTTATACGTGACTTTCGGGATCATCAAGAAGCTGATACAAGAGTGATATAATTCTGTTTGGAGGACTTGAGTTTCTATTTTCGCTTTGGACCTTCGTTCGTGATTTCTTGGATTCGAGTTAAGAAGAGGGAGGATGATAACTAGGGAAAGTGGTAGTTTAGGATGCAATTGACGTAACTGGGATGTCCCATGATCCCTACGTCTTACGCTGGCAACACTTTTGTGTGTAAACCATTGTAGGAGCAATGGATTTAAATTTATTTGATAAATTGGTTGCCTTGTAGGAGCAAGGGCCCTAATGTAATGTTTAAATGCTACGTGTGTTTTATGCCTATTTGTTGTTGTTTATGATTGCTGTTGACGATTTGTTAAAGCCCAAGGGCTAATCTCCCCAGAGGAGGTATGATTGTTGTAAATTGGGTAGTTATGACTGATGAACCCTAGGATATTAGACCCTATTGTACATTTGATAGATTTGATGATGAATTGATATAGTTAGATAGCTCACAGGTTGAAAGCTAAAGATGCTCTCATGGGTTAGATTACCTCTAAGTTAACAAACAAGGCTAGAACGTAGAACAAAAGACTGAATTGGATTTAGATTAAGAATGACTTATAATGATTTCACGCATAAATGAGGATAGTAATAGACTAGATTGATGCTGTTAGTGGATTAGAGTAATGAAAAGTATTCAAGGTATAATTTAGAAACTCGTGACTAATTAGGACTAAGTTATTAATGGATTAGAAGTACTCTTGGCCCGTAGGATATTAAAATTACGTTAGGTGCAACTTAGAGGAATATGTTAATTAGTTAAAGGTTGGGCCGTTAATGGATTAAAACTATCCTTAGTGTGCCAGACGTTAAAAAATTACTTAAGAGACCTTTTAGAGCCTATTAGTTGACCTTTTAGAGCCTATTAGGACTACACTTGACACTTCCAAAGTTATTCTTAGATAACCTTGAACCACGGATGACGATTGGGAGATTAAAAGTCATAGAAAGCCTTAAGAAACATCAAGTAATTGACGAAGTTAGGATAGGAGGTATTGAAGCAAGATATGAATGTAGGGTTGACATTTTTATCTTGGATTAGTGGGGAATATGACAATAGTTAGGACTGAAGATGATAGTTATAGGTCAAGAGACCCTTTAGTTGTATGAGAATACCCAAAATGATGATTATAGTCTACGAAGCACCGACATAGACACGGACACCGGACATGGACACCCAGACACTGGTTTTATTTTGATTTTTTTTTTAAAAACACAAGTAATTGAAGTGTCGGTGTCGGTGTCGGTGTCGGTGTCCGACACGACCCGGACACGACATTCAGAAGAGGAGTCTATGCTTCATCGATTATAGTACAAGTGACACTTAGTTGATAATGATAACCCTAGACTCAGGAATTCTTAGGGACGCAGATGATGATGATGTTTAAGGAACCTTGTCGATGTGTGGGCAAGGACTCGTCGCAATAGGGGCGAGCCGTACCTTAGTAATTTAAGTTGTAGGAGGAACCTTGTCAAAGTATGGGCAAGGACTCGTCGCAGTATGGGCGAGTCTTACCTCAAAGGATGGTGATGATGATAGAGGGGATGGTAAGCAAACGATTATGGGAGTAGCAATAGAGACGCCCACGGCCCGGCCTTGCGGGTAGTCCCAAGGGGGGGGGGGGGTCCTAAGTGGGGCACTGTTGGGGTGTTCTACAAACTACTGGGGTACCCTGACTAGACTCTATCTATTTCCCGGGATGTGAGGGCACTTGCATCCGCTTACCCAGAGTTAGATGGATCCAGATGTGTTGATAGAATAGTTGACAGTTTGAGGATGACGTTGGAGTAGTGGGTATTAGGATTGCGCTGACGTTGTAGTCCTAGGACCGTACGTGAGTTGCGAAATTGAGGATTAGATGACGATTAGTTGATTGTTTGTGTATGCGTGTTATGTTTGCTGTATCCACTATCGTTGATGGTTTCCTATGTTGTGTGATTTCCTCACTCTTCTTTGTGGCTACTCGTGTGCCATTGTACACGTTTAGGTGATGAGCAAGCAGATGGTGATGAGCCTATCGACATGGATGCCGAGGAGTAGTTCGTGCTGATTAAGATTATTAGTTGCTAGTTGTATTGTTAATTGTTTTTAAAAGTTGTAATAATTTTAAAAACTCTGAGACATGTGACACAGGGGTTCCATGAGGTTTTTACTTTAGTTTCATTATTTGTTTAATTGGTATTTTCTCAATTGTTGGTGATACTTGTTATTTCGTTTGACTTAAAGTTTTTACAAAGACGTATTTTCTCTAAATTCCATTATTTACGTCATGTCTTCCAAACGGGGTAGCGGGTGTCACAATGTGCCTACAGTTCAAGGAGTCTATGAAACATGAATTCAAAATGACTGATCTTGGAAGATAGAAATTCTTCCTTGGATTAGAAATGAGCCAAACAGAATCTAGTGTATTTATCTGTCAACAGAAATATGCCAAGGAAGTACTTGAACAGTTTGGCGTTTTTTCAAATCCCATTGTGCCTGGGAACAAACTATGTAAAGATGAAGATGGGAAAGAAGTTGATGTAACCAATTACAAGTAAATGGTTGGTAGCTTGATGTACCTCATTACTACAAGGTCAGATTTAATGTATGCAATGTGTTTGGCAAGTAGATATATGGGGAGGCACACTGAAACACATTGAGTGGTAGTGAAGAGGAATTTAAGGCATGTCAATGGCAGTACAGACCTTGGCATTCTTTACAAGAATCAAGAAGGAACAAGTCACTACAGTGAGATAATTCGGTTCACCGAAAGTGCCATGCTGGTGATTATGATGACACGAGAAGCACATTAGTTTTTGTGTTCATGATGTGCTATGCAGCTGTGACTTGGTCTTCCTAAACACAACCTGTTGTCACTCTATCTACAACAGAAGCAGAGTTCCTAGCTGCTGCTGCTGCTGCTTGTTCTTGTTAAGGAGTCTAGCTAAGAAGGCTCAAGGGCAGGTTGGGAATGGAACAAACTAGGGCAACTGTGGTTTATTGCAACAATAACTCCACTATTAAGCTCTCAAAGAACCCTATGTTGCATGGAAGGAACAAACACATTGGCATGCAATTTCATTTCTTGAGAGACTTATACAAAGAAGAATAATAGAGCTACTGTCCTGCAATTCTACAGATCAAATTGCAGACATAATGACCAAGGCACTAAAACTTGATTCATTTGTGAGGCTAATAAATTCTTGGCATGACTACCATGAGCAATCAATTGTGAAGGAATAATGCACTCCTATTAGCATGTTTCAGAACTTTGTAATAGTTTAGTTGATTTTACAACGTATTAGTTTTCTGTTTTAGAAGTATATTGATAACTGTAATTTGTTAATTCTGTTTTAGTACCTAACTTCGTAAGTCATGTAAGTACTTAGAACTCTCTCATATAAGAACCATTGTATTACTATTTTCTCAATCTATGAACACGATGGATTCCCTAAAACAATCTCAGTCATCTCTACTAGTTCCTAACAATTGGTATCAGAAACCGCAGTTTTGGGTGAGAAAGAAATTGATTGAGAAAAGAGAGAAGTTCGTAGAGAATGCATTGGTTTTCAAAGCAATCAGAATCCATGGCGGAAAGAGAGTTTCTTCACCCTTCAATTTTCAAGTTCGGCAATCACTTTGAGCATTGTTCAATGTTGATGAATAATCTTCTCGATCGAAAGAGTATTGGACTGTGGTGGATTCTCTAAAACAATGGTAATACATTGGTTCTTACAAACCAAAAAAAGTGCGTATAGTATAACTAGTTCTAATATGATATGAGTTGATCAAGGGCAATACATATCATTCTCTCATATGTTGAACTGAATTGATGTCTTGGTAATATCCTTCGTAACACAGTAATTTCCTGAAGATTATGCCTTATATATAAGGCCTCGTTCCATTCTGTTGGAAAAATCAATTAGAATTTCCAATAATTAATAGGGGAGAAAATTCAAGAGACTTCTTTAAAGAGATGGATCGGTGTATCTGGATTGTTGAAGAAAAATCAATAAGTGAAGCTCATTGGAAATGTGAGACAATTAATGTCAACTATCTCAAATGCATGAATTGTGAGATCTGTGTGTTATCATTCCTTGTAATCATATAAGAGAAAATGAATGAATTTTGTTGATGTATTCCCGTGGACGTAGGCAAGAGGTGCCGAACCACGTAATTTATTTGTTTTCTTCTTTCCTTATTCTTGCGGTGTGTTTATCTATATTTCCTTAAAAATCTTTGGATGTGTGGGTTAATCCGTTGACGCGTGCGCTTTTTTCCAACACATTCTTCACTGCAAATCAGAACTCATCTCCTTCCATAAATTTCATGAGAGACTTCCTATAATACAGCACACAGTGCAAATCAGTATGAAATCTAATGTGAATTGAATTAAAATCTAACCCAACATTAATAGCTTTAAGATATCAGAAAATTAATACGACAGAAAATTATAAAATCTAATGAGAATAACTTTTTTATGTATCTTGACAACTTTCCTACACCACAACATGTTGTTTTAATCAAAGCAAAGGCTATTAAAATGTAACAATGTGTAAATATAGAAGAATTGTAATTCAAAATAAATTTACACATTAATCAAGTCTTCCAACAACATATTTTGTTCTTTCAGACTTTTTCTAGACAAATACAGGTGAAAGACAATCAATTTTTTCTAAGAAGCCAAAAGCACAACTATAAAACTAGTTACCAAAGTCATGACAGATTTAAGAAAATATGAAAACTTGTTTGCGTCAACAAACACACCTCCAAAAGCATGACTCAGTGACAACCTCAAGTAAGATCCCTCTCCCACACTCCACAATCCACACTCATCAATTTGCCATTGAAGAAAAAAAGAGGTAGAGAAAAAGAGAGGATCAACGCAGAGATATAACCAAATAGGCAAATGACATTACACAAAATAAAATCATGCTATAAAAACATCCAAATATAGTAACACACCAGAACCCCAAAACAACCCTTCAGTTTTTTTTTTTAAATTCAAAATTGAGGTGCAGGGAATCCCAAAAAAGCCCCTCAAGATGATAACAAAAAACTTTCTTCCAATGTCCTAACTTTGAAAAGCATGAGCTGTTAACTATAACGGAAAAAAATGAGGTTCAAAACTTACCAATTATAAGAAGAACACACCGCTATCAAATGTCCCGTACCCAGAAGTGACCCATATCTAGCAAAGAATGTCATATCAGTAACAATTTTTTTTGAAAAAAAATAAGATAAAAATATATTAATATAACCTGCAAATTTAGTGGTAACACTATGAAGTTTATTGTGTTTCTCAACTTATAAATCGGTCAAATTTCACATCTCAAATTCCAAATATCAATAATGTTGCCAAGACAACTACACCATTTGCATGTTGGACTTTATATTCAAGGAGTTTCATTATATCAAATATTTCAATATTATCTGACGGAATGTACCTGACATCCAATTCTAGCAGAAGACATTTTGCCCGTTCACTAAACTCCTTAATGCTGCAAGTACAAAAAAGGAACAGATAAGTTGATTTATAATGTATATAAGGACAATATTGTTAGGAATGGAAACTGATCAAAAAATATCTCATTCATTTCACTGGCTCAATGCCATTTATACAACATGCATCACTTGAAATAGAAGCTAACTGAATTTAGTACAACAGAATTCAACAGAAAACAAACTAACAGAATTTGACTAACTGTATTCTAACTAGCTGAGTTTGAGCTTACTTAATGACTAACAATCCCTCCCTTAAACCTATGACGGCCATAGACATCTTAGTTTACATCTGTTATCTTATATATTCCTAAACTTCACAAATGATTATGTTTTGAGTGGCTTTGTCATGATACCAGCTAGTTGTTCTTGTGTTGCACAATATTTCAGCTCTACTATTTCTTTGTTAGCATAATTCCTGAGAAAATGGAATCAAATGTCTATATGTTTGCTCCTCCCATGGCAGATTGGATTCTTTGACAGCAGAATGGTTGAACTGTTGTCACAAAACACAGGCAGACATCTGTTCTACTTCATTCCAAGACTCTCTAAAATTCTTTTTAACCAAACCCCTTGGCACACACATTGAGTAGCAGAAATGTACTCAGTTTCTGTGGTAGACAAGGTCACCACGGGCTGCTTCTTAGAGAACCATGAGACTGATCCATTTGCCAACTTGATGACATATTCTGAAGTTCTCTTCCTGTCATCAACATCACCTACAAAATCACTATCTAAACAGGCTATCAAATATGTCCCTATGCTCCTCTAGTACAGAATGCCAGTTTCCATTGTTCCCTTGATATATCTCAGTATTCTCTTTGCTTCAATGAGGTGAGTCTCCACTGGTTGTTCCATGAATCTGCTTATTACACTGACTACAAACTTCAGATCTAGCCTAGCTGCTGTCAAATACACGTGAATCCCTACAATATGTTCGAAGTAGGTAGAGACAATTGATTGTCCATAATCACTTCTAGACAACTTAGTTCCTAGCACAATTGGACTACTAACTGCTTTGCTTGATACTGTTCCAAATCTTTCTAAAACTTCTCTAGCATATCTTTGCTGGCACAAAAAATTCCCTTTTGATTCTGAATTACCTCAATGCCTAAGAAATGCTTCTTTTTTCCAAAGTCAGACATGTCAAATCATGGAGCTCCTGATAGCTTTGAACATTTTATCATCACTTCCTGTGAAAATTAAGTCGTCCACATACAAACTTACAATCAACACATTACCTTCTTTAGTCTGTTTTACAAATAGTGTGTGATAAAAAGGGCACTTATTGAATCCTTCCTTGGTTAAATGTTGCTCTATCTTGCTATACAATGCACAGGGGGGCCTGCTTTAACCCATGGAGGGCCTTGTGTTGCCTGTCCCCTTTATTTTCTTCACCCTTCTTCACAAATCCAATACGCTGCTCTATAAACACTGTCTCAATCAAATCACCATGTAAAAATGAACTTTTTACATCAAGTTTGAACACATTCCACCCTTTGAGGGCATCCAGAGCCAATATACATCTTATGATGTCCCACCTAGCCACAGGAGCAAATACTTCTTTGTAATCTATGCCCTTTTTTGGGAGTAACCTTTTACAACCAGTCTCGCTTTGTACTTCTCAAGTTGGTCTCACTCATTTACTTTGGTCTTGTATATCCACTTTATACCAATACTCTTTACTTCCTTCGGGAGTGTTGTGAATATTCAATGCTGTTTCATAATCATCTAGCCAAGATGGTGCCTTTGCTGCTCTCCTAACCCTCCCTTGAGCAAAGTTTGGGTTAGAGCTTCTTGGATCAGTGTTAACAGCTACCTTATCACTTTCTGTCTAAGAGTTCTCCTCAGCTTCAACAGTGATTCCCTACCCCCCTTCATCAGGATTCAATTGCTCTTCACTTCCTCTAGCATTGCTAGTCTCACAAGTGTCTTCCACACAGATTTCCTTACCTTTCTAGTTGCATTCTTAATTGCTCCAGTCCCATTTCTCAGTCTCTGAGAACACCACATCTCTACTAACAATTACTTCCTTTGTGATTGGATCATAAAGTCTATCAGCTTTTGATTTTTCACTGCTGCCTAGGAACACACACTTAGTACTCTTGCTGTCCAATTTCTTTCTTTTTACATCTGGAATGTGAGGGTGGGCAATGCACCCAAACACTTTAAAGTGTTTCACTGAGGGCTTCAAATTACTCCAACTATCCTCTTGTGTAGTATCAGTCAGTGCATCTATTGGACTTCTATTTTGATTGTATATAACGCAGTTCATTGCTTCAGCCCAAAAACTTTAGGTACTCCCTTTCTTGCCAGCATGCTTCTCACCATTTCAGGCAATATTTTGTTCTTTCTTTCAGCCACCCTATTTTGTAGTGGGGTGTATGTTGCTGTGAGTTGTCTCTTTATTCCATTCTCATCACAAAAAAATTTAAATTCAAATGGGTTTCACACTCCACCCCTATCAGTTCTTAAGCAGCATATAAATCATCAGTTTCCTTTCCTACCTTAGTTTTAAAATTATTCAAACAGTTCAAGGCACCAGACTTCTTAACTAAAAAATACATGTAACACCTTGTTTTAGTTATTAATTTATTTGTATATATTAATAATTATTTGATAATTTTGTGCGTGCCTTTTTACCAATTATTGTATAATTTGGTGATATGCTATTATTTTATTTTATTTTTACTAAATAGTATCGTTAATTTAATGGATTATAATTTTATGATAATTATATATTTATTAAGATTATACATTATAATTTATTTAAGTTTTTTTAAAAAAGGACTTAGCCTTTTTGATTTACCAACCCACGATAAGTTTTGTTCTTAAGGGTATGTTTTGGAGTGGGTTTTGCGAGGGGAAGGGAGGGGAGGTCATAATTTTCAAATCTAGTCACACCCCATCTGAATTCTGAAGTTCTCTTCCTGTCATCAACAACACCTACAAAATCACTATCTAAACAGGCTTTCAAATCTGTCCCTGTGCTCTTCTGGTACAGAAAGCCATTTTCCATTGTACCCTTGATATATCTCAGTATTCTCTTTGCTGCAATGAGGTGAGTTTCCACTAGTTGTTCCATGAATCTGCTTATTACACTGACTGCAAACATTAGATCTAGCCTTGCTGCTGTCAAATACATGAGATTCCCTACAATATGTTTGAAGTAGGTAGAGACAATTGATTGTCCACAATCACTTCTAGACAACTTAGTTCCTAGCACAATTGGACTACTAACTGCTTTGCTTGATCCCGTTCCAAATTTTTCTAAAATTTCTCTAGCATATATTTGCTAACACAAAAAAATTCCCTTTTGATTCTGAATTACCTCAATGCCTAAGAAATGCTTCATTTTTCCAAAGTCAGACATGTCAAAGTCAATCATCATGGAGCTCTTGAAAACTTTGAACATTTTATCATCACTTCCTGTGAAAAATAAGTCGCCCACATACAAACTTATAAACAACACATTACTTTCTTTAGATTGTTTGACAAACAGCGTGTCATTAAAAGGGCACTTGTTGAATCCTTCCTTGGTGAAATGTTGCTCTATCTTGCTATACAATGCACAGGGGGCCTGTTTTGACGCATGGAGGGCCTTGTGTTGCCTGTACACTTTATTTTCTTCACCCTTCTTCACAAATCTAAGAGGCTGCTCTATATACACTGTCTCAATCAAATCACCTTGTAAAAATGAATGTTTTACATCAAGTTGGAACACATTCCACCCTCTGAGGGCATCCATAGCCAATATACATCTTATGGTGTCCCAACTAGCCACAAGAGCAAAGACTTCTTTGTAATCTGTGCCCTTCTTTTTGGGAGTAACCTTTTACAACCAATCTCGCTTTGTACTTCTCAATTTGGTCTCACTCATTTGCTTTAGTCTTGAATATCTACTCTATACCAATACTCTTTGCTTCCTTCGGGAGTGTTGTGAGCTCCCAAGTGTGGTTTTTCTCGATTGAGTCAATCTCACTGTCCATGGCCTCCCTCCAAACTTCTTTCTTGAATACTTCCTCATAAGTTTCTGGACCAAACATGACAAAGTTCAACAATACTGCCTTATAGTGAATATTCAAGGCTGTTTCATAATCATCTAGCCAGGATAGTGCCTTTGCTACTCTCCTAACCCTCCCTTGAGCAAAGTTTGGGTTAGAGCTTCTTGGATCAGTGTTAACAGCTGCCTCATAACTTTCCGGCTTAGAGTTATCCTCAGCTTCAACAGTTATTCCCTGCCCCTTCATCTGGATTCAATTGCTCTTCACTTCCTCTAGCATTCCTAGTCTCACATGTATCTTCCACACAAATTTCCTTTCCTTTCTAGTTGCATTCTTCATTGCTTCAATCCCATTTCTCAGTCTCTGAGAACATCACATCTCTACTAACAATTACTTCCTTTGTGATTGGATCATGAAGTCTATAAGCCTTTGATTCTTCACTAATGCCTTGGAACACACACTTAGTACTCTTGCTGTCCAATTTCTTTCTATTTACATCTGGAATGTGAGTGTGGGCAATGCACCCAAACACTTTAAAGTATTTCACTGAGAGCTTCAAATTACTCCAACTATCCTCTTGTGTAGTGTCAGTCAGTGCATCTATTGGACTTCTATTTTGATTGTATATAACGCAGTTCACTGCTTCAGCCCAAAAACTTTAGGTACTCCCTCTCTTGCCAGGATGCTTCTCACCATTTCAGGCAATATCTTGTTCTTTCTTTCAGCCACCCCATTTTGTTGTGGGGTGTATGTTGCACTGAGTTGTCTCTTTATTCCATTCTCATCATAGAATTTTTTAAATTCAAATGAGTTTAACACTCCACACCTATCAGTTCTTAAGCAGCATATAAATCATCAGGTTCCTTTCGGAATATAGTTTTAAAATTTTCAAACAGTTCAAGGCACCAGACTTCTTAACTAAAAAATACATGTAACTTCCTGTTTTAGGTAGTAATTTATTTGTATATATTAATAATTATTTGATAATTTTGTGTGTGCCTTTTTACCTATTAGTGTATAATTTGGGATATGCTATTATCTTATTTTATTTTTACTAAATAGTATCGTTAATATAATGGATTATAATTTTAAGATAATTATATATTTATTAAGATTATACTTGATTATTTATTTAAGTTTTTTTAAAAAAGGACTTAGCCTTTTTGATTTACCAACCCACGATAAATTTTGTTCTTAAGGGTATGTTTTGGAGGGTGTTTTGGGAGGGGAAGGGAGGGGAGGACATATTTTCCAAATCTAAATTGGGGAAGCTATAAAATGTCTCTAAACATGAATCAAATGTGATTAAAAATGTTATAATGATATCTATAAACTTGTTATTTTAATTTTTTAAAATCTCTAATACATATTAAAATATAGACAAATCTTTTTAAGTCCTCCCCTCCCTTCCCCTCGCAAAACCCTCTTCCAAACATATCCTAAATGAAAAATGATGCACTGCACCTCCAATTACTAGTCACACCTTATCTGATCTCACTTTACTTTTTAATTCCTAATAACCTATTGTTCATCTCCTACCTGAGAACTCTAGCATCGCGACAGTATAGACTAAAACCTTGAAACGTATCTCTTCTTGTTCTACCTTATTTAGCCATTGTTTGGTCCCAAATTTCACCACACTACTCAAAATTATCCACTAAATCTATTTCCAACCACTGTTTGGCCAAATGAAGCACCGTTTATTGCGTATTGTAACACTAGGCGGACTGCTACTTGCACATTCCGGCCACCACAATATCCGGTAGGAAAAATGGACGTCGTTACCCCAGTGTCTCGGTGAGATGTTTTTCGGTCGCTCTTTTTACTCCATTTTAATTTGGTTTCAGTGTTAATAATCTCCGAATTCATTTCGACCAAAATTTTCATTTTTACTATTGTGTTCTGCTTCCCTAGTGACCCGTAAATTGTCTGTGTACTGTTTGGTGCCAAATTGGTTCGGTCTTGCTTTTAGTGATACTATATTTATTTTATCTAGGTATGGGGGGAAAGGGTTTCTATTCTATATGGGGAGTATGGGATAGGACTAGAATAGTTTTGATTATCGTTATCCATATTTCTGTTTAGTGAGAAATAGAGTGATGTTCCAGCCACATTTTTCAATTTCTTCTTGGGAATAGACTGTTCCAGAGACAATAGGCTTTGAAGCCCATTTTTTTCTTTCTGGTTCCTTTCTTTTCTTCAGAGATTGACCCTTCTTACCACTTGGAGGAAGGGGAACTTCAACTTTCTTTCCTTTATACACATTCTTCTTCTCTTGAACCTTCTTAACAATAGATTTAGCAACTGGTTGAGAAGATTCAACCTTCTGCTTTGCAACTACTGGATGCTCTGTTCTGACTTCAGAAGGATTTTCGTGTTGCTCAACATCAATAGGAGCATCTGGAGAAGTTCCAATAGTGTTTTTAGAAGCGGAATGAAACTTAACTCGCATTGATCGCCTTGGATTTCTACTTGGAGTGTGTTTCATCTTTGCAGTGCCTGATTTGAGTGGTTTTACATTAACAGGTTCTTGGGGGGACCAACGAGAACGGAGTTAGGAATTTAGGACCTGTCTCTTGTGATTTTGAATCAGAGTAGGTTGAGGTAGGTTCAACGTTTTTGGTTCTTACCATTTGAGAACTTAGGGATTTTGGGAAGAAAGGAGAGATGACCGTTTCTTGAGTTTATCAGAGAGAGAAGGCGAAGTGACGTGCTTTAATGACTTCAGAGCAGTTATTGACCAACGGTTAGAACATCCTTATCTGATGTGTAACTGTTTGATTGAGACGTGTGGAAGTGAGAGAGAGAGAGAGAGAGAGAGAGAGAGAGAGAGAGAGAAGAGCCGTTGTAACGGCTAGGAACCTATTTTTGGGTTTGTTAATTTTTCTTCACCCAAGATAAAAGAAATAAAACATATAAACAATTAAATGCAAACATTAAATAAACAAACAACAAACAACAAAAATCTTTTTGTATTTTTATGGTCATATGTATCTGATGACCCTTCTCAAGAATAGAGAAGGTTGAGGGTTATGACCCTTCTCATCATTGAGAAGGTTGCTGGTCATGACCCTTCTCATCTGAGGGGGTTTCAATGATATGAAGCATGCTTTTAATGTAACTAAAACTTTCCTCTAGGAGGGTTTTAGTGAAAATATTTGCTAGTTGATGTTTAGTGTCAACAAAAACAAGTTCAATGTCTTTCTTTTGCACATGATCTCTAATGAAATGATGCTTAATATCAATGTGCTTTGACCTATAGTGCTGAATTGGATTTTTAGACAAATTTATAGCACTAGTGTTATCACAAAATACTGGAATACCTGAGTAACTTAAAGAGAAGTCTTCAAGTTGGTTCTTGATCCATAAAATTTGGGAGTAGAATCCAGCAGCTGAGTCATATTCAGGTTTTGTTGTTGATAGGACAATTGTACTTTGTTTTTTACATGACCTTGAGATGGGTGATTCTCCAAGTAGTTGGCATGAACCACTTGTGCTCTTTCTTTTAATTTTATCTCCATCATAGTCAGCATCACAGTACTCTATAAGCTCAAAATGTATTCTCTTTTTGTACCATAAATCAATGTTAGGTGTTCCAACAAGATATCTAAAAATTCTTTTGACAGCAGAGAGATGAGATTCTTTTGGAGCAGTTTGAAATCTAGCACATAGCCCTACTGAGAAGACTATGTTTGGTCTACTTGTAGTGAGGTATAATAGAGAACCTATCATGCTTCTGTAATCCTTTTCAGATACAAGCTTACCTTCTCATCTTTTTCAATGTTTGTAGAAAGGCGCATTGGTGTAGCCATGGCTTTTGCATCACTCATCTTATATTTCTTACGAAGATCTTTGATGTATTTCTCTTGTGAAATAAAGATACCCTTCTTAAGTTGTTTGATTTGTAAGCCAAGAAAGTATATTAGCTCACCCATCAAGCTCATTTCAAACTCACTCTTCATTAACTTTCCAAAATCATTGCATAGCTTTTCATTTGTCGCTCCAAAGATGATATTATCAACATAAATTTGAACAATTAGCAATTCATCTTCGAGGGTTTTTCTAAAAAGAGTGACATCCATTTTTCCTCTTGAAAAACCATTTTTGAGCAAGAAAGTACTAAGTCTCTCATACCATGCTCTAGGAGCTTGTTTAAGACCATAGAGAGCTTAGTTTGTTTGAAAACATGGTTTTGATGTTTCTCATCAATAAAACCAGGAGGTTGGTGTACATACACTTCCTCATTTAAAAAAACCATTTAGAAAAGCACTTTTGACATTCATTTGAAAGAGTTTGAAAGCTTTATGAGCAGCATAAGCAAGAAGTATTCTAATAGCTTCTAATCTAACAACAAGAGCAAATGTTTCATCATAATCAGTACCTTCCTGTTGATTGTAGCCTCGAGCGACTAACCTTGCTTTGTTTCTGATGACTTTACCATTCTCATCCATTTTGTTTCTAAAAACCCATTTTGTGCCAATAACAGATTGATGTTTTGGAGATGGGACTAAGTTCCATACCTCATTCTTCTCAAATTGAGCAAGCTCTTCTTGCATTGCTTCTACCCATGATTCATCAACAATTGCTTCATTTATATTCTTTGGTTCTATTGCTGAGATCAGAGCACTGTGAGAAGCTTCTCTTCTGAATGAACTTCTGGTTCTTACTGGTTTAGAAGTTTCACCAATAATTTACTTTTGAAGATGGTGAGTTATTAGTCTCCAACTTCTTGGTAGTTCAGAAGATTGAGTTGGTTGTCTATTTGGGTTATCTAGAGGTTGAGAAGGGTTAGGTGTTCATTCAGTTTCAGGTTATTCATTAACTTTATCACCCCTCTCATCTGTCTTATCTGCATCTATCTCATGATCTTTATTTCTTTCTGTTGAACTGTTAGTTTCAATAAACATAACATGCATGCTTTCTTCAAAATCTTTAGTCCTAAGATTAAAAACTCCCAGAGCCGCGTTGATGCCTTTCAAACACACTAAACATTCAGTGCATCTACTAGCGCTACTTTCCTTCTTATAGAACCTAATGGTTGAGGTAACTTCCATATCATTATCGCTACTTATCAAAACTATTGATATTGTATGAACAGGAGCCAAGTTTTGACACTTAACCAAAAGAACGAAAAACGAACACTTACAAACCAGAAAACAAACAGAAGAAAAGTTTGAATCAAGAACGTACCTTGATTCGACGAAAAAGAAGAAAAACAAGAAGATGGCGACAAGAAGCAGCAAGAACTAAGGAAGGTAAAGCAAAAACCTGAGAATGGCAAGGAGAGGAAAGAGTGAAAATGGTAATGGCAAGCAAATGAACATATATAAGGTTTTTTGAAAAATCGAATGAACGGTTACGATCCTCTAGGCAACGCTTCATCCAACGGTGAAGGGGGAGCGTGGATTAGACAACACAGATGGACACACCCTTTCACATTCCACCGTTAGATGAAGACACGCGTCGATTCACGAGAGGGCAATTTATGACGTGACTCTCCTTACGAACAGGCACTATGATTACATGTCAAGCGTCACACCGCGTCAGTCAAATCAAATGTCAGATCAGAAAAAAGGAACCGAGTGGCAAAAGCATGGAACAGTTATTTTATACATATTACGTTTATATATAAGAACACTCTAACCCTAGGGCCAACCGTTCCGAATGGGGTCGTTGCCAAGGTCCCCCTGTTTCATATTCTCCCAGGTAAGCCCGGTAGAAGAGCATGCTCTCCAGAGAGGCGCCCGGTTAAAGAAGACCCTCCCAAGACAAGTGTACAAGCACAGAGGTCGCTCAGGGAAAACCCTCAAGCGAAAACGTATAGCTCCACCTCCGCTCTCCACAACACCTTCTCGAAAGACCCGGAGACGAGAGGCTGAAAGACACCACCACCTCGCTGACTACAGCAAAAGGTTCCTCCTCTAGAACCTTGTGTAAAAGAAAGCGGTGGATCGAGGGCGGACGCCCTAGTGCTCTGCCTAAATGGAAGTAGGCACATCGAGTTCACTGAGTATTCCTGCAAGAAGAAAAACAAAGAAACAGGCAACAAAAATCCATAACTGTCGCAGATCAAAGACTCCCACATCGAGTCCCTTGGTACTCCCACCACGCATTAGAAAGTCGACAGGATTACTCAGGGAACTCAAAGAAGGAGACTTGGTTCCAAACATGAGGCAACAACATAAAATGATGAAAGCAAGAAAGAGAAGTCCAAGGCACCAACACAAAGGAGCACTCACCCCTATATATATATATATATATATATATATATATATATATATATATATATATATATATATATATATATATATATATAAATAGAGAAGCAAGCTCAGTTACAAGACTAGCATTTATCGAGACACAAAAAATGACAGTCAAAATGAAGAAACTGACGCAGTCAGGTCAAGGGTAAAAGGCCAAACGGTACAAACATTAAATCAGTCACCTGTTTAATCAATCAGTTAGTTGCGGCAAAACTGAGAGGCCTTGTCCACCTATCGAGAGATCTGGCGATCAAAGCCTTTCGCTCAAATTGAAGGGCTACGCGCCCCAGAGGCATCAGCCATGAACCAAAGGGCTAAGAAGCCGAAGGGCTATGATATAGTTGAGCTCCACTTATTTTCAACGACTTCACGCTCCACGTTCGTCGCTCGAAGGGCTCTGTTCCCATCCAAACCAGCTGGCTCCTACATCCGCTCGGCTCTCGAAGGACCTCTTCTGAAGACTGACCTATCAACCCAAAATGTCTCGCCTCTACCTCTCCTAGAATGGAATGAAGCACAATCAGGGGGAAATATCCCTGATTTCCCTACGATCCACCTGTAACGGTCAACTCGGCCATAAATGTATTTATTATCATTTAATAGCAATTGTATTATAAATACAGCCTAGAGAGGCCAATAAACTGATCCCAACTCATTTTCTCTCATTTATACATTGTTTTTTTATTTACATTTCACGAAGAGAACAACTCGTTTTCGGTCATTTATTCAATTCAGAGAAATCGGTCGTAACATTTGTGTACTTGTTTGGTGCCAAATTGGTTCGGTCCTGCTTTCAGTGATACTACAACTAATTATCCATGTGGGGGGGGGGGTGGCTATTCTATATGTAGGGATAGGACAATAATAGTTTTGATTATCGCTATCCATATTTTGCATGTATTTACTTATTATTTATATTATTTATTCGATTTGGATAACTGTAGTTATTCCGGATGATTTTAATAATATAAATGTCTGTCTGTAAATAATTTGGATGACTCTAATTATTAGGTATGACTGTAATAAGTTGAATATCTGTAAATGAGTTGCATGACTGTAAATATTTTGGATGACTGTAAATTATTAAATGTTTGTAAATGATTTGGACCACTATAATTAATATGTTGTGATTTAACGACAGCCCTTGTGTGAGTAGTTCAATGTATATTGGACGATTAATTAGCACATGAGTAACGAAATATCGTAGGCGTACTCCTAAGTATTATGTTACTAATATTTAGAATTGAGTTGACAATGAGTGTGAATTTAGAGTAAAAATTGTATAAAGATTAAAGTCTAAATAATAAGAAGTTAATATTGTTTAAATATCTTAGTAACGACTAATGTTTCCGATATTGACTTGGAACTGTTAAAGTTAGTAAGTGACTTGACGTTCATGCTCGAAGTGATCGCTAGTTGGTTTCGTGTGCATTGTTATCGAAGACTTGTTGCACAATGGGCAAGTTATCATTCATCGTTGATTAGCAAGTTGGCTGGTGTTTGAAGAATATTTTCGTAGCATGGGCAATAAGTCATTTCGTGATCGAGATTTGTTGAAGGAACCTTGTCGCAGCATGGGAAAGGACTCGTCGCAGCATGGGCGAGTCGTACCTTAAAAGTTGAAGATTGTAAGAGGAACCTTATCGCAGTATAAGTGAGTCGTACGTCAATAGTTGAAATTGGATAGGAGGAACCTTCTCGCATTATGGGAAAGGACTCTTCGCAGTATGGACGAGCCATACCTCAAGGATGGTAAGGATTATTGTGTGATAAGCAAATGATCATGGGAGTAGTAATAGAGATGACCATGACCTGGCCTTGTGGGTAGGCTCAGTGGGGGTGTTCTAAGCGGGGCACCGCTAGGGGGTTCTACAAAACACGGGGGTACCCTGACTAGACTCTGTCTATCTCCTGAGTTGTGAGGCAACTTGCATTTGCTTACGTAGGTTTAGATGAATCCATATTTATCGTTGGAGTAGTGGGTAGGACTGTGTTGACGCTGCACCAGATTCAGGATGACGACATAAGTTGATGATTGACCGAGCACGCATGGCATGTTTGTTGTATTAACTATTAGTTGATGATTGACCGAGCACACTATTCATGTTCGTTTAGGATGATGATATTCGTTGATGATTGGTTGGGCATGCATGTTATGTTCGTCGTAGATACCGTTGTGATGTTCATGGTGTAATGTGAGCTCGTCAGTTTTGCGCATGAGCCCTCTGTGGCTTTACTTTGTGACATGTCACGGTATGGACATGTTTAGTTTCGGTCTTATGTTCCTTCTATGGTTTGGACGCTCTTTCTCACTTGTGCACCATTTTTTTAGATTGAGTTCCAGGTTTCGTCGGAGTACCCTTCTACGAGATCGTGCAGCGGTGGAGATGCCATCACGACGGATCTCCCTGTAACTTGTAGTAAGACGCTATGCATTGATGTTACTTTTTTATTTAGTTAAATGGATTAAAGGTTGATTGTTCTAATCATGTGACATCGGGATTTGGGTTGTATTTTTGCTATTTAATGTCATTTTTGTCACTATATTGAAAGAAATGCTTTATCTCTTTATTGGTTAATGTTACTATAAATCGTGTTTATATGATTTAAGAAGTTTGGTGACATCTTTTACTTGTTATTATTAATGTCATTTACTCATTTTTCGTACCTTATCATCTATAATTACTTTTGGGTTGTAAAGGGTGTCACAATACACCCATGCTTTCCAACTAAAATCATCAATAAATGTTAGAATATACCACTTCTTGCTACTAGATTCAACTGTGATGGGTCCACAAATGTCATAGTGGATGAGTTCAAGCCTCTTAGTAGCCCTATATTGCTTGTTTTGAGAATTGCTTCTCTATGTTGTTTACTAGACATGCAGGCAGTGCATATTTGTGATGAATCCTATAGTTCAGGCAGTCCTGTTGCCATCTCCTTCTGCATCAAGGTCTTGAGGCTCTTCAAGTTCAAATGACCATATTTGCAGTGCCACAAATAGGTCATATCTTCACTCACATTTTGAAAGCAATCAGATGACAAGGCACTAGCAACACTACAAGAATTTCAGTGATTTCTATCCTAAACCCTAAACCATTCTATTTGCAATATGACTTCCCGACCAATTTAATTCAGACTACTAACTTATATTTCCAAACCAATGTAACTAAAAATCACATAAACTATAAATCTTTTGGTTACATACATACCCTTCTATTTGCAATACGACTTCCCTGCCCATTTACTTCAGACCCAGCCTACCAATTAGGTTGAAATTCATTGCAAACTAAATAATTTCAACTAGCTTATAATTCCAAACCAATATATCTAAAAAAACAGATACTAACTTATATCTCCTAACCAATGTAACTAAAAATCACATAAACTATAAGTCCAAAAGCAAGACCATTTATAACTAATTCTACAAGTGCCAAACAACGGTAAGTGTCAAATCATACAACTAAAAGTGTCAAACTTCCATAAACTACACTAATGTTCAAGTGCTAAAATGTTATACCTAACATATAGCTAAAAGTTTCAACTATCCATATACTACACTAATGTTCCCTAAACCCAAAAAACACTGATGGAGCATTTTCAAGTCCAGCTCTGAAGATATACCTAACAAATCAAGAACGATAATGTTAAGAATATCATATAATTTAGAAAACTAAAATATTTTGCACATTCTTTGAAACATAAATTACATAGATGCCATCAATAACCCTTCTCAAAAGCATGGTCTCTTTGATCACCATCTCCATCATCCGCACTATCCAGGTCCTGGTCCTAGTCCTGTTGGGCTTGCTGGCCATGCTGGGTGGGGTGGTCCTGCACGGGCGGCTGCGACAAAGGTGGAGGTACTAGAATCCCGACATGATTAAATACACGGTGAAGTAGCTGTTGTTGTCATGCAGGCTGCTCCTAGTGTTGTGCAGCATGCTCGTGATGTTGTGCAACATGCGTTGTCAATGCGCGGATAATCCTAAGGTGCTCAGGGGACTGGCCCACGCTCGTCGAAGCTCTAGAGTGTAACAAACTAGACTACATGTCTCCTGTCCCGTACAGGCGACTCTTATAGGGGCCTCCAACAAAGTCTTTCCACAACATCTCCTTCAACTTCTCCCGCTCAATGGAATCATCTGGTATACTTGACTAACACAAGCGTCGGTGGAACAAAAGAATATTTTCAAACTAAAGAGAAATAAACCTGAGTAATGCGAGCACGCTCGTCTACAAAGTCGCTTGTGCCTCTCCTAATGTGATTGTGGTGGTAGAGCTCATCCATATGTGGCATTCGCCCCCACTTTTTGGCCTATAATAACATAATTTTCTTATTGATAAATTATAATTAATTATAATTACATGAAAAGATAAGTTTAAGTATATACCAATCTCTCTGTATGCTGCAAGACAGAGATAAAACCTCTAGTGTGCACACTTCCTCCTTTCTCCGATGCTCTATTCTTCTTATTTTGCGCACCTTAGCCAAGTATTTTGGATCATTCCAGTGGTCTTGCATGTGACAGTAGACTAGATCTCCCTTCCAACCAGGCGGCTCCTCTGCATGCGGACACCATTGAGCATATCCGTGAGTCGGTCATCAGCTTTCTTATGAAAAAGCTTCTCAACGCACTAGTGGAAAAATGACTTTAGAAAGCATCATTTAGCATCGGTTGTTTGAACAGCCGATGCTAAATGTGGACGCGGTGGCAATTTTGCAATTAAGGGCAAGTTTTCATTTTTCCCGCGCACCTTTAGCATCGGTTGTTTAAACAACCGATGCTTAAAGTACCTGAGTCAGAGCTAATTGTATGACTCATGTACTTTTTGCATTGGTTGTTTAAACAACCGATGCTAAAGGTCCCATTTTATTTCCAAATTTCACGCATTCTCAGTCTCTCACGATCTCATTCTTTCATTCTCAACTCTCAGTCTCTCACGATCTCATTTCTTCGTTCTCAACTCTCACTCCCCTTCACGCGTTCACCCTAGCATCCGCCGTCGCCGTCGCCATCCTCCCTCCACGTCACCGTCGCCGTCGCCGCCCTTTCTCCCCGTCACCATCGCTGTCCTCCATCGCCAGTTCGTTCACTGATTCGTTCAGAATCTTCAAGCTCAGTTTGTTCAGAATCTTCAAATGGTAAGCATCTTGGCTTTGGTTCTCTTCCTTTCCCTTTGTTTTTGTTTTTGTTTTCGTTTTCATTCTCTTCCTCTCCCTTTGTTTTCATTTTCTCCGCTTGAAACCCTAAATTCGTTTTTGTGTTCTCCGCTTGAAACCCTAAGTTCGTTTTCGTTTACTAAACTTGGTGCTGTTGAAAAACGTTTGTTCATTGATAAGCTTATTAAGCATATTGAGAATGATAATTTACAATTGCTTCAGAAACTTAGAGAAAGAATGGACAGGTATATTTATTTGATTAGATTTTGCTGTAAAATGAGTTCTTTTTATGATTATTTATGAACAATAATAGCTTTTTTTGTTAAAGCAATTGATATCTACGTGACAGAGAGAGAGAGAAATTGGGGAAACTGAGTTTCCATTTTTCTTGAAATTGAATTACACTGTGCAGAAATACAAGCATATGTAGTGTTTGACAAAAGAGCTGACTAGCCGGTACATCTTATATTCCTTATGCTTCTCGTTCGCTTCTGAAATTCTAATGGATTTTATTTTGTATTGAAAATTTCGTAATTCCAGATTAGAGGAATTGGATCCTGTTTCGAGTATGATTTTTTTTATGCGATGCCGATGAATGCTTGTTTGTCTAACAATATGCCGAATCTGTGCTTGCTGTTTAATTTAGCTCACTACGGTTGATTATATGTTTTGTATTGATGAGGTAGATTTGTTTGATTTGAGTAAATTACAGGGATAACTTGGTTTTTGGATTCTGTAGCGATTAATATAACTGATTTTTTTGGTATTGAAATATAAATGTTTTTATTGTATAAGGATTTTGTCAGAAAGATGCGGTTAATGTGTTTATAATACTATAGTCTCCCTTTATGTGACCTCATCATCATCAATATTTCAGGTGAGCAAGCTAGTAACTGATTCTGAGCTACCTTAGAGAATGGCACTTTACCCCAAAGGAGCTGAAGTTATCTGTGCAATGGAACTGGCAAAGAGTTGCAGGTCTTTTTCTTCTCATCTCTTCTTTACTTGATCGAACTTGGTTCTTTTCTTTTCATTACTGTGAAATCCACATAGAATGATAGCATCAGTAAGAATGTTGTTGGGCTTGGCGTAGCCCAGAATGATGCTAACATCATCTAATTAAGTAAATTCAAATTCATTCTTTTGTATATGGATATAAGGATTAAGATGATTGCACCTACTAATACAAAAGGCAGAAGATTTTAAAAATAATGCTATGGAAACAAGCATTGCTATTCAAAAGGAGCAGAATATATTATTGATCATGAAAAACTCATATCGTTCCATCCTTGTTTTCTAGTTCCTTTTTTTAGATCCTGAATGCAGCACATTTTCAACAAATATTGACAGAGTAGATAAATTTGGCCATGAAAAAGTTTATATTCCATCTGCATCACCGGCAATAGTTATTGGCGGCGTTCTTGGAGTCCTACAAGCTCTCTTTCTAATTTTTACAGTTAAACCAGTCTTGAATTACATGGGGCTTCATTCTGTGAGTCCTCTCTTGACACAGCTATTAGAATTCTATATGAAATTGATGTTACCTTGCTATCTTCTTAAAAATGATTGTCACATTTTGATTTGCATGCAGAATTCTCCTATGTTAAAACCAGCACAACAATACTTGACATTGAGGTCATTTGGTGCACCTGCTGTTATTCTTTCTATGGCAATTCAAGGAATTTTTAGGGGAATCAAAGATACAAGAACTCCTTTATATGCTACAAGTACATCATTCTTCTCTTTACGTTGAACCAGTATTTCTACCTAGGTCATTATGATGATACTATATCAGTGTTAGATGATAATTAATAGTGTGATTCTCATGGAGATAAAATCAATTCAAGCTTTTTGAAAGTGAACTAGTGGAAATAAATCAGATTTTACTTGTAAATATGAAATGAAATACACCTTACAAACATTCAGTAATTTGTCAAGTTTAACTGCAGTTATTGGAGATGTAACAAATATAATTTTAGATCCATTACTTATGTTCACATTCCGGTTGGGAGTCAGTGGTGCAGCCATTGCCCACATTATCTCCCAGTGAGTTCACCTTTGTCTGCTCTTATTTTCTGATTCCAAATAGAAGTCATCTTTCACTTCTGTTTCTCATTTCATTATTTCTGACATGATTTGATAGGTACTTGATATCCTTAATTCTGTTATGGAGTTTAAGGAAGCAAGTTGTTCTTCTTCCTCCAAGTATCCAAGATTTCCAATTCGCGAAGATTCTGAAAAATGGTCACATTCTTTATCTATGCCTCTCATTTTCTTTTTCCAGAATCTGCTGATTCTCAACTTCATACAACTTAGCAGCAGAACATACATGTTATTTTTTGAAGACAAATCTATAACTTTTTTTTTCTTCACTTGGATTGGATGTAGTGTTTCTGTTATTGATCAAAGTTGTAGCTGTTACTTTCTGTGTGACCTTGTCAGCATCCCTAGCAGCAAGGCAAGGATCAACAACAATGGCTGCATTTCAAATATGTTTACAGATTTGGATGGCAACCTCTTTGCTCGCTGACGGATTGGCTATTGCTGAACAAGTAAGAAATTATTTCTTCAATAACATATAACTTCTACATCTTAGATTTGTGTGATGAAGAATTACTCCTTTCAGGCCATTATTGCAAGTACATTTGCAAGAAAGGATTACAACATGGTCATTGCATCTGCTTCACGTGTACTGCAGGTATTTCAACTTGTTACACCTTCATATATAATATTTGGTTACCTATTCATTCTCTTAACTTGAGTCATTTTGATTCTGCAGCTTGGCTTGATTTTAGGACTGTTTCTTTCATTCCTTCTATTCAGTTTACTTCCATTTGCTTCTAGATTATTTACAAACGACATCAATGTTTTGCAACTTATCAGTATTGGTATTCCAGTAAGTAATGTCCCTATGTCAATAAATAATAATAATATTATCTTCTCAACTATATATTGGTTTCCATAATTTAAAAAGCTGATATATTTTCCTTTTTTTCTCTATGAGTGCTTTCTAGTATGTTGCAGCCACTCAACCCATCAATGCCTTGGCATTTGTTTTTGATGGAGTCAACTATGGAGTTTCTGATTTCATATACTCTGCTTACTCAATGGTAAGTTAAGAAAATTATATCTTCAGTATATGAACCATAGCAAGTATCTTAGATAGGGATCATGAGTTATGAATGTTGTTGGTCAACTTTACTTTGACATTAAAATCATTTTATTTTGAATCTTTTCTCTTATGTGGTTTATATATGTATTTATTATTAATTATTAATTACTTCCAGATTATGGTGGCATTAGTGAGCATATTTAGCTTATATATGCTATCCTCAAGCCTTGGCTTTACTGGTATCTGGATTGCTTTGTCTATTTACATGACTCTAAGGATATTTGCCGGCTTTTGGAGGTAACTTCTTTTGCTACCATAATCTACGTAAAATTCTCTCATGCAACTCATAGTATTACCTATTGTAAATAATGTACGGTAATAAGAAAAAAATACAAAAATCATCACTACCAATGAGCTCATTTAATTCTTGTCTTTTTATAAATTAAGTCTCTAAAATACCCTCTACTCAACTCTCAAGTCTTTATGTGCACTACTCCCACTCACCTTGAAAATTGAAAAGACAAAGTATTCAATGAGGGTAAATTTGGTATTCAAGCAATAAATATACACTAAAAACTGAAATAGTTTATTATATTTGGGACCAAAATTAACTCCTAAATTTTTCTTATAATAAGGAACGGAGGAAGTAGATAGCTTACCTTGGTTAATTTACTCCTAACTCTGGTTCATTATATTGTAACTACTTTAGTTAAGTTAATACTAGTTAGGCTAGTTTGTTATTATTCAGTTAGTGAGAGTTAGTTAGATAAAAGGTGTATATACAGTGTACAGATTCATTCTATTATCATCATCAATAATATGAGATTCAGTTTTCATCTCTTTTCTCTGCACCTTGAGTTTAACACATAGCTCATTCCAAATGAAAAGCAGATTTAATGAACATATAGTCCTAACAAATCATGGAAAAATGTGTATGAAGGAGAATTAAAAGTTGTAGCATTTATGAAGTTTGATTTGCAGGATTGGCACTGGATCTGGAACTTGGAGTTTCCTTAAGGAGGACAACCATGCACAACTCCAACAGTACCATACAGTAACACCATTATGAATTTTGGTATTCAAAGCACTAGTGGCAATGATTACTCCCTTCCTAAGAAGGGGCTGCTCTTGTCATGGGTAGTTTTATTTCAATTGATATATTTTACTCCTTATGATTTATGAATATAAATGTATATGAATGTTTGCAAAAAAATTGAATATAAATGTATATGAATGTTTGTAAAATCATGGCCAACACATTTTTCTTCCAACTAGTAAACTTTCTTGGATTATCTTGCTTTGATTTGTTTGCAAAATTGACTGATTTAATAATTTATGTTTATAGGAACTTATTGCTAAGACAGAGATTGATGTTTGATTTGTTTTCCATGTTTTTTCAGAGTTCTGGTAGTGCAAGAGAGTAAAAAGGAATGGAACAGAAGATGATAAATCAAAAGAAGTATTTCATCTTAGGACCTTACCTTACCTTAGTTTGACGTTTGTGTTTTAGAAACATTTTGTTGAATTTTGTATAAGAAACTTGTAGAAATTTTAAGTTTCTTGAATTATATTGTAAGATATTAATTTCCATGGAATTTGAAGAATTTTTATGAATTTATTATGTGTTGCTATTTGAAAATATTTTTATATCAGGATTTTATAAATTGGTCAATTGGTATCTATTAGTAGTGCCAATTAATTTTTTTATGTAAAAAATAGACATTTAGCATCGGTTGTATAGAATACCCGATGCTAAATGTGCTTGTAAGAGACATTTAGCATCGGTTATTCTATACAGCCGATGCTAAATGTGCTTGTAAGAGACATTTAGCATCGGGTATTCTATACAACCGATGCTAAATGTATTTGTAAGAGACATTTAGCATCGGTTATTCTATACAGCCGATGCTAAAGGTGCTTGTAAGAGACATTTAGCATCGGGTATTCTATACAACCGATGCTAAAGGTGCTTGTAAGAGACATTTAGCATCGGGTATTCTATACAACCGATGCTAAAAGTCACTTTTAGCATCGGCTAAATAACCGATGCTAAATGTCCCACTTTTAGCATCTGGGGATTTAGCATCGTCGGATAACCGATGCTAAATGTCCAAAACAACCGATGCTAAATGTCTTTTCTGCACTAGTGACGACGGCAACCTGAGACTTACATACACCATCCAACTTTCTTCTGCATTATGAAAAGATTTACAAGACAATATGTTGTTAAAAAAACTTAACAAGTTATTTAAAGGCATATGTTAAAATGTACACTTACTCTAAAAGCGTTAAAAAAATGCTCTCGCTCAAGCTCATTAAACCCACGCCAAGTAGCCCATGGATAGTAGTGGTACAACTCCTATATACACTTATGGATAGTTGTAGCGGCTACCTTTGAAGGAAGGAACCTACAGAAGTTAAAACAATTAAAGTGATTAAAACTCATCATATAAACACGACAAAACCATCAAGGAAATTATAAGTTATAAAAAACTTTACGTACCCTCCACGCTCAACACGGATGAGAGGTCGCCCGTTGTCTAACTCCTCAATCTAATCCTCCTCACGCTCACCCCCCTCAACATCATGCATCTAATCATCATCAAGCATCTCATCATCTCCATGCGCAAATTGTGAATGTAATAGTAATTTTTGTGATATATTGTGCATCTTCTGCCTTAATAATTATATATATATATATATATTTAATGTTTATTTGAAATATTAAAATATGTTGAAATGATATGAAACTGTATTTAAGTGTATTAGTAATATATTTCTATTATATTTAACTTGTTAGTGTATAGAATATTTGTTTTGAAATATTGTTGTTATTATTATTATTATTTTAGTTTGTTATTTTATAAAATTTGAATATTTAATAAGTTATCTATTTTGAATGTTATTTGGGATTATAGAGTTGTTAAAATAGAATAAATAATAAAATGGGTTTTAAAAAGGATTTTGGTTTTTTTAACGCATACAGCCCCATATTTCTACTAGATGCACCCCTATTAGTAAACCAAACCGGCCTTGAAAAAGCACAATCCCGCCCAACCCACACCATAAGCGCTTGACCTCTCACGACCCGCGCCAAGATCCAACCCACCTCATGACCCGC
Organism: Astragalus glycyphyllos; assembly: GCA_963573325.1. Classification (NCBI taxonomy): domain Eukaryota; kingdom Viridiplantae; phylum Streptophyta; class Magnoliopsida; order Fabales; family Fabaceae; genus Astragalus; species Astragalus glycyphyllos. The sequence goes on from OY754307.1 coordinate 34,980,325, forward strand.
GTTCCTTCCCCATTCCTCCAGACCTAGCAGCGCCGCCAACTCCATCTTTTCCACCATTTTCTCGATTTGCTTTCATCAATATTTTAATGCTAAATTTCTCTCACCAAATCACAATCGCTGCTCATCAATAAACAATTAGGGATTTCTATTCAAGAATCCTCACACCCTCCTCTGCCTCTCATTCGTTTACCTTCATCTTTCTCCACCGCCGTAGCCATCGCAGCATCTCCCTTGTCGCAACGAAACTACCAGGAACCACTTTGTACCTTTCAAGATTTCACCTGTTCCAACCAAAATTCGTATCTGACAGAAAACGGCCACACCGGCCACGAGTTGGTTTCCTCCACCCTAAACCATCGTGGACCTGCGACTTAGTCCTTGGACCACCCTTGGTTTGACTCGAAACACCCTTGATCAACATAGATGGGTACCCTTGGTTTTCACCCTTATTCTCGGCACCTTGATTTTTATCGAATATACAAACTCAGTCACGAGCAACCCCCATAGCCACTGACCACACAGAAAACGACGACACGTCACGAATGAGGCGTCTCAGACCATCCCCGTTCTGAAACTACGTACTAAGTCTAGTTTTGGATTCTTGAGTCCCCAGTGTTCGACATGAAACCATTGTCTCAGGTACTTTTCGATATGTACTCCTTTTCGAAACACGATTAATAGTCTTTAATAGTTATTAGGTAATTAATGGAATGTTCTTTGTCTTATTATATGTGTTTGATTTAAAACATGGTTGAGACTTCCTGATTGATCTTCGCTAACTCCGCTATTGGAATATGATTCGTTATGGGGAATAGGGGATAGGACTAAGATAGTATTGATTGTTGTTATTTCTCTTTGTTTCTATTTGTTTGTTTATTGAATTATTATTATTTATTCGATTTATTCGATTCGATTCAGGTGTCTGTAAAAAATTGGATCACAATAAATAGTTCAGATGATTGTAACTATATGACATGGATGACTGTAACTCTATGACTCCGATGATTTTAGCTATTGTACTGAGTTTAGGGAATGAAGCCAATTGTATGTTAAATGACTTAATTTAATTAACATTTGAGGAACGAAGAGTCGACATATGACCATAGAATTAAGTTGATAGTCGAGGTAAATTTAGAGTTTAAATGAAGTAACTTTAAGGATTGGTGTCTACAGTTAATGTGTGATGTACTAACAAATAATAGAGAATGGTTATAGGATTGAGACTAAGGAAGAACCTAGAGACATGACTAGTCAGTTAGTAATTACGTTATAGCAAAGAAAACATGAAAATTGACTTTGAGAATAATTCTTAGTGACAGAATGATATGCCGAACTAGTCGTAGATCACTCGTGACATAAGACAGTAAAATGGTAAGGTGTCAACAGCTAAATCATGACATAGCGCTAGTTAGATGAAGAACACTTAATAGGTTAATGAAGTTAATTATGTTATAGACGATAGATTATGAGCCCCAAACATAGTTGAGTGGATATCTCTTGGCATGACTCATAAGTAATTATACATCACATAAATGAGAATGAACGCATTGCTAGAAAAGTTAAATGATAAATTTATCTCTAATGTGCTAATGAATTAGGATGATAGGTAAGTGTAATGTTGACTAGTTTAAGATCTGGACTGACACATTAGTACGACTAATGTAGCAAAGATCGACTCAAAATCGTTAAGATTATTAAGTGATTGTCGTTCATGTGTTGTTGTGATTGTTGGTTGGTATTGTGTGTATTGATACATGTACATTGTTATGGGAATCTTCTTGTGCAATGGGCAAGTTATCCTTTGGCGATGAATAATGCAACACTCATAAAAAAAATTTAAATATGAAAATCTACAAACATTGATTATAATTTTATAAATTTAGTTAGGAGTCATATAGATAGAAAATAGAAAATATGTGAATATATATTTTTTTATAAAATATGTTGGTTAAAAGAAAACAGTAGGTTAAAACGTGGGCAAGCTACCTATCTACATATCTAGATAAAATATAACTTTATATAGTATTATATTCATATGTATTCTAGTAAGAAAAAAAAAACAAATGATGTAATTCTCCTAGAAAGTAGAAACATCCACGTGATCTACTTTTGACAAAATAAGTTAAAATAAAAGAAAAATAAATAAACATATGATACTCACACTAGAAACTTCTACCTCACATCAGCTAGAGTATTAGAAAAAGAAAAGAAAACAAAAAGGGGGTTGAATACTGAATGCAAATCGAGAGTGGGTGAAATAGAATGCTAGGGAACACTGAGGAGAAATGGGAGATCTATGGAATCGTGAAGCTTGCATTGGGTAATAGATAGATGAAAAGATTTTATGGGTTTGATGGTGAATAAAAGGAACAGAGTAAGGAACCTAAGGAGACAATGGTTCTAGAGTGTAAGATAGTAAGTACTTCAAGGTAGAAGAGAGTTTAGAGAATTACACTTTCTTTGAGATAAGAGGAGTCTTCTTGGTTATATAGGTATGTGTTATAATTTGAAATTAGGGGCACTAGAAATCTAAATAAATCTTTACATAAGTAGGATTAGTAGTTTGGACACTTTAACATTTTAATGGCATAAAATTCATGTAGAAGAGCATACAAATTTTATTGACAATTCTAAAGTTAGAGTTTGACGGGAAAGAAGCTTTGAAGGGTTATCATATAATTTATTAGAACCAGAGTAAAATAGAAGTAATTTACATTTGAGGGTTATCATCTCTAAGTTTATTCTATATTCAGTAATCTGTAATCATTAAAACAGAGTTAAAAAAAATAGAAGGATTTTAAACACCGAAAAGTATAAGAACATAAGTTAGACGCCTGACCTGATTAAGTTTACATATTTCATCAAAAATGCTAATTTAGTTTTATCCTCATCTAGATTCAACAAAGAAGTCATTCCATCGGTATCGGTCGTCAACTCTTTGAAAAATCGGATTAGAAAGTCGGTGAGTAAATAATGGTGACTATAACAAGTCCTTTTTACTTGTTAAACTTATTTTATATTCATTTGACTGAATACTTGGTAATATGATTTTATGACTTGAATACTTCTTTATTACCCTTTATTTGAAACACATTTTTGGGACATGGTAATATGATTTATGGCTTGATGACTTGATTTTGAGGATTCAGTTGGAATGTTTGAGCGCTTGAAATATAAGATTGTTATGAACTCATGCTTTCAAGAGTGAATGAATCTTTGGTTGGAATTCTGGGAGTAATAACTTGAAACTACCGATATACTATGATATTTTTCGATCGAGAGATTTTTATTAATATAAGTTTATATTATTGGAGTTTTGAAACGGTTTGGGGTAAAACTTTATCAGAACACTGCATGCTAACAGCAGTATGTGTTAGCCTTGGTGCACCATGATTTTCCTTGAGGCAGGGAGCCTACTATTATATTTTAGGCGGGGAGCCTATTATTGATGTTTTCAGGCGGGGAGCCTACTATTGATACTTTGAGGCGGGGAGCCTATTGTTGATTTCAAGGCGGGGAGCCTATTATTGAGATATATTCAGGGGCGGGGAGCCAATTTTAGTTCTGTATAAGTGTTACCCCTTATTGTCATATTATTATTTGATTTTATACGACTTACTCGATTACTTGATTAAACTATTTTTTGCTGAATCGTTTTAAAATCTATATTATCGTGTCCCGCTTGTTATGCTCTTCATTGTTTGCTCACTGAGTGGTGACTCACCTCGTCTCTCTTATATGTTTCAGATTTCCAGGTTCATGTCAAACCGAGTACCCCTGCTTGAGCTTAGTGTCTTGCCTTTAGGTGATGCTTCCTTTTGAGTTTAGAGAGCTGCTATTGATTTTATGTATCTTTTCTTTTGCTTTTCTAATGCGTTTGATCTTCCAAAGTACATATAGTGGCTCTGTTACATTATTGAGTTGTCCATTAACGGTTACATATGTCACCTTGTTGGCCTTGTTGAAGATCATGTTGGTTCATAATTTGTATTGTGACTATATAGGTGTATATGTTATTTCGAATTCTCCATATTTTAGGGGTGTTCTGTCGAATTTTCGTTAGATATTCATTTAAAATATAGACTATTTTAGATTTTGATATGATTACTGATCTTTAGGTGAACTTTATCCTGTTGAGGCTTGCCAGGCTAGGATAGTAGTCTGTGCGCCGGTCATGGTCCAATTTGGGTCGTGACAAATAACTAGCTGGTTCGTGTTGAAGAATATTGTTGCAGCATGGAAAAGAACCTGTTGCAGTATGGATGAGCTGTATCTTTGTACTCGAGATTTGTTGAAGTAACCTTGTTGCGACATGGACAAGGACTCGTCGCAGCATTGTCAAACACGACTAATTATCTTTAATAGTTATTGGGTAATTAATGGAATGTTCTTAGTCTTAATAAATCTGTTGGAGTCAACAAGCACACCGTCAGATTTATAACATGGTTGCGACTTCGTGATTGATCTTCGCTAACTCCGCTATTACAATATGATTCGTTATGGGGGATAGGGGATAGGACTAAGATAGTATTGATTGTTGTTATTTCTCTTTGTTTGTATTTGTTTGTTTATTGAATTATTATTATTTATTCGATTTACTCGATTCAGCTGTCTGTAAATAATTGGATCATTGTAAACAGTTCAGATGACTGTAACTATATGACTTGGATGACTATAACTCTATGACTCTGATGATCGATTTTAGCTATTGTACTGAGTTTAGGGAATGAAGCCAATTGTATGTCAAATGACTTAATTTAATTAACATTTGAGGAACGAAGAGTCGACATATGACCACAAAATTATGTTGATAGTCGAGGTGAATTTAGAGTTTAAACGAAGTAACTTTAAGGATTAGTGTCTACAGTTATTGTGTGATGTACTAACAAATAATAGAGAATGGTTATAGGATTGAGACTAAGGAAGAACCTAGAGACATGACTAGTCAGTTAGTAATTAGGTTATAGCAAAGAAAACATGAAAATTGACTTTGAGAATAATTCTTAGTGACAGAATGATATGCTGAACTAGTCGTAGATCACTTGTGACATAAGACAGTAAAATGGTAAGGTGTCAATAGCTAAATCATGACATAGTGCTAGTTAGATGAAGAACACTTAATAGGTTAAGGAAGTTAATTACGTTATAGACGATAGATTATGAGCCCCAAACATAGTTGAGTGGATATCTATTGGCATGACTCATAAGTAATTATACATCACATAAATGAGAATGAACGCATTGCTAGAAAAGTTAAATGATAAATTTATCTCTAATGTGCTAATGAATTAGGATGATAGGTAAGTGTAATGTTGACTAGTTTAAGATCTGGACTGACACATTTGTACGACTAATGTAGCAAAGATCGACTCAAAATCGTTAAGATTATTAAGTGATTGTCGTTCATGTGTTGTTGTGATTGTTGGTTGGTATTGTGTGTTATGATACATGTACATTGTTATGGGAATCTTCTTGTGCAACGGGCAAGTTATCCTTTGGCGATGAATAACTAGCTAGTTCGTGTTGAAGAATATTGTCGCAGCATGGGAAAGAACTTGTTGCAGTATGGATGAGCTGTATATTTGTACTCGAGATTTGTTGAAGTAACCTTGTTGCGACATGGACAAGGACTCGTCGCAGCATTGGCAAACACGACTAATTATCTTTAATAGTTATTGGGTAATTAATGGAATGTTCTTAGTCTTAATAAATCTGTTTGAGTCAGCAAGCACACCGTCAGATTTATAAAATGGTTGCGACTTCGTGATTGATCTTCGCTAACTCCGCTATTGCAATATTATTCGTTATGGGGGATAGGGGATAGGACTAAGATAGTATTGATTGTTGTTATTTCTCTTTGTTTCTATTTGTTTGTTTATTGAATTATTATTATTTATTCGATTTATTCGATTCAGCTGTCTGTAAATAATTGGATCACTGTAAACAGTTCAGATGACTGTAACTATATGACTTGGATGACTGTAACTCTATGACTCTGATGATCGATTTTAGCTATTGTACTGAGTTTAGGGAATGAAGCCAATTGTATGTCAAATGACTTAATTTAATTAACATTTGAGGAACGAAGAGTCGACATATGACCACAAAATTAAGTTGATAGTCGAGGTGAATTTAGAGTTTAAACAAAGTAACTTTAAGGATTAGTGTCTACAGTTATTGTGTGATGTACTAACAAATAATAGAGAATGGTTATAGGATTGAGACTAAGGAAGAACCTAGAGACATGACTAGTCAGTTAGTAATTACGTTATAGCAAAGAAAACATGAAAATTGGCTTTGAGAATAATTCTTAGTGACAGAATGATATGCCGAACTAGTCGTAGATCACTCGTGACATAAGACAGTAAAATGGTAAGGTGTCAATAGCTAAATCATGACATAGTGCTAGTTAGATGAAGAACACTTAATAGGTTAAGGAAGTTAATTACGTTATAGACGATAGATTATGAGCCCCAAACATAGTTGAGTGGATATCTCTTGGCATGACTCATAAGTAATTATACATCACAAAAATGAGAATGAACGCATTGCTAGAAAAGTTAAATGATAAGTTTATCTCTAATGTGCTAATGAATTAGGATGATAGGTAAGTGTAATGTTGCCTAGTTTAAGATCTGGACTGACACATTAGTACGACTAATGTAGCAAAGATCGACTCAAAATCGTTAAGATTATTAAGTGATTGTCGTTCATGTGTTGTTGTGATTGTTGGTTGGTATTGTGTGTATTGATACATGTACATTGTTATGGGAATTTTGTGCAACGGGCAAGTTATCCTTTGGCGATGAATAACTAGCTGGTTCGTGTTGAAGAATATTGTCGCAGCATGGGAAAGAACCTGTTGCAGTATGGATGAGCTGTATCTTTGTACTCGAGATTTGTTGAAGTAACCTTGTTGCGACATGGACAAGGACTCGTCGCAGCATTGGCAAACACGACTAATTATCTTTAATAGTTATTGGGTAATTAATGGAATGTTCTTAGTCTTAATAAATCTGTGTGAGTCAGTGTAACATCCCAAAATAATTATTTTGAGTGTCTAATCGATTGAGCAATTTTATTATCCATGATTCTTTGATTTATTTATTATTTTGGTTTAATTAAATGACTAGTGTACAATTGTGTGAATTGTGTAAATTGTGTGTGATTGTTTGGGTAGGAAATAGATATAAGAGGGAATTAGAAGAAAAGGGCGTTTTAGTCATTTTGCGATATTTTTAAGACAACCTCAGCTGACCCACTTAATGCTCACTCTTTTCAATTAAAAACAAAAACACATTGTCACTCTCTCTTTCAGCTAATTCTGAGTTTTAGGATAGAAAGAGAGTGAAGAGAGTAGTGAGAGGCATGAGGAGAAGAGGAAGAAGAAGAGTATAGAATCCAATCAAAACCCCTTTGCATGTAAGTTATTCTTGGTCCATTCTCTTCAGTTTTTCGAGCTCTATCTACTGATATCAGTTTCGAAAGTTCATTCTTCTTCTAGCTCTTTCCACCATTGTTGATATTCAAGCTTTATTTTTGACAAAACTTGAAACTTTGGCTTTGCATGTTGTTTTTCTTGAAAACTTGAGAAGAATCTATCCAAAATCAGAAGTTGTTCTAAGGATTAGAGCTCATTTAAAGGTAGTTCAGTAACTGGAAGTTGGATATCGAATTAGAGTTATTCGGGAGCTTAGGAGTTCGGTTCGTGAGTTTTGAGTTTTAGTTCGTCAAAGTCTCGAATAGTTCGTCAACCGGGTGAGTGTTCTCACTACGTTATATGTTTTAAAATGTAGTGTGTGTATTCTGAATTTACAGCATGAATTGAATTGGTTGCTGAATTTTGGTGATTGGTAGTGTTAAGTGTGCATAATGTTGTGCTGAAATTCTGTTTGGGACTGTTTGACATAGCTTCAGTGTTTTTGTAATTCTGAACGTTCTGTGTGTTAAAAAATTTTAAGGTTTGCTTTCCTGGAAAATAGACACAATTTGCTACATTTTAGGCACTGAGTTTAGTAAATTTGGATAAATATAACTAGAGAAATTGTAGTCACAAGTCAGATCAAAAATCTGGGACTATACTGGGTGTAGGTTCGGTTATACAGTAACTGGGAACAATCTAGAGGTCCAAAAATTAGGTGGTTCACCTTTTAGAAACTAAACTTAATTCTTGTCAAATTGGTACTGGTTTGGTTGTATTTGGAGTTGTGTAGCTTGAGTTATGAGTATACCAAGTTGGGTCAAATTTCTGAAGTTAAACTGAGTATAGGTTCAGTGTTTTGGGTCTTGTGGTCTCAATTGAACTCCGTTTTGAACAATTCTTGTCCCGTTAGAAAGTAGACTCAATTTTATTCTGGTTAGGCTCAAATTTCGTGTCATTTGGTCAAGTTTTGGTCATTTTAGAATTGCTTGAAGTCAGGGGACAGATTCTGTCTAAGTCTGAGAACCATTCTGTCTATTTTTTAAAACTGTACTAATTGGCTCATTATTTTGCAAAACAAAAGTCATTTTCATATAATATACATCCTTAGCTTTCTGTAGTGGGGTCATTTGTTGAATTTCGTTGTCGTTTGGTCGGTCAAATAATTTTCCGAAGTTTATGCATACTTGCTGAAAATTTACTGCACTAATACTGTCTATTGAAATGTATGAATGAATATTTGTTTGCTTAATTTCGATACTATTTACTATGTTAATGAATTGTTGATGGGCTGAAACACTGAATATCGAGTGAGAACCTTTAACGCATTCCAAAATGATTCCGATGATTATGTATATTTATTTTATGATACATAAGTAATTAAGGGATGACGATCCCAGTTATTTAGCATACTTGGTGGAGGAAAGTCATGAGCCCGGAAGCGAAGGCCCCCGCATTATCCCTCATTGGTATGTTGGATTGGGGTTTCCGTGATCTCGTGAGATTTCGTTTCACGGATTGTGCTAAGCCAAAGAAACTTATAAACATGATTTATTGATATAACCGAATTGGAGTTTCCCGGACCAAATGGGAGCTCCCGCATTATTCGGGGTGGAAAGATAATGAGTTTTAAAAGGAACGAATAAGAGGAATCGTAAGGGGTCTCGGAGTCACTCATTGAGATTTGTAATTTCACTGTTGTTGTTTTGTGATTTACAGGTACCAAGTGAAGAAGCAGTTTGAGTTGATTATCATCTAGTAGAGTCTGATGACTGGACATTATGCTTAGTTGTATTTTGTATAATCCTTGTACTTGATCTATGTTGATCAGAGAACTTAGAGGATTTGTTTATCTGCTATGGATTCTATTTTAGTTATCTCGAGTTTGTATTATTACTGACTTGTATTTTAGCATGTTATGGTTCTCGGATCGAGACTTTTTATGCTAGTAGTGGGTTGATCCCGTTATTTTGATTAGTTGTGTGTCGGAATCCATAGTAGTTCGTTATACTCTGATTATCATTGCCTATGTATTGATTGTCGCTTTAATTAGTATTGCGGGGTGCTACATTTTGGTATCAGAGCGGTTCGACCTAGTCGGACTTAGAATAGTGTAGAGTTGTTTATTTCCTTGAATAATTCTGTTATCTTTCTTCTTATTATGCTAAGAGAAATTGAGCTTGATCAACTCAATACTTGGTGCATTGTTTGCAGAATTATGGCAGGAGGCTCGAGGAATAATCAGCCGATTGATCCGCACTTTCAGTGGATGCAAAATATGATGGAGATGCAGCAGAAGATGATGCAAGACATGATGCATATCCAACAACAACAAGCTCAACAACAGCCAAATATGTACCCACCTCAGGAAGATCCCAACCGAACTTACTTCCGTTTCCAAAAGATGAATCCTCCAATCTTCAAAGGAGGGCCTGATGTGATGTCTTCACACTACTGGATTGACACCATGGAGGAGATTTTTCGGACATTCCAGTGTACTGAGGAAGAGAAGGTGGTGTGTGCAGCACATGCACTTCAGGAGGATGCGCGGACATGGTGGACAAATGCTCGTGAATTGATGGTGGTCCAGGGTACTCCAATTACCTGGATTAACTTTAAGGAGTTGTTTTTGGGGCATTACTTTCCTCCAGTGAAGAAGTTAAGGAAGCAGGCAGAGTTTGTAAATCTGAAGCAGGGTAATATGACTGTAGGTGAATACACTGCCAAGTTTGAACAGTTGTCCCAATTCTACCAGCTGGCTAGGTATGCACCGGACGATGAGTGGAAGATGCAGATGTATAAGCAAGGCCTTCGTGCAGATGTGGCTCAGGGGTTGAGTTCCTATACTCTCACCACTTATGCTGCTTTAGTGAAACAGGCATATGTAGCTGAACATGATCTTGCCAGGTTGTATGAAGAGAGAAAGGAGTATTGGAAAGATAAGAAGAAAGGGGCTGAAACATCAAATATGAATACCAGACCAAGGGGTAATATCAACAAGGGAAAACAAGTGCAGAAGTTTGAAAATCATAGGTTTAATGCATGCTCCAAGTGCGGGAAATTTCACAGGGGAGAATGTTATTTCAAGAACAATCAGTGTTTCTATTGTAAGAAGGAGGGTCACTATGCTCATAATTGCCCCGAAAAGAAGAAGAATTCTCAATCTGGATCAGCCGCTCCTACCCAGGGTCGAGTGTACACTTTGGATTCTCGTGCAGACAAGCCGTCAGATAATCTCATGAAGGGTACAGGATCTCTTTTTCGTACTCCTATAGTTATTCTTTTTGATTCTGGTGCAACTCATTCTTTCATAGCCAAATCATGTGTTGATCGGTTGAAATTATCCTTGACTCAATTGCCTGAATTTGTGACAATAACCACGGCTGCTGAGGGAAGTGTTCAAACTAACACTGTGTGTGAACACTGTCTCGTTTCTGTGGGAGATCGGTCTTTTGTTTTGTCTCTGGTGTGTCTACCTTTGAAAGGTATGGATGTGGTGCTAGGTATGGATTGGCTCTCTACCAATCATGTCACTCTGATGATCGATTTTAGCTATTGTACTGAGTTTAGGGAATGATGCCAATTGTATGTCAAATGACTTAATTTAATTAACATTTGAGGAACGAAGAGTCGACATATGACCACAAAATTAAGTTGATAGTCGAGGTGAATTTAGAGTTTAAACAAAGTAACTTTAAGGATTAGTGTCTACAGTTATTGTGTGATGTACTAACAAATAATAGAGAATGGTTATAGGATTGAGACTAAGGAAGAACCTAGAGACATGACTAGTCAGTTAGTAATTACGTTATAGCAAAGAAAACATGAAAATTGGCTTTGAGAATAATTCTTAGTGACAGAATGATATGCCGAACTAGTCGTAGATCACTCGTGACATAAGACAGTAAAATGGTAAGGTGTCAATAGCTAAATCATGACATAGTGCTAGTTAGATGAAGAACACTTAATAGGTTAAGGAAGTCAATTACGTTATAGACGATAGATTATGAGCCCCAAACATAGTTGAGTGGATATCTCTTGGCATGACTCATAAGTAATTATACATCACAAAAATGAGAATGAACGCATTGCTAGAAAAGTTAAATGATAAATTTATCTCTAATGTGCTAATGAATTAGGATGATAGGTAAGTGTAATGTTGACTAGTTTAAGATCTGGACTGACACATTAGTACGACTAATGTAGCAAAGATCGACTCAAAATCGTTAAGATTATTAAGAGATTGTCGTTCATGTGTTGTTGTGATTGTTGGTTGGTATTGTGTGTTATGATACATGTACATTGTTATGGGAATCTTCTTGTGCAACGGGCAAGTTATCCTTTGGCGATGAATAACTAGCTGGTTCGTGTTGAAGAATATTGTCGCAGCATGGGAAAGAACCTGTTGCAGTATGGATGAGCTGTATCTTTGTACTCGAGATTTGTTGAAGTAACCTTGTTGCGACATGGACAAGGACTCGTCGCAGCATTGGCAAACACGACATGGACAACACTCTCACCATGAAATTCCTTGTTGACAACCAAACCATTGTTCTACAAGGTGTTCCTAAACCTAGCCCTGCTGAAGCTTCTCTTCACCAATTGAGACGTTTAATTTCCACACATGCCATAGACACTTGTCTACAACTTCATCTAATTACCCCACCACCTTCCCCACAAACTTCTACTTCCCTACCAGCCTCTATCACTACCCTTCTTGACAAATTTTCACCACTCTTTGACCCACCAATGAACTTACCCCCACCCAGAAACACTGACCATCACATCCCTTTGCAAGTTGGGGCCAATCCAGTGAATGTGCGTCCATATCGTTACCCTCACTTTCAGAAAAGGGAAATTGAAGCTCAGATTAATACAATGCTTGAGCAAGGCATCATTCAGCCTAGTTCAAGCTCTTTTTCCTCACCAGTGCTCCTAGTGCGTAAAAAAGATGGGACATGGCGTTTCTGTGTAGACTACCGTGCCCTAAATGCCATCACTCTCAAAGATCGCTTTCCCATACCTTCAATTGATGAACTTTTGGATGAACTTTATGGTACTCAATATTTTTCTAAATTAGACCTTCGTTCAGGTTACCATCAAATTCGAATGTACCCTGGTGATGTCTCAAAAACAGCTTTTCGTACTCACCAAGGTCATTATGAATTTTTGGTAATGCCTTTTGGTCTTTGTAATGCTCCCTCCACTTTTCAAGCCACTATGAACCTCCTTTTTCAACCTTATTTGAGGCACTTTGTTATTGATTTTTTTGATGACATTTTGGTGTTTAGTAAATCCTTGCAGGAGCATTTAGAACACCTAACACTTGTTTTTCAATTACTGCTGGATAATGAATTCTTTCTGAAGAAGTCCAAGTGCTCTTTTGCTCAAACAGCAATTTCTTATCTTGGACACATTGTGTCTGCTGAAGGAGTTGGTGCAGATCCTGAGAAAATATCTGCAATGGTAGATTGGCCTCTGCCCAAAACATTGAAGCAACTGCGTGGTTTCTTAGGACTTACAGGGTTCTATCGCAAATTTGTCAAGAACTATGCTTCCATTGCCTCTCCTCTCACAGAACTTTTAAAGAAGGACGCCTTTGTATGGTCAGATGCTGCTGAAACAGCCTTCATCACATTGAAGAGGGCCATGACCGAATCCCCGGTGCTTGCTCTGCCCAACTTTGATGAAGATTTTGTAATTGAGACGGATGCTTCTGGCTTAGGAATGGGCGCCGTTTTATGTAACACCCCCCTTTTACTATTACAATTAAATAGACAATTATCAGAGTCACCTCGAAGGGCGCTACATTTTTCACCATTTTAAAAAAAAGAAAATCTCCAAAATAATTTACATAAAAGAAATCACCAAGCAGCGGAAATATTAACCAGTTTAAACATCTCCAGAATTAACAATTAAAGACATCTCCAAAATAAATTAAAACAATTTCCAATAACTAAAATAATAGTTCAAAACGATAACTAACGACTCCCCGGTGCTACATATCAGAGCTGACACAGACCCAAACGAGAGAGGAAGCAAAACCTAGCAATTCCTCCACGAGCACTAGCGATCACCTGCAGCGTTGCTGCATGAGAGCAACATTCCAAGCAGAAGGGGTGAGTCTAACAGAGATAATAAGCAGATGATAAAAATATGCTAGCATCAGGTAACTACAGCAACACAATTACACCATATCACAGCACCAGATACCAAAGGAAAAATCCATTTGACAGTGAACCACCAAAATTATAACATTCATAGACAATGGGAATGATATGCAACCGCTCCAGTGGGCATATGCATGCGGTACCGATCACCAAAATGAGCCACGACGGGCATATCACCAATAAACACCAGAGGCAGAGCCTATATCACCAAAACATGCATATGACAATGCGACACCATGATTATGCACCAACTCACCATAACAAGTATTTAAAATAAATACTATATCACCAGAATCAAAACAAATGATTTCACCAAAAATAGCACCAAGTTGTAGCATCACAGCTACCACTAAACTCTCCTGAGCATACCAGCCCCGCACCTGAAATATTAACACCAGACGGCTCCACAACGCGGACATAACGCACGCACACCACGCACAAGACTGGCGCACAGCGCCTAGGCACATCGCACCTACTTCAGCGAATTAATTAAAATAGCAAACGACATCGGATTTCAACAAATAAATACTTGTTGGAAAGCCCTATGGGTCTTGTTATCATCCCTAAGTTCAGTTTTTGAAGGAGAGTGTCCAATAGGTACAGTTTTCGAAAAGCACACAGGCTAGTTGCAAAAGAGGACAGTTTCTGTCCTTCAAATTCAAGCAATTCCAAAGTGACCAAAACTCAATCAAATTGCATGAAACTTGTGCATAAACTGGGGCAAATTTTGTCTAGTTTTCAAAGAAATTGGATTCGTTTGAAAAGGAGTTCTTTTGAAAACGTGGTAACCAAAACACTGACCCTGTGTCCATATTGTTTCCAGAATCTTACTCTAACTTGTGGAATTCATATCTCGAGCTACACAACTCTAAACGCAACCAAACCAGTGCCAAATTGACAAGAATTAAGTCTATTTTCCAGAAAAATAAACCACATAATTTTTCGGTCAACACAACGTTCCCAGTCACCGAAATACCGAATCTATACCCAAATCGTTTCCAGAATTTTAACCTAACTTGTATCGCCTATAACTCGAGCTATACAACTCCGAATTTAACGAAACCAGTGCCAAAACGACCGGCGTTAAGTATATTTTCAAAAACAATCAACCTCATAATTTTTGGATCAACCAAACAGCGCCAGTTTTAGAAAAACCGAACCTGTGTCCAGAATCGCTAAATTGCCAAACACCAAACCCTAACGGCAACGACACCGCAACCACCACAACAAAAACGACAATTCGACAACGCGACAACAACAATCAACCACGCACAGCAACAACAAAAACACGAACAATAACAACACCATCATCGTGATACAACAATCACGCAACAACAAATAACGAAACAAATCACAATAACATGCAATAATCATCAAAGCACCAATCTCAACGAAAACACGATATGCAACAACACGAACAATTCAACAAAACCCTAGACTACCCACACATAATTATCATCAACCCATTATCAAGGTTAAGCCCACCCTTACCTCGAATAACGTAAGCTCCGGAACACGACGAACGAGACACGAACAAAACCACAGCAACACGAACGATCTCCTTTTGAAATTCTTCGCGAAACCCTCCTCTTCTCTCCCTCTTTGCGCCGCGTGCTCTCTCTCTCACTCTCACTTTCGTTTTTCTTTTGCTTGCTGCGAATGAGGGTTTGGCTTAAACCCCCAGGGTTTAAGTTGAGGGCTCAGTAAACACTGGGCTCTCTACGTCACCACCTCCTTTACTCGTTTCACCTCCTACGCATATAAAATATTAACCTTTTAATTTATCTATATCCCGCCTCCAAATTATTTTAATAATTCAATCAACTATTTTAATTAAATTATTTCCGGGGTGTTACAACCCTCCCCCACTTAGAATCTTTCGTCCTCGAAAACATACCTGATTCAAACAGCTCCGGATAGGACTCTCGCATCTTGCTCTCCAACTCCCATGTCATGCTTTCACCAGCAGCTCCTAACCAGACCACTTTCACCAGGTTTATCTCTTTGCCACGTGAAGTCTTCACTTCACGATCTTCAATTCGCACAGGCATTGTCTCCACAGTGAGATTATCCCGCACATGCACATCATCCATCGGAATCACATGGGACGGATCCGAAATATACTTCCGAAGTTGCGACACATGAAATACATCGTGCAAATTCGAAAGTTTAGGCGGCAAGGCCACCCTATAAGCAACATTACCAATTCTCTCAGTGATCTGATACGGTCCAATGAAACGAGGAGTCAACTTCTTTGTCTTCAATGCACGCCCAACACCAGCCATAGGCGTGACTCTCAAAAACACATGATCACCAGCTTGGAATTCTAAATCCTTCCTTCTCTTATCATGATAGCTCTTCTGTCTACTCTGCGACGCTTTCATTTTCTCACGGATCAATTTCACCTTTTCAGTAGTCTCTCGAACAACCTCGGGTCCAAGAACAATACTCTCCCCAGATTCATGCCAACACAACGGAGTCCTACATCTCCGACCATACAATGCCTCGAACGGTGCCATCCCGATGCTAGAATGGTAACTATTGTTGTAAGTAATCTCGATCAACGGAAGGTGAGTATCCCACGCACCTCCCTGCTCAAGAACACAAGATCTCAACAAGTCTTCCAACGACTGAATGGTCCTCTCTATCTGTCCATCAGTTTGAGGATGATAAGCTGAACTCAACCTCAATTTAGAACCCAACGCTTCTTGCAAACTCTTCCAGAAATCAGAAGTGAACCTAGGATCTCTGTCAGACACAATGCACAAAGGAACACCATGCAACTTCACAATCACCTGAATATAAATCTCTGCCAATCTCGACACCGGATACGTGATATTGATAGGAATAAAATGAGCAGACTTCGTCAATCTATCCACAATCACCCAAATCGAATCGTGCCCCTTCACAGTATTAGGTAACCCTATCACGAAATCCATAGAAATACTATCCCACTTCCATTCCGGAATCTCCAACGGTTGCATCAACCCAGCAGGCTTCTGATGCTCAACCTTCGATTTCTGACAAGTCAAGCAGGAATACACAAACTGCGCCACATCACGCTTCATACCAGGCCACCAAAACATCTTCTTCAGATCCTGATACATCTTTGTAGCTCCCGGATGGATACTCAACTTACTCCTATGACCTTCTTCTAAAATTGCTCTTTTCATCTCCTCATCATCAGGAATGCAGATTCTCCCACGGTACTTCAATACATTCTGCGCATCCAACTCAAAGTCTTTATTCTCGGATTGATCAATCCCAACCATCAGGTCAACTAATTTAACATCTAACTTCTGAGCTTCTCGAATGCTAGCCATGAATTCATTATCAATCTTCAACATCCCCAATCTGACACTCTGAGGCGTCACTTCACAAACCAAACTCATATCCCTGAACTGCTCAATTAATTCGAGTTCTCTAACCATCATTGCTGACATATGCAACGTCTTTCGACTTAAAGCGTCAGCTACCACATTAGCCTTTCCCGGATGATAGTTCAAGCTAAAGTCATAGTCTTTCAGCAACTCCAACCATCTGCGCTGTCTCATATTCAACTCTTTCTGATCAAACAGATATTGCAAACCCTTATGATCGCTGAACACCTCAAACCTCGAACCATACAGATAATGTCTCCAAATTTTCAACGCGAACACAACTGCAGCAAGTTCTAAATCATGGGTAGGGTAGTTCTTCTCATGAGTCCTCAACTGTCTCGACGCATAGGCAACTACCTTACCATTCTGCATAAGCACACCTCCCAACCCCATCTTGGAAGCATCACAATACACCACAAACGACTCTTCCGGATTAGGCAACGTCAGAACAGGAGACGTCGTCAACCTCTTCTTCAATTCTTTGAAGCTCTCTTCACAACAGTCATCCCAGATGAAAGCTTTACCCTTGCAAGTCAACTGAGTCAACGGAAGTGCCAACTTCGAAAATCCTTCTATAAACCTCCTATAGTAACCTGCCAGACCCAGAAAACTTCTAATCTCAGTAACTGACTTCGGAGACTCCCATTGTAACACGGCATCAACCTTAGACGGATCCACGGCAATTCCATTCCCCGAAATAACATGACCCAGAAAGCTAACCTCTTTCAACCAAAACTCACACTTAGACAGCTTCGCATATAATTTCCTGTCCCTCAGAATTTCCAATACCAATCTCAGATGTTCTGCATGCTCCTCTTCTGACTTAGAATAAATTAGGATGTCGTCAATGAATACCACCACAAACCGATCCAGATACTCACGAAAGATACGATTCATGTACTCCATGAACACTCCCGGCGCATTAGTCACACCGAAAGGCATCACGGAATACTCATAATGCCCATAACGGGTTCTGAAAGCTGTCTTCTGAATGTCTTCGTCTTTCACCTTGATCTGATGATAACCCGATCTCAAATCTATTTTACTGAACACCTGAGCACCCACCAACTGATCCATTAAGTCATCAATCCTCGGAAGCGGATACTTGTTCTTAATAGTCACCTTATTCAGCTGCCGACAGTCTACGCACAACCTCATACTACCATCTTTCTTTTTCACCAACAACACTGGAGCTCCCCACGGCGACACACTTGGCCTCACAAATTTCTTTTCAAGCAGATCCTCGAGTTGCTTCTTCAGTTCTGACAATTCAGATGCAGACATTCTATACGGTGCCATAGACACAGGTTTAGTATCAGGTACCAGATCAATAGCAAACTCAACCTCTCTCTCTGGTGGTACATCCGGAATCTCGTCGGGAAAAACCTCAGAAAACTCTCGCACCACCTGCAACTCATCAACCTTCGCTTGGCTCTCAGCAGACAATGACGCCATTAATGAAAACAACTGGACGTCTTCCCTCATTACCCTATGCAACTGACCAGCAGACAACAAACCAGACTCTTCCTCTTCAGGAGAAAAGAAACTCACAGACCTTTCATGACAGTTGATATGAACATGGTTATCAACTAACCAGTCCATACCTAGAATAACATCCATTCCGCTCAGCGGCAAACAAATCAAGTCAACGAGAAAATCATTACCGAATATCGATAAAGGGCATTTAGCACAAACAACCGAGGTAGTCACCGAACCCTTAGCCGGAGTATCGATAACCATCTCCCTCAACATAGAAGAGAAAACAAGATCTAATTTCTCAACACATGCAGTAGCAATAAAACAATGGGTAGCACCAGTATCAATAATAGCAATAAGAGGAGAATTATTAATATATTATGTACCTCTGATCTCATTCACTGCATCTGACCCCGCCAGAGCGAACACCTTCCCAACGGACCTTTCTTTCTTCGGTTTAGGACACTGAGTGCTGATATGACCACCCTCACCACAGTTGTAGCATAACACATCCTTTCGATCACAGCTAGACGCCATATGACCCTCTTTACCACACTTGTAGCACTTCTTCACATCACCTGGACAGTCAGGACGCTTATGACCGGGTTTACCACACTTGTAACATACTACACTAGCAGCAGCATCTCCCCCACTAGGTCTCTTACCCACAGCAGTTCTTTGATTGCCCTTACCAGCTGGAACCTCATACGGCTTCCCACGACTCGAGAAATTCTTCTGCCTATCCCTCATGACTCTAGAATGAGCATTACTGTCTTCCTCGAAGATTCTGCAGCTGTCAATCAACTCCGAGAACACCCGAATTTTCTAATACCCTATCGCCTTCTTGATATCAGCCCGCAACCCATTTTCAAACTTGATGCATTTGGAGAATTCAGCACCAGCCTCACCATAATGTGGATAGAACTTCGCCAATTCAATGAACTTGGCAGCATACTCAGTCACCGACATATTACCCTGCTTCAGCTCCAGAAACTCAATCTCTTTCTTCCCACGGACATCTTCAGGATAATACTTTCTCAGAAATTCTCTGCTGAACACAGCCCAAGTGACCTCTTCATTCACAGTCGCCAACCTCTGCCTCACCTCCAACCACCAGTCATCAGCCTCCTCTGCCAGCATATGAGTACCATACCTGACTTTCTGCGCCTCAGAGCAATCCATAACACGAAAGATTCTCTCCATCTCTTTCAGCCACGCCAAAGCACCATCAGGGTTATACTTGCCCTTAAAGGTAGGAGGATTCTCCCTCTGAAACGTAGCCAAACTGCGCGACCCAGCATCACCAGCAGCACCTGGGTTATTCTCCACAGCTTGAGCCACAGCCTGCAAAGCAGCAGCGAGTGCAGCATCGTTCCGTCCTGCCATCTCAACCTAACACTGCAACAGAAACTATAATCAGAAACGAGTAACAATTACTCAAGTGTTACTCGACTCGACGACTCGACAACTTGGCCGGACAGACCGAACTGCTCTGATACCACTAATGTAACACCCCCCTTTTACTATTACAATTAAATAGACAATTATCAGAGTCACCTCGAAGGGCGCTACATTTTTCACCATTTTAAAAAAAAAAAGAAAATCTCCAAAAATAATTTATATAAAAGAAATCACCAAGCAGCAGAAATATTAACCAGTTTAAACATCTCCAGAATTAACAATTAAAGACATCTCCAAAATAAATTAAAACAATTTCCAATAACTAAAATAATAGTTCAAAACGATAACTAACGACTCCCCGGTGCTACATATTAGAGCTAACACAGACCCAAATGAGAGAGGAAGCAAAACCTAGCAATTCCTCCACGAGCACTAGCGATCACCTGCAGCGTTGTCGCATGAGAGCAACATTCCAAGCTGAAGGGGAGAGTCTAACAGAGATAATAAGCAGATGATAAAAATATGCTAGCATCAGGTAACTACAGCAACACAATACAATTACACCATATCACAGCACCAGATACCAAAGGAAAAATCCATTTGACAGTGAACCACCAAAATATAACATTCATAGACAATGGGAAAGATATGCAACCCCTCCAGTGGGCATATGCATGCGGTACCGATCACCAAAATGAGCCACGACGGGCATATCACCAATAAACACCAGAGGCAGAGCCTATATCACCAAAACATGCATATGACAATGCGACACCATGATTATGCACCAACTCACCATAACAAGTATTTAAAATAAATACTATATCACCAGAATCAAAACAAATGATTTCACCAAAAATAGCACCAAGTTGTAGCATCACAGCTACCACTAAACTCTCCTGAGCATACCAGCCCCGCACCTGAAATATTAACACCAGACGGCTCCACAACGCGGACATAACGCACGCACACCACGCACAAGACTGGCGCACAGCGCCTAGGCACATCGCACCTACTTCAGCGAATTAATTAAAATAGCAAACGACATCGGATTTCAACAAATAAATACTTGTTGGAAAGCCCTATGGGTCTGGTTATCATCCCTAAGTTCAGTTTTTGAAGGAGAGTGTCCAATAGGTACAGTTTTTGAAAAGCACACAGGCTAGTTGCAAAAGAGGACAGTTTCTGTCCTTCAAATTCAAGCAATACCAAAGTGACCAAAACTCAATCAAATTGCATGAAACTTGTGCATAAACTGGGGCAAATTTTGTCTAGTTTTCAAAGAAATTGGATTCGTTTGAAAAGGAGTTCTTTTGAAAACGTGGTAAGCAAAACACTGACCCTGTGTCCAGATTGTTTCCAGAATCTTACTCTAACTTGTGGAATTCATATCTCGAGCTACACAACTCTAAACGCAACCAAACCAGTGCCAAATTGACAAGAATTAAGTCTATTTTCCAGAAAAATAAACCACATAATTTTTCGGTCAATACAACGTTCCCAGTCACCGAAATACCGAATCTATACCCAAATCGTTTCCAGAATTTTAACCTAACTTGTATCGCCTATAACTCGAGCTATACAACTCCGAATTTAACGAAACCAGTGCCAAAACGACCGGCGTTAAGTCTATTTTCAAAAACAATCAACCTCATAATTTTTGGATCAACCAAACAGCGCCAGTTTTAGAAAAACCGAACCTGTGTCCAGAATCGCTAAATTGCCAAACACCAAACCCTAACGGCAACGACACCGCAACCACCACAACAAAAACGACAATTCGACAACGCGACAACAACAATCAATCACGCACAGCAACAACAAAAACACGAACAATAACAACACCATCATCGTGATACAACAATCACGCAACAACAAATAACGAAACAAATCACAATAACGTGCAATAATCATCAAAGCACCAATCTCAACGAAAACACGATATGCAACAACACGAACAATTCAACAAAGCCCTAGACTACCCACACATAATTATCATCAACCCATTATCAAGGTTAAGCCCACCCTTACCTCGAATAACGTAAGCTCCGGAACACGACGAACGAGACACGAACAAAACCACAGCAACACGAACGATCTCCTTTTGAAATTCTTCGCGAAACCCTCCTCTTCTCTCCCTCTTTGCGCCGCGTGCTCTCTCTCTCACTCTCACTTTCGTTTTTCTTTTGCTTGCTGCGAATGAGGGTTTGGCTTAAACCCCCAGGGTTTAAGTTGAGGGCTCAGTAAACACTGGGCTCTCTACGTCACCACCTCCTTTACTCGTTTCACCTCCTACGCATATAAAATATTAATCTTTTAATTTATCTATATCCCGCCTCCAAATTATTTTAATAATTCAATCAACTATTTTAATTAAATTATTTCCGGGGTGTTACATTTTATGCCAACAAGGTCACCCTATCTGCTATTACAGTAAGAAATTTTGTCCAAAAATGCTGGCTGCCTCTACTTATGTGCGTGAATTATGCGCCATAACTTCTGCAGTGAAGAAATGGCGCACCTACTTGCTTGGTCGCAGATTTGTGGTGCATACAGACCAACGTAGCTTGCGAGAACTCATGACACAGATTGTGCAAACTCCTGAGCAGCAGTTTTACTTGGCTAAACTTCTTGGTTATTCTTATGACATTGTGTACAAGCCAGGTACCCAAAACAGAGTAGCTGACGCCTTATCCCGTGCTCATGAACAACTCCCAGAATGCTTGGGCCTCACTGTCTCTCACTGTGCATTCTTGGACAAGCTGCGTGCTCACTGTGTTGCTGATAATGAATATCAGGATCTCCTCAATAAAGTTCACAAGTCTCCTGCTGACTTTCCGCATCTTAAAGTGATCAATGACTTGCTATTCTACAAAGGTAAGCTTCATATTCCATCATCCTCTTCCCTTAAAACAACATTACTTAAAGAATATCATGCTTCCACTATTGGTGGCCATAGTGGAATTACTAAGACACTGGGTAGATTGAAAGAAAATGTCCATTGGGAAGGTATGCGTCAGGATGTTACTCAATTTGTCAAATCTTGTCTCACGTGTCAACAAACAAAAGTCCCCCCTCATTCACCTTATGGATTGCTGCAGCCACTACCCATTCCTGAGAATGTGTGGGAAGATATATCCCTGGACTTCATCATAGGGCTCCCTTCTTTCCAAAATTTTACTGTAGTACTGGTTGTTGTTGACAGACTTTCGAAAGCAGCACATTTTGGCATGCTCCCAACCCACTTTACTGCTGTAAAAGTAGCTGAGCTCTTTGCTAAGATGATTTGTAGCATCCATGGAATGCCAAGAAGCATTGTCAGTGACAGAGATCCTGTGTTCCTTAGCAAATTCTGGTAGGATTTATTTCACCTCAGTGGCACAAAATTACGCATGTCATCAGCCTATCATCCGCAGAGTGATGGGCAGACTGAGATTGTAAACAAAGCACTGCAGCAGTATCTTCGCTGCTTTGTCCATCAGCAGCCAAACACATGGGGAAAATATTTACACTGGGCAGAGTGGCACTACAATACCACCGTTCATGAGAGCACTGGAATGTCTCCCTTCCAGGTGGTTTTTGGCAAACCTCCCCCTACTTTGTCTCAATATATTCCTGGTGCAAGCAACATAGAAGCTGTTGTCTCTGAATTGAGTACCAGAGAGCAGGTTCTGGAGCAACTTAAGAAGAAATTAATGAAAGCACAAACTGCTATGAAACATTATGCAGACAAGTATCGTATAGCTCACCCATTCAAGCTTGGTGACCTTGTGCTTGTCAAATTGAAGCCATACAGGCAGAGTTCTGTTACTGGACACCATCCAAGGAAGTTATCAAAAAGATTCTATGGGCCTTTCAAACTCATCCGTGCTATTGGGGATGTAGCCTTTCAATTGGAATTACCACCAGGCAGCAAGATACACTCAGTTTTCCATGTTTCCCAGTTAAAGCCATACTGCGGGCCTGCTGATCCATCACTTGAACTTCCACCAGATTCCATTCGGAACCATCCTATAGTTGAACCATTGGCTATCCTAGATCAAACTGTGACAAATGGGAAAAAGATGGCACTCATTCAATGGACTGGTCTCTTCCCAGAAGACGCAACTTGGGAACCACTGGCTGACATTCTGCAGAACTATCCTTATTTAAACCTTGAGGACAAGGTTTGTGTGGTAGAGGGTACGGATGTAACGGATGAAAGAGAAGAAGAGGAGGACCTACATGAAGAAAATGTGGTGCAACTAAGGCCCAAAAGAAACAGGATCAAGCCCAAGTATTTGAAGGACTACCACACACCTAAAAAGCTATGATGGTTTATGTTGTGCTGATGATTGCTTGCAAAACCTAGTAGATGATTCTAGATGATGACAGCTAGTGTCCTAGGATCCCTTGTAGTGACAGCTGTATTTGTACTACCTTAGAAATATGCCTTATACCAGGGAATATACTGCTGTAATTGGCTATTTAATGCCCAACGGATAAGAAAAAAAGGCAAGCAATATGAATATTCAAAGAAGTTAGTTAGATAGCCCTATTTATTTTTCTGAGTTCTCTGTTTTCATTTCTGAAATTGCTGCTTTCGTAACAGGTGTCAATAGCTAAATCATGACATAGTGCTAGTTAGATAAAGAACACTTAATAGGTTAAGGAAGTCAATTACGTTATAGACGATAGATTATGAGCCCCAAACATAGTTGAGTGGATATCTCTTGGCATGACTCATAAGTAATTATACATCACATAAATGAGAATGAACGCATTGCTAGAAAAGTTAAATGATAAATTTATCTCTAATGTGCTAATGAATTAGGATGATAGGTAAGTGTAATGTTGACTAGTTTAAGATCTGGACTGACACATTTGTACGACTAATGTAGCAAAGATCGACTCAAAATCGTTAAGATTATTAAGTGATTGTCGTTCATGTGTTGTTGTGATTGTTGGTTGGTATAGTGTGTATTGATACATGTACATTGTTATGGGAATCTTGTTGTGCAATGGGCAAGTTATCCTTTGGCGATGAATAACTAGCTGGTTCGTGTTGAAGAATATTGTCGCAGCATGGGAAAGAACCTGTTGCAGTATGGATGAGCTGTATCTTTGTACTCGAGATTTGTTGAAGTAACCTTGTTGCGACATGGACAAGGACTCGTCGCAGCATTGGCAAACACGACTAATTATCTTTAATAGTTATTGGGTAATTAATGGAATGTTCTTAGTCTTAATAAATCTGTTTGAGTCACAAAAGCACATCGTCAGATTTATAACATGGTTGCGACTTCGTGATTGATCTTCGCTAACTCCGCTATTGCAATATGATTCGTTATGGGGGATAGGGGATAGGACTAAGATAGTATTGATTGTTGTTATTTCTCTTTGTTTCTATTTGTTTGTTTATTGAATTATTATTATTTATTCGATTTATTCGATTCAGCTGTCTGTAAATAATTGGATCACTGTAAACAGTTCAGATGACTGTAACTGTATGACTTGGATGACTGTAACTCTATGACTCCGATGATCGAATTTAGCTATTGTACTGAGTTTAGGGAATGAAGCCAATTGTATGTCAAATGACTTAATTTAATTAACATTTGAGGAATGAAGAGTCGACATATGACCACAAAATTAAGTTGATAGTCGAGGTGAATTTAGAGTTTAAACAAAGTAACTTTAAGGATTAGTGTCTACAGTTATTGTGTGATGTACTAACAAATAATAGAGAATGGTTATAGGATTGAGACTAAGGAAGAACCTAGAGACATGACTAGTCAGTTAGTAATTACGTTATAGCAAAGAAAACATGAAAATTGGCTTTGAGAATAATTCTTAGTGACAGAATGATATGCCGAACTAGTCGTAGATCACTCGTGACATAAGACAGTAAAATGGTAAGGTGTCAATAGCTAAATCATGACATAGTGCTAGTTAGATGAAGAACACTTAATAGGTTAAGGAAGTTAATTACGTTATAGACGATAGATTATTAGCCCCAAACATAGTTGAGTGGATATCTCTTGGCATGACTCATAAGTAATTATACATCACAAAAATGAGAATGAACGCATTGCTAGAAAAGTTAAATGATAAATTTATCTCTAATGTGCTAATGAATTAGGATGATAGGTAAGTGTAATGTTGACTAGTTTAAGATCTGGACTGACACATTAGTACGACTAATGTAGCAAAAATCGACTCAAAATCGTTAAGATTATTAAGTGATTGTCGTTCATGTGTTGTTGTGATTGTTGGTTGGTATTGTGTGTATTGATACATGTACATTGTTATGGGAATCTTCTTGTGCAACGGGCAAGTTATCCTTTGGCGATGAATAACTAGCTGGTTCGTGTTGAAGAATATTGTCGCAGCATGGGAAAGAACCTGTTGCAGTATGGATGAGCTGTATCTTTGTACTCGAGATTTGTTGAAGTAACCTTGTTGCGACATGGACAAGGACTCGTCGCAGCATTGGCAAACACGACTAATTATCTTTAATAGTTATTGGGTAATTAATGGAATGTTCTTAGTCTTAATAAATCTGTTTGAGTCAGCAAGTACACCGTCAGATTTGTAACATGGTTGCGACTTCGTGATTGATCTTCGCTAACTCCGCTATTGCAATATGATTCGTTATGGGGGATAGGGGATAGGACTAAGATAGTGTTGATTGTTGTTATTTCTCTTTGTTTGTATTTGTTTGTTTATTGAATTATTATTATTTATTCGATTTATTCGATTCAGCTGTCTGTAAATAATTGGATCACTGTAAACAGTTCAGATGACTGTAACTATATGACTTGGATGACTGTAAATCTATGACTCTGATGATCGATTTTAGCTATTGTACTGAGTTTAGGGAATGAAGCCAATTGTATGTCAAATGACTTAATTTAATTAACATTTGAGGAACGAAGAGTCGACATATGACCACAAAATTAAGTTGATAGTCGAGGTGAATTTAGAGTTTAAACAAAGTAACTTTAAGGATTAGTGTCTACAGTTATTGTGTGATGTACTAACAAATAATAGAGAATGGTTATAGGATTGAGACTAAGGAAGAACCTAGAGACATGACTAGTCAGTTAGTAATTACGTTATAGCAAAGAAAACATGAAAATTGGCTTTGAGAATAATTCTTAGTGACAGAATGATATGCCGAACTAGTCGTAGATCACTCGTGACATAAGACAGTAAATTGCGAAGGTGTCAATAGCTAAATCATGACATAGTGCTAGTTAGATGAAGAACACTTAATAGGTTAATGAAGTTAATTACGTTATAGACGATAGATTATGAGCCCCCAACATAGTTGAGTGTAATGAAGTTAATTACGTTATAGACGATAGATTACGAGCCCCAAACATAGTTGAGTGGATATCTCTTGGCATGACTCATAAGTAATTATACATCACATAAATGAGATTGAACGCATTGCTAGAAAAGTTAAATGATAAATTTATCTCTATCGCCTTCTTGATATCAGCCCGCAACCCATTCTCAAACTTGATGCATTTGGAGAATTCAGCACCAGCCTCACCATAATGTGGATAGAACTTCGCCAATTCAATGAACTTGGCAGCATACTCAGTCACCGACATATTACCCTGCTTCAGCTCCAGAAACTCAATCTCTTTCTTCCCACGGACATCTTCAGGATAATACTTTCTCAGAAATTCTCTGCTGAACACAGCCCAAGTGACCTCTTCATTCACAGTCGCCAACCTCTGCCTCACCTCCAACCACCAGTCATCAGCCTCCTCTGCCAGCATATGAGTACCATACCTGACTTTCTGCGCCTCAGAGCAATCCATAACACGAAAGATTCTCTCCATCTCTTTCAGCCACGCCAAAGCACCATCAGGGTTATACTTGCCCTTAAAGGTAGGAGGATTCTCCCTCTGAAACGTAGCCAAACTGCGCGACCCAGCATCACCAGCAGCACCTGGGTTATTCTCCACAGCTTGAGCCACAGCCTGCAAAGCAGCAGCGAGTGCAGCATCGTTCCATCCTGCCATCTCAACCTAACACTGCAACAGAAACTATAATCAGAAACGAGTAACAATTACTCAAGTGTTACTCGACTCGACGACTCGACAACTTGGCCGGACAGACCGAACTGCTCTGATACCACTAATGTAACACCCCCCTTTTACTATTACAATTAAATAGACAATTATCAGAGTCACCTCGAAGGGCGCTACATTTTTCACCATTTTAAAAAAAAGAAAATCTCCAAAATAATTTATATAAAAGAAATCACCAAGCAGCGGAAATATTAACCAGTTTAAACATCTCCAGAATTAACAATTAAAGACATCTCCAAAATAAATTAAAACAATTTCCAATAACTAAAATAATAGTTCAAAACGATAACTAACGACTCCCCGGTGCTACATATCAGAGCTGACACAGACCCAAACGAGAGAGGAAGCAAAACCTAGCAATTCCTCCACGAGCACTAGCGATCACCTGCAGCGTTGCCGCATGAGAGCAACATTCCAAGCATAAGGGGTGAGTCTAACAGAGATAATAAGCATATGATAAAAATATGCTAGCATCAGGTAACTACAGCAACACAATACAATTACACCATATCACAGCACCAGATACCAAAGGAAAAATCCATTTGACAGTGAACCACCAAAATTATGACATTCATAGACAATGGGATGATATGCAACCCCTCCAGTGGGCATATGCATGCGGTACCGATCACCAAAATGAGCCACGACGGGCATATCACCAATAAACACCAGAGGCAGAGCCTATATCACCAAAACATGCATATGACAATGCGACACCATGATTATGCACCAACTCACCATAACAAGTATTTAAAATAAATACTATATCACCAGAATCAAAACAAATGATTTCACCAAAAATAGCACCAAGTTGTAGCATCACAGCTACCACTAAACTCTCCTGAGCATACCAGCCCCGCACCTGAAATATTAACACCAGACGGCTCCACAACGCGGACATAACGCACGCACACCACGCACAAGACTGGCGCACAGCGCCTAGGCACATCGCACCTACTTCAGCGAATTAATTAAAATAGCAAACGACATCGGATTTCAACAAATAAATACTTGTTGGAAAGCCCTATGGGTCTGGTTATCATCCCTAAGTTCAGTTTTTGAAGGAGAGTGTCCAATAGGTACAGTTTTTGAAAAGCACACAGGCTAGTTGCAAAAGAGGACAGTTTCTGTCCTTCAAATTCAAGCAATACCAAAGTGACCAAAACTCAATCAAATTGCATGAAACTTGTGCATAAACTGGGGCAAATTTTGTCTAGTTTTCAAAGAAATTGGATTCGTTCGAAAATGAGTTCTTTTGAAAACGTGGTAACCAAAACACTGACCCTGTGTCCAGATTGTTTCCAGAATCTTACTCTAACTTGTGGAATTCATATCTCGAGCTACACAACTCTAAACGCAACCAAACCAGTGCCAAATTAACAAGAATTAAGTCTATTTTCCAGAAAAATAAACCACATAATTTTTCGGTCAATACAACGTTCCCAGTCACCGAAATACCGAATCTATACCCAAATCGTTTCCAGAATTTTAACCTAACTTGTATCGCCTATAACTCGAGCTATACAACTCCGAATTTGACGAAACCAGTGCCAAAACGACCGGCGTTGAGTCTATTTTCAAAAACAATCAACCTAATATTTTTTGGATCAACCAAACAGCCCCAGTTTTAGAAAAACCGAACCTGTGTCCAGAATCGCTAAATTGCCAAACACCAAACCCTAACGGCAACGACACCGCAACCACCACAACAAAAACGACAATTCGACAACGCGACAACAACAATCAACCACGCACAGCAACAACAAAAACACGAACAATAACAACACCATCATCGTGATACAACAATCACGCAACAACAAATAACGAAACAAATCACAATAACATGCAATAATCATCAAAGCACCAATCTCAACGAAAACACGATATGCAACAACACGAACAATTCAACAAAACCCTAGACTACCCACACATAATTATCATCAACCCATTATCAAGGTTAAGCCCACCCTTACCTCGAATAACGTAAGCTCCGGAACACGACGAACGAGACACGAACAAAACCACAGCAACACGAACGATCTCCTTTTGAAATTCTTCGCGAAACCCTCCTCTTCTCTCCTTCTTTGCGCCGCGTGCTCTCTCTCTCTCACTCTCACTTTCGTTTTTCTTTTGCTTGCTGCGAATGAGGGTTTGGCTTAAACCCCCAGGGTTTAAGTTGAGGGCTCAGTAAACACTGGGCTCTCTACGTCACCACCTCCTTTACTCGTTTCACCTCCTACGCATATAAAATATTAACCTTTTAATTTATCTATATCCCGCCTCCAAATTATTTTAATAATTCAATCAACTATTTTAATTAAATTATTTCCGGGGTGTTACAACCCTCCCCCACTTAGAATCTTTCGTCCTCGAAAACATACCTGATTCAAACAGCTCCGGATAGGACTCTCGCATCTTGCTCTCCAACTCCCATGTCATGCTTTCACCAGCAGCTCCTAACCAGACCACTTTCACCAGGTTTATCTCTTTGCCACGTGAAGTCTTCACTTCACGATCTTCAATTCGCACAGGCATTGTCTCCACAGTGAGATTATCCCGCACATGCACATCATCCATCGGAATCACATGGGACGGATCCGAAATATACTTCCGAAGTTGCGAAACATGAAATACATCGTGCAAATTCGAAAGTTTAGGCGGCAAGGCCACCCTATAAGCAACATTACCAATTCTCTCAGTGATCTGATACGGTCCAATGAAAAGAGGAGTCAACTTCTTTGTCTTCAATGCACGCCCAACACCAGCCATAGGCGTGACTCTCAAAAACACATGATCACCAGCTTGGAATTCTAAATCCTTCCTTCTCTTATCATGATAGCTCTTCTGTCTACTCTGCGACGCTTTCATTTTCTCACGGATCAATTTCACCTTTTCAGTAGTCTCTCGAACAACCTCGGGTCCAAGAACAATACTCTCCCCAGATTCATGCCAACACAACGGAGTCCTACATCTCCGACCATACAATGCCTCGAACGGTGCCATCCCGATGCTAGAATGGTAACTATTGTTGTAAGTAAACTCGATCAACGGAAGGTGAGTATCCCACGCACCTCCCTGCTCAAGAACACAAGATCTCAACAAGTCTTCCAACGACTGAATGGTCCTCTCTGTCTGTCCATCAGTTTGAGGATGATAAGCTGAACTCAACCTGAATTTAGAACCCAACGCTTCTTGCAAACTCTTCCAGAAATCAGAAGTGAACCTAGGATCTCTGTCAGACACAATGCACAAAGGAACACCATGCAACTTCACAATCACCTGAATATAAATCTCTGCCAATCTCGACACCGGATACGTGATATTGATAGGAATAAAATGAGCAGACTTCGTCAATCTATCCACAATCACCCAAATCGAATCGTGCCCCCTCACAGTATTAGGTAACCCTATCACGAAATCCATAGAAATACTATCCCACTTCCATTCCGGAATCTCCAACGGTTGCATCAACCCAGCAGGCTTCTGATGCTCAACCTTCGATTTCTGACAAGTCAAGCAGGAATACACAAACTGCGCCACATCACGCTTCATACCAGGCCACCAAAACATCTTCTTCAGATCCTGATACATCTTTGTAGCTCCCGGATGGATACTCAACTTACTCCTATGACCTTCTTCTAAAATTGCTCTTTTCATCTCCTCATCATCAGGAATGCAGATTCTCCCACGGTACTTCAATACATTCTGCGCATCCAACTCAAAGTCTTTATTCTCGGATTGATCAATCCCAACCATCAGGTCAACTAATTTAACATCTAACTTCTGAGCTTCTCGAATGCTAGCCATGAATTCATTATCAATCTTCAACATCCCCAATCTGACACTCTGAGGCGTCACTTCACAAACCAAACTCATATCCCTGAACTGCTCAATTAATTCGAGTTCTCTAACCATCATTGCTGACATATGCAACGTCTTTCGACTTAAAGCGTCAGCTACCACATTAGCCTTTCCCGGATGATAGTTCAAGCTAAAGTCATAGTCTTTCAGCAACTCCAACCATCTGCGCTGTCTCATATTCAACTCTTTCTGATCAAACAGATACTGCAAACCCTTATGATCGCTGAACACCTCAAACCTCGAACCATACAGATAATGTCTCCAAATTTTCAACGCGAACACAACTGCAGCAAGTTCTAAATCATGGGTAGGGTAGTTCTTCTCATGAGTCCTCAACTGTCTCGACGCATAGGCAACTACCTTACCATTCTGCATAAGCACACCTCCCAACCCCATCTTGGAAGCATCACAATACACCACAAACGACTCTTCCGGATTAGGCAACGTCAGAACAGGAGACGTCGTCAACCTCTTCTTCAATTCTTTGAAGCTCTCTTCACAACAGTCATCCCAGATGAAAGCTTTACCCTTGCAAGTCAACTGAGTCAACGGAAGTGCCAACTTCGAAAATCCTTCTATAAACCTCCTATAGTAACCTGCCAGACCCAGAAAACTTCTAATCTGAGTAACTGACTTCGGAGACTCCCATTGTAACACGGCATCAACCTTAGACGGATCCACGGCAATTCCATTCCCCGAAATAACATGACCCAGAAAGCTAACCTCCTTCAACCAAAACTCACACTTAGACAGCTTCGCATATAATTTCCTGTCCCTCAGAATTTCCAATACCAATCTCAGATGTTCTGCATGCTCCTCTTCTGACTTAGAATAAATTAGGATGTCGTCAATGAATACCACCACAAACCGATCCAGATACTCACGAAAGATACGATTCATGTACTCCATGAACACTCCCGGCGCATTAGTCACACCGAAAGGCATCACAGAATACTCATAATGCCCATAACGGGTTCTGAAAGCTGTCTTCTGAATGTCTTCGTCTTTCACCTTGATCTGATGATAACCCGATCTCAAATCTATTTTACTGAACACCTGAGCACCCACCAACTGATCCATTAAGTCATCAATCCTCGGAAGCGGATACTTGTTCTTAATAGTCACCTTATTCAGCTGCCGATAGTCTACGCACAACCTCATACTACCATCTTTCTTTTTCACCAACAACACTGGAGCTCCCCACGGCGACACACTTGGCCTCACAAATTTCTTTTCAAGCAGATCCTCGAGTTGCTTCTTCAGTTCTGACAATTCAGATGCAGACATTCTATACGGTGCCATAGACACAGGTTTAGTATCAGGTACCAGATCAATAGCAAACTCAACCTCTCTCTCTGGTGGTACATCCGGAATCTCGTCGGGAAAAACCTCAGAAAACTCTCGCACCACCTGCAACTCATCAACCTTCGCTTGGCTCTCAGCAGACAATGACGCCATTAATGAAAACAACTGGACGTCTTCCCTCATTACCCTATGCAACTGACCAGCAGACAACAAACCAGACTCTTCCTCTTCAGGAGAAAAGAAACTCACAGACCTTTCATGACAGTTGATATGAACATGGTTATCAACTAACCAGTCCATACCTAGAATAACATCCATTCCGCTCAGCGGCAAACAAATCAAGTCAACGAGAAAATCATTACCGAATATCGATAAAGGGCATTTAGCACAAACAACCGAGGTAGTCACCGAACCCTTAGCCGGAGTATCGATAACCATCTCCCTCAACATAGAAGATAAAACAAGATCTAATTTCTCAACACATGCAGTAGCAATAAAACAATGGGTAGCACCAGTATCAATAATAGCAATAAGAGGAGAATTATTAATATAGCATGTACCTCTGATCTCATTCACTGCATCTGACCCCGCCAGAGCGAACACCTTCCCAACGGACCTTTCTTTCTTCGGTTTAGGACACTGAGTGCTGATATGACCACCCTCACCATAGTTGTAGCATAACACATCCTTTCGATCACAGCTAGACGCCATATGACCCTCTTTACCACACTTGTAGCACTTCTTCACATCACCTGGACAGTCAGGACGCTTATGACCGGGTTTACCACACTTGTAACATACCAAACTAGCAGCAGCATCTCCCCCACTAGGTCTCTTACCCACAGCAGTTCTCTGATTGCCCTTACCAGCTGGAACCTCATACGGCTTCCCACGACTCGAGAAATTCTTCTGCCTATCCCTCATGACTCTAGAATGAGCATTACTGTCTTCCTCGAAGATTCTGCAGCTGTCAATCAACTCCGAGAACACCCGAATTTTCTGATACCCTATCGCCTTCTTGATATCAGCCCGCAACCCATTTTCAAACTTGATTCATTTGGAGAATTCAGCACCAGCCTCACCATAATGTGGATAGAACTTCGCCAATTCAATGAACTTGGCAGCATACTCAGTCACCGACATATTACCCTGCTTCAGCTCCAGAAACTCAATCTCTTTCTTCCCACGGACATCTTCAGGATAATACTTTCTCAGAAATTCTCTGCTGAACACAGCCCAAGTGACCTCTTCATTCACAGTCGCCAACCTCTGCCTCACCTCCAACCACCAGTCATCAGCCTCCTCTGCCAGCATATGAGTACCATACCTGACTTTCTGCGCCTCAGAGCAATCCATAACACGAAAGATTCTCTCCATCTCTTTCAGCCACGCCAAAGCACCATCAGGGTTATACTTGCCCTTAAAGGTAGGAGGATTCTCCCTCTGAAACGTAGCCAAACTGCGCGACCCAGCATCACCAGCAGCACCTGGGTTATTCTCCACAGCTTGAGCCACAGCCTGCAAAGCAGCAGCGAGTGCAGCATCGTTCCATCCTGCCATCTCAACCTAACACTGCAACAGAAACTATAATCAGAAACGAGTAACAATTACTCAAGTGTTACTCGACTCGACGACTCGACAACTTGGCCGGACAGACCGAACTGCTCTGATACCACTAATGTAACACCCCCCTTTTACTATTACAATTAAATAGACAATTATCAGAGTCACCTCGAAGGGCGCTACATTTTTCACCATTTTAAAAAAAAGAAAATCTCCAAAATAATTTATATAAAAGAAATCACCAAGCAGCGGAAATATTAACCAGTTTAAACATCTCCAGAATTAACAATTAAAGACATCTCCAAAATAAATTAAAACAATTTCCAATAACTAAAATAATAGTTCAAAACGATAACTAACGACTCCCCGGTGCTACATATCAGAGCTGACACAGACCCAAACGAGAGAGGAAGCAAAACCTAGCAATTCCTCCACGAGCACTAGCGATCACCTGCAGCGTTGCCGCATGAGAGCAACATTCCAAGCATAAGGGGTGAGTCTAACAGAGATAATAAGCATATGATAAAAATATGCTAGCATCAGGTAACTACAGCAACACAATACAATTACACCATATCACAGCACCAGATACCAAAGGAAAAATCCATTTGACAGTGAACCACCAAAATTATGACATTCATAGACAATGGGATGATATGCAACCCCTCCAGTGGGCATATGCATGCGGTACCGATCACCAAAATGAGCCACGACGGGCATATCACCAATAAACACCAGAGGCAGAGCCTATATCACCAAAACATGCATATGACAATGCGACACCATGATTATGCACCAACTCACCATAACAAGTATTTAAAATAAATACTATATCACCAGAATCAAAACAAATGATTTCACCAAAAATAGCACCAAGTTGTAGCATCACAGCTACCACTAAACTCTCCTGAGCATACCAGCACCGCACCTGAAATATTAACACCAGACGGCTCCACAACGCGGACATAACGCACGCACACCACGCACAAGACTGGCGCACAGCGCCTAGGCACATCGCACCTACTTCAGCGAATTAATTAAAATAGCAAACGACATCGGATTTCAACAAATAAATACTTGTTGGAAAGCCCTATGGGTCTGGTTATCATCCCTAAGTTCAGTTTTTGAAGGAGAGTGTCCAATAGGTACAGTTTTCGAAAAGCACACAGGCTAGTTGCAAAAGAGGACAGTTTCTGTCCTTCAAATTCAAGCAATTCCAAAGTGACCAAAACTCAATCAAATTGCATGAAACTTGTGCATAAACTGGGGAAAATTTTGTCTAGTTTTCAAAGAAATTGGATTCGTTCGAAAAGGAGTTCTTTTGAAAACGTGGTAACCAAAACACTGACCCTGTGTCCAGATTGTTTCCAGAATCTTACTCTAACTTGTGGAATTCATATCTCGAGCTACACAACTCTAAACGCAACCAAACCAGTGCCAAATTAACAAGAATTAAGTCTATTTTCCAGAAAAATAAACCACATAACTTTTCGGTCAATACAACGTTCCCAGTCACCGAAATAACGAATCTATACCCAAATCGTTTCCAGAATTTTAACCTAACTTGTATCACCTATAACTCGAGCTATACAACTCCGAATTTGATGAAAACAGTGCCAAAACGACCGGCGTTGAGTCTATTTTCAAAAACAATCAACCTCATAATTTTTGGATCAACCAAACAGCGCCAGTTTTAGAAAAACCGAACCTGTGTCCAGAATCGCTAAATTGCCAAACACCAAACCCTAACGGCAACGACACCGCAACCACCACAACAAAAACGACAATTCGACAACGCGACAACAACAATCAACCACGCACAGCAACAACAAAAACACGAACAATAACAACACCATCATCGTGATACAACAATCACGCAACAACAAATAACGAAACAAATCACAATAACATGCAATAATCATCAAAGCACCAATCTCAACGAAAACACGATATGCAACAACACGAACAATTCAACAAAACCCTAGACTACCCACACATAATTATCATCAACCCATTATCAAGGTTAAGCCCACCCTTACCTCGAATAACGTAAGCTCCGGAACACGACGAACGAGACACGAACAAAACCACAGCAACACGAACGATCTCCTTTTGAAATTCTTCGCGAAACCCTCCTCTTCTCTCCCTCTTTGCGCCGCGTGCTCTCTCTCTCACTCTCACTTTCGTTTTTCTTTTGCTTGCTGCGAATGAGGGTTTGGCTTAAACCCCCAGGGTTTAAGTTGAGGGCTCAGTAAACACTGGGCTCTCTACGTCACCACCTCCTTTACTCGTTTCACCTCCTACGCATATAAAATATTAACCTTTTAATTTATCTATATCCCGCCTCCAAATTATTTTAATAATTCAATCAACTATTTTAATTAAATTATTTCCGGGGTGTTACACTAATGAATTAGGATGATAGGTAAGTGTAATGTTGACTAGTTTAAGATCTGGACTGACACATTAGTACGACTAATGTAGCAAAGATTGACTCAAAATCGTTAAGATTATTAAGTGATTGTCGTTCATGTGTTGTTGTGATTGTTGGTTGGTATTGTGTGTATTGATACATGTACATTGTTATTGGAATCTTGTTGTGCAATGGGCAAGTTATCCTTTGGCGATGAATAACTAGCAGGTTCGTGTTGAAGAATATTGTCGCAGCATGGGAAAGAACCTGTTGCAGTATGGATGAGCTGTATCTTTGTACTCGAGATTTGTTGAAGTAACCTTGTTGCAACATGGACAAGGACTCGTCGCAGCATTGGCAAACACGACTAATTATCTTTAATAGTTATTGGGTAATTAATGGAATGTTCTTAGTCTTAATAAATCTGTTCGTGATTTATAACATGGTTACGACTTCGTGATTGATCTTCGCTAACTCCGCTATTGCAATATGATTCGTTATGGGGGATAGGGGATAGGACTAAGATAGTATTGATTGTTGTTATTTCTCTTTGTTTGTATTTGTTTGTTTATTGAATTATTATTATTTATTCGATTTATTCGATTCAGCTGTCTGTAAATAATTGGATCACTGTAAACAGTTCAGATGACTGTAACTATATGACTTGGATGACTGTAACTCTATGACTCTGATGATCGATTTTAGCTATTGTACTGAGTTTAAGGAATGAAGCCAATTGTATGTCAAATGACTTAATTTAATTAACATTTGAGGAACGAAGAGTCGACATATGACCACAAAATTAAGTTGATAGTCGAAGTGAATTTAGAGTCTAAACAAAGTAACTTTAAGGATTAGTGTCTACAGTTATTGTGTGATGTACTAACAAATAATAGAGAATGGTTATAGGATTGAGACTAAGGAAGAACCTAGAGACATAACTAGTCAGTTAGTAATTACGTTATAGCAAAGAAAACATGAAATTTGGCTTTGAGAATAGTTCTTAGTGACAGAATGATATGCCGAACTAGTCGTAGATCACTCGTGACATAAGACAGTAAATTGCGAAGGTGTCAATAGCTAAATCATGACATAGTGCTAGTTAGATGAAGAACACTTAATAGGTTAATGAAGTTAATTACGTTATAGACGATAGATTATGAGCCCCAAACATAGTTGAGTGGATATCTCTTGGCATGACTCATAAGTAATTATACATCACAAAAATGAGAATGAACGCATTGCTAGAAAAGTTAAATGATAAATTTATCTCTAATGTGCTAATGAATTAGGATGATAGGTAAGTGTAATGTTGACTAGTTTAAGATCTGGACTGACACATTAGTACGACTAATGTAGCAAAGATCGACTCAAAATCGTTAAGATTATTAAGTGATTGTCGTTCATGTGTTGTTGTGATTGTTGGTTGGTATTGTGTGTATTTATACATGTACATTGTTATGGGAATCTTGTTGTGCAATGGGCAAGTTATCCTTTGGCGATGAATAACTAGCTGGTTCGTGTTGAAGAATATTGTCGCAGCATGGGAAAGAACCTGTTGCAGTATGGATGAGCTGTATCTTTGTACTCGAGATTTGTTGAAGTAACCTTGTTGCGACATGGACAAGGACTCGTCGCAGCATTGGCAAACACGACTAATCATCTTTAATAGTTATTGGGTAATTAATGGAATGTTCTTAGTCTTAATAAATCTGTTTGAGTCACAAAAGCACACCGTCAGATTTATAACATGGTTGCGACTTCGTGATAGATCTTCGCTAACTCCGCTATTGCAATATGATTCGTTATGGGGGATAGGGGATAGGACTAAGATAGTATTGATTGTTGTTATTTCTCTTTGTTTGTATTTGTTTGTTTATTGAATTATTATTATTTATTCGATTTATTCGATTCAGCTGTCTGTAAATAATTGGATCACTGTAAACAGTTCAGATGACTGTAACTATATGACTTGGATGACTGTAACTCTATGTCTCTGATGATCGATTTTAGCTATTGTACTGAGTTTAGGGAATGAAGCCAATTGTATGTCAAATGACTTAATTTAATTAACATTTGAGGAACGAAGAGTCGACATATGACCACAAAATTAAGTTGATAGTCGAGGTGAATTTAGAGTTTAAACGAAGTGACTTTAAGGATTAGTGTCTACAGTTATTGTGTGATGTACTAACAAACAATAGAGAATGGTTATAGGATTGAGACTAAGGAAGAACCTAGAGACATGACTAGTCAGTTAGTAATTACGTTATAGCAAAGAAAACATGAAAATTGACTTTGAGAATTATTCTTAGTGACAGAATGATATGCCGAACTAGTCGTAGATCACTCGTGACATAAGACAGTAAAATGGTAAGGTGTCAACTGCTAAATCATGACATAGCGCTAGTTAGATGAAGATCACTTACTAGGTCAATGAAGTTAATTATGTTATAGACGATAGATTATGAGCCCCAAACATAGTTGAGTGGATATCTCTTGGCATGACTCATAAGTAATTATACATCACATAAATGAGAATGAACGCATTGCTAGAATAGTTAAATGATAAATTTATCTCTAATGTGCTAATGAATCAAGATGATAGGTAAGTGTAATGTTGACTAGTTTAAGATCTGGACTGACACATTAGTACGACTAATGTAGCAAAGATTGACGCAAAATCGTTAAGATTATTAAGTGATTGTCGTTCATGTGTTGTTGTGATTGTTGGTTGGTATTGTGTGTATTGATACATCTACATTGTTATGGGAATCTTGTTGTGCAATGGGCAAGTTATCCTTTGGCGATGAATAACTAGCTGGTTCGTGTTGAAGAATATTGTCGCTGTCAATTGAGAAGTGTGGTTTTATTTTGAAGAGTGAAGAACATTGTGCATACATTTTTTTGAGTTTTTAGGGCAAAAGGGTATTTTGGTCATTTTCTAAAAATAGGATAATTTTTCATCAAAAAATCGTTGGGCAATTTTAGAAGAAATTATTTGAAGCAAGACACCCTTGGTCATATATTTTTTTTGCGCATACATGCACACAATTGCATAAAAATTCAAATTTAAAAAAGGCATCAAAAAGGAATATTCTGCAAAAATTTCAAGATGAGGTTTTTATGATATTTTTGGTCATGGTGATCTCATAAAATGGCATATTCCTAAGATTCCTAGTATGTGGCCTAAATTGGGTGTATTTTTGTACAATTATCCTAAGAAGAATAATCAAAAATGAAGGGATAATGGAATGGTCATATAATAGTACAATAGTACAAGATGACAACTTGCAAAACTTGGTGACCAAGGCTACACCCTCCCCCTTGCTTGGCCGAATTCTCCCTCCCCATTTCCTCTCCAATTTTTCATTTTTTGTCCCTCATCATGTGTGTTTCAATCCTCACCCTCCATTCAAATTTTAAATGCAATCCTAGAGTGAGATGAGATGCACAATGACCTAAATACCCTTAAACCTAATTGCTTTCTATATATACCCTCATATCCTCACCTCTCATAAGGTTTTGGCTCACAATTCACACTCAAAACCCTAGCACACAAACCTCTCCTCTCCTCTCCTCCTTTGGCCGAAATCACCTCCTCACTCCCTCACCTCATTTCTTCACTTTTTCACTTCAAATCAACATTCTAGTCCTAAATCCTTCATCATCCTTGCATTCTCTTCAAAGATCCATCTTCAAATCTCAAGAATCAAGCTCAAGATTGAAGATTAGAGGGTTGATTCAAGTGGTTTAGTGTTCATTCACCTTATTTCTTTTGCTATTCTAGCTTGGAGTTGAGGTATACTCTCACTCTTAACATCATCAAAATTTTAGCATAAAAAATGTAGATCATCAATCTATTTTTGCATATCAAGCATTTCTTTGCATTTTAGTGCTCTATTTTTTTTGATGAAATGTTGATATAATTGTTGTTGTTGAATGAGAGATGTTGTTTCAAGTATTTTGACAAACACTTTGGGAGGTTTGGATGCTTGAAATGCATCTCTCTCTTGGAATAAATTGTGTGTTTGTGCTATTTTCATTTTGTGCTTGCATTTTCATGAATAAAATTGTGATTTGGGATTATGTTTCATTTCGCATATTGTAGAAAAAATTAGGGTTTGTGTGATTTTAGTGCATTCCTTTGCTTAATCATGTGAATCCTTGCCAAAAAGCTTGATCTATGTCATTTGCTTGCATGATTTTGTTGCTTTCAAAGAATAAAATGAGGTTTTAGCTCTATGTTGGTGTCGCATTTCATGAGATAATTAGGGTTTGTGCTTGTTTTTGTTGCTTGCTTTGAAAATCATGTTTGTGTTGATGATTTGGTAAGAGGATTTAACACTTATGCATTTGTGCATATCCCAAGTGTTAAAGATTACCTAAAGGGATTCAACACCTTAATTGTATATGCTTACGCTTGCATTGTTGATTGTTTTGCTTGCAATTTGTTAAATGTTGCACTTTGGTTCTTGACTTGGAAATTAATTGAATGTTCT
This sequence comes from Astragalus glycyphyllos, assembly GCA_963573325.1. NCBI lineage: Eukaryota > Viridiplantae > Streptophyta > Magnoliopsida > Fabales > Fabaceae > Astragalus > Astragalus glycyphyllos. The sequence goes on from OY754307.1 coordinate 35,021,903, forward strand.
ACTTTCTTTTCCTTTTGGATGCCACGCCATCCCAACAAACCTTTTGTGACCAATGTCACCCTCAAACTCCCTTCTCCTTTCTTCAAATCAATCATTTTCTAAAGCTTTTTTCCAAACTCAATCTTTTCTCAAATTGTTTTCATAAGACAATCAAATTCTTTCTGAGATCAACAATAAACCTTTTTGAAAACTCATAAGGAGGCAAGTCGGACGTACGGCCGGTGTTGTCTAGCGTCCTAAGATCGGAGCTGTACAGCTCAAACATCTTGGGATACTTATGAGAATCAAAACAAGTAATTAACAACTTGAACCCTATTTCAAAAAATGAGTAAGGAATCGAGTCGGATGTACATCCGGTATTGGTTAGCGTCTTAGGGTTAGCGAGCTGTACAGTTCGTGCGAGCCTAAGATACTTGCTCAAATAAAAGCAACCAACCTCACAACAAATCTTTTTCTTCCTTAATCAAAAAAAACATTTTCAATAAGTAGGGGGCACTTCGTCTGTACAGGCGGGGTTGTCTTTGTTCTAGGTCTAGTGGACTGTACAGTCTAGGACCGAAAACCCCTACAATAAAAAACACCAACACAAAGTTTCTCGACTAAAGAGAACTACGTAAGCTTTGAATTCTCCATCGCACCGGGAAATACGTAGGAGCGGGTCACATCCCGTCAAGCACACTTTTAAAAAACAATAAAAAGATTCTTCTTTTCCCCCGTTTTCAAAAACACTTTTCTCAAATAAAAAGAAGTAGAATGAATTGTTTCAAATCAACTCTGTCAAAACCGCACATCAAGTTAAAGGTTCCCTTTCGGTAGAAAGGAGGTGTGGGGTGCTAATACCTTCCCCACACCTAACCGACCCCCGAACCTACATCTCTAGTTCTCAAAGTACCACCCGCCTTAAAAAAAAAAGGACCCTTTTTCAATGTTTTGGTCCCTAAATAAAAAATGTTGATGGCGGCTTCACAAATTTTCACGTTGTACGATGAAAGGTCCAATCCGGATTTTTCGGGGTGCAACAGTCGCAGCATGGGAAAGAACCTGTTGCAGTATGGATGAGCTGTATCTTTGTACTCGAGATTTGTTGAAGTAACCTTGTTGCGACATGGACAAGGACTCGTCGCAGCATTGGCAAACACGACTAATTATCTTTAATAGTTATTGGGTAATTAATGGAATGTTCTTAGTCTTAATAAATCTGTTTGAGTCACAACAAGCACACCGTCAGATTTACAACATGGTTGCGACTTCGTGATTGATCTTCGCTAACTCCGCTATTGCAATATGATTCGTTATGGGGGATAGGGGATAGGACTAAGATAGTATTGATTGTTGTTATTTCTCTTTGTTTGTATTTGTTTGTTTATTGAATTATTATTATTTATTCGATTTATTCGATTCAGCTGTCTGTAAATAATTGGATCACTGTAAACAGTTCAGATGACTGTAACTATATGACTTGGATGACTGTAACTCTATGTCTCTGATGATCGATTTTCTCTATTGTACTGAGTTTAGGGAATGAAGCCAATTGTATGTCAAATGACTTAATTTAATTAACATTTGAGGAACGAAGAGTCGACATATGACCACAAAATTAAGTTGATAGTCGAGGTGAATTTAGCGTTTAAACGAAGTAACTTTAAGGATTAGTGTCTACAGTTATTGTGTGATGTACTAACAAATAATAGAGAATGGTTATAGGATTGAGACTAAGGAAGAACCTAGAGACATGACTAGTCAGTTAGTAATTACGTTATAGCAAAGAAAACATGAAAATTGACTTTGAGAATAATTCTTAGTGACAGAATGATATGCCGAACTAGTCGTAGATCACTCGTGACATAAGACATTAAACTGGTAAGGTGTCAACAGCTAAATCATGACATAGCGCTAGTTAGATGAAGAACACTTAATAGGTCAATGAAGTTAATTATGTTATAGACGATAGATTATGAGCCCCAAACATAGTTGAGTGGATATCTATTGGCATGACTCATAAGTAATTATACATCACATAAATGAGAATGAACACATTGCTAGAAAAGTTAAATGATAAATTTATCTCTAATGTGCTAATGAATTAGGATGATAGGTAAGTGTAATGTTGACTAGTTTAAGATCTGGACTGACACATTAGTACGACTAATGTAGCAAAGATGGACTCAAAATCGTTAAGATTATTAAGTGATTGTCGTTCATGTGTTGTTGTGATTGTTGGTTGGTATTGTGCGTATTGATACATGTACATTGTTATGGGACTCTTGTTGTGCAATGGGCAAGTTATCCTTTGGCGATGAATAACTAGCTGGTTCGTGTTGAAGAATATTGTCGCAGCATGGGAAAGAACCTATTGCAGTATGGATGAGCTGTATCTTTGTACTCGAGATTTGTTGAAGTAACCTTGTTGCGACATGGACAAGGACTCGTCGCAGAATTGGCAAACACGACTAATTATATTTAATAGTTATTGGGTAATTAATGGAATGTTCTTAGTCTTAATAAATCTGTTTGAGTCAACAAGCACACCGTCAGATTTATAACATGGTTGCGACTTCGTGATTGATCTTCGCTAACTCCGCTATTGCAATATGATTCGTTATGGGGGATAGGGCATAGGACTAAGAAAGTATTGATTGTTGTTATTTCTCTTTGTTTGTATTATTGAATTATTATTATTTATTCGATTTATTCGATTCAGCTGTCCGTAAATAATTGGATCACTGTAAACAAATCAGATGACTGTAACTATATGACTTGGATGACTGTAACTCTATGTCTCTGATGATCGATTTTAGCTATTGTATTGAGTTTAGGGAATGAAGCCAATTGTATGTCAAATGACTTAATTTAATTAACATTTGAGGAACGAAGAGTCGACATATGACCACAGAATTAAGTTGATAGTCGAGGTGAATTTAAAGTTTAAACGAAGTAACTTTAAGGATTAGTGTCTACAGTTATTGTGTGATTTACTAACAAATAATAGAGAATGGTTATAGGATTGAGACTAAGGAAGAACCTAGAGACATGACTAGTCAGTTAGTAATTACGTTATAGCAAAGAAAACATGAAAATTGACTTTGAGAATAATTCTTAGTGACAGAATGATATGCCGAACTAGTCGTAGATCACTCGTGACATAAGACAGCAAACTGGTAAGGTGTCAACAGCTAAATCATGACATAGCGCTAGTTAGATGAAGAACACTTAATAGGTCAATGAAGTTAATTATGTTATAGACGATAGATTATGAGCCCCAAACATAGTTGAGTGGATATCTATTGGCATGACTCATAAGTAATTATACATCACATAAATGAGAATGAACGCATTGCTAGAAAAGTTAAATGATAAATTTATCTCTAATGTGCTAATGAATTAGGATGATAGGTAAGTGTAATGTTGACTAGTTTAAGATCTGGACTGACACATTAGTACAACTAATGTAGCAAAGATGGACTCAAAATCGTTAAGATTATTAAGTGATTGTCGTTCATGTGTTGTTGTGATTGTTGGTTGGTATTGTGCGTATTGATACATGTACATTGTTATGGGACTCTTGTTGTGCAATGGGCAAGTTATCCTTTGGCGATGAATAACTAGCTGGTTCGTGTTGAAGAATATTGTCGCAGCATGGGAAAGAACCTATTGCAGTATGGATGAGCTGTATCTTTGTACTCGAGATTTGTTGAAGTAACCTTGTTGCGACATGGACAAGGACTCGTCGCAGCATTGGCAAACACGACTAATTATATTTAATAGTTATTGGGTAATTAATGGAATGTTCTTAGTCTTAATAAATCTGTTTGAGTCAACAAGCACACCGTCAGATTTATAACATGGTTGCGACTTCGTGATTGATCTTCGCTAACTCCGCTATTGCAATATGATTCGTTATGGGGGATAGGGCATAGGACTAAGAAAGTATTGATTGTTGTTATTTCTCTTTGTTTGTATTATTGAATTATTATTATTTATTCGATTTATTCGATTCAGCTGTCCGTAAATAATTGGATCACTGTAAACAAATCAGATGACTGTAACTATATGACTTGGATGACTGTAACTCTATGTCTCTGATGATCGATTTTAGCTATTGTATTGAGTTTAGGGAATGAAGCCAATTGTATGTCAAATGACTTAATTTAATTAACATTTGAGGAACGAAGAGTCGACATATGACCACAGAATTAAGTTGATAGTCGAGGTGAATTTAAAGTTTAAACGAAGTAACTTTAAGGATTAGTGTCTACAGTTATTGTGTGATTTACTAACAAATAATAGAGAATGGTTATAGGATTGAGACTAAGGAAGAACCTAGAGACATGACTAGTCAGTTAGTAATTACGTTATAGCAAAGAAAACATGAAAATTGACTTTGAGAATAATTCTTAGTGACAGAATGATATGCCGAACTAGTCGTAGATCACTCGTGACATAAGACAGTAAACTGGTAAGGTGTCAACAGCTAAATCATGACATAGCGCTAGTTAGATGAAGAACACTTAATAGGTCAATGAAGTTAATTATGTTATAGACGATAGATTATGAGCCCCAAACATAGTTGAGTGGATATATATTGGCATGACTCATAAGTAATTATACATCACATAAATGAGAATGAACGCATTGCTAGAAAAGTTAAATGATAAATTTATCTCTAATGTGCTAATGAATTAGGATGATAGGTAAGTGTAATGTTGACTAGTTTAAGATCTGGACTGACACATTAGTACAACTAATGTAGCAAAGATGGACTCAAAATCGTTAAGATTATTAAGTGATTGTCGTTCATGTGTTGTTGTGATTGTTGGTTGGTATTGTGCGTATTGATACATGTACATTGTTATGGGACTCTTGTTGTGCAATGGGCAAGTTATCCTTTGGCGATGAATAACTAGCTGGTTCGTGTTGAAGAATATTGTCGCAGCATGGGAAAGAACCTATTGCAGTATGGATGAGCTGTATCTTTGTACTCGAGATTTGTTGAAGTAACCTTGTTGCGACATGGACAAGGACTCGTCGCAGCATTGGCAAACACGACTAATTGTATTTAATAGTTATTGGGTAATTAATGGAATGTTCTTAGTCTTAATAAATCTGTTTGAGTCAACAAGCACACCGTCAGATTTATAACATGGTTGAGACTTCGTGATTGATCTTCGCTAACTCCGCTATTGCAATATGATTCGTTATGGGGGATAGGGGATAGGACTAAGATAGTATTGATTGATGTTATTTCTCTTCGTTTGTATTTGTTTGTTTATTGAATTATTATTATTTATTCGATTTATTCGATTCAGCTGTCTGTAAATAATTGGATCACTGTAAATAGTTCAGATGACTGTAACTATATGACTTGGATGACTGTAACTCTATGACTCTGATGATCGATTTTAGCTATTGTACTGAGTTTAGGGAATGAAGCCAATTGTATGTCAAATGACTTAATTTAATTAACATTTGAGGAACGAAGAGTCGACATATGACCATAGAATTAAGTTGATAGTCGAGGTGAATTTAGAGTTTAAACGAAGTAACTTTAAGGATTAGTGTCTACAGTTATTGTGTGATGTACTAACAAATAATAGAGAATGGTTATAGGATTGAGACTAAGGAAGAACCTAGAGACATGACTTGTCAGTTAGTAATTACGTTATAGCAAAGAAAACATGAAAATTGACTTTGAGAATAATTCTTAGTGACAGAATGATATGCCGAACTAGTCGTAGATCACTCGTGACATAAGACAGTAAACTGGTAAGGTGTCAAAGCTAAATCATGACATAGTGCTAGTTAGATGAAGAACACTTAATAGGTTAACGAAGTTAATTACGTTATAGACGATAGATTATGAGCCCCAAACATAGTTGAGTGGATATCTCTTGGCATGACTCATAAGTAATTATACATCACATAAATGAGAATGAACGCATTGCTAGAAAAGTTAAATGATAATTTATCTCTAATGTGCTAATGAATTAGGATGATAGGTAAGTGTAATGTTGACTAGTTTAAGATCTGGACTGACACATTAGTACGACTAATGTAGCAAAGATCGACTCAAGATCGTTAAGATTATTAAGTGATTGTCGTTCATGTGTTGTTGTGATTGTTGGTTGGTATTGTGTGTATTGATACATGTACATTGTTGTGGGAATCTTGTTGTGCAATGGGCAAGTTATCCTTTGGCGATGAATAACTAGCTGGTTCGTGTTGAAGAATATTTTCGCAGCATGGGAAAGAACCTATTGCAGTATGGATGAGCTGTATCTTTGTACTCGAGATTTGTTGAAGTAACCTTGTTGCGACATGGACAAGGACTCGTCGCAGCATTGGCAAACACGACTAATTGTATTTAATAGTTATTGGGTAATTAATGGAATGTTCTTAGTCTTAATAAATCTGTTTGAGTCAACAAGCACACCGTCAGATTTATAACATGGTTGAGACTTCGTGATTGATCTTCGCTAACTCCGCTATTGCAATATGATTCGTTATGGGGGATAGGGGATAGGACTAAGATAGTATTGATTGTTGTTATTTATCTTTGTTTGTTTATTGAATTATTATTATTTATTCGATTTATTCGATTCAGCTGTCTGTAAATAATTGGATCACTGTAAACAGTTCAGATGACTGTAACTATATGACTTGGATGACTGTAACTCTATGACTCGGATGATCGATTTTAGCTATTGTACTGAGTTTAGGGAATGAAGCCAATTGTATGTCAAATGACTTAATTTAATAAAATTTGAGGAACGAAGAGTCGACATATGACCACAGAATTAAGTTGATAGTCGAGGTGAATTTAGAGTTTAAACGAAGTAACTTTAAGGATTAGTGTCTACAGTTATTGTGTGATGTACTAACAAATAATAGAGAATGGTTATAGGATTGAGACTAAGGAAGAACCTAGAGACATGACTAGTCAGTTAGTAATTACGTTATAGCAAAGAAAACATGAAAATTGACTTTGAGAATAATTTTTAGTGACAGAATGATATGCCGAACTAGTCGTAGATCACTCGTGACATAAGACAGTAAACTGGTAAGGTGTTAAAAGCTAAATCATGACATAGTGCTAGTTAGATGAAGAACACTTAATAGGTTAACGAAGTTAATTACGTTATAGACGATAGATTATGGCCCCAAACATAGTTGAGTGGATATCTCTTGGCATGACTCATAAGTAATTATACATCACATAAATGAGAATGAACGCATTGCTAGAAAAGTTAAATGATAATTTATCTCTAATGTGCTAATGAATTAGGATGATAGGTAAGTGTAATATTGACTAGTTTAAGATCTGGACTGACACATTAGTACGACTAATGTAGCAAAGATCGACTCAAGATCGTTAAGATTATTAAGTGATTGTCGTTCATGTGTTGTTGTGATTGTTGGTTGGTATTGTGTGTATTGATACATGTACATTGTGTGTATTGAGTCAACAAGCACGCCGTCAGATTTATAACATGGTTGAGACTTCGTGATTGATCTTCGCTAACTCTGCCATTGCAATATGATTTGTTATGGGGAATAGGGGGTAGGACTAAGATAGTATTGATTGTTGTTATTTCTCTTTGTTTGTATTTGTTTGTATTCGATTTATTCGATTCAGGTGTCTGTAAATAATTGGATCACTGTAAACAGTTTAGATGGCTGTAACTATATGACTTGGATGACTGTAACTCTTTGACTCCGATGATTTTAGCTATTGTACTGAGTTTAGGGAGTGAAGCCAATTGTATGTCAAATGACGTAATTTAACTAACGTTTGAGGAACGAAGATTTGACATATGACCATAGAATTAACTTGATAGTCGAGGTGATTATAAAGTTTAAACGAAGTAACTATAAGGATTAGTGCCAATAGTTAATGTGTGATGTACTAATGAATAATAGAGAATGGTTACAGGATTGAGACTAACAGAAGAACCTAGAGACATGACTAGTCAGTTAGTAAATACATTATAGCAACGGAAACATGAGAATTGACTTTGAGAATAATTCTTAGTGACAGAATGATATGATGAACCAGTCGTGGATCACTAGTGACATAAGACAGTAAAATGGTAAGGTGTCCATAGCTAAATCATGACATAGTGCTAGTTGGACGAAGAACACTTAGTAGGTTAATGAAGTTAATTAAGTTATAGACGATAGATTATGAGACCCAAACTTAGTTGAGTGGATATCTCTTGGCATGACTCATAAGTAATTTTGAATCACATAAATGAGAATGAACGCATTGCTAGAAAAGTTAACTGATAAGTTAATCTCTAATGTGCTAATGAATTAGGATGATAGGTAAGTCTAAAGTTGATCTTGTTTAAGATCTTGACTAACACATTAGTACGATTAATGTAGCTAAGATTGACTTAGAATCGGTAAGATTATTAAGTGATTGTCGTTCGTGTGTTGTTGTGATTGCTGGTTGGTATTGTGTGTATTGATACATGTACATTGTTATGGAAATGGAGTAAGGTTCACCATGTATCTACCAAGTATGTGAAATTCGTATTACAAACATAATCCTCAATAGGTTATAGAAAACTAAAAGAGTTAGTTGAATGATTTACCTAGCTAGCTCACATGTACAAGGTAGACCGTGCGTCATTTTTATCACGCATCCACATTCTGAAGAGTCAATACAAACGCGCTATGCTTCAACTCTTTGCCAATATAATCCATCGCGTTGGAAGAAATTAAATCCTTTAGGTTGTCATATATTTTGATCCAATGACTATAATTGACTCTGCTGAGGCTCACTTCAAAATACCGTTTAAGTTCACCATGTTGTACCTTAAGCATGTCATCAATCAAATCCCAACATTAAACAAATCGTCGCTACTGTCTTGCAAAACTTTCTTTAAAGATGAGTGTGCCGACTCCACTCGGTTGGTGGTAGTGTTACTGAGGTGCTTATGTCGGTTTATCCACGCATCTACAAATCTCTCTTTATGAGGGGTGGTCCACTGCTTCTTCATATAGGCAACAAAGTTGTCAAATGGTTGACTTATACTCTCAAATAGCTCCAAACACAACTCATAAGCATCCTCCGTCTTTGCATGGACAACTTTTTGAAATGCTTCCATTACTTTGTCGACTCGGTCCACCGAACACTCTTCGTCACTCTCACACACAACCAAGGGATGGATGTACACCCTAGCCTTGGCGCCTGACGTTCTTTTTTATGTGAAATTGGCACAACAAGTTTACGGTACCTAGAAAAATGCACGACAAAGCATTTATAAAACCCGTGTCACAGTCAGTAAGTATGACCTTTGGCAAAATCTTCCGGTCTTCTAAACAATCCCCTCAGTTTTTCAAGAACCCATGCAAAGTTATCCTTCTTCTCCCAATAGACGTAAGCAAATGCAACAGAGAAAGTATGCTCGGTTGATGTGACACTGACAATCTCAACCAATGGATACCTATACCGGTTGGTCTTGCACATGGAATCAAAAAACAAAACAATGGGAAATGTATTCAAAAGCTCAATCGAGTCTAGATGTGCCCAAAACATGTCTTTGACGATTGAAGTCCCATATTCGACTCTGTGCCAATACACATATTTATCACGCTCTAAATAAGTCAACAACTGTTGGAGCTCAGTCCTACGCTGACGATTATTTGATCGTAACCTTGAACGTGCGTTGTGTATTTGTTTGAGATTCAAGTGGTTGTCTATAAACAGACACCTCTTAACAGGTTCGGTGCACAGTGGTCCGAACCACCCATATACAGACACCTCTTAACAAGTTCGATGCACGGTGGTCCGAACCGGTTCGGACGCTGTAGGTCCGAACTGAGCTCGATTTCAGAACATTTTAAACAATGAAATGAACCAAAATGCATGAAAAAAATTGAAACTGAGAAAAGGTTATGCTACATACCGTAATATCTATACTTATATATAAAGGGGATTCACTAAACACATTTCTATTTCTAATTTTAACTGATTTTTTGGTTTCAGATTTTTCTGACCAAAATACCCTTATTGTAACTATCCACTAACACACCAACACATTTCTATTTCTAATTTTAATAATAATAATAATAACCACCCACTAACACACCAACACATGAAAGACGGGCTCGAAGGGCCCATCTTTCCCCACTAGTTGATGATAATGGGAGGATGATTTGAGCTAGAGAGCTTAGAGAGATGAGAGGGTGTGGAATGAGAGTGATGAGAGTGAGAGTAATGAGAGGTTTAGGGGTTTAAGGGGTGTGCTGGAGGAGGGGTGGGAGTGATGAATAAGTTTGGAATTTGATAATTTTAGTGAGGGTATTTTGTCGTGGGGTGTCTGTCAAATATGGGGGGGGGGGGGGGGGGGGGGGGGGGGGGGTTGTACGAAGTATTGGCCAAAAACAAAAACTAGGCCCAATCAAACGAATTATGCTTAGGCCTGATCACACAATTATATGTCCAATTAGACAAAAAGGCATCTCGGCCCAATCGAGCAAAATTACTGACCGTCTAATTAAACGAGAGATACGCCTACGACTTTGGGAAGCAATCTTGCGAACGGTCAAAACTAAAGAATTACACCGGCTAAAATTGGGTGTTCACGGCATTGGTAGGAATACTGGTAAAGAAATCAATTATGACTTTACACTTGAAACTATCATCATCAACAACAATTGATTTAGAGAAGTGTGGATTATGCTTAACCCTCCCCAAATCCAATGACAGAATCAACTATATCCCTAAGCATGCCATTGGACTGCGCATCCTAGCTTCTAAAGGGTATTTAAAATCTGATGTAGCAGGATGAAACCACTGCCAAGAAACAATTTACTTCATCTAGTTGCATTGAAATTTCTTTTTTGAATTTTTCATCTTAGCTTTTACTCTTGTAGACAACTTGTCCCTATTGTAGTGCTTGAAGAAGTATTAAGGGAATCTTATCTTTAAAGACAGGAAAAGTTCCCATATAGTTAGTGCTCTTAATAACATAATTTTATACAAATAGGAATATGACTTCTCTCTCCCTATGTAGCAACAGGGAGTGATCAAAAACGTGTAGGCAATGATGATCTTTGAAAATGAACCACAAACTTCTTTATAGATGCGTATCAAAAAGGTCAAATTCTTGACCCAAAAGTTTGACAATAAACGGAATGAAGATTAACAATTTCATCTCTAACAAACTAGCTAGATGGCCAAGGCACACAAGACTAACAATATCATCTCTAACAAACACAAGAATTTGATTAGAACCACATAAATCATAAATTGGTTTATTTATAAACGAAGTCTCATTCAGAAAGTTACAAATCAGACATCTATGAGATTTTGAAATCATGTGAATTTTGAAAATAAATTCATTTACAAAACAAGTAAAATCAACTTTTTCTAATGAGTTTCAATTCAAATATACCAATTGATTCACTGATAAACCATTTCATTTTTCAATCATTCCAAACATACTTTTAATGAATCCATTATCAAAATGAAAGTAAACTCTCAATCGAAGAATATCATAAGTTATGACAAATTTCTCAAGCTTTCTAAATCTAAAACATCAGTTAGTAGCAAATATAATGATTTTACTAGTTTGAGAAACAAATAGAAATCCATTATCCAAAGATTCCAAACCTTCCTTGGAGTTAAAAATATGACAAACCAAAAGGTATGAGCTGTTTAACAATAAACTGAATAAAGATAATCTTTTTTATATGGTAAAGTTAAGCTTCCATGTTTTATGTGTTGCATATCATTCCATGTGGATCTAAAAAGCATTAAATCACTCAACAACTAAAGTTGGACCTGAAAAGATTTCACAAACAGGAAGTGTTATGAAATAAACAAGAAAGTTTCCAAATGTGTTGATACTATCAGTCTTTGTACGTAACAGTGAAGGTTTAACAAAAAAACCAAACAAACAAGAAAGCACAAAAAAAAAATGAGAAAGGAAGGGTTACGAAATCTGATACCTCTAGAATAGAAAGTGAGAGTAGCTGATGCACCAAGAAGGAGAACTGATAGATTCTGTTCAACACAAAAAACATTAGAGATTAGAAAAATTAGAGAAATTTAGGGCTTTAGGGTTTTCAAAGACAATAAAAATCTGACCTTGAGAATAGAATAGAAGTAGAATAGAAGAACAATAGTTATTATTTACCATAGATGAAGAAGAAGTAGAAGAATGCTAGCATGGAACCCCATGTGTCACATGTCTCAAAGCTTTTACCAATTATTACGACTTCTAAAAACAATTAACAATACAACTAGCAGATAATAATCTTCATCAGCACGAACTACTCGTCGGCGTCCAACGTTGATAGGCTTATCACCTAAATGTGTACAATGGCACATGAGTAGCCACAAAGAAGAGGAAGGAAATCACACAACATAGGAAACAATCAATGGTAGTGGATACAACAAACATAACACGGATACACATCATCAACTAATCGTCATCTAATGCTCAATATTATTACCTTACGTACAGTCCTAGGACTACAACGTCAACACAATTTAAATACCCACTACTCCAACGTCATCCTCAAAGTGTCAACTATTCTATCAACACATCTGGATCCATCTAACTCTGGTCAAGCGGATGCAAGTTCCCTCACATCCTGGGAAATAGATAGAGTCTAGTCAAGGTACCCTAGTGTTTTGTTGAAAGCTCCAGTAGTGCCCCACTTAGGATCCCCCACTAGGCCTACCCGCGAGGCCGGGTGGTGGGCGTCTCTATTAATATTCCCATAATCGGTTGCTTACCACCCCACCTATATCATCACCACCATCATTTGAGGTAAGACTCGCCCATACTGCGACGAGTCCTTGCCCATACTGCGATAAGGTTCCTCCTACAACTTAAATTACTAAGGTACGGGTCGCCCATACTACACCGAGTCTTTGCCCATACTGCGACAAAGTTCCTTAAACATCAACATCATCAACTTCCCTAAGAACTCCTAAATCTGAGGGTATCATCAACAACTAGGGGTTCAATTGTCCTATAACCATCATCTCGAGTACCACCATACAAATAGGGGGTCATTATAGCCATCATCTCTAATAGATAGTCATCTATAGTGAAATGTAAACTTCAGTTATACTTTCCTTTTATATCTTTGTAATAGTTCTCAAGTCAGTTACTTGGTGATCAGCAGTCGTACGCGGGTCAAAATAATCATAAAGATAGAAAATATAGTACAAGGTAAGTAACCTTGGTCATCTCACAAGGACCTCTATCTAATGAAATTACCAAAATCAAGATTCAAAAGAAACAATAGGAGGGGGGGGGGGGGGGGGGGGGGGGGGGGGGGGGGGGTTAGGAACAGAGTTTGATGTGTGTAACGAATAAAATCAATTAAAGATAAACAATCAATCCATGGTTTCAAGTGTGCTTCTTGGACTTCTCATCGGTTCTAAAATAGAGATTCGTGCAAGGTTTGCTAATTCTTGAATGATCATAAACTAACTAAACAAGCGTTAATCAGTTCATACGAATTCACACCGTTTTAAAACAAGCGACAAACAAGTGTGATAGTGAACAAGCGCCAGTAACACAATTAACATCATAACTGAATTCTATCAATCCTATAAACAAGTGTCATACAATCTATCAATTCCTATTCAAACTAGATTAAATAAGCGATAAAATAGTTTGAATAATGAAAGTTGCAAAACAGAATCATGATTAAGTGATTAAGCAAAACCGAATCATAAAACGAATCACATATGCAAATCACAGAGTTTGAGTAATTATGCTGCCGGATAAATGACGTGGTCATGACCATAGGTTCCTCTTCTTGCTGAGGGAAACCGTCGTTAGACTCAGCATTAACCGCCAGCGGGGTTGTCTCCGAAACACTTATTGGCTCAGTGTTTCTCGTTTTCGGAAAAGTTACCTTTTTCGATACCGATGTTGGCTCCATACTTAGGTTTCTACCGGAGCGTAAGTGCATACGCCAACTATAATCCAGTCCAGGCGAATCAAACAGAGGCGTTTGCTCACCTTTTCAGGTCCCACTAGGCGTGCCAATTTTTGTTGTCGTCAAACTCTTAGGTCCTGGCCGTGGTGTTGGCCAGAGGTTTGGACAGTCTTTGATTCCTCTTTTCTTCAAGCAATTGCGTCGAGGAGGGAACTCTACTCCTCAACTATGGGTTTCCTAACTCCTCTAGAAAGGGTCAGGCAATGTGAGAAGGGACGCGAGTGTTGGATTATACTACAGCTAATGCATAAAGTAAAATAAAGTAAATGCGACAAAGGAAGATAAATTGAAAAAAACGTAGAGTTTGATTCATTGTTGTGTGTCCTTTACATTTCACTCTAATGCTATATATATACACAGGCCCTCGTCGGCCACTGTGTTAGCCAACATTTGTCTGCCGTTGGATTGATCTAAGATCAACGGCTCTCATTGCTTCAAAGGCCCCCAACAAAGAGAAATAACTGCCCACGATCCCACTAGCACGGTAAGTGGGGTGAGTGCTCGTTGCTCTGCGTTTTCCGACATCGCTTTTCCGCTTGAATTTCAACCGTTCCCACGTTCTATCTTCATGCCGTGTCTTGCCTTCCAAGTAACGCCCGCCCTACCTCGGCCGTATGGTGGCTCGGTTGTCCTGGCTCACTTTAGGCAATGATTAAGGTGTCCGAGCCACCTAGGCCTTGGTACTCTATAGGCTGGGGCAATCACTTTCCCTCGGCTTGGCTCATTGGCCCTTCTCGGGGGGTTTTGTCATTCAGCTTACCCCGAGGACCTCCTTTTGGCTTCACTCTTTCTGGCAAATACCTTTTCTGCCCTTGTCGGTGGCTTGCCTTCACACCATGACTCCCTTTTTTTTTCTCTCTTAGCCCTCGGCCTACGACTTATTTATTCTTGGGTGTTAACACACACTAAAACTTAAATATTAGCTACAAAGCACAATTAAAAGCACCAAGTGAAAAGCTTTAAAAAGTGCATTAAAATACACTAGTCACTTGGGCTTGAACTGATTCTGTTAAAGTGTGTTTTGCTATCACCTATATAAAAGCAACAAAGTGCACTTGTATCATTTGAGAAATTACAAAATGAAAATATCACAAACAGAGTCTGTTACCATTGCATAACAGTAATATGGTATTAGTAAGCCAAGTAAGTTACACGGTTTCACAAACATGACCGGTAACCATATCTCTGCCGCTCTCTGTCGCGTACTCCGCCGTAGCAACAATGCTACGCGTCGTCTTCAAGATAAAGATCAAGAGTCTCCCTCGATTTCTCTTCTGTCGCCTTCGCTTCTTCATTGTGATTGTCGAAATGGTGTTCCTAATCTTGATCGCATCTCTCATCGTCTATACGAAGCCTTTTCCTCTCATCGTCAATGCCTGATTCGTCACTCGCGTCGCAATCAACAAATCTTCCATCACTGAAGCCGTTTAAATCTTTCAATATCAGGTATCTGAGAAACTAACCGGTGATAATCTACCACTGTGGCTCAAACAAGTAGAGCTAGTTTTGTGCGCACACAAGTTACATCGCTTCTACGTCGCGCCGGAAGTTCCACCACGCTACCTCAGTGAAGCTGATACTCTTGCGAACATTTAGAACCCTGCGTTCGTCGAATGGGAGTTGCAGAACCAGCTGCTTCTCGCGTGGCTTCAGTCATCTCTCTCGCCATCAATTCTTGCAAAGGTAATAGGATGCCGTTACACATTTTAGTTATGGGAGAAAATACATTCACATACACACGCCAAGACTAAGGCACAAGCACATCAACTTCGTGCTAAACTTCATAATACCAAGAACGAAGAAAAATCTGTTTCAGAATTCTTTGCTCGTCTAAAATCAATCACTGATTCTTTATTGTCTATTAGGGAAACAATCTCTTGTCAAGAACAGTTTGATGTTGTGTTGCATGGCTTACCCTCAGAATATGAGTCCATCATCACTCTTCTCTCACCTAAATCTGAATGGATTGAGTTTGAAGAGCTTGAAGCTTTTTTCTTGCACATGAAAGTAGAATTGCTAACCAAAATGAGGTTGCCAATACTGTTGCTTCTCTAAATCTCACACAGGCTAAACCTAAACTCGATGCATCTACACACCCTGTTGCTGAAAATTCATCAAATGAGCTGGCTGCACAAGCTCAATTCACTGCATCTAGAGGTAATGTTAGAGGTGGTAGAGGTGCTATCTTCAACTTCCTTAAGAACTCCTAAGTCCAAGGGTATCATCAACAACTAGGGGATCATTTGTCCTATAAACATCATCTCAGGTAGAACCATACAACTAGAGCGTGCCTATAGCCATCATCTCTAGTCATAACTATTACCCAAGTCCCAGCTAATTCTATATAATAACGCCAACCTTATATTCATATGTAGTCGTTTTGATTCAATGTCTTTAATCCCAAATTCACCCATTACTTGATATTTCCTAAGGCATCTATGACTTTTATTGTCTCAATCATCATCCATGGTCAAGGTTACCTAAAAAACAAGCTATGGAAGGGTCAATCATCATGCATAACATCCTTACAATAGTCCTATTCCATTAACAACTTAGTCTTATTCAACTAATATGCTTCAAATGGTCTCTTAGGTAATTTTAATAGTTCTAAACCATTAACGGTTTAGTCTTATTCAACTAATAGGCTTCAAATGGTCTCTTAGGTAATTTTAATAGTTCAAATCCATTTATAAGTTACTCTTAATCAGTTAAGTGGCTCTAAATTAAATCTTAGATACTTCCCGTTTCTCTAATCAACTAAAAACATCAACTTACTCGATTGTCGTTCTCGTTTATGTCTATAAATCATTATAAGTCATTGTTAATCTAAATTCATTCATTAAAATGCCTAGGGACCTCAATGTCAACAATTTAGCCTTTTGTTCTACATTCTAACCTTGCTCATTAACTTAGAGGCAAACTAAACCATGAGTTCATCTTTAGTTTCCAACCCGTGAGCAATCTTACCATATAATTTCAGCATCAACTGTATCAAATATCCACTAAGGTCAACTACCCTAGGGTTCATCATTCATAATTACAAAATTACAACAAACATGTCTCCTCTAGGGAGGTTAGCCCATCAACAACAATCATAAAAAAACAACAAGTACACTACAAGAAACATTGGTTTTACTGTCCAGGCGTTTCCGGAGGATTAATGGCATTTTCGGCGGATTTGGTCCCTCGGAACATTTCCGGCGGATTTTGGAGAATTTCCGGCGGATTTGTCCGAATTTAAAATGATTTTTTAAAAAAAAATTTAAAAATCCGCCACAAATAGTGTTTCCGGCGGATTTTAAAAAGGGGGGAAATTCGAAATTAAAAATCCGCCACAAATGTCATTTCCGGCGGATTCGAAAAAAAGGGGGGAAATTCGAAATTTGAAAATCCGCCACAAATGTCGTTTCCGACGGAATTTAAAAAAGGGGGGGGGGATTCGAAATTTGAAAATCCGCCGGAAATTCACGGAATCCGCCGGAAATCCCGATCCGCCGGAAATGCCCAAATCCGCCGTAAACCCGAAATCCGCCGGAAAGTGTATCCGCCGGAACTCCCCTAAATCCGTCGGAAAGCGTAGTTTTTGAGGGATTTGACATTGTAATCGTTATACCCCCTTCCTCTATATATTCCCACGAATTCCTCTTCATTTTCACATCTTCTTCACTTCTTCACATCTCAAATTTCTCTCTTCTCCACATCTCAAATTTCTCTCTTATTCTCTTACAAAATCTCTTCCATTCTTTGATATATTTCTTCCATCTAAGGTATGATTTCTTCCTCTCTTTCATAGAGTTCTCTCTTTTTCTGTTTGTTTGAGTTTTATTTTCGTTTTTTCGATAACGGTATAGTTATTATTTGTTGTATTGTTTGTTTAGGTGTTGAGTTTGGATCGTGTTTTGGTTCGTTTTGATTTTTGTTGGATAGAGTTTGGAATAGCATCAAGCCAGAGTCTTCTCTTCACAACCGGTTAGATATTCAATTTAATATTTTATATATTATTAGATTGTTATATTAGATAGTTATTTGATATATTATTAGTTAGATTATAATTTCTTCAATAGTTAAATATAATTTTTTTTAATAATTAGTTAATATAATAGTTAATATATATATAAATTAGTTAATATATAATTACAAAATTAAAGTAATATTTTTTTTAATATATTTTTATTTTTTGGTTAATAAATTTCAAAAAGTAAATACGAAAAAAATAATAATAACTAAAGTTTATATTAATTTACTTTTTAATTTGTGTTTATACGAAATTAAAGTAATATATTTTGTAATATTTTGTAATTTTAATTTATGTTTGTATATTTAATTTATTTATTTTATATTTAATTCCAAATAAAAGTAATATATTTTGTAATACCAAAGTTTATATTTTGTCATATTTTGTATATTTAATTTATTTTGTAACACCCAATTTATATTATTTTGTGATATTTTGTAATTTCAATTTATGTTTGTATATTTAATTTATTTTTTTTATATTTAATACCAGATAAAAGTAATACCAAAGTTTATATTAATTTACTTTTTAATTTGTGTTTATACGAAATTAAAGTAATATAATTTGTAATATTTTGTAATTTTAATTTATATTTGTATATTTAATTTATTTATTTTATATTTATTATATTTATTTTATATTTCCGTAGTAAATTTTATATATAAATAAATGGGATTAATTTTGAGATTTTGAGATAAATATGATATATTATGTTGATGTAATTGATATAAATGCGAATTATATTATTGATTTCTACTTTTTATTCATTTTTAGATAAAAATATTAAATATTATATTTACTTTATTAAATTTTATATCAATATATATTTACTAATATATAATTACATTTAATTTATTATTAACCCAAAGTTTGATATTTTGTTTAAAAGATAGGAATTTAAAATTAGTAATATTAATATATAGAGAATAGTATATATAGTATATATAAGAATAAAACAACATGTAATTTAATTATAGTTGTTATTATGTTATTATTATAATTAAATTTTCTTTTTAATATATATATATATATAGTTAAACTAGATATTAATGTATTTAATATATCAGTAAAAAAATGCTATATTTGAATAATTGCTAGTGTATGTTTAAAACCTAGTAACTAGTGATTTATTTAATGTTAACACTGTTAGTGTATGTAAATATGTGTATATGTATACATATGTGCATGTATATGTAATATGTAATAAATATATAGGAATCTAATAATATATAACATTAATTTTTATTGAACTATAGTACGTAGTTCTCGAAAACATGAATCATAATTGGATGTACGATCGGTTGTTTCCTGGAAGAGCTGGTTTAAAGCGGCGTTTTGTACAGGGAGTAGAAGAGTTTCTATTTTGTGCTAAGCAGCACGAAGAATTTGCGCGACAAGGCGGAATTAGATGTCCATGCTTGAAATGTTCATTTCAATTTATAAAAAATGATGATGAAATCATAATGGATTTGTACAATAATGGGTTTAGGCCAAATTATTTTATATGGAGTCGTCACGGCGAATTAGCAGCAGGGGTTGTTTGTGCAGTTAATGTTCCGGTTGATGTAGTAGCTCCCAATGCAAATACTTATCCAGCGGCTACGACATCTAGAGGCGAAATTATTCAACCTTTAGAAGTTTATCAAGGAATGATATCTGATGCGGCTGGAGTAAACTTGGATTATGAAGAGCTGGAATATGATGATGAAGAAGTTCCAAATGAGGAAGCTCAAAGATTTTACATGTACTTGAATGAAACAAATAGTCCATTATTTGAAGGAGCTAAAGACTCTAAATTATCAATGTGTGTTTGGTTGTTGGGTCTTAAGTCGCAGTTTAATGTTGCTGAGTTATGCACGGAGTATATGACCAAAATGATGTTGGATGCAACTCCTGTTAAAGGACTTTTGCTGCAGAGTTATTATGATGCTAAAAGATTAGTACCGAAACTTGGTTTGAAATCTAAAAGACTTGATTGCTGTGTCTCTGGTTGCATGCTCTATTACAACAATGAGTTTGGCATAAATGATGGAGAGTTGTCGGAATGCAAGATTTGTGGAGAACCACGCTATCGTGCCAACAGAAGAGGGATGAGTGGAGGCAAATTGGTTCCACGAAAAGCAATGTTCTATTTGCCGGTCATACCAAGGCTACAGAGGATGTTTACTTCAATGGAGACCGCAGGTAAAATGACATGGCACCATCAAAATAGAAGTAACTCTGGTGAATTACGTCACCCATCTGACGGTGAGGCTTGGAAGCATTTTGATCATGTTCATCCAGATTTTGCCAGTGATCCACGGAATGTTCGACTTGGTTTATACTCTGATGGATTCACACCATATATTCAAGCCTCGGCAACACCGTACTCGTGTTGGCCGGTTATTGTTACCCCGTACAACCTTCCTCCAGAAATGTGTATGTCTAACCCATACATGTTTTTAAATGCAATTATTCCAGGGCCGAGTAATCCAACAACTGGAATTGATGTATATTTGCAACCATTGGTTGATGATCTAAAAAGACTTTGGAATGGTGTTTTAACTTATGACGCACTTATCACATTGACCAGGAGGTGGTGAGGTATACGCTTGATGGCCGTGTCATTTTGAAGATTGCTGGTGACTCGTAAGTATAGTATTTATATTAATTTATTTTTCTTTTATAACTCTTATTATACAAATTTTGTGTAACAAAATTCATCTCTTTAAATATTCTACAGCTTTCTTCCTTACAAGAAAAGTGCAACTGCAATCATAACATCAATTAGGGAGAATTTCAACAAGGGCTGGAAGAATTGGGGTGCAGTGAGAAAAGATGAGGACGAATGCGCAAAGATTTGAAATTCATTTTTAGTAAGTTTTTATTCTAAAAACAATTTTTAATTATTTTATTATTGATTAATTTGTTTTTATTTTATATAATATATAATATAATGTAATTAACATAATTGTATAATTTTTAAAATAGGAAAAATGTACGTGGCTACATGAGGAACAAGAAGAAGTTATGAGAGTCTTCCATAAGAGGTGTTCTCATCGGTTTTCGGAATTATTGAGGAATGCACGAATAGAAGATAAGAAACCGACTTATATGGGAGAATCAAGTTGGCAAGACCTGAAAAAGTATTGGGCGACACCGGAATTTAAACTCAAAAGTGAGAAAGCCAAGAAAAACAGGGCTTCTGACAAAGGTCGCTGTACACACACAGGAGGCAGTGTTAATGCTGCAACTCATCATTTGCGTTTGGTAAATTTCTTACATATTATTAATTAATTATTAATTAATATTTATAATTAATTGATTAACTAATAACACTATTTATATAGGAGGCAATGAACCAGAGGCCAGTTACGTTGCCTGAGTTGTATACCTACCTCCATGTCCGGGAGGAGACTGGTGAGTTTGTTACTGACCAGGTGAGGGAGGTTCAGGTAAAAGTTATTATATATTCAATTATAAATATTATCTTTAAATTATTATTATTTCATTAATAGTTATTCATTTTATTTTGGTTTGTATTATTTTTTCAGGAGAACTTTGAGGCTGGAATTAATGAGTACTGGGAGACTCAATAGCAGAGCAGTGGGAGCACGGAAGTTGATCCTGTGGAGGAGGCTAGAGCAGCTCGTGAAATTTGGGAGAGAGCAGTTGGTCCAAGAAAAAGTAATCGTTTAGCAGGATCTGGTGGTATCGGACCGGCTGCTTTCAGAGCAAGTATTATTCCGAGTCTTTCTAGTTCTGGATCAGCTGGGAGTACTGCCCGCTCATATGTTCCTACCACTGGAGATTTGAATGAAGAGCGCCAGGCTCATCGTGAGTTGACCCAGCAGTTGAGCCAGGCTCATCGTGAGTATGAAGAGCGCAAGCAGCGAAGTGCACTAGAATTGCAGGAGCTTCGAGAGCGGACTATGTTAGCTGAGGCACGCGTGGCGGAGCAGGAATGACAAGCAGCGGAGGAACGTAGGCTAAATGAGGAGCGCTATAATCACTTATTGAGTCAGCTGTCTCAGCAGCAGTACTCCAGGCCATCATCTTCCCATATGGCGCCATCCTACACGCCGCCACAGCAGCACTTTGGCGGTGCCTTTCAGCCATGGTCTCAGTACCCGCAACACTATCCACCTCAGCAACAGATGTATCCACCCCCACCCCAGCTTCAGAAGTACTATGCACCTCAGCAGTAGATGTATCCACCCCTACCCCAGCAGGTTGATCAGCACTCCCAGCAGACATACAACTCAAGTATCGATTTAAATACTATTGATCCTATTGGTGCTTTTCTTGCAGCTACTAATGACGCCTCAGGTGACGCCACAGCCAGCTATTACACGAGCGAGGATTCAGACCAGCTCCCACACCAGCCCCCACCCCAGTAGCTTACTCTTACGTTATTTTGTTGTTTGGATATTTATGTTTTATTTTGTTTTGAATATGAACATTCGCGTACTTGGTTGGGATATTTAAGCTTGCGCTTTTTTTGGATATTATATCGACCGGGTATTGATTTTTAATCGTATATTTAATTTGTCATTTTAATTTGATTATTAATTTTTTTCAATAATAATATATTATTTAACAAATTATTTATAATTTATTAACTATTATATTTTTATTAATCAAATTTAGTATTAAATAATATTTATTATTTATTAATAAATATTATTATAAATAATAAATATTATTATTATTTATTATAAATATTTAATAATATTGTTTATTATTTAATTCGTATTATTTTAAAATAATTATTATTAAAAAATTAATTATATTTAATTTGATTTTTTTAAAAAAAATATTTTTTAATAAAAAATTAATTTTCTGTTTTTAAATCAGTTTTTTATTATCAAATTTTCTTTTTTAAAAAAAAAGGGTTTTCCGGCGGATACTAATTATTTCTGGCGGATTTTAATTTTTTTTTAAAAAAGTTTTAATTTCCGGCGGATATTATGTATTTTCCGGCGGATTTAATAAATTTTTTTTTTAAAAAATATTTTCCGGCAGATTATTGGGATTTCCGGTGGATTTAGGTGGCTATTGCGGCGGATTTGGCGCCGGAAATTTCCGAGGGATTTTCCGGCGGATTTTCCCTCGAAAATTTCCGGCAGATTTTGCGAGGGACCTGTATCCGCCTGAAATTTCCGGCGGAAAAATCCGCCGGAAACCATTTGCGACGAGGGTTTTTCCGGCGCCCAAAATCTGCCAGAAAGTCCAAATTTTCGGCGGATTTTGGTCATTTCCGGCGGGTTTTGGTCGCTGGAAAATCCTGTTTTTCTTGTAGTGGTAGGCATACAAGACACTAATAATCACACATAGCATTTAAACATTATAATAGGGTCCTTGCTCCTAGAAGGACATAACCAATTACGAATAAATCATTTAAAATCCATTGCCCAAACAATAGTTTACATGCAAACTATGCTGTCAGCGTAAGAAATAGGGATCATAAACTACCATGTTCCCTAGTATCATCCCCCGTCTTCTTACCTCGAATCTGAACGATCACGAATGATGGTTCAGTGCAATAACAACAACTTATGTCCTCCAAACAACATTAAATTCCTCTTATATTATTAACCCTTGATGATCCCGGACGTCACTTGTAACAAAAGGAGAAAGATACGATATAATAAATATTTGACCGTAGGGACTAAAAGGGCCAAAAAGGTAAGGCTTAGGGACTTACTCAAAATTGTGATCTGAAAGGCTGAAAACTTATCTTTATAGTGTTTAGGACGTCTCTACGAGCATGTAGCTTCAAAAGGCATGTGATTCTGACATCGGTAGCAAAAGATATGTTAAAAACACAATCATACAGCTTAAAAAACTAAAAGAAGACTTCAATAAGAAGAACATATGTGCTTACGACGAATTTAGACTTTAAAATAGCAAAGGTAATGACTTTAGATGATTTGAATGTCTATCAAGATCAAAGGTATTAACGAACTGTTAATCTTCTTGAATGGCGCTCAACGGTAATGAAGAGCGACAATGATTATACAAAAAAGCATTGTGTGGCGGCGTGATGGTTTGAGTGGGAGAATAAGAGCACGGTAGGTTAAAAGACCAGGAGGGGTGGTGCCAAAGTAGTTGAGGGGCTGCTGGATGCGTAAATCTAAAATAAAAAACTCACTGTCGAAGAAAAAGGCCCAAAGCAATGTATTTCATATTTTTAAAATCAGTTTTAATACCACTAGCCTCATTACCCGTGCGATGCACGGGGTGAGCTAGTATCGATGAATGTCCTTTAGCTCAGTTGGCGAGCGAAGGAACATGAATGAGTTGCAAAAAAGAGGTTCAGAGTTCAATCCCTGAAAACTAACATTTCCCCACCCACTAACATTTGTCTATAAAAAAACTCCTTTTTTTGTACCAAAAAACTCATTAATTTGTGAGAAGGTGACTATTAATTAGGGATAGTTTAGTAATTCTATTTATTTTTTCCCAGGAATCCATGAAAACTTAAGGTATAAAATTCCTATCCTTAGTAGTTGTAAAGGTAGTTATTTTTGCTTAAAACTAAACAACAATTTAAGTATGTTTCTAAATAGCAGGTGTTGTTGTTGCTGCTGCCACATGGTCAATTAAAGGTCCTCCAGATCCTTTCTTAGCCGAGGTAATTGGAATGCGCTATGCTCTTAATTTTTCACTTGATATGGGTTTTTTTTTATTTACAGGCTGAATCGGATTGCTTGCAATTGGTGAAGGAAATGAAGAATTTGAGAGACTTATGTTCTTACTTTGATAGAATCTTATTTGATTGTACCAACTTATCTAAGAAGTTGAAATCCTTTGATTTATTACATGTTAAACGTGAGGGCAATGTTGTAGCTCATAGTTTAGCTAAATTTGCTTTGGTAAACACTCCTACCATTTGAATAGAGGAAATTCCTCCTTGTATTGCTTTAATTTTGGCCTCCGATTTAATAGGGTTTTAATGAAATCATTTTCATGTCAAAAAAAAAACTTGTTGGTGCGAAATAATCAAAATAAAGAAGACACCAATTTGGACGTGTAAAATTTTTTGGACCCTAAAATGCCCTAAAACATACCGTCTAGCATCACACTTTACGCATTTTGTCCCAAATATTTTTTGTTTTTCATCAAACAGGTTATTGATTGATGAACTACGCGTATTTGAACACATAATAGTTTTCCTGGACCTTAAACTACCCCAAAATATATTGTTAGCATCGCACTTTACGTTTTTGTCACAAACTTTATACTATTTTTTTACCAAACCGATTAGTTACGAAAATAATTCTGGTATTTGAAGAGTTATTTTTTATTTTTTTTGAATCATAAAGTACCCAAAAACATACTGCTTAGCATTAAACTTTACACATTTTGTTAAAAAATAATTTTTTTCACCATCAAGTACACCAAAGCACATTGTTTAGCATCTCACTTAAGGTATTTTGTCATGATTTTTTCACCGAATCAATCATTAAAGAACAAAATTTGCATATTTAAACATCTAAAAAATTTCAAAAGCGTAAAGTACCCCTTAAAATATGAAAAGAAAAAAAATACAAAACTTTAAAATATAAAAGAAGAAGAAAACAAAACAAAAAAACTTGAAAAATTGAATCCAAAAACTGAAAAAAAAAAGGAAGAAATGAAGGAATGGCATTTGTGTAAATATGGTTGGAGTTGGAGGCTAAAAAATTGTTGCAGCATTGGCCCCTTATTGCCAACTCCTTCCAAGTAATAATGTTACTCAGGCGCAAACAAAAGCAAAAGCCTCATAGCAATTCTAAATTCAAACCTCTTTCAATAGGTTTATCAAATTTCCATTCATTAGAATTAGTAGACGGAATTTCTTGACTAATTTAACTAAGTTAAAATCCATCCAAACATTCCCATAATTTCCAACACCCTGTTAGGAAGAAGTTTAAAACACACACCAAAAGCAATTATTTTTATCTAACCCAAAAGATATCAGTGTCCAAAATCAAATCCTTTTCAAGGATAATGAATTAATTAAAAAATAAATAAAAATTGTCCAATTCAAGTCAATTAAACCTAACCTAGAATTTCTAAACACAATTCAAACACAATAAAAATAAAATCTGAATTTGAGACAGCATAAAATTCAACACCAGAAAAGGAACATAAAGAAGAGAAATAAAGTTGACTCACTCCTCAATTTCAATTGCCTGAAACTTTCGATCAAGTTGAGCTTTACTAATCTCAAGCATTTCACAAACCTGATCTCCAACAACAACAGCTTTATCAAAATTCTCTTTAATTGCATCCACAATTTCCTTCAAATCTCTATGCCCCACCACCATCTTCATATCCATCATTGCATCCATCGTCGACTACGACGCCGAATCCTCCGATTTCCCTACCTTCACGGCGGTCGCCATCCCCGACGACCCGAAATTCGAAGCGAGGGAGTTTGGGGTCGAAGAAGGGCTTGAATCGGAGAGAATGTGAGGGAGTTTGGGTGGTGGTTGTTTGCGGCGACATTGGGGTGGTTGTTGTGGTTGTTGTTGTTGGTGGTGGTTGGGGATTGTGGTGGAGTTGATGCTGGAGGAGGAAAGGATGTGGGGGGAGTTTGGAGCTGTGTATGGTGGGAGATGGTGAAGGGTTAAACGGTGGTGGCGGTGGAGGGTGGAGGGAAGAGTGGGAAGACGGTGATGGTTGTGGTTGCTGTGGGTGGTGGTGATGGGAGTAGGTGTGGTGGTTTTGGGGTTAAGGAAAACGGTAGGGGTGTTGTCGGAGACGGAGAGGGGTTCACGAAGGTAGAGAGAGACGCTGGGATTCGTGGGGGATAAATTGTGAAAAGTGAAGGAAAAAAGAAAGAAAGAATGGCAATTATAGTAATATGATTGGAGTTGGGGGCTAAAATATTGCTGAAGGTTTGGCGCTCTATTGCCAAGCCGCATGTAAGATAGAGATTGTATAGTTATTTGTTCTAGCTGTAGCATATTTTTTTCGTTACAATCAATTACAAAATGTTCTCATTGACCAGTCAAATATTCAGCAACACATTTTGTGGGCTTATGCGGGGTCAAAGTTTTTAAAAAACTGTAAATAACATAGTCGTGGAATTCCACGAACCTAAATCTCGCTATGTATAACATAGCTCTTATATTTAATATTTAGTTTTTGCCACAATATCAATATGCGACAAATCAGTTTTTATTATATTTAATATGTGATTTTTTTAAAAATCAATACCAACCAAAATCAATATTAATAAGATGCTTTTACGCTTCCTTTTTTATAATTATATTTAATATGTTATTTTTTTAAAAATCAATACCAACCAATATCAATATTAATAAGATGATTTTTGCCACAAACAATGTGGAACGAACAACACATTTTGTATCTGACCAATTGAGTAGCCGCGGTTTTAGAGGGGAATAATATTATATGCGAAACAAAATTATTTAAGGCAAAATAAATTTATATAAAACACGAAGTTTTTTATTACATAAAGGAAATCATAACATACACGAAATTAAGCATTAAAGAAACACAAACATACACGAAATTAAGCATAAAAGAAACACAAATCTTGACAACACAAATCCATGATTAAGAGATTGATAAGCCATTGAGACATTCTTGTTCCCATTAACTTCCACCATATTACATCAACAGGAGAGTATCAACATTAACACCACTAAGGGGCACCAAAGAAGATCAACTGGGGCTTATCAACAGGAACCTGAAGTGTAATTGGATAACCCTCGGGAAATTCATTAGCATCCATAAAACTTCCCCATCCACGAAGAAGAACATCTGCCTCCATGTTTGGGCTTGGAAATATCAAGTAACAGGACCATGCTTTTCCATCTTCATCAACCAAAGTGACATCACAGTCAATTCTAGGAAACGCAACCTGAGAGAAAGCATATGGAATGTGCTGGAAAAAAAATTATTGATTAGATACATATAAATAAAATTAAATAACAAAAAATGAATAAAATTAACACACTACTTAACCCACCAAAAAAGAGGTCGATACATCAGTAGGAGTGAGAGTAGCATGCAAAGTGAAAACTACA
The DNA here is from genome assembly GCA_963573325.1 of Astragalus glycyphyllos. Taxonomy (NCBI): domain Eukaryota; kingdom Viridiplantae; phylum Streptophyta; class Magnoliopsida; order Fabales; family Fabaceae; genus Astragalus; species Astragalus glycyphyllos. Next base: position 35,049,914 of record OY754307.1, read on the forward strand.
GTTGGCTTACGACCAACGTACATTGATGGATCCATCGATCTCACAATCGAATCTGCATCTTGGACTATCCGAGGTGCCTCACCAAGACTGAAAATTCTGGGTGGAGCTAGTACAAATGGCACATTAAGAAGTCTATCGCATGCCTCAATAAAGAAGCGATCAATTGCCACATAGGTCATCCTTATCCAGCCTCCATCACGCAAGCCCAAAGATCGACCAATATTGCGCCACCCCTGGGTAAAGTAAATATCTGAACCTCGAGGGGTAACCCGGACTTCAAATTTGTTTCCATTACTATCAAACAATTCAACAGTAGGAGGGAGATGGACACCAAGCTCAGTATTAAGCAGTGAAGGGAGCCTCACCTCAAGCTAAAAATAAGAAAAAAAAAACATGTTGATATTTAATAAAATACAAAAAAACATAGTTAAGTAAACTAAAGGGAAGATATAAATTTACTCACAGCATCAGAGACACATTCAAGTTTAAAATGCTCAAACTTGATATCGAAAGTATAATAGAAATAACGGTCATGGCATGAGGTTGAAGAAAGAACCATTGCACCGATTGAGAGCACCAAACAGAGGCAAACTACAGATAAGGAGAGGATGAAACTGTATAAGGAAAATATATAAGCAAAATGGGAATCTAAATAAGGGGAAAAAATTAATGATACAAAAGAAACTCCACAACATTGCCGCGTGCATGGTGTGCATTGGAAAGGTGGCATCGGGGGTTTATTTTCTCCAAAAGATACCCAAGTAGATGCTGCTGTGGTGGAAATGGAATAGCATAATAGAAATCCAGCAAATTGAGTTTTTTTCACTTAAAAGATTCCACATACAGTTGATGAAAGTCCCGCGCGAAGTATGCCAACTAGCACACTAAAGAGAGATAAATTCCACTTCTTCACTCCTTCAAATAAGACAAATAAAACAAATTGTTTATTACATTCTCATGGTTAGTATTTTATAAAAATAATTAACTAATTAAAAGAAAATATATTCCCAAATTACATCAAACATTAAAAATATTTTATTAATATCAAGTAAGAATATAATTAAATGTCAATAAAATATATTTTAATACTCCAAAGATACATAATGCTTTTAAGTCTTTAAATTAAATTTATAATCTAAAATAATTGTATAAGTAGTTCATGGCGAATATTTAAAAATAAAATAATACAATAATAACATACTATTAAAATATACCAATTACTAAAATAAGCACACACAACATTACTAATATATCATCACACACACAGATACATACATACATACATATATATATATATATATATATATATATATATATATATATATATATATATATGCACACATAATAATAAGAAAATCGGTGTGTTACAGGCAACGTCCCTCGAAAAGTAGTGACGAATTTAAATTCTGTCGAAAAGTTAAGCAGGAAATGCCTTAAACACGTAGCGATGGAATTATCCGTCGGAAACGAACGTGTTGGAGACCCAAAAAAATCCCTCAGTCATATCTAGTTGGTAAATCAACATATTCTTGTAGTGCAATAATTGACAGCAGCTTGATTGTAGTCAACTTTGAAACCAGAAGCAATCCTTTCTCTTTGTGATATACTCTACCTTCATCATCTTGGAACAACACTTTCAAGCCCCTATGTTGAAGCTACCCAATGCTTATCAAATTGTTTTTCAATTTGGGGATGTAATACACACCTATACAAGAACTTGTACCAACCCATTTATTTGAAGCTTTACACATTCCTTTCCAATTACCCGCATCATTGACTTATCTCCTAACCTCACTGTCTCCCTAAAACTGCTATCCAAATCACAGAACCACTCTTTTACACCATACATGTGGTTACTATAGGCCAAGTCTAAAAACCAGATTCTTTCTTTTGTTTCAGTTTGAAACTCAAAATTGTGAGCCCTTAATAGAACTTCTTCCTCATGATTGTACTCAGCAATGTTAGCTTCAAGACTAGGACATTCGTATTGATCATGACCAAGTTTTTTAAACGTATAACATTCAATGGTCTCGCAGCACGACCCCTGCTTCTACTTCCCGTTCTTCTATCATTAGACACCTTCAGAGCCTATTCCTCTTCTTGATCACTCTTAATATTCTGTTTGTGTACAAGCAAGCTACCCTGTAACTCATCAATTGACATTGTCTCTACATTGTTGGCTTCTCCAATTGCACACACCACATAGTTGAACTTGCGAGTAATTGATCTAAGAACTTTTTTGACCACGGCCCTTTCGCTATCCTTCATCGCAAGCATCTTGAATTCTTTTCTTAAGGCTTGCGCTTCATGGAACCCCAGATCCTCTTTGATGAGCTCTTGACAAGAACTGTTTCAATTATGCTTCGATCGATCGAAACAAGTAATTCTTTGCTTTGAGGTCCTTGAGTTTTCTTTCCACCGCTTCCTTTGCCCCACCATAAACGTCTCTGGTACAGTAGGGATTCCTCCTTCCATGATTTTCCAATACTCCTTTGATCGGAGTAGGTTTTCCATTAGCATCTCCAATGGTCATAATATTCGTCAAATTTGAGAATTGACGATTGTGCGTAGTTGGTATTTCCAGTCTCCGCCATTGATAGCTATATCAAGCTCTCAAGAATCACAATCTTGCGAATTCTCACTTTCTCGTGTTTGATCTTCGCATTCTCTCTCTCTCTCTTGTGTTTCACTATTCTCGGGCCCTAATTAGAGCTCTGGTACCAATTGTTAGGAATGGAAACTGATCAAAAAATCTCTCATTCATTTCACTGCCTCAATACTATTTATACAACATGCATCACTTGAAGTAGGTGCTAACTAAATTCAGTACAATAGAATACAACAGAAAAAAAACTAACAGAATTTGAGAAACTAATATGCTAGAAGATAATATGGTAGGTAATAGGTATAGCCTTTTTCAAATTGAGAAATAGAAAGATACAATTATTTTGTAAGGGAATGCTAGAGGAGGGTGGTTGAAAAGCTTTGGTATATCTATTTTGTGGTAATCAATGAAAAACCTAAATCGAGCATCACATATTTTCCAATTAGTTTGAAAAGAGTGCCGCGGAACAAGAAAGTACTTGTGAAAAGATTACTGATTCATAAAGAAATATACATCTTGCTCGCTATGTAGAGTTTTTTTTTTCCCAGATGCTTCGTTAGAGGAAGTTGATTCTAAGGTCAAGATTTTTTGAAAAGTTCCAGAAGTGGGTTACTTGCCATGGGATATGATTAAGATGAAGGAATTAAAATTTTAAGATGATTAAAATTGGAGGAATTGATGGCCTGTTGTAGAAATCCAGCTGCCACACTTACTAAGAGAGAAGACCTTTGTGTTATATTTGAAGTTGTTTGATTAGTGCATTGAAGAGGTATCATTCTGGTGTGGTACATAAGAATATCCTTTTACTTTTGTTCGTGCCAGAACTCAAGAGAGAGAGAGAGAGAGAAAGATGTACCTCACGGTGATAGATGGCTTATCCGGGTTGGTGAGGTCTTCCATCCGAGGTAGGTCTTCGTCCGAGGTGGAGCTGTCCGAGGTGGAACTTCATCCGAGGTGGAGCAGTTCGAGATGGATCTTCGTCTGGGGTGGAGCTGTCCGAGGTAAATCTTCAAGCCAAGGTTGAGGTCAGCGGTGGTGGTACCTGCAAATATACTCCGAAGCTCAAGTTAGAGAGGGAAGTAATAATGAGGAGGTGTTTTGAGAAATGAATTGTGTACCTTTTATCTTGGGTGGAGGCCTATTTATAGGCGCTAGGATAAGGAGTGCTTTGGTACAAAAGAAAAAGGTGAGATCTAAGCCGTTAAACTAGGCCGCGCGATCTCCACCGTTCTTAAGGCATGGCACACGGATTGCCAATGATGTGAGTTCCTCGGTGTGTTTGGACCACCAAGTTGGGCCCAAAATCTGGATTGGGCTTGAGCCCAGGCCGGAACAGTAGCCCCCCAAGTCGAGGTCGGCCGAGCAAGGCAATGGCAGCCTCGGCTTGAGATGCCATGTGTCAAGTAGATAATAGTCGGATACATGAGAGAGAGATAGAGATAGAGATAGCTGTAGTGAGGCATGGGCGTTTGGCCTTGATTTCTGGGATCGCTGTGGATCCTTCTCCGGGATCGCTGTGGGGTCCGCCTCTAGGTTCGTTGTGGATCCGTCTTGCCCTTGACTGAGCATTGAAGCTCGGAGTCAAGAGGGTCCGAAGCCGCAAGGACTTTTTCCTCTGTCTCTGATGGATCTGAGCTCGGAGATCAGAGTGGAGGCATTTCTTGTTTGAGCATTAAAGCTCGGAGTCAAGAGGGGCGAACCTGCGAGGACTTCTTCCTCCGGTCTCTGTCTCTGCATTTAAGCCAAGCCAAAGAGGAGGCTGGCTCGCAAGGAGCGAAGATGTCGGAGTCGTTGTGGACTTAGGCGCGCTCCATGACAGAGCATCTAAGATCGGAGTAAGGGAGGACGTAGTCGTTATGGACTTAAGCGCGCTCCATGACTAAGCATTTAAGCTCGGAGTCAGGGAGGACGTAGTCGCTGTAGACTTAGACGCCCTCCATGATTGAGCATTTAAGCTCGGAGTCAGGGAGGACGTGTTTGTCGTTCTTTGACGGCCTCGCCTCATACCGTCGTCCGCTGAGTGGCCAGCTCGGTGTAGGACTCGGGTGAGAGGGGCGTTGTAATAAGTTTGGAGCAGATGCCGCCAAGGATCCTGCATGTTAAGAAGACATGAACATTCTAAATAGTAATTTTAAAGTGGCTAGGTGCGAAGCCTGATTGAAGAGGCTGAGACTGAGGCTGATCTGGAGCCAGACAGAAGATGAGAAGCTGAGGCCTGGTTGATTAGAAACCTGACTGAAGATAATAAGTCGAGGCCAAGGTTGATTAGAAACCTAGCCGAAGATAATAAGGTGAGGTCGGGGTTGATCTGGGGCCCGATTGAAGATAAGATGCTGAGCCCGGGGTTGATCTAAAGCCCGACAGAAGATAATAATCCGACGCCAAGGTTGATTACAAACCTGGCTGAAGATAATAAGCTGAGGCCGGGGTTGATCTAGAGCCTGGCAGAAGATAATAATCTGAGGCAAAAGTTGATTTGAAACTTGGCTGAAGATAATAAGCTGAGGCCGGGATGGATCTGGAGCCCGGCAGAAGATAATAATCTGAGGCCAAGGTTGATTAGAAACCTGGCTGAAGATAGGCTGGGGTTGACTTCGACTAAAACATCCAAACTTGACTTGAAAGAGGCCGGACTTGAAAGCCGGCATCCGAGTTTCACCGCCGTGTATGCGAAAAGAGCAAAGAAGCTCCCACTGTGGTCGCCATTGTTCGTGCCCGAACTCAAGAGAGAGAGAGAAAGAAGTACCTCACGGTTATAGATGGCTTATCCGGGTTGGTGAGGTCTTCCATCCGAGGTAGGTCTTCGTGCGTGGTGGAGCTGTCCGAGGTGGATCTTCCTCCGAGGTGGAGGTGTCCGAGGTGGATCTTCCTCCGAGGTGGAGCTGTCCGAGGTGGAGCAGTCCGAGGTGGAGCTATCCGCGGTGGAGCTGTCCGAGGTAGATCTTCAAGCCAAGGTTGAGGTCAGCGGCGGTGGTACCTGCAAAGAGACTCTGACGCTCAAGTTAGAGAGGAAAGTAATAATGAGGAAGAGTTGTGAGAAATGAATTGTGTACCTTTTATCTTGGGTGGAGGCCTATTTATAGGCGCTAGGATGGAGTGAGGAGTGCTTTGGTGCACAAGGAAGAGGTGAGATTTAAGCCATTCAACTAGGCCGCGCGATCTCAACCGTTCTTAAGGCATGACACACGGATTGCCAATGATGTGAGTTCCTCGGTGTGTTTGAACCACCAAGTTGGGCCTAAAATCTGGATTGGGCTTGAGCCAGGCCGGAACAACTTTGATTGATATTATTAAATTACATATTATATTATATGGTTACCAAATCTGGACAATTTTTTTTGAGTATAAGAATTTTTCCAGCAGAGATTAATCTCTCAACTCCACTACCTACTTTGGCTCGTTGAGTTTGACAAAACAAAATCAATGATTCTTACATATGAAATTTAGAAAAAGAAAGGATCAGTTTCGTAAAACAGCCAAATTCAAAGTGGCAAACCATTACATTCAAGTGGGTTTTGAAGTGTGAAGAGGTGAGTGACATAAAGTGAAATGGATAGTTTAATAGAATGATTGATGGGATGGATGAAGAGGTGGGGAATTGATTTGTGGAAAAAAAATGTGGAGAAAAAAAAAACAAAAGGAAAGATTTTGGGTTGAAAAGAGTGTACTCATGTGCTCCCTTAGCTTGCTTCAGCGAACAAATAATTGTCATATGTGTAACACTCCGGAAATAATTTAATTAAAATAGTTGATTGAATTATAAAAATAATTTGGAGGCGGGATATAGATAAATTAAAAGGTTAATATTTTATATGCGTAGGAGGTGAAACGAGTAAAGGAGGTGGTGACGTAGAGAGCCCAGTGTTTACTGAGCCCTCAACTTAAACCCTGGGGGTTTAAGCCAAACCCTCATTCGCAGCAAGCAAAAGAAAAACGAAAGTGAGAGTGAGAGAGAGAGCACGCGGCGCAAAGAGGGAGAGAAGAGGAGGGTTTCGCGAAGAATTTCAAAAGGGGATCGTTCGTGTTGCTGTGGTTTTGTTCGTGTCTCGTTCGTCGTGTTCCGGAGCTTACGTTATTCGAGGTAAGGGTGGGCTTAACCTTGATAATGGGTTGATGGTAATTATGTGTGGGTAGTCTAGGGTTTTGTTGAATTGTTCGTGTTATTGCGTATCGTGTTTTCGTTGAGATTGGTGCTTTGATGATTATTGCACGTTATTGTGATTTGTTTCGTTATTTGTTGTTGCGTGATTGTTGTATCACGATGATGGTGTTGTTATTGTTCGTGTTTTTGTTGTTGCTGTGCGTGGTTGATTGTTGTTGTCGCGTTGTCGAATTGTCGTTTTTGTTGTGGTGGTCGCGGTATCGTTGCCGTTAGGGTTTGGTGTTTGGCAATTTAGCGATTCTGGACACAGGTTCGGTTTTTCTAAAACTGGCGCTGTTTGGTTGATCCAAAAATTATGAGGTTGATTGTTTTTGAAAATAGACTTAACGCCGGTCGTTTTGGCACTGGGTTCGGTAAATTCGGAGTTGTATAGCTCGAGTTATAGGCGATACAAGTTAGGTTAAAATTCTGGAAACGGTTTGGGTATAGATTCGGTATTTCGGTGACTGGGAACGTTGTATTGACCGAAAAATTATGTGGTTTATTTTTCTGGAAAATAGACTTAATGCTTGTTAATTTGGCACTGGTTTGGTTGCGTTTAGAGTTGTGTAGCTCGAGATATGAATTCCACAAGTTAGAGTAAGATTCTGGAAACAATCTGGACACAGGGTCAGTGTTTTGGTTACCACGTTTTCAAAATAACTCCTTTTCGAACGAATCCAATTTCTTTGAAAACTAGACAAAATTTGCCCCAGTTTATACACAAGTTTCATGCAATTTGATTTAGTTTTGGTCACTTTGGAATTGCTTGAATTTGAAGGACAGAAATTGTCCTCTTTTGCAACTAGCCTGTGTGCTTTTCGAAAACTGTACCTATTGGACACTCTCCTTCAAAAACTGAACTTAGGGATGATAACCAGACCCATAGGGCTTTCCAACAAGTATTTATTTGTTGAAATCCGATGTCGTTTGCTATTTTAATTAATTCGCTGAAGTAGGTGCGATGTGCCTAGGCGCTGTGCGCCAGTCTTGTGCGTGGTGTGCGTGCGTTATGTCCGCGTTGTGGAGCCGTCTGGTGTTAATATTTCAGGTGCGGTGCTGGTATGCTCAGGAGAGTTTAGTGGTAGCTGTGATGCTACAACTTGGTGCTATTTTTGGTGAAATCATTTGTTTTGATTCTGGTGATATAGTATTTATTTTAAATACTTGTTATGGTGAGTTGGTGCATAATCATGGTGTCGCATTGTCATATGCATGTTTTGGTGATATAGGCTCTGCCTCTGGTGTTTATTGGTGATATGCCCGTCGTGGCTCATTTTGGTGATCGGTACCGCATGCATATGCCCACTGGAGGGGTTGCATATCATCCCATTGTCTATGAATGTTATAATTTTGGTGGTTCACTGTCAAATGGACTTTTCCTTTGGTATCTGGTGCTGTGATATGGTGTAATTGTATTGTGTTGCTGTAGTTACCTGATGCTAGCATATTTTTATCATCTGCTTATTACCTCTGTTAGACTCACCCCTTCTGCTTGGAATGTTGCTCTCATGCGGCAACGCTGCAGGTGATTGCTAGTGCTCGTGGAGGAATTGCTAGGTTTTGCTTCCTCTCTCGTTTGGGTCTTTGTCAGCTCTGATATGTAGCACCGGGGAGTCGTTAGTTATCGTTTTGAACTATTATTTTAGTTATTGGAAATTGTTTTAATTAATTTTGGAGATGTCTTTAATTGTTAATTCTGGAGATGTTTAAACTGGTTAATATTTCCGCTGCTTGGTGATTTCTTTTATATAAATTATTTTGGAGATTTTTTTTTGGAATAAATGATGTTTTTTTTTTTAAAATGGTGAAAAATGTAGCGCCCTTCGAGGTGACTCTGATAATAGTCTATTTAGTTGTAATAGTAAAAGGGGGGTGTTACATTAGTGGTATCAGAGCAGTTCGGTCTGTCCGGCCAAGTTGTCGAGTCGTCGAGTCGAGTAACACTTGAGTAATTGTTACTCGTTTCTGATTATAGTTTCTGTTGCAGTGTTAGGTTGAGATGGCAGGACGGAACGATGCTGCACTCGCTGCTGCTTTGCAGGCTGTGGCTCAAGCTGTGGAGAATAACCCAGGTGCTGCTGGTGATGCTGGGTCGCGCAGTTTGGCTACGTTTCAGAGGGAGAATCCTCCTACCTTTAAGGGCAAGTATAACCCTGATGGTGCTTTGGCGTGGCTGAAAGAGATGGAGAGAATCTTTCGTGTTATGGATTGCTCTGAGGCGCAGAAAGTCAGGTATGGTACTCATATGCTGGCAGAGGAGGCTGATGACTGGTGGTTGGAGGTGAGGCAGAGGTTGGCGACTGTGAATGAAGAGGTCACTTGGGCTGTGTTCAGCAGAGAATTTCTGAGAAAGTATTATCCTGAAGATGTCCGTGGGAAGAAAGAGATTGAGTTTCTGGAGCTGAAGCAGGGTAATATGTCGGTGACTGAGTATGCTGCCAAGTTCATTGAATTGGCGAAGTTCTATCCACATTATGGTGAGGCTGGTGCTGAATTCTCCAAATGCATCAAGTTTGAAAATGGGTTGCGGGCTGATATCAAGAAGGCGATAGGGTATCAGAAAATTCGGGTGTTCTCGGAGTTGATTGACAGCTGCAGAATCTTCGAGGAAGACAGTAATGCTCATTCTAGAGTCATGAGGGATAGGCAGAAGAATTTCTCGAGTCGTGGGAAGCCGTTTGAGGTTCCAGCTGGTAAGGGCAATCAGAGAACTGCTGTGGGTAAGAGACCTAGTGGGGGAGATGCTGCTGCTAGTGTGGTATGTTACAAGTGTGGTAAAACCGGTCATAAGCGTCCTGACTGTCCAGGTGATGTGAAGAAGTGCTACAAGTGTGGTAAAGAGGGTCATATGGCGTCTAGCTGTGATCGAAAGGATGTGTTATGCTACAACTGTGGTGAGGGTGGTCATATCAGCACTCAGTGTCCTAAACCGAAGAAAGAAAGGTCCGTTGGGAAGGTGTTCGCTCTGGTGGGGTCAGATGCAGTGAATGAGATCAGAGGTACATGCTATATTAATAATTCTCCTCTTATTGCTATTATTGATACTGGTGCTACCCATTGTTTTATTGTTACTGCATGTGTTGAGAAATTAGATCTTGTTTTATCTTCTATGTTGAGGGAGATGGTTATCGATACTCCGGCTAAGGGTTCGGTGACTACCTCGGTTGTTTGTGCTAAATGCCCTTTATCGATATTCGGTAATGATTTTCTCGTTGACTTGATTTGTTTGCCGCTGAGCGGAATGGATGTTATTCTAGGTATGGACTGGTTAGTTGATAACCATGTTCATATCAACTGTCATGAAAGGTCTGTGAGTTTCTTTTCTCCTGAAGAGGAAGAGTCTGGTTTGTTGTCTGCTGGTCAGTTGCATAGGGTAATGAGGGAAGACGTCCAGTTGTTTTCATTAATGGCGTCATTGTCTGCTGAGAGCCAAGCGAAGGTTGATGAGTTGCAGGTGGTGCGAGAGTTTTCTGAGGTTTTTCCCGACGAGATTCCGGATGTACCACCAGAGAGAGAGGTTGAGTTTGCTATTGATCTGGTACCTGATACTAAGCCTGTGTCTATGGCACCGTATAGAATGTCTGCATCTGAATTGTCAGAACTGAAGAAGCAACTCGAGGATCTGCTTGAAAAGAAATTTGTGAGGCCAAGTGTGTCGCCGTGGGGAGCTCCAGTGTTGTTGGTGAAAAAGAAAGATGGTAGTATGAGGTTGTGCGTAGACTATCGGCAGCTGAATAAGGTGACTATTAAGAACAAGTATCCGCTTCCGAGGATTGATGACTTAATGGATCAGTTGGTGGGTGCTCAGGTGTTCAGTAAAATAGATTTGAGATTGGGTTATCATCAGATCAAGGTGAAAGACGAAGACATTCAGAAGACAGCTTTCAGAACCCGTTATGGGCATTATGAGTATTCCGTGATGCCTTTCGGTGTGACTAATGCGCCGGGAGTGTTCATGGAGTACATGAATCGTATCTTTCGTGAGTATCTGGATCGGTTTGTGGTGGTATTCATTGACGACATCCTAATTTATTCTAAGTCAGAAGAGGAGCATGCAGAACATCTGAGATTGGTATTGGAAATTCTGAGGGACAGGAAATTATATGCGAAGCTGTCTAAGTGTGAGTTTTGGTTGAAGGAGGTTAGCTTTCTGGGTCATGTTATTTCGGGGAATGGAATTGCCGTGGATCCGTCTAAGGTTGATGCCGTGTTACAATGGGAGTCTCCGAAGTCAGTTACTGAGATTAGAAGTTTTCTGGGTCTGGCAGGTTACTATAGGAGGTTTATAGAAGGATTTTCGAAGTTGGCACTTCCGTTGACTCAGTTGACTTGCAAGGGTAAAGCTTTCATCTGGGATGACTGTTGTGAAGAGAGCTTCAAAGAATTGAAGAAGAGGTTGACGACGTCTCCTGTTCTGACGTTGCCTAATCCGGAAGAGTCGTTTGTGGTGTATTGTGATGCTTCCAAGATGGGGTTGGGAGGTGTGCTTATGCAGAATGGTAAGGTAGTTGCCTATGCGTCGAGGCAGTTGAGGACTCATGAGAAGAACTACCCTACCCATGATTTAGAACTTGCTGCAGTTGTGTTCGCGTTGAAAATTTGGAGACATTATCTGTATGGTTAGAGGTTTGAGGTGTTCAGTGATCATAAGGGTTTGCAGTATCTGTTTGATCAGAAAGAGTTGAATATGAGACAGCGCAGATGGTTGGAGTTGCTGAAAGACTATGACTTTAGCTTGAACTATCATCCGGGAAAGGCTAATGTGGTAGCTGACGCTTTAAGTCGAAAGACGTTGCATATGTCAGCAATGATGGTTAGAGAACTCGAATTAATTGAGCAGTTCAGGGATATGAGTTTGGTTTGTGAAGTGACGCCTCAGAGTGTCAGATTGGGGATGTTGAAGATTGATAATGAATTCATGGCTAGCATTCGAGAAGCTCAGAAGTTAGATGTTAAATTAGTTGACCTGATGGTTGGGATTGATCAATCCGAGAATAAAGACTTTGAGTTGGATGCGCAGAATGTATTGAAGTACCGTGGAAGAATCTGCATTCCTGATGATGAGGAGATGAAAAGAGCAATTTTAGAAGAAGGTCATAGGAGTAAGTTGAGTATCCATCCGGGAGCTACAAAGATGTATCAGGATCTGAAGAAGATGTTTTGGTGGCCTGGTATGAAGCGTGATGTGGCGCAGTTTGTGTATTCCTGCTTGACTTGTCAGAAATCGAATGTTGAGCATCAGAAGCCTGCTGGGTTGATGCAACCGTTGGAGATTCCGGAATGGAAGTGGGATAGTATTTCTATGGATTTCGTGATAGGGTTACCTAATACTGTGAGGGGGCACGATTCGATTTGGGTGATTGTGGATAGATTGACGAAGTCTGCTCATTTTATTCCTATCAATATCACGTATCCGGTGTCGAGATTGGCAGAGATTTATATTCAGGTGATTGTGAAGTTGCATGGTGTTCCTTTGTGCATTGTGTCTGACAGAGATCCTAGGTTCACTTCTGATTTCTGGAAGAGTTTGCAAGAAGCGTTGGGTTCTAAATTGAGGTTGAGTTCAGCTTATCATCCTCAAACTGATGGACAGACAGAGAGGACCATTCAGTCGTTGGAAGACTTGTTGAGATCTTGTGTTCTTGAGCAGGGAGGTGCGTGGGATACTCACCTTCCGTTGATCGAGTTTACTTACAACAATAGTTACCATTCTAGCATCGGGATGGCACCGTTCGAGGCATTGTATGGTCGGAGATGTAGGACTCCGTTGTGTTGGCATGAATCTGGGGAGAGTATTGTTCTTGGACCCGAGGTTGTTCGAGAGACTACTGAAAAGGTGAAATTGATCCGTGAGAAAATGAAAGCGTCGCAGAGTAGACAGAAGAGCTATCATGATAAGAGAAGGAAGGATTTAGAATTCCAAGCTGGTGATTATGTGTTTTTGAGAGTCACGCCTATGGCTGGTGTTGGGCGTGCATTGAAGACAAAGAAGTTGACTCCTCGTTTCATTGGACCGTATCAGATCACTGAGAGAATTGGTAATGTTGCTTATAGGGTGGCCTTGCCGCCTAATCTTTCGAATTTGCACGATGTATTTCATGTGTCGGAACTTCGGAAGTATATTTCGGATCCGTCCCATGTGATTCCGATGGATGATGTGCATGTGCGGGATAATCTCACTGTGGAGACAATGCCTGTGCGAATTGAAGATCGTGAAGTGAAGACTTTACGTGGCAAAGAGATAAACCTGGTGAAAGTGGTCTGGTTAGGAGCTGCTGGTGAAAGCATGACATGGGAGTTGGAGAGCAAGATGCGAGAGTCCTATCCGGAGCTGTTTGAATCAGGTATGTTTTCGAGGACGAAAGATTCTAAGTGGGGGAGGGTTGTAACACCCCGGAAATAATTTAATTAAAATAGTTGATTGAATTATAAAAATAATTTGGAGGCGGGATATAGATTGTTGTATCACGATGATGGTGTTGTTATTGTTCGTGTTTTTGTTGTTGCTGTGCGTGGTTGATTGTTGTTGTCGCGTTGTCGAATTGTCGTTTTTGTTGTGGTGGTCGCGGTATCGTTGCCGTTAGGGTTTGGTGTTTGGCAATTTAGCGATTCTGGACACAGGTTCGGTTTTTCTAAAACTGGCGCTGTTTGGTTGATCCAAAAATTATGAGGTTGATTGTTTTTGAAAATAGACTTAACGCCGGTCGTTTTGCCACTGGGTTCGGTAAATTCGGAGTTGTATAGCTCGAGTTATAGGCGATACAAGTTAGGTTAAAATTCTGGAAACGGTTTGGGTATAGATTCGGTATTTCGGTGACTGGGAACGTTGTATTGACCGAAAAATTATGTGGTTTATTTTTCTGGAAAATAGACTTAATGCTTGTTAATTTGGCACTGGTTTGGTTGCGTTTAGAGTTGTGTAGCTCGAGATATGAATTCCACAAGTTAGAGTAAGATTCTGGAAACAATCTGGACACAGGGTCAGTGTTTTGGTTACCACGTTTTCAAAAGAACTCCTTTTCGAAGGAATCCAATTTCTTTGAAAACTAGACAAAATTTGCCTCAGTTTATGCACAAGTTTCATGCAATTTGATTTAGTTTTGGTCACTTTGGAATTGCTTGAATTTGAAGGACAGAAACTGTCCTCTTTTGTAACTAGCCTGTGTGCTTTTCGAAAACTGTACCTATTGGACACTCTCCTTCAAAAACTGAACTTAGGGATGATAACCAGACCCATAGGGCTTTCCAACAAGTATTTATTTGTTGAAATCCGATGTCGTTTGCTATTTTAATTAATTCGCTGAAGTAGGTGCGATGTGCCTAGGCGCTGTGCGCCAGTCTTGTGCGTGGTGTGCATGCGTTATGTCCGCGTTGTGGAGCCGTCTGGTGTTAATATTTCAGGTGCGGTGCTGGTATGCTCAGGAGAGTTTAGTGGTAGCTGTGATGCTACAATTTGGTGCTATTTTTGGTGAAATCATTTGTTTTGATTCTGGTGATATAGTATTTATTTTAAATACTTGTTATGGTGAGTTGGTGCATAATCATGGTGTCGCATTGTCATATGCATGTTTTGGTGATATAGGCTCTGCCTCTGGTGTTTATTGGTGATATGCCCGTCGTGGCTTATTTTGGTGATCGGTACCGCATGCATATGCCCACTGGAGGGGTTGCATATCATCCCATTGTCTATGAATGTTATAATTTTGGTGGTTCACTGTCAAATGGACTTTTCCTTTGGTATCTGGTGCTGTGATATGGTGTAATTGTATTGTGTTGCTGTAGTTACCTGATGCTAGCATATTTTTATCATCTGCTTATTACCTCTGTTAGACTCACCCCTTCTGCTTGGAATGTTGCTCTCATGCGGCAACGCTGCAGGTGATCGCTAGTGCTCGTGGAGGAATTGCTAGGTTTTGCTTCCTCTCTCGTTTGGGTCTCTGTCAGCTCTGATATGTAGCACCGGGGAGTCGTTAGTTATCGTTTTGAACTATTATTTTAGTTATTGGAAATTGTTTTAATTAATTTTGGAGATGTCTTTAATTGTTAATTCTGGAGATGTTTAAACGGGTTAATATTTCCGCTGCTTGGTGATTTCTTTTATATAAATTATTTTGGAGATTTTTTTTTGGAATAAATGGTGTTTTTTTTTTAAAATGGTGAAAAATGTAGCGCCCTTCGAGGTGACTCTGATAATAGTCTATTTAGTTGTAATAGTAAAAGGGGGGTGTTACAATATGCACAGTTGCTGAATAGGAAGTGCTGGGAAGTGCTGGGCGGTGCTATATCAGAATTGACTGCTCAATCCCAAACTTAAAACAAATCGCCAATCAACCACAAACAACGGTGGAACCTATAAAAAAAATAACACACCACACATTTATAAGCATTTGGGCTACCTCCCAGTAGCGCTTGGTTTATATCAAATTCCTCAGCCCGACTTGTTGAAACATATTAAGGTTCTTTTAATTGGGTGGTGGCCTTCATTCTAGCCACAGGCCTGTTGAGGCAAAATCCCTAATTAGTTTTGATGATTAACAAACCCTCAAATGTGACAAGCTTAAGTTATCTGATTTCATATACTACTAATGTCTCTTCTTTAGTGATTAATAAGTACAGGTTAATCAAGACACTCTCAAGAAGATGTATGCTTATGAGAAGCATCCAAATGTGAGAAGACTTAAGAGAATGTTGCCCACAATGTTGTTAAAGAAGAATCCTTCTTGTGATAAGATCAGAAGATCAAGACCATATGGTAAACTTGAGAAAGATCATCATGAGAAGCTTCATTTGTACTTATGGCAATATGAGAAGGATATCTAAGAAGGATTAACCTAAGAAGAGTCATGACAGAACTATAAGAAAGGAGATGAGAAGCAACAGATGAGAAGAGCCAAGTTGAGAAGAATCATGACCATAAAAAGGGTCATGATGAAAAGAGTTATGTTGAGAATGGTCATACTAAGGAACATCAACATGAGAAGCATCAACTTGAGAAGCATCATCTTCTTCATCTGTCATATGTGAGAAGAGTCACTGTGAGAAGAGTCATGACAACAGGAAACAGCTGTCTTCTGTAGAAAAGTAGAAACACAGCTGTGCAGACAACTTTTGTCAACGGCTACAAACGGCTATATTACTTCACCAACGACTATAATCTTTGGACCAGAGGATATTACACATAATTTCATCTATAAATTAACGCTCCTGATCGCCATTGATCCTCATGAGAGTGCATTGAGTTCTTAACTTTCAACCTTCTCAAGTGTCAAAGTTTTCTCTCATCCATACTCAGCTGCTACAAACCAAAAGGGATTCACTTGATCTCTGAGTATATATTAAATCTTGCGTTGTTGTACTCATTGAATACTTCATTTGTATCAACCAAGCTCTAGAAATCCCACAAACCCAAACACTTAAACAGTGAACCTGTAGGAAACCTTCTCAAGTGGCATGTGTTGCTGTAAGACTTGAGAAGTGAGTGCTTATTTGTTATAAGCACTCTAATAGCTCAGAAGGAGTCTATTAGGGGTGTTCACAGTAGGTAGAGCTGTGTGAAGAAATCTACCAAGAGTTCTTTTAGCCTAGGGAGGTGTAAAAGGTGTAAACTATTTTGGAAAATAGTGGAAACACTCACAGGAAGTGAGGAGTGGATGTAGCCCAGGAATTTAGGTGAACCACGATAAATCACTGTGTTCTTTATTGCTTTCAAACCATTAGTTTACACTTTTTGAGAAAACTCTCCTTCAGGAGAAGATTTATGAAAACTGAGAACGGTGTATTCTGACCCTTCTCTGATGATAAATGTTTCAAGATAAAACATAGTTTTCAACTCTTCTCACATCTTCCCTACATTGTTAATATCTCTTGTTTAGTTTGTTCTAGATGTATTACAACAATATCACTAGCTTAACTATACCTAAACAATCAAATAGAGACTTTGAGAAGAGTTAAGTATTGAAGGCAGAACTTTCTGACCCTTGTCAACTCCTCCATATAGTTGAGAAGACAAATAAATCTAAACTTCTCTACTCTCCAATTAACTTAAGAAGATTGTTTCAACACACCCTTCTTAACACAAATCACTTACTGTCTTAACTCTAAATCATACTTGTGAAGAAAGTTCTACTCTTGCAGGAGAATTTAAAAAGGGTCACAATTCCAACCCCCTTCCTTGTGACATTTTTGACTTCAATTGGTATCAGAGCTCGGCCTCTAGGTTGAGGACACTCAACAATGTGACAGGAAAAGATCTTGGAAGAAGTCATGGCGAAACCAAATTCTGTTGCCTTCCTACTAGAAGGTGCTTCATCAAACAGACCACCTGGGTTCACTGGTGAACACTACTACTATTGGAAAAGTCAAATGAAGCTATTCCTTGAATCTCAGGACACAGACATATGGGACATTGTTGAAAATGGTCCATATGTTCCAACCATAGCAGATCCTGAACCAAACAGCCGTATTCCCAAACCAAAGGCTGATCGGACTGCTGATGAGAAGCATCGTGTACTACAAAATGCTAAAGCCAAGTATTACTTAACTTGTGCTTTGGGAAGAGTAGAATATGACGAGATAGTGGGAAAAGAAACTGCTAAGGAAATATGGGATACACTGCAAACTGCTCATGAGGGAACTGATAAGATCAAAGAAGCAAAGAAAGACATGCTCATCCATGAATTTGAAATGTTCAAAATGACTGAAGAAGAGACCATTGATGAAATGCTCAGCAGATTCACCACAATCATCAATGGGTTAAGTGCTCTGGAAATTTGGTTAACAAGCTTCTCAAGTGTCTCAAGTGTCTTCCACTAACTTGGAGACCAAATGCTGCGAAGGTTAACAAGCTTCTCAAGTGTCTTCCACTAGCTTGGAGACCAAAGAAAACTGCTATAGAAGAAGCAAAGGATCTGTCTTCATTAGAAATTGACAATCTGCTGGGTTCACTAAAAATCCATGAACAAGAACTCATGGAGGAACTACACCCTAAGAGGAAGATAGTTTCTCTAAAAGCTTCTCAGAAAGAAGACAACTCTTCTTCTCAGAAAGGAAAGTCATTGCCACTTACATCTTCTCAAATGGATGAGGAAGAGCATGAACTGATGCTGATACAGAAGGAGAAGAATTAGCCTTGATCTCTAAGAGAATCAGCAGATGGCTTAGCAACAAAAGAAGAGGAAAACCTCAATTCAGAAGAGACACATTTAAAGGAGAAGGAAGCAAATCAAAAATTACCAGTTTTGAGTGCAAGAAGCCTAGACATATGAAGCAAGATTGCCCTCTTCTCAATAAAAAGAGTCCTAGAAGATTCTCACCAAAGAAGAAAGCTTTATTGGCCACCTGGGATGATTCAGAAGAATCATCAAGTGAGCATGAAGAGCAAACAGCCAACCTATGTCTCATGGCAGGAACTAAACAAGAAGAGGTATATGATTCTGAACTCCCTAAATGTGAATTTTACAAAGAAGTTGAATCCTCCTTTGATAGCTTGCTTTATGATTCAAACATCCTTTCTAAAAAATGCATGTCTTTTAAAGATCAGTTATGTGTTTTGAAAAAGGAAAATGAAAAGCTGAAAACCCAAAATGAAAGAATGGGAAAAACAATTCACACCTTACAGAAATCTCATTTCAAACTATCTGAACAAATCAAGCTTCTCAACATTAAAATACAAGAAAAACCCATTGTGTCTAACTTGGAGCTTGAAAATGAAAATACAATGCTTAGAAAGCAAGTTAGTAATTTAGCAAATGAGCTTATGATCTGTGCATAAAATCTTGAAGCTTCTCAAGTAGGTTTAACTCCCTCTGATTAAGATCAAATGTATAGGTAGAGAAACAGAAATCCCAGCAGAATCAAATGCTCAAAGTCCTTTCACAAATTGGACACCACTTTTCAGTTTGTGATACCAAGCATAAAGATCCCATAATCATGAAAACTAACCCTCAAGGACCCAAAGACAAATGGGTACCTAAATCATTGTCAAAAACTATTGCAGGCATGGCTCATAGCATCAAGAAGAAAGCTGTGGTACCTAGACAGTGGATGCTCAAGGCACATGACAGGGGAGAAGGATAAGTTCCTCTCCCTGGAGAGCTTTGATGGAGGACTTGTTATGTATGGCAACAATGACAAAGGCTTCATCAAAGGAGTAGGTACAATAGTTAAAATAAACTCTGCTCAGATTCAAAATGTTCAATTTGTGAAAGGACTCAAACATAACTTACTTAGTGTAAGTCAGTTATGTGATTCTGGACATGAAGTGACTTTTAAATCTGATGTATGTAGAATAATTAGTTTAGAGTCTGGAAAAACTATTTTTACTGGTCATAGAAAAAATAACCTCTATAGCATCTGTCTTGATGATCTACCTGATCAAATGTGCTTAATTTCTAAAGAAGTTGACAAATGGATGTGGCATAGGAGATTTTGTCACATTAGCATGAAAACCCTTTCAAAATTATCGAAACTTGATTTAGTCAGAGGACTTCCAAAGATCAAGTATGAGAAGGATAAATCGTGTGAAGCATGCATTCAAGGAAAGTATGTTAAATCATCTTTTAAACCTATCAACATGATATCCATTCAAATACCTTTGGAACTTCTGCACATGAACCTTTTTGGTCCTACTAAGCATGCTAGTCTAAGTGGAAAAAGTATGGGTTTGTTATAGTTAATGATTACTCTAGGTTCACATGGGTGATTTTTCTAAAGACCAAAGATGAGGCTTTTGAAAGTTTGAAAACCTTTTTTAAGAGAGTTCAAAATGAGAAGGGTTCTAACATTGTTGCAATTAGAAGTGACCATGGAGGAGCTTTTGAAAATGCTTTATTTTAAACCTTTCTTGAAGAGAATGGTGTGTCTCACAACTTCTCTTGTCCAAGAACTCCTCAACAGAATGGTGTAGTTGAAAGAAAAAATAGAACATTGCAAGAGATGGCTAGAACATTGCTCAATGATTCAAAAATTGGAAAATACTTTTGGGCAGAAGCAATAAACACTGCCTGCTACATTTTGATTAGGGCAACTATTAGAAAAACTTTAAACAAAACCCCATATGAACACTTGAATGGAAAGAAACCTATCATCTCTTATTTCCATGTATTTGGCTGTGATTGCTATGTTTTAAATAACAAGGACAATTTAGGAAAGTTTGATGCTAAATCTGATCCTGCACTGTTCTTAGGGTATTCTATCACATCAAAAGCATATAGAGCGTTTAATCTTAGGACTAAAGATGTTGAAGAAAGCTTGCATGTGATGTTTATTGAAACTAACAGTTCAATAGATAGAAATGAAGCTGATGAGATTGATGCAGATAAGATAGGTGAGAAGGGTGTTGAAGCAAAAGAGAAAGTTGAAACAAAATCAACACCCAACCCTTCTCAACCTCTAGATAACCCAAACAGTCAACCTATTCAAGCTTCTGAACTACCTAGAAGTTGGAGATTAGTAACTCACCATCCTCAAGAGCAAATTATTGGTGAAACTTCTGAACCAGTAAGAACCAGAAGCTCATTTAGAAGAGAATACTCTCAATGTCCCCTTATCTAAACAATAGAACCAAAGAACATAAATCAAGCAATTGTTGATGAATCTTGGGTAGAAGCAATGCAAGAAGAGC
Organism: Astragalus glycyphyllos; assembly: GCA_963573325.1. Lineage (NCBI taxonomy): Eukaryota > Viridiplantae > Streptophyta > Magnoliopsida > Fabales > Fabaceae > Astragalus > Astragalus glycyphyllos. The sequence continues at coordinate 35,070,284 of OY754307.1, forward strand.
TTGCTCAATTTGAGAAGAATGAGGAATGGAACTTAGTCCCATCTCCTACACACCAATCTGTTATTGGCACTAAATGGGTATTTAGGAACAAAATGGATGAGAATGGTAAAGTCATCAGAAACAAAGCAAGGTTAGTTGCTCAAGGCTACAATCAACAGGAAGGTATTGACTATGATGAAACATTTGCACCTGTTGCTAGATTGGAAGCCATTAGGATACTTCTTGCTTATGCTGCTCATAAAGATTTCAAACTCTTTCAAATTGAAGTCAAAAGTGCTTTCCTAAATGGTTTTCTAAATGAGGAAGTGTATGTACACCAACCTCCTGGTTTTATTGATGAGAAACATCCAAACCATGTTTTTAAATTAACCATGGCACTCTATGGTCTCAAACAAGCTCCTAGAGCTTGGTATGAAAGAATGAGTACCTTCCTTCTCAAAAATGGTTTTTCAAGAGGAAAAATAGATGTTACTCTTTTTAGAAAAACTCTGAAAGATGAACTACTGATTGTTCAAATTTATGTTGATGATATCATCTTTGGAGCCACAAATGAAAAGCTCTGTAATGATTTTGGAAAATTAATGATGAGTGAGTTTGAAATGAGTCTAATGGGTGAGCTAAGATGTTGAACCAAGGTCAAACACTCTTTGTTTTGAATGATAACAAATTACAATCTGTTTACTAATGGTTATAGTTGAACCAAAGCACAGGGCTGAACCAAAGCAGGGCAATGAACCAAAGCGCTTGACATGATATTTAAAGTGTAGAAGCTCGAAGGAGAAGCTACTCAAGCGTTCAAGACTTATGTGTTATATTGTTTTGCATAGGACGCGTGTAAGATCCCGTCACTTCTGCTTTATAACTTTTGTAATTGAGAGATGATCTTTTAAAATTGAACTATCTTGGAAAAATATTTTATATAAAACCATGTTTAATTAGGTTAGGCACAAAGTGTTTTTAAAGAAATAGTTTGAGTTTGTTTTTTTTAAGAAAATAGATTCATGAGTTAGTGTTTTAAAAAGAATTTGTTTTTGAAGTAAAGAATCGATTCTTGATTTGGTACATAAAGCTAGAAATCGATTCCCACTTATTTCTAAAGCCAAGAATCGATTTCCCTCTTGCCTTGGAAGCAAGAAATCGATTTCCTCCTTCCTTTAAAAGCCAACAATCGATTTCCCACATCTAATTTGGTTTTGAAAGAACTTGTTTTGGAAAGAAAACAATCGATTGATGACTTTGTGTATTTTAAGCAAGGAATCGATTTTATAACTTGTTTAGGAAGCCAAAAATCGATTTCCCTTCTATTCTTTTAAAGCCAATAATCGATTTCTATATTAGATTGGTTTTAGAAAAGAATTTGTTTTGGAAAGAAAACAATCGATTGATAACTTAGTTTGGGAAGCAAGGAATCGATTTTATAACTCATTTGGGAAGCTCAAAATCGATTTCCATCTTACTTCTTTTAAGTAAGGAATCGATTCTCCACTTATTTTTTTTGTAAGCACAACTTGTTTTTGAAGCTAGCAATCGATTTCTCTCTTACTTCTTTTAAGTAAGAAATCGATTTCCAACTTATATTTTAAAGAGTAAAATCGATTTTCAACTTACTTCTTTTAAGCAATCAATCGATTCTTCACTTATCATCAATTGTGTTAAAAAGTTCTTCAACGGTCATATTTTTACAATCCCTATAAATAGGATTGGGTTTTCACGATTAAATATACACAACACACAAATCAAAAAAAGAAAAGAACGCAAACACTCACCGTCACATTCTTGCTTCACGTTCTTCATCTAGGGTTTCAAATCTCTCATCTCTCTCAACTACATCGTGTTATATTGTTTGAGGGATTGGATCCTAGCTTTCATTTTGTAATCATCTAATACTTGGTTGTTGTGAAATCCTGGGAAGTTTTCTTGGGTAATTCAATCGGGGAGATTGAATTGTAGCGAAATCCTTAGCGGGGAGCTTGGGTTCTCAATTTGGGGAAAATTGAGATTGGTGTGGTAGCTATATCGAAGTTGCTTGCTTGTAAGACGTTGAAGAAGTATCTTCTCATATAGTGGTTATTATCAAGTCCAAAGGTTGCAAAGCCGGAGGCCGAGGACGTAGGGCTTTTATCCCGAACCTCGTAAAAATCACGGTGTACTCCTTTCCCTTATCTTTATATTGCTTATCTTTTATAATTGTTAACTGTCGTCGCATTTGCTATTATCACGCGCATATTTAATTATCGTTATAATAATAATTGTTTCTGCCATTGCATATTTGATTATCGTTATAATTATAATTGCTTCTGCCATTGTCATAGTTTGCATAAGTTGTTGCATATAGTTTAAATCCCTTTTTCCGCATTTGATTTAAACTTGCATCGTTAACTTTTCGAAAATCCAAAAGAAGTCATTTTTAGCATATAACCTTATTCACCCCCCCTCTAAGGTTATCATATAGTCCAACATAAGATACTTTCTTGGCTTGCAAATTAAACAACTTGAGAAAGGTATCTTTATCTCTCAAGAGAAATACATCAAAGACTTTCTTAAGAAGTATAAAATGAGTGATGCAAAAGTTATGGCTACCCCCATGCACCCTTCTGCAAACATTGAAAAAGATGAGAAGGGTAAGCCTGTTTCTGAAAAAGAGTATACAGGAATGATTGGTTCTCTATTATACCTCACTGGAAGTAGACCAGACATAGTCTTCTCAATGGGGCTATGTGGAAGGTTTCAAACTGCTCCAAAAGAATCACATCTATGGGCTGTCAAAAGAATTTTTAGATATCTTGTGGAAACACCTAGTATTGGTTTATGGTACAAAAAGAGAACACACTTTGAGCTCATTGGGTATTGTGATGCTGACTATGCTGGAGACAAAATTGAAAGAAAAAGTACAGGTGGTTCATGCCAACTACTTGGAGAATCACTCATCTCATGGTCATTTAGAAAGCAAAGCATAATTGCCCTGTCAACCACAAAAGCTGAATATGTCTCAGCTGCTGGATGCTGCTCTCAAATTCTCTAGATTAAAAATCAACTTGAAGACTTCTTTGTAAGTTTCTCAGGTATTCCAATATTTTGTGATAACACTAGTGCTATAAACTTGCCTGAAAATCCAATTCAACACTCTAGATCCAAGCCCATTGATATTAAGCATCACTTCATTAGAGATCATGTGCAAAAGAAAGATATTGAACTTGTGTTTGTGGATACTTAACATCAACTAGCTCATATCTTTACTAAACCTCTTTTAGAAGAAAGTTTTAGTTACATTAAAAGCATGCTCCATATCATTGAAACCCCCTCATATGAGAAGGGTCATGACCAGAAACCTTCTCAGACATGAGAAGGGTCATAACCCTCAACCTTCTCAACTCTTGAGAAGGGTCATTAGAATCATATGACGATAAAAATACTAAAAGATTTTTTGAATGTCAGTTATTTATTTTAATTATTATGTGCATTTAATTGTTTGTTTATGTTTATTCCTTTTGTCTTAGGTTTTATTTATATAAAAAAAACCCAAAAATAGTAGGTTCCTAGCCGTTACAATGGCTCTCTCTTCTCTCTCTCTCATTCTCTCTTTTTCCTCACGTCTAATCAACTGTTACTCATCAGTTAATGATATCTATAACCGTTTTGAAGTAATTAAAAACACTTCACTTCTCTTTTTCCCTCACGAAACCATTCTTTCTCTTGTCTCTCAAAATCCCTTTGCTTTCAAATGGTAAGAACAAAGAACACAGAACCAGTGTCCACCTATTCTTATTTCAAACGAAAACACACTCAGATCTTCCAAACTTTGTTCTCCTTGGTTCCCCTCAAAATATCGTTGACGTTAAACCACTGAAATCATGCCCTTCCAAGATGAAGCCTACACCCAGTGGAATTCCAAGAAGATCTATGCGTGTTATATTCCATTCCGCTTCTAAGAACACTTCATGAATCATGCCCGAGGCTTCCATTGATCTTGAAAAGGAAGAAAGTACTCCTGCACAGAGTACAGGGCAACCAACTGTTACTGAACAGAAGGTTGAGTCTTCTCAAACTATTGCAAGATCCATTGCTAAGAAGGCTCCAGAGAAGAAAAAGTTAGAAAAAGGAAAGAAGATTGAGATTCCCTTGCCTCCAAGTGGGAAGAAGGGTCAGTCTTTGAAGAAAAGGAAGCAACCGGAGAGATCCAAATGGAGTTCAAAGGCTATTGTCTCTGGTACAGTCTACTCACCTGAGGAGATTGATAAATCTAGCTGGAACATCACCCCATTTCTCATTGAACAGAAATGGGAGAGATTTAAAACACTGGATGAATTAATCTACAAGGACAAGGTGAGAGAGTTTTATTTAAATGCCACCATTCATTATGATCCTCCAATGATCACCTCATGGATTGGTGACAGGGAATTCTCTATCTCCTCTCTCTCTCTTGGAAAAGCCCTTGATATACCAGATGAAGGAACTCAGTTGTATGAAGAATCGTGGTATAATCTTATAGGAATCTCTATTCAAGAACTCAAAGCCACCCTTCTCAAAGACCCTTATCTCCCTATCACAACCCCAAATCTCAAAGATATGGTTAGGATACATCACCATATTTGTTCCCACACTCTTCTCTCAAGAGCTGGATCTTTTGAAAAGGTCACTACTGGTGATTGCATGATTTTATATCATCTCATCACAAAGAAACCAATTAGCCTTCCCTTTCTCATGATTCATCACATGATCAATGCAATAAGGGCAGAAAAAGCCTCAACTTCCCTCCCTTATGGTAAGGCTCTCACTAGAGTCTTTAATCATTACTTGATTAAGATGTCTGTTGATGAGGGAGTCATATAAACAAAAACTTTCACTGCCAAAAATCTAAGGCTCATGGGGTTAGATGTTACAACTGAAGAAGATAGGAATGAAAGGAAGAAGAAGAAACAGAAGACAAGATCAGTGTCTAGTGTGTCCACAGAGGTGGATACAGAAGAAACTCTTGCTGAAATTATTAGAAGAGAGTCAAAAAGCAAGAATAAGAATGATCCCATCCTTCTAGAGAAGGAAGACTCCTGAGAAGGGTTCTGATGAGGAATCAGAACATGAGAAGAATGAAGGAATGGAGATAAAACATCTTGAGAAGGATCAAGATGAACAAATAGAGGAAAATCAATCTGAGAAGGTTCAAAATGATGAAACAAATGCTGAGAAGGTTCAACCTCAAGAGGAGCAAGCTCAGAGGAACATGAGAAGGGTCCTCAAGAAACTTCTGATGAAAGGACCACGATTACTGATAAGAAGAGTGATTCTCATCACTCCACCTCAAAAGAAGTCAATGCTCCTTTGACAAAGGTGTATACTAGAGGAAAAACAAGAGGTGTGTGGAAACCTTTTGAACAAGAAGTTACAAGCAACTTGGTGGATAGCTTCAATGTTGCTACTGCTTATTTGGAGATGAACACACCAGATCAAGCTTCTGGTGGTGTTAATTCAGAAGAAAAAACTAAAGAACTGCACATTAATTCCTCTAGAGGAAATGGTTCTGAGAGAACAGTGATATTGGAAAATGAGGCCACTGTTGAACCACTCCATGAATGTGCAGTTGTGGAAAATGAAGTTGTTGGTATAACGATGGCTGAGAAAGATGTGCCTGCACAAGCTGAGAAGAGTGCAGAAGCTGAGAAAAGTGCAGCAGTTGAGGATAATTTGGATGTTGAGAAGAGTGATGAAGAAGAAATTCAGCAAGAAGGGTCTCCTCATGATGCCATTACCTTAACCCAACCAAACCCACCATCACCTTAGGGGGAGTTTCAAGGAAACACTTCATCTCCTTGTTGTCGTCAAACTCTTAGGTCCTGGCCGTGGTGTCGGCTAGAGGTTTGTATAGTCTTTGATTCCTCTTTTCTTCAAGCAATTGCGTCGAGGAGGGAACTCTGCTCCTCAACTATGGGTTTCTTGACTCCTCTAGAAAGGGTCGGGAAAGGTGAGAAGGGACGCGAGTGTTGGATTATACTGCGGCTAATGCGTAAAGTAAAGTAAAGTAAAGTAAATGCGATAAAGGAAGATAAATTGAAATTAACGTAGAGTTTGATTGATTGATGTGTGTCTTTTACATTTCACTCTAATGCTATATATATATATATATATACAGGCCCTCGTCAACGAAGCGAAATAACTGTCCACGATCCCACTGGCACGGTTAGTCGGGTGAGTGCTCGTTGCTCCGTGTTTTTCGGCCTCGCTCTTTCACTTGAACTTCAACCGTTCCCACGTTCTATCTTCGTGCCGTGTCTTGCCTTCCAAGTAACGCCCGCCCTACCTCGGCCGTATGTTGGCTCGGTTGTCCTGGCTTACTTTAGGCAATGATTAAGGTGTCTGAGCCACCTAGGCCTTGGTACTCTATAAGCTGGGGCAATCACTTTCCCTCGGCTTGGCTCATTGGCACTCGGGCGTAGCCCTCCCTCGGGGGGTTTTGTCATTCAGCGTGCCACGAGGACCTCCTTTTGGCTTCACTCTTTCAGGCAAATACATTTTCTTCCCTTGTCGGTGGCTTGCCTTCACATCATGACTTTCTTTTTTTTCTCTCTTAGCCCTCGACCTACGACTTATCTATTTTTGGGTGTTAACAATTGCCCCCCTTTTTGTGTTGTTGTGCGGCCTTGAGGACGTGAGTGACAGTACGAAAACCCTTGAAATGTTTTGAAGTGACGGTTAGAGGGGACATAACTTCTGCTACGTGCCACTTGGCGCTTCTCATAAAACGAAACAGTTGCGTGACGGCTCCCAAGGAGACGCCGGTTGAGGCTTCTTGCGAGGCTATAAATAGCCCTCATCATTACCCTGGCACGGTTACCTGTTCCTTCCGAAACCCCTTGCATATTGCCTCAATTGCCTCATTCCTCAGATCAAACCTTTCATCAACCTTTCGTCATCCCTCTTCTTATGAACCAAGCTCTTTTCCGCTCTGCATGCCACTTCCCCCTCCGTCTGACATGCCTCCAACCTCCGGCTTACAGGCTTTAGGTCATGACTACGGTGGTGACAGCGCTTCCTTGAGTTTTCTGTTATTCCCTGGAAGCTCCCCCTTGAGATTATCCCACAGGACGTTCTGGTTGCTGTTGCTGGGAGAAGAGTCGTTCCAACTGCCGCTTCCCGGGTTTGCGAGGGTTTCGGTGGATCGACACTTACTTCCGGCGTCACCAGTAGCCCGCCCATCCCCCCAGGTTGGTTTACCGTGGCTATCATAGTGGCAGTGAGCCGGGGTTGGGTCAATCCTACCGGCGAATCTTTCCAATGGTGAAAGCATCTTCGCGTCCCCCCGATGGGCGGAAGGAAATGGCGGTGCCTCCGACTCTTCAAGAGAGAATCATTTACCGGCTCTGACTTTCATGTTGTATTTCAAGGTTTGCCCATCGACAGCAATTTCACGCGGTCTCTTGGCAGTCCTAGGGAGGATCTCAGCAATTCTTCTTTCGGCTAGCTCACCAATGAGCACCACCCTTTTACTTGGTAGTTTAGTGTCTATTAGGAGAGGCTGGTTTTGTAACGGGGAACTAAAGGTGTTTAATTTTGTTTTCCATTTCCCCACTAGGGCGCCGGTGTGTGGCGAGCCATTTCGTCTATATTTTGTATAGCTTTTCAAAGCCATCTCTCAATTCCTCGCATACTTTTCCATAGAGTAGGATAATACGCTTTGAGGTACTTATTTTTGTTTCAAATTCTTCTCTGTCTAGAGTGATTAGACGATACGCTCCACTCTGGTATACTACACTAACGATGTAGGGCCCATCCCAATTCGGGGACCACTTGCCCAACTGTGGGTCTTTCCTCCCTAGTGGAAAAATGGCCTTCCATACGAGGTCACCTTCAACAAACTTCTTTGGTTTGACGTGTTTATTGTAGGCTCGGGCTGTTTTAGCTTTGTTCATCTCTATTCTGCTGATGGCAGCCAACCTGTCATCGTCCACCGAGTCCAGCTCCATCAACATGGCTTGCTCGTACTCATCCATGCTAAGGGAGTGCTATCGTGCCAATCTTAACGAGGGAACATTGATCTTAGTGGTAGCACGGTGTCCTGCCCGTAGACCAGACGATAGGGGGTCACCCCGTGGCCATAGACTTAAAATTTCTCATAGCCCACAGGACCTCGTTAAGGGTCTCGTGCCACTGCCAATTTGATGAGTTCAATGATGATTTTGTTGGTGGCCTCTGCTTGGCCGTTTGCTTGGGTATAATAAGGAGACGAGTGTCTCATCTTAATGCCGTATTCCTGGGCAAAGGCTACCACTCGTTCCCCTGTGAACATCGTACCTTGATCGGCCGTGATGGTTTCAGGGATTCCAAATCTGAAAATGATTTGGTTCTCGATGAACCTGATTACCGCAGCCTGATCAACGTTCCCTAACGCCACAGCTTCTACCCACTTGGTGAAGTAATTGGTGGCAACGATAATAAAGTTGTGCGCTTTCGAACTTGGAGGGTATATCTTGCCAATTAAGTCCATGACCCATCCTCTAAACGGACAAGGTTTGACAATGGGGTGTAGCTCATCTGCCGGCATCCTTTGGATCGGTCCGTGTAGCTGACAAGCCTCGTATCCCTTGGAAAAGTGGAAGCAATCGGCCGTGATCGTCGGCCAATAGTATCTGTGCCGATAGATAAGCCATTTCATGATGGGGCCAGACCTGTGGGCACCACAGACTCTTGCATGGGTTTGTGCCATTACCATATAAGCGTGCTTCATCTAGGGGCACTTTAGCAGTACCCCGTTGGCACTTCTTTTGTATAGGTCGTCCCCTATCAAGATATACTTCAATGCCCTTTGTTTGACCTTGAAGTCAGTGTCCGCCGTTGGGTTATGGAGGTACCTCGTTAATACCCCTATCCAGGCATCGGCGGGATCCTCCTCGGCGAGGTCTCTAGTACTTTGTTGTAGTACCTTGACCATCCGTTCCTTGTACCCCGAGGTTTGTTGGACCAAATCATTCGCCTCCTGGTTCTCACTCCTGGGGACATATAGGATGATAACATTGGCAAACAACTTCAATAAGTCGTGCGCCAAGGCCCTTAGCTCTCTGAGTTTGGCGTTGTAGCACTTGTATTCCCCAGTAATTCGTTTGATCATAAGTCGTGAGTCACCCCTTATTCCCACGTAGTGAGCCTTCATGCCGGCCAAGATATCAAGTCCCATGATCAAGGCTTCGTATTCGGCTTGATTAGTGGAGGCTTGGTCCCCTATACGGAACATGAATCTCCACGTCTGGCCGCAAGGGCTGGTGATTACTATCCCTACCCCTACCCTCGTCTGGGTGCTAGACCCATCGAAGATGAGGACCCAAGGCTTAAGGCCCAAGTAATTAACAGCTTCGGCCGCAGCGTTGTGCACTTCTACACACGGGTGCTGAGCCAAGAAGTCTGCCAAGGCTTGGCCTTCGACGGTTCTCAAATATACATAAGTTAAAGCAAACGCATTCAGCTTAATGGCCCACTTAACGAGTCTTCCTTGTAAGACGGGCCTATTTAGGAGATATCGAATGATGTCAACCTTACATACAACCAAAGCTTCCTTAGGTAAAAGGTAATACTTAAGTTTTGTACAAGCATTAAACAGGGATAAACAAAGTTCTTCAATAGGAGAGTATCTAGTCTCAGCATCATTGAGGATCCTGCTGAGATAATATATAGCACGTTCGACACCATTATCATCAGCCTGAGCCAACAAGCAGCCGATGGCTTGGTCGAAGGCCTCCTGTTGTTTGGCTCCCTAAATCATTTCCTCTTCATTCCTCATTCGTAGCAACGGCGTGATGGCTCGAGCTTTGTTTTTGTCCACTTCAATGCCCTGGCTATGCACCAGAAATCCCAGGAAGTTACTTGCAGACACGCCAAAGGCACATTTAGTAGGATTCATTTTTAGATTGTGGAGTCTCATCCACTTCAGAGCTTGTTCGAGATCAATCTGGTGGGCTTCGAAGCTTTTGGATTTGACTACCACATTGTCGATGTATACCTCCATGTTTTTACCAATGAGGTCATGGAAGATGGCATTCATTGCCCTTTGGTACGTTGCCCCGACATTTTTAAGTCAAAAAGGCATCACGAGCCACTCATAGATACCTAAAGAATCTGGGCACCTAAAGGCAGTCTTATGGGTGTCGACCTCTGCCACATAAATCTGGTTGTAACCAGAATAGCCTTCCATAAAAGTCAAGATGGCAATGTTTGCCGCGACATCGCTAGCATATCGGCCACAAGCATACCGTACTCATCCTTTGGAGTGGCCAAGTTCAGGTTCCTATAATTAATGCAGACCCTGACCAGGCCATTCTTTTTGATCATGGGGACTATATTAGACAGCCACTCTACGTACTTGGTAGTTTTGATGAACCCTTCCTTCAAGAGTCTTTCCACTTCGGCTTTCATCTGTGACATTAATTGTGGGTTTAACCTTCTCGGTGGCTGCCTGTGGGGCTTGCAAGCTTCCTTGATGGGTAACCTATGCTCCACTTTGGCTATATCAAGGCCTGGCATCTCATGGTAGTCCCATGCAAAGCAGTCACGGTAATCCCGTATTAAGGCTACCATCTGATCATGTTGTTGCGGTTGGAGTTTACCGCTAACTTTAGTCATTCTGGGTTCGCTCTCGGTTCCAAAATTTACTTCGACAAGGGGGTCTTGAGCCTCAACGGTGGGTATCTTCCTCTTGATGGGTTCTATGTAGGGGGGTTCGGCCAACACCCTGTCACGAAGGTCATCTGAAGCCTCTAGAGGAGTTTCTGAGCTTTCATCCTCTCCATACATAGCACCAAACATAGCCTCTTCAATGCTGGACTCTATTTGAAATAAGTGCAATCGGTCCAACACGCTCTGTACCTCTGAAGGGAGACTAACCATTACTCTCATTGCTAGGCCATGGGTCGGCAAACATTTTGAATTCAAATCCCTTCTTGGTCAAGTCGCATGACTCAATACCGCCTTATTCGTAGTTCCCTGGGATGGCAATAGGACGCAGGTAGGGGGAGTGGACCACAGCCTTGAACATTTTTAACTCCGCTGGGAAAGGATTAGGATCAACCTCGACTATTTCCACTTTGTCTCCTACCCATATCATGAGCTTCTGATGCAGAGTGGAGGGGACGCATTCACTGGTGTGGATCCAATCTCTCCCCATGATCACCGTGTATGAGGGTTTTCCTTCAATGACGAAGAACGCCGATCGAGTTGACCGTTACGTCGGCCACTAACACTCCCAATGAGTCAGAGGGGTGGCCCATGAAACTGGTCATGGTCATGGTGGTTGGAATGAGGTCCTCGGCGTTCTTCCCCAGCCTATTCATAGTCGATAGTGGCATGATGTTCAACACAACACCACCATCGACGAAGACCCTATTGAACAACTTCCCATTGAGATGGGCTTTGATGTACAATGGCTTCAGATGTCTGGTCATATCTGCAGTTGGCTTTTCAAACAACATGCCTTCTGGGACTGGTCCCTCGGCTTCAGTCAAGGCGGCCCATTCGGCCTCCTCGGCGAAGAAATCTCCCTCGAGGGCCCTTGGCTGATCCCTGGTCCTCCAAAACTTCAGTAGAAGGAGGCCTACCATTTCTATGTCTGCATAGAACTCCCCATCGGCTTCATCCATCAGGTCGTCTAGTATTGACTCCGTCATGGAATTCCTGTCAAAATCTCGGGGGACGAAGGAGTGCTTCTCTTCTTCTCCCAGGAGGTCGTCTTCCTATAACCCGTGCTCGGTCATTGTACCCCCATCCTGAGGTCCACTGATTGGTTGGAGCTGTCCGGTACTATGAGGTCTGTAAAGGCATTCTATCAATGCCCTTGTGAATGGGCTATGGGGTGCATCTACCATGCCCAGCATTGCTTGGTCTCCTCCCTCGCGATCAATAGGTGGCTCAGGGGCAGCGGGATCGGGAAGTCGCTCTGGAGCTGTATTCTCGGCTGGCTTTGGGAAAGCTTGTTCCAACGCCGTAGCAACGGATGCTGCGGGAATGGTCTGGGTATTCCCATCTCTAGCGGAGGTGAGCATCTAAAGTGTTTCCTTCATCCTTTTTAAAGCTCTAGCCCTTTGTTGCCTCCTCTTTTGCGAGCGAGACTTGGAGACCGTTTTAGGAGTTGGAATCTCAACGGCCGCCTGAGTCATCCACTCGTCCTGCGGTACACCCGCCGGAGTTTTGACCGTCCTGGTGGCCCTTAGCTCTCGGTCATTAAGAACCGTGATGTCCACCGAGGTTGAGATTTGGGTTTCGGTGACTTGTGCCACTCTTCTTTCTTCTTGGAAGTGAGTTTCCCTGAGTGGGGTTGGCAGGGTGGCTTGATCAATGGAGTCATCGGCAGGCCTACCATGTCCCCCATGCGGGATAGGTTTATAGTCTTTCCCATAGATCCCTGGTGTTGGGCATATGTCTCTCGGGGTTGAGTTTGGACAAATGCAACTCCCTAAGCTCGTGGACAAGCCTCCTTGGCTTAGGATGTTTTTTCTGAGGTATCTGAGGCTGATTCGGTGTCCCTATCTTCAATTTTTCTTGTAGCAGGGCCATCCGTTCTGCCACTGTGGATCCCTGGGGTGGTGAGCTTAACCAGTTGAACACGGATGTCTCCTTTTCTAGGGAAATTTCTCCCTTCGGGACCCACACATACTTCTTCTTCCCTTTCCCGCGGTCGTTCCCTGAGAAGGTTACCATATTGACATTCATGCTTGGAAAAGGGTCAATGTCGACAATCATCTCCGATGCCCCTTTGTCAGCCATTTTGAATCTCCCCTTTCTGAGGGCCTCCAGAATGGCTCGGGGGGAAATAATACAATTGGAAGTGGCGTGATTGAAGGAATTATGGCACTTCCAGAATACTTCTTCCCAAGTGCTCTCAAGTTATTGACTACCAAGTTATTGACTATCAAGTTCAATCTCTGGTGCATAGCTGCAACAGATTCACCTTCCTTCATCTTGAAAGCTTCATACTCAGAAGTGAGAACTCTAATCTCTGTATCCTTCACTTGACTCGTACCATGTGTCGCTTCTAGACACTCCCAAATTTCCTTTGTTGTCTGACATCCTTTCACCCTTCCATATTCTTCTTCACATAGAGATAGGTGAAGAATATTCATTACTTTGGCATTGGGAGATTTTTTCTAGCTCAGGCTTTCTCAGCTCACTCAAGTCAATGGCATAAATATCTTCAATAGGTACTTCCTCAGCTGTACCAGTGGCTTGAGATTTTGTAGTATCTCCCTCAGCAGCAACACCAGGTTTAGTAATCTTGATTCTCATAGGGGTGAGTGGTCCATCAACGATGATCCTCCATAAAGTGAAATCTATAGCCTGCACATGACATTTCATTCGACTACTCCAATTGTCATAGTTAGTCCCATCGAACAGGGGTGGCCTATTGAAGGACATCCCCTCTTTCATAAATGAACCCATAATCAAAAATTGCGAGATGTTAAGCTCTATATGCAATTTCTAGCTTTGATACCAATTGTTGGACTATATGATAACCTTAATGAGGGGGTGAATAAGGTTATATGCTTACTTCTTTTGGATTTTGGAAAAATTAACAATGCTAGTTTAAGTCGAATGTGGAAAATGGGATTTAAACTATATGCAACAACTTATGCAAACTATAACAATGGCAGAAACAATTATAATTGTAATGATAATCAAATCTGCGCGTGATAATAGCAAATGCGACGATAGTTAACAATTATAAAAGAAAAGCAATATAAAGATAAGGGAAAGAAGTACACCGTGATTTTTACGAGGTTCAGGATAAAAGCCCTGCGGCCTCGGCCTTCGGCTTTGCAACCTTCGGACTTGATAATAACCACTATATGAGAAGAAACCTTTTCAACGTCTTACAAGCAAGCAACTTCGCTATAGCTACCACACCAATCTCAATTTTCCCCAAATTGAGAACCCAAGCTCCCTGCTAAGGATTTCGCTACAATTCAATCTCCCCGATAGAATTACCCAAGAAAACATCCCAGGATTTCACAACAACCAAGTATAGATGATTACAAATGAAAGCTAGGATCCAATCACTCAAGCAATATAACAAGATGTAGTTGAGGGAGATGAGAGATTTGAAACCCTAGATGAATAACGTAAAGAAAATGGTTTGACGGTGAGAGTATATGTTCTTTTCTTTTTGATTCGTGGGTCGTGTGTTTTATCGTGAAAACCTTAAGTCCTATTTATAGGGAATGTAAAAATATGACCGTTGAAGCACTTTTTAACACAATTGTGATAAGTGAAGAATCGAGTGATTGCTTGAAAGAAATAGGATTCAAATTAATTGTTTTCTTTATAAATAGGCCATGAATCGATTTTGTTCTTCTAAAAACAAGTAGATAATCTATTGCTTGCTTTAAAAAGCAAGCTAACAATCGATTTCTTTTTTCCTAAAGGAAGCCAACAATCGATTGCTTGCTTCCTAAGAGAAGCTAACAATCGATTCTTTTCTTTATAAACCAAGTCAATAATCGATTGTGTTCTTTATAATAACAATCCATCAATCGATTGATTTCTTTCCAAAACGAATTCCTTGTTAAAAACATTCTAATGCCAAAATCGATTTGTAGCTTTTTAAAACAATATTGAAATCGACTTGTGCCTTTTTTAAAACAAGACTGAAATCGATTTATGGCTTTAAAAGACAATAGAAATCGATTTCTAGCTTAAAGTACACAAAGTCATCAATCGATTGTTTTCTTTCCAAAACAAATTCTTTCAAAGACAAACAGGACACAAATTGATTCATGGATTTACAAAAGGAAGTGGGAAATCGATTTCTAGCTTTAAAAGTAAGAGAGAAATCGATTTCTTGCTTTAAAGACCAAATCAAGAATCGATTCTTTACTTCAAAAACAAGTTCTTTTAAAACACTAAGCCATCATTTTCTTTAAAATAATTTGTGCCTAACCTAATTAATCATGCTTTTAAATAAAGTATTTTTCCAGAACAGTTCTATTTTAAAAGATCATCTCTCAACTACAACAGTCATAAAGCTTAAATGACGAGATCTTACACGCGTCCTATGCAAAGCAATATAACACGTAAGTCTTGAGCGCTTTAGTAGTTTCTCCTCCGAGCTTCTACACTTTAAGATATCATGTCAAGCGCTTTGGTTAATGCCCTGTGCTTTGGTTCATGCCCTGCGCATTTGAGCGAGCATTTGTGGTTATATGCTGACTTCTTTTGGATTTTCGAAAAATTAACAATGCGAGTTTAAATCGAATGCGGAAAATGGGATTTAAACTATATGCAACAACTTATGCAAACTATAACAATGGCAGAAAGAATTATAATTATAATGAGAATCAAATCTGCGCGTGATAATAGTAAATACGACGACAGTTAACAATTATAAAAGAAAAGCAATATAAAGAGATAAGGGAAAGAAGTACACCGTGATTTTTACGAGGTTCGGGATAAAAGCCCTACGTCCTTAGCCTCTGGCTTTGCAACCTTCGGACTTGATAATATCCACTATATGAGAAGAAACTTTTTCAACGTCTTACAAGCAAGCAACTTCGCTATAGCTACGACACCAATCTCAATTTTCCCCAAATTGAGAACCCAAGCTCCACACTACGGATTTCGCTACAATTCAATCTCCCTGATTGAATTACCCAAGAAAACTTCCCAGGATTTCACAACAACCAAGTATAGATGATTATAAATGAAAGCTAGGATCCAATCACTAAAGCAATATAACAAGATGTAGTTGAGAGAGATGAGAGATTTGAAACCCTAGAAGAAGAACGTGAAGAAAATGGTTTGACGGTGAGAGTATACGTTCCTTTCTTTTTGATTCGTGGGTTGTGTGTTTCATCGTGAAAACCCTAAGTCCTATTTATAGGGAATGTAAAAATATGGCCGTTGAAGCACTTTTTAACACAATTGTTGTAAGTGAACAATTGATTGATTGCTTGAAAGAAATAGGATGAAAATCGATTTTTTTCTTTATAAATAGGCCATCAATTGATTTTGTTCTTCTAAAAACAAGTAAATAACCGATTGCTTGCTTCCTAAAGGAAGCCAACAATCGATTGCTTGCTTCCTAAGAGAAGCTAACAATCGATTCTTTTCTTTATAAACCAAGTCAATAACCGATTATGTTCTTTATAATAACAAGCCATCAATCGATTAATTTCTTTCCAAAACAAATTCCTTTTTAAAAACATTCTAATGGCAAAATCGATTTATAACTTTTTAAAACAATATTGAAATCGATTTGTGGCTTTTTTAAAACAAGATTGAAATCAATTTATGGCTTTAAAAGACAAGAGAAATCGATTTCTAGCTTAAAGTACACAAAGTCATCAATCGATTGTTTTCTTTCGAAACAAATTCTTTCAAAGACAAGCAGGACACAAATCGATTCACGGCTTTACAAAATAAAGTGGGAAATCGATTTCTAGCTCTAAAAGTAAGAGAGAAATCGATTTCTTGGTTTAAAGACCAAATCAAGAATAGATTCTTTACTTCAAAACAATTTCTTTTAAAACAAAGCCATGAATCTATTTTCTTTAAAATAACTTGTGCCTAACCTAATTAATCATGCTTTTATATAAAGTATTTTTCCAAGACAGTTCTATTTTAAAAGATAATCTCTCAACTACAACAGTCATAAAGCTTAAGTGACGAGATCTTACACGCGTCCTATGCAAAGCAATAAAACACATAAGTCTTGAACGCTTTAGTAGTTTCTCCTCCGAGCTTCTACACTTTAAGATATCATGTCAAGCGCTTTGGTTCACGCCCTGTGCATTTGGTTCTTGCCCTGTGCTTTGGTTCAACTATAACCATTAGTAAACAGATTGTAATTTGTTATCATTCAAAACAAAGAGTGTTTGACCGTGGTTCAACTGTACGTATTGAGTGCACCGGGGTACGACTGACTAGGAGGTAGGATTGTCGAGCCAGGTGGGTTTTGGACCCATGGCTTCTAACTCAGGCAATACCCACCGTTTCTGCATTCCCTGATTCCGAGGCGAAGTGACGAGGACATGAAGCACCAAGATGCCATTCAAAGCTTAGGAGATCCGATGACTAGGGCAAGATCAAAGAAAGACTTTATCAAAGATTTTGAGTTCATACTCTTTGGTTCTGGATTGGACCAACTTATTCGATCTTATCAAGAATTCCTTTTCTTGTGGTGATCCTCATACTCATAGGCTTATCCTTGTCTTGGATTAGACCAAGGTGGCGCCCCTAACCTAAACACCATCTTCTTCACGAATTCAAAAATCAATTCATTCTTCTCGTTAGTCTTAAACTGTTCGTAAATTCCCCATCCCAAAACCCACAAAATTCTTCACTCCCTTTCCCCATTATTCATCCTTTTATATCCAAAAACACAAAAATAAAAATTACAACCAGAATCCATATTGAAAATCAAAAGAATGGCCAGTTTCCACAACAAGGAGGCCATCATGTGGCAATCAGAGCAAGGTTCTAATTTGTTCAACCAATTTCAGGTTTTGTTTACATCTCTATTGCTTTTGAGTTTTTAAAAAAAAATAAAAAAAAAATCGACAAAAAAAAAAATATTCTGGTTGTTTTTTTTTTCTTTACTATTCACTACTATACCTTGAGATTTGCCTACCAAAAAAAAAACCTATACCCTGAAATTCTACTCTTCCTTATTCTAACCCACAAACCTTGTTTTCAAGACTTTTCCTTGCAATTCCAAGATTTTTATGTGTGTCGATTATTATTTCAAATTATTTTTTTCTTTGTTTTGATCATTTGCTGGTTTCTTTAAAGAACCGATAAGAGTTATGGATCCTCAAAATCAATTACTACTAGAAGCCCTCACGGGAAAAATGAAAGAACTTTTGAAACAAGAAGTTGAAGGTATACATGAAAGAATTGCTCAATTAGAAAACAGACAAAATAATGGTGACGAGGAGGCTCAGGGGAGAGGAAGGCGTGAAGAGCATAGAGGAGATAGGTTGGGTGGTATAAAAATAAAAGTACCACAATTTGTTGGGAAAAATAATGCGGATGTATATTTGGAATGGGAAACTAAGATTGAACAAACTTTTTCCTGTAACAATTACACTGATCTTCAAAAAGTGCAGGTTGCTTCCATTGAATTTACAGATTACGCTTTGGTGTGGTGGGATCAATTGACAAACGAGAGGAGAAGGTACCATGAACCAGCCATTGCCACTTGGGAGGAGATGAAGAGGCTCATGAGGAGGAGATTCATTCCATCGTACTACAACAGAGAGTTGCACAACAAATTGCAGCGGCTCACCCAAGGCAACAAAAGTGTTGATGAGTACCACAAGGAGATGGAGGTGGCGAAAATTAGAGCAGATATTGTGGAAGATGAAGAAGCAACCATGGCCAGATTCTTGCACGGTCTAAATCGTGATATAAGTGACATAGTGGAACTACAACACTATGCCCAACTAGACGATTTAGTTCATCAAGCAACAAAGGTAGAACAACAACTTAAGAGGAAAGCACAAATAAGAAGGAGCACTACTACTTCCAATCCTCAAAATTGGAAGAGCAATGTTAAGAATGAAGGTACTTCATCATCCAAAGAAACCATGGCTGATCCAAAAGGTAAAAACACTACAACTAGTCCTTCTCAAATTGTTTCAAACAACGAGTGTTTCAAGTGCCAAGGTTTAGGACACATTGCATCTCAATGTCCTACCAAAAGACTTATGCTTGTAGAGGAGAATGAGGAGGAGGATGAGGGGACTGAAGAGTATGTAGGGGATTTTGATGAGGAGGAAACCCAAATGCCTAGTGGAGATACTACTCAAAGGGAGAACATATTTCACTCAAGGTGTCTCATACAAGGCAAGGTATGTTCCCTTATTATTGATGGTGGAAGTTGTACCAATGCTGCTAGCACAAGGTTAGTTTCTAAACTCCAACTAGAAACTAAACCACATCCCAAACCATATAAGCTTCAATGGCTTGTCAATGATATTGAAATGATTGTAGATAAGCTAGTAGAAATTTCTTTTTCAATTGGTAAATATGAGGATGTGGCTGTTTGTGATGTAGTTCGCATGGAAGCTAGTCATGTCTTGTTGGGAAGACCTTGGCAATTTGACAAAGGAGCCATTCATGATGGGCGTACCAACAAGTATTCATTGGTCCATCATGAAAAACGAATTGTATTGGCTCCTTTGACTCCAAGTGAGGTGAGAGCTGATCAAAAAGAATTGAGAGAAAAATGTGAAAAAGAAAAAGAAAAAGAAAAAAAGATCGCCAAAGAAAAAGAGAGAAAAAAGAGTGACAAAAAAAAGATTGATGAAAAAAAGAAAGAAAGTTTGATGGCGACAAAAGGGGAGGTTAAAAATGCTATTTTTGCAAATCAGCCCCTATATTTGCTTTTTAGCAAAGAGGTGGCCTTGCTAGAAAATTTACCTAACACCCAAAATTGACAAATTGCATAAGTTCTCTTTTGCAGGAATTTGAGGAATTGTTTCCTAAGGATGTACCAAGTGGGATGCCACCTTTGAGAGGGATTGAACACCACATTGATCTCATCTCAAGGGCCTCATTGCCTAATAGACCAGCCTACCGGAGCAATCCGCAAGAAACGCAAGAGATACAAAAGCAAGTGACTGAATTGGTAAGTAAAGGTTGAGTAAGAAAAAGTTTAAGTCCATGTGTTGTCCCTGTTATTTTAGTTCCTAAGAAAGATGGTAGTTGGAGAATGTGCACTGATTGTAGGGCTGTTAATAATATCACTGTTAAGTATAGGCATCCAATACCTAGGTTAGATGACTTGCTTGATGAATTGTTTGGTGCATGCTTATTTACCAAAATTGATTTGAAAAGTGGGTACCATCAAATTAGGATTAGGGAAGGGGATGAATGGAAAACTGCTCTCAAAACTAAATATGGTTTATATGAATGGTTATGCCTTTTGGATTAACTAATGCACCCAGCACTTTTATGAGATTAATGAACCATGTTTTGAGGGAATTTTTGGGAAAATTTGTTGTTGTATATTTTGATGATATCTTGATATATAGCAAAGATTTAGAGGACCATTGCACTCACCTAAAGACTGTTTTAAATGTGTTAAGAAAAGAAAGTTTGTACGCAAACTTGGAAAAATGTGTATTTTGCACGGATCAAGTTATTTTTCTAGGTTTTGTCATAAGCTCTCATGGAGTACATGTGGACGAAGCAAAGGTGAAGGCAATCCAAGAGTGGCCAACTCCCAAAAGTACAACTGAGGTAAGAAGCTTTCATGGTTTAGCAAGTTCTATAGGAGGTTTGTCAAGGACTTTAGTACTATTGCGGCTCCTCTTAATGAAATTGTTAAAAAAGAAGTTGGTTTTAAATGGGGTGAGAAACAAGAAAAAGTTTTTCTAACCTTAAAGAAAAGCTCACCCAAGCACCAGTTCTAGCATTGCCTAACTTTTCAAAATCTTTTGAAGTTGAGTGTGATGCTTCCAATGTTGGAATTGGGGCTGTTTTGATGCAAGAAGGACACCCAATTGCTTATTTTAGTGAAAAATTAAAAGGGGCTGCCCTAAACTTCTCAACTTATGATAAAGAATTGTATGCATTAGTAAGAGCATTGCAAACATGGCTGCCACATGTTGAGTTTACATATAATAGGGCTGTCCATAGTACCACAAATCACTCCCCATTTGAGATTGTGTATGGTTATAATCCTTTAACTCCTCTTGATCTTTTACCTTTACCTAACACATCTCTCTTGAAGCATAAGGATGGCAAAGCCAAAGCTGAATTTGTCAAAGGTTTGCATGAGAAAATCAAATTGCAAATTGAAAAGAAAAATGAAAGTTATGCCAAAAGTGCCAACAAAGGGCGTAAACAGGTTACTTTTGAACTCGGAGATTGGGTTTGGATTCATATGAGGAAAGAAAGGTTTCCATCACACAGGAAATCAAAGTTAATGCCTTGGGGGGATGGCCCATTTCAAGTGATTGCCAAAGTCAATGATAATGCTTATAAAGTTGACCTTCCCGGTGAGTATGATGTTAGTGCCACTTTCAATGTTGCTGACTTGTCTCCTTTGATGTAGGTGATGAAGATTTCAATTCGAGGTCGAATTCTTCTCAAGAGGGAGGGAATGATGAGGACATGAAGCACCAAGATGCCATTCAAAGCTTAGGAGGTCCGATGACAAGGGCAAGATCAAAGAAAGACTTTATCAAAGATTTTGAGTTCATACTCTTTGGTTCTGGATTGGACCATCTTATTCGATCTTATCAAGAATTCCTTTTCTTGTGGTGATCTTCACACTCATAGTCTTATCCTTGTCTTGGATTAGACCAAGGTGGCGCCCCTAACCTAAACACCATCTTCTTCACGAATTCAAAAATCAATTCATTCTTCTCGTTAGTCTTAAACTGTTCCTAAACTCCCCATCCCAAAACCCACAAAATTCTTCACTCCCTTTCCCCATTATTCATCCTTTTATATCCAAAAACACAAAAATATAAATTACAACCAGAATCCATATTGAAAATCAAAAGAATGGCCAGTTTCCACAACAAGGAGGCCATCACGAAGGTAGACCTACCAAGCCTGCTGCCTCGAGCGGCCTCCTGGTAGAGGAATTACAGGATTAGGATTAGTGACATTCCCCAAAAACTCCCCTCGAGTGTTGGCAGTGGCAAAAGTACCAGGCTGAGGAATTACAGGATTAGGATTTACCTGATTAGAGTACGTCTGTTGAGACCCAATCATGCTCCCACTCGGTGGACACTGATGCATGCCTCCCATAGGATTATAAGAGGATGCCTACTGAGGTCCAACAGGGTTGTTGTATGGTTGGGCTTGATACGGTCCTCCCAGAGAAAAAGGTTGTCCTCCCTGTGATTGGCCAGAGACAACATAGTTCATGTAACGCCCTAAAATTTAATCAAATTATTTCGAAGTTGGATTGCCGTAGGATGATTGTAAGAATTGAAATTATGGGCGTAGTAGCTATGTTGAAAACAAGTTAGATGATAATCACGTGTTGTGGGCTAGTTAAAAATAGCATTGGGCTTCCTTCCTATGTGGATAAAGTCCCAAATAATTTAGCCCATTATGTTTCTCACTTATTATAAGTGGAGAGGATTAATTTAGGGTTGAGAGAGAGAGGAATTTCGGATTAGAGCAGCCACCAAAGAGAGAGAAAAGAAGAGAGAAAACAATTCCCGTTTTTCTCAAACCTGTCACCGTAAAATTGCAATTCCGGTTTCGTTAACCGTTGGATCGTCTTCGTTTTTGGGCAGCAGGTTCGTAAGATATAGTTCTACACTTTCACCGTTCGGATCTTCAAAACGAGTTCTGAGGAGAGAGATATTGGCTTCGCACTGAAGCTGCAGTTTGGGGGAGTCGCCGTATTCGGAGATCGAGGAACGAGGCTAGGAGGGAGTTTGCGCCACCATAGTTGAGGTAAGGGTGGGCTTAACCTTGATAATGGGTTGATGATAATTATGTGTGGGTAGTCTAGGGTTTTGTTGAATTGTTCGTGTTGTTGCATATCGTGTTTTCGTTGAGATTGGTGCTTTGATGATTATTGCACGTTATTGTGATTTGTTTCGTTATTTGTTGTTGCGTGATTGTTGTATCACGATGATGGTGTTGTTATTGTTCGTGTTTTTGTTGTTGCTGTGCGTGGTTGATTGTTGTTGTCGCGTTGTCGAATTGTCGTTTTTGTTGTGGTGGTTGCGGTATCGTTGCCGTTAGGGTTTGGTGTTTGGCAATTTAGCGATTCTGGACACAGGTTCGGTTTTTCTAAAACTGGCGCTGTTTGGTTGATCCAAAAATTATGAGGTTGATTGTTTTTGAAAATAGACTTAACGCCGGTCGTTTTGGCACTGGTTTCGTTAAATTCGGAGTTGTATAGCTCGAGTTATAGGCGATACAAGTTAGGTTAAAATTCTGGAAACGATTTGGGTATAGATTCGGTATTTCGGTGACTGGGAACGTTGTATTGACCGAAAAATTATGTGGTTTATTTTTCTGGAAAATAGACTTAATGCTTGTTAATTTGGCACTGGTTTGGTTGCGTTTAGAGTTGTGTAGCTCGAGATATGAATTCCACAAGTTAGAGTAAGATTCTGGAAACAATCTGGACACAGGGTCAGTGTTTTGGTTACCACGTTTTCAAAAGAACTCCTTTTCGAACGAATCCAATTTCTTTGAAAACTAGACAAAATTTGCCCCAGTTTATGCACAAGTTTCATGCAATTTGATTGAGTCTTGGTCACTTTGGAATTGCTTGAATTTGAAGGACAGAAACTGTCCTCTTTTGCAACTAGCCTGTGTGCTTTTCGAAAACTGTACCTATTGGACACTCTCCTTCAAAAACTGAACTTAGGGATGATAACCAGACCCATAGGGCTTTCCAACAAGTATTTATTTGTTGAAATCCGATGTTGTTTGCTATTTTAATTAATTCGCTGAAGTAGGTGCGATGTTCCTAGGCGCTGTGCGCCAGTCTTGTGCGTGGTGTGCGTGCGTTATGTCCGCGTTGTGGAGCCGTCTGGTGTTAATATTTCAGGTGCGGTGCTGGTACGCTCAGGAGAGTTTAGTGGTAGCTGTGATGCTACAACTTGGTGCTATTTTTGGTGAAATCATTTGTTTTGATTCTGGTGATATAGTATTTATTTTAAATACTTGTTATGGTGAGTTGGTGCATAATCATGGTGTCGCATTGTCATATGCATGTTTTGGTGATATAGGCTCTGCCTCTGGTGTTTATTGGTGATATGCCCGTCGTGGCTCATTTTGGTGATCGGTACCGCATGCATATGCCCACTGGAGGGGTTGCATATCATCCCGTTGTCTATGAATGTTATAATTTTGGTGGTTCACTGTCAAATGGATTTTTCCTTTGGTATCTGGTGCTGTGATATGGTGTAATTGTATTGTGTTGCTGTAGTTACCTGATGCTAGCATATTTTTATCATCTGCTTATTACCTCTGTTAGACTCACCCCTTCTGCTTGGAATGTTGCTCTCATGCGGCAACGCTGCAGGTGATCGCTAGTGCTCGTGGAGGAATTGCTAGGTTTTGCTTCCTCTCTCGTTTGGGTCTGTGTCAGCTCTGATATGTAGCACCGGGGAGTCGTTAGTTATCGTTTTGAACTGTTATTTTAGTTATTGGAAATTGTTTTAATTAATTTTGGAGATGTCTTTAATTGTTAATTCTGGAGATGTTTAAACTGGTTAATATTTCCGCTGCTTGGTGATTTCTTTTATATAAATTATTTTGGAGATTTTTTTTTTTGGAATAAATGGTGTTTTTTTTTTAAAATGGTGAAAAATGTAGCGCCCTTCGAGGTGACTCTGATAATTGTCTATTTAATTGTAATAGTAAAAGGGGGGTGTTACATTAGTGGTATCAGAGCAGTTCGGTCTGTCCGGCCAAGTTGTCGAGTCGTCGAGTCGAGTAACACTTGAGTAATTGTTACTCGTTTCTGGTTATAGTTTCTGTTGCAGTGTTAGGTTGAGATGGCAGGACGGAACGATGCTGCACTCGCTGCTGCTTTGCAGGCTGTGGCTCAAGCTGTGGAGAATAACCCAGGTGCTGCTGGTGATGCTGGGTCGCGCAGTTTGGCTACGTTTCAGAGGGAGAATCCTCCTACCTTTAAGGGCAAGTATAACCCTGATGGTGCTTTGGCGTGGCTGAAAGAGATGGAGAGAATCTTTCGTGTTATGGATTGCTCTGAGGCGCAGAAAGTCAGGTATGGTACTCATATGCTGGCAGAGGAGGCTGATGACTGGTGGTTGGAGGTGAGGCAGAGGTTGGCGACTGTGAATGAAGAGGTCACTTGGGCTGCGTTCAGCAGAGAATTTCTGAGAAAGTATTATCCTGAAGATGTCCGTGGGAAGAAAGAGATTGAGTTTCTGGAGCTGAAGCAGGGTAATATGTCGGTGACTGAGTAAGCTGCCAAGTTCATTGAATTGGCGAAGTTCTATCCACATTATGGTGAGGCTGGTGCTGAATTCTCCAAATGCATCAAGTTTGAAAATGGGTTGCGGGCCGTATAGAATGTCTGCATCTGAATTGTCAGAACTGAAGAAGCAACTCGAGGATCTGCTTGAAAAGAAATTTGTGAGGCCAAGTGTGTCGCCGTGGGGAGCTCCAGTGTTGTTGGTGAAAAAGAAAGATGGTAGTATGAGGTTGTGCGTAGACTATCGGCAGCTGAATAAGGTGACTATTAAGAACAAGTATCCGCTTCCGAGGATTGATGACTTAATGGATCAGTTGGTGGGTGCTCAGGTGTTCAGTAAAATAGATTTGAGATCGGGTTATCATCAGATCAAGGTGAAAGACGAAGACATTCAGAAGACAGCTTTCAGAACCCGTTATGGGCATTATGAGTATTCCGTGATGCCTTTCGGTGTGACTAATGCGCCGGGAGTGTTCATGGAGTACATGAATCGTATCTTTCGTGAGTATCTGGATCGGTTTGTGGTGGTATTCATTGACGACATCCTAATTTATTCTAAGTCAGAAGAGGAGCATGCAGAACATCTGAGATTGGTATTGGAAATTCTGAGGGACAGGAAATTATATGCGAAGCTGTCTAAGTGTGAGTTTTGGTTGAAGGAGGTTAGCTTTCTGGGTCATGTTATTTCGGGGAATGGAATTGCCGTGGATCCGTCTAAGGTTGATGCCGTGTTACAATGGGAGTCTCCGAAGTCAGTTACTGAGATTAGAAGTTTTCTGGGTCTGGCAGGTTACTATAGGAGGTTTATAGAAGGATTTTCGAAGTTGGCACTTCCGTTGACTCAGTTAACTTGCAAGGGTAAACCTTTCATCTGGGATGACTGTTGTGAAGAGAGCTTCAAAGAATTGAAGAAGAGGTTGACGACGTCTCCTGTTCTGACGTTGCCTAATCCGGAAGAGTCGTTTGTGGTGTATTGTGATGCTTCCAAGATGGGGTTGGGAGGTGTGCTTATGCAGAATGGTAAGGTAGTTGCCTATGCGTCGAGACAGTTGAGGACTCATGAGAAGAACTACCCTACCCATGATTTAGAACTTGCTGCAGTTGTGTTCGCGTTAAAAATTTGGAGACATTATCTGTATGGTTCGAGGTTTGAGGTGTTCAGTGATCATAAGGGTTTGCAGTATCTGTTTGATCAGAAAGAGTTGAATATGAGACAGCGCAGATGGTTGGAGTTGCTGAAAGACTATGACTTTAGCTTGAACTATCATCCGGGAAAGGCTAATGTGGTAGCTGACGCTTTAAGTCGAAAGACGTTGCATATGTCAGCAATGATGGTTAGAGAACTCGAATTAATTGAGCAGTTCAGGGATATGAGTTTGGTTTGTGAAGTGACGCCTCAGAGTGTCAGATTGGGGATGTTGAAGATTGATAATGAATTCATGGCTAGCATTCGAGAAGCTCAGAAGTTAGATGTTAAATTAGTTGACCTGATGGTTGGGATTGATCAATCCGAGAATAAAGACTTTGAGTTGGATGCGCAGAATGTATTGAAGTACCGTGGGAGAATCTGCATTCCTGATGATGAGGAGATGAAAAGAGCAATTTTAGAAGAAGGTCATAGGAGTAAGTTAAGTATCCATCCGGGAGCTACAAAGATGTATCAGGATCTGAAGAAGATGTTTTGGTGGCCTGGTATGAAGCGTGATGTGGCGCAGTTTGTGTATTCCTGCTTGACTTGTCAGAAATCGAAGGTTGAGCATCAGAAGCCTGCTGGGTTGATGCAACCGTTGGAGATTCCGGAATGGAAGTGGGATAGTATTTCTATGGATTTCGTGATAGGGTTACCTAATACTGTGAGGGGGCACGATTCGATTTGGGTGATTGTGGATAGATTGACGAAGTCTGCTCATTTTATTCCTATCAATATCACGTATCCGGTGTCGAGATTGGCAGAGATTTATATTCAGGTGATTGTGAAGTTGCATGGTGTTCCTTTGTGCATTGTGTCTGACAGAGATCCTAGGTTCACTTCTGATTTCTGGAAGAGTTTGCAAGAAGCGTTGGGCTCTAAATTGAGGTTGAGTTCAGCTTATCATCCTCAAACTGATGGACAGACAGAGAGGACCATTCAGTCGTTGGAAGACTTGTTGAGATCTTGTGTTCTTGAGCAGGGAGGTGCGTGGGATACTCACCTTCCGTTGATCGAGTTTACTTACAACAATAGTTACCATTCTAGCATCGGGATGGCACCGTTCGAGGCATTGTATGGTCGGAGATGTAGGACTCCGTTGTGTTGGCATGAATCTGGGGAGAGTATTGTTCTTGGACCCGAGGTTGTTCGAGAGACTATTGAAAAGGTGAAATTGATCCGTGAGAAAATGAAAGCGTCGCAGAGTAGACAGAAGAGCTATCATGATAAGAGAAGGAAGGATTTAGAATTCCAAGCTGGTGATCATGTGTTTTTGAGAGTCACGCCTATGGCTGGTGTTGGGCGTGCATTGAAGACAAAGAAGTTGACTCCTCGTTTCATTGGGCCGTATCAGATCACTGAGAGAATTGGTAATGTTGATTATAGGGTGGCCTTGCCGCCTAATCTTTCGAATTTGCACGATGTATTTCATGTGTCGCAACTTCGGAAGTATATTTCGGATCCGTCCCATGTGATTCCGATGGATGATGTGCATGTGCGGGATAATCTCACTGTGGAGACAATGCCTGTGCGAATTGAAGATCGTGAAGTGAAGACTTTACGTGGCAAAGAGATAAACCTGGTAAAAGTGGTCTGGTTAGGAGCTGCTGGTGAAAGCATGACATGGGAGTTGGAGAGCAAGATGCGAGAGTCCTATCCGGAGCTGTTTGAATCAGGTATGTTTTCGAGGACGAAAATATTCTAAGTGGGGGAGAGTTGTAACGCCCTAAAATTTAATCAAATTATTTCGAAGTTGGATTGCCGTAGGATGATTGTAAGAATTGAAATTATGGGCGTAGTAGCTATGTTGAAAACAAGTTAGATGATAATCACGTGTTGTGGGCTAGTTAAAAATAGCATTGGGCTCCCTTCCTATGTGGATAAAGTCCCAAATAATTTAGCACATTATGTTTCTCACTTATTATAAGTGGAGAGGATTAATTTAGGGTTGAGAGAGAGAGGAATTTCGGATTAGAGCAGCCACCAAAGAGAGAGAAAAGAAGAGAGAAAACAATTCCCGTTTTTCTCAAACCTGTCACCGTAAAATTGCGATTCCGGTTTCGTTAACCGTTGGATCGTCTTCGTTTTTGGGCAGCAGGTTCGTAAGATATAGTTCTACACTTTCACCGTTCGGATCTTCAAAACGAGTTCTGAGGAGAGAGATATTGGCTTCGCACTGAAGCTGCAGTTTGGGGGAGTCGCCGTATTCGGAGATCGAGGAACGAGGCTAGGAGGGAGTTTGCGCCACCATAGTTGAGGTAAGGGTGGGCTTAACCTTGATAATGGGTTGATGATAATTATGTGTGGGTAGTCTAGGGTTTTGTTGAATTGTTCGTGTTGTTGCATATCGTGTTTTCGTTGAGATTGGTGCTTTGATGATTATTGCACGTTATTGTGATTTGTTTCGTTATTTGTTGTTGCGTGATTGTTGTATCACGATGATGGTGTTGTTATTGTTCGTGTTTTTGTTGTTGCTGTGCGTGGTTGATTGTTGTTGTCGCGTTGTCGAATTGTCGTTTTTGTTGTGGTGGTTGCGGTATCGTTGCCGTTAGGGTTTGGTGTTTGGCAATTTAGCGATTCTGGACACAGGTTCGGTTTTTCTAAAACTGGCGCTGTTTGGTTGATCCAAAAATTATGAGGTTGATTGTTTTTGAAAATAGACTTAACGCCGGTCGTTTTGGCACTGGTTTCGTTAAATTCGGAGTTGTATAGCTCGAGTTATAGGCGATACAAGTTAGGTTAAAATTCTGGAAACGATTTGGGTATAGATTCGGTATTTCGGTGACTGGGAACGTTGTATTGACCGAAAAATTATGTGGTTTATTTTTCTGGAAAATAGACTTAATGCTTGTTAATTTGGCACTGGTTTGGTTGCGTTTAGAGTTGTGTAGCTCGAGATATGAATTCCACAAGTTAGAGTAAGATTCTGGAAACAATCTGGACACAGGGTCAGTGTTTTGGTTACCACGTTTTCAAAAGAACTCCTTTTCGAACGAATCCAATTTCTTTGAAAACTAGACAAAATTTGCCCCAGTTTATGCACAAGTTTCATGCAATTTGATTGAGTCTTGGTCACTTTGGAATTGCTTGAATTTGAAGGACAGAAACTGTCCTCTTTTGCAACTAGCCTGTGTGCTTTTCGAAAACTGTACCTATTGGACACTCTCCTTCAAAAACTGAACTTAGGGATGATAACCAGACCCATAGGGCTTTCCAACAAGTATTTATTTGTTGAAATCCGATGTTGTTTGCTATTTTAATTAATTCGCTGAAGTAGGTGCGATGTTCCTAGGCGCTGTGCGCCAGTCTTGTGCGTGGTGTGCGTGCGTTATGTCCGCGTTGTGGAGCCGTCTGGTGTTAATATTTCAGGTGCGGTGCTGGTACGCTCAGGAGAGTTTAGTGGTAGCTGTGATGCTACAACTTGGTGCTATTTTTGGTGAAATCATTTGTTTTGATTCTGGTGATATAGTATTTATTTTAAATACTTGTTATGGTGAGTTGGTGCATAATCATGGTGTCGCATTGTCATATGCATGTTTTGGTGATATAGGCTCTGCCTCTGGTGTTTATTGGTGATATGCCCGTCGTGGCTCATTTTGGTGATCGGTACCGCATGCATATGCCCACTGGAGGGGTTGCATATCATCCCGTTGTCTATGAATGTTATAATTTTGGTGGTTCACTGTCAAATGGATTTTTCCTTTGGTATCTGGTGCTGTGATATGGTGTAATTGTATTGTGTTGCTGTAGTTACCTGATGCTAGCATATTTTTATCATCTGCTTATTACCTCTGTTAGACTCACCCCTTCTGCTTGGAATGTTGCTCTCATGCGGCAACGCTGCAGGTGATCGCTAGTGCTCGTGGAGGAATTGCTAGGTTTTGCTTCCTCTCTCGTTTGGGTCTGTGTCAGCTCTGATATGTAGCACCGGGGAGTCGTTAGTTATCGTTTTGAATAATTTTAGTTATTGGAAATTGTTTTAATTAATTTTGGAGATGTCTTTAATTGTTAATTCTGGAGATGTTTAAACTGGTTAATATTTCCGCTGCTTGGTGATTTCTTTTATATAAATTATTTTGGAGATTTTTTTTTTGGAATAAATGGTGTTTTTTTTTAAAATGGTGAAAAATGTAGCGCCCTTCGAGGTGACTCTGATAATTGTCTATTTAATTGTAATAGTAAAAGGGGGGTGTTACAGTTCATGGTGCTACTGGCTTGCGCAGCGCGCCTTTGCTCCACTTCCTTGGCCTGTTGCACTTCATTGTGCACCATAGGTTTAAGTATGTCAGCCAATTAGTGGGACAATTGATACATGATGTCGTCTATCCCCATATCGATCTGCTGCCGGATAAACGACGTGGTCATGACCACAGGTTCCTCTTCGTGCTGAGGGAAACCGTCATTAGACTCAACTTTAACCGCTAGGGGGGTTGTCTCCGAAACAATTATTGGCTCAATGTTTCTAGTTTTCGGAACAGTTACCTTTTTTGATGCCGATGTTGGTTCCATACTTAGGTTTCTGCCGGAGCATAAGTGCATACGCAAACTATAATCCAATCCAGGTGAATCAAACGAAGGCATTTGCTCACCTTTTCCTGTCCCACCGGGCGTGCCAATTTTTGTTGTTGTCAAACTCTTAGGTCCTGGCCGTGGTGTCGGCCAAAGGTTTAGACAGTCTTTGATTCCTCTTTTCTTCAAGCAATTGCGTCGAGGAGGGAACTCTGCTCTTCATCTATGGGTTTCCTAACTTCGCTAGAAAGGGTTAGGCAAGGTGAGAAGGGACGCGAGTGTTGGATTATACTACGGCTAATGGATAAAGTAAAATAAAGTAAATGCGATAAAGGAAGATAAATTGAAATAAACGTAGAGTTTGATTGATTGATGTGTGTCTTTTACATTTCACTCTAATGCTATATATATATATATATATATATATATATATATATATATATCCTGGCCCTTGTCGGCCACTATGTTAGCCAACATTTTGCCTGCCGTTGGATTGATCTTAGATCAACGACTGTCACGGTTAGTGGGGTGAGTGCTCGTTGCTCCGCGTTTTCCGGCCTCGCTCCTCCGCTTGAACTTCAATCGTTCCCACGTTCTATCTTCGTACCGTGCCTTGCCTTCCAAGTAATGCCCGCCTTACCTCGATCGTATGGTGGCTCGGTTGTCGTGGCTCACTTTAGGCAATGATTAAGGTGTCCGAGCCACCTAGGCCTTGGTACTGCATAGGTTGGGGCAATCACTTTCCCTTGGCTTGGCTCATTGGCCCTCGAGCGTAGCCCTCCCTCGGGGGGTTTTGTCATTCAGCGTGCCCCGAGGACCTCCTTTTGGCTTCACTCTTTCTGGAAAATACCTTTTCTGCCCTTGTCTGTGGCTTGCCTTCAAACCATGACTCCCTTTTTTTTTCTCTCTTAGCCCTCGGCCTACGACTTATTTATTTTTGGGTGTTAACACTCCCATCATACAAACTCCTCTTCCCTCATTGTTCAATGAACAAATGCCTACACTCCCACCTTTTTCACCCTCCCTCACTTTACCAAATACCCAGCCTTCCTCACATGCTGAACCTTCTGCTGCCATGGAGAAAAGAATGTGTAAGATGGAGAAAATGATGAGAAGAATGAAGGCACTGCTGAAAGATATGCTTGAGGGTCAAGCCATCATCAAACAAGCTCAAATAGCTCAAGCTGCTCGTGATGAGCAATATCAATCTTGGATTCTGCAACAAGGATTAACCAGTCTTGCTCCAAATCTAATTCCACCAGAATTTGGTCCAACCCCTCAGTTTCCTGACATTCCTAGGCCTGCTACTTCCTCCTCTTCTGATGGGTCTTCCCCATCAAAGTAGCTCCTTAATCTTTTCTGTCTGCCTCCACCTTTCTGACAAAAGGGGGAGAAGAGTAGATTAAGTTCTTAGGTCTTAGGATTGTTTTGAATGATCTTCATTAGCTAGCATCGGTTTGTTTGGTACTTTTTGTTGAGAAGTGTTCTTCTCATTATCTGCGTTTATTTTCATAGGCATACCTGCCACTAAGAACATAACCTATTATAATCATTCCAATGATTCTTATGATGGAATTAATGAAAATGTATGTTCTTGCTTATGTTCTTATGTGTGATATCTGAATTTGTGTGAAATAAAATGTCTTAAATATGGATGCACATATTCAAGGGGAGTAAAACTGAATCATGCTTATAAAATTTTAAAGTTAAATCAGAAAACTTAATCCATCTCAATAGAGTTTGTCAAACATCAAAAAGGGGGCGATTGTTGAGGCAAAATCCCTAATTAGTTTTGATGATTAACAAGCCCTCAAATGTGAGAAGCTTAATTTATCTGATTTCATATGCAACTAATGTCTCTTCATGAGTGATTAATAAGCACAGGTTAATCAAGACACTCTCAAGAAGATGTATGCTTATGAGAAGCATCAAAATGTGAGAAGACTTAAGAGAATGTTGCCCACAATGTTCTTAAAGACGAATCCTTCTTGTGATAAGATCAAAAGATCAAGACCAGATGGTAAACTTGAGAAAGATAATCATGTGAAGCTTCATTTGTATCTATGGCAATATGAGAAGGATATCTAAGAGGGATCAACCTAAGAAGAGTCATGACAGAACTATAAGAAAGGAAATGAGAAGCATCAGATGAGAAGAGTCAAGTTGAGAAGAATCATGACCATGAGAAGGGTCATGATGAGAAGAGTCATGTTGAGAAGGGTCATACTACAAGTACCATTCTAAGGAACATCAACATGAGAAGCATCAATTTGAGAAGCATCATCTTCATCATCTATCATATGTGAGAAGAGTCACTGTGAGAAGAGTCATGACAACTGAAAACAGTTGTCTTCTGCAGAAACACAGCTGTGTTGTGCAGACAGCTTTTCTCAGTGGCTACAAGCGGCTATATTACTTCACCAACGACTATAATCTTTGGACCAGAGGATATTACACATAATTTCATCTATAAATTAACGCTCCTGATCGCCATTGATCCTCATGAGAGTGCATTGAGTTCTTAAATTTCAACCTTCTCAAGTGTCAAAATTTTCTCTCATCCATACTCAGCTGCTACAAACCAGAAGGGATTCACTTGATCTCTGAGTATGTATTAAGTCTTGTGTTGTTGAATTCATTGAATACTTCATTTGTATCAACCAAGCTCTAGAAATTCCACAAAATCAAACACTTAAACAGTGAACCTATAGGAAACCTTCTCAAGTGGCACGTGTTGCTATAAGACTTGAGAAGTGACTACCAAGAAAACGACCAAGAGTTCTTTTAACCTAGGGATGTGTAAAAGGTGTAAACTATTTTGGAAAATAGTGGAAACACTCATTAGTTCTCAAGTGGCACATGTTGCTGTAAGACTTGAGAAGTGCTACCAAGAAAACTACCAAGAGTTCTTTTAACCTAGGGATGTGTAAAAGGTGTAAACTATTTTGGAAATCACTGTGTTTTTTATTGCTTTCAAACCATTAGTTTACACTTCATGAGAAAACTCTCCAACAGGAGAAGATTTATAAAGACTTAGAAGGGTGTATTCTGACCCTTCTCTGATGATAAATGTTTCAAGATAAAACATAGTTTTCAACTCTTCTCACATCTTCCCTACACTATTAATATATCTTGTTTAGTTAGATCTAGATGTATGGGAACGACCGCGGGAAAGGGAAGAAGAAGTATGTGTGGGTCCCCGAAGGGAGAAATTTCCCCAGAAAAGGAGACATTCGTATTCAACCAGTTAGGCTCACCACCCCAGGGATCCACAGTGGCAGAACGGATGGCCTTGCTACAAGAAAAATTGAAGATAGGGGCACCGAGTCAGCCTCATAGACCTCAGAAAAAACTTCCTAAGCTAGGGAGGCTTGTCCACGAGCTCAGGGAGTTGCATTTGTCCAAACTCAGCCCCGAGAGACATATGCCCAAGGCCAGGATCTGAGGGAAGGACTCCCACCCGTCATGCATGGGGGGAATGGTAGGCCTGTCGATGACTCCATCGATCAAGCCACCCTGCCAACCCCACGCGGGGGAACTCACTCCAAAGAAGAAAGAAGAGTGGCACAAGTCACCGAAACCCAAAGCTCAATGTCGTTGGACATCACGGTTCTTACTGACTGAGAGCTAAGGGCCACAAGGACGGTCAAACCTCCGGCGGATGTACTGCAGGACCAGCGGATGACTCTGGCGACCGTTGAGATTCCAATTCCTAAAACGGCCTCCAAGTCTCGCTTGCAAAAGAGGTGGCAACAGAGGGCTAGAGCTTTGAACAGGATGAAGGAAACTTTCCAGATGCTCACCTCTGCTAGAGATGGGAATAGCCACACCACCCCCGAGCCACCTACTGATCGCGAGGGAGGAGACCAAGTAATGGTGGGCATGGTAGATGCACCCCATAGCCCACTCACAAGGGCGGTGATAGAATTCCTTTACGGACCTCATAGTTTCGGACAGCCCCAACCAGTCAGTGGACCCCAGGATGGGGGTACGATGATAGAGCAAGAGTTACAAGAAGACGACCTCCTGGGAGAAAAAGAGGAGCACTCATTCGGTCCCCGAGATTTCGACGGGAAATTCATGACGGAGTCAATATTAGATGACTTGATGGATGAAGCCGACGAGGAGTTTTATGCAGACATAGAAATGGTACGCCTCCTTCCACCAGTGTTTTGGAGTACCAGGGATCAGCCAAGGGCCCTCGAGGGAAATGTCTTCGCCCAGGAGGCTGAATTGCCCGCCTTGATGGAAGCCTAGGGACCAGTCACCGAAGGCATGGTGTTTGAAAAGCCAATTGCAGATATGACCAGACACCTGAAGCCATTGTGCATCAATGTCCATCACAATGGGAAGTTGTTCAATAGGGTCTTCGTGGATGGTGGTGTCGTGCTGAACATCATGCCACTGTCGACTATGAAGAGGTTGGGGAAAACCGCCGAGGACCTCATTCCAACCACCATGACCATGACCAGTTTCATGGGCCACCCCTCTCATATACGGTGATCCTGGGGAGAGACTAGATCCACACTAGTGAATGCGTCCCCTCCACTCTGCATCAAAAGCTCATGATATGGGTAGGAGACAAAGTAGAAATAGTAGAGGCTGATTCTAATCCTTTCCCCGCAGAGATAAAAATGTTCGAGGCTGTGTTCTACTCCCCCTACCTGCGTCCTATTGCCATCCCAGGGAACTACGAAGAAGGCAGTATTGAGTCATGCGACTGGACCAAGAAGGGTGTTGAATTCAAAATGTTGGCCGACCCACGGCCTAGCAATGAGAGTAATGGTTTGTCTCCCTTCGGAGGTATAGAGCCTACTGGACCGATTGCACCTATTTCAAATAGAGACCAACATTGAAAAGGCAGCCACCGAGAAGGTTCAGCCCACAACTAATGCCGAAGATCAAAGTCGAAGTGGAAAGACACATTAAGGTAGGGTTCATCAGAATTGCCAGGTACGTAAAGTGGCTGTCTAATATAGTCCCCGTGATCAAAAAGAATGGCCAGCTCAGGGTTTGTGTTGATTATACGAACCTGAACTTGGCCACCCTAAAGGATGAGTACGGTATGCTTGTGGCCAGCAAACAATGCCTACTTTACTTTTGTGGACGGCTATTTTGGTTACAACCATATTTATGTGGTAGAGGCCGACACCCATAAGACTGCCTTTAGGTGCCCAGGCGCTTTAGGTATCTATGAGTGGCTCGTGATGCCTTTTGGCCTCAAGAATGTTGGGGCAACGTACCAAAGGGCAATGAATGCCATCTTCCATGACCTCATTGGTAAAGACATAGAGGTGTACATCGACGATGTGGTAGTCAAATCCAAAAGCTTCGAAGCCCACCAGATGGATCTCGAACAAGCTCTGAAACGGATGAGACTCCACAATCTCAAGATGAATCCTGCTAAATGTGCCTTTGGCGTGTCTGCAACATCCTGGGATTTATGGTGCATAGCCAGGTCATTGAAGTGGACAAAAATAAAGCTCGAGCCATCCTAGAGGCAAGACCTCCAAGAACGAAGAAAGAGCTACAGAGTTTGCTAGGCAAGATCAACTTCCTAAGGAGATTCATCGCCAACTCGGCAGGAAAGCTTAAAGCCTTCTCGCCGTTGCTACGAATGAGGAATGAAGAGGAAATGATTTGGGGAGCCAAACAACAGGAGGCCTTCGACCAAGTCAAGGCTGCCTTAACCAACCCCCTGTCCTGGTGCCTCCGCAGCCTGGGAGGCCTCTGAAGTTATACATAGCGGCCGAGGACCAAGTGATAACAATCATTTATGATGGTTATTACCTCTTATTTCAAGCTTAAATCATTGTTAATTCTCAAGCAATATTGTGATTATTATTGTATATATGGTATTTTAGAGTTAGTCTAAGGTGCATGCTTTAATTTGTTATATTTGGCACTTTGGTGCCCAATTGTGGGTTTAATGTGTTTACCTAATTGCTGCAGCATCTAATGTGGCAGCAATGCAAAAATGCGCAACATGAGAGAGAAAGCTGAAGGAAACACGGAAATTGAGGAAAGGACAGTTGTTAGTCAGCACCTGGCGTGGGTGTGCGTGTCATTCAAAGAATATTCGCTGATGACCTAGGAATGTGGGCAAAAGGGACTTTGTTCACTCATGAAAGGACAAAAGGCGCCTCCAATTTAGGGTTACCATTGGATCTTGGGCCTCAACTATAAATAGGACCCTCATTCCTTAATTAGGGTAAGCCGGAGAACGAGGTATAGAGATAGCCTCCAACTCGTGCCTTCTCAAGCTCACCAAAAAGATCAAGTGCTGGAATTGTTATTGCTGCAGCAACACTGAAGCTTCATTTCTTGGAGGAAGCTACGATTGAAGAACTGGAGTGTGCTTCATTGATCTTCTTTGGAGCTTATTTCTCTTGGTTCAACGATTTGTAGTGTAAACTCTCTTCTCGGATTTGTAGCATGACTTTCTCATTTATGTTTAAGTTATTTTTCTTGTTGTTAAAGCTCAACCTGAGCTAACTTCTTATAGTTGGGATGCAAACTTGATGTAATGATTTTATTGTTCTATTAATGAAGTATGTTTAAGTGTTGAGCATTTTATCTTGTGTGTTTTAATACTTCCATCTTAGATTAGGATTGGCTGTCTAATCTAAGTAGCATTTATGAAATCAGAGATGGTTTGTAAATTTACCTCACAAGATAATATGGTTTGTTGCATTAAAAGAGATATTAGTGTTTCTTGCTTAAGCCCTAGAGATAGGGAGGGCATAAGCCATAAGGTGAATACTGTGGGTGCCTAAGCAGCCTAGGGCGTAACTTTTAAGGTCTATAGATAAACTTTGAGAGCCAAACCCTAGTGAGAAGTATTTGAGAAAATACATCCATTGAAAGTAAACGCATCTCAACTTGTTCCAATCAGCTGATCTTTATTACCCTGATACCTTTTTATTATTGTGCATGTTACCAAATATTTGTGTCAATTACTTTATTTTAACCATCACTAATTTGTTGATTAAATTAAGCTTTATTTAAGTGCTAATCCTCGTGGGAACGAACTTTACTTCTTCTATATTACTTGTTGACAGTGTACACTTGCACTATCAAGTTTTTACGCAACAAGTTTTTGGCGCCGTTGCCGGGGATTAAATAGCTTAAAACACTGTTTAATTAATTGG
Organism: Astragalus glycyphyllos; assembly: GCA_963573325.1. Taxonomy (NCBI): domain Eukaryota; kingdom Viridiplantae; phylum Streptophyta; class Magnoliopsida; order Fabales; family Fabaceae; genus Astragalus; species Astragalus glycyphyllos. The sequence goes on from OY754307.1 coordinate 35,108,031, forward strand.
CAAACTAGTGATTTTTGTTGCTAATTTTGGTGCTCTGTTTCTGTTTTTTCAGTATTAGATTGCTACAGCAACTGTTGCTGCAGCATATGGACAGGCACAGTTCACCAGAATTCCAACTTCATTCTGAAATAGAAAGATTGTTTAGGGCTTTGAGAAGGGATCAAGATCACTCAGGACTTATTTCATTGGGCAGAGCTGTCAATATGGCTACACCACCACCTTCTAATCATGGGGGAACATGATGACAACCTAGATTGGATGCATCTAAACATGAATAAAATAAAGCACAAAATGGAAAATTGGGCATTGTTGAAAAATTTGTTATTTTTAATTTTAAGTGAAGATTGGGTTGTTACATGGCCCAAGCCTTCTAAAATACTTGAGTTTATGTTTAAAATAAGAGTGGGCTGAAATATCCATGCAAAAGGGGTCCCGAACAAGCTTCAAGGAGGAGTGAATAACAAAATAAAGGTGTGGCTGATCCATATACCAAAGTGAACGAAATTGCCATGGTAATAAGGAGGGATGACTCTTTGCTTGCTTGCTGAAAATGATTCTTGCTCTTCTTGGTTGTTTTGTAACCATTCTTCCACTAAGGTGTATTGAAATGCCAGTAGGAATTATTGTTAGTTATTTGTGGCCTTTGTATTGCCTTGTATTGAATCAGCCCATCTCTATATCCTCTCCTATATATAGGGGGAGCAATCTATGAGAATAACAACTCAGAATTTTATGATATAATACTTTGTGTATTGTGAGAGTATGTCTCTCTTTTGTTCTTCATTGAACCTTGTTTAGATCTTATCATGAAACCAAGTTTTCTTGTGGCGATCATTCCCTAGGCTTATCACTTCTTCTTTCTCTCAATGAATTAAGAGTGTGGCGCCATTCCCATTTCTTATCTCCTCCATATTTTCAAATTTTTTCTTTCTTGTTCTTATCTTTTACTTTTCCAATTCTGTTTGCTTCTGTCATTCAACCCGAATTCACATAGATGAAAAAACTATTCATTTGGATAGTCATCAAGTGGTAATCAGAGCCAAGTTGTTGGGTTGAATAATTTGTTTTTCTTTGCATCATGTGGAGTTCTATTTATAGAGACATGTATTACAAAAATGAAAGTCTAGAAAATTCATTTGAGAAGTATAAGGTTGGATTTGGTTGAAGAAAACACATGAGAAAATAGATAGAGAAATGGAGAAAATACAAAGAGAAAAAAAGAGGGCTGGTAGAGAGAGTGAAAGAAGAATGAGAAGAGAAGAGAGAATGGAAAGAGCGATTGCTGCTAGTAAGGAAATATTATGGGCAGATCTCTGTAAAGCTGAAAAAAAGTATAAAGAAAAAGAGAATGAAAAGAAAGAGAAAAGCAAGGAAAAAGAAAAACAAGAGAGTGTGCAAAAGAGATCTACACAATTGGAAGAAAATAGTTCAAGTAATGAAGGAAATTCTTCAAAAGATGAGGTAAAATATTTGGGAGACAAAGAGAAAGAATTTGATGGTATTTTTGAGAAAGAATTCATAGATTTTTACTCAAACCCTTTATTTACTTCTGATTATTCTCTTTACTCTAACCCCTTGTTTAGTTGTGATGATTCATTGTCAAAAGAATTTGAAGAAGTGTCTTCAAAAGAAGAATCAAGAGTATTTGATAAAATTGAAATTGACTTTCAAAAGACACGAGTACCTCAAGACTTGGAAGAAGTTGGTGGATCTTCTATGATTCATCAAGAACTTATAGAATTTCAAGAGGGAAATGATGGATTGAAGACAACAAAAGAAGGGAAAATACGTGAAAAAGGACTTGGGAATTCATGGCATTCGTCTACACTAATACCTTCTTCTAAGTTGGATTGTGTAGTCAAGTGTTGGGTTTCATCTAATTCCATTCATTTGCCAAACAATTTCTTTGCATGTCATGAAAAGAACAAAGCGAATGAAGGAGAATATTCTTTACAAGTGTCTGCCGTTGGCGAACTTGGGAAAGGTAATTATGTCTTGGACTCCAAAGTGAACAATGAGCAAGCATATCTGTCCAATAAACTTGCAAGTTTCTCAAAGGTGAAAAATACATATGATGGATTCTTAAGACTTGTTTTTGACCCCGGAGGTATTACAGTGTGAAATTCGAGGTCGAATTCTCTCGAAGAAGGAGGGAATGATGACAACCTAGAATGGATGCATCTAAACATGAATAAAATAAAGCAAAAAATGAAAAATTGGGCATTGTTGAAAAATTTGTTATTTTTAATTTTAAGTGAAGATTGGGTTGTTACATGGCCCAAGCCTTCTAAAATACTTGAGTTTATGTTTAAAATAAGAGTGGGCTGAAATATCCATGCAAAAGGGGTCCAGAACAAGCTTCAAGGAGGAGTGAATAACAAAATAAAGGTGTGGCTGATCCATATACCAAAGTGAACGAAATTGCCTTGGTAATAAGGAGGGATGACTCTTTGCTTGCTTGCTGAAGATGATTCTTGCTCTTCTTGGTTGTTTTGTAACCATTCTTCCACTAAGGTGTATTGAAATGCCAGTAGGAATTATTGTTAGTTATTTGTGGCCTTTGTATTGCCTTGTATTGAATCAGCCCATCTCTATATCCTCTCCTATATATAGGGGGAGCAATCTATGAGAATAACAACTCAGAATTTTATGATATAATACTTTGTGTATTGTGAGAGTATGTCTCTCTTTTGTTCTTCATTGAACCTTATTTAGATCTTATCAAGAAACCAAGTTTTCTTGTGGCGATCATTCCCTAGGCTTATCACTTCTTCTTTCTCTCAATGAATTAAGAGTGTGGCGCCATTCCCATTTCTTATCTCCTCCATATTTTCAAATTTTTTCTTTCTTGTTCTTATCTTTTACTTTTCCAATTCTGTTTGCTTCTGTCATTCAACCCGAATTCACATAGATGAAAAACTATTCATTTCGATAGTCATCAGAACACCACCTCCTAGCAACCATGGTTCTGACAGACATACTATAGTTGGCACTAAACACCGTGAGGACCCTAAACATGTGAGACAAGTTTTGAATGAAACAGTCATAGGTATGGCTAATGACAGGGACAGACCTATGAGGGATTATGCAATTTTTGACCCTCACACTATGCAAACTAGCATAGTGAGGCCTGAACTTGCCACAACTCATTTTGAATTTAAGCCTATGATGTTTCAAATGCTTCAAACAATAGGGCAATTTGGTGGACCCACATTTGCATTTAAAATAATTTGTAGAAGTCTGTAGTAATTTCATTCTCTCTGGTGTAAGTGATGATGCTTTTAAACATAAACGTTTCCCTTATTCCTTGAAGGATAGAGCTAAGGTTTGGTTAAATTCCTTGGAACCTAACTCTATCACTACTTGGAATGAGATGGCTGAGAAATTTATGACAAGATGCTTATGACTTTATTGAAACCATTGCTGCAAACATTTATCAATGGCCAACAGCCAGGGTTAGTGGTCAGAAGAAAGTTGCTGGTATGCGTGAAGTGAGTGAAGTTACTGCTTTATCTGCTCAGGTTGCATCTTTGTCCAACATGATCAAAAATATGAATGCAACACCTGCTACAGCAACACCTACTGCAGTAACTGAATCTGTACCAGAGACCAAAGTGGCAGGAATTGAACAAGTACTAGTGGGTTCTGCTAGTTGTGTGTACTGTAGAGGAAGCCACTTGTATGAAGAATGTCTTGCAAACCCTATTTCTGTCAACTATGTGGGATATGACAAGAACAATAATCCATATTCTCGTACCTACAATCCGGGGTGGAAGAACCATCCTAATTTCAAATGGAGCAACAATGCAACACCTGCTACAGCTCTTGCAACACCACCAGGATTCGCTGCTCAACCCAAGGCAGCAGCACGAGAAGTCAAGAATGGAGACCATTACCATCTCTTGCAACACCACCAGGATTCGCTGCTCAAACTCAAGGGGCTGCAATCAAGAACTTGGAGAATCAAATTGGTCAAATAGCTACTGCTTTTACCCAAAGGCCTAGTGGATCATTACCATCCACTACTGAACCATCATCATCTAAAGGGAAGGAACAGTGCAAGGCTATATCTCTAAGGAGTGGGAAGGACTTGAATGGACCATCTACTGATCCTAGTGATGGCACCAACAAAAACCAAAAAAAATCAGAAAAATGAGAAAAAGAAGGCAACAGATGCTGCAGCATCTGATGCTGCACCAGTTCATCACCAGTTGCTGATCAACCTGTTCCATCTCCACCTTTTCCTCAAAGGTTGAATATGTCACAGCAAGACAAGTAATTTGGTAAATTTCAAGAGGTGCTAAAACAACTTTACATCAATGTTCCTCTAGTAGAAGCACTTCAGCAAATGCCCAACTATGCAAAATTTATGAAGGATGTGCTCTCTAAGAGGAAGAGACTTGGAGAATTTGAAACAGTGGTTATGACAGAGGAATGTAGTATGATCATGCAAAGCAAGCTTCCAAGCAAGTTGAAGGATCCAAGCAGTTTCACTATTCCTTGTTCAATTGGTGAGACCTATGTTGGCAGAGCTCTTTGTGACTTAGGTGGAAGCATCAATTTGATGCCTAAGTCTGTTTTCACTCAGTTGGGTATAGGGGTTGCCAGACCTACAATTTTTACTCTCCAACTTGCAGATAGATCTATTGCATACCCAGAAGGAATCATTGAAGATGTCTTGATAAAGGTAGATAAATTTGTATTTCCTGCTGACTTTGTGATTTTAGATTTTGATGCAGATAAGGAAGTGCCCTGATCAGTTGCTAAGGAGATGTGTGGCTTATGAAGAACAACAAGAGGTGCTGCAGCAATGTCATGCTGCAGCATATGGAGGACACTTTGGGGGTATGAAGACAGCAGTAAAAGTGCTTCAATTTGGTTATTTTTGGCCTACAATTTTCAAAGATGCTCATGAGTTGGTTAGAAAATGTGATAGTTGCCAAAGGAGTGGGAACATTTCAAATAGGAATGAAATGCCATTGTCAAACGTCTTAGAGGTTGAACTCTTTGATGTTTGGGGTATGGACTTCATGGGACCTTTTCCCCCTTCTATTGGCAACTCTTACATCCTTGTTGCTATAGATTATGTATCTAAGTGGGTTGCGACAGTTGCTTTACTCAGCAATGATGCAAAATCTGTCAGCAAGTTCTTACATGAAAACATCTTTACAAGGTTTGGAACTCCTAGAGCAATAATCAGTGATGAAGGGTCTCACTTCTGCAATAGGTTGATTGAAACTCTCTTGGCCAAATATGGGATAAAGCACAAGATTGCAACAACATATCATCCTCAAACTAGTGGTTAGGCAGAGTTATCCAATAGAGAGATCAAGAGAATGTTGGAGAAAATGGTAGGACCTACTAGAAAGGAGTGGTCAAATCATCTTGATGATGCTTTATGGGCTTACAGAATTGCTTACAAGACTCCTTTGGGAACGTCCCCCTACACTTGTTTATGGCAAAGCTTGCCACCTGCCTTTGGAGCTTGAATACAAATCCCATTGGGCAATCAAAAAGCTCAATTTTGATCATGCTAAGGCAGGGGAAGCTAGGCTATTGCAACTGAACAAATTGGAAGAAATGAGACACTTTGCATATGACAGTTCTGAATTGTATAAGGCAAAGAACAAGGCTTGGCATGATAAGAAGATTCAGAAAAGGGAATTAGTTGAAGGTGATCAAGTTTTATTGTTCAATTCAAGACTGAAGCCATTCCCAGGAAAGCTCAAGTCTAGATGGTCTGGGCCATTCAAATTGATTAAGTATACCCTCATGGAGCTGTGGAATTGTATGATGATGTGAGAAAGCAAACCTTCAAGGTTAATGGTCAAAGGGTGAAGCAATACTATGGAGAACCAGTGGTGAGGAGCAAAATCACCACTGAATTGAAAAATCCTTGATCTTGGAAGGAAGTCAGGTTAAGGACTCTTAAACCAAGCGCTACTAGGAGGCAGCCCAGGGTTTTTAATCTAATAAATTAGTTGTTTCTGCTTGTTTTAGTGTTTGTTTTGCAGGAATTAATTCTAGCAAATTGAAGTTTGAGGGTGTGACAGCAGTTGTTGCTACAGCATTGCTTCCAGCAACATTGCTGCAGCAGTGAATGGTAGTTGAGGAAAAAAATAAAATAATGGTAGTTATTCACGCATCTGATGCATTGTCAGGGGCTCGTCTTTTCAGTCTCATTAATCGTCACTTCACCATTAGCTGAGCAAACTGAATCCCTAAATCCTTAAACAATAACCTCTCCATTCTAGCAATCCCAATTCACTCTTAATCCCTCTTCACAAATCACAATTCTGTTACCAATGGCAAGAACCAAGATGAGCGCAAACAAAACCTCTGGAAAGCGCCAATCAACCACTAGGCGAGGAGAATCCAGTCAAGCCCGTCGCCAGAACGCCAAGCGTACTGATGCTGCAACTCCAGAAAAGTTTCAAACCATGAATTTCTGGGCAGAGAGGGGCTTCGTGCTGCAAAATGCCCCTATTGCGTTCACATCCACTGTGAAAGCACTGGGGTGGGAGCAATTGGTGCAACACCCGTCATTTTTCTTCCCCTCTGTCGTGCGAGAATTTTATGCTGGATTTGTACCCCAAAAAGATGGCAAGCCGCAGTATATTTCTGAAGTAAGAGGAGTGCATGTCAAATTTGACTCCATGGAAATCAATGAGAGATTGGGCTTAGGCTATCATGGCTTAACCTTTGCAAAGAACTTCATCAAATGGGGCAAGAAAGAGATGGAGTCTGTCAAGAAAGCAATCACCATTCCTGGAACACCATGGGAGTCGTGCAGTGCCAATGAGTTCAAGGTGAAGAGGAGCAGTCTCAACCACGATGCCATGGTCTGGTTCAATTTCATCAAGCATTCTCTTCTGCCTACATCCCACACAACCAACGTGGAGAAAGAAAGGATGATGCTCTTGGATGTCATTTTGGGAGGAAAAGATGTGGATGTAGGGAGGCTTATCTGCAGAGAGATTCTTGTCTGCTATGGGAAGACTGTTGGGTATTTGTTCTTTCCTTATCTCATAAATGATCTGTGTATTAAAGCAGGAGTTGAAATCAAAGGAGAAAAGAAGGGGTACCCTCTTGCTGCTTTCCCAACTATTCTGAAAGCAAAACCAAAAGCTGCTGCAGCATCTGGTGATTCCATCATGCTCCCACAATTCATGCTGCAGCAACGCTCTGTTTGGGAGTTCATGAGAAAGCAGCAAGAATGGTTGACTGCTGTGTTTTCAACCAATTTGAAGGAGAGTGTAGGAGTTGAAGCACCTATCTTTCCAGAATGGGTGTTAGATGAAGAAGCAATTGATGCAACACTATTTGTTGAAGCTGGTGTGGATGATGGAGAAGAAGAAAGAGTAGTTGAAAAGAAAAGAAAGAGAAGGGAACTGAAGAAAGGCAAGAGGAAGGTTGGAGAAGAAGAGGAAGACCTGCTTGAAACTGAAGATGAAGAATCTCTCAGTGAAGGGGAGAAGCAGGAGAACAAAGAAATAATGGCTCAATTGAATAGGGAAGATGACAGTGGAGATGATGATTCTGTGGCTGATGATGGAAGTAACAAAAAGAATGATAGTGAACCTGACTGGGATGACCTCACTGACATAGAAATGGACTCACCACCAACCCACAATATCACCAAAACCACCAACATACCTTCCACCTCCACATCTCAACCCATCCTAACCCCTGTCAACCAAACCACCACTGAAACACCAAACCAATCCACTCCCCAGCAAGAAAATCAACCAGAGAATCCACCCATGACCACCACAAATCCACCCCAAGAAAATGAACCTAAATCAGTGCCAACCAATGCTGCCAATTCTCCTGTTGCAGTAATTGATGCCGCTAACAGTGAAGAAGGAGTTGATGTTACACCTTCAAAGAAGCAAAGGTCAAAGAGAATGGAAAGCAAGAGGAAGCTTGATGAAGTACCAGAGGAAGAGGAGCTAGATGCTGCTAAGGTGATTGAGAAAGAAGATGTACAGACTGATGCCACTATTGCTGCTGTGGTGAAAGGCATTGCTGATGCTGCAGCTTCTGATGCTATAGCAATGGAAGAACAGCAGAGAGCAGAAGAGTAGAGAAGAGTTGAGGCTGAGCGAATTGCAAGAGAAGCTCTTGAGCTTGTGGCCGCATCAGTAATTGCCCAAAAGAAGGCAGGTGTTTCTGATGCTAGTGGTGTTGTTGCAGATACACCACTAGTGCTGCAGCAATAGAAACTTCTGATGCTGTTATAAGCCCAAAAGCCAAAAGACAGAAGCCTTACACTCCAAGGTCCAGAAGAGGAGGAGCCGCAAGATAAAGCCCAAGGGCAAAACCAGGGGCCTCTGCACCTTAATCTTTTAGTTTATGTCTTTTTAAATTCTGTTTTTAATGCTCCTTTGAATAAATGTGTTGAGTGCTTTTGTTCTGTGATAGCACTCAACAGTTGTGTTAGTTGTTTGTTTTGCTTCTGTTTTGCTTTTAAATAGGCCTCCCCTTTAGTATGCATGAGCAGTGAGGACACTACAAGGTCTTAAGTAGGGGGGAGGACCAATGGTCTATGTATTATGCTAGTTAGTTGAATAAAATTTAAATTTTTGGAAGTTAAGTTGAGCAAAACTTAGTGATGAAATGGTGAGAATTGAGTGAATAGTGCCCCTGTTTGTGAGTGAACTCTATTGCTCCTATTCCCACACTTTTGCATGAAACTCAAGTAGGACATAGTGAATTAGAAATGATCTGAAGCTAAACTAGTTGTTGGTAGACCTAGAGAATTGCCATATTTTTACTAAAAACTTAGGGTAGCGTAAGTAACTAAGTTTGGGGGTTCTTTGAGCTATACTAAGGCAAAGCATGAAGGAATGGGATTAGACCAAGTGCACATAGTTTAGGAAGTAATTAAAGTCAGTATGTTGAGTTATGTGCTATGTTATTAAGCACTAATGTTTGTAAATAGTTGTAATTGTTGTCATTGCCCAAGCATAAAAAAAAAGAAGTAAAAAGCTATGAAAAAGAAATTCAAAGAATAAGGGCAATGCAACACAAGTGTTAAGTATTGTTGTTTTTGAATTCTGTTCTAGTTTGTGTTGTTGCAGCAACTTTTGCTGCAGCACTTCAGTTGAGTTGTAATAAGTGCACTGGCCTAGAGTTCTGAATTGCTGTATCAAAGACCTTTGTCATGCTTATCCCCTCTTTCTGTGCTTGAATTGTTAGTCTACCCTTAGTGTTGAAACATCTTTGGCATTCTCAAAAGAAAGCCTCTCTAGTTTTAGTTAAGTGGAATTTTGAACCTTGCTATGATCTTAACTGAGTTAAATGTCACACACACACACACACACACACTTTTGAGCAGGAGTAATTTAGGGAACATGCTATTCAGTAGGCTTGCAATTGAGTGACCAATCTGAAAGTTTTACGCTCAACTTAATACTCTGTTTTTGTGCCTTTTTGGAAAATTCAACTATCTGGTTTGTTTGTTGGTATAGTGCTTGTCTTTGTCAAGTGTCATTGCTTGAGGACAAGCAATGGTTCAAGTTTGGGGGTGTGATAACAATCATTTATGATGGTTATTACCTCTTATTTCAAGCTTAAAATCATTATTAATTCTCAAGCAATATTGTGATTATTATTGTAAATAAGGTATTTTAGAGTTAGTCTAAGGTGCATGCTTTAATTTGTTATATTTGGCACTTTGGTGCCCAATTGTGGGTTTAATGTGTTTACTTAATTACTGCAGCATCTAATGTGGCAGCAATGCAAAAATACGCAACATGAGAGAGAAAGCTGAAGGAAACACGGAAATTGAGGAAAGGACAACTGTTAGTCCGCACCTGGCGTAGGTGTTCGTGTTAATCAAAGAATATTCGCTGATGACCTAGGAATGTGGGCAAAAGGGACTTCGTGCACTCATGAAAGGACAAAAGGCGCCTCCAATTTAGGGTTACCATTGGATCTTGGGCCTCATCTATAAATAGGACCTTCATTCCTCAATTAGGGTAAGCCGGAAAACGAGGTATAGAGATAGCCTCAAATTCGTGCCTTCTCAAGCTCACCAAAAAGATCAAGTGCTGGAATTGTTATTGCTGCAGCAACATTGAAGCTTCATTTCTTGAAGGAAGCTACGATTGAAGAACTGGAGTGTGCTTCATTGATCTTCTTTGGAGCTTATTTCTCTTGGTTCAACGATTTGTAGTGTAAACTCTCTTCTCGGATTTGTAGCATGACTTTCTCATTTATGTTTAAGCTATTTTTCTTGTTGTTAAAGCTCAACATGAGCTAACTTCTTATAGTTGGGATGCAAACTTGATGTAATGATTTTATTGTGCTATTAATGAAGTATGTTTAAGTGTTGAGCATTTTATCTTGTGTGTTTTAATACTTCCATCTTAGATTAGCATTGGCTGTCTAATCTAAGTAGCATTTATGAATTCAGAGATGGTTTGTAAATTTACCTCACAAGATAATATGGTTTGTTGCATTAATAGAGATATTAGTGTTTCTTGCTTAAACCCTAGAGATAGGGAAGGTATAAGCCAAAAGGTGAATACTGCGGGTGCCTAAGCAGCCTACGACTTTTAAGGTCTAGAGATAAACTTTGAGAACCAAATCCTAGTGAGAAGTATTTGTGAAAATATATCCATTGCTGCAGCACCTAATGCTGCAGCACTTAACATATCATTATGTGCACTTTAATGAAGTTACTGAAAGTAAATGCATCTCAACTTGTTCCAATCATCTGATCTTTATTACCCTGATACCTTTTTATTATTGTGCATGTTACCAAACATTTGTGTCATTTGCTTTATTTTTACCATCACTAATTTTTTAATTAAATTAAGCTTTGTTTAAGTGCTAATCCTCGTGGGAACGAATTTTACTTTTTCTATATTACTTGTTGACAGTGTACACTTTCACTATCACGTTTTTACGCAACACCAAGCCATCGGCTGCTTGTTGGCTCAGGATGATGATAATGGCGCCGAACATGCTATATATTATCTCAACAGGATCCTCAATGATGCTGAGACTAGATACTCTCCTATTGAAAAACTTTGTTTATCCCTGTTTAATGCTTGTTCAAAACTTGAGTATTACCTTTTACCTAAGGATGTTTTGGTTGTATGTAAGGTTGACATCATTTGATATCTACTTAATAGGCCCGTCTTAAAAGGAAGACTCGTTAAGTGGGCCATTAAGCTGAACGCGTTTGCTTTAACTTATGTACCTTTGAGAGCCATCAAAGGCCAAGCCTTGGCCGACTTCTTGGCTCAACACCCGTGTGTAGAAGTGCAGGACGCTCCGGCCGAAGCTGTCAATTACTTGGGCCTTAAGCCCTGGGTCCTCATGTTCGATGGGTCTAGCACCCAAACGAGGGCAGGTGTAGGGATAGTAATCACCAGCCCTTCCAGCCAGACGTGGAGATTCATGTGCCGGATAGGGGATCAAGCCTCAATAATCAGGCCGAATATGATATCTTGGCCAACATGAAGGCTCACTACGTGGAAATAAGGGGTGATTCACAGCTGGTGATCAAACAAATTACTGGGGAATACAAGTGCTACAACGCCAAACTCAAAGAACTAAGGGCCTCGTCGCATGACTTATTGAAGTTGTTTGCTGATGTTATCGTCTTATATGTCCCCATGAGTGAGAACCAGGAAGCGAATGACTTGGGCCAACAAGCCTCGGGATACAAGGAACAGATGGACGAGGTACTACAACAAAGTACTAGAGCCCTCGTTGAGGAGGATCCCGCCGATGCGTGGATTGGGGTATTAACGAGGTGGGTAACCCAACGGCGGACACTGACTTCAAGGTGAAACAAAGGGCATTGAAGTATATCTTGAAATGGAATGACCTATTCAAAAGAAGTGCCAACGGGGTACTGTCAAAGTGCCTCCAAATGAAGGACGCTTATATGGTAATGGCACAGACCCATGCAAGAGTCTGTGGTGCCCACAAGTCTGGCTCCATCATGAAATGGCTTATCTATCGGCATGGATACTATTTGCCGACGATCACGGCTGATTGCTTCCTGTTTGCCAAGGGATGTGAGGCTTGTCAGCTGCACGGACCGATCCAAAGGGTGTCGGTAGATAAGCTACACCCCATTGTCAAACCTTGGCCGTTTAGAGGATGGACCATGGATTTAATTTGCAAGATATACCCTCCAAGTTTGAAAGGACACAACTTTATTATCGTTGCCACCGATTACTTCACCAAGTGGGTGGAAGCTATGCCATTAGGGAGCGTTGACCAGACCGCAATGATCAGATTCATCGAAAACCAAATCATTTTAAGGTTTGGAATCCCTGAGACCATCACGACATTAAGATGAGACACTCGTCTCCTTATTATACCCAAGCCAACAGCCAAGTAGAGGCCACCAATCATCATTGAACTCATCAAAAAGAACATAGAGGACAAGCCTCGGCGGTGGTATGAGACCCTTAATGAGGTCTTGTGGGCTATGAGAAATTCTATGTCTACGGCCACGAGGGTGGTCCTCGAATTGGGACGAGTTGGGCAAGTGGTCCTCGAATTGGGACGAGCCCTACATCGTTAGCGAAGTATACCACAGTGCAGCGTATCATCTAATCACTCTAGACGGAGAAGAATTTGAAACAAAGATTAACGGCAAGTACCTCAAAGCGTATTATCCTACTCTATGGGGAAGTATGCGAGAAATTGACAGATGGATTTAAAGAAATAAGAGAAATTTTGTCAGAGTGGCTCGCCACACACCCGCGGCCTAGTGATAACTGAAAAAGAAAAACATAAGTTTCAGAACTGGGCGACCCCCTTCTCACCATCAACCAGACCAGCAGCAGCAGCATCCTGGATTATATTAGTCACACTGGCCCTAATACTCGCAAGTATGGTTTCGTCCATTTCAGCCTCGGCGACTGTTCCCAAGATCTCCAGACCTGCGGATGGGGGGTTCGGCAGTAGGGGTGTCAGCGGGAACTGGAACAGCGGTAGGTGGAGGAAGATTAGTTGCTGCTGCATTGCTCGTAAGACGCTTGCAGAACCCCCCACTCGTCAACAATCCGCAGAAGGGTGGCCTTACTGTTGTCTAGGTCTGCCTCTAAGCAAGGCTGAAGAGGAAGGAGGGCATCAAGCTGAGGACCCAGGATAGTACTGGATTGGAAGTGGTCAGCGATGGCTTCATTAACAATAGTGACCTGAGAGACGGCCGCTAAATGTCGAGGATTTAGAGCAGCCAGTTCTGAGCGAAGAGAAGCTATTTGGACCTCCACAATTGTGATGCGCCCATATAGGTTGTTCTACTCAGTAAGGGTATCCGTTTTCTGTTGGTTGAGGGATTTGAAGGTGGCTAGATACCCATCTCTTTCCGACAACAGGGCACCCAGCCTCTCAAGAGTCCCCAGAGTTCGATCACGGGTTGACCTGGCCAGCTCATATTGACTAGAAAATTCCCCCAGCTGAAGGGCCAATTCTGCTAGGATGTCCCGTTTGGCAGGAGGAACCTGAGGGCACCAAGAGACACGGAAAAGAGTCGTCCTCAAACCGTCGACTTCCCCAGGATCAGTGGGGACTTCACCAGCCAAGGCCACCTCCACTCGGGCAAAATCTGCCACTAAAGAAGAGGTAGTCGTCTCCGGGTCACCCAGACCGGCGAAAAAGTGCAGCATTTCCTCGTCATCCAAATCTGGGGAAGCCATCCCTTCAAGAGGAGAGTCTCTGGCAGAGTCGACCACCCCGACCGGGTCTGGGTCAGCCGCCACGGCATCGTTGACCGCCTCCTGCAAGAAGAATCACGGTGAGGAAAAGAAGGAGTATGGCCAAAGGTCAAAGGACGGAAAACACGGGGACTCACCGAGATCAAGATGTCTGCTTCAGATAGCTATGCTGGAGGAGACTGAGGGGAATCGAAATCCACACGGAGCCGCTGCATCGCCATAACCAATGAATAGATTGCCAGGAAAATAGTCAAAAAAGGAGCGATGCGAAAACAGATGCTAACCCAAAGACGCTCCCCAAAGGGAGGGGACAGGCCCGAGTCTAGCACCGCAGGCTGAGAGGAGCTTGGGGCCAACAAGTCCCTGTGCCTTTTGCGCCGCATTAGAGGGACATCATCTTTATCGTCTTCATCATCACTACCGTTCAGATTTATGACCGGAGCTTGCACTGAAACCAAGAGGGGTCAAACAAATCTAGAGAATGCTGGGAAAAGGGACACACGAGAGGGCAGAATTTACCATTCGAGGGAGGAAGTTGATTGAGAACTCTCGGCCGAGACGATGACCATAGAGGAGGTTCAGGGGCTTGTGGCTTCTTCTTCTTCTTCTTTTTCGTAGGCTTGGCAGAGGAGCGACCCGCCGAAGGAGGTGGTGGACTCACTCCGGCGGCCACCGACTCAGGCCCACTGGTCAATCCTTCACTAGAACCCAGATAGCACCGGAGATACTCTGCGGTAGGTTGGGGGAAAACATACTCCCAAACCCTCGACCACCAATCAGCGTACGGGGGATCTCACCAACAACACCATGATAACTCCCCCAATCAAAAGCAAGGAACTGCTCCTCCTACACTCTGAGGATCTTTTCGAGGTCCCGAGGGAGCAACCTCTGCCGACAGAGTGTGACGGTCTGATAGGCCGCAAGTGCACGGTTCTATCGCGTAATAAAAATTATCGATCCCACAGAGACATTTTGATTACCAATTTCTTTTTCGGTGTTGATTAGCTAAAAGGAATGATTTTAGAAGAAGGAAGGTTTGTTGATTTTTAATTCAGAATTTTAAAGAATCTCAGGTTATTAATTTCATCACAATGATGAGGAACCCATGTAATTCTTTAGACCATTTACCAAACTTATAAAGTAATATATTTCAAAGACAAGGCAACGAATATAACAAATGTCTCCTTTTAGAGTACAAAAGTGTGTTTTGAACTAACAATCAAGCCTATTCTCATGGTCGATTGTCACCAAAACCCATTAAGCACAACACCTTTATAATGTCTCAAGAGTTTCAAAACTATTCTCATGTTTTGAATCCCTTGTCTAATTTCATGGTTCCAACATCAATACTTCACCTTTCGGTTCTTCGTATGATGTTTAGGATTAGAATTGAAGGACAATGAAATTAGATTGAAATATAAAACAATTGGAGTGGAGAATATTTTTTGGGAATTACTAGGGATCATTGTGATTACTCCCAATAATCTAAGACCATATTTCTACTCACATGCTTAAAAAGAAATTGCAATAAGATAAAGAGACATAATTGTAAATGACTGAAATCTAAATTGCGTAATGTAACTGACGAGAATTGAAATAAAGCGATGAATAGCTGAATCTAAAGTTGCTGGAAAGATAAATAACAGAAATAATAAAAGCAACAAAGTAAAGAACATGAAAATAAAAGAGCAAGAATGTAAAGATGAAGTAGAAGATTGCATAAAACTAATTTTCTAGAGAACTTTTGCAAGTGATTACAATAGCCTGAGGTGAGATTACAACTGAATTGAGGTCGTATTTATAGCCTAGGATCAGTAGACAAGGCACTAAATTCGAGTTACAATCCATAATGAAGAGAATGGGAAAAGTTTGTAACAGCTTCAGCATCTGATAGCGCGCAACGAACCGTGGGGAGCACCTTGGGCACCCGTGGTACTTTCTGTTTGAGGAATAAAAACTCTCAGCATTCCAAAGCGCATCAGGCATCACAAGCAGTGTTGGGCAACACGGGCACCCGTGGTACTTTCTGCCAGAGGATATTTTCTATGCAAATTTTGACTGTTTTGATCCTTTGTGAATCTCCTATCCTTGGGACTTCAATGCTATGCTTTTTAGTGCTTGAAATACTTCCTTTGCTTTTGATTTGTTCTACAAAATAAAATCCAAATAAAAGCAATAAATTAGTCCTAAAAGAGAAATAAAAATACCAAATAACTATTTAAAACAAACCCCAAAATTACAACTAATTTGGACTTATCACGGCCAAAGAAGAATATGGGGCGGGCACAAACTGACCCACCCCAAATTGTCGGGTCAAGAAATTGGGATGATAAGGCTCGATGGTAAGGAAGTTCCACGTGGAGTTAAGCTTAACCCCGGCAACCAAATCATAGGCAACCAACACACGGCTCCAGTGGCGAAGGACGTTGTGATCGAAGGGGGAAATCAAGGCCAAGTGCTGAGGATAGAGTACACAATCAGGACCCAAATGGTACTTCAGACAGGGGTACCAGCAAAATGGTTTGACAGTACTATTTTTGGCTGCCGGGTCAAGATCCAAAAACAATTTGAAAACCTCTGCCCGATCCAAGGGCAAAGCGGGAACGGCGGAAAGGGCAGTGCCCAGGACACGATGGGTTTTGATATCCAGCCTAGGGGCGAGAGTAGGAAAGTAGAGCTGCACCCACAGTTGAAGAAACCAGACTGGACCATCGACCCGAGAGCAGTAGTCGTGTTCCTTGACATGGACCACAAAGCTCTCCATGCTCCAATAGAGAAGAGCAAGAAAAAATGGGCCCCAGGCATACTTGTCGCCCGATTGCAAGAAATGGACGAAGACGGAAAGCTCCTTAACGACACCAAAGGACTTAGTGGCGTAGAAGAACTTGTTGAAGAAATACATCAAAAAGGCGAAATGCTCTCCCTTAGACACAGTTCCAGAAGTTGCAGCATTCTGTGAGTGCAAGGGAGCAAAACAAGAGGCAAAGGTGTAAGGGGGATCTTCACCGGCAAAGCTGGAGTTGGTGTGAACCTCCAAACTGCCTGCAGGAAGACCAACAATGGCGGCCACATCTAGCACAGTAAGAGTCAGCATTCCCAAGGGGAAGATAAAGACGTTGAGGGTCGTCGACCAGAAAGTCATCAAAGGCAGCAGAATATCGGCGTTGCGGGAAATCTTTCTAGTCGACACCTCAATCATATCATAAATTCCCCAGTCTTTCCAAGACTCACCAATATGAGGTTTTAACCGTTCCACCCAGGCAACGTAGACTTTGTCGATCATCGGCCACCCGCGGATGTCGGAGAATCTAGCCTCGACGGTGAAGCAAGAGGACTTCAGAGGGAGATCAGCAGCGTCAAAACATTGCCTAAGAAGGGAAGGGCCGTGGTCTGTGTTGTCGGCCAACGGGAGAAGGGCAGAGAGTTCACCCACGGAATGGAAGATAGCGGGAGCGGGAGCCGCGAAGGAGGATGCAGAGCAAGAAAGGGGAGAAGGCAAGTAACCGTGCGAGGGGTAATGATGAGGGTTATTCATAGCCTCGCAAGAAGTCTCGACCGGCGTCTCCTTGGAAACCGTCGCACAGCCGTTTCGATTCGTCCGAAGCGCCAAGTGGCATGCAGCAGCAGTTATGTCCCCTCTAACCATCACTTCAAATCATTTTAAGGGTTTTCCTACCATCAATCACGTCCTCAAGGCCACACGATAGCACAAAAAGGGGGGCAATTGTTAACACCCAAAAATAAATAAGTCGTAAGCCGAGGGCCAAGTGAGGAAAAAAGGGGGTCATGGTGTGAAGGGAGGCCACACGACAAGGGCAAAAAAGGTATTTTTCCAGAAAGAGTGAAGCTAAAAGGAAGTCCTCGGGGCACGCTGAATGACAAAACCCCCCGAGGGAGGGCTACGCCTGAGGGCCAATGAGCCAAGCTGAGGGAAAGTGATTGCCCCAGCCTTTAGAGTACCGAGGCCTAGGTGGCTGGGACACCTTAATCATTGCCTAAATTGAGCCAGGACAACCTAGCCACCATACGGCCGAGGTAGGGTGGGCGTTACTTGGAAGGCAAGACACGACACGAAGATAGAACGTGGGAACGGTTGAAGTTCAAGCGGAAGAGCGAGGCCGAAAAATGCGGAGCAACAAGCACTCACCCCACTAACCGTGTCAATGGGATTGTGGGCAGTTATTTCGCTTCGTTGAGGGCCTATGAAACAATGAGAGCCGTTGATCTTAGATCAATCCAACGATAGGAAAATGTTGGCTAACATAGTGGCCGACGAGGGCTTGTGTATATATATAGCATTAGAGTGAAATGTAAAGGACACACATCAATCAATCAAACTCTATGTTTATTTCAATTTATCTTCCTTTATCGCATTTACTTTATTTTATTTTATGCATTAGCCGTAGTATAATCCAACACTCGCGTGCCTTCTCACCTAGCCTGACCCTTTCTAGAGGAGTCAGAAAACCCATAGTTGAGGAAAAGAGATCCCTCCTCGACGCAATTGCTTGAAGAAAAGAGGAATCAAAGACTGTCCAAACCTCTGGCCGACACCACGGCCAAGACCTAAGAGTTCGACGACAAAAGAATACTTCTTGCATATGCTGCTCATAAAGATTACAAACTCTTTCAAATGGATGTCAAAAGTGCTTTTCTAAAATGATTCCTAAATGAGGAAGTGTATGTACATCAACCTCCTGGTATTATTGATGAGAAACATCCAAATCATGTTTTCCAACTAACTAAGGCTCTCTATGGTCTTAAAAAAGCTCCTAGAGCTTGGTATGAGAGACTTAGCACCTTTCTGCTCAAAAATGGTTTCTCAAGAGGAAAATTGATGTTACTCTTTTTAGAGAAACCCTGAAAGATGAATTATTAATTGTTCAAATTTATGTTGATGACATCATCTTTGGAGCCACTAATGGAAAGCTATGCAATGACTTTGGAAAATTGATGAAGGAGATTGAAATGAGTTTGATGGGTGAACTGACAAACTTTCTTGGTTTACAAGTCAAATAACTTAAGAAGGGAATCTTCATTTCTCAAGAAAAGTATATTAAAGATTGTCTTAAGAAATATAAAATCAGTAATGCAAAAGCTATGGCTACCCGGCCCATTGTACCCTTCTGTAAGTATTGAAAAAGATGAGAAGGGTAAGCTTGTTTCTAAAAAGGAGTACAGAGGCATGACAGGCTCTCTATTATACCTCACTGCAAGTAGACAAGACATAGTCTTCTCAGTAGGGCTATGTGCCAGATTTCAAACTGCTCCAAAAGACTCTCATCTCTTTGTTGTCAAAAGAATTTTTAGATATATTGTTGGAACAGCTAACAGGGTGCGAAAAGAGAACACATTTTGAGCTTATAGGGTACTGGGATGCTGACTATGCTGGAGACAAAATTGAAAGAAAAAGCACAAGTGGTTCACGTCAACTACTTGCTGAATCACTCATCTCACGGTCATGTAGAAATCAAAGTACAATTGCTCTATCAACAACAGAAAGATGAATATGTCTTAGCTGCTGGTTGCTGCTCTCAAATTCTATGGATCAAAAATCAACTTGAAGATTTCTCTTTAAGTTATCTAGGTATTCCAATACTTTGTGATAATACTAGTGCTATAAACATGTCTAAAAATCTAAACCAGCATTCTAGGTCAAAGCACATTGATATTAAGCATCATTTTGTTAGAGATCATGTGCAAAAGAAAGACATTGAACTTGTTTTTCATGGATACTAAACATCAACTAGCAGATATTTTCACTAAACCCCTTTTAGAGGAAAGTTTTAGTTACATTAAAAGCATGTTTCATATCATTGAAACCCCTTTCAGATGAAAAAAGTCATGACCATCAACCTTCTCAGTAATGACAAGTGTCATAACCCTCAACCTTCTCAACTCTTGAGAAGAGTCATCAGATGCATATGCCATAAATTACAAAAAGATTTCATGTTGTTTGTTGTTTTGTTTGTTTATTGTGTGCATTTAATCTGTCTGTGTCTTAGGTTAAAAATATTTAAAAATCCAAAAAATAGGAACCTAGCCGTTACAAAGGCTCTTCTCTCTCTCCTTTCTCCCTCACCTCTCAATCAATACGGTTCAATGGTTATACATTAGACAAAAATTCCTTAACCGTTGGTTAGTAACTGCTCAAAATTGATTAAAAGACATCACTTCATCTTCTCTCTCTCGCAAACGGTCATTTCTCTCTCTCACGCATTCTTCCCTCAAAATTCCTAAGCCTTCAAATGGTTAGAACAAAAATTCCTTAACCAACTTCCACTCACTCTGATTCGCAAACTAACTCAAGAGAAATAGATCCCCGCATTCGTAAATTCATTCTCGTTTCTCCTCTCCAAGACCTCGTAACTTTCAAACCATTGAAATTACGACCAACAAAGTTGAAACACGCTCCAAGTGGAAATCCAAGGAGATCAATGAGAGTTAAATTTCACTCTGCTTCTAAGAACACTACAGGAACATCTATGGAGGCTCTTATCAATGTTGAAAATGATGAAATCACTTCTGAACCTAGAACGAAGCAATCCGTTTCTGCAGAACAGAAGGTTGATGCATCTAAACCTGTTGCAGAAACAGTTGTTAATAAGGCTCAAGACAAGGGAAATGTGGAAAAAGGAAAGCAGAAGGTTGAAGCTTCTCAACCTCGTGGTGGTAAGAAGGGTCAAGTTCTTAAGAAGAGAAAGGAACCAGAAAGATCAAAATGGGCATCAAAACCCATTGTCTCAGGAACTGTGTACTCTCTTGATGATATTGAGAAATGTGGACAGAACATCATTCCATTTCTCACTCAACAGAAATGGGAAGAGTTCTTCACATTGGATGATTTAGTTTACAAGCAAAGAGTAAGAGAGTTCTATGAGTATGCTTCAATCAGATACGACCCTCCAAGGATCATCACTTTGGTCAACAATAGTGAAATTGTGGTGACCTCTCTGTCTCTTGAAAGAGTACTTAAAATACCAGATGAAGGGAACAAAGTCTATGATGAAAGCTGGTATGAGAAGATTCGAGTTTCTCCGGAGGACCTGAATACCACCGTTCAACCAGATACACGTGGCTGAGGCTGATGCCCAAAAGACTGCCTTTAGGTACCCCGGTGCCTTAGGCATCTATAAGTGGTTGGTGAAATTAGATATTGACGATGAATGCTATTTTCAATGTCCTCATTGGTAAAAGCATGGAAGTTTATATTGACGATGTGGTAGTCAAATCCAAAACCTTCGAGGCCCACCTTGTTTAGCTTGAACAAGCTCTATAGCGGATGAGACTCCACAATCTCAAGATGAACCCCACTAAATGTGCTTTTGGCGTATTGTTTGCTGGTGTTTTTAGCAAACAATCACTAGTTTTATTAGAAGGTTTGTGAGATCAAACTAGAAAAATCTCAAAGCAATTGCCTCTGAATTGCGAGTGGTTTGTGTTTCAGAAAATGTAGAAAAGGGGACGATTTGCAATGATTAACAGAATCGAAAAGAAAAGAAACAGTAAATGGTGCATGAATTGTAAAGAAAAGACAAATAAATTGCATTGAATCGTAAAAGTGGTACACGATCACGTACAGCGATTCTTCCACTCGTTTTTCGCTCTGGCTTGGAAGTTAGAGTTTCAGGAATCGGGTTGTGTATTGTGATTTGCGACCTCTGTTTCTTCTCAGAAACAGTTATTTATACAAAGGAAAAGAGGGGGAAAAACTGAACTAAGTAACTGCCTAGAAATTTGAAAATTAATAACTGCTACTCCTACTTTCGACCAGAACCGCTCTATCACGCTTCGACCAACTGCTAGTCTTCAGCGCATAACTGCTCTGTTTTCTGTCTGTCGAAAGCTTGTGTCCATTTTCCTCTCTCTTGCTTTTGCTTCCCCGGAAGCTTGTCGAGTTTACCTTGCGCATGACCATTTTCTCTGTCGAAATAATTTGGTCTTCGTCGAAATATAAATCAGGCCTTGTTGACCATTTTCAATGAAGCCTGTCGAAATTACAGGCTAACAAATTGCCCCCCAAAAATGTCTTTTTCGACTGAACTTGAGGAGGAAGAAGAGAAAGACATTTTTGAATTCACCATCGAAATAACTTTGCACTTGAGTAAAATAGCTGTATACCTGATGTCACCACTGTTAAGTGTTGTTGACGTTACTCCTATATTGGTGTATTACGTGGCCTTCAACGTTTTACTTCTCAGTAAATGCCTTATCTCACCATTTCCTATAAGGCTTCTCCAATTCTTCCACTTCTTTTACCTCATAAGTTGCCATCAATAATCCATATTCAAACCTTTAACTTGAACAGCCTGTAATTTCGGCCTTTGACTATGTTTACTGATTCTCTGTTTTAACTTTGAATGGTTCCACCATCTTCCGTTACGTTACTAACGCCGTAATTAAAGTGATGCCTCACTTCTCGGAACGCCAAACTCGTAACCAACTGACGCTCTTTCATACTTCTCCTTATAAATAGAAGAGTTTTGTTTCTCATCTTCACCACTCCATGATTTTTCCTCTTTTCCTTTCCCGTTCCAGGATCATTCCCTTTGCTTTGAGTCTTCTGCGTAACCTCATCTCTCATAATTGCAGTGAGGTTGCCTGGAGGTTCAAAGTGATGGTTTTTGATCTCTGCGAATTATGGCTTTGCTCCTTTTTTCTTCATGTCACTTGATCTTGCAACTTTCTGAGTTTATGCGGGAGACTCAAAGTGGGAGCAGGAAGATTCATCAATATCTCCTCTCTGAAGGGCTTCCTGAGGTTTACCAAGCAAGGAAACGCCCAGTTGAAAGGCTTACAAGCCTAACGCGCAGACGAAAGAATGACCCCCCGAACGACGGGAAGCGTCAACCTGGTCGAAGAAGACCACCCAAAAGAGAAGTTACTTGGTCGTAAAAGACCAACTGCAATTCAGCGTTTTATTTATGCCTAGTTTATTTACCCTTTCGGCACTATGTAATTCACAAATGCCTCCTTGGGCACATGTAACTTGGCAACATTATAATGAAATTTCTTCCATTTTATTCTTGAGCAATTTTTATTCTGTGCTTTCGACAATGTTTTGGCAACTTAAATGCCATGTTTTTACGCTTTCTTTATATTTATTCCAGCGTTATTTTAACTTCTTTCAACGTTGGCTTATACTTTTTCAAGTATTTGCCATTTATACGCAAAATTCTTTCATCAGCGCCAATCTCTTTGACCTCATATGCGCCGTTTGAATAAACTTGTAAAATTTTAAATGGTCCTTCCCAACTTGGGGACCATTTACCAAAGACTCTATCTTTTTTATCCACAGGCAATAGGACCTTCCACACTAGATCACCTGAATCAAAGGCTTTAAACTTAACCTTTTTGTTATAAGGAGTAGTGTTGATAGATTCTTTGGGTGAATTTCGACAAGCCCATAATGCTTGATCAAGGGTATTATGCCAATTTTTTGGTTTCTGCCCAACATGCTTTTTAATCAAATTAATAATAACTTTATTGGCAGCTTCTACTTGTCCATTGGCTTGCGCATAATATGGTGTCGAAGTTAATAACTTAAAACCATTTTCAGAAGCAAACTCTATCATTTTTCTACCAGTGAAAACTGATCCTTGATCTGTAGTAATGGTTTCTGGAATTCCAAACCTATAAATGATATGATTTTGAATAAACCTTATCACTGTTTCTTGATCAACATTGGCTAAAGGTATAGCCTCAACCCATTTGGTGAAGTAATCAGTTCCCACAAGGATATATCTATGGCCCTTCGACGAAGTTGGCTTTATCTCTCCAATCACATCTAGAGCCCAACCTCTAAATGGCCAAGGTTTGACTATGGCATGCAATTCATTTGCAGGTACATGTTGTATCCCAGCATGCTTTTGACACTCTTGGCATCCCTTAGCAAATTCTATGCAATCTTTCAGCATAGTTGGCCAATACATTCCTTGTCGAAATAATAACCACTTCATTTTGTGGCCTACTTGGTGTGAACCACATGCTCCACTATGTGTATCAGAAACTGCTAAATATGCCTCATTTTCACTAAGACATTTTAATAGTACTCCTTCAGGAGTCTTTTTAAACAATTCGTTTCCAATTATCACATAGCTCAAAGCTCTGTATTTTACCTTTTTATTGGTATTTCTTGTGGGATTTTGCAAATATTCCACAATAGGCCTTCGCCAATCATTATTGGTCATATTGTCAAGAGCAAAATTTTCTGCTAAGTCAAAGTCACCAAAAAATTGACGTTTTTCGACAACGACTAGTTCCTCGTTTGCGTTTGTTGCCCCCCCAGTTTTTGGTGTTGACAATAGTGACGAAGAATAGTCATTAGAAATGATTTTATCCTTTATTTCAATTAACTCTTCCAGGCTTTGTTTTGAAACTTTATAGCCTGAAGCAATTTGTGCCAATTCATTTGCCACTTGATTATCAATTCGTGGTAAATGTTCTAAGTGAACAGACTCAAATCTTTTTAACAAAGCATTGGCAACAACAAAGTATCTGATAAGGTGCTCTTTAATGCATTTGTACTCCCTTGTCAATTGTTTGACAACCAACTCAGAGTCACCTTTTATTTCGACATGACTTGCCCCCAGCTCAAGTAAAATTTCAAGGCCTACTATTAAAGCCTCATACTCAGCTTCATTATTGGAACAAACATCTCGAATTTTAAACTTATACTTCGTTGGAATGTTATTAAAATACCAATCCCAACTCCATGTTTATGGCTTGAACCATCAAAGTACAACCTCCAAGGATATACGTCTACAAAACTTAATGTTTCTTCGACAACAGAATGGTCTACTATAAAATCAGCAACCACTAGTCCTTTAATTGATTTTAGAGGTTGATAAGTTAAGTTGTATTCGGACAAAGCCAAAGCCCATTTACCAATTCGGCTATGCATTATTGGTTTCGACAGCATATGCTTGATAACATCAAAATGCGAATAAACAGAAACATCAGCTGGTTTTATATATTGCTTTAACTTTGTACACGAGAAATACAAACAAAGGCACAAATTTTCTATAGGAGTGTACCTCGTTTCGGCATCATTTAAGACCCTACTGAGGTAATAAATGGCTCTTTCGACACCACTATCATCCTCTTGTGCTAACATGCTACCTATTGTTCTATCAGAAGCTGCTATATACAATTTGAGCACTTTGTGTTTAATAACAGGCAACAAAATTGGTGGTTTCATCAAATAAGACTTGATTTCGTCGAAGGCTGCTTGATGCATTGGTTCCCATTTGAACTCTTCTTCCTTCTTCAGTCTTAACAATGGCGAAAAAACTTGTGTTTTGCCACTTAGATTTGATATAAATCTTCGAAGGAAATTGATTTTTCCCAGCAACGACTGAAGCTCCTTTTTGGTCGAAGGGGCCTTCGTTTCCATAATTGCCTTAGTCTTATTTTGATTGATTTCAATGCCTTTTTTGTGCACTATAAAACCCAAGAAATCACCTGCACGTACACAAAAGGCACATTTTAATGGATTTAATTTCAATCCATATTTCCTCATTCTTTCAAAAGAACGGCGAAGATGGTCTAAATGACCACTTTCTGAGGAAGATTTAACCACCACATCATCTATGTATACTTGCATAAAATCATCAATAAAATCATGAACCATAGAATCCATGGCCCTCTGATATGTAGCACCAGCATTCTTTAATCCAAAGGGCATTACTACCCATTCATAAACACCCAATGCCCCCGAACATCTAAAAGCTGTTTTCGACACATCCTCTTCAGCAATGAAGATTTGATTATACCCAGAATAACCATCGAGCATACTAAGATAATCAAATCCTGCTGCTGAATCTATTAGCATTTCTGCCACAGGCATTGCGTATTCATCCTTGGGTGTTGCATTATTTAAATCCCTAAAGTCTATGCAAACTCTAAGAGTCCAATTTTTCTTTATTACATGAACTATATTGGCTAACCATTCGACATACCTGGCAGTTCTGATGAATTTGTTTCTGAATAGCCTTTCGATTTCCTCTTTGATCTTAGACAACACTTGAGGAGCAAATCTTCTTGGCACTTGCTTCACTGGTTTCTTCCCTGGTCGAATTGGTAATTGCATTTCCACTACTTCTCGACTTAACCCAGGCATTTCGTCGTAATCCCAAGCAAAGCAGTCTTTGAACTCCCTTAGCAATGTGATGACTTGGATTTTTAGAGAAGCATCAATATTTGCACTAATATAAGTTGGCCGTTTTATTGAGCCATTTCCCAAATCAACTTCTTCTAACGGGTCTTGAGCTTGCATATGCTTTGCCGAATCTCTAGGATCCTTTTCAAAACCTAATGGATCATCATCATAAATGCAGTCAAGTCTTTCATCTATGACTATGCCATTTCCTTCATGTAACTCACTGGCTTCGACAGCCATTGTTTGTTGAATAATTTCGGCCTCTATAGCCGCGTTAAACTTGTTTTCGGCCATATAAGCCGTAATTTTGTCCCATGCATTGGGCACTGACATAAGAACATTTTCAAGAACCAGTGTTCCACCCCGTTGGTCGAAGAACACCATCAGGATAAACACTATCATCTCCCATTATTTCTCTTTCCCAAACAAAACCATAATTTGGGTCAAGATGAATTGAGGCAAAAACATTATCCGCAGGAACATATGCCTCATTAGAAGATGAACATGGCGCGATCTTCGCCATTTGTTTCTCAAAATTTTCCTTGGTAATTTGGTTCACATCAGCACGGAAGTAGCTCTGATCGGCTTTAACATACTCTACCAAACCATCTTCCTTCCACATCACTAAATATTGATGCAAAGTTGAAGGGACAACACCAACTCCATGGATCCACTCTCTACCAAGGAGTAAATTAAAATTCGCTTTAGAGGCTATCACTAAGAACAATGTAGTCCTCTTTATGGAACCAACGATTAAGTCCACCTCAATGGCCCCCAAAGAATGGCCAGTTTTGCCTTCATAGTTGCTTAAGACAATGTTATGTGGCCTGAGGTCAGTGTCGAACTTACCAATCTTCTTCAAAAGACCATGTGGCATTAAATTCACTGCAGCTCCACCATCCACTAACACTTTGTTAATTCCAACACCATTGACTTTGGCTTGGACATACAGGGGTTTCAAGTGGTTTTGCATACTCATATCTGGCTTCTCGAAGGTAGCCATTTGGTATTCGACACAACCATTGTTCATCACATAGTAACACATTGGCTTATGACGAGCCATATCCTCTGTAAAATCCTCTTCAACATCATTTGGTACTGTGATAACATCGTACTCAAGAGGCAGTATTGATACCACATTGCAAACAACATCGAAATCATCTTCAGAATCATCAAAATCAGACTCCATGTCTTCATCCATGTCGAAATCAGCATTCTCTTCTTTCACTGTTGACAATGGAGGAAATATTCTTTCAAGAGCAGGCCTTCTTGGCTTTTCTGTTACTACAGCCTTGCCTTTGGCCTTATTCGCTGCACACACATGACTAGCAACATCAGCATTCCTCTTTGTGGCAACTTCAGCTTTGGGAACCTCACTCTTCGCCACTATTATGCTGCGTGGAACTTGATTAATGTCAATCGTACTGCGTGGAACATGGTTATTAGCCAAATGACTTGGAACCTTGTTAATGTCAAAGTGTGCCTTCTTCTTCTGTTGTCTTTGGTAACGACGCCACTGTGTTCTAGTCATGGGGTTCTTACCCTTATAGTTATTCTTATAATTAAACTTAACAGCATCCGTATCTGGCTTGACAGCTTTAGCACGTTGATTATTGGGCACCCACGCTTCAACAGGAGCACTAGCACTTGGGACAAAGGATTTATTTGTTGACAGCTTCAAATACCCTTTCGCTGAGGACTTCTCCTTAGCAAATTGTCGTTTGCTTGTTGAAGGCTTTGTTGACACATTAGCCTTATAGCCAAGAAGATCTCCTTTTGCAAAGTCAAATTTTGGCCTGTTGTCAAGCCATTTTCTTTTACGTTGTTGTTGACCCTGATAACCTTCGACAGCTTTAGCTGCTTCTTTGTCGAAGACAGCGCTGCACCTTGGGCAAAGCATAACTTCAGAGTTATTCCACTTACACCGATTGAGGAAATCTATCAATTCTTCCTCAGCCTTTGGATACACAGCATGTATCTTCCCATCATATTCTTTTAGGGTCACTTCCTGTTTCTTACCTTCAGCATACATAAAACCTTTTAATTTTTCGGTGGCAGTCTTGACACACTTAGGAGGGTCTGCCATTTGAGCATCCACCATGCCTACATCAGCTTCGACAGGTTCAGAATACATAGCTTCAGCCTTAGGCAATGGATCAACATCAATCTGCATAGGAGCTTTCATTTTCTTATCAGCAAATTTGAGTCTCCCTTCGTCAACTGCTTTTTGCACAATATCCCTGAAGAGCACACAACGGTCAGTGTTATGTCCCAAAAAATTATGGAACTTACAATAACCCTTTTTCTTTCTTTGGTCAAGAGTTGGTATTTTAAGGCCTTTAGGCACTAATATTTGACCATCAGTTACTAAAAGATCAAAAATTTCATCACATTTAGTAACATCAAAAGTATAAGTCTTAGGCATAAATTTATCATTCTTAGGCTCTACAGGGTTATTCCCATTCGCAGGCCTTAATAATTTACAGGTATAAGGAGGACCAGGCTTAAGTTCAGCCACGTCTATCTCCTCTTCTTCGACATTCCTATATGTGACGTCGAATTCTTCTTCGACATATGCCACTTTTTCTTTTTTATGATACCTATTCGACCTAGATTTTTCCTCTCTAAGCCTTTCAACTTGTCGAACTCTATCAGCCAAATGCGCCATATCTCGCAAATGAGACGTGTCTAATTTCTTTCTAATTGAGTAATCAAGGCCACCAGCAGCCATTTCGACAAGCTCATGTTCAGGGACTTGTGTGAAGCAACGAGATTTCAACAGCCTAAATCTGTTTAAGTAATCATCAATAGTTTCAGGCATTTTGCGCCGAACACTAGCCAATTCTTTAAGACTAATTTTCGACTGGCCCATGTAAAACTGTGCATTGAATGCCTTTTCTAATTGCCCCCATGTGAACATAGAACCAGGGGGTAAGGTCGTGAACCAAGTGAAAGCATTTTTAGTTAGAGAATTTGGAAAGTATTTCATCTTCAAATTCTCATTTTGTGCTAAGTCCCCAGCCTCAGTCAAGAAACGAGCAATGTGTTCGACTGTGGACTCATTTGTATCACCACCAAACTTAGTAAACTTGGGAACTTTCCATCCCCTTGGTAACTCAGTTTGTAATACGTATTCACATAATGGTGATACGAAGTTAGGCCTTTGTAAACCTATGTTAAGGCCATTTTGCGCCAAAATAGTTTCGACTAAAGTAGCTATATTGTTTTCTGCGCCAACATTGTGTTGTTGCACTTGTCGAACAACTTCATCAGCGTTCTGGTGTCTATTTACCAAAACTACTTCAGGGACGTGGTTTACTGCCTCTTGTAGTTCGCCTACAATTGTGGACGCTTCGACTGCAACTGCTTCTTGGGGGTTAACTGGCGACGCATTACCCGCAATAATAGGAACTTGCCTATTATTAACCGCTGGAGCCCCAAAGAAATCTGCAATCCTACTCATCTGATTTGCCAACATTTGGTAACTGTTATTGGTATTTTGAATCAATGGATTGAAAACTGTACCAATTTGTTGGGTAAGCATATTAACCATATCGTGATTACTCTCGTCTACTTGCTGTCTTAAGGCCAACAAAGACGTATTGGTTAATGCTGGGGGATTCCGACCAAATACACTCTCAGAAGAGACGTGTGTATGGGAAAAGGTCGAAATATGTGGCATTCCAGTAGGCATGCCATACATTCCCAGAGGAAATGAGGGTAGATGCACGTTATTCAAACGTGGGTCTAAACTGTTTCCCATTGCCATGTAAGGGCTATGAAGCCCTGCACTTAACGGCAAAGACATAGGCAAAGATGCCATTTCTGACTGCGTTGAACTAACATTAGTCATTGATAATGAAGGGACGGTTGTCGACGATGATAGTCCAGCGCTAATGCTCGCAGAATCCATTGTTGTTCCTTGCCCTTGTGAAACCACAGGGTTGGAACTAGACGCATTATTCGTACTAGAATGAACCATTTTACCACTTCTTAAGTGCATACAACAGCTAATACAAATAAGAGAGTACGAAAATGAACAAAATCAAAGGCAAAGTCCCACCGGGCGTGCCAATTTGTTTGCTGGTGTTTTTAGCAAACAATCACTAGTTTTATTAGAAGGTTTGTGAGATCAAACTAGAAAAATCTCAAAGCAATTGCCTCTGAATTGCGAGTGGTTTGTGTTTCAGAAAATGTAGAAAAGGGGACGATTTGCAATGATTAACAGAATCGAAAAGAAAAGAAACAGTAAATGGTGCATGAATTGTAAAGAAAAGACAAATAAATTGCATTGAATCGTAAAAGTGGTACACGATCACGTACAGCGATTCTTCCACTCGTTTTTCGCTCTGGCTTGGAAGTTAGAGTTTCAGGAATCGGGTTGTGTATTGTGATTTGCGACCTCTGTTTCTTCTCAGAAACAGTTATTTATACAAAGGAAAAGAGGGGGAAAAACTGAACTAAGTAACTGCCTAGAAATTTGAAAATTAATAACTGCTACTCCTACTTTCGACCAGAACCGCTCTATCACGCTTCGACCAACTGCTAGTCTTCAGCGCATAACTGCTCTGTTTTCTGTCTGTCGAAAGCTTGTGTCCATTTTCTTCTCTCTTGCTTTTGCTTCCCCGGAAGCTTGTCGAGTTTACCTTGCG
This sequence comes from Astragalus glycyphyllos, assembly GCA_963573325.1. Lineage (NCBI taxonomy): Eukaryota > Viridiplantae > Streptophyta > Magnoliopsida > Fabales > Fabaceae > Astragalus > Astragalus glycyphyllos. Next base: position 35,138,534 of record OY754307.1, read on the forward strand.
CATGACCATTTTCTCTGTCGAAATAATTTGGTCTTCGTCGAAATATAAGTCAGGCCTTGTTGACCATTTTCAATGAAGCCTGTCGAAATTACAGGCTAACACGTATCTGCAGACAACTTTCTAGGCTTCTGGGTGCACCACCAGGGCATTGATGTAGACAAGAACAAAGCTCGAGCCATCTTAGAGGAAAAACCTCCCTGAACAATGAAGGATGTACAAAGTTTACTAGGAAAGATCAACTTCTTGAGGAGATTTATTGCTAACTTGGCTGGAAAGATGAAGGCTTTCTCTCCCTTATTGACACAGAGGAGATGGTGTTGGAAATGTGTCTTGGTACCTCCGAAGTTAGGGAAGCCCTTAAAGCTATACATTGCGGGTGAGGACAAAGCTATCAGCTACTTGTTAGCCCAAGATGATCATAATGGCACCGAGCGTGCTATATATTATCTTAGTAGAATTCTCAATGATGCTGAAACTAGATATTCTCCTATTCAAAAGCTTTGTTTATCTTTGTTCAATGCCTGTACTAAACTTGAGTATTACATTTTACCTAAGGAAATTTTGGTTGTGTGCAAAGTTGATATTATTAGATATCTTCTTAATAGGCCTGTCTTGAAAGGAAGACTTGTAAAATTGGCCATTAAATTGAACACGTTTACTTTGACTTATGTACCTCTAAGAGCCGTAAAAGGATAGGCCTTGGCCGATTTCTTGGCTCAGCATCCTTGGGTGGAGGTACACGATTCACCAGCTGAACTTGTCAATTATTTAGAGTTGAAACCCTGGGTCCTCATGTTTGACGGCTCCAGCACCCAAACAGAGGGAAGCATTGGAGGATCATGCTTCGACCAATCAGGTTGAATATGAAGCCTTGATCATGGGACTTGATATCTTGGCTGCCATGGAAGCCCAATACGCAGAGGTAAAAGGTGACTCCCATGTAGTGATTAAGCAGATTACTTGGGAATACAAGTGTTACAACACAAAGCTCAAGTAGCTATGGGCCTCGGCTCACAACTTGTTAAAGCTGTTTGTTGATGTTGTAATCATATATGTCTCTAGAAATGAGAATCAAAAAGCGAATGACTTGGCCTACGATCTTGGCCGATTGCTTCGAGTTTACAGAGAGTTGTGAAGCTTGCCAGATGCATTGTCAAATCTAGAGAGTCCCTGCGGACGAGCTTCACCCCATCGTCAAATCTAGAGGGTGGGACATGAATTTAATTGGCAAGATATACCCTCCAATTTCAACGGCCCACCATTTTTTTAAGGTAGCCACCAATTACTTCACTAAATGGGTGGAAGCTGTGCCTTTGGGGAGTGTCGATCAGGCCACAATGTTCACCAGGGAAAAAATGGTAGCTTTTTCCCAAGAGTATGGCATTAACATGAGATACTCGTCTTCTTATTAAACTCAAGCTAATGGACATGCCGAGGCTACCAACAAAATCATCATCAATCTCGTCATGAAAAACATAGAGGACAAGCCTCGACGGTGGTACAAAACCCTCAACGAGGTTCTATGTTCCATGAGAAATTCTAAGTCTACGGCCACGAGGGCGATTCCCTATTGTTTGGTATATGGTTAGGATGTTGTATTGCCACTTGAAATCAGTGTAGCATCATTGAGAGTGACTCGACAACAGGCCATGTTGATGGAGTTGGACTCGTTGGATGACGACAGGCTGGCTGCCCTCAGCAGAATAGAAATGAATAAGGCCACAATGGCCCGAGCCTACAACAAACACGTCAAGCCAAAGAAGTTTATTGAAGGTGACCTCATGTGGAAAACCATTCTGCCAATTGGGAAGAAAGACCACCAGTTTGGCAAGTGGTCCCCGAATTGGGATGGGTCCTACATTGTAAGCGAACACTACAAGAATAACTTGCATTACTGGCTGCACATTTCTGGCGGAATCAGTCAGCCAGTAAGATTTCTGGCGGAATTTGGCGATTTCTGGCCGATTTAGTCTGCCAGTACGTTTCTGGTGGATTCTATAACATTTCTGGCAGATTAAATCCGCCAGTAAGCATCATCGTATTGCGCGTTTGACCAGCATTTGAATTTCCGCCAGTAATTGCAGTTACTGGCGGATTTAATCCGCCACTAGATGCATCCGTCAGTAATGACATTTACTGGCCAACTGGAATCCACCAGTAATTGCAGTTACTGGTGGATTTAATCCGCCACTAAATGCATCCGTCAGTAATGACATTTACTGGCCAACAAGAATCCGCCAGTAATGTCATTTACTGGCCAACTGGAATCCGTCAGTAATGACATTTACTGGCCAACTGGAATCCGCCAGTAATGACATTTACTAGCCACAAGATCCGCCAGAAATGATCACACCTCGTTTACTGTGTTTGACTGAATGGATCCGCCAGTAATGACATTTACTGGCCGAATTGTTTATCCGCCAGTAATATCCTGTATCCGTCAGTAATGTCACGTTTCAACCAGTAAAATGTACAACCCGCCAGTAACTACAATCCACCACCTGTTCCGCCAGTAATGGATCCGCCAGTAATGTCACGTTTCATTTTTCTCAAACTTCTCTTCTCTCTGTTTTCACTACTCTTCTCTTCATTTCTCTTTCATTTTTCTCAAACTTCTTAAACTTCTTAAATTTCTCTTCTCTCTTTCATTTTTCTCAAACTTCTTAAACTTCTCTTCTCTTTCATTTTTCTCAAACTTCTTAAACTTCTCTTCTCTCTTTCGTTTTTCTCAAACTTCTTAAATTTCCCTTCTCTCTTTCATTTTTCTCAAACTTCTTAAAGTTCCCTTCTCTTTCATTTTTCTCAAACTTGTTAAACTTCTCTTCTCTCTTTCATTTTTCTCAAACTTCTTAAACTTCTTAAGTTTCTCTTCTCTCTTTCATTTTTCTCAAACTTCTTAAACTTCTCTTCTCTCTTTCATTTTTCTCAAACTTCTTAAACTTCTCTTCTGTTTCATTTTTCTCAAACTTCTCTTCTTAAACTTCTTAAATTTCTCTTCTCTCTTTCATTTTTCTTAAACTTCTTAAACTTCTCTTCTCTTTCATTTTTCTCAAACTTGTTAAACTTCTCTTCTCTCTTTCATTTTTCTCAAACTTCTTAAACTTCTCTTCTTAAACTTCTTAAGTTTCTCTTCTCTCTTTCATTTTTCTCAAACTTCTTAAACTTCTCTTCTTAAATTTCTTAAGTTTCTCTTCTCTCTTTCATTTTTCTCAAACTTCTTAAACTTCTCTTCTCTCTTTCATTTTTCTCAAACTTCTTAAACTTCTCATCTTAAACTTCTTGAATTTCTCTTTCATTTCTCTTTCATTTTAATTTATATTTGTTATGGATATTTTAATTAGTAATTTGTTTCATGAAATTTATGAAAATATTTAAATAATATTAATTTTTTTGCCAGTAAAAAAACGAATTGTATTAAAATATTTAAAAAAATGAATTAAAAAAGAAATAAAAACAAATTCTTTTTTTATTTGCATTTTAAAATACTTTTTTTAAAAAAAAAATACATTACTGGCGGATTTACTAACAAATTTTCAGCCAGTAATTACTGGCAGAAATTCGGCCAGTAATTCCGTCAGTAATTACTGGCTGAAAATCCGCCAGTAATTACTGGCTGAAAATCTGCCAGTAAATCCGCCAGTAATTACTGGCTGAAAATCCGTCAGTAACGGTTACCTGCGGCTGATTTTCTGGCGGATTTCTGGCGGACTAAATCCGCCAGTAATGTGCAATTATTGGCAGATTTTAACCATTACTGGGGGATTGTGTCAGCCAGTAATGCACGAATTTCTTGTAGTTGAAGTATTCAATATTGGGGAATACCATTTGATTACAATAGACAGAGAAGATTTTGAAACAAAAATTAACGGCAAATATCTTAAAGCGTATTATCCTACTCTATGGGAAAATATGCAAGGAAAATAAAATTGGTAATTAAAGAGTGAAAATGTCAAAATGGCACGCCACACACCGGCGGCCTAGTGAGAAAACAAAAAGGGGTGGAGTGTATTATCCTTAGTCTTCTGCTACTGAAGCTTCCCCTTCCACTGATTCAAGCACCTCTTGACCTAGTGGCACACTAGCAGAAGGGGGAGCAGCTAGATCAAGGTTGGTCGCCACGGAGGATTCGACCGCATAGGAAGCAACAGAAGAACATACCAAATGAGAATGCAGTCTACCCCATGAAGAAACTGCAGATTGGAGCTCACTCTGGCCACGCTCCATGTCATAAACAAAAACCCCTTTCAGGGACTCTAACTCCTTAATGCGTTGGTCCAAGGGTTTGCTTAGGTTGTACAAACGAGTTTGCTCTGTTACAACCATGGTAAACCAAGGTCTGCAGCTCTTGGTGTAGTTCTACCAGAGATGTCTCAATTTCCCTAATGCGACCCCGGGTTGTCTCTTCCTCGGGTAGTCGCGATCTACAATCTGCCTCCTTCTCGCCGTATGCTATGAGATGCATCTTCTTCTCGGCCTGCAGGACATTCAACGAACTAGTGCTTGTTGGATAATGTCGTGAGCAGCTTTGGACGCCGAGTAGGTCTGGGAGATCTCTGGGCCTAGAAATTTTTAAAAGGTACTCCTCCTTAAGGACCGTAACTTTGAGAGTTGGGTAGGATCACTGATTATGCATCCTTGAAGGGCCTCTTCTAGTTTTTGCAGCTCATCTTCTGAAGGAGGAACTAGTTGGGACAAGCTCTTGAAGGCCAAATAATGAGCCACCTCTGCCACATTCACTTGTTTAAGATATGGTTGAGAGGAAGGAATTGGAGGTGAGCGTACGGTAGAGGGGTGTTTTGAACCGGAATTTGGGGTTCGTTTGGGAATGAGGGATATGCCGCCAGCAGTCAAAGACGAAGATGAGAAAAGCAAAGGGTCAGCAAGAAGGAGAAAAGAGAAAAGGGAAGATACCGTACGATGGATTTCTTGGAAAGGCGAGGGGTGTCTTCTGCCATCACAATAGCTCTCTTTGCAGCTGGCAGTGAGGAAGTCTCCGGTGGGGCACGTCGAGTAGATGGCCGCCGAAAGGTGATTGGACCATCTTCATAATCCTCTACCACACGACCACCAGAAGATCCTGCCACTAAAAAAGGGGACTAAGGTGAGAAGCCAGACCAACATCAAAGCGGGCAACATATGAACCATGAGAAGTAGAAAACGTAACAATGGCTGGCTGAAACCGAGTGGATGACCACCGAGAAGAGACTGTGGACTTAGGAGTTTTCTAAGTAGTAGGAGGAGCAGTGCTGGTTCTCGTTAGTGCTACAGCGGGGTTGGAATCGTGTGAGGTTGATCGAGATACTTAGATAGATATTCACTAAGCGCCCGAGGGAAGACTAGGTCTTTGACGCCAAGCCACCAATTGGTGAAGGCACTGGTCTCCCCGGACACATCTCATAGTGCGCCCATACACTTTCAATCACCTGGCAGTAATTACTGGTGACCATCTTGCACACCTGAGCATGCGACAGACCCTCCCAACGGCGAGGATCATTCAAGGCTTAGTAAGATAGAGGAACACGTTGCATCAGTTGAAATTGCTTGCAGACAAAGTTGGGATGGTAGTACTCTGTGAGAGCTTCGTTGTAAAGAGAACTAGCAATGTAACCGAATCGGCAAATCCCTGGCCACTAGAGCAGATCGCTAGTGATCGCGGGCAGTATTGCAGTCCGTGACAGTTAGAGCTGGGACTAGTTTCTTTGAAGAAAAAAAAATCCAGTAACGACTATACCTCTTGTCCAACACTGGAGACCACGTCATTTTGGCCGCATTCGTCTGAAAAACAAATAGAGCTAGTAGAAAATTTTATCAAATAGAAAAGATATTTCACAACTTGTAATTGATAGTTTGAAAATAACCTTCGCAAAATTTAAATAGAGATAACAAATCCTATCTCAAAAAGATTACAATAATATATAAATGTTTTTACAAAAAACCCAAATAGCCAACCACCTCAAGCTTCTGAGCTACCAAGAAGTTGGAGACTAGTAACTCACCATCCTCAAGAGCAAATTATTGGTGAAACTTCTGAACCAGTAAGAACCAGAAGTTCATTCAGAAGAGAAGCTTCTCACAGTGCCTTGATCTCAGCAATAAAACCAAAGAATATAAATGAAATAATTTTTGATGAATCATGGGTAGAAGCAATGCAAGAAGAGCTTTCTCAATTTGTGAAGAATGAGGTATGGAACTTAGTCCCATCTCCAAAACATCAATCTGTTATTGTCACAAAATGGGTTCTCAGAAACAAAATGGATGAGAATGGTAAAGTCATCAAAAACAAAGCAAGGTTAGTTGATCAAGGCTACAACCAACAGGAAGGTATTGATTATGATGAAATATTTGCACCCGTTGCTAGATTAGAAGCTATTAGAATACTTCTTACTTATGATGCTCATAAAGATTTCAAACTCTTTCAAATGGATGTCAAAAGTGCTTTTCTAAATGGATTTTTAAATGAGGAAGTGTGTGGACATCAACCTCCTTGTTTTTTTGATGAGAAACATCCAAATCATGTTTTCAAGCTAACTAAGGCTCTCTATGGTCTTAAACAAGCTCCTAGATCATGGTATGAGAGACTTAGTGCTTTTCTGCTCAAAAATGGTGTTTCAAGAAAAAAAATAGATGTCACTCTTTTTAGAAAAACCCTCAAAGTTGAACTACTAATTGTTCAAATTTCTATTGATGATATCATCTTTAGAGCCACAAATGAAAAGCTATGCAACGACTTTGTAAAACTAATGAAGACTGAGTTTGAAATGAGGTTGATGAGTGAGCTAACATACTTTCTTGGCTTACAAATCAAACAACTAAGAAGGGTATCTTTATTTCACAAGAAAAATACATCAAAGATCTTCTTAAGAAATATAAAATGAGTGATGCAAAAGCCATGGCTACACCAATGCACCATTCTGCAAGCATTCAAACAGATGAGAAGGGTAAGCATGTTTCTAAAAAATAGTACAGAGACATGATAGGTTCTTCTTGGTAGGGTTATGTGCTAGATTTGAAACTGCTCCAAAAGATTCTCATCTCTGTGCTATCAAAAGAATTTTTAGATATCTTGTTGGAACACCTAACATTGGTCTATGGTACAAAAAGAGAACACATTTTGAACTTATAGGGTACTGTGATGCTGACTATGCTGGAGATAAAATAGAAAGAAAAAGCACAAGTGGTTCATGCCAACTACTTCGAGAATCACTCATCTCATGGTCATATAGAAAACAAAGTACAATTGCCCTATCAACAACAAAAGATGAATATGTCTCAGCTGCTGGCTGCTACTTTCACAATTTATGGATCAAGAATCAACTTGAAGACTTCCCTTTAAGTCACTCAAGTATTCCAATATTTTGTGATAACACTAGTGCTATAAATTTGTCTAAAAATCCAATTCAGCATTCTAGGTCAAAGCACAGTGATATTAAGCATCATTTCATTAGTGATCATGTGTAAATAAAAGACATTGAACTTGTTTTTGTGGATACCAAACATCAACTAGCAGATATTTTCACTAAACCACTCCTAGAGGAAAGTTTGAGTTTCATTAAAAGCATGCTTCATATCATTGAAACCCCCTCAGATGATAAGGGTCATGACCAGAAACCTTCTCAGCGATGAGAAGGGTCATAACCCTCAACCTTCTCAACTCTTGAGAAGGGTCATCAGATACATATGACCATAAAAATATAAAAAGATTTTATGATGTTTGTTGTTTGTTTAGTTTAAGTTTGAATTTAATTGTTTATATGTTTTATTCCTTTTGTCTTAGGTTAAGAAATATTAAAAAAAACCCAAAAATAGGATCCTAGCTGTTACAACGGCTCTTCTCTCTCTCTCTCTCTCTCTCTCTCTCTCTCTCCCTCTTTCTTCCACACGTCTCAGTCAACGGTTACACATTAGATAAGAATGTTCTAACCGTTGGACAATAACTGATCCGAAGTGATTAAAACACTTCGTTTCGCCTTCTCTCTAATAATCTCACGAAACGATTATCCCTCTCCTTTTTCCCAAAATCCCTAAGTTCACAAATGGTAAGAAAAAAAACGCTGAACCTGCTTCCACTTACTCTGATTCGAAATCACAAGAGAGTGATCCTAGAATCCCTAATTTCATTTTCGTTGGTCCCCCTCAAGAACCTGTTAATGTAAAATCTCTCAAATCACGCCCTGCAAAGATGAAACACACTCCAAGTGGAAATCCAAGGAGATCAATGCGAGTTAAGTTTCATTCCGCTTCTAAAAACACTATTGGAACTTCTTCAGATGCTCCTATTTATGCTGAGCAACACAAAAAATTTTCTGAAGTCAAAACAAAGCATCCAATAGTTGCAGAACAGAAGGTTGTATCTTCTCAATCAATTGTAGAATCTACTATTAAGAAGGTTCAAGAGAAGAAGAATGTGGAGAAAGGAAAGAAAGTTGAAGTTTCTCTTCCTCCAAGTGGTATGAAGGGTCAATCTCTAAAGAAAAGAATGGAACCAGAAAGAACAAAGTGGGCTTCAAAGCGTATTGTCTCTGGAACAGTCTAGTCCCAAGAAGAAATTGAAAAATGTGGCTGGAATATCACTCCATTTCTCACTCAACAGAAATGGGAGAGGTACACCACCTTGGATGATCTTGTTTACAAAGAGAGGGTAGGGGAAATGTTTGCATATGCCACAATCAAATATGATCCTCCATCCATCACTTCTTGGGTCAACAATAGAGAGTTTATTGCATCCTCTCCCTCCCTTGGAAGAGCACTCAACATACTAGAGGGAGATTGTTCAGGAAAAATCCCTAATTAGTTTTGATGATTAACAAACTTCAATTGTGAGAAGCTTAAGTTATCTGATTTCATATGATATTAATGCCTCTTCTTGAGTGAACAAAAAGTACAGGTAAAATCAATCAAATCTCAAGAAGGCTCACGCTTATGAGAAACATTATAACTGAGAAGACTTAAAATGATGTTGCTTACAAGATCTTAAGGAAGGAACCTTCTCTTGACAAGATCAAAGATTAAGACCACATGGGTAAACTTGAGATAGATCATCAAGAGAAGCATCATATATTGTTGTGGCAACATGCGAAGAGTGAACCAAAAGGATAAACCTAAGAAGCATAATGACAGAACTATGAGAAAGGAGATGAGAAGCATCAGATGGAAAGAGTCAAGTTGAGAAGCATCATGAGAAGAGTCATGACAATAAGAAGGGTCATGATGTGAACAGTCAAGTTGAGAAAGGTCATACCACAAGCATCTTCATTAGAAGTTTCAACTTGAGAAGCATCAACTTGAGAAGCATCATCTTCAACATCTGTCATAGCTGAGAAGAGTCACAATTGAGAGGAGTCATGACAACTGGAAGCATTTGTATTCTGCAGAAAAGCAGAAACACGACTGTAATAAATAGACAGCTTCTCAAACTGCTATAAACGGCTATATGCTTTGGCCAACGACTCTTTTCTACGGACCAGAGGTTATGACACATAATTTTAGCTATAAATAAACACGCTTGGCCATCGTTGATTCGTGTGAGAGTACATTGAGCTCTAATCTTCCAACCTTCTCAAGTGTCAAAGTTTTCTCCCATCCATACTCAGCTGCTACAAAATAGAAGAGATTTGCTTGATCTCTGAGTATGTATAATTGTTTGTGTTTTTGTATCTGTTGAAAACTCCATTTTTATCAACCAAACTCTAGAAATCCCACAAACCCAAACACATAACAAAAATCCTGTAGGAAACCTTCTCAAGTAGCATGTGTTGCTGTAGGGCTTGAGAAGTGAGTGCTTCTGTGATAGAAGAGTCTAATAGATTAGAAGGATTTTATTAGAGGTGTTAACTATAGGTAGAGTTGTGTGAAGAAAACTACCAAGAGTACTTTTAGCTAAGGAGGTGTAAAAGTTGTAAACTAGTTGGAAAATACTGGAAATACTCACAAGGAGTGAGGAGTGGATGTAGCCTAGGGTTTTTGGTGAACCACTATACATTATTGTGTTATTTACTGCTTTCTCTAAGTTGTTCTACTCTTTGGGATAAAACTCTCCTTCAGGAGAAGCTTTATAAAAACTGAAGAAGATAACATGCTGACCCTTCTCTGCTAAGAAATGTTTTAAACTAAAACACAGTTTTCAACCCTTCTCACATCTCTCCTTAACTAATAGTAACTTAGGAAGTCTCTTGATGGTTTAAATAGAACTGAATTACTACTGATCACATATGCTTACACTACTTATATGCTTACAATACTTGAAGACAGAACTTACTTACCCTTCTCAACTCTTCTATATAGTTGAGAAGACGGTCTATTTTAAACCTTCTCCAATCAGTATCAAAGTTAAGAAAATAGTTTTCACTCACCCATCTTAACTTAAAGCACTCACTATCTTAATATCTAATCATACTTGTGAAGATAGTTTTATTGTTTCAGGTGAATTTTAAAAGGGTCACAACCTCAAGATATTGATATCTAATCATACTTAAAGCACTCAGTATCTTTTGTCTTCAACACTTACTATCAAATATTGAGTTTCTTAACGGTATATGAGGCCTGAGATTATGTGGACTAAAGTAATGTTATTCTATTCACAACCTCAAGATACATCTTAGTTAAGTACAAGTTAAAGAGAGATGTGAAAAGGGTTGAAAACAGTGTTTTGATTAAAACATTTTTTAGCAGAGAAGGGTCAGTAAACTTTCTTCTCAATTTTCATAAATCCACTCCAAGAGGAGTATTTTGCTTCACAGTGCGAAACAACTTAGAGAAAGCAGTAAATAATACAATGATATATAGTGGTTCACCCAAAACCCTAGGCTACATCCACTCCTCACTCCCTATGAGTATTTTCACTATTTTCCAAATAATTTACAACTTTTACAACCTCCCTAGGCTAAAAGTTTCTTGGTAGTTTTCTTCACACAGCTCTACCTACTGCTTACACTCCTAATAAGATCCTTCTGATCTATTAGACAGCTTCTATCACAAAAGCACTAACTTTTCAAGCCTTACAGGAGAAGGTTTCCTACAAGTTTTCTGTTACGTGTTTGGGTTTGTGCGATTTCTCGAGCTTGGTTAATTCAAATGATGTTTTCATCAGAGACAACAACTCAAGCAATAGTACATACTCAGAGATCAAATGAATCCCTTCAGTTGGGTGGCAGCTGGGTATGGATGAGAGAATCTTGATACTTGAGAAAGTTTGAAGATTTGAGCTCAATGTACTCTCAGATCAATCAACGATGGCCAGATGCCCTTATTTATAGCTGAAATTATGTGTTATAACCTCTACTCCATGGAAAAGAGTCGTTGGTAAAAGATTATAGCCGTTGAGAGGTTGTATGCTTCAAGAGAGTTGCGTTTCTTCTTTTCTGTAGAAGATAGCAGTTTCCAGCTATCATGACTCTTCTCATCTATGATAGTTTCTGGAGATGATGCCTCTCAAGTTGATGCTTCTTATGAAGATATTTATGAAGTGATACCTCTCCACTTGACTGTTCTCATCATGACCCTTCAGATCTTGACTCTTCTTGTCGTAATACTTCTCAACTTGACTTTTCTCATATGATGCTTGTTATCTTGTCTCTTCTCATATGATGCTTCTCATCTTGCTTCTCATGTTAGTTCTGTCATGATGCTTCTGAGGTTGACCCTTCTGATTATCCTTCTCATGTTGACACAGATTGAAATGATTCTCACCCATTTGGTCTTGGTCTTTGATATTGTCAAGAGAAGCTCTTTTCTTAAGTCATTATGTGCCACATTGCTTTAAGTCTTATCAAATATGATGCTTCTCATAAGCATATACCATCTTGAGATTTGGTTGGTTATTCCTGTTCTTATCTTTCCCGCAAGAAGAAACATTATAAGCACATGAAATCAGATAACTTAAGCTTCTCATGTGATGTTTGTTAATCATCAAAATTAATTAGGGATTTTGCCTAAACAAAGGGTCCTCGACTTTGTCCCTGTCTTCCTCCATTTCCTGTGCTTCGGGTTGGGGATGAGCTACCGACTCAGCCCTGTGGAGCAACTCTTCCGCTAAAGGGGTCATCGCGAAACCTCTAGCTTCGACCATGTCTTGCACGCTTACCGAGGTCGATATCTGATAGTCTGTCGTGACCAAGTTACCCTCGGAAAATTTCTTTAGAAGGGTTTACGGATAGTCTCTGCACTACCATGACTGACCTCTACTTGGGGGGGAAACTTTTCTCGACTTGGCCAAGCTGCCCAATCCATATATAAATTGGGCCATTTCTGGCTTCGATACGGCTCAACACCTGCTGATATAGGCGAGCGAGATCAACGATCGAGATTGGCAGGACTTGATCCAACTGTCCAGGCTAGCAGCAACCCCCTCCTCATTTGTACCTCTCACTGACTCCTGATTGCTAACTTTAGCATTAGAGTGTCTGCAAGTACCAACCCCACCAAGTCGAACCTCGAGGGAAGACAACTCCAAGATTATTCATCTGGCGTTGGCATGAGAAACGACGACTTCCAGACTTGCCCTATGTACTGCTCATCCCGGACTCTGATCCATAAGCAAGGTACAAAACACCGTCAATTTAAGAAACATTAACTGATGAATCTTTGGTCGAAGCTATGCAAGAAGAACTTGCTCAATTTAAGAAGAATGAAGTATGGAATCTGGTTCGATCTCTTAAACATCAATATATGATTGGAACAAGGTAGGTGTTCAGAAACAAAATAGATGGAAGTGGTAAGGTTATGAGAAATAAGGCAAGATTTGTATCTAAAGGTTATAATCAGTAAGAAGGTATTAATTATGATTAAACTTTTGCACCTGTTGCTAGATTAGAAGCTATTAGAATTCTTCTCTCTTATGCTGCTCACAGAAACTTTAAACTATTTGAAATGGATATGAAGAGTGCCTTCTTGAATGTTTTTCTAAATGAGGAAGTGTATGTAGACCAATCTCTTAGTTTCAATGATTAAAAGAAACCAAACCAAGTTTTTAAACTAACTTACGCCCTATCTAATCTAATATCTATTTAATTAATCAAACAAACAACTTACAAAAAGACAATTTTGGACATCTTCATTTTTTGACACATCACCACTCTATTTCTCATTTTTTAATTATATTTTCTCTTCCTTTTTAACTGTCTCTCTCTTTCTTTCAATCTCACATTTCCCAATATTTCTCACTTTTTTACACACTACTATTTGTGCCCCCCACACCCTTCATTTAAAAATATTTCTTTTTCCAACCTTTTTTATCTATTATATAATATTATAATTAAATTAATATTAAATAATTTACAATTAGCTCCTATTTTTTATCTAATCTAATATCTATTTATCTAATCTAATCTAATCTAATTTATCTATCTATCTATCTAATCTAATATCTATTTATCTATTTAATCAAACAAACAACTTACAAAAAGACAATTTTGGACATATTCATTTTTTGACACATCACCACTTTATTTCTCATGTTTTAATTATATTTTCTCTTCCTTTCTAACTCTCTCTCTCTCTCTCTCTCTCTCTCTCTCTCTCTTTCAATCTCACATTTCTCAATATTTCTCACTTTTTTACACATCTACTATTTGTGGCCCCCACACCCTTCATTTAAAAATATTTCTTTTTCCAATGTTTTTTTATATACTATATAATATAATATAATTAAACTAATATTAAATAATTTACAATTAGCTCCTATTTACTATCTAATCTAATATCTATTTATACAAACAAACCACATTTAAATTACTCCAACAAGCCTCCCTATTTACTTAAACTCATCTAACTAAAGAAAACATTGTAATTAACTATCACACATTTTTTCAAATTTTCTTCTCACTCCTACTTTTTTCCTACTTTCTCCTACTAAAATAGTCAATTTGCTTATCTAAAAAAACTAAACTAATCAACTGAAACTACGAGATAACTGCACTAATATATAAAAAAACGGGATAACTTCACTGTTATATAAAAAAACATGAGATTAATATCTAAAAAAACATAATGATTATTTAAACTAATGATTAATATTTAAAACACATGTGACAAATATCTGTCACTAATACCTAAAATAGGACAAATAATTGTCAGGGATATATAATAAAACATGAGATAAATCTTTTTTATTGATAATCTACTATCTATCTTTTACTATCTACTATAATCTACTAATCAACTAAAATAATCAATTGAAACTATGAGATAACTGCACTGATATATAAACAAACACGGGATAACTGTACTAGTATATAAAAAAACACGGGATAACTGCAATGATATATATATATATATATATATATATAAAAACATGGGATAACTACTGATATATAAAAAAACACTGCACTGATATATTTGATAATCTACTATCTATCTTTTACTATCTACTATAATCTACTAATCAACTAAAATAATCAATTGAAACTATGAGATAACTGCACTGATACATAAAAAACACTAGATAACTGCAATAATATATAAAAAAAATACAAGGATAATTGCAATGATACACATATAAAAACACGGGATAGCTGCATTGATATATAAAATACAACGGGATAATAACACTGATACATAAAAAAACACTACACTGATATGTAATAAAACGCAGGATAAATGCATAGAATGTTTTTAAATGATACTTTTACATTTTTAGAATTTAATATGTATCTATTTTTTTTAAACTCCTTTTTTATCTACGTTAAATTTGTCTTTATTTTCACGGGGTAATGTTCAAACTATTTGTACACTGTCTAAGTTCATTCATAAAAAGAACACGACAGCACCCGTGCGTATGCACGGGTATTCTACTAGTATGGACTCAGAAAAGCTCCTAGATCTTGGTATGAGAGTCTTAGTTCATTTTTGATCAAAAACGGTTTCTCAAGAGGCAAAATTGATGTTACACTCTTCAGAAAGGTCTACAAAGACGAACATTTAATTGTGCAAATTTATGTTGATGATATCAACTTTTGGGCAACAAGTGAAAAACTTTGCACTGATTTTGGAAATCTTATGAAGAGTGAATTTGAAATGAGTTTAATGGGGGAATTAAGATTCTTTCTTGGTCTTCAATTTAAACAATTAGAGAAAGACATCTTCTTTTCCCAACCCAAGGCTACACCTAAGCCATCTTCCTCCTGTTTTGAAAAGGATGAAGAAGGAACACCTGTATCTAAGAAGGAATATAGAGGTATCATAGGATCCCTATTGTATCTCACTGCCAGTAGACAAGATATAGTCTTCTCAGTAGGTTTAATCTAATTCAAAGGAATCTCATCACTTAACAGTCGAAAGAAAGAACACTCATTTTGACTTAGTTGGATACTGTGATGCTGACTATGTTGGTGATAAAATTGAAAGAAAGAGCACAAGTAGATCATGTCAAATTCTAGGAGAACACTCAACTCCTTGTAAAGGAGTTTTTTGAGAATGTTTACACTGATGATGATCTCCAATGGATTAAATGCAAAATTAGAGGCAAGGAACAACATCTAACTCAAGGAATCATATCAACCACACAGTAGCAAATTTTTGGAGAAGAATGGATGAGTACGGTGAACACCACTAAAGCGAGTGTCCAGAAAATGATATTATAGGAAGGAACTAAAGAGATCAATGTTGTAAACTCGAAAGATCATTTAAGGATCCTCCACAAGATTTGTGCTTATAATCTTTCTCCGAGAGGAGACACTTATGAAAAGGTTACTTCCACCGACCAAATCTTCCCTACATTATACTGAGGCACATGATTTGTGCTATCTATGGAATGAGAGTAACCTCTGCTATTACATATTGTATGGTCCTAACTAAAATCTTTGATTTGAGGGAATTCTTCTTGAATACTATACGAGTATAGATTCGTGCACAACGATTACATCCAAAAAACAGAAGCAAATCAGGATTGAACTTAGGCCAGTGGAGAGAGAAGAAACATTAGAGGAACTACGAAACTATTTCTCTTTGCGAAAGCATTCCAGCAGATCTTATAAAGAAAATGGCCTATAAATACATCATTGAGACATCAAAACTTCTTCAAGGGAGACTACACTAAATTGGTCAAGCCATCAGAACCTTCTCAGTGGCTTCTGAGTAAGTCTTCACTCTCTCCTACACACACTCACAGCAAATCAACATATATGGGATTTTATTGAATGTGTTCATAGCTTGGTGTCAATAGTAAATTTTAATTTACTTAAGCTATCTTTTATCCCAGTTCAAAACCAAACATATTTTCATATGTGTTCCTTTTAAGCAATAAGCATATGTTGCTGTATTGTGAGGGAAGAAAGCTAAGAATGTGTTTCTCAGAGGTTAAGTTCCTAGACTTGGAAAAAGACTAGTGGGTCAGTTGATAGAGTTGTGTAAGAAAACTATCGGGGAATAGCCATTGGTTGGCTTGTAAAACTATTTGTGAAATAGTGGACGATTTCAATGGCTGTTAGGAGTGGACGTAGCCCTTGGCGAGTTGGGTGAACCACTAAAAGTCTCTGTGTTCTTTACAAGCTTTCTTTACTGCTATCTCATTAACTGTTTTCTCAACAAAACAACTTAAACAATTTCTTTAAGATCCAGACCATATCCTCTAAACAATACAAAACTGACAAGGTCATCTTTTTAGTAAAAAACCAAACAAGCTTCTAAAAGAATTGGAGTCTAGAAACGTTTTCAAAAGGTGTCACAATTCAAACCCCCTTATTTGTGACTTATATTTGACTTCAAGTATAGGAGTTTATACTAAATCTTGATTGATGCCCCATTGATTTCTTGCTTAGTGTTGTTCTTCTCTGATTGTGCTCTCTAGAACTTGACTTGAAACCATTTTGAGATTGATAAATTTGTTGGCATATCTGAAAATGATCAAGGCATTTTAGATCTTTTTCAGGCCCTAGAGTTCTTGTTTACATGCTACCACTAGTTACCCACTTTGAACCTAATGTTAATTTTATTTATTGGTACCTGTTAACACCCAAAAAATATTAATATGTGGGCCGAGGACTATACAGAAAAAAGAGAAAGGGCTAGGGCACCGAGGGAGGACATTAGACTGAATTCTAAGAGATGTTTGCTAAAAGAATGAACTCATGAGAGGCCCTCGAGACAAATCACAAGGTAAACTCCCTGAAGAGACCCAAAAAGACATGTACACATGGGACCAAGAAGGAAGCTCACGTTAAGAGAAAAGCAAGACATCAGGGAAACTAATTAAAAAGAGGTAGTTGGAGAAAATTAGGAAACGTGGTCAGAAAGAAAGCCAATCATAAAACCTTAGGGGTTTACATTAAAAAGGAAGGAGGCAACAATTGAAAGGCAGCCGCACCGGACACTAAAAAATACGGCACAACACAAACCAAGCCGTGCACAAGAAAACAAGCAGTCAACGACACTTTCTTAGGAAAAGCGGTACTGACGGCAACACATAGGAGAGGAGAAAAGGAGATTTTGGGTATCGTGTTTGATACTATGAGAGAGCTCTAGAGCAGAACAAGGAGATTGAAGACAATGATTAATATTTTCTCTACTTTCGGGTTATTCTTATTTCTGTAATTCGTAAACCTTATTTTTATTTCATTGTTCTTGACTATTATGGATACCTTAATCCTCTTCTAGGGTCTTAAGTGAATCTTGCTTGCTTAGAGACATTTTTATGTTCTAATTCTGGTTTGAATTCCTATTTTTATTTCAATTAATATTATCTTATTGTTTTAATCACATATTTAGGATTGATCACCCTTTGCATGTTCATAATCAATTAGTTGTTTAGCGACCGTACTACAATTAGTTGGTGGACCTATAGGATAATTGGGGCTACAATTAATGCATGACCAAACTTTAATTTAGTCTCCCAATCATACAACCTTTTTGTACTGTATGTTTTTCTTGAATTTAAATTCTTACGTGACCAAAAAAGGGTTAATTTAGGGAAATGAATATTAATAGCGAATGACCAAACGGATTAGTAGCTTTGGTAAATGGATTGATAATTAAGTAAAATAAAGGAAATTCAGGTAGAATTAGACATAGGGTAGTCGAAGCTTGCAAGTGAAACCGTGACCCTAGACCTCTCTCCATTTATTAAATCTAATATTTTAATTATTGTTATCTATTTCTTTTTATTTTAGTTTCCATCACCATCAATTATTCGTTTATCTAAATAATAATAAATCTTAAGTAGTTTGGTACTTGTTAATTAATCCTTGTGGAGACGATAATCTTTTATAATACTTCTGCGATGATTAATTTACCAATATTAAACCAAAAGGATTTTTATTGCCTTATACATTTTTATGCTTTTATTTTAATTTCGTTTTTTATTTATTTTATTAAAAAAATACTAAAAAAATTTTTATAACACTTTCCCAAGAGCTCGTTGCAGTTCACTATTTTTTGTAGAAAAGTTTAAATCATGGTTTAGACTCTTGAAGATTATATTAGAGAGACAGATGTGAAAAGGAATTTAGAGAAGTTATCTTGGTATATGCCTCAATGTCAAATCTCATTTTCTCCCTCTCTTTATGAGCCTTATTCAAACTATTGGGATGACTGTGAGCCACCTCCTTATTCCTCCTACTGGGATAATTATGAGCCACTACAAGTGCTAAGGAAAGAGGAGGAATCTGATATCGATGAGGTCTTGGTCAAATTTATAAAGCAAACAATTGAAAGATTTTATAATTTGGAGAATCAATTGTAAAAGATTATTGATATGGTAGCAACTCAGTTGGCTCAAGAAACTCTTTATTTACAAACTAAGTCTACCCCAAATGAAGAATCTGAGCAATACAGAGAAAGTATTCTTAGTAATGATGAAGAGTTCTCCGTAGAAGCTAATCGAGAGGAAGAAGCTCTCAAAAAAGATGAAGAGACTCCTACTGAAGGAAGTCAAATCAAAATGATGACTCCTATTGAAAGGAGTCAAATTGTGATGACAACCTGGAATGGATGCTTCTAAAGATGAATAAAATCAAGCACAAAATGGAAAATTGGGCATTGTTGAAAAATTTGTTATTTTTAATTTTAAGTGAAGATTGGGTTGTTACGTGGCCCAAGTCTTCTAAAATACTTGAGTTTATGTTTAAAATAAGAGTGGGCTGAAATATCCACGCAAAAGGGTTCCAGAACAAGCTTCAAGGAGGAGTGAATAAACAAAATGAAGGTGTGGCTGATCCATATACCAAAGTGAACGAAATTGCCATGGTAATAAGGAGGGATGACTCTTTGCTTGCTTGCTGAAGATTCTTCTTGCTCTTCTTGGTTGTTTTGTAACCATTCTTCCACTAAGGTGTATTAAAATGCCACTAGGAATTATTGTTAGTTATTTGTGGCCTTTGTATTGCCTTGTATTGAATCAGCCCATCATTATCCTTTCCTATATATAGGGGGAGCAATCTATGAGAATAACAACTCAGAATTTTATGAAATAATACTTTGTGTATTGTGAGAGTATGTCTCTCTTTTGTTCTTCTTTGAACATTGTTTAGATCTTATCAAGATACCAAGTTTTCTTGTGGCGATCATTCCCTAGGCTTATCACTTCTTATTTCTCTCAACGATTTAAGAGTGTGGCGCCATTCCCATTTCTTATCTCCTCCATATTTTCTAATTTCTTCTTTCTTGTTCTTATCTTTTACTTTTCCAATTCTGTTTGCTTGTGTTATTCAACCCGAATTCACATAGATGAAAAAAGCTATTCGTTTGGATAGTCATCATATGTTTTATTTTCAACAATGCCCACTTTTCCTTCTTATGCTTGATTTATTTATTTTAAGTGCATCCATTATAGGTTGTCATCAAATTGAAACAACAGATTTCATTGATGAGAGCATTTGTGAGGAGAATGAGAAAGACCCATTGGTTCTTGATTTGGAGAAAGAGGAGAAAACCCAAATTTTTGGGCAAATTGTTTTAACCATTGGTGATGCTGCAATCGAGGTTTAGAGGGAAAAAGTAACTTTAAGGAGTGGTAAAGAAGAGGATGTGATTAAAGCTTTAAACTCCAATGAAATTTTCTCTCTTGTTACCTCTCCTAGCATAGTGATTTGAAGATGCAGGACCTTTTGGAAAAAAATCTTATTTTGTAGGATCCTGGCATAGTGGTGGATGAAGATAAAATAAAAATTCCACAATCCTTTGAAGTTCATCCACCACGTGGAAAAAGAAAGAACAATGTCAACCACATGATTAGAAAGCTAAGAAGGTGCACAGCGTTAGATGTCAAATTTTCTCTTGGAGAGCCTCTTGATTAAGCACCAGCTGTCGTCAGGCTCATGACGTTAAATAAGCGCTTTGCAGGAGGCAACCTTTGTTTTCTTTTCAGGTATTTTTATTTTGCTTTGATTTTAGGAATAAGTTCACACTGCAAACTCTCTCAGGGAAGTCACTCTTACCCTCTCTCATTTATTTATTTTTGTTCCTATTTGATTACTTTGCATTGAGGACCATGCTTTATGCTAGTGTGGGGGAGAATATTATATTTTGTCACTTGACCTCTATTAATGCACATACCCACACTACATGTCTTGATAGCATTTTTTCTGGCTTGTTTTGAATGAACTATGCTTAAAAAAATAGAGATTATGCCTTTTTGGGACCCAATAATTAATTTATTTGACAATATTGTGCTTAATTGTAACTGTGGGGTTGTCCTTAGGAAGCTGATAATTAGCATTTCTGCTTGTTTAGTATTTTTTGTGAACTAGCTTCTAAATGTGAGATTTGAGCCTTCATAAGGGGATTGATATTAAATCACAAATTTTTACCCCTTCTCTTTCTATGAGTGTGTTTCACAATTTGCTACATTCTAGAATTTTTATTTTGACCATTTCAAGGAGAAAATTGATTTGCATCATGTAAAAAGATTTGGGAAATTTAGGTATTTTTCTGGCATCAGAGTTGTTTATTGAAATTATCCATTAGCTGCCCCCTTTGAGGCTATTTGATATATATTTCTTTGGTCCCCTGATATAATTTTTTGTTTTTTTTTTGTGTTTAACCATTTGAAATTAAATGTGAAGCAACTATTGAAAATTACAATTTCGTCCTATAATTTAGTTGACTATCTTGTCAAGACTGAAAAAACAAAAAGGAGTGTCATGTAGTTACAACTATCTTTTCCTACAAAGGAAACAAAATAGCAGTGACTAATGTGCTTACATTTTTCTCCTAAGAAAAAAAAGGTGAAACAAAACTTGAAAAAAAAGCAAGGAGAAAAAGGCAAATAAAAAAAAGAGCCTACAATAAAAAAGGCAAATCAAAAAGAGCAAACTCAATAGAAGAAGAATTAAGAAGGGAAGTGAAATTAATATGGAATTTGGGCAAAATTTGTAAAATAGATAGGAAGTCCATATTTGGTTTCAAAGGTTACTATTTGTTTCTTTTTTTATCCCTTTGATTATCTTTTTCTTCTTATTTCCTACCTTACTTTAATTCACCATGGCACCATTACAACCCATAACACCCCATCTTTTGCATGCATGTAAACTATTTGGTGGAGATTTAGTCAAATTACAATCTTATGATAATGTGCATTTTGTGGAAACTTGAGTGTATATTTTCCCTAGTCCCTAAACACTTAGAGAGATCGTGAGCGAGTTCCCTTGTTCACAGAAATGTATTCTTCAGGGACTTGAGCCTCTAATTGGGCAACCTTTTGACACCTCATATGTGCTATATTTTCTATTGTCTATCATTATGCTTCTAATTCTGGGTCCCTTGTTTGGCTGTCTTTATTATTTATTTGAAAATATTATTGGGCCAAGAAATTTGCTTGAGGACAAACAAAGGTTATGTGTGGGGGAGTTGATAAACTCCAATGTAGTGCATTTTTGGAGATACTTTTAAGTCACTTTTAGAGCAATTATATACTTATTATATAAATGACTAATTTAATTTGCTCTTTATTTTGCAGAAAGAAAAAAATGCGAAAAATATATAAAAAGTCCATTTTAGAGATATACATGGAGTTGATAAACTCCAATTTAGTGCATTTTTGGAGATACTTTTAAGTCACTTGTAGAGCAATTATATACTTATTATATAAATGACTAACTTAATTTGCTCTTTATTTTGCAGAAAGAAAGAAAATGCGAAAAATATATAAAAAGTCCATTTTAGATATATATATATATATATATATATATATATATAAAAGAAGAAAATGGCTTAAAAACAAAGGAATTGAAGAGAAAAGGAAGACATCAGGGAAACTAATTAAAAAGAGGGAGTTGGAGAAAATTAGGAAACGTGGTCAGAAAGAAAGCCAATCATAAAACCTAGAGGTTTACAATAAAAAGGAAGGAGGCAAGGCAGCCGCACCTGACACTAAAATACTCCCTCCGTATCAAAATAATTGCGGTTTAAGGTTTTTACACACATATTAAGAAATGCAATGATTAGAAGAAAGAGAATAGATATTTTACCAAATTATCCTTATCAACTATTGGTGTCCTTTCCACTATCATTAATGCAAAGTAGAAGTAGTATTTTGGAAGTAGTGTACATAAAGGGTACAATTGAAAAGAATTAATTAATATTGCATTGGAAATCGAAAGCTACATTCATTTTGGAACAAGTTTTTTTTTGCTAAAGTGACCATTATTTTAAAACGGAGGGAGTATGGCAAACCACAAACCAAGGCGTACACAAGAAAACAAGGCGTCAACAGCACATTCTTAGGAGAAGCGGTACTGACGACAACACATAGGAGAGGAGAAAAGGAGATTTTGGGTACCGTTCTTGACACTGTGAGAGAGCTCTGGAGCAGAACTAGGAGATTGAAGACAAAGATTAAGACTTTCTCTACTTCCGGGGTATTCTTATTTCTGTAATTCATAAACCTTATTTTTGTTTCATTGTTCTTGACTATTATGGAAACCTAAATCCTCTTCCAGGGTCTTAGATGAATCTTGCTTGCTTAGAGACCTTTTTCTGTTCTAATTTCTGGTTTGAATTCTTATTTTTATTTCAATTAATATTATCTTATTGTTTTAATCACATATTTAGGATTGATCACCCTTTGCATGTTCATAATCAGTTAGTTGATTAGCGACCGTAATACAATTAGTGGGTGGACCTATAGGATAATTGGGGCTATAACGAATGCATGACCAAATTTTAATTTAGTCTCCCAATCATTCACCCTTTTGGTACTTTATGTTTTCTTGAGTTTAAATTCATGCATGACCAAACAAGGGTTAATTTAGAAAAAAGAATATTAATCGCGAGTGACCAAACGGATTAATAGCTTTAGTAAACGGATTGATCATTAAGTAAAATAAGGGAATTCAGGTAGAATTAGACATAGGGGAATCAAAGTTTACAAGTGAAACCGTGACCCTAGACCTCTCTCCATTTATTATATTTAATATTTTAATTATTGTTATTTATTTCTTTTTATTTTAGTTTCATCATCATCAGTTATTCGTTCGTCTAAATAATAATAAATTTTAAGTAGTTTGGTACTTGTTAATTAATCCCTATGGAGACAATAATCTTTTATACTATTTCTGCGAGAGAGTACACTTGCTCTAAGTGTGTTTTTAACGCAACAGGAGCAGAGTTCCCTCCTCGGCGCAATTGCTTGAAGAGCAGAGGAATCAAAGTATTTGACGACAACAAAAATTGGCACGCCTAGCTAGTGGGACAGGAACGGTTGAACGAACAGTCATGTTTGATTTGCCTGGAATGGAATATTGTTGGCATATGCACCTATGCTTTGGCAGGAACCCAAGTTTGGAGCCACCTTCGGCGTCAAAAAAGGGAACTTCCCCCAAAAAGAAGAACACTGAGCCAGTAAGTGCTTTAGGGACAGCCACCCCAGCGGTTAATGCTGATTCAAATGAAACGGCTTCTCTTCAACAGGGATAAGTGCAATTGGCATGAAGGCCGCTCAAGGCAGCAGACTTGGTGGGTCTACCGCAAAGACCATCCCATGGGTGTTCTACCGCGGATAACTTCCCAGCTTATGCAGGGGGCAAGCCTTCGCCCCAGAAACATGGACTGGAAGCACAGGCGGGTATTGCCCAAGTCAGCAACCATGGGTCTAGAGGCCACCTGGCTCGACAAACCTACCTTCTAGTCAGTCGTACCCTGAAGCACTCAATACCTACCCAGCGGGTTCCAATTTACAGACACAACCTCCAATCAACTTCCACCTCACCAAGGCACTCAGGCATCTGTACAAGGAACTGGCCTTGTTAACTTGGCCCAAGTAGTGCCTGGGAAGCCGTGGACAGACGTTCCACCTTAGGTACCACCACAGCCAGGGGTGAAGGGTCCCCCAAATAAAATGTGCCGACCAACGCGTCCGCCTGAAAGGCCATTGAGGTCCTAACTCTTGGACCCTAATCTGATAGCAGATACCATTAAGAAGTTCTTCAGTGTTCAGTTAAAACCGCACGACAAGCAAGTGTACAGGAAGCCTTACCCCAAATGGGTGGACAGATTGGTGCCTCTGCCCTGAGGATGATGGTAAGTCCACAATGGAGCACATCGGTCGATTTACGGCCCAATGTGGGGAACGAAACCAGAACGAGTACCATAAGCTGCAGTTGTTCCCTTTGTCCTTGAAAGGGACTGACTTCTCATGGTTCTCTTCACTCCCTCCTGATTCTATACAGAATTGGGCTGACATGGAAAGGAGCTTCCATAACAGATTTTATTAGCCACTGCCTGAAGTTACTATAGCCGATCTCATGAATCTATGGACGAAGGTGGATGAGGCTGTGATAGACTTCATTGAAAGATTTAGAAAGATTGCCGGAAAGTGCTCAGTACCTTTCCCAGAATCTCAACTTACTTCCATGGTCATCTCTAGAATCCACCCTCAAGTAAAGGAGAAGCTTGTGGGACAATCTTGTAGTGACCTCAGTGGCTTGGCTTCTATGGCTGTTCAAATTGAGCAGTTCAAACAGGAGAGAGAAAGGAAGAAAGTTACAAGGTGTCGAGGACCTTTGTTAGTGTCGGTGGTTGATGCAACCGAGGACTCAGATAGTCAAGTGAAAGGTCTACCTCTATCCCGCCTTTAAACCTGCCAAGGGAAAGAGGAAGTACGCGGCTGAAAATAAGGTTGAGTATTCCTTTAATATAGCCGACCAGATCTTCGATTATCTACTCAAAGACAAGAAGATCAAGCTCCTCGACAGCCATAAGATATCCTGAGGAAATAAAGGGGAAAAAATACTGCAAGTGGTACAATTCGTTCAATCATGCCACCTCTAATTGCATCATCTTCCGCCGAGCCATTCAAGAAGCCATTAGGAAATGGAGGTCCAAGAAGGCTGACAAGGGGGTGTCAGAGATAATTGTCGACGCTGACCCTTTCCCCGGCATGAATATCAACATGGTCTCCTTCTCAGGAAGCAACCGAGGGAAATGGAAGAAAAAGTATTTGTGGGTTCCCAAGCAGGAGGTTTCCCCAGAGAAGAAAGTATTCGTCTTTGACCGATTGGGATCGCCCCCTAAAGGGTCTACGGTGGTAGGGCGCATGGCTTTCTTGCAAGAAAAGCTGCAGTTAGGAGGACCGAGTCAACATCGAGCATCCCAGAAGAATCTCTTGAAGCTAGGGAAGCTTGTCCATGACCTCAAAGAGTTACACTTAACCAAGCTCAACCGTGGGAGACACACACCTCGGCCAAGAAACCTGAGAGAAAGACTCCAACACCTCCCACCAAGGGGGCATGGTAGGTTTGTCAATGATTTCATTGGAGAAGCCACCATGTCAAACCAAGGGGAAGAGGCTCACCCCAAAGAGGAGAGAAGGGTAGCACATGTCACTAGGGCTTAGGACTCAACATCAGTAGGCACTGCTGTCCGAAATGACCGCGAGTTGAGAGCTATTAACACTGTGAGGCCACCTTCAGAGGTATCACATGATCAGTGGATGACACAAGCAGTAGTAGAGGCACCAACACCTAGAGTGGTCTCCAAATCACGCTCACCGAAGATGAGGCTAGAGAGGGCAAGAGCTTTTAATAGAATGAGGGAAATGTTCTAGATGCTCACCTCGGCCAGAGAAAGGAATACTAAGACGATCCCCGCAGACTCTGTTGCTACGGTGCTAGAACATGCTTTCCAAAACCGGCCGAGGACACAACTCCACAGCAGCAAGCCCTTGAGCTAGTCGTCCCTAGTGCACCCATTGACAAGGAAGAAGAGCCCAACACCTTGACAGGAATGATGGATACAGCTCATAGCCCACTCATCGAGGCAGTGATAGAGTGTTTGTATGGGCCTCACATTCCCAAACAACCCCAGCCAGTTAATGCACTCCTTGTTGAGGGAACTATGAAAAAAATAAGAAATTGCAGAAGACGACCTCTTGGGGAAGACGAAAAGAACCCCTTCGGTCCATTGGATTTTGATGGGAACTCCCTTAAGGGATACTTGATGACATAATGGACGGAGAAGATGGGGAATTTTGTGCTGACAGATAGATGGTGGGCCTTCTCCCACTAGAACTCTGGGGAAATAAGGACCAAGCAAAAGCCCTCGAAGGAGATATCTTTCCTGAGGAAGCCGAATGGGTTGACAGAACCCGAGGGACCAATCACGCAAGGGATGCTGTTTGAGAAGCTTGCGGTAGACATGACAAGACATTTGAAACCACTCACTATACATCAAAGCCCATATGAACATCAAGCCGAGGACATCACTCCAACCACCATGACCATGACTAGTTTCATGGGCCACCCATCTCACGCTCTGGGACTATTGGTGGCTGATGTAACGGTTGGGACTAAGGTAACTGGCTCGGCCTTCTTCGTCATGGAAGGAAAGCCCTCATATGCTGTGATCTTGGGGAGAGACTGGACCCATACCAGTGAATGTGTTCCTTCCACTTTGCATCAGAAGCTATTGATATGGATAGGAGACAAGGTGGAATTAGTGGAGGCAGATCCTAATCCATTTCTTGCGAAAGTAAAGATGTTTGAGGTTGTCTTCTACTCCCCTCATTTGCATCCTATTTCCATTCTAGGAAATTACGAAGAGGGAGGCATAGAATCGTGTGAGTGGACTAAGAAAGGGTTCGAATTCAAAATGTTGGCTGACCCATGGCTTAGCAATGAGAATAATGATTAGTCTCCCAACAGAAGTACAAAGCCTGTTGGATCGGCTACATCTATTCCAAATCGAATCCAACAACGAAGAGGCTATGTTTGGTGCAGTATATGAAGAAGACAGACTCTCAGAACACTCCAGCCAAGAGGCTTCAGATGACCCCATTGACGGGACGTTGGCCGAACCTCCCCACATAGAGCCTATCTAGAGGCGGATACCCACATTTGAAGCTAAAGCCCCTCTGGTGTAAGTTAATCTGGGGAGTGAAAGCGAGCCAAGAATGACTAAGGTCAGTGGCAAGCTACAACCTCAGCAATGAGATCAGGTGGTAGCTTTGACAAAGGAGTAACGCGATTTCCTTTCATGGGACAACCATGAGATGTCAGGCCTTGATAGAGCCTTGGTAGAGCATAGGCTACTCATCAAGGAAGGATGAAAGCCCATAAGCAACTGCCGAGGAGGTTCAACCTGCAGCTGATGCCACAGATAAAGGCAGAGGTGGAAAGACTGCTGAAGGCATGGTTAACAAGAGCTGCCAGGTACGTAGAATGGATGTCTAATATAGTCCCTGTGATCAAAAAGAATGGCCAGGTCAGGGTCTGTATCGATTACAGGGATCTGAACTTGGCCACTCCGAAAGATGGGTATTGTATGCCTATGGCCGGTATGCTTGTCGATGCCCCAGCTAGCAATGCCATCTTGACTTTTATGGACGGCTATTCAAGTTACAACCAGATATATGCGGGTGAGGATGATACGCATAAGACTTCCTTTAGGTGTCCTGGCGCCTTAGGTATCTAGGAGTGGTTGGTAAGGCCTTTTGGCCTCAAAAATGCAGGAGCCACGTTCCAAAGGGCCATGAATGCTATTTTCCATGACCTCATTGGTAATAGCATGGATGTGTATATTGACGATGTCGTGGTCAAAACCAAGAGCTTCGAGGCCTACCTAGTTGAGATTGAACAAGCTCAAAAACAAATGAGACTCTGCAATCTCAAAATGTACCCTACTAAATGTGCTTTTGGCGTATCTACAAGAAATTTTCTAGGCTTCTTGGTGCACAACCAAGGCATTGAAGTAGACAAGAACATAGCTCAGGCTATCTTGGAAGCAAGACCCCCCCAGAACAAAGAACGAGCTGTAGAGTTTACTAGGCAAGATCAATTTCCTAAGGAGATTTTTTCGCCAACTCGGCAGGAAAGATGAAAGTTTTCTCACCGTTGTTGAGGATAAAGAACACTGAGGAGATGTTATGCAGAACCAAACAGCAGGAAGGCTTTGACCAGATTAAGACTACCTTGACTAACCCTCATGTCTTGGTTCCTCCGTAGCCTGGAAAGCCTTTGTAGTTATACATTGCATTCGAAGACCAAGATATCTGCTGCTTGTTAGCCCAAGATGATGATAGTGGTACCGAGCGCGCTATATATTATCTCAGTAGGATTCTCAATGATGCTATGACTAGATATTCTCCTATTGAGAAGCTTTGTCTATCTTTGTTCAATCCTTGTACTAAACTTGAATATTACCTTTTACCTAAAGAAGTGTTGGTTTTGTGCAAAGTGGATATGTCCCCAGAAATGAGAATAGCAGGTGTGGTCATCACTAGCCCGTGTGGCCAAGCAGTGAGGTTCATGTGCAGGATAAGAGATCAGGCTTCCAAGAATCAGGCCAAATACGAAGTCTTGATCATGGAACTTGATATCTTGGCCGCCATGAAGGCCCAGTATGTAGAGAAAAAGGGTGACTCGCAACTAGTGATCAAACAGATCATTGGTAATACAAGTGCTATAACACAAAACTCAAGCATCTTCAAGCCTCGGCCCATAACTTGTTGAAGTTGTTTGTGGATGCTGTTATCATGTATGTCCCCAGAAATGAGAACCAAGAGGCGAATGACTTGACCCAACAAGCCTCAGGTTAAAACGAGTAGGCGGTCGAGGTAACGCAACAAGATGCCTTGGTCCTAACCAAAGAGGATCCTACCAATGCTTGGATTGGAGTATCGATAAAGTATCTCTGTAACCCAACGGCTAACTTAAGTACATCTTGACATCACCTTTATAAAAGAAGCGCAAATGTGGTGTTGTTACGATTCCTCAAGAGGGAGGATGCTTATATGGTGATGGCACAAATCCATGGAGGGATTTGTGGTGCACATAGGTCTGGCCTCATCACGAAATGGCTTATCTACAGACATGGATATTATTGGCCTGCAATCACTACCGATTGCTTCCAGTTTGCGAAGGGGTGTGAAGCTTGCCATGGATCTAATCGGTAAGATATACCCTCCAAGCTCAAGGGTCATAATTTCATTATTGTAGCCACCGATTACCTCACTAAATGGGTGGAAGCCATACCCTTAGGTAGTGTCAATCATGTTATGGTGATTAGATTCATAAAGAACTAAATCATATACATATCTAGTATCCCTGTAACAATCACGGCCGATCAAGGCACAATGTTCACTGCGAAACAAGTGGTGGCCTTTGCTCAAGAATATGGCATCAAGATGAGACAGTTGTCTCCTTATTATGCTCAAGCTAATGGACAAGCAGAGGATACCAACAAGATCATCATCAAACTCCTTAAGAAAAACATAGAGGATACGCCTCGACGGTGGCACGAGACCCTCAATGAAGTTCTTTGGGCTATGAGGAGCTCTAAGTCTACGGCCAAGGGGGCCACTTCCTATCGTTTGGTGTATGAGCAAAATGTCGTGTTACCTCTAGAGATCAGTGTAGCATCATTAAGGGTGGTTCGGCAAAACTCCCCTAGTTTGGATGAATACCAACAAGCCAGGTTGATGGAGTTGCACTCGGTGGATGATGATAGGTTGGCTGCCCTCAACAAGACTGAGGTGAACAAAGCCAAAATGGCCCGAGCCTACAAGAAAAACGTCAAGCCAAAGAAGTTTCTTGAAGGTGACCTCGTGTGGAAGACTATTCTGCCACTTGGGAAGAAAGATCCCCAATTTGACAAGTGGTCCCCGAATTGGGATGGGCCCGACATTATGAGTGAAGTGTACCATGGTGGGGCATACCATTTAATCACTCTAGACGAAGAAGAGTTCGAAACGAAAATTAACAGCAAGTATCTCAAAGCGTATTATCCCTACTCTATGGGAAAGAATGCAAGGAAAAGAGAATTGGTAATTAAAAAGAAATTGTCAAAGTGGCACGCCACACACCGCCGACTTAGCGGAAAGTAAATCTAAAAGGGAAATAGGCTACTCCTACTCTTCTGATGTGGAAGCTTCCCCCTCCGAGCATTCAGGCAACTCTTGACCCAGTGGCACACTGGCAGAAGGGAGGATAGCTGGATCAGGGTTGGCAGCCAACGAAGATTCAGCAGCTGGGGCGACGACGGAAGAATTTGCCAGGCAAACACGAAGCCTTTCTCATGAAGAATTTCCAGATTGCACCTCACTTTGACCACGCTCCCTCTCACCAACAAGGACCCATTTTTGGGACTCTAGCTCCTTGATGCGTTGGTCCAAAGGCTTACTCTAGTTGTACAAACAGGTCTGTTCTGCGGCGACCATGGCTAGCCTGTTGGTCGCTTCCTCCTGCTGAGGGGCAAACCCTGTAACTCCTGCTAAAGCTCTGTTAGAGAGATCTCAGTCTCCCCATGGTGACGCCTGGCCATATCCTCCTTGGCTAGCACCAACCGGCGTTCGGTCTCCTTCACGCCGTAGGCTACGATGTACATCTTCTTCTCGGCCTGCAAGGCGTTCAGGCAATCTAATGCTTGTTGGGCGGTGTCCTGAGCAGCTCTTGATGATGAGTACATTTGGGAAATCTCTAAAAGCCGAAAGGCAATGTCTTTCAGGGCCTTCCTCCTCCACTCCGGAAAGTCCTCTAAGGATGTTATCCTAAAGGCCAAAGACCGCAAAATTTGAGAGCTAGGCAGGATCAGGGACGATTCCTTCTTTAAGGGCATCCTTCAATCGTTGCAACTCCTCTGCCGAAGTGGGAACCACTTGAGACAGGCTCTAGGCAGCAAAATATTGATCCACCTTTGCATCGGTCACTGGCTGGGGACTTGGCTGAGGAGGAGGAGCTGGAAGAGAACCGGATGGGATCAGAGGCTCATCCAGAACTAGAGGATCGGCCGCCTGCGGAAAATGATAACCGTGAGGAAAGTAACAAGCCAGCAAAAAGATGAAAGAGAACAGGGAAACCACTGTACCTCAGACTTCTAAGAAGGGCGAGGGGTATCTTCTGCCACCACAGCAGCCCTCTTCGCCACTGGCTTTGAAGAAGTCTTCGGTAGAGCACGCCGAGTGGATGGCCGTCTGTTTTCGTCAAACTCTTAGGTCCTAGCCGTGGTGTCGGCAAGAGGTTTGGACAATCTTTAATTCCTTTTTTCTTCAAGCAATTGCATCGAGGAGGGAACTCTGCTCCTTAACTATGGGTTTCCTGACTCCTCAAGAAAGGCTCAGGCGAGGTGAGAAGGGACGCGAGTGTTAGATTACTACGGCTAATGCATAAAGTAAAATAAAGGCAAAAATGCAATAAAGAAAATAAATGAAATAAACATAGAGTTTGATTTGATTGATGTGTGTCCTTTACATTTCACTCTAATACTATATATATACACAGGCCCTCGTCGTCCACTAAGCTAGCCAACATTTTGCCTGCCGTTGGATTGATCTATGATCAGCGGCTCTCATCGCTTCATAGGCCTTTAAGTAAGCGGAGTAACTGCCCACGATCCCACTGGCACAGTTAGTGGGGTGAGTGCTCGTTGCTCCGAGTTTTTCGGCCTCGCTCTTCCATTTGAACTTCAACCGCTCCCACGTTCTTTCTTCGTGTCGTGTCTTGCCTTCCAAGTAACACCCACCTTGCCTCGGCCGTATGGTGGCTTGGCTGTCCTGGCCCCACTTTAGGTAATGGTTCAGGTATTCGAGCCGCCAAGGCCTTGGCACTCTATAGGATAGGGTAATTACGTTCCCTCGGCTTGGCTCATTGATTCTCGGGCATAGTCCTCCCTCGGGGGAAGGGGGGTTCTCTCATTTAATGAGCCCCAAGGACCTTCTTGGGTTCACTCTCTCAAACAAAATACCTTTTTGCCCTTTGTCGTATGCCTTGCCTTCACACATAATTCCCACTTTCAATCTCTCAATCCTCGGCCTACGACCTATTTATGTTTGGGTGTTAACAATTTCCCCCCTTTTTGTGCTTTCGTACGGCCTTGAGGACGCGATTGACGGTACGAAAACCCTTGAACTGACTTGAAGTGACGGTTAGAGGGGACTTAACCGCTGCTACATGACACTTGGCGCTTCGCACGAATCAAAACGACTGCGCGACGGTTTCCAAGGACACGCCGGTTGAGTTTTCTTTGTGAAGCTATAAATAGCTCTCATCATTACTCCTGCTCGGTTACTTGCTATTTCCGAAATTTCTTGCCACTACCTCCATTGCTTTTTCGTAGAGTTGCCACCATCCCGGCGCGACAAACATTCTTTCTTTTTCCCCAATATGGCTTCTGATTCCGACTCTCAAAATCAAGAACACAGTTATGGCGGCGCCAACAGGTCGGCTGATTCGTCGTTTAGCTTATCACTCTCCACCTCGCCTCAGGCAAACCCTCCTCGAAAGGCTTCCCCGAGTGAGCTTTTCGCTGTCGCTTCGAATGGTGTGACAGTGCGTCCTACCATTTCTGATGTTCTTGACGGTTTTGCCGCCTTCAAACGCATTTTTACACCTTCGTCGCTGCCTACTACGCAAGACTGGTTTAGTGCAAGTACCCGTATAGCAGACTCCGACGCGTTGGCCATACCTACTGTTGATTATCGGAATTGGTTCATGAGAGTCCACAGTGTCAAGGCTGGTGCTTGAAAGACCATGGGTCTTCGCGACGTAGTGGCCCTTTCTTCTTTCGTTGCTCCCAACCGCCTGGAGATGCTTCTGCCCCTCTTAGGTTTTTGGTCATCCAGCCTCAACGCCTTTGTGTTTCTGTTGGGCATTCTAACCCCTACTGTGCTTAATGTTTCCGCCATCACCGGCCTACGTGCGTCGGGATAGACGGTTCATCCTTCCAAGCTGCCACAGGAGGCGGGCCGGAAAAGGTCCCACCTGGGGGTTCTTTTCCCCAATTCGTTGAAGACCATGTTGGGGGTGTTCCTGAGATCACCGATGATGAGCACCCTGTCTTCATCCTATACTTCTTCTGCAAGTTCTTCCATGGCATCGGGTCTGAGGGTATCATCCAGGGCTTACAACCCTTCGCGGTTATGATGGCCAGCGACACGCACTACGCTTGGGCTCCTTTTTTCCTCGGCAAGCTCTACCGCAGCATCCAAAACATGCTTGACCAAATTCGGGAGCATGGCCAAGTCACCGAGGTTCGAGGTCCCATGCGGTTCTTGCAGCTGTGGGCCATCCTCTACTTTTTCGGCCTTCTTACCAAAGGGTTGCAGGGCCCCGGAGTTGTCTCTCCAACATGTCAGGGTCCTGAACATTGGGGTTTTCCCTGTCATCAACTGACTCTTGCTACTTTCCTGAGGGAACTCCTTCGGGTGGATGCCCCGATTGCAACCTGGTGCCCCGTGTTAGACAAAGGGTTCGGCCCTTTGTGGATATTCGTCCCTTCCAAGCCGCCGGCGACCTATTCCGCTGCCATTCGCAACTACGCCAAAAACAGCTGGAAGTCTGCCTTGGTGACGCGGGACCTACCGATCGGGTATGTGATTCCTCAATGCAGCACCGCCTCCTCGGAATACTATTTCCCCAACTTTGTCTGCAAGCAGTTTGGCTTTGTGCAGCACATTCCCCTGCCGTGTTCATCTTTAAGGGACCCCCAGTGTCGTGAAGGGCTGACCGATGCTCGGGAGTGTGGGATGGTTGCCACTAATCAGAAGCGGATTGCTGAGTTCATATGGGCGTATCATGCCACGTGTCAGGGTTTGACCAGTGCTTTTACCAATTGATGGCACGGAATCAAGGATTTAGTCTTCCTCCGGACGCCTGATGAGTTGCTATCTCAGTATCTGAATTGTCCCCGTAGGTTTCCGATTCTACCGGAGTCCTCTGGTGGCACTAGCTCTAATACCGTCCTCTCTTCTACCGTTCCAGTGCTTCAACCTCTGTCGGTTCCAACGACCGTGCCCAAGCAAGTG
This sequence comes from Astragalus glycyphyllos, assembly GCA_963573325.1. Lineage (NCBI taxonomy): Eukaryota > Viridiplantae > Streptophyta > Magnoliopsida > Fabales > Fabaceae > Astragalus > Astragalus glycyphyllos. The sequence continues at coordinate 35,172,693 of OY754307.1, forward strand.
GTTAGGCGTCCTTCCAAGAGATCTCAACCAGACCCAGGTATGTCTCCTTTCTCTCGATCTATTTGTCCTTTCCCCGGTTCCTTTCCTTCTCACCGTTACCGTGGCTTATGCAGCGCCCGTTATCGATGACGACGACGACGATCCCTTAATATTTCATCGGCCTCCCAAACGTTAGACTATGAAGATTCCTTCGGGGACGGTGGCGAAAAGAAGTGTTGTGGTGGCAGTCACCACTTCTCGCTCTTCCAATAGTCCCAAGGTACTTTTCACGACCCTCTCCCTGCATCCTGCTGGTCGTTTAAGGTTTTGTACTGACGTTGTTCTTTTGTGCCGCCGTAGATGGCTGTTCCCTTGGTTGTGGATCCTCCTCTCCCAGATCCACCTCTAATTTCTCCTTCCATCCCTTAACTAGGTTCCCAACCGGTGGCAGATGTTGAGGTAGCTAAACACTTCTCCGTCCAGCGCCAACCTCGAGTTAATCCCCTTACTCCCGAAGAGTTACGGAGGCTGGAGGCAGCTCTTCGGGGTGGTTTTCCTACCAACACTTCTCAGCTTATGTACTTTCAATCCCTGATCTTCAGTCTGACTTCTAAGGAAGGCCTGCCGGAGCGGCAGCGGAGAGCCCTTAAGGACATAGGTTACCGCCTCCCAGCAATTTCCCAGGCTTATTTGGCTGCCAGTGCTATTCAGGTTACTGCTCAGGAAACGTTTGATCACTTGAACACTCTGCAGGCCGAGCACAACGCGTTTCTTGCTGGTTATGACGAGCAGGTGACAGTGCGTCAGTTGGCCTTGGCTGAGGAGGAGACCGAAAGATGTCGTATTGGGGAGATCGGGGTTTCATTAACACAACTTCAGACGGATCTCGAGGTTCTGCGTGCCCCCTGTGGGGTAGTCACCGATCGGCTGGAGCATATCTCGGCTAATCAATCCCGCGTCTTTCACCGCACCAAACCTTTAGGCCGGCATGTTCAGAAGTCTCGCCCTCAGAGGGACCTTGCTCTTTTCGACAGGGACCGCAGCCAGAATGTAATGCAATCGACCGCTGCTTCATGGGAGAACTTTCGCCTCCTCCTGGCGGTTGCCCCTGCTGCTGACCTCAGTGTAGCCGATCCTGAGCTTGCGGAAGCTGTGGATGGCGCCGTCAATCCAGCTTAACGGGGGAAAATTCATCGTCTCCTTTGATTATCACTAGGCCACCGGTGTGTGGCGAGCCACTTTGACAATATTTCCGTTTTAAATCCATCTTTTAATTCCCGCATACTTTTCCATTTATTTTCGTTTCAAATTCTTCTCCGTCTAGAGTGATTAGACGATATGCTCCACCGTGATATACTTCGGTAACAATGTACGTCTTGTCCCAATTCGAGGACCACTTGCCCAACTGGAGGTCTTTCCTCCCTAATGGCAAAATGGCCTTCCATACGAGGTCACCGTCAACAAATTTCTTTGGTTGAACGTGTTTGTTGTAAGCTCGGGCTGTCTTGGCTTTATTCATTTCTATCCTGCTGAGGGGAGCCAGCCTATCATCATCCACCGAGTCCAGTTCCATCAACATGGCTTGCTGGTATTAATCCATACTAAGGGAGTGCTGTCGTGCCACTCTCAACGAGGCTACATTGATCTCCAGTGGCAGCACGGCGTCCTGCCCATAAACTAAACGATAGGGGGTCACCCCCGTGGCCGTAGACTTAGAATTTCTCATAGCCCACAGGACCTCATTGAGGGTCTCATGCCACCGCCAGGGCTTATCCTCTATGTTCTTCTTGATGAGTTCAATGATGATCTTATTGGTGGCCTCTATGTTCTTCTTGGTGAGCAGATTCTTCCGGCTCAAGTCGTGGATGGGAGGCGAGCATAACCTGAAAACGGGAAAAGAAAATCCTTCGAAATAGTAGGAAATAGGTTTCGTAATCTTAAAATGTTTATGCCTCTTTGAGAAGGGAGTTAGTCCGGAGAGGGCTTGATACTTATGAGAGATGGAAGCAGGCGGTGATGCTCCCATTGTGGTCGCCAATGTTCGGTACCGGGGTACTAGAGTGAAGCTCCCAAGGCTAGATGGAGTTCCGAACCTGGGGCTAAGTTCTTGATTGCTTCCTATGAGGTATGTTGCAATTAGAATGCTGAGCCCGGATGTCCAAGGTAGAGCTCCGTCCACGCCAGGTGGGGGGTACCTGCAAAACACTCTGACGCTCAAGTCAGTATGTGAAAGATGCAGAGATAATAGGATATAAAGAATGTGAAATCGGGGCCATCCCGAGGTGCTTGACTGAGTGCCTGAGCTCTTTGTGCCCGAACTCGGGAGATCGGGTGCGTAGAGCTCGGAGAAGTTCAGGTGTGTGCAGAGTCTTAGGGTTCTTGTGAATCGTGTGCGTGAAATCGTACCTGGGTTTGGAGGGCGAAACCTCTATTTATAGACGAGACGCCGTACCTGGACCATTGGATACGGAGGGTTGATCCTGATCATTGGTCAGCTTAGTAGTACGGCAGTTGATATCCTGAGAAGCGGAAATGGGCCGGGCGTTAGCCGGCGAATGGTTTGGCCCCGTCCGGAACACCTTCTCTTCCAAGTAGAGATCTAACTCAGACTTTGACTGTATATCACTGGTATCATTCACAAATGAGTCATAACCACTATGATAATTGTTACTAGGAGGATTCTCTAAATTTGACTCATTGACATTGGACTTTTCAGTTGAACCTTCAACTATCCCATTGATTTTACCTTGATAATATTCAAACAAAGAGAAGCATAATTTCTTGATGTTGTTAACTTCAACCGAGGCTGTACTCCCATAAAGCAAAGGAAAGAAGTACTCTAATAACCTCATTTTATATTGTGGATCCAAAACAGTAGCAATTCCCATAATTCCATGGATAACAGACCAATATTTGTCAAATTTGGCAATCATTTTTGAAGCCATATTTTTAATAGCTTCAACTGAGCAAGTCTCCCACTGCTTCAAAGACAACTTTATTTCACAAACTAAAGGGAAGAATATGTTTGTTGTGGGATATTGTGTACCTGAAAACATCTCAGTTAACCCACGATTAAAGACTTCGAGCCTATTACAAAGTTCTTTGGCAGTTTCCAATTCAGCTGCTGATGGCAAAGATGTATACAAATTCTCTGGTTTTCAAACGAATAAAAACTTCTTTATACAACAATGCAACAACAAGCATGTGATATGTTGAATTCACACTTGTTTTGCTATCAAGAATGAGCTTCTTTGTGATTGAAACTTTTATTTGACGTGCAGCTTCCCTGAAACTTTGTTCTCTCATAGGAGTGGCTGTCCAAAAACCAACACTATTCCTAACCTTCTCTATGCCATCTCCAAGAACACTCAACCCATCTTGAGCAATTAAATTTAAAATATGGGCACAACATCTCATGTGAAATAATTGACCATCAAGCATAATTTATGAGTAGTACAATCAAGCTTGTTTAACAACATACCAACAACAAGATCATTAGTACTACAATTGTCCAAAGTGATGGTTGACAACTTTCTATCAATAATCCAGTCTATCATGCACTCAACTAACTTGTCACAAATAACTTCAGAAGTATGTGGACATTCTACATACACAAACCTAATATGAAATATAGTTTTTCAGATATTAATACAATGCAAAATGAATTATGCAAAATAAAGTAAACATATTTCATATAAACATCATACCTTAATATGCGACGTTGCATAGCCCAATAATCATCAATGTAGTTAGCTGTAATAGTCATATACCCTTTCTTTTGATTGCTAGCTGTCCACATATCTGATGTTAAAGCAATCTTACTCCCAATCTTGTCTAACAAGCCCATAGTCTTCAGCTTCTCATTTTCATAGATTTTGATAATATCACTTTTAACTGTGTTTCGAGATGGAACCTTGAACAAAGGTTGAAGACCTTCTGAATATACTTTGAACCCCAAATGATCAACAACAGAAAGTGGATACTCATGGAGTATTATCATATTAGCAAGGTCTTTTCTTGATTTCTCTGGATCAAAATGATAGTTACTCAAATAAGTGGATGACCCATCTGCCTTCTTTTGTTCTCTCAACAAGATTGATTGTCTTATATCCTTAAATGGCCTTCTGTTACAAGAAAAATAATGTCTACGCAAATGATTAGTTCCATCAGATCTTTTACCCACCAACATTGCATTGCAGTAGTTACATACAGCTTTATCTTCCCCCTTAATTATTTTTATCTTGAAGTGGTTCCAAACAAGTGACACCTTTTTTCTCTTACCATTAACGGTCAACTGACTATCATCAGCATCAAGGTCAATTCAGTGGGGGAAGAATTAGGAGTATTGCCTGCATTATCAGTAGAAGGTTGTGTGGGAGGAAAGCTAGCTTCAATTGATTTTTCCATCTAGAAATTAACAAAGAAATGTATGTACATACCAGGCTGTTTGCAAGCAGAGTCGCTGAAGTTGTGAAGTAGAGGGAAGAATGAAGAAGCAAGCACTCATTACAAACTTATAGCCACTAGAGGAAGGCAAAAGGTCGATGGGTTCATGAAAGGAAAGAAATAAATGAGTTTATGATTTTAAGTCTAGGGACAAGGAGGGAAGGCAAGAGGTCGAGGGGTTCTTGAAAACTGAAAGGAAAGAAATAAATGATTTTATGATTATAGATCTAGGGACTAAGGATCTGAAGTTAGTATATTTAAGAAGTTACTATATAAGAGAAGTAAAAATTATAGATATGTATGTATGTATGTATGTATGCGGGCTGCGGGGCGGGCTGGGCACTAGGGTGCCCATCCTCGCGCCGGTCCCCTATCAAAAACTGCGGGTAAATGCCTAGGCCCGCGCCCAGGCTAGATGGGCAGGCTTTTTTGGTGCCCATTGCGGGTTTTTTTGCGGGTACCCATTGGGCCTGGGTCCAATTGCCATCCCTACCTCTACTTGTCTGTTGGCTTGGGCATAATAAGGAGACAAATGTCTCATTTTAATGCCGTATTCCTGGGCAAAGGCCACCACTCGTTCTCCGGTGAACATTGTACCTTGATCGGCAGTGATGGTTTAAGGGATTCCATACCTGAAAATGATCTGGTTCTCTATGAATCTGATCACCGCGGCCTGATCAATGTTTCCTAACGGCATAGCTTCCACCCATTTAGTGAAGTAGTCAGTGGCTACAATAATGAAGTTGTTCCCTTTTGAACTCGGAGGGTATATATTGCCAAATAAATCCATGACCCATCCTCTGAATGGCCAAGGTTTGACAATAGGATAGAGCTCATCTACTGGCACCCTTTGGATTGGTCCGTGCAGCTGACAAGCCTCGCATCCCTTGGTAAACTTGAAGCAATCGGCTGTGATTGTCGGCCAATAGTACCCATGCCGATAGATGAGCAACTTCATGATGGGGCCAGACCAATGGGCACCACAGACTCCCGCATGGATCTGTGCCATTACCATATAAGCGTCCTTCATCTTGAGGCACTTTAACAGTACCCCATTGGTACTTCTTTTGTATAGGTCGTCCCCTATCAAGATATACTTCAATGCCCTTTGTTTGACCTTGAAGTTGGTGTCAGCCGTCGGACTGCAGAGGTACCTCGTCAGCACCCAGATCCAGGTGTCGGCGGGATCCTCCTGGGTGAAGGTCACGACACTTTGTTGCAGCACCTCGACCACTCACTCCTTGCATCCCGAAGATTGTTGGGCCAAGTCATTTGCTTCCTGGTTCTCATTCCTGGTGACATACAAGATGATGACATTGGCAAACAACTTTAGTATGTTGTGCGCCGAGGCCCTCAGCTCTTTGAGCTTAGCGTTGTAACACTTGTATTCCCCAGTAATTTGCTTGATCACCAGTTGGGAGTCACCTCTTATTTCCACGTAGTGAGCCTTCATGCCGGCCAAGATGTCAAGTCCCATGATCAGAGCCTCATACTCGGCCTGATTGTTGGAGGCTTGGTCCCCTATCCGGCACACGAACCTCCATGTTTGGCCACAAGGGCTGGTGACGACTATACCCACTTCGGCCCTCGTCCGAGTGCTATACCCGTCGAACATGAGGACGCAGGGCTTAAGGCCCAGGTAGCTGACAGCTTCGCCCGGAGCATCGTGTGTCTCTACACATGGATGCTGAGCTAAGAAGTGTGCCAGGGCCTGGCCTTTTACAGCTCTCAAAGGTACATAAGTTAAAGCGAACGTGTTCAACTTAACGGCCCACTTAACGACTATTCCTTGCAAGACAGGCCTATTAAGCAGATATCGAATAATGTCAACCTTGCATACAACTAAAACTTCCTTAATGGGCGAGTATTCCTTGCAAGACAGGCCTATTCAAGTTTAGTACAAACTTTAAACAAAGACAGACAAAGTTTCTCAATGGGCGAGTATCTAGTCTCGGCGTCATTGAGTATCCTACTGAGATAATATATAGCACGTTCAGCGCCCCTATCATCATCTTGAGCGACCAAGCAGCCGATGGCTTGGTCTTCAGCCGCAATGTATAGCTTCAAAGGTCTCCCAGGCCGCGGAGGTACCAGGACAAGGGGGTTGGTCAAGGCAACCTTGACTTGGTCGAAGGCCTCCTATTGCTTGGCTCCCTAGATTATTTCTTCGTCATTCTTCATTCGTAGCAACAGCGAGAAGGCTTTAAGCTTCCCTGCAGAGTTGGCGATGAAACTCTGCAGCTCTTTCTTTGTTCTAGGGGGTCTTGCCTGTAGGATAGCTCGAGATTTGTTTTTGTCCACTTCAATGCCCTGGTTATGCACCAGAAATCCCAGGAAGTTATCTGCAAACACGCCAAAAGCACACTTAGTAGGATTCATCTTAAGACTGTGGAGTCTCATCCGCTTTGGAGCTTGTTCGAGATCCCCCAGGTGGGCTTCGAAGCTCTTGGACCTTACCACCACATCATCAATGTACACTTCCATGTTTTTACCAATAAGGTCGTGGGAAGATGGCATTCATTTCCCTTTGGGTGTCGGCCTCGGCCACATAAACCTGGCTGTAACCAGAATAGCCGTCCATAAAAGTCAAGATGGCATTGTTTGCCGCGACATCGACAAGCATATCGGCCACAGGCATACCGTACTCATCTTTCGAAGTGGCCAAGTTCAGGTTTCTAAAATCAATACAGACCCTGACCTGGGCATTCTTTTTTATCACAGGGACTATATTAGACAGCCATTCTACGTACCTGGCAGTTTTGAAGAACACTACCTTTAAGAGTCTTTCCACTTCGGCTTTGATCTGCAGCATTAGTTGTGGGTTGAACCTTCTCGGTGGTTGCCTGTGGGGCATGCAACCTTCCTTGATGGGTAACCTATGCTCCACCAAGGCTCTATCAAGGCCTAGCAGCTCATGGTAGTCTCATGCAAAGCAGTCACGATAGTCTCGTATCAAGGCTACCATCTGATCACGTTGCTGCGGTTGGAGTTTACCGCTAACTTTAGTCATTCTGGGCTCACTCTCAGTTCCCAAATTCACTTCAACCAAGGGGTCTTGAGCTTCGAAAGTAGGCATATTTCTCAGCATAGGCTCCATGTAGGGGGGTTTGGCTGACATCTCGTTGCCAAGGTCATCCGAAGCCTCCTCCAAGTCTTCATCCTCTTCGTGTACGACACCAAACATAGCCTCTTCAATGCTGGACTCTATCTGAAATAGGTGCAATCGGTCCAGCAGGCTCTGTACCTCCAAAGGAAGACTAATCATTATTCTCGTTACCAGGCCATGAGCCGGCCAACATCTTGAATTCAGAACCCTTCTTGGTCCAGTCACATGACTCAATACCGCCCTCTTCGTAATCCCCTGATATGGCGATCGGGCGCAGGTAGGGGGAGAAGAACACGGCTTCAAACATCTTTATCTCTGCTGGGAAAGGATTGGGATCAGCTTCCACTATCTTCACCTTGTCTTCCACCCATATCATGAGCTTCTGGTCCAAAGTGGAGGGAACACATTTGCTAGTGTGGATCCAATCTCTCACCAGGATCACCGTGTATGAGGGTTTTCCTTCAATGACGAAGAATGCCGACCGAGTTACCTTTGATCCAACCGTAGTGGTGGTAAGAATAAGATCTTTGGCGTTTTTCCCTAACCTTTTCATAGTCGACAGTGGCATGATGTTCAGCGCAGCACCACCATCCACAAAGACCCTATTGAACAACTTCCCATTGAGGTGGCTTCAGGTGTCTAGTCATATCTGCAGTTGGCTTTTCAAACAGCATGCCTTCTGTGATTGGTCCCTCGACTTTTGTCAAGGCGGCCCATTCGGGCTCCTCGGTGAAGACATCTCCCTTGAGGGTCCTTGGCTGATCCCTGGTCCCCCAAAACTCTAGTGGAAGAAGGCCCACCATTTCTATGTCCGCATAGAATTCTCCATCGACCTCATCCATCAAATCGTCTAGTATTGACTCTGTGATGGAATTTGCGACGAAGTCTTTAGGGCCAAAAGGGTGTTCCTCTTCTTCCTCAAGGAGGTCGTCTTCTTGCAACTCTTGCTCGGTCATTGTACCCCCATCCTGGGGTTCACCGACTGGTTGGGATCGTCTTGGACTATGAGGTCTGTAGATGCATTCTATCACCGCCCTTGTGAGGGGACTATGGGGTTCCTCCACCATGCCTACCAATGTCTGGTCCCCTCCCTCGTGATCAACAGGTGGCTCTGGGGAAGGTGTCTCGAGAAACTGCTCAGGAGTTGTGTCCTCGACTGACTTTTGGGAAGGCCTGTTCCAATGCCGTAGCAATAGATTCTGCGGGGATGGTCTGGGTATTCCCATCTCTAGCAGAGGTGAGCATCTAGAGGGTCTCTTTCATCTTGTTGAACGCCCTAACCCTTTGCAGCCTCCTTTTCGTGAGCGAGATCTGGAGGCCACTTTAGGGGTTGGCATTTCAACGGCCGCCTAAGTCATCCACTGATCCTGCGACACATCTGCCGGAGGTTTGACCATCCTGGTGGCTCTCAACTCTCGGTCATTGAGGACCGTGATATCAACCGAGGTTGAGCTCTGGGTTCCGGTGACTTGGGCCACTCTTCTCTCTTCTTTGGGGAGAGTTCCCCCGTCTAGGACTGGCAGGGTGGCTTGCTCGATGGAACCATCGGCGGGCCTACTGTGCCCCCCATGTGGGATGGCTTGGAGTCTTTCCCTCAGATCCCCCGTCTTGGGCACATGTCTATCGGGGTTGATCTTGCAACTCCCTAAGCTCGTGGACAAGCCTCCCTTGCTTAGGGAGTTTCTTTTGAGGTTGACTCGACGCCCCTATCTGCAATTTTTCTTGTAGGAGGGCCCTTCGTTCTGCAACTGAGGATTCCCGTGGGGGTGAGCCCAAATGGCTAAACACGGATGTCTCCCTCTCTGGGGAAATCTCTCCCTTAGGAACCCACACGTACTACTTCCTCTCTTTCCCTCGATCGCTCCCCGAGAAGGAGACCATGGGGAAAGAGTCAGTGTCAACAATCATCTCTGACGCTCCCTTGTCAGCCATTTTAAATCTTCCTTTCCTGATGGCCTCCTGAATGGCTCGGCGGAAGATAATACAGTTCGAAGTGGCATGATTAAAGGAGTTATGCCACTTGCAATATTTCTTCCCCTTTATTTCCTCAGGCGGAGGGATCTTATGGATGTCAAGGAACTTGATCTGTTTGTCCTTGAGTAGGTAGTCAAAGATTTGGTCAGCCTTAAAGATGTCAAAGGAATATTCAACCATTTCCTCGTCTTTCTCTTTACCTTTAGCAGGCTTAAGAGCTGGACAAAGGTAGGCCTTCCCCTTAACTATCTCGGCCACTAGGATGTCTGCCGTGTAGTCGACTGACTCATCATAGTCCGAATCCTCGGCTGCATCCACCACTGATACCAACTGTGGCCCTCGGCCCCTAATGGCTCTCTTCCTTTCTCTCTCTTGGACATACTGTTCCACTTGAACTGCCCTGGAAGCCAATCACTGAGGTCGCTGCAAGCTTGTCCCACAAGCTTTTCCTTCAATTGAGGGTGCATTCCAGAGATAGCCATGCAAGTAAGCTGGGATTTTGGGAAAGGCACCGAGCACTTTCCGGCCATCTTTCTCAATCTCTCTATGAAGTCGGTCACTGCCTTGTCCACCTTCTGCCGTAAGTTCATGAGATCGGCTGAGATAACTTCAGGCTGCGGCCAGTAGAATCTGTCATGGAAGCACCTTTATAGAATCAGGCGGGAGAGAGGAATACCACGAGAAAGTTGTCCCTGTCAAGGATAGAGGGAACAGCTGCAACTTGTGATACTCTAGTTTCCATCCCCACATTGGGCCATGAATCGGCCGATGTGCTCCATAGTAAACATTCCATCGTCCCCGAAAAACGTGGCGAAATCAGGGTTTTGAATCCTCTGGGAAGAGGTTCCAAACTGTCCACCCACTCGGCGTAAGGCTTCCTGTACACTAGACGATCGAGCGGCTTCAACTGCACACTGAAGAACTTCTTGATGGTGTCAGCGATAAGATAAGGGTCCAGGAGTTGGGGCCCCCACTACAACATTTGGACCCTACGGCAACACCTAAAATTTCAACGCAAAAAAAAACCGTTGCCTTAGCTAACAATGGCAACAGTTTTTTGAACCCGTTGCTTTTTCATTTTTTTTAAAATTTTTTTTATTGGCAACGGCTGAAAACCGTTCCCATAAGTTCTATTACAACGGTTTTTTTGTTTAAGCTTTAGCCAACGGTTGATAAACGTTGCCATAGGGAAATTATTAAAAAACCAAAAAAATTAGGCGCTAAACACTAGCGCGTTTTCTGGCTCCCAAAATTTGTGGTGCCAAAACCAAAAATTTTCAACCCAAAAATAAACTCAAACAAAAAAATATCAAAAACTAAAAAACCAAAAACACAACAACACTACTCTTAGTTCCTCTCACGCAAAACACTCAATTGCCCAGAATGCAAAAACGATTCTCAGCCCTCAAGCTCGTTTCTCTCTCTCAAGCTCGTTTCTCCCTCAAGCTCATTTCTCTCTCTCTCTCTCAACGATTTTAGGTTCGTTTCTCTCTCTTCTCCTAGTCCCTCAGGTTTGTCCTTCTCTCTCAACGAATTTCTCTTTTTTTAATTTAGGGTTTTGTTTTTTTGGGTTTTGTTTACATCTATCTTCTTCTTTAATTTAGGGTTTTATTTTTTTGGGTTTTGATTACATCTATCTTTTTTATCTTCAATTTAGGGTTTCGTTTTTTTGGATTTGGGGGTTTTTCGCTCAATGTTGTGTCAACATGGCATTTCTCATAGAAGGTCTGGTTGAAGTACAAGCTCTAATCATATATTTTAAATTACCAATCAAACTTTGCAGTAGAGTCATGATTGTGGGGAGTGTGGAGTTAATAATTTCTTGCTTAATGTTCTTCAGTTATTATGCTAGTATTGAGTTAAATAATAATTAAATAAACTAATAAATAAAATAGTTATAAGTTCATGGTTTTGGTCTGATATTGTTCTGGTTTTCGTACAGTTTGTTTTTCTTGGAATTTTTTTGTGATTCTTTATTAATGTAATATATATGGTAGGCAGCATAAGTTATATGATTTTTCTGACTACTGAGAATGAAAATGGCTTAATCAACTGTATCTAAAACTTGTAAATCTAAAATAGAATATGTTGGTCAGTGCTTAGATATCAAAAACTTATAAATCTAAAATAGAATATTCAACTGGAATGCATGAACTTGAAGGCAGTTAGTATCAAATTTTGGTCAGTGTTTAGATAGAATATGTTGACTAAAACATATATAGAATGTGCATTGATTGTTAAATCCTGTCCTGCATAAATATAGTTAACTCACAGTTAAAACTTGAACACATTAGGAGAAACCAAAAACAAATAATTGATAACCATAAGGGTTTGTTTTGAGTGATTTTGTTAAAGATCTGGTTTTCTGTAGTTCATCCATGTAAATACCTAGTATGATAAAGCTTTTGATGTTGTTTATACTAAATTACTTATAAAAGTCTGTATTAAATTACTTATAAAAGTTTGACATTCACGAATGTTGCAGATCTTAAGAAAGTTGAAGCATGAAAACATTATTCAAATGCTTGATTCCTTTGAAAATCTGTCATTAGTCGTAGTTAGCTTTGCATTAGATGTTTTCATGATATTTGTTCATTGCTTGAATAAAAAAAATTAAACCTTGATTTAGTAGCATGGATTTGGATGACACATGATGTCTTTTGCATTCACCTTTTCATTTTGCAAAATTTGGTAGTATCCACAATTCAAAAGACCAGTCTTGTAGATCAATATTGTGTATATTGTTTGAGGGTTTTTGTTGGTTTGAAAAACTAGTAGGTGCATGCATTATTGTCATACCCTAATTTTGTCCACCTAGGTTTAAAACCCTAATTTTCCGCAAAAATAAATAAATTGAGAAGTGTGGTTTTATTTTGAAGAGTGAAGAGCATTGTGCATGCATTTTTTGGGTTTTAAAAGTCATTCTAGGGCTTTTAAATTCATTGTTAGAGTGGAAATGCATTTGTTGTTAAAAAACAAGGTTTTCAGGGCAAAAGGGTATTTTGGTCATTGTCAAAAATAAGATAATTTCTCATCAAGAATCATTGTGCAATTTTAGAGAAATTTATTTGAGGCAAAACATTTTTGGTCATGTATGTATGTATGCGCATGCATGCATATATTGTGCACAAAATTTCAAAAAAGGATCAAAAGGGAATATTCTACAAAAAGTTCCAAGATGTGATTTTTATGACATTTTGGTCATGGTGATCACATAAAATGGCATATTCCTAAGATTCCTAGTATGTGGCCTAAATTGGGTGTATTTTTGTACAATTATCCTAAGAAGAATAATCAAAAATGAAGGGATAATGGAATGGTAATATAATAGTACAATAGTATAAGATGACAACTAGCAAAACTTGGTGACCAAGGCCACACCCCCAATGTCGCCTACCCCCTCTCAATTCTCTCATTTTGTGTTTTCTCAATGTCCTCAATCCATGTGAGCCTCAATCCTAGCCTTTGATTCAAAATTAAAATCAAATCCTAGAGCACAACTAGTGCACAATGACCTAACTACCCTTAACCTAATTGCTTTCTATATATACCCTACTAACCTCACCTCACCAAAAAAAAAGGCTTTTGGCCTCATTTTCACTCACACAACCCTAGCACACAACTCCCTCTCCTAATTCCCTCTCTTGGCCGAAATTATACTACCTTCTTCCTCCATCAATTCTTCACTTCTCCTTCACCAAATCACCATTTTCTCACCTCATTTCCATTCCTACTTCATATATCTTCCTTCTCTCCTAATTTAATTCAAGCTTGCATCATCAAAGGGCATTTTTAAGCAAGCATTTCGTGGGTTTCATTGAAGTTTGGTGAAGATTCAAGTTGATTTGTGGTCTTGTTCTTCATATTAGTCATTCCTTAGCTTGGATTTGTGGTAAACTTCTTAAAACCTAGCATCATCTTCAACTTTTTTGCATCAAAATGTAGATATCATGTTTCTAATCTTGCATCCTACCATATTCATGCATTTTAGTGTTGTTATATTGTTGATTTGTTGATTGTTGTTGGTGAGAGGTGTCTCAAGCATTTTGTCAAACACTGTGGGAGGTTTGGGTGCTTGAGATGCTTCTCACCCTTGAATAAATTGTGATTTATGTTGTTTTCACTATGATCTTGCATTTTTGTTGAATAAAATGATGTGATGCTTCGCAAATCATGATTAGAATTAGGGTTTGTTAATTTTCTTGTGAAATGAGTTTGCAATTGTGATCAAAAACGTTTTCTCAAGTTATTTTGATGTTAATAGATGGTATCTTGCTTGCAAGTCATTGTTATTTTGATGATTGGCAAGAGGACTCACACTTGTGCCTTTGCGCACTTAACTTTAAGTGTTGAGGATTGACTAAAATGATTCAACGCAATTGATTTGATGTTTTGATTGCAAAATATTGTTGCTATTTGATTGTATCTTGCTTGCAAATTGTTATATGTTGATGATTGGCAAGAGGACTCACACTTGTGTCTTTGTGCACTTTACTTTAAGTGTTGAGGATTGCCTAAGATGATTCAACACAACCTTGTGCTTTGATTGTAAACTTTGGTTTGCTTGTTAGTAACCTGTTTGCAAAGTTATTCTATGTTGAGGATTGGCAAGAGGACTCTCACTTGTGCCTAGTGTACTTCACTTTAAGTGATGAGGATTGCCTAAGATGATTCAATTTTCTTTGTGCAATTCTTGTTTGAAAATGCAAATGCTAGTTTTCTAACTTGATTAATCAATTTTGGTTACAAAAATGACTTGTTAATGCCCTCTTTTGGTCACTTTTGGTCTTGCAAATATTCAAACCTATGTTGTTAATTGTGAAATTTGTGATTTGAGAAAAATGAATTTGGGTTTTGGTTCATTTATGATCCACAAATGATCTTGGGTTATGTTAAGTTGGCAAGAGATAGGTTACTTCAACCTTGATGCCTATGCTTGTAAGCATTTAAAAATTCAATTCCCATTTGATGTGCTTGTGAAATGTGAGCAAAAAGGGGTCTATAAACAATTGAATTTGCGCACATGATCGGTCTCCAATGACCTTGATGCATCCTCAAGTTTAATCATGCTTTCTTTGCTCTTTGAGTTTATTGTAAATTGTTGTTTGAAGCTTGTGAAGTTTTGGCAAAGGATAGGCCACTTAGAGCCTTGATGCACCGTTGCATTGTCTTAATAAATTGCAAAGGATAGACCGCTTGGAGTCTTGATACACTTTCCATTTCTCAATGGGCAAAAGATAGGTTCATTTAACCTTGATGCACATGCATTTTGCATATTCATGCATTCTTACCTATTCTTGCATCCTTGCCTACTCATGCATTCTTGAATTGAAGCTTGGTACTCCATGCTTGATATACTTGTTTATGTGCTTGTGGTGCATTAAAATGTTGAATTGGTGTTCACAATTTGCTTGTTTTGATTTCCACCAATTGTTACTCGTTAGTAACTCTCCAAAACTTCAAAACCATGTTGCATACAAAAAACAACTTGTTACTCGTTAGTAACGTTCCAACTTCAAAACATTTTTTTTTGCATTTACATAATCATTGATAAACAACTTCACTTCTTCTCAAAACAATTCCAAACTATTTTTCACAAATCAAACTTTGTTGAGGATAATGCGAAGCCTTTGCTTGCACGATTGTCAACAATGGGGTGCTAGTGGTGATCACTTGGAGTCTTTGCTCAATTGATTATCATGAACACTCATTTCTCAAAAGAACTCTCATTTCACAAATTAAAAACTTTGTTGAGGATAATGCGAAGCCTTTGCTTGCACGATTGTCAACAATGGGGTGCTAGTGGTGATCACTTGGAGTCTTTGCTCAATTGATTATCATGAACACTCATTTTTCAAAAGAACTCTCATTTCACAAATTAAAAACTTTGTTGAGGATAATGCGAAGCCTTTGCTTGCACGATCGTCAATAATGGGATGCTAGTGGTGATCACTCGAAACCTTTGTTGTTTGATCACTGTGAACATTCAATTTTCACAATTAAACAACTAAAAAATAAAAAACCTTTTCTCGACAACCGAGAACTACGTAAGCTTTGAATTCTCGATCGCACTGGGAGATACGTAGGAGCGGGTCACATTCCCGTCAAGCACGACAAATGAAAACCATTTTCTTTTCAAAAAAACAAACCCTTTTCCAAAACAATGCAATTTCTAAAAACAAAACAATTTTCGAAAACAAGAACTACGTTGCTTTGATTCCCTCCCCAGGATACGTAGGCACGGTGCCCTCCCGTCAAGCGCAAAAGATTAAATTTTCCTTAAGTTTTTCCATAAAGTAAGGAGAGATAAAGAGAGATAAAAACAAAGCATTTCTTAAATCAACCTTTTAAATCACACGTCAAATCGAGGTTCCCTTTCAGTAGAAAGGATGTGTGGGGTGCTCGTACCTTCCCCATGCATAACCGACCCCCGAACACAAATCTCGTGGTTCCAAGGACCATTGTCTTTCAAGAAAGGTTTTTTTCAATGTTTTACCTCTAAAAAAATATTGGTGGCGACTCCAATTCATGTTGTGCGAAGAGAAATCCCTCCAAAGGATTTTTTGGGGTGCAACAGCTGGCGACTCCGCTGGGGACCTTTCTTTAGTGGGTCGAGCCAATCGATTCGACATGTGATTTATTTCGTTGATTTGAATGCTTTGTTATATCTCTCCTCCTTTCCCTTTCTTCTTTCTTTCCTTTGCCTTTAAAAACATGCTTGCATTATTCTTAGAATTGTCGTGTGCATTCTTGTGATGTTGTGCTTGCGTGCATTGTGTGTTAGCCTTCTTCCTCTTCTATATTTGCTTCTTGAGTAAAATAAGAGTAGTTTCTTCTTCTTCTCCTCTTACTTTCGTCGTTTATATGCTTTTCTCATACATTTCCCCAATCCTAGCATGTTCCCCTCTTCTTTGCTCCCTTTCTTGAGGTAAGCTCATGCATTTCCCCTAATCCTATTATGTCCCCTCTTCTAGGCTCCCTTTCTTAAGGTAAGCAATGCTTGCGATTGTTGTTGGAACCCTAGGTTAGTATACTTATGTTGAAATGATATTGAACCCTAGGGTAGACGACATGCTGTTGCTTGATATTGTCTGGACTGTTTTGGTTTCCCTTTGCAGGTGGGGTTTGGGTAGATTTTTAGGTGTTGTGCCCTCATCACACACTGCACACCTTATATTTGTGAGCATTGAGTGGGGCCTAAAACCCAAGGTCTGCAAAGAACCCTAGGAGAGTGGAAATGAGTAGTGACTGCCATTCGTAGACCGTTGTCTGTCTGGCTCTCATGAAAGTTTCGCCCAAGAGTGCGCTTTCTTCATGATACCTCACAATCGGTAGCTCTCTACGATTGTGGGTGTATTCATGAGAGAGACTTTAGCTCTTGGTTGCCATTGTGAGGCAGTGACCAAAACCCACATGGGAGGATTACCCTTGTCGTTGACTTTAGAGCCTACGATCCTTACCCATTTGTAGGACACGGGGGCACGCAAATTGTGTGTTGCATTAGCTTAGGCATCCTCTTTCGAAACTCTTTTACCAAAAATGTAGAAAGTAATTTCCTTTTTCCCTCATAAACACCTATATGAGGTGGCATATAGCGGGTATTTTCAAAAATGTTTTGAACCGCCACCAATAAACATCATTTTCTTCTCTCTTTACTATGTAAATAAAAGGTCATAATCATCACATCTGCGTCATTTTGCATCATCATCATTGCATTCGCATCTAACAAAAATTTTGAAAAAAAACCTCCATTCTTTGCATCCTCCATGCATTAAAGTTGTTTGCCGGAGATCGCAACGTAACACAAAGTCTTGTCATAGGTGTGTTAGAAACGGAATGGAATCAAAAGGCAAAACCGTTTTCAATTCAAAAAGCACCTTTTTCTAAAAACCTTTTCCCCAAATAAAGCACCTTTTTCTAAATTTTTTTTTTCTTTCAATAAATCACTTACATCTTCAAATCATTTTTAAAATCATTTTCTAAATCATTTTCCAAAAAAAAATGAAATGAAATAAGAGAAACTCCTTATGCAATCGTTCCATGGGTAGAAGTGCATCTTTGAATGATGAAGGGTAATATCTCAAATTTGTTTGTGTACTACAAATTTGAGATGATACTCTACGATATCGGGGCACTTTGACCCAATCAGGCGCAGTTTGTTTTCGAATAAAGTGAATAAATGGAGTCAACCAAATGTCGAAGCATTTCAGTATATTACGTGAAGTATTGAGTCAGGATCCACTCAACGTTTCATGCAAGTTACTCAGAGTAACGACAATTAGTTGCCTCACGTCATCATTTTCGCGAAAAGGGGCATTGGTATTTCAGATCTTGCCGTGCCTCTAAAGAATAAAAATCATTTTGAAAAAATATCATTCTTGCATCTTGCATCATCCAAAAATGCATTGGAGTTTCGTATTTCATCTTGCATCAAAAACAAACAAAAAATCTCCTTTAGAATAATTACACTTTTCAAGTGGTCATTTTTCATGCATTTGCTTATCATGATTTGTTCATTCATACATTGCATAAACCAAATAAAAAGTTGTGATGAGAGACGAGACGCTTTTGCAAAATAATCTGTTGAAAAAGTTTACCCTTACTTATTTGCAAACTCAAGATGTTTCAAGGCACTCAGTTTTTCAAATCAACAGTTCATTTGCATTTTCTTCAAAAAAGGCATTGCATCTCATCCATTCCATGATAAAAGACTGAAACAGTTCATCGAAAAAATTTTCCATCATGTTTTAACCAATGTTAACTCTCTACGAAGCATTCTTCTAGTGGGCGTGCATGCCATGTGCAGTTTCTCTTGTTTGAGTCTGTTAGTTTCCTTCCCTTATCATCATTCTCCATCCAAGTTTGATCCCGCCCCATCCCCGTGTCATACGCCGACCTATGCAGCTATCTAATCAGTCATGGATATATCACTCCTCGCAAGATGAGATCAGTTCAACCTCCATTCCCAAGCGGGTACAATCCAGAAGCCACTTGCGAGCTCCATGCTGGGGCAATTGGGCATTCTGCTGAAAATTGCTATCTTTTGAAAAGTTTGGTTCAGGGCTTCATTGATTCCAAGCAGTTAACTTTTGAGAAGGGGGGAAGGATCAAGTTCTCAGGGTCTGTGGACTATTAAGCAAGGATAGCAGTTGTTGAAGAGGGTTGAAGTGGTGAAAGCGGCATCATCAAAACATTTGTGTCTTTGTCATGCATTTCATAGCATTTATGAGTGATTGTTGATTTTCATGTAGTTTTTCAGTTCAAAACAATTTTCTGTAATGCAATCCTTTGGCTCTGCCCAAGGCCTTAGGATATTTCAATAAGGGCACACATGTTTCCTTTTAGTATCATCATCAATAAAATGTTATTTTGAATTCCTCAATAAAATTTCTTTCTTTCATTTTGTCATTTGCTTTTCAATTCATCCCAACGCGGATCAAAAACAATAATAAATGAAAATAATCTTTGAAAACAACGACGCCAATGGTTCATATTGTCACTCTGATTACCCGATTAACCAAACTGAGAGAGAGGCTGAAGACAACTGGGATTTTTCTTCGGAGTTAATAAGTGAAGAATTGGCTAAGGCTATAGAAATTCATGATGCCACAACTAGGTTGGGCAATGAAGTCAAAGCACAAGTTCAATCACCCCAGACAAGGATCACTTCAAATATCCAAAAATAGTGTATCACTTTTATCAGCTCACTCAACTCAAAAGCAAAAAAGGAAAAAAATCAGAAAAAATGAAACAAAAAAGAACAGATTCAAAAAATGAAAATCCCAAAAATGAAAAAACAAGGGAAAAAGAGACGAAAGAAATATAAGTTGTGAGCTGATACATTTGGCCATAAAGCGTAAGAGATCCTTGTCTCAATGAACCTTCCTACACCTTGTTGTGTATGACCACCCTTTCTTCCTAAACCTTCAAACACTTCATCATTCCTATACATCTCTCCTTTCATAAAACCGCAAACATTACCTCGACCTCGTCATCCCGCCCTCCACAAACCCTCAGTCCTTCCTCAGACTCCACCATCAGATTTGCAATCAAGCTGTTGTGCAAGAATAAGAGAACAAAGTGGTCCGTCCTCATGAGGAATCAAGTGACATGATCAATTTGAGCAAAGGAGAGGATTGACGCCATGATAAAGAGCAATGAATCAACAAGTTTGTGTAAATCACCCTTCTGACATAAGACACTTGCCATTATAACAAAGTCTGTAATTACCAAAGTTCGATCTGTTGCGCAGCTTTCCAAGCTAAGGTAGTCACAAATGACAGTATGAAGACTCCAGGTCAAGCATCATGATCCCTCCCTACGCCACCCTAAAAATGGGGCAGTTAGAGACAATCAACAAAGGATATCAAGGACGATGATGACCTTCATGGAAATCAGGCTTCGTTTTACACTCTAACAGGGGCAAACCCCATATGATGGAAGTAATACTTTCATTGAGCCTTATCAAACCAAAGTACATTTGTCTTATGTCAGAAGAAGATTAAGAGAAAGCTCAAACCGAAGAAAGCTCATCTTCAACAATTTCAAAGAAGACTCAATGCTCAAAAAGATCATGAACCTCCAAAGGGATTCCCATGGAGATGAACCCAGTATCATGAAGACGAAGAACTTATTCTCCGGAGGGGCCTTTAATTCTCGCAAAATGGGATGCAAGAAAAGAAAACCCCAGTTTCCAATAAATTCAGATACAGTCAGAAAGGAGTATGCCTAAAGAAATAAATGAAAAAAGAGAAAGATGAGCCAAGTAAGAATCAGCTCGCTAGGTTGAAAACCCGCAAAGGGCGGCCTAGGCAAAACCAAAGCGACCCGGTGGATTGAAAACCTGCAAAGGGCGATCCAGGCAAAAATTAGGGTCAGAAAACTTGGACTTGAAATGAAAAAGGCAATCAGCACTCCCAAAAGTTTGGATAAAGGGGTGATCAAGGTCATGAGTATGGACGATTGGCATCGTTACTTCAAAAGAAAAAACACAAGATCTGCTTCCACTTTTTCTTGTATTTTTCCAGTTTAAAAATTTTTCAATGTACTTTCAATTGGCGTGACCTTCTGCACGTCCAGTTTCCATAACAATAAGAATTCAAATTTTTCTTCCATGTGTTTGCTTTTCGTGTCTTTTATCTTCACTTATTCTGTCTCTTTGTTTTAAAATAAATGTTTTTATGATTGATGATACTGAATCGTGAAACCTGTGCATGAGTCAAAAAGCATTACAATTATTGCGAAATTTCTGAAAATCACAGAAAAGAGGGGATCCCTCAAATAAATGAATTGGCAAAAAACAAACGCGGGCACAATCACTTCAAATGGCAGGCAAACTTATGCGCGCTCTGGCATTGCTATTACCCTAGATGGTCCTCATGTCTTAGGCCCAAAAGAAAAGATTTGCACCAAAGATTAAAACAAGGTTTAGTGATCACCAAGTGAGGCTTCTTTCATGCCAAAAGTCAAGACATTCATAGAGAACCAAAGATTTGCACGGAGAACACCACTCAGATCCAAAAGTGGGGGCATTCTCTTCACCACCCACCCACCCTGGTCTTGGGAAAGTTTGTTCATTGTCCATCCCATCCATATACCACCCTCAGTTCATAACCAGTACCATAACTTCATCCCCTTTCACAAACCCACTCAAAGAACCCATTTGAAATTGTCATTCTAAAGTGGGGCATTTCCATAACTGTTCACTCTCGCTCAAATGAGCAGAGTTCTCCCTAAAGTCATTCACATCCATAAATTCCTGTCGGGGCAGTCCCTCAACTCACTGTCCTAAACCAATCCCAAGTTAACTGACTCACTCGTCCACATCTGCACTCTTATGCATACTTACTAGTCAATACTTCAGAGAGAGAGAATACAAATTGATCATGTGGTGTTTAAAGTTCAGTCATCATGGAAATGGAAAGGAAAATAAATGAGCTTGTTAATAAAAACCTTGAGAACACCAGAGTTTGAATCAAATCTAGTTTTTCCAAAGAATGGTCCATAGCCATCTCAATTCCTTGCATTCAAAGTCTCGCATCTCATCATTATAAAAATGTTTACAAAAATGTTTAAATACTCCAATCATTCATCCTCCTCATGCATGTAGGCATTTCATGTTATTCAAAGCATTACATTCGCATCATCCACATTCATCACAATAAAAGCAAAAGAACACAGACATTCCATAGCATTTATCATCATCACATCAAACATCAAATCAGTTTTCAAAACAAAAAGAGGCATTCTTAATAAATAGTCATAGTCGTCACGATAGGACGCTTGAATTGATCACTCAAGAATCCTAAAGTCCCTATGCTAAAAGAAAATTAAAAACATTCATTGCATCCATGTGCATCCCAGCATCAAGAGCCTGCATTCCATGCATCATTCAAAGCTTCCCAATTTTCAAAAGAAACTCAGTTGCTTTGGACTCGTTAGTCCCCAAAATTTTCAAAAAAAGTCAGTTACTTTGGACCAATGGGTCCCCGAAATCTCATTTTCAGAAAATCATCATGGCACCGAGTTAGTGAACTCCATCAGCACAGAGTTAGTAAACTCCCACAGAGTTAGTGAACTCCTTCCACAGATCACAACGTCGCGTACGAGCGCGCGGCAGATCCTACAGACTTCGTTAAGTCCATCGGATTAATTGTGTCAACCTAAGGCATAGCGTAGATCCATTGATCATATCAGTTCCGGACCTGATATTGATCGGACGCTCGAAAAGGCCACCTCCAGAGCTCGGACTCGACGAGAGTCCGTCAAAAGGTTTTAGGCAACCTCCGAATCTCCAATTTACGGCACTTCCCATTTACTTCTTTCATTTACTGCTTTACGCAATTTACTGCTTTAATTTACTGCTTTACGCAATTTACTGCTTTCTCGTCGACGCGACAAGTGTTGACTCTCTCTCTCTCAAAAGAAGAGAGATCAAAGAAAGGAAACAAAAAAAAAGAGAAAAAAGAAAAGGAAAATTCGGGTTTCTCTAAGTAGACAAAATTAGTATTATTTCTGAATTCTTTATTTCTATTTTGCCTCGGAATATGTTTCGGCCAATTCATATTCCTTGGTAAAATCCAAATAAAGAGGGGCAGCTGTCATACCCTAATTTTGTCCACCTAGGTTTAAAACCCTAATTTTTCGCAAAAATAAATAAATTGAGAAGTGTGGTTTTATTTTGAAAAGTGAAGAGCATTGTGCATGCATTTTTTGGGTTTTAAAAGTCATTCTAGGGCTTTTAAATTCATTGTTAGAGTGGAAATGCATTTGTTGTTAAAAAACAAGGTTTTCAGGGCAAAAGGGTATTTTGGTCATTGTCAAAAATAAGATAATTTCTCATCAAGAATCATTGTGCAATTTTAGAGAAATTTATTTGAGGCAAAACATTTTTGGTCATGTATGTATGTATGCGCATGCATGCATATATTTTGCACAAAATTTCAAAAAAGGATCAAAAGGGAATATTCTACAAAAAGTTCCAAGATGTGATTTTTATGACATTTTGGTCATGGTGATCACATAAAATGGCATATTCCTAAGATTCCTAGTATGTGGCCTAAATTGGGTGTATTTTTGTACAATTATCCTAAGAATAATAATCAAAAATGAAGGGATAATGGAATGGTCATATAATAGTACAATAGTACAAGATGACAACTAGCAAAACTTGGTGACCAAGGCCACACCCCCAATGTCGCCTACCCCCTCTCTATTCTCTCATTTTGTGTTTTCTCAATGTCCTCAATCCATGTGAGCCTCAATCCTAGCCTTTGATTCAAAATTAAAATCAAATCCTAGAGCACAACTAGTGCACAATGACCTAACTACCCTTAAACCTAATTGCTTTCTATATATACCCTACTAACCTCACCTCACAAAAAAAAAAAAGGCTTTTGGCCTCATTTTCACTCACACAACCCTAGCACACAACTCCCTCTCCTAATTCCCTCTCTTGGCCGAAATTATACTACCTTCTTCCTCCATCAATTCTTCACTTCTCCTTCACCAAATCACCATTTTCTCACCTCATTTCCATTCCTACTTCATATATCTTCCTTCTCTCCTAATTTAATTCAAGCTTGCATCATCAAAGGGCATTTTTAAGCAAGCATTTCGTGGGTTTCATTGAAGTTTGGTGAAGATTCAAGTTGATTTGTGGTCTTGTTCTTCATATTAGTCATTCCTTAGCTTGGATTTGAGGTAAACTTCTTAAAACCTAGCATCATCTTCAACTTTTTTGCATCAAAATGTAGATATCATGTTTCTAATCTTGCATCCTACCATATTCATGCATTTTAGTGTTGTTATATTGTTGATTTGTTGATTGTTGTTGGTGAGAGGTGTCTCAAGCATTTTGACAAACACTGTGGGAGGTTTGGGTGCTTGAGATGCTTCTCACCCTTGAATAAATTGTGATTTATGTTGTTTTCACTATGATCTTGCATTTTTGTTGAATAAAATGATGTGATGCTTCGCAAATCATGATTAGAATTAGGGTTTGTTAATTTTCTTGTGAAATGAGTTTGCAATTGTGATCAAAAACGTTTTCTCAAGTTATTTTGATGTTAATAGATGGTATCTTGCTTGCAAGTCATTGTTATTTTGATGATTGGCAAGAGGACTCACACTTGTGCCTTTGCGCACTTAACTTTAAGTGTTGAGGATTGACTAAAATGATTCAACGCAATTGATTTGATGTTTTGATTGCAAAATATTGTTGCTATTTGATTGTATCTTGCTTGCAAATTGTTATATGTTGATGATTGGCAAGAGGACTCACACTTGTGTCTTTGTGCACTTTACTTTAAGTGTTGAGGATTGCCTAAGATGATTCAACACAACCTTGTGCTTTGATTGTAAACTTTGGTTTGCTTGTTAGTAACCTGTTTGCAAAGTTATTCTATGTTGAGGATTGGCAAGAGGACTCTCACTTGTGCCTAGTGTACTTCACTTTAAGTGATGAGGATTGCCTAAGATGATTCAATTTTCTTTGTGCAATTCTTGTTTGAAAATGCAAATGCTAGTTTTCTAACTTGATTAATCAATTTTGGTTACAAAAATGACTTGTTAATGCCCTCTTTTGGTCACTTTTGGTCTTGCAAATATTCAAACCTATGTTGTTAATTGTGAAATTTGTGATTTGAGAAAAATGAATTTGGGTTTTGGTTCATTTATGATCCACAAATGATCTTGGGTTATGCTAAGTTGGCAAGAGATAGGTTACTTCAACCTTGATGCCTATGCTTGTAAGCATTTAAAAATTCAATTCCCATTTGATGTGCTTGTGAAATGTGAGCAAAAAGGGGTCTATAAACAATTGAATTTGCGCACATGATCGGTCTCCAATGACCTTGATGCATCCTCAAGTTTAATCATGCTTTCTTTGCTCTTTGAGTTTATTGTAAATTGTTGTTTGAAGCTTGTGAAGTTTTGGCAAAGGATAGGCCACTTAGAGCCTTGATGCACCGTTGCATTGTCTTAATAAATTGCAAAGGATAGACCGCTTGGAGTCTTGATACACTTTCCATTTCTCAATCGGCAAAAGATAGGTTCATTTAACCTTGATGCACATGCATTTTGCATATTCATGCATTCTTACCTATTCTTGCATCCTTGCCTACTCATGCATTCTTGAATTGAAGCTTGGTACTCCATGCTTGATATACTTGTTTATGTGCTTGTGGTGCATTAAAATGTTGAATTGGTGTTCACAATTTGCTTGTTTTGATTTCCACCAATTGTTACTCGTTAGTAACTCTCCAAAACTTCAAAACCATGTTGCATACAAAAAACAACTTGTTACTCGTTAGTAACGTTCCAACTTCAAAACATTTTTTTTGCATTTACATAATCATTGATAAACAACTTCACTTCTTCTCAAAACAATTCCAAACTATTTTTCACAAATCAAACTTTGTTGAGGATAATGCGAAGCCTTTGCTTGCACGATTGTCAACAATGGGGTGCTAGTGGTGATCACTTGGAGTCTTTGCTCAATTGATTATCATGAACACTCATTTCTCAAAAGAACTCTCATTTCACAAATTAAAAACTTTGTTGAGGATAATGCGAAGCCTTTGCTTGCACGATTGTCAACAATGGGGTGCTAGTGGTGATCACTTGGAGTCTTTGCTCAATTGATTATCATGAACACTCATTTTTCAAAAGAACTCTCATTTCACAAATTAAAAACTTTGCTGAGGATAATGCGAAGCCTTTGCTTGCACGATCGTCAATAATGGGATGCTAGTGGTGATCACTCGAAACCTTTGTTGTTTGATCACTGTGAACATTCAATTTTCACAATTAAACAACTAAAAAATAAAAAACCTTTTCTCGACAACCGAGAACTACGTAAGCTTTGAATTCTCCATCGCACTGGGAGATACGTAGGAGCGGGTCACATTCCCGTCAAGCACGACAAATGAAAACCATTTTCTTTTCAAAAAAACAAACCCTTTTCCAAAACAATGCAATTTCTAAAAACAAAACAATTTTCGAAAACAAGAACTACGTTGCTTTGATTCCCTCCCCAGGATACGTAGGCACGGTGCCCTCCCGTCAAGCGCAAAAGATTAAATTTTCCTTAAGTTTTTCCATAAAGTAAGGAGAGATAAAGAGAGATAAAAACAAAGCATTTCTTAAATCAACCTTTTAAATCACACGTCAAATCGAGGTTCCCTTTCAGTAGAAAGGATGTGTGGGGTGCTCGTACCTTCCCCATGCATAACCGACCCCCGAACTCAAATCTCGTGGTTCCAAGGACCATTGTCTTTCAAGAAAGGTTTTTTTCAATGTTTTACCTCTAAAAAAATATTGGTGGCGACTCCAATTCATGTTGTGCGAAGAGAAATCCCTCCAAAGGATTTTTCGGGGTGCAACAATTATGCATGCTTGATTTCTCACCAGGAAAATGAACCACTGTTTGGAAAATGTGCATTTTGAAGTTTGGAATAAGATGTCTTCCCATATCCCAATTATTATTGTATATGGACAATGATGTGTCTTGACTCTTTAACAGTGGTATGGCTGATAGAAAGTTAACTACAATGCTTCTACATTCAAGATCCTATTGACGTGAATCGGAACTATGTTATGAAGACTTTCCCGCGAGACTTTTTTAATATGAAAGATGATTCTTACTCAAATGCCCAACATTTGTATCAAAGAGAGTTGTCAGATCATGCGGTAAATCTAGCTACGAGTGATGACAACTGTGAAGTTGAATTGGCTAGGAGTGACATACCACCAACCATTATTGAAAAGTCTCTGCTTGTGTCAAATGAAACAGATGTTGGAGATGATTTTGATTTTGATGACACTTGGTTTGACTGCATGGACTGGTTTAATTTTCATTTCATAATTTATTATTATAAATATAAGGTGATATTTGAATCTATGTGTTGATTATTATATTTTCTCATAAATATTTATCACTCACATGTATGTTTAGATTAATATATATTGTGTTTCAATGATGGAGGTAGTGTTTTCTTTAGTTTCATTCCAAGAACATCTCCATTCAAGTTACAAACTACAAAGGGTGTAGGAAATGGACAAGGACAATGATTTTGATCTTCAACAACTTAAAGCTAAATTGAGTGTGGACTTGCTTAAAAAGTATAAAATCAAGGTGGAAAATGAGAAAGCTTCAAAAAGAAGAAAGGGAAGCAATTCAAATGAAGGAAAAAATCAACAACATATTGGAAGCACTCCACATAAGTGTACTATTAAAAAGAATCATTTTACCAAATATAAAACCTTGCGTGAGCGGTTGAAGAATCGTCCCGATGACATACCGGAGGAACACTTTAAAGCATTGATGGAATATTGGAACCTTAAGCCTGTCCAAGTAAGTAATAGTGATATTTGTGTTTTGTCTTACATTCATTTCTCAAATTTAATAAAATGCAATGTCCATTAATCAACTTAGGAAATCAGCCAGCAAAATGCTCAAAATATAGCTCAACAAAACTGCAGACATCGAGCTGGTCCTGTAAGCTTTGCTCGCATAAAGGAGACAATGGTATTCCAATTTTAATGTTGTAAATGAATATTTAAATATTTTGACTATACTATTGTCATAGTGACCTTATTTTCTTGCTAGTGTGCAAGTAGTGAGGATGGAGAGCCTCCTTCTCAAGTTGAGTTGTTCATCGAAACACGACAAAGTAAGAAAGGAAAGCCATCGATCGAACAAAGATACAGATGATACAATTGTAAGTTTTATTTTATGAATTTATCATTCCGAATATAATAACATATATCTTTAACTATGATTGCTTTTTAAATATGCTAGATAAAACTTCAAAACTTGCTGAGTTCTGGGCAATCTTCTTCGGAAGCTTTTGAAAATGTGCTTGGTAAAGAAAAACCGGGGAGACAACGCCTCCATGGAAAAGCGGTAACAGCTACTATGTTGAAGAGAAATGAAGAAATTGCAGAACTGAAGAGAGCACATGCAAATGATATGGAACAACTAAAACAAGATTATGCCAAAAAGATGAATGAACTAGAAGAGAAAGTAGAAGAGAAAATAAAGGAAAAATTCCAGCTTTTTCTAAAGGCTGCATTAGATCAAAACAACTCAGGATTGAATGTGCAGACTTTGGCAGCTTTATTTTCAACTCCACCTGATGCTAATAGTGCTCCACGTTCTTCAACATCAACACATGCCCCAGAAGCTCATAGGGTAAGAGTCACTTTATTGGTATCTCTTTTGTTTGTTAAACTTTGATTGCTATGTTTGTCTTTTCGGGAAAGTGTTGGGTCTAAAAATACATAATGTGTATGATGTTGTACTTCTGAGTTTAAAAATACACACAAAGTTCATTCTAGTAATACTACTTATGACTGCAATCTATTAAATGATATTATAAGTAGTAATACTCAGTTTCTGCTTATGTTTTGCTTCGTGTTACATAGCATTGCTCTTTTTCTTTTTTTGCTTCATTTGACGAGTTATATGGCTATGCTATTATGAGTAGTGAGGAGGAAAAGTTGATCTATTTCAACAAGTTGCTAATAATATGCTATAGATGCACATACTATTAGGTGAAATGTATTTAGATGTTGCTTCATGGTGTTGGTATGGAAACTGCATATTATCACGTTGGTGTCCTTGTTTCACCGGTGCTTTGATGTAATGATACTAGCTTACTTAATTGATCCAAAAGCAAAAATTCTGAAACGGATGCATACAAACAGCTTAGTTGAGTTCAACTTAGTTGAGTTCTTGATTAAAATATTCTATTTTTGCATATTTGTTTATATACTTATGATGTTGAGATGTAGAATGTGATATCCACTATTGACAGTATGCTTTGTTAGTATGACAACAAGGCTTCATACTACCTATATAGCATATACTTGATTCCTAAAAGCTAGTATTTCCATAACCCAAAGGCTTTTCTTGTGAAATGACAACTTTAATAATACTACTATAAGCTTCAAATCTATCTTTTGGATTAGATGAACACAACTGTGTATGATATTGCATTAATAGAGTTTTGTTACTTTTGTAGGAAAATAATGAAGGTGTAGATCAAGATCTTGATGGCTTGGATGATGGAGAGTTTGAAGACATGTGTTGAAGATTGAAGTTTTATTTTGTACTTTTACGGTGTGTTTTTGGATGATGGCTTGTTGCTTTTGCTGTGTTTTTTTCTACTTATTGAAGTAACAAATTATTTTGTTTAAGATACATTAATTATGTTCTTGAAGTAGCAATATAAGGATCATTGCCTTTTTTTAAATTGTTTCATTTTAGTAACAAATTGTTTCGATTAAGTAGTGATGTGATTGAGATGCGAATGATATATAATAGGCTAGTTATTTGCGGTTGTTCAACAGACTGTTAAAATACATAGGGAACGGTTTTTTTGTGTAGCCAATGGCAGCAACGGCTTTATCAACGGCAACGGTTTTTGAATGTTGCCATATCTAGCAACGTTTTTTACTTAACTATATTAGGCAACGGTTACACGGTGTTGCTATAGCTGGCAACGGTTTTTACGTGTTGCCATTCTTGGCAACGGTTTTTACGTGTTGCCATTCTTGGCAACGGTTCTTCAATGTTGCCATATCTGGCAACGTTTCGCAACCGTTGCTTTTCAACTGTCAATGGCAACGGTTTTTCGTCTACGTTGCCTTAGGGTGCAAAAAACCGTTGCCTTTAGTTTAGGCAATGGCCGCAACAACAACGGTTTCAGAACCGTTGCCAAAGGTTATGGCAACAGTTTTTTGACATTAGGAAACGGTTTTCGACCGTTGCCTGGATGTGGTGGTACCTGAGGTGGAGCATCTGTCCATGGTTGCCCAGGTACTACTGGGGCTAGGTTAGTAAGGCCAGTTCCTGGTATAGGTGCCTGCGCGCCTCTGAGAGGTGGAACTTGATTCCATGGCTGCTCCACCGGGTGACATTCATCTGTGTCTGCATATAGGAACCCGCCGAGTAGGTAGTGAGTGCACCGGGGTACGACTGACTAGGAGGTAGACTTGCCGAGCCAGGTGGGTTTTGGACCCATGGCTGCTGACTCGGGCAAAAACCATCGTTCCTGCCAATCCCTGATTCCGGGGCGAAGGCTTGCCCCCCTACGTAAGCCGGGTAGGTAGCCGCAGTAGAACATCCATAGGATGATCCTTGCGGCAGACCCACCAAGTCTGCTGCCTCGGGCGGCCTCCTGGCCATTTGCACTTATCCCTGCTGAAGAGAAGTCGTGTTAGTGCCATTCGCCAAAAACTGCCCCCCAGTGTATGCATTGCCAAAAGTACTAGCTGAGGAATCATAGGGTTAGGACTTACCTGATGAGAGTACGCCTGCTGAGTCCCATTCATGCTCCCACTCGGTGGACACTGATGCATGCCTCCCATAGGGTTATAGGAGGATGTCTGCTGAGGTCCAACAAAGATGGTGTCTGGCGGGGCCAGATGCGGTCCTCCTAGAGAAGAAGGTTGTCCTCCCTGTGATTGGCCGGAGATAACATAGTTCATGGTGCTATTGGCTTGCGCAGCACGTCTTTGCTCCACTTCCTTGGCCTATTGCACTTCATTGTGCACCATAGGTTTAACTATGTCAGCCAATTGGTGGGACAATTGATACATGATGTCCTGTATCCCCATATCGATTTGCTGCCGGATAAACGACGTGGTCATGACCACAGGCTCCTCACCATGCTGTGGGGAACCGTCGTTAGACTCAGTGCTAACCGCAAGGGGACTTGCCTCCGAAACACTTGTTGGCTCAATGTTTCTCGTTTTCGGAGCAATTACCTTCTTTGATGGCGATGGTGGCTCCATACTTAGGTTACTACCGGAGCGTAAGTGCATCTTTTCCTGGCTCCAAACGGGGGCGTTTGCTCACCTTTTCCTGTCCCACCGGGCGTGCCAATTTTTTGTTGTCGTCAAACTCTTAGGTCCTAGCCGTGGTGTCGGCCAAAGCTTTAGACGGTCTTTGATTCCTTTTTTCTTCAAGCAATTGCGTCGAGGAGGGAACTCTACTCCTCAACTATGGGTTTCCTAACTCCTCTAAAAAGGGTCATGTGAGGTGAGAATGGACGCGAGTGTTGGATTACTACGGCTAATGCATAAAGTAAAATAAAGGCAAAAATGCGATAAAGAAGATAAATGAAATAAACGTAGAGTTTGAGTTGATTGATGTGTGTCCTTTACATTTCACTCTAATGCTATATATATACACATGCCCTCGTCGCCCACTAAGCTAGCCAATATTTTCCTGCCGTTGGATTGATCTAAGATCAACGGCTCTCATCGCTGCATAGGCCTTCAACGAAGCAAAGTAACTGCCCACGATCCCACTGGCACGCTTAGTGGGGTGAGTGCTCGTTGCTCCGAGTTTTCGGCCTCGCTCTTCCATTTTAACTTCAACCGCTCCCACGTTCTTTCTTCGTGTCGTGTCTTGCCTTCTAAGTAACACCCACCTTGCCTCGGCCGTATGGTGGCCCGCTGTCCTGGCCCCACTTTAGGTAATGGTTCAGATATCCGCGCCGCCAAGGCTTGACACTCTATAGGATGGGGTAATTACTTTCCCTCGGCTTGGCTCATTGGTCCTCGGGCATAGTCCTCCCTCGAGGGGGGGGGGGGGGTTTCTCTCATTTAATGCGCCCCGA
This sequence comes from Astragalus glycyphyllos, assembly GCA_963573325.1. Lineage (NCBI taxonomy): Eukaryota > Viridiplantae > Streptophyta > Magnoliopsida > Fabales > Fabaceae > Astragalus > Astragalus glycyphyllos. The sequence goes on from OY754307.1 coordinate 35,204,328, forward strand.
GGACCTTCTTGGGTTCACTCTCTCTGGCAAAATATCTTTTTGCCCTTTGTCGTACGTATGGCTTGCCTTCACACCGTATTCCCACTTTCCTTCCCACTTTCCTTCTCTCTATCCTCAGCCTACGACTTATTTATTTTTGGGTGTTAACACCGTCGAAAGGTGATAAGACCATCATCATCATCCTCAACATCAGTTAAAAAGGGATGAAGATGACGAGAAAGAAAAGCATGTAAGCATGCAGCAAACGCACTATGAGAAATAGAGAATGTACCGTTGGCTGGCTGAGACCGAGTTGAGGGCCGCCGAGAAGAGGCTGCGGACTTAGGTGTCTTCTGGGTAACAAGAGGAGCAATGTTGGTGCTGGCCAATGCCATAGAAGGAGGTGGGATTTTGTGAGGACGACCATGGTACTTGGATAAGTATTAGTCAAGGCCCCGAGGCAAGACTGGGTCTTTAACGCCAAGCCATCAATTGGCGAAGGCACTGATTTCCCCCGGGCACACCTCGTAGTGCGCCCACACACTCTCAATAATCTTGTAGTAGTTACCAGTAACCATGTTGCATTAGTCCAAATTGTCTGCAAGAAAAGTTGGGATGGTGGTATTCCGCAAGAGCCTTGCTGTAACGGGATGTAGCGATATAGCCAATTAGCAGATCGCCATTAATCGCGAGCAGTATTACGGTCCGAGAGAGGAAGCTAAGATTGGTTTCTTGGTGGGAGAAAATCCAAGATGGGCCATACCTTTTGTACAATACGGGACACCACCTCATTTCGGCCGCAATCACCCGCAAAAGCTCCTTCATGAATTGGGTTGAAGTCATCTTATGGCAGCGGGCGGCCGAGAGCTGAGGTCCTAAAAATCTTTTGGTCGACGACCTAGGAACGACAATCCCCATAGACAGAATGTGAGGGAAGTAGAGTTTGATCCACAGTTGAAGAAACCATACCGGGCCTTGAATGTTGGACACCTGGCCATAATCTTTGATCTGGTCGAGCATGACCTGGATGCCATGGTAGAGCCAACCGAGGAAATAGGGAGCCAAAGCATAAACGTTGCCAGTAGTCATCGTAGCAACAAATGGCTACAATTCTTGAGGGAGTTTTGCCCCACTAACCGTGCTAGTGGGATTGTGGGTAGTTACTCCGCCTCTTTAGGGCCTAGGAGCAATGATAGGCGTTGATCTTCAATTGATCCAATGGTAGGCAAGTGTTGGCTCAGATAGTGGCTGATGAGGGCCTATGTATATAAATAGGAAGAGGATAATTGTAAAAAGACACACATCAATATAACAACTCTATTTTTTATCAATTTATGTTCCTTTTTATTGCACTTTACTTTTATGTTTATCTTTATGCATTAGGCCAGTAGAATAATCCAACTCTCGCGTCCCATTCACTCAACCTGACCCTTTTTAGAGGAGTCAGAAAACTCACAATCGAGGAGTAGAGTTCCCTCCTTGGCACAATTGCTTGAAGAACAGAGGAATCAAAGACTGTCCAAACCTCTGGTCGATCCCACGGCTAGGACCTAAGAGTTTGACGACAACACTTCCTTAGGTAAAAAGGCTATATTAAAGCTTACTATAGGCATTGAACAAAGATAAACAAAGCTTCTCAATAGGAGAATATCTAGTTTCAGCATCATTGAGAATCCTATTAAGATAATATATAGCACGGTCGGCGCCATTATCATCTTATTGGGCTAATAAGCAGCCGATAGCTTGGTCCTCGGCCGTAATGTACAGCTTTAAGGGCTTCCCTAACTGCGTATGCACCAGGACATGGGGATTAGTTAAGGCAGCCTTGATCTGGTCAAAGGCCTCTTGTTGCTTGATTCCCCACACCATATCCTCTGTGTTCTTTATCCTCAACAAGGTTGAGAAAGCCTTCATCTTTCCATCCGAGATAACGATAAATCTCCTTAGGAATTTGATCTTGCCTAGTAAACTCTGCAGCACCTTTTTTTTGGGAGGTCTTTCCTCTAAGATGGCTCGAGCTTTTTTCTTGTCTACTTTAGTGCCCTGGTTGTCCACCAAGAAGCCTAGAAAATTGCCTACAAATACGCCAAAAGCACATTTAGTGGGGTTCATCTTGAGATTGTGGATCTTGTCAAAAAAAAATCTTGAGATTGTGGAGTCTCATCCGCTCTAGAGCTTGTTCAACAAGGTGGGCCTCAAAACTCTTGGATTTGACTACCACGTCGTCAATATAAACTTCCATGCTTTTACCAATAAGGTCATGGAAAATAGCTTTCATTGCACTTTGGTACGTGGCTCCTGCGTTTTCGAGGCTGAATGGATCACCAACCACTCATAGAAACCTAAGGAACCGGGGCACCTAAAGGCAGTCTTATCGGTGTCAGTCTCGACCATGTATATTTGGTTGAAGCCATAATAGCCAATCATCAAAGTCAAGATGGCGTTGTTAACCGCGACATCGACTAGCATATCGGCCACGGGCATACCATACTCATCTTTCAGAGTGGCCAGGTTCAGATCTCTGTAATCAATGCAGACCCGTACCTGGCCATTCATTGTGATCACGTTGACTATATTACACAGCCATTCTACGTACCTGGCAGTTTATGAACCCTGCTTTCAACAATCTCTCTACCTCAGCCTTGATCTGTGGCATCAGGTGTGGGTTGAACATCCTCGGTTACTGCTTGTGGGGCTTGCAACCTTCCTTGATGGGCAGCCTATGTGCTACCCAAGCTCTATCAAGGCCTGACATCTCATGGTAGTCCCATGCAAAGCAGTCGCGATACTCCTTTATCAAATTGTTACCACTAGATCTCGCTGTTGAGGTTGTGACTTGCCACTGATCTTAGTCATCCTTGGCTCTCTTTCACTTCCTAAGTGCACCTCCACCAAAGGGTCTTGAGCTTCAAATGTGGGGTCCCTTCTCTGGATGGGTTCTATGTGGGGATGTTCGGCCAACATCCCATCATCAGGGTCATCTGAAGCCTCTTGGCAGGAGTGCTCTGGGAGCCTATCTTCTTCACATATTGCTCCAAACATAGCCTCCTCAATGCAGCGAGATCTAGTAGGCTTTACACATATGACAAGAGACTAATCATTACTCTCATTGCTAGGTCGTGGGTCGACCAACATTTTGAATTCAAAGTCTTTCTTAGTCCACTCACAAGATTCTATACGCCCTCCTTATAGTTCCCTGGAATGGAGATGGGGGACAAATGAAGGGAGTAGAAAAAAACTTCAAACATCTTCTCCTCGGCAGGGAACGGATTGGGATCAGCCTCTATTATTTCCACCTTATCATCTATCCATATCATCAGTTTTTGGTGCAGAGTGGAAGGAACACATTCATTGGTATGGATCCAATCCCTTCCCAAAATTACAACGTGTGAGGATTTCCTTTCAATGACGAAGAAGGCTGAACGAGTTACCTTAGATCCAACCATCACATCGGCCACCAAAACCCCTAAAGCATGAGATGGGTGGCCCATGAAACTAGTCAGAGTCATGGTAGTAGGAATGAGATCCTCTGCATTCTTCCCCAACTTCTTCATTGTTGCCAATGGCATGATATTCAGCACAACTCCACCATCCCCAAAGACCCAGTTAAATAGTTTCCCGTTCAAATGGGCTTTGATATAGAGAGGCTTCAGATGTCTGGTCATGTTTGCCGTAGGCTTCTCAAATAACATTCCCTCTGTAACTAGTCCTTCGGGCTCCATTAAGGCAACCCACTCGGCCTCCTCAGCAAAGACATCTCCCACGAGGGCTCTTTCTTGGTCCTTATTTCCCCAGAACTCTGGTCGTAGGAGTCCTACCATTTCTATGTTAGCATAGAGTTCCCCATCTTCTCCATCCATTATATCGTCTAGTATGATTCCGTCAGGGAATTTCCATCAAAATCCAGTGGACCAAATGGGTTGTCCTTGTCCTCCCCTAAGAGATCATCTTCTGCAACTTCTTCTTCAGTCATGGTTCCCTCAACGGGGGTACTGAATAGCTCAGGCTGTTTGGGATTGTGAGGACCATATAGACACTCTATCACCACCTGCATCCACCACCCCTATCATAGTGTTGGGCTCTTCCTCTTTATCAGTGGGTACACCAGGGCTGGCTTCCACAGAGGTTTGTTGCTCGAGAGCTTTGTCCTCAACCGGATTTAGGAATGCCTAATCCAATGTCGTAGCCACAAAAGCTACAGGGATGGTTTGTGTATTTCCTTCTCTAACCGAGGTGAGCATCTAGATTGTCTTCCTCATTCTATGGAAATCGCTTGCCCTCTACAGCCTCCTCTTCTGGGAGCGTGATATATAGGCCACTCTGGGTGTTGGTGCCTCTACTCCTGATTGTGTCATCCACTGATCTTGTGCACCTCCGAGGGTGGTCTCAGAGTTCTAGTAGCACTCAACTCACGGTCATTTAGTACAATGATGTCCAATGATGTTAAGTCTTGTGTCATAGTGACCTGTGCTACCCTTCTTTCCTCCATAGGGGAACCTTTTCTCCTGAGTTTGGCATGATGGCTTGTCCGATGGGTTCATCAACAGACCGACCATGCCCCCCAGGCAGGAGGTGTTGAAGCATTTCCCTCAGATCTTTAAGTCGAGGTGCATGCCTCTCAGGGTTAAGCTTGGATAAATGTAACTCTCTGTGGTCATGGACAAGCTTCCCTTGTTTAGGGAGCTTCTCCTGGGGTTCTCGACACTGACTCGACCCTCCTACCTGTAGTCTTTCTAGCAAGAGACCAATACGCTCAGCCACAGTAGATCCCTTGTGGGGTGACCCCAATCGGTCAAATACTGACCCTTTCTTCTTGGGGGAACCTTCTATTTAGGGAGCCACACATACTTCTTCTTTCATTTCCCATGGTCGATCCCTGAAAAGGAAACCATATTTATGTTCATGTAGGGGGAACGGGTTAGTGTCAACAGTATTCTCTGACGCCCCCTTGTCAGCCGTCTTGAACCATCCTTTCCTGATAGCATCTTAAATTGCTAGGCGAAAGATAACACAATTGGAGCTAGCGTGGTTGAATGAGTTGTGCCACTTACAATATTTCTTCCCCTTTATATCCTCGGGAGGGGGTATCCTATGGCTGTCAATGAGCTTGATTTGCTTGTCCTTCAATAGATAATCGAACATCTGGTCGGCCTTAGATATATCAAATGAATATTCAACTATGTTCTCAACCTCGTCCTTCTCCTTTCCTTTGGCAGGTTCAAGGGCAGGACATAGGTAGGCCTTTCCTTTGACTATCGCGGCCACCAAGATGTCTTCCGTGTAATCGGCTGACTCATCATAGTCTGAATCTTCAGCTGCATCAACCACTGACACTAACTATGGTCCTCGACCCCTAGTGGCTCTCTTCCTTTCTCTCTCCTGTATGAGTTTCTCTATCTAAATTGCCTTGGAAGCTAGGCCATTGAGGTCACTACAAGCTTGTCCCAAAAGCTTCTCCTTCAGTTGAGGGTGCGTTCCAAAGATGGCCAAGTAAGTAAGTTGAGATTCTGGACAAGGTAGTGAACATTTTTCGGTCGTCTTTCTGAATCTCTCAATGAAATCAGTCACAGCCTCGTCCACCTTCTGCATTAAATTCATGAAATCGGCTGCGGTAACTTCAGGCAACGGCCAATAAATTCTGTCACGAAAGCACTTTTCCATTTCTGCCCAGGTCTGTATAGAATCAGGTTGGAGTGAAGAGTACCATGAGAAAGCAGTCCCTGTCAAAGACAAGGGGAACAACTGCTGCTTGTGATATTCATTTTGGTTCCCTTCTCCACATTGGGTCGTGAGTCGGCCGATGTGCTCAATCATAGACCTTCCATCATCCATGGAGAATCTAGCAAAGTCAGGGTTTTAAATCCTCTGGGAAGAGGCACCAATCTAACCACCAATTCGGGGTAAGGCTTCATGTACACTGGTCTGTCGTGCAACTTCAACTGCACACCGAAGAAATTCTTGATGGTGTCAGCTATCAGATTAGGGTCCAGAAGTTGGTGTAACACCCCATGTTTTCTTAAATAGTATAATATTTTAGATGTGCTTGCATCACTAATTTTTTTGTGAATTATTTATGATATAATTTAAGTGTTACTTGCTTTTAAACTATTGAAATAAGATTTAATTGTAATATTATATTGGTTATATATTATTTTTAATATATGTTGTTTTTAGTTTATACTACAAAATACAAGTGTTTAATGTATAATTTATTCTGAGAAATATTTTTGATTTTATGAAGTGTTATTATAATGTGTGTTTAAAGAAATGAGCTTTTTATTGATTAAAATAAAACGGGCTTTACAAATCTTAGTTTTATTATGTGGGCTTTAAATCTGAATGCGCAACCTAATTTAACTCCACCTTTTCCCTACTTGGGTTAGTGCCGTAACATTATGAAAACAAAGTCCTCATCTTAGTATTGTTTCTAATTATTCTAGAAGGTTACTTGAAACGATGATGAAGTAATTATTCTCATTGAAATGGAAAGATCGACTGAAAAATGCCCGAATTGTATGATAAACAACACTCTTAGCCAGAGTAATGTGTGGTAAGCAATTCCCAGCAAAAAATAAGCTTTTTATTTCCTAAAAAGAGTGAGCTTCTAACATGTTTTTTTGTGTTACTACAATGGTGTATTTAGACAATTGAAAAAGAAAGAAACAAAAGTCTAACTCAGTGAATTTATACACTGTACAATTGCTAAATCGAACGGTAACGAAATCCCAATTAGTTGAACATGTAAAAGTGTGAAAAAATATAAATAAGGAAATGATGTTCCCTAAAACCTGATTTAAAATATAACTACATAATTCCCAAACCAAATACCCAGCAAGGCAGCAAAGCCACAATTTGTATTGAAGAAAAGAAAATTTATGATTTCTTAACATATCTCCTAATCCCTTCAATCACTTTCCAGATAGCTTTTGGGTTTAAGACAAGAAATAAGAATAACCAACGATATGTGATGATAAGTTGCAGGTGGGAGATGCGCAAGAAATTCTCACAGAAACACCATGAAAGCCATTTCAGATCAATGCACAATTGCTATAAGAATTATGCCAATTGCCTTTTGTTGTTACGACATTCATTGGTGTAAAGCCAATTAATGTCGCATTCATAGGGCAGAATCTGATTTAATAATTTGCCTTTGAATATGGTTGACTACCAAAGGATTGAAAACGGGTAAAGGAATTTCCTACGGTTTAATTGGCAATTAACGCAAATGAGTGTCGTGTTCTCTGCTCATTACCATCACAGAGTAATATTTGAATTAAAAGGTGACGTGGATTACAGGTGTAGGCGAAATGTTGACGTGGACTTTTGTCACCAATAATGTAATTATTTTGGTCAGCTGATGTGGATGGTTAGGTGTAACATTCATGGTTTAGTATAATAAAGATTGAACTACTATACATGCTTCAAAGAATGAGGAATTCATTTTGGTGGGGTTCGAATAGAGGCACTAGCAGAGGCATCCATTGGTTGAGTTGGGAGAAGCTTACGGCGAGGAAGGAGTTTGGAGGTATGGGTTTCCTACACCAACATGGTTTCAATTTGGCAATGGTAAGGAAGCAGGCATGACATCTTGCTACTCGCACAGATACTATTGTAAGTAGAATTTTTAAAGCATAATATTTTCCTAATGATGATTTTATGGGGGTTCGCTTGGGCCACAATCTCAGTTATGTTTGGCATAGTATCTTTCCTTCTCGTGTGGTTGTTAATTCGGCGTCTTGTTGGAGGATTGGAAATGGTAAAAAAATATCTCAGTTTGGCGTGATCCATGGTTGAAGGGGCGAAGTGATAGTTTTGTTAGATCTCCAATCGTTCAAGGTACGGAAGAATTGCGATTAAAGGATTTGTTGAATGCAAATAATAGTGGCTGGAATTATAATCTAATTGATCAATTGTTATGTGCTCAAGAGGCTACTCTAGTTAAATCGATGTCTAGATTCAGTGAGTTGGGAAGGATAAAATCACTTGGTGGCGTAGTAGGTCCGGGAACTATTCGGTCCGCTCCGCATATTATGCTCTCATGGATGGTGTTATTGATAATTCGGGTGCACGACTTGTTGGTGCTTGGATGTCTATTTGGAAAGCGGGTGTTCCTCCGAAAATTAAATTATTGCTTTGGAGACTTGCTAGGGGGTGTCTTCCTACTCGTAGCAATTTGATCAAAAGACATGTTGAGTGTCCTAATGCGTGTCCACTTTGTGAGAGAGAAGAGGAAACGGACAGCCATGCTTTTTTTGACTGTAGTGATGCATCAGAAGTCAGGCAGCAGTGTAATCTACTGCGTATCATTCGGTCTGCCATGGACATCAACACTAGTTTGCGTTCTGGTTTTTTTGAGTTGCTGTACAATTTGTCCGTGAGCAACAGGCACAGAGTTATGATGATTATTTAGGCTCTTTGGCGTCGTCGTAATGACAGAGTAATGACTATCGAAATGAATAGTTTTTCATCTATGTGAATTCGGGTTGAATGACACAAGCAAACAGAATTGGAAAAGTAAAAGATAAGAACAAGAATGAAGAAATTAGAAAATATGGAGGAGATAAGAAATGGGAATGGCGCCACACTCTTAATTCATTGAGAGAAAGAAGAAGTGATAAGCCTAGGGAATGATCGCCACAAGAAAACTTGGTTTCTTGATAAGATCTAAACAAGGTTCAATGAAGAACAAAAGAGAGACATACTCTCACAATACACAAAGTATTATATCATAAAATTCTGAGTTGTTATTCTCATAGATTGCTCCCCCTATATATAGGAAAGGATAATGATGGGCTGATTCAATACAAGGCAATACAAAGGCCACAAATAATTCCTAGTGGCATTTCAATACACCTTAGTGGAAGAATGGTTACAAAACAACCAAGAAGAGCAAGAATCATCTTCAGCAAGCAAGCAAAGAGTCATCCCTCCTTATTACCAAGGTAATTTCGTGCACTTTGCTATATGGATCAGCCACACCTTCATTTTGTTATTCACTCCTCCTTGAAGCTTGTTCTGGACCCCTTTTGCATGGATATTTCAGCCCACTTTTATTTTAAACATAAACTCAAGTGTTTTTTAGAAGGCTTGGGCCATGTAATAACCCAATCTTCACTTAAAATTAAAATAACAAAATTTAAACTAAGTGTTGTTGCACCCCGAAAAATCCGGTTTGGATCCTTCTTCGTACAACGGGAAAAACAATGAAGCCGCCACCAATATTTTAATTTAGGAAAAAAACATTGGAAAAATCCTTTTAGGCGATTGGTCTTTTGAAAACGAGAGATATAGGTTCGGGGGTCGGTTATGTGTGGGGAAGGTATTAGCACCCCACACATCCTTTCTACCGAAAGGGAACCTTTAATTTAGTGTGTGGTTTTTGACTGTTGATTTGAAACACTTTGTTCTACTTCTTTTCTTCTTTTTTTTTTATTTAAGAAAATGTTTTTGAAAACTGGGGAAAGAAGAATCTTTTTGTTATTATTTTTTTTTAAAAGGGTGCTTGACGGGAGGTGAACCCGCTCCTACGTATCCTCCGGTGCGATGAGGAATTCAAAGCTACGTAGTTCTAGTTTTGTTTTGAAAAGGCTTTTTTGTTTTTAGCTTTTTTGTTTTTAGGTGTTTTTTGAAATAAGACGCGAGTGTTCACTAATACCAAGCAAGCAATGGCTTCGAGTGGTTTTCATTACTAACTCGAAAGAAAACGAGTTGAAACCGATAATCAAACAAGCAATGGCTTCGAGTGATTATAAGTAACAACGTTTTTATTTTATCTTTTTGCAAATGAGGCGAGCATCGGTGATAATCATCTAGCAAAGGCTTAGGACAATTACCACGAATGACTCGTGTTGTTTTTGGAATTGAATTGGGTTCGCATGTGTTTGAGGTTTGGGAGCTTTCATGATAATCAATCAAGCAAAGGCTTCGAGTGACTACCACTAATAACTCCTCATTAGTGATCAAACATGCAAAGGCTTCGAGTGGCCACTAATGACTTTGTTTATGAAAAACTTAGGGTTTAAGCTTGGAAAAGAAATTGGTTTTGATTTGTTAAAGACATAGTTTAGAAAAGAAGTTTGAAAGCAATTTGATTTCGGAAAAGAGTTTTGGAAAACTAGTAGAACATTTTCAATCAAGTTCCAAGTCAATAACCAAAATGCAAATTGCTAAACTACAATTCATGCAACGATCTAAACTAGTAACCATTTTCATGTCAAGTTGTTTAGAAAAGAAAACAATGATTGCAAGAAAGTTCATAGATGCAAGCATAGCACATTCATTGAGATCATGTTATCAAGCAAGCAACAACATAGACACAATTTGCAACTTACCCTTTCATGTTGAAAACATCTCATTACAACATTTGAATACACAATGCATGAATAGGCAAAGATGAAACTAGACTACACATATCATGTCACAATACATAGATAGGCAAAGAATGAACCCAAGTTGAACATTTTGGCAAAAATGCATGAATAGGCAAGAGAATGAACCTAGATTGCACATCTTATTGAAGATGCTAGGCAAGATGAACCTAAATTGAACATTTTTGCAAAATGCATGAATAGGCAAGTGAATGAACCTAAATTGAACATCTTATTGAAGATGCATGAATAGGCAAGAAATGAACCTAACTAGGCATTTATGACACAACATGTGAGTAGGCAAGGAAGTTACATAGCACAAGTGAATTCAAGCATTTAATGAATCACTTGCAAAACCCTAGGGATTTCACATCAACATTTGACATAAGCAACAATGTGGTATCATTTTGATGGCATCAGCATTTAGCATATCTCTACAATCAATCACATGAAAGGAATAAGTTGGAAAGGGCATTTGCCTCAAGTAAGATCATTAGCAAGCTATGAAAAATCAATTTGACATTTTATTTAGTAAGCATATGCAATTAAGGTGTTGAATCCCTTTAGGTAATCTTTAACACTTGGGATATGCACAAGTGCATAAGTGTCAAATCCTCTTACCAAATCATTGACACAAACATGATTTTCAAAGCAAGCAACAAAAACAAGCACAAACCCTAATTATCTCATGAAATGCGACACCAACATAGAGCTAAAACCTCATTTTATTCTTTGAAAGCAACAAAATCATGCAAGCAAATGACATAGATCAAACTTTTTGGCAAGGATTCACATGATTAAGCAAAGGAATGCACTAAAATCACACAAACTCTAATTTTTCTACAATATGCGAAATGAAACATAAGCCCAAATCACAATTTTATTCATGAAAATGCAAGCACAAAATGAAAATAGCACAAACACACAATTTATTCCAAGAGACAGATGCATTTCAAGCATCCAAACCTCCCAAAGTGTTTGTCAAAATGCTTGAAACACATCTCTCATTCAACAACAACAATTATATCAACATTTCAACATAAAATAGAGCACTAAAATGCAAAGAAATGCTTGATATGCAAAAATAGATTGATGATCTACATTTTTTATGCTAAAATTTTGATGATGCTAAGATTGAGAGTATACCTCAACTCCAAGCTAGAATAGCGAAAGAAATAAGGTGAATGAACACTAAACCACTTGAATCAACCCTCTAATCTTCAATCTTGAGCTTGATTCTTGAGATTGGAAGATGGATCTTTGAAGAGAATGCAAGGATGATGAAGGATTTAGGACTAGAATGTTGATTTGAAGTGAAAAAGTGAAGAAATGAGGTGAGGGAATGAAGAGGGGTATTCGGCCAAGAAGGGAGAAGAGGAGAGGCTAGGTTTTTGAGTGTGCATTGTGAGCCAAAACCTTGTGAGAGGTGAGGATATGAGGGTATATATAATGTGCAATTAGGTTTAGGGGCATTTAGGTCATTGTGTACCTCATCTCATTCTAGGATTGCATTTTAATTTTGAATCAAGGGTGAGGATTGAAACACACTTTGATGAGGGGAAAAAATGCAAAATGAGAGGGAAATGAAGGGGGGAATTCGGCCAAGAAGGGAGAGTGGTGCCCAAGTTTTGCAAGTTGGCAATTGTACTATTGTACTATCCATGAACCTTCCAATTGTCCTCTCAATTTTGATTATTCCTTTCAAGATAATTGTACATAAATCTAACCATTTTGAGCCATATACAAGGTATCTTGAAGAATATGCCATTTTTGAAAATGAGAGATGACCAAAATTGCCAACAAAAATCCTATCATATAATTTTAGGGAATATTCCTTGTACTATTTTTGAAATGCTTTCTTGAATTAATTTGAACTTGATTTTTTTTACTACACATATAAAATATGCGCACAATTTGAAAAATGATTTTCTTTATTTTTTATTTTTTTGTTCAAAATAAAACAATTTCATTAAATAAATTCCCAAAAATTAATTAATTGGATTTTCAACTATCAAAAATTTATTAAATTGAAATTGACCAAACAATGCCCCTTTTAAATGCCCCAAAATTCCTTAATTTCTCAAAAATGATTTTGAAAACCTTAGAATGCTTGGGTAAATACCCTAAACCCTTTCTCAAATAGTGCATCACTCACAAAATTATTTATTTTTGCTGAAAATTAGTGTTTTGAAACTAGGCGGACGTAAGCCCTCCCTAGCTTTCTTGGCACGTGCCCGTGTCATTGGTACTCCTAGCCCTTGAAGTGCTTCATTAGTGTCTTTGCTCATTATGTCCTCATCATCCCCTCCTTCTTTAAGCGATTTCGACCTCGAAATAAAGTCTTCATCACATGAATCAAAAAGAGACAAGTCAGCCACATTAAAGGTTGCACTAACACCATACTCACCGGGAAGTGCTATTTTGTAAACATTATCATTGATCCTGGATAGCACTTGGAACGGTCCATCCCCCCTTGGGTGAAGTTTAGATTTTCTTTGCAAAGGAAACCTTTCCTTTCTCATATGTACCCAAACCCAGTCTCCGGGTTCAAATACCATCTTTTTCCGTCCTTTATTGGCATGTTTAGCATAGCTCTCAATTTTTTTCTCAATTTGAAGTTTCACCTGCTCATGCAATTTCTTCACAAATTCAGCCTTAGCCTTTCCATCTTTATGCTTCAAAAGAGAACTGTTAGGCAATGGCAATAAATCAAGAGGGGTTAAAACCATAAACAATTTCAAATGGTGATTGTTGAGTAGTACTGTGGACAGTCATGCAAACTCAACATGAGGCAAACACTCTTCCCACATTTTAAGATTCTTTTTAAGAACAACTCGAAGAAGAGTAGAAAGAGTCCTGTTTACTACTTCAGTTTGTCCGTTTGTTTGAGGATGACAAGTGGTGGAGAAAAGTAACTTTGTGCCCACCTTACTCCACAAGGTTCTCCAAAAGTGGCTTAAAAATTTTGTGTCACGGTCTGAGACTATTGTTCTTGGTAGCCCATGTAGGCGCACAACCTCTTTAAAGAATAAATCAGCAACAAGACATGCATCATCCACTTTCTTGCAAGGTATAAAATGTGCCATTTTCGAAAATCTATCAACAACCACAAAAATTGAATCTTTCCCATTCTTTGTCCTAGGAAGCCCCCAAAACAAAATCCATTGAAATATCTACCCAAGGAGAATCAGGAACAGGTAAAGGAGTATATAAGCCATGAGGCTTCACTTTGGATTTTGACTTTTTACACACAATACACCTGTCACAAAACTTTTGCACATTAATTTTCATATGAGGCCAATAAAAATGTTCTTGCAACATATCTAATGTCTTTGAAACCCCAAAATGCCCCATTAGTCCCCCCTCATGAGCCTCATTCACAAGTAATTCCCTAATGGAACTTTTTGGCACACAAAGTCTTTTCTCTTTAAACAAATAGCCATTATGCCTAAAGTAACCATTTTGGGCAGCATGCTCACAAGAAGAATATTTAGAAGAAAAGTCAGGGTCACTTTCATACAATTCTTTAAGAACCTCAAGACCAAACAATTTTGTTTCAAGAGAAGTAAGTAAGACATACCTTCTTGAAAGTGCATCCGCAACCACATTGGCCTTACCTTTCTTGTGTTTTATCACATATGGAAATTGTTCAAGGAATTCCACCCATTTGGCATGTTTCTTGTTCAACTTTCCTTGCCCTTTCAGATGCTTCAATGATTCATGGTCACTGTGAATGACAAATTCTTTGGGCAAAAGATAATGTTGCCAAGTTTGCAAAGCTCTTACCAAGGCATACAATTCCTTATCATAGGTAGAGTAGTTAAGAGCAGCATCCTTTAATTTCTCACTAAAATATGCAATTGGATGTCCTTCTTGCATTAACACAGCCCCAATTCCCACATTAGATGCATCACATTCAATTTCAAAAGATTTTGCAAAATTAGGCAATGCAAGAATGGGTGCATGAGTTAATTTTTCTTTTAGGGTAGCAAAAGCTTGTTCTTGTTTCTCACCCCATTTAAAACCTACATTCTTTTTAACAATTTCATTAAGGGGTGTAGCCAATGTACTAAAATCTTTTACAAACCTCCTATAGAAACTCGCTAAACCATGAAAACTTCTCACATCACTCACATTTTTAGGAGTTGGCCACTCTTGAATGGCTTTTATTTTTTCCTCATCCACGTGCACACCTTCAGAACTCACCACAAACCCCAAGAAAATTACATGATTTGTGCAAAAATAGCATACAATTTCTCCTTTCTAAGCATATGCAAAACAGTCTTCAAATGAATATAATGATCATCCAAGTTTTTGCTATATATCAAGATATCATCAAAATATACAACAACAAACTTACCCAAAAATTCTCTTAAGACATGATTCATTAACCTCATGAAAGTACTTGGAGCATTAGTTAAGCCAAAAGGCATAACCATCCATTCAAACAAACCAAATTTAGTTTTGAAAGCTGTTTTCCACTCATCCCCTTCCCTTATCCTAATTTGATGATACCCACTTTTCAAATCAATTTTTGAAAACAAGCATGCACCAAATAACTCATCAAGTAAATCATCTAACCTGGGAATAGGATGCCGATACTCATCAAGTAAATCATCTACCATCCTTCGTAGGTACCAAAATCACGGGTACAACACAGGGACTCAAGCTTTCCCTTACCCATCCTTTAAGCATCCGTTCCTCCACTTGCTTCTGGATCTCTTGAGTTTGTTGAGGATTACTTCGGTAGGCTGGTCTATTGGGCAAAGATGCTCCAGGAATGAGATCAATATGGTGCTCTATCCCTCTTATAGGTGGTAAACCATTTGGTACCTCATTTGGGAACACATCCTTAAATTCCTGCAAAAGAAACTCAATTCCACTTGGCAAAATATTTGTTTCAAGTTTATTAGAGATTAAAGAAAGTTCCTTGGGACAAAGCAAGTATATAGGCTGGTGTGAACAAATTGCCCTCTTTATCTCTCCTTTTGTGGTAAGAAAATTCTCTTTTCTCTCCTTTGCATCACTTTTTTTCTCACTATTTTTACTTTTTTTGCCCTCTTCTTTCTTTTCTCTCTCTTTTTCTTCTTGGCTTATCTTTTCTCTCATTTTGATTTGGTCTTCTCTCACCTCTCTAGGAGTTAAGAGTACAGGAATGATCTTCTGTCCATTATGTAAGAATGAGAACTTATTTGTGTGGCCCTTTTGTCGAATTGCCACGGCCTCCCAAGTAACATGTGACTAGCTTCCATAGGTACAACATCACACAAAACAACGTCTTGATACTTCCCAATTGAGAAACAAACTTCAACCTGTTTGTCGGCAGTCATCTCTACTGCATCGCTTAACCATTGAAGTTTATATGGTTTCGGGTGAGGTTTAGTTTCCAAATTTAGTTTTGAAACTAAACGTGTGCTAGCCACGTTAGTACAACTTTCTCCATCAATGATTAAGGAACATACCTTTTCTTGAATCATACACCTTGTATGGAAGATGTTTTCTCTCTGGTTGGTGTCCTCCCCTTTGACTTGGCTCCCTAACATTCTTCTCACCATGAGCAACTCTCCCTCCGGTGGCTCCTGCACTTCATCCTCCTTTTCAGATTCGGTTGAGGACTCGGAAGAGTAATCTCCATTGTCTTTCAAGATCATTGTCTTCTTGGTTTGACATTGGGATGATATGTGTCCTCGGCCTTGACACTTGAAACACTTAACATTACTGTGTTTAGCATCAGATGGGAATTTGTTAGAAGAAATACCTTTCCCCTTAGGGTCACCTGTGGCCTCTTTGGAAGATGAGGTTCCTTCTTTCTTTGGATTGTTCTTCCAACTTGAAGAGTTGAAATTTGAAGGATTTTTCTTTGCTGGCCCCTTCCTCTTGAGTTGTTGTTCCACCTTGATTGCTTGGTGTACCAATTCTTCTAGTTCAACATAATGTTGCAGCTCCACCACGTCACTTATGTCACGATTTAGGCCATGGAGAAATTGTGCCATTGTTGCTTCTCTTTCTTCCATTATGTTGGCCCTTATCAAAGCCACCTCCATCTCTTTGTAGTATTCATCAACACTTTTAGACCCTTGGGTGAGTCTTTGGAGTTTATTATGCAGTTCTCTATGGTAATAGGAAGGAACAAATCGTCTCCTCATAATTCTTTTCATCTCCTCCCATGTATCAATTGGTGGCTCTTCATACCTCCTTCTATCCTTGATGGTTTGATTCCACCATACCAAGGCATAATCACTAAATTCAAGGGCAGCAACTTGAACCTTTTTAGCCTCCGAATAAGTATGACATTGAAAAATTTGTTCAACTTTTGTCTCCCACTCCCAATACACCTCCGCATTATTTTTCCCTTGAAAAGATGGTACTTTAATTTTTATTCCACTTAATTTTTCTTCCCTGTTTCTTCCCTCATTTTCTCTCCTTCTCCTCCTATGCCTCCTATCATCAGAACCATCACTATCACCACGAGAAGATAGTGATCTTCGTTCTATCTCATCAAGCCTCTGGTGAATTTCGTCTGCTTGATTACGCATCAACCTCTCCAAATGCTCAGTTAAGGCTCTCATTTCTATTGTTCTAATTTCTGTTCTAGGAGAAGGTGGATTTTCTTCAGCCATTGTGTAACAAGAATAAAAAATGATGAATAGGACCTCACCACTCGCTCACGTGTTTCACTTAATAATTTTTATCACTCGTGTTTCTCTCGAAATGGCTTTTTTTTTATATGCACTCTTGCCTTTTTCCACTCAAAATGCTCTCTTAAATTCTTTAGAGAACCAACCTCTTAGTCCACACAGGAAAACAAACTCTAATGGTAATCGCACCCAAGACTTAAGGAAAGCAATAGGAAGTAAGAAAAGTAATAAGAAACCAAAATGAAATCAATAGGATTTGAGAAAGGAAGAAATTACCTCAACAATTTTGATTTTATAGGTAATTTGAGTATGGCAGCAAGAAAATAGTAGAGGAATATAAACACAATTGCTTCAACAAACCAGAATCTTTCTCTTTTTTTTTTGTATACTTTTTTTCAATTTTTTCGTTTTTTTTTCTTTTATATATTTTCAACAACTTGATAATAACACTTTTTTTTTATCAACATAACTTTTTTTTTCAAGAATTACTCAACCTCAGAATAACAAACTAACTTACTATTTGGAAGGATATTGTACCAATCAACATGAATATGAAGAAGGGAATAGATAACAAAGAAACAAAAACAGAAATAAAATTCAACCCAACAACCTTGCTCTGAATACCACTTGATGACTATCGAAATGAATAGTTTTTCATCTATGTGAATTCGGGTTGAATGACACAAGCAAACAGAATTGGAAAAGTAAAAGATAAGAACAAGAAAGAAGAAATTAGAAAATATGGAGGAGATAAGAAATGGGAATGGCGCCACACTCTTAATTCATTGAGAGAAAGAAGAAGTGATAAGCCTAGGGAATGATCGCCACAAGAAAACTTGGTTTCTTGATAAGATCTAAACAAGGTTCAATGAAGAACAAAAGAGAGACATACTCTCACAATACACAAAGTATTATATCATAAAATTCTGAGTTGTTATTCTCATAGATTGCTCCCCCTATATATAGGAAAGGATAATGATGGGCTGATTCAATACAAGGCAATACAAAGGCCACAAATAACTAACAATAAGTCCTAGTGGCATTTCAATACACCTTAGTGGAAGAATGGTTACAAAACAACCAAGAAGAGCAAGAATCATCTTCAGCAAGCAAGCAAAGAGTCATCCCTCCTTATTACCAAGGTAATTTCGTGCACTTTGCTATATGGATCAGCCACACCTTCATTTGGTTATTCACTCCTCCTTGAAGCTTGTTCTGGACCCCTTTTGCATGGATATTTCAGCCCACTTTTATTTTAAACATAAACTCAAGTGTTTTAGAAGGCTTGGGCCATGTAATAACCCAATCTTCACTTAAAATTAAAATAACAAAATTTAAACTAAGTGTATGGGCTGAAACATAGTTTAGCAACCCAACACATTTTATTACAACTTCAAAAGAAAAACAAGTGCAATTGTGGTCCTATTTCATGTGCCCATCTCCTATTCATATGGACCCAAGCAATTGACCAATTTGGGCTCCATCCCTTCTAGTTTAGGCCTTGCTTCCATTATAGTTGTAACTATTTGTTGTAAGCCCTCCCTAGCTTTCTTGGCACGTGCCCGTGTCATTGGTCCTCCTAGCCCTTGAAGTGCTTCATTAGTGTCTTTGCTCATTATGTCCTCATCACAATGTTTAGGAGGGGGTTCAACAGCCGATTCAGCAGGTGATTAATAGGGCTCGGGATTTGCTAGATGAGTGGAAAGTGTCGCGGCAGCAACACCGTGTAGCTGCTGGTGGTTCGGGTTAGCAGCTCTCGACCGTGGATAGGTGGCTAAAACCGTGTGAAGGTACCTTCAAATGTAATGTCGACGCTGCGTTATTTAGCGATGAAAATGAATATGGTATTGGAATTTGCACTCGATCCTCTACAGGCAGTTTTTATAGAGGCAAAACTATGTGGTTCAACGGCGTCTGTACACCACAAGAGGCGAAGGCAATAGGACTTAAGGAGGCCTTAGTTTGGTTGGAGGTTTTGGTGCTAACTTCTGTTTCTATTGAATTGGACTGCGTTTCAGCTGTAAATGGCTTGAAGTTAGAACCATTACCAAATACCGAGTTCGGTGCTATTTTATCACATTGTCGTAACTGTTATTTAATTTCCCTAGCTTTAAGGATAGCTACATCCGGAGACAAGCAAATCTTGTTGCTCATACGTTAGCACCGGCATCAAGTCTATATGCTAGTTCCCACATTTTTGATTTGATTCCAACCTATATTGAGACAATTCTGATTAATGAAATGAATTAAGTTTGTTCTTCTAAAAAAAACTACTATACACGATAATAAATTTGTGATTTTCTTCTATTAATATCTTTTACACAAATATGTGAACTTTAACATTGGACTATGTTTTATACTCCCTCCGGTCCACAATATAAGAGAAAAAACCAAACATCTCACATACCTAGGAATAACATTGAAACTTGTTATTTTCAATTAATAAAGTTGAAATCTAACTTTCTTTCCAAAACTACCATTTTTATAAAATTTAATTTTATTCTCTTAAACATCATTTTTAAAGTAATAAAGCTAAACCACATGGGGAGAGTGGAGACCGTAAAAGAGGCTACAATTGAAATTAGACATTTAATACACCCTAAAAACAATGTTATTTCTTATATTGGGGACCACCAAAACACATATTTTTCTCTTATATTGTGTACCGGAGGGAGTAACAATTAAATATCGCTATTTCAAAACTATTTAAGGTTTAATATAATTTTAAGTTAATTACCTTTTAGTTTGTTCTTTTTAAACGATTTTGGCAAATGCAAAATAGGTTGTATAGTTAATCTACTCGGTGTTGGTTGTTTTGTTTATGACTGTTGGGGAATATGGCTACTAACGAGAAGAGAGAATTGGAATCATTGTTCGAGAGTACATGAAGCTTGATGCGACTTTTGAGTGCATACGAGAACCAGAAAAAAAAAACGTGAAAAAAAAACGTGGTGTTGACACTTTGAGTTGGTGGTGTGCCGATCATGAGACATTCGGAACAATGAATCGCGCTGATGATTTTCAAAGCTTGGAAAAGATGAGTGCTCCCTCGTTTGGGGTACCCGGTTACCCGGATTGTGTTTATATGTTATTTGTTATGTGCTATGTGAGAATCATTGTACAAGCAATGGACTGATTGTGTAAAGTATTTTAAGTCCTCTTACGTGTTCATTATATGAGCAATGAATTAGATAGTTTAAATGTGAGTATGTTTATCTCTTAATGATATTTGTGACTGTTTGTGAAAGTGTGGTAACAATATAATTGATGTATTCATGACTGTGTTATGTTTATATAAGTGTTGTCTGTCATGTGAAAATGCTATGTTTGGAGCCATATGATGAGTTGTTTGCTCATGATAGATGAAATGTGTTTCGTGAATGATTGGTTAGGTTTTTTTGAAATTACTTGTGTTGTGCGTACGAGTTGATTTCTTTGTTGATGTGATGGTGTGATGCTTGGAGTGACGTTGAGAGATTCTAATAGGGTCTTGTTATTGATTATGGTCCTTGCGAGACCTAGTTACGACTAGAGATGATGATTATAGGGTAAGTTAGTTTTTAGATGATAATGAATACTTTCAGTCCTAATCTTTCTATTGAGGACATTTCAATAGAGATTGTCGTCGTTGTTGTTGTTGTAGTTATCACTATTGTTGCTGCTACCGGGTTGTTGTTGTTAGTAGGGTGTTATCATGAAAGATATCCCATTCAGGCATGGTTTACCAGACCTCATAGTCCTCTGGTTTTTCTTCAGGGAATTATCGGGCAAGGTATCCCGTTCGGATATGGTATCTCGGTTCTGCTATTCTTTGTAGGGCGTTATCGGGCAAGGTATCTCGGTCTTATTGTTGTTGTTCGTCGCAGGGCATTATCAGGCAAGGTATCCTGATCCTATTGTTGTTGCAGTTGTTGATGGTAAGGCATTATCAGGAAAGGTATCCCGTTCGGGCATGGTACCCGATCCAGTTGTTATTGTTGTCAATAGCCTGTTGAGCCTGACGTGAGTTGCGTAGTCATCCCCCAATTTAGGTAAGTGTTGGTGAGTTCGGTTTTGTTTTGCGTTAGTATATATTGAATTGTTTTGTCTGCTGTTGTAGAGCTTGATTGTTTGTTTGGTGTGCTATCTGCCTAAGTTGTTGAACCTGTTGATTGCGCATGCTGCATGAATGTTTACATTTGCATGACTGCCTGTTAGGTGTCGGGTGAGTGTATATTGGGAACGCTCGCTGAGATTTTTTCTCTCATTCTTTAAATTCCATTTTTTTACAGTGAACTAGCGGGAAGCATTGAAGATAGATTATTAATGATTTGTATTCCTTTGGTAATAGATTAGTCAGAATGTAACTTGTAAATAAAGATATGAGGATGTAATGCTAATTTATATCGATAGATAATTTGTATTGTTGTATTTAGAATGAAGTATAAAATGAATCACACTGTAAGTCTAGTACCGCTTGATGTTTTAAAGTCGATGATCATTATTTAAAAGTGATAGTGTATTTAGAAAAGTTACAAGCACGTGATGTTAGAATAAATGAATTTGAGTGTGTTTGCTTTAAAAACAAATATATGATTTTCGATTTCAATCTTAACCAAGTGTCGAGGGTTCGATCATCGCCTTAGGTATGGAGCAGCTTTAAATCCCTAGGCCAGCTGTCCCACCCTTCGAGGTGCCTCCAATACAGCGAGGGAATTAGTCACTACGTTTGGCAATGTATACCTTGATCTCGACCAAAGAAGTTTGCTTTTATTTTTGTGTATTGACGCTTTAGGCAAGGTTATGGAGTTATTTCGCTAATTTTTTTAAGGTGCTACTCCTCTACAAACGTGCCCTAATATTTGAAAATAATAATATCCTTTTTAAAATTCTGCAATTATTATTTTCTTTTATTTACATGATGATTACAATTAGCTGTAATAAATTTAACCATTGAATTTACTTTTATGTTATTTATACTTTCGATTATTTTATTTTTGTTTTGATATTTGTGCTTAATTGTTCTGGAAGTGTAATGATGTGAACCTTCCTAGTTATGATATGGCATGTATTGCACACGTAGAATGTCTAAACTCAGTTTATTCTTTTGACACAAATCATGGTACGTGCATGCTAAGGAAACTAGCTTTTTGGTTAATTGTGTGATGTTTTTTGTGAAAGTAGTTAGGCATTGTATTGGAGTTTGGTTTTAATTCGGTTTTGGTTTCGTTAGATTTGGTTTTGCTTAAATTTTCTATTTTCATTGTGTGGATACTGGATAATTTTATTTTAAACTATTAAACGTTAGGGATTTTTATAAAAAAAAAAAAAAAAAAAGGTATCCGAGTGACGTTAGGTTCTATTTGGTGTATTCGGCATATAGTTTGTTTCACGTACTTTTTGCTCTTTAATTGTTTTAAAATTTGTGTGAACCATATCGATTTTTAATCTCCTTATTATTGTGACGCTATAATTATGAGTTCTATTTAGTGAATTATTTGTGTAGCTTCTAAAGTGAATTATTCTGAGCTCCTTAGAGTACTTACCTACACTACAACAGAATTGTTTAAAAAGAGCGCAACATTAGTAGCGCTTTATAGGTGAGCGCTCCTTATTCCCAACACGCACATACAATAAGTAGCGCTTTGTACACGAGCGCTCCCTATAGCTAAACACGGAGGTTGAATAAGTAGCGTTTTGTACAAGAGCGCTCCCTATAGCTAAACATGGAGGTTCAATAAGTAGCGCTTGGTATGCGAGCGCTCCCTATGATTAAACACGGAGGTTGAAAAAGTAGCGCTTAATTAGTGAGCGCTCCCTTTGATCAAAATGCGTTCTCCAATGTGGAGCGCTTTTTTACGCGAGCGCTCCCTTTGATCAAAATTTCTAAAATTAATTTCCTCGCACGTACTCTTAATTCTTCCCGTACGTTGAAACACTCACTACTCAAACTGCAGAAACCCTCACGCAGAAACACTCTCAGTACCCTCTCAACGTTCCAGAATCTGATCTCAACCACGCCGTTATCTCAACTCATCCTTTTTAACGCCGCTGAAGGTCCGTGAACGCCGCTGAAGGACCACCATCTCGTTTTGAACGCCGTTGAAGGTCTTAACCACGCCGTTATCGATCTCAACTACCTCATCGATTGACAGGTTCGTTCCTTGTTTTCTTTCCTCCTTCGTTTTTCAACTGCGAACTGCGAACATCACCAAACCTAAATCCCTAATACGTTGTTTCTTCTATTGTAAAAGGTAGGATATTGCGAAGCGTAGGTAAAGTGTTTGTCGAAATTACTCAGTGAAATGCCTGTTCATATTTTCATATTATGAAATTTGGTTTCCAGTTTTTCTGTTTTATAGATTTTGTTTAAATGAATGATTGATATAATGTGAATGTGTTAGTGACCATATTGGGTACAATACTTTATTAGTTAATGATGATAACTCTTTGCTGTTATTGGAGAATATTTTATTCAATTTCTCCACTAGCCATGTTGTTGAATGTGGAATTGTATAATACTAGTTTACGGTTCTCATTGTTCTAAACTACCGTTTAAACTCTGTATCCATTTATTGTTTATTACATATGGTACAATTATGCTTTACTAATCTGCAGAATCACAAATTTCAGATTGGAAGAAATATTTACTTTATTGTCCATTTGTAATTGAACTAGCAATTTAGTAACAAGTTCTGATTTTCTTTGATGGACAAACTATCCTTGATACTAATATATCATACTATCTAACAGTTGAAACATGATGCTTTAACTAATACTTGCTGCATTGAAATTGTCCTTTATCTTATGAGCATATTGTTATGTGAAGATAGGCTGGTCCGTTTTAGTAAAATTATAGTAGGTTATTTCTCTGTTTAGCATAAGCTTGATTCCTTGTATACTAATATGTCTAAGTATTTAATTTTTTAATCGGGTAAAGAAATTTGACTAATACTAATATAAGGATCAAGCTCACAAACTAGCCAGTCTCTTGATTAATTATGTATTGTTGGATCTTTTCTTACTAATATTCCTTAATTATTTATGTATTGGTGGGTCTTTTCTTGCTTACTGTTGATTAGATCTTTGTGGTGTACTTAGAGAGTCATGTTGTTTTATATATTTAGAATATGCTTCACATATTTTATCTTTTTGAGAAAACTTATTTTAAAATGTTATGAATCTTTAAATTGATACAGATTGTTCTCGCTGATTGTTATATCTGGTTCGAGTCCTTTTTGCCAGAGCTTCGCGTTCATTCTGGTTCGAGTTCACATCCTGTTGTTGCTTCCCCGAGTTCACATCTTGTAGTACCTCGTATTGTTATATCTGGTTCGAGTCCTTTTTGTTATTTATAAGGTCATTGTGGCCCATTTACTTCAACTTTACTCATAGACAAAGTTGTAATTTTCATGGTCTTGGCTTGTCTTAAGCCTTTACTTAAATTCGTTAATAAAAGTCCTATTTAATTTTTTTAATATATGTATTTTTTTAAAATTTATTTTGGTAGTAATGGTGTAAATATTGCATTTAAATGCAGTATTGCTGTAATGTAAAATAGAGAATATACAAAAAAAAAAAAAAATTAAAAAAATAGGGAATAAGGAGCGCTTATAATAGAAAGCGCTACCTATACTTAAGACAATAAGTAGCGCTTTTTGCTGCAAGCGCTCCTTATTGTCGTAGCGCATCTGGGAATAAGGAACGCTTGAAATAAAAAGCGCTACTTTTTCCTAACTATTAGGAGCGCTTTTTTAGCGCTCCTGTAGGGGGTTTGGCAACAGGAGCGCAGGCTTTAGGAGCGCCCGAAAGCGCTACTGATGGCCTAAAAAAAGCGCTCCCAATCCCCAAATCTATTGTAGTGCTACATTTTCTCTGACGTTTATGCAAATTTTGAGGACGAAATTTTTTAAGGAGGGTTGCATTGTAACACCCCATGTTTTCTTAAATAGTATAATATTTTAGATGTGCTTGCATCACTAATTTTTTTGTGAATTATTTATGATATAATTCAAGTGTTACTTGCTTTTAAACTATTGAAATAAGATTTAATTGTACTTTTATATTATATTGGTAATATATTATTTTTAATATTGTTGTTTTTATATTATACTACAAAATACAAGTGTTTAAACTATAATTTATTGTGAAAATTTATTTTGAGTTTATGAAGTGTTATTATTATTATGTGGGCTTTAAATCTGAATGCGTAACCTAATTTAACTTCACCTTTTCCCTACTTGGGTTAGTGCCGTAACATTATGAAAACAAAGTCCTCATCCGAACTCTTGATTTCAACCTCCATCCATCTCTAATCTGTTTGATCCTGGGCCTGCACCCAGAAATCTGGGCAGTCGAGCCCTTATGGTCATGGTACTCTTCAGACTGAGACTCACTCTCCCCTCGGGCTTACCCCTCCCTCGGGGAGTTTACGTTATGATCTGCCTCGAGGTTCTCTCTTGAGTTTCTTATTTCAGCAAAACATCTTCTAGGACTTGTTTAATAGCCTGCCTCGGTGCCCTAATCTTTTTCCCTTTTTTCCTTTTAATCCTCGGCCCACGACTTAATTATTTTTGGGTGTTAACAGGATCTTGATAACTTGATAGACATCCTCCTGAGTGTCCCCAGTAATTAGAATAACATCATCTGAAAAAAGAGGTGAGATAGAGTAGAAGCAGATTCTGCCAGTGAAATGCCATGAAGATAATTGTGAGTACAAGCATCTGTGATTAATCTTGGCAACCATCAAACACTAAGATGAATAGGTAGGGAGATAGAGGGTCTCCTTGCCTGAGCTCCCTCTTAGGAATCACACTGTTCGAGGAGAAACCATTGACTTGGTAACTATAGGAGACTGTAGTAACTAAGGTCATAACAGAGGTTATCCATGTTTCAGCAAAACCATAGGCTATTAGCACACTCCTAAGAAAATCCCAATTGACTCCACAATAGGCATTATTCATATCAAGTTTCAAGGCGACCTCCCTGACCCTGTATCTTTTTTAGGTAGTGAAAGGCTTCATGGGTTACAATTAGGTTATCTTGGATCATACGACAACCTACAAATGCACTTTGTTGTGGAGATACTATTTTGGATATGTATGGTGTCAGTCTACTGACATAGATTTTGGCAATGATCTTATACATAAAGATACATTTGTGAGGTTTGTTTCTACTCCTAGAATGCCATCAGTGAAGAATTTAGAAACAGAATTAAACACATCATCCTTAATAATATTCCAGTTTTTTTGGGAAGAAAAGTTCATTTAGTCCATCTGGTCCTAGAGCTTTATAAGTTCCTAACTCAAATACAGCTGATTCAACTTCTTTAAGAGTTACAAGCTTTAACAACTTTTCATTCATTACTCTAAGGTATTGGTCGATACAATTTGGGGTTTCTGTAGATTATAAATTATGATAAAAATTGCTAACTCCCTGCATAACCTCCTGCTGTCCCTCCAGCCAGTTGCCTCCTGCATCTTTAATTCTGAACAGCTTGTTCCTGCTCTTCTCTGTACTGCAGAAGCATGAATTAACTTAGTATTCTTGTCCCCACAGTTGACCCATTTCAGTCCTGGTCGTTCCCCCAATATTGTTCTTCTTGTCTCCATAATCTGTCTATCACGTTCCACCTCCTCCTAGTTGATCAAGTTGCTTGGGAGGTTGAGAGCAATTTGAAGTTTGTGCTTGAGAGCTGAGATCTCTTTAGCTGCTTGAAACTCTTCCCATGCACAAGATTGAGTGCAATAACATGAATATAATTAGCACAACATTCAACTATTTGTAATTCATAGTAGTCATTCCATAATAGACACATCCCCCACTTGTCCCCACAACTTTAACACAATAAGAGTGTTAAAATATAAATTTTCTTCTAACTCTTTCAACTCTTACCTTATGGGCTCTAGTCTCCATAAGGAAGATCATAGTCGGCTTATAACCTCTAATCAGGTCATTTAACTCCCTATTTGTCGTGGCCGCCGCCAAACCACGACAATTTCAACTTATGCAAGTCATTTGGAGGTTGGGGGCATGGCAAGGCCCGCCTCCTCAGCCTTCTTGTCATTGTATCCTACTGAGAAAGGACCATAGTTGCCTTCAAACACAAGTTTGTGAGATTCCAGTAGTTTTCATATGCTTTACTTTTTGCTGCTCCTCCCTAATAATTATTTGCTCCTGCTTTCTTCTTTTCAGATCCAGTCCCTGAGTTATGGTCAATGCCAGAGCATCTTCTTCTTCAGTCCTCAAACATATTGTTTTTAGGACATCCTGATTGTCCTTAGGGAACTCGGGGTGAAACTCAACACAGTAAGAGTGGGATGATGTTGTAGGGATCATTTGTGGGTCTCTCCACCTCCTATTGCCCTCTGGAATAGCTTGCTTGGTAACCTTCTCCTTGACTTGCTTATCTGGTCTTATGGTTTTTCGTAGGGTTGCCTTGACTCTTAAGATCTCACTTGGAGTTAAGTTTGCTCCTCCATATTTAATGCATTCTTTAACTGGGCTAGGGTAGTCTCTTGTGATAACTAGTTTAGCTAACCTAGTGTCCTCCTTTTCTAATTGCAGTTCATCTAAGTTGGTTGGGCCAAGACCAGGGCTCACCTTGTTAGAATCAAGTGGAATTCTTGCTGGCATGAGTAGCTTCTACTGCTGTTTGTGGAGGAACTCCTGCTCCATATTGTGCACCCAGGTTTTCTATAGACATGCATGGAGGTTATTTGGTAAGAACTCCTTGCCCTAATTGAAATTGGAGACTTTCCGGAATAGTAGGCGAAATGGGTTCTGTGATTTTAATGTGCTTCTGAAAACCTCCCAGTTGTCTAGTGACTGAGCCATCTGAACAATTAATAATCATTTCCTCCCACATTTGTTTCTATTGTGCTCTCTCTTTAGCATGATTTTGTTGTTCATTTGTATCACAGTGCACTTTAGGCTTAGTAGTACCCTCTTCTCGGTTCTTCCCTTTAGTGAACTTTTTAATTGTATCCACTGTGGAGTTCACATATCTCTTAATACTCCTTCAGAACCATAGCTATAGGTTTGGCAGCAGTTGTACTTAGACTCTAATCATATTTTGGTAATGACGAACAATAGGTAAACATCACCCTCGGGATTGACTTTACATGTTTTTTGTTCATGACCTATCACCCCACAATTAAAACACAAATTTGGCAACCTCTCACACTTGTAAATGGCTCATATCTTAGGTAGATCCTTCCTAGGTATCCAGCAACCCGAAGGAAGGGGTTTGGTAATGTCTAGTTCCACCCTAGACCTTATAAAAGTTCTAATGATTCTGCCTTCAATGATAAGTTCCTCTACTTCCATAACTCTTCCAACTTTGGAAAAAATAGGTGTGGCATTGGTGCTATTCATATATTTCATTGGGAGGTTATGGCCTTGGATCCAAAAGGGGTTAGCATCAAATTAAACCTCTAGGGGGGAGATTTCTGGGATCCATACGTAGACAGACATAAGACGATTCATAATAAACCATGGACTTTCCTCAAGATCTCATTTGTGTGTTCTTCACTTTCAAAACTGAAAAGAAATTTTTTCTATCCAAGATCTGAGATTTCTACTTTATCATAATCATCCTAAGCCTTTGCAATAATCTCCTTAGCCACTAGGTTGTAGATACGATTTTCCCTACTATTGTTCTTCTAGCTATTGAAATATTATTAGTGTTTGTAGGTATCAATACGTCATCCAGTTCTTCCGGATTCAGTGCATTTGGTTGTTGTTGCGTGGAGCTAGAGGCCGTAGTGGAGAAAAGGATACGGGTAAGTTGGGAGGTGAAGGGAAGGAACGGGTTTTAAGGGGGTCTGTATTAGGTTTTGTGGACTAGGGCTTGGATGTAACGGCTATAGCTTGTGAAAGGCTTCTGTTTAGGCTTGTTTTGTTTTGTTACTGTTTGTGGTTGTAGGCTTTTTAGTAGGTTATGGGTTGTCTTTAGTTTTTCTGTATCTGATGTAAGGTTATAAGGTTAATGTAATGGCTTCCACAGACGACTGTGACACCCTATTCCCCAAAAGTAATTGTAAGTGAAAAATTCGAAAATGAGGGTGACAAAATGTTACTAGCAATTCTTTTTCTGAAATTCTTTTCGCAAGTAAAAGATGTCACCGAATTCCTTAAATCATATATAAACGAAGATTTATAAAAATATTAAAGACAGAAGTGACAAAATGTTTTTTTAATACAGTAACAAGAATTATCTGAAATATAACATTCAAAATACAACCCAAATCCCGATGTCACATAATCACAACAATTAACCTTTAATCCAATAAACTAAAAATAGAGTGACATCAATGTGTAGCATAAAATCTCTCCTAGTGCACGATCGTAGAAGGTCACTCCAACGACACCTAAAACTCAATCTAAAAAAATGGTGCATGGGTGAGAAAGAGCGTCCAAACCATAGAAGGAATATAAGACCGAAACAAAAACAACAAGACTACCACGAAACAAGGAAGCAATCCACAGTAGTGAATACAACTTTCATAACACGCATGCACAAACGATCCTTAATTAATCTTCAGCTAATCCTAGTATCGCGTCCTCACGTACGAACCTAGGACTACAAGTAGCAACATCAACAAGACCAGGATACCTTGCCCGAATGGGATGCCTTCCCGATAATGCCCTACAATAACAACAGGACCGAGACACTCGAACGGGAGCTTGCCCGACAATGCTCTGAAAAACACCCAGAATAGGACTATTAGAACCAGGATACCTTGCCCGAATGGGATACATTGCCCGATAATGCCCTACTAACAACAACATCAACGACGACGACAACATCAACAACAAGTTGGACAGACATGGACCTAATCAGACACGATATCGCACGACAAGAACGACGTTGACAACAACAAAAACACCATCCTTTGACGTATGACTCGCTCCTACTGCGACGAGTCCTTGCCCATAATGAGACAAGGTTCCTTAAACATCATCAACATCAACTATCATTTAACTATTGTACTAACTCTTCCTTCTCACTTAAGTTATTAAACTTAATCATGAATAACTCTCAGGCTATATCTACTCACCTATGTCTAAGCGTCATCATCTATCATCTATAACTTAATTGACTTCGTTAAGCTATAAAGTGTTCTTAATCTAACTAGCACTAAGTCATTAATTAGCTATGGACACCTCATTCATTTATTATCCTATGTTACTCGTAATTTGCGACTAGCTCAACCTGTCTTTCCGTCACTAAGAACTATTCTAAAAGTCAATTATCATGTTTTCGTTACCAGAATGTAATTACTAACTGACTAGTCATGTCTCCAAGTTCTACCTTAGTCTCAATCTCATTTAACCATTCACTGCTATTCATCAATGAACATTCACTATTGTTTACTACGCATCGCCCACACCTAGGATTCAATTTAAACATTAATCCTTAGAGTTACTCTGTTCTTACTCTAAATTCATCTCCACTAGCGACTTAGTTCTACGGTCACCTGTCTATGACTCTTCATTCCCCATGTGTTAATTAAAGGACATCATTTGACACACAATTGACTAATCATACTAGATTCATTCTCTAAACTCGGCATAATAGTTACGGTCGTCCAATTCATTTAGTTACAGTCATCAAAATCATTTAATTACAGTCCTCCATATCGAATAATTTACAACCATCCATAATAGTTACAATCATCCAAATGATTTAATTACTGTCATCCAAATCGAATCGAATAATTTACAGTCATCCATAATAGTTACCAAGGTTGTCAAAACCGGACCGGATCGGCCGTTCAACCGGGAACCGGACCCCTATCCGGTCCAAATGAACCCCAGAACCGCCTGGGGTGAAAACCGGGAATTGAATCGGATAACCGGCTGAAAACCGGGAACCGAACATGAAACCGGCTAAAAACCGGGGAACCGTGCAGAAAACCGGATTTGGTTTATTTTCCTTAAAAAATGGTATACCAAGTTGATTTTTGGAAAAAAAATGATAAATAATGTTGATTTTTGGTATATGAGATATTTTTTATCATTTTTTATAATTAAATTGATGTAATAAATAAATAAATAATTAAAAAATAAATGTGTACACTAATATTACTATGAGAATATTTACATTATAGTATCTAATTATCTATGATTGTTGAATATTATAGTTTTATTATGTCATATTATGATTCTTTTTTGTTTTTTATCCTTTATATATTGTAAAAAATATATTAAATAATCTATTTAATTAATTCCCGTTCAACCCCGATTCAACCGGTTGAACCCAAGAACCCCTGAACCGCTACCTCTTCCGGATCAATGTCCGGTCCGGTTTTGATTACCTTGATAGTTACAGTTATCCAAATTTAATAAATATAAATAATCAATACTATTATTGTCCTATCCCCTATTCCCCATATAGAATAGAAACTCTTTCTCCCGTACCTGATATCGACATGTATTCCCATTTCCCATAGCGAAACGATGAAGACAAAACACGAGTTTCTGAAAGTGATTTACTTCCAGCGGGATGACGACTTAACAAGTACAGTTATGCAACAATAACAATGAAAGTCCAAAAGTCCTACATCAAAATATTAAATATAATTAATAACTTGTTTAATGAATTATCAGCGTTTCGTAAAAGAGTAGCTATAAAACGGTAAAAGGCAGTGACAACAGTTTGAAATCATGACTCCGAGAATTCGAAATTCTTAGATCGAAATCCAATGCACAAATTAAGGAGGTGCTTGGTTTGAGAGGGCCAACCAGTGGCTGTTTGAGGTGTTTCACGGCTAAATAGTGGCGGTCCATATTGGCCTGAAGTCATGATTGGCAAGGTCTACTACTAAGGAAGAGGGAGCACGGCTGAGAAGGACCAAATCACGGAGGGTACAGTGGTGGCGTACGGTTCTGGTATGGGAACAGTTTTGGTTCGTGTAGTATAGATGGTGGCACGCCTTAGGAGGAGCTCTAAGAGTCCATACCGTTGGCATAGGGCTGTTCGCGACAGCCATGTGTTTTCATGCAAGGAAGGCGAAGATCAAAACACGTTGTAGGGGCTGTAATTGGTTAAATAGAAGCCATAATCGAACTCAGGGGAAGATTTCAAGTTGGTCTGTTGATTTTGGGGCGTCCCTGTGACTTGTTGGGTGAAAACGCGAGGGAGAGAAGCCGCTGGTAGGGTTTTCTGGTTCTGCTGCGTGAGGAACAAGAAGAGGAATAAATCGGGTCGGGTCCGTTTATGGGCTTGGGTCGCGCGGTGGTTTGATTGGGTCGTGGTGCAGTGCGCTGAGTTGGGTGTGGGGTGGGTTAAGTTAGTGATAGGGGTGCTTCCAGCATGAATAAAGGGGGTGTATGCGTATAAAAGGCCCATAATCTATTTTAATTCTTGTTTAGAACCCAATTTTACTACAACTATTATTTTAATATCTCAATAGCGCAAAATAACTTATAAAATAAATAACATCTAAAATATTAATATTTATAAAAATAAAATAAATTCATAGTAATAGTCCTATGTTAATAATAGCATATAAAAAACATTGAAATGTGATTTCAACTAATTTTAGTAACTCAAATACACAATAATTTAAAATAGTTTAATCTTATCAATCTAAAATAATTAATACAATAAAAACATTTTAAAAGAACAACAATGCACGAAAATCGAGATGTTACAATGACGAATGCAATGTAACAATAGGTTTAGAGAACTACAGATGTAATAAACGTTGAGAAGGATTTTTGGTAGCTCAGGAGACAAACTTCCAAGGAGGAACCAAAACCCTAAAAGGGAACAAAACCCTAAGAAAACCCTAGCAAAGCATTCTAAAGAACTATGTCAAAGTAGTTGTTATCAGAGAATTCTACTTTAGAATTTAATTAGAAACAACTTGGGCTTTTCTAGTGATCCATTTCCTTTTTTTAATGAATTTATTGTTCACGCCCGTAGATTTAATTTGTACAACTCCCTGCTCCTAACCTAAACCCTACATTCCCTTCCTTTCTCTTCCGTTCATTTTTCTTCTTCCAGCCGCCACAGACAGTGTTGAAATCCATTCTTTTCTTCTCAATTCCTGCTCTCTCTTATTTGGTCACCAAAAATTATCAAACTTCACATTCCTATACAAAATCACCTTCTGAATCCGTTTATGGCGTTATTTTATTCATCAACGACAGAAATTATACTATATTTCGTAATGTATATCGATGATTCTGGCCACTACGGCCGTCGTTTGGAAAACAGACATCATCTTTGGATTCTCCTCATTGAAACCTGTGAGAAAAAGTACTCCTTTTATTATTTTGGTGAAGTTGAAAAATGACCTATTTTACTCGTGACTACAACTTCCAGTCTCATTTACGGCTATTTCGGTGATCACATTTTATGAACGAAGACTCTCTTTTGACTCGCCGAAAAGAGTATTTTTATCCTATATTATTGGATTCGCAAACCGAGACGTTTCAAAAATGGGTGCCGTTATTCCTCAATCTTCGTCATTCTTCGTTACTGTTGAGCTCCATACAAAAATATTCACAATTCGTTGATTCCTTTGATCTTGATGGATACTCAAATCATCTAAAGATCCTTCCATTTGTTGTTTTATAGTCTAAATTCGTGGTAAGCACATGTTCTTCTTATTGAAGTCATTTCTTTTAGTTTTTTAAGCCGTAAGAACGTGTTTTTGACATATCTTTTGCTACCGACGTCAGAATCACGTGCCGTTTTAAGCCACATGCTCGTAGTGATGTCCTTAACATTATAAAGATAAGTTTTCAGCCTTTCAGATCACAATTTCATGTGAGTCCCTGAACCCAAGCTTTTTTTGGCATTTTTAGTCCCTATGGTCAAATATTTAATATCGTACCTTTGTCCTTTTTCTATACGTGACTTCCGGGATCATTAAGGGAATAATATAAGAGGAATTTCATGTTGTTTGGAAGACATAAGTTGTTGTTATTACTTTGTACAATCATTCGTGATCTCTCGAATTCGAGGTAAGAAGAGGGGGGATAATACTGGGGAACATGGTAGTTTAGGATGCAATTGACATAACTCGAATGTCCCATGATCCCTATGTCTTATGTTGACAACATAGTTTGCATGTAAACCATTGTACGAGCAATGAGTTTTAAATGCTTTATTAATAATTGGTTATGTCATCGTCGGAGCAAGGACCCTATTATAGTGTTTAAATGCTATGTGTGATTATTCATGTCTTGTATGCCTACTTGTTGTTATTTATGATTGTTGTTGATGAGTTGTTAAAGCCTAAGGGCTAACCTCCCTAGAGGAGACATGTTTGTTGTAATTTGGTATTTATGAATGATGAACCCTTGGGTAGTTGACCTTAGTGGATATTTGATATAGTTGATGCTGAAATTATATGGTTAGATAGCTCAAAATTCGGAATCTAATTATGAACTCATGGTTTAGTTTGCCTCTAAGTAAATGACCAAGGTTCTGAATAACAAAAGGCTAAATTGTTGATATTGACGTCCCTCGGCATTTTCGTGGCTCCTCCGAAAAATGCCAAGAGAGATTGATGACAAGGTGGAAGTAGTTTTGAATTAACGACTGAATTGTATTGACGCGTGAAACAGCCGAAAAGGGGAAAAAAGGCTCTGCTAGGGTTTCCGTTCCCAACCGCCAGCCATGCACCGACCTCCATGTCCACCAGACCTGCTCCTGGTACACCCGTCTATTAATCACGCGTCAGCCTCTGAAAAGCATGTCAGCAGCGTCAGCAACGACCATCGTTCCGCGACGGTGTCCCTATTCAACACAACAACTCTGGCGCACCTATCATTCAGTTGTCGTGTGGGGCCTGCGCTTTTTAAAGACCCGATGCGCGTGGAGGCAGCATCAATGGGACCCATATGCTCCACTGTTCCGCCTGTTTCCAGAATTAAAATTGTGGTGGTGGGGCCTACTACACCCAGTGAGCCCTCAGATATACCTGCACCTTCTATTTTTGGTTCTGCAAAATCTTTTTTAGATGCTGTAAAGAATAACAAGCCCACTTCTGGTCCTGCTTTCTTTGATACAACTATGAGTCAATTACCAAAGCCGTGTCTCAAAGGGGATGTGCTTGCTATAAAAATCTCAGGATTAATAAAAAGCGGGTGTTGCTGACTGTAAAAATATTTTAATTGGGAGACTTATTTTGTCAAAGGGGGATAAGCCTTATAAGGTCAATGATTAACAATCAAAGATCGCTAATATTTGGAAGCTCACAGCCGATTGGTCCATCGTTTCTCTTGGAAAGGGTTTTTACGAATTCTACTTTTCTTCTATCATTGATCTTAGGAGTGTTTTATCTCAGGGGTCTTGTAATTTGCACTCGGGTGTGTTGCGTCTCTCAGCTTGGACGCCTGATTTTGATCCTTACTCCACTAAATAATCTACAGCTCACTGTTGGGTCCGATTGCATGGTCTCTCTCGTGAATACTGGAGACTGAAAATTTTGTTTGAAATTAGTAGGAGTCTTGGCGTCCCCATTGCTCTAGATGAAGTCACTGCTAAGCGATCCTTTGGTCATTTTGCTAGAGTTCTGATAGATATTGACTTAAATGCACCTCTCCGTGATCAATTGTTAGTAGAAAAAGAGGGGTACGCCTTTCTTATTGTTATTGAATATGAACATGTGCCTTCGTTCTGCAAATCATGCAATTGCCTCGGTCACTCGATTCAGAACTGCAAGCATGGTAATACTGCGGAACAGGCTATCAGAAAAGCTGATTTTGTTATGACAAAGAACAGAGTGAGGAAGGAGGTCCCCCCAGAAAATCCCCCATGTCCTTTGCCTCAGTATATTCCTAAGACTGATAAAGGAAAATCCATTGTTGTGGATGAAACTGAAGTTATTGTTGGGCCTTCTGTTATTGTGCCTCAGTCTAAGGCAGTACAACCCCCAGATTTTGTTATATCAATAGAGGAAGATAATGACTGTAACCGATTTCGGAGTATCAACAACATTGTTTTGTCTCCTCGGGAGGTAGAAGTGGACCCTAATCCTTTGTTTGGTAGGGTGACAGACACAACTATGGCAGGTAACGTTTCTAGGGACGGGGCAGCTACTAACCCGTTAATGGGATTCACAACACTACTTAAGGCGCAGGAAGTGATTAGAGACGTTTCTAGTGAGGAAACCAATTCGGTCCAAAGTATCCCAGACTCACTTGCTTCAGATAAGGGTGTGAAGCTGCCTGCTCAAAATAACTCTATTCAGATAGAAGACATTTCTGATACCATTAGTGGTTGTAATATAGATACTCCTATTGTTCATTCTAATGCAAATGTTGTCAATGATATGCAGATTGCTAGTCGTTTTTGGACTGATTCGGGTGGTGAGTCTGAAGATGAGCATATTTCTAAAAAAAGTGATTCAAAGGGTATGCCATCTAAGTATTTGGTGGACTCTAACAGTGATAATTTTACAGAGGTACTGTCTAAATCCCAGAAGAAAAAATTACGCAAGAAGCAATTGCAAATTCAAAAGAAAGCAAGCTATATGACCCAATCAAAGGGCAATCTCCAACACTCTTCCCAATGTTAGAAATCCTTTATTGGAACGTCAGGGGCATTGGTAACCCTGATACACGAGTAGTGCTAAAAAAGCTTTGTAAAATGCACAAGCCTGATTTTTTGTTTATTTCCGAACCTTGGGTTGGAATTGGTCAGATTCCCGCCAATTTTTTTTCCAAGTTGCATCTAAAGTTGTTTGCTGAGAATAATAGAGGATCACTGTCCTTTAATCTTTGGTGTTTTTGTACCGATGCTTATAATCCTGCAGTTATTTCTTCTACTAGCCAGCAGGTGGCTTTCTCTATAGTTGGGGAAAATCAAACTCTTTACTTCTCGGTGGTGTATGCAGCGTCCAATAATCACATTGCTAGGCGGCAACTTTGGAGAGATTTGACTGACTTGCAGCGGGTCCACTCTACTCCATGGGGTTTTATTGGTGACTTTAATGCAGTTTTGGGTGCTCATGAACACAGGGGTCGGGGGCCTCCTTTAGCTATTTCGTGTGATGACTTCTCATCATGGACCGATTTGAATCATTTGATATATATTCCTACGCGGGGAGCTCAATTTACTTGGTCTAATGGTAGACTTGGAAATCATTATACAGAGAAGAGGCTCGAAAGATCAATATGTAATGAGGATTGGCTCAATTTTTGGGATAGTGTTGATTGTTGCTCTCTTACTAGAAGTAAGTCAGATCATTTTCCGTTCTCCTCCTTATGAGAAAGGAGTCTTTACAGAAACAGTTTTCTTTTAAGTTTATGAAAATGTGGGCTCAACACCCCGATTGTAAGAGGCTTATCTGAGGTTTGGCAAAGCCCTGTTGTCGGCTGCCACATGCATATCTTATCGCAAAAATTGAAAAACTTGAAAGCAAAACTGAAGGACTGGAATAGTACCATTTTTGATAACGTATTCACTAATGTTAATGAGGCTTTAGCCAAACTTGAAAATATTCAAGGTTAGATTAATAATCTAGGTGGTTCCAATGATTTATTCTCTCTTGAGAAGGAGGCCGAAACTAGTTTGCAATATGCGCTAAATTTTGAAGAAGCATATTGGAAGGAGAAATCTAGAGTTAACTAGCATAAATTTGGGGATAAAAACACCGCCTTTTTTCATAAAATGACAAAAAATTAAAAATGTTACCAAGAGGATCTCTGTTATGAAGGATGGTGATAGTATTCTTACCAATGCTGCTGATATTGAGAACCATATTTTGAATTACTATCAGAATTTACTTTCGGTGAACAATGATTGTCGGACCATTGATCTTATTCATGACGTTATTCTTGCTTTAGTTTCGGATCAGGATAATATTTTGCTTACTAATTTACCTTCTATGGATGAGGTTAGAACTGCAGTTTTTTCTCTCAATGGTGATGGCGCCCCTAATCCCGATGGATTTGGTGGTTTCTTCTTTCAGCACTCATAGGATATCGTCGCTCAAGACGTCTATAATGTTTTGCTGCAATTTTTTAACCAAGTTGGTTGCTCCCTAACTTTAACTCTAATATTGTTTCCCTGATACCAAAAGTTGATGGAGCTGATAGAATAGAGCATTATAGGCCAATAGCTCTAGCTAATTTTAAATTTAAAATTATTACTAAAGTTATAGCTGACAGACTTGCTCTAGTCGCTCCTGCCATTATTTTTGAGAATCAAAGGGGATTTGTGAAAGGTAGAAACTTCTCTGATTGCATATGCACTGCCTCCGAATCCATCAATCTGCTTCAGAAAAAGTCTTTTGGAGGCCAATTAGCCTTTAAAATTGACATCAAAAAAGCTTTTGATACTATTGACTAGAACTTCTTACTTCAAGTTCTGGCTGCTTTTGGCTTTAATTAGAAGTTTTGTTCTTGGATTAATATTATTCTTCACTCAGCTAAGCTCTCTTTTCTGTTAATGGCTCTGTTGTTGGGTTCTTTGGTTGCAAGAGAGGAGCCATACAAGGAGACCCATTGTCCCCTCTTCTATTCTGCTTGGCTGAAGATGTTCTTAGTCGAGGCATTTCCAAACTTGTGGCAGATGATAAGCTTCAACTCATGGTTGGCCCGAGAGATTTCTGTATGCCAAGTCATGTGTTATATGCTGATGATATACTAAAAAGAGTATTTCTAGTTTGATGGAATTCTTATCCTCTTATGAACAAGTCTCAGGCCAGGTTATCAGTAAAGAGAAGTCTAAATATTTCACTGGTAGCATATCCCCCTCTCGTGTCAATGCCATCTCAGCTTTGCTCGGATTCTCTAAAGGATCCCTCCCTTTTACTTATCTTGGTGTGCCTTTGTTATGGGATCGTTATTATCTGTTATGGGAAGAGTACAATTAGCAAATTCTGTCTTCCTGAGCATGTTGGTCTATAGCTTTCGCATTTATGCTTGGCTTGCTAATCTCCTTAATACTGTTGACCTATGGATTAGAAATTTTGTGTGGTCAGGCGATGTTAATACTAGAAAAATTGTTACTGTTGCTTGGCATAAGGTGTGCAAACCCTTTCAAGAAGGTGGTCTGGGCCTTAGATCTATCAAAACACTTAATAGGGCAGGTATGTTAAAACTTGGCTAGAATTTCATCTCTACCAAATTACAATGGCCTCTGCTTTTGAAAGCCAGGGTCTATAAAAACAATAAGCCGGTGAACTATCACGTCTCTTCTTCTATTTGGCTTGGCTTTAAATCTTGTATATCCGTGATTCTCGAGAACTCAACTTGGAAGCTTGGAAATGGTGTTAGAATAAATTTTTGGACTGACTCTTGGCTCTCTAGGCCTATTGTGCATATCATTGGTATACCTCCTAACTTTCACAGGGACCTCAAAGCTACTCTTAGTAATTTTATTGTAAACGGTAGATGGTCTATCCCTACCGATTTCATTAATCACTTCCCCCAAATTTACTTCGAAATTCAGAAAATTGTTATCCCAAATATCCCGGTGGATGATCAATTGATGTGGGATTGCTCTAATTCAGGTGATTTGACTTTCAGGGATTCTTTTCTTTTTCACGCTCCCATTGGCCAGGTTGTTCCCTAGACGAAGACAGTTTGAAAGAATTTTATTCCTCCCTCAAAATCATTTATTCTTTGGAGGGCTCTTCATAATAATGCCAACAGATGACCAACTTTGGAATAGAGGTTGCACTGTGGTTTCTGTTTGTAGCATTTGTGGTAGTGATTTAGAGACTTCTCACCACCTATTCCTGGCCTGCCCGTTTGCCAAACACATTTGGAGTTGGCTCGGAGGAGTCCTAAGCCTCAATATTGACACTACTTCTTTTCACAGCATTCTATCCTTGACTTCCCATGGTTGGAGTCCTCAATTGAGCGACATTGTCTCTGCCGCTATTGTTAACACCTTTTGGGTGATTTGGTATTGCAGGAATCATGCTAGATTTGATAATCAAGTGATCCCCCTACATACTGCTATCAACTTAATTATTTCCAATGTGACTTTAGCAGGAAATGCCTCTAAATCTACAATGTCTTCCTCTGTTGTTGAATTTATGATTATAAAAGCCTTTAATGTCAATGGTAATTACTGAAATTCTTCAACCATCAAAAAGGTAATCTGGACCCCACCTGCTCCTTACATGATTAAGTGCAATACAGATGGTGCTGCTAAAGGGTGCCCTGGTCCAGCTGCTTGTGGTGGGATTTTTAGGGGCAGGAGTGATGCTGTCCTTGGGTGTTTTTCTGCTTCGATAGGTAACAGTTATGCCCTGCATGCTGAGTTTATTGGAGTTATGCTGGCTATCAAGATTGCTTTTGATAAATGTTGGATGCTTTTGTGGTTAGAGTGTGATTCTCAATTAGTTGTTTCGCCTTTTAAGAATTGTAATGTTGTTCCTTGGAATCTCCGCAATAGATGGAACAATTGTTTATACTTGACCAGGAAGATGAATTTCATTTGTACCCACATTTACAGAGAAGGTAATACTTGTGCTGATAAGCTTGCAGGTCGTGGAACTAACTCCGGTGGTTTTACTTGGTGGAATCTCATCCCGAGCTTCATTGCGGAGGACTTTTCTGGAATAGGTTAGGTTTGCCTAACTACAGGTTTTGTTAATTTCTTCCGTCCCTCGATGGGTTGGGTTCTCCTTTTGCCTCCTATTTTTGGTGTACTGCAGATGATTGTTAGAGACTCTAGTGCCGACCTGGTTGGGATGAGAGTCGTTGATGCTTTTGCACACCTTTGTAGGTTTGCTTTTATTTTTGTCCAGTAATAATGATGTTTATGCTCTTGGGTTTTGGTCTAGTCCCCCCATGTTTTCTGTACATTTTCTCTTTTTTATCAATAAAATTTAGGGGGAGTACTCTTATCCTTCCAGGTGCTTTTTCCCTAAGGAGGGTTTTGCATCAGAAAGTTTTAACGAGGCTCCATATCCCTTTCTTTTTTTTAAAAGAAAAAAGGCCGCTCGGCATTTTAATGGTAGAATTTAGATTAAGAATGACTTATAATGATTTATAGACATAAACGAGAACAACAATCGAATAAGTTGATGTTTTTAGTTGATTAGAGCAACGGGAAGTATCTAAGATACAATTTAGAGCCTCTTAACTGATTAAGACAAATTTGTGAATAGATTTGAACTTCTTTTTTTTTGACAATGAATGGATTTGAACTTTTTTTTTGACAATGAATGGATTTGAACTATTTAAATTACCTAAGAGACCATTTGAAGCTTATTAGTTGAATAACACTAATCCGTTAATTAGTTAGAACTATCAAAATTACCTAGGAGACCATTTAAAGCCTATTAGTTGAATAAGAATAGGCTTTTAATGGTGGATTAGAACTATTGTAGGGATGTTTTGCATGATGATTGAGCCATCCAAAGCTAGTTTGAGGTAACCTTGACCATGAATGATGATTGAGACAATAAAAGTCATAGAGTCCTTAAGAAATATCAAGTAATGCATGAAGTTGGGATTAGAGGCACAGAATCGAAACGACTACATATGAGTATAAGGTTGACGTTACTATATAGAATTAGAGGAGATTGGGTAATAGTTATGACTAGAGATGATGGCTATAGAGACCCCCTAGTTGTATGGTGATACCCGAGATGATGATTATAGGACATATGATCCTCTAGTTGTTGATGACACCCTGGGACTTAGGAGTTATTAAGGAAGTTGATGATGATGAAGAACCATGTCGCAGTATGGGCAAGGACTCGCTGCAGTATAGGCGAGTCTTACCTTAGTAATTTAACTTGTAAGAGGGACTTTGTCGCAGTATGGTAAATGACTCATCACAGTATGGGCGCGCCGTACCTCAAAGGATGGTGATGATGATTGGTGGGGTGGTTAGCAGCCGATTATGGGAATAATAATAGAGACGGCCAGGACTCGGCCTAGCGGGTAGGCTCAGTGGGGGGCCTAAGTGGGGCACTGTTGGGGTGTTCCACAAAACACTGGGGTACCCTGACTAGACTCTATCTATTTTTCGGGATGTGAGGGAACTTGCATCCGCTTACCCAGAGTTAGATGGATCTAGATGTGTTGATAGAATAGTTGACAGTTTGAGGATGATGTTGGAGTAGTGGGTATTAGGATTGCGTTGACGGTGTAGTCCTAGGACGGTACGTGAGATCGCAACATTGTGGATAATATGACGATTAGTTGATGATTGTTTATGTATGCGTGTTATGTTTGTTGCATCCACTACTGTTGATTATTTCCTATGTTGTGTGACTTCCTCACTCTTCTTTGTGGCCACTCGTGTGCAATTGTACACGTTTAGGTGATGAGCAAGCAGATGGTGATGAGCCTATCGAAGTGGACGCCGAGGAGTAGTTCGTGCTGATGAAGATCATTAGTTGCTAGTTGTATTGTTAATTGTTTTTAAGGATTCGTTTGGTTGCGGAAGAGAAAGGGAAGATTGAATGAGAGAAGAGAGAATGACCTTCTATTGTTTGGTTGAAGGGAGAGAGAAAGGGAAGAGGGAAAGATAGAAGAGAGAATGACTTTTTATTGCACTAAAATTGTGTTTGTTTGAGGTGAAAGAGGGAAGAGAGAGTAAGGGAGGAGAGAAAGAGAGAAGAGTGTACCAAACAATAGAAAGAGGGAAGAGAGAAAAGATTCTCTCTTCCCTCTTTCTGTTCTACCAAAAGGACCCTAAAAGTTGTAATAATTGGTAAAAGCTCTGAGACATGTGACACAAGGGTTCCATGAGGTTTTTATTTGGTTTATTTGTATTTTCGCAATGGTGATACTTGTTATTTC
The DNA here is from genome assembly GCA_963573325.1 of Astragalus glycyphyllos. Taxonomy (NCBI): domain Eukaryota; kingdom Viridiplantae; phylum Streptophyta; class Magnoliopsida; order Fabales; family Fabaceae; genus Astragalus; species Astragalus glycyphyllos. The sequence continues at coordinate 35,247,028 of OY754307.1, forward strand.
ATTTGACTCAGTTTTTATTGGTGATACTTGTTATTTCCGTATTTTTTATTAATCCTTTTATTTACGTCACAATTTCCAAACAAGGTAGCATGTGTCACACCGTCAATTGTAAGGTGTTCACCAGGTGTTAGCCTGTAATTTCGACAGGCTTCATTGAAAATGGTCAACAAGGCCTGACTTATATTTCGACAAAGACCAAATTATTTCGACAGAGAAAATGGTCATGCGCAAGGTAAATTCGACAAGCTTCTGAGGAAGCAAAAGCAAGAGAGAGGAAAATGGACACAAGCTTTCGACAGACAGAAAACAGAGCAGTTATGCGCTGAAGAACTAGCAGTTGGTCGAAGCGTGATGAAGTGGTTCTTGTCGAAAGTAGGAGTAGCAGTTATTAATTTTCAAATTTCTAGGCAGTTACTTAGTTCAGTTTTCCCCCCTCTTTTCCTTTGTATAAATAGTAGTTTCTGAGAAGAAACAAGGGTCACAAATCACAATACACAATCCGATTCCTGAAACTCTAACTTCCAAGCCAGAGCGAAAAACGAGTGGAAGAATCATTGTACGTGATCGTGTACCACTTTTACAATTCAATGCAATTTATTTGTCTTTTCTTTAGAATTCACGCACCATTTACTGCTTCTTTTCTTTTCAATCCTGTTAATCATTGCAAATCGTCCCCTTTTCTACATTTTCTGAAACAAAAACTACGCCCAATTCAAAGGCAATTGCTTTGAGATTTTTCTAGTTTGATCTCACAAACCTTCTAATAAAACTAGTGATTGTTTGCTAAAAACACCAGCAAACAAATTGGCACGCCCAGTGGGACCTTGCCTTTGATTTTGTTCATTTTCGTACTTTCTTATTTGTATTCGCTGTTGTATGCACTTAAGAAGTGGTAAAATGGTTCGTTCTAGTAAGAATAATGCGTCTAGTTCCAACCCTGTGGTTTCACAAGGGCAAGGAACAACAATGGATTCTGCGAGCATTAGCGCAGGACCATCATCGTCAACAACTGTTCCTTCATTATCAATGACTAATGTTGGTTCAACGCAGTCAGAAATGGCATCTTTGCCTATGTCTTTGCCGTTAAGTGCAGGGCTTCATAGCCCTTACATGGCAATGGGGAACGGTTTAGACCCACGTTTGAATAACGTGCATCTACCCCCATTTCCTTTGGGAATGTATGGCATGCCTACTGGAATGCCACATATTTCGACCTTTTCCCCTACACATGTCTCTTCTGAGAGTGTATTTGGTCGGAATCCCCCAGCATTAACCAATACGTCTTTGTTGGCCTTAAGACAGCAAGTAGACGAGAGTAATCACGATATGGTTAATATGCTTACCCAACAAATTGGTACAGTTTTCAATCCATTGATTCAAAATACCAATAACAGTTACCAAATGTTGGCAAATCAGATGAGTAGGATTGCAGATTTCTTTGGGGCTCCAACGGTTAATAATAGGCAAGTTCCTATTATTGCGGGTAATGCGTCGCCAGTTAACCCCCAAGGAGCAGTTGCAGTCGAAGCGTCCACAATTGTAGGCGAACTACAAGGGGCAGTAAACCACGTCCCTGAAGTAGTTTTGGTAAATAGACACCAGAACGCTGATGAAGTTGTTCGACAAGTGCAACAACACAATGTTGGCGCTGAAAACAATATAGCTACTTTAGTCGAAACTATTTTGGCGCAAAATGGCCTTAACATAGGTTTACAAAGGCCTAACTTCGTATCACCATTATGTGAATACGTATTACAAACTGAGTTACCAAGGGGATGGAAAGTTCCCAAGTTTACTAAGTTTGGTGGTGATACAAATGAGTCCACAGTCGAACACATTGCTCGTTTCTTGACTGAGGCTGGGGACTTAGCACAAAATGAGAATTTGAAGATGAAATATTTTCCAAATTCTCTAACTAAAAATGCTTTCACTTGGTTCACGACCTTACCCCCTGGTTCTATGTTCACATGGGGGCAATTAGAAAAGGCATTCCATGCACAGTTTTACATGGGCCAGTCGAAAATTAGTCTTAAAGAATTGGCTAGTGTTCGGCGCAAAATGCCTGAAACTATTGATGATTACTTAAACAGATTTAGGCTGTTGAAATCTCGTTGCTTCACACAAGTCCCTGAACATGAGCTTGTCGAAATGGCTGCTGGTGGCCTTGATTACTCAATTAGAAAGAAATTAGACACATCTCATTTGAGAGATATGGCTCAATTGGCTGATAGAGTTCGACAAGTTGAAAGGCTTAGAGAAGAAAAATCTAGGTCGAATAGGTATCATAAAAAAGAAAAAGTGGCATATGTCGAAGAAGAATTCGACGTTACATGTGGTAATGTCGAAGAAGAGGAGATAGACGTGGCTGAACTTAAGCCTGGTCCTCCTTATACCTGTAAATTATTAAGGCCTGCGAATGGGAATAACCCTGTAGAGCCTAACAATGATAGATTTATGCCTAAGACTTATACTTTTGATGTTACGAAATGTGATGAAATTTTTGATCTTTTAGTAACTGATGGTCAAATATTAGTGCCTAAAGGCCTTAAAGTACCAACTCTTGACCAAAGAAAGAAAAAGGGTTATTGTAAGTTCCATAATTTTTTGGGACATAACACTGACCGTTGTGTGCTTTTCAGGGATATTGTGCAAAAAGCAGTTGACGAAGGAAGACTCAAATTTGCTGATAAGAAAATGAAAGCTCCTATGCAGATTGATGTTGATCCATTGCCTAAGGCTGAAGCTATGTATTCTGAACCTGTCGAAGCTGATGTAGGCATGGTGGATGCTCAAATGGCAGACCCTCCTAAGTGTGTCAAGACTGCCACCGAAAAATTAAAAGGTTTTCTGTATGCTGAAGGTAAGAAACACGAAGTGACCCTAAAAGAATATGATGGGAAGATACATGCTGTGTATCCAAAGGCTGAGGAAGAATTGATAGATTTCCTCAATCGGTGTAAGTGGAATAACTCTGAAGTTATGCTTTGCCCAAGATGCAGCGCTGTCTTCGACAAAGAAGCAGCCAAAGCTGTCGAAGGTTATCAGGATCAACAGCAACGTAAAAGAAAATGGCTTGATAACAGGCCGAAATTTGACTTTGCAAAAGGAGATCTTCCTGGCTATAAGGCTAATGTGTCAACAAAGCCTTCAACAAGCAAACGACAATTTGCTAAGGAGAAGTCCTCAGCGAAAGGGTATTTGAAGCTGTCAACAAATAAATCCTTTGTCCCAAGTGCTAGTGCTCCTGTCGAAGCGTGGGTGCCCAATAATCAACGTGCTAAAGCTGTCAAGCCAGGTACTGATGCTGCTAAGTTTAATTATAAGAATAACTATAAGGGTAAGAACCCCATGACTAAAACACAGTGGCGTCGTTACCAAAGACAACAGAAGAAGAAGGCACACTTTGACATTAACAAGGTTCCAAGTCATTTGGCTAATAACCATGTTCCACGCAGTACGATTGACATTAATCAAGTTCCACGCAGCATAATAGTGGCGAAGAGTGAGGTTCACAAAGCTGAAGTTGCCACAAAGAAGAATGCTGATGTTGCTAGTCATATGTGTGCAGCAAATAAGGCCAAAGGCAAGGCTGTGGTAACAGAAAAGCCAAGAAGGCCTGCTCTTGAAAGAATATTTCCTCCATTGTCAACAGTGAAAGAAAAGGATGCTGATTTCGACATGGATGAAGACATGGAGTCTGATTTTGATGATTCTGAAGATGATTTCGACGTTGTTTGCAATGTGGTATCAATACTGCCTCTTGAGTACGATGTTATCACAATACCAAATGATGTTGAAGAGGATTTTACAGAGGATATGGCTCATCACAAGCCAATGTGTTACTATGTGATGAACAATGGTTGTGTCGAAGACCAAATGGCTACCTTCGAGAAGCCAGATATGAGTATGCAAAACCACTTGAAACCCCTGTATGTCCAAGCCAAAGTCAATGGTGTTGGAATTAACAAAGTGTTAGTGGATGGTGGAGCTGCAGTGAATTTAATGCCACATGGCCTTTTGAAGAAGATTGGTAAATTCGACACTGACCTCAGGCCACATAACGTTGTCTTAAGCAACTATGAAGGCAAAACTGGCCATTCTTTGGGGGCCATTGAGGTGGACTTAATCGTTGGTTCCATAAAGAGGACTACATTGTTCTTAGTGATAGCCTCTAAAGCGAATTTCAATTTACTCCTTGGTAGAGAGTGGATCCATGGAGTTGGTGCTGTCCCTTCAACTTTGCATCAACGTTTAGTAATGTGGAAGGAAGATGGTTTGGTAGAGTATGTCGAAGCAGATCAGAGCTACTTCCGTGCTGATGTCAACCAAATTACCAAGGAAAATTTTGAGAAACAAATGGCGAAGATTGCGCCATGTTCATCTTCTAATGAGGCATATGTTCCTGCGAATAATGTTCTTGCCTCAGTTCATCTTGACCCAAATTATGGTTTTGTTTGGGAAAGAGAAATAATGGGAGATGGTAGTGTCTATCCTGATGGTGTTCTTCGACCAACGGGGTGGAACACTGGTTCTTGAAAGTGTTCTTATGTCAGTGCCCAATGCATGGGACAAAATTACGGCTTATATGGCCGAAAACAAGTTTAAAGCGGCTATAGAGGCCGAAATTATTCAACAAACAATGGCTGTCGAAGCCAGTGAGTTACATGAAGAAAATGGCATAGTCATAGATGAAAGACTTGACTGCATTTATGATGATGATCCATTAGGTTTTGAAAAGGATCCTAGAGATTCGACAAAGCATATGCAAGCTCAAGACCCGTTAGAAGAAGTTGATTTGGGAAATGGCTCAATAAAAAGGCCAACTTATATTAGTGCAAACATTGATGCTTCTCTAAAAACCCAAGTCATCACATTGCTAAGGGAGTTCAAAGACTGCTTTGCTTGGGATTATGACGAAATGCCTGGGTTAAGTCGAGAAGTGGTGGAAATGCAATTACCAATTCGACCAGGGAAGAAACCAGTGAAGCAAGTGCCAAGAAGATTTGCTCCTCAAGTGTTGGCTAAGATCAAAGAGGAAATCGAAAGGCTATTCAGAAACAAATTCATCAGAACTCCAGGTATGTCGAATGGTTAGCCAATATAGTTCCTGTAATAAAGAAAAATGGGACTCTTAGAGTTTGCATAGACTTTAGGGATTTAAATAATGCAACTCCCAAGGATGAATACGCAATGCCTGTGGCAGAAATGCTAATAGATTCAGCAGCAGGATTTGATTATCTTAGTATGCTCGATGGTTATTCTGGGTATAATCAAATCTTCATTGCTGAAGAGGACGTGTCGAAAACTGCTTTTAGATGTCCAGGGGCATTGGGTGTTTATGAATGGGTAGTAATGCCCTTTGGCTTAAAGAATGCTGGTGCTACATATCAGAGGGCCATGAATTCTATGTTTCATGATTTTATTGATGATTTCATGCAAGTATACATAGATGATGTGGTGGTTAAATCTTCCTCAGAAAGTGGTCATTTAGACCATCTTCGCCGTTCTTTTGAAAGAATGAGGAAATATGGATTGAAAATAAATCTATTAAAATGTGCCTTTTGTGTACGTGCAGGTGATTTCTTGCGTTTTATAGTGCACAAAAAAGGCATTGAAATCAATCAAAAAAAGACTAAGGCAATTATGGAAACGAAGGCCCCTTCGACAAAAAAGGAGCTTCAGTCGTTGCTGGGAAAAATCAATTTCCTTCGAAGATTTATATCAAATCTAAGTGGCAAAACACAAGTTTTTTCGCCATTGTTAAGACTGAAGAAGGAAGAAGAATTCAAATGGGAACCAATGCATCAAGCAGCCTTCGACGAAATCAAGTCTTATTTGATGAAACCACCAATTTTGTTGCCTGTTATTAAACACAAAGTGCTCAAATTGTATATAGCCGCTTCTGATAGAACAATAGGTAGCATGTTAGCACAAGAGGATGATAGTGGTGTCGAAAGAGCCATTTATTACCTCAGTAGGGTCTTAATTGATGCCGAAACGAGGTACACTCCTATAGAAAAGTTGTGCCTTTGTTTGTATTTCTCGTGTACAAAGTTAAAGCAATATATAAAACCAGCTGATGTTTCTGTTTATTGGCATTTTGATGTTATTAAGCATATGCTGTCGAAACCAATAATGCATAGCCGAATTGGTAAATGGGCTTTGGCTTTGTCAGAATACAACTTAACTTATCAACCTCTAAAATCAATTAAAGGACAAGTGGTTGCTGATTTTATAGTAGACCATTCTGTTGTCGAAGAAACATTAAGTTTTGTAGACGTATATCCTTGGAGGTTGTACTTTGATGGTTCAAGCCATAAACATGGATTTGGGATTGGTATTTTAAAAATATCTCCTACTAATATTCCAACGAAGTATAAGTTTAAAATTCGAGATGTTTGCTCCAATAATGAAGCTGAGTATGAGGCTTTAATAGTAGGCCTTGAAATTTTACTTGAGCTGGGGGCAAGTCATGTCGAAATAAAAGGTGACTCTGAGTTGGTTGTCAAACAATTGACAAAAGAGTACAAATGCATTAAAGAGCACCTTATCAGATACTTTGTTGTTGCCAATGCTTTGTTAAAAAGATTTGAGTCTGTCCACTTAGAACATTTACCACGAATTGATAATCAAGTGGCAAATGAATTGGCACAAATTGCTTCAGGCTATAAAGTTTCAAAACAAAGCCTGGAAGAGTTAATTGAAATAAAGGATAAGATCATTTCTAATGACTATTCTTCGTCACTATTGTCAACACCAACAACTGGGGGGGCAACAGATACAAACGCAAACGAGGAACTAGTCATTGTCGAAAAACGTTAATTTTTTGGTGACTTTGACTTAGCAGAAATTTTTGCTCTTGACAATATGACCAATAATGATTGGCGAAGGCCTATTGTGGAATATTTGCAAAATCCCACAAGAAATACCAATAAAAAGGTAAAATACAGAGCTTTGAGCTATGTGATAATTGGAAACGAATTGTTTAAAAAGACTCCTGAAGGAGTACTATTAAAATGTCTTAGTGAAAATGAGGCATATTTAGCAGTTTCTGATACACATAGTGGAGCATGTGGTTCACACCAAGTAGGCCACAAAATGAAGTGGTTATTATTTCGACAAGGAATGTATTGGCCAACTATGCTGAAAGATTGCATAGAATTTGCTAAGGGATGCCAAGAGTGTCAAAAGCATGTTGGGATACAACATGTACCTGCAAATGAATTGCATGCCATAGTCAAACATTGGCCATTTAGAGGTTGGGCTCTAGATGTGATTGGAGAGATAAAGCCAACTTCGTCGAAGGGCCATAGATATATCCTTGTGGGAATTGATTACTTCACCAAATGGGTTGAAGCTATACCTTTAGCCAATGTTGATTAAGAAGTAGTGATAAGGTTTATTCAAAATCATATCATTTATAGGTTTGGAATTCCAGAAACCATTACTACAGATCAGGGATCAGTTTTCACTGGTAGAAAAATGGTAGAGTTTGCTTCTGAAATTGGTTTTAAGTTATTAACTTCGACACCATATTATGTGCAAGCCAATGGTCAAGTAGAAGCTGCCAATAAAGTTATTATTAATTTGATTAAAAAGCATGTTGGGCAGAAACCCAAAAATTGGCATAATACCCTTGATCAAGCATTATGGGCTTGTCGAAATTCACCCAAAGAATCTATCAACACTACTCCTTATAGGCTAACATTTGGACACGATGCAGTGTTGCCTGTTGAAATTTGTCTACAATCAACAAGAATTCAAAGACAGTGGGAGATTCCCTCTGATTATTATTGGAATATGATGCTTGATGAATTGGTTGATTTAGACGAAGAAAGGTTATTAGCTTTAGATATGCTTATTCGACAGAAAGAGAGGGTAGCTAAAACTTATAACAAAAAGGTTAAGTTTAAAGCCTTTGATTTAGGTGATCTAGTGTGGAAGGTCCTATTGCCTATGGATAAAAAAGATAGAGTCTTTGGTAAATGGTCCCCAAGTTGGGAAGGACCATTTAAAATTTTACAAGTTTATTCAAACGGCGCATATGAGGTCAAAGAGATTGGCGCTGATGAAAGAATTTTGCGTATAAATGGCAAATACTTGAAAAAGTATAAGCCAACGTTGCAAGAAGTTAAAATAACGCTAGAATAAAGATAAAGAAAGCGTAAGTACGTGGCATTCAAAAGAAGTTGTGATTGCCATATGAGCATTGTCAGAATTATAAGCAGAACGTTGAAGGCCACGTAATACACCAATATAGGAGTAACGTCAACAACACTTAACAGTGGTGACATCAGGTATACAGCTATTTTACTCAAGTGCAAAGTCTATTTCGATGGTGAATTCAAAAATGTTCTTTCTCTTCTTCCTCCTCAAGTTCAGTCGAAAAAGACATTTTTGGGGGGCAATTTGTTAGCCTGTAATTTCGACAGGCTTCATTGAAAATGGTCAACAAGGCCTGACTTATATTTCGACAAAGACCAAATTATTTCGACAGAGAAAATGGTCATGCGCAAGGTAAATTCGACAAGCTTCCGGGGAAGCAAAAGCAAGAGAGAGGAAAATGGACACAAGCTTTCGACAGACAGAAAACAGAGCAGTTATGCGCTGAAGAACTAGCAGTTGGTCGAAGCGTGATGAAGCGGTTCTTGTCGAAAGTAGGAGTAGCAGTTATTAATTTTCAAATTTCTAGGCAGTTACTTAGTTCAGTTTTTCCCCCTCTTTTCCTTTGTATAAATAGTAGTTTCTGAGAAGAAACAAGGGTCACAAATCACAATACACAATCCGATTCCTGAAACTCTAACTTCCAAGCCAGAGCGAAAAACGAGTGGAAGAATCATTGTACGTGATCGTGTACCACTTTTACAATTCAATGCAATTTATTTGTCTTTTCTTTACAATTCACGCACCATTTACTGCTTCTTTTCTTTTCAATCCTGTTAATCATTGCAAATCGTCCCCTTTTCTACATTTTCTGAAACAAAAACTACGCGCAATTCAAAGGCAATTGCTTTGAGATTTTTCTAGTTTGATCTCACAAACCTTCTAATAAAACTAGTGATTGTTTGCTAAAAACACCAGCAAACACCAGGACGTTGAAAGATGTGGCACTACGCTAGTTAATCAGTCTGCCTCCTCAGTCCTTCGCCAATTTTCCAGAATCTGCCAACAGATTCACTCCTCATTTCTAAGCCAATCGAAGAAAACAAGTCGTTCTATCTAACCTGTTCGACCTCCCCCTAGGACGAGGAGAGTTTCTCCAGAGCTTCATAGCACACTTCAACAAAAATGACGACACAAGTCGGTGACCCTAATGAATAGTTCTTCGTCGCAGCTTTCATCAAAGGCTTACGTATGGGAACCTTTAGGGAGGCCCTCTTCATCCACAAACCCACAACTAAGGAAGACATTCGGGTACGAGCTGACAAACATATCAACGGAGAAGTGGCGGCATAAACAAAACGGGCGAGGGATTCTAGAGGGGATCAGAAAGGAAATAATAAATCAGAACTCGGCAGCTAATGTGCGATCCAGTTCTTTGACAGCAGGCGAAAATATTCATACCATCTGACATGCATGCCACTTACCATTCTCAAGCTTGTAGTATGACCAGAGCCAACCAATCACCCACATGGGCGGGACACTTCGACATATTCTCAGTTTCATAGATCACCAAGTCTTCACACAGGCAACATAATTAACTTAATAAAACATTTGGAAGACTTGAACCAGTAAGGGCATTTGAAGAGGTACGTCGGTGGAACGCGGCTATGAGCGGATCCAGTCACGCACGGAACCATGACTCAAAAGAAGAAAGGCTCTGACTGCCAAGCCAGCACAAAGGCCATGACTGACCCCATGAACGCCCAACCAACGGAAGGATAAACACCATCATGGGAGGAAACAGGAGACTTCGAAATCTGAACAGAGCGACGAGAAGGAAGCAGTCGATGTTTGTAGCAAACAAACACCCAACCATCAACTTCTCTAGAAAAGATGCGGTAGGAATAAAGCCCGATTTTCATGATGTAATTGTATTCATACTTTCTATAGACGACTGCCTTGTAGACCACGTCCTAATCAACGGAGGCAGCTTTGCCAATGTGGTTTCCTTAGCTTGCCTCAATGCTCTACGAATATCAGCTAACCTAATGCACCCATTCCGAGACACACTCATTGGCTTATCAGGGGAGTAGGTAGATGTGTCTTGACGTCCTCGATCTAAGAGGTTTTGGAGCAAAGCGAGAAGAAAATCAGCCTCAACCGACCGAGGAGGTAAAGGAAGCCATTATCAGTAGCACATCGAGCCACAAAACAAAAATAAGAACATGCCTCCCAGTGAAACTGGAAACAAGCTATGTAAGACTATGTTCATCCAAGAAGTCAAGTACTCGACATGGCTAGCCAACCCAGTACTAGTTAAAAAGGCCAATGTACAATGGCAGATGTGTGTTGACTAAACAAACTTAAACAAAGCATGTCCTAAGGACCCCTACCCACTACCCAGTGTCGATCGATTAGTCAATGGGACTTCAAACTTTAGCCTCAGCCTATAGAGTGCCACGGCCACGGTAATTCGGGTGCTTAAGTTACTGTCCGAGGACAAAGGTCAGTCGAGTAATCAAGTGGCCGAGGTAAGGCAAGCTTCCTTGGAAGACAAGAAAGAGAAGGCACGAAGACTGAACGTGGGAGCAGTTGAAGATAAAACGAAAGAGTGAGGCCGTGAAAAACTGGGTGAGAGGGTTTTACCCTACTAATCGTGCTAGTGGGATCGTGGGTAGTTGCTCCATTTCTTTAGGGCTTAGGAACGATGATAGGCGTTGATCCTAGATTGATCCAACGATAGGCAAGTGTTGGATTGAATAGTGGCCGACGAGGGCCTAACCAAGAAGCAAACGACTTAGCCCAACAAGCCTCGAGTTACAAAGAGCTAGTGATCGAGGTACTGCAACAAGATGCCTTGACCCCCACCACGGACGATTCTGCCAATGGTTGGATTGGAGTGTTGACGGAGTACCTCCGTAACCCAATGGGTGATACTAACTTCAAGGTCAAACAAACAGCACTGAAGTACATCTTGAGAGGGGACGACCTTTATAAGAGAAGTGCCAACGGGGTGTTGTTTTGATGTCTCAAGAGGAAGGACGCTTATATGGTGATGGCACAAATCCATGCAGGAATTTGTTGTGCCCATAGGTCTGCCCCATCATGAAATGGCTTATTTACAGACATGGATACTATTGGCCGACAATCACGGTCAATTATTTCTAGTTTGCCAAACGATGTCAGGTTTACCAGCTGCACGGGCCAATCCAGAGAGTGCATGCAGACGCGCTACATCCCATTGTCAAACCTTGGCCATTCAGAGGGTGGGCCATGGAAGCCGCCACGCCTCTGGGAAGTGTCAATCAGGATGCAGTGATCAGATTCATGAAAACTAGATCATATACAGATTTGGTATCCTTGAATCCATCACGGCCGATCAAGGCACAATGTGCACCGGGGAATAAGTGGTGGCCTTTGCTCTGGAGTATGGCATCAAGATGAGACACTCGTCTCCTTATTATGCCCAAGCTAATGGACAAGTAGAGGCTACCAACAAAATCATCATTGATCTCATCAAGAAAAACATAGAGGACAAGTCTCGATGGTGGCACGAGACCCTCAATGAGGTTCTTTGGGCTATGAGAAACTCTAAGTCCACGGCCACGGGGCAACTCCTTATCGTTTGGTCTACGGATAGGATGTCGTGCTACCACTGGAGATCAATGTGGCATAGTTAAGGGTGGCTCGACAACACTCCCTTAGTATGGGTGAGTACCAACAAGCCATGTTAATGGAGTTGGACTCGGTGGATGATGACAGGCTGGCTGCCCTCAGCAGGATTGAAATAAATAAAGCCAAAACGTCTTGAGCCTACAACAAACACGTCAAACAAAATAAGTTTGATGAAGGTGACCTAGTATGGAAGACTATTCTGCCACTAGGGTAGAAAGATCCCCAGTTTGGCAAGTGATCCCCAAGTTGGGACAGGCCCTACATCGTCAGTGAAGTATACAACAGTGAGGCATACCGTTTAATCACTCAAAACATATTATCCTACTCTATAGGAAAGTATGTAAGGAAAAGAGAACTGGTAATTACAATAGAAATTGTCGAAAAGGCACGCCACACACCTGCTGGAGGGCGTAGAGTTTGCAAGTCTTGCTGGAGCTCCGTGAAAGAAATCTAAATTTCCACAATACGACGCTTGGTCATCCCTTCCTCGGCTAGCGCTAACCGGCGTTCAGCTTCCTTTTCACCATAGGCTGTGAGATGCATCTTCTTCTCGGCCTACAAAACATTCAGGCGATCCAACGCATGTTGGGCAGTGTCTTGGGCAGCTCTGGATGCCGAATAGGTTTGAGAAATTGTTGGAAGCTGGTAAGCTATATTTTTCGGGGCCCTCCTCCTCTACTCTGGCATATCTTCCAAAGACGCCAACCTGAATGCCAAAGATCCTAGGTCCATAAGCTGGGTAGGATCGGTGATGATTCCACCTCGGAGGGCTTCCTCTAGTCTCTGCAATTCCTCTGCCAAGGGGGGAGCCACCTGAGGCTGACTCTGAGAGGCAAAGTATTGAGCCACCTCTGCATCAGTCATTGGTTTGAGACTTGGCTGAGGAGGAGGAAGAGGTGAGCAGACTGGGGGAGGAGAACGCTGAGTAGGGATCGACAGCTCGTCCACAACAGGAGGATCGGTCATCTGCGGCAAGGAAAATCAGCTGTGAGCAGAAAATAAATGGCCAGCAAACAAGAAGGAGGGAAATAAGGGAAACACCGTACCTTAGACTTCTTGGAAGGACGGCGAGTGTCTTCTGCCACCACAGCAGCTCTCTTCACCGTTGCCTGTGAGCAAGCCTGTGCTGAGGTACACCGAGCTGATGACCACCAAAAAGTAATGGTACCATCATCATCATCCTCTACAATGGATGCTGCAAAAACAAGGGTGGAGATGAGAAGAGAAAAACGCAGATAAGATAGTGAATACGCCATGAGAAATAGAGAAACGTACCAGTATTTAGCTGAAATCTAGTCGAGGGTCGCCTAGCCGAGGCTACGGACTAGGGTGTTTGCTAAACAACAAGTGGAGGAGCAGGTGCTGGCCATCATCATGGATGGAGTTGAAACCGCGCAAGGCTGGCCAAGGTGCTTGGGCAAATACTCATCAAGAGGCCAAGGGAAGACTAGGTCTTAACACCAGCCACCAATTGGTATACGCACTGGTCTCCCCCGGGCATGTTGTGTAGTTCGCCCACACATTCTCAATGACCTTCTGGTAATTTTTGGTGACCATCTTACATACTTGGGCATCAGTCAGCCCCTCACGACGGCGAGGATCCTTTAGAGACTGATACAGTAGAGGCACATGCTACAGTAGCCCAAATTGCTTGCAGACGAAGTTGTGACAATAATACTTCGCCAAGGCCTTACTATAGCGAGAGGTGGCAATATACCCAATCGGTAGGTCCTGAGCGACCAGGACAGACTCCAATTGTCACGAACAGAATTGCGAGCATCAAGAGAAAGATTAGATTGAGATCTCAAGAGAGCAAAAATCCAAAAGGGGCCATACCACCTATCCAGCACTGGACACCACGCCATGTTGACTGCGCTAGCCCGCAGGAGTTCCTTCATGAATTGGGCAGCAGTCAACCGATGGCAGGGGGTGCCCAAAGTTGGAGACCCAAACACTTGTTGGTAGGTGACTTAGGAACTTCCATCCCCACCGAGAGGATGTGCGGGAAGTAGAGGGTAGCCAACATTTATAGGAACCACATGGGACCTTGAATGCCACGATAGAGTTCGCCGAGGAAGAAAGGAGTCCATGCAAAAACCTTACCACTGTTCATTAGGGCAACGAACGGTTGCAACTCTTGAACGATGCCCGAAGAGGTTGTGCCATAGAGGAATTTGCAGAAGAAATACATGAGAAAGGAAGTATGCTTCTCGTCTGATATCTCTGCATCAATCTTGAAGTATTGAAGGAGAATTTGGGAGTAGACGCCACCAGCATGAACATGACCAAGGTTCACCTTCTTTGGCAGTCGAGACGGGTGGACGCTCTCGCCAAAGGCAGGCAGGCCGATGATGGTAGACACATCAAGAATTGTGGGAGTCAGGATGCCCCATCGGAAAATAAAGGCATTGAGGTTAGAAGACCAAAAGCCCAAGAGGGGTAGCAGAATGTCAAAGTGATGAGGAGTGACAAAGGTGGAAAGGGTGATCATGTCGCAAAGGCCCCACTCCTTCCAAGCATCTTTCATAACAACATGAATCCTTTCAAACCAGGCAGGATAGTCGCTAATAGGTTTGGCCCATCCCCTAGTTTTCGACGGTGAACGAGTCTTGAGTAACATGGGCAATCCAGAGTACGCTGAGGTTCCAAAAAGGTGTTTGAAGGCGTTAAAACCTTCGCGAACCTGAGAAGTAATAGGGCGCAATGTAACGCCACCGGAGACAGCGATAAGAATGTCCTTCCGAAAAGCCTTAGGAGAAGGGCTCGCCGGGGGCGGACCAGAAGATGAAGAACTGGTTTGGTTGTCATCGCCACCATAACTATGATCTTGGTTTTGAGAGTCGGAGTTAGAAGACATGTGAGTGGAAGAGGACGATAGCAAAAGAAAGGAAAAGGTTTTGTTGTGCAAGGAATGGTGACGAAACATTTCGAAGGGGAGGAAGTAACTGTGCGAAGGCAATGATTAGGGCTATCTATAGCTATGGGGGAGACGCTCGCGTGACATTGGGAACCATTGCGCCGCCCTATTGTTTCCCGTGAAGCGAACCGCCAAGTGTCACATAGTGGCAGTTATGTCCTTTCCAGCCGTCATATCAAGTCATATCAAGGGGTTTTTGTACCATCTGTCACGTCATCGCGGCCATACGACAACACAAAAAGGGGGCAATTGTTAACACCCAAAAATAGTTAAGTTGTAGGCCGAGGGCTGAGGAAAGAGGGAAAAGAGTTAGAGTGTTGAGGCAAGCCATATGACTAAGGGGTAAGCCTGAGGGCCAATAAGCTAAGCCGAGGGAGAGTAAAGCCTCAGCCTATAGAGTGTCACGGCCAGGGTGACTCCTGTGCCTAAGTTACTGCCCCAGGGACAAAGGGCAGGCAAGTGCCAAGTGCCCAAGGTAAGGCAAGCTTGCTTGGAGGGCAAGATAGAGGAGGCACGAAGATAGAACGTGGGAGCAATTGAAGATCAAAGTGAAGGAGCGAGGCCGTGAAAAACAGAGCGAGAAGCATTTACCCCACTAACCGTGCTAGTGGGATCGTGGCTAGTTGTTACGTCTGTTTAGGGCTTAGGAGCGATGATAGGCGTTGATCTTAGATTGATCCAATGGTAGGCAAGTGTTGACTTGAGTAGTGGCTGACGAGGGCCTATGTATATATATAGCACAGAGTAAATGTAAAAAAGACATAGATCAATCAATCAAAATTCTACGTTTTATTTCAATTTATCTTCTTTACCGCATTTTATCTTTACTTTATGCATTAGGCCAGCAGAATAATCCAACTCTCGCAACCCTTTCACCTAACCTGACCCTTTCTAGAGGAGTTAGGATACCCACAGTCGAGGAACAGAGTGTCCTCCTCGGCGCACTTGCTTGACGAACATAGGAATCAAAGACTGTCCAAACCTCTGGCCGACCCCACGGCTAGGACCTAAGAGTTTGACAACAACACCAGACCATCCCTACAGCCTCTGTTGCTACAAGGTTGGACCAGGCTTTCCCAAAACCTGCCGAGGACACATTTCCAGAGCAGCAATCCCTTGAGGTAACTGTCCCTAATGCACCCATTGACAAAAAAGAAGAGCCCAACACTATGATAGGACTGATGGAAGAACCCTATAGCCCACTGACCAAGGCAGTGATAGAGTGTCTGTATGGGCCTCAGAATCCCAAGCAACCCCAGCCAGCTAATGTTCCCCAGTCGGGGGACCAATCACGGAGGGCATGTTGTTTGAGAAACGTACGACAGACATGACTAGACACTTGAAGCCATTGTACATCAAAGCCCATCTGAATGGGAAGTTGTTCAATCGTGTTTTCGTGGATGGTGGTGTTGTGCTGAACATCATGCCACTGGCTACAATGAAGAAATTGGGGAAGAATGCTGAGGACCTCATTACAATCACCATGACCATGACCAATTTCATGGGCCACCCATCTCACACGTTGGGAGTGCTGGTAGCCGATGTAACGACTGGGTCTATGGTGACTCGGTCGGCCTTCTTTGTCATAAAAGGGAAGCCTTCATATGTTGTAATCTTGGGGAGCGACTGGATCCATACCAGCGAGTGTGTTCCTTCCAGCCTGCATCAAAAGCTAATGATATGGATCGGAAACAAGGTGGAAATAGTGGAGGCAGACCCTAACCCATTCGCCGTCGAGGTAAAGATGTTTGAGGCTGTCTTCTACTCTCCTCACCTATGCCCTATTTCCATTCCTGGAAATTATGAGGAATGTGGCATAGAGTCATGTGATTGGACTAAGAAGGGTTTTGAATTCAAAATGTTCGCCGACCCACGGCTTAGCAATGACAATAATGATTAGTCTCTCATCAGAAATACAAAGCCTATTGGATCGTTGAAGAGGCTATGTTTGGTGCAGTGTACGAAGACGATGGATTCTCGGAACCCATCAAATGAAGGGACGTTGGCCAAAACTCCCCACATAGAACCCATCCAGAGAAGGATACCTACGTTTGAAGCTCAAGACCCTCTGGTTGTGGTGAACCTAGGGAGTGAAAGTGAACCAAGAATGACTAAGGTCAGTGGCAAGCTACAGCCTCAACAACAAGATCAAGTGGTGGCTTTGATAAAAGATAAATTTGTTTTTGATTTTTCTTCCAAAACGAACGTTCGTTTTGGAAGAAAAACCAAAAACAGATTTATCTTTTATTAGGTAAATCCGTTTGACTCAATAGTGAAAGGGTATTTTCAGATTTCACTTTTTTGTGGGAGTATAGGGTGAATTGGTGGGGGTAAAAAACCTTAAAACAATTAGCCACGGGTGAACAGTTGTTTAGATGAAGATTAGATGTTGATAAAAAAAAAGATGAGAATCCTATGGTGATGGTAGTACGTTACGTTTCTTTGGTATTGCATCCTCAATCTCCCATCTCCATATTAAACACGTTTCAAACTACCAGACGTCTTACCACTCGCTTTAACGCGCGTCGGGCTAACATTCCATTTTGGACACGTTGCAAACAAACTCTATAAATCTGACATAAAATTTCATTGTTGATATCACAACTCAACTACTCAATTCAACTCAACCGTCCCTCTCTCTCTTCTTTAACTCCTCTCTCTACAGTCAACAACCTCGTTTCTTGCCATTTAGAATTTTCTTCTTCCTTTCCCCTTTACCCTCGGAACTTTTCTGTGTCGCCAAACGCCGACAAATCACAAGAATCGCGATCTCGCCAGCCTCTCCTCTTTGATTTTCCAAGCTGTATGAACGGGTTCGGGAAGCTCGATTTATCATCCAACATAAATTTCAATCACTTCGTCAATACTTTTGTTGGTTTTCTTCGTGCATTTTTCTCCTCAGACGCTCTGTTCCATCCACAATTGTTGCTTCTACTGTAAAAGTAATCGCAATCGTAATCCAGAATTTTATTCGCAATATGGAGTCAAGAATTAAGAGTAATGCCAAATTAACTAGAGGTTTGCTTTTCATAATTTTAATTAATTGTTTTTTAATTACGTTTGGTTAATGTCGGTGCGGTGCGTGTCCTTTTTCTTGTGGCATGAAATTAAATGAAAGGAAAGTTTTTTATTTTTTTATTTAATGGAGAAAAGTGTTGTTATCCAATAACGATGTGTCGTGTGGCTAACTGCGTGAGCTCAAATATAAATAAATAAATAAATATTGGCCAAATGATGTATTTTTTAACATAAAATTAAAAAGATCGTTGCATTACTCCTCCTCCATATTATAAGATGCTTTGAGTTATTTAACACACATTAAGAAAAGAAAAGTAGCTACTTTTGTATGAAAAAGAGAAATCGTGAGTTATTTATTAAATTAACTTATATTAATGACATTGAGATGATAAATTAGTAGAATTATGAAAGATATATTATTAAATAATGAATGATATTGTAAGAAAAAAAAAGAAATAATATTTTATTGAGATTCTAAAAAATCATGGGATAAATTTTTTTTACTACAAAGTCATATAATATGAAAAGAAGAGAGTAACAATTACCCTTTTTTGACTAGAGTGGAAGAGAAGAAAAAATAAATTTTTATTATTTAATTTAGGAGAGAAAGTAAGAAAATAAATTTAATAATAGTTCACATTTGGTAGAAGAGAGAAGAAAGAATAATTTTTTATTATTTAATTTAGGAGAGAAAGTAAGAAAATAAATTTAATAATAGTTTACATTTGGTAGAAGAGAAAGAGAGAAGAGAGAAAAGATTGTGTCTTCAACCAAACCCATCCTATAATTTTTATTTAATTTGTCAAATGATAGAAAAATATAGTGTAACTTGGGGGACTAAATTGGTACTTACTTATAACTATTATTTAAATGATCCTATAAATGTTATTACTGATAATACTAGGTGACTTAACTCTGTGACATGTGGATGGGTGGTTGGTTTTGGTGGTGCAGGTCTTTGCTGTGGGCAGGAGGAGGAGGAGGAGCGAGAGAGGTCACCCTCAGTTATTGTGATCGGTGGTGGAATGGCTGGAATTGCTGCTGCACGTGCACTTCACCAGGCTTCATTTCAGGTTGTCCTCTTAGAATCAAGGGAAAGACTTGGTGGCCGAATTCACACTGATTATTCATTTGGCTTTCCTGTTGACCTGGGAGCATCATGGTAAGTAAACCTTATTATCCCCCTTATCTTATTATGATTGTTTTGTTATTAACACACATTTCAGGTTGCATGGAGTTTCCAACCAGAATCCACTTGCTTCAGTGATTGGGAGACTGGGTCTACCCCTTTACCGTACAAGCGGGGATAACTCCGTCCTCTATGACCATGATTTGGAAAGGTAGCTACTATATTAGTTGCATATATATATATATATATAGTACTACATCATCATTTAACTTGTTTTTCATTGACTTCTCCAAGCTATGCACTTTTCGCTATGGATGGGAATCAAGTTCCCCAGGAGTTGGTAACAAAAGTTGGTCAAGTATTTGAGACTATTTTACAAGAGGTAGCTCATTTATTATTTATTAATTTCTTTATTCTCTCCTACCTCTTTTGTTTACCCACATTACATATCCAATCCAATTATCACTTCTTTTCTTTGATTCTGCATATGGACATACATTGTTAGAAGCAGCGTCTTAATGATTCTACTTGGCTTTATGCAGACAGATAAAGTAAGGAAGGCATCCAGTGATGACATGTCCATACAGCGTGGTCTTTCAATTGTTTTCGAAAAGAGCCCAGAATTGAGGTTATTATTCGCATCAAAGAAATGCGGATATTGGTTTTTTAATTAAGGCATAGTAAAATAATATGACTTCCACTCTTTTTTGAAGGTTGGAGGGGCTTGCCCATAAGGTGCTTCAGTGGTACCTATGCAGAATGGAAGGATGGTTTGCTGCAGATTCTGATACAATTTCACTCAAAGGTTGGGACCAGGTAATTTGAAGAAATCAAGTTCAAGATGTACTGTTTTTGTTAGCTTTTGAGTCCCAGCATAATTTAGACACTAAATGATCTATTCTCTTTCGTGTTACGTACAGGTAGCTCCTATAATGAAAGAAATAGTTTGTAAAGTCGTCTCATAGCCAGGTGCATGAGTCTTCAACATGCAGCCTTTCTATGACCGATAATCATGTAAATGTGTTTCCTGATCTACATATAGTATTGAAATGTAAAGAAACTAATTCTGGAGATAAAAATGGATTTATGTGCTTGAAATCAGCTTAATGGTTGTAGGGTTTGCATGCACATCAAGCATGTTAGAGAAGACCGCATATTAGATTTTTTTTGTTCTTTGTTCAAATTTGTGCTCCATGTGTCCACACAACACTTAGGTTTTACTACTAAGTTGCGTTTTAGGGACAAACTGCATGCATATTAGATTGATAACTGATATTGTGACCCTGATTATACCATATTGCAAAAAACTTTTTAATTAACACATATAAGCATTTTTTGAGTTTTTTGCTTGCATATCTTATGCCTCTTTGATTATGTTTTGACAGGAAGTGCTTCTCCCTGGTGGTCATGGGCTTATGGTCAGGGGATACTTGCCTGTTATAAATACCCTAGCCAGGGGTCTTGATATTCGCCTGGGGCATAGGTAGGTGTTTGAATTATTGTTTTCAACTTGTAGCTTATATACACGGTTATGTTGCTTTAACTTAATTTAATGGGTTTGATATTGCTCCGTTTTCAGGGTCACAAAAATAGTTAGGCGATATAATGGAGTGAAAGTGATGGTGGAAAATGGGAAAACATTTGTTGCTGATGCTGCTATTGTTGCTGTTCCTCTTGGGGTTCTCAAAGCAAAGAGGATATCATTTGAGCCAAAGCTCCCAGAGTGGAAGGAAGCTGCCATTGCTGATCTTGGCGTTGGACTTGAGAATAAAATCATTTTACACTTTGACAATGTATTTTGGCCTAATGTAGAGTTCTTGGGAGTAGTGGCAGATACATCTTATGGATGTAGCTATTTCCTCAATCTCCACAAGGCCACAGGTCATCCTGTCCTTGTTTACATGCCTTCTGGGCGCCTAGCCAAAGACATTGAAAAAATGCCTGATGAAGTGGCTGCCGACTTTGCCTTCAAGCAGCTCCAGAAGATCCTTCCCGATGCTTCTTCACCGGTAACCACAATTTTTTTATTAATTTCTCTTTTTAATTGAATAAAAATAAGTTTTAATATTTGGGGCCATGTTTGGACAAATAACTTAATTAAACAATTTTAGCATGCACACTTATCATATAAGTGTTTATGTATAAACTGCAAGCCATTTTCATAAATTGTTTTGTATAAGCTATAAGCTGTCTTCATAAACTATCTAGTAGAGCTTATAAAAACGAGTTGAAAATTGCTTTTATAAGGTCTCTCAAATAGTTGCATAAGTGTTTATGCCTATAGATAAGGCTAAGCACCAGACAATCTCACAAGTGCTCATGCATTGTGTATGATACAGAGACCTTAATTCGTTTAGGATTCTGTTAATGCATTTTACTAAGTGATAAGTTGTTTCCAACATGCAGATTCAGTATCTTGTGTCTCGGTGGGGCTCAGATATAAATTCACTAGGTTCATATAGCTATGATCAAGTTGGGAAACCGCACGAACTGTATGAGAGGCTACGAGTCCCAGTAGATAACTTATTCTTTGCAGGGGAAGCGACAAGTATGAGCTATCCAGGGTCTGTCCATGGTGCATTCTCCACTGGAATGATGGCAGCTGAAGATTGCAGGATGCGCGTGCTGGAGCGATATGGAGAGTTAGATTTGTTCCGGCCAATGATGGGAGAGGAAGCTTCCTTGTCCATCCCACTTCAGATCTCTCGTCTGTAAGCATATCCTAATGGACAGAATATCGTGCTTATTCTTCATAAGGATTAGGATTATTCTCTCAGTAAATGTCTCTCATGTTATGTGTTATAGCAACTATTTCGGCAGTAATATATAAGTAAATGCCGCATATGCAGTCACATTGTGTATGTATGTCTGTCTGTAGACTGTAGTTGATGTTGTGAAGAACTGATGAAATGAATATTTAGTTAATAACAAGCTTTGGCACCTCTGCATTTCGGATAATATCGTTGGAAAATGCCATTTCTGCATATATTTTTTGACATAGCAGACATGCATCTTGGTTTTAACATAACATTCATTTCCTAATCCTCGTATACTTTTGTTGGGTTGGGAGTGAAAATTGGTGTCGTTGGTTGATCCTCAAAAATATATATCCTCAAAAAAAATATTGACAAAATCGTAAACTCCAGATTTTATTTTTACCTATATCAATTTGTTCTTGCTGTTAGAATTATTAAGGTTGTTCTATCAAAAAAAAAAAATAGAATTATTAAGGTTGCCGTTTGTACAAGAACTCCAAGGATCTTAACAACCACTGGTAGTAGGGAAATGCTTCAAACTTACACCTACTCCTAAAGCTGCTTTAAAGCCAAGAACACATCCAATGGTAAGACCAAAAACATAGTAAGAAGCCAAATATATGTAAGCCACTATAGCTTGCCACCCACTTCCAATTGCAACTCCTGCACTTCCAATTGCCACCCACTATAGTTATCATAATGTCAATATTTTTTATCCACTGGACTAAAATCTTGCTATACTAGTTTAAGTACTTTTTTTCTCTCTTTCCTTCGTATATTTAACTAATTCAAATACTTAATATTAATATTCTTAGTGAAAGTTTTGGTCATAAAGTTATTAAAAATCATGAAATGAACCATGCACCCAGCTGATTTAAGTAACCCAAAAGCGGTGTTTATGCATGTAGATTTTGTTAGCTGAAAGTATTGATTGAATGCCATTTAGGAAAACAGATATGGCAAGCAAGGGAGTCAAGCTAGATACATTCTCAATTACACCAGCATCAGAAGTGAAAAGCTTGCTGATAGCAGACCCTTAGTTAAAAGGGTGTACCATAGGAGAAATAAAGAATAAATAAAGGGGTATTATTGTAAATAGGGGTTCAACAGAAAGATATAAATAGAGTTGTAATAACTGTGTGATAGTTAGTTAGAGAACAGAACTGATATTGTAACAGAATTGATGCTCTCCCCTTCCATGGAAGCTCAAGCATAGTTTGTTGGAACTCAAAACCAGAGTTCTGTGTAACTCTCTCCTCTGAATCAATTGAATTCTACCCCTGTGTATCAGTTGTTCTTACAACTGGTATCAGAGCGAGTCATTTCTGGAAATTTCATGGTGCGCAAGAAGGCTTCTGCAAATCAAATGGATCCAAGAATTGACGAGGTGGAACGAAGGATGAAGGAATTGGAGGAACGGAGTCAAATTTGCTTCGAAGAACACGCTACGCACATCGAGAAAATCATTGCAGCAGCGTTGCAGAAGCAAGCAACTGTATCGGGCGAACCCAACCCGAAATTGAAACCCAGTAACAATGTTGTTCATCACGACGGTGAACGACGGCTACGAAAGATCGATTTACCCGTCTTTAACGGGACGATGCAACCGGTTGGTTAACCAAGATTGAAATTTTTTTCAAGGTGCAACGAATTGAAGATGAGAAATTGGACGCGGCGATGATGGCCGTCGAAGGAGAAGCACTGTCGTGGCTTCAATGGTGGGAGGCGAACACGGAAGTTTTGTCTTGGGATGGGTTGAAAGAGGTGATGCTACACCGTTTTCAACCAACAGTGGTGACGAAAGCCTTTGAGATACTCGTGAGCATGAAACAAGAAGGTACGGTGAGGGAGTACAGGAAGAGTTTCGAAACAATATCCAGTCATGTCAAGGTTCAAGATCCAGAATTGTTTGCTGGCCTATTCTCCAATGGACTTCGTGAGGACATTAGAGCAGAGGTGAGGTTGCAACGACCCAAGGGGTTAGCTGAGATGATGGAAATTGCGTTGTTAGCCGAGGAAAAGATTGGAGCTGCTGGCAGATACGGTGGTGGGGGAAAGCAGTCATCCACCTTGCGTGGAAATGGTAATTTCAAGAATTGGTGATCTGATTACCCAAACAAAGCTGGCAATGAGAATGCTAACATCACCAAGGGCCCAGAATCTACAAAGATTGACCTAGGCAATGCTGCCAAGTCAATTGGAAGCAAGGAGATTGAGGAAAAACGTAAGAAGGGTCTATGTTTCACTTGTGATGAGAAGTGGGTGCGTGGCCATGTTTGCAAGAACAAGATGCCTAAGATCTTGTATGTGGAGGAATGTGATGAGGATCAAGACAAGGATCCTAAGGAGGAAGAAGAAGAGATTGTGTGGGCAAGGGACCTAAAGAGCCTCTAATTGTGTAGCTTGGCAGGACTGTCATCCAAGAGTTCTTTCATGATTAAGGGAACTTTGGGGACATTGGAGATCATAGTGTTGGTTGATTGTGGGGAAACTCATAACTTTGTGTCTATGAGGTTGGTTGCTGTCAACAACTTGTAGATTGAAGACACTCCACCATGCTGGGTAAAGGTAGGAAATGGCCAAAGGATCTTGACAAGGGGAGTGTGTATAGGGGTACAGTTGGTGTTGCAAGGAGTATTAGTGCAAGCTGATTGCTATGTATTCCCTCTGGATGGTGAATATTTGGTACTAGGGATTGAATGGCTGGAGAAATTAGGGAACATTAAGGCTAATTTCAAGGACATGACATTGAAGTGGAAGGTGGGAGAGAAATCTATGTGTTTGAAGGGGGATCCTTCTCTGTCTAAGAGAGAAGTGACTGCCAAGGAAATTGTGGCAGAGCTCCAACATCCTCAAGAAGTGTATATGGTAGAATGCAGGGAGTTGCAAGCTTGTGAGACAGAACATCAACCCATACATGAGGTAATTCAGCATGTTATCAATGATTTTGACTCATTATTCACAGAGAGTGAGGGTTTACCCCCTGTTAGGGAGACTGATCATGCTATTGTGTTGAAGGAGGGAGCCTCCATACCTAACCTTAGACCTTATAGATACCCTCATTACCAAAAAAATGAGATTGAGAGATTGGTGAATGATATGCTCAAAACAAGGATCATTAGGCCAAGCACTAGCCCATATTCTAGTCCCATTATACTAGTGAAAAAAAAGGATGGTAGTCGGAGGCTTTGTGATGACTACAGAGCCCTTAACAAGCTGACAGTACCAAACAAATTCCCCATTCCTTTGATAGATGAACTACTGGATGAGTTGACTGGAGCTATGGTGTTTACCAAGCTTGACTTGCAGTCTGGTTACCACCAGATTAGAATGAAGGCAGAAGATGTACCTAAGACTGCATTTAGGACTCATGAAGGGCACTACGAGTACTTAGTAATGCCATTTGGGTTAACCAATGCACCCTCCACCTTTCAAGCACTCATGAATGAGGTGCTTAAGCCATTTTTGAGAAAGTTTGCATTGGTGTTTTTTGATGATATCCTCATCTACAGCAAGAGCATTGCAGACCATGCTGAACATTTGAAGCAAGTTTTCAGAGTCATAAGCACCAACAGCCTGGTTGTTAACAAGAAAATGTGTGATTTTGCTGTGAGCAAGGTGGAATATTTAGGCCATGTTGTTTCTGCAGAGGGAGTTTCAGCTGACCCTCAAAAGATTGTTGCTATGACTCAGTGGCCAACACCAAAGGATCAAAAGAGTTTGAGAGGTTTCCCTGGATTGACAGGGTATTATAGGAGATTTGTGAAGGGGTATGGCATTGTGGGAAGACCCTAACTGACCTACTGAAAAATGACAAGTTTGTATGGGATACTACAGCTGAAACTGCTTTCCAGCAACTGAAAAACATCATGACTACTCTGCCTGTACTAGCAATGCCTAATTTCTCTAAGGAATTTGTTATAGAGACAGATGCTTCCAGTAAAGGGGTAGGTGCAGTGCTTATGCAGGAAGGGAAGCCTATTGCTTATTTCAGTCAAAAACTATCCACAAGGGCTCAACAAAAGTCAGCTTATGAAAGAGAGCTAATGGCTATGGTGCTAGCCATTCAAAAATGGAGACATTATCTGATGGGACAACACTCTGTGGTTAGAACAGACCAACAAAGTCTCCCGTATTTGATTGAGCAGAATTTTTTAGGAGGGGGGGAACAAGTGAAATGGACTTCAAAGCTTCCGGGGTATGATTTTGAAGTACAATACAAGCCTGGGAGTTCCAATAGAGTGGCTGATGCTCTCTCAAGACAAATGATGTTTGCGGCAATTTCCAAGGTGACACTGCCTGAATGGTCTCAGGGAGGAAGAAATACACGCTTGTCCTAAAATTCAAGAGTTGCTGCAGCAAGTTGCACTCAAACCAGCAGAACACCCTCATTACAGCATCAAACAGGGGTTCTTATAAAGGAATGGAGGGTTAGTGCTTCCTCAGAATTTTTCCAAGCTTCCCACAGTGTTGGCAGAGTTCCATACCTCCTTGCAAGGTGACCATTTTGGTTTCTTTCGCACATATAAGAGAATTGCTGGTGTATTTTATTAGCAGGGCATGAAGAGGGACAGTAAAGACTATATCATGAAGTGCCAACAGTGTCAACAGAGTAAGGTTGAGACATTGGCTCCTACTGGTTTATTACAGCCACTACCCATCCCTACACAAGTGTGGGCTGACATATCCATGGATTTTATTGGAGGGCTCCCTAGAGTGGGGAAGAATGATACCATACTGGTTGTAGTGGATAGGCTGACCAAGAGTGCTCACTTCCTCTTACTTGGTCATCCATATAGTGCTAGTGAAGTGGCTCAAGTTTTTGTATCAGGCATTGTCAAGTTACATGGATTCCCATCCACCATTGTGTCTGATAGAGACAGAATATTTCTGAGCCAATTTTGGAAAACTATGTTTAAATTGGCTGGCACTAAGTTGAAGTACAGTACAGCTTTCCACCCTCAATCTGATGGCCAAACAGAGGTCACTAACCATTGTTTGGAGGTTTATTTGAGATGTTTTGTTGGTGACAACCCACGTTCTTGGCCTAAGTGGCTATGCTGGGCAGAACTATGGTTTAACACTAACTACAATGCTTCCATTGGTATGACACCATACAAGGCTTTATATGGTAGAGAGCCTAGCCCCATTATCAAAGGCCCAGCTATACCATCCAACATAGAGGAGGTGAACCAGATGTATGATGAGAGAGACACGATTCTAGGTCAATTTCACCAGAATCTCTGCAAGGCACAGTAGAGAATGAAGACTCAAGCTGACAAACATAGGAGGGACTTGTCTCTAGAAGTGGATGATTGGGTCTACCTTAAAGCTACACCCTATAGATGGAAATCTCTTACAACTAGGAGAAATGAAAAGCTTAGTCCAAGGTTTTATGGACCATACAGAATAGTAGAAAAGGTGGGCACAGTAGCAGACAAATTGGAGCTACCAGCAGGATGCAAAATACATCCTGTCTTTCACATTAGCAGGCTCAAAAAGTCAGTACCAGGCAACTTCACTCCCTAGATGATTCCTGCAGCTCTCACTGAAGATGGCACCCTACAACCAGACCTTGAAGACATTCTGGACCTGCGTCACAACTCTCAAGGCCAAGTAGAAGTTTTGGTGAAGTGGAAAGAGCTCCCAGCATGTGAAAACTCTTGGGAATTAATTGACAAGATTCAGCAGGCTTTTCCTAATTTTCCCCTTGAGGACAAGGTCGTACTCTTAGGGGGTATTGATAGCAGACCCTTAGTTAAAAGGGTGTACCATAGGAGAAATAAAGAATAAATAAAGGGGTATTATTGTAAATAGGAGTTCAACAGAAAGATATAAATAGAGTTGTAATAATTGTGTGATAGTTAGTTAGAGAACAGAATTGATATTGTAACAGAATTGATGCTCTCCACTTCCATGGAAGCTCAAGCATAGTTTGTTGGAACTCAAAACTAGAGTTCTGTGTAATTCTCTGCTCTGAATCAATTGAATTCTACCCCAGTGTATAAGTTGTTCTTACACTTGCTCAAATCAACCCGGAATGTCAAAATGAATGCACATAAAATTATACTGATTAGGATGCTTGTTCCATTCACTACAAACACTGAAAACTTAGCAACTCTTGGATGAGCTGCTCCTAATTCATTGCTAACTCGGACACTGCAATAACCAAACATCCCATTAAATTAACATGATTGTGTGAAACTCTTTTTTTTTTATCAGTAAATGAATACTGTTTATGCTTTTGTTCTATCACCAACCTGGCTGCTGCACTTAGTCCTAACATAAATTGCATGTCCCAATTCAAGTAATTCATGCTGAAAGTACATTGACATGGAAATCATTGTTAGATAACATGATGACTAATTGGCTAAACCAAAAGGTTATTCTCAGATATTATTAGTAACATGCCAAATGGAAATAGTGTCCAGTGAGATTGTGGGATTAGAAAGCAACCCAGACAGAAGTACTAGTCCCTGGTTGTACCATATCTCCAAACTACATTATGAGCACTTTCAGGTTGTCAAAGAAGAAATGAAATGAACTTAAGAGATATTGATACTTTCAGCTAACAAAATCTACATGCATAAAAGCATTGATGAAAGTATTGATTGAATGTGTTGTATTGAGTGTAGATTTTGTTAGCTGAAAGTATTGATGGAAAGCGGTATTGATTGATGTGTTGTATTGAGTGTGTATGTGCCTGTGCGCTCAAGAGAGTAAGGAAATAGGAGGTCTCTTATTTTCCTGGACGTCACACATTCCACACATCCATGCAATTGTCAGCTTAGAGTCTTTCGATTTCGGGTGTGCTTTTAAAGCCAACTCTCTAAAGCTCGGCCAATTGGCTTTCGTAGAAAATTTGAAGTCAGAGCCATATGATCTTAATTCAACGACTTCATGCTGATGGCTGGGCGCGTGGAATGTATGACTGCGGTGAATTCGAATTCAGGACTTTTTGCTTATACCAAAATATCACAGCAGAAGCAACTATCAGCTAGAAATAAGGCCAAATTCCTTTGAAGGCTCTTACAGTGAGACCAGTCCACGTTTGTTTACATCATGGGCTAAGAATGATGTATAGTCCACTCAACAAGACAAGAAGCCACCAAGAGAAGCTGAGAGTAAGGGCAGCATCAAGAAGTCCATAGTCCAAAACATAAACAAGAAGCCAGGTTACATACCCCAACTGACATAAGTGCCAAAGGATTCACAATGTTTTGTGCTTGTAGGAATCTCTACATTGGGATGGATATTGCAAATGCATAGAGTTGAAGAGTAATTCCTCTTGCAAAAACTTGTCATTCTTCTGCTGTGCTCTCTGACTGCCCTATGGCTTTTAGAAATGACCCTGAGAACCAATAGAGAAATGTGAAAATCACTGCTGCCCCCAAGTCTAACCCTATGTTTGGATGGAGCATTTTTAGGAGTTGTTGTAATTTTTGGAGGGTATTGCTCCATTTTGTTAAAATATTTGAATTCCCTCCAAAAATTACATCAACTCCTAAAAATGCTCCATCCAAACATACACTAAGTATTGCTCTTTGCAATATGATACCCATTACTGAATAGTTTTTGCCCCATATGCTTGTCCACACACTGTTTGTACTGCACTTGCCATTCCTAACTGTTTAAGAACAATTCAATAATCACATTCATAAATATCAACTTACATCAGTAAAATCAAGTTCAATGACACCAGGGCCGACCCAACACTAAACGAGGCCTAAAGCAAGTTCTAAAATGAGACCCTTTTATATTTTAATAATAATATTTCGAAAAAATAAAAATATTACATTTTAATCTAAACTTTATTCGATCTTTTTGTGTTGAAAAATCATTTATCAAAATTTGAATGTGGTAAGAAAATTTAAATAATAAAATATTTTTGAGATTTTTGTGATACACAAAAATCCAATATTGTAAGAAACTGTTAAGAATAAACTATTTTTATACATAGAACTTAAGTTAAATTTTATACACATTAAAACATATTAATATAATTATTTTAAAAAAATTAGTAACTTTTGCCATATTTTATATTTCTCTCATCCGTTACTCATGTTTTTTTTGTTAAGATAACGACATACCACTAGAAATATAATTAATTTCTTTAAGTTAATGGAAATGATTATTAACTTTTAACATATTAGCCTCCATGCTATACGCTTTTGATCATTAATTTATCCCAAAATATACTTAACTGTACCGGTTGATGCACGTCTCGGTCAAGCTCAGGGCCGAGATGCTCACCAAAACCCAAAACCCCCTATTGTAAACACTATCTTGTAACATTTCATCAAACTACCTGAGAGGTTGATCAACGGTCGTAAGAGGGTCAAATTAGTTGAAAAACAAAGAGTGTAATGGATGTTAAACTTGGTTGTCTCACAAGGATCTCTAATTTTAAAGTTACCGAAAATAACAACAGTAAAAATAAAAATAGGGGGTTTTGGAGAAAACAGTTTCAATATAATGAGAAAATCAATTAATAAGAAACCACCAATCCACTGGTTCGAGTGTGTTTTGTTGGATTTATTATCATAGGTTCTAACTATTGTCTTGTTCCACACTGGCCAACCTTTTGATGGACTTAGGCTAACGATCTTCGCCCAAGCAGCAAAAACATTCTTTAGAGCTGGAGGAACCGAGGTCGAACCTCTAACTACTACCTTGTTGGAAGCAGCGCCATTACTTGCCCCTTCCGCGTTATGGGCGAGCATCCTTCTCTTGGCACCGGCACGCCAGGCTCAGAGAAACTCCTTGGCCATTTGTCCGACTGTGTGATAGTGCGACATATATCGACCTATCAAGATATGAATATCAATGGTCAGCAACTCACCAAGGAAACTGACCAAGGTCTCGCCCTTGGGAGAGAGCTGACTCAGCTCGGCCTCTTTGATAGGACAAAGATTTTGGGTTCAATAGAAGTGAAACTATTTTCCCCCCTCTGTGGTCCAGAAAAGCCGACCTCCAGCAGCAACTCGAACCTCAAAAAAGGTGGGTTTCCAATTCTTAACAGAGGAGTCATACGTAGACTGAGAACCACCTAATAGGGGTGCCCACTTGAGTTGAAAGATACATAAAAGGCAAGAGCAGTGGCTTAGATTTCATAGTATAAGCAAAAGAGCTCAAATAAAATCCCAACTGTTTGGGTAGTTGAGAGGGGGCAACATTAATCCATTCGAGGACCTTTGATTCGAAAATGGTAAAGGGAAACTAAATACCATCTTGGTGAACATAATGTCATAGGAATAGAACTAGTCAGTCAAGTCAAGTAGAGGTTTGGTAAAATAGGCCCTATCCTGATCAGGTTGACAAAAATCAAGCTGAGCTCGTTGCTGATACCAAGCATCTTAGAAAAAGGGGAGCAACTTCCTAAAGGCCTCAACATCATTTACCAAAATGTAGCAGGACTAATGGTCGACGTCAGAATGTACCCAAGAATACTCAGGAGGGGTACAATCAATGGTCTGACCTTTCTTTGGCTTTGCAAGGACACAACAGTTTCCTCTAGGAAAGCCATAAAAGTGACACTAGGCTCCAGGCTCGAAACCTTTCCCTATTCGGTCGAACTTGAATTTTCTAGCCCGTCACCACTTACAGGCGGAGGAAATGTCCTCTTCAAAAACATCCTATTTGTTAACAAGATGAGGGCTAGAGGAACGAATCAAAGAAGACAAAGAAGAGGAGGAAGAAGACAACCACCACGGGACTAGATGGCTTGACCATATTAAGGGGAATGGGTTCAATTTCGATTTTTAGAAAACTAAACTGAATAAATAAGAAAGAGAGAGGAGCCTAATCCAAAAACACAAAACATCTTGAAACTTGGACTGTTTGGAGATAAGAACTCACTGAAAACTCGTAGAGACTTCACAAATGACTCAAAAAATATTGCAAAGAAGAAAATGAAGAAGGGCTCACCCTTTCATAAGCCACAACCGAAGCTTCGACAAGATCCAAGCCATTCAAGGCCAAAGAGCGTATCAACTGATAACAAGATCAAACCCATATCCGATCAGGAAACCAACATGCCTAATCGAGTAGAACCGCCAGGGTCACCAAGTTGGAACTTTGGGAGTCGTGCCTAATTTGATGTGAGCGGTCACACACAATTCAACACGTCACTTCATGACACCCCAACATTAAAGGAAGAGTTAATCATGAGCTATAGTAGTCCCAAGCAAGTAGCACATAACATATTAATATTTGCTATTCAAAAAACAGTCATGTATTTGACACGTGTTCTTGCACATATTATCATATATAATTAAAAAGGGGGTGCTTCATTGCCTTTGATTATAACAAATCAATAAAATAAGCACTTAATTACTACAACACTCTAAGAGAGGAAAAACCTCTAATCTCGAGAGTAATTAGCACATGATCCAGGCTCTTGGCTGGTCAGCTGAGAACATGGCCAAGGGCTAACCTGATGAGCAAAACCAAACACATCAGAACACTTCCAAGGGGGAGATCTAGGTCCCGTAACGCCATGAAGGTTTATATCAGAGAGACAAACATGAGTAAAAGGGGAATTTCTCAATCCTTTTATTAAACCTGCTTGCAGAACCTTCACACCCCAAACATTCTTAATTGTGATGCCCTTCACAATTGGGAGGGCATTAGGATCAAAATTGTAATCAGGATGACCCCCTACATCACCTGCAATTTTTATTCCTTGCCTTGCATTCTCTATATACACATCAGAAACTGTTATATTCTTGATAACCCCTCCCCTGCCAATGTTTGTCTTAATATGGATACCAACTCCCATGTTGAAGAGGTTGATGTGCTCAGCAAGTACATTCTCCACTCCACCTGAGGTTTCACTTCCTACGGCAATGCCAGCAAATGGAGACGATCCTGTTAGGCGCCGGATGGTGATACCGTAGCTCGGGCGACCATATGAAATACCATATTCATCCCATCCACTCTTCACAGCCACGAGATCATCTCCTGTAGATATATATGAGTCCTCTATGCAGACATTTGAACTTGAATCTGCATAATAAATAAAGGCTTATTTTTACTTGAAAAACCACCATATGGTAGCTCCATGATAACTACATGAAACTTAACACTGTTGATCTATAAACCAAGGAAACAACACAAGAAAGTAACTCAACTACACTGTTAGCACAAGAGATGGCTTATTGGAATAGTGTATATATATATATATATATATATATACCTGGATCAATTCCATCAGTATTAGGAGAGTCATGAGGAGCCAAAATTGTGACATATCGAACAACAACATTGCTGCAGTAAGTTTGGAATGAGAATTCAGTTCAGGAAGAAAATGAAAATATTGTCACAAATCTGAACACATTGACTCTTTCTTTACCTGCAGTAGACTGGATGTATATTCCAGAAGGGAGAATTCTTGAAAATCACATTAGAAATGATAATATTTCTGGAACTCACAAACTCAACAAGGTTTGGTCTTGTATATTGAAGAGTTCTCTGTCTCCACATGTTCCACCACACATTTCCTTGCCCATCAATTGTCCCATTCTCACCTACAAATACATACAATATTATGATTAAGATTCTTTCAATCTTTGCTTTCAGAAATAATAATAGATTTGATACGCACCAGTGATTATTACATCACGAACTGCATCCCCGTGGATAAAACTTATATACCTTCCTCCAGGGAGCTCCCTTCCTCTTCCATAAGATGGTAAGGGTGCGATTAAAGGCCAATTCCACAACCTCTGAAGAAAATGGAAAGGAGGAAAAATCAGTGTTTATCTGACAGTTTCTTTATATCATGTTTCATTTTCTCATAGACACCAACAGATGATAGTTAATGAGTATTAACCACCTACTAAATTGAATACACTGCCCTTTTCATTCTACATGGTAAACGGACTAGTAGCAGAATAAGACAACAATAATAATGGAAAACAAACTAGGAAGGAATTGTTAATGGTGTAGCCATCCATGCAGACCAGAGACCCACCAATTCTTTGAATTCTTTCAGCTCAGGCCCACCACCATAATTAATTCACGGCCATGACCTGTTTCCGACAATCCATTATCTATAGTCCCCTTACTCTATATTTTTAGCCATACATTATTTAAGGGGACATATACACATCACAATGTACCCAGTTCATGATACAAAACATACCAGATCTTTTATCCTGTGAAAAATAATTCCTTCTTTATTAACTCAAATTATTGGATTTACAAGGATTGAATCTTTTTTTTTTCCACAAAAAAGGATGGTTTTTTAAACTCCACTCATTCATATTTGGTGCGGATTCTTAAATTTTCACTAGAACCTATACTTTCATTCATTTAGTTTCAGGAGAGTTTATACAAAAATGAAATCAATACAAACTTTTGCATAGAACCAATTATATTAATTAGGCTTAACTGCAGTTTTGGTCCCCCTATTTTATCAAATCCACAACTTTAGTCCTTCTATTTTATTTTCCGCAATTTTCGTCTCTTAGTTTTATCAAATTTGCAATTTTAGCCCCCTTATTTTTTTTCTCACAATTTTGATCCCTCAATTTTATCATATCCGCAATTTTAGTCCCACATTAAATTGTCATCCAATTTTTTACGGAAATATTAATGTGGCAGATTCGTGTCGTGCTAGCATAATCATTAAGTGTTTACCCGGCAGATACATGTACACAAAATGACATACAAAATATACACTTATTCTAATAATATACAAATATATAAATGAAAATATAAATATGTGAATACCAAATGATTACGCAAGCACGACTTCTCACTGTCACGCCAGCATTTTCCTCAAAAATTCTATAAAAGTTTAATTGCGGGACTAAAATTTTAAATTTGATAAAATCGGGAAATCAAAATTGCGAGAATAAAAATAGCAAGACTAAAATTGCGGATTTGATAAAATTAGGCATCAAAATTACGAAAAATAAATTTTGGGGACTAAATTCTGGATCCGATAAGGACAACAAAGCTGCATTTAAGCCATTATGTTATTATTGTTAGTAGTGTATTAGTAATTCTAGTTGTTTAGTTTAATTGGGCTCCTTGTATTTAGGCCCAATGCATGTTCAGTGGAGCAATGTGTAAAGCCTACTTGACTTAACTGTTGTATATACTTCATCTCCTTCAATGAAAACAGTTAAGTTGGTTGTTGCATTTCGTTTTCGTTTCTAACAGTTGGCATCAGAGCTCCAACTGGGGCCTGAGAAACGAAATTTCGCGTGTAAGAAATCTGAGTGAAGGATTTGGTGAATTCGCGAGCAACAACAACGGTGGAGAAGGAGGCGAGTTACATGCAACCCGCCGTGCCCAAGTTTGACGGTCACTACAGCCATTGGGCAATGTTGATGGAGAATCTTCTCCGGTCAAAAGAGTACTGGAACTTGATTGAGAGCGGCGTATACGTTCCACCGGCGAATCCCACGCCGGAGCAGACGAAGATGGTAGAAGAAAGTAAACTCAAAGATCTCAAGGCGAAGAACTATTTGTTCCAAGCCATTGACAGAAGCATCTTGGAAACCATTCTTGCCAAAGATTCTTCGAAGGAGATATGGGAATCAATGAGAAAGAAGTATGAAGATTCATCGAAGGTTAAACGGGTGCAATTGAATGTTTCGCGCAAGGAATTTGAAATTCTAACCATGAAAGAAGGAGAGACGATTGATGAATACTTCGCAAGAACATTGACAATCGTGAATCGCATGAAGATGTTTGGGGAAAAGATTGAACAAGAAACGGTTGTAGAAAAGATCCTCAAGTCATTAACGGAGAAATTCAACTATGTTGTTTGTTCAATAGAACATTCAAATGACGTGACAAAACTCAACATTGATGACCTTCAAAGCAGCCTCCTGGTTGAGGAACAGAGAATGAAAAGCCAGAAAGGGGAACAAATTCAGAAAGAGGAACAAGTTCTCAAGGTAACCAATGTGAATGCTGGCAGAGGAGGAACCAGAGGAAGGGGTCGTGCTGGCACTCGTGGTGGAAGAGGTCGTGGAAGACAAAATAGGAATAAAGACAATGTGGAATGCTATCACTGTGGAAAGATGGGTTATTAGAAGTCTGGATGTCCCAATCTTGAAGAGAGCATGAATTTTGCTGAGTTTGATGAAGGAGAAGCAGTCCTGTTGATGGCACAAGCATATGTGAAGAAATAGTCTCTGCGCCCCACCTACACGCCACAACAAGGGGAACAAAGTCACAAGAAACCAGTCAAGAAGGTCACCAGAAAGGTATGGTTCTTAGATTCTGGCTGTAGCAATCATATGTGTGCTGTTAAGGAATGGTTCTATCAATTAGATGAAAATTATAGAACTAGTGTGAAGTTAGGAGATGATTCTAAAATGCAAGTTATGGGGAAGGGTACTGTAAAACTGGACATAGGAGGAAAGATTCATGTTGTCACTGAAGTTTATTGGATCCCTGAACTAAAGAACAATTTATTGAGTGTTGGTCAACTCCAACAAAAGGGATTGAAAGTAATATTTGAAGATGATTTTTGCAAAGTTGTCCATAAGAAGAAAGGTCTGTTGTTTAAATCAAAAATGATTGCAAATAGAATGTTCCCCATCATGCCGACTATTGTTGAACCTGTGTGCTGCAAGGTCACAAGTGATGATAATGCACACTTATGGCACTGTAGATATGGTCACTTAGGCCTCAGTGGTTTATGTCAGTTAAGTCAGCAGGGTTTGGTTAAGGGATTGCCTGAACTTGGAAGCACTAGCAAGGTTTGTGATGATTGCATGGCTGGCAAACAACACAGAGAATCATTTCCGAAGGCAACCACCTGGAGAGCAGAAAAGAAGCTTCAGTTAATACATGCTGACTTCTGTGGTCCTTTGAAGCCTGAATCCAATACAAAAAGGAGATATTTCATCACATTCATAGATGATTTCACAAGGAAATGCTGGGTATACTTCCTATATGAGAAATCTGCAGCTCTGGAGACATTTAAATTGTTTAAATTGGCTGTTGAGAATGAGTCAGGAGAGAAAATTGCATGCTTAAGGACTGACAGAGAAGGAGAATTTACCTCCACTGAATTCAATGATTTCTGCACAGCAAGTGGAATCAAAAGACAACTCACAGCTAGCTACACACCTCAGCAAAATGGAGTTGCTGAGAGAAAGAATAGAACAATATTAAACATGGTAAGGGCTATGATGAATGAGAAGGACTTGCCAAAGGAATACTGGGCAGAAGCAGTTAGATGGAGTGTGTTTCTGCAGAATAGAAGCCCTACCACAGCAGTTGAAGGAATGACTCCTGAAGAAAAGTGGAGTGGCATCAAACCTTCAGTGCATTTGCTTAGAACTTTTGGGTGTATTGGACATGTACATGTCCCTGAAAGTCTAACAAAGAAGCTTGACAAAAGAAGTGTGAAGTGTGTGTTTCTTGGTATAAGTGAAGAATCAAAGGCATATAGATTAGTTGATCCCTCAACTAATAAGATCTATATCAGCAGGGATGTGGTCTTCAGTGAAGAAGAGAAGTGGAATTGGAATGCAGGGAAAGAGAAAGAAGAAGAAAATTTAGTTGACATGGGAGACAATGAGCAACCATCTGTGGACAATAATGAGGTCAACAATGATACAAGGAATGATGAAGCAGGATCATCTGCCATTGTTAATACTGAACCAAGCAACACTGCAATGATACCTAGCACAGTAGAGACTGATGCTGTAAGTAACTCTACAGAAGAATCTCCTCCAGCAAGGACAAAGAAGAAGCCAACATACTTAAATGAATTCTACACAGATGAAGAATTGACTGATGAGTTTAACTTGGCAGTAATAAGCCAAATGGAAGATCCTGTCACTTATGAAGAAGCTGTGAAGAGTGAAAAGTGAGGAAAGCCATGGATTTGGAAATTGAATCAATTGAGAAGAATCAGACCTGGGAACTGGTTGAGCTTCCACCTGAAGCCAAGACAATTGGTGTAAAATGGTTGTTCAAAACCAAGCTAAATGAGAAAGGTGAGGTAGAAAAATTCAAAGCAAGATTGGTTGCAAGAGGCTTTACTCAGAAGCAAGGTGTGGATTACAAAGAGGTGTTTGCACCAGTTGCTAGGTGGGACACCATCAGAACTATTATTGCTGTGGCTCCTATTAAAGGATGGAAGATCTATCAGCTTGATGTAAAAAGTGCATTCCTACATGGTGAGATTCATGAAACTGTTTATGTAGATCAACCATTAGGATATAAGAAGAAGGGGCAAGAAAATAAAGTATACAAATTGAAGAAGGCTTTATATGGATTGAAGTAGGCTCCTCGTGCATGGTACAGCAAGAATGAAGGGTACTTTGCAAAGGAGGGATTCAACAAATGTCTCTCTGAACACACTTTGTTTGTTAAACACAGTGAGCAGGGAGCTGTCCTCATAGTAATTGTATACGTGGATGACCTTATATTTACTGGCAGCTGCACCAAAATGTTTGAAAGATTTAAGAAATCAATGCAAGAAACATTTGACATGACTGACTTGGGCTTGATGAACTACTTCTTGGGAGTAGAAGTGAAGCAGCAGGCTGGAGGGATAGCTATTAGCCAAGTCAAGTATGCAACTGAAGTTTTAGAAAGGTTTGGAATGCAAGAGAGCAAACCAGTGCATAGTCCTATAGTTCCAGGCACCAAGCTATCAGAGGAGGGAAGTGGAGGCAAAGTAGAAGCAAGCAACTTCAAACAACTAATTGGAAGTCTGATGTACTTGACTGCAACCAGACCAGACCTCACATTTGCAGTGTCCTTATTGAGCAGATACATGGAAACTCCAACTGAGATTCACCTCCAAGCAGCAAAACGTATTTTGAGGTATCTAAAGGGTACTATTGAGCTTGGTATATATTACAGGCATTCTGGAAACACTGAAATTACAGCATATACTGATAGTGATTATGCTGGGGATGTGGACGATCGAAGAAGCACTTCAGGATATGTTTTTCTACTTGCATCAGGTGATGTGTCTTGGTCTGCCAAGAAACAACCAGTGGTGACACTCTCCACTACTGAATCTGAATTCATTGCTGCAGCTAGCTGTGCTTGCCAAACGATATGGTTAAGGAGGATACTGAAGGAACTGGGCCTAACACAGAACAAGACATCTGTTATCTACTGTGATAACAGTTCAACAATTAAATTGTCCAAGAATCCTGTCCTCCATGAGAGGAGCAAGCACATTGACATCAGGTTCCACTTCCTCCGTGACCTGGCTAAGCAAGAAGTGATTGAATTGGTGTATTGCAATACGAAGGAACAACTAGCAGACATAATGACAAAGGCACTCAAAACTGATAGTTTTGAGAAATTGAGAAGAACACTTGGAATTATCAAAATATCTGAAGTTTGATGACGATTGCTGATACTGTTTTGTTGCTGAGTACTTTGATGTCATTTTGCTATTAGTTTGTAATCTCCCTTATGATATAGTTGAGATTAAGGGAGGATTTGTTAGTAGTGTATTAGTAATTCTAGTTGTTTAGTTTAATTGGGCTCATTGTATTTAGGCCCAATTCATGTTCAGTGGAGCAATGTGTAAAGCCCACTTGACTTAACTGTTGTATATATTCCATCTCCTTCAATGAAAACAGTTAAGTTGGTTGTTGCATTTCGTTTTGGTTTCTAACAATTATCACTTTGATTCCAGTGTTAAGTGGGCTCCACGCAATGCCCACAAGCTGTTCATAAAAATTATATTATTAAAATGCTAATAAAAAAGAAACTATTATTTTCAATACTAGTACATCGAATTCGTGGAAACAAAAATTTGAAGTGAAGATTATGAGAAAAAATATGATGAGGACATAATGAGCAAAGACACTAATGAAGCACTTCAAGGGCTAGGAGGACCAATGACACGGGCACGTGCCAAGAAAGCTAGGGAGGGCTTACATCAATTAGTTACAACTATAATGGAAGCAAGGCCTAAACTAGAAGGGATGGAGCCCAAATTGGTCAATTGCTTGGGTCCATATGAATAGGAGATGGGCACATGAAATAGGACCACAATTGCACTTGTTTTTCTTTTGAAGTTGTAATAAAATGTGTTGGGTTGCTAAACTATGTTTCAGCCCATACACTTAGTTTAAATTTTGTTATTTTAATTTTAAGTGAAGATTGGGTTATTACATGACCCAAGCCTTCTAAAACACTTGAGTTTATGTTTAAAATAAAAGTGGGCTGAAATATCCATGCAAAAGGGGTCCAGAACAAGCTTCAACGAGGAGTGAATAACAAAATGAAGGTGTGGCTGATCCATATAGCAAAGTGCACGAAATTACCTTGGTAATAAGGAGGGATGACTCTTTGCTTGCTTGCTGAAGATGATTCTTGCTCTTCTTGGTTGTTTTGTAACCATACTTCCACTAAGGTGTATTGAAAAGCCACTAGGAATACTTGTTAGTTATTTGTGGCCTTTTTATTTTCTTGTTTTAAATCAGCACATCTATATCCTCTCCTATATATAGGGGAGCAATCTATGAGAATAACAACTTAGAATTTTATGATATAATACTTTGTGTATTGTGAGAGTATGTCTCTCTTTTGTTCTTCATTGAACCTTGTTTAGATAGAAACCAAGTTTTCTTGTGGCGATCATTCTCTAGGCTTATCACTTCTTCTTTCTCTCAATGAATTAAGAGTGTGACGCCATTCCCATTTGTTATCTCCTCCATATTTTCTAATTTCTTCTTTCTTGTTCTTATCTTTTACTTTTCCAATTCTATTTGCTTGTGTCATTCAATCCGAATTCACATAGATGAAAAATTATTCATTTCGATAGTCATCAAGTGGTATTCAGAGCAAGGTTGTTGGGTTGAATTTTATTTCTGTTTTTGTTTCTTTGTTATCTATTCCCTTCTTCATATTCATCTTGATTGGTACAATATCCTTCCAAATAGTAAGTTAGTTTGTTATTCTGAGGTTGAGTAAATCTTGAAAAAAAAAGTGTTGTTGATAAAAAAAAATGTTATTATCAAGTTGTTGAAAATGTATAAAAGAAAAAAAAACGAAAAATTAAAAAAAAAGTATACAAAAAAAAAAAAAAGATTCTGGTTTGTTGAAGCAATTGTGTTTATATTCCTCTACTATTTTCTTGCTGCCATACTCAAATTACCTATAAAAACAAAATTGTTGAGGTAATTTCTTCCTTTCTCAAATCCTATTGCTTTCATTTTGGTTTCTTATTACTTTTCTTACTTCCTATTGCTTTCCTTAAGTCTTGGGTGTGATTACCATTAGAGTTTGTTTTCCTGTGTGGACTAAAAGGTTGGTTCTCTAAAGAATTTAAGAGAGCATTTTGAGTGGAAAAAGGCAAGAGTGCATATAAAAAAAAAGCCATTTCGAGAGAAACACAAGTGATAAAAATTATTGAGTGAAACACGTGAGCGAGTGGTGAGGTCCTATTCATCATTTTTATTCTTGTTACACAATGGCTGAAGAAAATCCACCTTCTCCTAGAACAGAAATTAGAACAATAGAAATGAGAGCCTTAACTGAGCATTTGGAGAGGTTGATGCGTAATCAAGCAGACGAAATTCACCAGAGGCTTGATGAGATAGAACGAAGATCGCTATCTTCTCGTGGTGATAGTGATGGTTCTGATGATAGGAGGCATAAGAGGAGAAGGAGAGAAAATGAGGGAAGAAAAATTAAGTGGAATAAAAATTAAAGTACCATCTTTTCAAGGGAAAAATAATGCGGAGGTGTATTGGGAGTGGGAGACAAAAGTTGAACAAATTTTTCAATGTCATACTTATTCGGAGGCTAAAAAGGTTCAAGTTGCTGCCCTTGAATTTAGTGATTATGCCTTGGTGTGGTGGAATCAAACCATCAAGGATAGAAGGAGGTATGAAGAGCCACCAATTGATACATGGGAGGAGATGAAAAGAATTAGGAGGAGACGATTTGTTCCTTCCTATTACCATAGAGAATTGCATAATAAACTCCAAAGACTCACCCCATGGTCTAAAAGTGTTGATGAATACTACAAAGAGATGGATGTGGCTTTGATAAGGGCCAACATAGTGGAAGAAAGAGAAGCAACAATGGCACGATTTCTCCATGGCCTAAGGGGAAAGGTATTTCTTCTGACAAATTCCCATCTGATGCTAAACACAGTAATGTTAAGTGTTTCAAGTGTCAAGGCCGAGGACACATATCATCCTAATGTCCAACCAAGAAGACAAGGATCTTGAAAGACAATGGAGATTACTCTTCCGAGTCCTCAGCCGAATCTGAAAAGGAGGATGAAGTGCAGGAGCCGCCGGAGGGAGAGTTGCTCATGGTGAGAAGAATGTTAGGGAGCCAAGTCAAAGGGGAGGACACCAACCAGAGAGAAAACATCTTCCATACAAGGTGTATGATTCAAGAAAAGGTATGTTCCTTAATCATTGATGGAGGAAGTGGTACTAACGTGGCCAGCACACGTTTAGTTTCAAAACTAAATTTGGAAACTAAACCTCACCCGAAACCATATAAACTTCAATGGTTAAGCGATGCAGTAGAGATGACTGTCGACAAACAGATTGAAGTTTGTTTCTCAATTGGGAAGTATCAAGACGTTGTTTTGTGTGATGTTGTACCTATGGAAGCTAGTCACATGTTACTTGGGAGGCCGTGGCAATTCGACAAAAGGGCCACACATGAAGGTCACACAAATAAGTTCTCATTCTTACATAATGGACAGAAGATCACTCTTGTACCCTTAACTCCTAGAGAGGTGAGAGAAGACCAAATCAAAATGAGAGAAAAGATAAGCCAAGAAGAAAAAGAGAGAAAAGAAAGAAGAGGGCAAAAAAAGTAAAAATAGTGATGCAAAGGAGAGAAAAGAGAATTTTCTAGCCACAAAAGGAGAGATAAAGAGGGCAATTTGTTCACACCAGCCTATATACTTGCTTTGTCCTAAGGAACTTTCTTTAATCTCTAACAAACTTGAAACAAATATTTTGCCAAGTGGAATTGAGTTTCTTTTGCAGGAATTTAAGGATGTGTTCCCAAAGGAGGTACCAAATAGTTTACCACCTATAAGAGGGATAGAGCACCATATTGATCTCATTCCTGGAGCATCTTTGCCCCAATAGACCAGCCTACCGAAGTAATCCTCAACAAACTCAAGAGATCCAAAAGCAAGTGGAGGAACTGATGCATAAAGGATGGGTAAGGGAAAGCTTGAGTCCCTGTGCTGTACCCGTGATTTTGGTACCTAAGAAGGATGGTAGTTGGAGGATGTGTACTGATTGTAGAGCCATCAACAACATCACCGTAAAGTATCGGCATCCTATTCCCAGGTTAGATGATTTACTTGATGAGTTATTTGGTGCATGCTTGTTTTCAA
Source organism: Astragalus glycyphyllos (assembly GCA_963573325.1). Taxonomy (NCBI): domain Eukaryota; kingdom Viridiplantae; phylum Streptophyta; class Magnoliopsida; order Fabales; family Fabaceae; genus Astragalus; species Astragalus glycyphyllos. The sequence goes on from OY754307.1 coordinate 35,289,951, forward strand.
AAATTGATTTGAAAAGTGGGTATCATCAAATTAGGATAAGGGAAGGGGATGAGTGGAAAACAGCTTTCAAAACTAAATTTGGTTTGTTTGAATGGATGGTTATGCCTTTTGGCTTAACTAATGCTCCAAGTACTTTCATGAGGTTAATGAATCATGTCTTAAGAGAATTTTTGGGAAAGTTTGTTGTTGTATATTTTGATGATATCTTGATATATAGCAAAAACTTGGATGATCATTATATTCATTTGAAGATTGTTTTGCATATGCTTAGAAAGGAGAAATTGTATGCTAATTTGGAAAAATGCATTTTTTGCACAAATCATGTAATTTTCTTGGGGATTGTGGTGAGTTCTGAAGGTGTGCATGTGGATGAGGAAAAAATAAAAGCCATTCAAGAGTGGCCAACTCCTAAAAATGTGAGTGATGTGAGAAGTTTTCATGGTTTAGCGAGTTTCTATAGGAGGTTTGTAAAAGATTTTAGTACATTGGCTGCACCCCTTAATGAAATTGTTAAAAAGAATATAGGTTTTAAATGGGGTGAGAAACAAGAACAAGCTTTTGCTACCCTAAAAGAAAAATTAACTCATGCACCCATTCTTGCATTGCCTAATTTTGCAAAATCTTTTGAAATTGAATTTGATGCATCTAATGTGGGAATTGGGGCTGTGTTAATGCAAGAAGGACATCCAATTGCATATTTTAGTGAGAAATTAAAGGATGCTGCTCTTAACTACTCTACCTATGATAAGGAATTGTATGCCTTGGTAAGAGCTTTGCAAACTTGGCAACATTATCTTTTGCCCAAAGAATTTGTCATTCACAGTGACCATGAATCATTGAAGCATCTGAAAGGGCAAGGTAAGTTGAACAAGAGACATGCCAAATGGGTGGAATTCCTTGAACAATTTCCATATGTGATAAAACACAAGAAAGGTAAGGCCAATGTGGTTGTGGATGCACTTTCAAGAAGGTATGTCTTACTTACTTCTCTTGAAACAAAATTGTTTGGTCTTGAGGTTTTTAAAGAATTGTATGAAAGTGACCCTGACTTTTCTTGTAAATATTCTTCTTGAGAGCATGCTGCCTAAAATGGTTACTTTAGGCATAATGGCTATTTGTTTAAAGAGAAAAGACTTTGTGTGCCAAAAAGTTCCATTAGGGAATTACTTGTGAAAGAGGCGCATGAGGGGGGACTAATGGGGCATTTTGGGGTTTCAAAGACATTAGATATGTTGCAAGAACATTTTTATTGGCCTCATATGAAAATTAATGTGCAAAAGTTTTGTGACAGGTGTATTGTGTGTAAAAAGTCAAAATCCAAAGTGAAGCCTCATGGCTTATATACTCCTTTACTTGTTCCTGATTCTCCTTGGGTAGATACTTCAATGGATTTTGTTTTGGGGCTTCCTAGGACAAAGAATGGGAAAGATTCAATTTTTGTGGTTGTTGATAGATTTTCGAAAATGGCACATTTTATACCTTGCAAGAAAGTGGATGATACATGTCATGCTAATTTATTCTTTAAAGAGGTTGTGCGCCTACATGGGCTGCCAAGAACAATAGTCTCAAATCGCGACACAAAATTTTTAAGCCACTTTTGGAGAACCTTGTGGGATAAGGTGGGCACAAAGTTACTTTTCTCCACCACTTGTCATCCTCAAACAGACGGACAAACTGAAGTAGTAAACAGGACTCTTTCTACTCTTCTTCGAGTTGTCCTTAAAAAGAATCTTAAAATGTGGGAAGAGTGTTTGCCTCATGTTGAGTTTGCATATAATAGGACTGTCCACAGTACTACTCAACATTCACCATTTGAAATTGTTTATGGTTTTAACCCTTTGACCCCTCTTGATTTATTGCCATTGCCTAACAGTTCTCTTTTGAAGCATAAAGATGGAAATCCTAAGGCTGAATTTGTGAAGAAATTGCATGAGCAGGTCAAACTTCAAATTTAGAAAAAAATTGAGAGCTATGCTAAACATGCCAATAAAGGACGGAAAAAGATGGTATTTGAACCCGGAGACTGGGTTTGGGTACATATGAGAAAGGAAAGGTTTCCTTTGCAAAGAAAATCTAAACTTCATCCAAGGGGGGATGGACTGTTCCAAGTGCTATCCAGGATCAATGACAATGCTTACAAAATAGCACTTCCCGGTGAGTATGGTGTTAGTGCAACCTTTAATGTGGCTGACTTGTCTCTTTTTGATTCAGGTGATGAAGACTTTATTTCGAGGTCGAAATCGCTTAAAGAAGGAGGGGATGATGAGGACATAATGAGCAAAGACACTAATGAAGCACTCCAAGGGCTAGGAGGACCAATGACACGGGCACGTGCCAAGAAAGCTAGGGAGGGCTTACATCAAATAGTTACAACTATAATGGAAGCAAGGCCTAAACTAGAAGGGATGGAGCCCAAATTGGTCAATTGCTTGGGTCCATATGAATAGGAGATGGGCACATGAAATAGGACCACAATTGCACTTGTTTTTCTTTTGAAGTTGTAATAAAATGTGTTGTGTTGCTAAACTATGTTTCAGCCCATACACTTAGTTTAAATTTTCTTATTTTAATTTTAAGTGAAGATTGGGTTATTACATGGCCCAAGCCTTCTAAAACACTTGAGTTTATATTTAAAATAAAAGTGGGCTGAAATATCCATGCAAAAGGGGTCCAGAACAAGCTTCAAAGAGGAGTGAATAACAAAATGAAGGTGTGACTGATCCATATAGCAAAGTGCACGAAATTACCTTGGTAATAAGGAGGGACGACTCTTTACTTGCTTGCTGAAGATGATTCTTGCTCTTCTTGGTTGTTTTGTAACCATACTTCCACTAAGGTGTATTGAAAAGCCACTAGGAATAATTGTTAGTTATTTGTGGCCTTTGTATTTTCTTGTTTTAAATCAGCACATCTACATCCTCTCCTATATATAGGGGGAGCAATCTATGAGAATAAGAACTCAGAATTTTATGATATAATACTTTGTGTATTGTGAGAGTATGTCTTTCTTTTGTTCTTCATTGAACCTTGTCTAGATCTTATCAAGAAACCAAGTTTTCTTATGGCGATTATTCCCTAGGCTTATCACTTCTTCTTTCTCTCAATGAATTAAGAGTTTGGCGCCATTGCCATTTCTTATCTCCTCCATATTTTCTAATTTCTTTTTTCTTGTTCTTATCTTTTACTTTTCCAATTCTGTTTGTTTGTGTCATTCAACCCGAATTCACATAGATGAAAAACTATTCATTTCGATAGTCATCAAAATATGTCAACTTAATCTACATCAATATATAATAATAGTTTTCCCTATAAAACTGAATAATTTAATTTTCATGTATTGTCGGTGTAAGATGTTTACACATTTTCGGAGGATTTATATAGCAATATATCCATTAATATTATGATAAACAATACTAGTATTACTCCAGATTAAGCTATAGGTAAATCCTTAATTAATGAATGCAAGTAGTCCTACCTGTGTGGCTTTGATAACAGTACCAGCAGAAAGGTATAGTGTCATGTGGCTGGTGAGATTGAAGCTTCCTGTTAAGTACACTCCAGGTGGCACGTAAAGGAGCGTTCCACCGCGTCTCTTTAAGTGCTCAATTCGGTAAATTGCCTCCCTAAACGCCTTCGTGTTTAGCGTTTTTCCGTCACCGACACCGCCGAAACCTGTTATGGAAATCGTCTCGCCCCGCTGCCGAAACGGCACTATGTTGGAGCATGTTGTTGTCGTTTTGGAGTAAACGGCAGCGATACGAGAAAGGTAGAAGAAGAAAAGGAAAAGGAGGAAGGGGAATGTGAAGTAACGGGAGAGGAGAAGCATCTTCTTCTGTGGTGGCCGTTAAGATTTGATAATAAAACATTTTCTGGAAGCGGTGCTTCCTCATTTTAAAGAGACAAACCAATCTGTCTTAACTCTCAAAGTTGGTAAATTAAATAATTAATATATATATATATATATATATATATATATATATATATATATATTTATGTACTCTCTTCGGTGCTTTTAGGATGAGTGGTCAAATAAAATCGCTCACCGGTGAACATTAAAGTTGATAGTAGAATATAGTGTAAATTGCTATGAATGGTTGACATTAAACCAATCAAAACAGTGGCGGACTCATGATCCTAGGGTCAGGGGTGTCAAATTTGTTAGGGTAAAATATGTTTTGGTCCCTACAAAATTGGGTCCTTTTAAGATTAGTCCCTACATTAACGAAATAGGGGTTTTGATCCTCAACTTATTTTTCTGTTTCCATTATTTGTCCCTGACGTTAAATGATGCTGACTAGGCTAACAGAAATTTGAGTTGGCATTTACATGTGTAAATTTTTTTATCTACTTGGCTTTTTTTTGTCCATGAAAGATCAGCCCACTTTTGACCATTAGATGAAGTAAGACCACTGATCCTTTTATAATCTTTTCACACTACATCTTTTTCCACACCATCTTTTCAACCTTTCCTCTCTCTCTGCGCGCACCTTCGAATCCATAAACTGAAGGGAAGAACCAAAAACAAACAAAACAAATCACTCTCCCGGATTGCTTCTGATGATGTGAATGACAACACACATATATGTACGATTTTCCCTATTTTTGACCAGAGTCTTTTGTTTGTCGACGGTTATGGAAACTGTTCCGGACTGGGTCAAAGCGTCACGAGATTTGGTCCTGGCCCAATTCCGCACCTTAAATAATCCGACACTCGACTAACTACTAAGCATCCGCATCCAACGGTCAGGATCCACACGCCCGTATCCGACGCTTCAGGTATGACACTTCTGCCTATAAATAGCGGTTCAACCCTCCGTTCCCAGGTACGTCTTCATTAGCTTCTTAATCTTTGCATGCCTCTTCTCCTATCCTTACTAACTTGAGTCTCGGAGTGTTTGCAGATACCCCCCACCCGACGCGTGCTTGCAACCTACCTCGGATCACCCGAGATCAATCAGCATCCATCCGAAGTCCATCTTCAAGATCTCTGGAAGTACATCAACCAGTACCCCGGACACAAGTATATCCGAAGTCCAGTTACCGAACATTGGCGACCACAGTGGGAGCATAATCACTTGCTTCCGAACTCTTCCGAGCATCTATCTCCCGGTTTAACTCTCTGTTATTCCCAATTCTTCTCACCAGAAACAACCTCGGACTATTCTCCGACCCAACTCCTCGTGCCAAGGTGAGCCACAACTTTCTCTACCCTTGACTCATTTATTGTTATTATCTCATTTCCCGACAGGTCTATTTCTCTTCCGAGAAGGCGTGGGATTCCCTCAGAACATCTCATTATCTCGGATCTTCATCTTATTATATCTGACATTCGTCATATTATCTCGGATCTTCATCTTATTATATCTGACCTTCGTCCTATTATCTCGGATCTTCATCTTGCTATATTAGACCATCGTCCTGTTTTCTTGGATCTTCGTCTTATCACCTCAGACTTTCGTATCATCTTGGACTTTCGTCCTATCTGGCACAAACAGAATCCTACTCGGAGCTTTCCTATCTGAGATCAGCCTTCTTTCTCAAACCAACTGGTTCTCCGATCGTACGCATCCATCTCAAATTATAAATAGCCCACAGCGGCTCCAACAACTCTCTGATTCCCGAGCTCGCAGCGCCGGCAGAGAGTCCGAGAAGGAAGTCCACAGCGACTTCATCCCAATTTCGCCTCGTGCGAGCAAACCCTTCTCTCTGATCCCTGAGCCGACGAGCTCCATTAGAGACCAAAGAAGGTATCCCAATTTCGCTTCTTGCGAGCCCGTCCCTCTGATCTTCGAGCTTAATGCTCCATCAGAGGCCGAAGACCGGGGTCCACAGTGACCTCCTTAAGAAATACGTGGAAAAGGGGCCCCACAGCGGCCTTCCCATCTTTGAAGACTAGGGAGCCCACAACGGTTTCCCATCTATGGAGCTCAGAGATTCGGTGCTCAGGAGTTATCTCTCAACACCTATTCTAAATCAGGGATAAATCGTTAATACTATAATTCTCGACAATCAATTAATAACAGCTCTGATAGACTATGTCGGCATTCAAAGGAAGATTAAAGCACTTAAATACAAACAAAGCATGAAGCAAGTAAAGATTGATTAAATGCAGACGGTTAACTGGAAAAAGGACGGTGCGATTGTTTGTTACAGACCAAGGTTGGCCCCGGACATGCCCGAGACCAACCAAAAATGTGCAGAAAGTTAAAAAGCAGAAAAGACCTAATCCAAGCTCTCCAAGGTTTTTGCCTCCTCAACCTCGGCGGCAGCTTGGTCCTCAACCTCGGCACAAGAGTAGCATTGTCCTCGGCGGCAGGAGTATCATTCCCAGGAGCAATAGGCTCTCCAATCTCCGCAGCCCCAGGGGAAGAAGTTGGAGTCGATTCGTAGATGATCTGATCTCCCTTAACGATCTGACCATCCACAACCTTATGACTGAGTTGCAGCAAGTCTACCCGAATCTTGGGGTCGAGCAGGACCACCGTATCCAGGCAGCGCAGAAATCCAGCCACGGCCCTGGAGGCAATTTTGTTCTTCAAAGCAACCTGCTCCTCATTCAGCCTCTTCACCTCTCCATCTTTCTTAAGAGCCTCGGCAGCGCTCTCCTCCTTGGCCTTCTCGAGCTCCTGTCTCACCCTTCGCAGGTCGGCTTTCAGCACAGGCAGCTTTTCTATCTTTTTGGATTGCTCCTTGGCCTTATCATGGGCCTCGGTCAACCTCTTCTGCACGTCGGACAGTTTTTCAAGGTAGGCCTTCAAACGTCGGTTTTCTTCAGAGAGCTCTACCAAATTATGATCTCGGTATATTTTCAACTTACAGTAAGTGCGAATCAACTCATCGTCGATAAATCTATTGAGAGCTTCTCGGCGATAGTCTCTTCCAGCTTTCTAAAGGCGGCCGCCCCAAATTTGGCAACATTGGCACAAGCTTGGAAATCCTCCAAGGAGATGTCTCCTGTCTCTTCACTTTTCTTTTCATCTATTTTTTGTTTTTTATGGGTGCCAGGAGTAGTACTACCCTTGCAGGCCTTAACAACCTCCTCGTGGCCTCGTTTCGGACCACTCTTGGAAGCTGACCCAAGAGCCGCCGTGGGAAGCTTCTCTGAGGATTGCCTCTCCTTGGATGACGGGGAGGGGGTGACATCGGTACTGGGGGCGGTGTCGGACGCCAGCCCCGTTTTCTTCTTCTTCTCAGAAGGCTTGTTCGGCACATTCACATGCACAGACATATCAATTGTGGATTCGTTCAGAATGGTATCGAGATCATCCATTTTACTTGCAAAGTGAAATGATTTGGTCAGAACCAACATCAAAATATTCCCGAGGTCAACCCAGTCTATAACAAAATATCAAAGGAAATTCAATACAAGACATATACAGGAATTAAAATAACTCTTCAACTTGGCCTCGGAATCGGCCAGAGCCTCCAACATGGAGCCACAGTGAAACTTCAGGCCTTTCTTGGCCAAGTCCTTCCCCTACCGATCAATCATCTTGTAGGAAACCTCGTCGTCTGGTTTCAGCAACCACGGCTTCCCGGCATAAGATTTGGTCTCAATTGTTTCTCCATCTCGGACAAAATGTTCTCGACTCCAAGAAAGAGGAAAATGCTTCTTGGACATCTTTTTACCCTACTTCGCCGCATTGTTTGAAGCCAACACAAAGAAAAATGCCGACTTGAAATCTTTGTTCAATTCATTGGCCAGTGTCAAATAAGAACGCTCTGAATGGCCACGGAAGCCAATGTGCCCCTGCCTCGTCCTACCTGACCCCGGCTCGGGCGAATGAAACACATTAAAAAGGCAAAAGAAGACCTTAGTCGATGGTACTCTGCCGAGATGCTACATTACCAGCTCGAAGCCACGCATGAATCCCCAGCTATTCGGCAACAGTTGTGAGGGGGCCATGTGCAGAATACACAGGACATCCTTTTGAAAATCACTAAAAGGGATCTGAACCCCCATGGTCTCTAACGTAGCTCCATAAAAGAAGAAGCCAAGGCCGTCGTGCTTAGTGCACACCGGAATGTCGTCGACTTCCAGCAATTTCCAACGCTGATCAGCAGGTGCAGCGAAGTAGTTCTCATAGAAGGACATGGGCTTGTCCGGCTTCAACCTCGGGTAAATATTGCATATTCTGGTGGAAACCAAGTCGTAGACCTCCTCAACTGTCTCCTCACGTTCCTCTATCACGACCACGGGTTTCTGACTCTGTGAATTAACTTAGCAGTCATCTCGGACGATTGTTTAGCAGTCATCTCTCTAGTCGAACCATCAGACGATTTCTTACAAGTCATCTCTCTGGTCGAACCCGAAGCTCTTGACTTCACAGATGAATTGGCATACGTAGAAGACAGCAGCAACAGAGCTCCCTTGGGAGCCGGCATCGGGTGGCCTTCGGCCGACCTCTTCAAAATCGACTTTCTAGGAGGAACAAAAGGTTGCGTCTCTTCGCTCTTGGATCGAACCATTTATCTGCAAGGGGAGGACGGCACCATCACTATCTAAATCTAGAGAGGCATAAATCTCGCCCTCGGAAAAATCTAAGACTGGCCCATCTTCCCCCCACGAGGCACGAAGCGGCGACGACCGCCTGGGCAACGACGTTGGCCGCGGACAAAGGTATTGTAAATTTTGAACACCTTAAAATTATGTGAAAGAAAAACTAACCTCGATTGCAGGATCGTCTAAGAACGGCTCGAATAACGTACTCGGACGGGGGGTGATGACCTCGCCCCACCAAGAAATCCAAGAAAAGACGGCGTCGCGCGGCGAATGTGAACTCGGCACGGTGGTCAGAAAGGCACACAATCTCAATCACTCAGGGCTCTCGCAAGAATTTAATCTCAACAATGAAGCAAAGTGGGTGGAGAATCCTCATCTCGCCTTATATAGGGCCAAAAGACGAAGCGTCATACCTCTTCAATGCGTCCCATCAGTACAGCAAGACAGGACCTCCTTGATCTCTCCAACAGTCATGTCTCTGTTCCCTCGTTCACGAGCTGACACGTGGCGCAGCAATCATCACTCTTAGAGCAACGGTCTGATCAAGCCGAGGCCGACCTCTTCGACCTCAACTTGGGTGGCCACTGTTCTGGACTAGACCAAAGCATCACGAGATTTGGTCCTGGCCCAATTCCGCACCTAAAATAATCCAGCACTCGACTAACTAGTAAGCATCCGCATCCAACGGCCAGGATCCACACACCCATATCCGACGCTTCAGGTACGACACTTCTGCCTATAAATAGGGGTTCAACCCTCCGTTCCCAGGTATGTCTTCATTATCTTCTTACTATTTGCATGTCTCTTCTCTTATCCTTACTAACTTGAGCGTCGAAGTGTTTGCAGGTACCCCCACCCGACGCGTGCGTGCAACCTACCTCGGATCACCCGAGATCAATCAGCATCCATCCGAAGTCCATCTTCAGGATCTCTTGAAGCACATCAACCAGTACCCCGGATACAAGTATATCCGAAGTCCAGGTACAACGATTCTAGTCCACGTTCACCGGTAAGGAAGATATTTGTCCAACAGCAGGATATTTCGTTTTCGTCGTCGGTGACGAATGTGGCGGGGACCTCTGCGACGATGGTGGGTGGTGTGAGTGGATTCCGAAAACAGAGGTGAAGAGCAACACGACGGGATAGTTGAAGTTGTGGAGGCACCGTGACACAAAGCTTCAAAGCAACTACAACAGAAAGGACGCTTTCGTGTTTTTGAATCCGCCATTAGTGAAATCAGAAAAGGAAAGTTTCGGTGAGATGAAAAATATTGGTGTAAAGAAGGTTAAAGCGGTGAAGGGGAACAACACAAATTTATTTGCCTCTTTGGATTCTTTGCCAGTTCCAATGGATTGAGCAGTAACCTTTTTTTTTTGGTGTTGATTAAAGTGGCAGCAAGGACATTTTATTTGGATTGGTGTTGAAGTTTGAAACCGTTGAAAGATGGGGTTGGCTTCAGCTGAGGAGTAAGGAGACGAGTTTGCACAAAAGAAGAAATGGGAAGATGGTTAGATTTATGTGATTTTCTTTGTTAGTTTTGCTTGTGTATTAGAGTTTGGAACTAATGGAGGTGGATAATGTTGAAGGTGAGGGTGAATCTGTGAGTGTGTTGCTCAATTGCTGCTATGTTTGTGTTGTGAAGGAGAAGAAGAAACCGTGTTTGTGTTGTGAAAGAGAATATCATTTTTTTAACAAAAAACAAAATTTAATAAAATAGAACATTTTGGTAAAAAAAAACCCACATGGATAATAAAAAATCCACGTAGATAAAAAATTTACACATGTAAATGCCAACTCAGATTTCTGTTACATAATCAGCATCACTTAACGTCAAGGACTAATAATGAAAACGGAAAAATAAGTTGGGGACCAAAACACCTATTTTGATAATGTAGGGACTAAACTTGGAAGGACCCAATTTTGTAGGGACCAGAAACATATTTTACCTGACCAATTTTTTAAATACAGAATTTGCTAAAAATATAATTAAACACAACTATAATATATTTAAATTAATAAATTATACATTTCACAATTGTCCTCTATGTGATTTCATATTCTGAAATCGTTGAATAATAAGCTCAGAGTAAATTTTATTGAACTGAATACATCACTCTCAATGTATGTCACCAGACAATCATTCATCCATGTATCCCCCATCCGGTTACGCAACCTATTCTTCACAATATTCATAGCAGAGAAAGTTCTTTCTACAGTTGTTGTTGCAACAGGCAAAACTAGTGTCAGCTTCAAAAGAAGATAAACCTCTGGATACACGTTATGTCTTCCATTTTCAACCAACGTCTCCAAAAGTTGTTGGAGTCCTCTCAAAGAAGCAAATTGAACATTCCTACGCATATCGACGATGTAATAGTCTAGTTGATCATTAAGCACCGCTAACTTAAATGGAAAGAACTCATCTGGATAAAAACTTGCAAATTCCAACAACTTTGCCTTATCAAAAGATGAGAACAATTAGGGTGTTCAATTTTCCACAAATCAAAAATTAAACAATTAGGGTTTTCAATGAATAAATCAAACAATCACTTCATTAGATTAGACTAGCAAAGAGAAAAAATCTAACCTGTTTAGTGTTTAGGAGAGTTCAATGGAAGATAACTGGAGAAGAGAAAAAAGTAACTGTCGTGAAAGAGACAGCAAAGAAGCTGTGATAGAGAGAAATAGAAGCCAGGTGAGAGAGAGAGAAAGAAAGAGTTGCTACCGTGAGAAGAGAGTGTGAGTGAGAGAGCTGCTGTGAGAGAATGAGCTTTGAACCGTGAGAGTCTGAGAGAGAGAGAGAGAGAGAGAGAGAGAGAGAGAGCTGGGCGTGAAAATGAAACAAAGCCGTGAAAGAGAGCTAAGAGTGAAACCGTGAGTGTGTTGTGTTTTGGGTAAGTGTAATTTGGGTCTTTGGTGCAAATAGGTGCAAAATTTGGGCTATTGGTGCAATTTAAAAAATTCAGATGGGTCATAAAATATTTCTATAGGGTGGTGTTGTCGTCAAACTCTTAGGTCCTGGCCGTGGGGTCGGCCAGTGGTTTGGATAGTCTTTGATTCCTCGTTTCTTCAAGCAATTGCTTCGAGGAGGGAACTCTGCTCCTCAACTGTGGGTTTCCTGACTCCTCTAGAAAGGCTCAGGCAAGGTGAAAGGGACGCGGGTGTTGGATTATACAACGGGTAATGCATAAAGTAAAAGGATAAAAAATGCGATAATGGAAGATATATATTGATTGATTGGATGTCTCTTTGTACAATTACTCTATTGCTATATATATATATACACACACACACAGGCCCTCGTCGGCCACTAGGCTAGCCAACATTTGTCTGCCGTTGGATTGATCTAAGATCAACGGTTCTCATCGCTTCCTAGGCCCTCAACAAGGCGGAGTAACTGCCCACGTTCCCACTGGCACGGTTAGTGGGGTAAGTGCTCGTTGCTCTGTGTTTTCCGGCCTCGCTCTTCAGCTTGAACTTCTTCAACCGCTCCCACGTTCTATCTTCATGCTGTGTCTTGCCTTCCAAGCAACGCCCGCCTTGCCTCGGCCATTCGGTGGCTCGCTGCCCTAGCCCCTTTTTTGGTAATAGCTTACGCACCCGAGCCACCCGGGCCTTGGCACTCTATAGGCTGGGGCTATTACTTTCCCTCGACTTAGCTGATGGGGTGGCTTGCGTTCACACCAAAACTCCTCTTCTCTCCTCTTAGCACTCGACCCATGACTAAATTATTTTTGGGTGTTAACAATTGCCCCCTTTTTGTGCTATCGTTCGGCCTTGAGGACATGACTGACGGTACGAAAACCCCATGACATGACTTGAGATGCCGGTTAGAGAAGATATAACTGTTGCTGTGTGACACTTGGCGCTCTGCGCGAATCGAAAAGACTGTGTGTTTGCTCCCAAGGACGCGCTGGTTGAGATTTCGCTTGAGGCTATAAATAGCCCTCGTCATATTGCACAGTCACTTGCTCTCCTCGAAACGCCCCTCATCGTTTCATTCTCTTTCTTATGAACCAAAACCTCTTTGACCCCGCTGTTATCTCCCCCCTCTGTTTGCCATGTCTTCAACCTCTGACTCCCAGAATGCAGATCACGACTACGGTGGTGATGACTGTTCCCTGAGTTTCCCACTATCTTTCGGAAGCTCCTCTCTTGAGGTTACCCCACAGGATGTTCTGATTGTCGTTGCCGGGGGAAGATTCATTCTGATTGTTGATTCTTGGGTCCACGAGGGTTTAGACGCCTTGATGCTTATCCTTGGAACGTCTAGTGGCTTGCCCCTCCCCTAGGGTTGGTTTACCGTGACCTTCATGGTGGCAGAGAGCAGGGGTTGGGTCGGTCCTACCTACGAACATTACCATCAGCTAGAACATCTTCGCACCCCTAAGAAGGGTATTCGGAACCGGTGGTGCCTCCGGCTCTTCAAGAGAGAATCCTTTACCGGCCCTGACTTTCATGTTGTATTTCAAGGTTTGTTCATGGGCAACAGGTCCACACGGTCTCTTTGTGAGCCTAGGGAGGATTTTAACAGCTTTCTTCTTGCTAGTCTCGCCAATGAGTACCAGTGGTTTATCGGGCGTTAGTGTCTATTAGGAGGGGATGGGTTTTTTTTTGCAACTGGGTTAGACGATATGCTCCACCGTGGTACACTTCACTAACGATGTAGGGCCTGTCCCAATTCGGGGACCACTTGCCTAACTGGGGGTCTTTCCTCCCAAGTGGCAAAATGGCCTTCCACACGAGGTCACCTTCCACAAACTTCTTGGGTCTGACGTGTTTGTTGTAGGCTCGGGCCGTTTTAGCCTTATTCATTTCTATCCTACTGAGGGCAGCCAGCCTGTCGTTATCCACCGAGTCCAACTCCATCAACATGGCTTGTTGGTACTCATCCATACTAAGGGAGTTCTGCCGAGGCACTCTCAGCGAAGCTACACTGATTTCCAATGATAGCACGACATCCTGCTCGTAGACCAAACGACAAGGAGTCACCCTGTGGCCGTAGACTTAGAATTTCTCATAGCCTAAAGGACCCTCATTAAGGGTCTCATGGCACCGTCCAGGCTTATCCTCTGTGTTCTTTTTGATGAGTTCAATGATGATCTTGTTGGTGGCCTCTGCTTGTCCATTAGCTTGTGCATAGTAAGGAGACGAATGTCTCATTTTGATGTCATACTCCTGGGCAAAGGTCACCACTCGTTCCCTAGTGAACATTGTACCTTGATCGGCCGAGATGGTTTCAAGGTTGCCAAACCTGACTATGATTTGATTTTCGATGAACCTAATCACCACGGCTTGATCAACGTTTCCTAAAGGCATGGCTTCCACCCATTTTGTAAAGTAATCGGTGGCATCAATAATAAAATTGTGCCCTTTTGAACTCGGGGGGTGTATCTTGCCATTTAAATCCATGGCCCACCCTCTGAATGGCCAAGGTTTGACAATGGGATGCAGCTCATCTGCTGGCACCCTTTGGATTGGTCCATGTTGCTAGCAAGCCTTGCATCCCTTGGCAAATTGAAAGCAATCGGCCGTGATCGTCGGCCAATAGTATCCGTGCCTGTAGAAGAGCCATTTCATGATGGGACCAGACCTGTGGGAACCACAGACTCCGCCATGGATCTGTGCCATCACCATATAAGCATCCTTTATCTTGAGTCATTTTAACAATACCCTGTTGGTGCTCCTTTTATATAGGTCGTCCCTTATCAAAATATACTTCAGCGCCCTTTGTTTAACCTTGAAGTCAGTGTCGGCCATCGTGTTACGGAGGTACCTCGTCAATACCCCAATCCAGGCATCGACAGGCTCCTCCTCGGTAAGAGTCACAGTACCTTGATGCAGCACCTCGACCACCCGTTCTTTATAACCCGAGGCCTGTTGGCCCAAGTCATTCGCTTCCTGATTCTCATTCCTTGGGACATACATCATGACGACGTCGGTGAACAATTTTAGCAAGTTGTGCGCCGAAGCCCTTAGCTCCTTGAGCTTGGCATTGTAGCACTTCTATTCCCCGGTGATTTCCATGATCACTAGTTGTGAATCACCCCTTATCTCCACATAGTGGGCCTTCATACCGGCCAAGAAGTCAAGTCCCATGATCAAGGCTTCGTATTCGACCTGCTTGTTGGAGGCTTGATCTCCTATCCGGCACATGAACTTCCACGTCTGGCAGCAAGGGCTGGTGATTACTATTCCTACCGCCGCCCTAGTCTGGGTGCTTGACCCATCAAACATGAGGACCCAGGGCTTAAGGCGCAAGTAATTAACAGATTCGGCCGGAGCATCGTGTACACATGGATGCTGAGCCAAGAAGTCTGCTAAGGCTTGGCCTTTTACGGCTCTAAAAGGAACGTAGGTTAAGGCAAACACATTCAGCTTAATGGCCAACTTAACGAGTCTTCCCTGTAAGACAGGCCTATTAAGAAGATATCAGATATATCAATATTGCATACAACCAAAACTTCCTTAGGCAGAAGATAGTATTCAAGTTTTGTACAAGCATTAAACACGGATAAACAAAGCTATTCAATAGGAGAGTATCGAGTCTCGGCATCTTTAAGAATCCTACTGAGATTATATATAGCACGCTCGGCGCCATTATCATCGTCTTGAGCTAACAAGCAGCCGATTGCTTGATCTTCGGTCGCAATGTATAACTTCAAAGGTCTGCCAGGCTGCGAAGGTACCTGGACAGGGGGTTGGTCAAGGCAGCCTTGACTTGATCGAAGGCCTCCTGTTGGTTAGCAATGACTCTTCTTAAGAAATTGATCTTGCCTAGTAAACTCTGCAGCTCCTTCTTTGTTCTTGGAGGTCTTTCCTCTAGGATAGCCCAAGCTTTGTTTTTATCAACTTCAATACCTTGGTTATGCACCAAGAAGCCTAGAAAGATGCCTGCAAATACGCTAAAAGCACATTTAGCAGGATTCATTTTGAGACTTCAGATACGACAAGCATATCAGCCACATGCATACCGTACTCATCCTTTGGAGTGGCCAAGTTCAGGTCTCTGTAATCAATACAAACTCTTACCTGGCCATTCTTTTTGATCACAGGGACTATATTAGACAGCCATTCTTTGTACCTGGCAGTTCTGATGAACCTTGCCTTTAGGAGTCTTTCCACTTCGGCTTTGATCTGCGACATTAGTTGCGGCTTGCATCCTTCCTTGATGGGTTACCTATGCTCCACCAAGGCTCTATCAAGGCCTGGCATCTCATGGTAATCCCATGCAAAGAAGTCACGGTAGTCCCGTATCAAAGTTGCCACCTGATCACGTTGATGCTGTTGGAGTTTACCAATAACCTTAGTCATCCTCGGTTCACTCTCGGTTCCCAGATTTACCTCCACCAGGGGATCCTGAGCTTCAAAGGTAGGTATCTTCCTCTGTATGGGCTCTATGTAGGGAGGTTCGGTCGATGTCTTGTAACCAAGGTCATCCGAAGCTTCCAGGGGTGAGGGCTTCGAGTTTTCATCTTCTCCGTATACGGCACCGAACATAGCCTCTTCAATGCTGGACTCCATTTGAAATAGGTGCAGTCGGTCCAGCAGGCTTTGTACCTCTGAAGGGAGACTAATCGTTATCCTCATTGCTTGGCCGTGGGTCGGCCAACATTTTGAATTCAAAGCCCCTCTTGGTCCAGTCACATGACTCTATACCGCCTTCTTCCTAGTCCCCTGGGATGGCAATAAGACGTAGGTGAGGAGAGTAGAACACGGCCTCGAACATTTTTATCTCAGCTGGGAAAGGGTTAAGGTCGGCCTTCACTATTTCCACCTTGTCCTCCACCCATATTATGAACTTTTGGTGCAAAGTGGAGGGGACACATTCACTTGTATGGGTCCAGTCTCTCCCAAGGATCACCGTTTATGAGGGTCTTCTTTCAATGATGAAGAATGCCGAACGAGTTAGCTTCGATCCAACTGTTACGTCGGCCACCAACACTCCAGCTGCATGAGATGGGTGGCCCATGAAACTGGTCATGGTCATTGTGGTCGGAATGAGATCCTCGGCGTTCTTCCCCATCCTTTTCATGGTTGACAATGCCATGATATTCAGCACGCCACCACCATCCACGAAGACCCTATGGAATAGGTTCCCGTTGAGACGGGCTTTGATTTACAATGTCTTCAGATGTCTGGTCATGTCTACGGTTGGCTTTTCAAATAGCATGCCTTCCGTTACAGGTCCCTCGGCTTTTGTCAAAGCGGCCCATACGGCCTCCTCGGCGAAAACGTCTCCCTCGAGGGCCTTCGGTTGATCATTGGCTCCCTGTTGCTTGAAAACGTGAACGTTCTTTTGTGCAAGTGTACACAATCGTAACAAGTAATATAATGAAAGTAGAGATCGTTCCCACGAGGATTAATTTGCCAAACAAGAGTTTAATCAAAGTAACAATTAGTGATTTTAGTAACAAAAGTAAATGACACACAATTGGTTGGGTAACAAGTAACAAACAACTAAAAAGGTATTAGGGTAGTGGAAATCAGATTTGGGACAAGTTGAGATGCAATACTTCAATAAATCCATTAAAATGCTCAAAATGCTATGTTAAGTGCTGCAGCACTAGGTGCTGCCGCAATTGTGCATTATGTCTAATGCTTAACACTAGGCTTTAGTCGCCCCAAATTATGTCTAATTCGGAAGAGATTATTTCCCTAGGCTACTGGAGAACAAGCAGCATTACACCTAAGTGTTTTACCTCATGGCTTATGCCTCTCCTATGTCTAGGACTCAAGCAAGGAACAACTATATGTCTATAGTGCAACATACCATGTTATCTTGTGAGATATATATATACAAACCATGTCTGTGAATGTATATCTACTTAAATTAGACGGCCAATCCTAATCTAAGATGGAAATAGTAAAAACACACAAGATAAAGTGCTCAAAACAATAACACAAGCATTAAGAACAAATTAACTTCATTAAATTCATAATAGCATCCCAACTACAGAGGTTTAGCTCATATTGAGCTTACACAACATTACAACTAAACTAAACATCAAGGGAAGTAGGAATTTCATACTAAAACCCGAGAAGAGAAGTTCAGCTACAAGTCTTGATACTGAGACAGCTTCAATGGTGATCCACCAAGCAATTCCAGCTCTCAAAATGTAGCTCCTTCGAAGATGAAGTAGATCTAGTGTTGCTGCAGCAATCAATATCCCAGCAATTGATTCTAAGTAATAATGGAGGCACGAAAACTTGAGGCTATGTCTATACCTCAGGAATTCGGCTTAACCTAATTCTGGGGGTGAGTGCCTTTATATAGGGAAGCCCTTGGGATGAGAGAAACCCTAAATGGTGGAGGCACATTTTGTCCTTTTCAAGGCACAATGTCCTTTTTGCGCAAAACCCTAGGTCATTCACGCATCACCAATGATTGGCACGCACACCCACGCATGACACACGCTGACAGCTGTCCTTGCCTTGATTTCCGTGTTTCTTGCTACATTCTCTCTCATGTTGCGTAAAATGGCAATGCTGCCACAACAGGTGCTGCAGCAATTAAACACACATATTAAATCACAATTGGGCACAAAAGTGCCCATTAATAACATAATTAAGCTTGCACCTTTAATTATTCTAAACTAACATATTTACAACATAATTCACTCAATCGCTTGAGAAGTAACCATGATTTAAGCTTGAAATAAGAGATAATAACAATCATATTCGATTGTTATCACACCCCCAAACTTGAACCATTGCTTGTCCTCAAGCAATGACACTTGACACAGACAAGCAAAATACCAGCAACAAACCAGATAGTTGAATTATTCATAAAGGCACACAAAACAGAATATTAAGCTGAGCATAGAACTTTCAGATTGGCCACTCAACTTGCAAACCCACTGAATGATAAGTTCCCTAAATTACTTCTGCTCAGTAGTGTGTGTGTGTGTGGCATTCAACTCAGTTCAAAACATAGCAAGGTTCAAAACTTCACTTAACTAAAGACTAGAGGGGTTTTCTTTTGAGATACCCAAAGATGTTTCAAAACTAAGGGTAGACTAACAATTCAGCACAGAAAGGGGGGATAAGCATGACAAAGGGCTTTGATTTAGCAATTATAGGATTCTAGGCCAGTGCACTTATTACAACTGAAATTTCAATGCTGCAGCAACAGTTGCTGCAGCAATACAGACTAGAACAGAATTTTAAAAACACACAATACTTGACATTGATGTTGCATTGCCCTTATTCTATCCTCACTTTTCACACAGGCTGACTGCTGATTTCGACTGAAACCAAAGTGTGTCACCACAAATTGGCCTCCCTACTTCACAATCAACCTAACTACCATTTATCATCCTTTTGACTGAAACTATAATGTGTCTCCACAGAATAGCCTCCCTACTCAGTTCAAAATGGCAGCTTATTGCACTCTTTTCTTTTTCTTTTTCTCTTATTACTTACTTTTTTTTTGTTTTGTTTTTTTTTTCAATGGGCAATGACAACAATTACACATATTTACAACACAATACAACGAATTGACTATGTGCACTTGACCTAAACCCATTCCTTCATGCTTTGCCTTAATATAACTTAAAGAACCCCCAAACTTAGTTTCTTATGCTACCCTAAGTTTTTAATAAAAATTTGGCAAGTCTCTAGGTCTACCAACACTAGTCTAGCTTCAGATCATTTCTAACTTACTAAGTCATTCCTAAGTTTCATGCAAAGTGTAAAAACAGGAGCAATATAGTTCACTCATAAACAGAGGCACTAATCACTCAATTCTCACCAGTTCATCACTAAGTTTTGCTCAACTTAACAACTGAAATTAAAAACTTTCATTCAACTAACTAGGCATACTGATATATTACAATGACCATAGGTCCTCCCCCCCCCCCCCCCCCCCCCCCCCCCCCCCCCCACTTAAGACCTTGCAGTGTCCCCATTGCTCATGAAATATAAGGGAGAGGCCTATTTTAAAGCAAAGCAGAAATTAAAACAAACAAACACAACTATTGAATTCAAACACGAACATGACACATGCAACAAATTTATTTAACTTGAAAGACTAACAAGACAGAATTTAAATGACAGAATTTAAAAGATAAAGGTGCAAGGAATCCTCATTTAGTTCTTGGGCTCTGCCTTGTTGCTGTTCCTCTTCTTACTGGCCTCTTGACTCTAGGTGATTTAATCACAGGGGCTTCTGGTGCCTTTGGGGTTTCTGTTGCTGCAGCACTGGACCTGCATCTGCAACAGCAGGGCCAGCAGCAGAAACACTTGCCTTCTTTTGGGCAATCACCAAGTCCAGAGCAGCCTTTGATCTCTTTTCATATTCAGCCAATTTCTCAGCTTCAATTGCTGCGGCATCAGCTGCTGCAGCATCTTCAATTCCTGTCAGCACTGATTCCACAATAGCAGCAACAGCAGCGTCTTCCTCAACAGTTATCTCTTCAATATTCAGCTCAACATCTTCAGGCACAACAAACATCTTCCTCCTTTTGGGGGCATGCTTGGTTCTCATTCTCTTAGAGGGTGAGAACACTGGGCTTTCAACATCAGCATCTGCAACATCAGTTGCTGCAGCAACAGGCACATCAGCAGTTTCAGGGACTTTTTCTGGTTGGCTTTCTTGGGGTGGATTTGTGGGTTGTGGTGGTTGATTTTCTGGGATTGGAGTGGTGATGGGGGTTGATGGTGGTGGAATGGTAGATGGGGTGGCTAGCTTGGCAGATTTGCTATTAGGGGGAGGGTCCATGTCAAAATTGATTGTATCTTCGAACTCATCTGAACTGTTATCTTCAGATCCTTCTCCCACCTGTGAGTCATCCTCTTCACTATCATCCTTCCTATTCAATTCTTTCATTATCTCTCCGTTTTCTTCTTTTTCCCCTTCACTTAATGTTTCATCAGTCTCAGAATTAAGAAGCTCTTCTTCTTCTTCACCCACCTTCTTCTTTCCCTTTTTCACTTCCTTCCTCTTTCTCTTTTTCTCAACTGCTTGCTCTTGCACATCATCATCAACTCCAGCATCTTCAAACAAGTCTTTATCAATTACCTCTTCATCAAGCACCCACTCAGGAAAAGAAGGTGCTTCAACTCCAATATCAACTTGCAAATTTGCAGCAAACAAGGCCTTCAACCACTCCTGCTGCTTCCTCATAAACTCCCAGACAGAGCGTTGCTGCAGCATGAACTGTGGCAGCATGGTGGGATCACCAGATGCTGCAACAACCTTAGGCTTTGATTTCAGAACAGTGGGGAAAGCAGCAAGAGGGAATCCTTTCTTCTCCCCCTTCATTTCAACACCAGCTTTAATACATAAATCAGTAATCAAGCAGGGAAAGAAAAGATACCCAGCATTTTTGGAATAGCAAATCAGGATCTCCCTTGAAATTAATCTTCCAACATCAACGTCCTTTGCACCCAAAATTGCGTCCAGCAGCATCATTCTTTCCTTTTCAACATTTGTGGTGTGAGAAGTTGGCAGTAGAGTGTGCTTGACAAAGTTAAACCAGACCATTGCTTCATGGTTGAGGTTGCTTCTCTTAACCTTGAATTCATTGGCACTGCAGGGTTCCCATGGAGTACCAGGAATTGTGATGTTCTTCTTGACTGCTTCCATCTCCTTCTTGCCCCATTTTTCAAAATTCTTTGCAAATGTGAGGCCATCGTAACTCAGCCCCAAGCATTCATTGATCATCATGGAATCAAATTTGATGACCACTCCTCTAACATTTGAGAATAACTGAGGATTTCCATCTTTCTCAGGCGCAATTCTAGCATAGAATTCACGAACCACAGAGGGGTAGAAGTATTTTGGTTGCTGCACCAACTGCTCCCAACCTAATGCCTTCACAACAGATGCGAAAGCATCAGATGCATTTTTCAGCAAGAATCCCCTCTCTGCCCAGAAATTCATAGCAGAGAACTTTTCCATAGCAGATACTTCCTGATTTTTCATGCTTCTTCGCCTTGCATGACTTGATTCACCACGGCCAGAGGATGATTGGCCCTTTCCAGAAGATTTGTTAGCACTGACCTTAGTTCTCACCATTGTTGATCAAAGATTGAAGTTAAAAACGTAAAGGTGAGGGAGAGATTTGGGTGATTTGGGAACGAGGGTTTGCTGTTTAATTGTTTCCAGGGGTTGAGCGCAATTGAAGAGGAATTTGTGAGAAGGTTGTGGAAGAGTGGGTGGTTAAATAAGTGAAGGATTTGATGGTTTGGGTAAGGGCATAATGCATAAATGCACTAACCGTTGGATGAAGGGCTATGTGTATGGTGGATAATGAGTGATTGGACGGTTATGTGACCGATTGGACAACACACTGTCACGCACAGGCCTTGGGTGAATAACTGCCATTATTTTATTTTTTTCCTTATCTGCTCTCTATTGCTGCAGCAACGTTTTCGGAAGCAATGCTGCAGCACCAACTGCTGTCACACCCTCAAACTTCAACTTGCTGAAATTTTAATTCCTGCAACAAACACCAAACAAACAAAACAACTAATTTATTAGATTAAAAACCCTGGGCTGCCTCCCAGTAGCGCTTGGTTTAAGAGTCCTCAGCCTGACTTCCTTCAAAGGTCATGGATCCTTAATCATAGTGGTGAATTTACTCCTCACCACTGATTCACCATAGTACTTCTTCACTCTTTGACCATTAACCTTGAAGGTTTTGTCACTTGCATCATCATACAAATCCACAGCTCCATGAGGGTACACCTTTGCCAATTTGAATGGCCCAGACCACCTAGACTTGAGTTTTCCAGGGAATAGTTTAAGTCTTGAGTTAAACAATAACACTTGGTCACCTTCCACTAATTCCCTTTTTTGAATCTTTTTATCATGCCATGCCTTGGTCTTGGCCTTGTACAATTCTGAGTTCTCATAGGCAAAGTGTCTCATCTCTTCCAATTCATTCAATTGTAATAGCCTAGCTTCCCCTGTCCTTGTGTGATCAAAATTGAGCTTCTTGATAGCCCAATGCGATTTGTATTGAAGCTCTAAAGGCAGATGGGAAGCCTTGCCATACACAAGTCTGTAGGGGGACATTCCCAAAGGAGTTTTGTAAGCAGTTCTATAAGCCCATAAAGCATCATCAAGATGATTTGTCCATTCCTTTCTGGTAGGCCCTACCATTTTCTCCAACATTCTCTTGATCTCTCTATTAGACAACTCTGCTTGACCACTTGTTTGAGGATGATATGCTGTTGCAATCTTGTGCTTAACCCCATACTTGGCCAAGAGATTTTTAATCAATTTGTTGCAAAAATGAGAACCTTCATCACTGATTATTGCTCTTGGAGTTCCAAACCTTGTAAAAATGTTTCTCAATAAGAACTTGCTAACAGACTTTGCATCATTGTTAGGTAAAGCCACTGCTTCAACCCACTTTGATACATAATCTACAGCAACAAGGATGTAAGAGTTGCCAAAAGAGGGAGGAAAAGGTCCCATGAAGTCCATACCCCAAACATCAAAGAGTTCAACCTCTAAGATGTTTGACAATGGCATTTCATTTTTGTGTGATATATTTCCACTCCTCTGGCATCTATCACATTTCTTAACAAACTCATGAGCATCCTTGAAAATTGTAGGCCAAAAATAACCAGATTGAAACACCTTTGCTACTGTTCTTAAACCTCCAAAGTGTCCTCCATATGCTGCAGCATGGCATTGCTGCAGCATTCCTTGTTGTTCTTCATCAGCCACACATCTTCTTAGTAACTGATCAGGGCACTTCTTATACAGATATGGTTCATCCCAAAAATACTGCTTGATTGTGTGGAAGAACCTCTTCTTTTGCTGATAATTTAAATTACATGGCACCACTTTGCTCACTAGGAAGTTAACAATGTCTGCATACCAAGGTGCTGCAGCAGCAACGGCTAACAACTGCTCATCAGGGAAGCTTTCCTTGATTTCTCCAAAATGATTACCTGCACTATCACCTTCCAATCTAGACAAATGATCAGCAACTTGGTTCTCCACCCCCTTTTTATCTTTTATTTCCAAATCAAACTCTTGGAGGAGGAGAACCCATCTTATTAGCCTAGGTTTTGCATCTTTCTTAGCAATCAAATACTTAATGGCAGAGTGATCAGTGAAAACAATTACTTTTGTGCCAACTAAGTATGATCTAAACTTATCAAATGCAAAAACCACAGCTAATAATTCTTTTTCAGTGGTAGTGTAATTTAATTGAGCTTCAACAAGTGTTTTGCTAGCATAATAAATAGAATGAAAGACTTTATCATACCTTTGGCCAAGGACAGCACCTATGGCATAATCACTAGCGTCACACATGAGCTCAAAAGGCTTGCTCCAATCAGGAGTCACTATCACTGGGGCAGTAACTAGAGCATTTTGAAGTTTCTGGAATGCTACAGCACATGAGTCATCAAACACGAATGGAGTGTCATGCTGCAGCAATTGACATAATGGCTTTGAAATTTTAGAGAAGTCCTTGATGAACCTCCTATAGAATCCAGCATGTCCTAAGAAACTTCTAACACCTTTGACATTTGTTGGAGGATGCATCTTCTCAATCACCTCAACTTTAGCTTTGTCAACCTCAATTCCCTTCTTTGAGATTTTGTGTCCCAACACAATACCCTCTTGGACCATGAAGTGGCATTTCTCCCAATTCAAGACCAAGTTGGTTTCTTCACATCTATCCAGAATCTCTTCTAAGTTGTCAAGGCACAATTGGAATGTTTCTCCAAATACAGAGAAATCATCCATAAACACCTCCATAGATTTTTCAATGAATTCAGAAAAGATTGACATCATACACCTTTGAAATGTTGCTGGGGCATTGCACAACCCAAATGGCATTCTCCTGAAAGCAAAAGTACCATAAGGACAAGTGAAAGTAGTCTTTTGTTGATCTTCAGGCACTATAGCTATTTGATTGTAGCCAGAGTAACCATCCAAAAAGCAATAGAACTCCTTGCCAGTAAGTCTATCAAGCATTTGGTCTATGAATGGTAGGGGGAAATGATCTTTTCTTGTAGCCTTGTTGAGTTTCCTATAATCCATACAAATCCTCCAACCAGTAACTGTTATTGTGGGAATAAGTTCATTCTTCTCATTGGCTACCACTGTGACCCCTCCTTTCTTTGGAACACATTGCACAGGACTCACCCATGCACTATCAGTGATAGGATACACAATGCCAGCATCTAACCATTTGATGATCTCCTTTTTCACCACTTCTTTCATGATAGGATTTAGTCTCCTCTGCCCTTCAATGCTATTCTTAGCATTTTCATCAAGAATGATCCTATGCATGCAGATGGTAGGACTAATCCCCTTTATGTCAGCCATTTGCCACCCAATTGCCTTCTTATGCCTCTTTAGGGTAGTAATGAGATCATGCTCTTGACCTTGGGATAAGTCAGAAGCAATGATAACAGGTAAGGAATCATTTTCCCCTAAATAGGCATACTTCAGGTGCTTGGGCAACTCTTTAAATTCAAGCACGGCCCGTTTTTCAATAGATGGCACATTCTGTTTGAGATTAGAATCCCCTAGATCAAGAGATTCATAATGCCTACTCCATAATTCTTTCACCTCAGCCTCCTTGTGCACAATACCTTCTTCCACAAGTTCACTCTTATCAATCTTAGAGAGAGCTTTCACCAGATGATCACTTTGCTTGTGGAAGTGTTGTTGAACCACAGAATCAAGAGACATCACAAAAGAGCACTCCTCAGTTCCTTGGTCAGGGAACTTGAGAGAATTCAACACATTAAACTTAATCTCTTGATCATTGACTCTCATAGTCAATTCTCCTTTTTGCACATCAATTAGAGTCTTTCCAGTAGCCAAGAAAGGTCTTCCAAGAATAATAGGTACCTCCTTATCTGCAACAAAATCTAAAATTACAAAGTCAGCAGGAAATACAAATTTATCAACCTTTATCAGAACATCCTCAATAATTCCTTCTGGATGAGCAACAGATCTATCAGCAAGCTGTAAGGTAACGGTTGTAGGTCTGGCAACACCTATACCAAGCTGATCAAAAATAGACTTAGGCATCAAATTGATGCTTGCACCTAAGTCACAAAGAGCTCTGCCAGTATAAGTTTCACCAATTGAGAATGGAATAGTAAAACTGCCTGGATCCTTCAACTTGCTTGGAAGCTTGTTCTGCATGATCATACTACACTCTTCTGACATAGCTACTGTTTCAAACTCCCCAAGTCTCTTCCTTTTGGAAAGCACATCTTTCATAAACTTTGCATAATTGGGCATTTGTTGAAGTGCTTCTACCAAAGGAACATTGATGTGAAGTTGTTTTAGCACCTCCAGAAATTTGCCAAATTGCTTATCTTGTTGAGCCTTTTTCAACCTTTGAGGATAAGGTGGATCAGGCAAAACTTGATCAGCATCTGGTGCATTTTGTTTCTCTTTTTTGTCTTTTTCTTTTATTGCAGTTCCATTACTAGGATCAGTAGATGGTCCCTTCAAGTCCTTCCCACTCCTTAAAGATATAGCCTTGACTTGTTCCTTTCCCTTAGAAGATGTTGGTTCAGTAGTGGAAGGTAATGCTCCACTAGGTCTTTGGGTCAGGGCAGAGGCTATTTGACCAAGTTGATTCTCCAAGTTCTTGATTGCAGCTCCTTGGGTTTGATACTGAGTTTTAGTTTCATTCATGAAAGCCTTCAGCATAGTTTCCATAGAACTCTCTTCTTTTGCCTTGGATGGAGCAGGTGTTCATGGTGGTGTTGCAGGAGCTGTAGCAGGTGTTGCATTGTTGCTCCATTTAAAATTAGGATGGTTCTTCCACCCAAGATTGTAGGTACGAGAATAAGGACTATTGTTCTTGTCATACCCAACATAGTTGACTGAAATAGGGTTTGTAGGGCATTCTTCATACAAATGGCCTCCTCCACAGTACACACAACTAGCAGAACCCACTGGTACTTGTTCAATTGCTGCCACTTTAGTTTCTGGTACAGATTCAATTGCTGCAGCAGGTGTTGCTGCAGCAGGTGTTGCACTCATATTTTTGATCATGTTGGACAAGGATGCAACCTGAGCAGATAAAGCAGTAACCTCACTCACTTCATGCATACCAGCAACTTTCTTTTGAGCACTAACCCTGGCTGTTGGCCATTGATAACTGTTTGCAGCAATAGTTTCAATAAGATCATAAGCATCTTGGTAAGAGCCATTCAGCAAGACTCCACCAGAAGAAGCATCAAGCATCAGTCTAGTTTGAGGTTCCAACCCATTGTAAAAAGTTTCCATTTGAACAACCACAGGCAACCCATTATGTGGACATTTTCTTAACAATTCTTTGAATCTTTCCCATGCTTCAAACAATGTTTCAAATTCAGTTTGTCTAAAAGATGTAATTTCAGTTCTCATCCTGGCATTCTTGATAGGTGGAAAATATTTTGTCATAAATTTTTCAGCCATCTCATTCCAAGTAGTGATAGAGTTAGGTTCCAAGGAATTTAACCAAACCTTAGCTCTATCCTTCAAGGAATAAGGAAAAAGTTTAAGTTTAAAAGCATCATCACTTACACCAGGGAGAATGAAATTACTTCAAACTTCTACAAATTGTTTTAAATGCAAATGTGGGTCCTCAGAAGGTCCTCCACCAAATTGCCCAACTGTTTGAAGCATTTGAAACATCATTGGCTTGAATTCAAAATGATTTGTGGCAAGTTCAGGCCTCACTATGCTAGTTTGCATAGTGTGAGGGTCAAAAATTGCATAATCCCTCATAGGTCTGTCCCTATCATTAGCCATGCCAATGACTGTTTCATTCAAAACTTGTCTCA
Organism: Astragalus glycyphyllos; assembly: GCA_963573325.1. NCBI lineage: Eukaryota > Viridiplantae > Streptophyta > Magnoliopsida > Fabales > Fabaceae > Astragalus > Astragalus glycyphyllos. The sequence goes on from OY754307.1 coordinate 35,317,219, forward strand.
CATGTTCAGGTTGCTCAGTGGCAACTATAGTATGTCTGTCAGAACCATGGTTTCTAGGAGGTGGTGTGTTTCCATGATTAGAAGGTGGTGGTGTAGCCATATTGACAGCTCTTCCCAAAGAAATGAGACCAGCGTGGTTGTGTCCCCTTCTCAAAGCTCTAAACAGTCTTTCTATCTCAGGATGAAGTTGATATTCTGGTGATCTGCGTCTGTACATATGCTGCAGCAACAGTTGCTGCAGCAATTATCTTACTGAAACAACCAGAAACACAGCACCAAAATTAGCAACAAAAGAATCACTAATTTGCCAACTAATTAAACAGTGTTTAACTAATTAATCCCCGCCAACGGCGCCAAAAACTTGTTGCTTGAAAACGTGAACGTTCTTTTGTGCAAGTTTACACAATCGTAACAAGTAATATAATGAAAGTAGAGATCGTTCCCACGAGGATTAATTTGCCAAACAAGAGTTTAATCAAAGTAACAATTAGTGATTTTAGTAACAAAAGTAAATGACACACAATTGGTTGGGTAACAAGTAACAAACAACTAAAAAGGTATTAGGGTAGTGGAAATCAGATTTGGGACAAGTTGAGATGCAATACTTCAATAAATCCATTAAAATGCTCAAAATGCTATGTTAAGTGCTGCAGCACAAGGTGCTGCCGCAATTGTGCATTATGTCTAATGCTTAACACTAGGCTTTAGTCGCCCCAAATTATGTCTAATTCGGAAGAGATTATTTCCCTAGGCTACTGGAGAACAAGCAGCATTACACCTAAGTGTTTTACCTCATGGCTTATGCCTCTCCTATGTGTAGGACTCAAGCAAGGAACAACTATATGTCTATAGTGCAACATACCATGTTATCTTGTGAGATATATATACAAACCATGTCTGTGAATGTATATCTACTTAGATTAGACGGCCAATCCTAATCTAAGATGGAAATAGTAAAAACACACAAGATAAAGTGCTCAAAACAATAACACAAGCATTAAGAACAAATTAACTTCATTAAATTCATAATAGCATCCCAACTACAGAGGTTTAGCTCATATTGAGCTTACACAACATTACAACTAAACTAAACATCAAGGGAAGTAGGAATTTCATACTAAAACCCGAGAAGAGAAGTTCAGCTACAAGTCTTGATACTGAGACAGCTTCAATGGTGATCCACCAAGCAATTCCAGCTCTCAAAATGTAGCTCCTTCGAAGATGAAGTAGATCTAGTGTTGCTGCAGCAATCAATATCCCAGCAATTGATTCTAAGTAACAATGGAGGCACGAAAACCTGAGGCTATGTCTATACCTCAGGAATTCGGCTTAACCTAATTCTGGGGGTGAGTGCCTTTATATAGGGAAGCCCTTGGGATGAGAGAAACCCTAAATGGTGGAGGCACATTTTGTCCTTTTCAAGGCACAATGTCCTTTTTGCCCAAAACCCTAGGTCATTCACGCATCACCAATGATTGGCACGCACACCCACGCATGACACACGCTGACAGCTGTCCTTGCCTTGATTTCCGTGTTTCTTGCTACATTCTCTCTCATGTTGCGTAAAATGGCAATGCTGCCACAACAGGTGCTGCAGCAATTAAACACACATATTAAACCACAATTGGGCACAAAAGTGCCCATTAATAACATAATTAAGCTTGCACCTTTAATTATTCTAAACTAACATATTTACAACATAATTCACTCAATTGCTTGAGAATTAACCATGATTTAAGCTTGAAATAAGAGATAATAACAATCATATTCGATTGTTATCACTCCCCAGAACTCTAGTGGAAGGAGGCCTACCATTTCTATGTCAGCACAAAACTCCCCGTCTGTTCCATCAATCAAGTCGTCCAGTATTGACTCATTTATGGAATTCCCGTCAAAATCTAGCGGGCCGAAGGGATTTTCTTCTTCTTCTTCTTCCCCCAGGAGGTTGTCTTCTTCAAGCTCTTGCTCTGTCATTGTTCCCTCAAACTGGGGATCGTCGACTGGCCGAGGCAGCTTGGGACTATGGGGCCCATAAATGCATTGTATCACCGCCTTCGTGAGTGGGCTATGAGGCGCGTCCACCATGCCTATCATTGCGTGGTCTCCTCCCTCTTGGTCAATGGGCGGCTCAGGGACAACTGGCTCGGGAAGCTGCTTTGGAGCTATGTCCTTGGCTGGTTTTGGTTAAGTCGGTTCCAACGCTGTAGCAACAAATGTTGCGGGGATGGTCTGAGCATTCCCATCTCTAGTCGAGGTGAGCATCTGGAGAGTTTCCTTCATTCTCTTGAACGCCCTAGCCCTCTGATGCCTCCTCTTCTGCGAGCGAGATTTGGAGGCTACCCTAGGGTTCGACATCTCAATGGCTGCCTGTGTCATCAATTCATCTTGCAGTACACCTGAAGGAGGTTTCACTGTTCTGGTGGCTTTCAGCTCTCGGTCATTGAGGATCGTAATGTCTACCAAAGTCGAACTTTGTGCCTCAGTGACTTGTGCCACCCTTGTTTCTTCTTTGGGGCGAGTCCCTTCCACTGTGGTTGGCAGGGTGGCCTGCTCAATGGACATTGGCGTGCCTACCGTGCCCCCAAGTGGGACGTGCCGGAGTCAGTGAATCGACCGATGTGCCTTCTCGTGGTATTCCTCTGTCCTTGATAGGGACGGCCTTCTCGTGGTATTCTGTGACACCCTCTACCCCGTCATGGCATTTTAATAGCATAGATACAAAAAAAATTAAATAAATATATAAAGCTACCAAACATAATTTTGGTTATTATAAAACTTTAATTCAACGAGGCAAAGTTGTCACATTCACAAACTTGCGGAAATCCAAAAAATATAAATGCATCAACATCTATTTAAAACAAATAATCCAAATCCCCGATGTCACAACGGTTCAGAGCTGACCCTTATAAAAGCACATCGGAAAATAAACTTCCAAAACATAAACTAGCTAATTCTAAATGCGGATAACTCCGAGAACCAAAATCACTCATCGGCTCCATCAACGTCAACATCTGCAAGTACATCATCTATACATACACAATGGTGTATGTATAGCCACAACAAAGGGGTTAGTCATCATACACTCAAGTAGCATTCATCGTAGGAGAGATAGAGAAGCAATACACTTTGTAACAACAACTTTAATAAAATAACAAAGCATCACAGGCAACGTTTATGAGAACACATGATATTAACCACAACTAAACGTGCCACCATGTAAAGATGTATTTACAGAGACCGTAACTACATGCAGGTGGACCAGTCTACAACGAGGCCGGGATACCTTGCTCGTTTCGGAATACCTTGTCCGTAATACCTCATCAACAACAAGACCGGGATACCTTGCCCGCACTACAACATTTTGACCCAAAGGCAACGCTTGAAAACCGTTTCGTAAAGCAGAAAAACCGTTGCCTTACCTTTCTGCAACGGTTTTGAAACCGTTGTTTCTGCCGGCGTTGCCTAAAGAACAGGCAACGGTTTTTTGTGCCAAAAGGCAACGCATACCTAAAACCGTTGCCATTGATAACTAAAACGCAACGGTTTTGTTTCCCGCTCTATGGCAACGGTTTATAACCGTTGCCACGTATGGCAACACGTGGAAACTGTTGCCATGTATGGCAACACGTGGAAACCGTTGTCTTATATTTTTAAAGAAATGCTCCAAAAGCGTTTTCCATATAGAGTAAACCATTGCACATTGGCAACACAAAAAAACTATTCCCTACTAATTTTAAAAATTTGTATCAACGACACCGGTATAAAACCGTTGCTATTATCAATCCGAAAAAACCAGCAAGAAATCATTGGTATCAATTAATAGTATCACACAATAAACTTCTTAATACTAATCATTTCAAAGGAAACATTAATGTTGAACCTAAAATAAAACAATTCTAGTCATTACAAACTAATTGAGATAAAATTTCACGAGTCTTCAACATGTGTCTTCATACTCTCCTTCATCCAAGCCATCAAGATCTTCATCTATACCTTCATTTCCTTCAAAAGTAACAAAACCTGATTAATACAATATACAAAAATTTAGCAAATATCTATGGTGAGAATGATAATCAATGCAATACTCCTACTCCTAAAGCAGCCACTAATTCCAACATAAAAACACTAAATGAAAATAATTTTGGACTTTGAGTAGGTCAATAGTAAAGCCACGGATTAGTTAAGCAACAAGACAACTTTCTTCAAGTAAGAATCTATAAATACATCTAAATAAACAATTGCCAATATAAACATCACTATATTTTATAATCAGAAAATAACACTGAACAGATTATCAGCTTATGAGGGACAACTTTCCTCAATAAAATCAATTTAAGATACAACAGTTTCCTCAGGGACAACTTTCCTAAAAAAAAAAAAGCCAATACCATAGTAGCATTAGATTAGATATCAGTACAAGAGGAAACTGGGTTGATTTTACCATATTCTATAATGTATCAGTATGGATTATTTAAGTACGACAAAATAACACTGAACAGATTAAGTACAACAAAAGTAATAGCAGCAAAATAACACTGAACAGATTAAAAACCACACTGTATGTACTTTTTCTTCAGATTTTCTTAGTTCATATATATTCATTATTACTCAAGCAATGCATGGTAAACAAACACATACCTAGTAACAAGTAAAACCTTAAGAAAATTTTGGTTTTTCTCTTCTAGTTTCTCTTCTAGTTCATTCATCTTTTTGGCATGTTCTTCTTTTAGTTGTTCCATCTCATTTGCACGCGCTCTTTTGATTTTTGCAATTTCTTCATTTCTCTTCAACATAGTAGCTGTTACGCTCTTCCTTGGGTACGTACTCTCCCCGATTTTTCTTTACCAACCACATTTTGAAAAGCTTCCAAAGAAGATTGCCCAGAAGTCACCAAGTTTTGAAGTTTTACCTAGCATATTTAAAAAGCAATCATAGTCAAATCTAAAATATACCAAATGATTAAATACAATTTCCCTTGTCTTCCAAAAAGCATTGTGACACACAATACAAGGGCATGGAATCTCTTTTCCTTGGGGTTTTCCTATGGTGTATGCATAACTTAGGAAAAACTCAACACCAAGAATGTACTCTGGGCTATCTCCTGATAATTCCATCCATTCTTTCTCCATCGAGTTTACCAAAATAGTATCAAATCGGACGGTTGAAGACTTCCTAACTGTTAACAAATACACGATGAAAATAACTAAGAGTTTGGGTTTCATCATGCCTTAAGTATAGAGAGCAAAAATAAGATAATATCTAAAATCACAGACCTTAAATTTATTGGTTAAATTGCTGAAATCAGCTAGATTCGTCTTATTTAGACAAAAAAAGAACATCAAAACAAATAAAACATTACACATTATGCATTGATTTATTTGGGAAAGGGGCTGGACAAACTGCTAAATCTTAATCCTACTGAATTAATTGAAAATAAATGAAGAATATAGCTTGCTTATCATTTAGTTTGAGCAATAGACTAATTAACACAAAAACTATAGTCAAACTGATATGCCATATAAACACAAATCACATCAAACTAACCGAGATTTATGAAAAAAGATATTGAAACAAATCTGAATTAAAATTTAAAACAGGTAACAAGAAATAAGTATAGTAACCTAACCGTGGAGCAAACCAAGATTGCGATAGGATGTGCCGGTGCTGAGCGACTTTTAGATGCAGCGCCGGCAATCTCTTGTTGCGGCCAACTCCGGCTAGCTTCGTGTTTCTGCCAAGAAGAAAGGAAGATAGAGACAAATATTATTATAAACTTTTCATAATATTATTATTGTTGTGTGTAAAGTACTCAATATTATTGATATTAATTTTGACTTTGTTATAAGTAAAACCTTGATACATTTTTATGGAAATTACACATCTCTCTTTGGCAGAGCCAAAGAACTATCCTTATTTCAGTTGTGTTGAACCTTATTTCAAGGTACAGAGCCAAAGAACTATCCAAATATTCAACACAGCTGAAATTAAGGTACAGAGCCAAAGAACTATCCAAATTACTAGTAACAAGCAAGCACACTTCTATCTAATAAGGCCCTCTTATAAGTCACAAAATTAAACTGACATTACATTCTCTTCAAGTTTAAATTTTAAATAGGTAGGTTAGCAAAATACTAAATAGAGTGGATAAGTTTAAGTACTAGTACTATTTTATTGCTGCACAACTTATATAAAATTTAAGAATAGGTGGTTGTTGGTACTGATTATGGACATCGTTCTTAAATCTGAATTAAAGGTAACAGGTTATAACTAACAATCAGTTGAAAATTAATAGGTACTGATTATAATTTAAACTTTCTCCTTTATAATTCAAGGAAAAAATTTAAGAAATAATTAACAATCATTCTTGTTACACTTCATAAACCTTCCCATTCAGATTCTAACAAGAAAATTATAATCAGTACCTGTTAATTTAACAATCATGCTGTTAAATTATAATCAGTACCTATTGAAAATCTAAAAATAGATGCATCATTACCTGTTAATTAACAATCATTCTTGTTACACTTCTTAACCTTCCCATTCAGATTCTTGTTACAATCATTATAGCACATATAGTGATTTAATTATGCATCATCAGAATTTCAGATTCTTGTTAGTTATTTGGTTGAAAGAAACTTTATGCCTATTGAAGATATCAAACTGCTTTAACTAAGAAGATTGTTCCATCCGAAACACAACATTGACCTAAAAACCCCCAAACCCAAAAAAAACAAAAACCTAAATTTAAGATAAAGAAGATAGATGTAAACAAAACCCTAAATTGAAGAAGAAGATAGATGCAGTGAAAACCCCAAAATGATGTCTGAACAGTAAAAAATAGTTAATAAAAGAATCGAACCTGAAGAGGGGCAAACCCGAGAGAGGAAAACCAGGAGAGAGAGAGAGAGAGAGAAACGAACTTGAACCTTGAAATCGTTGAGAGGGACAAGCTTGAAATCGTTTCTAGTGCTGCTTGAAATCGTTTCGAGTTAGAGGGTGGAAGCGATTTCTCATTTAGGGTTCATGATTTAGAGGGTTGAATCGTGAGAACTGAGGGTTGTGAGGCACACGAGGGTTGTTTGAAATCGTTGAGAACTAAGGGACGAACTCAGGGACGAACAAGGTTTAATCGTGAGAACGAGGATTGTGAGGGTTGTGAGGATTGTGAGTGAGACGATTGTTTTTTTGTTATATTGTTTTTTGTGAGGGTGGTGAGGGAACTTTTTTTGTGAGTGTTCAGGAATCCTTGATAGAGTGTTTTTGGTTTTTTTTTTGTTTAAGGTTTTTTTTGGGTTGAATAATTTTGTGTTTGACACCAAAAAATTTGGGAACCAGAAAACGTGCTACTATTTAGCACCCAATTTTTTTGGTTTTTAATAATTGTCCCTATGGCAACGTTTATCAACCGTTGGCTAAAGATTAAACAAAAAACCGTTGCCGTAGACCTTATAGGAACGGTTTTTAGCCGTTGCCAATAAAAAAATTGAAAAAAAAAGTGAATAAGCAACGGGTTCTAAAAACCGTTGCCATTGTTAGCTAAGGCAACGGTTTTTTTTGGTGTTGCAATTTTAGGCGTTGCCGTAGGGTCCAAATGTTGTAGTGCCGATAACGCCCTACTAACAACAACGACAACACAAACAGGACCGAGATACCATGCTCGAATGGGATACCTTGCCCGATAACGCCCTACTAACACCAACAACAACAACGACACAAACAGGACCGAGATATCATGCTCGAACGGGATACCTTGCCCGATAACGCCCTACTAACACCAACAACAACAACAACACAAACAGGACCAAGATATCATGCTTGAACGGGATACCTTGCCCGATAACGCCCCCTTAACAACGACAACAACGACATCAACAACAATCGGAACAACAATAACAACGACAATGTGGACACCATGATGCATGAACCTATTCAAATGTGGTGTCTAACAACAACAGCAACAGCAACAGCTTAAGCACTTTAGTAAAAGTACTATTGAACAACAACAACAACAACAACAACCATTTGACGACTTTGGTATAAAGTTTAATACTATTTAACAATAATTTAGCAATTTAGTATCTAGTGGAATACTATTTAACCAGAACATCAAACAACTTAACAAATTTACATCATCAACAACAACAACAACAATTTAGCAACTTAACATCAATAGCAACAACAACAACTTAACATCAAAATAATAGCAGCAACAACTTCAACCACCAGCAACAACGACCAGAACTTTACCACTTAACATCATCATAATCAACAACAACAACGACTAATTAACAACTTAACATCGGCAACAACAATAACTCAACAACTTTAGTATCTAATGATACACTATTTAACAAGAACAACAACAACAACAATGATACAACAACAAGAGCAACCAGAATATCATCAACAACAATAACAATACTAACAACTTAACAATTTTAGCATCTAGTGTAATACTACTTAACAACAAAAAGAACAAAAACTTAAACAAGGACACCAGCAACAACAACACTATCATTCATTTTTCCAACAATCATTTAGGTTCATAAATATCACTAGTAGTAACTTTTCCCATCACAGTGGCAATGGTACTAATTCGCTTAAGGCTGCGCGAAATTCAGGGATCATGGGACATCCCTATTGCTCATATTCTCACCCACTCACTACTAAAGAGTCAAACTACCCCCTTACCTTGATAAAAGTACTCTGTGAAATAAACAAGAACAAGAAAGTCTGCCTGTAGCGACGGTTCAACACTCAACGGGCACAAAGAAAAATCCACAGGTTGTATAGAGAGTGAGATATAAAACTGAAATTTCTAAAACTGAAACGAAGTCTAAAGAAACAAAAACTGAATTACGGTAACTGTCTCACCGAAAAAGGGGTCCGACGTCAACTTCACCGAAACGAAAAAGAGACCAGTGCTTCCCAAAGGTTTCGACGAGTAGAATCCGAAAACACGCGATAAACGGTGCTTCCTTTGAGTGAAAATACAGTCCGCCCAGAGTGAAAATACGCGATAAACGGTGCTTCCTTTGACGAAACAGATGTTAGAATCGAATTCAGAAGATGATTTTGAGTTGGGTAGTGAAATTTGAGACCAAATGGTTGCCTAAGGAGAGAGAACGAAATCAAAGAATGAGGGAGTTAAGGGTTTGGTTGTTCACTGAGTTTGGTTATGGGAGAACGGTTGGCAAGGTTGATGACAATCAACAGTTAAGGATTCTAAAAAATTAAAATAAAGAAAAGCAGGGGGGTGCGAACATGAAACTGGGGGGTGTAGACAGCAAGTTATCCTTTTTTTTAAAAAAAAAATAAACAATCAAACACCAGCTCACAATCCTCATAACTAAATAAATAATTATCTTAAAATAATACTTCGATAATTTAAAGCTACTACTTAGTAAAAATAACAAATAATATATCACCAAAATATATTCTAAATGTAGAATAGACACACACAAAATTATCACACCATTACGAATATATGCACAAAATTAATAAATAAGAAGGGGTGTTACAATTCTCTCCCCCTTAAAAGAATTTCGTCCTCGAAATTCCAACAAGTGCTAATAGGCGAACGAACGTAATTCTCCAACTAGATGTTCTAAACTTCCTAAGGGTGGTACGTATTTCCTTAATTCTATACTCAGTATCTAACTTTAGAGTTCAAATAGATGTTGATAGATCTATATGGTACACTAACTAATCTTATATGGGTTTCTAAGTTCCACTAACAAACTAAAGTCATCTAGACAACTAGTGTTATCTATCAATTTTTTTTGACAATGTGTTATCTATCATGTTGATCACTATTGCTTTGTTTACCGGCGGTAAGTGATTGGGCGGCCGTCCCTCCTACTCGTCAGCCAGGTAACCCAAGAAATAACAACCAAACATATTCTCTAGTGGTTTTGTAAGGATCCTTGATAGGGGCTTGAGCGTAAACAAGTTGGTACCACATTATCGCCCTCAAGCTCTATTAAAGTTCCTTCTTATAGCATGTCATGATTCCGCTGCGCTACTCTCATAATCTAACTTGTAGCTATAAGCATTACTCGTATTCTACCTCCCTCATTTATCTTTACAGTGTCTTCATTAGGCTCACTCCTAAGATATCAACTTAAGTCTTAACATCACAACTATTACGTAAGGACTATATGGGATGGGAATCTGAGGGGGCATATACCTATAAATAATAATAGAAAAATATCAGAGCGCACTAATAGTCTACTAATGGTTTGGTTAGCTTCCTATGACAACATCATTGTTCTATTATTCACAATCTTAACCAATTTGAAACTTGTTAGCACCACAAGCACAAACTAGAACAACCATATCAATAATTCATGTAGAGCTCACAACAAGTTTAATAGTTTCACCACAAAGTTTACAAAGTGCACAATGATTGCAAAAAAAAAAATCACATAATTAGAGTTTACAAGTATAGACTATATATATGGAAGTTATGAAACAATTAGCAAAAATACAAAGTTCACAGTATTGTATGTCGAGGGGAATTTGACACATAGAAAAAACAATTAAATAAATAACATAAGAATGTAGTTAACATTTGAAACCATATTACATCTAATTACACACAATAAAAATCAATAGTTGTAGCATTTAGGTAAAAGGAAATTATTACTTCTAGTGATTAGAATATTACAGCATGTTAAGCAAAGCAACAACTTAAAATAACAAAGAATGTGATTCCACAAACCACTCTACCCAAGACATAGTATCAACTATTTAAAATGAGTTAAGTGCCTATTGAGCATCCAACAATAAAAGTAAACTAATTTAATAGAATGTAGTCAGCATTCAAAAAGAACATTTTTAAGTGCCTAAATTTCAAACACTAATTCCAAAGCATTTTTTTTTTTAAACTCAAGCTTGCAATGTTGTACAACGCATAGTATGCTACTTTTAATCAAAAATAAATTCATGCAAAATTAGCTTGACTCCTTAAGATTACAGAGGTTTTCATGATGATAAATTAGCACTCGAGATATGTGCAAGGTGCAACACCAAAAGAGTAAAAGGCATGAAACAACAAAACTAGCATTGTGGAACAATCCAATCATCCGCTTAAATTATATAATAGAAAAATCACAAAATATCCAAGACCAAAGGATTGAGGAGTATGGTACTAAGAGAAATCTCAATCTTAAACATTAGCAAAATAACTATATTTGTCAAATGTGAAGATAACAAGAACACAAAGTGTGGATATCTTGTGTTGCAGGTTAAGTTTTGATCATGAAGTAATATAAGACAAAGTGACAAATGGAACTCCAAGGCACAACCAACTCAAGAAGTAAGTGTGTCAAGGGTAGTAGTCCCTAGGAAGTTGGGTCGTGTCTTAGGAATGAATTGTAAACCGCTTTTGAAGATCGGCTCAAATCACTAAACACACTAGCACTCACACACAAATGGACCTAACTTACGTTTTTTCAATTGATAAATAGGTTAGGCACTTGTTGCTTTTTAAAAGAAATAGAGTCATGGCTTAGTGTTGTTAAAAGAAATTGTTCTGAAGTAAAGAAATCGATTTCATTCATATTGTTTAAGCCAAAAATCGATTTCCTCCTTATGCTTAAAGACATCAATCGATTAAATTGTTAAAGGACTTGGTTTTGGAAGCAATGAATCGATTCTTGACTTGTTTTCTAAAGCAAAGAATCGATTGTTAGCTTTAAAGCTAGCAATCGATTATGGTGTTTAGTTTTTAAAGAAGAAAATCGATTATCTTCTTAATTTTGTGAAACTTCATTTTGTAAAGCAAACAATCGATTATCTACTTGCCTTATAAAAGCACCAAATCGATTCCTCACCTATTTCCATAGGCAAGAAATCGATTTTCTACTTGCATTTGTGAAGCACATAATCGATTTCAACATTATATCTTTTCAAGCAACTAATCGATTCACAACTTGTTTTTTGAAGCACATAATCGATTATTATCTCCCTTTATTTAAGCATATAATCGATTATTCACTTATGAGCTATTTTCTTTAAAGCAACTAATCGATTATTATCTTATGTTTTGCAAGCCATAAATCGATTAGTCACTTATAACACAAAGTGCTTCAACGGTCATATTTTTCCTATCTCTATAAATAGAACCCTAGGTTTCACGATCAAAACCACAACCTAAAATTCTAAAACGCAGAACGCGAAACTTCTCACTTTCACAATCCTATTTCACGTTCTTCGTCACTTTGAGCTGATCTCTCTCAAGGGTTAGGTTGGGAAAATCTTCAAGTTGTTGTATTCGCCTTCTTAGAGGTATTTCTGTTTATTGTAATTTCTTCAATTCCTGTTATTTGGTTTTACTAGAGAGTGGGGAATCTCTCTAGGGTTTTGACTGTAACAAGGGTGGGGTATCTCTTGTATGTCAATTGGTTGTACTAGGGAGTGAGGTATCTCTCTAGGGTTTTTGATTGTAACAAGGGTGGGGTATCTCTTGTTGTAATTGTTGTTTAGGGCTCTTGCACAAGGTGGGGTATCCTTGGTGAAGAGTGCCTGTGTCTGTAAGGGTATTAAAGCACCCAGTTGAAAGCTTTGTTTTTATAGTGAAAATCTCACAAAGGGTTGTGAGGACTGGACGTAGGTCACTGGGAGGTGACCGAACCAGTATAAATCTTGTGCGTGCTTTACTGTTCTTTATTCTAATTCGTTCATTTCATAAACCTGCGCGAAAATTAATCTAAGTCGTTAAAAAGGGGAAAAGTTTTAAAATCTCAATTCACCCCCCCTCTTGAGACTGAAGCCACTTGGTAACAAGTGGTATCAGAGCTAGACTCTTGTTTAAAGGGCCTAGCAGCTTCAAGAGAAATGGCTTCAGGTTGGTCTACGCAAGAGGGCGCGTCTCTTACCCGTCCTCCGGGATTCAACGGGAAAGACTATGCATATTGGAAAGAAAGAATGAGGATATTTATAGAAGGGGTTGATATTGATGTATGGGATGCTGTGGGAAATGGACCCTATGTCCCCACGCACATGGTAAATGGTATTCTCACTGTCAAAGAAAGAGCTGAATGGACTGATAATGATAAGAGAAAAGTTCAACACAATTTTCGTGCCAAGAATATCATCACTTCCGCCCTCAGTCCTGATGAGTTCTTCAGAGTGTCAAACTGTAAAACTGCCCAAGAAATGTGGGACAATCTTCAAGTCACTCATGAAGGTACTAGTGAGGTAAAAAGAGCAAGAACAAACACTCTCATCCGGGAATATGAACTATTCAGAATGAATCAAAGAGAAACTATACAAGAAATGCAAAAGAGGTTCACTCACATAGTGAATCAACTGGGCTCATTAGGAAAATCATTTCCTGCAGAAGACTTGATCAACAAAGTGCTAAGATGCCTAAACAGAGAATGGCAACCGAAAGTAACTGCTATAGCTGAATCAAGAAATTTAGCAACTATGACACTCGCCACTCTTTTTGGGAAAATACAAGAGCACGAATTAGAGCTCGCTCGTCTAGCAGAACATGAAGAAAAAGACAACAAAAAGAAAAGCTTAGCTCTCAAAGCTTCTAGTTCAAATCCATCTGATGATAGTGATGATTCGGAAAATGAAGATAATGAAGACGATTCAAAAAATTCATGAGAAGGAAAAGCTTCCCCAGGAAGAATTCTTCACCCAAAAGAGTCTCAAGCAAGGAAAACTTCTCAAGTCCACCAACTTGCTACGAATGTGGCAAATCCGGACACATGAAGATGGAGTGCCCGAACTTACAAAGAAAACCGTCAAAGTTAAAGAAAAAGGAATCCAAAGGAAACAAGGGTAGAAAAGCCTACACAGCATGGGAAGACAATAACATGGACTCATCAGATGATTCAGAAAGTGAAGAAGCTCAAGTTGGTCTCATGGCCGACCACGACAGCGAAAATGAAACTGAGGTAGATTCTAACTCTGAAACTTCACAAACTGCATATGATGAATTACATGACGCATTTCTTGAATTGCATAATGATTCTTTGAAACTAGCTAAAGCATTAACCCAATCTAAGAAAGCAGTTGCTCATCTTCAAAACGAAGTTATTGCTTTAACTAAGGAAAAATTAGAACTTAGAAATGAAAATCATAGTCTTGGTTGCTTTAATGCAAATTATATATGTGTGTTAGCCTGTAATTTCGACAGGCTTCATTGAAAATGGTCAACAAGGCCTGACTTATATTTCGACAAAGACCAAATTATTTCGACAGAGAAAATGGTCATGCGCAAGGTAAACTCGACAAGCTTCCGGGGAAGCAAAAGCAAGAGAGAGGAAAATGGACACAAGCTTTCGACAGACAGAAAACAGAGCAGTTATGCGCTGAAGACTAGCAGTTGGTCGAAGCGTGATAGAGCGGTTCTGGTCGAAAGTAGGAGTAGCAGTTATTAATTTTCAAATTTCTAGGCAGTTACTTAGTTCAGTTTTTCCCCCTCTTTTCCTTTGTATAAATAGTAGTTTCTGAGAAGAAACAGAGGTCGCAAATCACAATACACAACCCGATTCCTGAAACTCTAACTTCCAAGCCAGAGCGAAAAACGAGTGGAAGAATCGCTGTACGTGATAGTGTACCACTTTTACGATTCAATGCAATTTATTTGTCTTTTCTTTACAATTCATGCACCATTTACTGCTTCTTTTCTTTTCAATTCTGTTAATCATTGCAAATCGTCCCCTTTTCTACATTTTCTGAAACACAAACCACTCGCAATTCAGAGGCAATTGCTTTGAGATTTTTCTAGTTTGATCTCACAAACCTTCTAATAAAACTAGTGATTGTTTGCTAAAAACACCAGCAAACAATGTGATAAGTGTGTTGAATATGAAAAGAAAATTCATGAGCTTGAATGGACAATAGGAAAAATGTCCAACATCAACATATGCATCATAGGTCTCCAAGAAATAATTTCATAAAAAGACATGTGCATTATAGACCTAAGTTCACTACTAGTCCATATATTAGATGTTATTACTGTGCCAAATTAGGACATACTGCATCTGTTTGTATGGCTAGAAGCAGACAAGTTGTGAAAAAGGTGTGGGTTCCCAAAGGAACTCTACCAAGTACTAACCCACAAGGACCCAAAGAAATTTGGGTACCAAAACTTTCAATTTGATCTTATTGCAGGTATGCTTCAAGGTATGGGGGAAGAATTAATACCTTGATAGCAAGTACTCAAAGTACATGACTGAAGATATGACAAAGCTCTTAACACTCACCCCCAGAAAAAGCCGTCATGTGACTTGTGATAACAACAATAGAGGAAGAATTCTCGGTGACGGTAAGTTTGGTAAAAGTCTATCCACCTCTATTGATAATGTGCTTTATGTAGAATATCTTAAGCATAAGTTACTTACCATTAGACAAATACGTGATTATCATTGTTTGATTTTGATTTATGCACCATTGAGGACAAAATCAGTAAGCAAGTTAGAACAATAGGAAATAGAGTAAACAATAACATATGGTGTCGATATAAATCACATTAATCTATAGATGGACCCCGTTCAACATTCTAGAACTAAGCATATAGAGATTAGACATTATTTTCTTAGAGATCATGTTCAAAAAGGTGATTATGTGATTGTTTAGTTGAGCAGTCAAAACCGCTAGCTGATATTTTTTTTAAACCATTGCAAAAAGAAAATCTCTTTTTCATTCGAATAAATTCATGCTACTTTTAGTCAAAAATAAATTCATGCAAAATTAGCTTGACTCCTTAAGATTACAGAGGTTTTCATGATGATAAATTAGCACTCGAGATATGTGCAAGGTGCAACACCAAAAGAGTAAAAGGCATGAAACAACAAAACTAGCATTGTGGAACAATCCAATCATCCGCTTAAATTATATAATAGAAAAATCACAAAATATCCAAGACCAAAGGATTGAGGAGTATGGCACTAAGAGAAATCTCAATCTTAAACATTAGCAAAATAACTATATTTGTCAAATGTGAAGATAACAAGAACACAAAGTGTGGATATCTTGTGTTGCAGGTGAAGTTTTGATCATGAAGTAATATAAGACAAAGTGACAAATGGAACTCCAAGGCACAACCAACTCAAGAAGTAAGTGTGTCAAGGGTAGTAGTCCCTAGGAAGTTGGGTCGTGTCTTAGGAATGAATTGTAAACCGCTTTTGAAGATCGGCTCAAATCACTAAACACACTAGCACTCACACACAAATGGACCTAACTTATGTTTTTTCAATTGATAAATAGGTTAGGCACTTGTTGCCTTTTAAAAGAAATAGAGTCATGGCTTAGTGTTGTTAAAAGAAATTGTTCTGAAGTAAAGAAATCGATTTCATTCATATTGTTTAAGCCAAAAATCGATTTCCTCCTTATGCTTAAAGACATCAATCGATTAAATTGTTAAAGGACTTGGTTTTGGAAGCAATGAATTGATTCTTGACTTGTTTTCTAAAGCAAAGAATCGATTGTTAGCTTTAAAGCTAGCAATCGATTATGGTGTTTAGTTTTTAAAGAAGAAAATCGATTATCTTCTTAATTTTGTGAAACTTCATTTTGTAAAGCAAACAATCGATTATCTACTTGCCTTATAAAAGCACCAAATCGATTCCTCACCTATTTCCATAGGCAAGAAATCGATTTTCTACTTGCATTTGTGAAGCACATAATCGATTTCAACATTATATCTTTTCAAGCAACTAATCGATTCACAACTTGTTTTTTGAAGCACATAATCGATTATTATCTCCCTTTATTTAAGCATATAATCGATTATTCACTTATGAGCTATTTTCTTTAAAGCAACTAATCGATTATTATCTTATGTTTTGCAAGCCATAAATCGATTAGTCACTTATAACACAAAGTGCTTCAACGGTCATATTTTTCCTATCTCTATAAATAGAACCCTAGGTTTCACGATCAAAACCACAACCTAAAATTCTAAAACGCAGAACGCGAAACTTCTCACTTTCACAATCCTATTTCACGTTCTTCGTCACTTTGAGCTGATCTCTCTCAAGGGTTAGGTTGGGAAAATCTTCAAGTTGTTGTATTCGCCTTCTTAGAGGTATTTCTGTTTATTGTAATTTCTTCAATTCCTGTTATTTGGTTTTACTAGAGAGTGGGGAATCTCTCTAGGGTTTTGACTGTAACAAGGGTGGGGTATCTCTTGTATGTCAATTGGTTGTACTAGGGAGTGAGGTATCTCTCTAGGGTTTTTGATTGTAACAAGGGTGGGGTATCTCTTGTTGTAATTGTTGTTTAGGGCTCTTGCACAAGGTGGGGTATCCTTGGTGAAGAGTGCCTGTGTCTGTAAGGGTATTAAAGCACCCAGTTGAAAGCTTTGTTTTTATAGTGAAAATCTCACAAAGGGTTGTGAGGACTGGACGTAGGTCACTGGGAGGTGACCGAACCAGTATAAATCTTGTGCGTGCTTTACTGTTCTTTATTCTAATTCGTTCATTTCATAAACCTGCGCGAAAATTAATCTAAGTCGTTAAAAAGGGGAAAAGTTTTAAAATCTCAATTCACCCCCCCCCCCCCCCCCCCCCCCTCCTCTTGAGACTGAAGCCACTTGGTAACACAAAGGACAAACAAATTTCAGAATGGATGAGTATCTAATATCATACTATACAAATATATGAGTATGTGAGTACGTATGCAAGTGAATACAAATTTAATATCGAACACCAACAAAATAGTAAATAATGAATACCATATAGAATAATCATTAGTTTAAATGCAGAGACAAGCCAATTCATAGCACCACAGAAACTTGAATCTACTTGTATCATTTTGAAGCATTGATACTCAAATAAGAATAAATTAACAATAACAATTACACAAACCTCATTATTAAATCGAACCAAATACATATATGAATAATTGGTAACAAAAGACTAACAAAATAATGATTCGCAAGCAATCTATGTATATATTTTATTCTTAGATAACAAAACCATGTAAGATGAATCATAAAATAAATAACCAAAAAAAAAATTAGAACATAAAAACAAGTTGATAGTTTATAGTCTCAAACTATATAGCATTGAATTTACAATACAATTCACAAAGAACACTTACACACATATAAAACATGTTATAACAACGGACATTATACAGGACATAGTGCCACTAACAAAATGGAGTCACATTAATTAAACTAAATCAAGAACACGTTAAATACATAAGTGAACATTCAAAATAGGATTGGTTTAACAAAAGTTCAAAAGCAATCTTAGTACACATTTTGTTCTAAAATAATATATCCACATAACACAAATAATATAAGATAACCAAGAAAAATGCCATATCATGCAACTAAGAAATTGCATAAATCTAGAGTTCACAAATCAAGGAAGTTACAAAAGAATTTACACAAATAAAGAGTTCACATAGAGAAAACACAATAGACCACACATATAGTTCGGTTAGGACCGAACTGCTCTGATACCACTAATTGTGACACCCTCTACCCCGTCATGGCATTTTAATAGCATAGATACAAAAAAAATTAAATAAATAAAGCTACCAAACATAATTTTGGTTATTATAAAACTTTAATTCAACGAGGAAAAGTTATCACATTCACAAACTTGCGGAAATCCAAAAAATATAAATGCATCAACATCTAATTAAAACAAATAATCCAAATCCCCGATGTCACAACGGTTCAGAGCTGACCCTTATAAAAGCACATCGGAAAATAAACTTCAAAAACATAAACTAGCTAATTCTAAATGCGGATAACTCCGAGAACAAAAATCACTCATCGGCTCCATCAACGTCAACATCTGCAAGTACATCATCTATACATACACACATGTGCCCAAGGTGAGGAACCTGAGGGAAAGACTCCAAGCCATCCCGCATGGGGGGCACGGCCGATATTCCCATCGAGCAAGCCACCCTGCGAGTCCCAGACCGGGAAGCTCGCCCCAAAGAAGAAAGAAGGGTGGCCCAAGTCACTGGAACACAGAGCTCAACCTCGCTGGACATCACAGTCCTCAATGACCGAGAATTGAGGGCCACCAGGACGGTCAAACCTCCGGCAGATGTGCCGCAGGATCAGTGGATGACTCGGGCGGCCATTGAGATGCCAACCCCCAAAGTGGCTTCCAGATCTCGCTCGCAAAAAAGGAGGCAGCAAAGGGCCAGGGAGTTCAACAGGATGAAAGAGACTCTCCAGATGCTCATCTCTACTAGAGATGGGAATACCCAGACCATCCCTAGAGCATCTGTTGCTAAGGTGTTGGAACAACCTTCCCAAAGCCAGTTGAGGACACAGCTCCTGAGCAGTCTCCCGAGGCAGCTGCCCCAGAGCCACCTGTTGATCGCGAGGAAGAGGACCAGACAATAGTAGGCATGGTGGAGGCGGTGATAGAGTGCCTCTATGGACCTCATAACCCAGGGGGCCCCAAACCAGCCGGTGAACCCCAGGATGGGGATTCGATGACTGAGCAATAATTACAAGAAGACGACCACCTGGGGGGAGAAGAGGAACACCCTTTTGGCCCTAGAGAATTAGGCGGAAATTCTATTACTAAGTCAGTTCTAGACGATTTGATGGATGAGACCGATGGAGAATTCTATGTGGACATAGAGATGATGGGCCTCCTTCCACCGGAGTTTTGGGGGACTAGAGATCAGCCAAGGGCCCTAAAAGGAGATGTCTTTGCCGAGGAGGCCGAATGGGCAGCCTTGACAGAAGCCGAGGGACCAATCACAGAAGGCATGTTGTTTGAAAAGCCAACGGCAGATATGACCAGACACTTGAAGCCATTGTACATTAAAGCCCACCTCAATGGGAAGATGTTCAATAGGGTCGTTGTGGATGGTGGTGCTGCGCTGAATATCATGCCACTCTCGACTATGAAAAGGCTAGGGAAGAACTCTGAAGATCTCATTCCCACTACCATGACCATGACCAGTTTCATGGGCCACCCCTCTCATGCACTAGGAGTGCTGGTGGCCGATGTGACCATTGGGTCAAAGGTAACTCGATCGGTATTCTTCGTCATTGAAGGAAAACCCTCATACACAATGATCTTAAGGAGAGACTGGATCCACACTAGTGAATGTGTCCCCTCCACTTTGCACCAGAAACTTATGATATGGGTGGAAGACAAGGTGGAGATAGTGGAAGTTGATCCCAATCCTTTCCCAGCGGAGATAAAGATGTTTGAAGCCGTGTTCTACTCACCCTACCTATGCCCGATCTCCATACCAGGGGGGACTACGAAGAGGGCGGTATTGAGTCATGTGACTGGACCAAGAAGGGTTTTGAATTCAAGATGTTGGCCGACTCACGGCCTGACCATGAGAACAATGGTTAGCCTACCTTCGGCGGTACAGAGCCTGCTGGACCGATTGAACCTATTTCAGATAGAGTCCAGCATTGAAGTGGCTATGTTTGGTGCCATACACGTAGAGGACGAAGACTCGGAGGAGGCTTCGGATGACCTTGGAAACGAGATGTCGGCCGAATCCCCATACATAAAACCTATCCAGAGAAAGATGCCTACCTTCGAAGCCCAAGACCCATTGGTTGAAGTGAATTTGGGAACGGAGAGTGAGCCCAGAACGGCTAAAGTTAGCGGTAAACTCCCACCGCAGCAACGTGATCAGATGGTAGCCTTGATATGGGACTATCGTGACTGCTTTGCATGGGACTACCGTGAGATGCCAGTCCTTGATAGGGCCTTGGTGGACCATAGGTTACCCATCAAGGAGGGTTGCAAGCCCCACAGTGATGGTAACCTCGGAGCCGTCGGTGACTATTTTGGTAGTCATGTAGGTGGGAGTGAATGAGACACCACGAGCGGGGATGGAAGACCGATCGATAAGTCAAGGAGACGCCACAACCGGCTATGGAGGTTCCAGTTGATAAGTCGGGATGAGCGCCACGGCAAGCCGATAAGCTCCAAGAACGGCTCAGAGAACCATAGAGACACGTCTCTAAATTTTTACTCAAAATTCAACTTGTTTATTTCATAAAATGCACTACAATATATAGAGAACCACAGGCCCTATTGGCCCAAAAGAACCTCAGGCCCAATTGACTTAATAATACCCTAGAAATTAAAATACACTAATAAATATCAAATCCTAATTTTAATGGAAATAACTAATTGGCATTAAAGCCATTGATTCTAATCTTAAAATAAAGAAGACAGTTAAATGAAATTAAAGTCTTGGATATAATCCTAAAATAAAGTACTAAAAAGGGAAATAAATTGCACTAATTTATTCTTTATGATATTGTACTAATATACTCTTCACGAGATTTTCCTTCAACTTTTTTACGTGTAGACCTTTGTTGCATGAGTTGAGAGGAATTCTCCAGCCAATGATAATCCAAGATAGCTACTTGGATTCAAAATTGGCATAAGCCATTAAGTCTTGTAGTCAATGAAATACTGATATCTTTATACGTTTCTTTCCACATGCTTAAGGCAATTAGGATCTCATCACACAAGCAACCACCGAGGAGGTTCAACCCACAGCTGATGCCGCAGATCAAAGCCGAAGTGGAAAGACTCTTAAAGGCAGGATTCATCAGAACTGCCAGGTACATAGAATGGCTGTCTAATATAGTCCCTGTGATCAAAAAGAATGGCCAGGTCAGGGTCTGTATTGATTATAGAAACCTGAACTTGGCCACTCTGAAAGATGAGTACGGTATGCCTGTGGCCGATATGCTTGTCGATGCCACGGCGAACAATGCCATCATGACTTTTATAGACCGCTATTCTGGCTACAGCCAGATTTATGTGGCTGAGGCTGACACTCATAAGACCGCCTTCAAGTGTCCAGGCGCCTTAGGAATCTATGAGTGGGGCAACGTACCGAAGGGCGATGAACGTACCAAAGGCGTCCTGTCCAAGAGCTTCGAAGCCCACCTAGGGGATCTCGAACAAGCTCTGAAGCGGATGAGACTCCACAATCTTAAGATGAACCCTGCTAAGTGTGCCTTTGGCGTGTCTGCAGGTAACTTCCTGGGAATTCTGGTGCATAACCAGGGCATTGAAGTGGACTAGAAAAAAGCTCGAGCCATCCTAGAGGCAAAACCCCTAGAACGAAGAAAGAGCTGCAGAGTTTGCTAGGCAAGATCAACTTCCTAAGGAGATTCATCGCCAACTCGGCTGGAAAGCTTAAAGCCTTCTCGCCGTTGCTACGAATGAAGATTGGCGAAGAAATGATTTGGGGAACTAAGCAACGGGAGGCCTTCGACCAAATTAAGGCTACCTTGAACAACCCCCCTGTCCAAATACTTCCGCAGCCTGGGAGACCTCTAAAGCTATACATTGCGGCTAAGGACCAAGCTATTGGCTGCTTCTTAGCTCAAGATGATGATAGTGGCACTGAGCGTGCTATATACTATCTCAATAGACTACTCAATGACGCCGAAACTAGATACTCGCCCATTGAGAAACTCTGTTTGTCTTTGTTTAATGCTTGTACTAAACTCGAATACTATCTCCTGCCTAAGGATGTTTTGGTTGTATGCAAGGTTGACATTATTCGATATCTGCTTAATAGGCCTGTCTTGCAAGGAAGACTCGTTAAGTGGGCCATTAAGCTGAACGTGTTTGCTTTAACTTATGTGCCTCTGAAAGCTGTGAAAGGCCAGGCCCTGGCAAACTTCTTGGCTAAGCATCCATGTGTGGAGACACACGATGCTCCGGCCGAAGCTGTCAGCTACCTGGGCCTTATACCCTGGGTCCTCATGTTCGACGAGTCTAGCACTCGGACGAGGGCCGGAGTGGGTATAGTCATCACCAGCCCTTGTGGCCAAACATGGAGGTTCATGTGCCGAATAGGGGACCAAGCCTCCAACAAACAGGCCGAATATGAGGCTATGATCATGGGACTTGACATCTTGGCCGGCATGAAGGCTCACTACGTGGAAATAAGGGGTGACTCCCAACTGGTGATCAAACAAATCATTGGGGAATACAAGTGCTACAACGCTAAGCTCAAAGAGCTGAGGGCCTCGGCGCACAACTTGCTAAAGTTGTTCACCGATGTCGTCATCCTGTATGTCCCCAGGAATGAGAATCAAGAAGCAAAAGACTTGGCCCAGCAGGCCTCGGGATACAAGGAGCGAGTGGTCGAGGTGCTACAACAAAGTGCTATGACTCTCACCCAGGAGAATCCTGCCGATTCCTGGATTGGGGTGCTGACGAGGTACCTCCGTGGCCCGACGACTGACACTGACTTTAAGGTCAAACAAAGGGCATTGATGTATATCTTGATAGGGGACGACCTATACAAGAGAAGTACCAATGGGATACTGTTAAAGTGCCTCAAGACGAAGTGGCCCAATCATGAAGTGGCCCATCTATCGGCATGGGTATGGCCCAATCATGAAGTGGCCCATCTATCGGCATGGGTATTATTGGCCGACGATCACGGCCGATTGCTTCCAGTTTGCCAAGGGATGTGAGTCTTGTCAGCTGCACTGACCAATCCAAATAGGGGCCGGCGGATGAACTCCATCCTATTGTCAAACCTTGGCCATTCAGAGGATGGGCCATGGATTTAATTGGCAAGATATACCCTCCGAGTTCAAAAGGGCACAACTTCATTATTGTAGCCACCGATTACTTCACTAAGTGGGATGCAGTTAGGAAATGTTGATCAGGCCGCGGTGATCAGATTCATAGAGAACCAGGTCATTCTCAGGTATGGAATCCCTAAGACCATCACCGCCGATCAAGGTACAATGTTCACCAGAGAACGAGTGGTAGCCTTTGCCCAGGAATACGACTTTAAGATAAAACATTGGTCCCCTTATTATGCCCAAGCCAACAGACAAGCAGAGGTCACCAATAATATCATCATTGAACTCATCAAGAAGAACATAGAGGATAAGCCCCGGCGGTTGCATGAGACCCTCAATGAGGTCACGTGGGCTATGAGAAAATCTAAGTCTACTGCCACGGGGGTGACCCCCTATCGTTTAGTTTATGGGCAGGACGTCGTGCTACCACTAGAGATTAGTTTAACCTCGTTGAGAGTGGCACGGCAGCACTCCCTCAATATGAATGAGTACCAGCAAGCCATGTTGATGGAGCTAGACTCGGTGGATGATGACAGACTGGCTGCCCTCAGCAGGATAGAAATGAGTAAAGCCAAGACGGCCCGAGCCTACAACAAGCACGTTAAACTGAAGAAGTTTGTTGAAGGTGACCTCGTATGGAAGGCCATTCTGCCACTAGGAAGGAAAGACCGCCAGTTGGGCAAGTGGTCCCTGAATTGGGACGGGCCCTATATCGTTAGCGAAGTATATCACAGTGTAGCATATCGTCTAATCACTCTAGACGGAGAAGAATTTGAAACAAAGATGACTGGCAAATACCTCAAAGCGTTTTATCCTACTCTATGGGAAAGTATGCGGGGAATTAAAAGGTGGGTTTAAAGAAATAACTGAAATATTGTCAAAATGGCACGCCATGCACCGGCGGCCTAGTGATAATCGAAGGAGGCACTAAATTTCCCCTTCAAGCCAGATTGACGGCACCACTCGTAGCTTCTACAGGCTCAGAATCAGCGACACCGAGGTCAATAGTAGAGGCGTCCGCCAGGCGGAGGCGAAAGCTCTCCCATGAAGCAGCGACCAATTGCATTGCACTCTGGCCACAGTCTCTGTCGAAAAGGGCAAGGTCCCGCTGAGGGCGAGACTCCTGAACATGCCGGCCTAAGGGTTTGCTACGATGAAAGACATGGGAATGCTTGACCGAGATATGCTCCAGCCGATCGGTGACTGCCCCACGGCGGGCATGTAGAACCTCAAGATCCGTCTGAAGCTGCATTAATGAAACCCCGATCTCCCCAATACGGCGTCTGGCAGCTTCCTCCGCAGTCAAGGCCGACTGGCATACTGTCACCTGCTCGTCAAAACCATCAAGCAGTGCATTGTGCTAAGCCTGCAGAGCGTTCAAACGATCCAACGATTCTTGAGCAGTGACTTGGATAGTACTGGTAGCCAAATAAGCCTGGGAAATCGCTGGGAGGCGGTAGGCGATGTCCTTAATGGCTCTTCGCTGCTGCTCCGACAGGCCTTTCTGAGAAGTCAGCCTGAAGATCAGGGATCGAAAGTCTGTAAGCTGAGAAGTGTTGGTAGGAATACCACCCTGAAGAGCTGCCTCCAACCATTGTAACTCGTCAAAAGTGAGGGGATGAATCTGAAGTTGACGCCAGACGGCGAAGTGGTGAGTTACTTCAGCATCTGCCACCAGTTGGGAACCTGGTTGAGGGACAAAAGGAGAAATTAGGGGTAGATTTGGTAGAGGAGAATCCACAACCAGGGGAACAGCTACCTGCAGGGGTGCAGAAGAATAACGTCAACACGAAGTCTTAGACGACCAGCGAGGTGAAGGGAGAAGGTCATGAAAAGTACCTTGGGACTCTTGGAAGAGCGGGAAGTGGTGACTGCCACCACGACACTTCTTTTCGCCGCCGTCCCTGAAGGAATCTTCATGATCTGGCGCTTGGGAGGTCTCCAAAATATTAATGGACTGTCGTCGTCGTCTTCAATAACGGGAGCTGCATGAGCCACAGGAACGGTGAGAAGGAAAGGATCGGGGAAGGAGCAAATGGATCGAGGCGGAAGGACGCTTAACCACTTGCTTGGACGCTTAACCTAGGTCTGGTTGAGATCTCGCGGAAGGACGCTTAACCACTTGCTTGGACACGGTTGTCGGGACCGACAGAGATTGAAGCGCTGGAACGGTAAAGGAGAGAACGGTATTAGAGCTGGTGCCACCAGAGGACTCCAGCAGAATTAGGAACCTGAGGGGACGACTCAAGTACTGAGATAGCAATTCATTAGACGTCTGGGGAAAGACTAAGTCCTTGACTCCGTGCCACCAATTGGAAAAGGCGCTGGTCACACCCGGACACGTGGTATAGTACGCCCATGCAAACTCAGCGATCCGTTTCTGATTAGCGGCAACCATCTCATATACTCGAGCATCGGTCAGCCCTTCACGGTGCTGGAGATCCCGTAAAGATAAATACGGCAGGGGGACGTGCTTCACAAAGCCAAACTGCCTGCACACAAAGATGGGGAAATAGTTGCGAACAACATAAGGGGCCGAGCTACCAAGGCTGATTTCCATCTATTTTCAGCATAGTTGTGAACGGCAGCAGAATAGGTCACCGGCGGCTTGGAAGGAACGAATATCCACAAGGGGCCGAGCCCTTTGTCTTGCACGGGACACCAGGTTGTCATCGGTGTTTCCACCCGAAGGAGATCCCTCACGAAAGTAACAAGGGTCAGTCGATGACAAGGAAAACCCCATAGTTCAGGACCCATGCATGTTGGGGAGACGAGTCCTGGGCCCTCCAGCCCGGCGTTGAGAAGGCTGGGAAAATAAAGGATGACCCACAACTGCAAGAACCACATGGGACCTCGAACCCGGATGACTTGGTCGTGCTCCCGAATCTGGTCAAGCATGTTCTGGATGCCGCGGTAAAGCTCGCCGAGGAAAAAATGGGCCCAAGAGTAGCGCGTGTCGCTGGACATCATAACCGCGAAGGGCTGTAAGTCCTTGATGACGCCCTCAGAGCCAGTGCCATAGAAAAACTTGCAGAAAAAGTATAGGATGAAGGCAAGATGCTCATCATCGGTGACCTCTGGAGCATCCCCAGCGTGGTCTCCTATGAGTTTGGGAAAAGAACCCCCAGCTAGGACCTTCATATGGCCCGCCTCCTGCGGCATCTTGGAAGGATGAACTGTCTTGCCGGACTCAGGTAGGCCGGTGATGGCGGAAACATCAAGCACGGTAGGGGTTAGAATTCCCCACGGAAATACAAAGGCATTGAGCCTGGAGGACCAAAAACCTAGGAGGGGCAGAAGCATCTCCAGGGGTTGGGAGCAACAAAAGAAGAAAGGGCCACTATATCGCGAAGACCCACGGTCTTCCAAACACCGGTCTTGACACCGTGGACCCTCACGAACCAGTCCCGATAATCAACAATATGTATGGCCAACGCGTCAGGGTCTGTTATATGGGCACTCATGCTAAACTAGTCTTGCGTAATAGGGAGCGACGAAGGAGTAAAAATGAGCTTGAAGGCGGCAAAACTGTCAAGAACTTCAGAAGTGGCTGGACGCACCGTCACACCATTCAAAACAACAGCGAAAAGGTCCCTCGGGGAAGCCTTTGG
Source organism: Astragalus glycyphyllos (assembly GCA_963573325.1). Lineage (NCBI taxonomy): Eukaryota > Viridiplantae > Streptophyta > Magnoliopsida > Fabales > Fabaceae > Astragalus > Astragalus glycyphyllos. The sequence goes on from OY754307.1 coordinate 35,344,378, forward strand.
AGGAGGGTTTGCCTGAGGTAAGGAGGAGAGTGATGAGCTGGACGACGAATCGGCCGGGCTGTCAACACCGCCGTAACTATGTTCTTGATTCTGGGAGTCAGAGTCTGAAGCCATTTTAGGAAAGAAAAGAAAGATTGTTTGCCAGGCAGGGATGGTGGCGAACGTTTCGGAAAAACAATGGGGGTAGTGGCAAGGAACTCCGAAAATGCAAAGAGCCGTGCAGGGGAAATGATGATGACTATTTATAGCTTCGCAAGAAAACTCAACCTGCATGTCCTTGGGAATCGTCGGGCAGTCGTTTCGATTCGTACGAAGTGCCAAGGGTCACGTGGCAGCGATTACGTCCCCTCTAACTGTCACTTCAAATCATTTCAAGGGTTTTCGTACCGTCAATTACGTCCTCAAGGCCGCACGACAGTACAAAAAAGAGGGGTAATTGTTAACACCCAAAAATAAATAGGTCGTAGGCCGAGGATTGAGAGAAGAAAAGGGGAAATATGGTGTGAAGGCAAGCCATGTGGCAAGGGGGCAAAAAAGGTATTTTGCCAGAGAGAGTGAACCTAAGAAGGTCCTCGGGGCGCAGTAAACGGGAGAAAACCCCCCGAGGGAGGATTATGCCCGAGGACCGACGAGCCACGCCGAGGAAGAGTAATCACCCCATCTTATAGAGGGCCAAGGCCTTGGTGGCTCGGATGCCTGAACCATTACCTCAAGTGGGGCTAGGATAGCCGAGCCACCATACAGCCGAAGCAAGATGGGTGTTGCTTGGAAGGCAAGACACTGCACAAAGGAAGAACGTGGGAACGGTTGAAGTTCAAATGGAAGAGCGAGGCCGAAAAACTCAGAGCAACGAGCACTCACACCACTAACCGTGCCAGTGGGATCGTGAGCAGTTACTTCGCTTCGTTGAGGGCCTATGAAGCAATGAGAGCCGTTGATCTTAGATCAATCCAACGACAGGCAAATGTTGGCTAGCTTAGTGGTCGATGACGAGGGCCTGTGTATATATATAGCATTAAAGTGAAATGTAAAACACACATCAATCAAATCAAACTCTACGTTTATTTCATTTATCTTTTTTATCGCATTTTCGCCCTTTACTTTCATTAGCCGTAGTAATCCAACACTCGCGTCCCTTCTCACCTTGCCTGACCCTTTCTAGAGGAGTCAGGAAACCCATAATTGAGGAGCAGAGTTCCCTCCTCGACGCAATTGCTTGAAGAAAAAGGAATCAAGACAGTCCAAACCTCTGGCCGACACCACAGCTAGGACCTAAGAGTTTAACGACAACAGCCGTTTTTTATGTTAGTTAATTTAACTCCGTTTCAGATTATGTTTTGTCTTGGAAAAAATCGAACCAACCGAACCAGTCCAAACCGCATTGGTGTGATTTGGTTTGGTTTTATTTTAGGAAGCCAAATGAACCAAACCAAACCGCATGTTTTTATCGTGGTTTTTGGTAAACAATCGCTAGTTTAAAATTGTTTGCTTGCAAGATCAACTAGTAAATCTTAAGACATATTGTGCGTTGATTTCCCAGAAATTATAGAGTTTCCTTAATGTTCTTACGGTTTTAATGAAAATGATGAAGATAACCGCCAATTTCAAAGGTGTTGAAACTGTCGAAATTACTTCAAAATGATACAGTTCTGAACAGAATATGTAAAAAGCAAGTAAAGTGCAAGGAATTTAAGAAAACAGATTAAAATTGCATTGAATGAATAGAAATTGGTGCACAAGTGCATACATTGTTCTGTAACTCACTTTTCTCTCTTACTTGGAAGTTGGAGTATGAGAATTCTGTATGTGCGTATTGTAACCCGTTTTTCCTATGAAAAACTAGGAAAACTACTATTTATACAAATAGAAAATAACTGTACAGAATATTTAAATATGTAACTGCTACATCTTTTCGACAGCAGTTGCTTGATTCCAATCCGTTACCAGTCTTCAAAACCTCTTCTTGTCGAAATCACCGTCTTCAACACTTCGATTTCAGCAAGCCTCTTGTCGAAATCATCTTGACACAACCAAATAACTTAACTCTTCTCAATGTCGAAATTGACATGTTTCTCTTGAAATAATTAGTCAAACCTCGTTGACTGCATTTAATTGAGCTTGTCGAAAATGCAGGCTAATAAATTGCCCCCAAAGAAAGTCTTTTTCGACTGAATTTAGAATGAAGAAAGAAAACAACGTTTTTGAAACTTCACTCAATAGTTTCGTGTCAAGTCTGCTGACGTCATTAACATCTTCTTTCAGAATTAAAAGGACGTTTTTTAAAAAGGAAACCACTTTATTGCGCCAGCTATTCAGAGTTAGTGGGCCACGTTTTACCTTGGAACTCCCCACAAAACCACTTTTCCATAATTGTCAAGTCATGATTGTTAGTGGGCCACTATCTGAAAGTGCAAAAAACCCAAAGGTTTATACCCTATTTTTTTTATTTTTCATCCAGCAACAATAAAAGGCGTACCTCCTTCTCCCTTCTATTTTTTCACTCTTCATCTCCCTTGCGAACCCATATCCAGAACCAGAAACTTTTTAGGAACTCCATTAACGCTTAAAACCTTTCTCTGGTTTTTACAAATCAAGAAAAAAATCACATTTTTCAAACCTAAAAAGTGGCTTCTGCTTCAAGCTCTCAAGCTTCTGGAAAACAGAAATTTATTGCTGAACCTGATTTGAAAGATGCTCGCGCTCAAATCTGGAAATCACAGGTATTAATTCCCTCTTCTGAACCTAACAAGCATGCTTTTCTTGGGCCTCTCCCTGAATCACACGAAGACACACAGAAACTTCAAGAAATTTTCCCTAGTTACCATAAATATAGCCCTAGGATTTTCGAAAAGGGGCCCTACGAAATGGGGTTTATGAATGCCCCCAATAGAGTCTTTAGGTCCTCACCCCATGCAGAGAACGAACTCTACACCAACTGGCTTAACAAAGTTGAGTCGAAGAAGGGCGGATTCTGGAAATCCCAAGGGATTTATGACCTCATTCAACTGTCGAGATATGGCCCTAGGTACCACAGCCCCATGCTCATCGCAGCATTACATTTTTGGGAACTCACAACTAACAGCTTACATCTTAAATGTGGCATGCTCACTCCCACCTTGCTGGATGTGGCTGTCATAACTGGCCTTAAACCGACAGGAGAAATTTTCAATCCCAACAACACCACCAATACGTAATTTGACTTCAAGCATGCCACATTTTCTGGGTACATTGAAGATCAGCATGTAACGGATAACGAGGAGGTCTCCGACATAGAACACATTTCCTTCCTCACCTTATGGCTCTCCCTCTATATCTTCTGCTCTTCATCACTCCAAGTGGCCAAAATGTATGTTAATTTGGCCATTCAGCTTCATGAAGGTCGAAACATATGCCTCAGCAAGCTCATTTTAGGATCTCTCTATGATGCTTTAGCACATGGGTCCTTCGACTTGAGAGGACTTGGACCTCAAGCCAAACTACTAGTCTCAGGCCCTATTTGGCTGTTCCAATTGTGGCTCCTTGCCACCTTTGAGTCGAGATTGCAATTGTATTGCCCCAACGACTATGTTGAGATGGTCGAACAGAGGAGAATCGAAGGTATGAGGCTTGCTGTTTTAAAGCCTAGGGAAATAGGTCAATCTACAGAAGACCTGTTCTCTGTGGCTTTCACCATGTTTATGAACTGTGACACTTTCACACCTTCAATGGCACCATTCGTTGATAGGACTCGTGGACCAAGTTGGTTCACAAAAGAATTTCCTACAACCTCTGTCGAAGATGTCGAAGAAATCAACCAAATCTGGAATGCCTACTTAACTCCAAACTTTCTGTCGACTAAAATCTCAACTGGAAAGGGCAAGGCTCAACTTGGAATGACTGGATATCAACCAAATGTAGTGGCAAGGCAGTTTGGGTTATGTCAACTTCGACCTGCCCCTTTTTAGATTCCTGAAAAGGAGACTTTGCACGAGGACAAGCCGAAGCCGCAGCTGTGTTGGCTCGGACAGCTGCGACTTCTTCTTCCATTTGAGTCAGGTGCACCTCTTGCTATACGATGTCTCGACTTCATCGATCCAAGAGACCAAGTATCTGATTCACTGTCTGTACTGGGATCAGGACTTCCTTGGGCGTTGGCTAAGGTGACATGAGCGGAACAAAACAAGCTTTCTCTGACGCGAGTTCCTGAACGTGCCCTTCTGGTGTCTGGTCTGGCCGCGACACGGGCTAAATGACGCTTTGCAGACGGGGGCTGGCTTCAGGTTTTGGCAAGCCTAACCTAGCCCAATTTTACGTTTTGCCCTAGTGGACCTAATCGGACTAGGTCAAGCCACCTATCTTGACAGCTCTACACATGGCTAGTCTACCTCTGTTCTCCGATAAAAGTACATATTTTTCTAAAAGAAATATCTAGTGTCATTCCTATGGGAATTGTAAAAGTTGAATAAATGATTACTTTACATTATCATATCGACTTTATTTATTGAAGATACTATTATAATATACGTAGTGGAACTGTAGCTCTCCATAGCTTCAAAAACTGAACAAAGGTATCGACACTTTCACAATATAAGTAATGCTAAACTACACTTTGGATCCTTTATCTTTGCTCTATGTTTCACTTTGGCCCTTTATATTTTTTTGGTCTGTTTCTTTCATTTTTGTTCCATTTTGGTCCATGGCGTTAGTTTTTCTTAACGGACGCCACGCTGGCAGTTAACTGCTGATGTGACGTCTTACGTGTCACTACTGACTTGAAATTTTTATATGATGTGGCATAGAAGGGACCATAATGAAACCTTACAAAAACATGAGGGACCAAATTGACAAAAACACACAAATATGAAAAATCACCCCAATCTTCATCTTCTTCTCCGGTGAGCCACCACCACCTTCTCCTCCTCAATCCACCGCCACCCTCTTCTCCACTGCCACACCACCACACCAAAACAGAGTCCTAAATCCTAAATAGCCAATTTGGTCCATGGAAATGTAACTCGCTGTCAATTTAGTCCCTGAATCGAGCAAAAATGCAAAAAAAAATCCCTCAAAGCGTATTCTGTTGTTCACGTTAGTCCTCCACGTTAATGTCCTTGCTAACTCCGTCAACAAATGATGATGTGGCACGTTTAATGCCACGTATGAGGACCAAAATGACATTAAACTTATTTTAAACTTATTTATTTAAAATATTTCATCGACCCTCTCTCTTTCACAAGTCCAGCTCCATCACCAATTTCTTCGAGACATGGCTTCAAGAATAGGAAAACTTATTTATTTAAAATATTTCATCCATGGCTTGAAGAATAGGAAAACTTTGAGGATTGTGGAAACAAAGCCGTAGTTGATCGTGTTGTGCTTGCTATGGAAGTTGTGTTGGAAGAGGGAAAGAAGAAGACTAACAAGTTGCAGAAAAAATTTAACAGAGAGAGATGTGCTGGGAAATAAAAATTAGAGTTTCTGGTTTAGGAAGTTTGTGTAATTTTAGAAAGTTAATATAATGTTAGTAAGTTTGTATTATTTTATGGAAGTTTATGTATTGTCAGTAAGGTTGTGTAATTTGATGGAAGTTTATGTAGTTTGAGTATTTGACATGTTGTACTGTGTTTTGTTCATTTATGGATCTTTTGGTGGTTAAATTATATTTCAAATTGATGGTTAAATTGGAATTATGTATTAATGGCTAAATTGAAATTATGCTTCAATTTTATGGGTCTGCATAATAGTCAAATTTGGGACTGCATATTCTGTACAGTGCAATGCAGATTTTGGGACTGCATAATTGTGAAGTGTTGAGTAGATTTTGGGGCTACATAAGTGTAATGCAGATTTTTGGGACTGCATAATTCCTGAGCTAATTTATGATGAATTAATCATGAGGAGCTTTGGTTGCTGTCAATTGCCACAACTATGCAGGAGCTTTTATGTAGTGCAGTTTTTGCAAAAAAAGAAAACGAACATAATTTCATTCTGAAATTGGCCATAATTTCATTCACAAATTGAAACAAAATTTCAGTCACAAATTTTCATAATGAACACAAAAAAAACCAAAATTAGAAGCAATAGAAAGAGAGAAATAGATGCTTATGTTTGGATCTGAAAACTTTCCGCATAAAAAATAGAAAGGAATTAGGGCTAAGATAAGAGAGGGAAAAACGAGAGGAATGTTGAACAATGGAGGTTTAACCAGCAAATTAGAGTTGTAGATTTTCCCTCTCTCTCTCTCTCAAAACGAAAAGAATGTTGAACAATTGTTCTGGTTTTAGAAGCAGAAAATGGGATTTTGATTTTGAAATTGTTGGGTTTAAGGGATGAAGGTTTGGAGATGGAGGATGCAGATGGTGAAGAGAAGAAGGAAAACTGTTTTTATTTTGACTGCCAATTTGGTTCCTCCCTATGTGGCACTCCATAAATTTGAATTTCCAGACAAACCTCGCCACATAAGCAAACCAAAGTGGCACTAAACTGCCACATATGCAAGATTGACGGAGTTAAGGACAGTGTTTAACGACAGGGACGAACGTGAAGGATGGAATATACTTTGAGGGACTTTTTTGCATTTTTGCTCGATTCAGGGACCAAATTGACAGCAAGTTATATACACTTCCAAGGACCAAATTGGCTATTCACCCAATATGAAAAATCACCAAAATAGAGTCCTAAATCCGAATCTTAAATCCTTAAATCCCAATCCTTAAGTCACAAAGAAAGCTTCTGGAAAGATGGTAATAATCCCAAACAACATTATTCAACCAAGCAAAAGTATACAAGACAAGGAAAAAGCTTCTGGAAAACAGCTTTGTAGATTATAATAATAGCATAATGAGCTTCTAACAAAAATGGCATGCACTTCCATTATCCTCTCTCTCGTCAAAAAAACACTATAGCATCCAGGGTAAGAAGTCATGATGTAAGAGATCTAACAACATCTAAGCACTTATACAAAAACTAACGGCATAGACCAAAATGAAACGAAATCGAATGATGAGGGATCAAAAAGGAACAAAAAAAGATAAAGGACTAAAGTGAAACCTAGAGCAAAGATGAATGACCAAAAGTGTAATTTAACCTATAATTAATAACGTTTTTAGGCTATAACAGAAATGCCAGGAAAATATAAATCAAAGTACAGAGATATCATAGGAGTAACAACATTATGATGTACAAGTAACATAAAATTATTTTTCCACTTGACCGTTAAATGCATTCACAACATCCCCATTGGCACATTCCAATTGTAGGAGAGCTACAATTATTATTATTTTCACAATAAGAGTCTGTATCACACGGTTTGCAAAATGCTGTGATGAAACACCATAAAAAAAAGAATATTATTGAAAGGGGGTGAAATATATAGTATAATATAATGAATAAAGTTTGAAAGAGATAAGAAAAAAGAGCTTACCACCAACGTCGATTACAATAAGAAATAGACAAAGAAAGAGTACCATAGCATAAACACACTTGCGAATTTCAGCCATATTTTTTCTCCTTTGCATAAACAGAAAAATTGTTTACCACTTATAGAGTTGCAAGAGTCATTTTCCTTAAATTATTAACTATAAAATGTCTCTTGAGTCCAACCGAAAAAAAAAAGTCATTTTCCTTATAGAGTTGGAAGAGTCATTCTCCTTTAAAACCCCATGCTATGTTTCCTTCTATTAATTTTTTTTTAGCACTTATAGAGTTGCAAGAGTCATTTTCTTTAAATTATTAACTATAAAATGTCTCTCGAGTCCAACCCAAAAAAAAAAGTCTCTTGAGTAGTTGCGTCAGACGTCCTTTGGCTTATCCAATCGTTCACATTACTTTAGAAAATAATAACGTGAAAGCTGGTTATGAGAGTCCAACTTTTTAATTACCAACCTTTCATTATTTTCTTATATTTTTAGTTTCTCATGATAATGTTGGACCCAAATCTCTTTGTTTACCATGTTGCAAAAGAATGAAATTCCCAATAAGTAAATAAATAGTTTAAGCTTGGAAACGACAACATGATTGATGAAGGTAAGTTCACAATTCGGAGTCTGATTAGTGATACTAAGCATATGTTTAGTATTACTTATTGTTGTCGTGAAACTCTTATGTTCTAGCCGTGGGATCGGTCAAAGGTTTGGACAGTTTTTGATTCTTCTGTTCTTCAAGCAATTGCGTCGAGGAGGGAACTCTGCTCCTCGACTGTGGGTTTCTAGACTCCTCTAGAAAGGATCAGGTTGAGTGAATGGGACGCGAGGGTTGGATTATTCTACTAGCCTAATGCATAAAGATAATATAAAGGTAAAGTGCGGTAAAAGAAGATAAAATTGAAATAAAAGTAGAGTTGTTGTATTGATGCTTGTCTTTTTACAATTGTCCTCTTCCTATTTATATACATAAGCCATCGTCGACCACTATTCGAGCCAACACTTGCCTACCGTTGGATCAATCAAAGATCAACGCTTATCATTGCTCATAAGCCCTAAAGAGGCGGAGTAACTTATTACGATCCAAGTTGCATTGTGTTGCCATCAAACTCTTAGGTCCTAGTCGTGGGGTCGGCCAGAGATTTGGACAATCTTTGATTCCTCTGTTCTTCAAGCAATTGCGCCGAGGAGGGAACTCTACTCCTCAACTGTGGGTATCCTGACTCCTCTAGAAAGGGTCAGGTTGGGTAAATGGGACGCGAGGGTTGGATTATACTACTGACGTAATGCATAAAGTAAAGATAAAATGCGGTAAAAAAAGATAAATTAAAAACTTAGTGTTTTGGATTGAATGGATGTGTCTGTACATTTACTCTATTGCTACATATATACACAAGCCCTCGTTGGCCATTACGCAAGCCAACATTTGTCTTTGGATCAATCTAAGATCAGCGTCTCTCATTGCTTCCTAAGCCCCAAAAACGACGGAGTAACTATCCACGATCCCACTAGCACGGTTAGTGGGGTAAATGCTCGTCGCTCCGTCTTCCACGGACTCGTTCCTTCGCTTGATCCACAAATGCTCCCACGTTCTATCTTCGTGACTTCTCTGTGTTACCTTCCAAGCAACGCCTGCCTTGCCTCGGCCACTATGGTCACTCAGCCTCTCTTTGCCCTTGATAGCAGCTTAGGCACTCGAGCTTCCCTGGGCGTGGCACTCTATAGGCCGAGGCTTTTGCTCTCCCTCGGCTTAGCTCATTGGCCCTCGGGCTTACCCCTCCCTCGGGGAGTTTTGTCTCATAGTATGCCTCGAGGACCTCTCTTGAATTCAATCTATCAGCAAGTACCCCTTGGGTTTTTAGTCATGTGGCTTGCCTTAGCACTTTAACTTCTTCTTCCCTTTTCCTCAGCCTTTGGCCTAGGACTTAATTATCTTTGGGTGTTAACAGATTTCCCCCTTTTTGTGCTGTCGTATAACCTCGAGGATGTGACAGATGGTACAAAAACCCTTGATATGACTTGACGTGACGGTTAGAAGGGACATCATGATCGATATGTGACACTTGGCGTTTTGCGTGGATAAAGCTGACTGCACGATAGTTACCAAGGACACGCCAACGTCTCTCCATTAGCTATACATCGCCCCCATCATTAGCTTTGCACGGTTACTTCCCCCTCTTTTGAATTCTTTTCGTCACCATCCCCTATGTGACAGAAAGTTTCCCTTTGCTAGTGCCCTCTTTCGATCCACCATGTCTTCCAACTCTTACTCACAAAACCAAGACCATAGTTATGGTGGCGACGAGGACCAGACCTGTTCATCATCTTCGGCCAGTTTGCCCCAGGCGATTCCTCCTCTTAAGGCTTCTCCAAAGGACATCCTTGTCGCTATTTCAGGCGGCGTTACGGTGCACTCTGTTACCTCTCAGGTCCGCGAGGATTTTGTGACCGTCAAGCATATCTTCGTGACCTCAGCCTACTCTGGCTTGCCCATCACTCGAGACTGGATTACCACTAATGCCAGGGTGTCAAACACCAGAAGCCTAGAAGGGAATACCGTCAAAAGAAATACTCGGAGGGATTTGGGCCTTCGCGACATGATCGCCCTTTCCACTTTTGTCACTCTTCAATATTTTGACGTCTTGTTGCCCCTTCTAGGTTTTTGGTCCTCCGATCTTAACGCCTTTGTCTTCCTATGGGGCATCTTGACCCCCACCATACTTGACATGTCTCTCATTACTGGCCAATGTGCCTTTGGCAGAGCGTCCACCCCTCTCGGCTGCCGAGGAAGGCAACCCTCGATCATGTTCACACCGGAGGCACCTTTTCCAAGTTCCTCCTCGACAACTTCAAGACTGACCCTGAAATCTCAGACGAGGACCACACCGCCTTTCTTCTGTAATTCTTCTGAAAATTATTCTATGGTACTAAGTCTGCGGGCGTTGTCCAAGAATTGCAGTCGTTTATCGCCCTGATGACCAGTGGTAAGGTTTTTGCCCGGGCTTCCTTTTACCTCGACGAACTCTACCGTGGTATCCAAGCTATGCTTGACCAAATTCGGGAGTATGGCTGAGCCAGTAGGATTCAAGGCCCCATGTAGTTCTTGCAACTGTGGGCTACCCTCTATTTCCCTCACATCCTCTCGGAAGGGCTGGAGGTTCCCAAGTCACCAACCAACCTGTGTTTGGGTCCTCAACTCTGGGCCACCCCTTGCCATTGGCTTACTGCTGCCTAGTTCATGATTGAACTTCTTCGTGCGAACGTAACTAACATGACATGCTGTCCCATGCTAGATAGAGGATAGGACCCCTTATGGATATTTGCTCCCTTGAGATCTCAGGCTAGTGTCTCGGCTTCTGTTCGTGACTCTATTCGGGATAATTGGAGATCTGCTCTAGTGGCCCAGGACCTACCGATTGGGTATATCACCACCTCTTGTTGTAGTAATGCTCTGGCGGAGTATTATTACCCAAACTTCATTTGCAACCAACTTAGGCTACTGCAACAAGTGCCCTTGCCATACCAATCTTTGAAGGACCCTCGTCGTCGTGAGTCTTTGACCGATGCTCAGGTGTGTAAGCTTGTCACTAATAATTACCAAAGGGTTACAGAGAGCGTGTGGGCGCACCACACAAGGTTCCCAGGGGAAACCAATGCCTACACCAACTAGTGGCTTGGTGTAAAAGACCTAGTATGCCCTCGGCCACTTGATGAGTATTTGTTCCGATACCTTGGCTGATCCCGCAAAGTCCCAACTCCACCCATGACGGTGGCCAATACCAGCGCTGCCTCTCCTCCCGTCGTCCATCAAACAACTCATCTTGAGGTCTCGGTCAGTCGACCCTCAACCAGATCTCAGTCGAATACTGGTACGCCTCTCTGTAGTTTGTGCTCTGCTCATAATCATGCGTGCTCCCTTTCTCCTCTCATCATCGTCCTTGTTTCTGCAGCATCTACCCGTCGAGGATGATGATGATGGCTCTATCACTTACCGGCGACCATCTGCTAGATGTCAATTGGCGAAGATTCCCCCACAACCAACAATAAAGAGAGCTGCTGTTGTGGCAGAAGACACTCCTCGCCCTTCAAAGAACTCGATGGTACGTTGTTCCCCCTATTTCTTTCCTTCTTGTTTGCGGGCTGTCGATTTATCCTTACATTTGTTTCTTATCGTCGCAGGTGACCGATCCACCCATTGTGAATGATCCTCTAATCCCAGTTCGGCACACTCCACATCCCCCTCCTTCTCAGCCACTTCTCAACCCAGTGATTGAAGCGAAGGTGGCTCGGTACTTCGCCACTCAGGGTCAAGCTCAGGTGTTTCCTCTTTCGGCACAGGAATTGCAGAAACTAGAGGAAGCCCTTCGTGGCGGAGCAGAGAAGAGAAGGATGGCCCATAAAGACATTGGCTACCGGCTCCCATCGATCTCTCAATCTTATTCGGCATCCAGTGCTACTCAAGACAATGCTCGGTAAGCATTGGATCGCCTGAACACTCTGCAGGCCGAGAAGGAGATGCTTCTCATATCCTATGGGGAGAAAGAGGCAGAACGCCAGTTTGCACTGGCCGAGGAAGGGACCACCAGGCATCGCATTGGGGAGATTAAGGTTTTACTGACAGAGCTTCAACAAGAATTGCATACTTTGCGCCCTCGGCACAAGGAAGTAACCAGCAGGCTAGAAAAGGTTTCGGCGGAGCAGACTCGTCTGCACAACCAAAGTAAACACTTGGATAAGCGTATCAAGGAGCTGAAAACACCAGGTGGTGTTTTTGTTTATGACATGAATCGTGGAAAGAATGGGATGCAGTCGACCATCGCTTCATGGAAGGGTTTCCTTGTTCGCTTAGCGAATGCCCCTGTCGAAGTAGCTGTCGATCCTCCCGGTCAAGGAGTGCCCGGGCCCGAGGTCAACATTGAGAACCTTATCGTTGACGAGGATTGGGCTGAGTAGGAGTAGATCCCCACACTTGTATATTTTCCACAGTTTATCACCAGGTCGCCCGTGTGTGGCGAGCCACTTTGACAATTATCTCTTTATAACTACCAACTTTCTTTCCCTTGCATATTTTCCCATAGAGTAGGATAATACGCTTTGAGATACTTGCCATTTGTTTTCGTCTCAAATTCTTCTCCGACTAGAGTGATTAGACGGTATGCCCCACCGTTGTATACCTCTAACCCATGCACTATTTGATATGGGGTGTATTATGCCAACATATAGCCATTTAATGACTTCCTTCTTCACAACCTCCTTCATAATTGGATTCAGTCTTCTTTGACCTTCTATGTTGTTTTTGGAGTTTTCTTCCAAAATGATTACGTGCATCCATATTGAAGGACTGATTCCTTTGATATCTGACATTTGCCATCCTATTGCTTTCTTATGCTTTCTCAAGGTTCTAATGAGATCATGCTCCTGCTTTGTTGATAAGTCAGAAGCAATGATAACAGGAAGAGTATCATTTTCCCCTAAGAAAGCATACTTGAGATGTTGGGGCAATTCTTTCAATTCAAGTTTAGGAGGTTGCACTATTGAGGGTAGGTTCTTTTTAAGGGTAGGATCTTCAAGATTGAGAGATTCACATGTTCTTGCCCATACCTCCTTGACTGAATTTTCAATTGGTAGAATTTCATTTTCTAGAATTTCTTTATCTGGCAATGCAGGTGCATCAGGTGCAAGTGCCCTGATCAGATGATCATATTGTTTGTGGAACTGCTTCTGCAGCAGTTGATCTAGAGAGATTATGGCTGAACATTCTTCAATATCCTCAGTAGGATATTTGAGAGCATTCATAACATTGAATTTCACCTCTTGATCATTTCCTCTCATCTCATGGATAGTGAACCCTTCTGCACATCAATGAGTGTCTTTCAAGTTGCCAAGAATGGTCTTCCAAGGATGATTGGCACTTATTTATCTGCATCAAAATCAAGAATAACAAAACCTGCAGGAAACACAAAATTGTTAACCTTAACCAAGATATCTTCTATAATTCCTTTTGGATATGATATTGATCTATCAAGTAATTGAAGTGTCACAGTTGTAGGCCCGGCATTCCCAACTCCAAGTTGTGTAAATATGGATTTAGGCATCAAGTTGATACTTTCACCTAAATCACATAATGCATGACCAGTATAAATTTTTCTAATTGAAAATGGAATTGTGAAACTGCCAGGATCTTTCAACTTCCTAGGAATTTTATTTTGCATGATTAAACTGCATTCTTTTGACATAGCAACTATTTCAAAATCCCCTAAACTTTTTCTTTCTGTAAGCACATATTTCATGAATTTTGCGTAAATTGGCATTTGTTGAAGTGCTTCAACTAAGGGAACATTGATGTGTAATTGTTTTAATACCTCAAGGAATTTATTAAATTGCTTCTCCTCATGAGCTTTTTTCAATCTTTGAGGATAAGGAGGAGGAGGGTATTCAGGAACTAACCTTGGTTGTGGTATATGAACAGCTTCAAATGCAGGAGCATTAAATGCTTCAGCATTCTATAAAAAAAATTCTTTTCTGTTTTTTTAATTTTTTTTTCTGTTTCTTCCTTACCTTCTCCTTCCATCTCATATGGTTCTGAAAGGTCCTTCCCATTTCTCAGGGAAATAACTTTCATGTGTTCCTTACCTTACCTTTGTGAGGTGGTAGCTTCTGTATTGGATGGTAGTGAACCATTTGGTCTTTGATACAGAGCTGTTGCCAATTACCCCACTTGATTCTCTAGATTTTTGATTGAAGCATCTTGAGCTTGCCTAGCAGTTCTTGCTTTTCTTATAAACGATTTAAGCATGGATTCTAAGGAGTTATCATTGGCAAGTGTAGGTGGTCTCTGATAGTTCTGAGATTGGAATCTTGGAGGAGTAGCTGGTGCAACTGTATTAGGTGCAGGGGCACTGTTATTGTTCCATCTAAAATTTGGGTGGTTTCTCCATCCAGGGTTATAGGTGTTTGAGTAAGGGTTGTTATTTCTATTATATCCTACATAGTTGACTGAAATAGGGTTGCTAGGGCAATCCTCATACAAGTGTCCTCCTCCACAGTACACACAACTAACAGTTCCTGGAAGTACTTGTTCTATGGCTGCAGCAGTGGTTTCTGTTAATGCAGCTGCACTAGATGCAGGAGCATTGGCAGAAGTGATGTCTTTGATCATATTTTCTAGTGAGGCTACTTGGGAAGATAGGGCTGATACTTCAATAATCTCATGTACCCCTGATGTTTTCTTTTGGGCACTTACCCTCTCAGTAGGCCAACTAGAGCTACTGGTTGCAATTCTTTAAATCAGTTCACAAGCCTCATTGTAAGAAGAGTTTAGTAACACTCCTCTAGATGATGCATCAAGCATTAATCTGGTTTGAGGTTCTAAACCATTATAAAAAGTTTCCATTTTAATAATGATAGGTAGACCATGATGGGACATTTTCTTAAAAGTTCTTTCCATCTTCCCCATGCTTCAAACAATGATTTAAATTCTTTTTGGCTAAAGGAAGTAATGTCATTTCTCATTCTGGCATTTTTAAAAGGTGGAAAGTATTTTGCTAAAAAAATTTCAGCCATTTCATTCCAAGTATGGATAGAGTTAGGCTCTAAAGAGTTTAACCAAGCCTTAGCTTTATCCTTCAAGGAATATGGAAATAGATTTATTCTAAATGCATCTTCAACAACACCAGGAATGATAAAATTACTACATACTTCTAAAAATTGTTTTAAATGCAAGGGGGATCCTCATGAGGAAATCCACCAAATTGACCTATTGTTTGATGCATTTGGAACATCATGAGTTTAAATTCAAAATGCACAGCATTAATATGAGGTGTTGCTATGCTAGTTTGCATATTTTGATGATCAAACATAGCATAGTCTCTCATTGGCCTACCTCTATCATTAATCATACCTATAGGACCCACGTTGATGAATTGATTTCTGTGATCATCCTCAGGTTCATGATGTGAGCCAGGACCACCTCTAACTGAGGCTGGTAGCCTTGTCCTTCGCCTGGTTGAGACATTGAGTTTCTGCAGCTTTTGATTCTTTGCTTCTGGAGTTTAAGCAACTTCCTAAATCTTCTCTCTATTTCAGGATCTAATCTGAATTCTGGTGATTTGGTCCTATGCATATGCTAGAGCATCCTGTGCTCCTGCACTGACAAACATAATACCAGAGTAATAAACACTAATTTACAATATGTTTAAACAATAAAAATTAATGGCAATCCCTAACAACGGCGCGAAAAAACTTGGTGTGAGAAAAATTAATGTGTAAGTGTACACAGTCTACAACAAGTAGTATAAAGAAGAAGAGATCGTACCCACAGGGATTTGATTAATTTTCATGGTTTAATACATAGAATGATTAGTGTTTAGTAACCAAGTAATAAACAATATAAGGTGGTGTGAAAACAGAAAGTAAACAAGATGTAAAACAAGTGTGAAATTAGTGGAGAATGATAGTTGGGATGTTCTTTACCAAATAAGTCACTTTCAATAGTTTTGTGTTTACATGTGATGGAGGTGCACTGAATGCTGTTGCATTAGAAATGTGCTTTTCAGTCACTGTCTTCAGAGTTTCATTGCAAGCTCTTATGTCTAAGATGCTAAATAAGTTCACTCCTGTATTTGAAGTACCCACAGTATCACCCTATGGACTATGCTATCCTATGTCTAGGTTTTAGCATGGTTTTAACAAAGTTTCCTTAACTAAAACACTTACCCATATTAATCCTTGAGTTCTAGGTATAAGCCATGTCTGTATTTATAACTCTACTTATTCTAAGTGATCAACCTTAAAATAAGTGTTGAAAGAAGAATAAAACAAGAACTAAAATGCACACATCACATATGTACACAATAACTTAAATAAAAGATCATTATAAGGTTAAAACATCCCAACCAAATGAGTTTAGTTCATGCTAGACATCACAAGACATATATAAACTGAGTAAGTCATGTTCATATATTTTAAATCAAAAAAGGAAAGTAACAAGATAAAAGTTACACGGTTGGAGTTTCTTTGCATTTTTTTGCAAAGCAATGCAGGTGCATCAACTTCACTGCATTCAGCTAGCACTACTTAATTGTGTAGAAGTAAAGAAAGAAGTTGTCAATTCCTTTATTGCCTTCTTACAAGAGAATGAAAAAAGAAATCTAAAACTATCTAACTTAGAGAAAGGTATATGAGATGAAGAATGAGATTTCCAAATGAGAGATGGAGGTCTTTATATAGGCTTCAAGTGAAGCTTTCCTTCACGTGAGGGTTTGCTTGATGGTGAAGTTAGGGTTGTCTTTTTCATTCCAGCCCATAAAGTAATACAAATCCATCAGTCAACCAAGAAGGGAGGTCCACTAATGGATGAACAAGTGACCCTAGGTGAGTGACTCTTCAAAGCTATCTTTTTATGGTAGGCGCCGAAATTTGCGACTTGCATGTGCCTTTATGTCTAAGCTTGATGTCATCAATTGAGTGGTGGTGCATTTTGATGGTCTAAAAATTCTTCAAGCATTGTAGTCTGTTTTCAGTGCATGTGCATCCGATGCAGGTGCATTGTTGCTTTTTTGGTGCAGGAGCATCACATGCAGATGCACTAAACAAACACATCAAAATACCAAAATATATGCAAAATGCTTAAACATAAACATAAACCTTCTTCAAACTTTGAATGTTCTGTTTTGATTTATTTAGCTATATTTACTATTTATTCTTACTTAGAACTTAGCAATTATTTAGGTATAGATGCGTAAATAACTCTATATGAAATAGAGTTATCAGCTAGTTGCTCAAGGCTACAATCAACAAAAAGGTATTGATTATGATGAAACATTTACTCCTGTTGCTAGATCAGAAGCTATTAGAATACTTCTTGCTTATGCTGCTTATAAAGATTTCAAACTCTTTCAAGTGGATGTCAAAAGTGCTTCTCTAAATGGTTTTTTAAATGAGGGAGTGTATGTACACCAACCTCCTGGTTTTATTGATGAGAAACATCCAAACCATGTTTTAAAACTAACTAGGGCTCTCTATGGTCTTAAACAAGCTCCTAGAGCATGGTATGAGAGACTTAGTACTTTCTTGCTCAAAAATGGTTTTTTCAAGAGGAAAAATAGATGTCACTCTTTTTTGGAAAAACTCTCAAAGAAGAATTGCTAATTATTCAAATTTATGTTGATGATATCATCTTTGGATCTTCAAATGAAAAGCTATGCAATGACTTTGGAAAGTTAATGAAAAGTGAGTTTGAAATGAGTTTGATGGGTGAGCTAAGATACTTTCTTGGCTTACAAATCAAACAACTTAAGAAGGGCATCTTTATTTCACAAGAGAAATACATCAAAGATCTTCTTAAGAAATATAAGATCGATGAGTGATGCAAAAGCCATGGCTACACCAATGCACCCTTCTGCAAGCATTGAAAAAGGTTAGAAGGGTAAGCCTATTTCTGAAAAAGAGTGCAGAGGCATGATAGGATCTATGTTATACCTCACTGCAAGTAGATCAGACATAGTCTTCTCAGTAGGGCTATGTGCTAGATTTCAAACTTCTCCAAAAGAATCTCATCTTTGTGTTGTCAAAAGAATTTTTAGATATCTTGTTGGAACACCTAACATTGGTCTATGGTACAAAAAGAGAACACATTTTGAGCTTATAGGGTACTGTGATGCTGACTATGCTGGAGATAAAATTGAAAGAAAAAGCCCAAGTGGTTCCTGCCAACTACTTGGTGAATCACTCATCTCATGGTCATGTAGAAAACAAAGTACAATTGTCCTATCAAAACCAGAAGCTGAATATGTCTCAACTGCTGGATGCTGCTCTCAAATTCTATGGATCAAGAACTAACTTGAAGACTTCTCTTTAAGTTACTCAGGTATTCCAATATTTTGTGATAACACTAGTGCTATAAATATGTCTAAAAATCCAATTCAGCATTCTAGGTCAAAGCACATTGATATTAAGCATAATTTCATTAGAGATCATGGGCAAAAGAAAGACATTGAACTTGTTTTTGTTGATACTAAACATCAACTAGCAGATATTTTCACTAAACCCCTCCTAGAGAAAAGTTTTAGTTACATTAAAAGCATGCTTCATATCATTGAAACCCCGTCAGATGAGAAGGGTCATGACCAGCAACCTTCTCAACTCCTGAGTAGGGTCATAACCCTCAACCTTCTCAACTCCTGAGTAGGGTCAACAAATACATATGACCTTAAAAATACAAAAAGATTTTTTGTTGTTTGTTGACTGTTTAATTAATGTTTTCATTTAATTGTTTATATGTTTTATTCCTTTTGGTTTAGGTTTAGAAATATTAAAAAAACCCAAAAATAGGTTCCTAGCTGTTACAACGGCTCTTCTCTCTCTCTTTCTCCCACACGTCTCAATCAAACAGTTACACATTAGATAAGGATGTTCTAACCGTTGGCCAATAACTGCTCTAAAGTGATTAAAGCACTTCACTTCGCCCTCTCTCTCTCTCTCAAAAATCATGAAAGGGTCATCTGTCTCTTTCTTTCCCCAAAATCTCTAAGTCCTCAAATGGTAAGAACCAAAAACGTTGAACCCACTTCCACTTACTTTGTCCTTGTTGAACCACAAGTGACAGATTCTAGGATTCTAAACTTTGTCCTCGTTGGACCTCCTCAAAAACCAATTAGCGTAAAACCTCTAAAATGACGCCCAGCAAAGATGAAACACACTCCTGGTGGAAACCCAAGAAGATCAATGAGAGTAAAGTTCCAATCGGCTGCAAAGAACACTACTGGAACATCTATGGAGCTCCCATTGACGTTGAAAAAAACGAAAATCCTTCTAAAGCAGGAACAGAGCAATCACTGGTTGCTGAACAGAAGGCTAAAGCTTCTCAACCAGTTGCTACGTCTGCTGTTAAGAAGCTTGAAGAGAAGAACAACGTGGATAAAGGAAAGAAAGTTGAAGTTCCATTTCATCCAAGTGGTAAGAAGGGTCAATCACGGAAGAAAAGAAAGGAACTAGAAAGAACAAAGTGGGCTTCAAAGCCTATTGTCTTTGGAACAGTATACTCCCCAGAATAAATTGAAAAATGTGGCTCGAACATCATCACTCCATTTCTCACTCAACAGAAATGGGAGAGGTTCATCACTTTGGATGATCTTGTTTACAAAGAGAGGGTAAGGGAATTCTTTGTGTATGCCACAATCAAATATGATCCTCCATCCGTCACTTCTTGGGTCAACAATAGAGAGTTTATTATATCCTCTCTCTCCCTTGGAAGAGCACTCAACATACCAGGTGAAGGAACTCGAGTGTATGATGATTCCTGGTATAAGCTGATGGGAGTTTCTCTAGAAGAAGTTAAAGTCATCCTTCTCAAACACCCTTCTCTCCCTATAACAGCCCCCAACCTAAAAGACATGGTTAAATTCCTTCACCATATCTGCTCACATACCCTTCTTCTTAGAGCTGGCTCATTTGAAAAGTCACTACTGGTGATTGCATGATTCTCTATCATCTCATCACAAACACACCCATAAGCCTTCCCTTGCTCATGATCCACCACATGATTAATGACATCAGGGAAGATAAAGCCTCCACCTCTCTACCATATGGCAAGGCTCTCAATAGAGTGTTCAATCATTTCTTAATTGACATTTTTGCTAAAGAGGGTGTCATTGAAAGCAAGACCTTCACTGCCAAAAATCAAAACTCATGGGGATTAATATTACTACTGAAGAGCATAAGAAGGATAGGAAGAATATGAAGAAACAAAAAACAAAGCTATTGTCCAGTGTGTCTACAGATGTGGAAACAAAAGAAATAATTGCTTAAGTGATAAGGAGGGAGTCAAGGAGTAAGAGAAAGAATGATCCTATTCCACAAGAGATGGAAAATGCTCCAGAGAAAGGTTCTAAAATGGAAACAGAACCTGAGAAGGATGAAAGAGTTGAGACAAATGATCATGAGAATGAACAAATTGAAGAAAATCTTGGTAAGAAGGAAGTGACACTAGAAAATGAGGTACCAGTATCTGAGAAGGAACTTGAGAAGTGACACAGATAAGAAGGATGATTCAGATCACTCCTCCGCAAAAACAGTTATTTCTCCATTAACAACGGTGTACACTAGAGGAAAAGTGATAAAAGATTGGAAGCCTGCTAATCAAGAGGTCACAAGTAATTTGGTGCAAAGCTTTGATAATGTTGCTGCTGGAGAAGGTATGAACACACCAGAAAGGAATTATGGTTGTGATAAATCAGAAGAGAAAACTGAGAAATTGCACCTCAACTCATCAGGAGGAAATGGTTCTGAGAGAACAATGGTACTTGAAGGTTTGACTCCATTCAACTTGAATGTTGAGATCACTGATGAACCACCAAATGAGGTTGCAATCAACGAAAATGAAGGACAAGTTGACAATGAAGTTGAGAAAGAAGTGTCTGCTCAAGCTGAGAAAGGTGAAGCTGCTAAGAAGGGTGAAATTACTGAAGCATAGCAAGGTGATTCTGCTCAATAAGCTATCAATGGTAATGTCTCTGAACCTGTAACCCAACCAATTCCAGCATCACCGCCGGGGGAGCCTCACTATAACACCTCCTCACCGATCATACAAACCCCTCTCCCTTCAATGTTCTATGAACAAATTTCTACACTTCCACCTTTCTCACCTGTCTCAACCAAACAACACTCTGTCCCACCTTTCTCATCTCAACCATTTCCCATTGCAACTGCACCTCCTACTGAACCATCACCAAATCCCACTATCTCACATGTAACCTCCCACAACCTTGAACAATTACTTGCTTCCATCAACATAGAACATGGAATCTCACCTTTGAAAACCACCAACACCATAACCTCGTCAAACATCAATCAATTTCTAAACATCAACCAAACACCACAAGATGACTCCCCTCAACCAATGTTCCCTTCCATCAATACCCAAACACACCCTTCTTAACATGCCATTTAAGTTTGGGTCTCTGGATTTCCCTAATTAAGTTTTGATGATTAACAAACCTCAAATGGTGGGAAGCTTAAGTTATCTGATTTCATATGCTACTAATGTTTTTTCTTGAGTGACAGATAAGAACAGGAATATCCAAGCAAATCTTAAGAAGGTATATGCTTACTGCATTGTATGTGAGAAGACTTAGAAGAATGTTTCTCACAATGTTCTTAAAGAAGAAACCTTTTTATCATAAGATCAAAAGATCAAGTCCATATGGAAAACTTGAGAAAGATCATCATGAGAAGCTTCATCTCTATCAGTGGCAACATGAGAAGGGTATCTAAGAAGGATCAACCTAAGAAGCATCATGACAGAACCATAAGAAAGGAGATGAGAAACATCAGATGAGAAGTGTCATGACCATTAGAAGGGTCATGATGAGAAGAGTCAAGTTGAGAAAAGTCATAAAGTCATACTACAAGTATCTTCATTTAAAGCATCAACTTGAGAAGCATCATCTTCAACATCTTTCATAAGTTGAGAAGAGTCAAGCTGAGAAGAGTCATGACACCTGGAAACAGCTGTCTTCTGCAGAAAAGCAGAAACACAGTTGTACTATGCAGACAACTTCTCCCAACGGCTATAAACGACTATATGCTTTTGCCAACGACTCTAATCTTTGGGCCAGAGGATATTACACATAATTCCATCTATAAATAAACGCTCCTAGTCTCTATTGATCCTCATGAGAGTACATTTAGTTCTTAACTTCCAACCTTCTCAGGTGTCAAAGTTTTCTCTCATCCATACTCAACTGCTACAAAACTAAAGGGATTCACTTGATCTCTGAGTATGTGTTAAGTCTTTAGTTGTTGTATCAACCAAGCTCTAGAAATCCCATAAACCCAAACACTTAAACAGTGAAGCTGTAGGGAACCTTCTCAAGTGGCTGTAGGACTTGAGAAGTGAGTGCTTGTGTTAGAAGCAGTCTAATAGATCAGAAGGAGTCTATTAGGGTTTGTCAAAGTAGGTAGAGCTGTGTGAAGAAAACTACCAAGAGTTCTTTAAACCTAGGGAGGTGTAAAAGTTGTAAACTATTTTGGAGAATAGTGGAAATACTCACCGGGAAGTGAGGAGTGGATGTAGCCCAGGGTTTTTGGGTGAACCACTATAAATCACAGTGTTATTTACTGCTTTCAAACTATTAGTTTACACTTCATGAGAAACTCTCCATCAGGAGAAGATTTATGAAAACTGAGAAAGGTATATTCTGACTCTTCTCTACTGATAAATGTTTCAAAGTAAAACACAATTTTCAACTCTTCTCACATCTCCACTACACTCATAATAGCTTTGAAAGTCTCTTGATAAGTTGCATCTAAATGTATTACAATAATATCACAGTTCTAGCTGCCTCTTAAAAATCAAACAATTTTACCTTGAGAATAGTTAAGTATTGAAGGCAGAACTTTCTGACCCTTCTCAACTTCATTTTATAGTTGAGAAGACAGAAAAATCCAAACCTTCCCTGCTCACTAAATATATTAAGAAGATTGTTTTAACACACCCTTCTCAACACAAATCACTCACTGTCTTAATATTAAATCATACTTGTGAAGAAAGTTCTTCTTTTTCCAGGTAAATTTAGAAAAGGTCGCAATTCCAATCCTCTTCCTTGTGACATTTATTGACTTCAATTGGCATCAGAGCTCGGCCTCTGGGTTGAGCACACTCAACAGTGTGAGAGGAAAAGATCTTGGAAGAAGTCTTGGCCAAACCAAATTCTGTTGCCTTCCTACCAGAAGGTGCTTCATCAAACAGGCCACCTGGGTTCAATGGTGAACACTACTACTATTGGAAAAGTCAAATGAAGTTGTTCCTTGAATCTCAGGACACAGACATATGGGACATTGTGGAAAATGGTCCATATGTTCCAACTATAGCTAGTCCTGTACCAAACAACCATATTCTCAAACCAAAGGCTGATTGGACTGCTGATGAGAAGCATCATGTACTACAAAATGCTAAAGCCAAGTATTACTTAACTTGCAAACTACTCATCCATGATTTTGAAGTGTTCAAAATGACTGAAGAAGAGACCATTGATGAATTGTTCAGCAGATTCACCACAATCATCAATGGGTTAAGTGCTCTGGGAAAAATCTATCCAAATGCTGAGCTTCTCAAGTGTCTTCCACTAGCTTGGAGACCAAAGAAGACTGCTATAGAAGAAGCAAAGGATCTGTCTTCATTAGAAATTGACCATATGCTCGGTTCACTAAAAATCCATGAACAAGAACTCATGGAGAAACTACACCCACAGAGGAAGACAGTTGCTCTGAAAGCTTCTCAGAAAGAAGACAACTCTTCCTCTCAAAAAGGAAAATCACTGGGACTTAAATCTTCTCAAGTGGATGAGGAAGAGCAAGAAACTGATGATGATACCGAAGGAGAAGAACTAGCCTTGATCTCTAAGAGAATCATCATATGGCTTAACAACAAAAGAAGAGGAAAACCTCAATTCAGAAGAGACACATTTAAAGGGGAAGGAAGCAAATCAAGATTACCGGTTATGAATGTAAGAAGCTTGGACATATGAAGCAAGATTGCCCTATTTTAAATAAGAAGAGTCCTAGAAGATTCTCACCAAAGAAGAAAGCTTTATTGGCCACTTGGGATGATTCAGAAGAATCATAAAGTGAGCATGAAGAAGAAACAGCAAATCTATGTCTCATGGCAGGAACTGAACAAGAAGAGGTATATGATTCTGAACTCCCTAAATGTGAATTGTTCAAAGAAGTAGAATCCTCCTTTGATAGCTTGCTTTATGATTCAAACATTCTTTCTCAAAAATGCAAGTTTTTTAAAGATCAGTTATGTGTTTTGAAAAAGGAAAATGAGGAGCTAAAAACACAAAATGAAAGAATGGGGAAAACAATTCACACCTTACAAAAATCTCATTTCAAACTGTCTGAACAGATCAAGCTTCTCAACTTAAAAACACAAGAAAAACCAAGTGTGTCTGTCTAACATGGAACTTGAAAATGAAAATACAATACTTAGAAAATAAGTTAGTAACTTAACAAATGAGCTTATGATCTGTGCACAAAATCTGGAAGCTTCTTTTCTCTGTAATTCATGAACCTTATTTTTCTTTTATTGTTCTTGATTATTATGGATACCTAAATCATCTAGGTCTTAGGTGGATCTTGCATTTTTAGAGACCTTTTTATGTTCTAATTTCTAGTTTGAATTCCTATTTTTATTTCAATTAATATTGTCCTATTGATTTAATCACATAGTTAGGATTGATCACCCTTTGCATGTTCATAATCAATTAGTTGATTAGCGACCATACTACAATTAGTTGGTGGACCAATAGGATAATTGGTGCTATATTTAATGCATGACCAAACTTTAATTTAGTCTTCCAATCATTCAACCTTTTTGTACTTTATGCTTTTCTTGAATTTAAATTCTTGCATGACCAAACAAGGGTTAATTTAGGAAAAAGAATATTAATCGCGAATGACTAAACGGATTAGTAGCTTTAGTAAAGGGATTGTTAATTAAATAAAATAAAAGAATTCAAAGTAGGAATTAGAGCTTGGCTTCACACCTTAATCTTTCTTCCCTTTTTCAAGCCCTCGGCCTACAACTTAATTATTTTTGGGTGTTAACAGTTATATTACATAATTTTAAATATTAGTCATGAGTTAATATTAGTATATTAAATTATAAGTTTAAAGATTTTATACTTTTATTTGCTTGAATCATTTAATCCGTTAAATTGATATTTTTAGATATTATACGATAATATTGATAATATATCTTCATGTAATTTAAATATTTTACTGTTTTTAATTAATAGTATTTGAATTATTATTTATTCTTTGGAAATATTTTGAGCTATAGAACTATGTTAAAGTAGTTGTTATAAGAGGATTGAACAATAAAAACCAATTAGAAACAACTTAGGCTTTATAGTGATTCTTTTACTTTTTTAATTTAATAAGTTTACAGTTTGCACCCCCGGAATAAACTCTTACACCCCCTGCTCCTAAGTTAAAACCCTGCGCTCTTTTTCCTTATTCTCCTTCGTTCCTTTCCTCTTCTGCAGCCAACGATCTTCAAAATTTTCTCTTTTTCTTCTCTATTCTTGTTCTCTTTTATTTGATCGAAAAAAGTTACTAAACTTCACATTCCAATAGTAAATCACTAATTGGATATGTTTATGGCGTTATTTTGGTCATCTAAGATAGTAAATTTACAGTATTTTGTACTTTATATTTGCTGTTCCGGACAACACGATTGTTTTTCGGAAAAACGGAGATTGTTTTCGGGTTCCTCACGTCGAAACCTTCAAGAAAAAGTATTGTTTTTCTTGTTTTATTGAAGTTGACAACTGTTTTGCCTGTGACTTCAACTTACGGTCTAATTCATGGCCACACCGATGATTATGTTGAAGAACCAAGACTTGTTTTGTACTCATTAAAAAAATACTTTCATCGTATCCAATTAGATTCACAAATCGAGGAATTTGGAAAATGGGTCCCGTTCTTCGCGTTCTTCACTGATCTTCGTTACCGTTGAACACTACTCAAGAGGATTCACAAATCATTCAAGAATACTATTATTTGCTGTTTTGAATTCTAAATTCGTGGTAAACATATGTTTTTCATAGTAAACACCTTTCTTTCAGTTTTATAAATCATTATAAACTGTAAGACTCGATTATTGACATATATTCTGGGCTAAAATACACTAGAGGTCCTTTAAGTTATTTAATTGTAATAAACTGGTCCTTTAAGTTTTTTTCGTACCACTTAAGTCCTTTATGTTATTTAATTGTAACAAGTTGGTCCTTTAAGCTTTTTTGTACCACTTAGGTCCTTTAAGTTATGTAATTTTTACAACTTATGGCTAAAAAATGTAAGTTATTTGGCCTTAAAAGTTACGATTAAATAACTTAAAGGACTAACTTGTTAAAATTATATAACGTAAATGACCTAAATGGTACGAAAAAAAACTTAAAGGACCAACTTGTTACAATTGAATAACTTAAAGGACCTAAGTGGTACAAAAAAAAACTTAAAGGACCAACTTGTTACAATTAAATAACTTAAAGGACCTCTAGTGTAATTTAGCCTATATTCTGCTACCGATGTAGAACCACGGGTCTTTTAAAGCTACATTCTCATAGCAATGTCCTTAACACTCTAAAAATAAGTTTGCACTCTTTTGTATCAGATTTCATGGTAAGTCCCTAAGCCCTAACTTTTTGGTCATTTTAGGCTCATAATGTAACACCCCAAATTTCTTATTAATATTTATATTATAAGTACATGTGCATCTATGTACCTCTTAGTAAGTTTTCTGATCAAATTTCGTTATACATGTGCCTACTCTTGCGTGATAACTCTATAAGTGTAACACCTCAATTATTTTCTTATTATTATGTGTATATATGTGTTCATATATTAACACTTTTTGTGATAGTTTTATGTGTGCTTAAACTACTCGAAAATATGTTTTAAGAATATATTATTATGTCTCAGAAATTAATAATTATGAATTGTATGTTTTAATTCTTAGTGAAGTTGATTTTCATAATAGTAATAGTTATTAAAAAAAAGAGAGAACAAGCATGAAGTGGTCAGCTTTCACGCTGACCATGTATTTGTTTATATTAAAGGAAATTTGTTTTGGCTCACCAAAAATAAAGTTTAGAAATAGGCCCAATAACATATCTAGTGTACAAGCCCTACCATATTATCATTCATTAGCAATTCTCGAAAGGGTTTTATTTTTACCCCCACCTCTTCCCTCCATACCCCCGCAAGAATTTTTTTGACGAAAATACCCCTGCCTAAAATACATTCGCTCGGATTTACCTAGGGGAGGGGGGGATAAATCCGATATGTTAATTTTTAAAGTCGGATGTATCTACCCATGTACCCCCACTAGGTAAATCCGACTTTGAAAATAACAAATCGGATTTACTTTTAAAGTCGAATGTATATAAATCTGAATTCCCCAAAAAAAGAAAATTGGATTTACCGAACCATAGGTAAATCTGATTTTGTTATTAAAAAAGTTTCTTTTTATTTAAATTTTTAAAAAATGTTATAAAAACGCTACTAAAAATTCGTTAAGGAGACAAAACTAATCAAAAAATTATAAAAACTCCACTAGAAATCTAATAAAACTAAAATAAGGCTATGCAATTCTTTTTAGATATTTTGGAGATTGCGAAAAATTAAAAAAATTAATAAAAACTAGTAAACGATGAAATTTGGGATTTTGACCACCCCTATCCTAGAAGAGTATTGATCCAAGGTTTTTTTCGGATTTAATGGCTGTGGTTTCATTACAATCGGAGTAGGTTGGCCGACAAGCAATTTTTTTAGCCTAAATTATTTGCTCGACGTATAACATCGTCACGTGTTAACGAACTACACCCTAAACAGAACCAAAAAACGCTCGATATTCATATTATTCATATCTAATTTATTTTTCTAAAAAAGCATATTATTTTAATTTTTTAAATGATTTATTTATTTACTATTTGGGATAAAAAATCGGATTTACCTATGGGTGGGTAAATCCGATTTTTTTTTTTGGGGAATTCGGATTTATATACCCACTAGGTAAATCCGACTTTGAAAATAAGAAATCGGATTTACATCGGACTTTAAAAATTAACAAACCGGATTTATCCAGCCTAGGTAAATCCGAGCGAGTGTATTTTAGGCAGGGGTATTTTTGTCTAAAAAAATTCTTGTGGGGTATAGAGGGAAGAGGTGGGGTATAAAAAAAAACCTTTCTCCAAAACTTTCAACGCCGCTGGCAGAGACATAAGATGTCTTCAACGAATTCTTCTATCATTCTCCTCCAATATTAAATTGACTCCTATTTCCCTTTCAAATATTTCCTCTCAATCATTCGACTTTAGTTCTCCCATCCGATTCTTAAAGAAAAAAAGTCGCTGCACAGTACACAATAAATCAACTCATCAGTACAAATTTGATCTTCTACACCCTCTGTTCAACTTTTTGGCTCTCACGGTAAAATGCTTTCGTCGAACTTTCATATTAACTCTATTATGATTTAGAACTCGAAGTTTTTATATATTAAAGATATTAATCATTGACATAATTTTTACAGCTACCTTCTAGTTCCCGTTAGCTTTGCTTTGAAGTTTTCCCCACTTCCGTAGGCTATAAACTCTCTTTGTTGAGGTAAGGAGGGAGAGATTATTTTATTCATGGGTATAACGATGATTGTGGGTAGAGGGGTTGGCCTTAGACCCCAATTTTTCATAACTTTTAGTACTTGATATATTTTAAATAGATTATACTGTGGTTGTTTTCTACCAAAGTAGTGCTGAATTTGGGTGTGAAGTTGTGTGTTCTTTGAATTCCTTTTATATGTGTTAATATGTACTGCATAGATTTTATTTTGTTTACTTCACTGAACTGATTTGATGAGTATTAATTCACTGTTACTGTTCGGTACCGGAGTACGAATAGTTACCTCGGATGAGCATGCACCGCGAGGATGCAAGGTTGACTTCAGATGATAGTGATCGGACCTCGGATTGGCCGAGGTGGTCTTCTCCCGCGCCTCGGGTGGGGTACCTGCAAGCACTCTAATGCCTAAGTCAGCAAAGGAAGTGAAGAGGTTTTTGAGATGGGAGTGAAGGCGTACCTGGGAATGGTGACCGAGTCCCATATATATAGACGGTGGCGTTGCCCTTGCTCCGTGGGATCGAACGGGCGATTTTGGAGCGTTGGATGCGGATCGGAGCTTTGGCCTTTTAGCAGGCTTAGGCGGATTGGGCCAGGCCCAAGTGGTTGGCTCCTGGCCCAGTCCGGAACAGTGGCCCCCGAAGTTGAAGTCGAGCTGATCAGGGTTGAGCTTAGCTTGAAGAAGTTAGACCCGCGCCTTTCTGCGTTTTCCTGCAAAAAAGGCTTGACAGAGCATTTAAGCTTGGAATCAGGTAAATCTTGACGGAGCACTCAAGCTCGGAGTCAATTGTGTCTCGACTGAACATTTAAGCTAAGAGTCAAGATTGTTCGAAGTCGCTGTGGACTTCTTCCTCGGTCCTAAACTGAACATTGAAGTTCGGAGTTCGGGAGAAGGCAGGTGCTCGTAGAGCGGGTTCGGTGTCGGACTCGGGTGAGAGGGACGTTGTTCGTCGATCGGGGCTTGCTGTCGTGATCCCTGCAAATGAAGGAAATAATGATTGCTTCAAAATGTTTTTATTCAAGGACGCTGTCGGTCCGAATGATACATGAAACTAGCTATAGTACAGCCGGAGTTTGGTAGCGTTCTAGGTTCGGGGTATCGGCTCCTTAGAGAGTGTTTCCAAGCGGTAAGGTCCCGTCCCGGTCCTGGCTGTGACTCGGTAAGGTCCTTCCCAATTGGGTGGAAGTTTCCCTTCGCTGGCGTTCTTGTTGTCGACATCAGCCCGCCTGAGTACAAGGTCCCCGACGTTGAAATCTCGGGAAATGACCTTTTCATTATACCGTCTGGCGATACGGGCTTTGACGATGGCCTCGGCAAGTTGCGCTTTATCCCGGGCCTCTTGCACGAGATCGAGCTCCTCCCTTGCAGCTTGGCTGTTTGCCCTGTTGCTTAGGGGGTACAAAGTTCTCCAGGTGGATTCTCCGACCTCGACCGGTATGACGGCCTCGGTTCCATATGTCAACCTGAAAGGAGTTTCGTTGGTGGTAGAATGTGGAGTTGTCCGGTATGCCCCGAGGACATATGGTAGCTCGTCGGGCCAGGCCCCCTTTGCTCCTTTTAGCGTCTTTTTTAGTCCTTTGAGGATAACCCTATTTGCCGATTCCACCTGCCCATTGGTCTGAGGGTGCTCGACAGAAGTGAAGTGCTGTTTAATGTTTAGGTCCATCATCAGTTTCCGAAAACCCTATTCCGCCACTGCCTCCCGTTGTCGATGATTACGACAATGGGACCCCGAAATGGGTGAGTATACTCTTCTTGACGAACTTGATGCAATTGTTTGCTGTTATCTGGGCGAGTGGTTCTGCCTCGATCCACTTTGTGAGGTAGTCAACCGCCACGATTAGGTATTTGACTCCGCCTCGGCTGGGCGAGAAAGGTCCAAGAAGGTCTATTCCCCGTTGACTAAAGGGCCAGGCTGCCGATAATGAAGAGAGCTCGGCTGGTGGAGCATGATGGACGTCGACTAGTAGAGAACCCACGCCAGTAGAGTTTTCCGTCTTTGATGGAATAGGAAGTAGCCCGTTGCCGGACTGCAGTGGCCTCTTTTGGGTCATCTGGTTCTGCCCCGGACTCAATGTAATCTTTGATTGGTTGTATCCAGCTCGGACCTTTGAGGATCGCAATGACCTCGGCCACTACAGTTGGGGACAAGTCTACGCTTGGCTTCGTCAGGCTTTCCTGGATGATGCTTCGTAGATTGCCCGTTGGTCTTGTGCTGGCCAGCTTTGCTAGGATGTCGGCTCGTGCATTTTCAGCTCGTGGTACGTGCTTGAGTTCAGCTCGCTCAAATCGGAAGAGTAAGTCCCGGACCCGTGCTAGGTATAGTTGCAGGATAAGATCATTTGTTACGAAGTCCTTTTTGACCTAGGACACTACCAGTAATGAGTCCGTGTTTAACTCGATGGTCTTTGCTCCGAAGTCCGAGGCCAATTTCAGCCCGGCAATGCAGGCTTCGTACTCCGCTTGGTTGTTCGAAGTCGTGAACGAGAAACTGAGGGAGACCTCGATGATCAGTCCTTCGGAGTTTTCCAGGATGAGGCCTGCGCCACTACCTTTTGAATTTGAAAAGCTGTCGACGTGGAGCTTCCATTGTAAGGGATCCGCCTCGGGCTGGGATGGCGTCATCTCTACGACGAAGTCAGCTTGGACTTGGGCTTTGAGGGCAGAGAGAGTCTCGTATTTAATGCCGAATTCAGACAGTTCTACTGCCCATTTGATTATCCTCCCTACAAGGTCGGGGTGATGTAAGATTTAGCGGATTTGTTGGTCCGTTCTCACGGCGATCTGATGAGCAACGAAGTAAGACCTTCGTCTTCTGGCTACGATGACCAATGCCAAGGCTACCTTTTCTATTTTTTGGTACCTGGACTCGGCCCCTAGTAGCTCCTTGCTCACGAAATATACTGGCCTTTGCCCTTCCTCTGTTTCTCGGATAAGTACTACACTCACCGTTTCCTCGGCCACGGCTAGGTAGAGATAGAGCGTTTCCCCTTCGACCGGTTTTAGCAGTATTGGGGGTTCGGACAATATTTGCTTGAGCTCGGTGAGGGCGCTCTCGCACTCGTGTGTCCACTGAAACTCCACGCCTTTCTTTAAGACTTTGAAAAAGTGAAGAGAACGATTGGCCGCCCTGGAGACGAATCTGGAGAGGGCGGTAATCATGCTTGTTAATTTCGGTATTTCTTTCTTGGTAGTTGGGGTCGCATGTCGGTCACGGCCCGACACTTGTCCGAATTCGCCTCTATGCCGCTTTCGGTTAAGCAAAAACCAAGAAACTTACCGCCTCGGACGCCAAAGGTGCACTTCTCAGGATTAAACCTGAGGTTGTTCTTTCTGGCCTCGTCGAAGATCTCCTGGAGGTCGGCTAGGTGGCCTTCATCGGCTTTGCTTTTTACAATCATGTCGTCGAGGTAGACTTCTATGACCCTGCCAATTTGCTTTCGAAAGACTTTATTCATCATCTGTTGATAAGTCTGCCCAGCGTTCTTAAGCCCAAAGGGCATTACTCTGTAGCAGTAATTTCCCTGGCTTGTCATGAAAGCCGTTTTCTCCTGGTCCGGAGGATTCATTGCGTTTTTGTTATAGCAGGAGTAGGCGTCCAGGAAGGATAGAAGTCGGAATCCGGATGCGTTGTCAACGAGTTTGTCGATGCTGGGTACGGGAAATGCGTCTTTGGGGCACGCTTTGTTGAGGTCGGTGTAGTCCACACAAATCCTCCACTTCCCGTTGCTCTTCTTGACCAGGACTACGTTGGATAGCCAGGTTGTATATTTCACTTCTTTGATGAAGCCCGCCGCCAAGAGATCGACGATTGCCTTCGCTGCAGCTTCGACCTTTTCATCGCTCTGGGCTCGATGCCGTTGCGCCACACACTTGGCATCGGGATAGACTGCCAGGTGATGACAGGCCACTTCTAGGGGAATTCCAGGCATTTCCGAGGCGGACCACGCGAATAAGTCGGCATTTCGTTGCAGGCAGGCGATTAGGCTTCCTCTCAAGGTTTCGCTGAGTTCGGCCCCCACTTTGACAGTCTTCGTGGGGTCGCTCCCCAGGGGTACTTCTAGGAACTCTCCCTGGGGCTCGGGGCGTTTGATCTTCTTTTTCAGCTCTCTAGCCAAGTCGTCGTCATCCTCGTCCTCGGAGCTGTTTGGGTCGTATCGGGCATCGACCTCGGTAAGGTGTACTTGAGTGGCGGTCGATGGATGTTCGAGAAGCTCTTGCAACCGACGCTGGGTGTCTCTTAAAGCAAGGTATTGGCATCTTTCGGCAGCGTTGATGTCGGCCAAGATGGTTACGACACTTCCCGTCAGAGCATGAAACTTCATCTTTAGGTGCACTGTAGAAGCGACAGCTCCGAGCTTGGGCAAAGTTGGTCTTCCGACGATGCAGTGGTACGGGGTGATGAGCGGTATCTCCAAGAATGCTGTCTTGACGGTCCTAGCGAGCCTCTTCCGCCCATAGGTCACCATGATGTCCAGGTATCCCAGAGGCCGAGCTTTCTCCTCCCCAAGCCTGGACAGATCAGTCCCGAGATAAGAGTGCAAGTCCGCGCGGGACAGGCCGAGCTTGGGTTGGAGGTCCTGGAACATGACGTCGGCAGAGCTTCCTTGATCTACCAGGACTCGTTTGTCCTCGATGTCGAGCATGTAGGCCGAGATGTTGAGGGGAATGACTCGTTGGGTTCACCCAGCAGGTAGTCTTCGTCGGAGAAGAAAAGAGGCTTTCGGGACTAAGCCGGAGTCGAGGTTGAGCTGGAGGTCAGGCTGGCTATTTCCCATCTATTTGCGTTTCAGGGTCTTTTTAGTTTCCGTCGCCGAGACGGATGAACCACCCGAAATCACCATAAGGAGCGATTACTCCCACTGTGGTCACCAATGTTAGGTATCGGAGTATGGATAGTTACCTCGAATGAGCACGCGTCGCGAGGATGCAAGGTTGACTTCGAATAATAGTGATCGGACCTCGGAACGGCCGAGGTGGTCTTCTCCAGCGCCTCGGGTGGGGTACTTGCTGTCATACCCTAATTTTGTCCGCCTAGGTCAAAACCCTAATTCTCAACAAAAATAAATTGAGAAGTGTGGCATTATTTTGAAAAGTGTGAAGAGCATTGTGCATGCATTCTAGTTTTTTTTTAGGTTGGCAATGCATTTTTGGACAAAAAAATGTTTTTAGGGCAAAGGGTATTTTGGTCATTTTTCAAAAAAAAAAAAAGAGGATAATTTTTCATCAAAAATCATTGTGCAATTTTAGAGGAAATTATTTGAAGCAAGACACCCTTGGTCATATATTTTTTGCGCATACATGCACGCAATTGCATAAAAATTCAAATTCAAAAAAGGCATCAAAAAGGAATGTTCTACAAAAATTTCAAGATGAGGTTTTTATGATATTTTTGGTCATGGTGATCTCATAAAATGGCATATTCCTAAGGTTCCTAGTATGTGGCCTAAATTGGGTGTATTTTTGTACAATTATCCTAAGAAGAATAATCAAAAATGAAGGGATAATGGAATGGTCATATAATAGTACAATAGTACAAGATGACAACTTGCAAAACTTGGGCACCACTCTCCCTTGCTATTTCGAATTCACCCCCCTTCATTTCCCTCTCATTTGGCATTTTTTTTGTCCCTCATCATGTGTATTTCAATCCTCACCCTCCATTCAAATTTTAAATGCAATCCTAGAGTGAGATGAGATGCACAATGACCTAAATACCCTTAAACCTAGTTGCTCTCTATATATACCTTAGAAACCTCATCTCACAGGGACACCTTTTTTGGTCTCACAATTCATTCACAAAACCCTAGCACACAAACCTCTCCTCTCCTCTCCTCCTTTGGCCGAAATCACAACAACCTTTCCCTCCTCCATTTTTCTTCATTTAACTTCCATTTTCCATCTCATATTAACTCCTACTTCATATATCATCCATCTCTTCTACCAAGATTCAAGTGTTCATCATCCAATCTCAAGAACAAGGCAAGTTGCGCAAGGTTTTGGTGAAGATCTAGTTGATTTGTGGGTTTTCTCTTCATACTCTTTATTTATTAGCTTGGATTCAAGGTATACCTTAAAACTCTTGCATCATTCACTAAGTTTTTTTTGCATCAAAATGTAAAAATCATGTTTCTAATCTTGCATCCTACCATATTCATGCATTTTAGCGTTGGTATATTGTTGATTTGTTGATTGTTGTTGGTGAGAGGTGTCTCAAACATTTTGACAAGCACTTAGGGAGGCTTGGGTGTTTGAGATTGCTTCTCACCCTTGAATAAATTGTGATTTGTGTTGTTATCATTTTGTTTGTTGCATTTTTGTGAAATAAAATTGTGTTAGGAAGCTATGGATGTTTCGCACCCTTAGTATAAAATAGGTTTAATCGAGTTTTGATGCATTTCTTTATGCAATCTTGTTATCGAGGCTTGATTTTGAAGTTCCCATGTCCAAACATGTTGTTTGATTTTGCAAATATTTCATTTTTCATGCCTTCTTATTTTCACAAAAATCAAAAAAATATGAATAGTTGTTGATTTTGGTGTTTGATTGCTTGGATCTTGTGAATAAATGTTCCTAAGTCTTGTTAGTGTCATTTGCTCGCTTGATTTTGTGTATTTGTTGAATGAATTTGTTGTTTGGTTATGTTTTGGTTCGCAAGTTTCTAATAAGATAGGGTTTTTGTTATTTCTTTGTGAAAATGGTTTGCAATTGTGAGTAAAATGATTTCTCAAATTGTTTTGATGTTGGTTGTTATGTACTTTGCTTGCAATTTGCTCACACTTGTGCCTTTGCGCACTTAACTTTAAGTGTTGAGGATTGACTAAAATGATTCAACGCAATTGATTTGATGTTTTGATTGCAAAATATTGTTGCTAATTGATTGTATCTTGCTTGCAAATTGTTATATGTTGATGATTGGCAAGAGGACTCACACTTGTGTCTTTGTGCACTTCACTTTAGGTGTTGAGGATTGCCTAAGATGATTCAACACAACCTTGTGTTTTGATTGAAAATTTTGGTTTGCTTGTTAGTAACTTGTTTGCAAAATTACTCTATGTTGATGATTGGCAAGAGGACTCACACTTGTGCCTTATGCACTTCACTTTAAGTGATGAGGATTGCCTAAGATGATTCAATTTTCTTTGTGCAATTCTTGCTTGAAAATGCAAATGCTAGTTTTCTAACTTGATTAATCAATTTTGGTTACAAAAATGACTTGTTAATGCCCTCTTTTGGTCACTTTTGGTCTTGCAAATGTGATGTTCTTTCTAGGTCAATGTTATGCTTTAATGTTGATGATTTGGTAAAAGGACTAGACACTTATGCACTTGTGCATTGTCTCAAGCGTCAAGGATTACTAAAAGGGATTCAACCTTGTGCTTTATCTTGTGTTGACACCTAATTGAATTGAACTTTTGTATGATCTCTTTGTGTGCCTATTGTTAATCTTACATATGCATGCCATTAGATGTTGATGACTAAGTGTCATTCTTGTGCTCAAATGTTGTAATTGGTAATGTTTATACTTATGCTTACATTGTTGATTGCTTTGCTTGCAATTTGTTAAATGTTGCACTTTGGTTCTTGACTTGGAAATTGATTGAATGTTCTACTTTCTTTTCCTTTTGGATGCCACGCCATCCCAACAAACCTTTTGTGACCAATGTCACCCTCAAACTCCCTTCTCCTTTCTTCAAATCAATCATTTTCTAAAGCTTTTTTCCAAACTCAATCTTTTCTCAAATTGTTTTCATAAGACAATCAAATTCTTTCTAAGATCAACAATAAACCTTTTTGAAAACTCATAAGGAGGCAAGTCGGACGTACGGCCGGTGTTGTCTAGCGTCCTAAGATCGGAGCTGTACAGCTCAAACATCTTGGGATACTTATGAGAATTAAAACAAGTAATTAACAACTTGAACCCTATTTCAAAAAATGAGTAAGGAATCGAGTCGGATGTACATCCGGTATTGGTTAGCGTCTTAGGGTTAGCGAGCTGTACAGTTCGGGCGAGCTTAAGATACTTGCCAAATAAAAGCAACCAACCTCACAACAAATCTTTTTCTTCCTTAATCAAAAAAACATTTTCAATAAGTAGGGGGCACGTCGTCTGTACAGGCGGGGTTGTCTTTGTTCTAGGTCTAGTGGACTGTACAGTCTAGGACCGAAAACCCCTACAATAAAAAACACCAACACAAAGTTTCTCGACTAAATAGAACTACGTAAGCTTTGAATTCTCCATCGCACCGGGATATACGTAGGAGCGGGTCACATCCCGTCAAGCACACTTTTAAAAAATAATAAAAAGATTCTTCTTTTCCCCCGTTTTCAAAAACACTTTTCTCAAAAAAAAAAGAAGTAGAACGAATTGTTTCAAATCAACTCTGTCAAAACCGCACATCAAGTTAAAGGTTCCCTTTCGGTAGAAAGGAGGTGTGGGATGCTAATACCTTCCCCACACCTAACCGACCCCCGAACCTACATCTCTAGTTCTCAAAGGACCACCCGCCTTAAAAAGGACCCTTTTTCAATGTTTTGGTCCCTAAATAAAAAATGTTGATGGCGACTTCACAAATTTTCACGTTGTACGATGAAAGGTTCAATCCGGATCTTTCGGGGTGCAACACCTGCAAGCACTCCGATGCGTAAGTCAGCAAAGGAAGTGAAGAGGTATTAGAGATGGGAGTGAAGGCGTACTTGGGAATGGTGAGCGAGTCCCATATATATAGACGGTGGCGTTGCCCTTGCTCTGTTGGATTGAACGGGCGGTTTTGGAGCGTTGGATGCGGATCGGAGCTTTGGCCTTTTGGCAAGCTTTGGCGGAGTGGGCCAGGCCCATGTGGTTGGCTCTTGGCCCAGTCCGGAACAGTTACAATATTTTTATCTTTGTAGTTAATAGCAAATAGCGGAGCGGAGCGGCCGACCCATAAAAAGCTATTGCGATGTAGCGGGTAGCGGGATGACCGCTACGCTGAAGTCAAGGGAAACAATATACCTAATTTATACCATACACATAAAAAGCTAAGAATACTCAGAAATAAACACATATTCATAATTAATCATCAAAGTTCATTGCCATGTTTCATCAATGTTATTCTTTGTGGGTTTAACCAACCACTAGGGGCTGTGTTGTTCACAGGTGCTGCTTGAGGTTGAGATGATGCCATGATAAAGGAATAAAAGAGTTGAAGAACTTGTTAGAGGTGCAGTGCAGTCTCTGTTTTGTGGCTCTGGGACGCAGAAAAAATAGGGATAATATGGAGAAGATGAGTGTAGAGATAATAGAGAGAAGATGGAGAAGCAGTGAGTGCAACAGTCTCAGTTTTATAGAAGATGAAGTGCAATGTCTCTGTTTTTTATAAGAGAAGATGAATGGGTGCGTAATTTCCAAAATAATCTCATTAAAACTCATTAAAACACTCACTAGAATTAACCCACTGTTAAAAGACGAAAAAGCTTTTAAAAAAGAGGAAACGGTTAAAATTCTGAGGGCAATTAGGTCTTTTCGCAATAAAAAATTAGGGTTGCCAAAAAATAGAGAGCCCCTTCCTCTTCGCCCGCTCCAGACCCGCAATCTTCTCCGCGAGTGCGGCCGCGATTCCCACATCATTAAACCACTCCGCCACCACCGTTTGCGTCGCACCTGATCAGTGCACCGGCCCGCACAGCCGCTATTGCGGCCGCAACACCGGCAATTGACTACACAGATTTTTATTATGATGTTTTATACGGTGTGAAATAGTGACCTATATATTTAGATATAGATTATAGCAATATCTAGGATAGCAAATAGCCTTAACATGGGGATAAGATGATGAGGTGATTCACGCAGGGGGTGATGGTTCATGAGTAGTGCTTAGGAAAGTTTCTACAAGGCTGTTATTAGTTATAATGGACTCAATTAAAATATGGTTTAGGGGGTGTTTGCCTTTTAGAGATATGCTAGGTATCAATAAAAAAAGGGCCTGTGCAGTAACGATTGTAACAATTAAGTGGTAGAAAAG
Source organism: Astragalus glycyphyllos (assembly GCA_963573325.1). NCBI lineage: Eukaryota > Viridiplantae > Streptophyta > Magnoliopsida > Fabales > Fabaceae > Astragalus > Astragalus glycyphyllos. The sequence goes on from OY754307.1 coordinate 35,382,960, forward strand.
AAATAAAAAGAGGGGAAGTCTGAGGATGTTGCAACAACTGAGAAAAATTATAGTTATCAACTGAGGATGTTGTAACAATTAATTGTTATTATTATCTTTTTCTACTCCATTTTTTTTATTTACTAGTATTTCTTATTAAATCACTTAAATTTTTGTACAATTCATTTAAAAATTATTTCGGGGTTAAGGGTGTCACACATACGGTCAAAGATTTAATAACATACATTTGTCCTTTTGTTTTTCATGCCTTTTGGGATCGTCAAGGTACTAATTCAAATGTGTTCTAATGCTGTTTTGAAGAATCGAGTTGCTATTTTTGTTTGACACTCTCGTTCGTGATCACTTGGATTCGTGGTAAGCGGGGGGATGATAACTAGGTAACATAGTAGCTTACGATGCCATTGACATAGTTGGGATGTCCATGATCCCTATGTCTTACACTGATAATTTATTGGGATTTTTTTGGTACCCCCACCATTTCACCCCATACCCCCACAAAAAAGTGAAATTCGAAAATACCCCTCCACTATTGAGTCAAATGGATTTACGTAATAAAAGATAAATCCGTTTTTGGTTTTTTTCCCAAAACGGATTTATGGGAAAAAAACCAAAAACCCATTTATCTTTTATTAGGTAAATCTATTTTTGTTAATTTTAAAATCGAATTTACCTCAAGTGGGGGTTAAATCCGTTTTCGTTATTTTACACAACGGATTTACCTATTTATTAGATAAATCTGCTTCGAAAAAATTCAAAGCGGATTTATCTAACAAATAGGTAAATCCGCTTTTTGTATTAAAAATAATTGTTTTTTATTTAAATTTTTTTAAAAAGGTTATAAAAACACTACTAAAAATCCGTTAAAGAATTAAAACTAACCTAAAAATTATAGAAGTACCATTGTAAATCTAATAAAACCAAAATAAGGTTATGCAAATTTTTTTAGATTTTTTGGAGCTTATGAAAAATTAAAAAGATTAATAAAAAATGTAAACGATAGAATTTGGGATTTTATGCCCCTTTGTCCTGAAAGAAGTCCCTTCTGGAAAGTCTTGATCCCTGATATTTTCAGAATTAGTGGCTGTGGTTTGATTACAATCCGAGTAGGTTACCCGAAAACTGATTTTTTAACCTAAATTATTCACCCGACGTACAACATCGTCACGTGTTAACGAACAACACACTAAATAGAACCAAAAGACTGTCGATATTCATATGTATTTTAATTTTCTAAAAAAAAAATTAATTTTTTAACTGATTTATCACTTTTATTTATTAATTATTTTATAAAACGGATTTACCTATTTATTAGGTAAATCCGCTTTGAATTTTTTCAATGCGGATGTATCTAATAAATAGGTAAATCTGCTTTTAAAAATTACAAAAACAGATTTAACCCCCACTTGAGGTAAATCCGTTTTCCATATTTTTTGAAAAACGAATTTGTCTAATAAGAGATAAATCCGTTTTTGGGAAAAAACAAAAAACGAACTTATCGCTTATTAGATAAATCTGAGAGAATTTTTTAAGTGGGGGGTATTTTGGGTTTATCAAATTATGTGGGGGTACAAAAAAATCCCTAATTTATTTATGTGTATAAGCAATGTGTTTTGTATGTTTTATTCAACAATTTGGTTGTGTCGTTGTAGAAGCAAGGACTTTATTATAATGTGATGATATTGTCGATACATGTAAATGCTATGTGTGGTTTTTAAGCATGTTATGCCATGTGTAAATGCTATGTTGTTGTTCTGATTGATGTTTATGATGATAAGGGACCAATTCGAAGGGGTTGAGTCTCATTGTTAAGGTCTTAGGGCTAACCTCCCAAGAGTATATATGATTGTCCGTGTATCGGGTAGTTTTAATTGATGAAATCTAGGATAGTACACCTTATTTGACCTTTGAAAGAGTTAATGATCTAATTATATAGTTAGATAGTCGATAAGTTGAAACTGAAGATGCACTCATGGTTTAGATTGCCTTTAAGTTAAGTAACAAGGTAAAAATTTAGTATAGAAGATTAGACAGATGATATTGATATTCCTAAGTAAGTTGATGGTTTATATCGAATTAAGAATGACTTAGGATCTGTTTGATTTGCAGACAGGTAAGTACTGGACTCGACAGAACAGTACTGAACAACTTTTTGTTCCGTACCTTGTTTGGTGAACAATGGAGAGAACAAGCAACACAATGTAATATTTACGTTTATTCCCTTTCTAATGTTTACAATGATTTATATAAAATAATTATAATATAATTAAAATTTGTAAAGAAAAATGTGAGATGAAGAAAATAAAAGAGAGGCAAAGATGAGGGAGAGAGTTCGTGAGATAAGAAGATAAATAGCGATGAGATTTGAGAAATAGAGAGAGGGAGAGAGAAAAAGAGAAACTAGGGATAGAGGTCATGAGATGAGAACATATAAGAGAGATGAGAGGAGAGAGGAAGAGAGAAGAATGAGATAGGAGAAAAAGAAATAATAGAGGAGAGAGAGAGAGAGAGAGAGAGAGAAGGTAATGGGTAGCAAATAAAAATAACATTTTGGTGGGGTTATCAAAAAGTTGTACTGTGGGACAGAAAGTTGTATTGTGGTTTTGTGAGGGACGAAAATTTGGGTTTTTGTCCAATCCCTTGTCCCTAGTTTTGTCTTCTACTATGAACAGTTTCCAAATCAAATAGAGTACAACTGGAGCTGTCTAGTGCAATCCCGTGTTTTTTTGCAAATCAAACACTCCCTAAGAATACCTTCTATACATAGATAAAGATGTTGATTGATTAGGTAACAATTGATTAGAGTAATGGAAATCACTTGAGAGATTTTTTCAACTCGTGTTAATCAATTATGGGTAAGATGTTAATCGAATAGACTAGTTAGTAACACCCATGATACGTTCTAGAGTCGTGTTAATGGATCTGGAAGAACCGTTAATAGATTAGGATAATAAAGAATCACCTAGGTAACACTTTGGAGACTGTTAATCAATTAGGACTAAGCTATCAATGGTTTTGGATAATGACTGACCATTCCTAAGCTAGTTTTAAGGAACCTTAAACAATAGATGATGATCAAAGGATTTAAAATAATAGAGGGACTTAGGAAACATTGAGTAATGGATTAAAACAGAATGGTAGAGATAGACACTGTTACCCGAAATTAGTGGGAACTTGGGACGTAAATGTGAATAGAGATGACGATCACAAAACAAGTATGCACACAACTGATGATGATACCATTGGACTTAGGAACTCTTAGGGACGCTGATGATGACGATCAACTGGTTTACTCGTTTAAGGTACTTTGTCGCGGTATGAGCAAGAACTCATCGCGCTTGGACGAGCTGTAGTAATTGAGTTTTGTGGGAGGAAATTTATATTAGTATGGGAAAGGACTCCTCGCAGTATGGACGAGTTTCTACTACCAGTGTTAAGGCGACTACCTAAATTTTGTGGTATCTCGCTTCGTGCCCCTGCGCCCCTGCAGTACTTTACTTTCGATGTAAACCAGATGCTGCTCGACTTCGATCTTCCGGCTTCGGTCAGGTAAAGGTAAAGGGTTTCCCCTTCTATATATTGAGTCAGGATTGGTGCCTCTAACAACAACGTCTTCAGTTAGGCGAGTTCTTGCTCACATTCTGGGATGCGTCAAAACTAGACCCTCTTCTTGAGGAGCTTGAAGAATGGCAACACCTTATTGGCGGCCTTCAGGACAAAATTTGAAAGGCAACACCTTATTGGGGTGAAGTCCTCCTCCGAGATCTTCAATGTTTTGAGCAGGTCGAAAAACACGATGTCTGCCAAGCTTCCATGGTCGACTAGGATGCTTCTCACTTCAAATTTGGCCATCACGACTCTAATCAAGAGAGCTATGTATTTGTTAATTTTTCTATCCAACAAGTCTTGATCTCCAAAGGCCAATGGAGGATAGGTATAGCAGACCACGACGGCCCAGGTGGAGACAACACTTAGGATTTCTTTCCACTTTCTCTACACGGGCCTCTTGGTCTCACCTCCTTCCAGAGTATAACATCTCGAGATCACCACGGATACAGGTCAGCCTTGAGATTTCTGGGTGTCCGCCTCTTCAATAGAGTCGTTGCTGTCTTCCTTGGGAGCTTTTCCCACCTCTTTGACGGTTGCCTTACCTATCCTTGGAGACTTTGATCGTTTCCTTTCCTCATCTTTCTTCACATACTAGGTAAGATTCCCCTTCCTTGTTAAGTCTTCTATGTCATCCTTGAGAGCATTGCAATTATTACAGTCATGTTCGTTGCTACGGTGATAACAGTAGTAGTATTTTCGCTTGCTCATTTCCTCTCTTTGCTTGAAGGTTTGGAGCCACTTCACGTCCAAGGACTCCGCGTTTGCACACTCGGCGAGGAGTTTTACCCGAGTTGCGTTATGTTGGGTATATTCGAGATACTTGCCCACTCGGGGTCTTAACTCACGCTGTGGGCCCCAGCATAATTTTTTAACCAGAATTCCTTCTGCTTCAAGTCCTTCTCTGCGACTGAGTTGTCCTCTTCTTAGTCAATGTACTTTTGGAATCTTTGGAGGACATACCCAAGATCCCGAGGTTGGTTGACACCGACGTCAATCAAGAATAGACTTCTCATGCACTTACCGCCCTTCATGAAATATAGTCTCATTTTGTCTTCCAAGTTTCTGACGTTGGCGGCTTCTTCATTGAACCTCTGTATGTACTCCCTAAGAGTCTCCATCTCCACCTGCCTTACTGCCTTGAGAACCTCCTCCAACTATGGCTTCAACCTAAATGTAGTGAAGCGAGCCAAAAATAATCTCGTCAGTTGAGCCCACAATGCAATGAGACCAAGTTCAATGTCAACTCCTATAACCAGGCAAGGGCTGACTTCTACAGAGTGAGAGGGAAGATCTGACTTTAACATTTTCTCGTGCATTAATATACTACAACATCAACTCAAAGTATTCGAGGTAGTTATCAGGGTCTCCGATCACATCATACATAGTCAAGATTGGTGGTTTCTCCAGTGCCCTAAGGAATGAGTAATCATTTTATGTTAAGGGCCCTCATCGAGTTGAACCAGTATGATGGGTTGTTTTCTGAGGCGAGGGATCCCGACTGTCACGTCGGCAGGGGGATGTTCTCGATCTGTAGTCGCCATCCCTCTCAAAGGACCCATCTCCTAGAGTGGCGATGAGATGCAGATGAGGTGAGTTGCGAGCTCTGATCAGGGGATTCCTGGCCAGTAGGTAGAATTTGCTGACGACGGGGGTGAGTTCGATGGCGATATAGAGCTTCTTCCCCCACTTAGGACTGGGGATCAACGATGAAGTTAGCCCCAAGTTGGAGAATGGTGACGTCTCAATTACACAGTTCTCAAAGTGGATCTGGTGCGAGATGACACACGAAGTCGGCTTTCTTGTTGGCTCTCACTACTGCCATTTCCACTTCCTGCTGCTCGAAACCTATGGCTCGAGTAAGTCAAGCAGTTTACGAACCGCGTCCACGAGAATAACGATTTCCTCTCTGGTAACTAGTGGAGCACGAGGTAGTGGAGTCTGAACCTCCTATGCCGGAAGGGTTTAAACAAAACCTTCCGGACTCTACAGTGGCTGAGGTTGGCCTTAGGGCATCGTGAATGATGTGTGTAAACATGAGAATGAAGGATGAAAGCTATGATGCCCCCACTGTGGTCGCCAATGATTTGTACCTTACTCGGACTAGGCTGGGATGAGCAGCTGGTATGTCAACTATTGATCTCTTCCAGTTCTGCCCTATGTCAGAGGGGGTTGGTACCTGTAGACACTCTGATACCAAAGTCAACAATCGTAAGTCATTAAGATGTCCAATTGAGTAATGCGTACCTGTTCCAACAGTTGAGCCGAAATTTATAAATGGCAGGTGGGGTTCCAAGGTTGCTCCAGCATGTGAATAAGAGTGCGATGTTCGCCGTTGGATCTGCATGGGTCAATCTTGGCCGTTAACTAGTCATGCTGCATGGTTTGACTTAGGCGCACTCAGCAATGTGCTATTTGGACGTTGTTGGCCCTTAAGTGGACATGGGCCCGTCCTAGTCTGGCCCCAGCAATCATAGTCTGCATGGTTTCTCGTCTTACAAGGCTTAATCATTTAAATTTTGGGCTAGATTGCTCCTGGTGTCCCTTAACTTAATTTCATGTAACGATTTGGTCCTTTATCTCTTTTTCCCATATCAATCCTTTATGTTTTTAATTTTTGACACAGTTGCCCTTTTCTATTAGCCTTTGTCCAAATATGTTAAAAAAAGCCTATGTGGCCATTACGGTGTTGATGTGTCCATTATAATGCTTATGTGGAATTTTAAAATATTATTCAACTCACTGTGAATTGAATTTTTAAAAACTAAATATTAAATTAATTCTTCTTTTTCTTTTAAGCATTTTCACGTCCAGATTCATCCTCTATTCCTTTGGTCCACTTCATCTTCAATTCTTTGGTTCTAGTTTCATCAAATTAATTCTTCTTCACTGTCAAGCTTTTGTTTTCCCTTCTTAATCTTTTTCATCTATTCATCATTCCTTTGTTCCACTGAAACGAACCCATTACAGATCCGAAACAAAAAATAAAACCTATTACAGATGAATAACTAAAAGTAACGATTCTAACGAACACGAATAACTAAAACCAAAATCGATACCCACCCATTATGAAAACGAAACCCATAATAACCGATTCTAATAAACGAAACCCATAATAATCGAAACCCACTACGAAGACGAAAATGAAACTCATTTCTAGATTCTAGGTTTGAAGCATTTCCTAATTCTTGGGTTTCTCAAATGTGAAGTATAATAAGATCCAAGTTAAGGAAAAATTGCTGAACTCAGTTACCTGTTCTAGACTCACTAAAAATAATGGAAGTGGAAGAACAATTTTTATGTTCTGGGATTTGGGTTTCTGTTGTCGTCAAACTCTTAGGTTCTAGCCGTGGGGTCGGCCAGAGGTTTGGACAGTCTTTGATTCCTCATTTCTTCAAGCAATTGCGCTGAGGAGGGAACTCTGTTCCTCAACTATGGATATCCTAACTCGTCTAGAAAGGGTCAGGTCGAGTGAGAGGGACGCTAGGGTTGGAATATACTACTGACCTAATGCTAAAAGTAAAAAAAATAAAGTGCTGTAAAGGAAGATAATTTGAAATAAACGTAGAGTTTGATTGATTTGGATGTCTTTGTACATTTACTCTATAGCTATATATATACACAGGCCCTCGTCGGCCACTATGCGAGCGAACACTTGCCTGCCGTTGGATCAATCTAAGATCAACAGCTTTCACTGCTTCCTAGGTCCTAAAAGAGGCGAAGTAACCACCCACGATCCCACTAGCACGATTAGTGGGGTAAATGCTCGCTGCTCCGTATTTTTTGGCCTCGCTCCTCCGCTTGATCTTCAACCGCTCCCACGTTCTGTCTTCGTGTCGTGTCTTCCTTGCATTCCAAGCAACGTCTGCCTTTAGGCAATAGCTTAAGCACCCGAGCCTCCTTTGGCCGTGGCCCTCTATAGGCTGGGGCTATTACTCTCCCTCGGCTTAGCCCATTGGCCCTCGATCGTAACCCTCCCTCGAGGAGTTTTGACTTTTAGTGTGCCCCGAGGACCTCTCTTGATTTCACTTTGTCAGCAAGTACCCCTTTTATTTTAGTCATGTGGCTTGCCTTCACATCTTAATTTCTCTTCCCCTTTACTCAGCCCTCAGCCTACGACTTAATTATTTTTGGGTGTTAACAATTGCCCCCCTTTTTGTGTTGTCGTATGGCTTTGAGGACGTGATTGATAGTACAAAAACCCTTTTATATGACTTGATATGACAGTTGGAGGCGATATAACTGCCGCTATGTGACACTTTGCACTTCGCGCGACTCGAAACGACTGCGCCACGGTTCGTAAGGACACATCGGTTGAGTCTTGCGGCTATAAACAGCAGTGATGCCTAGTCTACAAGGTTCTTCGCATCTACTCCCTTTTCACTCTATCCTCGAACCCTTTGTGCTTCCGTTTCTTTGTTTTTTACCCCAATCGCCATGGCTGCTCCGAACAGTGCTCTTTCTTCTTCCAAGACCCCCGTTCCTACTATCTTGCAATCCATGGGCGACCTTTCCGCCCTTCACCCAACGGATGCCAACGCTGATCTTGGTTTTTCTCTCTTTGAGAGGTGTCTCGACGCCGGAGTCCTCCCCAAAGAAGCGACAATGAGTACAATGTCTGGGTGGAGAGTTTGGTTATCCACATGATTCAGGTGTCAACCAAAGAGGTTTTGCGCAGTGCAAATCCTCTAACGTCCTTTTGGTCAATGACCCTCAACGTCTTCATTTTTCCCTTGGGGATGTTGACCCCCACTCTATTGGATGTGGCCGCCGCTATCGTCCGGCTCTCTGCGTGTGGCCTGGAGGTTCATGCCAACTCCAACTTCATAAGCGAAGACCTTACACCTTCGTCTCCAACTGATATGATCCGATAAGGAACATATAAAGAAATTAGGATCTATCCTCGAGTGAATCACACAATTTAAAAGACAAGAACAAAACACAATTCAAAGTAACAAAAATTAAAAAGATGGAGAAGATAGAAGATGGATTAAGAAAGGCGTCACACTCTCAATTTCTTATCTCCTCCATATTTTCTAATTTCTTCTTTCTTGTTCTTATCTTTTACTTTTCAAATTCTGTTTGCTTGTGTCATTCAACCCGAATTCACATAGATGAAAAACTATTCATTTCGATAGTCATAAAAGAAAAAAAAAAGCGAAAAATTGAAAAAAAAAAGTATACAAAAAAAAAAGATTCTGGTTTGTTGAAGCAATTGTGTTTATATTCCTCTACTATTTTCTTGCTGCCATACTCAAATTACCTATAAAATCAAAATTGTTGAGGTAATTTCTTCCTTTCTCAAATCCTATTGCTTTCATTTTGGTTTCTTATTACTTTTCTTACTTCCTATTGCTTTCCTTAAGTCTAGGGTGTGATTGCGAGTGATAAAAATTATTGAGTGAAACACGTGAGCGAGTGGTGAGGTCCTATTCATCATTTTTATTCTTGTTACACAATGGCTGAAGAAAATCCACCTTCTCCTAAAACAGAAATTAGAACAACAGAAATGAGAGTATTCCTGTGACTTTCCAAAAGTCAATTATTTCTACTACTATTTCTTCTTCTACTTCTTGTGCTCTTCAAGTTACTCATGTATCATTTTCTCCAAGAGAAGTTGGTGTGGAAAAGATAAATTGTACTTCTGAGAGCGTTCAAGAGGAATTCATATTAAAAGGAAAAGAGCAAGAGGATGCCAAAAATGATATATCTCAATTTGAGGAAGATAAAAACAAAAGGAGCAAGGAAAATGTGCAAATAAAAATTGAAAGTTTTCTTGTAATTGAACAAGTGGGAAAAAAGGAATCGTTGTCAGGGAATCTAACATATATATTTCTTCATAATGGTGTATGTTCGCCTACTAATGCTATTTCAGTATGTAGCAATGCTTATTCTATTTTGAATGAAGGTGAAAAAACAATTCCAAGACATGAACCGTCTGAATTCAACATAATTGTGTTTGAACCTGGAGGATGGTGATTTCCTAAGGCAATAAATTCGAGGACGAATTCTCTTGAAGAAGGAGGGAATGATGAGAACCATAGAAGGCCAACTTTGAGAATTTTAATAATAAGAAATCACTCAAACAAGTAATTGCATCAGGAGTTGTTTCAGTCGAAGATTGCACCAAATCGGGCCATATTTCTACAATTCTATGAAGATCCTTTTTAGCCCAACTAGATGACAACAATTTGGAAAAGCCCATGTACATGAAACAGGACCACAATTGCACTTGTTTTTCTTTTGAAGTTGTAATAAAATGTGTTGGGTTGCTAAACTATGTTTCAGCCCATACACTTAGTTTAAATTTTGTTATTTTAATTTTAAGTGAAGATTGGGTTATTACATGGCCCAAGCCTTCTAAAACACTTGAGTTTATGTTTAAAATAAAAGTGGGCTGAAATATCCATGCAAAAGGGGTCCAGAACAAGCTTCAAGGAGGAGTGAATAACAAAATGAAGGTGTGGCTGATCCATATAGCAAAGTGCACGAAATTACCTTGGTAATAAGGAGGGATGACTCTTTGCTTGCTTGCTGAAGATGATTCTTGCTCTTCTTGGTTGTTTTGTAACCATTCTTCCACTAAGGTGTATTGAAATGCCACTAGGAATTATTGTTAGTTATTTGTGGCCTTTGTATTGCCTTGTATTGAATCAGCCCATCATTATCCTTTCCTACATACAGGGGGAGCAATCTATGAGAATAACAACTCAGAATTTTATGATATAATACTTTGTGTATTGTGAGAGTATGTCTCTCTTTTGTTCTTCATTGAACCTTGTTTAGATCTTATCAAGAAACCAAGTTTTCTTGTGGCGATCATTCCCTAGGCTTATCACTTCTTCTTTCTCTCATTGAATTAAGAGTGTGGCGCCATTCCCATTTCTTATCTCCTCCATATTTTCTAATTTAAATAATGACTACAAAGAAGGGTCCGTGATGAATTGGAGGTTTAGAGAAGGATATTGACGCCACACTCAAGAAATGGATGAGAAAGTGAGTGATAAGTCATGTATTTTGGTCGCCACAAGTTGCCTTGATAAGATCTGATTTGGTTCTTTTACCCAAGAACACAAGGGAACCTCTCACAAATGGAGGAAACTCAATTTTCATTCATAATTCAAATCTGATCTTTACATTCTAGATAGGCACATATATATAGCCTTTTTGGGAAGCATGAAGATGTAAACAAAAGGTCACTCCTAAGTCATTATTCCTAATGATAGTCTTAACTATCTTTACTTAGTTGCTTATAAATACCTTAACTAAGTGACTAATTAAAAAACCACTTCTAAGTGGATATTCAGAAAGCACTAAAACTATCTAAAGAGTCACCAAGGCATGCAAGCCAAAGGTTTCCTCTTATTATTAGATAAACTAAAATAAAAACATTATATTTTGACCAAAATTCGTCTTCAGCATCCAGGCCATTTTGACCATGATAGTAACCGAATTTGAAACTATGACTGAAAAGAAAATTGTAGGACTCTTCCTTATCTTTCCAACGCATCAAGAAACGCGCCAATCGGACTTCTAGGGCTTGAGATATGGCCAAAACAAGACAGATGTTTTATTTTCAACAATCCCACTTTTCCATCTTAGGCTTGATTTTATTTGTTTTAGGGAACCCATCCTTGGTTGTCATCATTCCCTCGTTCTTCGAGAGAATTCGACCTCAAATTCTTATCTTTAATACCTCCGGGGTCAAAAACAAGCCTAAAGAACTCACCATGGGCAACCATCCCAATAGAAAAAATTGCAAGTTCATGTGAACGATTTCCTTGGCCCGCTTCACCTTTAGATTCTGAAACATAACCATCCTTTTCAAGGTCACAAAGAGAAGCTACTACTAGAGAGTATTCTCCGTCATTCACTTGGTTTCCTTCATGCCAAGAAATTTTAGGCAATTGAATAATACTAGAAGAATTCCAACACTTGACCACACAAACCAACTTAGAAGTAGGTACTAGTGTAGTATTATGCCATGATTTTCCAATGTTTTTCCCTTGCAATTCAATAGAAGCAATACATTGTTCCTTTGGAAGAACTTCTTCATCTTCTTTCTTGCAAGCTTCGTTCAGAATATAATCCACAACCTTCTTGATAATGAGATCATCACAACTAGGAAAAAGGTTAGGATTATAACAAGAATCCAAAATGTCATCCTTATTCTCTATTTCTTTTTCTCTCAATTGCTCTTTCTTTTCACTCTCTATTTCTTTTTCTCTAAACTCCTCTTTCTTTTCAGTCTCCTTATCTTTATACATCTTTTCTGCTTTACGGATTTCCGCCCAAAATATTTCCTTATTAGCAACAATCGCTCTTTCCATTCTCTCCTCTCTTCTCATTCTTCTTTCACTTATTCTATCAGCCCTCTTTTTTTCTCTTTGTATTTTCTCATTTTCTCTATCTATTTTCTCGTGTGTTTTCTTCAACCAATCACTAACCTTATACTTCTCAAGTGAAATTTCAACACATTCATTTTTATAATACATGTCTCTATATCTAGAAATCCACATGATGAAAAGAAAATAAGATAGATATTATTGAAAATAAACAGACCTTTCCAATCACAGTGTATTTCACCGGGATTGGGAAACCAACCACTTGGCTCTGAATACCAAATAATGACTACAAAGAAGGGTCCGTGTTGAATTGGAGGTTTACAGAAGGATATTGACGCCACACTCAAGAAATGGATGAGAAAGTGAGTGATAAGTCATGTATTTTGATCGCCACAAGTTGCCTTGATAAGATCTGATTTGGTTCTTTTACCCAAGAACACAAGGGAAGCTCTCACAAATGAAGGAAACTCAATTTTCATTCATAATTCAAATCTGATCTTTACATTCTATATAGGCACATATATATAGCCTTTTTGGGAAGCATGAAGATGTAAACAAAAGGTCACTCCTAAGTCATTATTCCTAATGATAGTCTTAACTATCTTTACTTAGTTGCTTATAAATACCTTAACTAAGTGACTAATTAAAAAACCACTTCTAAGTGGATATTCAGAAAGCACTAAAACTATCTAAAGAGTCACCAAGGCATGCAAGCCAAAGGTTTCCTCTTATTATTAGATAAACTAAAATAAAAACATTATATTTTGACCAAAATTCGTCTTCAGTATCCAGGCCATTTTGACCATGATAGTAACCGAATTTGAAATTATGACTTAAAATAAAATTGTAGGACTCTTCCTTATCTTTCTAACGCATCAAGAAACGCGCCAATCGGACTTCTAGGGCTTGAGATATGGCCAAAACAAGACAGATGTTTTATTTTCAACAATCCCACTTTTCCATCTTAGGCTTGATTTTATTTGTTTTAGCGAATCCATCCTTGGTTGTCATCACCAACTTTGGCCCTCTGTTGTCCAGCAATGTCAAGACTTCTTGGGATGTGACGAAGGGGAGCACCACGCATTTTTGATGTATTTCTTCAACCAAAGTGGTTTTGCGCAGTGCCGATCTCCTCTCTGTATTTGTCCACTTGCTGCAATCGGGCAACAAGTACGCCTGGGGTCCTTTCTTCCTTGCTCTCCTCTATCGGAGCATGGAGAGGTTTGTGGCTCATGTCAAAGAGAAGGGCTACTAATCCAAAGTTGAGGGTCCCACCTGGTTCCTCCAACTGTAGATGCAACTTTATTTTCCTAACTTTGCTTCTGGCCTGGGCACCATGTCCCACCGTGTTTTGGGGTCCCAGTCGGATCCTTTCTCCTTTGGATCTGGACATCTCCCTTTCTGACAAGCGTGACATGATTTTCAACTCGAGCCGTGTCTTAGTTTCCCGTGATTTGGTTGCTGGGGCCAGGCTCACCTCTGTCCAGAACCCCCTCACCATTGAGCCTTATCATCCTAATTATGTGGCCCGACAATTTGCGGTGGGACAGCACGTGCCCGCTTCTTATACCGGTAGAAGATCCTTCCCATGGATCTCGCCATGCTTCTTGAGGATCAGAAGGCAGCGTTCCTCACTTTCGATTAGGGTACATATCACAGTGTCACTAGCGAGACCCTTGCTTATCGTTCCAAGTGGGCAAGGGTTCGGGAGTACGTCTTTCCCCAACCCACCTCTGAATATCTCCAACGCTACTTGGGTTCTCTTGAGGGACTTTATATTACGCCTACGTCAGTGGCTGCCGGAGTGAGTCCACTACCCCATATGGGAAGCCATTATACAAATAAGCCGTTGGAGAAGAAGAAGAAGAAAAAGCCACTGGATTCTGGTCCTCCTCCTCGGTCTTCCTCTCGGTCGAAAGCCCTCGATCAACCTCCCCCTTCCAATGGTCAATTTTTTGACACTCATCCAACCTTGTTGTTTTTGCTCGCTTATTTACCAGTTGGGTCTCTCCCTTTTAGCTCAAGCTCTTGTCACTATAACCTTGGATGACGATGAAGATATTGTTCCTCTCATGCGGCGCAAAAGGACAAGGGACCATCTGGCCCAGAGTTCTCTTCTTCTATCCTGTCCGTTGCTTCTTTTTAACCATTTCATTTGGCTAACCCTCGGGCATTTTTGTGCAGGAACTTCACATTCCTACTGACTCTCTTCAATCTCCTCAGGCTCAAATTCAAATCCCCCAGGCCCTGATTCCTGTAGGTTTACCTTTTTACTCTCATGGTTTCTGTTGTGCTCGTTCCCTTCTCTCATTCCTTCTACCTTGCTAGAGATCGTTGATAACACTGTAGCATCCGACCCAAACACCCTTGAGGTGGTCGAGCCAACTGTGGACCAACAGCCCGAGAGACTTGCTTCTGTAGTTATCGATGACGAGGAGTTGCAGTGATATTTTGCTAGCTTAGGTGTTCCAGAGGTGGCTGCCTCTACTTCGGGGACAGATCTTGCCCAAGTGGAGGTGACTCTGGCCGGCGAGATTCCCACAAACCCCGAGGACATGGCCAGGCTTCCACCTACGCTATTCCGGTTGTCCATGTCTCTCGAAGTTCCCCCACCAAAAGGGGATCTTGGAAGAAGTGGCCCTCCAATTGGGGGAAATCTCCAGCCAATACGAACTTGCCAAGGCAACTCGTGATCAGGCTACAGCTACTTTCCCAAAGCTGGACTCCTACCTACCTGAGAGGGAAGGTTATCGGGTCACCTTCATCACCCTTAGTTAAACGAAATAGGCGACTTTGGCCGAGCAAAGGGAGATAACCAGCAGCATCAAAGCCGTGGAGGATCAGATTGCCTTCCTTCATTCTGAGTTAGCTACTCTCACTCCTCAACATTCAATGACGACCGATAGGGTCACCGCCATCTCCGCATCCATCGCAGTTCCGCCTTGGATCCTCACCTCGCTTATCTCGTACCCCTTCAACCTGGCCAAGAAGCAAACCTGGATAACAGTAGTGCTGCTTTGCTGCGGATCACAGAAAAATGGGGAGCTTTGAGGGAATCTTATGAACAAGCCCTCGGCAAACAGTACAAGAGGTGGTTGATGTTCCTATCAACGCCAAGGGCAACAGATGAGCCCTCTTGTTCTAATATTACTCCACCTCTCATCAACGCCCCTACTACCGGGGTAGTGATCCTCAGGGATGACGTTGACAAGGAAATGGGGGCGCCACTATCAAAAGCATGCCCTGTGTCAAACCTCCCATCTGAGGGCCTGGAGATTTTAGGGGATGCTGTAGCTGTTGAGGCAGATGAGGCCATAGCTGCAGAGATTGAGGCTGCGATGATGGTTATAGTTCCGGATGTTTCTGCATCTCATCTTGTTGCTGGTGAGAAGAGGGTTGAATAAGCTCAGGGCCCATATCTTGTATATTTGTTAAGTTCATCACAAGGTCGCCGGTGTGTGTCGTGCCACCTTGACAATGTTCTTTTACAATTAAATCCAATAGAGTAGGATAATACGCCTTGAGATACTTGCCATTTATTTTCGTTTCGAATTCTTCTCCGTCTAGAGTAGGATAATTCTGCAGCTCATCCACCGAGTCCAACTCCCTTAACATGGCTTGTTGGTACTCATCCATACTAAGGGAGTGTTGCCGAGCCACTCTCAGCGAACCCACACTGATTTCCAGTGGTAGCACGACATCCTGCCTGTAGACTAAATGATAGGGAGTTGTCCCCGTGGTCGTGGACTTAGAATTTCTCATAGCCTAAAGAACCTCGTTGAGGGTCTCATACCACTGCCGAGGCTTGTCCTCTATGTTTTTCTTCATGAGTTCAATGATGATTTTATTAGTAGCTTCTGCTTGTCCATTAGCTTGGGCATAATAAGGAGACGAATGTCTCATTTTAATGTCGTACTCTTGAGCAAAGGCCACCACTTGTTCCCCGGTGAACATTGTACCTTGATCGGCCATGATTGTTTCAAGGATGCCAAACCTGTATATGATTTGGTTCTCTATAAATCTGATCACCGCGGCATGATTGACATTTTTCAGAGGCATGGCTTCCACCCACTTGGTGAACTAATCGGTGGCAACAATAACAAAGTTATGGTCCTTTGAGCTAGGAGGGTATATCTCGCCGATTAAATCCATGGCCCACCCTCTGACTGGCCAGGGTTATACAATAGGATGTAGCTCGTCCCCAGGTACTCTTTGGGTTGGTCCATGCAGCTGGCAAGCCTCGCATCCTTTGGCAAACTGGAAACAATCAGCCGTGATCATCGGCCAGTAGTATCCGTGTTTGTAGATGAGCCACTTAATGATGGGGCAAGACTTGTGGGCACCACAAATTCCTGCATGGATTTGTGCCATCACCATATAAGCATCCTTCCTCTTGAGGCATCGTAATAGTACCCCATTGGCGCTTCTCTTATAAAGGTCGTCCCCTATCAGGATATACTTAAGTGCCCTTTGCTTGACCTTGAAGTCAGTATCAGCCGTTTGATTATGGAGGTACACCAATCAAGCATTGGTAGGCTCATCCTTGGTGGGGGCTAAGGTATCTGTTGTAGTTCCTCTACCACTCGCTCCTTGTAACCCGAGGCCTGTTGGGCTAAGTTATTCGCTTCCTAGTTCTTGTTACTTGGGACGTACATGATGATAACATCGGCAACCAACTTTAATAAGTTGCGCGCCGAGGCCCTCAGCTGTTTAAGCTTTGCATTATAGCACTTGTATTTGCCAATGATCGTCTTGATCACCAGTTGTGAGTCACACTTTACTTCCACGCTTGGCCGCAGGGGCTAGTAATGATCACACCTACACCTGCCCCTTTTTGAGTACTTGAACCGTCAAACATAAGGACCTAAGGTTTCAGCCGCAAGTAATTGACAGATTCGGCCGGAGCATCCTGTATCTCTACAAAAGGATGTTGTGCCAAGAAATCAGCCAAGGCTTGGCCTTTGACAACCCTCAGTGGCACATAGGTCAAGGCAAAAGCATTCAACTCAATGTCAACCTTACACACAACCAAAACCTCTTTAGGTAAAAGATAATATTCCAGTTTTGTATAAGCATTAAACAAAGACAAACAAAGCTTCTCGGTAAGAGAATATCTTGTCTCAGCATCATTGAGAATCCTAATAAGATAGTGTATAGCGTGCTTGGTGCCATTATAATCATCTTGAGCTAACAAGCAGCCGATGGCTTGATCTTTGGCCGCAATGTATAACTTCAAAAGCTTTCCAGGCTGCGGAGGTACCAGGACGGGGGGATTAGTCAAAACGGCCTTGATCTGATCTAAGGCCTCCTGTTGTTTAGTTCACCATATCACTTCTTTGTTATTCTTCATTTTCAGCAAGGGTGAGAAACCTTTCATTTTCCTCGTTTAGTTGGCAATGAATCTCCTCAGGAAGTTGATCTTCCCTAGCAGACTCTGTAGCTCCTTCTTCGTCCTGGGAGGTCTTGCCTCTAGGATAGCCCGAGCTTTTTTTTTGTCCACCTCAATGCCCTGGTTGTGCACCAAGAACCCTAGAAAGTTGCCTGCAAAAACGCCAAAAGCACATTTAGTAGGGTTCATCTTGAGATTTGGAGTCTCATCCGTTTTAGAGCTTGTTCAAGGTCATCCAAGTGGGTTTCAAAGCTCTTGGACTTGACTACCATATCATTAATGTATGCTTCCATGTTTTTACCAATGAGGTCATGGAAGATGGCATTCATGGCCCTATTGTACGTTGCCCCAGCATTCTTGAGGCCAAAAGGCATTACCAACCACTCAAAGATACCTAAGGCGTCGGGGAACCTAAAGGCGTCGGGGAACCTAAAGGCAGTCTTATGGGTGTCAGCCTCCGCCACATAAATCGGGTTATAGCCAGAATAGCCATCCGTAAAAGTCAGGATGCCATTATTATCCGCGGCATCGACAAGCATATCGACCACAGGCATACCATACTCGTCCTTTGGAGTGGCTAAGTTCAGATCTTTGTAATCAATACAAACTCTGACCTGACCATTCTTTTTGATCACAGGGACTATATTAGACAGCCATTCTACGTACTTGGCAGTTCTGATGAACCCTGCTTTCAGCAGTCTCTCTACTTCAGCTTTGATCTGTGGCATTAACTGTGGGTTGAACCTCCTGGGTGGCTGCTTGTGGGGCTTGCAACCTTCCTTCATAGGTAACCTATGCTCCACCAAGGCTCTGTCAAGGCCTGGCATCTCATAGGGTCAGCATCCATAATCTCCACCTTGTCTCCTATCCATATCATTAGCTTTTGGTGCGAGGTAGAAGGGAAACATTCACTAGTATGGATCTAGTCTTTCCCCAAGGTTACTGCGTATGAAGGCTTCCCTTCTATGACGAAGAAGGCTGAGCAAGTAACCTTAGACCCAACCGTTAGATCCGCGACTAACACTCCCAATGCATGAGATGGGTGTCCCCATGAAACTGGTCATGGTCATGGTGGTTGGAATGAGGTCCTCGGCGTTCTTCCCAAGCTTTTTCATCGTAGCCAGCGGCATAATATTTAGCACAGCATCACCAAACACGAGTACCCGATTGAACAACATCCCATTCAAACACGAGTACCAGAACTCAGGTGGGAGGAGTCCCACCATTTCTATGTCTGCACAGAACTCCCCATCTGTTCCATCCATTAAGTCATCAAGTATTGACTCAGTCATGGAACTTCCATCAAAATCTATTGGACCGAAGGGATTTTCTTATTCCTCTCCAAGGAGGTCATCTTCTTCAAGCTCTTGTTCTGTTATCGTCCCCTCGACCAGGGTTCGTCAACTGGCTGGGGTTGCTTAGGACTATGAGGTCCATAAAGGCATTCTATCACATCTTCAGTGAGTGGGCTATGAGGGGCGTCTACAATCCATATGAGGGTATGGGCTTCTCCCTCTTGGTCAACAGGTGCATCAAGGACATCTGGTTCAGAGGCCTGTCACTCTGTAGCTGTATCCTCGACTGGTTTTGGGAAAGCCTGTTCCAACACCGTAGCAACAAATGCTGCAGGGATGGTCTGGGTATTCCCATCTCTGGCCGAGGTTAGCATCTGGATAGTTTCTTTCATTCTATTGAAAGCCCTCGCCCTCTGTAGCCTCCTCTTATGTGTGCGGGATTTGGAGGCCACTCTAGGTGCTGGCATTTCTACAGTCGCTTGCGTCATCCATTGATCTAGTGGTACCTCCGAGGGTGGCCTCACAGTTCTAGTGACTCTCAACACGCGATCATTTAGGTCCGTAATATCCACCGAGGTTGAGTCTGGAGCCCTAGTGACCTGTGCTACCTTTTTCTTCTGAGGTCTGGGTATTCCCATCTCTTGTTGAGGTGAGCATCTGGAGAGTTTCCCTCATTCTATTGAAAGCTCTGGCCCTCTGCAGCCTCCTTTTCTGTGAGCGAGATTTAGGGGCCATTCGGGGGGCTGACACTTCCATGCCCTGCTGTGTCATCCATTGATCTTGTAGTACCTCCGAAGGTGGCCTCACAGTTCTAGTGGTTCTCAACTTGCGGTCATTCAGAACCGTAATGTCCACTGATGTTGAGCTTTGAGCCTCGGTGACCAGTGCCACCCTTCTTTCTTTTCCGAGGTGAGTCCCTTCCCCCCTAGTTGGCATTGTGGCCTGTCCAATGGGATCATCGGCAGGCCTATCGTGCCCCCCAGGTGGGACGTGTTGGAGTCTTTTTCTCAAATCCCTGGATTTAAGCATGTCTCTCTCATGGTTGATTTTGGACAAACGCAACTCCTTGAGCTCATGGACAAGCCTCCCCGGCTTAGGAAGCTTCTTCTGAGGTCTTTGAGGCTGACTCGGTGCCCCTATCTGCAACTTTTCTTGTAAAAGGGCCATACGTTCTGCTACTGTGGAAATTTTAGGTGAGCCCAAATGATCAAACACAGATGTCTTTCTTCCTGGGGAGGCCTCCTGTTTGGGGACCCACGCATACTTCTTCTTTCCTTTCCCTCGGTCACTCCTTAAGAAGGAGACCATGTTGATATTCATGCTAGGGAAAGGGTCAGTGCCGACGATCATCTCTTATGCCCCCTTGTCGGCCATTTTTGAACCTCCCTTTTTTGTTGGCTTCTTAAATAACTCGGCGGAAGATAATGCAGTTGGAAGTGGCATGATTGAAAGAATAATGCCACTTGCAGTATTTCTTCCCCTTTATCTCTTCAGAAGGAGGTATCTTATGGCCGTCGAGGAGTTAGTCAAAGATTTGGTCATCCTTAGAGATGTCAAAGGAATATTCAACCCTTTCCTCGTCCTTCTCTTTCCCTTTAGCAGGTGTAAGAGCTGGATAGAGGTAGGCCTTCCCTTAACTATCTCAGCCACTAAGATGTTTGTCGTGTATTCGGCTGATTCGTCATAGTCCAAATCCTCCGCTGCAACTACCATCGACACTAGTTGTGGTCCTCGTCCCTTAGTAGCTCTTTTCCTTTCTCTTTCTTGTATGAACTGTTCAATTTGGACTGCCCTTTAAGCCAAGCCACTAAGGTCACCCCAAGCCTGTCAAACAAGCTTTTCCTTCAACTAAGGGTGCATTCCATAGATGTCCATGGATGTAAGTTAGTGTTAACACCCAAAAATAATTAAGTCGTGGGCCAAAGGCTAAGAAAAGGGAAAAGGGAACTTGTGTGTTGAGGCAAGCCACAGTACTAGAGTCAAGAGGGACACTTGCTGACAGAAAAGAGTCAAAGGAAGTCCTCGGGGCACACTAAAAGACATAACTCCCCGAGGGAGGGTTACGCCCGAGGGCTGATGGGCTAAGCCGAGGGAGAGTGATGGCCTCAACTTATAGAGTGCCACGGCCAAGGTGGCTCGGGTGCCTAGGCTATTGCCTAAGGGTCAAGAGCAGGCGAGTGACCAAGTGGCTGAGGCAAGGCAGGAATTACTTGGAAGGCAAGAGAGACGTAGCACGAAGGTAGAACGTGGGAGTAGTTGAAGATCAAGCGGAGGAGCGAGGCCAGAAAATACGGAGAAGTGAACATTTACCCCACTAACTGTGCTAGTGGGGTCGTGGGTGGTTAGTCCGCTTCCTTTAGGGCATTGGAAGCAATGAGATCCGTTGATCTTAGATTGATCCAACGGCAAGCAAGTGTTGGCTCGTATAGTGGCCGACGAGGGCTAGTGTATATATATAGCAAATAGAGTAATTGTACAGACACATCCAAATCAATCAAACTCTACGTTTATTTCAATTTATATTTCTTTACTGCACTTTATCTTTTTTTTACTTTATGCATTACCTCAGTAGTATAATCCAACCCTCGCATCCCTCTCACTCAACATGACCTTTTCTAGAGGAGTCAGGATACCCACAGTTGAAGAGCAAAGTTCCCTACTCAACGCAATTGGTTGAAGAAAAGAGGAATCAAAGACTATCCCAAACCTCTGGCCGACCCCACGGCTAGGACCTAAGAGTTTGACGACAACAAAAATTGGAACGCCCGCTGGGACAAGAACGGATAAGCAAACGATTCTGTTTGATTCGCCTGGACTGGATTATTGTTGGCGTATGGACCTACGCTCTGGGAGGAACCTATGTAAGGGAACTGCTCCTAAAATGAAAAACACTAAGCCAGTAAGTGTTTCGAGAACAACACCCCCTGCGATTAATGCTGAGTCTAACAACGGTTCCCCACAAGATTGTGAGGAACTTGTGCTCATGTCCACGTCGTTTATTTGGCAGCAAATCGACATAGGGATACACGACATCATGTATCAACTGTCTCACCAATTGGCTGACATAATCAAACCTTTGGTGCCCAATGAAGTGAAACAAGCCAAGGAAGTGGAGCAACTGCGTGCTGCGCAAGCCAGTCGCACCATGAACTATGTTGTCTCCGGCCAATCACACGGAGGACAACCTTCTTCTATTGGAGGACGGCATCAGGCCCTGCAACAGTGTCCACCGAGTGGGACCATGGTTGGGCCTCAAGATGTGTATTTTCATATGGTAAATCGTACTCCTATAATTCCTCAGCCTCGTACTTTTGCCACTGCCAAACTGGGGGGCAGTTTAGGGCGAATGTCAATAATACAATTTCTCTTCAACAGGGACAAGTGCAATTGAGTAGAAGGCCACCCGAAGCAGCAGGCTTGGTGGGTCTGTCGCAAGGATCCTCCTATGGATGCTCTGTCGCTGCTAACTACCCGGCTTACGCAAGGGGACAAGTCTTCGCCCCGGAATCAGGGAATGGAAGGATAGGTGGGTATTGCCCGAGTCAGCAACCATGGATCCAGAGCCCACTTGGCTCACAACCCTACCTTTTAGTCAGTTGTACCCCAGAGCACTCAATACCTACCCGACGGGTTCCTATATGCAGATACAGATGAGTGTTGCACCGGTCGAGCAGCCATGGAATCAACTTCCACCTCATCGAGGCACGCAAGCATCTGTACCAGGAACTGGCCTTGTCAACCTTGGCCAAGTACATGCACTATGGCGACCAACACCTCCACCTGAAAGATCATCGGGGGCCCAACTCCCGGACCCTATTGTGATAGCTGACACCATCAAGAAGTTCTTTGGTGTTCAGTTGAAACCGCTCGAGCGTCCAGTGTACAAGAATCCCTAACTCAAGTGGGTGCATAGATTGGTGCCTCTACCCAGAGGCTTCAAAACCCCTGACTTTGCCACCTTTTCCGGGGATGATGGTAAATCTACTATGGAGCACATCGGCCGATTTACGGCCCAATGTGGGGAAGGAAACCAGAATGAGTACCACAAGTTGCAACTGTTCCCTCTCTCTTTGACTGGGACTGCCTTCACATGGTACTCTTCTCTCCCGCCTGATTCTATACAAACCTGGGCAGACATGGAAAGGTGCTTCCATGACAGATTCTATTGGCCACAGCCTGAAGTTACCGCAACCGACCTTATGAACTTACGGCAGAAGGTGGATGAGGATGTGGCAGATTTCACTGAGAGATTCAAAAAGATGGCCGGGAAATGCTCAGTACCTTTTCCAGAATCCCAACTTACTTCCATGGCCATCTCTGGAATCCACCCTCAGTGGCTTAGCTTTTAGGGTAGTTCAAATCGAACAAATCATACATGAAAGAGAAAGGAAGAGAGCCATTAGGGGCCGAGGACCACAGCTCGTATCAATTGTCGATGCAGCCAAGGATTCGGATTATAATGAATCAGCCGATTACACGGAACACATCTTAGTGGCCGAGATAGTTAAGGGGACGGCTTACCTCTGCCCAGCTATTAAACCTGCTAAAGGGAAAGAGAAGGACGAGAAAAGGGTTAAATATTCCTTTGATATCTCTAAGGTTGATCAAATATTTTACTACCTCCTCAAGGACAAACAGATCAAACTCCTCGACGGCCATAAGATACCTCCTCCGGAAGAGATAAAAGGGAAGAAATACTGCAAGTGGCATAATTCTTTAAATCATGCCACTTCCTACGGCATTATCTTGCACCGAGCTATTCAAGAAGCCATCAAAAAAGGAAGGTTCAAAATGGCCGACAAAGGGGAATCAGAGATGATTGTCGACACTGATCCTTTCCTCTGTATGAATATCAACATGGTCTCTTTCTCAGGGAGTGACTGAGGGAAAGGAAAGAAGAAGTACGCATGGGTCCCCAAACAGGAGGCCTCCCTAGAAAGGAAGACGTCAGTGTTCGACTTTTTGGGCTCACCTCCTCGAGGATCCACCGTGGCAGGACGTATGCCCTCTTACAAGAAAGGTTGCAGATAGGGGGCACCGAGTCAGCCTCAAGGACCCCAGAAAAAGGGTTGCAGAAAGGTTATCCACGAGCTCAGGGAGTTGTATTTGTCCAAACTAGACCTTGAGAGACACATGCCCAAATCTAGGGACTTGGTAGGCATGCCGATTCTTTTATTAGACAGGCCACCCTGCCCACCACGGGGGAAGGGACTCGCCCCAGAGAGGAAAGAAGGGTGGCACGGGTCACCGAGGCTCAAAGCTCAACTTTAGTGGACATTACGGTTCTGAATGAACCCGAATTGAGACCCACCAGAACTGTGAAACCACCTTCGGAGGTGTGTTGTGGTAAAATATGGTATAGTGCAAGTGTACACTACCAACAAGCACTACAAGAATTTTCGTATTTACCAGCGGGTAAAATCCACCAGAAAAATCAAAATTCCGCAGGAAAATGGTCATTCCGCCGGAAAATGGTCATTACCGGCGGATCTGGCCCGCTGGAAATCCGCCGGAAAAAACAAAAGACGCCGCCTTTTCCACCGCGAAATCCGCCGGAAATTCGACGAATCCGCCGGTAATTACCGGCGCCGGATCCGCCGGAAATTCGGCCTATTCCGCCGGTAAATATTCAAAATTATCCGCCAGTAATATTATTTTTTTTGGAAATCCACCGGTAAATATTTAATATCCGCCGCTAAAAAATGATCTTATATTAAAATCCGCCGGTAAAGTATATATTTTTTTTAAAAAAAATTATTTGTATTTTTTCTTTTTAATTATTTTTCAAAATAAATTAATATTACTTTTTTTGAATTTTTTTAATTAACTTTAATTGTATTTGATGATGCCAAAAATAAAAAATACATTATTTAATATATAAATATTTTTTTAAAATCAATTTAATTTAAACGAGAATTAATAATGATTTAAAATGTTAATTTCATGATATAACAAAGTACTAATTAACAATATCTATTACAAAATATAAATTAAAATATCCAACAATTGAAATTAAAACTCTAATTAAAATACTTAATGAAAATATCCAACAACTAGTCATAGTAGCGCCCGGACTGGTTGTTGGGGTCTGGTGTAGTAAACCACATATCTAAATCAGTGGTGAGCTCAGCGTCAGGCTGCTGCTGGGGTTGCTGCTGCTGGACATAAGGCTGCTCCTGGGGCAGCTGCTGCTGTTGGAGATGAGGCTGCTGCTGAGGATGAGGTGATTGCTGGGGATGCGGTGGCTGTTGCGACTGAGAGTTAAAACCAAGGTACGTCTGACCATATGGGCTGTGGAACGAAGGCTGCATATACGGCTGAAAAGCACCACTGTAATGCTGCATCTGTTGTGGTGGATAATATGATTCTGTTGTGGTGGATAATATGATGATGATGGCATAAGAGGTGGCCTCTGAGACATAGTATCCATTAATTGCTTCCGGCGCTCCTCGCTCAACCTATCCCTCTCCTCTTGCTGCCGTTGGCTCTCCGCCTACTGCAGTCTGATTTCCTGTAATTCCTCCTCATATTTCTTCTGTTGTTCGCTTAATTTTTGCGTCAATATCTGAACTTCGCTTAATTCTGAAGCAGTGGGGACATAAGATCTACTAGTACTTCTCTCTGAAGAAGAAGCTGGCCTCAGATTCGGAACAATGGAATCTCGAAATACAGATGGGCCTATACCACCAGATCCTACCAACCGACCACTTTTTGTAGGGCCAACAGATTCCTTCCAAGCAAGTAAAGCAGCTCGACTCTCCTAAGCAGGGTCAATCTCAGTACTGCCACTACTCTGCTGAGTCTCACGGTACTGGGTCTGCCATTGATTGAAATTTTCCTGAAAACAACAACCAAGAATACGGGGTTTAGACATGTAGGGTTTAGACATGCACATTTCAGGAGGAAGGTTGTATGGGGTAACAATAACCGGCCAACAAGAATACGGGGTTGCTGACACTTGAATATATGGCGTGAAACCATCAGAGCATAAAAATCTGGATGAACACGATCAAAATGCTTCCAAGCTTTACCATCAGATGGGTGACGTAATTCACCAGAATTGTTTCTGTTTTCTTGGTGCCACGTCATTTTACCTGCGGTCTCCATTGAAGTAAACATCCTCTGTAGCCTTGGTATAAGCGGCAAATAGAACATTGCTTTTTCGTGGAACCTGTTTGGCTTTGCTCATCCCTTTCCTGCTGACACGATAGCGTGGCTCTTGACAAAACTTGCATTCCATCAACTCTCCATCATTTAAGCCAAATTCATTGTTATAATAGATCATGCAACCAGATACACAACAATCAATTCTTATGGATTTTAAGCCGAGCTTCGATACCAATCTTTTAGCATCATAATAACTCTGCGGCAAAAGTCCTCTAATTGGGGTTGCATCCAACATCATTTTAGTCATATATTCCATGCACAATTCAGCAACATTAAACTGAGACTTAAGACCCAACAACTGAACACACATTGATAATTTAGAGTCCTTAGATCCTTCAAATAACGGTTTATTTGTCTCACTCAAGAACATATAAAACCTCTGAGCTTCCTCATTTGGAACTTCTTCAGCATCATATTGTGGTTCCTCAAAATTCAAATTTACACCAACAACATCAGATATCATCCCCTGAACAACTTTAATCAACTGACCCGTAGTCGTTGGATTACCACTTGATGTCGCAACTTCTACGACTGGACTTGAAGTGGGACCACCTTCTGCATGAACAGGAACATTATCAACTGCACGAACTCCAGCTGCTACCTCGCCATGACGAGTCCATATCCAATAATTTGCCAAAAACCCGTTATTGTACAAATCAAGTCGAACCTCGTCTCCATTTTTTATAGATCGAAACCTACATTTGGAGCAATGACATCTAATGCCTCCTAGTTGCTCAAATTCTCTGACGCATAGCACAAAGAACAAATTCTTCAACTCCTTGACAAAACGTCGCTTCAACCTACTTCTTCCAGGATACATTCGATCATACATCCAACTACGATCCATTTTTTTGTAGATCGATGTTCTTAATTTATATACTACATATATATATATATATATATATATATATATATATATATCATATATAAGCGTATTAGAACAATACACGCATTGGCATACAAATTTTAATTATCATCATATGTGTATTAACAAAACACATAAGGCTCTATAAACTTAAAGTCCAATTATAACCAATTATATCATGAATTTAAATTATACAAAATATTTATAAAAGTATATTATTATAATATAGACAAAATAATAACAGTATATATTGTTAGAACCAATTATATTAAGTCAATATTTAAACAATAAATATTAACTTAATTTTCGTTTTTTAACAAAACATATTAACTACAATCTAATTTAAAAATTAATTATATAATACTAAAATATTATTAATTATATATAATAATAATAATAATAATTCGTACTTTTTAATTTTTACTTTAAAAACTAATTACTAAATATATTATATTATATTATATTATATTATATTATCATATTATCATCATATAATAATTCGTATTTATTTATTTTATTTAAAAATTTTAAACAATACAAATAATAACTAAAAAATAATAATTATTACTAAGTTAAACAATAAAATCTAAAATCATCATCATATCATATAATTACTAAAGTAATAAGAATTTAAACAATAATTCCTATT
Source organism: Astragalus glycyphyllos (assembly GCA_963573325.1). Classification (NCBI taxonomy): domain Eukaryota; kingdom Viridiplantae; phylum Streptophyta; class Magnoliopsida; order Fabales; family Fabaceae; genus Astragalus; species Astragalus glycyphyllos. The sequence continues at coordinate 35,410,273 of OY754307.1, forward strand.
CAAATAATTTTAACATAATAACTTATAAATATATTACATATTATACACTAATTATTACTAACTTTATTTTATGTTTATATAAATTATACAAAATAATTTTTACACTCTTTTTTTAAAAAAAAAAATAGACAAAATAATAACAGTATGTTGTTATAATAATATAATAACCTTTTTATAAAAAAAAATAGTAACTTTGTATAAAAAAATTAGTACTATTTTCTATTATGTTATTTTAACTAATATATTGTTATATATACTAAAACTAATAAATTAAACAAAATAGTAACTTTTTATAATAAAAAATAGTAATATTTTCTATTATGTCATTTTAACTAATATTTAACAAATATATTAAATTTATTACAAAATTTTGAATTTATTTTATCTATTAACATAAACAACAAATAGTAATTACTAACCATAATATTCTAATTTTCTAACTTTTTAACATAGCATAATTTTTAATTAACAGATTTTCTAACTAGTTACAAATAACTTCATTACTAACCTGTAGAGAAGAGAAGTCTCTGACTTGATGCAAGTTTCCAACTTCTCGAACAACAACTTCAACCGAACAACGATCAATTGCTAAAGAAATAAAACGACAAACATTAACAAAATCAATTTGTAAAACAAAATGTAAAGTAAAACAATCAAAGCAAGTTTAACAACAAACCTTGCAAGAAGATGAACAAAGGGAAAGAAATGGAGACTAGATGAACAAATGGACAGAAATGGAGAGAGTGAAAGAAATATGAAGAATTTTTGGAAGAGAGAGTAGAGAGAATGTAAGAGTAGAAAGAATTTTCGAAAGAGAAAGTAGAGAGAATGTAGGAGTAGTGAGAATGGTTTAAATGGAAGCATTTATATAGACTCTGGCCAACGGTAATGTTTCGAATTCCAAAATTCCTAAATCCGCCGGAAATTTTGTTTACCGGAGGACTCTAACATTACCGGCGGTTTGCGGAGGATTACCGGCGGATTGAAGTTCCTTACCGGCGGATATTTTAAAATTTGAATTCGAAAATCGCGCCGAAAGTGGGGAATTACCGGCGGATTTCTTGGGCTACCGGCGGATAACATTACCAGCGGATTAGGTGGGATTTCCGGCGGATTTATTATTTTCAAATTTTGAAATATCCCGCCGAAAATAAGCGTTTACCGGCGGATTTTTTGTGGGCACTTACCGACGGATCCGGCATTGATTACCGGCGAATTCAAAAATATTTGAAATTTGAATATGTCCGCCGAAATGTGAGATTACCGGCGGATATTTTCCCCGGTCATTACCGGCGGATGTGGGGGCTAATTACCGGCGGATTCATGTTTTTTTTAAAAATAAAAAATGAAATCCGCTGAAAAATACACTTACCGACGGAATTTTTTTTTTGACTGTTTTTTTTTTCGGAAAAATTATTTCCGCCGGTAATATAAACAAATCAGCCGGTATTTTACCGTGGGATAAAATATCTCCGGAAAAAACCCAGGATCCGCTGGTAAATTACTGGCCGATAAAATCCGCTGGTAAGTGTCCAAATCCGCCGGTAGTAAAGTAATATAGAATAAGTAAAGTTCGTTCCCACGAGGTTTAGTTGCTTAAATGATGTTTAATTGGATTAACAAAATAGTGATGGTAACAAAAGTAAAGACACAAATATTTGGTAACATTCCCAATAATAAAAATAAGGGTAATAAAGATCAGATGATTGGAACAAGTTGAGATGCATTCACTTTCAGTAACTTCATTAAAATGAAATTAATTGTATGTTCAGCGCTGCAGCAATGGATATATTTTCTCAAATACTTCACACTAAGGTTTCCTCGCAAGAGTTTATCTCTAGACCCTAAACGAGTACGCCCAAGGCAGCTTAGGCACCTGCAGTATTCACCTTATGGAATATGCCCTCCTATCTCTAGGGTTTAAGCTTGGAACATTAAAATCTCTTTTAATGCACACAATCCATATTATCTTGTGAGGTGAATTTATAAACCATCTCTGAATTCATAAATGCTACTTAGATTAGACAGCCAATCCTAATTAAAGATTGAAATATTATCATACACAAGATAAAATACTCAACACTTGAACATACATCATTAATCACACAATAAATTTGTTACATTAAGTTTAGCATCCCAACTACAAGAAATTAGCTCATGTTGAGCATAAACAACAAAGGAAACATCTTAAACATAGGAGTAGAAGTCGTACTACAATCTCAATGAGAGGGGTTACACTACTAATTTTTGAACAACGAAGATAGCTCCAAATATGATCAATGGAGAACAACCCAGCTCTTCAACGTAGATTCTTCCAAGAAATTGTGATTCCAGTGTTGCTGCAGCATTTATTCCAGCAATTGATCTTTGAGTGAGCTTGAGTGTACACGGAAATGGAGGCTATCTCTATACCTACCCTTTCCGGCTTACCCTAATTGAGGAAGAAGGGCTCTATTTATAGTTGACGTTCATGATCCTAGGCAACCCTAATTTGGGAGGCGCCACTTGTCCTTTAATGAACCCAAAAAGTCCTTTTTACCCTAACTTTAAGGGCATCAGCGAATATTCCCTATCCGGCACGCACACCCACGCCTGATGATTACTGACACCTGTCCATTCCTTATTTTCCGTGTTCTTTGAAGCATTCTCTCTCATATTGGGCAAATTGGTATTGCTGCCACATTAGGTGCTGCAGCAATTAAGCAAACACATTAAAACACACAATTGGGCACCAAAGTGCCAAATATAACAATTCCAAGCCTGCACATTTGACTACTCTTAAACTACCATTATTACAAAATAATTACAACAAATGCTTGAGAATTAACAATGACTTGAGCTTGAAATAAGATGTAATAACCATCATAAATGATAGTTATCAAACCCCCAAACTTGAACCATTGCTTGTCCTCAAGAAACGACACTTGACAAAGACAAGTATTCTACTAACAAGCAAACCAGACAATTGAATTATCCAAAAAGCACACAAACAGAATATCAAGTTGAGCATCAACTTTCAGATTGGTCACTCAATTGTAATCCTACTGAATAGCAAGTTCCCTAAATTACTCCTGCTCAAGAGTGTGTGTGTGACACTTAACTCAGTTCAGATCATAGCAAGGTTCAAAATTTCACTTAGCTAAAGCTAGAGAGGCTTTCTTTTGATATTGCCAAAGATGTTTCAAAAAGAAGGGTAGACAACCAATTCAAGCACAAAAAGGGGGGATAAGCATGACAAAGGTCTTTGATGTAGCAATCCAGAACTCTAGGCCAGTGCAATTATTACAACTTAACTTAAATGCTGCAGCAACAGTTGCTGCAGCAATATGAACTAAAGCAGAATTAAAAACCAACTATTTACTTGACACTTTGATGCATTGTCCTTATTTAATCCTCACTTTTCTCACAGGTTGGTCACTGATTTCGACTGAAACCAAAGTGTGTCACCACAAATTGGCCTCCCTACTTCATGACCAACCTAACTACCAGTTCTCATCCTTTTGACTGAAACTACAATGTGTCACCACAGAGTTGCCTCCCTACTTGGTTTGAAAAAGCAGTTTAATTCTCTCTTTGTTTTTTTTTGGGCAATGACAATATTTTTGACTATTTACAAACATTAGTGCTTTATAACATAGCACAATACATTGACTCAATTTACTTCCTAAGCTATGTGCACATGACCTAATTCAATTCCTTCATGCTTTGCCTTAGTATAGCTCAAAGAACCCCCAAACTTAGTTTCTTATGCTACCCTAAGTTTTTAGTAAAAATTTGGCAAATCCCTAGGTCTACCAACAACTAGCTTAGTTTCAGATCATTTCTAATTCACTAAGTTCCTACTTGAGTTTATGTTAGTGTGTGGGAACAGGAGCAGTTTAGTTCACTCACAAATAGGGGCACTAATCACTCAATTCTCACCATTTCATCACTAAGTTTTTGCTCAACTCAACTTCTAAAATTTAAAATTCATTCAACTAACTAACATACATGCTAATAAAATACATAGACCATAGGTCATCCCCCCTACATAAGACCTTGCAGTGTCCCCACTGCTCATGCATACTAAAGGGAGGCCTAATTCAAAGCAAAAACATAAAAACAGTAGACAACTAACACAGCTGTTGAGTGCTACCATAGAACAAAAGCACCCAACAGGTTTATTCCATAGAAAACATTAAAAACAGAATTTAAAAGACATAAACTAAAGAGATTAAGGTGCAGAGGCTCCTGGTTTTGTCCTTGGGCTTTGTCTTGTTGAAGTGCCCCTTCTAGCTTTGGCTTTGTAAACTCTTGGAGATTTAAGCTTAGGAGTCCCTAGAACATTTGTGGTTTCTGTTGCTGCAACATTAGATTGCTGCGGCACTGATCATGTATCTGCAACAATAGGACCAGCATCAGAAACACTTGCCTTCTTTTGGGCAAGCATGAATTCTAGACCCTCTTTGGCTATCCTTTCAGCTTCAGCCTTCTCAGCAGCTTCCATTGTTGCAGCATCAGCAGCTGCAGTATCTTCAACTCCCTGCATAACCTTATCAACAGTGGCTTGGATTTGTTGATCTTCGTCGGCAGTGACACCTTCAGTATCCAATTGTGCTTCTTCAGGTACTCCAACTAACTTCTTCTTCTTAGCAACCTACTTGCTCCTTAACTTCCTTGAGGGTGAGAAAACAGGGTCTGCATTTTGAGAGTCAGCAACATCAGTTGCTGCAGCAGTAGAAATAGCAGCATTTTCAGACCTTTCTTCAGTTTCGTTTTCCTGGGCTTGATTGGTGGTTATTTGTTGTTGTTTTTCTGGTTGAGGATTGGAATGGATGGGAATATCAGGGGTGGGTTGGTAAACAGGGGTTAATATGGGTTGAGTGGTGGTTGTGGAAGTGATATTGGTGGTTTTGGTGATGTTGTGGGGTGAGGGTGGTGGATCCATCTCTATGTCAGTAGCATCATCAGATTCTGGTTCTCCATCATAGTCATGCCCTTCATCATCAGCAGAGTCATCATCCTCATCATCACTTTCTCTGTTTAACTGAGCCACAATTTCCTTGACTTCTTCCTTTTCCCCTTCATTAAGAGATTCTCCACCATTAGTTTCAAACAGATCTTCTTCTTCTTCACCACCTTCCTTTTTCCTTTCTTTACCTCTTTTCTCTTTCTCTTCTTCTCAACTACCAAATCTTCTTCATTGTCATCTACAACAGCATCATCAAACATATTTGCATCTATTACCTCTTCATCAAGTACCCATTCTGGAAAAATAGGTGCTTCTACTCCAGCAAACTCCTTTAGATTGGTTGTGAACACAGCAGTTAACCATTCTTGCTGCTTCCTCATGAATTCCCAAACAGACCGTTGCTGCAGCATGAATTGCATCCAGAAGCATCATTCTCTCCTTCTCAACATTGGTTGTATGAGAGGTAGGCAGGAGAGAGTGTTTTACAAAATTAAACCAGACCATAGCATCATGATTGAGGCTGCTCCTCTTGAATTTGAATTCATTGGCACTACAGGGCTCCCATGGTGTGCCACGAATGATTATGTTCTTCTTTACAACATCCATTTCTTTTTGTCCCCATTTATTGAAGTTCTTTGTGAAGGTTAAGCCATGATAGCTTAGACCTAAACACTCATTAATCACCATAGAATCAAATTTTACCAGGACTCCTCTAACTTCAGCAAGGTATTGGGGCTTTCCATCTTTAGGAGGGGCTATTCCTGAATAGAACTCTCTGACGGCAGAAGGGGAGAAAAATGGAGGGTGTTGCACCAATTGCTCCCACCCTAATGCTTTCACAGTGGATGTGAACACATCAGAGGCGTTTCACAGTGCAAATCCTCTTTCTGGCCAGAAATTCATATTCTGGAACTTCTCAGCAGCAATGACATCTTGATTCTTGCTTTTCTTGCGTCTTGCATGACTGGATTCACCACGCCCAGTGGTTGTTTGACGTTTCCCCGAAGATTTGGTTGCGTTCACCTTAGTTTTGGCTATTGTGATCAAGAATTTGGTTTGAATAAGAGAGGTGGACAGGATTTGAGAATTGCTTCAAGGGAGGTTTTACTGTTTAGGGAATTTAAGGGTTTGATCGCATGCAAAAGTGAAATGGTGAGAGAATGGAAGAGAGTTGGTGGTTATAAGGATGGGGATGTGACGGTTTTGGTAAATGGCGCACTCATTAATTGAGATAGCCGTTGAGATGTAGGTGAGGTGTATGGCTGGAATGCAATGATGGGACGGTTAAGTGATTGATTGGACTAAGCGCTGATGACGCATCAGACCTTGGGAAGAATAACTGCCATTATTTTATTTTTTTCTCAACTGCCCTTCACTGTTGCAGCAATGTTGCTGGAAGCAATGCTGCAGCAACAACTGCTGTCACACCCTCAAACTTCTAATTGCCCAGAATTAATTCCTGCAAAACAGACACTAAAACAAACAACAACACTAATTTATTAGATAAACCCTGGGCTGCCTCCCAGTAGCGCTTAGTTTAAGAGTCCTCAGCCTGACTTCCCTCTAAGATTAGAGGTCCTTCAACTCAGTGGTGATTTTGCTTCTCACCACTGGTTCTCCATGATATTGCTTCACTCTCTGCCCATTAACCTTGAAGGTTTGCTTTCTCACGTCATCATAAAGTTCCACAGCACCATGAGGATACACTTTCATCAACTTGAATGGCCCAGACCATTAAGACTTGAGTTTCCCAGGGAATAACTTGAGTCTTGAATTGAACAACAGAACTTGATCACCTTCAACTAGTTCTTTCTTCTGAATCCTCTTGTCATGCCAAGCCTTGGTCTTAGCCTTATACAGTTTAGAGTTCTCATAGGCAAAATGTCTCATTTCTTCCAACTCATTCAATTGTAACAGCCTAGCTGCCCCTGCCTTAGCATGATCAAAATTGAGCTTTTTGATTGCCCAATGAGATTTATATTGAAGCTCTATGGGTAGGTGGCAAGCTTTGCCATAAACAAGTCTGTATGGAGACATTCCCAAAGGAGTCTTGTAAGCAGTTCTATAAGCCCATAAAGCATCATCAAGGTGATTAGACCACTCCTTTATAGTAGGCCCTACCATTTTCTCCAACATTCTCTTGATCTCTCTATTGGATAATTCTGCCTGACCACTAGCTTGAGGATGATATGCAGTTGCAATCTTGTGCTTTACCCCATACTTAGCCAAGAGAGTTTCAATCAATTTGTTGCAGAAGTGAGATCCTTCATCACTGATTATTGCCCTAGGAGTACCAAACCTTGTGAAGATGTTTCTATGCAAGAATTTGCCAATAGATTTAGCATCATTGTTGGGTAAAGCAACTGCTTCAACCCACTTTGATACATAATCTACAGCTACAAGGATGTAAGAATGACCAACAGAAGGAGGAAAAGGTCCCATTAAGTCCATACCCCAAACATCAAAGAGTTCAACCTCTAAGATGTTGGTTAATGGCATTTCATTCCTATTTGAAATGTTCCTACTTCTTTGGCAACTATCACATTTTTTAACCAACTCTTGAGCATCCTTGAAAATAGTAGGCCAGTAATAACCAGATTGAAGCACTTTTGCTGCTGTCCTCATACCCCCAAAGTGTCCTCCATATGCTGCAGCATGGCATTGCTGCAGCACCAGTTGCTGTTCTTCATTAGCCACACATCTCCTTAACAGTTGGTCAGGGCACTTTTTGTAGAGGAAAGGCTCATCCCAAAAAATATTGCTTAACAGTATGAAAGAACCTCTTCTTCTGTTGATAGTTCATGCCACATGGTACCACTTTGCTGACTAGGAAGTTGACAATGTCTGCATACAAAGGTGTTGCAGCATCTGTTGCTGTAGCATCAATAGCTAACAATTGTTCATTAGGAAAGCATTCCTTAATTTCTCCACTATGATTACCTGCACTATCACCTTCCAATCTAGACAAATGGTCAGCAACTTGGTTCTCCACCCCCTTTTTATCCTTTATTTCAAGATCGAATTCTTGAAGGAGGAGAACCCATCTTATTAGCCTAGGTTTTGCATCTTTCTTTGCAATCAAATACTTAATGGCAGAGTGATCAGTGAAAACAATTACTTTTGTGCCAACTAAGTATGATCTAAATTTATCAAATGCAAAAACCACAGCTAATAATTCTTTTTCAGTGGTAGTGTAATTTAATTGAGCATCAACAAGTGTTTTGTTAGCATAGTAAATAGAATGAAAGACTTTTCCATACCTTTGGCCAAGGACAACACCTATGGCATAATCACTAGCATCACACATGAGCTCAAAAGGCTTGCTCCAATCAGGAGTCACTATCAATGGAGCAGTAACTAGAGCACTCTGCAATTTTTGAAATGCTGCAGCACAGGCTTCATCAAAGACAAATGGAGTGTCATGCTGCAGCAATTGACACAGTGGCTTTGAAATTTTAGAGAAGTCTTTAATGAATCTTCTGTAGAACCCAGCATGTCCCAAGAAACTTCTAACACCTTTGACATTTGTTGGAGGATGCATCTTCTCAATTACCTCAACTTTGGCTTTGTCAACCTCAATTCCCCTTTTAGAAATCTTGTGTCCCAACACAATACCCTCTTGGACCATGAAGTGGCATTTCTCCCAATTCAAGACCAAGTTGGTTTCTTCACGTCTATCCAAAATCTCTTCTAAGTTATCAAGGCATAGTTGGAATGTTTCCCCAAAGACAGAAAAATCATCCATAAACACCTCCATTGATTTTTCAATAAAATCAGAGAACATTGACATCATACACCTTTGAAATGTTGTTGGTGCATTACACAACCCAAATGGCATTCTCCTAAAAGCAAAAGTACCATAAGGACAAGTGAAAGTTGTCTTCTGCTGATCTTCAGGCACTATGGCTATTTGATTGTAACCAGAGTAGTCATCCAAAAAGTAATAGAATTCTTTACCAGCAAGTCTGTCAAGCATTTGATCTATGAATGGTAGAGGGAAATGATCTTTTCTTGTGGCCTTGTTGAGCCTTCTATAATCCATGCAAATCCTGGAAGTTACTATTTTTGTAGGAATAAGCTCATTCTTCTCATTAGCTACCACTGTGACCCCTCCTTTCTTTGGAACACATTGCATAGGACTCACCCATGCACTATCAGATATAGGATACACAATGCTAGCATTAAGCCACTTAATAACTTCCTTTTTCACAACTTCTTTCATGATGGGAATTAGTCTCCTCTGCCCTTCAATGCTATTCTTAGCATTTTCATCAAGAATGATTCTGTGCATGCAGATGGTAGGACTAATCCGCTTTATGTCAGCCATTTGCCACCCAATTGCCTTCTTACTCCTTTTTAAGGTAGTAATGAGATCATGCGCTTGACTTTTGGATAGGTCAGAAGCAATGATCACAGGCAATGTATCATTTTCCCTTAAATAGGCATATTTAAGGTGCTTGGGTAACTCTTTAAGCTCAAGCACAGGAGGTTTCTCAATGGAACGCAAATTTCTTCTAAGATTTGAATCCTCAAGCTCAAGAGATTCATACTGTCTACTCCAAATTTCCTTCACAGTAGCCTCCTCATGCAACATACCTACTTCCACAAGTTCACTCTTGTCAATCTCAGCAAAAGCTTTCACCAAATGGTCACTTTACTTGTGGAAGTGTTTATGAACCACAGAATCAAGAGATACTACAAAGGAACACTTCTCAGTTCCTTGGTCAGGAAACTTGAGAGCATTCATCACATTGAACTTTATCTCTTGATCATTGACTCTCATAGTCAATTCTCCTTTTTGCACATCAGTTAGAGTCTTGCCAGTAGCCAAGAAAGGTCTTCCAAAAATTATGGGCACTTCCTTATCTGCATCAAAATCTAGAATCACAAAGTCAGCAGGAAATACAAATTTATCTACCTTTATTAAGACATCTTCAGTGATTCCTTCTGCCAGGATCCTTCAACTTGCTTGGAAGCTTGCTTTGCATGATCATACTACATTCCTCTGTCATAGCTACTGTTTCACATTCTCCAAGTCTCTTCCTCTTAGAAAGCACATCCTTCACGAACTTTGCATAGTTGGGCATTTGTTGAAGTGCTTCTACTAGAGGAACATTGATGTGAAGCTGTTTTAGCACCTCTAAAAATTTGCCAAATTGCTTGTCTTGATGAGCCTTCTTCAACCTTTGAGGAAAAGGTGGAGATGGATCAGGTTGATCAGCAACTGGTGATGGAACTGGTGTAGCATCAGATGCAGCAGCATCAACTGTGACAGCATCTGTTGCCTTCTTTTTCTCATTTTTCTGATTTTTTTGGTTTATGTTGGTGCCATCACTACGATCAGTTGATGGTCCCTTCAAGTCCTTCCCACTCCTTAAAGATATAGCCTTGCAATGCTCCTTCCTTTTTGATGTTGATGGTTCAGTAGTGGAAGGTAATGATCCACTAGGCCTTTGGGTAAGAGCAGTAGCTATTTTACCAAGTTGATTCTCCAAGTTCTTGATTGCAGCCCCTTGAGTTTGATACTGAGTTTTTGTTTCATTCATGAAGGCCTTGAACATGGTCTCCATAGAATTTTCAACTGGTGGTGCTACTACCTTGGGTTGAGCAGGGAATCCTGGTGGTGTTGTAGGAGCTGTAGCAGGTGTTGCATTGTTGCTCCATTTGAAATTAGGATGGTTCTTCCACCCAGGATTATAGGTACGAGAAAATGGATTATTGTTCTTGTTATATCCCACATAGTTGACTGAAATAGGGTTTGTAGGACGTTCTTCATACAAGTGACCTCCTCCATAGTATACACAACTAGCAGAACCCACTGGTACTTATTCAATTGCTGCTACAGTAGTCTGTGGTACAGTTTCAGTTGCTGCAGCAGGTGTTGCTGCAGCATTGGTTGCATTCATATTTTTGATCATGTTGGACAAGGATGCAACTTGAGCAGATAAAGCGTTAACTTCACTCACTCCATGCATACCAGCAACTTTCTTCTGAGCACTAACCCTGGCTGTTGGCCATTGATAAATGTTTGCAACAATGGTTTCAATAAGATCATAAGCATCTTGGTAAGAGCCATTCAGCAAGACTCCTCCAGATGAAGCATCAGGCATTAGTCTAGTCTGAGGTTCCAATCCATTGTAAAAAGTTTCCATTTGAACAACCACAGGCAACCCACATGCTTCAAACAATGTCTCAAATTCAGTTTGTCTAAAAGATGTAATTTCAGTTCTCATCCTGGCATTCTTGATAAGTGGAAAGTATTTTGTCATAAATTTTTCAGCCATCTCATTCCAAGTAGTGATAGAGTTAGGTTCCAAGGAATTTAACCAAACCTTAGCTCTATCCTTCAAGGAATAAGGAAAAAGTTTGAGTTTAAAAGCATCATCAGTCACACCAGGGAGAATGAAATTACTTTAAACTTCTACAAATTGTTTTAAATGCAAATGTGAGTCCTTGGTAGGTCCTCCACCAAATTGCCCAATTGTTTGAAGCATTTGAAACATCATAGGCTTAAATTCAAAATGAGTTGTGGCAAGCTCAGGCCTTACTATGCTAGTTTGCATAGTATGAGGGTCAAAAGTTGCATAATCCCTCATAGGTTTGTCCCTGTCATTTGCCTTGCCTATGACTGTTTCATTCAAAACTTGTTGCACATGAACAGGTTGCTCGCGGTGTTCAGTGGCAATTATGGTATGTCTGTCAGAACCTTGGTTACTAGGAGGTGGTGTTGCCCCATGATTAGAAGGTGGTGGTGTAGCCATCTTGACAGCTCTACCCAATGAAATAAGTCCTGAGTGACCTTGATCCCTTCTCAAAGCCCTAAACAATCTTTCTATTTCAGGATGAAGTTGAAATTCTGGTGAACTGCGCCTGTGCATATGCTGCAACAACAAATGTTGTAGCAATCTAATACTAAAACAACCAAAAACAGGACACCAAAATTAGCAACAAAAATCACTAGTTTGCCAATTAATTAAACAGTGTATTAAGCTATTTAATCCCCAGCAACGGTGCCAAAAACTTGTTGTGGTAAAACATGGTATAGTGCAAGTGTACACTACCAACAAGTAATATAGAACTATTAAAGTTCGTTCCCACGAGGATTAGTTGCTTAAATGATGTTTAATTGGATTAGCAAAATAGTGATGGTAACAAAAGTAAAGACACAAATATTTGGTAACATTCAAAATAATAAAAGTAAAAGGGTAATAAAGATCAGATGATTGGAACAAGTTGAGATGCATTCACTTTCAGTAACTTCACTAAAATCCAGTTAATGGTATGTTCAGTGCTGCAGCAATAGATATATTTTCACAAATACTTCACACTAGGGTTTCCTCGCAAGAGTTTATCTCTAGACCCTAAAGGAGTCCCTAGGCTGCTTAGGCACCCGCAGTATTCACCTTATGGAATATGCCCTCCTATCTCTAGGGTTTAAGCATGGAACATTAAAATCTCTTTTAATGCAAACAATCCATATTATCTTGTGAGGTGAATTTATAAACCATCTCTGAATTCATAAATGCTACTTAGATTAGACGGCCAATCCTAATCTAAGATGGAAATATTATCATACACAAGATAAAATACTCAACACTTGAACATACATCATTAATCACACAATAACTTTGTTACATTAAGTTTAGCATCCCAACTACAAGAAATTAGCTCATGTTGAGCGTAAACAACAAAAGAAACATCTTAAACATAGGAGTAGAAGTCCTACTACAATCTCAAGGAGAGGGGTTACACTACTAATTGTTGAACCAAGAAGATAGCTCCAAATATGATCAATGGAGAACAACCCAGCTCTTCAACGTAGATTCCTCGAAGAAATTGTGATTCTAGTGTTGCTGCAGCAACTATTCCAACAATTGATCTTTGAGTGAGCTTGAGTGTACACGGAAATGGAGGCTATCTCTATACCTACCCTTTCTGGCTTACCCTAATTGAGGAAGAAGGGCTTCATTTATAACTGAGGTTCATGATCCTAGGCAACCCTAATTTGGGAGGCGCCACTTGTCCTTTAATGAGCCCAAAAAGTCCTTTTTACCCAAACTTTAAGGGCATCAGCAAATTTTCCCTATCCGGGACACACACCCACGCTTCATGATTACTAACACTTGTCCATTCCTTGTTTTCCGTGTTCTTTGCAGCATTCTCTCTCATCTTGCGCAAATTGGCATTGTTGCCACATTAGGTGCTGCAGCAATTTGGCAAACACATTAAAACACACAATTAGGCACCAAAGTGCCAAATATAACAATTCCAAGCCTACACCTTAGACTACTCTTAAACTACCATTATTACAAAATAATTACAACAAATGCTTGAGAATTAACAATGATTTGAGCTTGAAATAAGAGGTAATAACCATCATAAATGATAGTTATCAAGGTGCCACAAGATCAGTGGATGACACAGGCGGCCGTGGAAGTCCCAGCCCCCAGAATATCCATCAAATCTCGCTCAGAAAAGAGGAGGCTATAGAGGGCTAGAGCTTTCAATAGGATGAGCGAGACTCTCCAAATGTTTGCCTCAGCTAGAGATGGGAATACCCAGACCATCCCCGGAGCATCTGTTGCTATGGCATTGGAACAGGCTTTCCCAAAATCAGTTGTGGATACAGCTCCAGAACAACAGGGCCCCGAACCAACTGTCCCTGAAGCATCCGTTGTTCAAGAGGGAAAAGCCCACACTATGATAGGGGTGGTGGACGCCCCTCATAGCCCACTCACTAAATCTGTGATAGAATGACTTTATGGACCTCATAGTTTGAAGTGACCCCAGCCTTTCGATGAGCCACAGATCGAAGGGATGATGACAGAGCGAGAGCTAGAAGAAGACTGCCTTCTTGGGGTAGAAGAAGAAAACCCCTTCGGGCCACTAGATTTTGATGGAAACTCCATGTTCGAGTCAATACATGATGACTTAATAGATGGGATAGACGGGGAGTCCTGTGCTGACGTAGAAATGGTGGGCCTCCTCCCACCCGAGTTCTGCGGAACTAAGGACCAGCCAAAGACCCTGGAAGGAGACGTCTTCGCCGAGGAAGCCGAATGGGCTGCCTTGACAAAAGCCAAGGGTCCAGTCAAAGAGGGCATGTTCTTTGAAAAGCCAACAGCAGACATGACCAGACACCTGGAGCCATTATACATTAAAGCCTACTTGAATGGGAAGTTGTTCAATCGGGTCTTCGTGGATGGTGGTGTTGTGCTAAATATTATGCCACTAGCTACGATGAAGAAGCTTGGGAAGAACGCCAACGACCTTATTCTGACCACTATGACCATGACCGGCTTCATGGGTTACCCATCTCATGCATTGGGAGTATATGTGGTTGATGTAACTGTTGGGTCTAAGGTTACTCGCTCGGCCTTCGTTGTCATAGAAGGGAAGCCTTCATAGGTAGTAATCTTGGGGAGAGACTGGATCCATACCAGTGAGTGTGTCCCCTCTACCTTGCACCAAAAGCTGATGATATGGATAGGAGACAAGGTGGAGATAGTGGAAGCCGACCCTTATCCTATTCCTGTTGAGGTGAAGATGTTTTAAGCCATGTTTAACTCCCCTCACTTGCGCCCTCTTGCTATCCCTTGAGATTATGAGGAAGGTGGCATAGAATCATGCAATTGGACTAAGAAGGGCTTTGAACTCAAGATGATGGCCGACCCACGGCCTAGCAAAAAGACTGATGATTAGTCTCCCTTCAGAGGTATAAAGCCTGCTGGATCGACTGCACCTATTCCAAATCGAATCCAGCATAGAAGAGGCTATGTTTGGTGTCGTGTATGGAGAAGAAGACTCGGCACATTCCTCCCAAGATCCAGATTCCGGGGTGAAGGCTTGCCCCCCTGCGTAAGCCGGATAGTTAGTTGCGGTGGAACATCCATAGGATGATCCTTGCAGCAGACCCATCAAGCCTGTTGCCTCAGGCGACCTTCTGTCCAATTGCACTTGTCCCTGCTGAAGAGAAGTCGTGTCAGTGACATTCGCCGTAAACTGCCCCCCAGTGTTGGCAGTGGCAAAAGTATCAGGCTGAGGCCTAGCCATGCTTTCTAGTGGGTTATAGGAAGATGTCTGCTGAGCTCCAACGGGGTTGCTGAATGATAGGGTCTGATGCATTCCCCACAGAGGGTTAGGTAGTCCTCCTTGTGATTGGCCGGGGAAACCAAGGTTCTTTGTGCTACTTGCGTGCGTAGCACGCCGCTAGTCCATTTCCTTGGCCTGTTGCACCTCGTTGTGCACCATAGGTTTCACTTTGTCAGCCAATTGTTGGGACACTTGGTACATAATGTCATGTATCCCCATCTCGATTTTGCTGCCAAATAAACGACGTGGTCATAACCACTGTCTCCTCATAGTCTTGAGGGGGTTGTTCACTCTAATCAGTATTAACAGTTGGGATGATCCAACAATAATCTAGTCCAGGCGAATCAAATGTAATCGTTTGTTCACGGTATCTGTCCCACTGGGCATGCCAATTTTTGTTGTCGTCAAACTCTTAGGTTCTAGCCGTGGGGTTGGCCATAGGTTTGGAAAGTCTTTGATTCCTCATTTCTTCAAGCAATTGCGTCGAGGAGGGAACTCTGCTCCTCAATTGTGAGTTTTCTGACTCCTCTAAAAAGGGTCAGGTTGAGTGAAAGGGATGCGAGGGTTGGAGTATCTACTGGCCTAATGCATAAATGTAAAGTAAAGTGCGATAAAGGCAGATAAAACTGAGAAAAATAGATTTCTATTGATTGATGTGTGTCCAGTACCATTGTTTTTCTTCATATACATATACATATGCCCTCATCGGCCACTATTCAAGGCAACATTTACCTATCGTTGGATCAATCGTAGATCAACATCTAACATTGCTCCTAATCTCTAAGAAATCGGAGCCATTATCCACAATCTCACTAGCACGGTTAATGGGGCAAAACTTCTATGCTCCACTCATCAAGGCATCACTTCTTCGCTTGATCTTCTATCCCTCCCACGTTCGGTACACGTGCTTCCTTTGCTTGCCTTCCAAGCAAGCCTACCTTACTTCGGCCATTCACTTCCTCGACTGACCCTTGTCCTCATCTTGCATTCCCAAAACCTAAGCAACCGAGCCATCATGACCGTGGTACTCTATAGGTTGAGACTTGCTCTCCCTTGGTCTCATTCACTATCCCTCGATCTAACCCCCTCCTTGAGGAATTCATGTTATAATTTTTCTCGAGGCTTAACTTTGAGTTTATTCTTTCAGCAAATATCTTCTGTGATTTGTGTAGTGGTCTGCCTCGACGCCCTAGTCCTTTCTCACCTTTTCTTTTCAGCCCTCGACTCATGACTTAATTATTTTAGGGTGTTAACAGTCACCAACATCAATTTGATTGATAAATACACTACAAAAATGAGTAAATTTAAAGGGTTATTTTGGGGAAGTGTTCTGTACCTTGCTTCTAGAATAAGAGTCTCGGATTGTAGTTGGTAGAGTCGTTCGTTGAAACTGTCCTTTTCGAGCTTGAGGTCGGACTGTGGTGGATACCTGCAAACACTTTCATGCCATAGTCAGCAATCAGAAGTGAAGGGAAGGTACACATTAGCGAAGTGTACTTGATTTTTGAGGGTGGCGTCATATTTAGTGAGTAATGCTAGGTCGCTAGATTAGCCGGGACCAATCTTGGCTCTTGGATCTTATGCTGCTGCAGTGAGTAATGCTTGGGCAGGATCCAGCGTTGGATTTGGGCCGGTCCGTGCTCGGCTTGAGATGCGGTAGTTAATTACTCCAGGATGGGACTCCAATTGTGTTGAAGGGACTTGCAAGATGGAGAAGTCATATCTAGTCATAAAACTACTACCAAGTCGGCTGTTGTGGCCTTGAGCTTTGATGTAACGTTTGGTTTGGACGAGGTGTCTCAGGGTTAAGCCTCTTCTCTATGCATGTTCGATCTCATTAAAGTAATCGTGACGTCCACCTCATGACAATTCTTCAAGGGCCAAGCGTGTAATTGAGGAAGGCTTCAAGAGGGGAGCCCAACTTCGAGTGATATGGGAGAGGTTAGATATGTTTCGATCCAGTTCACCAAGGGCAGGGTACTTGGTCGAACTTGGATCAAGGGGGATTAGAGCGTCGCATTGGAACTGAGGTCCTAAGTGAATTGGTATCCACTTTAACCTAGTTCACCCAGGGCAGGGTGCTTTATTGAACTTGGATTAAAGGGGAATGGAAGGTTGCACTAGACCAGAGGTCTTAAGCGAGTTAGTATCCACTTTAACCCAGTTCACCAAGGGTAGGGTGCTTGGTCGGACTCTGATCGAGAGGGATCGGAGGGTCGCATTACACCTGAGGTTGTATGCGAGTAGTATCCGCTCTAACCTAGTTCACCAAGAACAGGGCACTTAGTCGAACTTGGAATAAAGGGGATTGGAAGGTCGTTTTAGACCTGAGGTCGTAAGTCAGTTAGTATCTCTATTAACCAAATTCACCAAGGGTAGGGTGCATGGCGAACTCGGATTCAAGGGTATTCGTAGGTCGCGTTAGTCCCGAGGTCAGGGTAGGTCACATTTTAACCTAGTTCACGAAGGGCAGGGCGCTTGGTCGGACTCGGATCAAGGGGGATCGGAGGGTCGCGTTACACCCGAGGTCATAATTGTGTTAGTATCCACTTTAACCCAATTCCCCAAGGGCAGGGCGCTTGCTCGAACTCGGATTAAATGGGATTGGAAGATCGCGTTAGAACCGCAGTCGTAAGCAAGTTAGTATCTGATTTTACCTAGTTCACCAAGGGCAGGGGGCTTGGTCGAACTCGGATTAAAGGGGATTGGAAGGTCACGTTGGACCTGAGGTCGTAAGCGAGTTAGTATCTGTGTCACCCTTTTACCTCGAAAGTAATTATAAGTGAAAAAGTATGAAAAACAAGTAAAGTTGTTTTTCAAATAAAATGACTAATTCGTTTTCTGAAATAGTAATTTCTTAAATCATATATAAACAATTTATAATAATATTACAGACTAAAGTGATAAAACATTTATTTGAATACAGTAACAAAATGACTTGAAATATAATATTTAAAATTTAACCTAAATCCCGATGTCACATGATCAGAGCAGTTAACCTTCAATCCAATTAAATCAAAACAGAGTGACATCAACACGTAGTATCATACTACTAGGTGATCCATAGTGATAACATCTCCCCTGGTGTACGATCCTAGAAGGCTGCTCCAACGACACCTGGAAGTCAATCTAAAAAATGGTGCATGGGTGAGAAAGAGAAACCATATAAGGAACATAAGACTCAAAACTAAAACAGTAAAGACTATTACAATCCATCATATCAATGTCAATCAGTCACACCTTAAAGAGTGACAAATAAACTACGTTTATACTGCAACATGTCACAATGTGAAACCATGACGGTCTCACACTCAAAAGGAGATCACATCACACAATAACAACACAACAGTGGATGGGACGAACATAACGCGAGTACACAGTCAATCATTAACTAAGATCATCATCTCAATCTAGCGTATAGTCCTATGACTACAACGTCAACGCGAACCTACCCATTAACCAACCGATAAATCAAGATCCATCTAACTCTAGGTAAGCGGATGCAAGCGCCCAACCTCATATCCCGGGAAATAGACAGAGTCTAGCCAGGGTTCCCCAGTGTTTTGTGGAACGACCAACCAGTGCCCCACTTAGGACCTCCCCGCAGGGCCGAGTCGTGGCTGTCTCTACTACTACTCCCATAATCGTTTGCTTACCACCCCACCTATCATCATCACTACCATCCTTGAGGTACGACTCGTCCATACTGCGATGATTCCTTTCCCATACTGCGACAAGGTTCCTCCTACAAACTTCAACTATTGAGGTACGGCTCGCCCATACTCCGACGATTCCTTGCCCATATTGCGACAAGGCTCCTTTTACAATCATCAACTTTTAAGGTACGGCTCGTCCATGCTGCGACGAGTCCTTGCCCATGATGCGACAAGGTTCCTCTAAATCTCGATCACGAAGATACAACTCGTCCATATTACAGCGAGTTCTTGCCAAAGTAGCGACAAGATTCTTCAACATGAACCAGCTCGGTAATCATCGACGAATGATTACTTGCCCATTGTGCAACAAGTTTTCCAAAGCAATACGTATCATTCTATTCCATTAGCACATTAGACATTAACTCATCCTTTAACTTTTACAACTAATTGTTCCTTCTCATCTATGTGAGGTATAACTTAATTATGAGTTATGCTCAGGTCTATCTGCTAAACTATGTTTGGGACTCATTATCCATCATCTATAGCATAATTAACTCCGTTGAGTACATCTTACTTGCACTAAGTCATGATTTAGCTATGGACACCTCACTCTTTTATTATCTTATGTCACTCATGATTTATGACTTGTTCGACATGTCTTTCCATCAATAAGAATTATTCTCAAAGCCAACTGACTAGTAATGTCTCCAATTTTTTCCTTAGTCTCAATCCTATTTAACCATTCGCTATTATTTATTAAACCCTCGCCCACACCTAGGATTAATTTTAGACATTTTAATTCTTATACTTACTCCGTTTTTACGCTAAATTCACCTGCTCTATCGACTTAATTCCACGAGCATTCGCCTACGGCTCTTCGTTCCTGTCGTGTTTATTTAAGGAGAGTCATCCAACATACGGTGAATTACTCATACGAGAATCATTCATTAAACTCAGAATATTATTTACATTCATCGAGATTCAAATATTTTTATAGTCATCCAAATTAAATAAGTTACAATCATTCATAATATCTATAGTCATCCAAATTGAATAAATAATCAATAATAACAAAGTAGTAAATATTAAATAATAAATAAATAAATACAAAGAAATAGGAATAGCGATAATTGACACTATTATAGTTCCATCTCATATTCCCCATATTGAATAAAAACCCCTTCCTCCAAACCTGGATAAAGAAAAATTATAGTATCACTGAAAGAGGAACACACTTGTCTCCTACAATGAGTTTAGCACCAACGAGTACACAAAAAATTTATGGGCACTTAGGAAGCGGAAACTAGCTGAAAATAATACAAAACTAGATTTAAATAATTTTTAGAAATTATTAAAACTGAAACGAAATTAAAACGAAACAAAAAAAGTGACTGGAAAACTTCTAACTGAGACAACGGCTCACAAGGGGTTCGACTTTCAACTTCAGTGAAACGAAAAAGAGACTAGTGCAATTAGAGAACGTGGTTGCCGGAAAACACCAATTATTGTTTGCTTGGTGATTTTGTAGGCAACACACGGTGCTCCAATCGATAAAATAGATGCTAGAAACGAATTCAGAGGTCGATTTTGTGTAGGACTAGGAAGTTTGGCATTTTTCCGAGATCAAATGAGTGAGAAATTGAAGACAGAGGAAAGATGGAGGTCTTAAGTGGTTGATGGTGGCACTGCTTCAACGCGTATGAAAGAGATGAACAGTAACTTTTTTTTATTATTTTAAGGAGCTAGGGGGTGAAATAAGCAAAGGAGGGGTGTGCCAGCAGAACTGCATGTAATAGGCTCTAATATTGGGCTACAATGTTAGGCTACACCACTAAAGTCCATTACTGTCCTTTTCCACTTTAAAAACACTTCTAAACCTAATAATAATAATAATAATAATAATAATAATAATAATAATAATAATAATACCAACCAAAAATCATAACTAATATTTTGTAAAGCTAGTAAATAAATAATAAAACAATAATCTTTACTAAAATATATCAATTACAAAGGAAAAAAAGCACAAAATATGTCGCAACATTACTACTAGATTCAAGCAAGTGAATATACATATAAATATGAGATGTGGGGTGTCATAGTATCCGCTTTAGCCTAGTTCACCGAGGGCAGGGGGCTTGGTCGAACTCAGATTAAAGGGGATTGGAAGTTCGCGTTAGACCCGAGGCCGTAAGCGAGTAAGTATCCCCTTTAACCCAGTTCACCAAGGGTTGGGCGCTTGGTCGAACTTGGATTAAAGGATATTTGAAGGTCGTGTTAGACCCGAGGTCGTAAGCAAGTTAGTATTCCCTTTAACCCAGTTCACTAAGGGCAAGACACTTGGTCGAACATGGATTAAAGGGGATTGGAAGGTCGCGTTAGACCCGAGGTCGTAAGCGAGTTAGTATCCACTTCAACCCAGTTCACCAAGGGCAGGGCGCTTGGTCGAGCTTGGATTAAAGGGGATTGGAAGGTCGCGTTAGACCTGAAGTCGTAAGCGAGTTTGTACTTCCTTTAACCCAGTTCACTAAGGCAGGGCGCTTGGTCTAACTAGGATTTAAGGGGATTGGAAGGTCGCGTTAGATCCGAGTTTTGTAAGTGAGTTAGTTTCCTCTTTAACCTAGTTAACCAAGGGCAGGGCTCTTGGTCGAACTAGAATTAAAGGGGATTCGAAGGTTGCGTTAGACCCGAGGCCGTATGCGAGTTAGTATCTCCATTAACCCAGTTCACCAAGGGCAGGGCGCTTAGTCAAACTAGGATTAAAGGGGATTGGAAGGTCGTGTTACACCCAAATTCGTAACCAAGTTAGTATCCCCTTTAACCTAGCTCACCAAGGGAAGGGCGCTTGCTCGGTCTAGGATTAAAGGGAATATGAAGGTCGCATTGTCACTAGTGGAAAAAAGACATTAAAAAGCATCATCTAGCATCGGTTGTCTGGATAGCCGATGTTAAAAGTTAAACCGGTGGCATTTTTGCAATTAAACCCACGACTTTATCTTTCTATTAGACATTTATCATCGGTTGTTTTAACAACCGATGCTAAAAGTGCTTGACTTGTTCATTTATCATCGGGTATCTTAGTAACCGATGTTATATGTCTCTATGTCAAACACATTTAGCATCGGTTGTAAAACAACCGATGCTAAATGTCCTATTAGTGATCCAAAACACAACTTTCGTTTTCTGAAATCATCGTGCGCTCTATTCTTTCTCTCGCAGAATGTCTCCCTTCGTTCCCTTCTTCCTCGCAGAAATCATTGTGCCTCAAAGTCTCTCGCAGAACGTCTCCCTCGCTTTGTTCTCTTCTTCCTCTCTCTGCATAAAGATCTTTGCAGTAAGCTCTCTCTGCGCTAAGAATGTCTCTGCTCTCTTCATTTTCTTCGTGTGTGTGCTAAACTTTGCCCTAACAACGGTGAATGCTCCACTCCGATCATCTAACTTCATCATTCGTTCTGTTCGTGCGTTTGTTCTCTACATTCGTTCTCTGTTTCGTCTTCATCACATTTTGCTTCGTTTGTTCAGAATCAAAAAGAACAAAAGAACATTAAACGAAACCTAAAACCTGCGCCTTAACTCTCTTCCTGTCCCTCTCTGAAACTGAATGAAAGAACGAGAAGGACGTCGCCAGAAAATGCAGAAGCAAATTCCCAACTCAATTCAGGATAGGGTTTGCTTGTTTTATTTAAGGAGAAATTAAATGGAGATTGAGAATATGATTCAGTGTTTCTGATTTTGAATTTAGTGAACAATTTGAGAAATATAAATGGGTACATGTTGTTGCTAAAGTATTACAAACAATTTGATTGTGCTTTATTGTGGTATTGTGTTTTGATGCTAAAGTACTAAAGTACTGATTAATTTTTGAAAGTCCAGCAGGTTGATTGGTTTAATGGTCTAAATTTGATTTCTTGACTGGTTGAGTGTGTCTAAAAGAAAATCTCAAATCAGTGTGCTTTATCTCATTAATTTTGTTTCCTTTTATTATTTCTTATGGATTTTATATCTTTAATAATATGATATGGATTGGTCTTGCTGGTGAGAAACGAAGAAACAATGTTTTTAATATGGAAGGATCATAATGATTAGCAGTTTGGACTCTAAAGTACTAAATTTGTTTTAATGGTCTCAATTTGTGTCTATATGCCAATTTATATTAAGGCGTTTCATTTGATTTCTGGACTGATTTCATTGTAATTAAACTAGTTTCCATGACATGTTAAGTTTCATGTTTTGGATTGTGATTCCTTAAGGGAACTTTGATGGTATCTAAATTTAATCACAATACTTAATACATAATAGCTGCAAGTGAGCATAATTGCTTTTTCTCATGATCTGAAATTGAAATAATCTATATGGAGTAGGATCATGGAGAATTCGGCTATATGGAGTTTACATTTAAGCATAATGTAATATGGAGTTCTATCCATTAAGTTATAGTGTCTTTCCACCTAGCACTTTTTTTGATATCTAGTTTGTTCTTTTAATCGGCATTTAGCAATTAAATGTTTGCTTTTTGTACTTAATCTTGGAAATGTTTCCTCTTTCAGGTGCACTTGGCTTCATATTGGTTTGCTTGCTTTAGAGTTTATTTCTTTGATTCATAATAACAGATTTAGAGTCCTAATCTCGACATCACAGTAAGTCTTCATCTAAACTCTGAAATTGCACTTGTCTATTGTGTTTTGTGGGCTGATTGTTGCACTAGAGCATATTAGTATGTCTTCCTATTGCACACAAGCTCTTTTGCTATAATTGTCTTTTTGGTTGGGAAGAGAAAAGAGGAATAGGTTGGGTGCTAATAATTTGTATCAGTTTTAATTAGACATTTTAAGCTTTAGTTATTTGTAGATTTGTTGTTCATGTTTCTGTGAAGAATCATGCTATAAAGAAGAACCTTATTAATGAAGCTTTATGTTTACTATCTTAGTTTGATGTGATAGTTTGTTGTTGTACATTTATATTTTTACTTATTTTGATTTTTTTGTTGAAGCAAACTTGTTTTGATTTATGAATTTATTTTTACTATATTGGTTTGATGTGATAGTTTGATTTTGTTTTAACAATACTTGGTCGATTACTTTGGAGCGTAGCCATGGATAGTTGTTGGATGAAAAGTAATTGTTTGAGTGATGAGTATGCGAAAGGAGTCGAAGAGTTTTTAACTTTTTCTCAAGCAAATCTTCCCAAAACTGATGTTCCCGGAACTGATGTTCCCGGAACTGGTGTTCCCGGAACTGATGTTCCCGAAACTGGTCTGTAACTTATTCCTGCCCTTGTTGTAGTTGTGTGAATCGGGATCCACAACCACCAAGTGTAATACGGGACCATCTCTTTGTTTATGGGATCTTACCTAGTTATACCACATGGATATGGCATGGTGAATCAACCGGCAACCCAAGTGTGTCAAAAAGTTAGAAAGTCGATGAGATATGGATGATCGAATGGAGGACTTGATACGTGACATTGGTCTTGAATATTTTAAGCGAGCGCCTGAATACGATACTTTGTACAAAGACAAAGATCAACCTCTGTATTTGGGTTACACAAAATACACACCATTATCTGCTTCGTTAAAATTGGTCAATCTGAAGGCGATACATGGGTGGACTGATAAGGGATTCATTGAATTGCTTGAGCTGTTAGAAGACATGCTTCTGATGATGATAGCAGACCCTTAGTTAAAAGGGTGTACCATAGGAGAAATAAAGAATAAATAAAGGGGTATTATTGTAAATAGGGGTTCAACAGAAAGATATAAATAGAGTTGTAATAACTGTGTGATAGTTAGTTAGAGAACAGAACTGATATTGTAACAGAATTGATGCTCTCCACTTCCATGGAAGCTCAAGCATAGTTTGTTGGAACTCAAAACCAGAGTTGTGTAATTCTCTGCTCTGAATCAATTGAATTCTACCCCTGTGTATCAGTTGTTCTTACAATTGGTATCAGAGCGAGTCGTTTCTGGAAATTTCATGGTGCGCAAGAAGGCTTCTGCAAATCAAATGGATCCAAGAATTGACGAGGTGGAACGAAGGATGAAGGAATTGGAGGAACGCAGTCAAATTCGCTTCGAAGAACATGCTACGCGCATCGAGCAAATCATTGCAGCAGCGTTACAGAAGCAAGCAACTGTATCGGGCGAACCCGACCCGAAATTGAAACCCGGTAACAATGTTGTTCATCACGACGGTGAACGACGGCTACGAAAGATCGATTTACCCGTCTTTAACGGTGACGATGCAACCGGTTGGTTAACCAAGATTAAAAGATTTTTCAAGGTGCGACGAATTGAAGAAGATGAGAAATTGGAAGCGGGGATGATGGCCGTCGAAGGAGAAGCACTG
Organism: Astragalus glycyphyllos; assembly: GCA_963573325.1. Lineage (NCBI taxonomy): Eukaryota > Viridiplantae > Streptophyta > Magnoliopsida > Fabales > Fabaceae > Astragalus > Astragalus glycyphyllos. The sequence goes on from OY754307.1 coordinate 35,435,316, forward strand.
TCGTGGCTTCAATGGTGGGAGGCGAACACTGAAGTTTTGTCTTGGGATGGGTTGAAAGAGGCGATGCTACGCCGTTTTCAACCAACAGTGGTGACGAACGCGTTTGAGATACTCATGAGCATGAAACAAGAAGGTACGGTGAGGGAGTACAGGAAGAGTTTCGAAACAATATCCAGTCATGTCAAGTTTCAAGATCCAGAATTGTTTGCTGGCCTATTCTCCAATGGACTTGTGAGGACATTAGAGCAGAGGTGCGGTTGTAACGACCCAAGGGGTTAGCTGAGATGATGGAAATTGCGTTGCTAGCCGAGGAAAAGATTGGAGCTACTGGCAGATACGGTGGTGGGGGAAAGCAGTCATCCACCTTGCTTGGAAATGGTAATTTTAAGAATTGGCAATCTGATTACCCAAACAAAGCTGGCAATGAGAATGCTAACATCACCAAGGGCCCAGAATCTAGCAAGATTGACCTAGGCAATGCTGCCAAGTCAATTGGAAGCAAGGAGATTGATGAAAAACGTAAGAAGGGTCTATGTTTCACTTGTGATGAGAAGTGGGTACGTGGCCATGTTTGCAAGAACAACATGCTTAAGATCTTGTATGTGGAGGAATGTGATGAGGATCAAGACAAGGATCCTAAGGAGGAAGAAGAAGAGATTGTGTGGGCAGGGGACCAAAAGAGCCTCCAACTGTGTAGCTTGGCAGGACTGTCATCCAAGAGTTCTTTCATGATTAAGGGAACCTTGGGGACATTGGAGATCATAGTGTTGGTTGATTGTGGGGCAACTCATTACTTTGTGTCTATGAGGTTGGTTGCTGCCAACAACTTACAATTTGAAGACACTCCACCATTCTGGGTAAAGGTAGGAAATGGCCAAAGGATCTTGACAAGGGGAGTGTGTAGAGGGGTACAGTTGGTGTTGCAAGGAATATTAGTGCAAGCTGATTGCTATGTATTCCCTCTGGATGGTGAAGATTTGGTACTAGGGATTGATTGGCTGGAGAAATTAGGGAACATTAAGGCTAATTTCAAGGACATGACATTGAAGTGGAAGGTGGGAGAGAAATCTATGTGTTTAAAGGGGGATCCTTCTCTGTCTAAGAGAGAAGTGACTGCCAAGGAAATTGTGGAAGAGCTCCAACATCCTCAAGAAGTGTATATGTTAGAATGCAGGGAGTTGCAAGCCTCTGAGACAGAACATCAACAACCCATACATGAGGTAATTCAGCATGTTATCAATGATTTTGACTCACTATTCACAGAGAGTGAGGGTTTACCCCCTGTTAGGCAGACTGATCATGCTATTGTGTTGAAGGAGGGAGCCTCCATAACTAACCTTAGACCTTATAGATACCCTCATTACCAAAAAAATGAGATTGAGAGATTGGAGAATGATATGCTCAAAACAGGGATCATTAGGCCAAGCACTACTAGTCCATATTCTAGTCCCATTATACTAGTGAAAAAAAGGATGGTAGTTGGAGGTTTTGCGTTGACTACAGAGCCCTTAACAAGCTGACAATACCAAACAAATTCCCCATTCCTTTGATAGATGAACTACTGGATGAGTTGACTGGAGCTATGGTGTTTACCAAGCTTGACTTGAAGTCTGGTTACCACCAGATCAGAATGAAGGCAGAAGATGTACCTAAGACTGCATTTAGGACTCATGAAGGGCACTACGAGTACTTAGTAATGCCATTTGAGTTAACCAATGCACCCTCCACCTGTCAAGCACTCATGAATGAGGTGCTTAAGCCATTTTTGAGAAAGTTTGCATTGGTGTTTTTTGATGATATCCTCATCTACAGCAAGAGCATTGCAGACCATGCTGAACATTTGAAGCAAGTTTTTAGAGTCCTAAGCACCAACAGCCTGGTTGTTAACAAGAAAAAGTGTGATTTTGCTGTGAGCAAGGTGGAATATTTAGGCCATGTTGCTTCTGCAGAGGGAGTTTCAGCTGACCCTCAAAAGATTGTTGCTATGACTCAGTGGCCAACACCAAAGGATCAAAAGAGTTTGAGAGGTTTCCTTGGATTGACAGGGTATTATAGGAGATTTGTGAAGGGGTATGGCATTGTGGCAAGACCCTTAACTGACCTACTGAAAAATGACAAGTTTGTATGGGATACTGCAGCTGAAACTGCTCTCCAGCAACTGAAAAACATCATGACTACTCTGCCTGTACTAGCAATGCCTAATTTCTCTAAGGAATTTGTTATAGAGACAGATGCTTCCAGTAAAGGGGTAGGTGCAGTGCTTATGCAGGAAGGGAAGCCTATTGCTTATTTCACTCAAAAACTATCCACAAGGGCTCAACAAAAGTCGGCTTATGAAAGAGAGCTAATGGCTATGGTGCTAGCCATTCAAAAATGGAGACATTATCTGATGGGACAACACTTTGTGGTTAGAACAGACCAACAAAGTCTCCAATATTTGACTGAGCAGAATTTTTTAGGAGGGGAACAAGTGAAGTGGACTTCAAAGCTTCTGGGGTATGATTTTGAAGTACAATACAAGCCTGGGAGTTCCAATAGAGTGGCTGCTGCTCTCTCAAGACAAATGATGTTTGCTGCAATTTCCAAGGTGACACTGCCTGAATGGTCTCAATGGGAGGAAGAAATACATGCTTGTCCTAAAATTCAAGAGTTGCTGCATCAAGTTGCACTCAAACCAACAGAACACCCTCATTACAGCATCAAACAGGGATTCTTATATAGGAATGGAGGGTTAGTGCTTCCTCAGAATTTTTCCAAGCTTCCCACAGTGTTGGCAGAGTTCCATACCTCCTTGCAAGGTGGCCATTCTGGTTTCTTTCGCACATATAAGAGAATTGCTGGTGTATTTTATTGGCAGGGCATGAAGAGGGACATTAAAGACTATATCATGAAGTGCCAACAGTGTCAACAGAGTAAGGTTGAGACATTGGCTCCTGTTGGTTTATTACAGCCACTACCCACCCCTACACAAGTGTGGGCTGACATATCCATGGATTTTATTGGAGGGATCCCTAGAGTGGGGAAGAATGATACCATACTGGTTGTAGTGGATAGGCTGACCAAGAGTGCTCACTTCCTCTTACTTGGTCATCCATATATTGCTAGTGAAGTGGCTCAAGTTTTTGTATCAGGCATTGTCAAGTTACATAGATTCCCATCCACCATTGTGTCTGATAGAGACAGAATATTTCTGAGCCAATTTTGGAAAACTATGTTTAAATTGGCTGGCACTAAGTTGAAGTACAGTACAGCTTTCCACCCTCAATCTGATGGCCAAACAGAGGTCACTAACCATTGTTTGGAGGTTTATTTGAGATGTTTTGTTGGTGACAACCCACGTTCTTGGCCTAAGTAAGTGGCTATGCTGGGCAGAACTATGGTTTAACACTAACTACAATGGTTCCATTGGTATGACACCATACAAGGCTTTATATGGTAGAGAGCCTAGCCCCATTATCAAAAGCCCAGGTATACCATCCAACATGGAGGAGGTGAACCAGATGTATGATGAGAGAGACACGATTCTAGGTCAATTGCACCAGAATCTCTGCAAGGCAAAGTAGAGAATGAAGACTCAAGCTAACAAACATAGGAGGGACTTGTCTCTAGAAGTGTATGATTGGGTCTACCTTAAAGCTACACCCTATAGATGGAAATCTCTTGCAACTAGGAGAAATGAAAACTTAGTCCAAGGTTTTATGGACCATACAGAATAGTAGAAATGGTGGGCACAGTAGCATACAAATTGGAGCTACCAGCAGGAAGCAAAATACATCCTGTCTTTCACATTAGCAGGCTCAAAAAGTCAGTACCAGGAAACTTCACTCCCCATATGATTCCTGCAGCTCTCACTGAAGATGGCACCCTACAACCAGACCTTGAAGACATTCTGGACCTGCGTCACAACTCTCAATGCCAAGTAGAAGTTTTGGTGAAGTGGAAAGAGCTCCCAGCATGTGAAAACTCTTGGGAATTAATTGACAAGATTCAGCAGGCTTTTCCTAATTTTCCCCTTGAGGACAAGGTGGTACTCTTAGGGGGGGGGGGGGGTATTGATAGCAGACCCTTAGTTAAAAGGGTGTACCATAGGAGAAATAAAGAATAAATAAAGGGGTATTATTGTAAATAGCGGTTCAACAGAAAGATATAAATAGAGTTGTAATAACTGTGTGATAGGTAGTTAGAGAACAGAACTGATATTGTAACAGAATTGATGCTCTCAACTTCCATGGAAGCTCAAGCATAGTTTGTTGGAACTCAAAACCAGAGTTCTGTGTAATTCTCTACTCTGAATCAATTGAATTCTACCCCTGTGTATCAGTTGTTCTTCCAGATTAACACATATTTTGAAATCTAAACAACTCTTATACTTAGTGTGTTAACACAATTTGTGCCTAATTGATGAGCATATAATGCATTTCTTAAGTTTGGGTTTATTTTGGGCCTTATTGAATTTATCAGCATTATTAGCTTCTGAACACTGTTTCTGAATTTTACCCATATCTTTTTATGTAGATGTCTAAAAATTATGAATCATATATCTTTTTATTAATTTTGGTGAGTTCGGCACTCGTCAAAATTTTGGCGGCGTTGCCAGGGACCATTCTTAGATATTCATTCATATTAGGAATATTTTTATCTAACTACTAACTGTTTGTTCACTGTCTCTTTTAGACTAGCTTTTCTATTTTACAGGTTTAATCAAGTAGCTGAATTGGTACTGAAACCATAACATTTGAAGCTGAAACTTGGTATCCAAAGGTTTGCGGTCATTCTAAGCAAGGTGATCCTAAAGGATCTGTCACTCAGATTTTAGCCAAATTCGGTTGTTTACATAGCTTTAGAGCTTTCATTAGTCTTTAACTGTAAAAAAAACAATTTACTAGTGTTTAGTTGTTCCTTTTTTTTCTTTTAGAATTTGTGTTTATTGTGTATGAGTACTAGATCTAATACTCACAATCACTTGTTTAATTGGACCTTGAGATTGAAAGAACCCCTACACACATTAACGAGAGCAAATAGACTTAGTGAAAGAATTGTTTCTGAATTTGGAAGTGGACTTGAGGTTGTTATTGATTTTACTAGCACTAGTGATTTTACTTGAGTTTGAATCTTTGTGTGGATCTATCACTGAGTCTGAGGTTAACATGGCTGATAATAATAGGTCTTTGAAGGAACTCGCTGCTCCTGATGTTGCATATCAACCCTTAAGTATTCAATATCCTGATGCTGACATGCCTTTTGAACTGAAATCTGGTTTAATTCATTTGTTGCCCAAGTTTCATGGTCTTGCAGGTGAGGATCCTCATAAGCATCTAAAAGAGTTTCACATAGTTTGCTCAACCATGAGACCACAAGGCATACCAGAAGAGCATATTAAGTTGAGAGCTTTTCCTTTTTCACTAGCTGATTCTGCAAAGCATTGGTTATACTACTTGCAACCTAGTGTGGTTACTTGTTGGAATGATATGAAAAAATTGTTTTTGGAGAAATTCTTTCCTACATCCAGAACTGCAGCAATGAGAAAAGAAATTTGTGGCATAAGGCAGAAAACTGGCAAGACTTTGCATGAGTATTGGGAGAGGATTAAGAGATTTTGTGCAAGCTGTCCACATCATCAAATTAGTGATCAATTACTCATCCAATATTTCTATGAGGGTCTTCTTCCTATGGATAGAAGTATGGTTGATGCTGCTTCTGGTGGTGCTTTGGTAGACAAAACTCTTGCTGCTGCAAGAAATCTAATTGAAAATATGGCAGCCAGCGCACAACAGTTTGGCACTAGAATGGACATTCAAACAAAGGAAATCCATGCAATGCAGTCTTCTCATGCTGACCACCAAAGAATGGAGAACAGATTGGAGGAACTTACTTCGTTGATGAGGCAATTAGCAATTGCGCAACAACAAAATCAAAATGTAGCCAAGTTATGTGGAATTTGTACATCACCAGAACATTTCACTGATGCATGCCCAACAATCCAAGAAACATCATCTATTGATCCAGATCAACCTACAGTTAATGGTATTTTTTATGGTAATCACCAAAAAATACGATCCATTCTCCAATACCAACAATCCGGGTTGGAGAGACCATCCAAATTTAAGAAATGGAAATGCCACACAACCAATGCATCAACCTTCTAGACCCATATCTCAGCAGCAATGGAGACCACCATTTCAACAACGTAGACCACAATTTCAGCAGCATCAGCCAGTCTAACAACCAACTACCACTTCTGCTCAATCCAATTTAGGGGATTTGGTGAAACAATTGGCTCAGAATAATATCCAAATGGCTCAAAATAATACGCAGTTTCAACAAAGGACAGAGACCACCCTTCAAAATTTGCAAACGTAGATAGGGCAATTGGCTAGCTCTATTAGTCAGTTGCAGTCCCAAGGATCAGGCCAAATGCCTTCCCAAACCATTCCAAATCCTAGAGGAAATGTAAGTGCAATAACTTTGAGGAGTGGTAAAGATGTCGTGGTGCAAAATTAGCAGAGAAGTTTAGCCAAGAAGGTGAGCAGGAAAATGAAATAACTCTAGAAAATTAAGCAAATCAACATTGTGGCAAAAAGGAAAATTCAGAACACGGTGAGAGTTTAAAGAAGCAAACTGAAGTAGAAACGAAAGTTCCTCATCCTTTCCAAATAGAAAAACTCAAACAAAGAGAGTGGCTGAAAGTGAATTGAATAAGGAGATTATGGAGACATTTCAGAAGGTTGAAGTGAACATCCCTCTTTTGGAGGCAATAAAACAGATTCCAAAGTATGCAAAGTTCTTGAAAGAATTGTGCACTCACAAAAGGAGGTTGAAAGGGAATGAAAAAGTGAGCATGGGAAGGAACGTTTTTGCATTAATTCAGCCTAACTTGGCCACAAAGTGCAAGGATCCAGGTACTTTCACAATCCCCTGCACCATAGGCAACAAGCAGTTCACACATGCAATGTTGGACTTGGGAGCTTCCATAAATGTCATGCCAAAGTCAGTGTACACTTCCTTGCAAATTGGTGAGCTAAAAGCCACGGCAATTGTTGTCCAACTAGCAAATAGGAGCACTGCTTAACCTGTAGGAGTGCTTGAGGATGTATTGGTAAAGGTAAATGATTTAATTTTTCCAGCTGATTTTTATGTGTGGAATATGGAAGAAGAATCTTCTTCTACCCCTTCCACATTGATCTTAGGTAGACCATTTTTGAAAACTGCTAAAACTAAGATTGATGTGCATTCTGGTACCCTTTCCATGGAGTTTGGTGATGATATAATTCAATTCAATATTTTTGATGTAGTAAAATATCCCATGGAAGATCATTCTATTTTTCAGTTAGATATCCTTGACATGATGATTGATGAGATGCATGTTGACTTGTTAGCTGAGTTCCCTGAGATTGTAGGGTATACTGATAGCATTGTTTGTCATGATTGTGATACATGTTCTGAACTTTTTCTTGACAAACAAAATTTGATGTGTGATACATGTGCTGAAATCTCAACATTCTTGTCATGTGATGTTAGTGGTGATTCTAGTATTGATTGTATTGTTGAGTGTGATATTGATTCTTCTACTAAATGTCATGATCATTTTGATTTTGTGGGATATGATGATTCTGTTTTACAAGATTGTGCAGAGATTTCAGGTGATATTGGTGTAAGTTTAATAGACTTAAACTCTGTCTCGAAATTGGTACCCTCGATTATTCAACCACCTTGCATTGAATTGAAACCCTTGCCTGAGCATCTAAAATATGTTTTCTTGGAAGATAATGAGAAGTTGTCGGTCATAATAGCCAAACATTTGTAACCTGAGAAAGAAAGAAAATTATTGCAAGTCTTGAGGCAATATAAAAAGGCAATTGGGTGGACACTTGCAGATATTCCTGGTATAAGCCCCTCCACTTGTATGCATCGGATTCTATTGGAAGAAGGGTTAAAACCAGTGAGGCAACCCCAGAGGAGGCTTAATCCATTGATACTAGATGTTGTAAAGAAAGAGGTGAGCAAGTTGCTACAAGCTGGTATCATTTATCCCATCTCTTATAGTCAGTGGGTTAGTCCAGTGTAAGTGGTTCCAAAGAAGACTGAGATGACTATGGTGGTAAATGACAAAGCTGAATTAGTTCCCACAAGAGTCCAGAATAGTTGGAGAGTTTGTATTGATTACCGAAAGCTTAACCAGGCCACTCAGAAAGATCACTTTCCTTTACCTTTTATAGATCAGATGTTGGAGAGATTGGCTGGAAAGTCACATTACTATTTCCTTGATGGATTCTCAGGCTACTTCCAAGTTTGTATAGCCCCTGAAGATCAAGAGAAGACAACTTTCACGTGTCCGTTCGGTACATTTGCATACAGGATGATGCCTTTCGGACTTTGTAATGTTCCTGGTACATTTCAGCGGTGTATGGTGAGTATTTTCTCTGATTTTTTGGAACACTGCATGGAGGTTTTTATGGATGATTTTACAGTATATGGCTTTTCTTTTGATGCATGCTTAGATAACCTTGCTAGGGTGCTTGATAGGTGCATTAAGACTCATCTTGTCCTTAATTTTGAGAAATGTCATTTCATGGTAGAACATGGTATAGTCTTAGGGCATGTTATTTCTAGTAAAGGCATTGAAGTTGATAAATCCAAAATTGATGTTATTGCCTCTTTAACCTACCCCACTTGTGTGCCGAAAGTGCGTTATTTTCTTGGTCATGCAAGGTTTTACAAGCGTTTCATCCAGGATTTTAGTAAAATTGCTCTTCCATTGTCCAGACTCCTTCAAAAAGAAGTTGATTTTGATTTTGATGATTCTTTCAAGGAAGCTTTTGATCTTTTGAAAAAGCACTTGACCTCTGCTCCCATCATTCAACCACCAAATTGGGAATATCCTTTTGAGTTGATGTGTGATGCATCAAATTATGCTGTTGGAGCCATCCTTTTACAACGAGTGGACAAGAAACTTCATGTCATATCATATGCCTCTCATACCTTAGATTCAGCCCAAGCCAACTACACCACCACAGAAAAAGAACTCTTGGCTATTGTTTTTGCCTTGGATAAATTTAGATCATATCTATTGGGCACTAAAGTAATTGATTTCTCTGATCATGCCGCTTTGAAGTTCTTATTGAAGAAGCCCGAGGCAAAGCCTAAATTAATCCGTTGGATGTTGCTTTTACAAGAGTTTGACCTTGAGATACGAGACAAAAGTGGAGCTGAAAATTTGGTGGCTGGTCATTTGAGTCGCATTCCACAAGCGATGGAGACTTTTCCCATCCGAGAGACCTTTCCTGATGAGCATCTTTTACTACTAAGAGGAATGGATCCTTGGTATGTTGATATGGTTAATTATTTAGTTGCATTTGATCTACCTGATTATCCAAACCATCGCATAAATAAACTTAAGAGTGAAGCTAAATACTACATATGGGATGATCCTCACTTGTGGAGAATGTGTGCTTATCAAGTTATTAGACGTTGTGTGCCTGATCATAAGTTTCATTCCATTTTGCATTTTTGTCATACTCTTGCATGTGGTGGTCACTTTGGTCCTACTCGTAATGCTAGGAAGATCCTAGATTCTGGCTTGTATTGGCCCACCTTGTTTCATGATGCACATGCCTATTGTAAGAGTTGTGAAGAATGCCAACGAACTGGTAATATTTCACATAGAAATGAAATGCCCCAACAACCATTATCGTTTTGTGAGATATTTGATGTTTAGGGCATTGATTTTATGGGTCCTTTCCCAAATTCCTTTGGTTATTTTTACATTTTGTTGGTTGTTGATTATGTTTCTAAATGGGTGGAGGCCAAGGCCACCAGGATTGATGATTCTCATCTTGTATCTTTTTGATTTTGACAAGTTTGCTGATTCAACATTAAATTAATAGATTGACTTTCATGGAAACATGTCATGTGAGACTTTGAGCTTCAGAATTTTCTTCATTCTTGTGTGATTTTCATTCATGGATTTTGTTGCTCAAGAACTGGCTTTGATTCTTGTTCAAGCTACATTTGTACATGCACATTTTAACATGATGAAGGCATTTTTGTTCTCTTTTAGCCACTTAGCCAAATAGCCAAGCTTGCATAATATTTCCTTTGATTACCCCTTTGAGCCTTAACCATATTTTGTTTGTAGCTCACTACAAGCCTAAACTGAAAAACCATGTTTTTACTTACCTTAGGGAATGTGAGAAAATTGGAGAAACTTTTGAAAAAGTGTGGGGGAATAGTTTTCATGCAAGTTTTGAAGAAAGAAAAAAAGCACAATGCAAGGAAGATTGAATGGGAAACTTTTGAACAAGTGTGGGGGAATGGTTTTCTTAATCATGTTTTGATGGAAAAAAAAAAAAAGAAAGCAAAAGAAGAAAAAACGGTAGAGAGCAAGGGAAAGTTGAAAGTGTTGATGAAAAAAAAAGGGAAAATAAATAAAAAGAGAAACAAAAACAAGGGAAGTAACAAATTCAAAAAGAGGAGTTATTTAGTTGTTGAATGAGTTTATTTTCATGAGTTTTTCCAATGTTCTTCCATTCTCTTTGGTACAAACTAGATATTTCCCTTATGTCCCTCCTTTTCCTTGCCCTTGGCCACATTACAACCTTGATTAAAGCCCTTCTGATTTTTTTGTGCATGTATATGAGTGGTGGAGATTGAGAACATGAGCAAGCCTATGGTAGATCCAATTTTCATGGATTGAATTGAGTGAAACACTTACCATATAAACACTTGAGAGACTGAGAGTATGATTGTGAGGTTCCATCATTCATCTATGTTTTTCAATTGAATTGCCTTGCTTGTTGGATGAAGAAAGAAACATAATCTTCTTTATTGTTGTGGTTTCTTGAAACTTTGGCTGCTCTTCTAACTCAAACATTTTACATTCTTGGAGCATCACTTGAAAGTAGATTGTTGAAGATTGTTTCTTGAGTATATGGCACCGAAACCCATGGTCTATAGTTTTTGATTTTGATTTTGATTTTGCTCGAGGCGACCAAAAGCTAAGTGTGGGGGAATTTGATGAGCACATATTTTGCAATCTAAACAACTCTTATACTTAGTGTGTTAACACAATTTGTGCCTAATTGATGAGCATATAATGCATTTCTTAAGTTTGGGTTTATTTTGGGCCTTATTGAATTTTTCAGCATTATTAACATCATAACACTGTTTCTGAATTTTGCCCATATCTTTTTATGCAGATATCTAGAAATTATGAATCATATATCATTGGAAAGCTAAGTTAGGTATCTACAACTTTGATGAAGAGATCAAGAGCAAATTTGGATTCGTAGATGGTCAGAATTAGGCTGGAAGTCACAACAGAGGTGCTGTGTCAATTTCTGAACATGCTTTAGTAAATGGGCCTAACTCTCTCATTTGTGGCCCAAATTGAGCAAACTTTGTGCCCAATTGAAGCTGACTCAAAGGGGCACGTTGGGGATTACACAAAATTTCACTAAACCGACTCAAGTAGTGAATAAAACACAGAGAAACAGAGACACAAAAAGGAGAGTAGAAAATAGGAGAAGCTTTTCTCTATTAGCTTTCTTCATCTTGGGTTTTCCTTTTTCTTTCTTTCTTTCTTCTTCAACTTTATTTTCCAGGAGTTATCTTTTCTCAATGGAGAGCTAAACTTGTAATCAATCCTTGGGTTTTTGACAATCTTGAGGTATAACTTTGAAATCTAAGTTGTATTGTTAAATCCTATGTTAATGTAGTGTTTATTCTTCTCCTTTGGATTCTTGATTCTAGCTTAGTTTGCTTAGACTAATTTAAATCTTGAAGTTGCTTCATCAATCTCTTTCTAAGGAGAAGGGGCAGAATATGAATGTTGCATTGAAGGTGTTTGATGTAATGTTTATCTTGATTGAATTTTGGTGTTCATGTTTAGTCTTGGTTTTGATGGATGCTTAATTCATTTACCTTGGTTAATCCTTTGCTAGATGCTTTTCTAGTAGTGAATTCATTAATTTCATAGGCTTCTAGGTGGAATTACTAATCAAGAACTAAATTAACATTTGATGTTCTTTTGTGATTTATGATAATTTAAACACGAGATTCGTCGATTCCCTAGGATTGGTTGTTCTTATGTAACTGTTTTCGATATAATTTTTCACTATTTTTTTATATTTTTGTTACTCGCCTAAACCCCCCTCAAACTTTTAGTTTTCTTACTTAATTTGATTTAGTTTCTGAGTTGGTCAATTGGGAAACGATTCGGGTTAGCACTCTTGCTACAAATAGGGTCTTTAGCTCGGTTTTATTAATTTTGGTGACTTCGGCACTCGTCAGCTTCTCATAGGTAACACACTGTCAAAACGTACGTATGAAGCGAAGAAGATATTGTGTCCGATGGGTGTGGAGTATAAGAAAATACATGCATGTCCCAATGATTGCATATTGTATCGGAAAGACTTTGAGAATTTTCATAAGTGCCCTACGTATAATTGGTCGCGCTACAAAGTGAAGTCAGGCGAATCTAGTTTTGACGACAACAACACAAAGGGTTCCCCTCCCCTGCGAAGGTTTTATGGTACCTTCCTATAATACCTAGGTTCAAACGCATGTTTACTAATGCAAATGACGCGAAGAGCATTAGATGGCATGTAGATGAGAGGAAATGTGACGGACAGCTTCGCCATCCGACCGATTCTTTGCAATGGAAGAAAGTTGATAATTTTTATCCAGATTTTGGCACTGAGTCAAGAAATCTTAGGCTCGAACTTCCTTCAGATGGTATGAATCCATATGGTAACTTAAGTACGAATCATAGCTCGTGGCCTGTTCTCCTAGTGATTTACAACCTATCTCCATGGGTGTGCATGAAGCGCAAATATGTGATGTTCCAAGACTACCGGATAATGACTTAGATGTTTACCTTAGTTCATTGGCTGAAGACTTGAAAAATGTGGGATGAAGGCGTGGATGTGTTTGACGGGTATTGTAGAGAAACTTTCAAGCTGTGAGCCATGTTATTTTGCACGGTCAATGACTTTTCAGCATACGAAAACTTGTCTGGGTATAGTGTCAAGGGGCATAAAGGTTGTCCTATTTGTGCAGAAGGCTGTTTATCTTGGGCATCGGAAATTTCTCAAACCTAATCATTGATATCGTAAGTTGAAAAAAGCTTTTAATGGGTGCCAGGAAAATGACATTGCTCTGAATGCCTTGACCGGAGAAGAATTCTATCAAGTGGTTAAGGACATCAAAGTTGTATTCAGCAAAAAGCAGAAGCATTCCAAGGAGAAAAGCAAGTGGAAGAAGAGATCGGTGTTCTTTAATCCTCCGTATTGGTCCAATCTTGATGTAAAGCATTGTCTTGATGTCATGCACGCCAAGAAAAACGTTTGTGATAGTGTCCATCGGGACTCTTCTCAACATTCAAGGGACAAAGGATGGTATAAAATCTCGTCTAGATTTACGTGAGATGGCATAAGAGAACAATTACATCCAGTGGAAAGAGGTAAAGACACATATTTGCCTCCAAGATGTTATACCTTGTCAAAAAAAGAGAAAATGAGTTTTTGCGAATGTCTACGGGAAATCAAAATGCCACATGGTTACTCTTTAAATGTAAAGCGACTGGTTTCAATGAAAGAGCTCAAATTAGTTGGCTTGAAGTCACATGACTGCCACGTCTTGATGCAACAACTACTACTTGTATCGATTCGTGGCATCTTGCCGAAAGATGTCCGACATACCATAACTAGATTTTTCCTATTCTTCAATAGTATATGTGCTAAAGTCATCGCCCCTCAAAAATTGGACAAGTTGGAAAATTAGGCTGCTATTATCTTGTGTCAGTTGGAGATGTTTTTTACTCCCTCGTTCTTTGATATCATAGTTCATTTAATTGTTCATCTAGTTGGCGAGATTAGATTATTCGGCCCTGTTTATTTAAGGTGGATATACCCAGTCGAGCGATACTTGAAGATCTTTAAAGGGTATGTGAAGAACCAATATCGTCCATCCATTGTCGAAAGGTATGTCACAGAAGAAGCTATTGATTTTTGTTCAGACTACTTGTCAGAAGCGAAATCTGTAGGACTACCAAAGTCTTGTTGTTCTGGGAGATGCCAAGGTAAAGGTACACATGGGCCGGCCACTAAGACCATGGGTCGAGCTGAAGTACTTCAAGCACATTTGTATGTTTTGAATAACACAGATGAGGTATTACCTTCCTTGTCTCATCATAAAGAGATAGTAAAGGCCAAAAACCCTCGAATAAAAAAAATACTATTATTGAACGAGCATAACAACACATTCATAGATAGGTTTAAATCACGGATTAAGAAAGATGCGAGTGCCTCTGAGACTTTGAGATGGTTAGCACATGACCCTTTCTTTAATGTCGTGTGTTGAAGCGGGTACGAAATAAATAACTTTTTCTTTTACACAAAGTCGAAAGATGACATGAGTACCATGCAAAACAGTGGAGTTATGGTCATGGCTTCCTCAATACACTTCTCTAGTTCAAAGAATGCTAATCCCGTACTCGCATCCATTGCTTACTTTGGTGTCATTGAAGAGATTTGGGAACTTGATTACTGTAAATTTAAAGTGCCTCTTTTTAAATACAAGTGGGTTAACAGCAAGAGTGGTGTGCATACCGACGAAATGGGATTTACACTAGTGGACCTTGACTAGGTAAGTTATAATGAGGAACCTTTCATCATGGCTGACCAAGCAAAACAAGTTATAATGAGGAACCTTTCATCATGAAAGATCCTTCTAACAGAAAGTGGTCAGTGGTCCTACAAGGAAAAATAGGAAGTATGAAGATTCAAGTCTTGCAGTTTCCGAAACACCTTGTTTGTTAACACAAGTTCCTACTTTAGTTGATGACAATGAAGTTGACGATGAACATGCCACCCTCAATGATCATAATGAAGGGATTTTATACGAAGGAGTTTAGATTTGTTCTTTTTTATTTGGAAACTATGAAACTGTATAGTTGAACTTTAATGACAATGATTGTTTGTTTCTGTTATTTCCTTTTGAGCACTAATTAAGATACGTCACTAGGTCAGTAAAGTCACTATGTTAAAAGAAACTATGTGTCATTCTCTTTGCATATTAGAGGCTATTTTTGTAATTTGATTAGATGATTTTGGTTGAGGATTTTTTTGGTTGTTATTGTTTTCTGCTTATTCTTGTTGGAGGTTCAATTGAGTAATAATCTCAATTGGTTGCAGTTGTTTCATATACAAGTAATGCATAGTTGATCTGTATCACTTATTGTTAGGATGTATCATTAGGATAGAATAAGCATTCTTATGAATTATGATTCCTTCAATTTAACTTTCATTTCAATCTCTCTGGGTTCCTAACACTTGCCAAATAAGCTGATTTGCAAAGGAATAAACTTACAATGTTTAGATCTGGATTGGCTGTCACAATTTGTTTTTTAGCAGAAGGAAATCTATTCTTCTTAAATTCCATGTCACCTGCAGAATATCAAAACATATGAATGAGAAGTATTGAACCCAAACCACATGTAAGCAACATCTTCTTGCCTCATAAGGAACCAAAATAAAGCATACGAAGTGTAATAATACCAAATTTCCTTTTATTTTTGGTGCACTTAATTATCATCTATCATATATGTTCATAAATTCGTGGATGATTTTAAAAGGATTACTTTATTTGGATGACTTTGGTTATAACCGATATATTTTGTTTCCTTTGTTCAAACAGATATCATGGATGATTCTAGTGCCGACCCTCCAAAAAAGCAAACTAGACGTCCGACATCATTAAATAAGTTCACTAATAGGCTCTCAGCTGGTCAATAATATATGTGGTTGTTGATAGGAAAGGCGACCTTATTGGTCTGTATGCTAGCCAATTCAAGAACTATTTAGGGGTGGTTGCACGAACAAAAGTAAGCATATTGCCCATGTCCTGGGATGAAGTTGATGTCGCGACAAAAAAGATTGCTTGGGATGATGCTAAGCAAACACTTGATGTTCCCAACAATGAGGAATTCAAGAAGACTTGGATGTCTCATATCAAACTTTGCTAGAGACAGTTCAAGACAAAACTCAACAGAGTATATGTCTATGGCAATGGGGATAAGAACGGTTAAACAACTCCATGTCACAAGTATAGCACCATATCTACCGAGACATGGGCCGCATTTGTAAATAGTCGCACCACTCTGGAGTTCGTGGTATTGTTTGAACCACAAATATTTTTGTTTCTTAAACAATATTATGGATTTGTTATATATGTTGTGGTGTTTGTTCTTTGTAACAGGCTAAGAGAAAATCTTCCAAGAATATTCAGAAAATAAAAAATAAATACAAACACACAATGGGGCCAGGCAGTTATAAAAAGTTGAAAAGAATTTGAAGGAAGAACAAATAAAAAAAGTCAAGGAGGAGTCTGGTGATCCTGATTTAGAGGTGGAGCCCACATCTCCAGAGCGACATGAGTTGTGGAAGGTTGGCCGCAAAAAGAAGTCTGGATCTTATATATCCGAGGAGTCAGCATCAGCTGGATTTATGATGAGGACATAATGAGCAAAGACACTAATGAAGCACTTCAAGGGCTAGGAGGACCAATGACACGGGCACGTGCCAAGAAAGCTAGGGAGGGCTTACATCAAATAGTTACAACTATAATGGAAGCAAGGCCTAAACTAGAATAAATGGAGCCCAAATTGGTCAATTGCTTGGGTCCATATGAATAGGAGATGGGCACATGAAATAGGACCACAATTGCACTTGTTTTTCTTTTGAAGTTGTAATAAAATGTGTTGGGTTACTAAACTATGTTTCAGCCCATACACTTAGTTTAAATTTTTTTATTTTAATTTTAAGTGAAGATTGGGTTATTACATGGCCCAAGCCTTCTAAAACACTTGAGTTTATGTTTAAAATAAAAGTGGGCTGAAATATCCATGCAAAAGGGGTCCAGAACAAGCTTCAAGGAGGAGTGAATAACAAAATGAAGGTGTGGCTGATCCATATAACAAAGTGCACGAAATTACCTTGGTAATAAGGAGGGATGACTCTTTGCTTGCTTGCTGAAGATGATTCTTGCTCTTCTTGGTTGTTTTGTAACCATACTTCCTCTAAGGTGTATTGAAAAGCCACTAGGAATAATTGTTAGTTATTTGTGGCCTTTGTATTTCCTTGTTTTAAATCAGCACATCTATATCCTCTCCTATATATAGGGGGAGCAATCTATGAGAATAACAACTCAGAATTTTATGATATAATACTTTGTGTATTGTGAGAGTATGTCTCTCTTTTGTTCTTCATTGAACCTTGTTTAGATCTTATCACGAAACCAAGTTTTCTTGTGGCGATCATTCCCTAGGCTTATCACTTCTTCTTTCTCTCAATGAATTAAGAGTGTGGCGCCATTCCCATTTCTTATCTCCTCCATATTTTCTAATTTCTTCTTTCTTGTTCTTATCTTTTACTTTTCCAATTCTATTTGCTTGCGTCATTCAATCCGAATTCACATAGATGAAAAACTATTCATTTCGATAGATAGGCACATATATAGGCACATATATATAGGAGAGATAGATAGGCACATATAATTAGGATCTTTGTAGAATTGTAGAAATATGGCCCGATTTGGTTCTCATCATGAATGATGACAACCTATAATGGATGCCCTTAAAATAAATAAATCAAGCATAACAAGGAAAAGTGGGCATTGTTGAAAATAAAGCATATGTCTTGTTTTGGCAATATCTCAAGATCTAGAAGTCCGATTGGTGCGTTTCTTGATGCGTTGGAAAGATAAGAAAGATTTCTACATCTTTTATTCAACACATTATATCAGATTCGGTTACCAATATGGTGAAAAACAGGCTGGATGTCAAGGACGAATATTGGTGAAGATTTCAATATTTTTATTTTAATTTATGTAATAAAAAGAGGAAACCTTTGGCTTGCATGCCTTGGTGACTCTTTAGATAGTTTTAGTGCTTTCTGAATATCCACTTAGAAATGCTTTTTAATTAGTCACTTAGTTAAGGTATTTATAAACAACTAAGTAAAGATAGTTAAGACTATCATTAGGAATAATGTCACTTAGAAGTGACCTTTTGTTTACATCTCCATGCTGCCCAAAAAGGCTATATATATATGTGCCTATCTATCTTGAAAATAAAGCATATGTCTTGTTTTGGCAATATCTCAAGAAAGAAGGAACCTCGTCTTCCAAAGAGGCCACAGGTGACCTTAAGGGGAAAGGTATTTCTTCTAACAAATTCCCATCTGATGCTAAACACAGTAATGTTAAGTGTTTCAAGTGTCAAGGCCGATGACACATATCATCCCAATGTCCAACCAGGAAGACAATGATCTTGAAAGACAATGGAGATTACTCTTCCGAGTCCTCAGTCGAATCTGAAAAGGAGGATGAAATGCAGGAGCCGCCGGAGGGAGAGTTGCTCATGGTGAGAAGAATGTTAGGGAGCCAAGTCAAAGGGGAGGACACCAACCAGAGAGAAAACATCTTCCATACAAGGTGTATGATTCAAGAAAAGGTATGTTCCTTAATCATTGATGGAGGAAGTTGTACTAATGTGGCCAGCACACGTTTAGTTTCAAAACTAAATTTGGAAACTAAACCTCACCCGAAACCATATAAACTTCAATGGTTAAGCGATGCAGTAGAGATGACTGTCGACAAACAGGTTGAAGTTTGTTTCTCAATAGGGAAGTATCAAGACGTTGTTTTGTGTGATGTTGTACCTATGGAAGCTAGTCACATGTTACTCGGGAGGCCGTGGCAATTCGACAAAAGGGTCACACATAAAGGTCACACAAATAAGTTCTCATTCTTACATAATGGACAGAAGATCACTCTTGTACCCTTAACTCCTAGAGAGGTGAGAGAAGACCAAATCAAAATGAGAGAAAAGATAAGCCAAGAAGAAAAAGAGAGAGAAAAGAAAGAAGAGGGCAAAAAAAGTAAAAATAGTGAGAAAAAAAGTGATGCAAAGGAGAGAAAAGAGAATTTTCTTGCCACAAAAGGAGAGATAAAGAGAGCAATTTGTTCACACCAGCCTATATACTTGCTTTGTCCCAAGGAACTTTCTTTAATCTCTAACAAACTTGAAACAAATATTTTGCCAAGTGGAATTGAGTTTCTTTTGCAGGAATTTAAGGATATGTTCCCAAAGGAGGTACCAAATGGTTTACCACCTATAAGAGGGATAGAGCACCATATTGATCTCATTCCTGGAGCATCTTTGCCCAATAGACCAGCCTACCGAAGTAATCCTCAACAAACTCAAGAGATCCAGAAGCAAGTGGAGGAACTGATGCATAAAGGATGGGTAAGGGAAAGCTTGAGTCCCTGTGCTGTACCCGTGATTTTGGTACCTAAGAAGGATGGTAGTTGGAGGATGTGTACTGATTGTAGAGCCATCAACAACATCACCGTAAAGTATCGGCATCCTATTCCCAAGTTAGATGATTTACTTGATGAGTTATTTGGTGCATGCTTGTTTTCAAAAATTGATTTGAAAAGTGGGTATCATCAAATTAGGATAAGGGAAGGGGATGAGTGGAAAACAACTTTCAAAACTAAATTTGGTTTGTTTGAATGGATGGTTATGCCTTTTGGCTTAACTAATGCTCCGAGTACTTTCATGAGGTTAATAAATCATGTCTTAAGAGAAATTTTGGGTAAGTTTGTTGTTGTATATTTTGATGATATCTTGATATATAGCAAAAACTTGGATGATCATTATATTCATTTGAAGACTATTTTGCATATGCTTAGAAAGGAGAAATTGTATGCTAATTTGGAAAAATGCATTTTTTGCACAAATCATGTAATTTTCTTGGGGTTTGTGGTGAGTTCTGAAGGTGTGCATGTGGATGAGGAAAAAATAAAAGCCATTCAAGAGTGGCCAACTCCTAAAAATGTGAGTGATGTGAGAAGTTTTCATGGTTTAGCGAGTTTCTATAGGAGGTTTGTAAAAGATTTTAGTACATTGGCTGCACCCCTTAATGAAATTGTTAAAAAGAATGTCGGTTTTAAATGGGGTGAGAAACAAGAACAAGCTTTTGCAACCCTAAAAGAAAAATTAACTCATGCAGCCATTCTTGCATTGCCTAATTTTGCAAAATCTTTTGAAATTGAAAGTGATGCATCTAATGTGGGAATTGGGGCTGTGTTAATGCAAGAAGGACATCCAATTGCATATTTTAGTGAAAAATTAAAGGATGCTGCTCTTAACTACTCTACCTATGATAAGGAATTGTATGCCTTGGTAAGAGCTTTGCAAACTTGGCAACATTATCTTTTGCCCAAAGAATTTGTCATTCACAGTGACCATGAATCATTGAAGCATCTGAAAGGGCAAGGTAAGTTGAACAAGAGACATGCCAAATGGGTGGAATTGCTTGAACAATTTCCATATGTGATAAAACACAAGAAAGGTAAGGCCAATGTGGTTGCGGATGCACTTTCAAGAAGGTATGTCTTACTTACTTCTCTTGAAACAAAATTGTTTGGTCTTGAGGTTCTTAAAGAATTGTATTGAAGTGACCCTGACTTTTCTTCTAAATATTCTTCTTGTGAGCATGCTGCCCAAAATGGTTACTTTAGGCATAATGGCTATTTGTTTAAAGAGAAAAGACTTTGTGTGCCAAAAAGTTCCATTAGGGAATTACTTGTGAAAGAGGCGCGTGAGGGGGGACTAATGGGGCATTTTGGGGTTTCAAAGACATTAGATATGTTGCAAGAACATTTTTATTGGCCTCATATGAAAATTAATGTGCAAAAGTTTTGTGACAAGTGTATTGTGTGTAAAAAGACAAAATCCAAAGTGAAGCCTCATGGCTTATATACTCCTTTACCTGTTCCTAATTCTCCTTGGGTAGATACTTCAATGGATTTTGTTTTGGGGCTTCCTAGGACAAAGAATGGGAAAGATTCAATTTTTGTGGTTGTTGATAGATTTTCGAAAATGGCACATTTTATACCTTGCAAGAAAGTGGATGATGCATGTCATGTTGCTGATTTATTCTTTAAAGAGGTTGTGCGCCTACATGGGCTGCCAAGAACAATAGTCTCAGACCGTGACACAAAATTTTTAAGCCACTTTTGGAGAACCTTGTGGGGTAAGGTGGGCACAAAGTTACTTTTCTCCACCACTTGTCATCCTCAAACAGACGGACAAACTGAAGTAGTAAACAGGACTCTTTCTACTCTTCTTCGAGTTGTCCTTAAAAAGAATCTTAAAATGTGGGAAGAGTGTTTGCCTCATGTTGAGTTTGCATATAATAGGACTGTCCACAGTACTACTCAACAATCACCATTTGAAATTGTTTATGGTTTTAACCCTTTGACCCCTCTTGATTTATTGCCCTTGCCTAACAGTTCTCTTTTGAAGCATAAAGATGGAAAGGCTAAGGTTGAATTTGTGAAGAAATTGCATGAGCAGGTGAAACTTCAAATTGAGAAAAAAATTGAGAGTTATGCTAAACATGCCAATAAAGGACGGAAAAAGATGGTATTTGAACCCGGAGACTGGGTTTGGGTACATATGAGAAAGGAAAGGTTTCCTTTGCAGAGAAAATCTAAACTTCACCCAAGGGGGGATGGACCGTTCCAAGTTCTATCCAGGATCAATGACAATGCTTACAAAATAGCACTTCCCGGTGAGTATGGTGTTAGTGCAACCTTTAATGTGGCTGACTTGTCTCTTTTTGATTCAGGTGATGAAGACTTTATTTCGAGATCGAAATCGCTTAAAGAAGGAGGGGATGATGAGGACATAATGAGCAAAGACACTAATGAAGCACTTCAAGGGCTAGGAGGACCAATGACACGGGCACGTGCCAAGAAAGCTAGGGAGGGCTTACATCAAATAGTTACAACTATAATGGAAGCAAGGCCTAAACTAGAATAAATGGAGCCCAAATTGGTCAATTGCTTGGGTCCATATGAATAGGAGATGGGCACATGAAATAGGACCACAATTGCACTTGTTTTTCTTTTGAAGTTGTAATAAAATGTGTTGGGTTACTAAACTATGTTTCAGCCCATACACTTAGTTTAAATTTTTTTATTTTAATTTTAAGTGAAGATTGGGTTATTACATGGCCCAAGCCTTCTAAAACACTTGAGTTTATGTTTAAAATAAAAGTGGGCTGAAATATCCATGCAAAAGGGGTCCAGAACAAGCTTCAAGGAGGAGTGAATAACAAAATGAAGGTGTGGCTGATCCATATAACAAAGTGCACGAAATTACCTTGGTAATAAGGAGGGATGACTCTTTGCTTGCTTGCTGAAGATGATTCTTGCTCTTCTTGGTTGTTTTGTAACCATACTTCCTCTAAGGTGTATTGAAAAGCCACTAGGAATAATTGTTAGTTATTTGTGGCCTTTGTATTTCCTTGTTTTAAATCAGCACATCTATATCCTCTCCTATATATAGGGGGAGCAATCTATGAGAATAACAACTCAGAATTTTATGATATAATACTTTGTGTATTGTGAGAGTATGTCTCTCTTTTGTTCTTCATTGAACCTTGTTTAGATCTTATCACGAAACCAAGTTTTCTTGTGGCGATCATTCCCTAGGCTTATCACTTCTTCTTTCTCTCAATGAATTAAGAGTGTGGCGCCATTCCCATTTCTTATCTCCTCCATATTTTCTAATTTCTTCTTTCTTGTTCTTATCTTTTACTTTTCCAATTCTATTTGCTTGCGTCATTCAATCCGAATTCACATAGATGAAAAACTATTCATTTCGATAGTCATCAATCTAAGATTGTAAATAAAATATTGTGTGGTGTTTGTAAGACATCAGTTTAGACCAATCAGATATTGGAGAGATTGGCAGTCACATTACTGTTTCCTTGATGGATTCTCAGGCTACTTCCAAGTTTGTATAGCTCCTGAAGATCAAGAGAAGACAACTTTCACGTGTCCGTTCGGTACATTTGCATACAAGAGCATGCCTTTCGGACTTTGTAAAGCTCCAGGTACATTTCAGAGGTGTATGGTGAGTATTTTCTCTGATTTTTTGGAACACTGCATGTAGGTTTTTATGGATGATTTTACACTATATGGCTCTTCTTTTGATGCATGCTAAGATAGCCTTTCTAGGGTGCTTGATAGGTGCATTAAGACTCATCTTGGTCTTAATTTTTAGAAATGTCATTTCATGGTAGAACATGGTATAGTCTTAGGGCATGTTATTTCTAGTCAAGGCATTGAAGTTGATAAATTCAAAATTGATGTTATTGCCTCTTTAACCTACCCCACTTGTGTGTGGAAAGTGCGTTATTTTCTTGGTCATGCAGAGTTTTAAAAGCATTTCATCCAGGATTTTAGTAAAATTGTTCTTCCATTGTCCAGACTCCTTCAAAAAGAAGTTGATTTTGATTTTGATTTTGATTTCGATGATTCTTGCAAGGAAGCTTTTGATCTTTTGAAAAAGCACTTGACATCTGCTCCCATCATTTAACCACCAAATTGGGAATATCCTTTTGAGTTGATGTGTGATGCATCAAATTATGCTGTTGGAGCCATCCTTTCACAACGAGTGGACAAGAAACTTCATGTCATATCATATGCCTCTCGTACCTTAGATTCAGCCCAAGCCAACTACACCACCACAGATGAATTTTAACTTCATGTCATATCGTATGCCTCTCGTACCTTTGGTATCAGTTGAATTTTAACTGATGTTAAAATTGCGAAACAACTTTCCTTTACCCTTTCCCCTCGCTCTCGTTCGTTTCATTTATCCTTTCCTCTCCCTCTCCCTCTCGTTCAATGTCTGGTATCCCTGATTCTCGAAACCCTAGACGGGAGTGAAACCTCTTTTCCGAAAATGTTGGTGTCCTCCGTAAATTCTCTCATTCGTTCTCCATGAGTGAAACCCTAGACAAAGGAACCCTCATCGTTCTCAATCTCCGTCGCGATGAATCACTATTGCTTGGACGCAGATTCCTCTTCTCCGGCGACGAACCACCTTTCACCGAACACTTCTCATGCGATAAATTTCTTCTTCTGGTCAGTACGAGTTTTCTCTTGTTTTAGCCTTTTTTTTGTTTCTGATGATGCCATGGTTTATATCGTTGGAGGATTGTACGAGTTTGGTTTTGTGTATATTCATTTCCCCATTTTCTCACAAGTTGATCATTCCAGTCACCCTTGTTTTCTCCAATTTGTCTTTCATCCTATTGCATTTCAGCTTTCGAAACCCTTTCGGGAGGCATTAGGGTTTTTCATTCTTACAAATTATGGCGAGAGGAAGAAGAAAACCGCTTACGCGTGAAGAAGAACAAGGTGAGAAACCACACTGCATGACTCTCGTTACTCACAATACATTCATTATTGTTTCTTATTTTTACTTTTTTCTTGGTTCTGATTTCTTGTTTCAAGCTTCTGGTTTCCAGAGAAAACTCAAAGAAGGGGAAAAGGAAAGTATATTTTACTTTCAAAGATGATGATGAGGGTAATTCCATCAACACCACATGACACTAATACTCACACAATTTTTTAACTATTTTCTGTATAGATATCCCAGTTAGGATTTTTCTATATTTTTGTTTTTCTATTTAGAGATTTTGTTTTTCTATTTAGAGATATCAGATGAGATTTTTCATTTATATATTTATGATCTGAATTGTTCAATTCAACCACACTTCATATTGATTTCTTCAACTTGTCTTATAGTAGGGATAGGGATGGGAAAACTCTACTGATGCTAGCATTTATGCTGTGTGATTATTTATCGGCAATGTTGTCATGCTGTTAATAGTGGCTCAATTTTTAATGATTGGTAGTCCTACTGTTACTAATATTGCTTATGCAGAGTGACTAGTTCTGGACAAATCTGTTCGACCTCATCTAGTTTTGGCTTGATTTTTGATGTTTGATGGTTTTATGTTGGTGTGAACGAGCTATGCAAGTTGTGGATAAAGCTTTATATCCAGTTGGTAACCTCTGAGGATGAGAAAGATTGAAAGAAGTTGATTATAGGTTGTTATTTTTGGTTATGCTGATAAACCATTTCCATTTTCTTTTTGGAGAATTTAGAATCAATTAGTGATTGAGAAGTGACTAAGAATATGGCGTTGGACATATTGGCCACATTACAACCTTGATTAAAGCCCTTCTGATTTTTTTGTGCATGTATATGAGTGGTGGAGATTGAGAACATGAGCAAGCCTATGGTGGATCCAATTTTCATGGATTGAATTGAGTGAAACACTTACCATATAAACACTTGAGAGATTGAGAGTATGACTGTGAGGTTCCATCATTCATCTATGTTTTTCAATTGAATTGCCTTGCTTGTAGGATGAAGAAGGAAACATAATCTTCTTTATTGTTGTGGTTTCTTGAAACTTTAGCTGCTCTTCTAACTCAAACATTTTGCATTCTTGGAGCATCACTTGAAAGTAGATTGTTGAAGATTGTCTCTTGAGTGTATGGCACCGAAACCCCTGGTCTATAGTTTTTTATTTTGATTTTAATTTTGCTCGAGACGACCAAAAGCCAAGTGTGGGCGGAATTTGATGATCACATATTTTGCAATCTAAACAACTCTTATATTTAGTGTGTTAACACAATTTGTGCCTAATTGATGAGGATATAATGCATTTCTTAAGTTTGGGTTTATTTTGGGCCTTATTGAATTTTTCAGCTTTATTAGCATCTTAACACTGTTTCTGAATTTTGCCCATATCTTTTTATACAGATGTCTAAAAATTATGAATCATATATCATTGGAAAGCTAAGATAGGTATCTACAACTTTGATGAAGGGATCAAGAGCAAATTCGGATTCATAGATGGTCAGAATTGGGCTGGAAATCTGAATAAAGGTGCGGTGTGAATTTCTGAACATGCTTTAGTATAATGTATATTTAGCAAACTTTCTAAAATTGTAAGGTGTTATTGGAATTTGAGTTTAAAAGAAAAAAAATTAGCTTTAATATTGATTATATATTAGTTTATATATTGCTAAAAATATATGTCGTTTGTAAACCTATAAAACCTTTTATAATATGAAAAGTATAGCTGTTTGGGCTAAAACTATGAAAGAAAACTTAAAGGTTTAGAACATATTTATTGAATTAAAAATAGGTTATAGATTTGCTAAATATAAAGTGAACCAATTGACTTAAGAAGTGGTATGTTTTATTTATTATTTTGAATTTGTTAAGGCAGAGTGTTAAGGTGTCAATACATTTTATGATAGTATGGTTAGATTTCTTCTTCATTCAATCATATTTTGTGGAAAATTTTGAATAATGGGCGTATAATAAATCTAATTAAACACGGAGGTATATACGATTTTAGAAAATAAACATATATATGATAAATATATTGAGTATTAGTGAAGATGACTTAAGCATATTCACACTGAGGAAGCCCACAAAATACTTCATGGTAGACTACATTTTTAGGTGCTTCACATATTTCTCATCTTCTTCAACGATGAGAACTTTTAAATCCTTTTGGCGATAACGGAACATATAGTTTCCCGTGACTAAATATGAGTTTAAAATATTCAAGTCCTACACGTTAATTAGAAGCCAAAAGTCACACCATCAATAAGCAATCATGACATAACCAATATTTTCTAATTCATTTGAATTTTTCCTATTTTATTTTAGAGGAATAAATTTAGGTGCCTTTTGGTATTTCGTAAGTTAGTTTGTGGGTTTTAAACTTTAAACAAGTATTTAAATAGTCCATGGTGGTAGTGTTAGAGTATTTGTTAGCTTGCATTTTCGACAGGCTCAATTAAATGCAGTCAACAAGGTTTGACTTATTTTTAAAGTTTGACCTTGTATTTCAAGAGACAAGTACCAATTTCGACACTGAAGTGAATTAAGTTATCAGGCTGCATCAAGCAGATTTTGACCTTAGATTTCGCAAAGTCGAAGAGGCTGAAGTCAGAGATTTCGACAAGAAGTTGATGGCTGATAACGAAGTAGAGTCAAGCAACCGTTGTCGAAAGCACGTGGCAGTTACATTTTTTAAACTTTGTACAGTTATTTTCTATTTGTATAAATAGTAGTTTTTCATAGGAATAATGGGTCACAAACGAGTTAGAGAAGAATGTATGATCATGTGTACCAACTTTCATTTTAATTTGTTTCTTTAAGCAATTTTCTGCATTTCTAAATGAGAAAATATGGATTGAAAATGAATCCACTCAAATGTGCCTTTTGTGTGCGTGCATGTGATTTTTTGGGTTTCGTTGTACACAAAAAAAGCATTGAAATCAATCAAAACAAGACGAAAGTAATCTTAGAAACGAAAGCTTCTTCGACAAAGAAAGAGTTACAGTCATTATTAGAAAAGATTAATTTCCTTAGAAGATTTATTTCAAATCTAAGTGGCAAGACTCAAGTATTTTCGCCATTGCTTCGACTGAAAAAGGAAGATGTGTTCAAATGGGACACAGAACACCAGAAAGCCTTTGACGAGATTAAAGCATACCTAATGAAGCCTCCTATTTTGTTCCCTCCTATTAAGAATAAAGTAATGAAATTGTATGTAGCAGCATTAGAATTATCTATAGGTAGCATGTTAGCACAAGAGGATGAAAATGGTGTCGAAAGAGCCATATATTACCTACGGTTTTAAACGATGCATAAACTAGGTACCATCCTATAGAAAAATTGTGTTTATGCTTGTATTTCTCTTGTACAAAACTGAAGCAATATATAAAGTCTGTTGATGTGTATGTTTATTCGCATTATGATATTATTAAACATATGCTGTCGAAACCAATTTTACATAGTAGAATAAGTAAATGGGCTTTAGGCCAAATAGTGGCTGATTTTATTGTCGACCATTCATTGGTTGAAACCACAGTAAACTTAGTGGATACTCAACCTTGGAAGTTATATTTCGATGGTTCAAGCCACAAAAATGGTGTTGGAATTGGAATTTTAATTATCTCACGAACAAAAATTCCAACAAAGTATAAGTTTAAAATCGAAGGATCTTGCTCCAATAATGAGGCTGAATATGAAGCTTTGATAGTAGGACTTGAGATCTTGTTAGACTTGGGGGCAAAATATGTCGAAATTAAAGGCGATTCAGCAATTAACAAAAGAATATAAGTGCATTAAAGAAAACCTAATAATGTATTTTGTTACTGCCAACACTTTGTTAAAATGATTCGATAGAGTTCAAATTAAACATGTGCCTCGACTTGACAATCAAGAGGCAAATGATTTGGCACAAATTGCTTCAGGATACAGAGTTTCTAAAGAAAAACTAGAAGAATTAATAGAAATAAAAAATAAACTAATTTCGACAGACTATCCTTTTAAGTGAATTGTCAAGCCAAAAACTTGGGGGGACCGAGGAAGTCTTGTTATCTCCAATTATTGAAAATTTTCAAAGTTTTGAAGTTTTTGCCATTGACAATATGTCGAATGATGATTGGCGAAAACCAATTGTCGAATACTTGGAAAATCCAACAGGAATAACCAATAGAAAAACCAAGTATAGAGCCTTAAGCTACGTGATTATTGGAAATGAGTTGTTCAAAAAGATTCCTGAAGGAGTTTTACTCAAATGCCTTAGTGAGAGTGAGGCATATCTAGCAATTTCCAATACTCATAGTGGAACTTGTGGGTCTCATTAAGCAGGCCACAAAATAAAATGGCTTTTATTTCGACAAGGAGTGTACTGGCCAACTATGTTAAAAGATTGCATAGAGTTCGCTAAAGGTTGCCAAGAGTGTCAAAGGCATACAAGAGTTCAACACGTGCCTGCAAGTGAACTTCAATAGTGAAACCTTGGCCATTTAGAGGTTGGGCTTTAGATTTAATTGGTGAGAGTAAACCAACTTCGTCGAAAGGACATCGTTACATATCAGTTGGGATAGATTATTTTACTAAGTGGGTAGAAGCTATTCCTTTAATTAATGTTAATCAAGAGGCAGTAATTGATTTTATTCAAAACCATATTTTATATAGGTTTGGAATTTCAGAAACCATTACTACAGACCAAGGTACAGTTTTTATTGGTCAAAAAATGGTGGGTTTTGCCTCTGAAACTGGTTTCAAGTTACTGACTTCGACACCATACTATGCTCAAGCCAACGGTCAAGTTGAAGCAGCTAATAAAATCATTAATTTGATTAAAAAGCATATTGGACTTTACCAAGTTTTGTGGGCTTGTCGAAATTCTCCTAGAGAGTCAATTAATACTACTCCTTTTAGACTAACATTTGGACATGAAGCAGTCTTACCAGTCGAAATTTGTTTACAGTCAGCCAGAATTCAGAGGCAATTTGAAATCTCATCAGATTATTATTGGAATATGATGTTGGTTGATTTAGACAAAGAAAGATTATATGCGATAAATGTCCTGATAAGGCAAAAAGAAAGGGTAGCTAAAGCTTATAATAAAAAAGTTAAGTTAAAAACTTTTTCCTTAGGAGACTTAGTTTGGAAAGTTATACTGCCCATGGACACAAAAGATAGAGTCTTAGGCAAATGGTCACCGAATTGGGAAGGACCATTTTGAGTTTTGCAAGTATATACTAACGGTGCCTATGAAGTCGAAGAATTAGGCGCTGATGGTCGAATTTTGCAAATAAATGGCAAGTATTTAAAAAAGTATAGGCCAATACTGAAAGAAGTCAAAATAACGCAGGACTAAGATTATAAAGAAGATTTAAACATGGCATTTAGAAGTTAATAATTGCCAGAACATTGTCGAAGTTACAAAATTGGAAATCAAGAAAATTACAATTTAAAGTCGAAGGTTGGTTTTGAGCCTTTCTGAAACAGATTTTGAATGCTCTAGTCTTGTAGCAGTAAGGGCTTTGTTTTCGACCAAACTTTGAACCTTTGCTTCATGTTGGCTATGTCTTTCCAAGTGCTCGATTTTTTTTGGCAACTTAAAGAGTGGCCCACTAGCAATCATGTCCTGACAGTTATGGAGAAGTGGATATGGTGGGGAGTTCCAAAGCAAACATGGCCCACTATCTCTGAATAGTTCGCGCAAAAAACTGTCCATTTCAAAAAGTGTCTTTTCAATTCTGAAAGCTGATGGTGGTGACGTTAGCAGACTTGACATTAAGCTGTTGGGTGAATTCTCAAAAAAGTCATTTTCTTCCTTCATTTAAATTTTAGTCGAAAAAGACATTTTTGGGGGGCAATTTGTTAGCCTGCATTTTCGACAGGCTCAATTAAATGCAGTCAACGAGGTTTGACTTATTTTTAAAGTTTGACCTTGTATTTCAAGAGACAAGTACCAATTTCGACACTGAAGTGAATTAAGTTATCAGGTTGCATCAAGCAGATTTCGACCTTAGATTTGGCAAGAAGAAGTTGAGGGCTGATAACGAAGTAGAATCAAGCAACCGTTGTCGAAAGCACGTGGCAGTTACATTTTTTAAACTTTGTACAGTTATTTTCTATTTGTATAAATAGTAGTTTTTCATAGGAAAAACGGGTCACAAACTCATTACAGATTCTCACGCTCTAACTTCCAACATCACAGAGAAAACGAGTCAGAGAAGAATGTATGATCATGTGTACTAACTTTCTTTTTAATTAATGTATTTTACTTTGTTTCTTTAAGCAATTTTCTGCATTTTTATTTGCTCTCTTCATCTCTGTCTGAAGTAACTTCGACGGTTTTGCGCGAAACTGACAGTTATCTTCCTTCTTTTCTTTAAAAACTGTAAAACATTCATAATTTCTGGAAAAAACTTTAACACAAATGGTCTTAGGATTTACTAGTTGATCCTGCAAGCAGAAGAAATTTCAAACTAGCGGTGTTTACCAAAAATCACGATAAACAGTATTAAAACAAAGAAATCTCACAATAGTGTTTATATATATATATATATATATATATATATATATATATATAAAGATAGATTTTTATTTCATTTTTATTTAAGTAATATAATATAACACTTTTCAGAGTAGTATTTGTGTTTTTGTGAAGTAAGGTAGTTACTTCTTTAGAGTAATACAAAGAGTTTAAGAATATATACTAAAAATTCAGCAAACAAAAAGATAAAGATCCATAGAAGTTAGTCGTTTATCAGTTTAATTTAAAAAAAATAATGCACCATAATAAAAAGTTAAAAGATAAATAGTCTCTCAAGAAATTAGAGAGACACATTAAAAATAATACTAAAGTATAAAGTCCCATTTAAGTTGGTCGATGACATGTTAAATTTAAATAATAATAGTTGTAGTGAAAAAATAATGATAATATAAATATTGAAATTATTTCTTTTTCTAAATTGACTAAATAGATAGTTAGATTTTTTATTCCACTTCAATTTATTTATTATAATATAACATTTTTCATAGTAATATTTTTTTAAGTAAAGTAGTTAATTGAATACATAACAATTAAGTTTTAATAAGTTATATGTAATAAACAAAATTTAGGTGGAATATCTAAGATAATTACAATGATAAAAGCATATAGAAGGGTTGCAACTCATAATTATCTAAATTAAATTAAAATGGTGAATTGATGAAAAGCTAATGAAGAATTATAACTATGAAATAAATTCTTGTTGAAGACTCGATAAGAATAATAATTCTCAACCTCATTGTCAAAAAAAAAAAAATTCCTCAACTTCAACAATAGCGTCGTTTGCAATTTTATTTGTTAATTTTGTAGAATGTTGTGTTTTTAAATAATAAATAAAATATCTGGTCAAAAAATAATAATTAAAATATTTGAAAATTAATATCATTTGCTATTTAATATCCTATGAAAAATAAAGATTAACATAATGTACATCTCACAATTTTCGGTAAGTACATTATTTAATTTTTTTATTATGAAGTGAATGTCTTTTACAATCTTGTTAGTTAATTTATAGAATTTTGTGGTTTTAAATTACTGAGAATAAATATTAATTAATAGTTTGATACGAAAAATTATTTAATAATATAAGAAAGTTGATATTTAATAAATGATAAATAATGAAGCACCAATGGAAATTAATATTTAATAATATAAGAAATTAATATTCATTTTTTTTCTCACCACATTGTGTATTTAGATGTTTGGATGTGAATATTTACTGTGGTAGATGGTTTGGGTTGAATGAAACAGTGAATTTTACGAAACTAATGATTTTACGGTTTTTGAAATTGCCTCGATTTGAATTTTAATTGCTCGAATGTGCTTTGGTGAAATTGACAAAATTATGCCATGATTGTATGTAAAATATGTGTTAGAATATCTGTTTGAATGATTTGGATTGCTGGAAGTGGGTTTAGTTTCGGTTCGGACGCGACACGAGTGAACGGGAAGTGAGAAACTCTGTTTGGGACTGGTTGGTATAGGGTCAGTGTTTATGTGATTGCGAATTTCCTGTGTGTCCAAAAATCGTATGGTTTGTTTGTCTGGAAACTAGACACAATTTGCCACAAATTAGGCACTGAGTTTAATCAATTTGCGTAAGTATGATGGGAGAATTTCTGGTTACAATTTGAGTCAAAAATCTGAGACAGTTTTGGGTATAGGTTCGGTGTTTTGCTTGTAGTGACTTAGGTAGGACACCGTTTGAAATGATTTCTGTTTTATTGGAAACGAGACTCGTTTTGATTCAATTTGGGCACTTGGTTTTCTTAATTTGATTGAAAATTCAATATGAAAACGGAGTTACAAGTTGGGCAACAGTTGCTGTCCTATTTCTAGATCCCTACGCTTTGTTTTGAAAAACTGTACTTTTTGGCTACGTAAACAAATAAATAACAATTATATCCAGAAACTAGACACTCTAAGGTTTCCGATGAATATTTGTTTGTCTAATTCCGATATTGTTTGCTATGTTAAAGAAATTGTCGAAGTTCATGTACCACTGCTGGAAATTTACTGCTCCTAGATTGTCTATTGAAATATCTTGAATTTAATTATGTTTATGTATGGTGAATGATAACTTGTCACTTGAATTCGTTAATTGAATTATGTGTTGATCGAAATGTCGTATAAACGAGTGGGAACCCATAAATGGTTTTAAATTGATTTCCTGAACATGTGTAATATTGTTCAATGATTAATAATGTATTAACGGGGTGACGACTCCGAGTTATTTAGCATACTTGGTGGAGGGAAGTCATGAGCCTAGAAGCCAAGGCCCCCGCATTATCCCTCATTGGTATGTTGGATTGGGGTTTCCGTGATCTCGTGAGATTTCGTTTCACGGATTGTGCTAAGCCAAAGAAAATGATAAAATGATTTATTGATATAACCGAATTGGAGTTTCTCAGATTAATGGGAGCTCCCGCATTATTCGGAATGGAAAGATAATGAATCTTAAAAGGAACGAATGAGAGGAACCGTAAGGGGTCTCAGAGTCACTCATTGAGATTTGTAATCTCACTGTTTATTATTGATTGTTTTTCAGATCCACAGGTAAAGTCTAAGGATTGTTCAAGAAGTTCAGGTCCCTAACTGCTTGGGGGCTATCATGTTAAGGAAGTTCACGGGTCATTGATTTGTACTCGTTATTAGATATCGAGTTATGGCCGAGTTTAAGTTTAGGATTAATGCAATTGGATTAGTGAGTTTTGTAATGACTGGAATTATATGAATCATTGTGGATTTGTTTATGTATCAAACTATAAAAAAATTTTAACGAAAATTGATAATTCCAGTTGTTCATAATTGATTTATCAGTTATGTAATTTTTGAATCCATAGAAGTGCATCTCTGAATGGCTAAAGGTAATATCTAGAATTTGTTTTTGTCGACTACAAATTTGGGATGTTACATATATTATATTATATAATATTCTCAACGGAGCACTACCATCCACCACCATCCACCAACACCGGCCGCCGGAGGACCACCGTTGACTACCGCGCCAACCGCCAAAGCATCACCACCGGCCACCGTGCCGGCCTTCGGCCACCGTGACGACCGCCGGAACTCCGCCGACGGCAACCACTTCCACCACCACAATATATAAATATTTTATAAATATAATTTATTTATAATGTATATAATATATATATATATATATATATATAT
Source organism: Astragalus glycyphyllos (assembly GCA_963573325.1). Classification (NCBI taxonomy): domain Eukaryota; kingdom Viridiplantae; phylum Streptophyta; class Magnoliopsida; order Fabales; family Fabaceae; genus Astragalus; species Astragalus glycyphyllos. The sequence goes on from OY754307.1 coordinate 35,469,302, forward strand.
ATATATATATATATAAAAATACATAAATCTAATATATATATATATATATATATATATGTATATTATATATATATATATATAATTATAATATCTATATATTTGTAAATATAATATAAATTAGATCATTATTAATGGATGGATTGGATATCCATCCATAAAAAAGTTGTTAATGGATGGATTAGATAGACTTTTTTTGGTCAATGGATGGATTGGATTGGATTTGTTTGGTACAATCCTAATGGATATAAATTTTTAGATGGATTTCTCAAATCCATCCATTACAATCCACATCCATATCGATCCAATCCATCCATTTTGACACCTCTAAATTTAAAACTTAAAACTTCAACATGTAAAAAATTTTGCACTTTATTGCAAAATTAGATGGCCACTTATTAAACTTATCTTCAAAGTTTCAATGATACTATTCAATTGAGTATAAATGGTAATATGGAAAGTCCTTCCGTGGTAAAATAAGTAATGACAATTTATTTGTAATAATAGCCTATTTTAAATTTAACATTTGAAACTTAAAGTTTTAACTAAAAAGAAGTTGAAGTCTCCTTTTTATATATATATATATATATATATATATATAGATATAGATGCTCATGACATATAACATCTATCTCTCTCTCTCTGATAGATTTGTTCTGTTTCTATTCCTATTCTTTCCTCTCCTTTTTTCTTCTCAAAACTTTTAAACCCACTGTATTTTGCTTCTTAAAAATTCTGTTTCTCTAAAGTAAAGTATATATTTTGGTACAAAAAAATGTATTTAGCATTGTTGAAGCATAAACTAAACTGAGAGTTAATATACATGTATCAATGAGTGATTTTTTTAAACTACACTATATATCATCTATATAACATGAATAAATAACAAGTGAATAGGGGACACAAAAATGATTGAATGAATTTAGGAGCTAACCTAGTCCGAAGTAAACTCCTCTCTTTGTTGAACTAAAACCCTTTTGTGCTTTCTATTGAAAAAAAACTGATTTCTCAGTGTTCTGTGTGTCTCTCTCACTGTGTATATTTCTCCCTTTGTTGTTGCTACTTACTCGTATTTATAGTCAAATATGTGTGGTGTAGGTGTGGTGCAAAACAAAGGATTGTAACCCTTAGAGACAAGGCTGCAGAGGGCAGAAGATAGTGGGAGAGCAACAGTTACTGTAAAAGCTGTTTGGTTGGAGCTAAAATGGGAAAACAGCAAAGGAGCAAGAAAAAAGAGCATTGGTCTAGTTCTCAAAAAAACTGCATCTGTTTGGGGCGCATACTACCTCATTTTTTGTAAAAGTTGGACAGATTATGTAAAACTCAACTACTACTAATAATGATAAAAAACGCAAAATTGTCAATTAGCTCAAAATGACACGCGTAAATGATAAAAATTTAAAAATGCAGAGAAAATGATATTTTTGCAATTTTCTGAACATAATGTAAAAATACCGGTTAAAATTGGGTGTTCACAACTATGAATAGCTAAATCCTCTTCTAGGGTCTTAGGTGGATCTTGCTTGATTAGAGACCTTTTTATGTTTTAATTTATACTTTGAATTTCTAATTTTATCTCAATTAATATTATTTCTATTGCTTTTATCACATAATTAGGATTGATAACCTTTTGCATATTCATAATCAATTAGTTGATCAGCGATCGTACTGCAATTAGTTGGTGGACCTATAGGATAATTGAGCTATAATTAATGCATGACCAAACTTTAATTTAGTCTTCCAATCATTCAACTTTTTTGTTCTTTAAGCTTTTCTTGAATTTAAATTCTTGCATGACCAAACAAGGGTTAATTTAGGAAAAAGAATATTAATCGAGAATGACCAAACGGGTTAATAGCTTTAGTAATGAGATTGGTAATTGAATAAAATAAAGGAATTCAGGTAGAATTAGACAAAGAGGAATCGAAGCTTGCAAGTGAAACTGTGACCCTAGGCCTCTCTAAATTGATTAAACTTTACATTTTAATTCTTGCTATTTACTTCTTCTTAATTTAGTTTCTATAACCACCAAACATTCATTCGTCTAAATAATAATTAATCTTAAATAGTTTGGTACTTTTTAATTAATTCCCGTGGAAACGATATCTGTTATACTACTTCTGCGAGAGAGTACACTTGCTCCAAGTGTGTTTTTGAAGCAACAGTTGTGGACCTTCGCAAAAGAGTAACAATGGTGATAATCGCCCACCATCGGTCATCCTTCCACAACCTGTGAAACCACCACGACCAGAACCAGCGTTAGAGACACCACCTAGCCCAAATCAACAGCGTAACTACTCTACAGGCATTTCTAAGGTCGATTTCCCGAAGTTCGACGGGAAGAAGTTGAAATATTGGCTCTACAAATGCAATCAATTCTTCCTTTCTAGATGAAACCCCATCGGAGTCGCGAGTTTGTATTGCATCAATTCACCTTGAAGACATAGCATTAAAAAATAATTTAATTTCACAGTGAAATATAATTTCAAACAATCAATATATGTTTTCGAAAAAAATGAAAAAAAAATCATATAAGGAATTGAAAATGAATAATAATTAATATAAAAAATAAAGATGGCATTTAATAATGAAATTTACATTAAAAGATAAAATTAAAGCCTTTTTATATGAAAATTATATATAAGCAGGATAGAAATATAGATAAAAATGAGGAGTATTATCGATGCACCATCCAAGTAATTAAATTTTTATTTTCTGGTTAAATATTATTTAAATACCTAAATCCTACAAACTACCTTCTATTTGCATGAAATTAACGGTCATATCTATTTTTTATTTTGAATATTTACTTTTCTATAAAATTTATGTCTATATTTATATATGATGTAATATTTATATGCAAATTCTTTAAATATGATAAAAACTTACAAATAAATATAATCCATAGTTATGGAATTTCATGAAAATAATATATAAATAATAACGTCTTATTTTCTTGATATGCAGTACAATATATATTATTATTTGTTTTATTTTATATTTTTTTGAAGCCTTTTTTAATTGAGTCTTTACATGTATTTACAGATTATAAAAAATAATTTTATTATAAAATTTAATTTTAATCCTGAATATGTCTATGTAATTGTAATGACCTTTATATTGAAAACGGTTTGTTAAATAATGTACTGATTAATAGTATTGTATGAATTTCAAATAATTAATTTTCTCAATTAAATGTATATTAAAAACTGAAATATTAATAATTAGTTGTACATAATTATACATTTAATGAAAGGTTCTGATGAAAGATTTTTTTTATTTAAAACTTGGTGATAAAAATTTAATATTAATTCATAATTTTATTTTAATAACAAAACTGATTGGAGAAAGGAAAAAATATAAATTATGTTTTATTTTGATATATAATGAATTTAAATTTCATAATTAAATAATACTCAAATTTGCTTCAAAGAGAGAAAATCTTCAATAAACTTACTTTATTAAGTGGGAAAATAATAAGGAAAACAAACTAAGTAATGAATACATAATAAATCAACCAAATAATATATCAAGCCATGTGTGACATATTTTTCACAACCAAATTATTATGTATAGGTCTTTAGTATATGCAATTTTAGTATACAAAAAACCTCAAAGAATATGTATATATATATATATATATATATATATATATATTTGAAATCAATCTTTAATATATTTTTTGTCTTTTGTTGAAGATACTCATATGCAAGAACTGAGATGAATTATACCCATGATTTTTTGGAACCCAAGAAAGAATTGCTAACATGCTTTAGAAAACTTATTATTATCAGCTTGTATTCAATTTAGAGATGATAACAAAAATAAAACATAAATAAAGAACGGAGAAGAAGAGATATAAAACATACTTAAATTGAAAATTTCAAAATAAGATCTCATCACCATCTTTGATGTCATTTTCACTAAATTGTGGTGCTACAATGTTTTTCTCTTCTAAGTCCTAAACTTACACATGTCATGTTTTGTTATTCTTGATCCTGATAAAATATATCAACTCATGAGATTTTTAGAAACAGAAAGAGTTGCAGACCTTCTTTGTTATTGGTTCCCTAGCTCTCATTTGCACATTATAGATGATGTGTAGCACCCCGCAATACTAATTAAAGCGACAATCAATACATAGGCAATGATAATCAGAGTATAACGAACTACTATGGATTCCGACACACAACTAATCAAAATAACGGGATCAACCCACTACTAGCATAAAAAGTCTCGATCCGAGAACCATAACATGCTAAAATACAAGTCAGTAATAATACAAACTCGAGATAACTAAAATAGAGTCCATAGCAGATAAACAAATCCTCTAAGTTCTCTGATCAACATAGATCAAGTACAAGGATTATACAAAATACAACTAAGCATAATGTTCAGTCATCAGACTCTACTAGATGATAATCAACTCAAACTGCTTCTTCACTTGGTACCTGTAAATCACAAAACAACAACAGTGAGATTACAAATCTCAATGAGTGACTCCGAGACCCCTTACGATTCCTCTTATCCGTTCCTTTTAAAACTCATTATCTTTCCACCCCGAATAATGCGGGAGCTCCCATTTGGTCCGGGAAACTCCAATTCGGTTATATCAATAAATCATGTTTATAAGTTTCTTTGGCTTAGCACAATCCGTGAAACGAAATCTCACGAGATCACGGAAACCCCAATCCAACATACCAATGAGGGATAATGCGGGGGCCTTTGTAAGGTACCCAAAAATGGGTGAACCTTCAAAACACAATAACGGAAAATAAAAGCTCCTTTCGAGGGGAGAGCGCCTCCTTTAAGAAATTAAAAAGACTCTAAACATTTCTTTTGATTTGATTGATGATTGACCTCTTACATTCAAGGATATATATAGCACTTCAAATACATAGTGTGCTAAAGGGTAAGGAATCCAATGCTAACTAAAAGACGAAATAGTAAAAAGGGAAAATGATGACTCATATGCCTCTAGAACCTTCTAGGTGCTTCTTATTAGGTCACATACTCTCCTAGGTATTTTGCGCTTGTGTCTCTTGGATTGGACCATTACTTTGATTATTCTTGGATCATTACATTCCATTCCCCTTCACAACAACCTTGTCCTCAAGGTTGAAGAAAAATGGATGTAATTACAATTTTTTTTTCTTTCCTGGATCCCATTGCTTGAACCAACAATACCCAGTCACTGAGGATGTCAAAAATTCTCCACCTGGATCCCATTCTTCCATTCCATTTTTCATTAAAAAGAGTGCTCTTGTCGAGAAGTCACGTGGTTCAATATTGTAAAACTCATGTGGCTTATGAAAAATCACAAGGAATGCAATAGTTGCCACGTTGAGCGGCCAGGACAAGGCAATCATTGACATATGGCATGGCAAATGAGAATGGTGCATGATAACAAATAGTGAGTTATTTGTTTTTCCAATTCTAATCAAAGTGATAACCGATGCATTAAATGCAGACATTGAATTGTTGCATATTTGAATTGGAGCCTGCGTGATTAGAGTGGGGTTATAATGGAAAATTGCCTGCCAAGCTATTACTAACGCATTGATACTCAAGTGCGCAAGAGACAAAGTGTGGGCAGCTACGCGCTTACTGAGTGCTTGTTCCCAAAACAAAAAACTCAGATTAAAATTCTGCTCAGTGGCATACAGCTGTTGCGGCGCGTGGGAAAAATCCTCATCAATTCTGCAATTTATGTAGTAGCCAACTTTTTAGCAAACCCCCTAAATCAGATTGCAACACGTGGCTAGCAAATGACGGCTGGAATTGATTCACATGAAGTGTGATTTCAATGAACGGAGGAGATCGAAAATTAGGAGAAGGCAGTAAATCCTGTGGTTGAGAATCCACTGCACTGATCTCACTCTGTGATGCCAAAGCATTAATCACACGCTCTTGAAACGCTGCGCGTGAATCAGGAGACACTTCAAAAATTAACACACATATTTTGTTTTCACTCAATGGTTCTGAGTGGTCTGATACAGCTCTGGAAAGAGAAAAATAATCAAACGGTGACTGGTGTATTTTAAATGATGCGACTGATATGGTCGGATGTGAGATGTTGCGAACGGTGGGGGTGGAACTTCGAGCTGGTGGTTCAGTCGGTGGTGACGGAGGAGGTGAAATCGAATATCTATCTGGTGGTTTCGGTGGTGGAAAAGGCGTGGTGAGTGTGGATGTATCTTCGGGTTTCACATAATCAGAAATTTGACCAACACTAACAATGGGTATTGCACCATGACAAGCAGAAAAACGAGGAGGAACTACAGTTTCAAAAAATTCTTTGGCACACTTATTTGAAGCTTTTGCCATGATTTTCTTGCTGTCAGCAAAAGAAATTTGGGATTGAAGGCAGCTAGAAGAAGAGGGTTTTGATATGATATTATTGGCTAGCTGAAAAACAGTGTTAGAAGTTCTTACCAGATCTGATTTTTCTTCTTCATCATTTCGTTGTTCCTCTGGTTCTTTCTCATCTTGTTGTTTGTCCCTTTCTTCCTCAAACAGCTCCTTTGAATCTTCTTTCAAGTGTGATTTTGGTTCTTCCTCATTTGGAATAGGCAAAATCTCACGATATTCAAGCTTAAATCTCCAAAGAAAATGAGTGGTAAAATCCTCCCAACCCAACTGTGGATGACATTTAGACCACCACAACCACCATTTGAGAGCTTCACCTCTCATGGCCATTGCTGTCACGGTCATCTTGTCTACATCTGATATTCCTTTAGTTTTGAAATATTTTTCAGTGCAAAGGATCCACCAATATGCATCTTCTTTGCCATAAAACATGGGATAGTTGCTACATTCATAGTAGCTTGAGTATTCTGTATTTTCAGATCCATTGTAATAGCTTGCAAATGGTGGTGAGTAATTTTGACTTAAACTCAGATTTGGGGTTGAGGCTTCAATAGGGTAGAAGTGATTTGGTGATGGGGTTGAAATAGGGATGTTAGTAGAATAAGATGGAGGGTTGAAATAGGGGTTGGCAAGGATACAACGAAAAGCTATTTATTGATGAAAAATATGAGGTGTGGTATGATGGAGGTGTATTAGTGTTGTAGGTGGAATAAAATGGTGACTCATACGAAGGGTGAAATGGAGAAATGGAGTGAACATAGGAAGGTGAATTCATGGAAATAAAAGCACCGATGTAAGGTACCCAATAATGGGTGAACCTTCAAAACACAATAACGGAAAATAAAAGCTCCTTTCGAGGGGAGAGCGCCTCCTTTAAGAAAATAAAAAGACTCTAAATATTTTTTTTGATTTGATTGATGATTGATCTCTTACATTCAAGGATATATATAGCACTTCAAATACATAGTGTGCTAAAGGGTAAGGAATCCAATGCTAACTAAAAGACGAAATAGTAAAAAGGGAAAATGATGACTCATATGCCTCTAGAACCTTCTAGGTGCTTCTTATTAGGTCACATACTCTCCTAGGTATTTTGCGCTTGTGTCTCTTGGATTGGACCATTACTTTGATTATTCTTGGATCATTACAGCCTTGGCTTCCGGGCTCATGACTTCCCTCCACCAAGTATGCTAAATAACTGGGATCGTCATCCCTTAATTACTTATGTATCATAAAATAAATATACATAATCATCGGAATCATTTTGGAATGCGTTAAAGGTTCTCACTCGATATTCAGTGTTTCAGCCCATCAACAATTCATTAACATAGTAAATAGTATCGAAATTAAGCAAACAAATATTCATTCATACATTTCAATAGACAGTATTAGTGCAGTAAATTTTCAGCAAGTATGCATAAACTTCGGAAAATTATTTGACCGACCAAACGACAACGAAATTCAACAAATGACCCCACTACAGAAAGCTAAGGATGTATATTATATGAAAATGACTTTTGTTTTGCAAAATAATGAGCCAATTAGTACAGTTTTCAAAAATAGACAGAATGGTTCTCAGACTTAGACAGAATCTGTCCCCTGACTTCAAGCAATTCTAAAATGACCAAAACTTGACCAAATGACACGAAATTTGAGCCTAACCAGAATAAAATTGAGTCTACTTTCTAACGGGACAAGAATTGTTCAAAACGGAGTTCAATTGAGACCACAAGACCCAAAACACTGAACCTATACTCAGTTTAACTTCAGAAATTTGACCCAACTTGGTATACTCATAACTCAAGCTACACAACTCCAAATACAACCAAACCAGTACCAATTTGACAAGAATTAAGTGTAGTTTCTAAAAGGTGAACCACCTAATTTTTGGACCTCTAGATTGTTCCCAGTTACTGTATAACCGAACCTACACCCAGTATAGTCCCAGATTTTTGATCTGACTTGTGACTACAATTTCTCTAGTTATATTTATCCAAATTTACTAAACTCAGTGCCTAAAATGTAGCAAATTGTGTCTATTTTCCAGGAAAGCAAACCTTAAAATTTTTTAACACACAGAACGTTCAGAATTACAAAAACACTGAAGCTATGTCAAACAGTCCCAAACAGAATTTCAGCACAACATTATGCACACTTAACACTACCAATCACCAAAATTCAGCAACCAATTCAATTCATGCTGTAAATTCAGAATACACACACTACATTTTAAAACATATAACGTAGTGAGAACACTCACCCGGTTGACGAACTATTCGAGACTTTGACGAACTAAAACTCAAAACTCACGAACCGAACTCCTAAGCTCCCGAATAACTCTAATTCGATATCCAACTTCCAGTTACTGAACTACCTTTAAATGAGCTCTAATCCTTAGAACAACTTCTGATTTTGGATAGATTCTTCTCAAGTTTTCAAGAAAAACAACATGCAAAGCCAAAGTTTCAAGTTTTGTCAAAAATAAAGCTTGAATATCAACAATGGTGGAAAGAGCTAGAAGAAGAATGAACTTTCGAAACTGATATCAGTAGATAGAGCTCGAAAAACTGAAGAGAATGGACCAAGAATAACTTACATGCAAAGGGGTTTTGATTGGATTCTATACTCTTCTTCTTCCTCTTCTCCTCATGCCTCTCACTACTCTCTTCACTCTCTTTCTATCCTAAAACTCAGAATTAGCTGAAAGAGAGAGTGACAATGTGTTTTTGTTTTTAATTGAAAAGAGTGAGCATTAAGTGGGTCAGCTGAGGTTGTCTTAAAAATATCGCAAAATGACTAAAACGCCCTTTTCTTCTAATTCCCTCTTATATCTATTTCCTACCCAAACAATCACACACAATTTACACAATTCACACAATTGTACACTAGTCATTTAATTAAACCAAAATAATAAATAAATCAAAGAATCATGGATAATAAAATTGCTCAATCGATTAGACACTCAAAATAATTATTTTGAGATGTTACATGATGTATAAGACTTGTGTGTGTGGAGCTCATGGATTGACAACAACTATTTATGGGTATTTTACAATAAAAAATGCATTCATTAGTCATAACCATTACCATGTGATGGACATCCAAAATTTGGCCTTTCATATCCAAAGCACATGAACCTCCACTTTCAATTGTCACCTTTCAAATATTAAGATATTGAAATAATTTAAACAGAAAACACAATTTTAGTTTTTTTTTTAAAGAATATAAATATTTTAATATACACTATATAACTTTTTTTTAATATACTTATTATTTTAGAAATATTAATTGACGTAGCAGTTTTGGAAATATTAGTTTTCAAATTTATTATATAGCAGTTTTAGTTTAATATACACTAAAACTAAAATTGCTCTTAAAAATGTAATACTTAAATGAAACTGCTATTAATAATTTTGAATGTTTGACCTTTCACATCTAAAACATATGAACTACACTATCAAGTGTGACCTTTCAAGTATAAAAATATTGAACAATTTTGAAGTAAAAGCATGGTAAGTACGTACTTTTTTTAATGAGTAAAAATATTTTAAGATACTATATATCACTATTTTTTAAATGAGTAGTAATAGTTATTAGACAAACCTTTAAGGATTTCGTTCAATATATAATTTTATACGTTTTTAAGGAATATAATGTTATATTGTTTAAAAGGTACTATATTTAGGTGAACATGCATGGCAATATGTAAAGTCTTTTCATATTAAAGTGAGTAATAACTATTTATTTTGCATAATAATTTGCTTTAAAGTTAATAATTGACACTTGAAGTTTTTCACTAAAAAGAAGTTCAAGTCTCCTTTACATATATAATCACTACAGTACTTTGGACGAATTACGGCAGTCGAGTAGCGGCGGTTGCCACTAACCGCCTCCGCTTGAAAGCTCAGCGGCGGTTGAATTTACCCGCCGTTAGCCTTTGATACCTGCGGCGGTTCATATATGTCATAGCGGTGGTTCAAAAAAAAAACAATTTCGCCCCCTCAAAAATGTTTACGCGCATTTTTTTTTTCTCACAACTGGTTCACTCACTTTACTCTTCACAAACATGGAACCCTACTAATTCACTCACTTTACTCTGAACCTTCGCAAACATGGAACTAACGGGAATCAATTTCAGCATAACTTAGCTTTTCTTCATCAATTTCAACACTAATGGCTTTTCTTCATCACTTCGAAGGCTACGGGAATCAAGTTCATCACTAACGGGAATCGATTTCTTCTTAATCTAACAGTAACAGTTCATGACTTCTTCGATTTCTTCATCACTTCTTCGATTTCTTCTCATTTTCCTTTCAATTTCTTCATCACTTCTTCTGATTTATCATATCTGCAGCTGGTTTCATCACTTCTGGTTTCGATTTCTTCATCATTTCTTCTGATTTCATCATATCTGTAGTTGGTTTCATCTATTCTTCAGGTTATATATTTCTCTTCATCACTTCTTCTTCGATTTGTGCATGTTGGATAAACCCTAAGTGTTTCTCTTCATCGATTTGTGAATGTTGGACAAACCCTAAGTATTTGTTGAAGTGCCTGATCCTTTCTTTGCTTCTGGTTTTACTTTGCTTTGTGTGTATTGTTAATTTGCTTTGTTGATTGGCTATAACAGTTCCTACAGATTCATGATTTGGAAGTTTAGAGTATTTTAGATTAACTATTGAACTATTTGGAACTATTTGTAAAGCCCTCAATAAAAATGACTAAATGAACTATTTGGAACTATTTACAAATTTGGGAGTATTTTAGATTCATGTTGACTATTTTATGTCATTCTTGCAAAATTTGGGAGTTTTTAGATTCATGTTGACTATTTAGATTCATGTTTCTAAGCTGTTTATGAATCAAAATAACAGATTAGCATACAGTTAAGAAGGATATATCATTCTGTTCTTATTTAGTGTTATTTTTCAAGTGATTTGATTTAAAGTAATTTTTGCTGGTTAAAGAACATGAGTACCCATAATTAAAGTAGTAATGTCTAAATCTTTTCATATTGTTCATGAAATTAAAATCTCTGGCTTTTGCTTTTAAAATAATTGATGTTTATGACATTGATACATAATAGTTGCTACATGCCTGGGGTAGCTACAAAATCATTCTTTTTAAATTTTCTTTTGCAAAATTTAGTTTAGGGCTATGCCTCCGAAGTGTTTGCCAAAAGGGAAATGTTTCTTAAAAGAGTTATGTCTGGAGACTCTGCAATTAAGTTCTCTGGCTTTTAGTATTTTCAAAATAAGCAGATTACTCATTTTGGCTGCAGCTACTGGCTGTGGAAGAAATTAGTTGAGTAATAGTTTGCATCTCTATAAAATGTTTATTCATTTGCTTGCACATTACTCATTTTGGCTGCAGCTACTGGTTGTTTCAAAATTACACACAGGTCCAGTAAGCCAAAAAGCATATTATTTTCCTTTCATAAGTGCCTAGCTTCCTTCTAGTTTTGATTTGGGGTTTGTTTGGATTTGAAGTGCTAGTTGTGCAAGTGATTAAACTGGTTTATTATTTTTATATGAAAAAGCTGCTAATATACTCTTTATAGCATTCTTTTGCACATGAAGAAGATATTTAAGGTTGGTTTCGGTAGTAGTATTCTTCTGTGGCTTACTTCTGGTGTGTGCAATATTTGAACCAGTTAGAGGCTTAGAGCAGAGAAACAGATTCTGAATTGTTTCAAACAACTAGTTTTTGAATGATATATGTTGACTGAATGATAGAATGGATAAGTCATGGATTACGAAGCCACGAACTTCAATTGAGTATGTGCGAGGGATTAAGGAATTCATTATTTTTGCCTATAAACATTCTTCAGTAAATGGCGAAATAATATGTCCTTGTAATGAGTGTCATTTCAAAAAATGGAGGAGTTGGCGTGTGGTGTTTGACCACTTCCAGAGTACTCCATTTTCAGTAGAGTACACTTATTGGTTCTACCACGGGGAGTCCAAGATAGGAGGCAATCTTAACACCTCTACATTAAATGCAGTTCAAGACACCACTATTGGTGAAGATCCAATTCAAAACATGGTTAATGATGCTTTTGGAGTTGATAGGCATGATGCAAATGAAGTAGCAGGTGCATCTAATGTAGAGATCGAAAGTGATGCAGACTGACTCCAGACACAACTCAAGTAAGGAGTGAAGCCAAAGAATTTTATGAAATAGCAAGTGATGGAGAGCAACCTTTGTATGATGGGTGTACAAAATATTCAAAGTTGTCTTTTTTGGTGAAGTTATATCACATCAAATGCTTGTGTGGAATGAGTGACAAGGCCATGACAATGATTTTAGAACTCTTACAGGATGCATTTGACCATACAAAGATTCCAAGTTCTTTTTATGAGACGAAGAAAACTATCACCAAACTTGGTTTGAACTATGAAAAGATACCCGCGTGTCCTAATAATTGTATGCTCTATTGGGGAAATAAGGAAGATGAAGAGAGGGAGACTTGCAAAGTTTGTCACACTTCAAAATGGAAACCGAGAGGAAAATCCAAGGAGAATGAGATGTCTGTGAATGACAATAGTATGAAGAAAGTGCCTGCAAAAGTTCTCCGTTACTTTCTATTAAGATATGTTGTAAATAGTAGTTTTATATGTATTCGACCCGGGCCCGTTAGGTTTTCTCTATTTAAACTCATTAGTGCTTGTACTCAACATACAATTATACAATTAATAAGACGGAACTACAGCTGCTCTGTAGTCGCAGACGCAGGCAAAGATTGGCCGAACTGCGTGACCAATATCGTGTCTCCTATTCCTATTTTCTACATGGTGTCACGAGCTCTCGTTCTTGGGAGTCTCGCTTCTGCAGAAAAACCCTAGCCGTCGTCGTCACTGTTCATCGACACACTATTCATCGGTACTGTTCATCGCGACACTATTCATCGATACTGTTCACGCGTTACTGTTCACAGTGTTTTTTTTTATTTCCTCTTGTTTTCAAAGATGACTTCAACTTCTGGACCAACTTCTGGATCTTCGGGTAAGAATCTTGTATCTTATGTTTTCTCCGGTAATCCCTCTATAACAACGGAGAAGCTTAATGGTGATAATTATTTAAATTGGTCGGCTTCCGTCAAAATGTGGTTCCTTGGACAAAAACTCTCAGATCACCTCACTAAGAATTCTATTGATATTGAAAAAGATTTCCGTCCAGATTGGGAACAAGCAGATTGTCAATTAGTCTCCCTTTTGTGGCAAACCATTGAACCCTCCTTGCTTGTCCACTATCGCTCATACACCACTTGTTATGATATTTGGCATAAGGCTAAGAATGTCTACTCTAATGATATCCAACGTCTCTATGGTGTTATTCACAGTTTATCCACTCTTCAGATGACAGAAGACGACATCACAACTTATGCTAATAAAGCTCAGTCAGCAGTAAATGAGTTCAAGCTTCTTGTGACCGACACTGACCCGAAGAAAATGCTTGAGAAACTAGATAATGTGTGTATGATCTATGTTCTTCATGGTCTCCATCAAAAGTATGAATCAGTCCGGAGCAACATTCTTTCTGCATCAGATATTCCCTCAACAAAAATCTTTTCAGACGCCTTATACGCCTTCCTAGTCTAGAAGGATCTGGGGGCAATGGATCCCAAACAGGCATAGAGTCCTCTGCTCTTGTTTCTAATTTTGCAGGTCGTGGGGGCCACGGTCGTGGTCGTGGGGGTGGTCGAGGAGGTCATGTTGGAGGTCATCCTCAGTGCACTTATTGTATGAGACTTGGTCATATTGAAGACAAGTGTTATTCCTTCATGGCTTTCTAGAGAAATCAGTAAATGTGACTCAGGTTAATGATTCTGAACAAAGAAACACTAAACAAAATGTTCTTTCTGATGAGGAGTATAAGGCATTCCTGCAGTATAAGGCTTCCCAGGCTTCATCATCGGCAACAGTTGCTCATTCTGGTAATTCTACAGTCTATTTCTCTCAATCATCACTTGTTGACTCCTGGATTATGGACACTGGAGCTTCCGATTGCGTGGCTGGTAATCCATCTCTTTTCTCCAAAATATCCCAAACTAACAGCCCACATTATATTACTGTTGCCGACTGATGAGAACCAAATCGGGCCATATTTCTACAATTCTACAAAGATCCTTTTAGCACAACTTGATGACAAAATTTTGGAAAAGCCCAATGCACATGATCAAGGAGAATTCAATGGTTGTCTAATTTTTGCTATTTTAATTTTAATTTTCGGATTTATTTTGGCTGAATAAGTTAAAGTGTCTTTTTATCTTTCTTATGTTAGTTTATGGGTTTTAAAGGCTTTCTAAGCCATTATAGTGGCTAGTGGGAAATTATTTTCTAGTTTGTGGTTATATTCTAGGTAAATGCATGATAGTGGAATGTTACTTTTATCTTTCTAGTTTAGCCTATAAAAACCCATGTAAGAATCCAATTTGAAGATATGTTGAAAGTTATATGCAATTAGCATTTTGAGAGCATTGTGCCTCTTGTATCTTCTTGTGGAAGATCACATATTTGGATCTTATCAAAGGCATCATTTCCTTTGTGGTGATTCTTCACTTGGCTTATCATTTCTCATTCTTAATAGAATTGAGAGTGTGGCGCATTTCTTAATCCATCTTCTATCTTCTCCATCTTTTTAATTTTTGTTACTTTGAATTGTGTTTTGTTCTTGTCTTTTAAATTGTGTGATTCACTCGAGGATAGATCCTAATTTCTTTATATGTTCCTTATCGGATCATATCATGTGGTATCAAAGCTAAGGATCCTAGAGTGAATTTTTGTTTGTTTTTTTTTTGGAAAATTATCATCTTTCTTCCAAATGGACATGATGGAGGGAAGACAAAGAGATTATGCCATATATGTTAGAGATTTTGTGATGGATCCAGAGTATGTGAAATACCTTTATGAAAATGGTCTAAAAAAAGAAGCAAAAAGAGTGGAAAGGTTAGCCTTAAGAGAAAAGATGAAATTGAAAGAAAAAAGTGAAGAAAAATTGGAGTGTGTCATTGAAAAAAAAGAGGAAAAAGATTTGGGGCTAAAAGAGAAAGAAATTGAGAGATTCCTGTGACTTTCCAAAAGTCAATTATTCTTACTACTATTTCTTCTTCTACTTCTTGTGCTCTTCAAGTTACTCATGTATCATTATCTCCAACAGAAGTTGGTGAGGAAAAGATAAATTGTGCTTTTGAGAGCGTTCAGGAGGAATTCATATTAAAAGGAAAAGGGCAAGAGGATGCCAAAAATGATATATCTCAATTTGAGGAAGATAAAAACAAAAAGAGCAAGGAAAATGTGCAAATAAAAATTGAAAGTTTTCTTGTAATTGAACAAGTGGGAAAAAAGGAATCGTTGTCGGGGAATCTAACAAATATATTTCGTCATAATGGTGTATGTTCGCCTACTAATGCTATTTCTGTATGTAGCAATGCTTATTCTATTTTGAAGGAAGGTGAAAGAACAATTCCAAGAGATGAACCGTCTGAATTCAACATAACTGTGTTTGAACCTGGAGGATGGTGATTTCCTAAGCCAATAAATTCGAGGACGAATTCTCTTGAAGAAGGAGGGCATGATGAGAACCAAATCGGGCCATATTTCTACAATTCTACAAAGATCCTTTTAGCACAACTTGATGACAAAAATTTGGAAAAGCCCAATGCACATGATCAAGGAGAATTCAATGGTTGTCTAATTTTTGCTATTTTAATTTTAATTTTCGGATTTATTTTGGCTGAATAAGTTAAAGTGTCTTTTTATCTTTCTTATGTAGTTTATGGGTTTTAAAGACTTTCTAAGCCATTATAGTGGCTAGTGGGAAATTATTTTCTAGTTTGTGGTTATATTCTAGGTAAATACATGATAGTGGAAAGTTACTTCTATCTTTCAAGTTTAGCCTATAAAAACCCATGTAAGAATCCAATTTGAAGATATGTTGAAAGTTATATGCAATTAGCATTTTGAGAGCATTGTGCCTCTTGTATCTTCTTGTGGAAGATCACATATTTGGATCTTATCAAAGGCATCATTTCCTTTGTGGCGATTCTTCACTTGGCTTATCATTTCTCATTCTTAATAGAATTGAGAGTGTGGCGCCTTTCTTAATGCATCTTCTATCTTCTCCATCTTTTTAATTTTTGTTACTTTGGATTGTGTTTTGTTCTTGTCTTTTAAATTGTGTGATTCACTCGAGGATAGATCCTAATTTCTTTATATGTTCCTTATCGGATCATATCACCGACGGATCAAAAGTTAAAGCTAGTGGCATTGGTGAAGCCATTCCTCTTCCATCCTTGCCCCTTGACAATGTTCTTCTTGTTCCCAATTGCCCATTTAATTTAATTTCAGTTAGTCATCTGACTCGAAGTCTAAAATGTTCTGTAACTTTTGATGATGATTATTTTGTTATACAGGACTGGAGTACGAAGCGGACGATTGGTATAGGATATGAGTCACATGGACTTTACTACCTCCAGCCCATCCAGCCTTCATCTACACTTGCCTCCACTTCTACTACAGAGTCTCCAAGTCTTCTTCATCGTCGGTTAGGTCATCCAAGTCTCAATAAGTTCAAAGTCATGGTTCCTCATTTGTCTCACCTGCAATCATTAGATTGTTAGTCTTGTCAGCTTGGGAAACACGTTCGTTCTTCCTTCCCTAGCAGTACTCAGTCACAAGCTTGTTCTCCTTTTGATGTTGTTCACTCAGATGTATGGGGACCAAGTCGAGTCACTTCAGTTGTAGGACATAGATATTTTGTCACTTTTATTGATGAGTTTTCTAGATGTACGTGGATCTACCTACTTAAGGATAGATCTGAACTTCTCAGTGTTTTTCAAAATTTCTTCAAAGAAATCAAAAATCAATTTGGTTGTTCTATTCGTACTTTACGTAGTGATAATGCGAAAGAGTATTTTTCTGCATCATTTAATTCTTTTATGGTTGAAAATGGTGTCATACATCAATCATCTTGTCCCCATACCCCACAACAAAATCGGATTGCTGAATGTAAGAACCGTCATATAATTGAAACAGCACGCACTTTGCTTATTCATGCTAATGTTCCTTTGAAGTTTTGGGGGGATGCTGTCCTCACTGTAGGGCACTTGATTAATAGAATGCCATCCTCTGCTATCCAGAATAGGGTTCCTCATTCCATATTGTTCCCTGATGAACCCTTGTTCCGTATCTCTCCTCGAGTCTTTGGATCGACTTGTTTTATTCATGATCTTACCCCGGGACTTGATAAGTTGTCTGCTCGTGCAATTAAGTGTGTCTTCCTTGGCTATTCAAGAGTTCAAAAAGGGTATCGATGCTACTGTCCCTTCACACATCGCTTCTACATGTCTGCTGATGTCACATTCTTTGAAGATGCGCCCTTCTTTGCATCTCCCGTTGCATCTGAGTCTGTCTCTCAAGTATTACCTATTCCTGATCTTGTCCCGGTAGTTCCACTCACACCCATCGTTGATCAGACAGAATCCCCTTCTCCTACGGAACTTCCTTGTCCTCCGTCCTTGCAAACTTATCAGCGTCGTGCTCGTCTCCCTCCTATCGACCCACCTCCTCCAGAAGATCCTAGTTACTCATCTCCTGCCCCGATTTCCTCTCCTACTCCGTATCCGCCTGGGGAGTCAGACGATCCTCCTGTTGCCCTGCGTAAAGGTACACGTTCCACCCGTAACCCTCATCCTATTTATAATTTCCTCAGTTATCACCGCTTATCACCTTCACATTATACATTTGTGTCTGCTATTTTTTCCATCACCATTCCTAAGTCCACGCAGGAAACCCTTTCTCATTCAGGTTGGCGACAGGCTATGATTGATGAGATGACAGCCTTAGAATCTAACCAAACATGGACTCTTGTGCCACCTCCTCCTGGTAAATCTATTGTTGGGTGTCGTTAGGTATATACTGTCAAAGTTGGTCCAGACGGAGGTATTGATCGTCTGAAAGCCCGCCTCGCGGCTAAGGGCTATACTCAGTTTTTTGGTCTTGATTACAGTGATACTTTCTCACCGGTGGCTAAAATGGCTTCTGTTCGTCTATTTCTTTCTATGGCTGCAATGCGACATTGGCCATTGTATCAACTTGACATCAACAATGCATTTCTCCACGGCGATCTAGAAGAAGAAGTTTATCTAGAGCAACCACCTGGTTTCGTTGCTCAGGGGGAGTGTCGTGGGTATGTCTGTCGACTTCACAAAGCCTTGTATGGTCTTAAACAATCCCCTCGGGCATGGTTTGGGAGATTCAGCAGTGTCGTTCAAGACTATGGCATGATTCGGAGTGAAGCTGATCACTCTGTCTTTTATAAGTTTTCCTCTCATAAATGTAATTATCTGGTTGTCTATGTCGATGATATTGTTATTACAGGTGATGATCATGATGGAATTGCAGGACTTAAACAACATCTAGTCCACCACTTTTAGGTCAAAGATCTTGGGAAGTTACGATACTTTCTTGGCATTGAGGTAGCTCATTCTAAGGCAGGCATTGCTATTTCTCAGAGAAAGTATGCTTTGGATATCTTAGAAGAAACCGGCATGCTGGATTGCAAGCCAATTGACTCTCCTATGGATCCTAATGTCAAGATCCTACCGGATCAAGGGGAGTCCTTTTCGGATCCAGGAAGATATAGGAGGCTAGTTGGGAAGTTGAATTACTTGACCATAACGAGGCCAGATATTTCATACGCTGTTAGTGTGGTGAGTCAATTCCTAAATTCCCCTTGTGACAGTCATTGGGATGTCGTGGTTAGAATCTTGAGGTACATCAAAGGAGCTCCTGGAAAAGGTCTTGTTTACACGGATAGAGGTGATTCAAATGTTGTCGCTTACACAGATGCTGATTGGGCTGGTTGTCCCTTTGATAAAAGTTCCACATCTGGGTACTGTGTTCTTATTGGTGGAAATTTAATTTCATGGAAAAGTAAAAAACAAAATGTTGTTGCCAGATCCAGCGCTGAGGCTGAATATCGAGCTATGGCACTTACCACTCAAGAGCTTATATGGCTGAAACATCTTCTCCAAGAGTTACGCTTTTGTAAAATAGGCACTATGAGTCTCATCTGTGATAATCAAGCAGCCCTACATATTGCGTCCAATCTTCTAGTCTTTCATCAGCGAACCAAACACATTGAAATTGATTGTCATTTTGTTCGTGAGAAGATTGTGTCTGGTGACATTGCTACTTCATTTGTTGGTTCTAATGATCAATTGGCAGACATCTTCACAAAAGCTCTTCGGGGACCAAGGATAACTTACATATGTGACAAGCTGGATGCCTACAATCTATACGCTCCAGTTTGAGGGGGAGTGTTAAAATATGTTGTAAATAGTAGTTTTATATGTATTCGACCCAGGCCCGTTAGGTTTTCTCTATTTAAACTCATTAGTGCTTGTACTCAACATACAATTATACAATTAATAAGACGGAACTACAGCTGCTTTGTAGTCGCAAACGTAGGCAAAGATTGGCCGAACTGCGTGATCAATATCGTGTCTCCTATTCCTATTTTCTACACTTTCCATTAAAACCCCGATTACAGAGACTATTTTTATCTTCAAAGACAGCTGAGGATATGAGATGGCATGCTGTTAATAATAAGAATGATGGAATGATGAGGCACCCCAGAGATTCTGAAGCATGGAAGCAATTCGACTCAACACACCCTTGGTTTGCATCTGATTCGCGGAATGTCAGTCTTGCATTGGCTACTAATAGTTTTAATCCTTTTGGTGTGATGAGTTCAAATTATAGTATTTGGCCAGTTATTCTCATTCCATACAATACTCCCCCATGGATGTGCATGAAACAGACATCTTTTATAATTTCAATGATAATTCCTGGGAAAAAAATGCCAGGAAATAATAAAGATGTCTCCTTGCAACCTCTCATCAAAGAGTTAAAAGAGTTATGGACAATGGGTGTGGATGCCTATGATTCTTTTGAGCGCAAGATGTTCAAATTACATGCAGCTTTAATGTGGACAATAAGTGATTTTCCTGGGCTAGGAACACTTTCGGGATGGAACGTGTACACCGGACTTGCATGCCCGTCCTGTAACTTTGACCCCATTCCTTGTCGTCTTCCTTATAGTAGAAAATGGTGTTTTATGGGTCATCGGCGTTTTCTTGACAGGAGACACAAATTTAGATTGAATCGAATTCACTTTAATGGTGAGCAAGAGATGCGTTGTCCGCCTAAAACATTGTCTGGGATTGAGATTCTTGAACAAGTTCATAACATTAATACCACATTTGGGCGAAGACCGAAGAAAGAAGTGTTTGGGAAAAGAACTCTAGGTGGCCGGCTTATGCAAAATAGCACTCAACAATGGAAAAAGAAAAGCATTTTCTTTGATCTTCCATAATGGAAAGATAATTGTTTGCGCCACAACCTTGATGTAATGCATATTGAGAAGAATGTATGTGACAATATCATATATACATTGCTAAATGATAGTGTAAAGACAAAAGAGCATATCAATGCTCGAAGAGACCTTAAAGATATGGGCATAAGACCTGACCTTTGGCCAAATGAAAATGGAAAATATCCTTTAGCTGTTTTTACAATGACCAAAAAGGTAAGAAGGCATTTCTGGCAACTTTGAAGAACATTACTGTGCCAGATGGTTATTCGAGCAACATTTCTAGGTGCATTGATTTAGATACTCTCAAGTTGAATGGAATGTTGAAAAGTCATGATTGTCATATATTGATGGAACAATTGTTACCGTTTGCCATGCGAACATCATTGCCCAATGAGGTTTCGGCGGTACTAACTGAGTTGTGCTCTTTCTTTCGACAATTATCTGGTAAAGTGTTGAAAGTTGAAGATTTGGACAAATTGCAAAATCAAATTGTCCTCACTTTATGCCACATGGAAATGTTATTTCCTCCTTCGTTTTTCACCGTTATGGTTCACTTGGTTGTTCACCTTGTTGAAGAAGCTAAGGTTGGAGGTCCTGTACATTACCGGTGGATGTATCCAATAGAGACGTAAAAATATGTTTTAGCTTGTTTTTTAGTTCAATATTGAAAAGGTTGTTCTAAACAATATTTGTTATTGTTTATAAATAGGTACTTAGGACATCTAAAATCCTATGTTCATAATAAAGCACAACCGGAAGGGTCTATAGCAGAAGGTTACCTTATGGAAGAGATTCTTACATTTTGTTCAAGGTATTTGGATAATATGGAGACAAGATGGAATAGATGTCGTTGTGTAGATGATGGGCCTAGTGATGTACAATCTCAATCACAGATAGCTGAATTATTTCCTGTCATTGGAATACCGGTTGGTGGTTCTTCATTATTTACACTCACAGCTAGAGAAAAGTTACAAGCTCATCGACACGTGTTAACAAATTGCCCCATAGTTGATTATTATCTCCGGTAAGTATCTCTTTGAACTAGGTTAATTATTCATTTTCCCTTTTTTATATCTAATACTATAGAATTAAATAGGCAATATAGGACTATTATTCGAAGGCAACTTAGGACGAAGAATGCTTCTGAGATAGACAAAAAGGTTCATAGAGAGTTTGTTCATTGGTTTGCCAACCGTGTAAGTGTTTATTCATAACTCGTATAAGGATGTGAATTACATTTTTTTAAGGATGTGACTAACAATTTATTTTTCGATAACCAGATTGGCGATAATCTTGGCCATCTTAGAAAAGAAGATAAAGATGTTCTTATTAGTCTTGCACAAGGTCCATTTGATCAAGCAAAAAGGTTCAGCTCATATAATGTTAATGGATACAAATTTCGGACCTTAGCAAGAGACAAGTCATTAAAAACTCAAAATAGTGGAGTTTTTGGTATGTTTGGAACAAGAAGTTATTCAAGCACCAGTGATGACGAAATGAGGTTTGGAGGGGTGCCTTACTATGGAAGATTAGTAGAGATCATTGAGCTATACTATAGCGGCTTCACTGTAGTCATGTTTAAATGTGAATGGGCTAATACCACTAATCCAAGAGGAATGAAGATGGATAGGTTGGGTTTTACTTCAATTAACTTTGCACGACTAATCCATAGCGGAGAGCATGAAGATGATGAGCCATACATTAAGGCATCGGAAACTCAAATGGTCTTTTATGTTGAGGATGAGAAGGAACAAGGGTGGAGTATACCGGTTCATTTGAGGCCAAGAGACTTATATGTCATGGGTGAAGATGAGGATGAGATTATGGCATCCAATGAGACATACCCATCACAAAATTTGGAACAACTTTTTTTAGATGATAACACACATATTCCTCTAACAAGAGCGGTTTTAGATGATGATCTTGAAAATATTGATGACGATAATCATGATTGTAATTGATTGCTAGTTTGAGTCTAGTTTGAAAAACTTTTAATAAATTTGAGACTAGTTTGAAATCTGACTGAAATCATAAATAGTGTTATGCAAATCTTATTTGAAAGGCAAACTTTTAAGCATTGAAATTTGAGTTTGCAGGATAAGGATGAGTTCTTTGAAGTATTCATCAAAGGGAAAAGCAAGAAGTGCAGCTTCTTCATCAAGTAATGCTGCTGCAGGTGAAGGTCTGAAAATCTGATCTGATGAAACTCAAACTGTTTTCTTTATCAGCAGTTTTTCTGCACATGCATAGAAAGAAGTATCATCATTCTGCACATGCATATCAGCAGTTTTTCTGAAATGTAGACCAGTATTTTGATGTTCTGTGTGCTAATCTGTACAGGTATGGCTCCTAAAAGAAGAAATGGTCCACGTAGTTGTCGATCTATCTCAAATCAAGAACGCGGATCTTCTGCAAGCATTCCTCAAGATGCACCAATACTGCAAGATGAGATTCCTGAGCTTTGGGATGACATTCATGAACCTCTTCAAGATTAGATTCCTGAATTTGTTGTTAATGATGAAGGTTCAACCACAAATTGGAACGTGGATATATCATTGGACTTGTGTTTTGTTGAATAGCTTTGTGCAATCTTGTTTCAAACCTTTTCTTTGTCCAGTGAACTTTGTATTAGTTGAGTAACTAGTTGAGTACTTAGCTGTGTTTTTTGATCTGCTTTTCTTAGTAAAACTCACTAACAAGTTGTATTGCAACTACTTATATTTGCAAATGTTTAGGCTTATTCTTAATTACACTAACAAGCCTATAATGGGCCTCTAATGAGTCTGATGTCAATGCTTACAAGTTGGCCCTGAGACTTCTGTTAGTATTACATCTATGAATGATTACATAGTTACTTAATTATATAACCTCCCAAAACAATACAGCAAACAGAAAATAAAAGAAAAGTCGTTGCTTAATTGGACAGCAACAAAAATGAAAAAATTGATGCATGAGTAGAATTGAGGAGGGGTATGTTCATTAGCAGACAAAAGGGAAGGTCTTTAATTGTTGGATTATTATTGGCATTGTCTATTGTTGCACCAGGCTCATTAGCAGACACTTTTTGATCTGATTGCTATTTTTATTCAATACTTGTAGGAACAATTACAAGAGGAAATCCAGAAGTGTTCTAATGAGAATGAAGCCTTCGTTGCAGTTTTTGGGAAAGAGCATCCGGGGTATGTTCGAAGTATGGGAATGGGTGTAGTGCCATCTCAAATCAATGGAAGAAACCCTAGCTTTATGGCAAACTCTTCATCAGACGCCAAGATAGCTCAGATGCAGATTGAGATTGACACCTTAAAAGAACAACTTGCTGAAGTTAATAGGTTAAGGGAACAGGTTGGTGAGGCCAATAAATTAAAGGCACAGATGGCTGCATTTGATGTAGTTAAACAACAACTTGCTTATCTCATGCAAACAGTTAGAGGAAATCAGCTAGGATCATCATCAAATGGGGATATTTAGATAGTTTATTTCTTTATGTGATGTACTTCAAGCACAGTTTCTAGTTTAATATTTTGAGTTATGACTTTAGTTTAATATTTTATGACTTTCGTTTAATACTTGTATGTTATAAACATGAAGAATGGTTTTATGCTATCAAATTATTGGTTCAAATGTTGCTGCAATTTATATTTTGGTCTAAGAGTGTATTTTACATTTAGCAATAATTAATATTTGTATTTTACAGTTGGCAAAAAAAAAAAAACTCAAGAGAGCGGCAGTTCAGACCCGCCCCAAATTTTAAAACAAAAACCAGTTAAAGCTAGCGGCGGTTCAGACCCGCCCCAATGTAAAAAATTAAAAAAAATCCTTCTTTTCCCGGCGGTTCAGACCGTCCTCTTGGACTTGACCCTGTGGTGGTCAACTTCCTCTGTCGAGCGCCCTTCTCCTAATGGGCTTGCCCCTCCTCCTGACCGTCCTCTTGGACTTGACCCTGAGGTGGTCAACTTCTCTCATGCGGAGTGTGAGCGTTTTTGTGACAATCCTTGGGAATTTGCCATCCGCATGGTTCAGCTTGGACAAGGGATGCACGCCAAATGGAAGGATGAAAGGAGAGGTGGCTCCAATTCAGGTAGTCTTTTTACATGTTTATTTATTTAAAATATTCTATGCGTTGGCCATATCGATTCTTGATCGTCTCTTCTTGCAGGGGAGCGGGATCATTTGTTTGCTGAGAATCAAAGGCTTACACGAGAGCTACGAGAGGTTATGGAGTCCGGTCATCGAGCACAAGAACTCGTGGGGCGCTATCAGAAGGAGAGGGATGAGGCTTTTTGTGATAGGGATGCATGCCTGCGGAAGATGGAAGATCTCCATACTCAACTTGAAGGAGTTCACGCTGAATTGGAAGGTGTTAAGCAGTCAAGAGATGAAGCTGTGAAGAAAGTGGAACAGATTGCCGGTCAAGTGGTGGACTTCTCTCACCAAGCCTACGCTAAGGCATTGGGTCACGTTCAGTGCCTGTATCCGGAGGCTCAGTTGGATACCCAATACCTCAACTTTGATCATGACACCTTGGATGGGAAAATTGTCAAGTACCACACTGGTGGGAGTGGCTTTGACGTTATCTACCCGTGATTTTTATGCCTTCCAGTCTTTCAACAATGTAGTTTTCTTTCCGCTTCTTTATATTTGGTTATGTACTCTGACTATGGGCCCGGCCATCTCCGGTGTGACTATCTTATTTTGATTTATGCATGCTCATCGTATATTTACTTAGCTTGATATTTCTCGAATTGCTTATCTTTTCCGCTCGTCTCTTGTATATATTTGCGCAGATTGAGGTTTATGCTTGATTGGTGTCTTGGATGGCATTGGACGCATGTCCTGCCTTGCTCATCCGAGCGTTCACTACTATGTTATCTCGTGGTCATGTATATTCTGGGGACAGTTTATCAGAACCCGGTTTGATTCTAACTCGCCCATCAGAGGTTACGACACGTTCAAAGTCGCTTCGCGTGGCAAGTAAGTCCACTCGCACCTTGGTTTATAGGAAAGCGCAAATGATCGTAGCGTCGATCTCATGCCGCCCCTTTTCACCGTCAGACTTTTCGTTAGCTAGTCCCTTGCCTTCAACATCGAGACTCGGTCTTTATCCTGCAAATAACAATAGGTACTGGAAACAACATTTCTATTTGTAAAAATAACATTTCATTCATCTGAGCACTTTAATATTAATGGTCGAAGCCATTACATTGATTTCTTATTGTTCATACAATAAACTTTCTCAGTTTGTCAATATTCCAAGTTCTAGGGATTGTTTCTTTATTCAAATTTTCTAACTTGAACACTCCTTTTTCGGTCTCTGCGATAATTCTGTAAGGTCCCTCCCAATTGGGGGCTAATTTTCCCTGCGATGCGTTCTTCAAACCCACGTCCGCTCTTCGTAGGACTAGGTCACCAAACTCTAAGGTTCTTCGCACCACTTTGTTGTTATACCTCGTGGCCATCTGTTGTTTGATTACTGCTTCTTTCAACGTTGCTTGGTTTCTTACTTCATCAAAGAAGTCCAACTCCTCTCACATCTTTTGTTCATTGGCTTCCGGGGGATTTGGGTGTTTGGTCCTCCAACTTAGCTCTCCAATCTCGACAGGTATGACTGCCTCTGTACCGTATGCCAACCGGAATGGCGACTCCGACGTAGATGAGTGTGGGGTGGTTCTGTAAGCCTACAACACATAAGGTAGCCCTTCAGACCAACACCCTTTTGCTTCGTCAAGTCTTCTTCACAATCCTCGAAGGATGACCCTGTTAACAGCCTCAGCTTGCCCGTTGGTTTGCGGGTGCTCCACTGAGGTGAAGCGATGCTTGATATTAAGCTCCGTCATGAGTTGTCTGAACCCTTTGTCTGTGAATTGTGTGCCGTTGTCAGTGATGACCACTTCTGGTATGCCGAACCTAGTCATGATGTTCTTCTTGAAGAACTTAATGCAGTTTTTTGCTGTGATGCTGGCCAATGGCTCGGCTTCGATCCACTTGGTAAAGTAATCCACTGCGACAATTAAGTATTTCACTTGGCCCGGGCCAGGGAGGAAGGGGTCCAAGAGGTCAATCCCCCACTAAGCAAACGGCCAAGGAGCACTCAGGTACTTCAAATCGGAACAAGGGGCAATGTGCACATCAGCGTGCCTTTGACATTTGTCACATTTCTTGACGTAATTTTGCGAATCTTCATTCATGGTAGGCCAGTAATAACCTGCTCTAAGCGCTTTTGCCGCCAAGGCTCGTCCTCCTAGGTGTTGCCTACAGATTCCCTCGTGGATTTCCTCAAGGACATAGTCTGCTTCGGCTCCTTCGACACATTTTAATAGAGGCATGGAAAAACCTCTACGAAAAAGTGTTCCTTCAATAACTGAATACGATGCTGCCCGCCTTCTTACGGATGCTGCTTCTTTCTCGTCAGCAGGCTCATGCCCATCGAGTATGTACTGGAGGATCGGAGTTATCCAGTTTTGAATGGCTTCCACTGTGAGAACCGAGGTTGGTGAACCATTGTCAAGGAGGATGCTTGGATTGGACAAGGTTTCTTGAAGAACACTCCTATGATTCCCTAGTGCCCTAGTACTTGCCAATTTGGATAGTATGTCTGCCCTAGTACTTGCTAGATCGGGACGATGAAGTATTTGTCTGATAGGTTGGTTGGTTCGAACCACTACCTGATGTGCTACGAAGTATGGCCTAAGACGCCGGGCTGCAATCAGCAGGGCCAAAGCGACCTTTTCCACCTTCTGGTATCTCAACTTGGGCCCTTGTAATGCCTTACTTACAAAATACACCAGCCTCTGGCCAGTGTCAGTTTCTCTGACGAGTACTGCACTTAGCGCTTTGTCGGCCACGGCGGGGTACAAAATACAGGGTCTCTCTAACCTCCGGTCGGGTTAGGATAGGTGGTTTGGAGAGGATTTGTTTTAAAAGACTTAGCGCCTGCTCTTGGTCGGCGGTCCATTCGAAGACCGTATCTTTCTTTAGAAGCTTAAACAGCGGTAGGGATTTGAGAGCTGCCTGTGAAATGAAACGGGACAGCGCTGCAATCAAGCCTGTGAGTTTTTGAATTTCTGTCTTTGTGGTTGGTGAAGTCATTTCGGTCACAGCCCTGCACTTGTCAGGATTGGCCTCAATACCTCTCTCAGTGAGATAGAAACTGAGGAATTTCCCTGCTCGAACTTCAAATGTACACTTTTCTGGGTTCAATCACATATTGTTCTTTCGAATTTATGCGAACACTTCATTTATGTCTTTAAGATGATCTGGGTCATTCTTACTTTTTACTATCATATCGTCGAGATATACTTCGATTACTCGGCCGATTTGATTTTTAAACACTTTGTTCATCATTCTTTGATAAGTTGCCCCAGCATTCTTAAGCCCAAAAGGCATTATGCGGTAACATTGGGTTCTGGTTATATCCCGAGTATGCATCCATAAAAGATAATAAACGAAAGCCTGAGGCGCTATCAACTAATTTGTTTACACGGGGAAGGCGTCCTTTGGACATGCCTTATTAAGATCAGTATAATCAACACACATCCTCCACTTTCCATTAGATTTCTTAACAAGGACTACATTGGACAACCAAGTGGTGTACTTAATTTCTTTTACAAAGTTTGCCTCTATAAGGTCTTTCACAGCCCTAGCAGCAGCTTTAGCTTTCTCTCCCCTCTGAACTTTTCTCTTCTGAGCCACCCATTTTGTGTTAGGATTAACAGCAAGGTGGTGGCATGCTACCTCGGGTGGTATTCTTGGCATGTCAGTTGCGCCCCAGGCAAACAGATCAGCATTCTCCTTCAAGTATTTGATGAATTGCTCTTTGACATCCTCAGGGAGGTCAGAGCCTATGTTGACAGTCTTAGCAGGGTCTTCCCCCAATTGGATGGAGATGAATTCTCCATCTGGTTCAGGCCTCTTCATGCGCTTTTTGAGCTCCTTAGCGAGGGCGGAATCCTCCTCCTCTTCCTCGCTATCAAGATCATATCTAGCATCGAAATCTGCCAAGTTCACCTCAGCTTCTTCTCCTGACTTCTTGATTGGGTTTTTCATTTCAGCAATTTCATTTTCATCCTTAAAGCTCATGAAGAAGCATCTCCGTGCTGCGTCCAAGTCAGCTTGAAGGGTCACGACCTTGTTTTCCAAACTGTAGAACTTCATCTTTAGGTGAACCGTTGATGTTACCGCCTTTAATCTGCCTAGTGTCGGCCTCCCGATAATGCATTGGTAAACAGATTTGCACGGGAGGACTAGGAAGGCTGTCTTAACAGTTCTGAATAGCGGTTGCTCGCCATCGGGGTCTCCATAGGTGACCATCAACTCTAAATGCCCGAGTGGCTTGGTTTTTGCTCCGTTGAATCCTGTGAGGTCCTTTCCACGGTAAGGAGTCATATCCTTGGGGGAGATATTCAGGACTTGTAGCAAATCTTCGAAAATAATATCCACCGAGCTCCCCTGGTCGACCGGGATTCTCTTCGCTTCAACATTTGCCATGATAGCCGAAATCAGCAATGGAATGTGTTTGTTTGGTCTCGCATCCAACAAGTCCTTATCATCAAAGGATAAGGGTGGTCTAGCTGGTCCTTCCCTGACGGTTGACGTTGATGCCACATTCATGATTTCCTTCCAAGTTCTCTTCATTGACTTGTTTGATCCCCAATCGCCAAGGGGGTTGGTCCCGTGAATGACCATAGCCACAGGCCTTCCTTTTGCTTTTCGAGTGTCCTCCCGCTCTGAGGATTCAGTGTAGTTATCCCTGACAGCTTTGACAACCTCACTAGCTACAGCCTTTCCCTTTCGAAGGGACTTGGACCTTCTCTCAAGCGAACGGGGCCTCTTGCGCGAGTCAGTAGGCTCTCCATCTTTTTTCACATATTGCAAGAGTTTACCCTTCCGAATCATCTCCTCAATGTCGTCTTTCAGGGATCGACAACCATTGGTATCGTGACCTCCACTTCGATGATATCGACACCACTTCCTCGAAGGATTTTGGCCTTCCTTCAGCACTAAAGGCTCTGGCCTCTTAACATTCTTAAACTTAGCATTGGCACACTCAGCCAGGAATTTGGCCCGAGATTGGTTGAACAGAGTGTGCTCGGTGAACCATCGTGGTCTTGCCTCACGACGTCCTCCTCTTGAATCCTTTCGCTGCCGAGTTTCTCTGGTATCACCCTTATCATCTCCATCTTTGGCTGCCTCGCGGTAAGCCATCTTGTTCTCTTCATAATCCATGTACTTTTGAGACTTCTGGAGGAATTTTGCCAAGTCCCTTGGCTTGTTGATTCCCACATCAATTTCGAAAAGACTTCCTTGCCTGAGACCGTCTTTCATCCAAAATAGTCTTTGCTTATGTTCCAAATTCCGAACACATGAAGCTTCCTTATTGAAACGCTCAATATACTCTCTAAGTGTTCCGCCTTCCCGCTGCCTGACAGCCCTCAGCACTTCCTCAGATTTTGGCTTCAGTTGGGAGGTGGTGAAGCGAGCCGTGAATAGCCTTGCCAATTGCCTCCATTAAGAGATGGAGTTTGGCTTCAGCTCTTGGAACCATTCTAATGCGGTGTCCTCGAGGGTGAGAGGGAAGATCTTACAATGAACAGGCTCTCGAGCGCCTCTATAGCGCATCATGAGTGAGAATGAGCCAAGTGCCGGTCTGGATCTCCGGTCCCATCGATCGTACATCGAGTGTTGGGAGTTTTTCCAAAGTCCTTGGAATCGGGAATTCCTCCACCCTCCGAGTGAAGGGTCCTTCATCCGCAAACCTCCTTGAATTGCGAGGTGAGACATCCTGGAAGTCAAAATCTTGGTATCTGTGCTTGTCGGGAGATCTCCTCGATGGCGATCTTCTGCGACGTCTCTTGTGAATCTTAGCCTTGCTCCTTGATCTGTCACGCGAATCAGAGGAGTCACGTGAAGACACTTTAGAGTGGGTGTCATCAGGCTGATAAGTCCCATCCAAAGAGGAAGGAGTCGCCCTTGGTGATTCGGATCCCAGATGCTTCCCACGCCGAGGTGGGGAGCGATGCACATGCCTCCTCCTAGGTGGTGAACGATGAACATGACGCCTCCGGGGGGGGGGGAACGACGTGGTCTCGATACTACAGTCGTTTGAGGGGGAGTTCCCCACAAAGGAGGAGGTTGCTCGGGCATAGAGGCCACACGTCTCTCAATTTGCCTAAGGCGTGCCTCTTGTAGCAGCATAGTCAGAGTGCGGTTGGCCAGAAGGTCCAACAGTTGGTTGACATTTGGCGGATGAACCCCTCCCGACGGGGGAACATCTTGCGGGGCTTGAACAGGGGTGTCTTTTTGGGTGGCGACATCGCCCTCAGGAGTGCCTTCAAGCTGGGGTGCAGGCACAACAACACTCTTCACGCGTGGTCTGCCTCTTGGAGCCATGGAAGTGCAAGAGAAAAGTTTCTAAGTGTAGAAATGGTGTCAAAGGTAGAGACCTCCCACTGTGGTCGCCAATGAACTGTACCTATCAGTGTCGTGCGGACTGCGTCGGTGGTCTCTTGCGGTATGGCTTGATATCAACGAGCGCCCGAAAGGGGGACCTACGAAGCCACTCCGACGCCCAAGTTAGTATTAGAGTAGGTGAGTGATTTAGCAAGGAATGAGAGTGTACCTAAATATGGCAATGTGAGCTACTATTTATAGGAAAGCGTGCCCATACTGTACCTAGCAGTGTCGTGCGGACTGCGTCGGTGGTCTCTTGCGGTATGGCTTGATATCAACGAGCGCCCGGGAGGGGGACCTGCGAAGCCACTCCGACGCCCAAGTTAGTATTGAGAGTAGGTGAGTGATTTAGCAATGAATGAGAGTGTACCTAAATATGGCAATGTGAGCTAGTATTTATAGGAAAGCGTGCCCATTGTAAGCCGTTGGATCAAATGATTTGATCTGAGCCCTTCAATCATGAGATTCATATTGGGCTTGCAAATTGTGGATATGGACCAAGTTGATTGGGCCAATCCATGTTAATTGCTGAATGGGCCTCGTGGCCCAGTCCAGAACACACACACACATATATATATATATATATATATATATATATATATATATATATATATATATATATATATATATATATATAATATTCTAACAATAAAGTAATGTCAAATAAAATTCAAAAAAGAAGATGTATACCTGTGCAACGCACGGGTCATACATACTAGTATATATATAAGTGTGTCTGAAAAAATAACATCTTAGTGGCCTTCATATTTCATGATTAAATTTGGAATGGGAGAATAATAGAAATATTAAATAGGCTTTTGATACTTTTTGACATCGAAATGGCACTTCAAGGACATTATTTGAAGCACTAACCTCAGACTTAATGATTCAATTAGTTGCAATAGGTTGAATATCAATCTACACACAAATATTAGATTAAAAAATCCAAAATTGTCAAAAAAAAAAACAAAGAAAATATCAAAATTAAAACTACATAATCTACCTCTTCTAAAGGCTTTGAAATTGTAACTTCATCAATACTCCTTAATGCCATCTTGGACTTATAATTTTCTGCAAGTGAAAAGGAAAACTTGCACATTTTAGCACCCAAACCAACCTCATATAAGCATTTGGAAGTTTTGTCTATCCGTTTCAATCTCAATGCATAAATAATTTGAGGTTCAATGCACCAAATAGCATGCAAAAGTTACCATCAACCTTAACTATTAAAAAATAACAATAGTACGCAAAGTTACCACGCAATGTTAGAATGTGATTGACTAACCATTATCCCCGCCGCCAGTGTTTGTAGATGGGTGTGAGACAAACATTTTCATCAGTTGATCCATGATAGAGTATGTGATAGAACAGCAAGATAAGCTATATGTATTGTGATAAGTGCACCTATGTATTGTAACTAAATCAGTTGAGAGCCTAACCATAGTTAGCTAGTCTAGTTGAGATCTAACCACACTATATATTGTATTGAGCAAGTGTAAACCAAGATAAGATTAACATAATGAAAATATCCCAAAAGGGAATTCTCTCTCTCTCTCTCTCTCTCTCTCTCTCTCTCTCTATTCTCTTTAATCCATTGTGAGAGTAAAACAGAAACAACATGGTCTAGATCGATTTCCTGGAACACATTAAAATAGATCCATATGTTGCAAACTAATTACTACAAAGAGATTGATCTTGTATGCTATGACAATATAAGATTATTTTGCAAGTTCAAATGTAACATGTGGTACTATGATTACCATGACGAATAGAACAAATCCTTTTATTAAATGGCCATGTTTTGATACACTGGCGGCCATGTTTTCTGCAGAGTAGAATTTGGGGTGCCTCATCTTTCTCCCGAAACACATCCATGTTTTATAACACAGCCAACCGCGTTTCTTGCTGTTTCTCATTATAAAACTCCCTCATTTCTTGTCTCTTCTTGGTTGTTTTGGTACTTCTTTCCATCCTTTTGCCTTAGGATTTTATCCTTCTGCATTAGAAGCTTGAATTCCTTTGTTTTGCACAATACTTGACCTAAAATAAAAACAAAACAAAAGGTAGTAAAATAGCTCTAAAATAGAACTAAAACACAACAACTTAAAATAAATACTAAAAAGACAACTAAAAATGGACTTATCAAGTCACTTAAACATGTTGTCTGTTTTTAAATTTTCTGTTTGTCAGTATGTATGATTAATTATCAAGATTTCTGTACTTTGAATGTTTGACATGAATATGATAATCATCATTTTGCTATGTTTAAATTGTTTTTCATGTTTAAAAATTCTTATTAAAATTCTGTTCAGAACATGTGTGCAAAGATGAGATCAATATGCTTAAAATTATCTATGCTTAAAAGATAGAAAACTCAAAACTTACTCAAAGTTTGTCGTCCACAAAAAGGGGGAGATTGTTGGAATAAGAATCTCATTCTAAGTTTTGATGATAACAAACTATGTAAGATTTAAGTTTTCTAATGAAGTGTGATCTAACATGTTTGCCAAGTGATAAGAACATGTGTCTTAACATAGCAAAATAAGGCTCTACCTTGGTTCAACAAGTTGATAAAATTTAAAGATAGAAAAAGCCTTGAGAAGGTCAAAATATGAGAAGCTTAAATTAAGTCAACAGAAGGTTTGACCAAATTTCCGAAGGTTGATAAAAAATCAACAAAAGGTTGACCAAAAGTCAACGAAAGGTTTGACCAGAATTCAAAAGAAGGTTGACTCACAAATACCTTAGAAGCATAAGTTCATGTTTGAAGAAGGTTGATATGTAAGAGGAATGAATGTTGAGAAGGTTGCTGGAAACCGTATCAAATTCAATCCAAACACATTAACTCAAAATGAATGCTCTTCACCTGAATTAAATGATGATATCTTGTAATAAGTGTGTTGGAAAGTTTCAAGCAATAAAGAGGAAATGCTTGATTATTCCTTTTCCACATTTGGAGTGTTTGTTCATCCTAGGAAGCTTGAGAAGGTACCTTTCCTTTAAATCAGTTCCAAGCTGGCCAACAGTAGCAACTCAAGTTATAGCTGTGTAGTAGGATACTAGGTGAGTACATATCCAGCTCAAGAAGGTTCAGATGGTCAGATAAAGCATAAAACAACTCTTGAGAAGGTTCAAAAGTTGTCAACTTTGGTACCTTACTTCAAGCCAGCGCTTTGGACCATTGGAAATTTCAAACGGCTCTCTTCAAGTTTCTAACCATATTCATCTTCCTTGGCTATTTAAAGAGTTCATTCTGAAGTTCCAAGGCATTTGAGTTAATTGCAACCTACACAAAGTCAAGCTTCTCAAAGCAATCAACTTTCTCATCCCAAACTCAAAGCTTCTTCAAGTTCTGATCTGGGATCTCTTTCTTGAGTGTGTGCTAGCTTGTTAGAATCATTGTTTTCACAGTGTATCTACTTTGTATCAAGCTCTTAAATATCCCAAACCCCAAAACCATTATTGTAATTGTACTGATCGATATTTTAAGGGAGGCGAGTTTTAATTGTGATTAATCAGATTCTTGGAATTGGATTTTGGACCCCTCAAAGTGTTTCTCAGTGCGATCTTACTACCTCTTTTTGATGTGAAGAGATTGAGCCCATTCAGAGGTGTGTGATGATAACAATCATTTATGATGGTTATTACCTCTTATTTCAAGCTCAAATCATTGTTAATTTTTAAGCAATATTGTAATTATTGTTGTAAATATGGTAGTTTAGAGTTAGTGTAAGGTGCATGCTTGAATTTGTTATATTTGACACTTTGGTGCCCAATTGTGTGTTTAATGTGTTTGCCTAAATTGCTGCAGCATCTAGTGTAGCTGCAATGCAAAATTGCACAAGATGAGAGAGAATGCTGAAGGAAACACAGAAAACAAGGAAGGGACAGGTGTCAGTAATCATCAGGCGTGGGTGTGCGTATAGGGAATATTCGCTGATGCTCTTAAAGTTTGGGTAAAAAGGACTTTTTGGGCTCATTTAAGGACAAGGGCGCCTCCCAAAATTAGGGTTGCTGAGGATCATGAGCCTCATCTACAAATAGAACCCTTCTTCCTCAATTAGGGCAAGCCGAAAAGGTTGGTATAGAGATAGCCACCATTTCGTGCACTCTCAAGCTCACTCAAAGATAAATTGCTAGAATAGTTGTTGCTGCAACAACATTGGAAGCTACAAATTTGTGGAGGAATCTATATTGAAGAGCTGGGCTGTTCTCCATTGATCATCTTTGGAGCTATTTCCTTGGTTCAACAATTAGTAGTGTAATCTCTCTCCTTGAGATTGGAGCTATTTCCTTTTATCAACAATCTCTGATTCCTTTATGTTATTCTGTTTTTGGGCATACCTAATGCTCTTTTCAATTTATCATTGCTTATCGGAAAAAACCGGTTAATAGGATTGTGGTCCCTTGGGAGAGTAATAATGAGATAACTTGGAATGCAAATAGACCGAGAAATGATAGATTAAGCAAAAGTCGCTGCTAAATTTATCAAGTTAATTTTATTTTTTGTGTGCTTGTTTTGTTTGTAGTTACAAATGACATGGGATCCCACAATTAAGTAGGTAATCTAAATTATTGATTTAATTCTAACGGTTATAATCAAGAGTTTTCATTTTTCACGTCAAAAACTAGTTCTCACCTGATACGCTTCCCCTATACATATATATATATATATATATATATATATATCAACCAAGTGTCGAGGGTTCGATCCTCGCCTTGAGTACAGAGCAGCTTTAAATCCCTGGGCAAACTGTCCCACCCTTCGAGATGCCTCCAATCCAGCGAGAGGATTAGTCACTGCGGTCGGCGGTGAATACCCTGGTCTAGACAAAAAAACTGAGAGAAATTCCGGAGTGTGAATTAGTTAAGGTATACACAAGTATGACCGTGATGGGTGTGAATAATGAGTCATTTTTTACTTTTTTTTTGTAGCTTTGCTCTGTCGGGAGTTTTGTGTCCGACGATTTACCTCACCTAATCTTTATTGTGGTGTTAGTTTCTCTTTAGGGAAAAGGTACTTTTTTTTGTTTATTTTAGGGAGTGGATTCTCTCCCGTGACCACTAACGGGAGAAAATAAAGTGAACTCAGCTTGCCCCTTTATTCTTTTTAACAGAAGATCGACAGTTAAAATTGAAACACCCAAATTACGTTCCACCTTGTTCAGAAACCCATATTCTTCTTCCTTTCCAATTGTTCCTTCCTCTTCCTTTTCAATTGTTATTATTACTTTCCACCCCACACAGATTCCACACATCTTCACAAATGGTGGAAGAAGGAGCACGGGCGGTGCCGCCACGCCGGCGAGATGTTCTTTGTTCCTTCTCTCGTGTTATTTGTGTTGTGCAATCTTTTTTTTTCTATGGATTACTTGTTCATTGATTCCTTCCTTTTTATTGTTCCCATTATGATTTTTGCTTCCTTTTTTTATTCTCTGTTCGGTACCGGAGTACGGTGTTGAGGCTCCCGACGTTGGTTACGGTCCGAACCCGGGGCTCAATTGTTTGAATGCTTCCAACGAGATAGGTCCTTGCGAACTAGTGCTAGACTTGGTTGACAAGAGTCTGAGGCTCGGACGCCTGAGGTCACGCTCCATCCACGCCGGGTGGGGGTTCTAGCAAGACACTCCGACGCCCAAGTCAATATGAGAAAGAGATGGAATATAATGGAAAGGTCATAGAAATATGAAGAATATAAGCTCCGTGGATGCCGAGGTGCGTGGTGAAGAATCCGAGTCCGTCATGCTCAGACGGCTCTAGATCGTGAGTATGGTGTGGCATGACGTTATTATTGTCATCTTCGTTCTCGTCCTCCTTTTTCCCTCTCCTTGATTGGAGGGCGGAGCCTTTATTTATAGGTGAGGTGTCGTACCTGGACCATTGGATGCATGGAATAGATCCTGACTGTTGGGTCCACACGGAGTGCGGATATGATTGTGGGAAGCGGAAATGGGCCAGGCCCAAACTAGTCGAAGGGCCCAGTCCGGAACAGTGGCCCCTCAAGTTGAGGGCAAGCTTTCGTGAGCTCGGGCTCGGCTTGTTTTTTATCTTCTTCCGAGGCGGAAATCTTGCCAAGACCTGCTCTTTCCTGAAAGGTGAATTTGAATTTATATGCAACGTTTCAGAGGGTTCCGATACCTGCTCGTGAAGAGTCGAAGAGTTGTGCATTTAATTCATCGTGGCACTTCACCTCATGCTCTAAAAAAAGGGCGAGTTGGAGATTCATTCGGTCATTCTTGCTTATTTCTTGGTTGTGAGCTCTGCAGGGCGAATTTTTTAGTAGGTGCGCGAGATCAATTACTCCACCGTCGACGTTATTTCCTGGGGTTCTTATCCGCGAGGTCATCATTCAGTTCGACATCAGAACATTCCTGCGCAAAGGTTAGTTTTCCTGCATGAAATCTGTTCAAGTACTTTTAATATTCGAGTAGCGGCCGATGTCACCAGGTCGGTGACCGTCATCGGTTGCTCCAAGGGGAGGAGCTGTCCGGCCTTGGGAATGCCCGAGGCAGACGTATGCCGTTGCAAATCAAGATAGAACGTATGATACGAGTAGATTAAGTGATAGCACCGTCCCCCCCTTGCAGATAATGCCCCGAACTAGGAGTGAGGAAAGACGGGCTCCACGAATACCGCCTGGCAAACCAATTCTACGGAAGTCGGCAACTGGAGAACCGATGCTGGCCCCTAAGGGGGCCCCTTCTCTAATGTCTTCGACCCACGCTCCTTCTCCAGCCGCGTCGGGCGCTTCGGCCAGGGAGCCGATTCTGGTGACCTCGGAGTGCACTGTTGAGGAAAACCCGGAAATGGAAGATGCCGAGGTTGTCTCTTGGGCAGAGGAACTTGAAGCTGAACTGGAAGTTGAGGCCGAGGCGGAGGATGCTGATGTCCTGATTGAAGATCAGTATCCCTGTGATGAGGACATAATGAGCAAAGACACTAATGAAGCACTTCAAGGGTTAGGAGGACCAATGACACGAGCACGTGCCAAGAAAGCTAGGGAGGGCTTACATCAAATAGTTACAACTATAATGGAAGCAAGGCCTAAACTAGAAGGGATGGAGCCCAAATTGGTCAATTGCTTGGGTCCATATGAATAGGAGATGGGCACATGAAATAGGACCACAATTGCACTTGTTTTTCTTTTGAAGTTGTAATAAAATGTGTTAGGTTGCTAAACTATGTTTCAGCCCATACACTTAGTTTAAATTTTGTTATTTTAATTTTAAGTGAAGATTGGGTTATTACATGGCCCAAGTCTTCTAAAACACTTGAGTTTATGTTTAAAATAAAAGTGGGCTGAAATATCCATGCAAAAGGGGTCCAGAACAAGCTTCAAGGAGGAGTGAATAACAAAATGAAGGTGTGGCTGATCCATATAGCAAAGTGCATGAAATTACCTTGGTAATAAGGAGGGATGACTCTTTGCTTGCTTGCTGAAGATGATTCTTGCTCTTCTTGGTTGTTTTGTAACCATTCTTCCACTAAGATGTATTGAAATGCCACTAGGAATTATTGTTAGTTATTTGTGGCCTTTGTATTGCCTTGGATTGAATCAGCCCATCATTATCCTTTCCTATATATAGGGGGAGAGTGAGAATAACAACTCAGAATTTTATGATATAATACTTTGTGTATTGTGAGAGTATGTCTCTCTTTTGTTCTTCATTGAACCTTGTTTAGATCTTATCAAGAAACCAAGTTTTCTTGTGGCGATCATTCCCTAGGCTTATCACTTCTTCTTTCTCTCAATGAATTAAGAGTGTGGCGCCATTTCCATTTCTTATCTCCTCCATATTTTCTAATTTCTTCTTTCTTGTTCTTATCTTTTACTTTTGCAATTCTGTTTGCTTGTGTCATTCAACCCGAATTCACATAGATGAAAAACTATTCATTTCGATAGTCATCACCCTGGGTGGCCACGAGGATTTGCAACACTGCCGCGAGGTTGAGGCCGGACAAACCTCTTTCATTCTACGAGAAATTCATCACTGGTCCTACTGAGCAGAGGTTGCAACTTATGGATGCTGACAAATATCCGGTGTGTATGGAGCTTGATGCAGTTGGCTTCTTCTTTTACGGAGTCATAATGGAGACCATGGGAATCCGGATCCCATTGACCAAGTTCCAGAAGAGTGTGCTGGAGTGTTTGCATGTGGCCCCTTCGCAACTGACGCCGAACGGTTGGGGCTTTGTCCGAGGCTTCGAGCTGGTTATGGAGCGCCTCGGGAGGGTTCCCACTGCGGAGGTCTTCTTTTGCTTCTTCAATATGCTATGTTCTCCGGAGGCCGGATCTGAGGGCAGGAGGCAAGGGCATGTCGAACTGAGGTGTAATGCAAACCGGTCTTACTTCTTCGCGGTTAATGACTCGAACCGGGACTTTAAGCCGAATTTCTTCTTTATCCGAGCTACGAGCAGTGCCACAAAGCTTGCCGTTGCTGATTTTGAGAACCAAGGGCTGAAAAGGGCGCACTTCCCGCTGTTCTCGGATCAGAAGCATTATACCCGAGACGGAGTTGAGATTGGCACCCAAAGCTACATGATGAATCCTGAAAAGCTGAAAGGAGAAGACAGGAAATCATATGACGCCGTGGCCGAGTCTAAGGCCAAATTGAATCAATATTTTTCCACTTGTAATCTGTTTTGATCCTTTCTTGCTTGTTTGCGTTGTGTCGGCTTTGGCACGTCATCGTTGGTGACTCATTTTTTGTTGTTGTTGTTGTTGTAGGTAAAATGGACGAGCTAGACTTGGACGCCGTCTTCGAGGTGGCCGGGGTTGACACCACGGTCACGATAGATAAAAGTACACCTGCAAAGAAGGTAGCAGACAAGCCTTCTGGGTCGGCCACCAGGACCGGCCCATCAGATAAGCATGCGGGCAAGTCCCACTCTGGGGGGCCCGCCTTAGAAAATCAAAAACAAATTCAACATAACCCTCAACGGGATTCCCTTGCGGTCCGATCCCCGACGCCGCAGCAAGATTCTTGGGTCGGCCGGAAGTGCAGCAACACGGAGGTTGCCTTGAATGAACCTACCAAAAAACAAAGGTCACGGACAAGGGGACAGGGTAGGCCTCCCTTGCCGACTTTGAAGCCTGTATCAGAGTTGACCAAACTGGTGCTGGGGTCATCAAGGAGCTGCGAGAGACGGCAGCGGGAAAGATGACTGATCGCTTCCGAGGTAAGATCTCCGCCCTTGATGCTGAAAATAGATCTTTACAAGGAAAATATATTCAAACATGTCGCGAGTTAAATACTTACCGAGATCGTAACTTGGTAGCCTATTCCGAGGAGAATCAGAGTCTGAAGGAGGAGCTCGAGAAGTTGAAGGGAGTCCGGCAGCAACTCGAGGATGCCAGTTCCCAAGTCTCCCAGCAGAAGAAGCTAATTGCTGACCTTCCAAAGCTGAAGGAAGATCTGAAGGCAGCTCGGGAGAGGGCGGAAGCAGATGAGGGCGCAAAGGGGAAGAAATCCCAGGAGGTCGAACAACTGAAGGCGGACAAGGCCGAGCTCACACAGAATATGGCGAAGGCAGCCATGTCCGGCTTCAAGCGCTGCCTCAACATGGCCGTGGTCCTGGAGCCTGGCTTGAATATCAGTCTGCTGGACGCCAAATATAAGGCTGAAGGCGGGAAGATAGTTCATAGGGGTGCTGTGATCTACGATCCTATTGCCGCCCCCGCTGCTGGAAAGGGAGCTGTTGCAGATAACCCTGAGCAAGATGCCGAGGCCGAAGGCATAGCCAATTGACCTTTTTTTTTTCTTTTTAAGTCTCTTTTTGATTGGTCTCTGGCATGTCCGGGGCCAATTTTAAGTTGTAACATACAATGGGCGCCGTCCCTTTTCTCTGGTCTTCATTTGTACTTCATCAATTCTGTTTTTTGTTTTGTCGTCTCGCTTGCATGTCTTGAACGAATGCCCGTAGTAAAGTAGGAAACGCAGGCGACATTAACCTTGAATGAGAGGAAGTCTGAGGTAGCCAATAAAAACCCAAAGATTTTGATGGATTCTTGCAATTTAAAACAATATAAGATCCGATTATTGTCCGTGCTTTAAGTAGGGAAAGGCCGCCGCGGGCCCCTTTCTCCGTAGCTAGACTGCAAAAGAGAGCCGCTTCGGGCCATAGCCTTCATAGATGAGAAAGCCGCTGCGGGCTCCTCTCTCCAAAGATTCCTCCAACGGAGATCGCTGTGGACCCCCGCCCTTCAACCCCTGATGGAGAGCGGAGCTCGGAGATCAGAGGCGCTGCAGGCTCGCACGAGGCGAAATTAGGAAGACCTCGGCCTCTGATGGAGCTCATCAGCTCGGAGATCAGAGGGAGGTCAGCTCGCACGGGGCGAAATTGGGAACCCTTCGGCCTCTGGTGGAGCTCGTCAACTCGGACACCAGAGGGAAGGTCGGACTCTCTGATGGAGCGCGAAGCTCGGAGATCAGAGAGCTATTGGAGCCGCTGAGGGCTATTGGCTTGGTGCCGAGATCACGACAAAGATCCGAGGCTGGATGAAAACATGCAAAGAAATTTTGAGGAGGCGAGCGGAATCTTCGAGCTCAAGCCGTGCTTGGGAGGAGAGCGGAATCTTCGAGCTCAAGCCGTGCTCGGGTGGCGATCTGCAAACATGAGAAAAACCCTGCAGTTGTCCAAAGCCTGGTGCGTACCTCGGAGGGACGGTTCAGTCCAGAGGGGGTATGGTACTTTGAAAGGTGGAAGCAACTGACGATGCTCCCACAGTGGTCGCCAATGTTCGGTATCGGAGTACGGTGTTGAGGCTCCCGACGTTGGTTATGGTCCGAACCCGGGGCTCAATTGTTTGAATGCTTCCAACGAGATGGGACGAACTAGTGCGGAATGGTACGAACTCGTAGAAAATGGTTTGAACTAGTATAAAATGGTACAAACTTGTAGAAAATGGTTAGAGGTAGTCCAAATTCATATGAAATGGTACGAACTAAGACGAACTCGTGCAAAATGGAACGAAC
Organism: Astragalus glycyphyllos; assembly: GCA_963573325.1. Taxonomy (NCBI): domain Eukaryota; kingdom Viridiplantae; phylum Streptophyta; class Magnoliopsida; order Fabales; family Fabaceae; genus Astragalus; species Astragalus glycyphyllos. The sequence goes on from OY754307.1 coordinate 35,511,469, forward strand.
AAGGACGAACTTGTACCAAATGGGAAGAACTAATACGGAATGGTACGAACTCGTAGGAAATGGTATGAATTAGTATAAAATGGTACAAACTCCTAAGTAATGGTACAAACTCGTAGAAAATGGTTAGAGGTAGTCCAAATTCATATGAAATGGTACGAACTAAGACGAACTCGTGCAAAATGGAACGAACAAGGACGAACTTGTACCAAATGGGACGAAGTAATACGGAATGGTACGAACTCGTAGGAAATGGTATGAATTAGTATGAAATGGTACAAACTCGAACAAAATGGTTAAAGGTAGTCCAAATTCATATGAAATGGTACGAACTAAGACGAACTCGTGCAAAATGGAACGAACAAGGACGAACTTGTACCAAATGGGACGAACTAGTTCGAAATGGTACGAACTCGTAGGAAATGGTATGAACTAGTATAGAATGGTACAAACTCCTAAATAATGGTAAGAACTAGTCCAAATTCAAATGAAATGGTACGAACTAAGGCGAACTCGTGCAAAATGGAACGAACAAGGACGAACTTGTGCCAAATGGGACGAACTAGTTCGGAATGGTACGAACTCGTAGGAAATGGTATGAACTAGTATAGAATGGTACAAACTCCTATGTAATGGTTAGAACTAGTCCAAATCCAAATGGTACGAACTCGTAAGAAATGGTACGAACTCATACCATTTCCTAAATAATGGTATTAACTCGTACCATTTCCTAAATAATGGTACGAACTCGTAAGAAATGGTACGAACTCGTCGGAAATGGTATGAACTAGTATAAAATGGTACAAACTCGTAGAAAATGGTTAGAGGTAGTCCAAATTCATATGAGATGGTACGAACTAAGACGAACTCGTACAAAATGGTACGAGTTCATACCATTTTCTACGAGTTTGTTCCTTTCTATACTAGTTCGTACCATATCCTACGAGTTCGTCCCATATGGTACGAATGGTACGAGTTCGTCCTTGTTCGTCCCATTTAGAGGTGGTCCAAACTCGTAGGAAATGGTATGAATTAGTATAAAATGGTACAAACTCCTAAGTAATGGTACAAACTCGTAGAAAATGGTTAGAGGTAGTCCAAATTCATATGAAATGGTACGAACTAAGACGAACTCGTGCAAAATGGAACGAACAAGGACGAACTTGTACCAAATGGGGCGAACTAGTTCGGAATGGTACGAACTCGTAGGAAATGGTATGAAGTAGTATGGAATGGTACAAACTCGTACAAAATGGTTAGAGCTAGTCCAAATTCATATGAAATGGTACGAACTAAGACGAACTCGGTTAAAATGGAACCAAATAGGACGAACTTGTACCATATGGGACGAACTAATACGGAATGGTACGAACTCGTAGGAAATGGTATGAACTAGTATGAAATGGTATAAACTAGAAGAAAATGGTTAGAGCTAGTCCAAATTCATATGAAATGGTTCTAACTACGACGAACTCGTTCAAAATGGAACTAACTAGGACGAACTTTTACCAAATGGGACGAACTAGTACGGAATGGTACAAACTTGTAGGAAATGGTATGAACTAGTATGAAATGGTACAAACTCGTTCAAAATGGAACCAACTAGGACGAACTTGTACCAAATGGGACGAACTAGTTCGAAATGGTACTAACTATTAGGAAATGGTATGAACTAGTATAGAATGGTACAACCTCCTAAGAAATGGTTAGAACTTGTCCAAATTCATATGAGATGGTACGAACTAAGACGAACTCGTTCAAAATGGAATGAACAAGGACGAACTTGTACCAAATGGGACGAACTAGTTCGAAATGGTACGAACTCGTAGGAAATGGTATGAACTAGTATAGAATGGTACAAACTCCTAAGTAATGGTTAGAAATAGTCCAAATCCATATGAAATGGTACGAACTAAGACGAACTCGTTCAAAATGGATTCAACTAGGACAAACTTGTACCATACGGGACGAACTAGTACGAAATGGTACGAACTCGTAGGAAATGGTATGAACTAGTATAGAATGGAACAGACTCGTAGAAAATGGTTAGAGGTAGTCCAAATTCATATGAGATGGTACGAACTAAGACGAACTCGTACGAAATGGAACGAACAAGGACGAACTTGTACCAAATGGGACGAACTAGTTCGGAATGGTACGAACTCGTAGGAAATGGTATGAACTGGTATGAAATGGTACAAACTCCTACAAAATGGTTAGAGCTAGTCCAAATTCATATGAAATGGTTCTAACTACGACGAACTCGTTCAAAATGGAACTAACTAGGACGAACTTTTACCAAATGGGACGAAATAGTACGGAATGGTACAAACTTGTAGGAAATGGTATGAACTAGTATGAAATGGTACAAACTCGTTCAAAATGGAACCAACTAGGACGAACTTGTACCAAATGGGACGAACTAGTTCGAAATGGTACTAACTATTAGGAAATGGTATGAACTAGTATAGAATGGTACAACCTCCTAAGAAATGGTTAGAACTTGTCCAAATTCATATGAGATGGTACGAACTAAGACGAACTCGTTCAAAATGGAATGAACAAGGACGAACTTGTACCAAATGGGACGAACTAGTTCGAAATGGTACGAACTCGTAGGAAATGGTATGAACTAGTATAGAATGGTACAAACTCCTAAGTAATGGTTAGAAATAGTCCAAATCCATATGAAATGGTACGAACTAAGACGAACTCGTTCAAAATGGATTCAACTAGGACAAACTTGTACCATATGGGACGAACTAGTACGAAATGGTACGAACTCGTAGGAAATGGTATGAACTAGTATAGAATGGAACAAACTCGTAGAAAATGGTTAGAGGTAGTCCAAATTCATATGAGATGGTACGAACTAAGACGAACTCGTACGAAATGGAACGAACAAGGACGAACTTGTACCAAATGGGACGAACTAGTTCGGAATGGTACGAACTCGTAGGAAATGGTATGAACTGGTATGAAATGGTACAAACTCCTACAAAATGGTTAGAGCTAGTCCAAATTCATATGAAATGGTACGAACTAACACGAACTCGTTGAAAATGGAACCAACTAGGACGAACTTGTACCAAAGGAGACGAACTAATACGGAATGGTACGAACTCGTAGGAAATGGTATGAACTAGTATAGAATGGTACAAACTCCTAAGAAATGGTTAGAACTAGTCCAAATTCATATGAAATGGTACGAACTAAGACGAACTCGTTCAAAATGGAACCAACTAGGACGAACTTGTACCATATGGGACGAACTAATACGGAATGCTACGAACTCGTAGGAAATGGTATGAAGTAGTATGAAATGGTATAAACTAGTAGAAAATGGTTAGAGGTAGTCCAAATTCATATTAAATGGTACGAACTAAGACGAACTCGTGCAAAATGGAACGAACAAGGACGAACTTGTAACAAATGGGATGAACTAGTTCGGAATGGGAAGAACTCATAGGAAATGGTATGAACTAGTACAGAATGGTACAAACTCCTAATGATGACAACCAAGGATGGGTTCCCTAAACCAAATAAAATCAAGCCTAAGATGGAAATGTGGGATTGTTGAAAATAAAACATCTGTCTTGTTTTGGCCATATCTCAAGCCCTAGAAGTCCGATTGGCGCGTTTCTTGATGCGTTGGAAAGATAAGGAAGAGTCCTACAATTTTCTTTTCAGTCATAATTTCAAATTCGGTTACTATCATGGTCAAAATGGCCTGGATGCTGAAGACGAATTTTGGTCAAAATATAATGTTTTTATTTTAGTTTATCTAATAATAAGAGGAAACCATTGGCTTGCATGCCTTGGTGACTCTTTAGATAGTTTTAGTGCTTTCTGAATATCCACTTAGAAGTGGTTTTTTAATTAGTCACTTAGTTAAGGTATTTATAAGCATCTAAGTAAAGATAGTTAAGACTATCATTAGGAATAATGACTTAGGAGTGACCTTTTGTTTACATCTTCATGCTTCCCAAAAAGGCTATATATATGTGCCTATCTAGAATGTAAAGATCAGATTTGAATTATGAATGAAAATTGAGTTTCCTTCATTTGTGAGAGCTTCCCTTGTGTTCTTGGGTAAAAGAACCAAATCAGATCTTATCAAGGCAACTTGTGGCGATCAAAATACATGACTTATCACTCACTTTCTCATCCATTTCTTGAGTGTGGCGTCAATATCCTTCTGTAAACCTCCAATTCAACACGGACCCTTCTTTGTAGTCATTATTTGGTATTCAGAGCCAAGTTGTTGTTTTTGACCCCGGAGGTATTAAAGATAAGAATTCGAGGTCGAATTCTCTCGAAGAACGAGGGAATGATGACAACCAATAAGGGCCAACAACAATTTGGAAAAGCCCAATGCACATGATGAAGGAGAACTCAAGGGTGGCCCAATTTTTGCTATTTTAATTTTAATTTTCGGATTTGTTTTGGTTGAATAAGTTTAAGTGTCCTATGATCTTCCCAAAGTAGGTCTATGGGTTTTAAAGACTTTCTAAGTCATTATAGTACCTAATAGGAATTTATTTTCTAGTTTGTGGTTATATTCTAGGTAAATGCATTAGATAAATGCATGATAGTGGAAATTTACTTCTATCTTTCAAGGTTAGCCTATAAATACCCATGTAAGACTAAAATATGAGATATGTTGAAAGTTATATGCAATTAGCATTTTGAGAGCATTGTGCCTCTTGTATCTTCTTGTGGAAGATCACATATCTGGATCTTATCAAAGGCATTCGTTCCTTTGTGGCGATTCTTCACTTGGCTTATCATTTCTCTTTCTTCATAGAAATGAGAGTGTGGTGCCTTTCTTTTTTCCATCTTCTATCTTCTCCATCTTTTTAATTTTTGGTTACTGTGAATTGTATTTTGTTCTTGTCTTTTAAAATTTATTATTCACTCGAGGATAGATCCTAATTTCTACATATGTTCCGTCTCGGATCATATCACCTAAGAAATGGTTAGAGCTAGTCCAAATTCATATGAAATGATACGAACTAAGACGAACTCGGTTAAAATGGAACCAAATCGGACGAACTAATACGGAATGGTACGAACTCGTAAGAAATGGTATGAACTAGTATAGAATGGTACAAACTCCTAGAAATGGTTAGAACTAGTCCAAATTCATATGAAATGGTACGAACTAACACGAACTCGTTTAAAATAGAACCAACTAGGACGAACTTGTACCAAATGAGACGAACTAATACGGAATGGTACGAACTCTTAGGAAATAGTATGAACTAGTATAGAATAGTACAAACTCCAAAGAAATGGTTAGAACTAGTCCAAAATCATATGAAATGGTACGCACTAAGACGAACTCATTCAAAATGGAACCAACTAGGACGAACTTGTACCATATGGGAAGAACTAATACGGAATGGTACGAACTCGTAGGAAATGGTATGAATTAGTATAAAATGGTACAAACTCCTAAGTAATGGTACAAACTCGTAGAAAATGGTTAGAGGTAGTCCAAATTCATATGAAATGGTACGAACTAAGACGAACTCGTGCAAAATGGAACGAACAAGGACGAACTTGTACCAAATGGGGCGAACTAGTTCGGAATGGTACGAACTCGTAGGAAATGGTATGAAGTAGTATGGAATGGTACAAACTCGTACAAAATGGTTAGAGCTAGTCCAAATTCATTTGAAATGGTACGAACTAAGACGAACTCGGTTAAAATGGAACCAAATAGGACGAACTTGTACCATATGGGACGAACTAATACGGAATGGTACGAACTCGTAGGAAATGGTATGAACTAGTATGAAATGGTATAAACTAGAAGAAAATGGTTAGAGCTAGTCCAAATTCATATGAAATGGTTCTAACTACGACGAACTCGTTCAAAATGGAACTAACTAGGACGAACTTTTACCAAATGGGACGAACTAGTACGGAATGGTACAAACTTGTAGGAAATGGTATGAACTAGTATGAAATGGTACAAACTCGTTCAGAATGGAACCAACTAGGACGAACTTGTACCAAATGGGACGAACTAGTTCGAAATGGTACTAACTATTAGGAAATGGTATGAACTAGTATAGAATGGTACAACCTCCTAAGAAATGGTTAGAACTTGTCCAAATTCATATGAGATGGTATGAACTAAGACGAACTCGTTCAAAATGGAATGAACAAGGACGAACTTGTACCAAATGGGACGAACTAGTTCGAAATGGTACGAACTCGTAGGAAATGGTATGAACTAGTATAGAATGGTACAAACTCCTAAGTAATGGTTAGAAATAGTCCAAATCCATATGAAATGGTACGAACTAAGACGAACTCGTTCAAAATGGATTCAACTAGGACAAACTTGTACCATATGGGACGAACTAGTACGAAATGGTACGAACTCGTAGGAAATGGTATGAACTAGTATAGAATGGAACAAACTCGTAGAAAATGGTTAGAGGTAGTCCAAATTCATATGAGATGGTACGAACTAAGACGAACTCGTACGAAATGGAACGAACAAGGACGAACTTGTACCAAATGGGACGAACTAGTTCGGAATGGTACGAACTCGTAGGAAATGGTATGAACTGGTATGAAATGGTACAAACTCCTACAAAATGGTTAGAGCTAGTCCAAATTCATATGAAATGGTTCTAACTACGACGAACTCGTTCAAAATGGAACTAACTAGGACGAACTTTTACCAAATGGGACGAAATAGTACGGAATGGTACAAACTTGTAGGAAATGGTATGAACTAGTATGAAATGGTACAAACTCGTTCAAAATGGAACCAACTAGGACGAACTTGTACCAAATGGGACGAACTAGTTCGAAATGGTACTAACTATTAGGAAATGGTATGAACTAGTATAGAATGGTACAACCTCCTAAGAAATGGTTAGAACTTGTCCAAATTCATATGAGATGGTACGAACTAAGACGAACTCGTTCAAAATGGAATGAACAAGGACGAACTTGTACCAAATGGGACGAACTAGTTCGAAATGGTACGAACTCGTAGGAAATGGTATGAACTAGTATAGAATGGTACAAACTCCTAAGTAATGGTTAGAAATAGTCCAAATCCATATGAAATGGTACGAACTAAGACGAACTCGTTCAAAATGGATTCAACTAGGACAAACTTGTACCATATGGGACGAACTAGTACGAAATGGTACGAACTCGTAGGAAATGGTATGAACTAGTATAGAATGGAACAAACTCGTAGAAAATGGTTAGAGGTAGTCCAAATTCATATGAGATGGTACGAACTAAGACGAACTCGTACGAAATGGAACGAACAAGGACGAACTTGTACCAAATGGGACGAACTAGTTCGGAATGGTACGAACTCGTAGGAAATGGTATGAACTGGTATGAAATGGTACAAACTCCTACAAAATGGTTAGAGCTAGTCCAAATTCATATGAAATGGTACGAACTAACACGAACTCGTTGAAAATGGAACCAACTAGGACGAACTTGTACCAAATGAGACGAACTAATACGGAATGGTACGAACTCTTAGGAAATAGTATGAACTAGTATAGAATAGTACAAACTCCAAAGAAATGGTTAGAACTAGTCCAAAATCATATGAAATGGTACGCACTAAGACGAACTCATTCAAAATGGAACCAACTAGGACGAACTTGTACCATATGGGACGAACTAATACGGAATGGTACAAACTCGTAGGAAATGGTATGAACTAGTATGAAATGGTATAAACTAGTAGAAAATGGTTAGAGCTAGTCCAAGTTCATATGAAATGGAACGAAATAAGATGAACTCGTTCAAAATGGAACTAACTAGGACGAACTTTTACCAAATGGGACGAATTAGTACGGAATGTTACGAACTTGTAGAAAATGGTATGAACAAGTATGAAATGGTACAAACTCGTTCAAAATGGAACCAACTAGGACGAACTTGTACCAAATGGGACGAACTAGTTCAGAATGGTACGAACTCTTATGAAATGGTATGAACTAGTATAGAATGGTACAACCTCCTAAGAAATGGTTAGAATTAGTCCAAATTCATATGAAATGGTACGAACTAAGACGAACTCGTTCAAAATGGAACCAACTAGGACGAACTTGTACCATATGGGAAGAACTAATACGGAATGGTACGAACTCGTAGGAAATGGTATGAATTAGTATAAAATGGTACAAACTCCTAAGTAATGGTACAAACTCGTAGAAAATGGTTAGAGGTAGTCCAAATTCATATGAAATGGTACGAACTAAGACGAACTCGTGCAAAATGGAACGAACAAGGACGAACTTGTACCAAATGGGGCGAACTAGTTCGGAATGGTACGAACTCGTAGGAAATGGTATGAAGTAGTATGGAATGGTACAAACTCGTACAAAATGGTTAGAGCTAGTCCAAATTCATATGAAATAGTACGAAGTAAGACGAACTCGGTTAAAATGGAACCAAATAGGACGAACTTGTACCATATGGGACGAACTAATACGGAATGGTACGAACTCGTAGGAAATGGTATGAACTAGTATGAAATGGTATAAACTAGAAGAAAATGGTTAGAGCTAGTCCAAATTCATATGAAATGGTTCTAACTACGACGAACTCTTTCAAAATGGAACTAACTAGGACGAACTTTTACCAAATGGGACGAACTAGTACGGAATGGTACAAACTTGTAGGAAATGGTATGAACTAGTATGAAATGGTACAAACTCGTTCAAAATGGAACCAACTAGGACGAACTTGTACCAAATGGGACGAACTAGTTCGAAATGGTACTAACTATTAGGAAATGGTATGAACTAGTATAGAATGGTACAACCTCCTAAGAAATGGTTAGAACTTGTCCAAATTCATATGAGATGGTATGAACTAAGACGAACTCGTTCAAAATGGAATGAACAAGGACGAACTTGTACCAAATGGGACGAACTAGTTCGAAATGGTACGAACTCGTAGGAAATGGTATGAACTAGTATAGAATGGTACAAACTCCTAAGTAATGGTTAGAAATAGTCCAAATCCATATGAAATGGTACGAACTAAGACGAACTCGTTCAAAATGGATTCAACTAGGACAAACTTGTACCATATGGGACGAACTAGTACGAAATGGTACGAACTCGTAGGAAATGGTATGAACTAGTATAGAATGGAACAAACTCGTAGAAAATGGTTAGAGGTAGTCCAAATTCATATGAGATGGTACGAACTAAGACGAACTCGTACGAAATGGAACGAACAAGGACGAACTTGTACCAAATGGGACGAACTAGTTCGGAATGGTACGAACTCGTAGGAAATGGTATGAACTGGTATGAAATGGTACAAACTCCTACAAAATGGTTAGAGCTAGTCCAAATTCATATGAAATGGTTCTAACTACGACGAACTCATTCAAAATGGAACTAACTAGGACGAACTTTTACCAAATGGGACGAAATAGTACAGAATGGTACAAACTTGTAGGAAATGGTATGAACTAGTATGAAATGGTACAAACTCGTTCAAAATGGAACCAACTAGGACGAACTTGTACCAAATGGGACGAACTAGTTCGAAATGGTACTAACTATTAGGAAATGGTATGAACTAGTATAGAATGGTACAACCTCCTAAGAAATGGTTAGAACTTGTCCAAATTCATATGAGATGGTACGAACTAAGACGAACTCGTTCAAAATGGAATGAACAAGGACGAACTTGTACCAAATGGGACGAACTAGTTCGAAATGGTACGAACTCGTAGGAAATGGTATGAACTAGTATAGAATGGTACAAACTCCTAAGTAATGGTTAGAAATAGTCCAAATCCATATGAAATGGTACGAACTAAGACGAACTCGTTCAAAATGGATTCAACTAGGACAAACTTGTACCATATGGGACGAACTAGTACGAAATGGTACGAACTCGTAGGAAATGGTATGAACTAGTGTAGAATGGAACAAACTCGTAGAAAATGGTTAGAGGTAGTCCAAATTCATATGAGATGGTACGAACTAAGACGAACTCGTACGAAATGGAACGAACAAGGACGAACTTGTACCAAATGGGACGAACTAGTTCGGAATGGTACGAACTCGTAGGAAATGGTATGAACTGGTATGAAATGGTACAAACTCCTACAAAATGGTTAGAGCTAGTCCAAATTCATATGAAATGGTACGAACTAACACGAACTCGTTGAAAATGGAACCAACTAGGACGAACTTGTACCAAAGGAGACGAACTAATACGGAATGGTACGAACTCGTAGGAAATGGTATGAACTAGTATAGAATGGTACAAACTCCTAAGAAATGGTTAGAACTAGTCCAAATTCATATGAAATGGTACGAACTAAGACGAACTCGTTCAAAATGGAACCAACTAGGACGAACTTGTACCATATGGGACGAACTAATACGGAATGCTACGAACTCGTAGGAAATGGTATGAAGTAGTATGAAATGGTATAAACTAGTAGAAAATGGTTAGAGGTAGTCCAAATTCATATTAAATGGTACGAACTAAGACGAACTCGTGCAAAATGGAACGAACAAGGACGAACTTGTAACAAATGGGATGAACTAGTTCGGAATGGGAAGAACTCATAGGAAATGGTATGAACTAGTACAGAATGGTACAAACTCCTAATGATGACAACCAAGGATGGGTTCCCTAAACCAAATAAAATCAAGCCTAAGATGGAAATGTGGGATTGTTGAAAATAAAACATCTGTCTTGTTTTGGCCATATCTCAAGCCCTAGAAGTCCGATTGGCGCGTTTCTTGATGCGTTGGAAAGATAAGGAAGAGTCCTACAATTTTCTTTTCAGTCATAATTTCAAATTCGGTTACTATCATGGTCAAAATGGCCTGGATGCTGAAGACGAATTTTGGTCAAAATATAATGTTTTTATTTTAGTTTATCTAATAATAAGAGGAAACCTTTGGCTTGCATGCCTTGGTGACTCTTTAGATAGTTTTAGTGCTTTCTGAATATCCACTTAGAAGTGGTTTTTTAATTAGTCACTTAGTTAAGGTATTTATAAGCAACTAAGTAAAGATAGTTAAGACTATCATTAGGAATAATGACTTAGGAGTGACCTTTTGTTTACATCTTCATGCTTCCCAAAAAGGCTATATATATGTGCCTATCTAGAATGTAAAGATCAGATTTGAATTATGAATGAAAATTGAGTTTCCTTCATTTGTGAGAGCTTCCCTTGTGTTCTTGGGTAAAAGAACCAAATCAGATCTTATCAAGGCAACTTGTGGCGATCAAAATACATGACTTATCACTCACTTTCTCATCCATTTCTTGAGTGTGGCGTCAATATCCTTCTGTAAACCTCCAATTCAACACGGACCCTTCTTTGTAGTCATTATTTGGTATTCAGAGCCAAGTTGTTGTTTTTGACCCCGGAGGTATTAAAGATAAGAATTCGAGGTCGAATTCTCTCGAAGAACGAGGGAATGATGACAACCAATAAGGGCCAACAACAATTTGGAAAAGCCCAATGCACATGATGAAGGAGAACTCAAGGGTGGCCCAATTTTTGCTATTTTAATTTTAATTTTCGGATTTGTTTTGGTTGAATAAGTTTAAGTGTCCTATGATCTTCCCAAAGTAGGTCTATGGGTTTTAAAGACTTTCTAAGTCATTATAGTACCTAATAGGAATTTATTTTCTAGTTTGTGGTTATATTCTAGGTAAATGCATTAGATAAATGCATGATAGTGGAAATTTACTTCTATCTTTCAAGGTTAGCCTATAAATACCCATGTAAGACTAAAATATGAGATATGTTGAAAGTTATATGCAATTAGCATTTTGAGAGCATTGTGCCTCTTGTATCTTCTTGTGGAAGATCACATATCTGGATCTTATCAAAGGCATTCGTTCCTTTGTGGCGATTCTTCACTTGGCTTATCATTTCTCTTTCTTCATAGAAATGAGAGTGTGGTGCCTTTCTTTTTTCCATCTTCTATCTTCTCCATCTTTTTAATTTTTGGTTACTGTGAATTGTATTTTGTTCTTGTCTTTTAAAATTTATTATTCACTCGAGGATAGATCCTAATTTCTACATATGTTCCGTCTCGGATCATATCACCTAAGAAATGGTTAGAGCTAGTCCAAATTCATATGAAATGATACGAACTAAGACGAACTCGGTTAAAATGGAACCAAATCGGACGAACTAATACGGAATGGTACGAACTCGTAAGAAATGGTATGAACTAGTATAGAATGGTACAAACTCCTAGAAATGGTTAGAACTAGTCCAAATTCATATGAAATGGTACGAACTAACACGAACTCGTTTAAAATAGAACCAACTAGGACGAACTTGTACCAAATGAGACGAACTAATACGGAATGGTACGAACTCTTAGGAAATAGTATGAACTAGTATAGAATAGTACAAACTCCAAAGAAATGGTTAGAACTAGTCCAAAATCATATGAAATGGTACGCACTAAGACGAACTCATTCAAAATGGAACCAACTAGGACGAACTTGTACCATATGGGACGAACTAATACGGAATGGTACAAACTCGTAGGAAATGGTATGAACTAGTATGAAAAGGTATAAACTAGTAGAAAATGGTTAGAGCTAGTCCAAGTTCATATGAAATGGAACGAAATAAGATGAACTCGTTCAAAATGGAACTAACTAGGACGAACTTTTACCAAATGGGACGAATTAGTACGGAATGTTACGAACTTGTAGAAAATGGTATGAACAAGTATGAAATGGTACAAACTCGTTCAAAATGGAACCAACTAGGACGAACTTGTACCAAATGGGACGAACTAGTTCAGAATGGTACGAACTCTTATGAAATGGTATGAACTAGTATAGAATGGTACAGCCTCCTAAGAAATGGTTAGAATTAGTCCAAATTCATATGAAATGGTACGAACTAAGACGAACTCGTTCAAAATGGAACCAACTAGGACGAACTTGTACCATATGGGAAGAACTAATACGGAATGGTACGAACTCGTAGGAAATGGTATGAATCAGTATAAAATGGTACAAACTCCTAAGTAATGGTACAAACTCGTAGAAAATGGTTAGAGGTAGTCCAAATTCATATGAAATGGTACGAACTAAGACGAACTCGTGTAAAATGGAACGAACAAGGACGAACTTGTACCAAATGGGGAGAACTAGTTCGGAATGGTACGAACTCGTAGGAAATGGTATGAAGTAGTATGGAATTGTACAAACTCGTACAAAATGGTTAGAGCTAGTCCAAATTCATATGAAATGGTACGAACTAAGACGAACTCGGATAAAATGGAACCAAATAGGACGAACTTGTACCATATGGGACGAACTAATACGGAATGGTACGAACTCGTAGGAAATGGTATGAACTAGTATGAAATGGTATAAACTAGAAGAAAATGGTTAGAGCTAGTCCAAATTCATATGAAATGGTTCTAACTACGACGAACTCGTTCAAAATGGAACTAACTAGGACGAACTTTTACCAAATGGGACGAACTAGTACGGAATGGTACAAACTTGTAGGAAATGGTATGAACTAGTATGAAATGGTACAAACTCGTTCAGAATGGAACCAACTAGGACGAACTTGTACCAAATGGGACGAACTAGTTCGAAATGGTACTAACTATTAGGAAATGGTATGAACTAGTATAGAATGGTACAACCTCCTAAGAAATGGTTAGAACTTGTCCAAATTCATATGAGATGGTATGAACTAAGACGAACTCGTTCAAAATGGAATGAACAAGGACGAACTTGTACCAAATGGGACGAACTAGTTCGAAATGGTACGAACTCGTAGGAAATGGTATGAACTAGTATAGAATGGTACAAACTCCTAAGTAATGGTTAGAAATAGTCCAAATCCATATGAAATGGTACGAACTAAGACGAACTCGTTCAAAATGGATTCAACTAGGACAAACTTGTACCATATGGGACGAACTAGTACGAAATGGTACGAACTCGTAGGAAATGGTATGCACTAGTATAGAATGGAACAAACTCGTAGAAAATGGTTAGAGGTAGTCCAAATTCATATGAGATGGTACGAACTAAGACGACCTCGTACGAAATGGAACGAACAAGGACGAACTTGTACCAAATGGGACGAACTAGTTCGGAATGGTACGAACTCGTAGGAAATGGTATGAACTGGTATGAAATGGTACAAACTCCTACAAAATGGTTAGAGCTAGTCCAAATTCATATGAAATGGTTCTAACTACGACGAACTCGTTCAAAATGGAACTAACTAGGACGAACTTTTACCAAATGGGACGAAATAGTACGGAATGGTACAAACTTGTAGGAAATGGTATGAACTAGTATGAAATGGTACAAACTCGTTCAAAATGGAACCAACTAGGACGAACTTGTACCAAATGGGACGAACTAGTTCGAAATGGTACTAACTATTAGGAAATGGTATGAACTAGTATAGAATGGTACAACCTCCTAAGAAATGGTTAGAACTTGTCCAAATTCATATGAGATGGTACGAACTAAGACGAACTCGTTCAAAATGGAATGAACAAGGACGAACTTGTACCAAATGGGACGAACTAGTTCGAAATGGTACGAACTCGTAGGAAATGGTATGAACTAGTATAGAATGGTACAAACTCCTAAGTAATGGTTAGAAATAGTCCAAATCCATATGAAATGGTACGAACTAAGACGAACTCGTTCAAAATGGATTCAACTAGGACAAACTTGTACCATATGGGACGAACTAGTACGAAATGGTACGAACTCGTAGGAAATGGTATGAACTAGTATAGAATGGAACAAACTCGTAGAAAATGGTTAGAGGTAGTCCAAATTCATATGAGATGGTACGAACTAAGACGAACTCGTACGAAATGGAACGAACAAGGACGAACTTGTACCAAATGGGACGAACTAGTTCGGAATGGTACGAACTCGTAGGAAATGGTATGAACTGGTATGAAATGGTACAAACTCCTACAAAATGGTTAGAGCTAGTCCAAATTCATATGAAATGGTACGAACTAACACGAACTCGTTGAAAATGGAACCAACTAGGACGAACTTGTACCAAAGGAGACGAACTAATACGGAATGGTACGAACTCGTAGGAAATGGTATGAACTAGTATAGAATGGTACAAACTCCTAAGAAATGGTTAGAACTAGTCCAAATTCATATGAAATGGTACGAACTAAGACGAACTCGTTCAAAATGGAACCAACTAGGACGAACTTGTACCATATGGGACGAACTAATACGGAATGCTACGAACTCGTAGGAAATGGTATGAAGTAGTATGAAATGGTATAAACTAGTAGAAAATGGTTAGAGGTAGTCCAAATTCATATTAAATGGTACGAACTAAGACGAACTCGTGCAAAATGGAACGAACAAGGACGAACTTGTAACAAATGGGACGAACTAGTTCGGAATGGGAAGAACTCATAGGAAATGGAATGAACTAGAATAGAATGGTACAAACTCCTAAGAAATGGTTAGAACTAGTCCAAATTCATATGAAATGGTACGAACTAACACGAACTCGTTCAAAATGGAACCAACTAGGACGAACTTGTACCAAATGAGACAAACTAGTACGGAATTGAACGAACTCATAGGAAATGGTATGAAATAGTATAGAATGGTACAAACTCCTAAGAAATGGTTAGAACTAGTCCAAATTCATATGAAATGGTACGAACTAAGACGAACTCGTTCAAAATGGAACCAACTAGGACGAACTTGTACCATATGGGAAGAACTAATACGGAATGGTACGAACTCGTAGGAAATGGTATGAACTAGTATGAAATGGTATAAACTAGTAGAAAATGGTTAGAGCTAGTCCAAATTCATATGAATTGGAACGAAATAAGACGAACTCGTTCAAAATGGAACTAACTAGGCCGAACTTTTACCAAATGGGACGAATTAGTACGGAATGTTACGAACTTGTAGAAAATGGTATGAAATGGTACAAACTCGTTCAAAATGGAACCAACTAGGACGAATTTGTACCAAATGGGACGAACTAGTTCGGAATGGTACGAACTCTAATGAAATGGTATGAACTAGTATAGAATGGTACAACCTCCTAAGAAATGGTTAGAACTAGTCCAAATTCATATGAAATGGTACGAACTAAGACGAACTCGTTCAAAATGGAACCAACTAGGACGAACTTGTACCATATGGGAAGAACTAATACGGAATGGTACGAACTCGTAGGAAATGGTATGAACTAGTATAAAATGGTACAAACTCCAAAGTAATGGTTAGAACTAGTCCAAATTCAAATGAAATGGTACGAACTAAGTTGAACTCGTTCAAAATGGATTCAACGAGGACGAACTTGTACCATAGGGGACGAACTAGTACGAAATGGTACGAACTCGTAGGAAATGGTAAGAACTAGTATAGAATGGTACAAACTCGTAGAAAATGGTTAGAGGTAGTCCAAATTCATATGAGATGGTACGAACTAAGACGAACTCGTACAAAATGGAACGAACAAGGACGAACTCGTAGGAAATGGTATGAACTACTTCGGAATGGTACGAACTCGTAGGAAATAGTATGAACTAGTATGAAATGGTACAAACTCGTACAAAATGGTTAGAACTAGTCCAAATTCATATGAAATGGTACGAACTAAGACGAACTCGTTCAAAATGGAACCAACTAGGACGAACTTGTACCATATGGGACGAACTAATACGGAATGGTACAAATTCGTAGGAAATGGTATGAACTAGTATGAAATGGTATAAACTAGTAGAAAATGGTTAGAGCTAGTCCAAATTCATATGAAATGGAACGAAATAAGACGAACTCGTTCAAAATGGAACTAACTAGGACGAACTTTTACCAAATGGGACGAATTAGTACGGAATGTTACGAACTTGTAGAAAATGGTATGAACTAGTATGAAATGGTACAAACTCGTTCAAAATGGAACCAACTAGGACGAACTTGTACCAAATGAGACGAACTAGTTCGGAATGGTACGAACTCCTATGAAATGGTATGAACTAGTATAGAATGGTACAACCTCCTAAGAAATGGTTAGAACTAGTCCAAATTCATATGAAATGGTACGAACTAAGACGAACTCGTTCAAAATGGAACCAACTAGGACGAACTTGTACCATATGGGAAAAACTAATACGGAATGGTACGAAGTCGTAGGAAATGGTATGAACTAGTATAAAATGGTACAAACTCCTAAGTAATGGTTAGAACTAGTCCAAATTCAAATTAAATGGTACGAATTAAGTTGAACTTGTTCAAAATGGATTCAACGAGGACGAACTTGTACCATAGGGGACGAACTAGTACGAAATGGTACGAACTGGTAGGAAATGGTAAGAACTAGTATAGAATGGTACAAACTCGTACAAAATGGTTAGAGCTAGTCCAAATTCATATGAAATGGTACGAACTAAGACGAACTCGTGCAAAATGGAACGAACAAGGACGAACTTGTACCAAATGGGATGAACTAGTTCGGACTGGGAAGAACTCGTAGGAAATGGTATGAACTAGTACAGAATGGTACTAACTCCTAAGAAATGGTTAGAACTAGTCCAAATTCATATGAAATGGTACGAACTAAGACGAACTCGTTCAAAATGGAACCAACTAGGTCGAACTTGTCCCATATGGGACGAACTAATACGGAATGGTACGAACTCGTAGGAAATGGTATGAACTAGTATGAAATGGTATAAACTACTAGAAAAAGGTTAGAGCTAGTCGAAATTCATATGAACTGGTACGAACTAAGACGAACTTGTTCAAAATGGAACTAACTAGGACGAACTTGTACCAAATGGGATGAACTAGTTCGGAATGGGAAGAACTCGTAGGAAATGGTATGAACTAGTACAGAATGGTACTAACTCCTAAGAAATAGTTAGAGGTAGTCCAAATTCATATGAAATGGTACGAACTAAGACGAACTCGTTCAAAATGGAACGAACAAGGACGAACTTGTCCCATATGGAACGAACTAATACGGAATTGTACGAACTCGTAGGAAATGGTATGAACTAGTATGAAATGGTACAGACTCGAACAAAATGGTTAGAGCTAGTCGAAATTCATAAGAAATGGTACGAACAAAGAGGAACTTGTTCAAAATGGAACTAACTAGAACGAACTTGTACCAAATGGGATGAACTAGTTCGGAATGGGAAGAACTCGTAGGAAATGGTATGAACTAGTACAGAATGGTACTAACTCCTAAGAAATGGTTAGAGGTAGTCCAAATTCATATGAAATGGTACGAACTAACACGAACTCGTTCAAAATGGAACCAACTAGGACGAACTTGTACCAAATGAGATGAACTAATACGGAATGGTACGAACTCATAGGAAATGGTATGAACTAGGATAGAATGGTACAAACTCCTAAGAAATGGTTAGAACTAGTCCATATTCATATGAAATGGTACGAACTAAGACGAACTCGTTCAAAATGGAACCAACTAGGACGAACTTGTACCATATGGGACGAATTAATACGGAATGGTACGAACTCGTAGGAAATGGTATGAACTAGTATGAAATGGTATAAACTAGTAGAAAATGGTTAGAGGTAGTCCAAATTCATATAAAATGGTACGAACTAAGACGAACTCGTGCAAAATGGAACGAACAAGGACGAACTTGTACCAAATGGGATGAACTAGTTCGGAATGGGAAGAACTCGTAGGAAATGGTATGAACTAGTACAGAATGGTACAAACTCCTAAGAAATGGTTAGAACTAGTCCAAATTCATATGAAATGGTACGAACTAAGACGAACTCGTTCAAAATGGAACCAACTAGGTCGAACTTGTCCCATATGGGACGAACTAATACGGAATGGTACGAACTCGTAGGAAATGGTATGAACTAGTATGAAATGGTATAAACTACTAGAAAATGGTTAGAGCTAGTCGAAATTCATATGAAATGGTACGAACTAAGACGAACTTGTTCAAAATGGAACTAACTAGGACGAACTTGTACCAAATGGGATGAACTAGTTCGGAATGGGAAGAACTCGTAGGAAATGGTATGAACTAGTACAGAATGGTACTAACTCCTAAGAAATGGTTAGAGGTAGTCCAAATTCATATGAAATGGTACGAACTAAGACGAACTCGTTCAAAATGGAACCAACTAGGTCGAACTTGTCCCATATGGGACGAACTAATACGGAATGGTACGAACTCGTAGGAAATGGTATGAACTAGTATGAAATGGTACAGACTCGAACAAAATGTTTAGAGCTAGTCGAAATTCATATGAAATGGTACGAACTAAGACGAACTTGTTCAAAATGGAACTAACTAGGACGAACTTGTACCATATGGGACGAACTAATACGGAATGGTACGAACTCGTAAGAAATGGTATGAACTAGTATAGAATGGTACAAACTCCTAAGAAATGGTTAGAACTAGTCCAAATTCATATGAAATGGTACGAACTAACACGAACTCGTTCAAAATGGAACCAACTAGGACGAACTTGTACCAAATGAGATGAACTAATACGGAATGGTACGAACTCATAGGAAATGGTATGAACTAGGATAGAATGGTACAAACTCCTAAGAAATGGTTAGAACTAGTCCATATTCATATGAAATGGTACGAACTAAGACGAACTCGTTTAAAATGGAACCAACTAGGACGAACTTGTACCATATGGGACGAATTAATACGGAATGGTACGAACTCGTAGGAAATGGTATGAACTAGTATGAAATGGTATAAACTAGTAGAAAATGGTTAGAGGTAGTCCAAATTCATATAAAATGGTACGAACTAAGACGAACTCGTGCAAAATGGAACGAACAAGGACGAACTTGTACCAAATGGGATGAACTAGTTCGGAATGGGAAGAACTCGTAGGAAATGGTATGAACTAGTACAGAATGGTACAAACTCCTAAGAAATGGTTAGAACTAGTCCAAATTCATATGAAATGGTACGAACTAAGACGAACTCGTTCAAAATGGAACCAACTAGGTCGAACTTGTCCCATATGGGACGAACTAATACGGAATGGTACGAACTCGTAGGAAATGCTATGAACTAGTATGAAATGGTATAAACTACTAGAAAATGGTTAGAGCTAGTCGAAATTCATATGAAATGGTACAAACTAAGACGAACTTGTTCAAAATGGAACTAACTAGGACGAACTTGTACCAAATGGGATGAACTAGTTCGGAATGGGAAGAATTCGTAGGAAATGGTATGAACTAGTACAGAATGGTACTAACTCCTAAGAAATGGTTAGAACTAGTCCAAATTCATATGAAATGGTACGAACTAAGACGAACTCGTTTAAAATGGAACCAACTAGGACGAACTTGTACCATATGGGACGAATTAATACGGAATGGTACGAACTCGTAGGAAATGGTATGAACTAGTATGAAATGGTATAAACTAGTAGAAAATGGTTAGAGGTAGTCCAAATTCATATAAAATGGTACGAACTAAGACGAACTCGTGCAAAATGGAACGAACAAGGACGAACTTGTACCAAATGGGATGAACTAGTTCGGAATGGGAAGAACTCGTAGGAAATGGTATGAACTAGTACAGAATGGTACAAACTCCTAAGAAATGGTTAGAACTAGTCCAAATTCATATGAAATGGTACGAACTAAGACGAACTCGTTCAAAATGGAACCAACTAGGTCGAACTTGTCCCATATGGGACGAACTAATACGGAATGGTACGAACTCGTAGGAAATGCTATGAACTAGTATGAAATGGTATAAACTACTAGAAAATGGTTAGAGCTAGTCGAAATTCATATGAAATGGTACAAACTAAGACGAACTTGTTCAAAATGGAACTAACTAGGACGAACTTGTACCAAATGGGATGAACTAGTTCGGAATGGGAAGAATTCGTAGGAAATGGTATGAACTAGTACAGAATGGTACTAACTCCTAAGAAATGGTTAGAACTAGTCCAAATTCATATGAAATGGTACGAACTAAGACGAACTCGTTCAAAATGGAACCAACTAGGTCGAACTTGTCCCATATGGGACGAACTAATACGGAATGGTACGAACTCGTAGGAAATGGTATGAACTAGTATGAAATGGTATAAACTACTAGAAAAAGGTTAGAGCTAGTCGAAATTCATATGAACTGGTACGAACTAAGACGAACTTGTTCAAAATGGAACTAACTAGGACGAACTTGTACCAAATGGGATGAACTAGTTCGGAATGGGAAGAACTCGTAGGAAATGGTAATGGTACTAACTCCTAAGAAATGGTTAGAGGTAGTCCAAATTCATATGAAATGGTACGAACTAAGACGAACTCGTTCAAAATGGAACGAACAAGGACGAACTTGTCCCATATGGAACGAACTAATACGGAATTGTACGAACTCGTAGGAAATGGTATGAACTAGTATGAAACGGTACAGACTCGAACAAAATGGTTAGAGCTAGTCGAAATTCATATGAAATGGTACGAACTAAGACGAACTTGTTCAAAATGGAACTAACTAGGACGAACTTGTACCATATGGGACGAACTAATACGGAATGGTACGAACTCGTAAGAAATGGTATGAACTAGTATAGAATGGTACAAACTCCTAAGAAATGGTTAGAACTAGTCCAAATTCATATGAAATGGTACGACCTAACACGAACTCGTTCAAAATGGAACCAACTAGGACGAACTTTTACCAAATGAGATGAACTAATACGGAATGGTACGAACTCATAGGAAATGGTATGAACTAGGATAGAATGGTACAAACTCCTAAGAAATGGTTAGAACTAGTCCATATTCATATGAAATGGTACGAACTAAGACGAACTCGTTCAAAATGGAACCAACTAGGACTAACTTGTACCATATGGGACGAATTAATACGGAATGGTACGAACTCGTAGGAAATGGTATGAACTAGTATGAAATGGTATAAACTAGTAGAAAATGGTTAGAGGTAGTCCAAATTCATATAAAATGGTACGAACTAAGACGAACTCGTGCAAAATGGAACGAACAAGGACGAACTTGTACCAAATGGGATGAACTAGTTCGGAATGGGAAGAACTCGTAGGAAATGGTATGAACTAGTACAGAATGGTACAAACTCCTAAGAAATGGTTAGAACTAGTCCAAATTCATATGAAATGGTACGAACTAAGACGAACTCGTTCAAAATGGAACCAACTAGGTCGAACTTGTCCCATATGGGACGAACTAATACGGAATGGTACGAACTCATAGGAAATGGTATGAACTAGAATAGAATGGTACAAACTCCTAAGAAATGGTTAGAACTAGTCCAAATTCATATGAAATGGTACGAACTAAGACGAACTTGTTCAAAATGGAACTAACTAGGACGAACTTGTACCAAATGGGATGAACTAGTTCGGAATGGGATGAACTAGTTCGGAATGGGAAGAACTCGTAGGAAATGGTATGAACTAGTACAGAATGGTACTAACTCCTAAGAAATGGTTAGAGGTAGTCCAAATTCATATGAAATGGTACGAACTAAGACGAACTCGTTCAAAATGGAACCAACTAGGTCGAACTTGTCCCATATGGGACGAATTAATACGGAATGGTACGAACTCGTAGGAAATGGTATGAACTAGTATGAAATGGTACAGACTCGAACAAAATGTTTAGAGCTAGTCGAAATTCATATGAAATGGTACGAACTAAGACGAACTTGTTCAAAATGGAACTAACTAGGACGAACTTGTACCATATGGGACGAACTAATACGGAATGGTACGAACTCGTAAGAAATGGTATGAACTAGTATAGAATGGTACAAACTCCTAAGAAATGGTTAGAACTAGTCCAAATTCATATGAAATGGTACGAACTAACACGAACTCGTTCAAAATGGAACCAACTAGGACGAACTTGTACCAAATGAGATGAACTAATACGGAATGGTACGAACTCATAGGAAATGGTATGAACTAGGATAGAATGGTACAAACTCCTAAGAAATGGTTAGAACTAGTCCATATTCATATGAAATGGTACGAACTAAGACGAACTCGTTCAAAATGGAACCAACTAGGACGAACTTGTACCATATGGGACGAATTAATACGGAATGGTACGAACTCGTAGGAAATGGTATGAACTAGTATGAAATGGTATAAACTAGTAGAAAATGGTTAGAGGTAGTCCAAATTCATATAAAATGGTACGAACTAAGACGAACTCGTGCAAAATGGAACGAACAAGGACGAACTTGTACCAAATGGGATGAACTAGTTCGGAATGGGAAGAACTCGTAGGAAATGGTATGAACTAGTACAGAATGGTACAAACTCCTAAGAAATGGTTAGAACTAGTCCAAATTCATATGAAATGGTACGAACTAAGACGAACTCGTTCAAAATGGAACCAACTAGGTCGAACTTGTCCCATATGGGACGAACTAATACGGAATGGTACGAACTCGTAGGAAATGGTATGAACTAGTATGAAATGGTATAAACTACTAGAAAATGGTTAGAGCTAGTCGAAATTCATATGAAATGGTACGAACTAAGACGAACTTGTTCAAAATGGAACTAACTAGGACGAACTTGTACCAAATGGGATGAACTAGTTCGGAATGGGAAGAATTCGTAGGAAATGGTATGAACTAGTACAGAATGGTACTAACTCCTAAGAAATGGTTAGAACTAGTCCAAATTCATATGAAATGGTACGAACTAAGACGAACTCGTTCAAAATGGAACCAACTAGGTCGAACTTGTCCCATATGGGACGAACTAATACGGAATGGTACGAACTCGTAGGAAATGGTATGAACTAGTATGAAATGGTATAAACTACTAGAAAAAGGTTAGAGCTAGTCGAAATTCATATGAACTGGTACGAACTAAGACGAACTTGTTCAAAACGGAACTAACTAGGACGAACTTGTACCAAATGGGATGAACTAGTTCGGAATGGGAAGAACTCGTAGGAAATGGTATGAACTAGTACAGAATGGTACTAACTCCTAAGAAATGGTTAGAGGTAGTCCAAATTCATATGAAATGGTACGAACTAAGACGAACTCGTTCAAAATGGAACGAACAAGGACGAACTTGTCCCATATGGAACGAACTAATACGGAATTGTACGAACTCGTAGGAAATGGTATGAACTAGTATGAAACGGTACAGACTCGAACAAAATGGTTAGAGCTAGTCGAAATTCATATGAAATGGTACGAACTAAGACGAACTTGTTCAAAATGGAACTAACTAGGACGAACTTGTACCATATGGGACGAACTAATACGGAATGGTACGAACTCGTAAGAAATGGTATGAACTAGTATAGAATGGTACAAACTCCTAAGAAATGGTTAGAAATAGTCCAAATTCATATGAAATGGTACGACCTAACACGAACTCGTTCAAAATGGAACCAACTAGGACGAACTTGTACCAAATGAGATGAACTAATACGGAATGGTACGAACTCATAGGAAATGGTATGAACTAGGATAGAATGGTACAAACTCCTAAGAAATGGTTAGAACTAGTCCATATTCATATGAAATGGTACGAACTAAGACGAACTCGTTCAAAATGGAACCAACTAGGACGAACTTGTACCATATGGGACGAATTAATACGGAATGGTACGAACTCGTAGGAAATGGTATGAACTAGTATGAAATGGTATAAACTAGTAGAAAATGGTTAGAGGTAGTCCAAATTCATATAAAATGGTACGAACTAAGACGAACTCGTGCAAAATGGAACGAACAAGGACGAACTTGTACCAAATGGGATGAACTAGTTCGGAATGGGAAGAACTCGTAGGAAATGGTATGAACTAGTACAGAATGGTACAAACTCCTAAGAAATGGTTAGAACTAGTCCAAATTCATATGAAATGGTACGAACTAAGACGAACTCGTTCAAAATGGAACCAACTAGGTCGAACTTGTCCCATATGGGACGAACTAATACGGAATGGTACGAACTCGTAGGAAATGGTATGAACTAGTATGAAATGGTATAAACTACTAGAAAATGGTTAGTGCTAGTCGAAATTCATATGAAATGGTACGAACTAAGACGAACTTGTTCAAAATGGAACTAACTAGGACGAACTTGTACCAAATGGGATGAACTAGTTCGGAATGGGAAGAACTCGTAGGAAATGGTATGAACTAGTACAGAATGGTACTAACTCCTAAGAAATGGTTAGAGGTAGTCCAAATTCATATGAAATGGTACGAACTAAGACGAACTCGTTCAAAATGGAACCAACTAGGTCGAACTTGTCCCATATGGGACGAACTAATACGGAATGGTACGAACTCGTAGGAAATGGTATGAACTAGTATGAAATGGTACAGACTCGAACAAAATGTTTAGAGCTAGTCGAAATTCATATGAAATGGTACGAACTAAGACGAACTTGTTCAAAATGGAACTAACTAGGACGAACTTGTACCATATGGGACGAACTAATACGGAATGGTACGAACTCGTAAGAAATGGTATGAACTAGTATAGAATGGTACAAACTCCTAAGAAATGGTTAGAACTAGTCCAAATTCATATGAAATGGTACGAACTAACACGAACTCGTTCAAAATGGAACCAACTAGGACGAACTTGTACCAAATGAGATGAACTAATACGGAATGGTACGAACTCATAGGAAATGGTATGAACTAGGATAGAATGGTACAAACTCCTAAGAAATGGTTAGAACTAGTCCATATTCATATGAAATGGTACGAACTAAGACGAACTCGTTCAAAATGGAACCAACTAGGACGAACTTGTACCATATGGGACGAATTAATACGGAATGGTACGAACTCGTAGGAAATGGTATGAACTAGTATGAAATGGTATAAGCTAGTAGAAAATGGTTAGAGGTAGTCCAAATTCATATAAAATGGTACGAACTAAGACGAACTCGTGCAAAATGGAACGAACAAGGACGAACTTGTACCAAATGGGATGAACTAGTTCGGAATGGGAAGAACTCGTAGGAAATGGTATGAACTAGTACAGAATGGTACAAACTCCTAAGAAATGGTTAGAACTAGTCCAAATTCATATGAAATGGTACGAACTAAGACGAACTCGTTCAAAATGGAACCAACTAGGTCGAACTTGTACCATATGGGACGAATTAATACGGAATGGTACGAACTCGTAGGAAATGGTATGAATTAGTATTAAATGGTATAAACTACTAGAAAAAGGTTAGAGCTAGTCGAAATTCATATGAACTGGTACGAACTAAGACGAACTTGTTCAAAATGGAACTAACTAGGACGAACTTGTACCAAATGGGATGAACTAGTTCGGAATGGGAAGAACTCGTAGGAAATGGTATGAACTAGTACAGAATGGTACTAACTCCTAAGAAATGGTTAGAGGTAGTCCAAATTCATATGAAATGGTACGAACTAAGACGAACTCGTTCAAAATGGAACGAACTAGGACGAACTTGTCCCATATGGAACGAGCTAATACGGAATGGTACGAACTTGTAGGAAATGGTATGAACTAGTATGAAATGGTACAGACTCGAACAAAATGTTTAGAGCTAGTCGAAATTCATATGAAATGGTACGAACTAAGACGAACTTGTTCAAAATGGAACTAACTAGGACGAACTTGTACCATATGGGACGAACTAATACGGAATGGTACGAACTCGTAAGAAATGGTATGAACTAGTATAGAATGGTACAAACTCCTAAGAAATGGTTAGAACTAGTCCAAATTCATATGAAATGGTACGAACTAACACGAACTCGTTCAAAATGGAACCAACTAGGACGAACTTGTACCAAATGAGATGAACTAATACGGAATGGTACGAACTCATAGGAAATGGTATGAACTAGGATAGAATGGTACAAACTCCTAAGAAATGGTTAGAACTAGTCCATATTCATATGAAATGGTACGAACTAAGACGAACTCGTTCAAAATGGAACCAACTAGGACGAACTTGTACCATATGGGACGAATTAATACGGAATGGTACGAACTCGTAGGAAATGGTATGAACTAGTATGAAATGGTATAAACTAGTAGAAAATGGTTAGAGGTAGTCCAAATTCATATAAAATGGTACGAACTAAGACGAACTCGTGCAAAATGGAACGAACAAGGACGAACTTGTACCAAATGGGATGAACTAGTTCGGAATGGGAAGAACTCGTAGGAAATGGTATGAACTAGTACAGAATGGTACAAACTCCTAAGAAATGGTTAGAACTAGTCCAAATTCATATGAAATGGTACGAACTAAGACGAACTCGTTCAAAATGGAACCAACTAGGTCGAACTTGTCCCATATGGGACGAACTAATACGGAATGGTACGAACTCGTAGGAAATGGTATGAACTAGTATGAAATGGTATAAACTACTAGAAAATGGTTAGTGCTAGTCGAAATTCATATGAAATGGTACGAACTAAGACGAACTTGTTCAAAATGGAACTAACTAGGACGAACTTGTACCAAATGGGATGAACTAGTTCGGAATGGGAAGAACTCGTAGGAAATGGTATGAACTAGTACAGAATGGTACTAACTCCTAAGAAATGGTTAGAGGTAGTCCAAATTCATATGAAATGGTACGAACTAAGACGAACTCGTTCAAAATGGAACCAACTAGGTCGAACTTGTCCCATATGGGACGAACTAATACGGAATGGTACGAACTCGTAGGAAATGGTATGAACTAGTATGAAATGGTACAGACTCGAACAAAATGTTTAGAGCTAGTCGAAATTCATATGAAATGGTACGAACTAAGACGAACTTGTTCAAAATGGAACTAACTAGGACGAACTTGTACCATATGGGACGAACTAATACGGAATGGTACTAACTCGTAAGAAATGGTATGAACTAGTATAGAATGGTACAAACTCCTAAGAAATGGTTAGAACTAGTCCAAATTCATATGAAATGGTACGAACTAACACGAACTCGTTCAAAATGGAACCAACTAGGACGAACTTGTACCAAATGAGATGAACTAATACGGAATGGTACGAACTCATAGGAAATGGTATGAACTAGGATAGAATGGTACAAACTCCTAAGAAATGGTTAGAACTAGTCCATATTCATATGAAATGGTACGAACTAAGACGAACTCGTTCAAAATGGAACCAACTAGGACGAACTTGTACCATATGGGACGAATTAATACGGAATGGTACGAACTCGTAGGAAATGGTATGAACTAGTATGAAATGGTATAAACTAGTAGAAAATGGTTAGAGGTAGTCCAAATTCATATAAAATGGTACGAACTAAGACGAACTCGTGCAAAATGGAACGAACAAGGACGAACTTGTACCAAATGGGATGAACTAGTTCGGAATGGGAAGAACTCGTAGGAAATGGTATGAACTAGTACAGAATGGTACAAACTCCTAAGAAATGGTTAGAACTAGTCCAAATTCATATGAAATGGTACGAACTAAGACGAACTCGTTCAAAATGGAACCAACTAGGTCGAACTTGTCCCATATGGGACGAACTAATACGGAATGGTACGAACTCGTAGGAAATGGTATGAACTAGTATGAAATGGTATAAACTACTAGAAAATGGTTAGAGCTAGTCGAAATTCATATGAAATGGTACGAACTAAGACGAACTTGTTCAAAATGGAACTAACTAGGACGAACTTGTACCAAATGGGATGAACTAGTTCGGAATGGGAAGAATTCGTAGGAAATGGTATGAACTAGTACAGAATGGTACTAACTCCTAAGAAATGGTTAGAACTAGTCCAAATTCATATGAAATGGTACGAACTAAGACGAACTCGTTCAAAATGGAACCAACTAGGTCGAACTTGTCCCATATGGGACGAACTAATACGGAATGGTACGAACTCGTAGGAAATGGTATGAACTAGTATGAAATGGTATAAACTACTAGAAAAAGGTTAGAGCTAGTCGAAATTCATATGAACTGGTACGAACTAAGACGAACTTGTTCAAAATGGAACTAACTAGGACGAACTTGTACCAAATGGGATGAACTAGTTCGGAATGGGAAGAACTCGTAGGAAATGGTATGAACTAGTACAGAATGGTACTAACTCCTAAGAAATGGTTAGAGGTAGTCCAAATTGATATGAAATGGTACGAACTAAGACGAACTCGTTCAAAATGGAACGAACAAGGACGAACTTGTCCCATATGGAACGAACTAATACGGAATTGTACGAACTCGTAGGAAATGGTATGAACTAGTATGAAATGGTACAGACTCGAACAAAATGGTTAGAGCTAGTCGAAATTCATATGAAATGGTACGAACTAAGACGAACTTGTTCAAAATGGAACTAACTAGGACGAACTTGTACCATATGGGACGAACTAATACGGAATGGTACGAACTCGTAAGAAATGGTATGAACTAGTATAGAATGGTACAAACTCCTAAGAAATGGTTAGAACTAGTCCAAATTCATATGAAATGGTACGACCTAACACGAACTCGTTCAAAATGGAACCAACTAGGACGAACTTTTACCAAATGAGATGAACTAATACGGAATGGTACGAACTCATAGGAAATGGTATGAACTAGGATAGAATGGTACAAACTCCTAAGAAATGGTTAGAACTAGTCCATATTCATATGAAATGGTACGAACTAAGACGAACTCGTTCAAAATGGAACCAACTAGGACTAACTTGTACCATATGGGACGAATTAATACGGAATGGTACGAACTCGTAGGAAATGGTATGAACTAGTATGAAATGGTATAAACTAGTAGAAAATGGTTAGAGGTAGTCCAAATTCATATAAAATGGTACGAACTAAGACGAACTCGTGCAAAATGGAACGAACAAGGACGAACTTGTACCAAATGGGATGAACTAGTTCGGAATGGGAAGAACTCGTAGGAAATGGTATGAACTAGTACAGAATGGTACAAACTCCTAAGAAATGGTTAGAACTAGTCCAAATTCATATGAAATGGTACGAACTAAGACGAACTCGTTCAAAATGGAACCAACTAGGTCGAACTTGTCCCATATGGGACGACCTAATACGGAATGGTACGAACTCATAGGAAATGGTATGAACTAGTATGAAATGGTATAAACTACTAGAAAATGGTTAGAGCTAGTCGAAATTCATATGAAATGGTACGAACTAAGATGAACTTGTTCAAAATGGAACTAACTAGGACGAACTTGTACCAAATGGGATGAACTAGTTCGGAATGGGAAGAACTCGTAGGAAATGGTATGAACTAGTACAGAATGGTACTAACTCCTAAGAAATGGTTAGAGGTAGTCCAAATTCATATGAAATGGTACGAACTAAGACGAACTCGTTCAAAATGGAACGAACAAGGACGAACTTGTCCCATATGGAACGAACTAATACGGAATGGTACGAACTCGTAGGAAATGGTATGAACTAGTATGAAATGGTACAGACTCGAACAAAATGTTTAGAGCTAGTCGAAATTCATATGAAATGGTACGAACTAAGACGAACTTGTTCAAAATGGAACTAACTAGGACGAACTTGTACCATATGGGACGAACTAATACGGAATGGTACGAACTCGTAAGAAATGGTATGAACTAGTATAGAATGGTACAAACTCCTAAGAAATGGTTAGAACTAGTCCAAATTCATATGAAATGGTACGAACTAACACGAACTCGTTCAAAATGGAACCAACTAGGACGAACTTGTACCAAATGAGATGAACTAATACGGAATGGTACGAACTCATAGGAAATGGTATGAACTAGGATAGAATGGTACAAACTCCTAAGAAATGGTTAGAACTAGTCCATATTCATATGAAATGGTACGAACTAAGACGAACTCGTTCAAAATGGAACCAACTAGGACGAACTTGTACCATATGGGACGAATTAATACGGAATGGTACGAACTCGTAGGAAATGGTATGAACTAGTATGAAATGGTATAAGCTAGTAGAAAATGGTTAGAGGTAGTCCAAATTCATATAAAATGGTACGAACTAAGACGAACTCGTGCAAAATGGAACGAACAAGGACGAACTTGTACCAAATGGGATGAACTAGTTCGGAATGGGAAGAACTCGTAGGAAATGGTATGAACTAGTACAGAATGGTACAAACTCCTAAGAAATGGTTAGAACTAGTCCAAATTCATATGAAATGGTACGAATTAAGACGAACTCGTTCAAAATGGAACCAACTAGGTCGAACTTGTCCCATATGGGACGAACTAATACGGAATGGCAAGAACTCGTAGGAAATGGTATGAATTAGTATGAAATGGTATAAACTACTAGAAAATGGTTAGAGCTAGTCGAAATTCATATGAAATGGTACGAACTAAGACGAACTTGTTCAAAATGGAACTAACTAGGACGAACTTGTACCAAATGGGACGAACTAGTGCGGAATGGTACCAACTCGTAGAAAATGGTATGAACTAGTACAAAATGGTAGAAACTCGTAGAAAATGGTTAGAGTTAGTCCAAATTCATATGAAATGGTACGAACTAAGACGAACTCGTGCAAAATGGAACGAACAAGGACGAACTTGTACCAAATGGGGCGAACTAGTTCGGAATGGTACGAACTCGTAGGAAATGGTATGAACTAGTATGAAATGGTACAAACTCGTACCAAATGGTTAGAGCTAGTCCAAATTCATATGAAATGGTACGAACTAAGACGAACTCGGTCAAAATGGAACCAACTAGGACGAACTTGTACCAAATGAGATGAACTAATACGGAATGGTACGAACTCATAGGAAATGGTATGAACTAGGATAGAATGGTACAAACTCCTAAGAAATGGTTAGAACTAGTCCATATTCATATGAAATGGTACGAACTAAGACGAACTCGTTCAAAATGGAACCAACTAGGACGAACTTGTACCATATGGGACGAATTAATACGGAATGGTACGAACTCGTAGGAAATGGTATGAACTAGTATGAAATGGTATAAACTAGTAGAAAATGGTTAGAGGTAGTCCAAATTCATATAAAATGGTACGAACTAAGACGAACTCGTGCAAAATGGAACGAACAAGGACGAACTTGTACCAAATGGGATGAACTAGTTCGGAATGAGAAGAACTCGTAGGAAATGGTATGAACTAGTACAGAATGGTACAAACTCCTAAGAAATGGTTAGAACTAGTCCAAATTCATATGAAATGGTACGAACTAACACGAACTCGTTCAAAATGGAACCAACTAGGAAGAACTTGTAACAAATGAGATGAACTAATACGGAATGGTACGAACTCATAGGAAATGGTATGAACTAGGATAGAATGGTACAAACTCCTAAGAAATGGTTAGAACTAGTCCATATTCATATGAAATGGTACGAACTAAGACGAACTCGTTCAAAATGGAACCAACTAGGACGAACTTGTACCATATGGGACGAATTAATACGGAATGGTACGAACTCGTAGGAAATGGTATGAACTAGTAAGAAATGGTATAAGCTAGTAGAAAATGGTTAGAGGTAGTCCAAATTCATATAAAATGGTACGAACTAAGACGAACTCGTGCAAAATGGAACGAACAAGGACGAACTTGTACCAAATGGGATGAACTAGTTCGGAATGGGAAGAACTCGTAGGAAATGGTATGAACTAGTACAGAATGGTACAAACTCCTAAGAAATGGTTAGAACTAGTCCAAATTCATATGAAATGGTACGAACTAAGACGAACTCGTTCAAAATGGAACCAACTAGGTTGAACTTGTCCCATATGGGACGAACTAATACGGAATGGCAAGAACTCGTAGGAAATGGTATGAATTAGTATGAAATGGTATAAACTACTAGAAAATGGTTAGAGCTAGTCGAAATTCATATGAAATGGTACGAACTAAGACGAACTTGTTCAAAATGGAACTAACTAGGACGAACTTGTACCAAATGGGACGAACTAGTGCGGAATGGTACCAACTCGTAGAAAATGGTATGAACTAGTACAATATGGTAGAAACTCGTAGAAAATGGTTAGAGTTAGTCCAAATTCATATGAAATGGTACGAACTAAGACGAACTCATGCAAAATGGAACGAACAAGGACGAACTTGTACCAAATGGGGCGAACTAGTTCGGAATGGTACGAACTCGTAGGAAATGGTATGAACTAGTATGAAATGGTACAAACTCGTACCAAATGGTTAGAGCTAGTCCAAATTCATATGAAATGGTACGAACTAAGACGAACTCGGTCAAAATGGAACCAACTAGGACGAACTTGTACCAAATGAGATGAACTAATACGGAATGGTACGAACTCATAGGAAATGGTATGAACTAGGATAGAATGGTACAAACTCCTAAGAAATGGTTAGAACTAGTCCATATTCATATGAAATGGTACGAACTAAGACGAACTCGTTCAAAATGGAACCAACTAGGACGAACTTGTACCATATGGGACGAATTAATACGGAATGGTACGAACTCGTAGGAAATGGTATGAACTAGTATGAAATGGTATAAACTAGTAGAAAATGGTTAGAGGTAGTCCAAATTCATATAAAATGGTACGAACTAAGACGAACTCGTGCAAAATGGAACGAACAAGGACGAACTTGTACCAAATGGGATGAACTAGTTCGGAATGGGAAGAACTCGTAGGAAATGGTATGAACTAGTACAGAATGGTACAAACTCCTAAGAAATGGTTAGAACTAGTCCAAATTCATATGAAATGGTACGAACTAAGACGAACTCGTTCAAAATGGAACCAACTAGGTCGAACTTGTCCCATATGGGACGAACTAATACGGAATGGTACGAATTCGTAGGAAATGGTATGAAATAGTATGAAATGGTATAAACTACTAGAAAATGGTTAGAGCTAGTCGAAATTCATATGAAATGGTACGAACTAAGATGAACTTGTTCAAAATGGAACTAACTAGGACGAACTTGTACCAAATGGGATGAACTAGTTCGGAATGGGAAGAACTCGTAGGAAATGGTATGAACTAGTACAGAATGGTACTAACTCCTAAGAAATGGTTAGAGGTAGTCCAAATTCATATGAAATGGTACGAACTAAGACGAACTCGTTCAAAATGGAACCAACTAGGTCGAACTTGTCCCATATGGGACGAACTAATACGGAATGGTACGAACTCGTAGGAAATGGTATGAACTAGTATGAAATGGTATAAACTAGTAGAAAATGGTTAGAGGTAGTCCAAATTCATATAAAATGGTACGAACTAAGACGAACTCGTGCAAAATGGAACGAACAAGGACGAACTTGTACCAAATGGGATGAACTAGTTCGGAATGAGAAGAACTCGTAGGAAATGGTATGAACTAGTACAGAATGGTACAAACTCCTAAGAAATGGTTAGAACTAGTCCAAATTCATATGAAATGGTACGAACTAACACGAACTCGTTCAAAATGGAACCAACTAGGAAGAACTTGTAACAAATGAGATGAACTAATACGGAATGGTACGAACTCATAGGAAATGGTATGAACTAGGATAGAATGGTACAAACTCCTAAGAAATGGTTAGAACTAGTCCATATTCATATGAAATGGTACGAACTAAGACGAACTCGTTCAAAATGGAACCAACTAGGACGAACTTGTACCATATGGGACGAATTAATACGGAATGGTACGAACTCGTAGGAAATGGTATGAACTAGTAAGAAATGGTATAAGCTAGTAGAAAATGGTTAGAGGTAGTCCAAATTCATATAAAATGGTACGAACTAAGACGAACTCGTGCAAAATGGAACGAACAAGGACGAACTTGTACCAAATGGGATGAACTAGTTCGGAATGGGAAGAACTCGTAGGAAATGGTATGAACTAGTACAGAATGGTACAAACTCCTAAGAAATGGTTAGAACTAGTCCAAATTCATATGAAATGGTACGAACTAAGACGAACTCGTTCAAAATGGAACCAACTAGGTTGAACTTGTCCCATATGGGACGAACTAATACGGAATGGCAAGAACTCGTAGGAAATGGTATGAATTAGTATGAAATGGTATAAACTACTAGAAAATGGTTAGAGCTAGTCGAAATTCATATGAAATGGTACGAACTAAGACGAACTTGTTCAAAATGGAACTAACTAGGACGAACTTGTACCAAATGGGACGAACTAGTGCGGAATGGTACCAACTCGTAGAAAATGGTATGAACTAGTACAATATGGTAGAAACTCGTAGAAAATGGTTAGAGTTAGTCCAAATTCATATGAAATGGTACGAACTAAGACGAACTCATGCAAAATGGAACGAACAAGGACGAACTTGTACCAAATGGGGCGAACTAGTTCGGAATGGTACGAACTCGTAGGAAATGGTATGAACTAGTATGAAATGGTACAAACTCGTACCAAATGGTTAGAGCTAGTCCAAATTCATATGAAATGGTACGAACTAAGACGAACTCGGTCAAAATGGAACCAACTAGGACGAACTTGTACCAAATGAGATGAACTAATACGGAATGGTACGAACTCATAGGAAATGGTATGAACTAGGATAGAATGGTACAAACTCCTAAGAAATGGTTAGAACTAGTCCATATTCATATGAAATGGTACGAACTAAGACGAACTCGTTCAAAATGGAACCAACTAGGACGAACTTGTACCATATGGGACGAATTAATACGGAATGGTACGAACTCGTAGGAAATGGTATGAACTAGTATGAAATGGTATAAACTAGTAGAAAATGGTTAGAGGTAGTCCAAATTCATATAAAATGGTACGAACTAAGACGAACTCGTGCAAAATGGAACGAACAAGGACGAACTTGTACCAAATGGGATGAACTAGTTCGGAATGGGAAGAACTCGTAGGAAATGGTATGAACTAGTACAGAATGGTACAAACTCCTAAGAAATGGTTAGAACTAGTCCAAATTCATATGAAATGGTACGAACTAACACGAACTCGTTCAAAATGGAACCAACTAGGAAGAACTTGTAACAAATGAGATGAACTAATACGGAATGTTACGAACTCATAGGAAATGGTATGAACTAGGATAGAATGGTACAAACTCCTAAGAAATGGTTAGAACTAGTCCATATTCATATGAAATGGTACGAACTAAGACGAACTCGTTCAAAATGGAACCAACTAGGACGAACTTGTACCATATGGGACGAATTAATACGGAATGGTACGAACTCGTAGGAAATGGTATGAACTAGTATGAAATGGTATAAACTAGTAGAAAATGGTTAGAGGTAGTCCAAATTCATATAAAATGGTACGAACTAAGACGAACTCGTGCAAAATGGAACGAACAAGGACGAACTTGTACCAAATGGGATGAACTAGTTCGGAATGAGAAGAACTCGTAGGAAATGGTATGAACTAGTACAGAATGGTACAAACTCCTAAGAAATGGTTAGAACTAGTCCAAATTCATATGAAATGGTACGAACTAACACGAACTCGTTCAAAATGGAACCAACTAGGAAGAACTTGTAACAAATGAGATGAACTAATACGGAATGTTACGAACTCATAGGAAATGGTATGAACTAGGATAGAATGGTACAAACTCCTAAGAAATGGTTAGAACTAGTCCAAATTCATATGAAATGGTACGAACTAAGACGAACTCGTTCAAAATGGAACCAACTAGGTCGAACTTGTCCCATATGGGACGAACTAATACGGAATGGTACGAACTCGTAGGAAATGGTATGAACTAGTATGAAATGGTATAAACTACTAGAAAATGGTTAGAGCTAGTCGAAATTCATATGAAATGGTACGAACTAAGATGAACTTGTTCAAAATGGAACTAACTAGGACGAACTTGTACCAAATGGGATGAACTAGTTCGGAATGAGAAGAACTCGTAGGAAATGGTATGAACTAGTACAGAATGGTACAAACTCCTAAGAAATGGTTAGAACTAGTCCAAATTCATATGAAATGGTACGAACTAACACGAACTCGTTCAAAATGGAACCAACTAGGAAGAACTTGTAACAAATGAGATGAACTAATACGGAATGTTACGAACTCATAGGAAATGGTATGAACTAGGATAGAATGGTACAAACTCCTAAGAAATGGTTAGAACTAGTCCATATTCATATGAAATGGTACGAACTAAGACGAACTCGTTCAAAATGGAACCAACTAGGACTAACTTGTACCATATGGGACGAATTAATACGGAATGGTACGAACTCGTAGGAAATGGTATGAACTAGTATGAAATGGTATAAACTAGTAGAAAATGGTTAGAGGTAGTCCAAATTCATATAAAATGGTACGAACTAAGACGAACTCGTGCAAAATGGAACGAACAAGGACGAACTTGTACCAAATGGGATGAACTAGTTCGGAATGGGAAGAACTCGTAGGAAATGGTATGAACTAGTACAGAATGGTACAAACTCCTAAGAAATGGTTAGAACTAGTCCAAATTCATATGAAATGGTACGAACTAAGACGAACTCGTTCAAAATGGAACCAACTAGGTCGAACTTGTCCCATATGGGACGAACTAATACGGAATGGTACGAATTCGTAGGAAATGGTATGAACTAGTATGAAATGGTATAAACTACTAGAAAATGGTTAGAGCTAGTCGAAATTCATATGAAATGGTACGAACTAAGACGAACTCGTGCAAAATGGAACGAACAAGGACGAACTTGTACCAAATGGGATGAACTAGTTCGGAATGAGAAGAACTCGTAGGAAATGGTATGAACTAGTACAGAATGGTACAAACTCCTAAGAAATGGTTAGAACTAGTCCAAATTCATATGAAATGGTACGAACTAACACGAACTCGTTCAAAATGGAACCAACTAGGAAGAACTTGTAACAAATGAGATGAACTAATACGGAATGGTACGAACTCATAGGAAATGGTATGAACTAGGATAGAATGGTACAAACTCCTAAGAAATGGTTAGAACTAGTCCATATTCATATGAAATGGTACGAACTAAGACGAACTCCTTCAAAATGGAACCAACTAGGACGAACTTGTACCATATGGGACGAATTAATACGGAATGGTACGAACTCGTAGGAAATGGTATGAACTAGTAAGAAATGGTATAAGCTAGTAGAAAATGGTTAGAGGTAGTCCAAATTCATATAAAATGGTACGAACTAAGACGAACTCGTGCAAAATGGAACGAACAAGGACGAACTTGTACCAAATGGGATGAACTAGTTCGGAATGGGAAGAACTCGTAGGAAATGGTATGAACTAGTACAGAATGGTACAAACTCCTAAGAAATGGTTAGAACTAGTCCAAATTCATATGAAATGGTACGAACTAAGACGAACTCGTTCAAAATGGAACCAACTAGGTCGAACTTGTCCCATATGGGACGAACTAATACGGAATGGCAAGAACTCGTAGGAAATGGTATGAATTAGTATGAAATGGTATAAACTACTAGAAAATGGTTAGAGCTAGTCGAAATTCATATGAAATGGTACGAACTAAGACGAACTTGTTCAAAATGGAACTAACTAGGACGAACTTGTACCAAATGGGACGAACTAGTGCGGAATGGTACCAACTCGTAGAAAATGGTATGAACTAGTACAATATGGTAGAAACTCGTAGAAAATGGTTAGAGTTAGTCCAAATTCATATGAAATGGTACGAACTAAGACGAACTCATGCAAAATGGAACGAACAAGGACGAACTTGTACCAAATGGGGCGAACTAGTTCGGAATGGTACGAACTCGTAGGAAATGGTATGAACTAGTATGAAATGGTACAAACTCGTACCAAATGGTTAGAGCTAGTCCAAATTCATATGAAATGGTACGAACTAAGACGAACTCGGTCAAAATGGAACCAACTAGGACGAACTTGTACCAAATGAGATGAACTAATACGGAATGGTACGAACTCATAGGAAATGGTATGAACTAGGATAGAATGGTACAAACTCCTAAGAAATGGTTAGAACTAGTCCATATTCATATGAAATGGTACGAACTAAGACGAACTCGTTCAAAATGGAACCAACTAGGTCGAACTTGTCCCATATGGGACGAACTAATACGGAATGGTACGAACTCGTAGGAAATGGTATGAACTAGTATGAAATGGTATAAACTACTAGAAAATGGTTAGAGCTAGTCGAAATTCATATGAAATGGTACGAACTAAGATGAACTTGTTCAAAATGGAACTAACTAGGACGAACTTGTACCAAATGGGATGAACTAGTTCGGAATGAGAAGAACTCGTAGGAAATGGTATGAACTAGTACAGAATGGTACAAACTCCTAAGAAATGGTTAGAACTAGTCCAAATTCATATGAAATGGTACGAACTAACACGAACTCGTTCAAAATGGAACCAACTAGGAAGAACTTGTAACAAATGAGATGAACTAATACGGAATGTTACGAACTCATAGGAAATGGTATGAACTAGGATAGAATGGTACAAACTCCTAAGAAATGGTTAGAACTAGTCCATATTCATATGAAATGGTACGAACTAAGACGAACTCGTTCAAAATGGAACCAACTAGGACGAACTTGTACCATATGGGACGAATTAATACGGAATGGTACGAACTCGTAGGAAATGGTATGAACTAGTATGAAATGGTATAAACTAGTAGAAAATGGTTAGAGGTAGTCCAAATTCATATAAAATGGTACGAACTAAGACGAACTCGTGCAAAATGGAACGAACAAGGACGAACTTGTACCAAATGGGATGAACTAGTTCGGAATGAGAAGAACTCGTAGGAAATGGTATGAACTAGTACAGAATGGTACAAACTCCTAAGAAATGGTTAGAACTAGTCCAAATTCATATGAAATGGTACGAACTAACACGAACTCGTTCAAAATGGAACCAACTAGGAAGAACTTGTAACAAATGAGATGAACTAATACGGAATGTTACGAACTCATAGGAAATGGTATGAACTAGGATAGAATGGTACAAACTCCTAAGAAATGGTTAGAACTAGTCCAAATTCATATGAAATGGTACGAACTAAGACGAACTCGTTCAAAATGGAACCAACTAGGTCGAACTTGTCCCATATGGGACGAACTAATACGGAATGGTACGAACTCGTAGGAAATGGTATGAACTAGTATGAAATGGTATAAACTACTAGAAAATGGTTAGAGCTAGTCGAAATTCATATGAAATGGTACGAACTAAGATGAACTTGTTCAAAATGGAACTAACTAGGACGAACTTGTACCAAATGGGATGAACTAGTTCGGAATGAGAAGAACTCGTAGGAAATGGTATGAACTAGTACAGAATGGTACAAACTCCTAAGAAATGGTTAGAACTAGTCCAAATTCATATGAAATGGTACGAACTAACACGAACTCGTTCAAAATGGAACCAACTAGGAAGAACTTGTAACAAATGAGATGAACTAATACGGAATGTTACGAACTCATAGGAAATGGTATGAACTAGGATAGAATGGTACAAACTCCTAAGAAATGGTTAGAACTAGTCCATATTCATATGAAATGGTACGAACTAAGACGAACTCGTTCAAAATGGAACCAACTAGGACTAACTTGTACCATATGGGACGAATTAATACGGAATGGTACGAACTCGTAGGAAATGGTATGAACTAGTATGAAATGGTATAAACTAGTAGAAAATGGTTAGAGGTAGTCCAAATTCATATAAAATGGTACGAACTAAGACGAACTCGTGCAAAATGGAACGAACAAGGACGAACTTGTACCAAATGGGATGAACTAGTTCGGAATGGGAAGAACTCGTAGGAAATGGTATGAACTAGTACAGAATGGTACAAACTCCTAAGAAATGGTTAGAACTAGTCCAAATTCATATGAAATGGTACGAACTAAGACGAACTCGTTCAAAATGGAACCAACTAGGTCGAACTTGTCCCATATGGGACGAACTAATACGGAATGGTACGAATTCGTAGGAAATGGTATGAACTAGTATGAAATGGTATAAACTACTAGAAAATGGTTAGAGCTAGTCGAAATTCATATGAAATGGTACGAACTAAGACGAACTCGTGCAAAATGGAACGAACAAGGACGAACTTGTACCAAATGGGATGAACTAGTTCGGAATGAGAAGAACTCGTAGGAAATGGTATGAACTAGTACAGAATGGTACAAACTCCTAAGAAATGGTTAGAACTAGTCCAAATTCATATGAAATGGTACGAACTAACACGAACTCGTTCAAAATGGAACCAACTAGGAAGAACTTGTAACAAATGAGATGAACTAATACGGAATGGTACGAACTCATAGGAAATGGTATGAACTAGGATAGAATGGTACAAACTCCTAAGAAATGGTTAGAACTAGTCCATATTCATATGAAATGGTACGAACTAAGACGAACTCCTTCAAAATGGAACCAACTAGGACGAACTTGTACCATATGGGACGAATTAATACGGAATGGTACGAACTCGTAGGAAATGGTATGAACTAGTAAAAAATGGTATAAGCTAGTAGAAAATGGTTAGAGGTAGTCCAAATTCATATAAAATGGTACGAACTAAGACGAACTCGTGCAAAATGGAACGAACAAGGACGAACTTGTACCAAATGGGATGAACTAGTTCGGAATGGGAAGAACTCGTAG
This sequence comes from Astragalus glycyphyllos, assembly GCA_963573325.1. NCBI lineage: Eukaryota > Viridiplantae > Streptophyta > Magnoliopsida > Fabales > Fabaceae > Astragalus > Astragalus glycyphyllos. Next base: position 35,553,145 of record OY754307.1, read on the forward strand.
GAAATGGTATGAACTAGTACAGAATGGTACAAACTCCTAAGAAATGGTTAGAACTAGTCCAAATTCATATGAAATGGTACGAACTAAGACGAACTCGTTCAAAATGGAACCAACTAGGTCGAACTTGTCCCATATGGGACGAACTAATACGGAATGGCAAGAACTCGTAGGAAATGGTATGAATTAGTATGAAATGGTATAAACTACTAGAAAATGGTTAGAGCTAGTCGAAATTCATATGAAATGGTACGAACTAAGACGAACTTGTTCAAAATGGAACTAACTAGGACGAACTTGTACCAAATGGGACGAACTAGTGCGGAATGGTACCAACTCGTAGAAAATGGTATGAACTAGTACAATATGGTAGAAACTCGTAGAAAATGGTTAGAGTTAGTCCAAATTCATATGAAATGGTACGAACTAAGACGAACTCATGCAAAATGGAACGAACAAGGACGAACTTGTACCAAATGGGGCGAACTAGTTCGGAATGGTACGAACTCGTAGGAAATGGTATGAACTAGTATGAAATGGTACAAACTCGTACCAAATGGTTAGAGCTAGTCCAAATTCATATGAAATGGTACGAACTAAGACGAACTCGGTCAAAATGGAACCAACTAGGACGAACTTGTACCAAATGAGATGAACTAATACGGAATGGTACGAACTCATAGGAAATGGTATGAACTAGGATAGAATGGTACAAACTCCTAAGAAATGGTTAGAACTAGTCCATATTCATATGAAATGGTACGAACTAAGACGAACTCGTTCAAAATGGAACCAACTAGGTCGAACTTGTCCCATATGGGACGAACTAATACGGAATGGTACGAACTCGTAGGAAATGGTATGAACTAGTATGAAATGGTATAAACTACTAGAAAATGGTTAGAGCTAGTCGAAATTCATATGAAATGGTACGAACTAAGATGAACTTGTTCAAAATGGAACTAACTAGGACGAACTTGTACCAAATGGGATGAACTAGTTCGGAATGAGAAGAACTCGTAGGAAATGGTATGAACTAGTACAGAATGGTACAAACTCCTAAGAAATGGTTAGAACTAGTCCAAATTCATATGAAATGGTACGAACTAACACGAACTCGTTCAAAATGGAACCAACTAGGAAGAACTTGTAACAAATGAGATGAACTAATACGGAATGTTACGAACTCATAGGAAATGGTATGAACTAGGATAGAATGGTACAAACTCCTAAGAAATGGTTAGAACTAGTCCATATTCATATGAAATGGTACGAACTAAGACGAACTCCTTCAAAATGGAACCAACTAGGACGAACTTGTACCATATGGGACGAATTAATACGGAATGGTACGAACTCGTAGGAAATGGTATGAACTAGTAAGAAATGGTATAAGCTAGTAGAAAATGGTTAGAGGTAGTCCAAATTCATATAAAATGGTACGAACTAAGACGAACTCGTGCAAAATGGAACGAACAAGGACGAACTTGTACCAAATGGGATGAACTAGTTCGGAATGGGAAGAACTCGTAGGAAATGGTATGAACTAGTACAGAATGGTACAAACTCCTAAGAAATGGTTAGAACTAGTCCAAATTCATATGAAATGGTACGAACTAAGACGAACTCGTTCAAAATGGAACCAACTAGGTCGAACTTGTCCCATATGGGACGAACTAATACGGAATGGTACGAACTCGTAGGAAATGGTATGAACTAGTATGAAATGGTATAAACTAGTAGAAAATGGTTAGAGGTAGTCCAAATTCATATAAAATGGTACGAACTAAGACGAACTCGTGCAAAATGGAACGAACAAGGACGAACTTGTACCAAATGGGATGAACTAGTTCGGAATGAGAAGAACTCGTAGGAAATGGTATGAACTAGTACAGAATGGTACAAACTCCTAAGAAATGGTTAGAACTAGTCCAAATTCATAAGAAATGGTACGAACTAACACGAACTCGTTCAAAATGGAACCAACTAGGAAGAACTTGTAACAAATGAGATGAACTAATACGGAATGGTACGAACTCATAGGAAATGGTATGAACTAGGATAGAATGGTACAAACTCCTAAGAAATGGTTAGAACTAGTCCATATTCATATGAAATGGTACGAACTAAGACGAACTCCTTCAAAATGGAACCAACTAGGACGAACTTGTACCATATGGGACGAATTAATACGGAATGGTACGAACTCGTAGGAAATGGTATGAACTAGTAAGAAATGGTATAAGCTAGTAGAAAATGGTTAGAGGTAGTCCAAATTCATATAAAATGGTACGAACTAAGACGAACTCGTGCAAAATGGAACGAACAAGGACGAACTTGTACCAAATGGGATGAACTAGTTCGGAATGGGAAGAACTCGTAGGAAATGGTATGAACTAGTACAGAATGGTACAAACTCCTAAGAAATGGTTAGAACTAGTCCAAATTCATATGAAATGGTACGAACTAAGACGAACTCGTTCAAAATGGAACCAACTAGGTCGAACTTATCCCATATGGGACGAACTAATACGGAATGGCAAGAACTCGTAGGAAATGGTATGAATTAGTATGAAATGGTATAAACTACTAGAAAATGGTTAGAGCTAGTCGAAATTCATATGAAATGGTACGAACTAAGACGAACTTGTTCAAAATGGAACTAACTAGGACGAACTTGTACCAAATGGGACGAACTAGTGCGGAATGGTACCAACTCGTAGAAAATGGTATGAACTAGTACAATATGGTAGAAACTCGTAGAAAATGGTTAGAGTTAGTCCAAATTCATATGAAATGGTACGAACTAAGACGAACTCATGCAAAATGGAACTAACAAGGACGAACTTGTACCAAATGGGGCGAACTAGTTCGGAATGGTACGAACTCGTAGGAAATGGTATGAACTAGTATGAAATGGTACAAACTCGTACCAAATGGTTAGAGCTAGTCCAAATTCATATGAAATGGTACGAACTAAGACGAACTCGGTCAAAATGGAACCAACTAGGACGAACTTGTACCAAATGAGATGAACTAATACGGAATGGTACGAACTCATAGGAAATGGTATGAACTAGGATAGAATGGTACAAACTCCTAAGAAATGGTTAGAACTAGTCCATATTCATATGAAATGGTACGAACTAAGACGAACTCGTTCAAAATGGAACCAACTAGGACGAACTTGTACCATATGGGACGAATTAATACGGAATGGTACGAACTCGTAGGAAATGGTATGAACTAGTATGAAATGGTATAAACTAGTAGAAAATGGTTAGAGGTAGTCCAAATTCATATAAAATGGTACGAACTAAGACGAACTCGTGCAAAATGGAACGAACAAGGACGAACTTGTACCAAATGGGATGAACTAGTTCGGAATGAGAAGAACTCGTAGGAAATGGTATGAACTAGTACAGAATGGTACAAACTCCTAAGAAATGGTTAGAACTAGTCCAAATTCATATGAAATGGTACGAACTAACACGAACTCGTTCAAAATGGAACCAACTAGGAAGAACTTGTAACAAATGAGATGAACTAATACGGAATGTTACGAACTCATAGGAAATGGTATGAACTAGGATAGAATGGTACAAACTCCTAAGAAATGGTTAGAACTAGTCCATATTCATATGAAATGGTACGAACTAAGACGAACTCCTTCAAAATGGAACCAACTAGGACGAACTTGTACCATATGGGACGAATTAATACGGAATGGTACGAACTCGTAGGAAATGGTATGAACTAGTAAGAAATGGTATAAGCTAGTAGAAAATGGTTAGAGGTAGTCCAAATTCATATAAAATGGTACGAACTAAGACGAACTCGTGCAAAATGGAACGAACAAGGACGAACTTGTACCAAATGGGATGAACTAGTTCGGAATGGGAAGAACTCGTAGGAAATGGTATGAACTAGTACAGAATGGTACAAACTCCTAAGAAATGGTTAGAACTAGTCCAAATTCATATGAAATGGTACGAACTAAGACGAACTCGTTCAAAATGGAACCAACTAGGTCGAACTTGTCCCATATGGGACGAACTAATACGGAATGGTACGAACTCGTAGGAAATGGTATGAACTAGTATGAAATGGTATAAACTAGTAGAAAATGGTTAGAGGTAGTCCAAATTCATATAAAATGGTACGAACTAAGACGAACTCGTGCAAAATGGAACGAACAAGGACGAACTTGTACCAAATGGGATGAACTAGTTCGGAATGAGAAGAACTCGTAGGAAATGGTATGAACTAGTACAGAATGGTACAAACTCCTAAGAAATGGTTAGAACTAGTCCAAATTCATATGAAATGGTACGAACTAACACGAACTCGTTCAAAATGGAACCAACTAGGAAGAACTTGTAACAAATGAGATGAACTAATACGGAATGGTACGAACTCATAGGAAATGGTATGAACTAGGATAGAATGGTACAAACTCCTAAGAAATGGTTAGAACTAGTCCATATTCATATGAAATGGTACGAACTAAGACGAACTCGTTCAAAATGGAACCAACTAGGACGAACTTGTACCATATGGGACGAATTAATACGGAATGGTACGAACTCGTAGGAAATGGTATGAACTAGTAAGAAATGGTATAAGCTAGTAGAAAATGGTTAGAGGTAGTCCAAATTCATATAAAATGGTACGAACTAAGACGAACTCGTGCAAAATGGAACGAACAAGGACGAACTTGTACCAAATGGGATGAACTAGTTCGGAATGGGAAGAACTCGTAGGAAATGGTATGAACTAGTACAGAATGGTACAAACTCCTAAGAAATGGTTAGAACTAGTCCAAATTCATATGAAATGGTACGAACTAAGACGAACTCGTTCAAAATGGAACCAACTAGGTCGAACTTGTCCCATATGGGACGAACTAATACGGAATGGCAAGAACTCGTAGGAAATGGTATGAATTAGTATGAAATGGTATAAACTACTAGAAAATGGTTAGAGCTAGTCGAAATTCATATGAAATGGTACGAACTAAGACGAACTTGTTCAAAATGGAACTAACTAGGACGAACTTGTACCAAATGGGACGAACTAGTGCGGAATGGTACCAACTCGTAGAAAATGGTATGAACTAGTACAATATGGTAGAAACTCGTAGAAAATGGTTAGAGTTAGTCCAAATTCATATGAAATGGTACGAACTAAGACGAACTCATGCAAAATGGAACGAACAAGGACGAACTTGTACCAAATGGGGCGAACTAGTTCGGAATGGTACGAACTCGTAGGAAATGGTATGAACTAGTATGAAATGGTACAAACTCGTACCAAATGGTTAGAGCTAGTCCAAATTCATATGAAATGGTACGAACTAAGACGAACTCGGTCAAAATGGAACCAACTAGGACGAACTTGTACCAAATGAGATGAACTAATACGGAATGGTACGAACTCATAGGAAATGGTATGAACTAGGATAGAATGGTACAAACTCCTAAGAAATGGTTAGAACTAGTCCATATTCATATGAAATGGTACGAACTAAGACGAACTCGTTCAAAATGGAACCAACTAGGACGAACTTGTACCATATGGGACGAATTAATACGGAATGGTACGAACTCGTAGGAAATGGTATGAACTAGTATGAAATGGTATAAACTAGTAGAAAATGGTTAGAGGTAGTCCAAATTCATATAAAATGGTACGAACTAAGACGAACTCGTGCAAAATGGAACGAACAAGGACGAACTTGTACCAAATGGGATGAACTAGTTCGGAATGAGAAGAACTCGTAGGAAATGGTATGAACTAGTACAGAATGGTACAAACTCCTAAGAAATGGTTAGAACTAGTCCAAATTCATATGAAATGGTACGAACTAACACGAACTCGTTCAAAATGGAACCAACTAGGAAGAACTTGTAACAAATGAGATGAACTAATACGGAATGTTACGAACTCATAGGAAATGGTATGAACTAGGATAGAATGGTACAAACTCCTAAGAAATGGTTAGAACTAGTCCATATTCATATGAAATGGTACGAACTAAGACGAACTCGTTCAAAATGGAACCAACTAGGACTAACTTGTACCATATGGGACGAATTAATACGGAATGGTACGAACTCGTAGGAAATGGTATGAACTAGTATGAAATGGTATAAACTAGTAGAAAATGGTTAGAGGTAGTCCAAATTCATATAAAATGGTACGAACTAAGACGAACTCGTGCAAAATGGAACGAACAAGGACGAACTTGTACCAAATGGGATGAACTAGTTCGGAATGGGAAGAACTCGTAGGAAATGGTATGAACTAGTACAGAATGGTACAAACTCCTAAGAAATGGTTAGAACTAGTCCAAATTCATATGAAATGGTACGAACTAAGACGAACTCGTTCAAAATGGAACCAACTAGGTCGAACTTGTCCCATATGGGACGAACTAATACGGAATGGTACGAATTCGTAGGAAATGGTATGAACTAGTATGAAATGGTATAAACTACTAGAAAATGGTTAGAGCTAGTCGAAATTCATATGAAATGGTACGAACTAAGATGAACTTGTTCAAAATGGAACTAACTAGGACGAACTTGTACCAAATGGGATGAACTAGTTCGGAATGGGAAGAACTCGTAGGAAATGGTATGAACTAGTACAGAATGGTACTAACTCCTAAGAAATGGTTAGAGGTAGTCCAAATTCATATGAAATGGTACGAACTAAGACGAACTCGTTCAAAATGGAACCAACTAGGTCGAACTTGTCCCATATGGGACGAACTAATACGGAATGGTACGAACTCGTAGGAAATGGTATGAACTAGTATGAAATGGTATAAACTAGTAGAAAATGGTTAGAGGTAGTCCAAATTCATATAAAATGGTACGAACTAAGACGAACTCGTGCAAAATGGAACGAACAAGGACGAACTTGTACCAAATGGGATGAACTAGTTCGGAATGAGAAGAACTCGTAGGAAATGGTATGAACTAGTACAGAATGGTACAAACTCCTAAGAAATGGTTAGAACTAGTCCAAATTCATATGAAATGGTACGAACTAACACGAACTCGTTCAAAATGGAACCAACTAGGAAGAACTTGTAACAAATGAGATGAACTAATACGGAATGGTACGAACTCATAGGAAATGGTATGAACTAGGATAGAATGGTACAAACTCCTAAGAAATGGTTAGAACTAGTCCATATTCATATGAAATGGTACGAACTAAGACGAACTCGTTCAAAATGGAACCAACTAGGACGAACTTGTACCATATGGGACGAATTAATACGGAATGGTACGAACTCGTAGGAAATGGTATGAACTAGTAAGAAATGGTATAAGCTAGTAGAAAATGGTTAGAGGTAGTCCAAATTCATATAAAATGGTACGAACTAAGACGAACTCGTGCAAAATGGAACGAACAAGGACGAACTTGTACCAAATGGGATGAACTAGTTCGGAATGGGAAGAACTCGTAGGAAATGGTATGAACTAGTACAGAATGGTACAAACTCCTAAGAAATGGTTAGAACTAGTCCAAATTCATATGAAATGGTACGAACTAAGACGAACTTGTTCAAAATGGAACCAACTAGGTCGAACTTGTCCCATATGGGACGAACTAATACGGAATGGCAAGAACTCGTAGGAAATGGTATGAATTAGTATGAAATAGTATAAACTACTAGAAAATGGTTAGAGCTAGTCGAAATTCATATGAAATGGTACGAACTAAGACGAACTTGTTCAAAATGGAACTAACTAGGACGAACTTGTACCAAATGGGACGAACTAGTGCGGAATGGTACCAACTCGTAGAAAATGGTATGAACTAGTACAATATGGTAGAAACTCGTAGAAAATGGTTAGAGTTAGTCCAAATTCATATGAAATGGTACGAACTAAGACGAACTCATGCAAAATGGAACGAACAAGGACGAACTTGTACCAAATGGGGCGAACTAGTTCGGAATGGTACGAACTCGTAGGAAATGGTATGAACTAGTATGAAATGGTACAAACTCGTACCAAATGGTTAGAGCTAGTCCAAATTCATATGAAATGGTACGAACTAAGACGAACTCGGTCAAAATGGAACCAACTAGGACGAACTTGTACCAAATGAGATGAACTAATACGGAATGGTACGAACTCATAGGAAATGGTATGAACTAGGATAGAATGGTACAAACTCCTAAGAAATGGTTAGAACTAGTCCATATTCATATGAAATGGTACGAACTAAGACGAACTCGTTCAAAATGGAACCAACTAGGACGAACTTGTACCATATGGGACGAATTAATACGGAATGGTACGAACTCGTAGGAAATGGTATGAACTAGTATGAAATGGTATAAACTAGTAGAAAATGGTTAGAGGTAGTCCAAATTCATATAAAATGGTACGAACTAAGACGAACTCGTGCAAAATGGAACGAACAAGGACGAACTTGTACCAAATGGGATGAACTAGTTCGGAATGAGAAGAACTCGTAGGAAATGGTATGAACTAGTACAGAATGGTACAAACTCCTAAGAAATGGTTAGAACTAGTCCAAATTCATATGAAATGGTACGAACTAACACGAACTCGTTCAAAATGGAACCAACTAGGAAGAACTTGTAACAAATGAGATGAACTAATACGGAATGTTACGAACTCATAGGAAATGGTATGAACTAGGATAGAATGGTACAAACTCCTAAGAAATGGTTAGAACTAGTCCATATTCATATGAAATGGTACGAACTAAGACGAACTCGTTCAAAATGGAACCAACTAGGACTAACTTGTACCATTTGGGACGAATTAATACGGAATGGTACGAACTCGTAGGAAATGGTATGAACTAGTATGAAATGGTATAAACTAGTAGAAAATGGTTAGAGGTAGTCCAAATTCATATAAAATGGTACGAACTAAGACGAACTCGTGCAAAATGGAACGAACAAGGACGAACTTGTACCAAATGGGATGAACTAGTTCGGAATGGGAAGAACTCGTAGGAAATGGTATGAACTAGTACAGAATGGTACAAACTCCTAAGAAATGGTACGAACTAAGACGAACTCGTTCAAAATGGAACCAACTAGGTCGAACTTGTCCCATATGGGACGAACTAATACGGAATGGTACGAATTCGTAGGAAATGGTATGAACTAGTATGAAATGGTATAAACTACTAGAAAATGGTTAGAGCTAGTCGAAATTCATATGAAATGGTACGAACTAAGATGAACTTGTTCAAAATGGAACTAACTAGGACGAACTTGTACCAAATGGGATGAACTAGTTCGGAATGGGAAGAACTCGTAGGAAATGGTATGAACTAGTACAGAATGGTACTAACTCCTAAGAAATGGTTAGAGGTAGTCCAAATTCATATGAAATGGTACGAACTAAGACGAACTCGTTCAAAATGGAACCAACTAGGTCGAACTTGTCCCATATGGGACGAACTAATACGGAATGGTACGAACTCGTAGGAAATGGTATGAACTAGTATGAAATGGTATAAACTAGTAGAAAATGGTTAGAGGTAGTCCAAATTCATATAAAATGGTACGAACTAAGACGAACTCGTGCAAAATGGAACGAACAAGGACGAACTTGTACCAAATGGGATGAACTAGTTCGGAATGAGAAGAACTCGTAGGAAATGGTATGAACTAGTACAGAATGGTACAAACTCCTAAGAAATGGTTAGAACTAGTCCAAATTCATATGAAATGGTACGAACTAACACGAACTCGTTCAAAATGGAACCAACTAGGAAGAACTTGTAACAAATGAGATGAACTAATACGGAATGGTACGAACTCATAGGAAATGGTATGAACTAGGATAGAATGGTACAAACTCCTAAGAAATGGTTAGAACTAGTCCATATTCATATGAAATGGTACGAACTAAGACGAACTCGTTCAAAATGGAACCAACTAGGACGAACTTGTACCATATGGGACGAATTAATACGGAATGGTACGAACTCGTAGGAAATGGTATGAACTAGTAAGAAATGGTATAAGCTAGTAGAAAATGGTTAGAGGTAGTCCAAATTCATATAAAATGGTACGAACTAAGACGAACTCGTGCAAAATGGAACGAACAAGGACGAACTTGTACCAAATGGGATGAACTAGTTCGGAATGGGAAGAACTCGTAGGAAATGGTATGAACTAGTACAGAATGGTACAAACTCCTAAGAAATGGTTAGAACTAGTCCAAATTCATATGAAATGGTACGAACTAAGACGAACTCGTTCAAAATGGAACCAACTAGGTCGAACTTGTCCCATTTGGACGAACTAATACGGAATGGCAAGAACTCGTAGGAAATGGTATGAATTAGTATGAAATGGTATAAACTACTAGAAAATGGTTAGAGCTAGTCGAAATTCATATGAAATGGTACGAACTAAGACGAACTTGTTCAAAATGGAACTAACTAGGACGAACTTGTACCAAATGGGACGAACTAGTGCGGAATGGTACCAACTCGTAGAAAATGGTATGAACTAGTACAATATGGTAGAAACTCGTAGAAAATGGTTAGAGTTAGTCCAAATTCATATGAAATGGTACGAACTAAGACGAACTCATGCAAAATGGAACGAACAAGGACGAACTTGTACCAAATGGGGCGAACTAGTTCGGAATGGTACGAACTCGTAGGAAATGGTATGAACTAGTATGAAATGGTACAAACTCGTACCAAATGGTTAGAGCTAGTCCAAATTCATATGAAATGGTACGAACTAAGACGAACTCGGTCAAAATGGAACCAACTAGGACGAACTTGTACCAAATGAGATGAACTAATACGGAATGGTACGAACTCATAGGAAATGGTATGAACTAGGATAGAATGGTACAAACTCCTAAGAAATGGTTAGAACTAGTCCATATTCATATGAAATGGTACGAACTAAGACGAACTCGTTCAAAATGGAACCAACTAGGACGAACTTGTACCATATGGGACGAATTAATACGGAATGGTACGAACTCGTAGGAAATGGTATGAACTAGTATGAAATGGTATAAACTAGTAGAAAATGGTTAGAGGTAGTCCAAATTCATATAAAATGGTACGAACTAAGACGAACTCGTGCAAAATGGAACGAACAAGGACGAACTTGTACCAAATGGGATGAACTAGTTCGGAATGAGAAGAACTCGTAGGAAATGGTATGAACTAGTACAGAATGGTACAAACTCCTAAGAAATGGTTAGAACTAGTCCAAATTCATATGAAATGGTACGAACTAACACGAACTCGTTCAAAATGGAACCAACTAGGAAGAACTTGTAACAAATGAGATGAACTAATACGGAATGTTACGAACTCATAGGAAATGGTATGAACTAGGATAGAATGGTACAAACTCCTAAGAAATGGTTAGAACTAGTCCATATTCATATGAAATGGTACGAACTAAGACGAACTCGTTCAAAATGGAACCAACTAGGACTAACTTGTACCATATGGGACGAATTAATATGGAATGGTACGAACTCGTAGGAAATGGTATGAACTAGTATGAAATGGTATAAACTAGTAGAAAATGGTTAGAGGTAGTCCAAATTCATATAAAATGGTACGAACTAAGACGAACTCGTGCAAAATGGAACGAACAAGGACGAACTTGTACCAAATGGGATGAACTAGTTCGGAATGGGAAGAACTCGTAGGAAATGGTATGAACTAGTACAGAATGGTACAAACTCCTAAGAAATGGTTAGAACTAGTCCAAATTCATATGAAATGGTACGAACTAAGACGAACTCGTTCAAAATGGAACCAACTAGGTCGAACTTGTCCCATATGGGACGAACTAATACGGAATGGTACGAACACGTAGGAAATGGTATGAACTAGTATGAAATGGTATAAACTACTAGAAAATGGTTAGAGCTAGTCGAAATTCATATGAAATGGTACGAACTAAGATGAACTTGTTCAAAATGGAACTAACTAGGACGAACTTGTACCAAATGGGATGAACTAGTTCGGAATGGGAAGAACTCGTAGGAAATGGTATGAACTAGTACAGAATGGTACTAACTCCTAAGAAATGGTTAGAGGTAGTCCAAATTCATATGAAATGGTACGAACTAAGACGAACTCGTTCAAAATGGAACCAACTAGGTCGAACTTGTCCCATATGGGACGAACTAATACGGAATGGTACGAACTCGTAGGAAATGGTATGAACTAGTATGAAATGGTACAGACTCGAACAAAATGTTTAGAGCTAGTCGAAATTCATATGAAATGGTACGAACTAAGACGAACTTGTTCAAAATGGAACTAACTAGGACGAACTTGTACCATATGGGACGAACTAATACGGAATGGTACGAACTCGTAAGAAATGGTATGAACTAGTATAGAATGGTACAAACTCCTAAGAAATGGTTAGAACTAGTCCAAATTCATATGAAATGGTACGAACTAACACGAACTCGTTCAAAATGGAACCAACTAGGACGAACTTGTACCAAATGAGATGAACTAATACGGAATGGTACGAACTCATATGAAATGGTATGAACTAGGATAGAATGGTACAAACTCCTAAGAAATGGTTAGAACTAGTCCATATTCATATGAAATGGTACGAACTAAGACGAACTCCTTCAAAATGGAACCAACTAGGACGAACTTGTACCATATGGGACGAATTAATACGGAATGGTACGAACTCGTAGGAAATGGTATGAACTAGTATGAAATGGTATAAGCTAGTAGAAAATGGTTAGAGGTAGTCCAAATTCATATAAAATGGTACGAACTAAGACGAACTCGTGCAAAATGGAACGAACAAGGACGAACTTGTACCAAATGGGATGAACTAGTTCGGAATGGGAAGAACTCGTAGGAAATGGTATGAACTAGTACAGAATGGTACAAACTCCTAAGAAATGGTTAGAACTAGTCCAAATTCATATGAAATCGTACGAACTAAGACGAACTCGTTCAAAATGGAACCAACTAGGTCGAACTTGTCCCATATGGGACGAACTAATACGGAATGGCAAGAACTCGTAGGAAATGGTATGAATTAGTATGAAATGGTATAAACTACTAGAAAATGGTTAGAGCTAGTCGAAATTCATATGAAATGGTACGAACTAAGACGAACTTGTTCAAAATGGAACTAACTAGGACGAACTTGTACCATATGGGACGAACTAATACGGAATGGTACGAACTCGTAAGAAATGGTATGAACTAGTATAGAATGGTACAAACTCCTAAGAAATGGTTAGAACTAGTCCAAATTCATATGAAATGGTACGAACTAACACGAACTCGTTCAAAATGGAACCAACTAGGACGAACTTGTACCAAATGAGATGAACTAATACGGAATGGTACGAACTCATATGAAATGGTATGAACTAGGATAGAATGGTACAAACTCCTAAGAAATGGTTAGAACTAGTCCATATTCATATGAAATGGTACGAACTAAGACGAACTCCTTCAAAATGGAACCAACTAGGACGAACTTGTACCATATGGGACGAATTAATACGGAATGGTACGAACTCGTAGGAAATGGTATGAACTAGTATGAAATGGTATAAGCTAGTAGAAAATGGTTAGAGGTAGTCCAAATTCATATAAAATGGTACGAACTAAGACGAACTCGTGCAAAATGGAACGAACAAGGACGAACTTGTACCAAATGGGATGAACTAGTTCGGAATGGGAAGAACTCGTAGGAAATGGTATGAACTAGTACAGAATGGTACAAACTCCTAAGAAATGGTTAGAACTAGTCCAAATTCATATGAAATGGTACGAACTAAGACGAACTCGTTCAAAATGGAACCAACTAGGTCGAACTTGTCCCATATGGGACGAACTAATACGGAATGGCAAGAACTCGTAGGAAATGGTATGAATTAGTATGAAATGGTATAAACTACTAGAAAATGGTTAGAGCTAGTCGAAATTCATATGAAATGGTACGAACTAAGACGAACTTGTTCAAAATGGAACTAACTAGGACGAACTTGTACCAAATGGGACGAACTAGTGCGGAATGGTACCAACTCGTAGAAAATGGTATGAACTAGTACAAAATGGTAGAAACTCGTAGAAAATGGTTAGAGTTAGTCCAAATTCATATGAAATGGTACGAACTAAGACGAACTCGTGCAAAATGGAACGAACAATGACGAACTTGTACCAAATGGGGTGAACTAGTTCGGAATGGTACGAACTCGTAGAAAATGGTATGAACTAGTATGAAATGGTACAAACTCGTACCAAATGGTTAGAGCTAGTCCAAATTCATATGAAATGGTACGAACTAAGACGAACTCGGTCAAAATGGAACCAACTAGGACGAACTTGTACCAAATGAGATGAACTAATACGGAATGGTACCAACTCATAGGAAATGGTATGAACTAGGATAGAATGGTACAAACTCCTAAGAAATGGTTAGAACTAGAACATATTCATATGAAATGGTACGAACTAAGACGAACTCGTTCAAAATGGAACCAACTAGGACGAACTTGTACCATATGGGACGAATTAATACGGAATGGTACGAACTCGTAGGAAATGGTATGAACTAGTATGAAATGGTATAAACTAGTAGAAAATGGTTAGAGGTAGTCCAAATTCATATAAAATGGTACGAACTAAGACGAACTCGTGCAAAATGGAACGAACAAGGACGAACTTGTACCAAATGGGATGAACTAGTTCGGAATGGGTAGAACTCGTAGGAAATGGTATGAACTAGTACAGAATGGTACAAACTCCTAAGAAATGGTTAGAACTAGTCCAAATTCATATGAAATGGTACGAACTAAGACGAACTCGTTCAAAATGGAACCAACTAGGTCGAACTTGTCCCATATGGGACGAACTAATACGAAATGGCAAGAACTCGTAGGAAATGGTATGAATTAGTATGAAATGGTATAAACTACTAGAAAATGGTTAGAGCTAGTCGAAATTCATATGAAATGGTACGAACTAAGACGAACTTGTTCAAAATGGAACTAACTAGGACGAACTTGTACCATATGGGACGAACTAATACGGAATGGTACGAACTCGTAAGAAATGGTATGAACTAGTATAGAATGGTACAAACTCCTAAGAAATGGTTAGAACTAGTCCAAATTCATATGAAATGGTACGAACTAACACGAACTCGTTCAAAATGGAACCAACTAGGACGAACTTGTACCAAATGAGATGAACTAATACGGAATGGTACGAACTCATATGAAATGGTATGAACTAGGATAGAATGGTACAAACTCCTAAGAAATGGTTAGAACTAGTCCATATTCATATGAAATGGTACGAACTAAGACGAACTCCTTCAAAATGGAACCAACTAGGACGAACTTGTACCATATGGGACGAATTAATACGGAATGGTACGAACTCGTAGGAAATGGTATGAACTAGTATGAAATGGTATAAGCTAGTAGAAAATGGTTAGAGGTAGTCCAAATTCATATAAAATGGTACGAACTAAGACGAACTCGTGCAAAATGGAACGAACAAGGACGAACTTGTACCAAATGGGATGAACTAGTTCGGAATGGGAAGAACTCGTAGGAAATGGTATGAACTAGTACAGAATGGTACAAACTCCTAAGAAATGGTTAGAACTAGTCCAAATTCATATGAAATGGTACGAACTAAGACGAACTCGTTCAAAATGGAACCAACTAGGTCGAACTTGTCCCATATGGGACGAACTAATACGGAATGGCAAGAACTCGTAGGAAATGGTATGAATTAGTATGAAATGGTATAAACTACTAGAAAATGGTTAGAGCTAGTCGAAATTCATATGAAATGGTACGAACTAAGACGAACTTGTTCAAAATGGAACTAACTAGGACGAACTTGTACCAAATGGGACGAACTAGTGCGGAATGGTACCAACTCGTAGAAAATGGTATGAACTAGTACAAAATGGTAGAAACTCGTAGAAAATGGTTAGAGTTAGTCCAAATTCATATGAAATGGTACGAACTAAGACGAACTCGTGCAAAATGGAACGAACAATGACGAACTTGTACCAAATGGGGTGAACTAGTTCGGAATGGTACGAACTCGTAGAAAATGGTATGAACTAGTATGAAATGGTACAAACTCGTACCAAATGGTTAGAGCTAGTCCAAATTCATATGAAATGGTACGAACTAAGACGAACTCGGTCAAAATGGAACCAACTAGGACGAACTTGTACCAAATGAGATGAACTAATACGGAATGGTACGAACTCATAGGAAATGGTATGAACTAGGATAGAATGGTACAAACTCCTAAGAAATGGTTAGAACTAGTCCATATTCATATGAAATGGTACGAACTAAGACGAACTCGTTCAAAATGGAACCAACTAGGACGAACTTGTACCATATGGGACGAATTAATACGGAATGGTACGAACTCGTAGGAAATGGTATGAACTAGTATGAAATGGTATAAACTAGTAGAAAATGGTTAGAGGTAGTCCAAATTCATATAAAATGGTACGAACTAAGACGAACTCGTGCAAAATGGAACGAACAAGGACGAACTTGTACCAAATGGGATGAACTAGTTCGGAATGGGTAGAACTCGTAGGAAATGGTATGAACTAGTACAGAATGGTACAAACTCCTAAGAAATGGTTAGAACTAGTCCAAATTCATATGAAATGGTACGAACTAAGACGAACTCGTTCAAAATGGAACCAACTAGGTCGAACTTGTCCCATATGGGACGAACTAATACGAAATGGCAAGAACTCGTAGGAAATGGTATGAATTAGTATGAAATGGTATAAACTACTAGAAAATGGTTAGAGCTAGTCGAAATTCATATGAAATGGTACGAACTAAGACGAACTTGTTCAAAATGGAACTAACTAGGACGAACTTGTACCATATGGGACGAACTAATACGGAATGGTACGAACTCGTAAGAAATGGTATGAACTAGTATAGAATGGTACAAACTCCTAAGAAATGGTTAGAACTAGTCCAAATTCATATGAAATGGTACGAACTAACACGAACTCGTTCAAAATGGAACCAACTAGGACGAAGTTGTACCAAATGAGATGAACTAATACGGAATGGTACGAACTCATAGGAAATGGTATGAACTAGGATAGAATGGTACAAACTCCTAAGAAATGGTTAGAACTAGTCCATATTCATATGAAATGGTACGAACTAAGACGAACTCGTTCAAAATGGAACCAACTAGGACGAACTTGTACCATATGGGACGAATTAATACGGAATGGTACGAACTCGTAGGAAATGGTATGAACTAGTATGAAATGGTATAAACTAGTAGAAAATGGTTAGAGGTAGTCCAAATTCATATAAAATGGTACGAACTAAGACGAACTCGTGCAAAATGGAACGAACAAGGACGAACTTGTACCAAATGGGATGAACTAGTTCGGAATGGGAAGAACTCGTAGGAAATGGTATGAACTAGTACAGAATGGTACAAACTCGAAGAAATGGTTAGAACTAGTCCAAATTCATATGAAATGGTACGAACTAAGACGAACTCGTTCAAAATGGAACCAACTAGGTCGAACTTGTCCCATATGGGACGAACTAATACGGAATGGCAAGAACTCGTAGGAAATGGTATGAATTAGTATGAAATGGTATAAACTACTAGAAAATGGTTAGAGCTAGTCGAAATTCATATGAAATGGTACGAACTAAGACGAACTTGTTCAAAATGGAACTAACTAGGACGAACTTGTACCTTATGGGATGAACTAGTTCGGAATGGGAAGAACTCGTAGGAAATGGTATGAACTAGTACAGAATGGTACTAACTCGTAAGAAATGGTTAGAGGTAGTCCAAATTCATATGAAATGGTACGAACTAAGACGAACCCGTTCAAAATGGAACGAACAAGGACGAACTTGTCCCATATAGAACGAACTAATACGGAATGGTACGAACTCGTAGGAAATGGTATGAACTAGTATGAAATGGTACAGACTCGAACAAAATGGTTAGAGATAGTCGAAATTCATATGAAATGGTACGAACTAAGACGAATTTGTTCAAAATGGAACTAACTAGGACGAACTTGTACCATATGGGACGAACTAATACGGAATGGTACGAACTCGTAAGAAATGGTATGAACTAGTATAGAATGGTACAAACTCCTAAGAAATGGTTAGAACTAGTCCAAATTCATATGAAATGGTACGAACTAAGACGAACTATTTCAAAATGGAACGAACTAGGACGAACTTGTACCATATGGGACGAACTAATACGGAATGGTACGAACTCGTAAGAAATGGTATGAACTAGTATAGAATGGTACAAACTCCTAAGAAATGGTTAGAACTAGTCCAAATTCATATGAAATGGTACGAACTAAGACGAACTCGTTCAAAATGGAACCAACTAGGACGAACTTGTACCATATGGGACGAATTAATACGGAATGGTACGAACTCGTAGGAAATGGTATGAACTAGTATGATATGGTATAAACTAGTAGAAAATGGTTAGAGGTAGTCCAAATTCATATAAAATGGTACGAACTAAGACGAACTCGTGCAAAATGGAACGAACAAGGACGAACTTGTACCAAATGGGATGAACTAGTTCGGAATGGAAAGAACTCGTAGGAAATGGTATGAACTAGTACAGAATGGTACAAACTCCTAAGAAATGGTTAGAACTAGTCCAAATTCATATGAAATGGTACGAACTAAGACGAACTCGTTCAAAATGGAACCAACTAGGTCGAACTTGTCCCATATGGGACGAACTAATACGAAATGGCAAGAACTCGTAGGAAATGGTATGAATTAGTATGAAATGGTATAAACTACTAGAAAATGGTTAGAGCTAGTCGAAATTCATATGAAATGGTACGAACTAAGACGAACTTGTTCAAAATGGAACTAACTAGGACGAACTTGTACCATATGGGACGAACTAATACGGAATGGTACGAACTCGTAAGAAATGGTATGAACTAGTATAGAATGGTACAAACTCCTTAGAAATGGTTAGAACTAGTCCAAATTCATATGAAATGGTACGAACTAACACGAACTCGTTCAAAATGGAACCAACTAGGACGAACTTGTACCAAATGAGATGAACTAATACGGAATGGTACGAACTCATAGGAAATGGTATGAACTAGGATAGAATGGTACAAACTCCTAAGAAATGGTTAGAACTAGTCCATATTCATATGAAATGGTACGAACTAAGACGAACTCGTTCAAAATGGAACCAACTAGGACGAACTTGTACCATATGGGACGAATTAATACGGAATGGTACGAACTCGTAGGAAATGGTATGAACTAGTATGAAATGGTATAAACTAGTAGAAAATGGTTAGAGGTAGTCCAAATTCATATAAAATGGTACGAACTAAGACGAACTCGTGCAAAATGGAACGAACAAGGACGAACTTGTACCAAATGGGATGAACTAGTTCGGAATGGGAAGAACTCGTAGGAAATGGTATGAACTAGTACAGAATGGTACAAACTCGAAGAAATGGTTAGAACTAGTCCAAATTCATATGAAATGGTACGAACTAAGACGAACTCGTTCAAAATGAAACCAACTAGGTCGAACTTGTCCCATATGGGACGAACTAATACGGAATGGCAAGAACTCGTAGGAAATGGTATGAATTAGTATGAAATGGTATAAACTACTAGAAAATGGTTAGAGCTAGTCGAAATTCATATGAAATGGTACGAACTAAGACGAACTTGTTCAAAATGGAACTAACTAGGACGAACTTGTACCTTATGGGATGAACTAGTTCGGAATGGGAAGAACTCGTAGGAAATGGTATGAACTAGTACAGAATGGTACTAACTCGTAAGAAATGGTTAGAGGTAGTCCAAATTCATATGAAATGGTACGAACTAAGACGAACCCGTTCAAAATGGAACGAACAAGGACGAACTTGTCCCATATAGAACGAACTAATACGGAATGGTACGAACTCGTAGGAAATGGTATGAACTAGTATGAAATGGTACAGACTCGAACAAAATGGTTAGAGATAGTCGAAATTCATATGAAATGGTACGAACTAAGACGAACTTGTTCAAAATGGAACTAACTAGGACGAACTTGTACCATATGGGACGAACTAATACGGAATGGTACGAACTCGTAAGAAATGGTATGAACTAGTATAGAATGGTACAAACTCCTAAGAACTGGTTAGAACTAGTCCAAATTCATATGAAAGGGTACGAACTAAGACGAACTTTTTCAAAATGGAACTAACTAGGACGAACTTGTACCATATGGGACGAACTAATACGGAATGGTACGAACTCGTAAGAAATGGTATGAACTAGTATAGAATGGTACAAACTCCTAAGAAATGGTTAGAACTAGTCCAAATTCATATGAAATGGTACGAACTAAGACGAACTCGTTCAAAATGGAACCAACTAGGACGAACTTGTAACAAATGAGATGAACTAATACGGAATGGTACGAACTCATAGGAAATGGTATGAACTAGGATAGAATGGTACAAACTCCTAAGAAATGGTTAGAACTAGTCCATATTCATATGAAATGGTACGAACTAAGACGAACTCGTTCAAAATGGAACCAACTAGGACTAACTTGTACCATATGGGACGAATTAATACGGAATGGTACGAACTCGTAGGAAATGGTATGAACTAGTATGAAATGGTATAAACTAGTAGAAAATGGTTAGAGGTAGTCCAAGTTCATATAAAATGGTACGAACTAAGACGAACTCGTGCAAAATGGAACGAACAAGGACGAACTTGTACCAAATGGGATGAACTAGTTCGGAATGGGAAGAACTCGTAGGAAATGGTATGAACTAGTACAGAATGGTACAAACTCCTAAGAAATGGTTAGAACTAGTCCAAATTCATTTGCAATGGTACGAACTAAGACGAACTCGTTCAAAATGGAACCAACTAGGTCGAACTTGTCCCATATGGGACGAACTAATACGGAATGGCAAGAACTCGTAGGAAATGGTATGAATTAGTATGAAATGGTATAAACTACTTGAAAATGGTTAGAGTTTGTCGAAATTCATATGAAATGGTACGAACTAAGACGAACTATTTCAAAATGGAACGAACTAGGACGAACTTGTACCATATGGGACGAACTAATACGGAATGGTACGAACTCGTAAGAAATGGTATGAACTAGTATAGAATGGTACAAACTCCTAAGAAATGGTTAGAACTAGTCCAAATTCATATGAAATGGTACGAACTAAGACGAACTCGTTCAAAATGGAACCAACTAGGACGAACTTGTACCATATGGGACGAATTAATACGGAATGGTACGAACTCGTAGGAAATGGTATGAACTAGTATGATATGGTATAAACTAGTAGAAAATGGTTAGAGGTAGTCCAAATTCATATAAAATGGTACGAACTAAGACGAACTCGTGCAAAATGGAACGAACAAGGACGAACTTGTACCAAATGGGATGAACTAGTTCGGAATGGAAAGAACTCGTAGGAAATGGTATGAACTAGTACAGAATGGTACAAACTCCTAAGAAATGGTTAGAACTAGTCCAAATTCATATGAAATGGTACGAACTAAGACGAACTCGTTCAAAATGGAACCAACTAGGTCGAACTTGTCCCATATGGGACGAACTAATACGAAATGGCAAGAACTCGTAGGAAATGGTATGAATTAGTATGAAATGGTATAAACTACTAGAAAATGGTTAGAGCTAGTCGAAATTCATATGAAATGGTACGAACTAAGACGAACTTGTTCAAAATGGAACTAACTAGGACGAACTTGTACCATATGGGACGAACTAATACGGAATGGTACGAACTCGTAAGAAATGGTATGAACTAGTATAGAATGGTACAAACTCCTTAGAAATGGTTAGAACTAGTCCAAATTCATATGAAATGGTACGAACTAACACGAACTCGTTCAAAATGGAACCAACTAGGACGAACTTGTACCAAATGAGATGAACTAATACGGAATGGTACGAACTCATAGGAAATGGTATGAACTAGGATAGAATGGTACAAACTCCTAAGAAATGGTTAGAACTAGTCCATATTCATATGAAATGGTACGAACTAAGACGAACTCGTTCAAAATGGAACCAACTAGGACGAACTTGTACCATATGGGACGAATTAATACGGAATGGTACGAACTCGTAGGAAATGGTATGAACTAGTATGAAATGGTATAAACTAGTAGAAAATGGTTAGAGGTAGTCCAAATTCATATAAAATGGTACGAACTAAGACGAACTCGTGCAAAATGGAACGAACAAGGACGAACTTGTACCAAATGGGATGAACTAGTTCGGAATGGGAAGAACTCGTAGGAAATGGTATGAACTAGTACAGAATGGTACAAACTCGAAGAAATGGTTAGAACTAGTCCAAATTCATATGAAATGGTACGAACTAAGACGAACTCGTTCAAAATGAAACCAACTAGGTCGAACTTGTCCCATATGGGACGAACTAATACGGAATGGCAAGAACTCGTAGGAAATGGTATGAATTAGTATGAAATGGTATAAACTACTAGAAAATGGTTAGAGCTAGTCGAAATTCATATGAAATGGTACGAACTAAGACGAACTTGTTCAAAATGGAACTAACTAGGACGAACTTGTACCTTATGGGATGAACTAGTTCGGAATGGGAAGAACTCGTAGGAAATGGTATGAACTAGTACAGAATGGTACTAACTCGTAAGAAATGGTTAGAGGTAGTCCAAATTCATATGAAATGGTACGAACTAAGACGAACCCGTTCAAAATGGAACGAACAAGGACGAACTTGTCCCATATAGAACGAACTAATACGGAATGGTACGAACTCGTAGGAAATGGTATGAACTAGTATGAAATGGTACAGACTCGAACAAAATGGTTAGAGATAGTCGAAATTCATATGAAATGGTACGAACTAAGACGAACTTGTTCAAAATGGAACTAACTAGGACGAACTTGTACCATATGGGACGAACTAATACGGAATGGTACGAACTCGTAAGAAATGGTATGAACTAGTATAGAATGGTACAAACTCCTAAGAAATGGTTAGAACTAGTCCAAATTCATATGAAAGGGTACGAACTAAGACGAACTTTTTCAAAATGGAACTAACTAGGACGAACTTGTACCATATGGGACGAACTAATACGGAATGGTACGAACTCGTAAGAAATGGTATGAACTAGTATAGAATGGTACAAACTCCTAAGAAATGGTTAGAACTAGTCCAAATTCATATGAAATGGTACGAACTAAGACGAACTCGTTCAAAATGGAACCAACTAGGACGAACTTGTAACAAATGAGATGAACTAATACGGAATGGTACGAACTCATAGGAAATGGTATGAACTAGGATAGAATGGTACAAACTCCTAAGAAATGGTTAGAACTAGTCCATATTCATATGAAATGGTACGAACTAAGACGAACTCGTTCAAAATGGAACCAACTAGGACTAACTTGTACCATATGGGACGAATTAATACGGAATGGTACGAACTCGTAGGAAATGGTATGAACTAGTATGAAATGGTATAAACTAGTAGAAAATGGTTAGAGGTAGTCCAAGTTCATATAAAATGGTACGAACTAAGACGAACTCGTGCAAAATGGAACGAACAAGGACGAACTTGTACCAAATGGGATGAACTAGTTCGGAATGGGAAGAACTCGTAGGAAATGGTATGAACTAGTACAGAATGGTACAAACTCCTAAGAAATGGTTAGAACTAGTCCAAATTCATTTGCAATGGTACGAACTAAGACGAACTCGTTCAAAATGGAACCAACTAGGTCGAACTTGTCCCATATGGGACGAACTAATACGGAATGGCAAGAACTCGTAGGAAATGGTATGAATTAGTATGAAATGGTATAAACTACTTGAAAATGGTTAGAGTTTGTCGAAATTCATATGAAATGGTACGAACTAAGACGAACTTGTTCAAAATGGAACTAACTAGGACGAACCTGTACCAAATGGGATGAACTAGTTCGGAATGGGAAGAACTCGTAGGAAATGGTATGAACTAGTACAGAATGGTACTAACTCCTAAGAAATGGTTAGAGGTAGTCCAAATTCATATGAAATGGTAGGAACTAAGACGAACTCGTTCAAAATGGAACGAACAAGGACGAACTTGTCCCATATGGAACGAACTAATACGGAATGGTACGAACTCGTAGGAAATGGTATGAATTAGTATGAAATGGTATAAACTACTAGAAAATGGTTAGAGCTAGTCGAAATTCATATGAAATGGTACGAACTAAGACGAACTTGTTCAAAATGGAACTAACTAGGACGAACTTGTACCATATGGGACGAACTAATACGGAATGGTACGAACTCGTAAGAAATGGTATGAACTAGTATAGAATGGTACAAACTCCTAAGAAATGGTTAGAACTAGTCCAAATTCATATGAAATGGTACGAACTAACACGAACTCGTTCAAAATGGAACCAACTAGGACGAACTTGTACCAAATGAGATGAACTAATACGGAATGTTACGAACTCATAGGAAATGGTATGAACTAGGATAGAATGGTACAAACTCCTAAGAAATGGTTAGAACTAGTCCATATTCATATGAAATGGTACGAACTAAGACGAACTCGTTCAAAATGGAACCAACTAGGACGAACTTGTACCATATGGGACGAATTAATACGGAATGGTACGAACTCGTAGGAAATGGTATGAACTAGTATGAAATGGTATAAACTAGTAGAAAATGGTTAGAGGTAGTCCAAATTCATATAAAATGGTACGAACTAAGACGAACTCGTGCAAAATGGAACGAACAAGGACGAACTTGTACCAAATGGGATGAACTAGTTCGGAATGGGAAGAACTCGTTGGAAATGGTATGAACTAGTACAGAATGGTACAAACTCGAAGAAATGGTTAGAACTAGTCCAAATTCATATGAAATGGTACGAACTAAGACGAACTCGTTCAAAATGGAACCAACTAGGTCGAACTTGTCCCATATGGGACGAACTAATACGGAATGGCAAGAACTCGTAGGAAATGGTATGAATTAGTATGAAATGGTATAAACTACTAGAAAATGGTTAGAGCTAGTCGAAATTCATATGAAATGGTACGAACTAAGACGAACTTGTTCAAAATGGAACTAACTAGGACGAACTTGTACCTTATGGGATGAACTAGTTCGGAATGGGAAGAACTCGTAGGAAATGGTATGAACTAGTACAGAATGGTACTAACTCGTAAGAAATGGTTAGAGGTAGTCCAAATTCATATGAAATGGAACGAACAAAGACGAACTCGTTCAAAATGGAACGAACAAGGACGAACTTGTCCCATATAGAACGAACTAATACGGAATGGTACGAACTCGTAGGAAATGGTATGAACTAGTATGAAATGGTACAGACTCGAACAAAATGGTTAGAGATAGTCGAAATTCATATGAAATGGTACGAACTAAGACGAACTTGTTCAAAATGGAACTAACTATGACGAACTTGTACCATATGGGACGAACTAATACGGAATGGTACGAACTCGTAAGAAATGGTATGAACTAGTATAGAATGGTACAAACTCCTAAGAAATGGTTAGAACTAGTCCAAATTCATATGAAATGGTACGAACTAACACGAACTCGTTCAAAATGGAACCAACTAGGACGAACTTGTAACAAATGAGATGAACTAATACGGAATGGTACGAACTCGTAGGAAATGGTATGAACTAGGATAGAATGGTACAAACTCCTAAGAAATGGTTAGAACTAGTCCATATTCATATGAAATGGTACGAACTAAGACGAACTCGTTCAAAATGGAACCAACTAGGACTAACTTGTACCATATGGGACGAATTAATACGGAATGGTACGAACTCGTAGGAAATGGTATGAACTAGTATGAAATGGTATAAACTAGTAGAAAATGGTTAGAGGTAGTCCAAGTTCATATAAAATGGTACGAACTAAGACGAACTCGTGCAAAATGGAACGAACAAGGACGAACTTGTACCAAATGGGATGAACTAGTTCGGAATGGGAAGAACTCGTAGGAAATGGTATGAACTAGTACAGAATGGTACAAACTCCTTAGAAATGGTTAGAACTAGTCCAAATTCATATGCAATGGTACGAACTAAGACGAACTCGTTCAAAATGGAACCAACTAGGTCGAACTTGTCCCATATGGGACGAACTAATACGGAATGGCAAGAACTCGTAGGAAATGGTATGAATTAGTATGAAATGGTATAAACTACTAGAAAATGGTTAGAGTTAGTCGAAATTCATATGAAATGGTACGAACTAAGACGAACTTGTTCAAAATGGAACTAACTAGGACGAACTTGTACCAAATGGGATGAACTAGTTCGGAATGGGAAGAACTCGTAGGAAATGGTATGAACTAGTGCAGAATGGTACTAACTCCTAAGAAATGGTTAGAGGTAGTCCAAATTCATATGAAATGGTAGGAACTAAGACGAACTCGTTCAAAATGGAACGAACAAGGACGAACTTGTCCCATATGGAACGAACTAATACGGAATGGTACGAACTCGTAGGAAATGGTATGAATTAGTATGAAATGGTATAAACTACTAGAAAATGGTTAGAGCTAGTCGAAATTCATATGAAATGGTACGAACTAAGACGAACTTGTTCAAAATGGAACTAACTAGGACGAACTTGTACCATATGGGACGAACTAATACGGAATGGTACGAACTCGTAAGAAATGGTATGAACTAGTATAGAATGGTACAAACTCCTAAGAAATGGTTAGAACTAGTCCAAATTCATATGAAATGGTACGAACTAACACGAACTCGTTCAAAATGGAACCAACTAGGACGAACTTGTACCAAATGAGATGAACTAATACGGAATGGTACGAACTCATAGGAAATGGTAGGAACTAGGATAGAATGGTACAAACTCCTAAGAAATGGTTAGAACTAGTCCATATTCATATGAAATGGTACGAACTAAGACGAACTCGTTCAAAATGGAACCAACTAGGACGAACTTGTACCATATGGGACGAATTAATACGGAATGGTACGAACTCGTAGGAAATGGTATGAACTAGTATGAAATGGTATAAACTAGTAGAAAATGGTTAGAGGTAGTCCAAATTCATATAAAATGGTACGAACTAAGACGAACTCGTGCAAAATGGAACGAACAAGGACGAACTTGTACCAAATGGGATGAACTAGTTCGGAATGGGAAGAACTCGTAGGAAATGGTATGAACTAGTACAGAATGGTACAAACTCGAAGAAATGGTTAGAACTAGTCCAAATTCATATGAAATGGTACGAACTAAGACGAACTCGTTCAAAATGGAACCAACTAGGTCGAACTTGTCCCATATGGGACGAACTAATACGGAATGGCAAGAACTCGTAGGAAATGGTATGAATTAGTATGAAATGGTATAAACTACTAGCAAATGGTTAGAGCTAGTCGAAATTCATATGAAATGGTACGAACTAAGACGAACTTGTTCAAAATGGAACTAACTAGGACGAACTTGTACCTTATGGGATGAACTAGTTCGGAATGGGAAGAACTCGTAGGAAATGGTATGAACTAGTACAGAATGGTACTAACTCGTAAGAAATGGTTAGAGGTAGTCCAAATTCATATGAAATGGTAGGAACTAAGACGAACTCGTTCAAAATGGAACGAACAAGGACGAACTTGTCCCATATAGAACGAACTAATACGGAATGGTACGAACTCGTAGGAAATGGTATGAACTAGTATGAAATGGTACAGACTCGAACAAAATGGTTAGAGATAGTCGAAATTCATATGAAATGGTACGAACTAAGACGAACTTGTTCAAAATGGAACTAACTATGACGAACTTGTACCATATGGGACGAACTCATACGGAATGGTACGAACTCGTAAGAAATTGTATGAACTAGTATAGAATGGTACAAACTCCTAAGAAATGGTTAGAACTAGTCCAAATTCATATGAAATGGTACGAACTAAGACGAACTCTTTCAAAATGGAACGAACTAGGACGAACTTGTACCATATGGGACGAACTAATACGGAATGGTACGAACTCGTAAGAAATGGTATGAACTAGTATAGAATGGTACAAACTCCTAAGAAATGGTTAGAACTAGTCCAAATTCATATGAAATGGTACGAACTAAGACGAACTCGTTCAAAATGGAACCAACTAGGACGAACTTGTACCATATGGGACGAATTAATACGGAATGGTACGAACTCGTAGGAAATGGTATGAACTAGTATGATATGGTATAAACTAGTAGAAAATGGTTAGAGGTAGTCCAAATTCATATAAAATGGTACGAACTAAGACGAACTCGTGCAAAATGGAACGAACAAGGACGAACTTGTACCAAATGGGATGAACTAGTTTGGAATGGGAAGAACTCGTAGGAAATGGTATGAACTAGTACAGAATGGTACTAACTCCTAAGAAATGGTTAGAGGTAGTCCAAATTCATATGAAATGGTAGGAACTAAGACGAACTCGTTCAAAATGGAACGAACAAGGACGAACTTGTCCCATATGGAACGAACTAATACGGAATGGTACGAACTCGTAGGAAATGGTATGAATTAGTATGAAATGGTATAAACTACTAGAAAATGGTTAGAGCTAGTCGAAATTCATATGAAATGGTACGAACTAAGACGAACTTGTTCAAAATGGAACTAACTAGGACGAACTTGTACCATATGGGACGAACTAATACGGAATGGTACGAACTCGTAAGAAATGGTATGAACTAGTATAGAATGGTACAAACTCCTAAGAAATGGTTAGAACTAGTCCAAATTCATATGAAATGGTACGAACTAACACGAACTCGTTCAAAATGGAACCAACTAGGACGAACTTGTACCAAATGAGATGAACTAATACGGAATGTTACGAACTCATAGGAAATGGTATGAACTAGGATAGAATGGTACAAACTCCTAAGAAATGGTTAGAACTAGTCCATATTCATATGAAATGGTACGAACTAAGACGAACTCGTTCAAAATGGAACCAACTAGGACGAACTTGTACCATATGGGACGAATTAATACGGAATGGTACGAACTCGTAGGAAATGGTATGAACTAGTATGAAATGGTATAAACTAGTAGAAAATGGTTAGAGGTAGTCCAAATTCATATAAAATGGTACGAACTAAGACGAACTCGTGCAAAATGGAACGAACAAGGACGAACTTGTACCAAATGGGATGAACTAGTTCGGAATGGGAAGAACTCGTAGGAAATGGTATGAACTAGTACAGAATGGTACAAACTCGAAGAAATGGTTAGAACTAGTCCAAATTCATATGAAATGGTACGAACTAAGACGAACTCGTTCAAAATGGAACCAACTAGGTCGAACTTGTCCCATATGGGACGAACTAATACGGAATGGCAAGAACTCGTAGGAAATGGTATGAATTAGTATGAAATGGTATAAACTACTAGAAAATGGTTAGAGCTAGTCGAAATTCATATGAAATGGTACGAACTAAGACGAACTTGTTCAAAATGGAACTAACTAGGACGAACTTGTACCTTATGGGATGAACTAGTTCGGAATGGGAAGAACTCGTAGGAAATGGTATGAACTAGTACAGAATGGTACTAACTCGTAAGAAATGGTTAGAGGTAGTCCAAATTCATATGAAATGGTACGAACTAAGACGAACCCGTTCAAAATGGAACGAACAAGGACGAACTTGTCCCATATAGAACGAACTAATACGGAATGGTACGAACTCGTAGGAAATGGTATGAACTAGTATGAAATGGTACAGACTCGAACAAAATGGTTAGAGATAGTCGAAATTCATATGAAATGGTACGAACTAAGACGAACTTGTTCAAAATGGAACTAACTAAGACGAACTTGTACCATATGGGACGAACTAATACGGAATGGTACGAACTCGTAAGAAATGGTATGAACTAGTATAGAATGGTACAAACTCCTAAGAAATGGTTAGAACTAGTCCAAATTCATATGAAATGGTACGAACTAAGACGAACTTTTTCAAAATGGAACTAACTAGGACGAACTTGTACCATATGGGACGAACTAATACGGAATGGTACGAACTCGTAAGAAATGGTATGAACTAGTATAGAATGGTACAAACTCCTAAGAAATGGTTAGAACTAGTCCAAATTCATATGAAATGGTACGAACTAAGACGAACTCGTTCAAAATGGAACCAACTAGGACGAACTTGTACCATATGGGACGAATTAATACGGAATGGTACGAACTCGTAGGAAATGGTATGAACTAGTATGAAATGGTATAAACTAGTAGAAAATGGTTAGAGGTAGTCCAAATTCATATAAAATGGTACGAACTAAGACGAACTCGTGCAAAATGGAACGAACAAGGACGAACTTGTACCAAATGGGATGAACTAGTTCGGAATGGGAAGAACTCGTAGGAAATGGTATGAACTAGTACAGAATGGTACAAACTCCTAAGAAATGGTTAGAACTAGTCCAAATTCATATGAAATGGTACGAACTAAGACGAACTCGTTCAAAATGGAACCAACTAGGTCGAACTTGTCCCATATGGGGCGAACTAATACGGAATGGTACGAACTCGTAGGAAATGGTATGAACTAGTATGAAATGGTATAAACTACTAGAAAATGGTTAGAGCTAGTCGAAATTCATATGAAATGGTACGAACTAAGACGAACTTGTTCAAAATGGAACTAACTAGGACGAACTTGTACCAAATGGGATGAACTAGTTCGGAATGGGAAGAACTCGTAGGAAATGGTATGAACTAGTACAGAATGGTACTAACTCCTAAGAAATGGTTAGAGGTAGTCCAAATTCATATGAAATGGTACGAACTAAGACGAACTCGTTCAAAATGGAACGAACAAGGACGAACTTGTCCCATATGGAACGAACTAATACGGAATGGTACGAACTCGTAGGAAATGGTATGAACTAGTATGAAATGGTACAGACTCGAACAAAATGGTTAGAGCTAGTCGAAATTCATATGAAATGGTACGAACTAAGAAGAACTTGTTCAAAATGGAACTAACTAGGACGAACTTGTACCATATGGGACGAACTAATACGGAATGGTACGAACTCGTAAGAAATGGTATGAACTAGTATAGAATGGTACAAACTCCTAAGAAATGGTTAGAACTAGTCCAAATTCATATGAAATGGTACGAACTAACACGAACTCGTTCAAAATGGAACCAACTAGGACGAACTTGTACCAAATGAGATGAACTAATACGGAATGTTACGAACTCATAGGAAATGGTATGAACTAGGATAGAATGGTACAAACTCCTAAGAAATGGTTAGAACTAGTCCATATTCATATGAAATGGTACGAACTAAGACGAACTCGTTCAAAATGGAACCAACTAGGACGAACTTGTACCATATGGGACGAATTAATACGGAATGGTACGAACTCGTAGGAAATGGTATGAACTAGTATGAAATGGTATAAACTAGTAGAAAATGGTTAGAGGTAGTCCAAATTCATATAAAATGGTACGAACTAAGACGAACTCGTGCAAAATGGAACGAACAAGGACGAACTTGTACCAAATGGGATGAACTAGTTCGGAATGGGAAGAACTCGTAGGAAATGGTATGAACTAGTACAGAATGGTACAAACTCGAAGAAATGGTTAGAACTAGTCCAAATTCATATGAAATGGTACGAACTAAGACGAACTCGTTCAAAATGGAACCAACTAGGTCGAACTTGTCCCATATGGGACGAACTAATACGGAATGGCAAGAACTCGTAGGAAATGGTATGAATTAGTATGAAATGGTATAAACTACTAGAAAATGGTTAGAGCTAGTCGAAATTCATATGAAATGGTACGAACTAAGACGAACTTGTTCAAAATGGAACTAACTAGGACGAACTTGTACCATATGGGACGAACTAATACGGAATGGTACGAACTCGTAAGAAATGGTATGAACTAGTATAGAATGGTACAAACTCCTAAGAAATGGTTAGAACTAGTCCAAATTCATATGAAATGGTACGAACTAAGACGAACTCGTTCAAAATGGAACCAACTAGGACGAACTTGTACCATATGGGACGAATTAATACGGAATGGTACGAACTCGTAGGAAATGGTATGAACTAGTATGAAATGGTATAAACTAGTAGAAAATGGTTAGAGGTAGTCCAAATTCATATAAAATGGTACGAACTAAGACGAACTCGTGCAAAATGGAACGAACAAGGACGAACTTGTACCAAATGGGATGAACTAGTTCGGAATGGGAAGAACTCGTAGGAAATGGTATGAACTAGTACAGAATGGTACAAACTCCTAAGAAATGGTTAGAACTAGTCCAAATTCATATGAAATGGTACGAACTAAGACGAACTCGTTCAAAATGGAACCAACTAGGTCGAACTTGTCCCATATGGGGCGAACTAATACGGAATGGTACGAACTCGTAGGAAATGGTATGAACTAGTATGAAATGGTATAAACTACTAGAAAATGGTTAGAGCTAGTCGAAATTCATATGAAATGGTACGAACTAAGACGAACTTGTTCAAAATGGAACTAACTAGGACGAACTTGTACCAAATGGGATGAACTAGTTCGGAATGGGAAGAACTCGTAGGAAATGGTATGAACTAGTACAGAATGGTACTAACTCCTAAGAAATGGTTAGAGGTAGTCCAAATTCATATGAAATGGTACGAACTAAGACGAACTCGTTCAAAATGGAACGAACAAGGACGAACTTGTCCCATATGGAACGAACTAATACGGAATGGTACGAACTCGTAGGAAATGGTATGAACTAGTATGAAATGGTACAGACTCGAACAAAATGGTTAGAGCTAGTCGAAATTCATATGAAATGGTACGAACTAAGAAGAACTTGTTCAAAATGGAACTAACTAGGACGAACTTGTACCATATGGGACGAACTAATACGGAATGGTACGAACTCGTAAGAAATGGTATGAACTAGTATAGAATGGTACAAACTCCTAAGAAATGGTTAGAACTAGTCCAAATTCATATGAAATGGTACGAACTAACACGAACTCGTTCAAAATGGAACCAACTAGGACGAACTTGTACCAAATGAGATGAACTAATACGGAATGTTACGAACTCATAGGAAATGGTATGAACTAGGATAGAATGGTACAAACTCCTAAGAAATGGTTAGAACTAGTCCATATTCATATGAAATGGTACGAACTAAGACGAACTCGTTCAAAATGGAACCAACTAGGACGAACTTGTACCATATGGGACGAATTAATACGGAATGGTACGAACTCGTAGGAAATGGTATGAACTAGTATGAAATGGTATAAACTAGTAGAAAATGGTTAGAGGTAGTCCAAATTCATATAAAATGGTACGAACTAAGACGAACTCGTGCAAAATGGAACGAACAAGGACGAACTTGTACCAAATGGGATGAACTAGTTCGGAATGGGAAGAACTCGTAGGAAATGGTATGAACTAGTACAGAATGGTACAAACTCGAAGAAATGGTTAGAACTAGTCCAAATTCATATGAAATGGTACGAACTAAGACGAACTCGTTCAAAATGGAACCAACTAGGTCGAACTTGTCCCATATGGGACGAACTAATACGGAATGGCAAGAACTCGTAGGAAATGGTATGAATTAGTATGAAATGGTATAAACTACTAGAAAATGGTTAGAGCTAGTCGAAATTCATATGAAATGGTACGAACTAAGACGAACTTGTTCAAAATGGAACTAACTAGGACGAACTTGTACCTTATGGGATGAACTAGTTCGGAATGGGAAGAACTCGTAGGAAATGGTATGAACTAGTACAGAATGGTACTAACTCGTAAGAAATGGTTAGAGGTAGTCCAAATTCATATGAAATGGTACGAACTAAGACGAACCCGTTCAAAATGGAACGAACAAGGACGAACTTGTCCCATATAGAACGAACTAATACGGAATGGTACGAACTCGTAGGAAATGGTATGAACTAGTATGAAATGGTACAGACTCGAACAAAATGGTTAGAGATAGTCGAAATTCATATGAAATGGTACGAACTAAGACGAACTTGTTCAAAATGGAACTAACTAGGACGAACTTGTACCATATGGGACGAACTAATACGGAATGGTACGAACTCGTAAGAAATGGTATGAACTAGTATAGAATGGTACAAACTCCTAAGAAATGGTTAGAACTAGTCCAAATTCATATGAAATGGTACGAACTAAGACGAACTTTTTCAAAATGGAACTAACTAGGACGAACTTGTACCATATGGGACGAACTAATACGGAATGGTACGAACTCGTAAGAAATGGTATGAACTAGTATAGAATGGTACAAACTCCTAAGAAATGGTTAGAACTAGTCCAAATTCATATGAAATGGTACGAACTAAGACGAACTCGTTCAAAATGGAACCAACTAGGACGAACTTGTACCATATGGGACGAATTAATACGGAATGGTACGAACTCGTAGGAAATGGTATGAACTAGTATGAAATGGTATAAACTAGTAGAAAATGGTTAGAGGTAGTCCAAATTCATATAAAATGGTACGAACTAAGACGAACTCGTGCAAAATGGAACGAACAAGGACGAACTTGTACCAAATGGGATGAACTAGTTCGGAATGGGAAGAACTCGTAGGAAATGGTATGAACTAGTACAGAATGGTACAAACTCCTAAGAAATGGTTAGAACTAGTCCAAATTCATATGAAATGGTACGAACTAAGACGAACTCGTTCAAAATGGAACCAACTAGGTCGAACTTGTCCCATATGGGGCGAACTAATACGGAATGGTACGAACTCGTAGGAAATGGTATGAACTAGTATGAAATGGTATAAACTACTAGAAAATGGTTAGAGCTAGTCGAAATTCATATGAAATGGTACGAACTAAGACGAACTTGTTCAAAATGGAACTAACTAGGACGAACTTGTACCAAATGGGATGAACTAGTTCGGAATGGGAAGAACTCGTAGGAAATGGTATGAACTAGTACAGAATGGTACTAACTCCTAAGAAATGGTTAGAGGTAGTCCAAATTCATATGAAATGGTACGAACTAAGACGAACTCGTTCAAAATGGAACGAACAAGGACGAACTTGTCCCATATGGAACGAACTAATACGGAATGGTACGAACTCGTAGGAAATGGTATGAACTAGTATGAAATGGTACAGACTCGAACAAAATGGTTAGAGCTAGTCGAAATTCATATGAAATGGTACGAACTAAGAAGAACTTGTTCAAAATGGAACTAACTAGGACGAACTTGTACCAAATGGGATGAACTAATACGGAATGGTACGAACTCATAGGAAATGGTATGAACTAGGATAGAATGGTACAAACTCCTAAGAAATGGTTAGAACTAGTCCATATTCATATGAAATGGTACGAACTAAGACGAACTCGTTCAAAATGGAACCAACTAGGACGAACTTGTACCATATGGGACGAATTAATACGGAATGGTACGAACTCGTAGGAAATGGTATGAACTAGTATGAAATGGTATAAACTAGTAGAAAATGGTTAGAGGTAGTCCAAATTCATATAAAATGGTACGAACTAAGATGAACTCGTGCAAAATGGAACGAACAAGGACGAACTTGTACCAAATGGGATGAACTAGTTCGGAATGAGAAGAACTCGTAGGAAATGGTATGAACTAGTACAGAATGGTACAAACTCCTAAGAAATGGTTAGAACTAGTCCAAATTCATATGAAATGGTACGAACTAACACGAACTCGTTCAAAATGGAACCAACTAGGACGAACTTGTAACAAATGAGATGAACTAATACGGAATGGTACGAACTCATAGGAAATGGTATGAACTAGGACAGAATGGTACAAACTCCTAAGAAATGGTTAGAACTAGTCCATATTCATATGAAATGGTACGAACTAAGACGAACTCGTTCAAAATGGAACCAACTAGGACTAACTTGTACCATATGGGACGAATTAATACGGAATGGTACGAACTCGTAGGAAATGGTATGAACTAGTATGAAATGGTATAAACTAGTAGAAAATGGTTAGAGGTAGTCCAAGTTCATATAAAATGGTACGAACTAAGACGAACTCGTGCAAAATGGAACGAACAAGGACGAACTTGTACCAAATGGGATGAACTAGTTCGGAATGGGAAGAACTCGTAGGAAATGGTATGAACTAGTACAGAATGGTACAAACTCCTAAGAAATGGTTAGAACTAGTCCAAATTCATATGAAATGGTACGAACTAAGACGAACTCATTCAAAATGGAACCAACTAGGTCGAACTTGTCCCATATGGGACGAACTAATACGGAATGGCAAGAACTCGTAGGAAATGGTATGAACTAGTATGAAATGGTATAAACTACTAGAAAATGGTTAGAGCTAGTCGAAATTCATATGACATGGTACGAACTAAGACGAACTTGTTCAAAATGGAACTAACTAGGACGAACTTGTACCAAATGGGATGAACTAGTTCGGAATGGGAAGAACTCGTAGGAAATGGTATGAACTAGTACAGAATGGTACTAACTCCTAAGAAATGGTTAGAGGTAGTCCAAATTCATATGAAATGGTACGAACTAAGACGAACTCGTTCAAAATGGAACGAACAAGGACGAACTTGTCCCATATGGAACGAACTAATACGGAATGGTACGAACTCGTAGGAAATGGTATGAACTAGTATGAAATGGTACAGACTCGAACAAAATGGTTAGAGCTAGTCGAAATTCATATGAAATGGTACGAACTAAGACGAACTTGTTCAAAATGGAACTAACTAGGACGAACTTGTACCATATGGGACGAACTAATACGGAATGGTACGAACTCGTAAGAAATGGTATGAACTAGTATAGAATGGTACAAACTCCTAAGAAATGGTTAGAACTAGTCCAAATTCATATGAAATGGTACGAACTAACACGAACTCGTTCAAAATGGAACCAACTAGGACGAACTTGTACCAAATGAGATGAACTAATACGGAATGGTACGAACTCATAGGAAATGGTATGAACTAGGATAGAATGGTACAAACTCCTAAGAAATGGTTAGAACTAGTCCATATTCATATGAAATGGTACGAACTAAGACGAACTCGTTCAAAATGGAACCAACTAGGACGAACTTGTACCATATGGGACGAATTAATACGGAATGGTACGAACTCGTAGGAAATGGTATGAACTAGTATGAAATGGTATAAACTAGTAGAAAATGGTTAGAGGTAGTCCAAATTCATATAAAATGGTACGAACTAAGACGAACTCGTGCAAAATGGAACGAACAAGGACGAACTTGTACCAAATGGGATGAACTAGTTCGGAATGGAAAGAACTCGTAGGAAATGGTATGAACTAGTACAGAATGGTACAAACTCCTAAGAAATGGTTAGAACTAGTCCAAATTCATATGAAATGGTACGAACTAAGACGAACTCGTTCAAAATGGAACCAACTAGGTCGAACTTGTCCCATATGGGACGAACTAATACGGAATGGCAAGAACTCGTAGGAAATGGTATGAATTAGTATGAAATGGTATAAACTACTAGAAAATGGTTAGAGCTAGTCGAAATTCATATGAAATGGTACGAACTAAGACGAACTTGTTCAAAATGGAACTAACTAGGACGAACTTGTACCAAATGGGACGAACTAGTGCGGAATGGTACCAACTCGTAGAAAATGGTATGAACTAGTACAAAATGGTAGAAACTCGTAGAAAATGGTTAGAGTTAGTCCAAATTCATATGAAATGGTACGAACTAAGACGAACTCGTGCAAAATGGAACGAACAAGGACGAACTTGTACCAAATGGGGCGAACTAGTTCGGAATGGTACGAACTCGTAGGAAATGGTATGAACTAGTATGAATTGGTACAAACTCGTACCAAATGGTTAGAGCTAGTCCAAATTCATATGAAATGGTACGAACTAAGACGAACTCGGTCAAAATGGAACCAACTAGGACGAACTTGTACCAAATGAGATGAACTAATACGGAATGGTACGAACTCATAGGAAATGGTATGAACTAGGATAGAGTGGTACAAACTCCTAAGAAATGGTTAGAACTAGTCCATATTCATATGAAATGGTACGAACTAAGACGAACTCGTTCAAAATGGAACCAACTAGGACGAACTTGTACCATATGGGACGAATTAATACGGAATGGTACGAACTCGTAGGAAATGGTATGAACTAGTATGAAATGGTATAAACTAGTAGAAAATGGTTAGAGGTAGTCCAAATTCATATAAAATGGTACGAACTAAGACGAACTCGTGCAAAATGGAACGAACAAGGACGAACTTGTACCAAATGGGATGAACTAGTTCGGAATGGGAAGAACTCGTTGGAAATGGTATGAACTAGTACAGAATGGTACAAACTCGAAGAAATGGTTAGAACTAGTCCAAATTCATATGAAATGGTACGAACTAAGACGAACTCGTTCAAAATGGAACCAACTAGGTCGAACTTGTCCCATATGGGACGAATTAATACGGAATGGTACGAACTCGTAGGAAATGGTATGATGTAGTATGAAATGGTATAAACTACTAGAAAATGGTTAGAGCTAGTCGAAATTCATATGAAATGGTACGAACTAAGACGAACTTGTTCAAAATGGAACTAACTAGGACGAACTTGTACCTTATGGGATGAACTAGTTCGGAATGGGAAGAACTCGTAGGAAATGGTATGAACTAGTACAGAATGGTACTAACTCGTAAGAAATGGTTAGAGGTAGTCCAAATTCATATGAAATGGTACGAACTAACACGAACTCGTTCAAAATGGAACCAACTAGGACGAACTTGTAACAAATGAGATGAACTAATACGGAATGGTACGAACTCATAGGAAATGGTATGAACTAGGATAGAATGGTACAAACTCCTAAGAAATGGTTAGAACTAGTCCATATTCATATGAAATGGTACGAACTAAGACGAACTTGTTCAAAATGGAACTAACTAGGACGAACTTGTACCATATGGGACGAACTAATACGGAATGGTACGAACTCGTAAGAAATGGTATGAACTAGTATAGAATGGTACAAACTATTAAGAAATGGTTAGAACTAGTCCAAATTCATATGAAATGGTACGAACTAAGACGAACTCGTTCAAAATGGAACCAACTAGGACGAACTTGTACCATATGGGACGAATTAATACGGAATGGTACGAACTCGTAGGAAATGGTATGAACTAGTATGAAATGGTATAAACTAGTAGAAAATGGTTAGAGGTAGTCCAAGTTCATATAAAATGGTACGAACTAAGACGAACTCGTGCAAAATGGAACGAACAAGGACGAACTTGTACCAAATGGGATGAACTAGTTCGGAATGAGAAGAACTCGTAGGAAATGGTATGAACTAGTACAGAATGGTACAAACTCCTAAGAAATGGTTAGAACTAGTCCAAATTCATATGAAATGGTACGAACTAACACGAACTCGTTCAAAATGGAACCAACTAGGACGAACTTGTACCAAATGAGATGAACTAATACGGAATGGTACGAACTCATAGGAAATGGTATGAACTAGGCTAGAATGGTACAAACTCCTAAGAAATGGTTAGAACTAGTCCATATTCATATGAAATGGTACGAACTAAGACGAACTCGTTCAAAATGGAACCAACTAGGACTAACTTGTACCATATGGGACGAATTAATACGGAATGGTACGAACTCGTAGGAAATGGTATGAACTAGTATGAAATGGTATAAACTAGTAGAAAATGGTTAGAGGTAGTCCAAATTCATATAAAATGGTACGAACTAAGACGAACTCGTGCAAAATGGAACGAACAAGGACGAACTTGTACCAAATGGGATGAACTAGTTCGGAATGGAAAGAACTCGTAGGAAATGGTATGAACTAGTACAGAATGGTACAAACTCCTAAGAAATGGTTAGAACTAGTCCAAATTCATATGAAATGGTACGAACTAAGACGAACTCGTTCAAAATGGAACCAACTAGGTCGAACTTGTCCCATATGGGACGAACTAATACGGAATGGCAAGAACTCGTAGGAAATGGTATGAATTAGTATGAAATGGTATAAACTACTAGAAAATGGTTAGAGCTAGTCGAAATTCATATGAAATGGTACGAACTAAGACGAACTTGTTCAAAATGGAACTAACTAGGACGAACTTGTACCAAATGGGACGAACTAGTGCGGAATGGTACCAACTCGTAGAAAATGGTATGAACTAGTACAAAATGGTAGAAACTCGTAGAAAATGGTTAGAGTTAGTCCAAATTCATATGAAATGGTACGAACTAAGACGAACTCGTGCAAAATGGAACGAACAAGGACGAACTTGTACCAAATGGGGCGAACTAGTTCGGAATGGTACGAACTCGTAGGAAATGGTATGAACTAGTATGAATTGGTACAAACTCGTACCAAATGGTTAGAGCTAGTCCAAATTCATATGAAATGGTACGAACTAAGACGAACTCGGTCAAAATGGAACCAACTAGGACGAACTTGTACCAAATGAGATGAACTAATACGGAATGGTACGAACTCATAGGAAATGGTATGAACTAGGATAGAGTGGTACAAACTCCTAAGAAATGGTTAGAACTAGTCCATATTCATATGAAATGGTACGAACTAAGACGAACTCGTTCAAAATGGAACCAACTAGGACGAACTTGTACCATATGGGACGAATTAATACGGAATGGTACGAACTCGTAGGAAATGGTATGAACTAGTATGAAATGGTATAAACTAGTAGAAAATGGTTAGAGGTAGTCCAAATTCATATAAAATGGTACGAACTAAGACGAACTCGTGCAAAATGGAACGAACAAGGACGAACTTGTACCAAATGGGATGAACTAGTTCGGAATGGGAAGAACTCGTTGGAAATGGTATGAACTAGTACAGAATGGTACAAACTCGAAGAAATGGTTAGAACTAGTCCAAATTCATATGAAATGGTACGAACTAAGACGAACTCGTTCAAAATGGAACCAACTAGGTCGAACTTGTCCCATATGGGACGAATTAATACGGAATGGTACGAACTCGTAGGAAATGGTATGATGTAGTATGAAATGGTATAAACTACTAGAAAATGGTTAGAGCTAGTCGAAATTCATATGAAATGGTACGAACTAAGACGAACTTGTTCAAAATGGAACTAACTAGGACGAACTTGTACCTTATGGGATGAACTAGTTCGGAATGGGAAGAACTCGTAGGAAATGGTATGAACTAGTACAGAATGGTACTAACTCGTAAGAAATGGTTAGAGGTAGTCCAAATTCATATGAAATGGTACGAACTAACACGAACTCGTTCAAAATGGAACCAACTAGGACGAACTTGTAACAAATGAGATGAACTAATACGGAATGGTACGAACTCATAGGAAATGGTATGAACTAGGATAGAATGGTACAAACTCCTAAGAAATGGTTAGAACTAGTCCATATTCATATGAAATGGTACGAACTAAGACGAACTTGTTCAAAATGGAACTAACTAGGACGAACTTGTACCA